>JAQQTO010000030.1:5000-4805000 GCA_029884595.1 Ormosia semicastrata
AATACAAAAACCTAAACTATTCCCATTATAAACCCTGCTACCTAAACCTATAAAAAAACCTAAACTATTCCTAAACCCGTAAATGATAAACCTAAACCTAAAGAAAAATTTAAAACGCTAACCTAAACCTAAACCTTTTTCATTTTTTAAACCTAAACCTAAACCGGCCCTAAACCTAAAACCCTAAACCCCCGGAGACCTAGGGGGCCCTAAACCCTAAACCCTAAACCCTAAACCTGTAAAACCTAAACCTAAACCTAAACCCGTCGTCAAATGCTAAACCTAAACCTAAACCTAAACCTAAACCTAAAACAACCTTAAGAAACCTAAACCCTTAAACCCTAAACTAAACTAACGCGCCTAAACCAAACCTAAACCCTAAACCCTGAAACCCCAAACCTAAACCCTAAACCCCCCCTAAACTTCTAAACCCTAAAGGCCCCCCTCCTAAGGGGGTCCTAAACCCTAATCCTAAACCTAAACCTAAACCTAAACCCTAAACCTCAAACCCTAAACCTAAACCTAAACCCTAAACCCTAAACCCCTAAACCCCCTAAACCCTAAACCTAAACCCCGGGGGCCTAAACCCCCCTAAACCTAAACCTAAACCCTAAACCCTAAACCCTAAACCTAAACCTAAACCTTTTCCCTAAACCCCTAAAACCTAAACCCTGGGGCCTAAACCCCAAACCTAAACCTAAACCCTAAAATACCCAAACCTCCCCTAAACCTAAACCTAAACCCCCCTAAACCTAAACCTAAACCCTAAACCCCACCCCCCGAGTCCTAAGACCTGCCCCTACTAAACTAAACCTAATTAAACCTAAACCTAAACCTAAAAACCTAAACCCAAACGCCTTTGGGGGGGTTTCACCCCTAGCTATCTAAGCGTGCTAAACCTAAACCCTGATAGCAGAAATAGCAAAATAGGCCTAAATCAAAACTCACCTAAAAACCCTAACCCTAGTACCCTACCTAATACCTAAACCCTAAACCCTAAACCCTAAACCCTAAACCTAAACCCCAAACCCTAAACCCTAAACCCTAAACCTAAACCCTAAACCCTAAACCCTAAACCCCAAACCCCTCGAACCCCAACCCCAAACCCCAAACCCAAAACCCAAACCCCGAACCCCAAACCCTAAACCCCAACCCTAAACCCTAAACCCTCAACCCTAAACCCTAAACTCTCAACTTAAATCCTAAACCCTAAGCCCAACCACAGATGGGAATACAAGATTTATGTTGGTTTTGGAAATTCCGATGTCATGATTAATTGGAGCCCTTCCTAAAATAGAAAAATCATCAAGTTAATCACAATTGCAAATTCACTTAATCACTTACAAAATAAGCGCAATTTGCTCAAAACCATAAAAAAAGATATCAAAATTTAAAATCTTACATGTATGCATCATAAATAAAGACTAAGCATTCTTTATAGCATAGAGATAGGGCACAAGTAACTAAATTTCATAGAATTATTAATATCCAATCCCTTGATTTATTAACCCTAAATAGAGAAGTTTTTATCAAAAACGAGGGAATAAAGGCAAGATCACACAACCCATAATGTTTATTTCTAGCGATTATAGAAATTGCGATGTTTATCACAAAATCTAGGTTCGCACACAATTTTTTTAAATCATACATAAATCCTAAAATCATTCCAAGATTAGTCAAATCAAGAAAAGTATTAAGAGAAGAGATAAATACGTAAATCATGAAATAAAAACTTAGATTAAACTCATAAATAAGTTTACATCATCCAAGAACATGATCCATCATCACCCTAACTAGAGAAGTTTAGTTACAAATGGAGAAAGAAGAAATCAAAGAAGAAATTCCAACAAACTCTATGGAAGATAAGTGGAAAGGTTGAAGAAAAAGTCTAATCTTCAAGCCTGGATGGATGGGCCCACGTTAAAGTAGGATTTGTGTCTCCTCTTATCTCTCTAAATCTTGCCCAAGAACACAGCTTTTCTATTTATAGACAGAGAAATGCGCAGCTGTCATAATGCCCAGTGCCTAGGCGTTGGTTTCTGGGCACTCAGGCGCCCAAAATGTCAAAAATTGGTCTTCGATGCTGTATTCACACGCTCAGGAACTCATGATGGACACTCAGGCGCTGGCTCTCCAAAATGCAATTTCCTTTTATTTTTTCTTCCAAAAGGGTGCTAACTCTACCTTCATGTTTACCTAAAGTCAAACAAAGCAACTTAATGAGAAAACTGAACTTAAAAGTGATACAAATACTGAAATTAACTAAAGAAACGATTCAAACAAGTTAAATAAGAATCCTAAGCAAAATTACTAAAAGAAAGCTTTACATTGAGGATAATGTAGAATTTAAGTGTAGGGAGGAATTTACATTATGTTTATTGTTTCTGTTTTAAATTATTTTTCTTTTTTTTTTTTTTTTCTACTCTTTATGTTTTAATTTTACTATTTCTTTTTTTAAATTTTATTGTTTCTATTTCTGTTTTTATTTTGTTGCTACCAAATCTTCTTATGTATTTTTGAAAATTTGTAGATCTGATGCACGAAAACTCCATCTGAAAATATAACTTTCTAGTTATATTAGGATCCTATTTTATTTTAAATTTTTTTCTTAATTAATTAGATTTGGATATTGTTACATTAGGATAATATTTAAAATATTTATAGGAGATTTTATAGAAGATTTTATAGAAGATGTTTATAGAAGATTTGATATGAAATTTGATAGGAGATTTGGTAGGCTTGAATGTTGATACAAAAAGGATAAAAAGGAGGAGTAATGAACACATTTTTCTACACACCACTCTCTTCTCTCTCTTCTCCTTGAAGTTTTTATCTATAGCCCTACGTGGCTAAATTTTATAATTGGTTGAAGGAAACGAAAGTCTCAAAATCAATAAAACTGCGAGATCAAATTTTTTATTATTGTTTAATTTATGCTTTAAATATTGAATGTTCTTCTATGACTATTTTCATGATTGTTTCGTTTAATTACTAGGAGACCTACTAATTTATTATTCGTTACAATCTATTGATGAATTAGGTATCAAATCCGTAATTGTTTGATCTCTCTAATTTGTGAAGCAACTAAAATTTAATGATTTGTTGTGTCAAAAATTATTAAATTTTAGGAAGAACGTTTGACTAAATAAATACAACTGCTTGTACTTGTGTTATTTAGTTTCATCGATTTCTCTAATTCTTAAAGATGTACTAGATTAAACCTTCAGCCCTTGTCTTGGGATGTTTAGTAGTTAGGGTTATTTACATCACTTGTTTTTTAATTAACTACAATTAAGGAGAGATAGGTAAACAATTCCAATGGTGAATATTCAAAATGTGAGTTGATATATACTTGCATCGATGATAAGTTGTAAAATTTTGATGGTGAATGTTGACTTAGACCAAGGCTTATTCTTTTGATTAATTTTGATAATTTAATTTGAATTGTTTCTTAATTATTTTTCTTAAAATTATTTTCATTATACTCAAACCCTCATTCACGTTCACGTAGTGTAAAACTAAGTTAGATACTCTTCGTGGGAACGATCTTTACTCGCACTACTATATGTAATTTTAAGAGTATAAGTTTTATTTTTGGTTGTCTGCGACAACACAGACAGCTATCACTTCCTTGTGTCACTCTACTGTCTAGTTGTGTGATATTAGTTCGTCTCATAAAAAGTGGGATAACTATATCTTCCCCATTGTTATCAGGGAAGTCCTCTAAGTTAAAGCAAAGCCTACACGCAATGCTAGCAGGGGTCTTAGTCGCCATCGTCACACTCACCTCCCTGGAGTTGCCAAATGTTCTGAGGTGATTTATGATTACAAGATAGAAAGAAATTTACAAGATAAAGAGAAATGGGTTCGTAAACTTAATGATACAAGTGAGAAGATAGGTCAGAATCTGTTGGCTTGGATCAAGAACTCAATGGAACATCCATGAGAATGGTTCATAGAGTCCCACATTTCTAAGTCTGGATACTTTGGGTGGATAACTTCCGCATTGAAGCTCTCTAAGCCAATCAAGATATCAAGGTTCCCAACGTCCATACATCGTGATTTGTCTCCAGGCATCACCCTATGCCTTAGGCTCATGATGGTTTTCAGTCCAGATTCTAGTTGATTCTGAACTAGATCGTTAGTAAAGAACTGCATCATTTTCCATTCCTGGTTAGGCAAATTTCACCCCGTAACACCTTCGAATATCATCTTCATCTAAGAAATCTTTTCCACCTCCCTAATTTCTTCTTGAACTTGTTAGTGTAGAAGAATAATAGAAGAGATACTTTGTAATTTTTTTATTTCTTTTTTTCACCAAACTCCAAAGTACATAGAATTCTTATAGAAAGAGAAAGATACCTTACACATTCTATAACTCTCCCTAATTAACAATAGTAATTCCCCTTTAACTCATGAAATAAATCATTTTATAACTACATAACTCTAATGAAATAATTCTCTCTAATGACACACCATAATTCTTCATTACTTATAGAATAACTCTTATAACTCATAATATCTACCACATCAAAGGTCACATAACCACCAAAATTCTATTAACTTCAAATTAATATTTTTTTAATCAACATTCCTCGTTAATTTGAAGTCTTCTTCTTTATTCCAATTATTGCTCGCAATTTTTGAAATTCTTCAAACTTGAGAGGCTTAGTAAAAATATCAGCAATTTGATTTTGTGTCTTCAATCATGGTACACCGAATTTTTAGCAAGAGATAGTGCGTACTTGTTATCAATACAAATATTTGTTGCATCCTCTTATGGAAAATAAATTTCTTTCAACAATCTTCTAAGCCATATAGCATGACAAGTGCAAGAAGTTAATGCCACATACTCAAACTCACAAGTTGAAAGTGTGACAATAGATTATTTTTAGAACTCCATGAAATAACACAATCTCCCATAAAGAACACAAAATCGGTAGTGCTTTTTCTATCATCAACATCTACCATAAAATCACTATCACAATATCTCACAAACTTGAAATCATTAGAAAATAAATAAAATAGCCCAAAATCAATTGTACCTTTTAGGTAACGAAGAATCCTCCGAGCAACTTTCATATGGGTAGAAGTAGGTGATTTCATGTAGCGACTCACCACTCCAACTGCAAAAAAGAATGTCAGGTCTTGTCGAAGTCAAGTATCTCAAGCTTCCCACAAGACTTTTGAAAATAGTGGGATCTTCTTTCACTCCATCATCAAACTTTGACAACTTAACTCCACATTTTATGGGTGTGTTCATGGAGTTACAATCAAACATATTGAACTTCTTCAAAATCTCCTTTGCATAGGCTTCTTGAGAAATAAAAATTCCATCTTCCTTTTGCTTCACCTCTAGGCCTAAATAGTATGACATGAGCCTTATATCAATCATCTCAAATTCATGTTCCAAAGCCTTCTTGAATCCTTCAAATAAGGTAGGATTAGTTCCGGTGAAAATAAGATCATCAACTTAAAGACAAACAAGCAAAATAATGCCATTGTCATATGCTTTAACATAAAGAGCATATTCATGAACACATCGAACAAAGCCATTATCTTGAAAATACTTGTTGATACGACTATTCCATGCTCTTGGTGCTTGCTTCAACCCATATAGTCCCTTCTTCAATCTCAAGACTTTATCTTCATGCCCTTCTACTATAAAGCCAATTGGCTTCTCAACATATACATATTCTTCTAGATAGCCATTAAGGAAAGCGGATTTTACATCAAGTTGATATATCCTCCACTTCATTTGAGCCGCCAAAGCAATGATTAAACAAATTGTCTCCATGCAGGCAATGGGTGTAAACACTTCTTCATAGTCAACTCCATGCTTTTGCTTGTAGCCTTTTACAACGAGCCTTACTTTATATCTCTCTACATCTCCTTTGGTATTATTCTTTATCTTGAACACCCATTTGACTCCAATTGCCCCATGACCATTGGGAAGAGATAATAACTCCTAAGTGTTATTCTTTTTAATGGCTTTAATTTCCTCTTGCATGGCTTGTCTCCACCTTTTGTCTTTGAAAGCTTCATCAAAGTCTAAAGGCTCACTGTCAACAAGAAGACAAAACAAATCAAAAGGCTCAATTACATCATATAATTCTTCAATATTTCTTATTTTTCTTGGCCTTTCACTAGAACTTTCTTCAAAATATGAAGATGCTTTATGAATGGGAGATGGTGGTGAAGTCTCTTCTTAGATAGGCATCATGGTCTCTTGCTCTTCATCTTCAAAGTATGGAAAGAAATCATAACTTCCTTCTTATTGTGCTTCCCATCTCCAAATGGCTTTTTCATCAAACTTCACATCTCAACTCATAACAATCTTGCCACTACTTAGGTTGTACAACTTGTAGCCTTTGGAATTTGGATCGTAACTAATAAAAACATACTTCTCACTTCGATCATCTAGCTTGGATCTCCCTCGGTTGGGAACATGAACATAAGCAACACTTCCAAAAATTCACAAATAATTGACACTAGGTTTGGTCCCACTCTATGCTTCTTATGGTGTTTGATCCTTCACATTTTTTGTTGGAGAGCGGTTGGGCAAATAAAATGCACAAGAAATAGGTTCGGCCCAAAAATCTTTAGGCATATTTTTGGCTTTCAACATACATCTACCCATATTAAGAACAGTTCTATTTTTTCTCTCCACTACACCATTTTGTTGTGGTGATCTTGGAACCGTTAGAGGGCGGCGAATTCCATTTGTTTCACAAAATTCATTAAATTCTTTAGATGTAAATTCGCCTCCTCTATCGAATCTTAGAGCCTTGATTACATAACCACTCTCTTTTTCTACAAAAGCTTTGAAATTTTTAAATGCTACAAATACTTCATATTTTTGCTTTATAAAATAAACCTAAGTCTTCCTATTATAATCATCCATAAAAAGTAAAAAATATTTATTTTTACCAAATGAGAAAGGATTGATTGGGCCACACACGTCAGTGTGAATAAGTTACAATGGCTTGGTTGCTCTTGTAGTTGCCTCCTTTGGAAAGCTTTCTCTTGCATGTTTGCCAAGGAGACATGCTTCACATAATTAATTGGGATGATTAATTGAGGGCATCCCTTTCACCATCTTCTTTTCTCCCAAGGCTTTAAGTGCTTCAAAATTCAAGTGACCAAATCGCATATGCCAACACCATGCTTCATTTTCAACATTAGCCTTTAAACAATTTACTTCAATTATATTGAGATTCAACATGAACGTTCTATTTTTTGTCATAGACATCTTAGCAACCAAGTTAGCATTATGATCTCTAAGCCAAAGATAATGATCTTTCATATGAATTTCATATCCTTTCTCAACAAGTTGTCTCAAACTCAAAATATTATTTTTTAATTTGGGTACATAGTAAATATTGGTAACTAACTTGTGACCACCATCTTTAAGAGAAATTAAAATAGTACATTTGCCTTGAATTTGGACTTTTGAGGTGTCTCCAAATAAAACATTGCCCTTCACCTTCTCATCAGGCTCCACAAATTTTTATTGGTAGCCACACATATGATTACTTGCACCATTGTCAAGATACCATGAGCTCTTGTCATCCTTTTCATCATCTTTGAGTGGTAACAATAAGGTTAGCTCTTCAACCTCTTCTTTGTCAATAATGTTGGCTTTTTCTTCAACACCATTATGACCATAATGACATTCTGATGCATAATGCCCAAATTTATGACAATTGAAACATTCAATATTAGACTTGTCATACTTCCTCTATTTGTTCTAGGATAATTGCCTCTTCCTCTAGTCATTCCTCTTCCACGGCCCCTAATTGAATGATGGCTTGTCTCTTGATTGTTGGAATTGTCACGATTGCCTCTTCCTCTTCCACCTTGGCCACGACCACACCATCTTCCTCGTCCACGTCCACATCTTCTTTAACTCTTGTTTCTTCCACCATCTTGCAATGAAACCTTGGCTTTAAGGGCTTGCTCCAAAGGCTTATTTTGCCTTTTTAGCAATTTTTCTTCTTCGGCTAGTATAGCCCCAAACAACTCATCAATAGTCATGGTGTCTAAGTCATTTGAATTCTCAAAAACACAAGTCACATAATCAAACTTTGGAGTCAAAGAGCGAAGGATCTTATCTTTCACACGATCATCTTCAATGTTTTCATCATACTTTTTCATTTGATTAACATTGGCCAACACCTTTGAGCTATAATCCGAAAAAGTTTCGGATTCCGTCATGTGCAAAGCTTCAAACTCACGTCGTAAAATTTGAAGACGCACCTTCTTCACCTTGTCTGCACCTTGGAGAGACTTTTGCAAAATTTCCTAAGCTTCTTTCGCGGTGGACACATTGCTCACATTCTCGAACATCAAATCATCCAAACCTTGATGGATAAGGGACAAGGCTTGTTGGTCCTTTTTCTTTAACTTTTTCAATGCTTCGTTCTCATTTTGAGATAAAGTAGCCTCGTTTTGTGGCTTAGTATAGCCACTTTCTACAATCTCCCAAGCATCTTGTGATCTAAGCAATGCCTTCATACGAGAAGACCAAGCTTTATAGTTATCTTTTGTAAGACGAGAAAATTGAAATGGAACCATTCCATTATTTGTCATCACTCAAATCTCACTAGCTCTTGATACCACTTAGTTAGTGTAGAAGAATAATAGAAGAAATACTTTATAATTTTTTATTTCTTTTTTCACCAAACTCCAAAATACATAGAATACTTATAGAAAGAGAAAGATACATTACACATTCTATAACTCTTCCTAATTAACAATAGTAATTCTCCTTTAACTCATGAAATAAATCATCTTATAATTACATAACTCTAATAAAATAATTCTCCCTAATGACACATCATAATTCTTTATTACTTATAGAATAACTCTTATAACTCCTAATAGCTACCACATCAAAGATCACATAACCACCAAAATTCTATTAACTTCAAATTAATATTTTTTTAATCAACAAAACTTTCTTCATTGCTCTTGGGTTTTTTATTAGTGTGATCATAGCTTAAACTGTTGTGGCTGTAGTTGTATCCGTTGCTGCTACAAGCATGTCCTATAGAAGGAAATCAGCTGTTGAGTATTGGTTGAAAATAAATTTAGACAACTTATCTATATCCTCTTCCTCTTGAGTCTTTCTATTGAGATCCATGTGTTCATCGATGACTTCTTGGTAGAACTTATCCAACTTCTTGGTAGCCTCATGAATCTATCAATCCAACCCAAGAAATTAAAGGAATATAGTCTGAACTTGGAAACGAAGAAGGTGTCCATCATGGCCTGAAACTCATTGAGAGCCCATGGAACCTACTCTTTCACTTCCTTCAACTTCATACCTTCTCCCGGAAGTATTATAGTGCTCGTAAGAGACATCATTATCTCATTCAAATTTGTAACTTTTGAATATGAAGCATGCGATGATATTTTATCTATCATATATATGCTTGACCTCAAACAGTCTTATTGAGGAAAAACATGACATACACCTGGAGCTAAGGACATGGACAACGTATATTTTTCTGATTTCTCTCCAGTAATCATTGTATGGTGAAAATATCATCTCTAACCCATTATTGGACAATTTTTATTGGCCAAGTAAGTTAGGTCGTCCACAAAACACAAGGCCATGGTTTTTCAATACCTCTTTGGCCAATTTAGGCGAGGAAACAACAATAGCGGGCCTTAAACTTAATTGAAGGGGAAATAGAGGCCCGTATTTCTTTGAGAGTTGCCATTAACTATATGTAAAGAGCAGACTTATTCAACTGATGAAGATTCCCGATTATGGGAAGGCCTCTAGGACTAGGTGGAATGGGTGGGCTCTTAAAGGTTCTGTGTTTTTGGAAGAACAACAACAGAAGCACAGGAAGAATTAGGCATAGAATTAGAAGAAATGGCGACACCTTTGTGGCCTATGACCAGCTGTGATAAGGAAGAGAACACTCTTGTAGGAAACCTTGTATTAGAATGATAAAACAAACACTCATATTCAAATTTTACTTACTTTGTAGTGTCCTTTCCTTTTCTCGTTTTTCCTTTCTTTTCTTCGTGTACCAAGAAAAAACTATTCTGCTTACTTTTCTTTTTTGAATTTATAGAACTCAACGTACTAGGCGCATACCAACTCTTCGAAAAGCTTTTTTTTTTTAATTGAAATTTATGAGAAGGAAAGCTAACTAACACTTATAATTTCAATAAAAATTATCTATTAATAAAAAAATAGATAAAATTTTCAACTAAAACTAACTTATGATATGTAGTTTTGTAATTGTTCCATAAGTATAAAATATACTGTATCTTTCATTTTAAAAACTGACACAGAACATTTTGTCATATAAAGAGAATGCTTCATCTCTTATCTCAATAAATTTCATAGATAGTCGTAGAGCTAAAGTATGATACCAATTTAAAAAACCTAAAGTTAAAAAATTAAAAATCCTAAACTCTCAAGTCTCAACCGTCAACCTTGAACACTATCCCCTGAGTCCTAAATCCTCAACCTAAAATCATACACCTAAAACCCAAAACAATAAAACCTTAAAACTCTAAACCCTAAAATCCTAAATTCTAAACTTGTTAACATTGTCATTGATAAATTATATTTTTATTTGCTGAATTTTATACTTTTATATTTTTCATTACTTTCTTTTTATTTCCCTAATATCTCAATCTCAATTTAATTCTAAACTTAATTCAATTCTTTCAATAACATTATCCTACCTTACTTTTTATTTATTTTTATTAAATTTAAGTTCTTATTACAGTTATCTTAATTTTGTTAGCATGGTCTGATACGGATTAAAAGTTACAAACACAAGTATAAATTGTTTCAAGTAATAAATTATCGGGAATCCGAGATCGATCCATAGGGAATTGATGAAAAAAAAATTATTTGACGTAAAAAAAATATTTTGTCACAACAATAAAGGTGAAAAAATTTGGCTACAAATAAAATTAAAGGATTTACTTAGGTTAAGAGGTCCACTTTTGGTAAGTAAATTAAGGACAATATTAATTCTTTTTATAACTCAATTAGAATCCACGCATAATGGAGGTTCCAATCGAAAAATATAATATTTAAAGTTCATTTAAGATTATAAACGTAATTATATTATGATTCCTTTAATTATTTATTAATATCACCACTTATAAATGGATTCAAGCATTCATTACGTCAACCTCTTGTTTATAATGAATCAAGATCTCCACTTTACAATGAGGGTTTCTAAATTGATTGGAAACAAAATACAACACGTATAATGACCACTTGAAAATATATCATTTAAGAAGAAAGAAATGAATCTAACATTATTTCAAGAAGTAAAATGAAAAAGAACTCATAGACAAGAAGAAGAAGAAGAAGAAGAAGAGAAGAAGAAGAAGAAGAAGAAGAAGAAGAAGAAGAAGAAGAAGAAGAAGAAGAATAATAATAATAATAATAATAATAATAATAATAATATGACTTCAATTTAGAACAAAAGAAAATTGCTACAAGAAAAACAAGCAACAGAATTTAGAACAAAAGAAAATTGCTACAAGAAAAACAAGTAACAGAATAGCATGATCTTGATCTCTAACACCAAGATTTTTTAAATAATCAACCAAGACTCCTTTTTATAGAAGATTAGGGATACAACATGACAAGGGGACTGATTCATGAGTGAGTGGATGAGTGGAAAATGAGTGAAAAATGCCAAATGACTTTTGATGAGTGGAAAATTATTGAGATTCTTTGTCTCTGAAATCATTCAGTTCTGAAGTCATTGAATGCGTTAGAATATTGAAATGTTGTTTTCATGAAAGTTGTAGGCTTTTGTATTAGCTTTCAAATGTCGTCAGAATCACCTCAAAAGCCCACCTACAGTCCGAGATATGGCCCAATTACTACATAGTATTCAAGCCTAGTTATAACTCCGCTATTCTAACTTCCAAGCCTAATATGACTTCCAAGGAGTCCGAATTGAATCTTGTGTTCTTCATGAAAGTTGTAGATATGGGTCATAACTTGCAAATACCAAACTCTCAACCCAATCCAGATCTTACAGCCCGAGTTATGCTCTGATTACTGCACATTGTTCAGGTTCCAATCACAAAACTCGTATTCTGATTTCCAAGCCCGATTAGTTCCACTAGATGTCCAACTTTTTCCTGGAGCTCTTCATGAAAGTTGTAGAGCTCTCTCTTATATTTCCAACAAGGTAAAATACATAATTGTTAGACATTTAAAACTCAAGATATGGCCAAAATACAAAAATTGTGTAAGATATAAATCATGCTGAAAAAATCAATTAAGTTCAATTTGAGTTCAAACATACAAAACATAATCAAGATCAATCAATTAAGTACATGGAGAGTGTAAATGACTAAAAATGAGGGTTTATTAATGTATAAAATATGTGATTATCAAATTCTCCTACACTTAACTTTTTACACTCCTTAGCAAAATACATAAGACCAAAACTAGGGAACAAAGAAAAATAACACAAACTCAAAAGCTAAAAATTCTAAAAGACTCAATTTTTAAAAATATTTAAGAATAAAAAGCAACCAATCATTCAAGGGATCAAAACATTTATGAGATAATATTTCTTCACATCTCAAACTAACAAGTAAGGAAATTTCAATTGAAAAACATGAGTCAAGAATGATAGATCTTCACAAGATTCACTCTCAATCCCTCAAATATTTAAAAAGGTAGGTATTTCACTCAATTCAACCCATAAAAATGGCACTACCATAAGCTTACTTATCTTCTACTTCTCCACTACTTAAAACACATACACAAATAAATCATAATGACTTTATTCAAGGTTGTAATGGGGTCAAGGTAAAGGAGGAGGTAATATGAATATGACAAGTTAAATACCAAAGAGAATAAAAGAGCATGATAGATGAGTTCAATTAACAAGCATGAAAGTTTATCCCAACTCCACCTAATACAAATTCTCTTTACATATTCTTTTCTTTTCTTTTATTTCCTTGTTGGTCCTTATTTACACATTTTTTTTATTTTTTTTAAGATGAACATAATATATACATTTTTTTAATTAAACATTTTTTCACCAACCATTCTGCACACACCCCCACACTTGTTCAAGAACTCATCTAATGACAAAGCTAATGTTCTCTTATTCCCTAAGGCCGGGTAAGAACATGGTTTTTCATTTAAGGCACATAATGAGTTCAAAATAAAGAATGGTCAAATAAGCTCAAAGGGGTTAAGCAAAGGTAAATAGGTTATTTCCAATGCCTTACATTGGCAGGAATTAGAGAATTTCCAAGAAGTCATAAGAATGCTTGATATCATATTAGGAATCAGAGAATTTTCAAGAAGTCATAAGAGTGTTTGATATCATATTAAGATAATATGTTGCTGAGCAATGCTTCTTATTTGTGCGCCAATCATTCTGGGTTATTTGGTTAAAGTAGCTATTTCAAGAAAAATGCATCAATCATGTTTATATATGCATGTGAAAATGTAGTCTCAAAAAAAGTCTAAGCAAGTTCTAGAATAACAATTCCATGAGTGAAAATCACAAGAAAGAAGAGAATGGTACAAATGTTCAATCCATTCATCAATAAGCTCAAAATCTCACAAAGCTATCATTCTCAGTCCACCAATTCAACGTTCATAACCAAGCATGTGATTTTTAAGAAAGAAAACAATTTACTCCATCATGCAAATTTCTCTGAATTTGAATTGCTACTTCCACACAACAAAGTTATCTACCTAATTACTCCTTACTTTGCCACCAATTTTGATGCGTCTCAAGAATAAATAATTTTCTCCTTACTCTGTCATCCTTAATTAGTTTTGCTGTTAGTAAGTTGTTGACAAACATATAAACACAACAAACATATTAATACACACACTTCCTAAATTTTTTTTTAGGTTTCTTTTTAGTTTTTTTTTACACAACTATCCTTCCTCCCAACTAGATCACAACATTGTCCTCAATTTCTAAACATATATAGGTAAATGATAAAAGATATTACCTATTGTTGTAATTATTAAAAAGAAAAATTTTACACAAATTTAAACAGAAACAAAGTACGGTAAATAAAATCAAAACTTGTAATTATTTAAATAGTTGGAGTGTCTGATCTGGCTTGCTTTTCATATTGCTTCCCTTACCACTTCCTTCTGACTAATCTATCTGAGTTGTTACTGGATCAGGTTCATAAACAAAAGCTTCTAATTTATTAATCAACTCATCAATAGTGGAAGCAAAGATAAAGAATTGTCTTGCCGAATGTGTGATAAATTTCTGTTCCATAACATGGCAAAAAAAAAACAAAAGATCAAAGAAATTATTAACATTCAACAAACCTATGGATTTATGGTGGATGTTTAGTTGGGCCTAAGAAACAATTTGAAAAACTTCTTCCAAAGTACCAAAACCACCCGATAAGGCAATGAATGCATCAGAGTTTTCAAGCATTGCCTTCATTCGTCCATGCATAGATGATACTTGAAGTTTCAACCCAATTGTCTTTCCAATAATGTTCCTTCGAGTTAAAAGTTCAGGAATGATACCCAAAACTTGACCACCTCTTAGATGTGCAGAAAGTGATACAGCCCCCATTAACCCAATGTTACCTTCCCCATATACTACACGAATGTTCCTCGCATTAAGTGTTCTACCAACAGTGCTTGTTGCGTTTACAAACTCTAAACCTTTCCCATAACTTGTCTCACAAAATACACAGATACTGGTAAGTCTACGAACAAAAGAAGAAGATCCCTCCATTTCTACATTCACACTCCCTTTGAATGATTATGAGTTGGAGAAAAGTGAAGAAAATAGAGTTTTTAAATACAAAAAATAATGGAAAAAGGTAATGATAACACCTATAATGGTAGGTTGGCTATTGTTAGAAAAGTTTGAAATTAAGAAACACAATTTTTTTTTTAGACTTCAAGAAAATCATCAAGGTAAAGAAGTCTAGAAACCCCTAAAGGACCCCGCTTAAAGAATCGTCTGTCCAAAACTAAAATACAACAAAATCATATAAAGATAAAATAATAATAACAAATGATGACATACCTTTATGTATAGGTTTTATGGTGTATCTTTATACTGCTCGTCATGAGTGTAGTAATACCAAGACGGCTCAACCAATCTGGGAATTCTTTTCCCTCCCGCTTGTGGGATATTTTGGATTGAGCTACGATGTAACTAATTAAAGTGCGCAAATCTGACAGCTACCACTAATGACCACAGCCAGTGAGAGGTCGCTGGAGAGTCCATGGTATTAAATTACAGGATGCAGCTCAGAGGCATTGTCACGTGAGAATGCAAGCACGGGACACTTCTATCTGTCCATCAGCAAGTAGAGCCTACGGTTGAAACCTGAGAATGCTTGCGCGGCTCTCTACAGAGCATGGAACACAAATCTTATTTATGGACCGGTGTGCGAAAGTACACCCGAGTCAATGACGGGACGTGCATCTACCCAGGGCTCCTAATCTAATTAAAGACCAAGTACAACCGAAGTTTCGCCCTCTTCTTTTTTTTATTTTTTCTTTTTTTTTTTTTTTTTTTCTACTTTTTTCTTCTTTTCTTTTGAAGATGTACAAGATAATATATATATGTTGTTGTGATTGTGACTCACATCTTCCTCTGGTTTTACATCTAATAACGGCTTAAACACCTTCTATGAGTCAAGGATAAACGTCCATTGAATTTTCTCATAAATTGGCAAACAGGGTCTTTTTGAGTCATATTCCCAAGACTGTAATGCTCTTGCTCGTCCTTGAAAAGATTCCACAAACTAAGAAGTTCACGATACACAACTCCACAAGAATGTATCTTAAGAGTCAATAAGATATCATATAATGACTCATTACTTTGTCCATTCTTAATTAAGAATATTTTACTTCTCGGTTTGAGGAAACTATTCCCAAAGAAAGACATCACGTGTTACAATTCCATCGCGCACACTTGTGACAAACTTGCATACTTTTTGCTCTTCTTTTTTTAGAATAAGAACTTTTGCCGAGACTCGGCATATATGAGACAAATGAATCTGAAGATTCACTAGCTAAATGAACATTTGCTTCGATTATTCGGCGTATATCTTTTGGGATGCCCATGTGCATTAACAGCCTCAGCCTTTCATATCTAGCTTTGTAGATTTTTGTTAGAGCATTTTGAGGAAGAGAAGGGAAATGCTTTCTTAGATTTGAGAGAATGACATCCATTTTGAAGGAGAATGAATCAGTTATTATGGGAAACTAAAAAACAAACTGACTTAAGAGTCACGGAGTACCGCTATCCACCACTTAACCGGGGGCACAAAGAACTCAAGAACTTGGTTTTTTCAGAAATAGTTTGAGTCTTTGTCCATTAACCTTAAATACATTATCATTCCTAGGGTTCTTAATGTTTATGGCCCCATGAGGATACACATGTTTGACAATAAAAAGGCCACGCCACCTAGATCTTAATTTTCCAGGGAATAGGTGTAGACGAAAATTATAAAGCAGAACTTTTTGACTAATTTCAAAAGTTTTTCTCAAAATTGACTTGTCATGAAAAACTTTTGCTCTAACTTTATAAATCTTTGTGTTTTCATATACATCATTTCTCAATTCCTCAACAATCAAAAATTTCAATGACAATGATAGGATTCAGAGACATCCTGTTTTGCTTAAAAATGGAACCCTATTTTTGACAGTTTTCACAACTTTGTCAAAATGTATATCTGTCTTTAAATAAAGTGAGCCAGTAAAATCCACACTGCAAGATTTTCACAGCTATTTTCTTTGAAGAAAAGAAACCTCCACATGCTTCTAAGTGATAAAATTTAATGATATTACCTACCTTACTATTGGGTACATATCTCTTAATGATTTGATCAGGATAATTAAAGCAAGATCTTTCATGTTGCAAGAAAATTGATTATATTAGCAAACCAAGGCTTGAAATTGATAAAAAATTCATTGGAAAAATAATCATTAATAGGTGTGATATCAAAAGGTGAGCCTGTCATAAGTATGGACAAATGATCTGCAACAACATTTTTAGCTTCTTTCTTATCTTTTATTGTGATATTGAATTCTTGAAGCAACAAAATCTACCGTATCAACCTAGGTTTGCAAAAACTTGTTGAGAAAATAGACAAGTGCACCGAATTGTCAAAGAAATAAAGTAGTTGATTAAGAGGAAAAAAAACACACTAAAACGCACAAAATTAAGAGGGAAAATTCAGTAATTAATTAAAACTCAATTCATTGGTCTAAACCTTAACTCTTAAAGGCATGACATTTGCTCTATGGATTCTCATGAAAAATACCACAATTCTCCCACACAACCTATAACCTCTATCCCTAGATGATTATGAATCATGACACTTATTATTTATAGTCTAGGTCATATGCAAACCTTTCGATTCTACATACACCTCACTAGATTAATTTATGAGTGGCTAATTTATAAAAGCATTAAGAATCATAATAAACACTCAAATTGAATAAAAAATAAATTGATTAAAATTTCAATCTTAATACATGTCGATTGAATCAAGTTACGTCTTCACCCTAGAAACACACGAATCTAACTACACATGACAAAAGAGAAGAAGAAATAGGAAGAATAAAATAAAAATATATACAGAGTTCAACCTTCCATTAAAAAAAATTAACAAGTAAGCGGTAAACCTGCCATGATAAAAAAAAATATTATTAACAAGTAGGCGGTAAACCTGCTATTAAATATTAACAAGAGTATGGTATAAACCAGCTACCAAATAAATATTATAAGGGTGTGGTATAAATCGACCATCAAATATATATTAACACATAGTAAATAAATATTAATAAGGGTATGGTATAAACCGACCACCAAATATATGTATTCATAAGGGTGTGGTATAAACTAACCACCAAATAAGTTAATAAGCTGATAAATTAAAAAGTTAGAAAGCAGGTAAAGTAAAAAGTTAGAAACAAGTAAATTAAAATGTTAGAAGCAGAGAAATTAAAAAGTTAGAAAGTTAAAAAGTTAGTAAGAGAGTTAGATAGTTAGTAAGGTAGTAAGCAAGAAAATTAAAAGGTTAGTAGGTTAGTAAGTTAGAAATAAAATACAAAAAGTAAAATACAAAAAATAAAGTACAGAAAGAAAATTTAAAATATGAAAATCAGAGAATGGCAAGCTGAATTTTTGATCTGGCGAGAGAGAAGAGAAGAAAAAAATTATTTCATTAATGATTAAAGATTACAGAGAGATAAGGGAGAGTTTCTCCCACTAAGTTAGTATATTAGTAAGTATAAAGAAAAAAATTAAAAGAGTAGAAAAAATATATATATACAAGATTCACTGAGAAAAAAATAAATATATATATATACAAAATATTTACACCATAAATTTGTTCTTCAAATCAAGTCCTTGGCAACGGCGCCAAAAACTTGATGCGGATTAAAGGTTGCAAACCCAAGTATAGGTTGTTTCAAGTAATAAATTCTCGGGAGTCCGAGATCGATCCACAGGGAATTGATGAAGAAAAATTTATTTGACGTAAAGAAAATATTTTGTCACAATAATAAAAGTGATAAAACTTAGTTATAAATAAAAAGAATTTACTTGGGTTAGGAGATCCACTCTTGGTAAGTAAATTAAGGACAAAATTAATTCTTTTTATAACTCAATTAAAATCCATGCATAATAGAGATTCCAATCGAAAATACAACATTTAAAATTCATTTAAGATTGTACACGTAATTATATTGATGGGAATTAAAAGTTGCAAACCCAAGTGCAGGTTGTTTCAAGTAATAAATTCTCAGGAATCCGTGGTCGATCCACAGGGAATTGATAAAAAAAAATTCTTTGACGACAAGTAAATATTATGTCACAACGATAAAAGTGATAAACTTAGTCACAAATAAAAAAAACTTACTTGAGTTAGGAGATTCACTCTTGGTAAATAAATTAAGGATAAGATTAATTCTTTTTATAACTCAATTAGAATCCACACATAATGGAGGATTCAATCGAAAAATAAAACATTCAAAGTTCATTAAAAATTATATACATAATTATATTATAATTCCTTTAATCATCTATTAACACCACCACTTATAAATGGGTTTAAGCATTCATTGTACTAATATCTTGTCTACAACAAATCAAGATCTCCACTTTACAAGGAGGGTTTCTAAATTGATTGGAAACAAAATATAATACGTATAATGACCACTTGAAAATATATCATTTAAGTACAAGAAAGAAATGAATCTAACCTTATTTCATTACCAAGAGCTTCACCTTTTCACCCAAATAAAATGAAAATTAGTTACTCATAGACAAGAAGAAAGGAAGAGAGAAGAAGAAGAAGCACATAACTTCAGTTTAGAACAAAAAAAAATTACAATAAGATAAACAAACAACACAATAGCATGACCTTGATCTCTAAGACCAAGACTCTTCAAATGATAAGCCAAGGCTCCATTTTATAGAGCATTAGAGATACAAAATGACAAGGGGGTTGATTCATGAGTGAGTGGATGAGTGAAAAATGAGTGGAAAATGCCAAATGACTTTTGATGAGTGAAAAATTATGGAGATTCTTTGTCTCAGAAATCATTTAGTTCTGAAGTCATTGAATGCATTAGAATATTGAAATATAGTCTGTATGAAAGTTGTAAGATTTTGTCTTAGCTTTCAAATGCCACTCAAATCACCTCAAAAGGCCACCTACAGCCTGAGATATGGCCTAAATACTACACAGTGTTCAGGCCCAGTTACAACTCCTCTGTTCTGACTTCCAAGCCTAATATGTGACCTCTAAAGAGTCCGAATTAAGTCTTATGTTCTTCATAAAAGTTATAGATATGGGTTTTAACTTGCAAATGTCAAAATTTCAGCCTAATTCAGATCTTACAACCCGAGTATGCTCTGATTACTATACATTATTCAGGTTCCAATCACAAAACTTGTATTCTAAATTTCAAGCCCAATTAGTTCCACTAGATATCCGATTTTCACCTAGAGCTCTTCTGAAAGTTGTATAGCTCTCTCTTATCTTTCCTACAAGGTAAGATACATAATTATTAGACATTTAGAACTCAAGATATGGCCAAAATACAAAAATAGTGTAAGACGTAAATTATGCTGAAAAAATTAATTAAGTCTAATTTGAGTTCAAACTTACAAAACATAACCAAGTTCAATCAATTAAGTACATGGAGAGTGTAAATGAATAAAAATAAAGGCTTATTATTATATCAAATATTTGATTATCATATATTATGGTTTCTTTAATTATTTATTAACACCACCACTTATAAATGGGCTCAAGTATTCATTGTGCCAACCTTTTGTCTATAATGAATCAAGATCTCCACTTTACAAGTAGGGTTTCTAAATTAATTGGAAACAAAATACAACACGTATAATGACCACTTGAAAATATATCATGAAGAAGAAGAAGAAGAAGAAGAAGAAGAAGAATATGACTTCAATTTAGAACAAAAGAAAACTACTACAAGAAAAATAAGTAACAAAATAGCATGATCTTCTCTAATACCAAGATTCTTCAAATGATCAGCCAAGGCTCCCTTTGATAGAGGATTAGGGATACAAAATGACAAGGGAACTGATTCATGAGTGAGAGGATGAATGGAAAATGAGTGAAAAATGCCAAATGACTTTTGATGAGTGAAAAATTATTGAGATTCTTTATCTCTGAAATCATTCAATTCTGAAGTCATTGAATGCGTCAGAATATTGAAATGTGGTCTTCATGAAAGTTGTAGGCTTTTGTCTTAGCTTTCAAATGCCGCTAGAATCACCTCAAAAGGCCACCTACAGCCCGAGATATGGCCCAATTACTACATAATATTCAGGCCTAGTTACAGCTCCTCTGTTCTGACTTCCAAGCCCAATATGACCTCCAAGGAGTCCGAATTAAGTCTTGTGTTCTCATGAAAGTTGTAGATATGAGTCTTAAATTGTAGATACCAAACTTTCAGCCCAATCCAGATCTTATAGCCCGAGTTATGCTCTGATTACTGCACACTGTTCAGGTTCCAATCACAAAACCCGTATTCTAACTTCCAAGTCCAATTAGTTCCACAATATGTCTGACTTTGGCCTAGAGCTCTTCATAAAAGTTGTAGCGCTCTCTATCTTTCCAACAAGGTAAAATACATAATTGTTAGACATCTAGAACTCAATATATGACCAAAATACAGAAATAGTGTAAGACGTAAATCATGCTAAAAAAATCAATTAAGTTCAATTTGAGTTCAAACTTACAAAACATAACCAAGTTCAATCAATTAAGTATATGAAGAGTGTAAACAACTTAAAATGAGAGTTTATTAATGTATAAAATATGTGATTATCATGATCCTTGAATAATTATTAATTGTATATTATTTACTTAACTTTAGACATTTAAAAATTTTGTCGTATTTTTATTTTTTTAGTTTTATATTTTGAGTATCACAATTCTCAATTGAATCTTAAATTTATTCTTCTTATTACACTCAAATTATTGAGGTTAATCTTAAATAGGGAAAATATCTATAGAGAGGGCCACTACTAATCAATTATGAATATAACCTACACGAATGGAATTATATATTTCTTACCCATAGCTCAATCGAAAAAATTTTCTAAGACTCAATTGAGATATATATCTTTTTTATAATATCATACTTATGTAGTGCATTTAACTGTGACAAATGGTGTGTTTTATATTAGACTTGGAGTGATACATTGTGTTCACCTAGTACAAAATAAAAAAAAAAAAGTGGATTCTATGGTACAAAGGCAATGGGGGGTTGGTACCACATCTATGTGGCTCAATGAGATTGTGACATGTATTCCAGGCTTGAGTTTAATAATAAATGAGGTCGTCCATATCAGCAGTCCAGTCATGAAAGATCTATTGACCATTGTATTTGTTTATTGTACCTTGGGATCTTTTAGAAATTTTTTAAAAATTTAATGCATGGACTAAATTGCTAAATCCAAAATCCAACTCTATCTAAAAATGGAATTTAAATCAAATTAAAGTAACCAAAGGAAGAACATGAACCCTAAATCCCCAAATTGAACTGAAGAACAAGAACCCTAACCCTAAATCCTCAAATTCGTGAAGCTTTGTTTTGTCATCGAAGACCCTTGAAATTGTTATTGCACATCTTCGTCTTTATGGTTGTAATACGAGATAAGGATAAGTATAAGCAACAATAGAACATTTCATTATTCTGTTTGCTATTCGATTTGTTACCATTCAAATTTGAATTAGGCACACAGCTGTAATAGCTGAAGCTATCCCTTAGTTTAGGTTGTTTGTTAGGATCCTTTCTTATCCTTATGATACCAGAACATATGTGTGTATATATATATATAGCCAATTGTAGCATCAATACCTATATAAGAAAACATATTTATTTTTTAGTCAAATACACGACTGATATTTTATCATGGCATCAGAGTGGGTCGACGAGGCTCCAAAGAGAAAAAATGCCTCTGGCAATGGGGAACTGGAGAAGAAGAATGCCTCTGGCAACACCTCATCTCAGCATGTCATCACGCCTTCTTCACCATATTATCTTGGATCATCAGATAATCCTGGGACACCGCTGGTAGCAGTTCCACTCAAAGGTGAAAATTACCACAACTGGGCTTGGTCAATAAAGACGGCTCTGCATGCGAAGACAAAGCTAGGATTCGTGGATGGGAGTCTAAAGAAACCTGCAGTAAGATCACCCAAGTTTCACGATTGGGAGAATGTGGACTCCATGGTTATTGCATGGATAATCAACTTAACTGATCCAACATTACATAGTAGCATATCTCACGCTACCATAGCCAAAGACATTTGGCTTGATCTTGAGGAGAGGTTCGCTCAAACTAGCGCACCACAGATTCATCAACTCTGGTGTACTCTTTGCATGTTGCAACAAGACCCTCACATGAACGTGACAGACTTCTACACTGAGTTCAAGGGCCTCATAGATGAGCTAAGTGAGTTGCAGCCACTGCCTCAGTGTAACTATGGCACATCAAAGGAGCTAGCTTAGAGAGAACAAGACCAACACGTTCACTTGTTTCTTGGGAGCCTTGACAACGAACATTTTGGCCATGTGAAGGCCACTACACTTAATACAGATCCTTTGCCCACGTTTCGTCGAGTTTTCAACCATGTGTTGCGTGAGGAAGCGCAGTTCATGGCAAAAAGGGAAAGGAAGCCAAGCTGGAGTCAGGTGCTGCATTCCATGCAAATAAGATTAAAAATTGTGATGGCTCACATCCCAAATGTGAGCATTGTGGGAAGATAGGGCATGAGAAAGTAAGATGCTATGAACTGGTTGGGTATCCAGCACACTAGAACACCAGAAGATCACATCATCCTTCAACCAAAGGAAATGCAGAAAATGGAACGGCTTGATTGGCTTGGTCAGAAAGTGAGCAAGGGAAAATGACAACACCATAAGGAAGCTATAGAGGATAGGCATTATTCGGGTCACAAATTAAATATGCTGATTACATGGCTGGTAAAGAAAATTGGGTCCTAGATAGTGGAGCCTCACATCACATGACCCTGCTAGAATATCTTTTTGATGAATTGCAGTTCCTAGATAACCCACTATACATCACTGTACCCACAGGAAACACAGTGATGGTGGATAAGATGGGAACCATAACACTCAGTAGCAACATAAAGTTACAAAATGTTCTCTATATACCAGAATTTAGTTGCAATCTCATTTCTATACATAGATTAAACCGTGATTTAAACTGCACTGTGACTTACTCTGTCCATGCTTGTGTGATACAAGACCAACCCATGAGGAGAACGATTGGCTCGGGTAACTTGTGTGATGGGGTATACATTCTCAAGAAGAAAGCAACACAAGGTTCGTCTTTGGCAGCCAATATTATAAACGAGACCGTCTTGTGGCACGCAAGGATGGGGCATCCTTCTGAGCAGAATCTTTCTAAGTTATCTAGATTTTTGAATTTTCATTTTGATAAGAATAAATTAGTGTTGTGATGCATGTCATCGCTCTAAGCAATGTAAACATCATTTTCCTTTAAGCAATAATAAAGCAAAAGAACCTTTTGAATTGTTACACTGTGATCTTTGGGGCAAATATGGGACAATGGCATATAATGGAGCGCATTACTTCCTTACGTTAGTAGATGATTACACGCAAGCAGTCTGGGTATATTTCTTGAAAGAAAAATCTAACGTGCCAAATATCTTTATGAGTTTTTACACCATGATTCAGACCCAGTTTAACACCAAAGTTAAGGTTTTGCGAAGTGACAATGGTACTGAGTTCACCAGCAACATGTTTCAAGCCTATCTTCGAAAAGAGGGCATCCTACATAAGACCTCATGTGTGGGAACACCGGAGCAAAACAGGAGGGTAGAACGCAAACACAGGCACATCCTCAATGTGGCTCGAGCGCTCAGATTTCAAGCAAATTTTTCAATCATATTTTGGGGAGAGTGTGTGTTAGCAGCAGTGCATCTCATTAACAGGACCCCCACTGTAGCAAATAATGGTGTCACTCCACATGAGATGTTGTTTGGCAAACCAGCAAACTATGCATACTTGAGGGTGTTTGGCTGCCTCTGCTACGTGAAAAATAAGCCACAAGATAAATTCGATGCAAGAACCAATAAGTGCATATTTGTTGGATACCCTCAAGGACAAAAAGGGTGGAAAGTCTATAATTTAGAAACCAGACAATTCTTGGTGTCCAGAGACGTGGTTTACTACGAAAGTGTCTTTCCTTTTGCTGGAAATGAAGAAAACACTTCTCCCACTAGAAATCATCCCAATGTCACGTTTATGGATGCAAAACCCACCGGAGACAGTAGAGAAGAAGAACCTGAATCATCGAGCTCAGATGACACACCACAAGCCCACATGGATCCTTTGCAAGTTTTTAATTTTTCAGAGTCAAATAAAGCCAACGAGAACAAAGAAACGCAAGAAGCTGTCAACACCGCAACCTTGAGACCTCGAACCAGGTAGCCACCACCTTACTTGCGTGATTACTACTGCCATTTAGCTGGAAGTAACCCCTCACACAAATCCCGTAAGTCATCGAGCTTCTCTGGTAAGTCTTATCAAATCTCAAACTTCATCCACTATATGATCATTTTTCTCCCACTTACCAAGCTTTCATGGCGTCCATCTCACAAAATGATGAGCCCAAGAACTACTCACAGGCAGTTCAAAGTGCAGAATGGTGTGATGTTATGGCTCAAGAACTTGTTGCATTGGAAGCAAATCAAACATAGACACTTGAGCCACTGCCCATAGGCAAGAAACTTGTGGGATGCAAATGGGTTTATCGAATTAAGTACAAGGCTAATGGAGAGATTGATAAGTACAAAGCTCAACTGGTGACAAAGGGATACACACAAATAGAAGGAGAATACACTGAGATGTTTGCCCCAGTTGCTAAAATGACCATTATTCACTGTCTCCTTACCGAGCCATATCCAAAGGCTGGAATCTATATCAAATGGATGTAAGTAACATGTTCGTACATGGTAATCTTCACGATGAAGTGTACATGGAGGTGCCTCAGGGGTATGTCACGCCAGAAAAAAGAATTAGTCTGTCGCCTACACAAATCCTTGTATGGCTCACGTCAAGCGTCACAAAACTGGTATGCAAAACTCTCAGAAGCACTGGTTGCCTATGGTTTTCGCCAAAGTGATGATGATCACAGCCTGTTTACATACTCCACATCCCACATCTTCATAGCTATCTTAATATATGTTGATGACTTGGTGATTGCCGAGAATAATGCCATAGCATGTGAGAGGTTCAAGCCTTATCTCCACACATGTTTCCACATAAAGGACTTGGGGACCTTAAAATACTTCCTCGGATTGGAGCTAGCTCAAAGCCCCAATGGCTTGTTCTTTTGTCAACGCAAATATGCATTAGACATGCTACAAGAGAGTGGAATGATAGACAGTAAGCCATGCAGCTTCCCCACGGAACAACATCAACGCCTGTCCACTGCATCAGGCAAGCCCTATTCAAATCCAGCACAGTATTGAAGACTAGTTGGTCGGCTCATATATTTGACCATCACATGTCCAGAATTATCATATTTGGTTCACATCTTAAGCCAATTTATGCAAGCTCCCTAACAAGACCACTGGCATGCTGCTATGCGAGTCTTGAGATACATAAAATCCTCTCCGAGTCAAGGCATCTGGCTGCCTAAGGACAATGACTTGACCTTAATAGGTTATAGTGATTCCGATTGGGCATCATGTCCAGTAACATGAAGGTCTATCACCGACTACCTCATGAAGCTTGGACCTGTCCCTATCTCTTGGAAAACAAAGAAGCAAACCATGGTTTCCAAGTCTTCAACTGAGGCAGAGTATAGAGCCATGTCTCACGCAACTAGTGAAATCATATGGCTGCGAAGCTTGCTTAATTCTCTACAAGTGAGTTTCACGAGCCCAACCACTCTTTTCTGTGACAACCAATCAGCTATGCATTTAGCCTCTAATCCAGTCTTCCATGAGTGAACAAAGCACATAGAAGTGGACTGTCACTTCATCCGAGAACATCTTCAATCTGGGACCATCACAACCATTTATGTTCCAACCTTGCAACAACCAGCTGATTTGTTCACAAAGTCTCTCGGTACCAAACAGTTTCAGGAGCTGATGTCCAAGTTAGGTGTTCAAAATGTGTACTCCCAACTTGAGGGGGGTAATACGAGATAAGGATAAGTATAAGCAACAATAGAACATTCCATTTTTCTGTTGCTATTCTATTTGTTACCATTCAAATTTGAATTAGGCATACAGCTGTAATAGCTGAAGCTATCCCTTAGTTTAGCTTGTTTGTTAGGATCCTTTCTTGTCCTTATGATACTAGAACATACGTGTGTGTATATATATATATATATAGCCAATTGTAGCATCAATACCTATATAAGAAAACATATTTATTTTTCAGTCAAATACACGACTAATATTTTATCAGGTGGGAACATTTGTTTAGAAATGTCAACCCGTAAATAGGCGTGGTCGTCCTCCTTGGAAGTGTTATTCCCTAGTCCCATTGGTCAAGCGTGTTCATTCTCGTTGCATAGAAGTGAATCACGACATCCATCTCCTTCCGTCATTTCTGATACTGTGAGGCCCATTGTTTATATTATATTTGTCTTTTGTTGCTTTTGTCAAGATTTAAGGAGAGATGGTTAAAATTTTGTTTTGTTTATCCATTGTTGCATATGGAAAGCACTAGTGAGGAACCATTTGATTAGTTTGAATGATAATATAGATGATTTGTTTGATGACCATAATGATCTTGAAGATTTGAGCTTTGATGCTGGCTCAAGTGATGACCATGGCTTTGAAGATATGAACCATGATGGATGTTCAGGTGATGAACAAAATGATTTTCAGCTTAAGGAGTTGGCAGAGAGATATAAAAGAGTGTCATAATTAATAGCTGATGATATTTAGGGATTAGAATTTATAAGTGAAATTGAAACTTGTGAGTCTTTTGAAACTTATGCCAAGTGCCATGGTTTTGTTAGTGAGAGAGATAATGTAAGTCAAGATGCAAAGGGTGATATCATTGTGCGTCAATTAGTATGCAACAAAGAGGGATTGAGACACAAAAAGCACTACATGAGTGTGGATATATAGAAGAAGGCTACATAGACCAATAACCCGAACAAAGTGCAATGCTAAGTTGCGGGTTCACTTAGACTACAAGACATCAAAATAGTGTGTCATCTCTTGCTTTGTTGAGGGTCACAACCATGTACAAATCCTGCCTAATTTTGTTCATTTAGTTCTTGAATATCAAGGTATGACAGATGCAGATAAAGCTCAAGCTGACAACATGCATCTATCTAGGATGAGAACAAGTCACATAATGAAGTTCATGTTAGGACAAAAAAGTGGTTATGCTGGTTTAGGTTTCTGCAAGAAAGAGTTGTACAATCATATTAATAAGACTCGGTTAGCTAAGATAAAGATGGGGATGCTTTTGCTGCTTTGAGTTATTTACAAGCCAAGGCCAACACTGATCCTTTGTTTTTTGTGAAGTTCACCACGACTAATGATGGTAGGCTGCAAACGGTGGGCAAAGTCTGCAAAGAGTGATTATGTCCCATTGGTTTCAGCAGTGGAAAATGATGCCAAAAAAATCTGAAATGATGCCTTTTACTGCATTATTTGTTGCTTGCAACAAGTTGTGTCTTCTCGCAGCAAAAATAATGGATGATTTCAGTAAACTAACTGTTAAGTTAGAGAAGCAAAATGATCCAAATATCAATTATAATGATTCTGCTAAGGTCATTGGTGATCCTACATTAGCTAAGACAAAGGGTGTTCCACCATCTAGGAGAAAGTATGGTAGGAAGAGAAGATGGTGTTCTAATTGTCATAGAACATGACATTATATTAAGAAATGCCCAAATCTAGCTGGAGTGCGGGCAGATTGTACAAATTTGGATGGGAGTTTATGTTCGGAAGTTGAAGCAAATACAAGTTTACAATTGGATAAGGTAATTATCCTACATTGGTAATTTATATTGTAATTAACCAGTTTCGACGGACTTATTAATTTGTATTTTGTTGTAGGACGATGTGTCAATTGACTGCAGGTTGCGGATTGGTTCCATTCAGACCGTATCAATGAACTCAAATTCTACTAAGACATCAAATCGGATAAAGAAAGTATATATTTTCAGTTACAAATGTTATTGACATGAATTGATAGAACAATATATTATGTTTGTTTGATTAATGTTGTTTTGTTTTTCTAAATGGGCGTCGAAGGGTGTTTCTGCAGGTAAAGTAATAAATGTAATAAGAAAGTGGATTCTTTTACCAAAAACTTAGCGAAGGAAACTGTAAGAAAAAATGCATGGCTAGTTGTGTGATTGTAGAACTCATATATGTAACATGATGCATGCTTCATGAATTATGCATGGCTAGTGCATGTGCGACCAAGTGAGGATATGGCTGCTATCCAGACTCAGCACAATAGAATGGATAATGTAAATGAAAATTATTTTTGTCCTTTAATGTTTATTAATTTAGTACCTTTTTTTTAACAATTTTGATAAGTTTAATTTGTTTGATACAGGATTTGAGGACACATAATCCTTTGAATAGAGGAGGACCACGGGTTGTTATACCACATAGGTCAGTTGCACCAGTACATAGTTTTGGCTCGGGTTATGGGCCTAACATTGGTGAAGGATTTGAAGGATTGTCGCTTTACGCCCAATATCCCAGACCACCTGTTTACCCCCAATTGCCCCTGGTTCCATTATATCCTGAATTATTTTGGCAGGTATGTATCTGTATGGCTGGTGCATGAAATAAAGTAAATTTTACATACACGAGATTTGTGCAAATGCTGACATAGTTTTCCTTTCCATGATTCAGTATGGGGGTGGCTTGCAGCCTGTTCATGGTGAAAATGTTTGGCAAGGTTCACATAAACAAGAAGGAATAATTAAAAATTGAACAATATATGCATTGCAACTTGTTCATGGAGGAATTTGTTTTTTTGTTTTATTTAAATTTTCCAGCAAGATTCATGTTGTTAATGACCATCAGAATGAGGTATTCATTGTCAATTTAGAGAACGTTACATCTTAAGTGATTATCCTGAATCTGATTATGAGATGTGATTGTTGAATTAATTGTATATGTTTTTATGTTTTGAATTCAGCAACCAATTAATGTCTCCAAAGATGATGAGAAGTTTCTGTGCAGACCCATATCAGGCTTTGTAAATGTATGGGACTGGCTCATGTGAAATGGATGTTAGTGAATCACCTTTGCGGTCCAAAAAAATAATAATAATGGTAGTTTTAGTCAAATACCCAAAAGGAAAATAGGGATGCACATAAAGGAAAACCAATAGCCTAAGCAAAATATAATTTCGAACAGAAAAATGCATTTAAAGCATTATGAAACTTTAGGGTTAAAATAAGCACAAAAGGGAATAGCCCATTTAAGACCAAAACATGATATTTTTATACGTGAAAATATTGATCTTTCTTATTAATGCTTTTATGATTTGATAATCCATAGATTGTTTTGTTGAGTAATTTGAAGATTGAGAAACCCCTTCTTATCAATACTTCTTGAGATTAATATCATAATTTAGCAATATTTAGGAATGACTTTTGTTAACTTTGTAGTTTGTTTGAGAATCTTGTACTTGATCTTCCTAATTGCAATAAATTAACTAAAGAATTTGTAGTTTAGTGTGATTAGGAAAAGGTTAATTCACTAAGGGATTGAAACTTAGCTAATTTTGTAATTACTCACCATCAATTAAATGATTTAAGCTTAGATTAACAAGAATTCATTGAAAATAAGTAAAGGTCAAGTGAAAATTATCCCTTACCATCTTTTTTTATTGGTTAGATCACAACTCTCTTTTGTTAAAACTCACCAAAATACTTTTAATTGTTTTAATTGCTTTAATTGTTATTTTCATGTTGATTGCACACTTCTCATCCAATTTGGAAGTTTAAATAGTAATTCAATGTGTGAAATTAGTAATTTATAGCATAATCTTAATAGAGGATACTATCTCACTTACTTTATTACTTTTATGACCTAGTATACTTGTCAAATTTACAACACTCCCACATTGCCTTGGTACCATAAAAAGCACCAATAAAAAAAAAATATTAATCCTTGCACATTTTTACAATACTTTTTTTACTAATTAAAAAGACTTGTTACATTATAGCAGAATATTCATTCATATAAATATTTCCTTGCGCATGCAACAATTGTAACATAGTAAATTTTGCGCTAAAATCTAAATGGAAAATATATTAATATCCCAAAATAATTTATTGATTTGAAGTAACATAGTGTGTGTGTGTGTGTCATTGTGCTTTTTATTTTAATTTATTTAAATATGTTTTTAGAGACTTAAAACTACATATTTATCAACATATTGATTTACTTTATTTATTTTAGAAAATAAACAACATATAAACTATTTCAGTTATTATAACTTCTTACTTTTCTGGACATCTATATGAATATACATTAAAAATAAAAGAAAATAAAAACTAATAATAGTTACAAAATAAGTAAGAGTCTATTTTTGCTAAAACAATAGAGTACATATGAGAAGCTTATATCAATTTTATGTTATATTTATTTGGAAAAGTAAAGATAAAAAATGTGTGTTGTAATGTATTTTTTTTATTATCTAAAATAAAAATAAAGTATGTGCAAATATCGTTTCTTGAGTAGGTATATAGAAAAGAATAGTGAAAGTACAAAAACGTAAGGCATTCCGAAACGGGTTGACACACTGAACAACTCCAACCCCTCATTATTCTTCTACACTCTTCTATGTAAACTCGCCTTGATCACAACTCGAAGTTTTACTCGCTCTCCCATCTCACGATTCTTACAGCATAAAAGCTAAATGTAAAACGTTCTAATTAGGAGTACGGTGATGGCTTTGGCAAACTCTTTACAAGACCGCAAAGTAAGCAGCCATCTGGGATGTTGTACTCATCTCTGAGAGAACGCTCAGGGGACAAAACACTAATGTAGAGCTGTTGGCCCAGGTAGCGATTTTCAGCAATCTCCGATCTCAGGTTCCACATTCCAGCATTGTCGAATGTCAACATGACGGCAGCCCAAGATTTGGGGAAGACCTGAATGGTGTGTCTGCTCACGGCATCAAGAAGGTTATAGCTCTTTCTTTTCTCTGGAGTCCATGTGCCTGGCTCTATGCTGTAGATTCAATAACCAAAAAAGAAAGAAGTAAGTTTTCATTCATTGCTAAAATGCATTATAACTAGGTGGGGTTCAGTATGAAGAATGAATACTCACGCGACTGCGAAGAATGAGTAACCATCCAAGTGATATGACTGGATTGATTTTTCATGATTCTCAAAGATGATCTCGATGAAGTTGCGGAAGGTAATGTTTAGGACATTTGGTTGTATGGATACAGTGCTTCCAACGTTGGGCGATGGGTTGTCTGCGATAGTATCATATTTGAAAACCTTGTCCCCTATTCCAAAGTACTCAGCGAGCTTGACTGGAGTTTCAGGGTCTACGTGTGAGACACCGTTGAGGGCATAACGAAGCTTACTGTTTGCCCTACTTACCGAGTTGACCAACTTGATTGTGCGAGTGATGTTGATCTGACCATAATGGTAAGAACCCTGAGGGTTAGGCCTGGCAGCACTAGCAGTGAGGTTCCAGCGGAAGGAACGGAATTGGTTGAGAGACCAAGCCCAACCAACGGGAGCCTCGGGGATCTCGGGTGAGGCAGGACCCTTACCATTGGCATAGCGGATGATACCTTTACCTGTTAGAACCGTCTTGGTGAAGCGGGTGGAAGCCACCATGTAGTAATCCTTTGGCTCCTTGTCAGCTGTGACAAGGACAGAAAAGCATTGACCAACATGGACGTCAAGAGACTCGTAAGTGTTTTGTACGACGTGGGACCCTTCCATCTCGACAAGCTTCATGGGATGGCCTTGGATCCTGAAGTTGAGGGAGTTCTTAAGCCCAACATTGCAGATTCTGTATTTGTAGGTCTTTTCAGGCTTCATGGTGAAAAGTGGCTCATCTTTTCCGTCACCTTTAGCTGACTTGCCGTTAACGAGAACACCTTCAGGCCTACCAAGAGAGCGTCCACTATCCAAGAACTGCCTGAGGGTGGAGTGGCTCTTGGTGTACCAGTCACCAATGAGAACGGTGTAGTCGTCCTCAGGATCTGCGTAAGGGACAGGAATGAGCAAGCGGCTGTTTACACGGAGGCCACCAAAACCACCAACTGCCCTATGCATGGCTGTGCTCGGGTAGTAGAAGTAGCTCCCTATCTGGTCCTTCACCTGGAAACGGTAGGTGAAGTTTGTCCCTGGGGGAATGGGGCAGTTAGTTCCGGCAACCCCATCTTGCCAGGAATTCTTCCTTTGTTGGATGCCGTTCCTGCAAACACAAACGCATTATATAACTTGAAGAAACTTTGCTAGCAATAATAATAAAGGAAAGAACTTGAAGAAGGGGGTACCATGTGAAAAGTAATGGCTCGTCAAGATTATTGAAGACATTAATAACTACGTTATTGTTGCTGGTGGAATTGATATTAGGTCCCGGAAATTGGCCGTTGATGAGAATGATTTGCTGGGGTACACCTAATGGAGAGATTGTGCCATAGGTAACGTTCCACGTAAAGAAAAGGTAAGGGTCTTCACCCCGGACCACCGACATTGTCCCGGCCGAGAGGCATAGCAAGAACAAAAACATTATCCCACCCATCTCCTAGATCTGATCTCTCTCACACTCTCTCTTCTTTCTTTATTTATAATCTTTTCTCTTGAAAGCAGCTTCCTTTGTAATTACTACCTCTCGCTATTCTACAGTGGAAGAAGATTCTTCCTCTTCATACCATCTTCGGCGATCCCAGCGGCGCTTGCCTTATATACACGTCCTCCTTATTTATCAACCATTCAAACTATGCGCAAACATCTCCCATTTCCCATTACTTATGCTCCTTGAAATGCGTACTTCCTCTCACCCCTTCCCGTTTTCCATGTCAAAGCCGTTCCTGTCCCTATAGTTAGGATGCATGATGCCATATTAATTACCCAAAAATAGGAAAAGAGAATGCTGCCATATTATTAAACTTACTATACTATTCTCTCCATTCATTTTTATGTGTTTAAGAAAATGGCAAAAGTATTAAGAAAACAGTCTAATAATCTTTATTTTGGAAAAAAAATAACTGTAAAAGACAATATTATCCTTTGACTCACTGGAAGAAAAACAAATGTGATTGGTGAATAAAAGAAGTAATAAGAGATTTATAAAAATTAGATGAATAAATATCAAAAGATTTTAAGAGTTAAATAATTAATAGAACAAAAAATAAGAGTAAAATTTGTATAAAATAATTAATTATATATTAGAATTCTAAAACGACATCTAATATGTAATACAAAAGAAATTCTAAAATGACCTAAAATAGAATGGAAGGAGTATCATTTAATGGGTGATGAAAAATGATGTTATCACATCATTTTTTTTTATACATCACTTTTCACATATATTTTAATAGTTATGATTAAGTGAAAGAAAGTAATAAAAAAATTGATGTGATTAATGATATGAAGAATAGTATAAAAAGTGATGTAAGATAAAAATGATGTGAGAAAATCAGGGTTGAATGTGTGATGTCTCATACATCCGAAAAGAATTTTCACTAAATATAAACTTTTCATTTTGCAGCCAAATTCAAAATATTTTTTTATGACAATTGTTTAATTAAGAAATAATTAATGTTTTCACCAATTTATTTATTAAATTATGTATTGTTGAAAAAAAAATATGGTATCATATATAGTATCCATCCCCTGAAAACTCAAACATTTTTATCAGCCATATTTTTGTGCATACGGACAACCAAAGAAGAAAAAGACATTATAAGCAAAAAAAATCTAAAATATACTTCGACACTCAAAATGCAAAGTGAAACAAAAGGCTATACTCTATATCTCTTCCATCATTTCCAGATAGAAAAATTTAAATTCTAGCATGATTCAAATTTGGCAAATGAATCAGCTGGAAAAAATGGTAAAAAAAAATTACTAATATTGGAGAAAATTATTTCTATATTCCATCTACAAGATTAGTGGAAAACTTTACAAATAGAATCTGCAAGAGAAAAGCAATCAGGTTTAACCTGCAATAGAATGCACCAAAAGATATATATATATATATATATATATATATATATATATATATATATATATATGGAAGTTAACAATACATTTTGTTTTGGATAAACATACTAAAATCTTTCTTTATAAAATAACTTAATCTTAAGAGTATTGTAATAGCTTAAGATTATTAAATTTAGTGAATAAAGAGGAGGATGCAAATACAGATGTTAATGATAAGAAAGAATTTGACTCATTTCATTACACAAAAAGGGAAAAAGTAAAAATAATAAAAAATTTTGGTAAGGCCTAAGACTCACTCCGTGGACCTAGCAGAAAGGCCTCCTACTGAGGCACCTAGATGACCCCCTAATGGGGCATGGGGGAGGGGTAGGAGAATAAGAAAAGGGAAATTGGGATGGAGAACAATTGTGAGAATTGAATCTTGCTACTCAACCTGCATGTTCCTAGTACTTACCAACTGAGCAACCAACATTAAACAAAATAATAATTTTAATTATTTTGTAAAAACAAAAAATATGTACAAATAAAAAACCTATTAATATAAATATATATGTGTGTGTGTATATATATATATATATGTATGTATGTATACATATATATATACATACATATATATATATATATATATGAGACATATCGAGTGAGAGAAGTTTTTATTGTGAGAGAGTGAGAGAAGTGAATTTTGACCATACAATCATACATAGATGATTATGATTAAAAGTTACTTAAAAGTTTTGTGACCACTTAAAAAAATCACATGTACTTATGTTCTAATCTTGACCATTCATGTATGATCCAATGATCAAGATTCACTTCTCTCACCTCTTATAATAAACATTCATTTCATTATATATATATAAAACTAATTAATAGAGTTAATAACAAAGTCAGATTCTCTCTCTTCATTAACTTAGAATTCAAGTATTTTCTTTCTTCATTAAAGTGAGCCTCCATTATTTTTTTTCTTTATTAAATGAGTTAATTTGAACTATTAGATCAAAACAAAATCAAAGATCAGATTTTAGTGTAAATTCTTAAATGACCAAGATGCAAATAAGTTTGAATTGATTTTAAAAGAAACATAAGGGTCTTTTTGTCTTAAACAAAATATAGAGGTTGCTAACCTTCCCATGAAGGTATAGAGGTTAGCAATCTCCTATATATAGAGAGAAATTATTATATAAACCTGGAGCACTCAAGTTGGGTACACTAGGTCATTTACAACATTAATTGATAGAGTTAATTATAATTATCTATTAATTAAACATGATAGTTATCTATTAATTAATGTTGTGATTGGCCTAGTATACCCAAGTTAGATGCACTAGGTTTATGCAATAATTTCTCACACACACACACACACACACATATATATATAGGGCATATCTAGTGAGAAGAGTTTTTATTGTGAGAGGGTAATAAGAGTAAATCTTGACCAAATAATCATATATAGATGGTTAAGATTAAAAGTTATTTAAAGGTCATGTGACCACTTCGAAAAACAACATGCATTTATGTTCCAATCTTGACCATTCATGTAAGATTCAATGGTCAAGATTCACTTTTCTCATCTCTATCCAGTTTCATTAAAGTGTTGGAGTAGGTGAGTCAGGTACTGTTTGGATCCGTAAGTGCACAGGTCGACAAGTAATATAATGAGAGTTAAAGTATCGTGTCCCAAGGGATTGACAAATAGAAATGTGCTAATACCTAACCAATTTCTACAAAGATCTTATCCAAGCAATCGAAATATGAGAGTGATTTTTAATGAAAAATAACAACTTAAAAAAGACAAGAAAAGACGCATCAAAAACTATGTTCGCAAGAGAAAGATAAGAATGATTAAGGTCTAGGGGTCCTTATTCACTTACTACTTCAATGAATATTTGCAAATCAAAAGTTTCTTCCAAAGAATTGATTTTACTAGAGGAAATCCAAATATAGATAAAAGCCTATGTCTAGGTCAATTACCCATATGAAACTTATCTAATCCACTATGTGTCTATGTGAGTTAGCATAAGAATCACTCATTAAGACCAAGTTTCAAACACTTGCTATGCATGGCTAAGGGATATGTGTCCATCCCATTAGCTAAACAACACACCCAAAGCACTTGAATGTAATTGAACATACATCAACCATAACATATCCATATTGTCAAATCCCTATGTCTAGTTCATTTGAAACACTAAGATCATGCAATTGATGGTCAATTAAGAGCAAGCATTAAGCATGGATATAAAAGAACAAAATCAAATTCATTGATAAAAACCTAAGGAAACTACAAAATATTTAAATTCATAGCAAGATCCTAGAGAGCCCCTAGATTAGAGTTTAGTTACACATCATAAAAGAAGAGAAAACATCTAAAATCATGAAACCCATAAAAAATTATAAAGCAAGAGAGAATCCAAGCTTGATCTTCCTCCATTGATCTTGATTCGTCACTTGAATCTCCTGTATTCTGAGTAGAAATCTCTTACTCTCCCTTTTTCTATGGAACTCGTTCTTGGCAAAATCAGAAGTCCTTTCAAATGCTCTCAAAAATCAGATAAAAAAGGTAAAATTCACAGACCTATGTGTTTCCCACACCTAGGCGCAGCTTTTCCACGCCTAGGCGTGATAACAAAACACGCATTACCAACTGGCTACCCACGCCTAGGCGTGGCTTTTCACACCTAGGCGCCACTTTCCCATGCTTTGGTGTGGGTTTCTCTGTCTAGCTTCTTTTTTAAAATTGAGACTGTCACGCCTAGGTGTGGCTTTTTCATGCCCAGGTGTGGTTTGTCACATAATCCTCCTTTCATGCATTCTTCCCCATTTAAGCTTCTCTTCATTTTCCTTATCTCTTCCAAGACTTTCACATCTTAAATACCTGCATCAAAACAATAATAAAGTTTGTGAAGTCAGCATCCATCCAAATTCCTTAAATAAAGTCATTAGATACTTAATTCTTAATCATTCGAGAAGGAAAACTTAAATCATCAAAATCATGCATGAATTGAGCTTATGAACTTGAAAACTTAAGACTAACGTGCACATAAACATTCAAATTCAAGTTAAATAACTTCATTTCCTGAAGTTATCACACCCCAAACCTAAAGATTTGTTAGTCCTCGAGCAAACAAAGCCAAGCAAGGGAAGAAGAGGTACAATCAAACACAAAAATCAAGGAACAAATTGAACTAGAGTATAACCAACTTCCAATCATCATTCATAGCCTCAGGAATTACTTCTCAACCTCTCAACATGGTCCACACATGCAATAAAAATTCCAACTATCATGATTATCGTTGAATGCTGATGAACTGTCAATATGTCATATTTTTACAGTTCAATTCTTTAGTTTTTCATGTTCTTTTTATATTTTTTTATTGAACTTTGTTCGTAAGTTTTGTTATATTTTTAGTATTGTTTAATTATGTTTTTATTATGTGTTTTGTATGTTTTTTCAGGTAATTGCACATGGAGGAGTTTGAACATTTAAAGGAATAAGAAAAAGCATAAAATTTCATCAGGTGAACAGCGCTTGAGCGCTGGTGTTGGAGCACCTGAGCACCCAAAGCGTATCCAGCAGCTTAATTTCAGTGTCCCAAAGCTCAGCGCGCAATGTGCAATGCAACGCGTATCCATTTAAGTGACTCAGCGCCCAAGCGCCAAGAAGCCAACGCCTAGGCGCTAGTTGCATAACAGACGACGTTCTTTTTCATAAAGAGGGGAGTTGCACATCACGCAGAAGATTCTTAATCTTGAGAGAGTAGTTTCGCGGCATCAGACTTAGGAGGACGACTTCGAATGAATGATTCGATTCTTGAAGGCTTGAAGATCAAATCTCCATTAAAGGGGTTTTCTTTCCATGAGTTTGTATCTTGATATGTATTTATTTGTATTGAACATGAGTAGCTAAACCCATAACTAGGGATATGGGAGATCTTGTTTTCCTAATTATTTTGGGCTTGATTTCTAATTTGATTAAGATAATTTCTTTTTGGATTTATCATATTGCTTACATTCTTGTCATAATTTGATCACTTTTGGCATGTGTTAATTCATTGTTTGATTGGTGACCATCTGCATTCAATGAGTAGATCTATATGGTAAGCCTAGGATTAAATTGGTGAATGACCAAACATCAATTTTTCCTACCAATGGAATTGACAAGTATGTTAGTTCATCTCTTGAATTAAGGCTTAATGCATTCCTAATTAATTCAACTAAATAACCAAATAGATGATTTAATTCATGAATAGAATATTATTTTATCCATGACCATTGAGATTCAATAGCAGGTAAGAGAATATTGGCAAAAGAATTACTTTACATCATAAATGAAAGAAAATCTGAACAATTGGATTCAAGTGAACCTTGTGCCCTAGTCTCTCTGTCATTGATTATTTATTCTTTGTTTGATTGTTCATTATTTTTCTTAATTTGTTTTTCTGATTTTAATTTGAATTTTTTCATACACTTCTGATTGTCTGGATAACAAATAGTTTTATAAATCTAGTAATTATCATTTATTCTTCGTGGGATTGATAACTGGGACTCAAGTCTTATATTACTTGATGATAGAGTACACTTGCTCTTAGTGTATTTTACGCGTATCAAGTTTTTGGCATCGTGTCAGGGGAATAAGTTTGGTTATATTAGAAGCGAAAAACTCTAGTTAATTTTGATGCCCTTTTATTCCTTATTTTATTTTTTATTTTTATTTTTATTTCTATTTTATTTTATTTTATTTTTAATTAATTTTTCACTTCATATTTTTTTGTTTATGCTTGCTCGATCTCAGTTTCCTAATTTGACATTTGATCCTGAAATTGAGAAAACAGCTCACAAGTTAAGGAAACAATCTTTTTTTGCACCTATGATAGAAGACATAAATATGGAGAGACAACTTGTAGTTGAGGCGAATCGTGAAGAAAGAGCTACCCCAGCAGAGTGGACCGTGCTTAAGTACTCCATGCCCACTGCTGAAGGGTATAAAGGGAATATTATAAGACTGATTGTGGCGGCTAACAATTTTGAGATCAAACCAGCATTGATCTCCATGATTCAGAATTTTGTTCAGTTGGATGGTTTGCCCTCGGATGATCCAAATCAGCATTTGACCAAGTTCTTTCAGTTGTGTGATATTATCAAGTACAATGGGGTGATAGATGATGCAATCCGATTGTGACTCTTTCCTTTCTCTCTTAAGGATAGAGTAAGTCAATGTTTAACGTCACTAATGATGCACAATTTTCAATTGTAGCATTTGTAAACCCAAGTGCAGGTTGTCTCAAGTAATAAATTTCTAGGGAGTTCGAGGTCGATTCACAGGGAATTGTTGAAGATTAATTAAGGTGAAGTGAATATTTTGTTACTACAATTAAAATTATTTACTTGGATAAAAAGATTCACTCTTGGTAAATAAAATAAAGGTAAGATTAATTCCTTTTATAATTCAATTAGAATCCTTGCAACATGGAGGTTCCAATCGAAAAATACAACATTAAAAGTCTAATTAAAATAATATACATAATTATATTATGTTTCCTAAAAATATTACCACCACTTATAAATGGGTTAAAGCATTCATTGTGCCAATATTTTGTTTACAACAAATCAAGAACTCCTCTTTACAAAGATGGTTTCTAAATTATAAGAAACAAATTATAATACGTATAATGGTTACTAGAAAATATAAATCATTTAAGCACAAGAGAAGAATAAATCTAACCTTACTTTATTACCAAGAGTTTCACCCTTTCACCCAAGTAAAATGAAACTTAGTTACTCATAGATAAGAAGAAAGAAAGAGAGAAGAAGAAGAAGAAGAAGAACATGACTTTAATTTAGAACAAAGGAAAATTACTACAAGAAAACCTAGTAACAAAATGGCATCATTTTAGTAACTAACACCTAACACCCTTAATGATCTGCCAAGGCCCCCTTTTATAGAGGATTAGAGATACAAAATGACAAGAGGGCTGAGTCATTAGTGGTTGGATGAGTGGAAAATGAGTGGAAAATGCCAAATGACTTTAGGTGAGTGGGAAATTATGGAGATTCCTTGTCTCTGAAATCATGCAGCTCTGAAGTCATTGCATTCGTCATTTTTGAACCAAGTGGTCTTATGAAAGTTGTAGGCCTGGATCGTAGCTTTCAAATGGCTTTGGTTTGAGTCCAATATAATATCTATAACTCTAGATACGTTCAAATTACTGAACACTGCCCAGGCCCAGTCACAGCTCCTCTGCTCTGACTTCCAAGCCTAATATCACTTTCAAGGAGTCCGATTCTGGAAACGTGTTCAACATGAAAGTTGTAGATATTGGTCTTAACTATTCAGCATCCAAATTTCAGTCCATTTGATATTATCTAGCCCGAAAACTGTGATGAACAGTACATGTAGGTTAAACTATCAGGAAAAGCACTCTAGTTCTTACTTCAACCCCAATTTGAGTTATTTACTCCTGTGATTGGGCCTTTGAGGTATTCTTGAAAGTTGTATAATTCTCTCTTATCTTTCAAATGCCACTAGAATCACCTCCAAAGACCACCTACAGCCCAAGATATGGCCCAAATACAGAAACAGTGTAAGATATGAATCATGCTGAAAAATTCAATTAAGTCCAATTTGAGTCCAAACTTACAAAACATAATAAAACTCAATCAATTAAGTACATAGAGAGTGTAAATGACTAAGAATGAAAGCTTATTAATGTATCAAATATGTGATCATCAAATTCCCCCACACTTAGCTTTTTGCACTCCTGAGCAAAACACATAAGACCACTCACAAAAAAAAAACGAAACAGACTCAAAAGCTAAACACTCTAAAAGACTCAATTTCTAATAATATTTAAAAATGAAGAGCAATCAATTATTCAAGTAATTAAAACATTCATGAGGTAACATATCTTTACTTCTCAAATCAACAAACAAGGATATTTCAATTGAAAAGCATGAGTCAAGAATGATAGATTTTCACAAGATTCACTCTCAATCCCTCAAGTGTTTAAAAGGTAGGTATTTCACTCAATTCAACCCATGAAAATTGCACTATCATAAGCTTGCTTATCTTCTACTTCTCCACTACTCAGAGCACATGCACACACAAATCATGAGAACTTTATTCAAGGTTGTAATGGGGTCAAGGTAAAGGAGGAGGTAATATGGATATGACAAGTTAAACACAAGAGAATAAAAGAACATGAGAGCTGAGTTCAATTAACAAGCATGAAAATTCATCCCAACTCCACCTAATACAAATTCCCTTTATATATTCTTTTCCTTTCTTTTATTACCTTGTTAACCCTCTTCTTTTTACAAATTTTTTTTTGATTGATTTTTTTTATTTTTTATTTTATTTTTTTACAAAAAGAACATCATATATACATTTTTTTAACCATTCTGCACACACACTCCCACACTTGTTCAAGAACTCATCGAATGACAAAACTAATGTTCTCTTATTCCCTAAGGTCAAGTAAGAACATGGTTTTTCATTTAAGGCACATAATGAGTTCGAAACAAAGAATAGTCAAATAAGCTCAAAGGGGTTAAGCAAGGGGAAATAGGTCATTTCTAATGCTTTATGTTGGCAAGAATCAGAGAATTTCCAAGAAGTCATAAGAGTACTTGATATCATATTGAGATAACATGCTGCTAAACAAGGCTGATCATTTGATTAAAGTAGCTATTTTAAGAAAAATGACTCAATCATATTTATGTATGCATATGAAAATGTAGTCTCAAAAAGAATCAAAGCAAGTTCTAGAGTAACAATTCCATGAGTGAAATTCACACAAGAAAGAAGAGACTGGTACAAATGTTCAATCCATTCATCAATAGGCTCAAAATCTCACAAGGCATAATTCTATCATTCTCAGTCTACCAATTCAACATCCATAACCAAGCATGTAAAGTTTAAGAAAGAAGACAATTTACTCAAGCATGCAAATTTCCCTGAATTTGAATTGCTACTTCCACACAAACTAGTTACTACCCCAATTACTCATTACTCTGCCACCAATTTTTGATGCGTCTCAAGAGTAAATAATTTACTCTTTACTCTGCCATCCCTAATTACTTTTGTTGTTAATAAATTGATGACAAACACAACAAACATATTAACAAACACACTCCTATATTTTTTTTAGTTTTTTTTTCTAATATAAACACAACAAACATATTAACAAACACACTTCCTAATTTTTTTTTTTGGTTTTTTTTTCACAACCATCCTTCCCCTCAACCAGATCACAACATTGTCCTCAATGTCAAAATATAGATAGGAAAAAGGATAAAATATATTACCTGTTGCTGCAATTACTGAAAAGAAAAATCTCACACAAATTTAAACAGAAACAAAGTACAATAAATAAAACCAAAGCTTGTAATTATTTAAATAGTTGGAGTGTCTGGCTGGCTTTCTTTTCATTTTGCTTCCTTCACCACTTCCTTTACCGCTTCCTTCAGACCAATCTATCTGAGCTGTTACTGGATCAGGTTCATAAATAAAAGCTTCTAATTTATCAATCAACTCATCAATAATAGAAGCAGAGATAAGGAGTCGTCTTGCAGAAGGTGTGACAAATTTCTGTTCCACAGCATGGTCAACAAAAGATAATAAATTATCAAAGAAATTATTAACATTCAACAAACCTATGGGTGTATGGTGGATGTTCAATTGGGCCCAAGAGACAACTTGAAAGACTTCTTCCAAAGTACCAAAACCACCAGGTAAGACAATGAATGCATCAGAGTTTTCAAGCATCGCCTTCATTCGTCCATGCATAGATAATACCTGAATTTCCAGTCCAATTGTCTTTCCAACGATGTTCCTTCGAGTTAAAGGTTCAGGAATGACACCTAAAATTTGACCACCTCTTATATGTGTAGAAAGTGATACAGCCCCCATTAACCCAATGCTACCTCCCCCATATACAACACGAATGTTCCTCGTAGCAAGTGTTCTACCAACAGTGCTTGCTGCGTTTACAAACTCTAAGCCCTTCCCATAACTTGTCTCACAAAATACACAGATACTGACAAATCTACGATAAGAAGAAGAAGCTCCCTTTATTTCTACACTCACACTCTCTTTGAATGATTATGAGTTGCAGGAAAGTGAAGAAAATTGAGTGTTTAAATAGGGAAGAGAATAGAAAAAGTAATAATAGCTCCTATACAGGTAGGTTGACTGGTGTCAGAAAAGGTTGAAATTTTAAAAATAATAATAATAGTAATTTTTTTTTGTTTTTTTTTTGTTTTTTTTTTACTTCAAGAAAACCATCAGGGTAAAGAAGTCTAGAAACCCCCGAAGGATCCCATCCAAAGGATCATCTGTCCAAAACCAAAATTCAACAAAATCATACAAAGATAAAATAATAATAACAAATAATTACATACCTTTATGTACAAGTTTCATGGCAGATCTTTATACTGCGCATCATGAGTGCAGTAATACCAAGACGGTTCAGCCAATCTGGGCATTCTTCTCCCTCCCGCTTGTGGGATATTTTGGATTGAGTTACGACGCCACTAATTAAAGTGCATAAATCTGACAGCTACCACCGACGACCACAGCCAGTGAGAGGTCGCTGAAGAGCCCATGACATTAAATCACAGGATTCAGCTCAGAGGCATTGTCACGCGAGAATGCAAACACGGGACGCTTCTTTCTGTCCATCAGCAAGCAGAGCCTTTGGTTAAAATCTGGAATGCTTGCGCGGCTCTCTATAGAGCATGGCACACGAATCTTATTTATCGACCGGCGTGCGAAGGTCCACCCGAGTCAATGACAGTCCGCCACTCCAGCAGGGGCTCCTAATCTAATTAAAGACCAAGTACAATCGAAGTTTCACCCTTTTTTATTTAATTTAAATTATTTCATTTTTTTTTTTTTTTTTTTTTTTTATTTTTTTTTTTTTTTTTATTTTGAAGATGTACAAGATAATATATATATGTTGTTGTGATTGTGGCTCACATCTTCCTCTGGTTTCACGTCCATAAACAGCTTAAACGCCTTCTATGAGTCGAGGATAAGCTTCTCATCCAATTTTCTTATAAATTGGCAAACAAAGTCTTTTTGAGTCAGATTCCCAAGACTGTAACGCTCTTGCTCGTCTCTGAAGAGATTCCACAAACTAAGAAGTTCACGCTGCACAATTCCACAAGAATGCGTCTTAAGAGTCAATAAGATATTATCTAATGACTCCTTATTCAGTCCATTCTTAATGAAGAATATTTTATCTTCTCTGTTTACGAAAACCATCCCCAAAGAGCGACATCGCGTGTTGCAATTCCATCGTGCACACTTGTAACAAACTTTCATTCTTTTTACTCTTCTCATTTTTTAAAATAAACTTTTACCGAGACCAGACATGTATGGGACAAATGAATCTGAAGATTCACCAGCTAAATGAACCTTTGCTTCGATTATCCAGCATATATCTTCTGGGATGCCTTTATACATTAACAGTCTCAATCTTTCACACCTAGCTTCATAGACTTTTGTTAGAGCATTTAGAGGGAGAGAAGGAAAATGTTTTCTTAGATTTGAGAGAATGACATCCATTTTAAAAAGAGAAGAAATTAGTTATTATGGGAAATTGAAAAACAAATCGACTTGAGAGTCACGGAGTACCGTTATCCACCATTTAACCGGGAACACAAAGAACTGCAAAAAGAAAGAAACAACATTAAAATAAATTCTACTCATAACAAGGATTAGAAAGAGAAATGGATTCTACCTCAACAACTTGATGTTCTAGAAATGGTTTGAGTCTTTGTTCATTGACCTTAAATACAATATCATTCCTAGGATTCTCAATGTCTATGGCCCCATAAGAATACACATGTTTGACAATATAAGGACCAATCCACCTAGATCTTAATTTTTCAGGGAATAGATGAATACGAGAATTATAAAGCAGAACTTTTTGACCAATTTCAAAAGTTTTTCTCAAAATTGATTTGTCATGAAAAGCTTTTGTTCTAGCTTTATAAATCTTTGAGTTTTCATATACATCATTTCTTAATTCCTCAAGTTCATTCAATTGCAATTTGTGTAACTTGGAAGCATCATCAAGACTTAAGTTGAAAGCTTTAATGGCCCAAAATGCTTTATACTCTAATTCTACAGGCAAATGACAAGGTTTTTCATAAACTAACCGATAGGGAGACATGCCCAAAGATGTTTTAAAAATAGTACGATAAGCCCAAAGTGCATCATTTAGTCTTAAAGACCAATCTTTACGATTTGGGTTAACCGTTTTTTCCAAAATTTGTTTAATCTCCCTATTTGCCAATTCAACTTGTCCACTTGTCTGAGGATGGTAAGGGGTTACAATTTTGTGGGTAATGCAATATTTCTTCATTAAGGATTCAAATGGTTTATTGCAAAAATGTGTTCCCCCATCACTGATGATAACTCGAGGAATTCCAAATCGACTCAAAACCTTTTCTTTTAAAAATTTTAGAACAGTTTTATGATCATTGTGCCGACATAGAATCACCTCAATCCATTTTGAGACATAATCAACTGCAACCAAAATGTACACAAATTCAAAAGATGATGGAAATGGACCCATGAAATCAATTCCCCAACAATCAAAAATTTCAATGACAAGGATAGGGTTCAAAGGCATCATATTTCTTTTAGAAATGGACCCCAATTTTTGATAATTTTCATAACTTTTTCAAAAAGTATAACTGTCCTTGAATAAAGTGGGCCAATAAAATCCACACTGTAAGATTTTCGCAGCTGTTTTCTTTGAAGAAAAATGACCTCCACATGCTTCTAAATGACAAAATTTAATGACACTACTTACCTCATTGTCGGGTACACATCTCTGAAAGATTTGATCAGGACAATATTTGAACAAATATGGGTCATCCTAAAAGAAAATTTTCACCTCAATCAAAAACTTTTTTTTGTCTTGGTGTGTCCACTTAGGCGGCATCTTACCTGTTACAAGAAAATTGACAATGTTAGCAAACCAAGGCATGGAATTGACAGAAAATAAAAATTCATCAGGAAAAAAATCATTGATAGGTGTGCTATCAAAAGATGAGCCTGTTGTCAGCCTTGACAAATGATCTGCAACAACATTTTCGGCTCCTTTCTTATTTTTTATTGTGATGTTGAATTCTTGAAGCAACAAGATCCACCGTATCAACCTAGGTTTGGCATCCTGTTTAGACATTAAATATCTAACAGCAGCATGATCAGTGAAAACAACAGTGGATGAACTAATTAAATAAGCTCAAAATTTGTCCAATGTAAAAATTACAACAAGTAGTTCTTTTTCAATAGTGGTGTAATTCATTTGTGCACTATTCAAAGTTTGACTTGCGTAATAAATTACATGAGACTTACCTTCCTTTCTTTGGCCTAAAAAAACAGTAGCAACAATAGCAAAATCACTAGCATCACACATCAACTCAAAAGGCAAAGACCAGTCAGGAGATTGCATGATAGGAGCAGGAAGTAAAAAAACCAATTAATTTTTCAAAAGATTTCTGACAATCTTGAGTCCAATCAAATGGTGTATCTTTTGTTAGAAGATTACATAAAGGTCTAGATATGGCACTAAAGTCCTTTACGAATCTTCTGTAAAATCCTGCATGTCCTAAAAAGGAACGAACTTCTCTGACTGTTTTTGAGAAAGGCAAATGAGCAATTAATTCAACTTTGGCATTATCAACTTTAATTCCTTTAGAAGATAACACATGACCTAACACTATTCCTGAGGTAACCATGTAATGACATTTTTCCCAATTTAACACAAATCCTTTTTCTTCGCATCTTTTAAGAACTTTTTCCAAATTATCAAAACAATTTTCAAAAGAATTTCCAAAAAATGTCAGATCATCCATGAAAACCTCTAAATAATGCTCAATCATGTCACTGAAAATACTTAGCATGCATCTTTGAAAAGTTACCGGAGCATTACAAAGACCAAAAGGTATTCTTCTATATGTAAAAGTGCCAAAGGGGCAAGTAAAAGTGGTCTTTTCTTGGTCCTCTAATGCAATTGGTATTTGATTATACCCTGAATAACCATCAAGAAAATAATAGTAGGGATGTCCTGCTACTCTTCCTAGAACCTGATCAAGAAATGGCAAAGGGAAATGGTCTTTCCTAGTGGCTGCATTCAATTTTCTGAAATCAATACGCATACGCCAACTAGATGAGACTCGGGTAGGTATTAATTCTCCTTTTTCATTTTCAACCACTGTTATTCTAGATTTCTTAGGCACAACTTGTGTAGGGCTTACCCACTGGTTATCAGAGATAGGATAGATAATTCCAACATCAAGTAATTTAAGAACTTCAGCTCTAACTACCTCTTTCATGTGTGGATTTAATCTTCTTTGAGGTTGTTAAGATGTTTTAGCATTATCCTCTAAATGTATTCTATGTGTACAGATTAATGGATTAATGCCTTTTATATCCTTTAATGTCCATCCAATTGCACTTTTATGCCTTTTAAGTACTTCGATCAACTTACCTTCTTGTTCTTTGGTCAGGGATGAGGAAATTACCACTGGAGAGCTTTGTTCTTCTCCCAAAAATGTGTACTTCAACCCATCAGGTAATGGCTTCAGCTCCAGTGTGGGTACTTCTTCATAGGCATCATCATTCATGGATTTTAGCTCTTCGAATATTGGTTTCCATGATTTGTATTCCATTTCCTGTGTACAGTCAAACAAAGAGCATATTTCAGAAACATCATCATCTAATTGTGTAGCTGATTCAAATGAATTAATTAAATAAATTTCTAATGGGTCAGAAGAACTCCTGATTTGAAAATGATCATCTATAATGGCCTCAATCCCTTCAATTTATTCCTTTTCATCATAAACTTCATGTGGTTACTTGCACATGTTGAAAACATTAAGCTCCAGTGTCATATTTCCAAAAGTTAGCTTCACCACTCCATTTTTGCAATTTATCAAAGCATTAGATGTTGCTAAAAATGGGCGACCCAAAATAACAAGAACTGACTTAGAACTATCAACCATAGGTTCAGTTTCCAAGACAATAAAATCCACAGGATATATGAATTTATCAACTTGTACCAACACATCTTCTACTATTCCTTTTGGAATTTTAATTGATCTATCGCCAAGTAGAAGAGTTACAGAAGTTGGTTTTAACTCACCAAGGTTGAGTTGCTGATAAACTGAATATGGAAGCAAATTAATACTAGCACCAAGATCAAGTAAAGCTCGTTCAATTTTATATTCACCAATAATGCATGAAATTGTAGGACAACCAGGGTCTTTATATTTCAACTCATTATTGTTTTGAATAATGGAGCTTACCTGTTCTGTCAAAAATGCATTCTTTTCCACATTATGTTTCCTTTTAACAGTGCACAAGTCTTTCAAAAATTTGGTATAACAAGGAATCTGCTTGATAGCATCTAACAGAGGAATATTGACCTTCACTTGTTTAAAGATTTCAAAAATGTCACTATTATGATTCACTTTACTTGAATTATTTAATGCTTGAGGAAATAGGGGTGAAGACGAAGGTTTGATCTCTTTTTGACTATGTGGCTTATCAACTCCTTCCTCATCTTTGGGAATTGACTCATCATCTTTCTTAAAAAGTTCAAGAATTTGTTTTTCAACAACCTTTCCACTCCTAAGAGTTATCACTGAGTTGACTTGATCTATTTTTTGACTTTCTGAACTACCCTCATTTAGGCTGACCCTTGGGATTTGGTTGAGGTTGAGAGGGAAACTTTCCTTTCTCATGAATGGCAAGTGTAGAAGAAACTTTAGCAAGAGTATCTTTTATGTCAATCATGGCTTGAGTGTTGTGGCTATTGATGGCTTCTTATTTTTTCATGAATGCATGCAATGTTCCTTCAAGGTTTTTCCTATATGGTGGGACATAGGGTGCATATCCTTGAGGATTTTGAGAATCTTGTTGTGCCTGAGGAGGTGGTGGTTGCATGAATTGTGGCTGGTTGCTATTCTTCTAACTGAAGTTCGGGTGATTTCTCCATCCCGGATTATATGTATCTGAAAAAGAAGAAGTGAATGACTTTTTAAAATTATTCATTGCATTTACTTGCTCATGCACAACTTCTTTAAAAATAGGAATTTTTAGACATTCATTTGTTGAGTGTCCTAATTCATCACAAATGCCACAAATTTCTTCATTTTGCACAGATTTGATTTCTTTTACTTTTCCTGATTCCATAGCTTCAACCTTTCTAGCCAAACTAGCAAACCTTGCATTTAGATCTTCTTCTTGACTAAGATGATATTTTCCTTTACTAGCATTTGCAAGGTTAAATCTAATTGAATTTTCAGAAGGATTAGTACCATGTCAAGATTGAGAATTTTCAGCCAAATGGTCTAAATAGTCTAAAGCTTCTTCAAGTTCGTTATCAAGAAATTCACCATTGCACATTGTTTCCACAAATTGTTTGGTTTCGGGTGTTAACCCTTCATAAAAGAAGCTTATAGTGCGCCATTTTTCAAAACCATGATGTGGGCAAGAATTCAACAAATCTTTAAAACGTTCCCAACTTTGAAAATATACTTCATTGGAATTTTGAGAAAAATTTTAGATTTGTCTTTTCAACGCATTGGTTTTATGTGTTGGAAAAAATTTCTTCAAAAACTCACATTGCATTTCTTGCCATGTGCCAATTGATCTTGGTTTCAAAGTGTTAAGCCAAGTTTTTGCTTTATCTTTCAAAGAAAAAGGAAACAGTTTAAGCTTAACAATCTCTTCAGTGCAAGTTTGATCATGAAAAACGCTACATACTTCCTCAAATTCTTTTAGATGTAAATATGGGCTTTCAGATTCTAAACCATGGAAATTAGGAAATAAAGAAATCATACCTGGCTTGAATCTAAAATTGTTGGCATTGACTGGAAAAATAAAACATGATGGACTAGAATTTTGAGATGGTTGCAAATACTCAGGCATAGTTCGTAACAGTTGATTTTCATGTTCATCATGCACACTTTCATTTTTAGCCATTGTGCTTAATGTGTGTGATTGTGATTCAAACAAATCAATATGTAAAGTACCTGGATTAACTCTAACCAAACGACCAAAATTTAAATCACGATACCAATTAAGCATAAACAAGTAACTTACAGTAGAAAAAATAAAATGTACAAGCTAGCAGTATAAATTGTCCATTAAATATTAACAAAGGTGTGGTATAAACCAACCACCAAATAAGTTAATAAGCATAAAAATTAAAAAGTTAGTATATAGATAAATTAAAATGTTAGAAGCAGAAAAAGTAAAAAGTTATATAGTTGATAAAGTAAAAAGTTAGATAGTTAGTAAGTTAGTAAACAAAAAAAAAATAAATGACAAAAAAAAATAAAAAAAAAAATAAAAAAAAATAAATACAAAAAATAAAGTACAAAAAAAAATAAAAGGGAGAGTTACCCCACTAAGTTAATATGTACAAGAAAATAAAATGGAGAATTACCCCATTCGTACAGAAATTAAAATACAAAAAATAAAGTACAGAAAGTAAATTTAAAATATGAAAACTGGAGAATCGGCAAGCCGATTTTTTGCTCCAGCGAGAGAGGAGAGAAGAAGAAAGATTATTTCATTAATGATTAAAGATTATAGAGAAATTAGGGAGAGTTTCCCCCACAAGTTAGTATGCACAGAAATTAAAAAAGGAGAGGTTCCCCCACTAGTTAGTATGTTAGTATATATACAAAATTTTTACACCAGAAATTCAGTCTTCAAATCAAGTCCCCGGCAACGGCGCCAAAAACTTGATGCACAATTTTCAATTGTTGCATTTGTAAACCCAAGTGCAGGTTGTCTCAAGTAATAAATTTCTCGGGAGTCTGAGGTCGATCCACAGGGAATTGTTGAAGATTAATTAAGGTGAAGTGAATATTTTGTTACTACAATTAAAATTATTTACTTAGGTAAAAAGATTTACTCTTGGTAAATAAAATAAAGGTAAGATTAATTCCTTTTATAACTCAATTAGAATTCTCGCAACATGGAGGTTCCAATAGGAAAATATAACATTAAAAGTCCAATTAAAATAATATACGTAATTATATTTTGTTTCCTAAAAATATTACCACCACTTATAAATGGGTTAAAGCATTCATTGTGCCAATATTTTGTTTACAACAAATCAAGAACTCCTCTTTACAAAGATGGTTTCTAAATTATAAGAAACAAATTATAATACGTATAATGGTTACTAGAAAATATAAATCATTTAAGCACAAGAGAAGAATAAATCTAACATTACTTTATTACTAAGAGCTTCACCCTTTCACCCAAGTAAAATGAAACTTAGTTACTCATAGATCAGAAGAAAGAAAGAGAGAAGAAGAAGAAGAAGAACATGACTTTAATTTAGAACAAAGGAAAATTACTACAAGAAAACCTAGTAACAAAATGACATCATTTTAGTAACTAACACCTAACACCCTTAATGATCTGCCAAGGCCCCCTTTTATAGAGGATTAGAGATACAAAATGACAAGGGAGCTGAGTCATTAGTGGTTGGATGAGTGAAAAATGAGTGAAAAATGCCAAATGACTTTAGGTGAGTAGGAAATTATAGAGATTCCTTGTCTCCGAAATCATGCAGCTCTGAAGTCATTGCATTCGTCATTTTTGAACCAAGTGGTCTTCATGAAAGTTGTAGGCCTGGATATTAGCTTTCCAATGGCTTTGGTTTGAGTCCAATATCATATCTATAACTCCAGATACGCTCAAATTACTGAACACTGCCCAGGCCCAGTCACAGCTCCTCTGTTCTGACTTCCAAGCCCAATATCACCTTCAAGGAGTCCGATTCTGGAAAAGTGTTCAACATAAAAGTTGTAGATATTGGTCTTAAATATTCAGCATCCAAATTTTAGCCCATTTGACAACCTCTAGCCCGAAAACTGTGATGAACAGTACATGTAGGTTAAGCTATCAGGAAAAGCACTCTGGTTCTTGCTTCAACCCCAATTTGAGTTATCTACTCGTGTGATTGGGCCTTTGAGGTATTCTTGAAAGTTGTAGAATTCTCTCTTATCTTTCAAATGCCACTAGAATCACCTCCAAAGACCACCTACAGCCCAAGATATGGCCCAAATACAGAAACAGTGTAAGATATGAATCATGTTAAAAAATTCAATTAAGTTCAATTTGAGTCCAAACTTACAAAACATAATAAAACTCAATCAATTAAGTACATAGAGAGTGTAAATAACTAAGAATGAAAGCTTATTAATGTATCAAATATGTGATCATCAACTACCAAGGGGTTCCATCACCACATGAGATCAGTTGACATAACAGTTTTTGGCTAAGTATTTTTCTCCTTCTAAATCTGCTAAGTTACGGAGTGACATATCTTCTTTTGTGCAGTTTGACATGGACATTCTTTATGAAGCTTAAGAGCGCCTTCAAGAGTTGTTGAGAAGATATCCATGTTGAATCTCTAGCACAAGTAAGTTTTTGGGTCAAATTAGTTTTAGAATTAAAGAATTTAGGTAAGATTTAGATAAGTTTTCATTATTTTTTAGTATTATAGGTTTTTTATGTTTATTGGCTAATGGAATGAAAATTTTGATTGAAACAGGTTGGTTTTAATTTGGAAGAAAGAGAAAAATCTATTTCTTGCGACCATCGCGAGGCGATAGTCTTCCATCGCTAGGCGAGAATGCGTTCCATCGCGAGGCGAGGAACATCCATCGCGAGGCGAGCTGCTGGATGAAAGAATCTCTGGAGCTGCTGAATCTTGCTTCACACGCGGTCCATCGCGAGGCGATGAAGGGCCATCGCGAGGCGATGGCCGTTATCCAGCCAAGTTTAAATAGCCAAACTAAACACTTTTTACGGATCTTCCGTTTTGTTCCTTTTTCTGAATTTCGAAATATTGGGGTTTTACCCATAGCTCTGCTAGGGTTTCATCTTCTTCTATCTCCATTGATTGTTCAAGCTTGGGAACAAGATTTTGAAGGATCAATGGCCTCTTCCTCTTCCATTTGTTTGATTTGTCTCATCTTTTCTTCTTCTATTATGAATAGCTAGATCTTTTTGAGCTAGGGTCAGATGAACATTGTAGATACTCCTATGTAATCTATTTTACTATTTCTTTACAAGTTAATTTCATGTATTTGAGCACTCTACTCTTTGCTTAATGCTAATCAATACTTGATCACTATTGATTTGAATTTGGGTATTTCTTCTAATTGGAAAATTAGTTGTAATACTAGAACTGAGTTGGGTTGGTATGATTATGATTGAATATAGGAATATATCATTGTAATTATGTGTTCTATGAAATCATTGCTATTAATGCTTAATCTGAATTAACAATTACCTAAGGAATTGGGAATTGTATTTTGGGTTAAAGAGGCTTTGAATCAAGGAATTGATCTAAGTCTAAATTGTTGATTGGAACTTCAAATACATGATTATCACTTGTATTGAGGGTAAATCAGTAGCATAAGAGGGTAAACAATGGGATTCGACCCCTAACCGCTTTTCTCAATAGACTTTCTTCTCCTTAAAAATCCAAAAACATTCTTTAATTTGTCAATTGCTCTATTTTTAGTTCATTTCTTTTACGCTTGTTAAAAACTAATACAATTCAAAGTTATCAAATCATTTTCTCAGTTCAATTAGTGATTTCCAAGTTTACATTAATAATTAACACACAATCCTTGTGGGATCGATAACTTTATTCACTCTTTATTACTTGTACGATTTAGTACACTTGCCAAATTATTAACAATCCACATCATGGATTTCCTGTATGGCAGCAGGTACAAACTTTTTATAATAGTTTGTCTCCTACAAATCGTTCACTTATTGATGCTGCTACGAGAGGTACCATATGGAGGAAAATACCTATTGAAAGCCAAGCATTGATTGAAGAAATGGTGTTGAATAGTTTCCAATGGCAAAATAAGTGCCAGGTTCCTAAGAAATAAGTAGGTGTACATACTATTGATTCCTCTACTGTTATTTTGAGTCAATTGGAAGCTTTGACAAAGAAGGTTGAGACTCTGAAGGTAACAAATAGTGCAGCCCAACCAATCATTTGTGAAGCATGTGGTGGACAGGGCCATACAAGTGCAAACTGGTAGAGGAAGTTCAATTTTTGGATTGAGGTCGCATGTTAATGCAAAATAGAAAGATTATGACATATACTTCAAGGCAGTGGAACGTGCATGAGAAGAATTATCCGATTCATGTTTTAGAATTTTGCGATAGTCGTATTTGCATGGAAAAATTTGGAGACGTTTTCTTTATTGATCAGCCTACGATGTCTACATCAATAACAAGAGCCTGGAGTATCTGTTCGATTAGAAGATGATAGTTAGAAATTTCGGAAAGACTACAATTTTTAACTTTAGTATCATTTTGAAAAGGCGAATGTCGTGGCGGATGCCTTAAGTAGAAAATGTACTTAGTATATCTGCTATGATGGTTAAGGAGAATTTGTTTGAACACAGTTGTTGTTCCAAAAAGTCTGATAGAGGAAATTCAAGAAAAGTTGAAAAGTGATCTGAAAACGACGTAATTAGAGATGCTACGTGGGAGCTTGAAGATAAGATAAAGGAGTAATATCCTTATTTGTTATAAATGTAAGAGAAATTTCGAGGACGAAATTCTTTTTAGAGAGGAGAGTTGTAACACCCCGATTTTTCATTTTTCTTGATATAAATACGTTTTATAATATTTGTAAATTTTTGTGAATTTTTGAGAATTTTTAAGTATTTTGATTATTTTATTATTATTTTGATATTATTTTTGAACTGTATGCCTGAATTTCATTTTTTCTAAAAATATATGAGTTTTATAATTTTTATGATTTTTGAGAATTTTTATGGATTTTTGAGTTTTTAATTATTTTAATAATATTTTGAGATGTGTGGGCTTGGGAAGGACCTGAGAGACAGCGAAAAAATAAAAAAAAATTCTGGACCAGAAAGTTTCGGACTATTAAGGGGAGGAACAATTGACAAAGATTTTCTTTAGAGTTTTCTATTACCCATTGTGTAATAATAGTAGTAGCTATTAAATTGGGTAATAAAAAAAATATCTTGATGGCGATGACTCAAAGTGATGGACTAAGCAAGCAGGGAAGAAGTCAAAATGGATACTCAAGTTAAAGAAGAGAAATTCAAAACTTGTAGAAGACAAATTCAAATTGACTTACTTTTTCAACTTATCTTATTAGTAGAAACTTGTAGAAACAATGACTTACTTAGTAAAATATCTACGGATAAATATCTAAGGATAAAATATCTAACGAAAAATATCTCCGTAAATATCTCAATAAAATGTCTATGTAAAATATCTAAGTGAAGATATCTAAGCAAAAAATATCTAAGCTAAATATCTTAAGTGTAATTGTGAACCATCATTACCTAGTTTTATGACTAACTAATAGGAATTGGTCAAACTTAGTGGCATGGACTTTGTTTTAAACCGTTGAATGAAAAACTTAATGAAAAAGCCTTTGATCATCACCATTGATCTAATCAATGGTGTGAGAACAAACTTGATAAGAAAGCTTAGGATATCCACCTTATATTAAATTAATGGATAGGAGATGAAGTCAACAAAAATGGTTGAACTAGTTGCTAAGTAACTAGATCAACTAACTAAGTTACCCTAATAGCCTAATTAGTAACTAAATGGAACAAACTAAGTTAACTAATACTTGGAGTCTATGGTTACAAGAAAAGATCTAGGGTTTTTCTAGAAGGATGATCAAGGCATGACAAATGCATGATCTAATCAAGTAACTAGATAGTTAGTTATGTAACTAAATAACTTAACTAAGTTAGCTTAATTGAACTAACTACCTAAACTAGAAGTAACTAGAAACTAGTTGAAAATCAAAACTAAGTTAGCTTTCCATTGAGCCACACGGTTACTAGGCTATTCTAGCATATTCTTGAATGATCTTTTATGACCAATAGGTGACCACTTGATGACCTATGCCATGTGAAGCCATGTGAGACCATGTGATAGTTTTCTATCTTGCTAAACAAACTTCTATCTCTCCATTCACTCACCTACACGGCCAAGGCTTAGTGAAATAGGATATTCACTTTCATTTCTAATACTTTGTGACCATAAACTTCTATCATCTTTTCTCTCTCATCCAAGAACACTAAGAACAACCAAAAAGTTCTCACCTTGTTCATCAGAGGAAGCTCACGGCCTCGCTCTCTAAGTTATCTTCCAATCACTCATAATTCTATCTAATTCCCTCACTTGATCCTAAATTTCATTCTAAGCAACTTTTATGTTATGATTAAGACCTAAACCTATCATCTTTAAGCTTGATTCTTGGATTCAAGCTCTAGGGTTTTTAAGGTGATGTTCATGATTTTCTTTTCTTCTTTGATTTTTGGAATCCTAAGACCATGTTTGATCTATGGTCATCTTAATCAAGCCTTAGATACTAATTTTTATGTATTTGTTTTGATTCTAAGATTTACTTGGTGGTGAAAGATTCATACAAAGAAAGTTTTATAAGGAGCTAAGGAAGCTACACACTAGGTAAGAGGGAGATTAACCTCATCGGCCATATGTGGTGGTGAAGGAATGGATTATTTGTGTTTGTGAGTGAAAAATTCATGTGAGGATTTATTCACTCGATTGTGTGGTTATTGGTTTATGCTTACTTGATTATGCATTTTTATATGCTGTGATATTATGCATGGAATTGTTATGGTTGTTTTTTGAATATATGTGATGATATGTGATCTTGATAGTATGTATAAAATCTTTATGATATAGTTTTGGTGGTTGATATATGTTGCATACTATAAATCACATGAGAAAGGAAAGAATTTTGGTTCCAATGACCAATTGATGGCTCACAGCCTCAACCTCACCAAGGGAGCCAAGTGTTCTAAATTATTTTCCTAAACATGAATTAAATGTTTTAATGATAAGAAATTGGATTAAGAGTTTTTGTAAAGAATAAAGTGATAGAAAATAATTAATGTGATTTGAGAAGCCTATGGTGAAATTACGGCCAACATGCCATTTTTAATGTCTTAGATCCAAAATTATTTTACTAAGTGTAAACTTAGGTATTTGATTAATAGGAAAATAATTTGATAGGTTTTTAGACCTAAAAAGAAAGCAAACGAATTTTTAGAATTAAATTAGTGTAAATAAGTTATTAAGTAAGATAAAAGTTAAAACTTGAAATTTACTAACGTATAGCTTACCATTTGGGTTTTGAAGTGCATTAGAAAATTTGGATCTGTAATATTCCAATTTAATTAACGAAATGTAGTTTGGTGGAAAATGTTTGGAAATAGTAATTAAAGGAAGTTTAGTGAGAAAATGTTAGAAATAGTATTTAAAGGTGATTTATTAAGGAAATATTGGAATTGAAGTCCAAAATTTGATATTAAATAAGAAAAGTTTTATTTTAAGCTTAAGATATTAAAGAAATAGTTTACGCGATTAAAAAGACGTAGAAAAACTTTTACGCGATTTAAAAACAGTGATTTCTAGCTATACGATTGAGAAAACATTTTAAAATCATTACGCGATTGAGAAAACATTGATAAATCATTACGCGATTTGAAAACATAACAAAAGTGTTACGCGAATGTGAAAATGCGATAATATTACTACGCGATTGAGAGGAACAATGAGTTGTGCTGTAGAACCAATGTACTGTACCTACGTAGTTGTGGTTTAGCATTGTGCTTGTGGAATTGAAGTTCTGGACCCGAGTGGATCATTGGTATTATGTAGTTGTATGGGCGGTTATATAATATCATTGAAACTATTGGTATTAGACAATTGTATAGGCAATTACTTTAATATCTTTGGGAACAGTACAATGGTAGTTTGATATGCATTTGAGCATTATACAGCCGGTGGCTGTTGTGGCGTTTTATGCCTAAAGAGTGAACGAGAATTCGTAGGATAGTGGATCTGGACCAGATCTTGGGGGATGTCAAGGGATGGTGATTCACTTTGTGATTATGCTGTCATAATATATATATAACCCTGGCCGTGATCAACCGACTGCAACGCACTAGCAGCGCGACAACCACTATTCCTTTTCATTATCCGGTGTTAGACTGTCTATTGATGGGGGATAGATCTTCTGGAACGTTCATCTCTGAATTGAGTCTAACTCCATGGAGTAGAAACTGGTTGCATTGTGCATAAAGATGGTCAGCATACACATCGTGCATATGCATAACCAGCATTTCATACTATCGTGATATAGTATTATTGTGATATAATATGATTGTGGTATTATCATTGTGTCTGCTATTATGCTGCAAGTTTATTGGATTATTTATTTATTAATTATCATGAATATATATGCTAATTTTATACTATTTAATGAATTGCATGTTGTACTGTATTGGTATGCATGTCATTTCTTTGCTGCCATATTGGTATGCGATGTAGGAGATCTCACCTCTTTACTGTATTGTTCTGTCTATTTCTATTATATGCTTACTTCTGAGAAGACTGCGATGACGGCAAGGAAGGATCAGCTAGGTTTCTTTAGACTACAATTTCTTGAAGGCGCTACTGTTTGGCGTGTCCATTGGGACTCAAAGTATATAGAGTATTGTGGTGACATTACTCTATCCGCAAGTAGGACCCGCTATGGGGTCATTACTTCTTCTTTTACGGTTGTATATACAGAGTTTGTTTTACTTATCAGGGAGTTGTGGAATGATCTTCACTATACTCCTAGGTAGGACTCCGAGATATCACTTGCTCGGATTTCTATCCGTTGAGACATTCCCAGCTAGGGAGTTTGTCTTCAAACGAGGGCTCTTGTCTTAGATGTTGTGTTTTTGGGCCAGTTTAGGTTGGTTACATTTTTGGGTATGTAAACATAATGGATGTATGATTGTAGTAAACCTTGTTTATATGTAAAGTATTTTATTCAGTTATTATATCTTGTGTTACTTTAATTTGATAAATTTATGTTATCCGCAAAAAAAAAATTTTGAAACTCATTTTAAATAATCATAAATATGATATAACTTGCGAAATGAAATATAAGAAGTTGGTTTGAAATGTGATACCCTAAGGAGGGTGTTACACTTTTCTTCTTGAAAGTCTCACATTCCTAATGTTGAGACAATCTATCCCATAAATGGTCTCCAAGCCAACTTGATTTTTCCATTTTTCTACGAGTTTTTTTCAGAACATTCTTTAACAATGTTGCACCCTGTTTCTCAACATTTGCTCGAACCCAATAATGATCTAGTGGAATGACAAAATACATCCTTTGTAATAAAATACGAGTAAACAAATTAAATAAGACAAAAAAACTATAAAATCTTGAATTTTAGTATAATTTTTTTGAAAATTACCATAAACTTATCAAATCACATATCTCTTGTGGTTTTAGATTTTTTTTTCATGATGTTCATGTCTCAAGATATTGGCCCCTAAAGATTTCACTAAAGTCGTTTGCTGTAAGGTGCGAAGGCAAGAATCTAAAACATTACGGGTGATTAGTTATAATATATCAAACATATTCAAGAATTTAAAAAATTATTACATACTCATCTCCATCAAATTGTTGTCACTCATTTGTGCCTATAATAGGTCTTGAGTATGATTAGATCTAGGAGCAGATGCTACATTTATGGGAGGGATAAATAATCCAACAATGTAAAGAGATTCTTATATCCGAGGCACTGCATGATGAGATGATAAGCTAAATCAAGATAACTGTATAAGAGAAGGTGAATGTGTAGTTGACATAAAAGATAGTCGGGTAAAATAGCGTGTCTTAATTGATGTAATAATAACTAAATCTGTCACTAAAAATCGATTTTCTAATAGTGTATGACATATACAACCCATGAGTACTGTAGCTATGCATTACTCACGTACTTACTCCCACTAAAACTCCTCTTTGCTCTTCCCATCCTCATCGAACTTCAATAAATGCCCCACTTATTTTCTTTCTTCTCACTTTTCATGTGCTTAATATTCCCTCTTATCTTTATTCCTTCTTTCTCAAACTAACTACAGTAAATGGTCCCACTCATTTTTATTCTTTTCTACTTGCTTCAATAATTATTCCCTCATCCCACTCGTGTGAATTTTGTATTTCCTAATAGCTTTTACCAACTTTTTCTAATGTATACGAGAAAGGGAAAATTATTTCTAATATCAGTAAATCGAAATAAAAATAGAATTTCAAAAGACGCTCTCTTCTCTATCTTTTTTTCATTTTTGATCCATGCCTCAAACTATGTATACGTGATTCATTGAATGCATTTTCTTCATCCCAATGGTCTTCAACAAACAAATTCAAAATTCGTCATAGAATTATGATTGTTGCATTATCATGAGTTTTTTAATATATGCCTCTTATAAATTTCAAAGTGTTACACTCACATATGAAAATTGTTAACCTACTCGTAAAGATGATGAGGTTAACAACATTCACATTTTACTTTAACAAAAAGACTAAAATCTTTCTTTATAAATAAAGAAAGGTTGCTTATTTTATGAACCCAGATGGTACGTGGAATTCGACTGTTTTAAAAGCCTTGGTCTTAAATCACATTTGTGCTAAGATTTCTGGTTTGCATCCTCCCTCTTTGGGTGCTGGGAAGGACACCATTGCGTGGGCATCTAGCCATGATGGCTCCTTCTCAATTAAATCTGCCTATATGAGTCTTACTAGTGTTGTTAGCTCTTCCTCAGAGCACCTCTACAGGTTAATCTGGATTTGGCAAGGTGTGGAGAGGGTGAGAACCTTCCTTTGGCTAGTTGCCAAAATGCTTTACTTACAAATGAGCTTCGTGTTGTTAGATATATGGCTCAGGCCCTCTACTATCAAGGATGTAATCAACGTGTTCTTAAGAGCATGTTGGGAATGCGACCAAAGTCCCACATTGGCTAGAGGTGGAGAGCATCATGTGTATATAAGTATAATATAATCATAAAGTATGATAGGCATTTTGGGGTAAAAGTCAAGAGTAAATATGAGGGCTTAGGCTCAAAGTGGACAATATCATACTAATGTGGAGATATGTGGTGTCCATGGTCCTTACAAGTGGTATCAGAGCCGATGGTTCGGCTTGGATGAGTTTGGTATGGACGATGGTATCAAGATGAAGACATTGCTTGGATCACAAGATGCTTGGGAGATTGTAAAGTGGCTCACAGGCCACTTTTCTCAAAATGAGAAGGAAACATTGGCAAGGTTAAAAAAATCTAACAAGCCTTGTCCCTCATCCAAAGGTGCAAACAAGTTCTCCAAGGTGCAACAAGGTGAAGAAGGTGCGTCTTCAAATTTTACCGTGAGTTTTTTCATACGGAAGTTTTTTCGGATTATAGCTCAAAGGTGTTCAATGTTAATCAAATGAAAAAGTATGGTGAAAACATTGAAAATGAACGTGTGAAAGATAATATCCTTCGCTCTTTGACTCCAAAATTTGATTATGTGACTTGTGTTTTTGAGAATTCAAATGACTTAACAATAACTATTGAAGTTACAAAAGCTATACTAGGCGAAGAAGAAAAATTGTTAAAATGAGCCTTTGGAGTAAAGGTTTCATTGCAAGATTACGAGGAAGATGGCGTGATCGTGGCCAAGGTGGAAGAAGAAATAAAATTATTACAAGAGTATCTTCTATTATTTTTCTACACTAACAGAGCATTCCCCATGCCTTACGTGATTGTATGGTGGTGAGTGACTTTTGGAAGCGGATCCTAAACCCTGATGATTGGTTGCGTTTCTTTTGCTCAAACGTTCAGGATTGGTTGTTGGCTTCTTGCACAACCTCAAGCCTGGTGCAACCTGTAATGGACAAGAGTGGCGTGTTATTTTCGCAGTCGCTCTGCACTTCCTTTGGCAGGCTTGAAATGAGGGCATTTTTTATCACGTGTTGTCGAGAAACATGGACCTTTGCTTCAACTTTTGGGCTCAATTAAGAAGCTACACTGTTAGAGAGGAAGCTTTATCTGCTATCTATCCTAACAAGATCAGGCACAAATCCTTCATTGTTTGGTCTTTTCCAGATGAAGTCTGGGTCACCGCCAAGAGTGACGAGTCTGTCATCGGGTTGCAGGAAGCTTCTTCTGGTGGTTTGGTGAAGGATGCGATGGGTTCCTTCTTGGTCGGTTTAGCTATTAATCTTTGTTCCCTAGCTTTTTTTGTTGTGCTTTTGTTTTTCTTTTTGGGCGTTTGCCGTATTCTTACCGTATTCAGCTGGAGTAGCTTTTTGGGTGTTTTTCTTTTTGAATGAGATATTTTGCATCCAGAAAGATGCATGAACTTTGCCAAAAAAAGAAAAGAAAAGGTGATTAGTTATAATCAATAATCAAACGTTCAAATAATCAATGAATTTAATTTTATTCATTTTCTTTGTAGTTTGAATTAATACTACAGAAATTAGTGGAATCTTGTCTTAAAAAAACACAATTTTGGGTTTTTCCGTTTTTCTTTGTAATTCCATGTAGTTTAGTAACCTTTCAGGGCTTAGTAACACACTAAACTTAAGTGAAATTAAATTTGTCCCTTGAAAATGATAAATGATCAATATTCTACTTAAAACTCGATTAATATATTCTCTTCACGGCAAACCACATCAATCATCATGGAAGAAGAGATATAAGGAAGGAGAATTTTACAAATATTATTAAGGGGAAAATTAATTGAACTTAGGAAAGGGTTGATACATCTGCCACCACATGACATACAAATCTATCATTTCGTCTTAAGTACATATGCATGGCATAGTTAGAAGGGAATCACGCTAGTTGGAGTATGGTTGTGGCTTGGGCAAATCCTTGACTATGCCGCAAAGAAGCTGGGTATCCGGAAAGTTGTACTCATCTCTGAGAGAATGTTCAGGGGACAAAACGCTAATGTAGAGCTGTTGGCCCAGATAGCGATTCTCAGCAAGCTCCGATCTCAGGTTCCACATTCCAGCATTGTCGAATGTCAACATGATGGCGGCCCAAGATTTGGGGAAGACCTGAATAGTGTGTCTGCTCACGGCGTCAAGAAGGTTATAGTTCTTCCTTTTCTCTGGGGTCCATGTGCCTGGCTCTATGCTGCAGATAGAATAACCAAAACAGAAAGAAATTAATTATTCATTCAATGCCGGCAATGCATTTTAACTAGGTGGGGATAAATATGAAGAATGAATACTCAATACTCACGCGACTGCAAAGAATGAGTAACCGTCCAAATTGTATGACTGGATGGTTTTTTCACGGTTCTCGAAGATTATCTCAATGTAGGTACGGAATGTGGCATTTATGACATTGGGTGCGACGGTGATCGTCTTCAGATTGGCTGGTGGTTCATCAGAGATGATGTTGTACTTGAAAACCTTGTCAGCAACTCCATAGTACTCGGCGAGCTTGAGAGGAGTTTCACCATCGACGTGTGAGACACCATTAATAGCATAACGAAGCTTGCCTTGAGCTCTGCTGACCGAGTTGGCCAACTTGATTGTGCGAGTGATGTTGATCTGACCATAATGGTAAGAACCCTGAGGGTTAGGCCTTGCAGCACTGGCGGTGAGGTTCCAACGGAAGGAGCGGAACTGGTTGAGAGACCAGGCCCAACCAACAGGTGCCTCAGGGAGCTCTGGTGAGGCAGGGCCTTTGCCGTTGGTGTAGCGGATGATGCCTTTGCCAGTAAGAACGGTCTTAGTGAAACGAGTAGAGGCCACCATGTAATAGTCCTTTGGCTCCTTGTCGGCAGTCACAAGGACAGAAAAGCATTGCCCAACATGGACGTCAAGTGAGTCATAGGTGTTCTGGACAGTGTGGGAGCCCTCCATCTCCACAAGCTTCATGGGATGACCTTGGATCCTGAAGTTAAGGGAGTCCTTGAGACCAACATTGCAGATTCTGTACTTGTAGGTCTTGCCGGGCTTCATGGTGTAGAGTGGTTCATCACTGCCGTCGCCCTTGGCTGTTTTGCCATTGATGAGCACACCATCTGGCCTGCCAAGAGAGCGACCGCTGTCCAAGAACTTCTTGAGAGTGGTATGACTCTTGGTGTACCAGTCACCAATGAGAACCCAATACTCGTCCTCGGGATCTGCATAAGGGACGGGAATCAACAGACGGCTATTGATCCGAAGGCCACCAAAACCACCGGCTGACCTGTGCAAGGCTGTGGTAGGATAGTAGAAATAGCTTCCAATCTGGTCCTTCACTTGGAAGTGGTAGGTGTAATTTGTCCCAGGAGCAATGGGGCATCCGGTTCCTAGCGTACCATCTTGCCACGAGTTCTTCCTTTGTTGGACGCCGCTCCAGGTCAAAAGGAATGGCTCGTCAAGGTTGTTGAACACGTTCAAGACAATGTTGTTGTTGCTGGTGGAGTTGATTTCGGGTCCGGGAAATTGGCCATTGATAAGAATACCCTGTTGTGGGACTCCTAGAGGAGAAATGGTGCCGTAGGTGACGTTCCAAGTGAAGTACAGGTATGGGTCTTCACCCCGCACGGCCGCAGCCAAGAGGCACAGCATCAACACGAACATCACCCCGCGACCCATTATCTTGTCTTTTCAATTAAACCTTCCTGAAGAATCAACCCTGTCCTATCTCCTTCCTTTATTTTTATTGGAAGAAGATAGTTGTTCTTCTTCTACCGTTCCTTATAACTCCTAACACGGCCCTTATATACCATTGCTCCAACCATTTTTAACCATTCAAAGTTTGCCAAACTTATCTCTGGTGCATTTTCATTGCACCTTATAAATCGCTCTACCTCTCATTTTTCACTCTTGACTTTTTATTCTTTCTCCATTTTTAAAATTTTCTTTTCTTTTCGCTATTATTTTGGCATTGAGGTAAGAAAGAAAAAATACAAGAAACTAGCTGTATTCAATTTGAACACCAACTAGTAGGAAACCCGTGCAACGCACGGGTGGTTGTCATTTTCGTTAGATCTGATTGTTTTTGTAATGAACACAATAAAATTCAAACGTTGTGTAACACAAAAATTTAGTTTTAACTTTATTTTATAAACCTCAAAAACTTATGATTTGGGAAAAAAAAAAGATATGAAACTGATAAATACAAATAAAAAGTAGTGTACTGTTAAAAGTAGTATCATATTGACTATGTAAGCTAAAACATAAATGAAGAATCATTGGACAAAAATAAGTAGTGTATGTACAAAACAGTCTTTCAATGAACCAATATATATGAGATATTTGTACAAAACCTATAACATATATGGGAGAGAGAAAACTTAAGAAGTGTAGTGTAAAATTTTGAAAAACTTGTTTGTTTGACCGATGCATGGTTTAGTTAAAATGAATCAAAGGTAAGATAGCATATCCAACGTCAAGTCCAATAGAGCAGCAGATCTTAAATACCAATTATGTACAGAAGATACATGTAATCCATGTTTGAAAACCAACATCAAACATGAAGACAATAGTGAACAAACACCATAAACTGGAGGTGGAAAGTCATGTTCAAATTTCTTCATGATAATTGTTAAATTCCTATATCCAAATCTGTTATCATAGAGAAAAGTGGACTTACCTGACTTTGAACATCTTATAACAGTAAATAACAAAGTTAATTAGATCTTACATGAATAATTGGAATATTGGATAGTATTTTTGAAGAACCAAATATATAATAATTTTAGGCAATAAGAATCCTCCTCAATATAACTTCTCAATAATGGAGAACATTGCATATAAAAATTGACAAAACTAATTGTATAACATTTTGTAGAATATGCAGATTAAGCATAGTATGAGACAAAAGGATATGAACTTCGGTAATGAGAAGTTATCATACATGATTGAATGATAAAACAACTCCAATTGACAAAGTGAGATAATGTAAACTCAAATACAAATTTTTTGGAAAACTTCTTTGAAGACAACATTCTTTGTCATGTGACAAAGCTCACCTTCATCATTGCAAATGAGAATTTTCAATCCACACCTGGACTTAACACGAGATATTGCCACATAGAGTTAACCATGTGAGAAAATAGGCCTTGGTAAATATAAACCAACATGTGAAAGAGTTTGGCCTTGACTCTTATTAATGGTCATGGCAAAACAAACAAATAATGGGAATTGTCTGCGTTGAAATTTGAATGGTATCCCAGCATCAGAAGGAATTAAATTCATTTGAGGGATGTACACCTTATCTCTAATATTATTGCCAGTGACAACCTTAGCACCAATTACATTAATGCCCAACTCAACAACTATCAACCTTGTTCCCTTACAAAGACCTGAAGCCTGATCAATATTACGCATTAACATAACTGGAACACCCCTCTTCAAAATGAGTCGATGATTAGGAATGCCAGAGCATTGAATCTCATTTAAGAATTCAGGGGTTAACCATTCAGTATCAAAACCTATATCTTCATCTGATTTACAAATTGAGTTAGAACTAATATATTCCTTTTCTTCACCAGGTATCAAAGAAAGAACATACGAATTGACCTTATCGACATTCTCAAGTGTAGGTGCAAGTATAGCTCTATCTTCAAAAAATTTAAAATCATGCAAGTGTCCAACCAAGTTAGGATATGTAGATTCAACAATAGTCGGAATAGGATCAGAAGAGTTTAAAAGCAAAAGATCATCTGGAATTTCAATATCAAACTCACCATTGTTGTCAACACCAATATTACCATCACCAATATCAAGAATCCATTTTCTAAACTCAAAAATTTGTTCAAGATTTGGATTGTCGATGCCAAAGAGTAAGCGCATGTTTTTAGTTAGCTTCAGCACTTTGCAAAATTTCCATAATATAGAGGAATTGATAGCAGACATGACAATATTAGCCCTTGTTGCTTTAGGAATAATGGGCAAGATTTGACGAAAGTTCCCACCCAAAACAACAATTTTTCCACCAAAAGGTTGATTTAAACCATTAACATTTGAATAGCGCATGATATCACGCAAAGTTCTGTCCAATGCTTCAAATGCCCATCTATTAACCATCGGAGCTTCATCCCAAATTATCAAACTTGTATGACGCAACAATTCAGCTTTCAAACTTCCTTGGTTAATATTGCATGTAGTATCTTCAGTCAAAGCTAACGGAATAACAAATCGTGAGTGAGCAGTCCTACCACCAGGTAAGAGAAGGGATGCTATGCCATTTGAAGCAACATTCAAAATAATTTTTCCTTCAGAATGAAGTCGACTTAAGAGTGTTTTCCAAACAAATGTTTTACCAGTTCCACCATGACCGTAAACAAAATAAAATCCTCCATTTCCATTACATACAGCCTCAACAACTTCATCATAAACAACACGTTGCTCATCAGTTAATCGGGGAAACAATTTCTTATGCTCTTCAATCATTTCTTCCTTGTTGTAAGATAATTCATTAACCAACAAAATGTTTTCAAATTGACATTCATCAGATAAAGTAGGATATGGCAGAGGACTAAAATCCTTCAATGATTTTCCATTTGCACGTAACAACTTATCAATCTCAAATAAGCATAATGACATCAACTCTTCATGTGTAATTGAGATATCTAAGAACAAAAATTGTTTAAATTAAAACCATAGATATTCACAATGAAAAAAAAACAAATAGAAAACAAGATATTTAAAAAATGAAATAATCCATTTAAAGGCAATAACTACATGGTAAAGAGAAATGTAAATTTATGGAATTGATAAACTCGTAAAAAATATTTATATACCTGGTTGATTCAAAAGTTTTCGCTTTTCATAAACAATCCCATCTGCTAGCAACTCTCATATCTGGTCCCACACAAACAAAGGCTTGGTCATAGAGTTTGACAACAATAAAGTAACAAAAAGCCGACGAACATAGTGACTAGACCTTAACTCAGATGCTTCTTTTATTAAATCCACAAATTCTTTATCATCAGCTAATAATCCAAGAGCATGACATGCATCTTGAAAAGAATGATGTGTTACATTACCGATAGTTCTAATACTGGCGTAGCTTGTACAACCTTTTGAAAATTCAATAATAGCCTCAAATAATATAACTCTCCAAGTCCAGGAGGTATAAAATTTAACCTACCAATTGATAACCCTTTTTTTCTTAATTGCCACTGCTGACTATTAGCACAATAAACAAATCGTGAAGGGAACTCACCATAAGTCAAGTCTTGCCCCTCATTAAACATACGATTAGCCTCCATCCATGTAAGGAACATAGTTTTCTTGCTCTTATTTTTATCCACAACTTCATCAATTCTATCATCATCATGGAAAATTATATTTTGTTGGTTTGGTAAATGGAATGTCAACCTCTGGACTGGGGGCCACCTATGATGGATATAAAATGCAAAAATTCACCAAATTGACTCACATGGAGACAAATAGCGACAATCATAATATTGTTTAATTTCATCAACTTCCTCTTTTTTTAGTCATACCTGACAATTCTCTGGACATAGACACTGCAACGTGATCAGGACCTTTGTTGACATATTTAAACAAATACTTGATTGAGTTTGACTTGTTGCAAAATTCCAAGTTAATATGTGCTTAATACTTCATTAATAACTTTGGGTTGTATGGCACCACGTTCCTATTATCCAAGTGAACATCCTTTTTAATGATTGTTACACTCAGATCTCTTCGTCTGTATATTGGATAGCCATCTTCATCAAAAGAGGTTTTCTGAACAAACTTCTTAGGATAAAATTTTGAGCACTTGTTGTTCTTCATGCAAGGTGAATAACTATTACCTCGACCACAAGGACCATGTATCATAAATGTGGTAACAACATCATACAACTTTGGATATTTGTATTTATCCAGCAACTCTGCACATATAACTTTATCAATTGACTCAATGGTGCGCAACCTATCACCTTGATCCAACCATAACAAAATATGCGCATGTGGTAAGCCTCTTTTTTGGAATTCGATGGTGTACATACCTGATAAGAGGATAAAAATTTATTAGTCTGCTTGATGTAAAGAGAATTGGAATAACAAAAGCAATAATAAGTAAGTTAGGAAGAAAGTCTTACCAGCAACAACCTTTCCAAAATAATAGCCTTTTTTGAAATAATTCATCAATGCATCTAATTTCATGCGAAATACCCTACATGCAATATCTAGACGTTCAGATGCTAACATCCCTCGGGTATTAAGGAATTGAGCAATTTCAGGCCATTTGGGATTGCATGTAACAGTCATAAACAAATCTGAAAAACCGAATCTCTTCGAAACTGCCATAGCATCTTGACAATTATTGAACATATACCGACGACCACCAGTAAAAGAAGATGGCAAAATAACTCGAACCCCAGATGAACCTGGATTAATGTCACCACGATCAACCGCTTCTTCCAACCCTTTTAAAAAATCTGATTTGATATTTTGTTGGTTAGCCCTTATGTATGACAATCTTTGTGACTCAATCATTGAATAACAATCTACTATAAACTGTTGGAGTAGTCTTTTACTTCTCAAAACAATGCCTGGTTCTATCTCCCTTTCATGAAGTCTATATGCAACAAATTCTCTCAACGACACCCTAGTCCTTTTTCTTACACCAGAGGTAGAAAACAAATCACAAATTGGGATATCTTCTTTGTAACCGTCATCACCATATGGGAATAACAAGGGGTATTGAAGCGGCAAATAAGAAGGGTGTGTTTCACTAATTCGCTTTAGATGGCCATCCCGACCTTGTAAAACGATGTCTCTACCAACGTCAGATGAATCAAAATCACCAACAATTAGAGTTGCAACTTCATTGATTGTTGGTAAATTATACATCCTAGCATTAGGAGTGCAGTGTCTAAGTAATCTAAGAGAGAAATGTTGAGTTTCATATGATTGGAAACAATCTCTGACCCTTCTAAAAGATTTTGCCAGTACATTATGTTCATCAAGCATAGCCATCAAGTCATCAACCAAAGTAGGGTCTATAGTAGAAGTAGAATTATTGTCACTGTAAGAAAAATGGTAGTAATAAGAAACAAATACTATAGTGCGAACGTAAGATAATGTTATAATTGTAAAACTAAAAAAGTAAATATGATAAGTAAGAAAAAAACAATAATGAATTATGAATTTAACAATAAGAAACCTAAAGGAAGACGTAAACATAATAATAAATTCCATGAAAAAACCTGAAATGATGAATCCTATTGAATGACTCATTGAGTGTATCGTAAATGTATAGTTGAGCAAACTTTGGTTTCTGTCCACTGATAGGAAGCAAACATCCTATCCAATGGTAGTTTTGGCTACTAAGAATAAATTGCGGAGGACCATGACCATCATTCAAAGAAGTCTCAACCTTTCCTCCAATTGAAGTGAATGCAAACATATTATTGTAGAGACGAATGTTATCAAGGAAATGAGGACTTCGAGAGTCCACATTCATGAATAAATTCCTTAACAAATTAGGAGGCCTAGTTAGTAGTGGAAGTTGTACCTTCCCTTTCATACAATAGATTGAAAATCTGGGTTCACAGGCCGGATTGATTTCTCTGACCGCTCTTCATACCAAACCAAAGCACCGTATTGCATGCAAGAATGATTACAATAACCAAAATCCAAGAGAACTACAGATGGAGGAAGAAAATTGATAAGTAAGATGGTGAGGGAATATAATTTTTAAAAAAATTTTACTTTATGAAGTATGATATATCTTTATCAACCTTCATTTTCACTTTCAGCAAATAACTCATGCTCTAAAACAACATTAGTTTGATCATTGCTATTATCAATGGATTGACTGTTGGCATACTCATTAAATAAGGAAGTGACATCTACATCCAAAAATCAAAAGAGTAACTTAAAATAATGATATTGACATCTAGTACATAAGCGTATACCACATTTCCAAATAGACTAAGAACATGAAATATAAAACTAAAACTGCAATTGGCCATCTAAAGTATAACTGTGTAATAAAACAACTTAATCAACTGAGTTTGAAACCTGAGTAAGAACATGGCGGAGCAATTTCAACCTCAATTCCATTGGTCTCACGTAGAACATTCCCCTGTCTCACTGCACAAAGACAATACATTATCATTATTTTCAAGCTACATGAAAACAAATGGGCTATATTGAAGTACAGAATTGGAAATTCAATTTCAAGGAGCAACTCACTTTGTCGAATTCGGGTTGGACGTGAAATAGAAAATCGGTTGAAAGTTCCCTCATTTTCATCACACGTAGGCAGACCTAGGTGGTTCAAAGAGTTAGCAGTGAGGTACATTTTGTTAAGTATACCTGGTGAAATTAATGCTAGATATATGAGTTATAGTAATATGTGAAAAGATTATAAAACACTGTTAGTATACATGCCTTTAGACGGATGAGCTTTTCTTTTACCCTTACGATGAACATGAATTTTTCTCTCTGCTCGAGCTTGCCTAGCGTCATTGGTTCTTTGAATATTCATGACGTTTATCCTTGGTTTTCAACCTCAACAATCGCCAAACACACAAAGCTGCTGTTTCTGAATACGATCACATTCACAAGCCAAAAGAGTGTGTTAATACAACAATGACTCTTAAAAGGCATTAATGCTACCAGTTAACTACACAAGTCAAATGTGTTGACGTTATTAGAAAGTGTTTGACACAAGAAATATATAGCTAGACTAAAATTGACAGATGAGTTGTATTTAAAAATCAAAAAGTACCCTTACTACCCTCATATAGCATATACATTCACTAGTTGATTTAAATGAATAGTCATGTAGGTTGCGTGTTTGAGTAAAGAAGTATTAAGTGTATACCAAATTTCTTTCATGTAATTGCTTAAAAATATTAAATTCCTTTGATATAAATAGAAGTATTTTTTTATATTATTTTATATAGTGCATGAATGACAGAAATTGATATTACAATATTGGTTATATGGCATATGGATCCTTTTATGTCAGTTTTGTTTTGATGTTGTCATGAGGAGAGAGAGTTAAACAAATTTTTTTTACAAAAAAACAACAAATTTTAACTGGACAACATAACTTTTTTTTTGTTGTATCTATGTGAATACTCCATATGATTACATAAAAGAAGAAATGATATAAGAAAATCGAGATTCATTTAAAGTAGTATTGATGCATAGTACAAAAAGTTAGGTAACTATTTATATGCACGACTGATTGGGCATATTAATTTGGTAGGAAATGTTAATACTAATATGCTAATAATAACAAATTAGGGGAAACCGATTTGCTAGCGAACTGCATATAATCAAATCAGTTATGCTGAATTATAAATAATGTTCATAATGTAATAGACAGACTATGAAATAACTGTGAAGGAAATAAAGGTAAAACTTATGTATTAGTTTGCTTATTATTATTTTATCTGTATCTTAAAATAGTCTTTGTTGTTTGATTGTTGACATGGTTGTGAAATAATCTGATGTTCTTATTATCTATTTTGTTCTATGTTTTTTACAGCACTATCTTTTGGAAGATATCTTTAATGAATAGTTTCATAAGACTATTGTCATATATGACTCTAATGCTCTTATTTTTGAACCAAACATCTACAAAGTTCCTAAAAAATTGGTGGTTAAAATTTAGGAAGAGTATGACTACGGGAGAGTAGTGTTAAGACTTACTAGTAGAAGTTTTCTATTTATATGTAGGAAATTGATACCTCATTTTCAAATTTTTTGGCCTCAAGTAGAAGTTATCTGATCAATATGTTTGAGGCTGCAATGTGCAATATAAATGCTTGAGATTAAAAATAAGTTATGACAAATATAGCATATAAAGATGGGTGAGAGTTGGCCCAATCAGTTTTAAAATTTTTTTCTGCAAGAAAACAATTCAAAAAGAAGAAAGTAGTATCAGAAGAGCAAATTAAGTGAAGCATGAAAGTAAGATTTCAAAAACAGTGTACACCACACGAAAAAAAGAAGAATACTAACATTGGATATTGCCCACTGCACTTAGTAATAATTGTTGGCTAAAGAGTTGTTCTTACAAAAGAAAAACTTCCAAAGAAAAATAAAGTAATAACAAATGAGAGAAAATCAATTAACAACTCTTCTACAACCATATCCCGTAGTCTGTGTAAACTCCCATCACATAAGGACAATCTGAAGCAGTAAAAGGAAAAATGCTTACCTTTAGCAAAACTATTGAGATGAATGTAGAGAGAAACTTGTTTAATTAAATCTTCTTTTGTGATACTGAATCTGACTGGGGGGAATACAGAAAAGGTATCAGTAAAGCAACAAAATAAGGAAAATAAATAATGGCATTGTGTTGGGATTTTTCACAAATAGTTGGTGCCTACAGTGAAGATGGAGTACACAAAGCTGAAGGATGAACACTGATTCAGGTACTCCATGAAAATTACAGTTGCTGGTGGTATGAAAGTGGGAGAGACAAATTTAGAAGTTTGTTGATTTTCTTCTCACACGTTCCACTTGTAGAAGATTTGACTTTTGAAACCAAATGGGAGAGAAGATCTGATTTTTCAAACCAAAAAGGAGATGAAAGGATAATGCGTATACAGAGAAGAATTTAAAAAATGAGAAAGAGTGAAAAAAATAGCAATAGTTCCTAACTTGTAAAATCAGGTAGCATGTATTGATAGCATAAAATCAATTTTCTGTCAGCTTTTTTTTTGTTTAAATGGGAAGGAATATTATGTTTAAGTTTTAGGTAAGAATAAGTTAAATGACCACATTTTTTTTGTTGTTAGCCCAGTGCACGTTTATTTTTTTTTTTTTGTTTGTGAAAGAATTATAGCCTTTTTTCTTCTCTTCACACAAGAATGTAAAGACTTGCAATAGAGATAAAATATTAAGTACATAGCAAACTTTGTTACGTGAGGTATGTTGGCTATTTCTAATATACACCCTCCTTTGGAGGGTGTATGGTGTATCATACACCATGTGATCCAAGCCATTGATTTAATCATAAAAATAATCAATGTCTTAGATCAATTACAGGAAACTTGCTTAGCAATACATTTCTGACAGAACTGTATATTTCTGACAGAACAGTACATTTCTGACATAACAGTATATTTTTGACAAAACAGTACATTTTTTCGATAGAACAGTGTATTTTTCGGTATGAACAATGCTTTTTCTGACATGAAATAGTGCATTTTCTGGCATGAACAGTGCATTTTCTAGCAAGAGCAGTGCATTTTCCGGCATGAACAATAAACGTCGCCTCTGGTGTGAACAATATGGTCTAAAAAAAAAGGGCAACCTGCCCAAAAAAAAAAACCTATTTTGGAGGTAAAGGTCAAAGGTGCATGGTACACCCAAACTCAATAGGGTGTACCATAGCAATGGCCAGGTATTTTATGTGAGGTGGGTTTATTTATTATGTTGTTTGTTCTTCTGCTCTAAACTGTAGGATTTCCTTTTGCAGGTTCTTTTTTGGTTTTCATCTGAATTAATTTCTAAATTGGACTGTTACAAAGCTTTGCTGATTTGGCTTCTAGTATTAGAATAAATGGGATTTTAGAAGTTGTTTGATATTGAACAAAATATGGCTTTACCAACTGCCCAGTCATTCACACACCGTAACTCCCTTCTTTAGGAACTTATACAATGGGAATGTATAAGCTCATGACAGATGGGTTGTTGAAGCTGGGAATGTACCACAGCCGCACTATGCAAACCTTCAGCCTCCATGTCTCACTCTCGAGGCATATTTTCACCAATGGGTCAATTGGAGGAGCTATAACAGCAAAACACAACAAACAAAGAATTCACTTTAGAATCAAGAAGGAGATAAAACAAAGCATAAATTTAAACAACCAAATGCACCTATATATGTAGAACCATGAAGAAGAAGATAGCTACGGTTTTAGTTTCAAAATGATTACTGGGTAATCCTCAAGAAATCATTCGTCAGATAAATGCAGAGAGGGTTACCTTACCAAATGATTTAAGAGAAAGAGTCTAAGACCGAACACCCAGTAACATATTAGGCTGACAAAGTAACTCACACACGGAAACCACTCAATTGAACACCCACATTAATAAAATTAACATGAATCTAATGGCTCAATTGAAGGATAAAAAAATCTTAGGAATGGATTAAATTACTTCTCTGAAACTGCTCTAGAATCTGGGAGAAACGTGATGCAAGTACCTCATCCTACCAATCCCTGTGGTCTTTCTCTGAATCACCTTCACACTCGACTTATCTAAAAAAGTTAAACACCATAAATAGATAAGAAACTACGCAAAGAAATATGTGGTTAATCAAAAGGAAATAGAAACCCGACATTGATAAATGCAGATGATTTCACAGTGTTAATATATTTGCAAGCACTTCTAACTTTCAACATGGATCATGAGGTGATGTGAATGGGCCCATGCTATTACCTGGACTCAGGAAAGTCCCCGGGCCTTAACTGCAAAGATGCAGTCTCGAAAATGAGTATCTCACTTATATATATTGATTGTAGTTAAATGTAATTATATCAGGTTAGAAAATGAAAGTCAAGCAGGCCATAAATATGACAGTAAACCTTATTTTTCTCTCAATCTTTTCATAATTATCTTGTAGATTTGGTTAAAGTCTTACATAACCATAAGCAATCTAAAATAAAGAAAATAATTTACTTGGGATACAAAGCTCATACTACCAATGTGGAAATAGGATATTACATTATGCTGGTAGACAAATGATCAGCCATGAGGCCAACAAATAAAAAAAAACTTAGGTTACCTTGATGTTTAGATTTCGTATCACGCATGAATAGGAACAAAAAACAAAGTAGGTAATGTGTAACTTAGGCCCAATAATTTCATAAAATCTTGAGTGTTGAAATTTTTCTGACTCATTGAAGTTGTTTGAACTGTTATGTATGTATGTTTTTGAAGAATGACAACACTTGTCCACCCTTTTGGAGTAAGATACCATAAAGAAACATTTGTGTTTTCTGTTGACTTAAGATTATCTCGACAATATAACTTGTAATTGCTAAGTATCTTGATGGAACAAAGAAATTTTCTTAATTTATTCCCTGCCAATCTTTACTTCACACATTGTCATTTTATATGGCTTTCAATATTTTCCAGTTGTAGATTTAATCCTTAAACCAGATTTAATCTCGACAATTGCATCAGCATTTGCAGAAAATACTTGAATAAATTTAAATGGTCTTTAATTCCATCAGGCTTTAAAAGCCTATGACTATCCGACAAACACCAAAAATTTGGTCGGCCTTTGTAACATCAAACAAATATATTTTTCTATTAACATAATTCATTTTCTCCTTATTTCTTCTAGGCTATAGAGCCTGACAAACATAAGGAGGACCATTTTTTAACTCAGCAAGGTTTACTTCAAATTTGTCAGGACTTGTAACTTATTCGTCGGATTCTTCTAATCCGATAGGGTTGATTTTCTCTCTTTTAAGAAATTCTTTTGTCTTTGCAAATTTTCAGTCTTAAATTGCTCAATTTATCCTACCATTACCCCATTATATGGGGACGTGTACATAATGTAGAAAGCAAAATAAGAATAAGAATAAGATTAGCAATGTAGTTAATAACACTGTTCTTTATTCGACAGCACTGATCTTTATTCGACAGAAATGATCTTTATTCGACAAATCTGATCTTCATTCGACAGAACTTGGCTTTTAGCCATTCTTGTCAAATAATGTTCTTCTGTCAGCATTCTGTCAAATTGTAACTTGGCCATTTTCATCACAAGTCCCATTATGTCTGACATCTTTCATCATTCTCTGTCATGTCATGTTTTGTCGAAAGGTAACCTCACATTTATACACATGAGACATTTTCTTTGTCAAATCCAAAATTAAGATTTATCACCTAACAGATGCCCCCAAAGTTTTGGCTTTCGACAACTTCTGCAGATAGTCAAAATTTTATAACAGATAACTCAATTTTCAACAAAATATTCAAAGTGATTTTTGTGAACTAAGAAGTAAAGTCAAGGCCCTTAGTACCAAAATACAATCTCTGGAGCCTAACTACCAGCCCACTCTAGCTGACAGAGAATCACTATAAACTTGTGAAGCTCTAAGGAAGATGCAATCTTGAAATATATGTAGTATCTGTCGGTTTAGCCTACCCGACAAACATTTGTATTTTCTGTTGATTTAAGATTATCTCGACAACATAACTTATAATTTCCAAGTATCTTGATGGAACAAAGAAATTTTTCTTATTTATTCCCTGCTAATCTTTACTTCACACATTGTGGGTTTATATGGCTTTCAATATTTGTCATTTGTAGATTTAATCATTAAACCAGATTTAATCTTGACAACTGCATCAGCATTTCCAGAAAACACTTGAATAAATTTAAATGATCTTTAATTCCATCAGGCTTTAAAAGCCTGCGACTATCCTACAAATATCAAAAATTTGGTCGGCTTTTGTAACATCAAACAAATATATTTTTCTATTAACATAATTCATTTTCTCATTATTTCTTCTAGGCTATAGAGCCTGACAAACATAAGGAGGACCATTTTTCAACTCAGTAAGGTTTACTTCAAATTCATCAGGACTTGTAACTTATTCGTCGGATTCTTCTAATCCGACAGGGTTAATTTTCTCTCTTTTAAGAAATTCCTTTGCCTTTGTAAATTTTCAGTCTTAAATTGCTCAATTTATCCTGTCTTTGCCCCATTATATGGGGACGAGTGCATAATGTAGAAAGTAAAATAAGAATAAGAATAAGATTAGCAATGTAGTTAATAACACTGTACTTTATTCAACAACACTGATCTTTATTCAATAGAAGTGATCTTTATTCGACAAATCTGATCTTCATTCGACAGAACTTGGTTTTTAGTCATTCTTGTCAAATAATGTTCTCCTATTAGCATTGGTTCTGTTAAATTGTAACTTAGCCATTTTCATCGCAAGTCCCATTATGTCTGACATCTTTCATCATTCTCTGTCATGTCATGTTTTGTCGAAAGGTAATCTCACATTTATACACATGAGGCATTTTCTCTGTTGAATCCAAAATTAAGATTTATCACCTAACAGATCCCCCTAAAATTTTGGCTTTCGACAGCTTCTGTAGATAGACAAAATTTTATAACAGATAACTTAATTTTCAACAAAATATTCAAAGTGATTTCTGTGAACTAAGAAGTAAAGTCAAGGCCCTTAGTACCAAAATACAATCTCTGGAGCCTGACTAGCAGTCCACTCTAACTGACAGAGAATCACTATAAACTTCTTGTGAAGCTCTAAGGAAGATGCAACCTTGAAATATATGTAGTATCTGTCGGTTTAGCCAACCCGACAAATATTTGTATTTTCTGTTGACTTAAGATTATCTCGACAATATAATTTGTAATTGCCAAGTATCTTGACGGAATAAAGAAAATTTCCTAATTTATTCCCTGCCAATCTTTACTTCACACATTGTGGGTTTATATGGCGTTTAATATTTGCCATTTGTAGATTTAATCCTTAAACCAGATTTAATCTCGATAACTGCATCAGTATTTCCAGAAAATACTTGAATAAATTTAAATGGTCTTTAATTCCATCAGGCTTTAAAAGCCTACGACTATCCGACAAACATAAAAAATTTGGTCAATTTTTGTAACATTAAACAAATATAATTTTCTATTAACATAATTCATTTTCTCATTATTTCTTCTAGGCTATAGAGCCTGACAAACATAAGGAGGATCATTTTTCAACTCAGCAAGGTTTACTTCAAATTCATCAAGACTTGTAACTTATTCGTCAGATTCTTCTAATCTGACAGGGTTAATTTTCTCTCATTTAAGAAATTCCTTTGCTTTTGCAAATTTTCAGTCTTAAATTGCTCAATTTATCCTGCCTTTGCCCCATTATATGGGGACATGTGCATAATGTAGTAAGTAAAATAAGAACAAGAATAAGATTAGCAATGTAGTTAATAACGCTGTTCTTTATTCGACAGCACTGATCTTTATTTGACAAATCTGATCTTCATTTGAACGAACTTGGCTTTTAGCCATTCTTGTCAAATAATGTTCTCCTGTCAGCATTGGTTCTGTCAAATTGTAACTTGGCCATTTTTATCACAAGTCCCATTATGTCTGACATCTTTCATCATTCTTTGTCATGTCATGTTTTGTCGAAAGGTAACCTCACATTTATACACATGAGGCATTTTCTCTGTCGAATCCAAAATTAATATTTATCACCTAAGAGATGCCCCCCAAATTAAGATTTATCATCATTATCTGTAGAGTTGCTAGTAAAAGGAAGCCAGCTAATAAAAATATGTACTGATACTGATTTAATAAACTGCTCTTTCATTATCAAATTTGTTTGTTACTTACATTCACACGAGCTTTACAAAATAACTGTACTGGTCATGTCTAAAAATCCAAAATAAGTGGAACGTTGACTATTTTCCTAATTACTCTAACAGTGTACATTTCACCCAACAAAAACCAAAAGGCCAAAAGAGATAGGTGTCATCTATGCAGAGACCCAATCACCAGTCAGCATCTACATCCAAGTATTAAGTATAATATGCTGGATTGAAATATCAGACCAAAAAAAAACCTTGCTGCATCCCAACTCCAACTATTAACAAATTCCCTAATATAAGTGTCAGTCCTTTTCAATCTTGATTGCTTTCAATGGAGGAAACGCATTGCCATTCTTGTTTGCCTCAATGGTGCCATAGAGTTTCCTTTTTACAGGGGTTGCCTTACCCTTGGAAAAGTTACTGGTAGATGATATTGGAATAGGACTCACAATCATTTGAGAAACAAATGCCTGCATACAAAAATTAAAATTACATATATATATTACTTATATCGTTTGACACAAATATAACTACACATTTTTTATGTTGTGTTATTTGCTGCATGTTACAAATAAAAACTGCCAACAGAAAATCCAACGAAGAATAAGGATAGGAGAATTATGTTCTACCTGGCTAGGAATAATTTCAACATCTGGCACATTGTCTACCAGATTCAAAGTGTTTGGGAAAGGTGGATTGAAAATAGACTGCATTAAAATGTAGAATCCCACGTTAGATAATTGGGAGAGACACTTAACAAAAAAATAAGTAGATGTACAGACCTTTGAAGGGGTGTTGTCGGCGCCTTGTAGCATGAATATATCCAATATATGTTCATCATTACATACCCTCCTAACACAGAAAGAGCCATCGTAATGAGGAGATGACACTGATTTGGTCTGAATCTTAAAAAGCATTTTCGTCCCAACCAAACCAGATATTATACGTGGCAAATGAAAACCACCACCCACCTGTAAAAAGAAAAGTGGATTGTTAAAACAGGAAAACCATGGTGGAACACGGGAAATTGAGTCAAGTTGTAGAATTTTTTTAAAAAATCATTGAGAATAACACAACAACTACAACTAAAAGTTGAGAGACAAAGTATGACCACCTTGTTACATTCAGCCAACAACTGAGCACATGGGGTCTTTAACAAAGTCTGTGCTTCACGGTCAAAAAGCACAAAGACAACATTAGTGATCCATCACAAACATCCAGCTTTATCCTATACCTTTGTTGTTAACCAAATAAAAGGAAAACTGCATCAGTCCAATAACTCTTTAAGAATGCAATTTTAGAAACTAAAGAGTTTATGAAAATATGGGTATATACCTTAGTGTCACAGAGACCACATGACAGAGGCACACATCACAATATTACATGCCAGAATCTGGAGAGACAGACCTCTGGCATTTGCAGGCACTATACCACTAGTCTACATCATTCACAATTGCCTTCACAGTTGCCATAACTATGAAGAACCCATCCTTCCATTATAAAGCAAAACAATGAGAAGATTAAAATTTAAACCACAAAAAAGTACAACAACTTGTGTATGGTTTGAGAAACAGAACAGGGAAAAGTAAAATTAACAGTAGCAGGAAATTGTGAAAATGTGCAAGGACTAAAGCCCAACAGCAACAGAATGAAGAAGTGAAATATTCAACAATGACAGGCAAAAAAATATAGGTAGATAACAAAATGAGTTAGGTACACAGTTAAGCATTTGTAGCAATTATGCCAAGCAAAAGACCAACCGTAGGTGACACCTAAATCAATACATTTAAACAAAGAGGATGGAAAGCTATTGTACAATGAAAATGGATGTTTTAGAAAAATAGTTGATCATGTACTCCAAATAACATAACAGGACACACAACAAACCTTTTTCCACTCAGTGATCTGATCAATGGACTTATGGTCATGGAGTTTCATGAAGTCATCTTCCATGGAAGTTGTATGCAAATCAGGAATGACAGCCAAAGGTTGACTGCCAATTGGGCTATCTTCAACAATCCTATTTTTGAAAGAAATCCAGTACACATGAGCAAATTAAAATGGTTGGTAGAACTAAATACATGAATAGCTGAAACCACATAGAAGAAGTGTGTATACAATAATATAACACACAAAACGTACCTCTGTCTAAAAGTAATGACCTCAGCAATTGGAGGATTGAACATGATTTTGGTTGCATGCATAACGGTTTGGATTACAATTTTGCCTCGGAAAAAAAAGAACAATGAAGAAAACCACAAGTGGATGAAAAATATGTGTGAACCCAAAAAGCAAAATGAAAGACATAAGCAGGAACACCGAAGGAGGTTAGACCAAACAGATAAAATGAGCAACAAAAAAATCCCAACAACTAATATACACATGGTTACCTCGGAAAAGCTTCACTTTAGCAAGTTGGATGATGACGACAGGAAGGTCAGCATTTCCTTCTATTAGAAAAGCATTTAGTTGATCAACATATTCAGCAAACAAAGCACACTCAAGCTTGACACTGTGAAAATGGAGCAAACGTGTTAGTCACAAGTTTAAAATGAATAACAAATGATGCAATAAGATGTGAACATAATAAAATGAATTTTATGAAGTATTAATGAAAGGCCATGTGATGGGAAAATAGATCACCCACTTGCAGTCAGAAAGCTCTATTACAACCATCTTAGTTGGCTTTCCATCCCGTTCATACTCCTTTTGGCTAGAAGTGGCAACCAAGAGACCCATGACATCTGCAAAGGGTACAATATATAAGTAAACAAACATATTTGAAGAAAACGAAGGATATATTGGAAAATGAAATAGTAGGTTAAGAAAAGTTGGACCAATAAGGAAGTCAGAATCTCCTTTATTTCCTAAGACATCACCAAATGCCACAAATGACAACCCATATTGTGGAGTAATGACAGAATCAGATGGAGCAACCGTAGTCCTAAATTGAAAAATAAGGTGAAACTCATGGTGTGTAGCACGATAAGCTCCCATATTTGGAATGACAGTGAAGTAACACATCTTGTAGACACTACCCTCTGTAAGGACATTGAGGAACTTGTAGACTAAGGTTTTCCTCACACTTGCTTGAATCTTACCACCCTTAAAACAAATCCACAATGTCCAACAATAAAAAAGTCAGAACACGAAATTAATAATAGAAGAGTATGAACCATGTAGCAAAAGCAACAGAGGAAATATTTCATTACAAACTCATCCAAAAAAAGCATCTCGATGGATCCTGGTAGTTTGGAGTTGTTGTATGAAGGGACCTTCCACAGCCTCAAGATCCTAACCCTAAACCTCCAAGCCTCTCTCTCAGGAACAACTTTCATCAAGGGATCAGATGGTAGAGCCATATCAAATGGTTAAAGGCACCAAAAGAGAGATCAGAAATCAAGAATAGGGAAAACAACACACAATCAGGGCAACAACACGGAATAAAAAAGTGAAGAAGATTGAGAGTCAGTTTCGGACATGTTAAGAATGCAAAAGCCACCCTATAAATAAGGAGCAGAGGGTCACAATTCAAATTCCAATTTCGTCAAAATTGGGGGGAAATTGAATATTGTAAAACACAACCAAAACAAACACCCAAATCGTAATTGTACACATCACCGATAGACATACCAATCAAAGAACTGGACAATAAAAGTTATAATAACCTGTTGGAGTAGAAGCATGGGCAGTTGATTTATAGACCCCGCTCCTCCTACAGTTAGACGGGTCGATAGTACTAGCCTTCGTACGGACACGCCATTGCCATAACAACTCCACCCCTTGCGCATGGTGTCAGATCTGTTCTTCCCTCTTGCAACGACACGATAGGATAGAGGTTAAATATGAGACGTACAGTTGAGTGTGCTGGCTTGAGGTTCTGACTACACCCACTCACTTGGAACGACACGATAGGATAGAGGACAAGAGAAGAAGGAGATGGTGAGAGATGAATGAGGGAGAAGCTCTGTTTAAGCAGAGAGTTGTAAGAGAGAAGGAAGACCAAAATTTTGGGTGGAAAAAATGACAAATGCACCCTAATTGGTAAGGACAACAATCGGTAAGGCCAAAAAATGGAAGGACAAAATTGGGACTGAATTTTCTTTAAAAGGCAGATTACGTTAGTAATATTAGGAAGACAAAATTAGCCCCCATCCAACTGACCACAATTAAACAAAAGTAAAAATTGTCTGCAAAAGAGTAATTTTACGTTCTGTGAATCTGCGCTTGCAACAAAAGATGGACGCGTGGATGTGAATAGGAAATGTACAGTGGCATTTATGGTTCTGCATTTGTATCGTGTATTGATGCCTCTCTTCCAACAATTCAGTTGCTGTACAATGATGACAATCCAACTGATAACATAACTCCAAATAATTTTGCACAAACTAATTTGAACATGCCATCGATTTGAATGGATCAGAAGTTTTTCAGATATTTCTAGCTTTTATTTTCATACCTCCTGCATTATTGGCTATTGAATTATGCGTTATATTACTTTATTTATTAGTTAAGAATGAAGTCAAGTATGTTTAAGTACACAATAAATGAGTATTGAGAAACTATTATTTCTTAAAGACCAGACAAAACAATGGGTATTAATTAATATACCTAAGTGTTATAATAATAATGATAAAATACTATTGTTTTCTAATTTCTTTACAAAAACTATCTATGAAGCTTATGTTAATAAAATTGAATGAGAAATAATTAACATAATAATTAGCACTTTTTTTGGGTAGAAAAATAGTTAGCATTCTTTTTTTTTTTTTGGCTTCCCAGAGTATTCTCACTTGATAGGTGAGAGACTAATCTGCGATACTGTCAGGCGCTTAAGCGGAGACCCGTCCTAATAGTGTTATTTTCATACACATAAATTCTGAAATCGATCTCAAGACCATATGTTTAAGGGATCAGAGCCCCATCCACTCAAACCAACACACAATGGTAGATAGTTAGCACTCTTACCTTCACCAAATGAAATTAAAAAAAAATAAACAAAAAAACCACACTAGATTTTATACTCACATCATATGCACCAAACTATATATATATATATATGTATGTGTGTGTGTGTGTGTGTGTGTGTGTGTATGTGTGTGTGTGTGTAAAGATATTCTCACAATGTTACATGAGGAAGATAATTGACTTAAACTCCATAGAACCCACAATGAGTAGCTCAAGTGATAAGTAAATTTGAGTTTAGTAATTGATCAAAGGCTTCTGTAATGTTAAGGGTTCTAACTTTTGGAAAAGCACTTGTGGGGAGGAATAGCCTTAATACTCTTTTTCTGGATCGAGATCTGACTTCCATATCCTTAGGGAATAACTTGGTCAACATGAGCATCCCGGCCACACACACTACGGAGCACGACTTGAGTTAACGCCACTTTACCAATGGTAGTTATATAATCAGGAGACAATCACTCCCAACAAATCCCATACAAATAGGAGTGTTTTGTGGATCTATTTACAAGTCATAACTATTCATCAATGACAATTCAAATTAGAGTTTTCCTTATATTCTGCTTAACAACTAAACAACACTCCCCAATAAATACCAAGCTAAATCACTTAGGTATGGATTTGAACCCTAAGCACTTTCTCCTTGTGCACAGTCTAACTTGAGAGTTAGAGTGTTTTTTGCAGGTACACTCCCCCCTGCTCCGCCACTTTGGCCACTGCACTAAGGAGGAAAACACCACCATTAACTCACCAAAATTCTTACATGTAAACTCGTCTGACTCATTCAAAACATTGGCACCATTGATTGGAACAATAAACTTACTCCCACCACCACCACCATGGTAAACATAAGACAATAATGTGCTTATACAACCTAAAATCCACCCACCACCCACCATAACCATGCCTCTGTTGCTCATGATCAACCCATTGCCAGCCAACGTCATACATCTGGCACTGCCTGCAATTAACCAGCGGTGGCTAATCTTGGATCTAGGCGGGACGGGGAGGAGGCCTATCTCTCCAATGAGAGCCCTTTTTCCTCCTTCATCACAAATCTCGACCAAACAATGGCTAGGCTCTCGAGTAGCATCCTCAAGAGTGGTCGGAGAGCAAGTCCCAACATTGTAGCACTTGGGGGCTCGTGAGGAGGATCTCAACTCACAGCTGTAGGAGTCCATGCCCCATGAACTATCTAGATATGAAATGAAGGACCTGATTCGTCGTCAAGATAAGAGATTACAGGAACAAGATAGGTGTCAAATGGAGTTAGAGAGATCTATCCACATAGAACGAGAGGACGAGACCTAGTCTCTGAGAAGGGACCTTGATCAATGTAGGGATCCAGTGCATGCCAATAACTGTGAGGTCGAAAGCTCAAGGGCCACGGAACCCGAAAGGCAAGGAATCTTCACTCAGCAAGAACAACCTTTCTCAAATGAACTAATGGCATTCGAAATCCCTAGGAGGTTCAAGTACCAGGCGAACATTGAGGTTTATGATGCTACGACGGATCCTCAAGAGTACTTGGATGCTTATGTTTCATCCATGAGTTCGCTAGAGGGAATGATCTTCTCATGTGTCATGCCTTTCACTCTCTCTTAAAAAGGCCACCTTGAGATGGTTCACTACCCTCCCTCTGAGATCTATTGTATACTATGATGGCTTGCCCTCGAGATTTTTGATGTATTTCACCACTAGCAAAGTGCAACCAAAATCCATTTCATATCTAGCCTATGTCAAGTAAGGGAAAGAGAAATCTCTTTGCAATTATATTAGTAAATTTAACAAAGAGTTCCTAAACATCAAGGACTGAGAGCAGAGACTAGCAGTGCACTACATCAGGGAGGGGCTCTGTTAAGGTGAAGAATCAAACAATGCCAAAAAAAAAGTCCTCCATCCACTCTTGAGTGTGGCCTTCCATCCGATCTTTTAGACAGGATCTGTTACGTGGAAGGCCCTTCCAATCTCCTTCTTCGATGAGGACTACAGAAATTTTGTTCTGGATTACAATAACCCACTAGTGATTTTTGGGGTTATTTCAAATGTCGATGTCAGCAGATATCATGTTTATGGACCTCTATAAGAAGTTTGACTTCTCAAACAAGGACCTTATCTCGTATACCAGAGAGTTGATTTGCTTCATTGGTGACAAAATCACTCTGGTGAGATACGTCAAAACATATCTAACCTTGGGAAATAAGCCATTCTTCAAAATAATCAAGGTTAAATTCTTAGTAGTTAATTGCCCTTCTACTTATAACATAATCTTGGGCCACCCTTTGCTCAACGCACTTGGTGATGTTATTTTAACCACCTATTTAGCTATAAAATTTCTAAACAAGGACAATGAAATTATCACAGTCAAGGGGGATCAAGTGATGACAAGAAGATCCTATAATGAAAGCCTCAAGGTAGTAAAGCCCCCCAAGAAACACTACAAGAAATTAGGAAATTAGAAAGGGAAATTTCCCTCGCTAATCCCTCTCTAATCCCTCGCTAATTAAATTAGAGAGGGATTAGAGAGGGATTAGCGAGGGATAAGTTAGTCACTTTTTTTTTCATCGCTAATTAGCGAGGGAAGAATTCCCTCTCTAATCCGTCTCAAGAAAATTCATTTCCCTCGCTAACCCCTCTCTAATCCTTCGCTAATATGCTACATTATTGCGTCGCTATTCTGTGAGGGAAATTCCCTCGCTATTGCTTCGTTGTCAATTTCCCTCGCTATTCCCTCTCTAATATTTCCCTCGCTAATACCTCGCTAATCCCTCGCTAACTTCCCTCACTAATCCCTCTCTAACATGGTATACCATATTCGTAAATTTCCTTCTCTGTTCCCTCGCTATTCCCTCTCTAACATTACTGTGAACACCCAATTTTGACCGGGTTAAAAAAAAGTAAAATAAAAATAAAAATAAAAATAAAAAAATAAAAAAAATAGAAAACAAAACAAAATAGTCACACTCTCTCTTTTTTTCCTCATTTGCACACACTAAGTTTGATCATCTGCACACACTTTCACTCCCCTCACACGCAACCCCTGCACACACGACTTTTTCATTTTTTTTTTTGGATCTCACGTAAAGAAAAAGAGGGGTGATGAGCGATGTCGTACTCGCCTCAAAATAGACTAGGATTTAGATGGAATATAGCATAGTACATAACCTAGGTCATCTTCCAAGGATCAATTCAGATTTCTCAAGCATATTGGAAGTTATCAATAGGTAGGGGGGTTTTGTTCATCAAGTAAAAGAGTACAAATTCAATAGTAATTCGGAATAAATTCAAAACTGAAAACACCAATCCAAGGTCTTCAATTCAAGTGGCAGAGTTAATCATAGTTCAAAGAGGGTAGAATTCTTTATGCATTTACCTCTGTTAATTCGAATTCAACTAGATAATTGATAACTACATGGAATGTAGTTATTTGGACTCTATCATCTGTGTTAAAATGAATGCTATTTCCTTGTTTAATTGCATATTTGGAGGCTTTTGTACTTATGTTTGTCATATTCTGATTCTAAGCCTTTCTGATGTGTTAATATGCAAAACTGTGCTTAAATGATTATGGATTAGGTAGATTTATATATGTTACTGATTTGGTGTTTTCTCTATGTTAGGAGGGACTCCAAACAAGGTTAAATATGGAGCAAGTGAGCTTAAAGAGGAAGAGAAGCCAAATTTGCCAATTCGGTGGGCAAGCAACGGCGCAAGATGAGAGCACGCCGCGGGCAAGAAAGAGGTTTTTCCAAAGTCATATTTGGACCCAAGGCTTGGGCGCCGCGGCATGAGTGTTTGGGCACCGCGACATAAATAGACCGACCCATTGGGCGCTGCGGCGTGAGTTTGTGGGCGTCGCGGCGTGGAGGCGGCTGCTGAGCCTATAAGTAGTTTTTCACGCGTTTTTCTCTCACTTTTCATGTTTTCTCTCTGTTTTTCCGAGTTTTGGCCATTTGGCCATTTCTCTCTTTTTAGGTTTTGTTAGTTTAGGTTAGTTTTAGGTTAGATAGCTTGGCCAGATCTCCATTCTTTGGTGGATTGGAGTCAAGGTTCGGAGGATTGAAGGAGGATTCAAGCTTGAGAGACAAATCAATGAGCTTCTTTCTCTCTTTTCCCTTTCTTTCTTATTTCTTCCTTATCTTTTGTATAGCTAAGCTATGTTTTAGGAGTATTTTGGATCCTTTGATATATATTAATGATGTGTTTTTCTCTAAGTTTGTGTGGATGTTTGATTATGGTTCAATCATTATCTGTGCTTAATGCTTGTTCTTGGTTGGCCTCAATTGCATGATCATAATATTGGCAAATGAACTAGACATAGGGATTTGTTAATATGGATATGGTGTGGTTGATACATGTTCGGCGAGTTCAATTGGCTTGGATGAGCTGATTCGTTAATAGGATAGAAATATACCTATTGGCCATGTATAGTGTGTGATTGAGAATAGATCGTTCATGAGTGGATGTTGTGTTAGCTCTCAAGGAAACTTAATGAGTTGGGCAATTGAAACCAGGGTTGATTGACCTAGACATAGGCTTTTGACTAATGAAGATTCTCAAGCTAACCTAATCAATGCATTTGTGTTTATGAGGGGAATTGCATGTTGTTGATAGATGTAGGGGTGAAGGAGGATTTCTGAAACCTAACCGCTTTATGTTTATAGCTTATGTAGGTTAGATTAGTTTAGATTATTATTTTCCTATTTTTATGTCCTTGTCTAGAATTGATTAAGCTATTGGTTGGTAATCAGCTTTATAACAATATCCTCGTGGGAACGAACTTTTACTCTGTATCTATATTACTTGTGCAACCCGTGCACTTGCGGTTAGCAAAAAGGGCAACACGTTTTGCATCCTCAACAAGTTTTTGGCGCCGTTGCCGGGGATATTTCGTTATAAATGGTTTGCTTGATTAGATTCTAGTCCTGTCAATGCCTAACAAGTTTTTGGGTTGCCGGGGATAGTTTTTATATTGCTAATATCAACAATGAGTTTGATTAGTTCTAATTCAAGTTGTATATAAGTTGTATATAACCTATGTTTCGTTTCTGTTTTGTTTTAGTTTCAAATAAGAAGCTGGGTGATTTCATTCATACGAGGCCCTTGAGGGAATTCGCGACTCCTGAAAGGATAACCTTTGGATCAAGTCTTGAAGACTACTCATCCGCAATACTTCAATTTTGGTGACAAAGTCCTGCTGGGACTATAACTCAGGCCCTTCGTGGGAGGGTACCCCATGTTTATGTTTTATTCATGCTTTTACTTTATGCATAAATAGTTAGTATGTTATGTTTTGTATTTGTGTATTAATATGTTAATATGCTTATGTTAGTGTTAATGTGTTTTTGTTAGTATGTTCGTGTATATAAGTGTTAGTATGTTAGTTTAGTAGTTTATAGTTTTTGTTAGTTGTTATGTGTTAGTTGTGTTAGTACTTGTTTGTGTATGTTTTAAGTATTGTTTGTGTTAGTTTGTAAATAGGTTACTATGTTAATTAGGTTAGTTTTATGTTTTTGATTAGTTTATAAGTTTTAAGTTTGTTTAACTTTTGTATATATGTTAATGTTTTGTTTTTGTGTTTTATTGCGTGTGTGTTGTACATTTCGTAATTTAGCTTTTTGAACAAGTTTTTTTTTATTACTAGAGACCCAAAAGACCAAACCAAGTAAGACAAAACGTGTTTCTTTGCCATGCAAAATTTAGCATTTGTAGCAATGCCCAGCATGGCATTGCCTAACGCATGCATACGCATAATTATGCAGTTTTTTATTTTTTGTCGGGCCGGACCTAAGCATAGGTAATGCTTGCCTGAGCCCTATTTTTTGTGTTTTTTGTTATTTATCCCTGTTTTTTGTTGTTTTTGCTGTTTTTGCTTTTATTTTTGTTATTTTCTATGTTTTTAAATATTTAGTAATGCTCAGTATTTGTCTCAGGTTCCCTATAGACCATGTTCTTTGATGATACATTTCATTTTAGGTTTGGGAGAGTATCTTTACATGTTTTGTTACCTTTGTGCTTAATGTTAACATGTATTGGTATTTTGAGTATACAGTGGTGTTAGTCATCATATTTTCATGATTTTATTCTGTTATGACTATCACTGATGTGCTGATAACCTGAATTTCAATTTTCACTTTATTGCCAAAGATGTTGTGCATGCTTGAACTTAGAAAGTTGATTCTATTTGAATGCATGACATGTTGCAAGAATGTTGGTGTTATTTTTGATTGTCCATGATTTGAAAGGTTGCTATTTGCCCTCTTTTTAGTGAAACCTTATGTGATCTGATGCATGTGAAACAATTTAGTTGCTTTTGATGCATGATTTACATCTCACTTAGATGCAAGTGTAACTTTGAAAATGTTAAAAGTGCATGTTTTGAGAATGTTTATGGATGTACATGTATAGTTTTGATTATCCTAGAAATTGTTTTTGAACTCTCTTGAGGCGAAATCCTAGATTGTGCATGATTGAGGAAATGATTAGGGCATTATTTGGACCGATTGAGCCTTAAAAAGCTTACCCTGATATGATGATATCCTTACGTCCCTTTTTGAAGCCTTAAACTGTTTGGCCTTATTTGTTTTTCATAACCATTGTGTTCGTTAACCTGTTAGCCGTTCTAATACATGTGAAAGCATGTCATTTTCTTCCTACCCTTATTGTTTGTTGAGTATATGATGTGTTATTTCTTGAAATGAGTCTGATGATTAGGGGTATGAATATTCAATTTAAAATAAGCCTGAAGGAACCTGATGCAAAACAAAGAAAAGAAAAGAAAAAGCATTGCTTTGCAAAAATAGAAGAAAGAAAAGAAAGAGAAAATACAAAGAAAAATGAAAATGAAAAGAAAAGCAAAAGCTTAAGAAAAGTAAAGTTCAAAAAGCATCGAAAATGGTTCTGGCAAGTTTTCTGGATTCACAATTGAATACCCTGCTAGTATCATGTAGTGACTCATGTCTTGAAATAGTATGTTATGTGTCTCAATGTTTGTATGTATCTTTCCCATTCATTTCTTTCGCCCATACCATTGGCCTAACATTATAAGCTGATTAAGTCCCTTTTGATCCTCAATCTTGTGTGATTTACATTAGTGGAGAGAGAGTTGATTTACAATCTTGTGGATTCTGTGAATCATATGCATGTATGTTTGTAAACTTATCTGGATATGTATGACTTGATTAGGAGAAGTTTATCTTGCATGTTTGTGATAAAAGTGAATTGCATGGAGAGTTTTCTGATTTGTTATCATGTTTAGGGTTATATATGTGTGGAACTGTTTATGGGGCATTTGTACTTTTTAAGGATTGATGCAGTCATTACCCACTAGTATTTGTTTTTAAATAAAATAAGAAGATTGAAATATACTTGCTGAATAAGAATTGATTTTAATGTTTAAGTGATTTACTTAGTTCTATTTGGTTTTGCTCGAGGACTAGCAAAATGTAGGTTTGGGGGTGTGATAACTACATGGAATGTAGTTATTTGGACTCTATCATCTGTGTTAAAATGAATGCTATTTCCTTGTTTAATTGCATATTTGGAGGCTTTTGTACTTATGTTTGTCATATTCTGATTCTAAGCCTTTTTGATGTGTTAATATGCAAAAGTGTGCTTAAATGATTATGGATTAGGTAGATTTATATATGTTACTGATTTGGTGTTTTCTCTATGTTAGAGAGGGCTCCAAACAAGGTTAAATATGGAGCAAATGAGCTTAAAGAGGAAGAGAAGCCAAATTTGCCAATTGAAAAAGTAACGCCCACAAGAAGAAATAGTGCCGGTAAAGAAAGAGGTTTTTCAAAGCAAGTCATATTTGGACCCGAGGCTTGGGCACCGCGGCATGAGTGTTTGGGCGCCGCGGCATAAATAGACCGACCCATTGGGCGCCGCGGCGTGAGTTTGTGGGCGCCGGCGGCATGCAGAGGCGGGCTGAGCCTATAAGTAGTTTTTCACGCGTTTTTCTCTCACTTTTCATGTTTTCTCTCTGTTTTTCCGAGTTTTGGCCATTTGGCCATTTCTCTCTTTTTAGGTTTAGTTAGTTTTAGTTAGTTTAGGTTAGTTTTAGGTTAGATAGCTTGGCTAGATCTCCATTGCTGGTGGATTGGAGTCAAGGTTCAGAGGATTGAAGGAGGATTCAAGCTTCAGAGACAAATCAATGAGCTTCTTTCTCTCTTTTCCCTTTCTCTCTTCTCTTCCTTATCTTTTGTATAGCTAAGCTATGTTTTAGGAGTATTTTGGATCCTTTGATATATATTAATGATGTGTTTTTCTCTAAGTTTGTGTGGATGTTTGATTATGGTTCAATCATTATCTGTGCTTAATGTTTGTTCTTGGTTGGCCTCAATTGCATGATCATAATATTGGCAAATGAATTAGACATAGGGATTTATTAATATGGATATGGTGTAGTTGATACATGTTCGGTGAGTTCAATTGGCTTGGATGAGCTGATTCGTTAATAGGATAGAAATATACCTATTGGCCATGTATAGTGTGTGATTGAGAATAGATCGTTCATGAGTGGATGTTGTGTTAGCTCTCAAGGAAACTTAATGAGTTGGGCAATTGAAACCAGGGTTGATTGACCTAGACATAGGCTTTTGACTAATGAAGATTCTCAAGCTAACCTAATCAATGCATTTGTGTTTATGAGGGGAATTGCATGTTGTTGATAGATGTAGGGGGTGAAGGAGGATTTCGAAACCTAACCGCTTTATGTTTATAGCTTATGTAGGTTAGATTAGTTTAGATTATTATTTTCCTATTTTTATGTCCTTGTCTAGAATTGATTAAGCTATTGGTTGGTAATCGAATTCGTATTATTTGCGACCCTGCATTAATTAGCAAAAAGGGCAACACGTTTTGCACCCTCAATAATAATCACCTAGAATTTGATCAACTAAAACAGAATCACAATCGCAATTCTTGATTAAGATTGAATTAAACACAATTTTGAATTAACATAGATTACTAATCGATGATCTATTCTCCATTAAATTCAGATTAATCAATCCAAATCTATCTTCAATATACAAAAATATAATCATAAATCAATTGAAGAAGGAGAAGAGGAGAGAACACAATCAGAAATCACAATTAAACAAAAGAACTCAAAACTCTAACCATAATCATTGAATTCCTTGGATTGATTAGATCTTTAGCCTTCCATGGCCATCACCATTGAAAAGATACAGAACCTCCGGAGAAGAGAGAGAACGAAAATAGAGAAAATGAAAAGAGAGAAAAGGTTTCTTGATTCAAATCGTAAAACTCAAAAATAAGGATTCGTAAAAAGGTTTCTGCTCAAGACTGTTAAAACTGAACAACAGCAAATTAAAAAGTCAATTCGAAATCTGCCTTAACCTATTTGTAACTAAAAATTCTTACATAATTCCTAATCTACCCCTGGCCCAAACTGTAGCTCTCTGAAAAAGCTTTTCAGAGACATATCATTTGCCTTAATTGGGCTTAAATTGAAAGAGTTAGGCCCAAATCATTGAGGAAAAGTCCAAACTTTATGATAGCAACAGCATCCTAACTTTGAGGCCCAATTTCACCTTGAATCCAGCTGAATTAGAAAAATTGCATCATACATAAAATTGTAGATCTTCGTCTCAGCTTTCAGGGGACTCCAAGATCATCCAAATACGATATGTGTAGCCCAAGTTATGGCATGTACAAGACAGAAATATCAAAATGAGTTAAAATCCAAAAATTAATGAAGTTTTTACAATTAAGCTCAATGAAGACCAATCATCTAAAACTCATCTACAAACATAATATTGGGCACAATTATCATCAATTAGGTCAAATATAAACAATAATGAATGCCTAAAAATTGATTGATCAGGGGGCTGAAAGGATTGAAGAGAAAAAAAAGGGTTCTGATAGATGAAGCAATGAGGGGCTCAATGTAGGGAGTGGTTTACGTAAAGAGAAAAAGAAAGAAATGTTAGTGAAAAAATGGAAAAAGGGGGGGGGGGAACTTGGACAGGGGGAATGATACAAAAGGAGGAAACTAAGTATTTGGCAGCAAGTTTTTGAATTGGAGAGGGGGCGAGGATGAGAATTTGAAAAAAAGCCACAGAGAGCTGTGAGTTTTTGGGAGAAAAGATCTTCTCAAAAGCTCAACATAAACATCTTTATCACTAAACCATCCCATCTCCACCATCAACCTCCAACCCTGCTGCCCTCCCCAAACCGTGAAACCACCATTTTACCCCACAAATCACCAACTGTGAATGACTCTAACCATCTTCATCACTATCCCCCCACTTCACTACCACCACTAATCATCAACTTCATCATCAAGTTCATCTCCACTCCATCATACCCAACATCCGGGACCCAACATTCACTCACCAATACTCACTTCTCCCCACGTAAACCCGCACCAACCTTCACCACTCTTCTAACAACTCATCCACCCCTCCATAGCAACCAAAAATCGAACCCACCAAGGAAGCAGACCAACAACCAACGTTTAGCCTCCATTATCCTTCATCCTCACCTCCAAGCCTCCAAACCGTGGCCACTATCATGGTTGCACCTCCATAGCCTCACCCATCTTCAACTTCCACAACCAACCTCACCACAACCCATTACCTCAAAAACCCGTACCGACCGTCGGACCAAAGAATCGACCGTCAGACCTCAGAAACCCGCACCGACCATCGGACCTCAGAAACTCGCACCAACCGTCGGATCTCAGAACCGACCGTTGGACCTCAGAAACCCATACCGACCGTCGGACCTAAGAACCAACCGTCGGACTTCAGAAACCCGCACCGACCGTCAGACATCAGAACCGACCGTCGAACCTCAGAAACCCGCACCGACCGTCGGACCTCAGAAGCCTGCACCGACCGTCGGACCTCAGAAACCAGATCTCTCCCCAAACGTCCCCTGGTGTGTACTCTGTTATTGTTGCCAAAGTCTCCAAACTTTTATTTCTTTAAATTGAATTGTTGATTGTCTTTTTAAGTTTGAGGTTGAATCACGTGGGCTGCTGCCCATTTCACATTAAGGTAATAATGATACATTTTGGTAAAAAAAAAAAGGGAGAAGGGTAAAAGAATATAAAAATGGCAAATAAAAAAAATAAAAAAAAATCTTCAATGCAATGATCAATAATGATGATTGAATAGCAGATGTTATCTTCAATATCATTTGAATCATAAGGGTTTATTGAGTAGCCTGGTGCTAACTTGAACCTTGTGCAAGAATGATTTTGTTTTCAAATAAAATTCCTCTTCAAAAATCTTTTTTTTTAATTAAAATCAATCAACTCACACTCATTTTCTAAAGAACTACGTAACTTTGAGTTCCTCACTACACCCGAGGATACGTAGGAACATAATTTCATTTTTGCCAAGCCAAAGTTAAATTTTCATAATTTTGTGGTTTCCCTTTTATAAATAGTTACAATGTTTTGCAAAAGGGGTAAAATAAATATTTCCAAGGATTGTTAAGAATTTGCACAATTAACTTAAGGTACCGTTTTGTAACGGGTGTGTTAGGGATGCTGTGGGATTAAGTTTCTGCCCTTCCCTATCCATAACCGACTCCCGAATCCAATCTGGTTCCAAAGACCATTTTCAAAAAAGGGTTTTCCAATTTTTCCTAAACTAAAATAAAATTGGTGGCGACTCCATTTTCATATTTTAAGATCCTATGAGTTGCTATTTTTTAGCCGCGATCCCGGTCGCGACAATTACCCTATCTATTTCCTTGCTATTCCCTCGCTAATTTCCCTCGCCAAACCCTCGCTAATCCCTCTCTAACATGGTATACCATATTCGTAAATTTCCCTCTCTGTTCCCTCGCTATTCCCTCTCTAACATCACCCTCTCTATTTCCTCACTATTCCCTCGCCAAACCCTCGCTAATCCCTCTCTAACATGATATACCATATTTGTAAATTTCCCTCACTGTTCCCTCGCTAATCCCTCTCTAACCATATTTGTCACTATTCCCTCGCTAATACTTCGCTAATCCATCGGTAATCAGGTACTTTTTTTTAATAACCTATATATATTATTACTTTCCCAAAACCTGCATTTCAAACCACAACAAATAGAAGCAAACAGAAATCCAACACCAAACAATCAAATAATTATAAACTGCTACAACAAAAAACTTGTACAAATAATCTAATAATATAGTTAAAAGTTATTATACAAATAACCAATCAATATAATTGAAAGTTATACAAAGTAGACAATAAGAAAAATGGTAATCAGTCTAAGTCGTCATCTTCCTCTTCGTCTTCCTCTCGACCCTCCCTACCAAAACCTTGCGATGGTGGTTATGGAGCAACATTTGTTGATCCGATCGTAGATAGGAACGATTGGAAGGGCGCCAACATAGGGACAAGTTGACTCTGGACAATCGAAGCCATCGTTGCTGCCACTGCTGTATTTACAACTTCAGATATGTTTTGTGTCAATGGTGTAGAGCAGGAAAGACCTGCAACTGAGGAGGATGAAACTTGCATGGTGTTATTACCAATGTGCAAGCTGTTACCTATGCCATGCACACGTCCCTTCTTGTTGGGACCCGCCGTATCCAACCAGACCTCCGGGTTAACCATAGGGTGAGAGGAGGAGTTTTCTCCATATTTTTCTGTCATTGCGGTGTCATATGACTCCTAAAAATAACAAAACAAGAAAAATATTAACAAAAAAATAAATAAGCTAAAATATATATGACTTTTGAATAAGAACAAGACACCTACAATGAAATTCTTCGAGCGCTCAGAAACATAGCTTCCATATTTTTTCTTATGAACTTTTGCATGCAAATCTCTGTAAGAAACTAGATGCTTTAACTCTGCCTCTTGTAATCCTATATGGAAGAATATTATATAATAAGCACATATTAAAAGTAAGGCAATCCCTCTAAAATACTATGTCATACTCAAGATAGGCAAATAACTCAAGTAATTACAACATGTTAATACACAAATGCTTATCATTAAAACTTTAAATGAGGAAGTTATATTACTATATTGCTCTTGTGTTAACCAAAGCTTATCGACCCGCCGGTATGCTTCAAGGCATCAGGCATGGCTGCCCTGTTCCTCCGGGCAGCTGCAGACCTCGTCAGCCATTTATCTGTCAGCCAAATGTCGGCCAGGCCATCCCACACTTCCGTCCTCATTCCTCTGGGCCCATGGCCCTTAACACCAGCCAAGTTGTTTGAATTTGCCTTCTCTCGTGCTTTGTTTAAATGGTCTAGATAACGGTCCAAGATAGTCCGTTCCCAGACAGTTCTCGCCATGCCGCGATCAGCATCAGATGTGAACCGATGCTTAGCCTACACAAATGATATGTATGTATATTTATTTTTTAATAAGCGTATAATATATAATTCTATAAACACAATTACTTACCATGAAGTCGGTAAATAGTATTTCCTTCATCTCAGCTGGATAACCTCGCCACGTACTAGCCGGAACAGGCATCCGTGTCATAACATTGTACATAATGTCACGTGTCACCCTCGACGGGAGAAACCTCCTCCTGTGAGTACAAAAAGATAATGTTGGTAATCTAAAAGTAAATATATGTAATAAAATGTGATATATCATTATTACTTACAGTTCAGGGACAGGCGCCATATATATAAGTTCCCTACTATCTATTTCTACATTGGATTCTCCACATGAAGGTGCCATATTCGGGCCGCTAGTGGGTGGGTCAGCAGGAGGTAGCATAGAAATCGCTGGGTCAATAAAGGATGGGACAGAAGCTGATGCGCCTCTAATGATCAATGGACTAGACGCTGGTAGGCCTGCACTAGTCGATGGGCCAATAGCTGAAGTTGCACCTAACATAATTATACATAAACAAAAAAATACATGTATATTACATTTATATAAACCACGAGTTAACAATAATTAAAATGAAACATCCTACAGGTATATACCTAGAGAGGGCTGAGAATGCTGTAGTGGTGGAGAATCATGGGCAGATGAAACATTACGGCCTCTCCCACGACCGCGTCCAGCACCTCTACCTCGAATGGTCATGATGAATATCTGCATAAGGAAACATAATGAAACATGAGGAGTTAAGAAACTATATGTCAATAAAAATAGACGTTGGAGAATAATGATATTCCAGTGTAAATACCATGAACGAAATTTATTGAACAAGCTTCAATTTTAACTACTTGAGTCTGCAGCAAAAGATTTGTCATCTTCATATGAGAATTCATTAATTTCATTATTTTCATTGTCATTAATGAACTCATCATCAACTAGAATGTCTGTTGGATAATGTATATCACGTATGTTCACTTCTTCTTTTTGGGCATGTGCATCAAACAATGAGACTGCTTCATCATCTATGACAGGATTGTGTGTTCCAAGGGATCCATCATCTTGGTAATAATCAGTGGCAGTTAGGTCATTCAATTCATCACCTTCGTCATTCAATGTCTCAGCCACGAAGAGTTTTGCTCTGACCTTGCAAGCTGCCCACCATTCACCATTAGCTCTATTCTCGCTTTGTGGATATCTTGTATAGTACACTTGTTGTGCTTGTTCGGCTAAGACGAATGGCTCATTTAAGTGAAGTCTTGATTTATGCTTAATGTCAACTAACCCATATCTCTCATCAACATTGACTCCATTTATCGGGTCAAACCAATGACATTTGATCAGAAATACTCTGTTATGATTTCCTACATATGACAATTCTAATATATCTTCAACGATGCCATAATAATCAAAGTCATTCTCACCATATATACTACCTCTAACACATATGCCACTATTCATGGTAGCTTTATTTTATCTGTACACCTTAGTATGAAATCTGTACCCATTAACTATTAAGCCACAGTAAGAAGTCACGGACTTGGATGGACCATAACTTATCTCTCGTATCATTTGATCCTCGACTTGGCCTATATTAAGTTGTATCATTACATAGACAGTAAATAGTTGTAACATCTAGCATAATGAACATTGAATTTAATATGATAGATCACAATTATGGATAAAAGGACTCACTAGATGTTTTAGCCACCTACTAAAGTCCTTATCTCGAGCTTCCAATATTTGATCATCAGTGATATTGGGATCTGTTTCCCTTAACGAATCTTTGAATTGTCTAATCAATACATTAATTAATATGGAACTATAAATTAAGCACATTAGTAACAAATTCATTAGATAGAGAGTAAACTTACTGGAGATAAGGTTCTACTTCTCCACAATTTACAAGCATATATGTCTCAGCAATCTGAAGTTCCACATCTGTCAGGAATGTATTTCGACCTCTCTCGATAAGACGACGTGGATATTTAAAAACAGATAATCGTGCATTAATTGTATCTTCCCCACCGTCGTCATTCCGAGGAACTTGAGTGCGCCTGGTCTGTAGGTAGGGATCAAAATACATAGAAGCAAAATTGAAAATTTCTTCTAAACTATACGCTTCACAAATAGATCCTTTAACTTTCGCCTTATTTCGGACTTTTCTTTTCAAGTACAGTATACACCTCTCAAAGGGGTACATCCACCTGTAATGTACTGGGCCTCCAACCTTAGCTTCATAAGGGAGATGCACGACTAGATGTTCCATCATGTCAAAGAATGCTGGAGGAAAAATCTTCTCTAACTTGTAAATTGTTTCAATGATAGAAAGCTCTGCATTCTCCATGGTGGAAGCACGAATTTTAGTTGCACAAACTTCTTTAAAGAACAAGCTTAGTTCTGTTAACGGTCCCCATATAGGTTTTAGCAAGATATCACGAAATGCCAGAGGAATTAATCTTTGCATAAAAACATGACAATCGTGACTTTTCATTCCATATATCTTCCCGTCATCTACATTGATGCAACGTGCGATATTCAACGCATACCCATAAGGAAATTTTAAATATTTTATCCACTCACACACCATCCTTCTTTGATTGGCATCCAAGACATACGTCGCCTTTGGTTTTTTGCATTTTCCATTCTCAACTATTAGCTCCAAGGTAGGACGTTTGTATACCATCTTCAAATCTTCTCTTGCATTTGCATTGTCTTTTGTCTTACCCTTTATATCCATGACAATGTTGAAGATATTGTCAAACACGTTCTTCTTGACATGCATAACATCTAAATTATGTTGTATTAGATTAGTGGACCAATAAGACAATTCCCAGAATATGCTCTTCTTCACCTAATTGTGGTGTATACCAAAGCCATCTTGTTTTTGTTTACTTGAATTCAAGCTGAAAATGACTTCCTTAAGTTGAGTCACTCTATTCAAGACATCTGTCCCACTCAGCCGTTGCAGTGGATTGGATTTTTCCATTGTTGATCTCTTAAAAGAGTTTCGATCACGGTGAAATGGATGATCAAAAGGCAAAATTTAGCGATGATAATCAAACCAACAACATTTCCTACCGTGCTTCAATACAAATGACTTACTGTGATTCATACAAAGTGGACAAGAAAGTTTTCTATGAATGCTCCACCCAGACAACATTCCATAGGCTGAAAAGTCACTTATTGTCCACAACAAAACCGCTTTTATATCAAAATTTTGCTTCTTCCATGCATCATAAGTTTGCATCCCATCATCCCACAATATCTTCAGATCGTCAATTAGAGGTCTAAGATAGACATCTAAACTTTTACCTGGTAACTTTGGTATAGGAATTACAAGAGTGAGGAATATGTATTCCCTTCTTATACACATACTTAGAGGTAGATTATACGGTATGATAAAAATAGACCAATATGAATATGGTGTGGCTGAACCGCTGAATGGATTAAAACCGTCTGTACACAGGCCAAGCCTAACATTTCGAGCGTCTAGCATAAATATAGAATGGGTATCATCAAATCGTTTCCAAGCCTCAGCATCAGCTGGATGCCTGATCACTGTTTCATCTTGACGCACTCCATCCACATGCCAAGTCATATATTGTGCAGTGTTTTTGGACATAAACAGATGTTAGAGTCTTGGCATAATGGAAAAATATCGCAACACTGAATGCGGCACATCCTTCTCATTCGATGAACGTCCCGCCTTCGGTTTGAATCGTGGGTGTCCACATACTAAGAACACTGAGTAGAGTCTCTTGCCACTGTATTCTTTGTAATACAATATGCACTGATTAAGACACGCATCTATCTTCTTATATCCTAATCCTAACTCACGAACCATTCTCTTTGATTTGTAGAAGTTTTGGGGTAACCTTTCAGGCTCTGGAAGCATGCTCTTAATTATGACAATCATTCTATTATAACAATTCTCACTCATGTTAAACTCCGACTTCAAGTTCAAAAGTTAAGTTACAGCTGACAATTTCGTGTGCTTATGGCAAGCATCCCATAAAGGTTCGTCAGCGTCTCTGAGCAAGTCATAAAACTTCGCAGCTGACGAATTTGGATCCTCTTCTAAATCTTGAGCTTCTGGATTTAACTTATCACCTGCGGCATCCATAACCATATCCAGGTATGGATTCCTAGGCTCCACTTCATCATCATGGACAATGAATATTGAGCTGCTATCCCCCCATCTGTCCTCACCATGAATGATCCAATTTATATAACCATCTACAAATCCGTACTTATACAGATGTTGTTCTACCCCAAATACCTCCCTCCAAGCACGATTCTTACATCTAGCACATGGACAAAGGATGTGATTTAATGCATCAATAACTGTCGGGTCTCCTTGAGCAACCCTAATGAAATCATCAACTCCATCCTTGAATTCTTCACTTACATAGCCAGTAGGATCATTTCTTCGTGACATCCAACTTCGATCGAGTCTCATGATTGCTGAAATTGATTTAGCACATTAACACAATCCTTATATCCTCATCTCCTTCTTAACATGGTATGGTCGTATCCCATTTGATAAGAAACATTTTCAACACTTGGTTAATAGTTATTCCTTAAATCTCATATTTATAATTGATGAAATTTCGGTAGCATTTCCCATTGGTCTCCAAGTGCATGACTTAAACGCAGTGAGATCTACTGCGTTTAAATATATACCCAGATAACAAAAAGAAATATTGCAGACTGAAATTTTAATAAATATAACATATGAGATTTAAAGAATAACTATTAACCAAGCGAAGACAAAATTTCTTACCAAACTGTCCCACTTGGATAATTCAATATTCAATACAATGAGCAGTACCTTGAAAAGGTATGCGTACTCATTAATATAGAATCTCAAACGGGAAACTAAGGTTTTGATTAAACTTTTACTTGAATAAGAAAATAAAACTTTAAGCATATGTTAAAGCCCAATCATGGAAAGTTAAATCAAACCAATATTTTTAACACATAATTCACTAGAAATTCATAACTTTTATTTTCAACATCCAAAATTTATATCATATTTAGATAGTCCTAAATGTACTGGGATAGGAGACAAAAGCATTTCTTAAAGGCAATTAGTTTTACAATTCCGTTGATGGAAGCCCTATATGCTAGTTACTATACTAAGGAAGTTATGATTATTTTGATTCGTGAATTTCAGTTGCCTGAGGAAGAAATGAAGAAAATTGTTCTGAATGTGGTGAAGCAGTGTATAATTACTTGAGGGTGTGCATAGTGATTATATTAGAAATGATATTCTCCCTAATTTATTCAGAACGTCTGGGTTAGGAGGATGACTTTGGATTAAAGAAACTATAAGCAACTTGTGGAGACTACTGTAGAGATGGCAAACAAAGTTGGCGTTGCCGATATTATCGGGAGAATTGTTGAGGATCTTAAAGATGAGAGTGAACATTTCCACGAATGGTTATGGAAACTATTGAGAAGGTGGTCACTAACTTGGGAGCATCTGATATAGATGCCTGATTAGAAGATCTTCTGATTAATGGCATTCTTTATGCCTTTCAAGAGCAGACCAACGATGATGTTAATGTGATGCTTAACGGGTTTGGTGCAGTTGTGCACTCAGTTGAAAATGAACTGAGCACTTGAGTTACAATATTGAAAACTCAATTTCAGAGGAAGATAATTTTTTTACATTAATTTTCTTTGCTAACTAAAACAAAGGTGGATTCAAGTTAGGACAAAATAGTGTTTGGTAAATTACATGTCAATGACAAAAGGTGGACTCCACTCCTATTGGGTCACATATCATGATTAAGTATGGCATATATGATATAACATACATATGACACGTATTTTTAATTGGTTAAATTTTGTTATATTTAATATAACACTGCCTGTTGAAGTGCTCTGGAATTGATAAATACCAATGCTTACACCAATTGAGTGACTTTCCACAGAGGACTCAAAATACAAACGTCATTTATAATCCCATAGGGGTACAATATTCAACAAATAAATTGAACAAGTAATCATGGAAACTTAAACTAGGTAAGGATCTTACTTTTGTTCAATTTCCATAAAAACATGTACATTCTAACCATAAAACCATAAGTTTTATAGAGACAATTGGTTTAAAAAATATATAGTTGAGTTGTGTACAAAAGAGTGACTTGAGTTTAAGATAACTACCTCTAACAGTAGTACAACTGAGGTAGCCTTTATCAGTGGGTCCCAAAGAAGAAGAATGTAAGAGCTCAATAAAACAACCAACACCAGAATGTGCTGAAGACGTGAGTTTAAGTAACTATCCCTGTACATTTAATGAAAAAACACATATATCAGCCACGATCATATGTAGGCATTTGCATCATTAGGACATACACAATAACTAAATGACCATGTACCCAACATCTCACACCTCTCTTCACAACCTTGTTATGGGGATTGTGATACAATGATGAACAAGATCTGCTTGTCTTGTGCAGAGAGATTAAAACATCCAAGGTCATTGTATGGATTTTATAGAAGTCTCATATATTTATCCATGTATTTCAAACAATGAAATGAAACAAAAAAAAAAGGATAGCAGTGGACAGTTAGTTACTATGATCAACCTGGCAACTTGAGAAGACAAGTGACTTCAAATCAGGACATCCTTCTAGGAAGAAACAATGATATAATACACACAACATTGTTATAAACAATTATATAATGCAAACAACTTCTACAGCCAGTATTCTATATGCATGTGTAATCCAATTAATGGGTGCATAGTTTGAATAGGGATCAAATATTCAAATGTGAATCAAAAGATGAAAAAGAAAAAGAAAAGGAAAAAGTTGCACGTTCTTTTATACTCTGCCAAAACGTTGAACAGTACGGTGATTAAGTATCAACTTGTCCATATCTCTATGTAGTTTATCCGGAAATAATGATTTAATAACAAATGCCATGAATTCAAATCAGTGTATAAATAATAATCTAATAACAAATGCCATGAGTTTAAAAGCAGTAGTTCTAATGATTTTCTTGAGCACTAATGGACAACAGTTAAAATTATAGATAAATATTGTATAACTTCATTACTACTGCAACAATTATTAGTGCCTTGTTTAAGTAAGCATAGATTAATCTTAGGGTGCATCTTACATTTCTCATCTAATTTTTTTATTAGTTATTTGGTAACCTCAAATATATAGTACACTTCATCCTTGTAAGAACGTTCCAACAGTGAGGTTTTCTTGAAATTATGAATTGAATAAATCTTTTAAATAATTGTGGCAATGTAAAATATACAAGTCCTACCATGATACCAAAAACCAGGCTTCAACACTGGTACGTTTTGTAACACCTTCAGTTCCATGTTAGGCTTGTAAGCGGGTTACAAAGGTAGCCTAAGACTTGCTTAACATGTCAGTTTAGTTTTGTGACAAACTGAGTTAGTTTAGGCACTTAGTTACAACACAGAAGTTGAAAAGTAACTTAAAATGACTCAAAAAATAGCTTTAAAGGCTTAGTTGAGAGAAACAAGTATGAATAACTTGTTTCTAGATCACAAATAAGCTAAGTAAGGTATAGTTAAAATTTGAGAAGAATCAGAGTCAGTTTGGTATTTTTAAGTACACTATTTGTGTATTTTGATACTCGACTGATCTTAGCAGATATTAAAAAATAGAATAATGGTGAACCAACAATTTAGATGAATCTTAATATTTATTCTAAAGTTGTTAGAAGCGAAAAAACTTGAATTAGAGTGATTAAAGTGTCCTTAGCAGATATAAGTTTCAGTACCGAAACTTAAGTTTCCAAGTTTGCAATTTTCTCTTCATTTTCTCTTCTCTCACTCATAAACTGAGCAAAAACATAACAGAAACAGAGAAACAAAGGGGAGAAAGAGAGAAAGGAGAAGAAAGAAAGGAAGGGAAGAGGAAAAGAAAAAGAGCAAGGCTCCAAGGTTGGTCATCACCTAAAGGTAGGGGTTCTTGATTCTTACTTTTTTCCATCTTCTTAACAATGTTCTTTGAGATTCTTTGAGAGACTTGATGAGGAATAATGGTTTTGGGTGAGAATAGGAAGATATAGTATAGTTGAAGCTTGATTGAGTTGAGTAGTGATGAGTTAGTGTAGAATGATTGAAATTTGGATTTGGGTTCAAAAGGATGAAGCTCTTGGTGCAATGCTGGAAAATCAGAATTTGGCACTGTTCATTGATCAATAAAATTTTAGGCATTCATTATTACTTTATATTTGGCCTAATTGATGATAATTGTGCCCAATATTATGTTTGAAGATGAGTTTTAGATGATTGGTCTTCATTGAGCTTAATTGTAAAAACTTCATTAATTTTCGGATTTTAACTCATTTTGACCTTTCTGTCTTGTATAGGCCATAACTTGGACTACGAATATCATATTTGGATGAACTTAGAGTCCCTTGAAAGCTGAGACAAAGATCTACAATTTCATGTCTGATGCAATTTTTCTAATTCAGCTGTATTCAAGGTGAAAATTAGGCCTCAAAGTTAGGATATTGTTGCTGTCACAAAGCTTAGACCTTTCCTCAATGATTTGGGCCTAATTCTCTCAATTTAAGCCCAATTAAGGTAAATGATATGTCTATGAAAAGCTGTTTCAGAGGACTACAGTATGGGCCAGGGGTAGATTAGGAATTATACAAGATTTTTCAGTTACAAATAGGTCAAGGCAGATTCTGAATTCACCTTTTTGATTTGATTTTATTCAGTTGTAACAGATTTGGGCAAAAACCTTTTCTCTCTTTTCAGTTTCTCTATTTTCATTTTTCTTTTTTCTCTGCATTTTTGTAATGGCCATGGAAGGCTAAAGCTCCAATCAATCCAAGAAATTCAATGATTGTGGTTAGAGTTTTGAGTTCTCTTGCTTATTTGTAAATTCTATTTGTGTTCTTCCTTCTTCTCCTTCTTCAATTGATTTCGATTTGGATTTGAAATTGAAGTTAGAATTAGGGTTAATTAATTTGAATCTAATGGAGAATAGATCATCGATTGATAATCTATGTTAATCGAATCTGTTCCTAAATCAATCTTAATCAAGAAGCTGCGATTGTGATTCTGTTTTAGTTGATGAAATTCTAGATGATTATCTAGTTGAATTCAATTATCAGAGGTAAATGCAATATAATTCTATTCTCTTTGAACAATGATTAATTCTGCCACTTGAATTGAAGACCTTGGATTGGTGTTTCCTTAATTGAATTTTCTTTAAACTTGAATTCGTTTTCTGTTATTGAATTGAACAAAACCCCCCTTACTTATTGATAACTGCTAACATACTTGAGAAATCCGAATTGGTCCTTGGGAGATGACCTAGGTTATACACTATACTATATTCCATTGTAAATCCTAGTCTATTTTGAGGCGAGTGCGACATCGCCGATCAAAATTTGGCACCGTTGTCGGAGACCTATTTTCGGTTTCTTAGGTGTTCCTAATAGTTGCTAATTTCTGTGCATTCGTGATGAACTTTGCTGGAAGTCATTAAGTGCATTTTACTGATTTTGTTACTGATTTTGCTACTGATTCTGCTACTGCTACTGATTCTGCTACCTATTGATTCTGCTACCTATTGATTCTGTTGCATTCATCTGAAGAAGTGCAATTCTGTTCTACTGCAGAACTCAGTGCTGCTGCATAATTCTATTCTGTTGTTGCATAATTCTGTTCTTCTACTGATTATTTTATTTCTCTACTATCGATTCGAGTCTTGAGTAATTCGCATAATTACGTTATCTTTGCATAATTTCGTCTGCTGCATAACTCGTTCTCTTTGCATAATTTGATTTTGTTTCGTGATTTCGCAAAATTGATTCTCACTGCATAATTGCATAATTGTCATTCTGTTTCTGCTGCATAATTGTCATTCTGCTGCATAATTCTGATTCTGATTCTGCTCTACTGATTCTGCTACTACATAATTCTGTTTTGTTGTTGCTCCATTGTGTTTTTTTTTTCTATTGGTATAAATCTGCATAACATTCACTTCTGCATAACACACCAATCTGTTGCATTGCATTTTGCAGTTCCTTGGATTTTCGTGTTACTGTTCCATTGGTTTGTTTACTGTTCCATTAGATTTTTGCTGCATTTCATGACTCCTGTGAATGTGCATTGCTTCACTCAACACAATTGATAATTCTGTTGCACAATTCACACATTCATATGCTACAAAATCTCCTGAAATCTGCTGAGCTGCATAACCTGTTTGCTACATAAACCTTGCTGCGGTTACTGTTCCTTTGGTTCCCTTGCACCATATTCGGATTTTGCATTTCATTTTGCTACATTTAAGCATCCATATACTTCATTATTGATATCTGAAAGTTCTCATCTTCATTCTTGAGTTTCACCTCCACTTTCACTTTTGAGTTTCACTTTGTTCCCAAATTTTTGAATCTAAAAAGGGACTAGTAGACAGGAATTGTACTTGCGATGGAGTCTTGAGTTGAAACTTGGTTCCCAAAGGTAAACCATCATTCTAAGCAAACAAAACCTAAAAGGATTATTCCTCCATAATTTGGCCAAAATCCATCGTTTGGTAGGGTTTTTGAGCAAATTTAGGTGAGATAATGGCATTTTTGTAATTTTTGGCTGATCAAACATGCTCAGAATGAGCTGAAAATTAGTGGGTTGAAGGAAAATAGCCTTCTCCATAAGACTCACAGATTTGCTGTGAGGTCCACCCTGGTTTGCTCTAATTCCTTCATTTAGACCACTTTTTCATTTTTTGAAGTTTTTTCATTGCATTTTTTAGTCCACCCTGGTTTGCTCTAATTCCTTCATTTAGACCACCATTTTTTAAAGTTTTTCATTGCATTTTTAGTTCCATTTTAGTGTAGTTTTAAGTGTGTGGTGGTCCCATATTTTTTAAAAATCATTTGGTAGGTCAACTAGATTTATTTTGGTGCATTTCTAGTGTTGGATTCTCCATTTTGCTACTTTGTTGTTTTCAAGTTTTGCATGTTATATGACTAGGTCTAATTATGGTTATTTGCATAATTTTGATCCTGAGATAGATAGGACCTTTCATACCTTGCATAGGTTCAATAGATCTAATTCTGCATTTGCTGAGCATATAGGAAGTAGTGATTCTACACATACTTATCATACTAGTGATTCTGCTTCTGAATTATCTGATTCTGCACTTTCTGTCATTGATCCATCTTTCAATTCTGATTATACTGTGCATACTGAGCATACTGAGCATACCGAGATTATGGATAATAGAACCTTGAAGGAGCTGGCTGCTCCTGATGTTACATATCAGTCTTTATGCATTCGATATCCGATGTTGATGTTCCATTTGAACTTAAATGCGGATTGATTCATTTCTTCGCCTAAGTTCAATGGTCATGCAGAGAAGATCCTCATAAGCACCTCAAGGAGTTTCACATTGTGTGTTCTACCATGAAGCCTCAAGGCATCTAGAAGATCACATCAAACTTAGAGCATTCCCTTTCTCATTACTGAGGATCTTTGCTAAGGACCGGCTTTATTATTTGCATCCAAGATCTGTCACTAGTGGAATGATCTTAAGAGGTCGTTTTTGGAGAAATTCTTTCTGCATCAAGCGGCTGCATCAATTCGAAAAGAGATATGTGGCATCGTGCAATTTGTGAGAGAACCATTGTCCGAATACGGGAAAGATTCAAGAAGATGTGTGCTATTTGTCCTCCTCACCATCGATTAGTGACCGTTACTAATCCAAGTATTTTTATGAAGGTTTTTGCCTATGGATAGAAGCATGATTGATCTTTGCTAGTGGAGGTGCATTGGTAGACAAGACCCCTATGGTCGCAAGAGAATTGATTGAGAATATGACCACTAACTCCCAACAGTTTGGCACCGAAGTAACTCAGTGGTATTGAGTAGAGGTGTCCACGAAATTGAGGCAACTTATGCTGCAGATCACAGAAAATTGGAAAGCAAAATTGATGACCTTGCATCCTTGGTGAGGCAATTGGCTGTGACTCAACAAAGAAGAACTGCTGCGTAGCTCTGCCGAGTGTGTGGAATGTGTATTTCTGCTGATCATCTAACAGATGCCTGTCCTACATTGCAAGAGGTTGATACTGATGGTACCCCCCAAGCCTATGCAGCAAACATCTACAATAATAGGCCTCAACAGCAGCAGCAACAACAGAGCTACGATCTATCCTCCAACAGATATAACCCAGGCTGGAGAAATCATCCAAATCTGAGGTGGGGAAATACCTCTACACAGCCTGCCCCTACTCAGTTTAGGCAACAACAGCAGCTAGCTACCCTTCCAGCCCACTGCAGGACCTAGCAGGCCATACCAGCCACCTTTCATGCAGCAGCAAAATTTGCAGCAGCCAAATAATGCCCCTCCTAAATCCGAGCCAACCTTGGAAGAATTAATGAAACAGATGGCAGTGAACAATTTGCAATTCCAGCAGAGGACAGAAGCTACCATTCAGAATTTGGAGAATCAGATTGGGCAACTTGCTAGTTCTATGAATCAATTACAGTCCCAAGATTCTGATAAACTTCCTGCACAAACTGTGGTAAATCCAAGAAATGTGAGTGTCATCACTCTAAGATCTGGTAAGAATGTTGATGCACCAAATTGTGGGTTGCAATAAGAATTAGATAAGGAGAAGCAAGCCTTACCAGAAATTCCATATAGCAGCAAAAATAAGAATACAGATTCTGGCCCCATTCCTGTAGTCACTGTTGAGCAGTCCATCCCACTACCATTCCCTCAGAGAGTTGTGCAGCTTAAGAAAACTTTTGAGACTGACACAGATAGGGAGATCTTGGAAACATTTAGGAAGGTTGAGGTGAACATTCCTCTCATTGAAGCAATCAAGCAAATTCCAAAATATGCCAAGTTTCTTAAGGATTTGTGTACTCATAGAAGGAGACTAAAGGGCAATGAGAAGATCAGCATGGGAAGAAATGTGTCTGCACTTATACAGCCTACAATGCCCCATAAATGCAAGGATCCGGGATTTTTACTATCCCATGCATCATAGGCAATAGCAAATTCAAAAATGCCATGTTGGATTTAGGTGCTTCAATTAATGTTATGCCTATGTCGGTGTTCAACTCTCTTGCTCTTGGACCCTTGCGAGAATACGTGAGTCATCATTCGGTTGGCAAACAGGAGTAATGCATACCCCCTATTTGGACTCATTGAGGATGTCCTTGTTAGAGTAAATGATCGATTTTTTCTGTCGACTTCTACATTTCGGATATGGATGGAGAATCCGAATCCAAAGCAAGGCTCCCATCATTCTTGGTAGACCCTTCCTCAAAACTGCCAGAACCAAAATTGATGTCCATGCAGGCACTTTTTCCATGGAGTTTGGAGATAATGTGGTTCGATTTAACATCTTGGATGCTATGAAGCACCCCATGGAAGAACATTCAGTTTTCCATATAGATTTGATGGCTGATATAGTTGATGATGGCTTTTCTGAGCTCTTTGCTGATTATCTTCCATTCTTTTCTGATTTTGTTAATACCTACATATGTGATGCTTGTACTATTTCAGAAATGTGTAGTGTTTGTAGTGAGATTGCATCTTATTTAAATGGTGATTCTGATACAGATTGTGTGGAGTCAGAATGTAGTAGCTTGATTACAGCAAGTACCTTTGCATCAGATTTCGTTGGATTGCAGGCTGTCAACACAACTACTTCCACCAGGATCCTTCCATCTATAGTGCAGCCACCTACACTAGAGCTTAGGCCACTCCCAGAGCACCTTAAGTATGCATACTTAGAGGAGGATAGCGGTACCAGTGATCATTTCTACTGCCCTCCATGCTGACCAGGAGGAGAGGCTGCTGCAAATTCTGAGGAAGCATAAGAAAGCTATAGGTTGGACCTTGGCTGACCTTCCTGGCATTAGCCCTTCCATATGCATGCACAGAATACTACTTAAGGATGGTGCTAAACCAGTGAGACAACCACAGAGGCGACTCAACCCTTTGATCCTGGATGTGGTAAAGAAAGAGGTGACCAAGCTTCTGCAAGCAGGGATCATCTATCCTATCTCAGATAGTACTTGGGTGAGTCTAATTCAAATGGTTCCAAAGAAATCAGGAATCACAGAAGTGAAGAATGATCGTGATGAGCTGATTCCTACCAGAGTCCAGAGTAGCTGGAGAGTTTGTATTGATTACAGGCGGCTCAACCAAGCGACAAGAAAGGATCATTTCCCTTTGCCCTTTATCGATCAGATGCTTGAGCGCTTGGCTGGAAAGTCTTTCTACTGCTTTCTTGATGGCTTTTCGGGGTACTTCCAGATCCATATAGCACCAGAGGACCAGGAGAAGACCACCTTCACCTGCCCTTTTGGCACTTTTGCCTACAGGAGGATGCCTTTCGGCTTATGCAATGCCCCTGGAACTTTCCAGCGATGCATGGTAAGTATCTTTTCAAACTTTTTAGAGGATTGCATTGAGGTGTTTATGGATGATTTTACTGTTTATGGTTCCTCTTTTGATGCCTATTTGGATAGTCTGGATAGAGTCTTACATCGATGCATTGAGACTAACCTTATTCTTAATTATGAGAAGTGTCATTTTATGGTAGAACAGGGCATAGTCTTAGGCTATATCATCTCTCAGAAGGGTATAGAAGTAGATCCTGCTAAAATTGATGTTATTTCCCGGTTGCCTTACCCTCTTGCGTGCGAGAGGTTCGTTTTTTCTTGGCCATGCAGGTTTCTACTGGGCGGTTCATTCGGGATTTCAAAGCAAAAGGCCCTTCCACTTTGTCTAACTTGTTGCAGAAAGATGTTGCTTTTGATTTTGATGGCAAGTGCGAGAGAGGCTTTTGATTGCCTCAAAGAAGCTTTGACCACCACTCCCATCATTCAGCCACCTTTGTGGACGCTTCCTTTTGAACTCATGTGTGATGCATCTAACTATGCATTGGGAGCTATCCTTGCACAGAGAGTCGGCAGATTGCCTCATGTCATTTCATATGCTTCTCAGACTTTAGATGCTGCACAAGCTAACTATACTACCACTGAGAAAGAGTTGCTTACCATTGTATTTGCACTTGATAAGTTTAGATCATATTTGCTTGGCTCTAAAATGGTTGTTTTTACTGATCATGCAGCATTAAAATTCTTGTTGAAGAAGGCAGATTCAAAGCCTAGATTAATTAGATGGATGCTGCTTCTCCAGGAGTTTGATTTGGAGATTAGAGATAGGAGTGGAGCAGCGAACTTGGTGGCGGATCATTTGAGCAGGATAGAAGGAGTTATTGACCCTTCTCCTATCAGAGATGATTTCCCAGATGAGCAACTCATGCAGCTGCATGATACCCCACTTTCTCCCTGGTTTGTTGATTTAGTTAATTACTTGGTTGCATCTGTTTTTCCTCCTCATGCATCTAGATCACAGAAAGCTAAACTTAAGAGTGATGCTAAATATTATGTGTGGGATGATCCATATTTGTGGAAGTTTTGTAGTGACGAGGTGATTCACAGATGCATACCTGACCATGAGATCCAGTCCGTTCTTCATTTCTGCTATGCCTCTCTAGTTGGAGGTCACTTTGGACCACAGCAGACCGCTAGGAAGGTGCTGGATTCTGGATTCTACTGGCCTACCATTTTCAGAGATGCCTATCAGGTCTTCAGTACTTGTGAGCAGTGCCAGAGAGCAGGAGTGACTATCACTCGCCGACAGGAAATGCCCCAGCAACCCATTCTGTTTTGCGAGGTTTTTGATGTTTGGGGTATCGATTTTATGGGCCCTTTCCCTGTTTCTTTTGGTTTCTCTTATATTGTGCTTGCAGTTGATTATGTTTCTAAATGGGTGGAGGCTAAGGCCACCAGGACTAATGATGCTTGAGTTGTTGTGGATTTTGTCAGGTCTAACATATTTTGCAGGTTTAGAGTGCCTCGCGTTATCATTAGTGACCAAGGGACTCATTTCTATAACCAAACTTTGGAGGCTTTGTTTCGGAAGTATGGGGTCATGCATAGAGTGTCTACTGCATATCATCCCCAAACTAACGGGCAGGCTAAGATTTCTAACAGAGAGATAAAGCAGATTTTGGAGAAGATGGTGCAGCCAAATAGGAAAGATTGGAGCCACCGGTTAGAAGATGCTTTTTGGGCTCATCATACCGTTTACAAGACACCTATAGGGATGTCTCCTTTCAGGGTTGTCTTTGGTAAACCATGTCACCTTCCGGTGGAAATAGAGCATCGTGCATACTGGGCAGTGAAGAGTTGTAACTTAGCATTTGACCAAGCCAGTTCAGAGAGGAAACTTCAATTGCAACAACTGGAAGAACTACGCTTGGAGGCTTATGAGAATTCAAGGATCTATAAGGAAAAGACTAAGCATTTCCATGATAAGCTGATTTCTAGGAAGGAGTTCTCCATTGGCCAAAAGGTGCTTTTGTTCAATTCTCGCCTTAAACTCATGCCCGGAAAGCTCCATTCTAGGTGGGATGGTCCTTTTGTTGTCACTAGCATCTTCCCTTATGGTGCAGTGGAGATTTCAAATGAAGCCACCGATAAGAGTTTCAAGGTTAATGGCCACCGTCTTAAGCCCTTTCTTGAGAGCCCTGCAAGCCCAGCACCTATAGAGGAACTCTCCTTGGCAAAGCCCACCTTTCCCCAAGTGCAAATCTTCCCACCATGATAAGGGTGTTTTCTTCCTTTGCTCTTTTATTTCACTTGTCTTTTGATTTGTTTTGCCATTGAGGACAATGTGTGATTTAAGTGTGGGGGAGGGAATTTTCTTTGTTTCTATTTTCTTTTTCTGTTTTGTTATTTTTGTTCTATTTTTGTTTTTATTTTTTTTGTCATGCATGCATTTTTTCGCTATTTTCTATTTTATTTGTCATGCTATTTCTCGCTATTTTTTGTTTCTGTTGTTTTCAATTCTACTATTTCTGTTTTGTTATTTTCTATTTTTGTTATTTTCTGTTCTATTTTTTATTTTTGTTTTATTTCTATTTCTGTTTTCATTTTGCTATTTTTAATTCTATTTTTGTTTGTTTTAATTGTTTTGATCCATTTTTGCATGCCTTCATTGAATATCTTAGTTTGTAGAGGTTGTGAATAATTTCATCATTCTTGGTTAGAGGTTTCTTGACATGATATAAATATTTTTCTTGCATTTTTGGTTTAGCAAGCTGGCATTGAGAATTAAAGTGTTGCATCATTTGTGATAGGCTTGTCCTTGGTGAGATTTTGGACCTTATAATGGATGGATTGCATTATGCCATTCCCTTTTCTTTCTTGTGTGATCTCACTCATGATTGTTAGTGCTCTAGAACTTGACTTGATTCTTGTTGAAGCTCTTTGTTCACATGCATGTATTGAGATGATTGAGGCCTTCTTTCTTTGTTTAGCTACTTTGGCCAAATAGCCAACCTTGCATCATTTCCCTTTGTTTAACCCCCTTGAGCCTACTTGCCTATTCTTTGTTTTAGCTTATTTTGTACCTTATGTGAAAAACCATGCTTTTACCTTCACCTTAGGGAATAAGAGAGCATTGGTTCATTTCATTGGAGGAGCTCTTTTGGCTTGTGGGTAGAAGTTCAAGTGTGGGGGTTGTGTAATTGATTTGCAATGTGCAAGATGTTTGATGAAAAAAATAAAAAAAGAAGAAAAAATATAAAAAAAAAAGAATTAAGAAAAAGAAAGAGAAAGCCAAAGAAAAAAAAAAGAAAGAAAAAAAAAGGAAGAAATAAGTAAAAAACAAAAAATGAAAAAAAAAGAAAAGGTTCTAGAAAGGTTGTGAAAGGCAAAAGGAAAGGTGATCAAAGTAAGAGAATTTGCATTACTTGTCATTTGAGTTCCTCTCATTGCTCTTTTATTCTCTTGGGTACTTAACTTGCCATATCAATATTGTTCCTTCCATTACCTTAGCCCCATTACAACCTTGAATAAAGTCCTTTTAATCTTTATTTGCATGTGTTTCAAGTGGTGAAAATTAGAGACTTGTCAAGCTTATGGTAGTACTTGCTTTCATGGGTGCCTTGAGTGTAAATACAATCTTAAACACTTGAGAGTAGAGTATGCCTAGTGAGGATCTTATCACTTTTGGTTCATCATTTGATTCGATTTGTCTTCTTGCTTGCTTGAGATGTTAAGAGATATATTCATGTTTGTCTTGACTCCTTGATACTTTGGATATTTGAATCTTGATCACTACCTTGCATTCTTGCAATTCATTGGAAGGTATGTTGTTTTTGTGTGCTTATGATGAAAACCCTTTTGGTTCAATTTTAAATTTTGCCCAGGAGTGCAAAGGTTCAAGTGTGGGGAAATTTGATCAATCAAATTTTAAGCATTCATTATTGCTTTATATTTGGCCTAATTGATGATAATTGTGCCCAATATTATGTTTGAAGATGAGTTTTAGATGATTGGTCTTCATTGAGCTTAATTGTAAAAACTTTATTAATTTTCGGATTTTAACTCATTTTGACTTTTCTGTCTTGTACAGGCCATAACTTGGGCTACGAATATCATATTTAGATGATCTTAGAGTCCCCTAAAAGCTGAGACGAAGATCTACAATTTCATGTCTGATGCAATTTTTCTAATTCAGCTGGATTCAAGGTGAAAATTAGGCCTCAAAGTTAAGACGCTGTTGCTGTCACAAAGCTTGGACCTTTCCTCAATGATTTGGGCCTAATTCTCTCAATTTAAGCCCAATTAAGACAAATGATATGTCTATGAAAAGCTGTTTCAGAGGGCTACAGTATGGGCCAGGGGTAGATTAGGAATTACATAAGATTTTTCAGTTACAAATAGGTCAAGGCAGATTCTGAATTCACCTTTTTGATTTGATTTTATTCAATTGTAACAGATTTGGGCAAAAACCTTTTCTCTCTTTTCAGTTTCTTTATTTTCATTTTTCTCTTTTCTCTGCATTTTCGTAATGGCCATGGAAGGCTAAAGCTCCAATCAATCCAAGGAATTCAATGATTGTGGTTAGAGTTTTGAGTTCTCTTGCTTATTTGTAAATTCTGTTTGTGTTCTTCCTTCTTCTCCTTCTTCAATTGATTTCTGATTTGGATTTCAAATTTGAAGTTAGAATTAGGGTTGATTAATCTGAATCTAATGGAGAATAGATCATCGATTGATAATCTATGTTAATCCAAATCTGTTCCTAAATCAATCTTAATCAAGAACTGCGATTGTGATTCTGTTTTAGTTGATGAAATTCTAGATGATTATCTAGTTGAATTCAAATTAACAGAGGTAAATGCAACAGAATTCTATTCTCTTTGAACAATGATTAATTCTGCCACTTGAATTGAAGACCTTGGATTGGTGTTTCCTTAATTGAATTTTCTTTAAACTTGAATTCGTTTTCTGTTATTGAATTGAACAAAACCCCCCTTACTTATTGATAACTGCTAACATACTTGAGAAATCCGAATTGGTCCTTGGGAGATGACCTAGGTTATACACTATACTATATTCCATTGTAAATCCTAGTCTATTTTGAGGTGAGTGCGACATCGCCGATCAAAGGGAGTGCATGTCGCGACACTCTAGTTGCAGCTGCGCAAGAATTGTGGGGCAGAGAAGCTGAGGCCATGGCACTCCAAGTTTTATGCCACAGCACAAATGTGTAATCCCCCATTTTCAAGTTTTTATGCAATTCTAAATGGTGTTATGCATTGATTGAGTATCTAGAATCTTAATTAACATGTAATTGCATAAAATAAAGATTGAGAAGTATTAGAAATGAAGAACTAGGCATAAGTACAAGTTGAATTACAAGTTTATCAAGAGTATGATAAACAGGGTGTTATACGATTCAAATGCTTAAACTAGTGATCTAAATAGCATAATTGGTTATAGGCCTAGTAAATGTGGAGTTTAACACCCTTTTGGATTATAAGTAACCCTAGTAAGCTATGGAAGAAGAGTAGTGAACCAAAGTAGGGGAGCATTGGCACCCCATTGTATACAGCAGAAAATGCATTCTGAACAGTCTACAGTTTTTGTTGCATAACTTGAGCTACAGACATCGAAATGACATGGTTTTTTGTCATTTTAAAGATAATACATAGGGCTACATGCCTATAAAATTTCAAAATTTTTCACCAAGCCAATTAGCACCAGTTTCTGTTTGAATCCGAGGCAGATTCTGCAGAAAATGCATTCTGGCAACCAGTAAACCAGATTGCATAACTTCCTCCTCCGATGTCCTTTTCACATAAAATTTTGTTAGTTTGAAGCTAACATATAAGGCTTCATGCCTGTAAAATTTCAGAATTTTTCCATGTGTAATTTGTTCCCAGTTATAATTTAAAGTCAGGGCAGAAATGGGTGAACCAGTAAATTCCCTATTTCAGCTTTTGTAAAATGTCATATAACTTTGGCTACACTTATCCAAATGAAGCGAGGTTTGTGGCATTGGAAAAATATGAGAGAGAGTTATTTGCCCCATAAAATTTTAGAATTTTTTGAGTTATGATGAACATTTAGTGCAATCTTGAAAATCAGCCTTTTTAGGCAAGATTTACAGGTGTTTTGGGATGGTTTGAGTCCTAGAAACACTAGTAACTCCTTTAATAGTTAAAGTTGAGTTAGATATGCAAGTTTTATGGTAAATGCTTTACTCTCTCAATAAGTTGAGTTGAGATGGGGTAGTAGCAAGAGTGAATTGGTTCCCTCAAGCAAGTGAGGTTGAGCCTAGTGAGTTGGTTCTCTCAAGTAAGCGAGGTTGAGCCTAGTGAGTTAGTTCCCTCAAGCAAGTGAGGTCGAACCTAGAGTTGGTTTCCTACGGGTCGAACCTAGAGTGGGTTCCCTACGGGTTGAACCTAGAGTTAGGTCATGGTTGAACATTTGAATAGGCCTAATGGAAGAGGTCCAGAAAAATTATTGAAGTAGAGCTTAAGCTCACCCAACTGAGGCAAACTTCCAAGCCATGGTGGTATTTGTCCAGAAAGAAGATTACTGTTTAAATCAAAGTAAACCAGTTTATTGCACAAAGAAAGCTCAGCTGGTATTGGTCCAGTGAGTGAGTTTCCTAAGAGATCTAACAATGACAGGTCATGGATTTTTCCCAATGTCCTTAGAATTTCACCGAAAAATTTATTGTTACCTAATCTTAGCCTCTCAAGGGAGGGTGAATTTCCCAGTTGGGGTGGAATTTCTCCATCAAAGGCATTTTTGGTAACATCAAAAGAAAGAAACGATCGAGAGCTACACAATGCAACTATACTACCATTCAATCTGTTCTTTGAAAGATTCACTCTGGTCAAGTTTGCAACATTTATTAGTTGGTGAGGAAGGTTACCTTCAAGAGAATTATTGTAGAGCATGAGCTGCTGCAATGCTTTGAGGAATCCAAATGTTGTAGGAATGCCACCTAAGAGCTGATTGTCTGCCAAATCCAGGATATTCAGTTTAATACAGTTACCCAATGTGGCAGGAATCACACCCACAAGCTCATTCTGCCTAAAGTGAAGGAAATTCAACTCTTGTAGCCTTCCAAACACTATTGTGAACAATTTTTGTAACGAAGAATAGATATCAGATATGAAATCAGCAAGGAAACAATAGAACAAAAGGTTTAGCTATACTGCATAGCAATTTTTCTCTATCCAATTATCTAATTGAACAGGATAATTGAATGCACCTCCATACTAAAACAAATAATTAAAGGAAAATAATTTAAAAAGTATTAACCTTATATCAGAAACATACTTAAAATAATCAATAGACAGAAAATAGTATATAAAAACCACCTGCATTTCTTTAACCATGTCAGCACATGACTTTTTCAAGAGATTACTTGCATCACAGTCAAAGACAACAAAATTAGCAACATTAGTCTCATCAGCCACACTTAATTTGATCCTATATCTTAAAAAAAATGAAAACACACTGAATCAGAGTTTAAGTCAAATAATAATATAACAAGAAATAAAGAATGAGAACTCAAGGATTCATCCATCTAATCAAATAACTAAATATCAACACTCAATAAATTAACTTTTTATTAGAAGAGACTGACCATGGGAACACATTAACCACATGAGAGAAGCAACCATCACAGCAGTACATTCTGGAATCAAGAGTAATAGCATAAACAAATCAAAATGCCAACCATTGACTTAGTACTCTGACCGAATTGATGACCGCTTCGAGTTAAATAATTATGATTGAGACTATGCTTTCAAGTTATTTATCTTGGACTTGGTTATTGAAATCTAGCAAGCACTTTGCCCAATGACTATTTTTCTTGACTGATATATTACGTACTGTTAGTCTAACTCTTGCATTGGAACATATGGTTCTTGGTATAACACCATTAAGGTTGTTACCAGACAGAACCATGTATACACTTTCAGAAGAAGAAAAGCTACTTCTCTGAAGAACCTTACCCAAATTTTCTATTAAATTTTTTCACCAAAAAAAAAAGGAGTGACCAGAAGCAACTAATGTCTGTATGGCCAAAATTCTAATCCCAATAGCAGCTTTGAACCACAAGTTTTAAGCTTTTAAGACTACAATAGTTATCAAATTCCAATAGCTAAAATCTCACATAAAGCTAGCCAGGAGAACGGTACCAAAAATAGAAAGAGACAAAGAAGGAGGCAGAATGATGGAAGAAAGAAATAATGGAAGGGCTTACCTACAGAAGGAGGGGAAGTCACTCGCGTCGCGTGGCTGCCGTGCTCAGCTCCGGGGAAGGGCTTGGGTGGCGGAAGGGAAGGTCGCACGACTGTTGGGGGGGAGGAGATTTGATTTGGGGAGGAAATTTGATTTCTATAACCTAAACGAGACATTTTGGCCCTTTTCTGAGTGGGCGGGATTTCTAATTTTAGCGAGGGAAATTATTCCCTCGCTAATCCCTCGCAATTCTGTTTCTGAATTTAGCGAGGGAATATCATACCTCACAATTCCCTCTCTAATTTTATCAAGGGAACCTATTACCTCGCAAATCCCTCGCTGATTTTAGCGAGGGTAATGTATTCCCTCTCAATTCCCTCGCTAATTTTTGCGAGGGAAATATTCCCTCTCACTTCCCTCGCTAAATTTAGAGAGGGAAATAATTTACTCGCTATTGCTTCGCTATTTACTAGTTGTATCCCCGTTTGGATTTTGTTCTGAATTTTAGCGAGGGAAAGTGTTGGCCTCGCTTATCCCTCGCAATTTGCTAGCTAATTAGAGAGGGAATTGCGAGGGAAAAATTCCCTCTCTAATTTCCATCGCTAATTAATAAATTTCTTATAATGAAACTAGAACAATGTACTTCTAGGTCAACCACTACGAACCTCCCCAATGTCCTATTGACTGAACTAAATGTAAGGAAGGGAATCCGGGACACGTACCCTCAACCTGAAGGAGAACTCGTACCCCTCCAATTTGGTCCTAAGCCAGATCAAGTCATAAAGATTGGTGGATAGTTGAACTCAGAGGAAAGATCCATACTAATCGCATTCCTTGAAGAAAACAAGGACTTTTTTGCCTAGACCTTTGCTGACATGCTAGGGCTGGATCCAAATTTCATCTCCCATGGACTATCCATCAAGATAGATGCCAAACCTGTCTCCTAAAGAAAAACAAAAGTCAGACCTGAAAGGTAGAAGATAATAAAAAAAACAAGTGAAAGAGATCCTAGATGCTGGCTTTATTAGGGAGGTTTCCTACACCACTTGGTTGTCCAACGTGGCCCTAGTTAGAAAAGTGAATGGGAAATGACGTATGTGTGTCAATTATACATATTTGAATATGACATGTCCAAAAGAGCTCCACCTACTTCCCATCATTGACAAGTTAGTGCACAACTCATCTGGCTTCCGCCTTATGTCATTCATGGACGCTTATTCCGACTATAACCAGATTAATTCCTATGCACCCTGATGATGAAGATAAATTTGCATTCATCACAGAAAAGGATAGCTATTGCTACCACATTATGCCCTTCGGCTTGAAGAATGCTGGTGCCACCTACCAATGTATGATGAACAAAGTCTTTGACGAACAAATTGGTATGGTGTTAAAAGTCTATATTGATGACATGATTGTAAAGACAATGGAGGCTAGAGAACACGTCTAGCATCTTGGTGAAGTCTTTGCACAACTTCAAAAGCACAACATGAGATTGAACTTAGAAAAGTGTGCATTCAAAGTATAGGCCGAGAAATTCCTAGGTTTTTTGTTGACAAACTGTGACATTGAGGCCAACATTGACAAACATCAAGTGGTGCAACAACAGATAAGACGAATAGCGGCTTTGACTCGTTTCCTTGCAAAGGTCACTCATAAATATCCCCCCTCTTCAAACTACTTAAAAAGGGAAAAGATTTTGAGTGGAGTCCAGAATGCGAGGCCAACTTCGCAGAGCTCAAGAACACATTGGCTTCTCCCCTAATTTTAATAAGACTGGAGCACGATGAGACGTTGTACGCCTACCTCTTCATTAATGAAGAATCCATTAGTTATGTGCTACTTAGAGAGACCCCAGAAGGGTAACGTCTAGTTTACTATGTCAGTAAGGTCCTGCAGGGGTCAGAAGTACGATATCAAAAGATTAAGAAGTTGGCTTTGGCACTCCTTACAAAGGCAAGGAGGCTCCGATAATACTTCCAATGCCACCCTGTTGTTATTAGGACGAACCAACCCATCCACTAAGTGCTACACAAACTTGACCTTACAGGAAGAATGAAAACCTGGTTCGTGGAGCTTTCCAAATTTAGAATCACCTATGAACCATAACAAGCCATAAAAGCTCAAGCATTGTCCATTTTCATAATGGAGCTGACACAAGATCCTGGCCATTTCGAAGGAAATTCTTGGATAATCTATGTTGATGGGTCCTTAAATCCCAAAGGAAGTGGTGCCAGGGTCATCCTTGAGAGCGGACAGAGCCTAACCATTAAACACTCTTTGAGGTTTGACTTCCCAACCTCAAATAACCAAGCGGAATACAAAGCTTGAATTGTCAAGATTGCATTAGCAAAGGACATAGGAGCCGCTAATATAACCTTATATAATGACTTATAGTTGGCGACATCCAAGATCTGGGGTGAATATCAGGCAAAGAAACCATTACTTCAAAGGTATTTGGCCAAAGTAAAAAGCTTGCTGAATGGCTTTACTAGCGTTAAAGTAGAGCATATTCCTAGGGAGTAGAATTCTCACACCAATATCCTCTCTAAACTTACAAGCACTAAGAATCTTGTTATAATAGATCAGTTATCCAAGTAACAATCCTGGCCCCTAGCATTACAGACTTCGAAGTCCTCTTGCTGGATGATGAAGCAGAAAATTGAATCACTGATAAACACAATTTTCATACATTAATTAACCATTATATTTAGTCTTTTAGACCTCTTATGTGCTTAATTGATTGGTTTTGGCCACATTTTATAAGTTTGGGTTCAAATTGGGCTTAATTGTATTTTTTAGCATTATTGGGAATTTTACACTATTTTTGTATTTCGGGCATAACTTGAGTTTTAGACATCTAAAAATTATGAATTTTACCTTTTAAGGAATCTGAGAGAAATCTCTACAACTTTGATGAGAAGCTCAAGGCTGAATCAGATGTCTAGTGGGTTAGGTTGAGCCTAAAAGTCATAATAAAGATGCTGTCATTGGAACCTAGACAATATGCAAGGATTTAGCCATAACTTGGGTTGTAGGAGTCATATGGAGATGGGGCTAGTGCCATTAGAAAATTGAGACACATATCTTCAACTCTTATGAAGACCATGTAAGAAACTGTGACGCTTTGATGGTGTTCTCACCCTTTGAAGTCACCTTATGGGTCTTGAGAGCTGTTAAGAATGTTTTGGGCATAACTCTCTCATCCTAAGCCCAAATTAGAAAAATTAGGTGTCTAATTAAAACTAAGAGGAAGAGGATTAATTCTAAGTTAGGGGAAGACTTGGATTTTAAATTTTAGAGATAATTATTTAAGGAGAAGCAGAAATTCTAAGATAGAATGATAATTTTTCTCTTCTCTTGGACTTTTTCTCATTATCTCTCTGCCTCTCCCTTCTCTCCGAGTTTCTTTATTTTCTTCCTTTCTTCTCTCCCTACTGATTTTTGTGCAGATAGTAATCAGTTGTCGAATATCTTCTTATAGCGGTGCCACTTGGGTTTGAAGACGCTGATTTTCGATCCGGAGGCTTTCATTCTCAGAACGGAGGTTGGCGACTTCCTTTTTAGCCTCTTCGGAACTAGCCTTCTCCTTCTTTAAACCGTCCTTCGAGTTCACCAGCTTCCCATCCAGCTAATAAGTCTATATGTTGTAGTCTTAAATCAAGTGAATTATAATGATTTGCTTATGTTTATTGATGAATTTTAAATGAATCCTTATCATTGACTTCGATTTTTGCAGATTAAAGAGGTTTATCATGTTTGGAGTGAAAGCAAGCAAAGACATTATATTTTTAGAGCGAAAGAAGATTATTTTGGCTTAGACAAGGCCCTGTGTCAACTCTGAAGCGATTGAGGAGTTAGACACAGTCCTATCTAACTTTGAAAATGCTTCTGACTTGGAGACACAATTGTGTGTTTGGGTCACACGGCCGTGTCTCCCTCAACATTGTGGATACATGATTTTAAGTTCACATGGTCATGTCACCCATTCACACGTTCATATAAGGCCTCTGTGTGTGAAAAGCAGGTAGTTTTGCCCCCTAATTATTATAAATAAAGCAAATTCCTAAACCTAAGGACACATATTTTGAGATTTTGAGAGAATTACACAAAAATAGGATTGTTGTGAGTCTGTGGAAGATGGCCATGAAGAGCGGACATAATTCTTGAAGCCTGGAAGATTACAATTTCTATAAAATGGATTTTGATTTCTCTTCCCTCTAATTTCCCTTTTCTTCAGGTTTTTCTTTCCATGGATTTGTATTATGATTTGAGATTATTTGTATTGAATAACAATAACTAATCTCATAGTAAGGGCTATAAGGGATCTTATTTTCCTAATTAATCAATTTTCTATTCGAATTTAATTAAAGTAATTTCTTTTGGGTTAATGCTTGAATTCTTGTCAAGACTTGGTCACTTTTAGCATGCTTTAATTTGTTATTTGACCGGTGACCATCCGCAACCAATGAGTGGACCTATATAATAAACCTAGGATTAGATTGATGAATGACCAAATATCAATTTACTCTATCAATTGAATTTACGCTTATGTTAGTTCATCTTTTGAATTTGGAACTTAATGTATTCTTAATTAATTCAACTAAATGACCAAATAGGTGAATAATTTTGAAGTTGAATATTTTTTATCCATGACTATTGGGACTCAATAGCAATTAAGAGAATTTTGCAAGAGAATTATCTTACATCATAAATAAATGAAAATTTGGTTAATTGGATTCAAGTGAACCTTACACCTTAGTTTCTCTCTAAGTGATTTATCTTTATATTATTAATTATCCATCATTCTTCTTTATTTGTTTTCTGGTTTTATTTTGAGTTTCTCTTTACATTTACGATTGTTTAAATAGCCAAGGGTTTGACGAATCTAGCAATTACCTCTCATTCCTCGTGGGATCGACAATTGGGACTCAAGTCCTATATTATTATATGATAGAGTGCAGTTGCTCTTAGTGTATTTTACGTGTATCACTAGCTCTTTGACTTTTGCTTCAGTGTCTCCCTTGGCCTTCTCAGCTTCCTCTTGGGCCTTAAGGTCTAGGCTAAGTTTTTGGGTCCCCTCCTCCTTAGTCGCCCTTAACTTCGCCACCATTTGCTTGTTATACTCCCACATGCACCTCTCAACACGGTGGGCTCCAATAATAAGGCAGAGACCATAGGTTTGGATCATTAATAATATCTCTGGTAGGCTGTCATGGGTGACATGATCTATATCCTTGTCATCCAAGAGTTTCAGTTGATGAATGACCCGGGCTCTGAGTTGCCCCTGAACAATGTAATCGGACCGTCGTCATCCACCTTAATAGCCTTCTTCTTCCCTTGATCCTCCACCTTGCTGCCTTCAATGATTTTCCTCTTCTGCCTCTAAAGAGGCTGAGCAGGGGACTCCTCCAGTTGGACCAGACCCACCTCGGTCATCGGATCTTCGACAAGAGAGGTCAGAGCAACGTCTGCTAGAATGTTGAAAAGTTTAGCATCCTCATTCCTTGCTTTCAGGGTCAAGAGGGTGACAAGAGCGTTTCTGGATGTCATGTTTTCTGCAAAATGGATAAGTCAAAAATTGTAGGAAAAATATTTAAACGAAATTGCCATATATAAAAAATAAATATGGATTGTGGCCTACACACTACCTAGAATGGCCATTAGAGTTTCATCATTAATGACATCTAAGATATCCTTGCCAGATATGGGGCCAATTTCTTGAGCCCAAGTCTCCATAAAAACAATACACTCGGCGTCATCTCGACCAAGATCGGACTTCTCTTTTTCAATCAACTCAATAGAGGTGCTCCACGCCTTTTTGGTCCAGTACAGGTCAAACACCGACTCCTCACCAACGTCTAGAAAGAACGAATGAGTGTTTGGTGCTGCCATCAGCTTGAAGAACTTTCCTTTGAAGCTATCTTGGAAGACTTTGAACACTTTTCATCCAGACCGGGATCAGATTGTGCAAAGGACCGTAATTTGAGACTCATTGAATGGGATCCGAAGTCCCAGTCAGATGAAGAGATCTTTGTACAAGAACATGTAGTGTGCGCCTGCCTCTTGGGATGAACACATTCTCTCACTCTCTATTAGGGATAGGACCTGCTACTCGTGGTCCTTTGCACCACCTTCTGTCGGCTTTAAATAGCTCGTGAGTTCTTCAAGCTTCTCCCTAGTCTGGAAGACGGACACTTAGTCCCAAGCGTCATTTCCAACCCATGGATACACTCGCCTCCCACGAACGATTACTATAGGATTTTCTGCAGCTGGTCTTAGTGGCCCACCTACTCGTCTCCTAGCTATTGAATTCTTGGAAACACCCATAGAGGCCAGTTAGATGCTATCAGAAGAATTATCCTAGATTGATATGGGGAAGGGTAGATATCGGCCTCCATACCCAGTCAGTTCCACCTACTGTAAGCACCGGCCTCCATACCCTAAAAGGTCCACTAGGCAGTAAATGTGCCTTTGCCACTCACGGGGTGGCAGAGAAGGTGTTCCAGAGAGAAACAACATAGAGTTGGGCCCAGAATCACTGGTATTCCAACTCAGTTTAGACAAAGAAGAAAGGAGAATGCCCAAAATACAAAAGATGGTAAGCCTCTGCCTTTAAGCGACACTAAAAATAGTTAAAAATAGAAGGTAGAAAGGGACATACCTAGGAGAAATGGAGGAAAATTGATGATTGAAAGAAGAGGAACCATTGAAAATTGCTGTCAACCTCTCAAAACTACACTTCTATGTCGAGGAAAATCACTGGAAATTGTTTTAGGTCATCAAAATTTGGAACGAAACAGTAAAATATGGAAAAGGGCGCTCTTAGCCCCTATTTATAGAGGCTAGATGGCTAGGAGGAAATTCTGTCTTAACACTTTGGATTTCAAAATCCACGCATCATGGCATGCAAAACCCTAACCATAACTATCTTATTAGAGCATGCCATGTGGACTTCATGGCTGTCACAACAATTGAAGCAACGATTGCTCAGAAAATTAAACGTCATGCAAATCCAGTTGTTTTGAGGACAGATTTTTTCTATAGACCCCGACTGCAACTCGGAATGTCCACTAGTGGATAAATGACGCATAGACCTTGATCGGACAATGACGCACCCACGAATATTATGACTTGGTCGTAAACGCCTCTAGATTAGAGCTCTTAACCCTTTTGGGATAGCACAGACCACGACTTCACGTAAAGCATGGATCATGTCATCCAGGGGCATTAAGACTTATCTTGCTACTTCGCATCAAGATGGGGGAAACATGACATATTATTATACAATGAGTGTTGGACTCATCTCGGAGAAAAAGGAAAAAGCAAAGAATGGAAATAGAAATAGAAGATGTAAGTCATAATATTCAAAAAGACTTTTATTATTATTCACATTCCATACATCGTTAACCCTAACAAAAAATGAGTACATAAACTACTCTAAGTCAAGAATACCCACTAGAGAGAGCCAGGAAGGAAGCCAGATAAGATAATGATGATGATGATGACTCCACTGACTGCTGCCACCTCCTCGGTTCTTCTAGAAACTAGCACCCATCTCTTCCCTGTCGGCCAACATGAGGAGAATGCTTCACTCCAAGTTGCTCCAAGCGATTGTTCCACCCTCCTGCATATCCAACTGTACTTAGGAGTAAAACTAAGGCACTTAGCCAAGTGCCTCCAGAACAGTCGGGAAAGGAGGAGGACGGAGTATGGAGCACTTCCATGCATCACAGGAACTACATAGACGTAGCGAATCCCCTCGGCACACACAGAAAGGTTGCACACTCCTACGTACACTTGGAAAGAGAGACTTCTGCTACCTAGATGCATATTAATCAACCCACGTAGGGTAGTTACTTGGTCCTCACAGAACCATTATGCCTGGCAAGAAAGGCCTCTATCAGAAAAACCAGTAGCAACAAAGGGAACACCTTTAAAGATTTTAGAAAGAACAATAAGATGGTTTTATATGGGAGCACAATTCTCCACACGTTTACAAGAAATGGGAGGGAGATCATTTTCTGCAAAAAAATCATTCTCAAACATGATCAGGGAACAAAAGGAATATCAGCCTCAATGCAAACATTCCTTATTTATAGAGGGAACGAAGCATTCTAATTGGCCCCTGAGAAGGAAAACTGATTGCGCGTTCGGAGTCGTGTTTTAATGCTCCTTCTCTGTGATTGGCCACGAGAGTAGCAGGTAGTTGGAAAATAGCTTGAAACTACTACCTACTTTAAAAGGGTTTTTAATTTTTAACAAAATCAAAGCAACAGTTCCCAAAGCGAGCTCAGTTACTACAAACTGCAGAGTAAAGGCTACAGGAAATGACAACAAAGACCCCGTGAACTACATATAGGGGCAACTTATGACATACCTCGGATAAAGGAATTGATGCGTGAGTAGAGCGATCCAACTTGGATCCCGGTCTTAGTCGTCAGCCTCAGGGGCATATTATGGTGCTTTACGGACCTCAGCCCTTTGGAATACATCGTGAGATGTTGATTCTGACTTGGATCCTTTTGTCTATTGCGTGTCTCCTATCAGACTTGGATACCTTGACACTTAGTTGTCCTATCTAAGCACCAAGCTGAGGGTAATTATTCTGGACCGTGATCTGGGACACTAGTTTCATGGGTCAACCCGACACATATCTAGTTGTATCCATCATTGACGCCACATCGGGAATTCATGGTACACTATTGAGATCCCTGCATAATGGATATCTAACCACGACATTGGATAGTAGTAACATTACAGCGATATTTGTGCAATGGATAAATCTTAAGATTATCTATTATTGCCAATCATGATCTTGTGTAATAATAATGCTCATAGCCATTTTAACTATTCATAATTATAGTATCTACATTCTGATATTATAGGAATCCTCTGCAACTATTATGGGAACGTATCTCCTAATTCAACCTCTATAAATACCAAGCTTAATCACCTCTAACAGGTAACTTATTGCTCTTTAGCATAAACCCTAATTATGTATAACCTGACTTGAGCATTGGAGTGCCTTTGCAGGTACCAACCCTCCCGTTTCAACACGCTCTACTGCTGCTACGCATAGAGGAAAACACCAATTCGTGCCTATCTATGTACGTGTCAGTATCCACTACTGAACAAGAAATAATGTGATTGATTAGAATAATAATTAAAATGTAATAAAAAAGAATTATGATTGACTGAAAATTGAATGGAGAAGATATGATTTTGCCCTTATAAAAGGAAATGTGTACCTGATGTGAAGGGGTATCCTGGACATGACACAAACAAAGAAAAAAAGAGTAGAGCAGGGTAGGCGGATTTGGGGAAGAGAACGTGCAGGCGTTTGCAAACAAAAGAGGAAAATCTTTAGATCATGTATACTTTTTGAGAAGGAATTCTATCATGTGATTTTATTTTTTATATGATAAGGCCATGTAGAGGATAAAGATCGACACAAAAAAAAAATTTCTTAGTAAGATTAATCAATATATATATATATATATATATATATATATATATATATATATATATATATATATATATATATATATTATAATTTTTGTGTACATCTCCCTTTTTCACATGATTTTGTCATGTGAAAAGTGACATGAGAAGATCCATTCCCATGTTTTTCTCTCTTTTATCTTTGAGAATTTCTTGTTTGGGTAATTTCTTTGTTCAAATTTATGGTTGCCATGGATGAATGAAATCCCCATAATTATCTTGCTATTGTGATAATGTTTGATGAATTAGAAATCCTCTTATGCAAGTATATTCCATGTTCTTTGACAATCCTTTAAAACCATGAACAAAACACTTAAACCACCACAACTTCCATCACCACTCATCCCCCTTTCGCAATTCACCATACTGCCTAAAAATTCTAAGCCCCCACAAAACACAAAGTCCAAATCACAGCTCCCAAAAAATAATAAAAATCCCATAGCCTCCAACTTACACCCAAACCTGTGAACCACAGTTACGGAAGATTCCAACCTCTATCACGCTTACAACCAATCATTCCCCAACCATCAGCGAAGCAGAACCACCACAACAAGACTCATCGCATTGCTTTCAACCTCCAACCAACATTAGCGAACCATCACCTGTAACACAGAAGCAGCGCATGCCCATGCCACTGTCAACCACAACACCCAATCCTCGCCAAATAGCACCTGCTTTATCACTCAAACACCACCTGCCACATCACTCAAACACCACCTAGCGCAGCCCTTGTTCCAACCACGCATAGCCACCATGGAAATTGACCCTGTCCTTGCATCTTGCTAGGCTTCCTATCACTGTGCCTCCTTTGCCAAACCACACCGCCTCTATTCCGTATAGGCGCATCTCCTTGCTGCCATTTCACTATATCTATTGTGTTCTAAAGAGTCTTTTGGGTTTTAGTTTTAGAGATTATTTGTTTTTTTTTAATTTGGGCTCACAAATAGAGTATCACTTTAGGTCATTGGGGTTTAATTTTTCTTTACATTATTTGAGTTAATTTTCTTTTTTTAAGGGTAAAATAAAGTGATGCCTTTTGGCCTTAAAAATATTGGAACAACATACTAATGCATGATGAACACGGAGAAAGACATCAAATTAATACTAGCACCCAAATCACATAATGCCTTATCAAAATAAGAGTTACCAATAATGCAAGGAATAGTAAAACTCCCTGGATCTTTCAATTTCGGGGGTAACTTCTTCAAAAGAATGGTATAACACTCCTCATTAAGACATACCATCTCAAACTCCTCAAGCCTACATTTCTTTGTAAGTATTTCCTTCCGAAACTTTGCATACTTGGGCATTTGAGAGATGGCTTCAACAAATGGAATGTTAATTTATAATTTCTTGAATATCTCCAAGAATTTGGCAAATTACTGATCTAACTGATTGTTCTTGAGCCTCTAAGGGAATGGAATCTTTGCATATGGTGATGGTTCATAAACTGTGCTATGCTCACGATCCTTCTTCGCTCTCTGCCACTTGGGTTCTTTTTTCTCAACCTCTCTTTTATTGACATCTTGAATTGAGACATCTTCAGTAAGGACGTCATTTTTCTTTGTCTCAATTCTTGACGAGCTAGGTGCTTCAGTTGCCTTCTCATCTTCATGCACTGACTGAGAAAGAGTATCTCTAAGCTCTGGCATTTCTTTCTTTTGAGAGGACTCCCCAAATTCCTTATCACTTCTCAGGGTAATTATAAGGACCTGTTCTTTCGGATTAGTCTCAGTAGTGCTAGACAATGTCCCTGATGCCCTTGCTGTCATCAATGTAGTCAACTTACTAATCTGAGTCTCCATGTTCTTCATTCTAGTATCAGAATTCTGCATGTATTTTATGACCAAATCTTCAAAGCTTGGCTTCTCTGCATGTGCTTAGAAACTTAGAGGTAGTTGTGGTGCTCTCTGCTGATTCTACTGATAGCCCTATGGATTTCTCTATTTGAAATTTGGGTGGTCCCTCCAACCAAGAATGTATGTATTTGAATACAGATTGTACTGTTGCTGATTGGAATTACCAACAAATTTACTCTTTCAGGCTCGGGGGCAAATGGACTACCAACTTGGCAATTTGAACTTGTATGATCCTGTCCTCCACATGTCTCACAAATGATTAGTGGGACTGCACTATTTGTCACTATCAAAGTCTCCACCTTCTTCGTTAGTGCTTCCAATTGACTCAAAATAGCAGTAGAGGAATCAACAGCATGTACACCTGCTTGTTTCTTAGGAACTTGACGCTCATTTTGCCATTGATAACTGTTCAGTGTCATTTCTTCAATCAATGCTTGGCTTTCAGTAGGTGTTTTCCTCCATATAGTACCTCTTGCAGCAGCATCAATGAGTCAACGGTTTGCAGGTGACAAACCATTGTAAAAAGTCTAAACCTGCTACCATATGGGGAATCCATGATGTGGACATCTCCTCAACAACTCTTGAAAGCGCTCCCAAGCTTCATAAAGAGTGTCCCTTTCAAACTGCACAAAAGAAGATATATCATTTCTTAACTTAACAGATTTAGAATGAAGAAAATACTTAGCCATAAATTGATGTGTCAGTTGATCCCATGTAGTGATGGAACCTATCGGTAGTGACGTTAACCATTGGCTTGCTTTGTCCCTAAGAAAAAAAAGGAAAGAATCGCAATCGGATTGCATCATCTGTCACTCCATTATACTTGATAGTAGCACACAACTGCAAGAACCTGGTCAAATGCTGATTAGGATCATCCGAAGGCAACCACCAAACGGAACTGAATTCTGAATCATGGAGATCAATGCTGGTTTGATCTCAAAATTATTAACCGCCACAGCTGGTCTTATAATACTCCCTTCATACCCTTCAATAGTGGGCATAGAGTACACAAACATGGTCCGCTCTGTTGGGATAGCTCTTTCTTCACGGTTGGCCTCAACAACTGGTTGTCTCTTCATCCTATTTATGTCTTCTGCCACAGTTGCAATAAAAGACTGCTTCCTTAACCTGCGAGCTATTTTCTCAATTTCTGAATCAAAAGTCAAATCAGGAAACTGAGATCGAGTAAGCATAAACAAGAAATATGAAGTGACAAATTAATTAAAAATAAAAATAAAAATAAAAATAAAATAAAATAAAATAAATAATAATAATAATAAAATAATAAAATAAAATAATAAAATAAAATAAAAAAAAAGGAATAAAAGAAATGGCGTCTAAATTAACTAGAGTTTTTCACTTCTAATATTACCAAGCTTATTCCCCGGCAACGGTACCAAAAACTTGGTACGCGTAAAATACACTAAGAGCAAGTACACTCTATCACCAAGTAATATAGGACTTGAGTCTCAGTTATCGATCCCACAAGGAATAATTGGTAATTACTAGATTCGTAAAATCCTTTGTTATCAAGACAATCAAAAGTGTATGAAGAAATTCAAATTAAAAACAGAAAACAAATAAAGAGAAACAATGAACAATTAAACAAAAAGATAAATAATCGATGAGAGAGAGACTAGAGCACAAGGTTCACTTGAATCCAATTATTCAAATTTTCTTTCAATTATGATGTAAGGTAATTCTTTTGTCAATATTCTCTTACCTGCTATTGAATCTCAATGGTCATGGATGAAACAATATTCTATTCCAAAATTAAATCACTTATTTGATCATTTAGTTGAATTAATTAGGAATGCATTAATCCTCAATTCAAGAGATGAACTAACATACCTGTCAATTCCATTGGTAGGAAAAATTAATGTTTGGTCATTCACTAATTTAATCCTAGGCTTACCATATAGATCCACTCATTGAATGCGGATGGTCACCAGTCAAACAATGAATTAACACATGTCAAAAGTGATCAAGTTATGACAAGAATGTAAGCAATATGATAAACCCTAATGAAATTACCTTAATCAAATTAGAAATCAAACCCAAATAATTAGGAAAACAAGATCCCCCATAGTCCTAGCTATGGGTTTAGCTACTCATGTTCAATACATATAAACACATATCAAGATACAAACTCATGGAAAGAAAACCCAAAGAAAGGGGAAAACTAGAAAGAAAAAGAAATCAAAACCCCTTTAATGGAGATTATGATCTCAAGCCTTCAAGAATCGAATCCTCCTTTGAAGCCATCTTCCAAGATCTACTACCGCAAAGCAACTCTCTTAAGATTAGGGATTTCCTGTGTAATGTGCTCAATGTTTCCCTGTTGAATTTGGCGTAACTTTCCCATTTATTGAAAATCATGTGTTCTGTTAAGCAACCAGTGCCTAGGCACTCAGTTCTGAGCGCTCAAGCGCTCAGCCACTTAAGTCCAGATGCGCGCTGCTACCTCCTGGGCGCTCAGGCGCTCAACTCCCAGCGCTTAGGCACTATGGGCGCTCAAGCACTTAACTCTGAGAGCTCAAGCACTGGACACTGATGTAAATTTTTTTTTTCTTTTGCTTCTTTGAACATTCAATCTTCTCCATGAATAATTACCTGAAAAAAACATACAAAATACTTAATAAAAACACAATCAAACAATACTAAAATATAACAAAACTTACGAACAAAATTCAATATAAATAAATAAAAAGAATATAAAAAACCAATGAATTAAATCGTAAAAATATGACAAGTTGACGGTTCATCACAAAGACACTACATTTTTAAAGCAAAAGAAGATCATTTACACGAATGATAAACACCATTTTTTTATATATTAGTTAACCATCATATTCAGCATTTTAGAGCTCTTTTGTGCTCAATCGATTGATTTTGGCCGCCATTTATAAGTTTGGAGGCATAGTTGTATTTTTTAGCAATGTGGTAATTTTACACTGTTTCTATATTTCATGTATAACTTGAGTTATAGACATCTAAGTATTATGAATTTACTTTGTAGGAAAGGTAAAAGGAATCTCTACAACTTTGATGAAGAGCTCTAGAGCTGAATCGGATGTCTAGTGGGTCATATTGGGCCCGAAAGTCAGAACAAAGGTGCTGTCATTGGAACCTGAGTAGTTTGCAAAGATTAGGCCATATCTTGGGATATGCTTAAACTAGCAGCATTGGAAAGCTAAGACAAAACCCTTTAACTTTCATGAAGACCACTTTTCCAAATGATGACGTTTTGATAAGATTTTTAACATCTGAAGTTAGACACACGACTGTGTCTAACTTGAAAAATGCTTCTGTCAAGGACACACGGTCATGCCTAAGATTGACACGATCATGCCTCCCCTGAACATGCAAGTTACGCTAATTTTTAAGCTTACACGGCTGTGTTGATCTTAGACACAACCATGTGAGGTCTCCTAGAGCGAAAAACAAGCAGTTTTGCCTCCAAACTATTATAAATAGAACAAATCCCTAAACCTAAAGAAGACTACACAAAGAATACTTTGAAACATCTTTTCAAAGACTAGGATTGCTACAAATCCTTGGAAGATAGCTTCGAAGAAAGGACACAATTCTTGAAGGCTTGAAGATCACAATCACCGTAAAAAGGGTTTTGATTTCTCTTCCCTCTAGTTTTCCCCCTTCCTTCAGGTTTTTCTTTCCATTGATTTGTATTATGATTTGGGATTATTTGCAATGAACATGAGTAACTAATCCCATAACTAGGGCTATAGGGGATCTTATTTTCTTAATTAATTGATTTTCTATTCAGATTTAATTACAGTAATTTATTTTGGGTTTATTGTATTGTTTGAATCCTTGTCAAGATTTGATCACTTTTGACATGTTTTAATTCATTGTTTGATCGGTGACCATCCGCATCCAATGGGTGGACCTATATAATAAACCTAGGATTAAATTTGTGAATGACCAAACATCAATTTATTCTATCAATTGAATTGATGGTTATGTTGGTTCATCACTTGAATTTGGAGCATAATGCATTCTTGATTAATTCAACTAAAATGACCAAATAAGTGAATTTAAATTAGGAATAGAATATTATTTCATCCATGACCATTCGGATTCAATAGCAATTAAGAGAATATTGTCAAGAGAATTATCTTACATCATAAATGAATGAAAATTTGATTAATTGGATTCAAGTGAACATTGCGCCCTAGTTTTCATTTAATTGAATATCTCTACATTGTTTGATTGTTCATCTTTCTTTTTTATTTGAGTTTTATTTTACTTTAAACTTCTGTTTACAACTACAATTGTCTAAATAACTAAGGGTTTGACGAATCTAGTAACTATATCTTATTCCTCGTGAGATCGACAACTGGGACTCAAGTTCTATATTACTATATAATTGAGTGTACTTGCTCTTAGTGTATTTTACGATATCAAGTTTTTGGTGTTGTTGCTGAGGAATAAGTTTGGTAATATTAGAGGCGAAAAGTTCTAGTTAATTTAGATGAATTTTTATTTTATTTCTTATTTTATTTTTTATTTTTGTTTATTTATTTTAATTCGTGAGTCTTTTAATTTGTTTTTCTTGATTATTTATTTTATTTTATTTATTTATTTCTTATTTTAATTCTTTTGTTTTTGTTTATTTATTTTAAATCGTTTGTCATTTCATCTTCTTGCTTATGCTTACTCGTTCTCAATCTCCTAATCTGCAATTTGATCTAGAAATTGAGAAAATAGTTCACATGTTAAGAAAGCAATCTTAAATTGAAGCTATGGATGAAGAAGAGGAGCGAACAATGCTTAAATATTCAATGCCCACTGCTGGAGGATACGAAGGGAGTATTACAAGACTAGCAGTGGCAGCTAACAACTTTGAGATCAAACCAGCATTGATCTCCATGATTCAAACTTCTGTTCAGTTTAGTGGATTACCTTCGGATGATCCAAATCAACATTTGGCCAAGTTCTTACAGTTGTGTGACATCATCAAATATAATAGGGGTGACAGAAGATGCAGTCCGATTGCGACTCTTTCCTTTCTCTCCTAGGGACAGAGCGAGCCAGTGGTTAACATCACTACCAAGGGGTTCCATCACCACATGGGATCATTTGACACAACAATTTTTGGCTAAGTATTTTTCTCTTTCTAAATTTGCTAAGTTAAGGACTGATATTTCTACTTTTGATAGACCTTTTACAATGGTTTATCGCCTTTCAACTGTTCACTCATTGATGCCGCTGTGAGAGGTACAATCTAGGAGAAAACACCAACAGAAATCTATGCATTGATTGAAGAAATGACACTTAATAGTTATTAATGGCAAAATGAGCATCAGGTGCCTAAGAAACAACTTAGTGTGCCTGCTGTTGACTTCTCTACTGATATTTTAAGTCAATTAGAAGCATTGACAAAGAAGGTTGAGACCCTGATGGTGACAAATAGTGCAGCTCCACTAATCATATATGAAGCATGTGGTAGACAGGGACACAAAAGTTCAAATTGTCAAGTTAGTAGTCCATTTACCCCTGAGCCCGAAGGAGCAAATTTTATTGAAATTTTCAATCGGCCACAGTACAATCCATATTCTAATACATACAATCCTAGTTGGAAGGACCACCCTAATTTCAAATAGGGAAATCAACAGGGAAATCAATAGAGCCAACAGAGAGTTTCACAACCACCCCCAAGTTACCAAGCACCTAAAGAGAAGCAGAGTTTAAAAATTTTGTAATGAAATACATGCAGAGTTTAGAGGCTTAAATGAAGAACATGGAAAGTCAGATTAGCCAATTGGCTACTTTGATGTCAAAAAGGGCACCGGGGATATTGTCTGGCCTTACCGAGCCTAATATGAAGGAACATGCCAATGCAATTACTTTAAGAAGTGATAAGCCTTTGAAAGGACAGACGAACGAAGCACCTAGCTTGTTAGGAATTGAGAAAAAGAAAAATGATGTTCTTACTGAAGATGTCTCAATTCAAGATGGCAATAAAGAATGAGAGGTTGAGAAAGAACAACCAAAGTGGTGGAGATGATAACTCCATGAAATTTAGTTATTTATGCCCTATATCTATGCTATAAAGAATGTTTAGTCCTTGTTATGATGCATATATGGAAGGTTTGAGCCTTATATTTGTCAAATTCAATTTGGATATCTTCCTATACGATTTTGAGCAAATTGTGCATATTTTGTAAGTGATTAAGTGAATTTGTAATTGTTATTGACTTGGTATTTTCTCTATTACAGGAAGGGCTCCAATCAAGCTGATATTTGGAGGATTTGGACCAAAAGTGGAAGAGAAAGCCAAGTGTTTAGTTCAGCAGCTCAAGTCACGATGCAGGTATGTTAATGTCGCGACATGGTGCATTCCCCTGCTTCAGAATAGAAACCCGAGGCTAGAGCGTCACGGTGCAAAGGAGAGTATGTCACGACATGGTGACCTAAATTGAATACGCATCATGCCATGATATGTGTGGCGCCACAGGGTGACCCTGTTTTCTAAGCCTATAAATACTATTTTATTAGTTTTGGCTGAGAGAGCTTTTTAGGTTTTAGAGAAGCTGCGTTCGATTTTCACATTGGAGGCTGAGAGGAGGCTAGGGGAGCTAAGGTTGGAGGTCATCTTCTTCATAGAGGAGGATTTAAGCATCAAAGATCACATTCATGAGCTTCCTTCCCTTTTCCCTCTTCTTCCTTCTCTTCCTTGTATAATGAACATGGTTTTTATTGTATATTTTTGTGTTCAATGAGTAGCTCAACTATATTAGGGATTACTTTGAATCCTTTTATGGATATTGTTGATTTTGTACATTTTTAAATTTAAATAGATGTTTAGTTTTGTTCAATCATATGGATCTTAATGTTCTTGATTGTTTGATCAACTTTTAAGTGATTTGTTAAAATCTGATGAACCTAGGCATAGGAATTTGAATTTAAGATCATATGTATGGTTGATACATATTTGATTTCATTCTCATGGAGGGGATAAGTTAATTCACTAATGGGATAGAAATATACCTCTTAGCCATGCATAATAGGTGTTTGAGAATAGACCTTAATGAGTGGATTTTGTATTAGCTCTCATGGAAACATAATGAGTTGGGCAATTGAAGCATGGTTGATTGACCTAGACACAGACCTTTAACTAAATTAGATTCTAAAGCTAACTAAACAATTCATTTATGTTGATTAAGAGGATTGCATATTACAATTTGAAGTGGGAGGTGAAGAAGGATTCCCTAATCTCTATCCATTATCTTTATTTCTAATTTATCGCTTTTCAGTCTTTAGTTTATATGTTTTTCCCTATTTTTATGTGTTACCAAGTGGCCTCAATACTCAAGAGGAGGAGTAAATTAAGTTTGTAAAATATTTTTGTAATTCTTTTACAAATCATTTGATTATCAATTTTTGTTGAAGCTATGGTTTGTTAGAGATGAATGGATAAAGAAGATAGAGAGCTTTCACTTATAAATGAATCAACCAAGGGAGATAGTATTCAAGTAATTCAATAAAATAGTACGCAAAGTAAAAGAGTTGAGTTTAAGAAAAGTAACACAAAGCTTTATCCTAGTTCAGCCATCAATCCACTTGTGGCTTACGTCCAGTCCTCAGGTAATCACCCGAGATTTCCACTATATCTTCAAGCTTCAAATAGGTTCTTAACAACCTTTACAAAGTTAAGCACTCAACACCTTGGAATACCTCACCCTTTGTGCTTGAGCTTCTACTTTCAAAGGATACCTCACCCTCTCTTTTACAAATTATACGAAGTATAGAAAATAAGAAACTCTTTCTAGAGTGGATAGTACAAATTAAAGAACAATCGGTATCAAGGATTCATACTTTGAAGCTCAAAATAGAGTATTGATTGAAAAAATGGTAAATTTCATATTTAATGTTCAAGGATGATTTTCAAAATGTTTTCTAACTTGTAATCAATGCACAAAAACTTTCATTTATAGCTCAAAACATTTAAGAGTCGTTGGTGGTGGTTGGGGGCATTAAATTCCAGAATTATAGCTATTAGAAATCTGTTTCTAGTTGCCCAGATAACCGGTTATTACTATTCCATAACTGGTTATGGCTTAATCATGAGCTTTTTAAAACATCAATAACCTGTTATAGAAAAGGCATAACCTTGTGAATGCTTATGTCTCTAAGGCATGTCAAAAGGTTTTTGATGATAACAAAAGCAAAAGAGAAGATCAAGCACAAAAGGAAAATCAAGATCAAAGAAAGAAGACAGAAGGTTTATTTAGTTATAAGACTTAGGATTTTAATGTTAAATGCTCTCAAGATTTCTCAAATGGTTTTTCAATATATATGATTTCAAAATCAATGGGAAATTTCAAAGATAAACATGGCTTTCAATAAAACCTGAGTTTCAACTTTAAATCTAACACTCTTAAAAAGGATGTATGTTTAAACAAGTACCTTGAGGTGTTGGAAATGACTTACAAGCATTATTGGACTTGAAAAATGTGTTCAAAGGCTAATGTAATCGATTACATAATGTTTGTAATCGATTACACATCAAACAGAAAGCATGTAATCGATTACATGAACAATGTAATTGATTACAAGCAAGTCAGAGGCCATGTAATCGATTACACAATATATGTAATCGATTACACAAAGCCCAGAAAGCAAGAACACGTTCGACGAGTAATGTAATTGATTACACCAAGAATGTAATCGATTACACAAAACACAGAGACTCAAAGAACACGTTCAACGAGCTATGTAATCGATTACATGAATATTGTAATCGATTACACAGCAAGTCAGAAGTCATGTAATCGATTACATGAGCATTGTAATCGATTACAAGCAAAGTCGAAGCCACGTGTCGATTACCTCAAGAATGTAATCGATTACGAGCCAGAAAGTTGAAAACGTTGGAACAACAATGTAATCGATTACGAGATATGTAATCGATTACACGCATCTCGACAACGTCCAACGGCTATATTAAATGCATTAAATGCATGCCCAACTACCTCCAACGGCTCTATTAATTGAGAAACTTATAAATACCAAAGTTGGGTCCTCATTTGCGGTTGACCTTGAATCAAAAACTGATCATCATACTTCAAAACGTGAATCAATCCTTAAAATCATTTCTTGCTCGCTTTTCGACTAAAAACGTGAAAAATCTTTGAGATCATATTAGAGCTTCAATTTGTAAACACTTGCTCTAGAGAGAGCTTCTTCTATTTTAATCTTATACATTATGATTAGTGAGGTGAGGTATCCCTCAAGTATTGTAAGGGTGAGGTATCCCTTGGAAAATAGAGGCTCAAGCTTTTGGGTGAGGTATCCCATATTGTTGAGTGCTCAAGGTTGTAGTGGTTTTTCAAGCACCCATTGAAGCTTGAAGATATAGTGGAAAATCTCAAGGTGTTGCTTGGGATTTGGACGTAGATCACAAGCGGAGTGGTGATTGAACCGGGATAAACGATTTGTGTTTGTTTCTCTAAACCCTCCTCTGCTTATCTTTGTACCTTTGTTTCATTGTTTTATTTGAATATTGTCTCCTTGGCTATTACGTGTATAAGTAAAAGTGTTTAACTCATCTATTCAATTATCTCTAATCATTCAATAGCTTCAACGAAAATTGATTGTCAAACGATTTACGAAAGATTTGTGAACTTATTTTTAACTACTCAATTCACCCCCCCTCTTGAGTATTGAGGCCACTTGGCAACAAGTGGTATCAGAGCTAGACTCTTGTATAAAGAGCTTAGCAGCTTCAAGAGAAGTGATGGCTTCAAATGGTTTTTCAAATGAAGGTTCTTCTATAAATAGACCTCCTTATTTTAATGGGGATGGCTATGCCTATTGGAAAGAAAGGATGAAAATTTTTATTGAAGCTATTGACTTAGATGCGTGGGACGCTTGATTGAAAATGGTGCTTTTGTCCCTACACAAACTAAGGATGGTGTGACAATTAATACACCTAGAAGTGATTGGACCGATGATGATAAAAAAAGGTTCAATATAATTTGAGAGCCAAGAACATCATCACCACATCTTTGGGGTATGATGAATTCTTTAGGGTGTCAAATTGTAAGACCGCAAAAGAAATGTGGGATACCCTACAAGTAACTCATGAAGGTACTAGTGAGGTAAAAAGATCTCGAATAAACACTCTTACTCATGAATATGAATTGTTTAGAATGAATCAAGGTGAGAGTATTCAAGATATGCAAAAGAGATTTACTCATATTGTTAATCATCTCATCTCATTGGGAAAGACATTTCCTAATGAGGATCTTATTAACAAAGTCTTGAGATGTCTAGCGAGAATTGGCAACCCAAGGTAACGGCGATTGCGGAATCAAGAGATTTATCAACCATGTCTCTAGCCACCCTATTCGGAAAACTTCAAGAGCATGAGCTGGAACTAAGTAGGCTCAATCAAAATGAAGAACATGACAAAAAGAAGAAGGAAATTGCACTCAAGGCCACCTCTTCCATACTTGAAAATGATGATGAAGATGGTGAAGAGGATGGTGAAAATATTGAGCTAAGTGAGGAGAATCTTAGTCTCCTTGTGAGAAAATTCGGAAGATTCTTGAAGAAAAAGGGATTTCAAAGAAGACCACCCTTTCCTCAAAAGAAAGCATATCACAAAGGAAAAGGATCCTCTACTCCTCCAAAATGCTACGAATGCGGAAAACCGGGGCACATGAAAATGGAGTGTCCTATATATCTCAAGAAGACGGAGAAGTTTGAGAAAAGACCCTCCAAGGAAAAGAAAGGAAGAAGAGCATATATAGCTTGGGAGGACAATGACTTAAGCTCTTCCGATGATTCAGAAAATGAAGAAACCCATCTTTGCCTCATGGCTCAAGGAGAAGAAAGTGGAGAAAGCGACACCGAGGTAACCTCTTCTAACCTAGAACCTCCACCTTCTTATGATGAATTGCAAGATGCCTTTCAAGAATTGCATGATGAATCTTTGAGGCTCACAAAAATGATTTTGTCTTCCAATAAAACAATCTCCTATTGACAAAGAAAGTTTCTACTTTAACCAAGGAGATAAATGAACTTAAAATTGAAAATGAGACTTTAGGACTCATAGATGCTAATTCATCATGCATGATTTGTTCTCACATGATAATGCATCCATATCATTACCTTGTTTATCATGCAAAGCTTTTGAAAAAGAAATTGAAGACTTGAACAACACTCTTGCGAAATTCACTTTTGGAAGAGACAACTTGAATGTGTTGTTAGGGAGACAAAAATGTGTTTTCCAAAAAGCCGGTTTGGGATTTAATCCAAACAACCATCAAAAGTCTTATAAAAACTTCTTTGTTTCCTCAAAAACTTCAAGTAGCCCCTTTGTTAAATGTTTTCATTGTGGTAGGAAAGGGCATAGTGCATCCACTTGCAATGTTAGAAAGAACATAAACACCAAGGTTGGAATCAAAAGGGTTTGGGTCCCTAAAGGCACCATACCTAATTCTAATACACAAGGACCCAAAATAATTTGGGTACCAAAAGTTAAATCTTGAATGTGTGTTGTAGGTGTGCTTAAAGACCAAGAGCTCAAGTTGGTATCTTGATAGTGGTTGCTCCAAGCACATGACCGGTGATGGCTCCAAGTTCTCCTCCCTTACACACAAGAAACATGGTCATGTCACATATGGTGACAACAACAAAGGGAAGATTCTTGGAATTGGCAAAGTTGGTAAGACCCCTTCATCATCTATTGATAATGTCTTACTTGTTGAAGGACTTAAACATAATTTACTCAGTATTAGTCAATTGTGTGATAAAGGAAATAGAGTTATATTTGATTCCTCTTGTTGCATAATTGAGGGAAAGGATGATAAGCAAGTTAAATTTGTTGGTCATAGGGTCAATAACATATATATGATTAGTCTTGATGATATTTCCTCAAATGATGCTAAATACTTTATGAGTAGAGAAAATGATTCATGGTTATGGCATAGAAGAATTGCTCACATTCACATGGATCACTTAAACAAATTGGTCTCTAAAGAACTAGTAATTGGTCTTCCAAAGCTCAAATTTGAAAAAGACAAACTTTGTGATGCATGTCAAAAAGGAAAACAAGTAAAGGTCTCTTTTAAAGCTAAAAACTTAGTTTCAACCTCTAGACCTTTACAACTTTTGCACATGGATCTTTTTGGACCCTCTAGAACTATGAGCTTCGGTGGGAATTACTATGCATTAGTGATTGTGGATGATTTTTCTAGATTTACATGGACATTATTCTTGGCCCACAAAAATGATGCTTTTCAATCATTTAGAAAACTTGCCAAAGTTATCCAAAACGAAAAAGGTTTTTGTATTGCATCCATAAGAAGTGATCATGGTGGTGAATTTGAAAATCATGAATTTGAAACTTTTTGTGATGAACATGGCATTGAGCATAATTTTTCTGCCCCTAGAACACCACAACAAAATGGTGTTGTAGAAAGGAAAAATCAATCTTTAGAAGAAATGGCAAGAACTATGCTCAATGAGGCCAATCTTCCTAAGTACTTTTGGGCGGATGCGGTTAACACCGCTTGTTATGTTATGAATAGAGCCCTAATAAGGCCAATTTTAAAGAAAACCCCATATGAATTGTACAAAGGAAGGAAACCTAATGTGTCACATTTTCATATCTTTGGATGTAAATGCTTTGTGTTAAATAATGAAAAGGATAAGTTGGAGAAGTTTGATGCAAAATCTGATGAGGGAATATTCATTGGTTATTCTATTCATAGCAAGGCCTTTAGAGTCTATAATAAATGAACTATGACCATAGAAGAATCCATACATGTTGCATTTGATGAAACTAACCCAAATGAGCCGAGAAAGGAACTTGTTGATGATGTTGCAGAAATCTTGGCAAAGACACACTTGGAAAATCAAGAGATAGAGCCCAAGAAGGAAGAAAAGAGACTTCTTGATCATACATGGCAAGAAGATTCAGAAATCTTAGATCTACCCAAGGAATGGAGGACTTCAAGATATCATCCTCTCGACAAAATGATTGGTGATGTATCAAAAGGGGTAATCACTCGAAACTCACTTAGAGATGCATGTAATCATCTAGCCTTTGTCTCTCAAGTTGAACCTAAAGACATAAATGAGGCCATTAATGATGAGCATTGGATCTTGGCCATGCAAGAAGAACTAAACCAATTTGAGAGGAATTAAGTTTGGGAATTAGTTCCAAGGCCCAACGATCATCCTATAATTGGCACCAAATGGGTCTTTAGGAACAAACTTGATGAAACGGGTTTAATAATAAGAAATAAAGCTAGGCTTGTAGCTAAGGGATATAATCAAGAAGAAGGCATAGATTATGAAGAAACTTATGCTCCCGTAGCTAGATTAGAGGCCATTAGAATCTTTGCTTGCATATGCTTGCATCATGGATTTCAAACTCTATCAAATGGATGTCAAAAGTGCTTTTTAAATGGTTTTATACAAGAAGAGGTGTATGTAGAACAACCTCCTGGTTTTGAGGACTTTGAAATGCCCAACCATGTTTTTAAATTGAAAAAGGCCTTGTATGGCTTGAAACAAGCTCCTAGAGCTTGGTATGAAAGGTTGAGCAAATTTCTTTTAGAAAAAGGCTTTTCTAGAGGCAAAGTTGACACCACTCTTTTCATAAAACACAAAATGCATGACATTCTTCTAGTTCAAATCTATGTGGATGACATTATATTTGGAGCTACTAACAACTCTCTTTGTAAAGAATTTTCAAATATTATGCAAAGTGAGTTTGAGATGTCCATGATGGGTGAGCTCAACTTCTTCCTTGGTCTACAAATCAAGCAAACAAGAGAAGGAACATTTATAAGCCAATCCAAGTATTGCAAGGAGCTGCTCAAAAAGTTTGGAATGGACAATGCCAAGCATATGGCTACTCCGATGGGCACCTCTTGCTATTTGGACAAGGATGAAGGAGGTAAATCGGTAGAAATTACAAAATATAGAGGTATGATTGGCTCACTCCTTTATCTCACTTTGCAAGTAGGCATGATATAATGTTTAGTGTATGCATGTGTACTAGATATCAAGCTAATCCTAAGGAATCACACCTAAGTCTTTGTTAAGAGAATAATGAAATATCTAATAGGCACATCACAAATGGGTTTATGGTACCCTAAGGGAGCCTCATGTAGTCTTATTGGGTACTCCGATTCTAATTTTGCTGGATGTAAAATGGATCGAAAGAGCACTAGTGGGACATGCCACTTGCTTGGAAGCTCACTAGTTTCTTGGCACAGCAAGAAACAAAATAGTATGGCATTGTCCAAAGTGAAATTTGAATATGTTGCATTTGGGAGTTCTTTGTCTCAAGTCCTTTGGATGAAACAGAACTCTTAGACTATGGTCTTGAGCTTGATCACATTCCTATAAAATGTGATAATACTAGTGCAATTAACTTGTCAAAAAATCCCATTTTGCATTCTAGAACTAAGCATATTGAAATAAGACATCATTTCATTAGAGATCATGTTCAAAGAAAGGTGATTGCATACTTGAATTTGTTGAAACAACTAAGCAACTAGCTGATATTTTCACCAAACCCCTAGCAAAAGAAGTATTTTTCTACATCGAAATGAAGCTGGGTATATTGGATCATTCTGCATAAATTAATTTCTATTTGCATAATCTTGTATTTTTCTGCATAATTATGCCACATTGCTGCAAAATCTCTGAATTTTCATTATATTTGAATCCCATACTAACTTGAGCGTCGGAGATTTCCCCTAAGTTGTTTTGCAGGTGCTCCCTCATGTCCAATGTTGACAAGAAATTCAACAACCTCAAATTTTACCAAAAAGGGTGAAATTCTTGGTAAAAATGATAATTTTGATCAATTATATGAGTTGAATCAAAACATGATTTGTTTATATGTTTAAATGATGGTTTGAATTGATTTAAGTTGCTTTAAAACTGTTTTGGATGGATTAAAATTGATTATATGCTGTTTGGAACGCAAAATCTGAGTTAAAGAGTGCTAGTAATCGATTACAATGCCTTTGTAATCGATTACATAGGTTCTGTCACGGATGTAATCGATTACACACATTTTGTAATCGATTACAACTAACTCAGAACTCAGGTAATCGATTACATCAACTATGTAATCGATTACAAGGTTCCCAGAAAGCATGTAATCGATTACATCAAAAATGTAATCGATTACATACCCACCAGAATGCATGTAATCGATTACACACTCAATGTAATCGATTACACAGGGTTTTTAAAAGGCTCCTGACACGCGTAGAGCTCATTTCTGTTTGGACCTGTTCATCTTCTTCGTTCTCTCCTTCTGCTCCCACGCACCTCAAATCTCAAAAACTCTCATTTCTCACTCAAATCTCCATCAAAACCCATCATTTTACCTCTCTCAATCTCGGAAAACCCCTCTCCACATAACCCATCGTTCAAAATCCCCTCACTTCCCTCATCCAAATCTCCCCATCTTCTCTCACGAACACCTTCTCCACTTTTCTCGACCTAATCTCGTCCTCTCTCTCTCTCCTCACTAATCCCCAACCATTTACCACTCATCCCTTGCTACTCCTTCTCATCAATGGTGAATCCTCTCATCGCTCGAAGCGCCCAAGAACAGGGCTGCTTTGTTGGAGGTTCCTCCGGTGGCTCTTCACGCAATATATCCGGCCGGACCTCACGAGGCACTTCTCCACTGTGAAGAAAGCTGAGTTGTTCCGGAAGAACTTCCAGCTTCGCAAAATCATCTCTCCCAGGTATCTTCCCATCACCTTCTGCGAGAGTGAACCTTTAGAGAGCTTTAGGACAATAGAAAACTTAGGCTTCTTTGGGATTCGAGCATAGAGAAGGCCATCTACCCTAACCTTGTCCGAGTCTTTTATGCTAACCTGAAGGTTGAGGATAATTACATAATTTCTAAAGTGAAAAAGCAACAGATCAGGTTAACAATGGCAGAGTGGTATAGGCTTACCAAGCTCACTCCTGATGGAGCTCAGTTCTGTGGAAATGTAAAAGTCTGGGGGCATGAGTTTGAGCATAAGGCTGCTCTTCTCTCTTTAATTAGGACTGGCTACCACCTCCCCAGTGATCCTAGACGCAGAATAATGGCCACTGGCCTTACTATGGAAAACAGGGTCCTCCACTACCTCTTGGTTCGTGGATTGATTCCCAGAGGAGGGAATTACTCCCAAGTCCTCAAGGATGATGTAGTGGCATTATGGGCAATGACCATAAGGCACCCAATAAACTGGGGATACTACATTCTAGAGCATATCTTTGGACATCAAGAAAAAGAAGAACTCGCTCTCCCCTTCGCCATGTTGGTCACCACAATCCTTGAGTCCTGTCGCATTTCGCATTTGGTGAAGAGTCCAAGGACACCAGCTCAAAGGGACCCCAATCAATTGGGCTGCATACTCTGAAGAAGCTTCAGCTCTACAAGATGGAAGATAGGTGGCATTACATTACTCACGGCACATTTGGTCATATCCATCACGATCCAGATAGTGATGATGAGGAGGCTCAGTACCCTGCCTCTGCTCCTGCTCCAGCTTCTCTTGATCTTCTGCTCCAAGAAATGCGCAACCTGAGCGCCAACGTAAACACACGCATGGATCATATTGAGCAAAAGATTGACCATCTTGAGCTGAGGATGGACTACTCAGACCAGGAGCTTGCCTCCATTCGATCCCTCCTACGTGGACCTCCTGTTCTGAGAGTCCCTGGCTTCTTTGCACCCCCACATCCTCTCGCCCCTCCGGATCCCATATCCTTTGGTCCATGGAGTTCCTGCCGATGATGAGGAGCTTACGGACTCGACGACGATCTTATGCCCGCCGATGATAACATTGATCTAGGAGACTCTGCTGCGGATCCAGAGGGTGAAGTCTTTTGTGTGAGGACACGATAGTGATCATGGCCTATTGCCTTGATATATTTTCTTGTATTGATGACCACCTTGTACTTATTTTGTTTTAACTCTGATTATATAAAATTGGTATACCTTTATGGTTATATTTTGTTTTTGCCTACTGGTTTGTGAATGTTTGGCCTTTAAAATATTGATTGGACTGATTATTAATACATGAACTTGTTTTCACTCTGAATGGTTGGCTGTTGGAATATTGATTGGACTGATCTTTGTGGCTTTTCTGTTATGGCAAACATTTGGGAATCATGAAATATAGCTGTCATGCTGTCCATTTTTTTTCTTAAATGCTTCTGTCTTTTTGATAATGCCAACGGGGGAGAAAATGAGGAAAAATGAAAATGAAATTAAAGGTTGCATGAGTACGGGGGAGTTATTGATCTTTAAGTTATTAAGCTTTTCATATGCAAAATCTAACCCAATATCATGCATATTCTCCGGGGGCAGCATTGTACCTAAATGACTATTATATACAAATGCAAAAACTCTTTCTTTTTTCCTATGATCAGTTTGTCATCATCAAAAAAGGGGAGAATGTGAATGCTTATGTCTCTAAGGCATGTCAAAAGGTTTTTGATGATAACAAAAGCAAAAGAGAAGATCAAGCACAAAAGGAAAAATCAAGATCAAAGAAAGAAGACAGAAGGTTTATTTAGTTATAAGACTTAGGATTTTAATGTTAAATGCTCTCAAGATTTCTCAAATGGTTTTTCAATATATATGATTTCAAAATCAATGGGAAATTTCAAAGATAAACATGGCTTTCAATAAAACCTGAGTTTCAACTTTAAATCTAACACTCTTAAAAAGGATGTATGTTTAAACAAGTACCTTGAGGTGTTGGAAATGACTTACAAGCATTATTGGACTTGAAAAATGTGTTCAAAGGCTAATGTAATCGATTACATAATGTTTGTAATCGATTACACATCAAACAGAAAGCATGTAATCGATTACATGAACAATGTAATTGATTACAAGCAAGTCAGAGGCCATGTAATCGATTACACAATATATGTAATCGATTACACAAAGCCCAGAAAGGCAAGAACACGTTCGACGAGTAATGTAATTGATTACACCAAGAATGTAATCGATTACACAAAACACAGAGACTCAAAGAACACGTTCAACGAGCTATGTAATCGATTACATGAATATTGTAATCGATTACACAGCAAGTCAGAAGTCATGTAATCGATTACATGAGCATTGTAATCGATTACAAGCAAAGTCAGAAGCCACGTAATCGATTACCTCAAGAATGTAATCGACACACGAGCCCGAAAGTTCAAAACGTTGGAACAACAATGTAATCGACACGAGATATGTAATCGATTACACGCATCCTGACAACGTCCAACGGCTATATTAAATGCATTAAATGCATGCCCAACTACCTCCAACGGCTCTATTAATTGAGAAACTTATAAATACCAAAGTTGGGTCCTCATTTGCGGTTGACCTTGAATCAAAAACTGATCATCATACTTCAAAACGTGAATCAATCCTTAAAATCATTTCTTGCTCTATTTTCTGACTAAAAACGTGAAAAATCTTTGAGATCATATTAGAGCTTCAATTTGTAAACACTTGCTCTAGAGAGAGCTTCTTCTATTTTAATCTTATACATTCTGATTAGTGAGGGTGAGGTATCCCTCAAGTATTGTAAGGGTGAGGTATCCCTTGGAAAATAGAGGCTCAAGCTTTTGGGTGAGGTATCCCATATTGTTGAGTGCTCAAGGTTGTAGTGGTTTTTCAAGCACCCATTGAAGCTTGAAGATATAGTGGAAAATCTCAAGGTGTTGCTTGGGGACTGGACGTAGATCACAAGTGGAGTGGTGATTGAACCAGGATAAACGACTGTGTTTGTTTCTCTAAACCCTCCTCTGCTTATCTTTGTGCACTGTTTCATTATTTTATTTGAATATTGTCTCCTTGGCTATTACGTGTATAAGTAAGAGTGTTTAACTCATCTATTCAATTATCTCTAATCATTCAATAGCTTCAACGAAAATTGATTGTCAAACGATTTGTGAAAGATTTGTGAACTTATTTTTAACTACTCAATTCACCCCCCCTCTTGAGTATTGAGGCCACTTGGCAACAAACCTGTTATGGTCTTTTATAAATAGAAGCCTACGCTTCTGAATTTTCAAATAACCGGTTATGAGATTCTCATAACCAGTTATGGTCTTTTAAAAACAGAGGCTAAAGCCTCTAACATGGTGAATAACCGGTTATGGAAATGTCCTAACCGGTTATAGCACCTTGAATTTTGATCAATAAACCTTTGAAAGACCATAACTCCTTTGTTACTTATCCGTTTAAAACAAATGACCACTCATTGAAAAGATCATTGAGTTTACTTTAAAATGAAATAAGTTCCAGATCAAGACTCAAAAATGTTTCAAAGTAAAGGACAAATGAGTGACTAAAGGTCAGTTTTGTAAAATGTATACTTAACAAATTTTCATCCAAAAAGGCTACCACCAAGACTAGTTATTTAAAAACCATTTGTTTGGGCATTTTGTCAATCAAGAAACATATTTAAGGAAGTTTAAAGCTTGTTTGAGCTTCGTTTATTTCATTTTTACCTTTACACTTAAGACCTAAGATCTATGAGTTAATCTTGATGAAACTTGGAACTTGATCTTCGCGTAATTAATCCTTCTTGTTTGTTAATCATCAAAACCAAGACCATTGTCATTCACATTCTCTCCCTTTTTGATGATGACAAATAATTAATTAAGAAATATGTTAGTTTAATTAAATTAGAATTTCACAAAAGGTATTTGAGACTTACTCCCCCTCTATTTTTCAAGAGGTGATTAGTTCAGAGTTTGCATAGCTCCCCCTTAATATTTGGAATTCCACAATCATTGAGTTTATACATTTTTATTTACCTTTTCTCAAAGACTTTATGAACCAAAACTTCTCCCCCTTTTGTCATGATAAAAAAGTTATACCATATCGTTTGACAAAAGAGAAATCATATAATAATATCAAGTTAACAGAAAAAGCAAGTATTGTAGAAATAGAACATGCGTTGCTATATCATCAAAACATAACATGCATTGCCATTTCATACTAATACCAAAAGCATATCAAAAGCATTATAAAGTAATTGTTCACAATATAAGCTAATAATTGTCAGATCAAAACAGAAGATATATATCAAAAACAGTAAATAAGTTTGGATCTATGCTCAAGCCCCATGATCTTTCGGTTGTTAAAAGTGACGCTCAAGTCTTTCCAAGTGAGCATCCAAAGAGTTGAGGTGATCATATATAACATATCCCTCCCAAACTCTATAATTATCCATTGTAAACCTTTCTCTAGCATGAGTGAGTCCAAACAGAAGAGTCCACTGACTAGGAGTTATTATAATCTTATGCCTCTTAACATCAAAAACTAAATTTCCTCCAGTGATGCTCAGATTACAGAAATAAACCTTAGTGGCTTCAAGGTAATAATACTTACTTTGACCACAGACAAAGGTTTTCAGCCAATGAAACTCCAAAAGTTTTGTAAGGTACATGCATTCTTGACTGACGAAAAGTTCTAATCCATGTACTTAGGTTGAATGATATTGTGGGTCTGGAACTCCAATTTGTATTTTTTCATCTATTTCTAATAGGAAAAGAAACGCCTGTGGTCTAGACTTAGAGGAAGATCAGGGTCCACGGCTAGGGTTGGAGTTTCCTTGGGTACATTGGGATTCTTGGTGCGTGCTTTCTTAGGGTGAGATGAGCTGCTTTCTTGGGCACAGTTTAAAGGAAGGTGGAAGGTGAGAGATTGGTGAATATGGTGAAAACTTGGGGAAATAGTGGCTTTTGAACGGTGGGAATGGTGAGAAATGAGAGGAAATGGTGTTTGGAGGCTGTATTTTGGTGAATTTGGTTATAAGTGATGAGTTTGGAGGATTGGGTAGTGGTGAGAGATGAGAGGATGAGGATGAGGAATATGAAGAAGGCAGAAATGGTGCGTGAATGGAGGGAAGAGGCTTCTATTTAGTATTTAAAAATGGCTTCCATAACTGATTATGGGAATTGTATAACTGGTTATTTTCGTGCGATACAAACTAGGTGGCCACTGTTATGAGAGAATAACCGGTTAGGGAAAAGTAATAACCGATTATTCTTGTGGATCAGTCAAAAATGTAGTCTCTGCCAGAAGTGAATAACCGGTTATGGTTTGTTCATAACTGATTATTTGAGTGTTCCAGAGAGCACCAAATAACCTAATTTCTTCATAACCGATTAGAAAGCTCTCATAATTGGTTATTTTATCTTGGCAGAAAGCACTTTAGCATGCCAAATTAATTCTAAAGGCCAAATAATATGTTATTTCCTCATCCTAAGTGGTTATTTCACTACCAAAACCAGAAAACCTTCAAGAATTTAGCCTCCTTAAAACATCAATTCATGCCATTTTGAGAATTTTCTTACTGGGCTTTACTTTCATCACTTCTAAACACTATGAATGCAATCCAAAAACTAATTTTTCTTCTTCAAAGGCACCAAAATGCATTTTCTTCAACAGGAACTTGAGATTGAAAATTTTGGGGGACTTAAGCATAGATCAAGCACCTGCAAAACAAACTTAGGGAAAACTCCAATGCTTAAGTCAATATTGGATACAAAAGTGATTAAAACAAGATAATTGTGCAACCAAATAACACATTATGCAACAAAATTTTAGATGCATGATTGATTCAATATGCTAAGTTCACTTCTTATATAAAAGAAAGTTTCTTTATTTAAAGGTTTAGTAAAGATGTCATCTAGTTATTTAGTGGTTTCAACAAACTCAAGCATGGAATAACCTTTTTGAACATAGTCTCTTATAAAGTGTTGCCTAATTTCAATGTGTTTAGTTCTTGAGTGCAAAATAGAATTTTTAGATAAATTAATTGCACTAGTGTTATCACACTTTATAGAGATGTGATCAAGTTCAAGACCATAGTCTAGAAGTTGTTGTTTCATCCAAAGAATTTGAGCATAACTCTCAACTGCAACATATTCAATTTCAACTGTAGACAATGTCACACTAATTTGTTTCTTACTATACCAAGAAACTAGTGAGCTTCCAAGCAAATGGCCTGTCCCACTAGCATTTTTCTTATCTATTTTGCATTTAGTAAAATCAGAATCGGAATAACCAATTTGGCTACATGATGCACCATTAGGGTACCACAAACTCATTTGTGAAGTGCCTATTAGATATTTCATAATTCGTTTTATAGCACATAAGTGTGATTCTTTAGAATTAGCTTGATATCTAGCACACATACACACACTAAACATAATATCAAGCCTACTTGTTGTAAGATAAAGGAGTAAGCCAATCATACCTCTATATTTTGTGATTTCTACAAATTTACCTCATTCATCCTTGTCCAAGTAACAAGAGGTGCCCATTAGTGTAGCCATATGCTTGGCATTGTCCATTCCAAACTTCTTGAGCAGCTCCTTGCAATACTTGAATTGACTTATGAAAGTCTCATCTATTGTTTGTTTGATTTGGAGACCAAGGAAAAAGTTGAGCTCACCCATCACTGACATCTCAAATTCATTTTGCATAATATTAGTAAATTCATTACAAAGAGGGTTATTAGTAGCACTAAATATTATATCATTAATATATATTTGAACAAAAAGAATGTCATACTTCTTATGCTTGATGAAAAGAGTAGTGTCAACATTTCCTCTAGAAAAGCCTTTTTCTAAAAGGAACTTGCTCAACTTTTCATACTAAGCTCTAGGAGCTTGTTTAAGCGTTGCATCTCTATCACAAGGTCTTTTTCAATTTAAAGACATGGTTGGGTAGTTCAAAGTTTTCAAAACTAGGAGGTTGTTCCACATACACCTCTTCTTATATAAAACCATTTAAGAAAGCACTTTCAACATCCATTTGAAAAAGTTTGAAATCGATGATGCATGCATATGTAAGTAGCATCCTTATGGCTTCTAATCTAGCTACGGGAGCATATGTTTCTTCATAATCTATTTTTTCTTCTTAATTATAGCTTTTTGTAACCAACCTAGCTTATTTCTTATTATTAAGCCCATTTCATCAAGTTTGTTCCTAAAGACCCATTTGGTGCCAATTATGGGAAGATCATTGGGCCTTGAAACTAATTCCCAAACTAGATTTCTCTCAAATTGGTTTAGTTCATCTTGCATAGCTAAGATCTAATGTTCATCATTAATAGCCTCATTTATGTCTTTAGGTTCAACTTGAGAGACAAAAACTATATGGTTACATGTATCTCTAAGAGAGTTTTGAGTTATTACCCCTTTTGATACATCATCTATCACTTTGTCAAGAGGATGATATCTTGATGTTCTCCATTGCTTGGGAAGGTCCATGATTTGTGAATCCTCTTACCTTGGGGGATCAAATAAGCTTTCTTCTTGCTTCTTGGCTTCCTTTTCTTGATTCTCCAAGTGAGTCTTTGCCAAAATTTCTGCAACATCATCAACCAAATCCTTTCTTGGACCATTTGGGTTAGTTTCATCAAATGCAACATGAATTGATTCCTTAATGGTCATTGTTCTCTTATTATAAACTCTAAAGGATTTACTACTAAGAGAATAACCAAGAAATATTCCCTCATCGGATTTAGCATCAAACTTGCCTAAGTTATCTTTTTCATTGTTTAAAACAAAGCATTTGCAACCAAAGACATGAAAGTGGGAAATATTTGGTTTCCTTCCTTTGTATTGTTCATAGGGGATTTTCTTTAAAATTGGTCTTATCAAAGCCCTATTCATAACATAACAAGTGGTACTTACTGCATCCATCTAAAAATACTTAAGAAGATTTGTTTCATTAAGCATAGTTCTTGCTAACTCCTCTAAATATCTATTTTTCCTTTTAACCACTCCATTTTGTTGTGGAGTTCTAGGAGAAGAAACATTGTGCTCAATGCCATTTTCATTGCAAAATATTTCAAATTCTTGATTTTCAAATTCCCTACCATGATCACTTCTTATGGATACAATACAATAATTTTTTTTATTTTGGATAACTTTTGTAAGTTTTCTAATTGCATGAAAGGTATCATTCTTATGAGCAATGAATAAAGTCCATGTATATATTGAGTAATCATCCACAATCACAAGAGCATAGTAATTACCCCCAAAGCTCATAGTTCTTGATGGTTCAAAAAGATCCATATGTAAAAGTTGTAAGGTAAAGTAGTAGAAACAACATTTTAACTTTGAAAGAGACCTTTACTTGTTTACCCTTTTGACATGCATCACAAAGTCTATTTTTCTCAAATGAGCTTTGGTAAACTAATTACTAAATCTTTAGAAACAAGTTTGTTTAGGTGATTCATATGAATGTAAGTAATTCTCTTATGCCATAGCCATGAATCACTTTTTTTACTCATAAGATCTTTTGCATTTTGAGAGTTAATATCATCAAGATTAATCATATATATGTTATCAACTCTATGACCAACAAATTTAACTTGCTTATCATTTTACCTTCAATTATACAATAATTTGAGTCAAAGATAATTTTATTTTCCTTATCACACAATTGACTTATGTTAAGTAAGTTATGTTTGAGTTCTTCTACATACAAGACATTTTCAATTGAAGTAGATGGATTCTTATTAATATTTCCAACTCCAAGGATCTTTCCTTTGTTGTTGTCCTCATATATGACATGACCATGCTTCTTTGGTGCAAGAAATGAGAATTTGGAGCCATCACCCGTCATGTGCTTGGAGCAACCACTATCAAGATACCAACTTGAGCTCTTAGTCTTCAAGTACACCTACAACACACATTCAAGTTTTAACCTTTGGTACCTAAATTTTCTTGGGTCCTTATGTGTTAGATTTAGGCAAGGTGCCATTAGGGACCCAAACCACTTTGGTCCCAACTTTGGTGTTCAAATTCTTCCTAACATTACATGTTGATGTACTATAGCTTTTCTTCCCACAATGAAAGCATTTGATAAAGGGGCTACTAGATGTACTTGAGGAAACAAAGAAGTTTTTGAGAAACTTTTGTTAGTTGTTGGGATTATACCCTAAACCAGCTTTTTGAAAAACACATCTTTGTTTTCTTAGCAACACATTCAAGTTATCTCTTCTAAAAGTAAATTTTGTGAGTGTGCTTTTCAAGTCCTCAATTTCAATTTCAAATACTTTACATGATGAGCAAGATGAAGGTGTAGGTGCATTATCATGTGGAGAACAAATCGTGCATGATGAATTAGCATCAACAAGTCCTAGGGTCTCATTCTCAATTTTGAGTTCATTAATTTCCTTGTTCAAAATAGAGACTTTGTTTATTAATAAAGAAATTATTTTATTTGAAGATAAAACCATTTTTGTGAGCTTCAAGGATTCATCATATAATTCTTAAAAAGCATCTTACAATTCATTATAGGAAGGTGATAGATCTAAGTTAGAAGAAGTTACCTCGGAGTCACTCTCTTCTTCTTCTTCTCCTTTAGCCATGAGACATAGATGAGCTTTTTCATTCTTCAAGCTATCAGAAGAGTCCATGTTATTATCTTCCCATGCAATGTATGCTCTTCTTCTTTTCTTTTTTTTGGAAGGTCTCTTCTCAAACTTCTCCCTCTTCTTAAGGTACATGGGACATTCCATCTTTATGTGCCCCAGTTTTTCACATTCATAACATGTAGGAGTAGATGAGGTTTTTTCCCTTTTGTGATATGTCTTCTTTGGAATCCCTTTTTCTTTAGGAATATTCCAAACTTCCTCATAATGAGTCTAAGATTCTTCTCACTTAGCTCCTGATTTTCTATATCATCTTCATCATCATCTTTAATTGTAGATGAGGTAGCTTTAAGAGCAATCCCCTTCTTCTTCTTGTCATGACTCTTCATTTTAATTAAGCCTATTTAGCTCCAATTCTTGCTCTTGGAGTTTCCCAAATAAGGTGGCTAATGTCATTGTCGATAGATTCCTTGATTATGCAATAGCCGTCACCTTAGGTTGCTAATTCCTGCTCAAGCATCTCAAAATTTTGTTAATAAGGTCTTCATTAAGAAAAGTTTTTTCTAATGAAGTAAGATTATTTATAATATGAGTGAACCTTTTTTGCATTTCTTAAATGTTCTCTCCATGGTTCATTTTAAATAATTCATATTCATGAGTAAGAGTGTTTATTCTTGATCGCTTTACCTCACTCGTTCCCTTATGAGTTACTTGTTCCCTCATGAGTTACTTATAAGGTATCCCATATTTCTTGGGCGGTCTTACTATTTGACACCCTAAAGAATTCATCATACCCTAATGAAGTGGTAATGATGTTCTTGGATCTCAAATTGTATTGGACCTTTTTCTTGTCTTCATCGATCCATTCATTTCTTAGTGCATTAGTTCTTACATCATCAACTATACGTGTGGAAACAAAGGCACCATTTTCAATGACATCCTACACGTCAAGGTCAATAGCTTTAATAAAAATTTTCATCTTTTCTTTCCAATAGGCATAACCATCCCCATTGAAATGGGAGGTCTATTTATAGAAGAACCTTCATCAGAAAAACCATTTGAAGCCATCACTTCTCTTGAACTGCTAAGCTCTTTACACAAGAGTCTAAATCTGATACCACTTGTTACCAAGTGGCCTCAATACTTAAGAGGGGGTGAATTGAGTTTGTAAAATATTTTTGTAATTCTTTTTCAAATCACTTGATTATCAATTTTCATTGAAGTTATTGTTTGTTAGAGAAGAATGGATTGAGAAGATAGAGAGCTTTCACTTATAAATGAATCAACCAATGGAGATAGTATTCAAGTAATTTAATAAAATAGTACACAAAGTAAGAGAATTGAGTTTAGACAAACAAACATAAAGCTTTGTCCTGGTTCAGCCACCAATCCATTTGTGGCCTATGTCCAGTCCTCAAGTAATCACTCGAGATTTTCACTATATCTTCAACCTTCAAACAGGTGCTTGACAACCTTTACAAACTTGACCACTCAACACCTTGGGAAATCTCACTCTTTATGCTTAAGCCTCTACTTTCAATGGATACCTCACTCTTATAGATTTGAGGGATACCTCACCCTCTCTGTTACAGATTATATAAAGTATAAAAGATAAGAAACTCTCTCTAGAGTGGATAGTACAAATTGAAAAACAATAGGTATCAAGGATTCACACTTTGAAGCTCAAAACAGAGTATTAATTGAAAAGATGGTAAAACTCATATTTAATATTCAAGGATGATTTACAAAATGTTTTCCAACTTGTAATCAATGCACAAAAACTTTCATTTATAGCCCAAAACATTTAAGAGTCATTGGTGGTGGTTAGAGGCACTAAATGCCAAAATTATAACTGTTGGAAATCTATTTCTGGTTGCCCAGATAACCGATTATTACTATTTTATAACCGGTTATGGCTTAACCATGAGCTTTTTAAAACATACCAATAACCAGTTATGGAAAAGGCATAACCTGTTATGGTCTTTTATAAACAGAAGCCTACGCTTCTGACTTTTCAAATAACTGATTATGAGATTCTCATAACCGATTATGGTATTTTAAAAACAGAGGCTAAAGCCTCTGACATAATGAATAACCGGTTATGGAAATGTCCTAACCGGTTATAGCACCTTGAATTTTGATCAATAGACCTTTGAAAGACCATAATTCTTTTGTTACTTATCCATTTAAAACAAATGACCACTCATTAGAAAGATCATTGAGTTTACTTTAAAATGAAATGAGTTTCAGATTAAGACTCAAAAAAGTTTCAAATTAAAGGACAAATGAGTGACTAAAGGTCAGTTTTGCAAAATGTATACTTAACAAATTTTCATCCAAAAAGGCTACCACTAAGACTAGTTATTCAAAAACCATTTGTTTGGGCATTTTGTCAATCAAGAAACGCATTTGAGCTTCGTGTATTTCCTTTTTACCTTTACACGTAAGACCTAAGATCTATGAGCTAATCTTAACGAAACTTGGAACTTGATCTTCACGTAATTAATCCTTCTTGTTTATTAATCATCAAAACCAAGACCATTGCCATTCACATTATGTTCTTGAATAGAGTTACTTAAGTTATTAGTTGATATTTAGCTTTGGAAGTATCCTTATCCTCGTGGGAACAATATCTTACTTTTCACTGTACTACTTGTTCGATTCGTGCACTTATGGCCTATAAAGGGACAAACAATAAAGTAAAGAAGGATCGTGAGCATAATACAATATATGAACCATCACCATATGTCAAGATCTCATTCCCTCATAGGCTCAAGAACACTTAGCAGGATAAACAATTTGCTAAATTCTTGGAGATATTCAAGAAATTACACATTAATATCCCGTTTATTGAAGCCATCTCCCAAATGCTTAAGTATACAAAATTTTTAAAGGAAATACATACAAAAAAAATGCAAGCTTGATGAATTTGATACTGTAATGCTAAATACAGAGTGTTTCGCTATTCTCTTGAAGAAACTACCTCCAAAGTTAAAAGATCCAGGGAGTTTTACTATTTCTTGCTCTATTGGTAATTCTTATTTTGAGAAAGTACTATGTGATTTAGGTGCTAGTATTAATTTGATGCTTTTCTCTGTTTTTAAGAAATTAGGAATGCAGGAACCAAAGCCCGCCAATATTTCATTATAACTGACCGATAGATCCATCACTTACCCTCGCAGTGTAGTGGAGGATGTTTTGGTGAAGGTGGACAAATTCATTTTCTCAGTTGATTTTGTGGTGCTAGATATGGAAGAAGACATTGATATTCCTCTCATTCTTGGAAGACCGTTTCTGAAAACTTCAGGAGCCATGATTGATGTACTTTGAGGTGAGCTTATCTTGAGAATGGATGGAGATTATGTGACCATCAATGTCTTTAGGGAGGCTAAATATTCCCTAATGTCAAATCTTCATACCCTTATCAATATCATTCAAGCTAAGAAGTAAGAAGCCTCAGCTATCAAAGACCCTCCATCATTACATAATGTTGACATTGACCTTCCTAAAACCCACATTGTTGAACTAGAGAAAGGTCCTCCTATGATTCATGCTCCATTACAAATTGCTCATTCATCTATTGATCGATTGAAACCACCATGGCCTAGTGGAGCCAAGATATTTGGGATAACTAAGTCCTTATCAAGCTCTAAATGCCTTTGGAGGCACCTCCAAGGTCATGGACTAAGGATGGAAGCATTGCTTTGAAAAGAAGAATGTGCCATCCTATTTCTCTTGCTTTAAACTACCTTCATAGGCAACGTCGAGTTAATGACGTTAAACAAATGCTTCATAAGAGGTAACCTATGTTTTTTTTATTTATCTCATTTTAATTATTTTTGTTATTTTTATTGTTAGTTTTCATATGCTACTCATTTATTTTGGAAAGAATATTGTGATTTTCATATTTTTGTTGCGGCACTGACTCTTGTACTTCTCTCTGCCTGACATTGTATCACTTTTCATCATGTTGTGTTGCTCTTTTCTTTAACCCCCTTTATTTCTTTTTCTTCCACATTGAGGACAATGTTCATCTTAAGTGTAGGGGGTCCACTTCAATTTTTGGTGCACTTATCTGTTAATTTTGCTTATATTGAATTGATGAACACTTGAGTATTGCATCTAATCAAGCAGGAATTGTGTGTTAATTTCGTAAATTAATTATGCACTGATAGAGATATGTTTAAGAGGGAAATCCATTGTTTATGTGCTAATATTGTGTGAAGCAATTTTTTTCAATTAAGTAAAGAGAAATTTAGCATCTTAGTTAAAAATTAATCATGTCTTCTTGTATTTGTTCTCTCTATTAACTTAGTCAGAAAGTGAGTTTAGAGCCTTAATGATTGGATTGTTCATAAACAAATCATATTTTTCTTCTAGAGTGAGATTTTTCTTTATTAATGTGCACTAGAACTTGCTTCGATATCTTGTTAAGGTTTTAATGATTCACACACATACTTGAACATGATTAAGGCAATTAGGCTTAATTCTTTCTTGACTTCCAAAGTTGCATTGATGAAACAATCCCTTAGTTGCCCCATTTGAGCCTGAAATTGATTTCTTTGGATACCTATTTGAATAATCAAATTGGATTCATTGATAATTTTAGTAGAATAATGGAGCAATTGATGTGTTATTGAAAGGTCATTAAGGGTTTCTTTTGTCTTCAAGGGTTAAAAAAAAAGAAAAAATGAAAAAGAAAAAAAAGAATGGAAAGGGAAGGAAAAAAAAAGATTATTGGAGAAGAATAATGGGAATATTAGGTTGAAAGTGAGAATCTTTTATACCCTTGCGTATTATGCTTTGTTTATCATCTTTTCAACCTGATTCTGTTTCGTATCAGTTTATCCATGAACATTCTTTACCCTTATTTATTTTTTTTCTACCTTTCATTGTTACTCTTGGCTCGTTACAACCAAATGAAGTCCTTTTGATTCTTATGTTGTATGTGAACTTGGAAGTGAAAATGGGATTGATAATCAATCCTATGGTAATGCATTTATCTAGAGAAACTGGAGTGATCTCTTTGTCCTTAAACACTTAAGTGATGGAAAGATGAGTGATCTCCATTGGTTGGTAAGAAGAATATATGCAAGCTTGACCCAAGCCTCTAATTGTATTAAATGCTAAATGATCTTGCTAGATGGAATTTGATTGCTAAACTTGATTCAATTCTTAAATTGTGGAATATCCCTTGATTCATTTTCTGGATGTTGAGTTTAATCTTATTTTTTAATGTCTATGTTTTACTTGAGGACAAGATAAGCTCTAGTGTAGGGGGGTTGATAAGCCTATATTTTATAGTCTTAAACCGGATAAATTATGGTGATTTGCTTATGTTTATTGGTGACTTTTAGATGAATCCTTATCATTGTCTTTGTTTTTGCAGATTAAAAAGGTTTATCACATTTAGAGTGAAAGCAGGTGAAGACACCGCATTTTCAGAGCAAAAGAGGATCATTTACATGACTAACAAACACAATTTTTTATATATTAGTTAACCATCATATTCAGCATTTTAGACCTCTCTTATGCTCAATCAATTGATTTTGCCCACCATTTATAAGTTTGAGTTCAAATTTGTCTTAGTTGTATTTTTCAGCATTGTGGCAATTTTACACTGTTTCTATATTTCGGGTATAACTTGAGTTATAAACATCTAAGAATTATGAACTTTGCCTTGTAGGAAATATAAGAGGAAGCTCTACAACTTGATGAAAAGCTCCAGAGTTGAATCAGATGCCTAGTGGGTCATACTGGGCCCAAAAGTTAGAACAGATGTGCTGTCCCTAGAACTTGAGTAGTTTGCAACTATTGGGTCATATCTTAGGTTGTAGGAGTTATAATGGGCTGAAACTAATGGCATTGGAAATTTGAGACAAAAATCTTCAACTTTCATGAAGACCACTTTTCCAAATGGTGACGTTTTGATAGGATTTTTAACGTCTGAAGTTAGACACAGTTATGTCTAACTTGAAAAACGCTTCTGTCAAGGACACACACTGATGTCTAAGCTCGACACGGTCGTGTCTCCCTTGAATGTGCAAGTTATGATGATTTTTAAGCTCACACGGTCGTGTGAGGTCTCTTAGAGTGAAAAACAGCCAGTTTTGCACCCAAACTATTATAAATAGAGCAAATCCCTAAACCTAAACAAGACTACACATAGCAGACTTTGAAACACCTTTTGAAGACTAGGATTGGTATGAATCCTTGGAAGATAGCTTCGAAGAGAGGATACAATTCTTGAAGGCTTAAAGATCATAATAACCGTAAAAAGGGTTTTGATTTCTCTTCCCTTTAGTTTTCCCCATTCCTTCAGGGTTTTCTTTCCATGGATTTGTATTATAATTTGAGATTGTTTGCAATGAACATGAGTAACTAATCCCATAGCTAAGGCTATGGGAGATCTTATTTTTCCATAGCTAAGGCTATGGGAGATCTTATTTTCCTAATTAATTGATTTTCAATTCAGATTTAATTACAGTAATTTCTTTTGAGTTTATTATATTGTTTGAATCCTTGTTAAGATTTGATCACTTTTGGCATGTTTTAATTCATTATTTGACCAGTGACTATTCGCATCCAAAGAGTGGACCTATATAATAAACCTAGGATTAGATTAGTAAATGACCAAACATAAATTTATTTTATCAATATGGTTATGTTAGTACATCTTTTGAATTTATGGCTTAATGCATTCTTGATTAATTCAACTAAATGACCAAATAGGTGAATTAAATTAGGAATAGAATATTGTTTCATTCATGACCACTGGGATTCAGTAGAAATTAAGAGAATATTGGTAAGAGAATTACCTTACATCATAAATGAATGAAAATTTGATTAATTGGATTTAAGTGAACCTTGCGCCCTAATTTTCCTTTAATTGATTATCTCTACATTGTTTGATTGTCCATCTTTCTTCTTTATTTGAGTTTTATTTTACTTTAAACTTCTCTTTACAACTACGATTATCTAAATAACCAAGGGCTTGACGAATCCAGTAATTATCTCTTATTCCTCGTGAGATCAACAACTAGGACTCAAGTCCTATATTACTATACGATAGAATGCACTTGCTCTTAGTATATTTTACGCGTATCACCCCTGTGTTTGACCTTAATTTGGTTTGGTTGGTGTGAACGAATTTTGTTCGGGTCATTAAAATGCTAAAAAAATAAAAAATAATATTAATAAAAAATTAATTTCATAAACAAAATGGTAAAAAAAGGAAGGAATTTTTGCACGTTATGGTCAAATTAGTTTTTGTTTAAACTCACCATACCCCAACCAAACTAAATGTCTAACCATTAGTTGAAATGTAACCTTCCATTATCTTTTTTTTTTTTTTTTTGCAACCATCTGCCAAACCTCCTGCAACCCAAAGCTCAATGCAAAGAGGGGAGGCACAAAAATGGGAAATTTGTAGACATAGGAACTTGGAGAAAGTCACAAACCCAAAGAAAATTCATGACAAAAGAAACTGAGCTACACCTGTAGAAAGCCACTCTATGCTGCACATTTTCTCCTCTATGTTCACACTTGTTGTTTCAGCTTTATCTTTCCTGATCTATAAAGAACGGATAACACAGGACAAAGGGGGGCCTAAGGATTTTTTTAAAAATCATTTTTCTTCAGGACAAAGAAAACTCTCTACATTTTGAACTATCTTCATCATCAACAATCTTTCACTGGTAAGATGCCTCTCCATCACCAAAAGCCACCATGACCACAAACCTTCATCTTCAACCTCCATCACCATAAACCCATAAACACCAAACCTAGCAACCTTCATCACCATAAGCCCATAAACACCAAACCCAACAACCTTCATCATCACCGAAACCACCAAAAGCCACCATGACTACAAACATTCATCTTTAACCTCCATCACCATAAACCCAACAACCTTCATCATGACCAGTAAACCCAAACCACCACGCACCTGTCAACACTGTGAATGACCCGGCCACTCAAACAACCAGCACCACCGTATAACCCCACCACCTATAAATAGCCCTTCCATCCCACCATAGCCATCACGTCTAAACCTTCATCTTCTCCACATAATCGTGCTCATCAACTACTTAAACCACCCAAACTATTCTCAACTAAGCAACCCGCGAAATCAAACAACCAAACAGCCACCCAGCAGCGCCACCAACCAGCTCCTCCCAAACTCCCACCACCGACCAGATCTGAGCGACTTGTGAACCATGATCCCCGAGCCCTCAACCACAACCCGTGACTCGCAGCCCAGCACTCATGCCGTCGTTCAACCCAGACCAAAGCTCTAGCTAGCACACGTGCACCACCGCAGACCAGATCGGCATCGCACCTCTCGTCGTCTCATTGCGCCACTGCTCACGTTGACCTCCGCATCCAGAACCACCAGCACACGAGCACTGCCCAGATCTTTCGCGCACACACCTCACGTTGTCCAACCGTCGTCTCACCGCACATTAGTGAAATAGGACTTAGATCTAAGGCCTTTAGAATAGTAGAATCACTCAATGAAAGTTCTCACAAATCATAAAGACTCATAGATCCTTAGGATAGAACTCCTCAAGTTTAAGGCAATCTTTTAGGGTATAAAGGAAGCATACCTTTTCGTTATCTTTAAATTTATCGATGTCATAATCTCTATTGTACAAATACATCATATGTAGTGCAGCCCATCAATGTGATAAGCCATAATCATACCCCTCTAAAAAAAGTTTTGCTTAGATAAAAAAAAATTCTTTACAAAAAAAAAGGGGGGGCAAGTCACTATTAAAGGACCAATTATTGCATTCATCCTATATATTGAAAAAATAAACAAATTTTCATCATGCATTTTTGCATATGTCCACTTTTTTTTAAAAAATATTTTTTAATTTCATTAATATTAATATTCTTTTTAAAAAAAACTTAAACCATTGCTCGTTGATGTGTGTGAAATAACATCATATTTTGTTCTTATTTTACATGCCTTTTTATGCATTTTAGGCATTTTAGTTTTCTTTTTTATTTGTTTTCATTTAGTTCGGATGACTGTGGTGTTTGTGGTGATGTTGTGCAGGATTAGTACTCAATTAGCCTCGAAATGGATGAAAAGCTTACATGATTGAAGTTGGAGCTTTACGGATAACAAAAAAGTACAAAAAGCTCACTCCAGAGAGATCCACAGCCTGCCTGTGAAATTTTTCACGGCCATGGATCGAGCAGCAACTTGAAGAAGGAAAAGAGAAATTCCAAAGAGTTCCACGGCCGTGGAATTCAACCTGAAGCAAAAGTGTTCTGTGGCAACAAGATCCACGGCTAGCCCGTGGAATGATCCACGGCCATGGATCGCAGTACGCAGCAGTTTTTAAGTTTTATTTTTTATTTCTTTTGGGACCTTTTGGCCAATAAAAACCCTAAGGGTATTTATAGATGTTCTGAATACAATTTGGGGGTGCCAATTTGGTTTAAGGAGGCACACTTGGAGGCTCTTGATCTTCATCTTTCTCCTCTCTTCTCTCTTTGATTACGGGTTTGGATGTTCTTGAATTTGATTTCTTATTTCTTCTTCTCCGTGTCTGAGTAGTTTCTTTATTTCTAGGATTAGGCAATGCCCTTTGATATATTGATGATGATTAACTGACTTTGTTTACCCCTTTTATTAATCTTGAATGTTCTTTGATTCAATCCTTATTGCGCTTATTCATGTGAATTTACTGGCCACATATTTGCATCTCATAGATATCTAGCGACGTACTGAGAGGTGAACCTAGGTGTTGGAACCATAAGAATTGAACTTAAGGTCTAAATCATGAGAGTAGGTTTAGCCTTTTGAGGATTCAATGAATTACCATAAAGCGTAATGAGTTCAATTTAAATTCAATTACCACGAGAGTAGGAATTGGTTTAATTGGGCACAGTTCTTGTCTCTTGAGAAAGAACATTAACTAATTTATGGTAATTCACCTTTAATTAAATTTCAATTTTAATAAAAGGGTTGTCAATTAGGATTTATCTTCTATCATTGTGGTTATCCCAATCTTGGAAGCTTTCTTGAATCTAAAAAACTTTTCTTGATAACTTGTTGTTTTTGTTCTTAATTTTGCATTCTAGTATTTATTTATTTAATTACTTGGTTACTAAGATCTCATCCATCAACGATTATATTTCTTTTGTTTAATTTAATTAAATTAATTAATTAATTAGTATTCATTGACACAGTCCCTGTAGATTCAATTTTTTATTACTTGACGATGAAACCGTACACTTGCGAATTTCACACATCAAGTTTTTGGTGCCGTTACCGGGGACTGTATTTTTCTTAAATATCAATTTAATTTTTAATTTAATTATTTTAAACTTTTTTCTTTTTATCTAATTCTTACGTTCTTATTTTTCTCTTTGACTCTCTGCAGGTAATTTCTCTTGATTATGCGAAGTACTAGACGTTCCGGGACTCTTTTTGAAGCAGATCCTGAAATTAAAAGAACTCTTCATAGAATGAGAAGACAACAAGGGCAAAGAGTAAGAGAAATACCTGAACCAATATTTGTCATGGCTGAAGCTGAGGATAATAGACATCTAAAAGAGTATGCACCCCTAATGCTTGGGGTTTGCTTTCTGGAATTGCTCGGCCAGACATTGAAGCTAGGCACTTCACCATACCTCCTGCCTTACTTTCTATGATAAGGCAGAACCAGTTTGGAGGATTGCCATCAGAGGATCCGAATGATCATGTGGATATGTTCTTGGAGTTCTGTGAGACCCTCAAGATTGAAGGCGCCTCTGTTGATGCTATTCATCTCCGCCTATTTCCATTATCATTGAGAGATAGAGCTAGAGCTTGGTTGAAGTCTGATCCCGCTGAGACGATAACTACTTGGGACCAATTGGAGTAAGCTTTCTTAGACAAATTCTTTCCACCTTCCAAGACTACTCATCTTAGAACCCAAATCACAAGCTTTGTTCAGAAAGATGGCGAGTCATTATCAGAAGCTTGGGATAGATATAAGACTTTGCTGGAAGCCTGCCCACACCACGGGTTAGAGAAATGGTTGATCGTCCACACCTTCTACAATGGGCTAGAATATTCTTCGAAGGTGTCTCTTGACTTCACAGCTAGTGGAGCTTTGATGAATAGAAGGCTCATAGAAGCTTATGAGATTATAGAGAGTGTTGCTGCAAATCATCACCAATGGGCCAATGAAAGAGGCCATAACCCGAGAAAACTCTCGGGAGGTAAGTTGGAGGTAGACGGTGTTGATTTAATTATGTCAAAATTTGATTCTTTGAATAAACATTTTGACATACTTGAAAAAGCTTATGTTAATGCTATAGGTACTACTAACAATTTTTGTGAGATTTGTGGAGCACAAGGACACATAGGTGCCGAATGTCAAGTTGGAATTGGCTCCTCACAAGGTGCACCGGTGGAGCAAGTAGAATCATGCCATAATTTCCATGACTTTAACCAAAAGGGGAGGTCACATCCTAACTTCTCTTATCGGAATAGTCAATACCAAGCCGGGCAAGGTAATGCTAAACCCTCTTCTGGTTTCCAACAGGTACAAAAATCTAGACTTGATTCTCTTCTTGAGAATTTTGTTAAGAGTCAATTTAAACAGAATGAGGAGTTTTGGCAACATGGGTAGGTTGTGACTGAAGCCATTAAAGAGTTGTAAGCTAAGGTTGACAATTTGGCCATTCATAATAAGATGTTAGAAACTCAGATTACCCAATAAGCAAGCACTTCACATAGGCAACACGGTAAGTTTCTTGGTCAACCTGAAGTCAACCTAGGCAATGAACATTGTAAAGCTGTGAGTTTGAAGAGTAGAAAGAAATTAAAAGATTCCACGGGTAAGGAGAGAGTGAAAAAGATAAGGAAATTGAGGATAAAGAGACTAAGACACAACCCTTAGAAGAAGAAGAAACTACAGAGAAGGTATCTAAGTATGTACCCCCTGAACCATACCAACCCTCAGTTCCTTTCCCTCAAAGATTGGCTAAAGCCAAGTTAGATAGGCAGTTTGGGAAGTTCCTAGAGGTCCTTAAGAAATTGTACATTAACGTACCCTTCACTGAGGCATTGAAACAAATGCCTACCTATGCTAAGTTTCTTAAGGACATTTTGTCTAATAAGAGGAAGCTCGAGGATTATGAGACAGTAACTTTAACTGAGGAGTGTAGGGCTTTAATTTAAAATAAATTGCCTCCTAAGCTTAAAGATCCAGGTAGCTTCTCTATTCCTTATTTGATTAGTAACAGTAGTTTTGATAAAGCTTTGTGTGATTTGGGAGCTAGTGTTTGTCTTATGCCCCTTTCTGTGTGTAACAAGTTGGAGGTGGGTGAACTAAAACCCACAATTATCTCTCTTCAATTGGCGGATCGATCTGTCAAATACCCCATAGGCATCTTGGAGGATGTTCTTATTAAGGTTGGTAAGTTTTATATGCCGGTGGATTTTGTTGTGCTTGACATGGAAGCTTATGCTAAAATGCCGATCATACTTGGGCGTCCATTCCTTGACACTGGAAGGGCGATCATTGATGTCCACGAAGGGAAATTGACTATGCGATTAAATGATGAGGAAGTAGTCTTTGATGTTTTTAATTCTGAAAATAGTTTTAATTCCTCAAATTCATGTAATCGCATAGATGCTACTAATGTTATGGATAGTGTTATGCTTTCAGGTGTGCAGGAATCAGTGGCTGATGCTATGCTAGAAAAGACCTTGCCCAAGGGTACTACAAAATTTGAGAAGTGTAAGCCCTGTAAGAAAAGATCTAAGAAGCAGAATGACAAGTGTGTCGAGAAGCGTGAATTTAAACTCAAGGATAAAGTTCTTGCCAATAACTCGCTTCTATGTTTCTATCTTAGTAAGTTATGGTCGAAATGGTCAGGACCATATAAGATTGTTCGAGTTTTATCTTATGGTGTGCTTGAGGTGAAGAAAGAAGGTCATGAGTCTTTCATGATAAATGGCCAGAGAGTGAAACACTTTGAAGGAGTGGGGACTGAGCACTACTCTGTTGACATCACCTGAGTACAGAAACCAGACCAAAGTCGAGCTAATGACTTTAAACAAGCGCTTCTTAGGAGGCAACCTAAGTTTCTTTATTTTTTTTCCTTTTAATTTCTTGTTTCTCTTTTGATTTTGTGTGTTAGATTGTTAGTTTGATCTTTATCTCATGGATCTTGTTCAGGTTTGACCCTTTTTGAAGTTCAAATTAGAAGGAGAGTGAAGTCAGAAAGTTCCACACCTAACCCATTGAAAATTCCATGGCCATGGATTGAACACCAGAAGATTTCCCACCACCGCAGTGAGTTCTTTTCTTTTCTCCTTTCTCTAGTTATAGATTTTTACATTGGGGACACTGTAAGTTCTAAGCTTGGGGGGGTATTTTCATTTTCATTTTCATTTTCATTTTAGATCATTAGTTTCATGCATTCTCATGTCTTATCTTGCATTGCATCTTCATGTTGTATTTTCACACCATTTTATCTCTCGACTTTTTGGTTGAACTTGTGCCCCTCTCTTTTGAGGATTTGAGATGGTATTGATTTGGAACCCAATTTATTGATTATTGTGGTAGGCAATAGACATTGTTTTAATTGATAGTATAGGTAATTTCTTGATAGTTGATAATTAGCATATGTTCTCTGAATTTGTGCTTTTCATTGATTTTTAAACCTCTAAATATGAGTTTTGAGTCTGTATGAGATTTATGCACTATATGATTTTTTTGCTCCTATTATTTATGTTAAGTGGCAATTCCTCATTGATTTTGTGCTCTAGAACTTGATTTGAAACCATTTTGAGGCGAAATTTTTGTTTGCATGCTTGAATGTGATTAAGGCATCTTAGGTATTTTTCTGGCCTTCTGAAATAATTTTCACACTTTCATCCACTAGTTGTCCATTTTGAGCCTATTGCATAACTATTTTTCTTGATGCCTATGATGATATATTGTCGGTAATCATTTAAAATATTATGTGAAAATAAGTTTGTCTCAAATGGTTTTATATGTTAAGTTTTGATGATGACAAATACGACAAATAGAATGATGATTATGCTTGATAAATGTGCATAATGTGATATATTGTATCATGCATGATATGTACCTTATCTAGTTATATTTTACTTAATAATCATACAATATGATATATGTAACATTCATCATATAGTATATCCAATAATATTTTATATGAGTTATAAATGAATTAATATTGGATTTGACCTTTGTGCAATGTGTTCTGTTGCATCCTACATAGAGCATATCTATTAATAATTGTTAAATGACTTATTTGGATATGTCTATGAAAGTTTTATATGCATGTTAAACTAACTAAAGCTATATATTTATGAATCATACATATGAAAACATTGAATTATGTTTTTGGACTAACTATGCTTGTTTAAGTGAGCAATACTTTACAGGATAATCCAAATACCAAAGGTGAGCTTGCAACAAGAAAGTAATAGATATCTATTAAGCTCAACACAAGGAGAATGCGACTAAACATATGTCTTTGAAGAATATTTTTTAATGATAACAAACATGAAGACAAAATGAAGATGATGGGAAGACCAAGTCCAAGATCTTTTAAGGATAGCTTTATGACTTAGAGTCTCTTTGTTCAAGGATCTCTTTGGATATATCCTAGTGCATGAAGATAAAACAAAAAAATATTTTTCTTAAACTTATACCAAAACTGTTTTGATCTTGAAAATAACTTTAAAATGTTTTGGTGTTTTTGATAAACTTTCTGGGATGTTTTTCAAGCTTTTATAACTGTTTTATAAATTAAGTTATTTGAATAAATCATTGATTATTCGAATAAAGCTTTTTTTTTGTTGCTGTGTAACTCTGTGTTTTAAAGTGTTATTCGAATAACACTCCTGTTATTCGAATAAGTGTTTTCCAAAATAGCTTGTTTTATATCAGCTATTCGAATAACTCATCAGTTATTTGAATAGAACTTTTTCCCAGAAATCTGCCTTAACGAATGTTATTCGAATAAACTTAGAGTTATTCGAATAACCAGTTTTCTAAATGATTTCTTAGTGGCAGAGTTATTCGAATAACACGAAGGTTATTCGAATAACCAGTTTCAGAAACGTTTTTAAAAGAACGTGTTATTCGAATAGCAGAAGGCTTATTCGAATAAACACGGTAAATACATATCCGAATATAGAAACTAACGGACACTTTTTTCATATTAAGCATGGAATTAATTTCTTATAACGGCTATTTTCTATCTGGCTCTATAAATAGAGACCGTGGGTCTCATCAGAAAAGTGCCCAGCTATCAATTTAATTTGTGCTTATTTTGAAAAATGTGATTTATTATTTACGTCTATTTTCTATGCTCTTTTTGCTGAAACTTTGAGATATCCTTTGAGAGCCTCTTAGCACTTCAAATTGTATAATTTGCTCTAAGTGAGAGTTTCTATCCATCTATATTTCTGTTCTTCTATATTGAGGGTGAGGTGTCCTTCAAGGTTTGTAAAGGGGGTGAGGTATCCCTCTAAGGTTTGTATAAGGGTGAGGTATCCCTGCAGGCTGAGACTTTAGCACAAGGATAGAGTTTCCTTGTATGTGAAAAGTGCTCTTTTATGTAACGATTGCAAGCACTTATTGAAGCTTGTACATATAGTAAAAAATCTCGAACTGTGTTTCGGGGACTAGACGTAGACCACAAGTGGTTGGTGGTCGAACCAGGATAAATATCGTGCCTGCTCTTCTTCTCTTTATCTCTTTATTTTTATGCAATTTTATTTTATTGCACATTTATTTATCTGCTATTCTTAAAGCTTTTATTCTTCATCTTGCAATTTCTTTTCTCTTATTTAATAACATAAATATTTGTATTTCTTTTAAGAGCATTTGTGAAAAAGTTTTTATACCCAATTCACCCCCCTCTTGGGTAATGGTTGTCATGACTAACATATAAAATGGAGCAAATTGGGTTTGAAAGTTGTGTAAAGTTGTGTTGGGAATCATATGTTTTTTTTACCCTTATCTTTCTCAAATGAAAAAAAAAAGAAAAAAATTATAAAAGGAAAGGAAAAAAAAGTAAATAAAAGAAAATCATGAGATGAAAGCTTGAAAAAGAAGAGAAAAAGAATAAGGAAAAGTAAGGAAGAAAATGCTTGGAAATGTGGAGTTATGCTTTTGATTGAAAAATTGTGTTTGCTCCATTTATGTTCTATTGAATTTCTTGTGCTTATTGAAAATTTTGTTAGCTCTTTATGCATACCTTCTTTTCTTTACCCTACCTAACATCATTCTCATGGCCCCATTACAACCCTTGAAAGACCTTTTGATTCTTGCATGCATGCTGATTATTAGTGAAAATTTGGTTTCTTATCAAGCTTATGAAAGTGTTGTTTCTTTGAGGAATCTTGAGCGCATTGTCTTCACCCTTAAACACTTTGAGTATGGTTAGTAGAGTGAACCTAATTTAGTGAGGAGCATAATTTCTGAGAACTTTAGCCTCTAATTGGACTTGATTTTGATTACCTCTCTAATTCTTAGTTTTTGCTTATTGCTTATTGGATGTTTTCTCGGGTTCCTCATTCATTATTGTCTCTTGATCCCACTTCTTGGTTTAGCATTAGTCATTGCTTAGGGACAAGCAAAATCTTAAGCTTGGGGGGATTTGATGTGTGTGAAACAACATTATATTTTATTCTTGTTTTGCATGCCTTTTTATGCATTTTAGGCATTTTAGTTTCCCTTTTTATTTATTTTTCATTTAGTTCGGATGACTGCGGTGTTTGTGGTGCTGTTATACAGGATTGGTACTCAATTGGCCTCGAAATGGATGGAAAGCTTGCATGATTGAAGTTAGATCTTTACAGATAACAAAAAGGTGCAAAAAGCTCACTCTAGAGAGATCCACGGCCTGCCTATGGAATTTTTCACGGCCATGGATCGAGCAGTAACTTGAAGAAATAAAAGAGAAATTCCAAAGAGTTCCACGGCCGTGGAATTCAACCTGAAGCAAAAGTGTTATGTGGAAGCAAGATCCATGGCCAGCCCGTGGGCAATACGTAGCAGTTTTTAAGTTTTATTTTTTATTTCTTTTAGGACCTTTTAGCCAATAAAAACCCTAGGGGTATTTATAAATATTCTGAATACAGTTTGGGGGTGCCAATTTGGTTTAAGGAGGCACACTTGGAGGCTCTTGATCTTCATCTTTCTCCTCTCTTCTCTCTTTGATTATGAGTTTGGAGGTTCTTGAATTTGATTTCTTGTTTCTTCTTCTCAATGTTTGAGTAGTTTCTTTGTTTCTCGGATTGGGCAATGCCCTTTGATACATTGATGATGATTAATTGACTTTGTTTACTCCTTTTATTAATCTTGAATGTTCTTTGATTCAATTTTTATTGCGCTTATTCATGTGAATTTGCTGGCCACATATTTGTATCTCATAGATATCTAGGGACGTACTGAGAGGTGAACCTAGGTGTTGGAACCATAAGAATTGAACTTAAGGTCTAAATCATGAGAGTAGGTTTAGCCTTTCAAGGATTCAATGAATTACCATAAAGCGTAATGGGTTCAATTTAAATTCAATTACTACGAGAGTAGGAATTAGTTTAATTGGGCACAGTTCTTGTCTCTTGAGAAAAAACATTAACTAATTTAGGGTAATTCATCCTCAATTGAATTTCATTTTTAATAAAAGGGTTGTCAATTAGGATTTGTCTTGTATCATTGTGATTACCCCAATCTTGGAAACTTTCTTGAATCTGAAAAACCTTTCTTGATAACTTGCTATTTTTGTTCTTAATTTTGCATTCTAGTATTTATTTATTTAATTACTTAGTTACTAAGATCTCATCAATCAACGATTATATTTCTTTTGTTTAATTTAATTAAATTAATTAACTAATCGGCATTCATAGACACAGTCCCTGTGGATTCGATCTTTTTATTACTTGACGATGAAATCGTACACTTGCAGATTTCACACATCACTCCTCCTTAGAAAACCCAGATCGCACAAACCTGGACCTATAAGACCAGGTCACAAACTAGGCTACAAAATATGTCAAACTTGCAAAGAAATTTGGATCAAGAGATGGTTGAAATAAGGGGAAGATCGATGTGATGGCAGAAGGGCAATCAAGGGTCAAGAATTTACTAAGACAGTTAATTGAGACCCTTAGAACAAAAAATGGAACCCCTGCCAGCACTGGAGTAAATGCAAATGAAAGGGGTGATTCTATGAACAAAAATCTTGAAGAGGAGAATAATAATGCAGAAGCCATTCATGATCATCCAGTGAAGACATTCCTGAAGAGTAACTTAGAAAAAGAAAATTTAAGCGATGAATTGATCGAAAAGATATAAGAGCATATTAAAGCCATTCAAGATCCTAACCCGTATGACTCAGTGGGAATCGATGAACTATTCTCGGAGGCTGAAGTTAATATCCTTAAGGACTTCAAAATTCCAAATTTCTTAAAGTACAACGGGAGCACCAATTCAAAGTTTCATCTGAAGACTTATATCACTAAAATGGCCATTTCTTCACGAGATCAAAAATTCCTAATTATTTTCTTTCATTAAAGCCTGACCGGGCTAGCTTTGGAATGGTACATATAACTTGACCATTCAAAAGTTTCTTGTTGGGATGATTTGACAAATCTATTTTTGGGACAGTATTGATTCAACATTGATACTGCACCTACTCGAGAATAGATAAGGGCAATGCAAAAGAAGAATGATGAGACTTTCAAGCAATACGCTTAAAGATGGAGAATGTTAGCAGCCCAGGTTCAACCACCATTGACTTCGTCAGAAATGAACTCGTACTTTATAAGGACCTTAGGAGCACCTTTTATTGAGCTAATGGTAGGGGCTGCCTATAGGGATTTTTCTGACCTAATTTTGGCTAGAGAAAGGATTGAGAATCTTGCAAGATTAGGTAAGTTATCTGCTAGAAATATAGAAAGTAGTTTCCCTAAGACGGTGGCACCAACGAGGGAGAAAGAACCATAAGTCATTGCTTACCAAGGCTCACACCAAGTCACTAATGTTCCCTCACCACGTTCATGTGTCCCAACTCATCCTGTCTATACCAATCAACCTCCAGCAACTCGAAACCTCTAAACAATTGGCGATTTGAGGCGTTAATTGATGTGATTTCCATCTTATACTTTCGTGATGCTTGAACTTATGTAAACTTTCTTGAAGCATTAATATAATGAATTTTCATGGATTTCAGCATACCTTGTTTCTTTTTCTTATGTTCTTGGCACTCATGTTCTTGTTATGTCTTTCTTGTCATTCTTTTTTTCCTTTACTTGCTTTCTTTTGGTTCGAATTCCATGGGACTCTTATTCTAGAAAACATTTGGTGGTCATGAAACCCACGTGTGCAAGTGTTCTTTGCAAAAAAAAAAAGAACAAAAACAAAAAAAGGGAGATGTGAAAAAAAATGAATCAAAAAGAGAAAATAAAGAGAGCAAATAAGTAATCATTTGGTGTGCATTACCCTTTTGTCTCTAAATTAAAATTTTTGAAAATGAGCAATCAAGATTTGAAATGAAGATTGATCATCTTTCTCTCTCCTTCACGAGAATTCATCTTTTATTATCACTCATTGTCCCGTTTTGAGCTTAAAAGTTTTCTTCAATAAACCCTGGATAAGGATTAACCTCTACACTAGGAGATAGCACAAAATAAATGTTGATTGTTATGGTGACTATTTTGAAGCATAATGGAAAAAGAGAAAATGAAGAAAAGGTTAATAGGGCAGGAAGTAAAAAAAATGATGAAAAATTAGAAAAAAAGAAACAAAAAAAGAAGGAAAAGAAAGAAGAAAGAAAATGAAATGAAATGGGTCATGACAAAGGTGAATGATTGAAGTGAAAAGAAAAGGGGAAGAAATGGAGAACAATAAAAGAAAAGTGTGCTTTAAAGTGCAAAAGTAATTGACAAAATTTAATTTTGAACAAGAATCTTTGGTCCTATTCAACCCTTAAACACTTGTTGAGCCTTATATCTTTCATTTCATAACCACTAACCTTGGTCACACTACAATCCTCAAAAAGTCCATTCTGATCAATGAATGGTTATTTTTTTTTTATAAGTTTTAATTTTAAGGCAAAAGGTTATGCTCATTCAAGTATCTAGCTCATTGCTCCTTAAAAAAAATAAACTTACACTGGTGCAAATCTTTTGGCTCAATTTGGCCTTATACTAGGACAAATTTCTACCCTGATCAATTTGACTCTAAATTAGGACAATTTCATTTTTCCCTGGTTCAATTTAACCTACACTAGGGCAAATCTTTTAGTCACTATGGTGAGGTTTTGCCTTATTCAATTCAGTCTTAGGTTGGGGCAAATCTTTTGGTCACTAAGGCAAGTTTTTGCCTTATTCAATTCAGTCCTAGACTGAGGCAAATTTCTCTTTGGTTCAATTTGGCCATATACTAGGACAAGTTTTTATCCTGTTCGATTCGACTCTAAATTGAGATAATTTTTCTTTTCCCTAGTTCAATTTGACCTACACTGGGGAAAATCTTTTAGTCACTAGGGCGAGTTTCTACCCTATTCAATTCAGCCCTAGACCGGGACAAATTTCTCTGTGGTTCAATTTGGCTTGATGTAGATGCTCAGCAAAAGGAAATCACTGGTCATAATGTCTAGTAGGTAACTAAAGATCAATTTCATGAAAATCAAACCAATCCATATTAGGGCAACACCACTTTGAATATCATACTATTTTTTGTGTCTTTTTTCATATATTCATCCTTTATAAATACTCTTTGTGTAGTCAAACTTTCAAGACCAATCTGGAAGTTATTCACTTCTTTTTTGTTGTACTTTTGAATTCATGTTTGTCTGTTACGTAATGCTTCAGGTAATGTGAATATGAGTACAACACTATAATTTGACCATCTAATGATAATCCCCTAATAAAAAATTCAGATCAAAAAAAGCTTAGAAGTTCCATTTGAAGGGAAAAATGATATCCCATGGGATAATCTAAAAACAAGAGGTACCCGAAAAAAAAAAGAGAGAGATGGAAGTCAGTATTTTGAAGAAAGTGTGTCACAAAGTTCATACAAATTAAAAGTCAAAAAACGAGCATGAAAGCAAGTTTAGTTGTATAAGATTTTTCGAGGAAGCGCATGGTTCAAGGAAATCTTAATTTTATTAAGAGACTTTTCAAAGATAGTTTTTTGTAAGTCCTTGGCTTGATGGATTTACAAAACTCTAGGTCCATGGCCTGATGAGGTGTCAAAAAAAATTCATGTCATTGGCTTGATGGCTTTACAAAACTTCATGACCTGATGACGTGTCAAAAAAATAAATAAATCTCAAGTCCATGGCTTGATGACATGCTTTTACAAAATTTAGGTCCATGACTTAATGATTTTTCCTAAAATAAAAATAAAAAAAAGAAAGAGAAAAGGAAAACATAGGAAGGTTTCATGTCATTTAACTTTTGGTCACATTGCCATATTATTTAAAAGGAAAAAAAAGAAGAAAAAAAGAAGAATAAGAAGAATAAGAAAGAAAAAATCCTTTTGGGCCAAGATGCTCATTGCCTTTTAAAATTCCTGTCTTTTAAATTTCGAGTCAAGCCCATTGTCTTTTTAAATTCTGGGTCATGCCCACTGTCTTTTAAATTTTGGGTCAAGTCTGTTGTCTTTTAGATTTCGGGTCAAGCCCACTGTCATTTAAATTTTAGGCCAAACCCACTATCATTTAAATTTTGGGTCAAGTCCACTGTCATTTAAATTTCAAGCCAAGCTCATTGTCTTTTAAATTTCGAGCTAAACCCACTATCTTTTAAATTTCGGGTCAAGCTCACTATCTTTTAAATTCTGAGTCAAGTCCATTGTCTTTTTTCAATTTCGGGTCAAGCCCACTGTCTTTTAAATTTTGAGCTAAGCCCACTGTCTTTTAAATTATGGGTCAAGCCCACTGTCTTTTAAATTTTGGGCTAAGCCCATTGTCTTTTAAAATTTCGGGTTAAGCCCACTGTCCTTTAAATTTTGGACAAAGCCCATTGTCTTTTAAATTCGAAGTCAAGCCCACTGTCTTTAAATTTTGAGCCAAGCCCGCTATCTTTTAAATTATAGGTCAAGCCCACTGTCTTTTAAATTTCAGGCTAAGCTCACTGTCTTTTAAATTTTGAATCACAAGGTCACTCAATGTCATTTAAGTTCCCATTTTTTTAATAAAATCTTTTTAATCAATGACCGTCAATTGAGCTGCGATAATTTGTTGGCAAGGCGGTGACATCTCTGGCTTTACGCTGAGCTTCACCCTAGTAGGATTAATGATGCTGCAATATCTCGAAATGCGCATTTGAGCTTATTAGTTTTCAATTTGCGTCTTTGTCTTGTCCTTTTACTTCATCTCATGCATTGCCGAACAAAATTTAAGTTCACGTCTTTACTCATTTCTTACAACAACAATATGAAAAACTACTATTATTCACAGTCTCTAGTAAGAAACAAGTAAAGAGGGGCAATTGTAAACACCCAACTTTGTTCAAGTCATTAAAATCCTTAAAAAAACAAATAATAATAATAATAATAATAATAATAATAATAATAATAATAATAATAATAATAATAATAATTGATTACATTTAAAAAAAAGGAAAAAAAAGGAAGGGATTTTTGCACGTTATGGTCAGATTAGTTTCTGTTTAAACTCACCATGCCCCAACCAAACTAAATATCTAACCATTAGTTGAAATGCAACCTTCCATTATCTTTTTTTTTTTTTTTGCAACCATCTGTCGAGCCTGCCAAACATCCTGCAACCCAAAGCTCAATGCAAAGAGGGGATGCACAAAAATGAGAAATTTGCAGACATGGGAACTTGGAGAACGTCACAAACCCAAAGAAAATTCATGAAAAAAGAAACTGAGCTACACCTGCAATAAGCCACCCTATGCTACACATTTTCTCCTCTATGTTCACACTTGTTGTTTCAGCTTTATATTTCCTGATCTATAAAGAATGGATGGAACATAGAACAAAAGGGGGCTAAGCATTTTTTTTTAAACCATTTTTCACTAGGACAAAGAAAACTCTCTGCATTTTGAACTATCTTCATCATCAACAATCCCTCACTGGTAAGCTGCCTCTCCATCACCAAAAGCCACCATGACCACAAACCCTCATCTTCAACCTCCATCACCATAAACCCATAAACACCAAACCCAGCAACCTTCATCACCATAAGCCCATAAACACCAAACCCAAAGAACCTTCATCATCATCAAAACCACCAAAAGCCACCATGACCACAAACCCTCATCTTCAACCTTCATCATGACCGGTAAACCTAAACCACCACGCACCGGCCAACACCATGAGTGACCCAAACCACCCAAACAACCAAAGCACCACCGTATAACCCCACCACCATAAATAACCTCTCCATCCTACCATAACCACCACGTCCAAACTTTTATCCTCACACCGCAACCGTGCTCATCAGCCACTTAAACCACCCAAACCGTTCTCAACCAAACAAAAATCAAACAACCAAACAGCCACCCAACAGCACCACCAGCCAGCTCCTCCCAAACTCCCACCACCGACCAGATCTGAGTGACCCGCGAACCATGATCCTCGAGTCCTCAACTGCGACCCGCGACCTGCAGCCCAGCACTCGCTCCGCTATCGAACCCAGACCAGAGCTCCAGATACCACACGTGCACCACCACAGACCAGATTGGCGTCACGCCTCTCGCGGTCTTATCGCACTGCTGCTCTCGTCGACCTTTCATCCGGAACCACCAGCACAAGAGCACCGCTCAGACTTGTCGCGCGCGCACCTCATGCTGTCCAGCCGCCATCTCACTGCACACCAGTCGCCATCCACGCACAAGCCGCCAGACACCATGAACTATCACTGGACTGTCGTCGTCTGGATCTCCACTGTTTATGCTCCATCGTAACCCCTTTCCCTCTATTTTGTTGTTTCTGTTACAGATACTAAAAGTCTCTTTCTTCATTCATTTGTTTGTTTTGCTTTGTTTTTTTTTTAATGACTTGTTGATTTTTAAAAAAAATTGTTAAAATTTTTTTTAAAAAAAAGAAATATTACGAAGAATTCAGATGGATTATTAAAAAGGAAATAAGAAAAGGAAAAGAATATTAACATGATAAATTAGTCAAATAATTTAGGTTAAGTTTTGTTTTTTTTTAATAAATAATAATAATAATAATAATAATAGAATAATTGAAGCTTGTTAATAAGAATAAAATGAAATTAGTTGAGTTGTGATGACTTGTTAATCCTATAACTTTTAAAATCATCTAAGTTGTGATAGTTTGATGATTTATTTTTTTCTAAACAAAAAAAAATCAAATAAATTTTCAAAACAAAAAAAAAATATTTTCAAAATTAAAAATAACCAATTCACAATCGTTTTTCTAAAGAACGACATGGCTTTGAATTCCTTTTTAATTTATCTTTTAAACAAAATGGTTAAAACAAATATATTTTTAGATTATTAAGTTTTGCACAACTGACTTAAGATACCATCTCAGGACGGATATGTTAGAAGTACTGTAGGATTAAGTTTTCATCTTTCCTTATGCATAATCGACTTCTGAATCTAATCTAGTTTCAAAGACTATTTTCTAAGAAAAGTTTTCCCAATTTTTCCTAATTCAAATAAAATTTGTAACGACTTCATTTTATTTATTTCTCACCACTCCCGCTGGGATCCCAGTTGCGACAATTGGTACCTTGATCCTTAAGAAACGACTCGATTCGCTACCTTGTGCTACAAGTTATCGGTAGAATTGAAATTTTGTTATTTGGTTGAGCTCAGTACTCGAATCAGCGCTCAAGCGCCTAGAACATAAAATCAGATCCTCGTTGTTGCGCGCGCGCTCAAGCGCTAGCTTCCCAGCACCTAAGCAATGGGACACCAGAAAACTATTTCCTTGTTTCTACCTTGTGAGCGCCTGAGCATTGGCTTCTGGACGCTTAGGCACTAGACCTCCAGAATGCCAATTTCAGCTTTTCTTCCTTGTTTAAGCATCCAGTATTCTTCCATGTGTAATCACCAACCAAAAATAATTAAAACATGTAATAAGAACACAGTTTAAGAAAATAAAAACATAATTAAATTTGAGAATTAAGCTCAATCAAAAGGGATTGGAAGAAGGTGAAAATCAAGATTTTGAACCATAAAAACATGAGTTTTTGGAGGTTTATCATCACCCCTACCTCATCCTCGTGCCTAAGGATGCAACTAATAACATATAGATGAGCCGACACTCCAAGATTCTAGCAAGGAGGCCCAGGACTGCCACCATCGCCCCACCAGGTGCACTCCAAGATGGTGGGCATCGTCTAGCTCATCTTTTTTTCCTAGTTTGCTTTTTCAACCATTTGGGTTAGATTTGTAAAAATTAGTAAAAGTTAGATCTTTTGTTGGATTTGTTCTTAATGAAACTCAAAAAGGTATGTGTTGAACTAACTGAGAAATGTACCTTAGAAGGTAAAACCAAATTGTTTTCATGCAAGTTTAGAGAATAAAGTGTGGATTCTATTTAAATTGTACTGATTTACTTTCTTTCCAGGATGATTTACTGCTCTTCACAAAGCAGTAATTGGCAAAAAGCATACCGCAGCCAACTATCTCCTAAAAAATTCAATTAACCAGTCTATACAGGATAAGTGAGTATAAATTACTTAATTGTTGGATTGCATTGTTGTAGTTGCATATGTGAGCCTTTAATTACTTATCAAGTCAGCATGTACAAATTTCTGGCATTACATGAATTTCCAAGATAGTTTATTGAAATATATGTATTGATAGTTTTTTCATTTTGTCTCATGAAAAGTGCAAATTGCTCTCATGCTATGGAGCACGACATCATCTCCATTGTAAAGGCAGTGGTGGTTATGAGATTGAGAACGACATTAGACTTGATATAAGATTTACTCGTTTGTCTGTGAGGTTAGTATGTGCAATTTTGTGGAGTTGCATGAATCTATCAAATTCAAAATAAACTTCATCAACCTTTAACTTCAAGTACTATACACATTTATTTCAAAGCATCATATTTTGATGTTCTTCATAGTTTTGTTTCTTTTGAACATGTCAAAAGAAGACAAATTAAAATAAAATAGTATAGTAAATACAATAAATCTAAGAAGTCATCGATGACTTTAATTAGAGAAGAAACCATAATACTGTACTACACAAATGTAAAAAGAACCAAACAACTGTGGGGTTTAAAGTTTTAAAGACACTTTAACTGTGAGGATATCATAAATGACATCAACAGTAAACACGATCCAAACTTGTAGTGGCTCCTTGAAGGAAGATTATGGATAAAGATCAAGATATCAAACACATCTACACAAAAATTTTTAAAAAAATAACTTTAAAATATTTCACAAACATGTATATAGTTAAGACAATTGGTACTGATGAACATACACAACAATAAATAACAATTACCTAGTTAAGACAAATTTTCACATACTTCCTTGTAGACCACATTAATTGTCATATTGGGATGAAGGTCTTCAAAATTTTCAATAAGAATCCATAATCCTTGTTTGCTTTTAACCCTTGAAAGGGCAACATATAATTGGCCATGAGTGAAAACTGGCCTTGGAAGATACAAAACATAAGAGAGTGCTTATCCTTGTGATTTGTTAATTGTCATAAAAAAATAAACACATATTGAGAATTGTCTTCTTTGAAACCTGAAAGGTAGATTTTGATTATTTGGTATCATGCTCATCCTAGGAATGAAAACAGTCTCTCCAACTTTATTCCCAGTTAGTACCATGCACTCAATGACATGATTTCCCAATCTTCTTATTTGTAGCCTTGTTCCATTGCACAAACTATTAGATTGATCAATATATATTTCTTAATAATATTACTGGCACTCCAACTTTTAAACATAATTTATTATTGTAGATTTTTTGCAAGCGCATGGATCATTCAAGTAGTAAAATAAGATCGTTCCCACGATGATCGATTTGAGTACTAACTGTTACAGCAATACCAATTATTAAAGTGATCGAAAACAATTATGAAATCGCAATCTTAAACAAAATAAGAAATTAATTAATAATGCAAGTAAATAGATTAAAAAGATATATAATTCAACCAAGTTTTTAAAGGCCTAGGACTAGGATTTCACTATAATACCCACTATGCTGAATATCTATTCTATCTTTACTAATGATCAATTAAGTTCTTCAATACGATTTGTCCTAAATTATTTAAAGTTCAATATGTTGGTACTAAAAATGTGTAAAAATCCTATTAATCTCATTCTCATAGCAATTAATTGAGTTATAAAACATTAAGTTCTGTGACAACCGTTTTGCTCCTCGAAGGATTTAAGTCTACCTCTAGGTCTCAATTCCTAAGTTCAATTATTATGTTTACAAGCAATCAGATTTCATCTCTTGCTCATTTACCTAATGCCTGAGATCATGTAAATATGGCACACAACATACCACAAACATTAAGAATACTAAGAATGAATCAAGAATAATAATTTCTCATTAACAAAAAATTGAATCAATAATTCAACATAGAAGAATAAAGAATTACATCACAATCCTAAGAATTAGAAAATTAGCCACACATTGCCATTGAAGCACAAACAAAAATAATAGACAAAGAGGCAATCATGATTCTATCTAAAAGTAAGAAAACAAAAAGGAAGAAAGGGAAGAAGAAGAAAACTAGATGTCTTCGATGAATGCCTCCTTGAACTCGTGTCAAATCTTGTGCCTCCAATCCTTGGTAAAAGCTACCCACCCTCTTCCTCCTTGTCTATTAATAAGAGATTTAACCTAATAGGAGTGTGTCTTGCATAAAATCTCCTTAATTGGTTCCCAAGCAATCTTAATTGGCTCCCAAGTAATAAAAATATATTGATTAGATTTAGGAAACTCAATCTCCTTAATTGTTTCTTAAGTAATAAAAAGATCTTGATTGGATTTAGAAAATCAATTTTTAGGAAACTTAACCTCCTAAATTATTTAAAGTTCAATATCTTGGTATTAAAAATGTGTAAAAATCCTATTAATCTCATTCTCATAGCAATTAATTGAGTTATAACACATTAAGTTCTGTGACAACTGTTTTGCTCCTCGAAGGATTTAAGTCTACCTCTAAGTCTCAATTCCTAAGTTCAATTATTATGTTTACAAGCAATCAGATTTCATCTCTTGCTCATTTACCTAATGCCTGAGATCATGTAAATATGGTGCACAACATACCACAAACATTAAGAATACTAAGAATGAATCAAGAATAATAATTTCTCATTAACAAAAAATTGAATCAATAATTCAACATAGAAGAATAAAGAATTACATCACAATCCTAAGAATTAGAAAATTAGCCACACATGGCCATTGAAGCACAAACAAAAATAATAGACAAAGAGGCAATCATGATTCTATCTAAAAGTAAGAAAACAAAAAGGATGAAAGGGAAGAAGAAGAAAACTAGATGTCTTCGATGAATGCCTCCTTGAACTCGTGTCAAATCTTGTGCCTCCAATCCTTGGTAAAAGCTACCCACCCTCTTCCTCCTTGTCTATTAATAAGAGATTTAACCTAATAGGAGTGTGTCTTGCATAAAATCTCCTTAATTGGTTCCCAAGCAATCTTAATTGGCTCCCAAGTAATAAAAATATATTGATTAAATTTAGGAAACTCAATCTCCTTAATTGTTTCTTAAGTGATAAAAAGATCTTGATTGGATTTAGAAAATCAATTTTTAGGAAACTTAACCTCCTTTTATTGAAGGCTGGCAGATTGTCGTCTTTTTCTCTATTTATTTTTCTCATCCTTCAGATGACAAAATCAACCTTTGAGGTCAACATAAGAGTTGTTGCATTTTCTATTAGCTTTTCAACACCACAAGAATCACGTCAATCCGATCTTTGTAACCTAAGATATGGTCCAAATACTACAGCAAAGTCATGAAATATGAGTTGAATTCGAGATTACAACAAACTTCTTGCTCTTTAAGGATCCTTATTTAATCTTCAATGATCTTATCTTTAAGTTTTCACACTTAATTGAAACTTTAGGTGAGACATAAGATTTAGATAAGATCTCTTCAAAACTCTATCTTTAGGATCCTTATTTTATCTAAAATTCTCTATATTTATCTTGAAAATTATAATATGAATAAAAGATTAGAAAAAATATATCATTATATAAAACTCAAATAAAATAATTAAAATCAAATAAAAATAAATAAAATTAAATAAAAATTTTAATAAATAAACCCAAAGATGTGTGTATTTTTACACTCATCACTTACGCGGAGGAAGTTTAGAACAATTTAGGGCATTCAATACCTCTGGGGAAATGCATCTAATTCGTTTTCAACATTTCCATCTTCCTTGCATATTGAATTAGAACTCAAATAAATTTTCTCCTCCTTGGATGCATGTCATCATGTAATTATTTACTCTTCCAACTACTTCAAGAGAATGGGCCAAAATTGTTCTTTCTTTGAAGTAGTTCATATTTGACATGTTCTGCAACAAATGAGGATAAGAAAAATGGACCAAATCATCAAACCCCGTTGCAGAATTGTTAATAAGAATGTCATCTGGAATTTGTATTTCTGCTTCACCATCATTTGGTGCTCCAGTGTTTCCATCACCTATAGTTAACAGTCATTGTGAAAATTCAGATAAATCAGATGCATTTAAGTTTGATGATCTAATTCCAAGTCTCATGTTCTTTGTCAAGTGAAGAACTTAACAAAAAGACCACAGGCATGAAGAATTTATTGTTGTATTTACCACATCCTGTCTGGATCCTCTAGGAATGACAGGTAAGATTTGTCTAAAATCCCGCCCAATACTGCAACTTTTCCTCTAAATGGCAACTCAAAGTTATATGAACCAGAGAATTTTAGAATGTCTTTCAAACACTTATCTAAAGCTTCATAGCAAAACTTACTCATCATTGGAGTTCCGTCCCAAATTATTAACTTAGCTCTATTTAGTAATTTAGTAAGAGGGTTGCCTTGTTTGATGTTACATGTTCAATCTTCATTTACAAATATAGGAATCTTGAATCTTGAATGTGCAGTCCTTCTTCCTAGTAACAACAAGGAAGTAATTCGACTCGATGCAACATTAAGAACAATATCCCCTCTAAGGCAGATAGATGCTAATAGTGTGTTCCAAATGAAAGTTTTACATGTTCCACCATAACCATAAACAAAGAAAAATCCACCTTTGTTTGCATAAACAACAACAACAATTTTATCATAAGCATTCCTTTGTTCATTGGTTTGATATAAAAGTTTGTTTATTAAGAACAAAAAAAAGAAATGACAACCTCTAATCTAAGTTTTTCCTCTGTCTATAAAGAATATCATCAGAAAGTTCTTGCCAACAATTAGTCCAAACAAATTCTAGCAAACTCATATTATTAGAAATCAACATTATGACAAAGAGCCTCCTAAGGTAATTTCCAGAAGCCCAAAAACTCGCTTCCTTCACTGCATCAACAAATTCTTTATCATCTTGCAACAAACCAAGAGCATAATTAATATGTCTCCTTGAAAGTATTGTAGGTCTTGTTATTCATAGTCTTGATATCATCATAGCTCTTGCATCCTTTTTGAACATTTAAAAGGAGTCTCAAATAGAAATCTTCACCACTTGCATGAGGTGCATGTGATATTCTACCAATTGAAAAACCTTGCTTCCTAGGAAACCATATGCCCTTATCTTCTTTCCAAACAAATTTTGTGGAAAATTCTGCATAAGTAATATTTCTTCCTTGATAAATTTTATTGGCCTCCATCCAACCAACCTAGAAACATTGATTTCTTCATATAAGCTTTGTCCATAACTTTGTCTCATTGTCTTTATACACAACACTTTGTTCATTTGGAAGAAGGAACGGCAATCTAACAACCGGAAGCTCTCTATGATGTATCTCAAATCCAAATAATCTCCAAGTCGCCTCACATGCAAAGATGTATCTACAATCATAATAATTTTTAATTTCATCAATAACTTCATTGGAATTTGCAGACTGATGAGTACGAAACACAGCAGTTGTCACTCTATCATTGCCTTTATGAACATATTTAAATAGGTATTTTGTTGAACTTGTCTGACATGTCTGACATGTGTACTCAACATTAATGTGAACTTTATATTTTAGAAGTAGCTTAGAATTGTATGGGATTATGTATCTATTATCCAGCACACACTTCTTTCTTGCAGGGACGGACCCACGCTATTGGGTTTGGGGCACATGTTCTCATTAAAAAAAATATATCTATTAATATATATGTAATATATTATTTTTATTTTTTATAAAATTTAAAAAATTTTACTTAAATATAAAGTTAATTAAATAAATTTTAATTTTATTACATAATCATATTTATATGTATAACTATGAATCAATTTTAAATAATTTATATGTAAATTTTTCTTAAATAAACTAACATTTATATACATTAAAAAATAATAATAATCACATTAATATTATATATAAAAAAATATAACAAAAATATTACAATTTTTAAATAAAAATTATTCATTAAATAAAATAAAAAATTTTGTCTTCACTAACAAAATTTTCTGAGTCCGTTACTACGTTACTACTTTCTTGTGATAGTTCTTCCATTATCTCTTCTTTTGTATTTAGGAAAACATTCATCATCAATAATCGTTCGGGTACTGAACTCTTTAGGAAAGTATTTAGAACACTTTCCATTATTCACACACGGAGAACTTTTATTGTATGCACCACATGGTCCATGAACCATATATTTTTGTACAGCTGCAAACAGGTTTGGATTTGTTCTTTTGTCTAGAATTTCTGCAAATATAATCTTATCAATATCTTATGGTGTTTTGGGTTGGAATTGCGGTATATACCAATTTGTGATTAATTTTTTTATAAAAAAAATTGTGATTAAAATATTTTTTATAAAAAACATTTTCTACAAAAAAAAAAAATGTGATTAAAATATTTTAATAAAGAACTTGTTTTTTCTTGTCCATTATAGATCACAGATTTTGTAAAGAGATTAATTTTAATATATTGTCATTGTAAATTTTTTTATATTATTAATTAATTATATATTACCATATATATAATTTTTAAAATAATTATTATAAGAGTTAAATATTTGATAATGTGATAATATATAATTAAATGATAATATAAAAAATTTATATAGACAATAATTCACTTATATTAAATCCTTATGTTAAAATAGGGAGCAATATAATTGAAAGGCATTATTATTATTAACACTCTCAATTGTTTTTTGACACTTCTTATTAATTACTCATAATTTTTTTTTAAAATTTAAAATTTTGATTAATTAATAAAAAATATAAATAAATATTTTAGAGTGCAAATAATCTCACACATAATAGAAATATATGATCCTACCTACCAACAAATTAATTAATTTAACGAAAGGAGATTACGCCACCGCATTAACAAACCGCGTTCTAGAAAACCGGACAGGCAACTAGATAAAGAAATTAAATAATTAAAACAATGAAATAGAAAAATCGTTTTATTTACTATTAAATATCATTTTATTTTATTTTAAGTAAAAATGTAAGAAGAAGAAACAGCAAAAAGAGAAAAGACGCGGTTGGGATTGAATGGTCCTTCTACGATTCGAGAGGAGGATTTACTCGCACCTGGCCAAATTATATCTTGGATGTTTGTCAATCATCTTTTGTTGCAGCAGATAAAACCCACAAACCCACATAAATTATAAAATCGAAGAGGGCTATGGCTATGACTCTTCATTGATTTTGGTAGGTTTTCATTCTCGATCTCAAAACTTGACAATTTCATGTGATAATAATATTTGATTATTTTTGTGCAACTTTCTTTCTTTTTTGATTTTATAAATATAAATTTAATTGTTTATTTTGCGTGTCAAATACGATCATGTCGCTTTGCAGCTTCTGCGATCCTGTCCTTTCCTTGAACTATTAGTTGTCAACGATACATAAACATCCGGCTAACTTGCATTGTATTTGTATATATATACGGGCGGTGACGTGTTTTCGTCATGTCAAACAATGAATTTATCAATGCTTAAAGATCCTTCTTCTTTTAATTCCCTGGGTTTTTAATTTTTGCTTAACAATCTCTCACCTACCGACCCGAGTTATTATGTTTTTGCTGTTCAAAAAACCCTCTCCCAACAAATAAATTATTGTAGCTGCTGCTATTTCTGTTCTTTGGCAAGGTGATGATTCGATTTTTTCTTTTCCTTTCTTTCTTTAATTTGATGATTTGATCTGTGGGGATTTTAGATTTGTTTCGGTTTCTGTGTTTAGGTCTTTGGGCTTTTTTATTTAATGCCGCCATTGTATATCTTAACGGTAAATGAAAGAAAAAATAATACCTTTCTGGCTTTCTGGTTCATGGGTTTCATTCGATTGCTAGAGTATTGAAGAACCCAAGTTTCGGGTTTTCATTTCAGAAAAAATAGTTGTGTTTTTTCTTTTTCTTTATTTTCCAGAAATGGCGAGATTCGATCATTTCTGGATGAATTCATCGTGTGAACTCTGATGGCTGCGAGTCTATCTGTTTTTGGCTTTTGGTTCAAAGTTGTATTGGCTTCTTGTTTCAGGAATCAAGGAATAAAGCATCGTGATTTTTGGAGGACAAATTCACAAACAGAACATTATGGAGGAAGCAATGGTGGCAAGGTATTGGTGTTATATGTGCTCTCAGATGGTCAATCCCATCATGGAAGTGGAGATTAAATGCCCATTTTGCCAAAGTGGATTTGTTGAAGAAATGAGTAGCACCACCATCACCACCAGCAGCGACATTCACAATACGCCAGAAGCTGATTTTGGATCCAATAGGGCTCCCCTATCCCTTTGGGCGCCCATCTTGCTAGGCATGATGGGCAATTCACGTCATCATCGAAGAATGAGACGAATAGAGCTTGATGATGATGATGATAATGGTAATCCTGATGACATTGTAGCACGCCATGGTGGAGAAACTGAATACGATCAAGAGCTTGAGTCCATCCTTCGGAGGAGAAGGAGAAGCTCAGCAACCATTCTACAATTGCTCCAAGGCATTAGAGCTGGACTGGCATCTGAATCATATGAGAATACTGACAGTGGTGACCGTGACAGGGAAAGAGAGAGAGAAAGAGAAAGAGAGCGTGTAATCTTGATCAATCCTTTTAGTCAGACCATTATTGTTCAAGGTTCCTATGATTCAAACCGAGGTCAAAGCGATAATCATAGCCCCATTGGTTCTCTGGGTGACTATTTCATAGGGCCTGGTTTGGATTTATTGTTGCAACATTTGGCTGAGAATGATCCCAATAGGTATGGAACACCACCTGCACAAAAGGAGGCCATTGAAGCACTGCCTACCGTGACAATCAATGAGAATTTGCAGTGTTCTGTGTGTCTGGATGATTTTGAAGTTGGTTCTGAAGCTAAAGAGATGCCTTGTAAACATAGGTTTCATAATGGGTGTATCCTACCCTGGCTGGAGCTTCACAGTTCTTGTCCGGTTTGCAGGTTTCAATTGCCAGTGGATGAATCTAAGCAAGATTCTGATGCGTCAAGGAATAGCAGTAACCAAAGGGAGGATGGAAATATCGGACATGACAATGCTGAAGAAGGAGATAGTGGAGGGAGAAGTGCAAGTGGGGGTAGAAGATTTACATTTCCATGGCCTTTCAATGGATTATTTTCTTCATCTAACTTTTCATCATCTTCTAGTTCCAATGCAAACGGAAATGATACTCAATCAGAAGACAACTGAGTATTCTTGCATCTCTGTTGTGTTATCATATGCTGCCTTGCTTATGTACATAGTGTCTTATCAATTAAAGGATCCAATGTTAAGAGAAGAAGTTGTGATTTTTAATGTGGCTTTGTTTTTGCTAAATTTTGTGCTTCCTAGAATTCCAGTTGTTGCTATATTTCCTTCAAATTTTACCACCGAACTTGGTACCTGTATAATTTTCGTTGGTGGTGTTATTTTCCTATCTCATTAATTTGTTCTACATTGATACATTGTATATTATGCTTGGCTTTGAAATACTCAACTTGTAAAATTCAATTTTTTAGGCCTTGGCTCGTGGAAAGTATTGGCGTAGGAAATGTTGCTCGCCTATAATAGGGTGGTGTTTGACTTTATTTCCGTTTTTATTTTCAGAGGTGACTTTGTTTAAAAGAAAAGGGAAAATAGGTTGATGATCGGTTTGTTCTTTGTTTTTTATTTTTAATTGATATATTTTCATTCATAATTATAAAAATGTCACATTATTTTTTATTTTGTTTCATGTTTTCATGATATTGTGAAGAAAAAAGTGAAAATAACAAACACAATTTTGTGAATATTTTTACTATGTCTTTTTACAAAATTCTGAAAGTAAGAAATAAAATAAAAATAAAGTGATATTTTTATTATAAATAAAAATATATCAATTAAAAATGAAAATAAAAAGTAAACCAAAGCTTCACACAAAAAAATAAAAAATTGAAATATTTTAAGCTTTGGTTATTTCTAATGACATAGAAATATACAAACACTGATGTATATTGATCCGAATAGGAGGGATTTGAGTCTTTTAAATATTTGATTTTTTATTTAATATTTAGATTTATGTGTATAGAAATAACACTATTAAAAAAATTTTATTTTGAGAAATTAGTCTCTCATTTATCGAGTGAGTGAATATTCTAAATATCTATATATAAACAATTTTTTTTAAAATTTTGGCACTTATAATGAGAGAAAGAAAACATATGCTTTCATAAGTATTAAAAAACCCAAACTGTGAACTTCCTGGAGCACTACTTACTTCTGGGCAAGTAACACGGGTGAAACGAAAATCCTCATATGTCAAGTGGTATTATTTGTCTTCGTTCGTCTAATGAGATTAATTGACCTGAATATATGTATAAATTATAAAAACTTTTTAAAAATAAAAGAATGAAATACCTCATTTTGTGGCAAGCAGCCGCCAGCCATAGAAGAAATTCTGTATGCTCCTATTAGAGTTGATAAAATGGGTCAACTCGTTCAAACCTGTTTCAACCCGCTAAAATACGGAGTTAGGTGAGTTAGTCCGTTTTAAAAAATAGGTTGGAAGAATTAACTCACCCTACTTTAAGGCGGGTCAGCGGGTTGACGAGTTAGCCCGCATAAAAGATAAAATGAGAAAAAATAGATGAGTTGGCAGGTCAACCGGCTTAACTCGCCTAAAAAATAAAAAAAAAGTTATATAAAAAATCAATAAATACTATAAAAAAATAATAAATAATAATAATAATAAATTACAAATCACATATGTTACCAAGTGGCCTCAATACTCAAGAGGGATGGGTGAATTGAGTATGAAAACTAAGTTCGTAAATCTTTCGTAAATCGTTTGATAAACAATTTTCGTTGAAGCTAATTGATGATTAGAGATGATTGAATATAAAAGATAAACACTTTCACTTATAAATGCAATAGCCAAAGGTACTAATAATCAAGCAAATCAATAAAACAGTACTTAATATAAAGAGAATGGTTTAGAGAAAACAAACATAATGATTTATCCTGGTTCAATCATCAATCCACTTGTGATCTATGTCTAGTCCCCAAGCAACAACTTGAGATTTTTCACTATATCTTCAAGTTTCAATGGGTGCTTGACAACCACTACAACCTTGAGCACTCAACACTTTGGGATACCTCACCCTTGGAGCTTGAGTCTCTTCAACTAAGGGATACCTCACCCTTTACACTTTGGAGGGATGCCTCACCCTCTTTACAAATCAATAATGATAGATTGAATGAAGCTCTCACTAGAGCAGATGATTACAAATTGAAGCTCTAATATGCTCTCAAAGATTTTTCACGTTTTTGGCAGAAAACAGAGTAAGAAATGGATTTGATGATTGATTCATGTTTGGAAGTATTGGTGATCAGTTTTGGTTCAAGGTCAACCTCAAATAAAGACCCAACTTTGGTATTTATAAGTTTCTCAATTAATAGAGCCGTTGGGGTGGTTTGGGCATGCATTTAATGCATTTAATATAGTCATTGGACGTTGTCAAGGTTCGTGTAATCGATTACACAACTTATGTAATCGATTACATTGTTGTTCTAACGTGTTCTTGGCTTTCTGGCTCTGTGTAATCGATTACATTATTTGTGTAATCGATTACATGGCTTCTGACTTGCTTGTAATCGATTACAATATCCATGTAATCGATTACATGACTTCTGACTTGTTGTGTAATTGATTACAATATCCATGTAATCGATTACATGACTCTTTGAACGTGTTCTTGCCTTTCTGGGCTTGATGTAATCGATTACATATGTAGTGTAATCGATTATATGGCCTCTGACTTTCTTATAATCGATTACATTATTGTAATAGATTACATGGCTTCTGTTTGCTGTGTAATCGATTACAAATATCATGTAATCCATTACATTGACCTTTGAACACATTTTTCAAGTCCAATAAAGCTTGTAAGTCATTCTTAACACCTCAAGACACTTGATTAAGCATAAATCCTTTTAAGAGTGTTAGATTTAAGATAGAAACTTAAGTTTTCTTGAAAGCCATGTTTAACTTTGAAATTTTCCATTTATTTTGAAATGATATATTGAAAAACCATTTGAGAAATCTTGAGAGCATTTAACATAAATGTTCTAAGTCTTATAACTACATAAACCTCTTGACTTTTTTCTTTGGTCTTGATTTTTCCTTTTGCGCTTGATCTTCTCTTTTGCCTTTGTTATCATCAAAAACCATTTGATATGCCTTAGAGACATAAGCATTCACATTCTCTCCTTTTTGATGATGACAAACTGATCATAGGAAAAAGAAAGAGTTTTTGCAATTGTATATAATAGACATTTAGGCACAATGCTCCCCCGGAGTTTATGCATGATATTGGGTTAGATTTTTCAATAACTCCCCCATACTCATGCAACCTTTAATTAGATTTCATTTCATTTTTCCTTATTTTCTCCCCCGTTGGCATTATAAAAAAGACATAAGCATTTAAAGAAAAAAAATGGACAGCATAACAGCTATATTTCATGATTCCCAAAAATTTTGCCAGAACAAGATATCCAAAGTAATTAATCAGTCCAATCAATATTATCAAACAGCCAATCATTCAAGGCAGAAACAAGTTCATATATCATTAATCAATATGTACAAGGGAACTTATCACAACACCAGTAGCCAATATTTAAAACATCATAAATGTATACCAATGATATATAATCAGAGTCAAAACAGAGTAAATACAAGGTAGTTATCAAAACAAAAACAAAGCATCAAGGCAATGAGCCATGATCACTATCAGTGGCCTCGCTGTCACAAAAGACATCACCCTCTGGATCCGCAGCAGTGTCGTCTAGATCATTGTTATCATCGCTGGGCACAAGATCGTCGTCGGAGTCCAGAAGCTCCTCATCATCAGCAGGGACTCCAGATGGACCTGTGAAGGACAGGGGAACCGGAGAGGTCAGGGATGTGGGAGGTGCAGCAGCAGCGCTCTGAGGAATAGGAGGTCCACCCAAAAGAGATCGAATGGAGGCAAGCTCTTGATCTGAGTAGTCCATCCTTAGCTCAATATGGTCAATCTTCTGCTCTATATGATCCATGCGTGTGTTTACATTAGCGCTCAGGTTACGCATTTCTTGGAGCAGGAGATCAAGAGTAGTAGAAGCGGGAGCAGGGGCAGGGGCAGGATGCTGAGCCTCCTCATCATCGTCACTATCCGGATCATGAGAGATATGACCAAAGGTGCCATGAGCAATGTAATGCCACCTGTCATCCACCTTGTAGAGCTGGAGCTTCTTTAGAGTATGCAACCCAATTGATTGTGGTCCCTTTGAGCTGGTGTCCTTAGACTCTTCAGCCAGCGAAATGCGACAGTGCTCGAGGATTGTGGTTACCAACATGGCGAAGGGGAGAGCAGAGTTCTTCTTTTTCTTGACGTCCAGCATATGCTCTAAAATTTAATAACCCCAGTTAATTGGCCGCCTGGTGGTCATTGCCCATAAGGCCACCACATCATCCTTGAGGACTTGGGAGTAATTCCCTCCCCTGGGAATCAATCCTCGGACCAATAGGTAGTGGAGAACCCTGTTCTCCATAGTGAGGCCAGTGGCCATGATTCTTCGTTTAGGATCACTAGGGGGAGTAGCCAGTCCTAATTAAGGAGAGAAGAGCAGCCTTGTGCTCAAACTCATGCCCCCAAACATTGGCATTTCCACAGAAGTGAGCTCCATCAGGAGTGAGCTTCGTTAACCTATACCATTCAGCCATGGACAACCTTATTTGTTGCTTTTTCACTTCAGAGATGATACAATTATCCTCAACTTTCAGGTTCGCATAAAAGACTCGCACAAGGTTAGGGTAGATGGCTTTCTCTATGCTTAGGAAACCTAGCAAGCCTAAATTTTCTATGGTTCTAAAGCTCGCTAAAGGTTCACTCTCGCAGAAGGTGATGGGAAGATACTTAGGAGAGACGATCTTGCGAAGCTGGAAGTTTTTCCGGAACAACTCAGTTCGCTTCACAATGGAGAAATGTCTCATGAGGTCCAGGCCAGATATGTTACGTGAAGAGCCACCAGAGGACCCTGCAATGGCAACCCCTATTCTTGGGCGCTTTGAACGATGAGAAGATTCAGCCATTGATGAGTAGGAGTAGAGTGGGATGAGTGGTAAATGGTTTGGGGATGAGTGAGGAGAGAGAGAGAGAGACGAGGTTAGGTAAGAGAAATGGAGATGGGGTTCGTGAGAGAAGATGGAGAGATTTGGGTGAGGGATGTGAGGAGATTTGGAGAGATGGGGTGTGTGGAGAGGGATTTTCCGAGATTGAGAGAGGTGAAATGAGGGATTTTGATGGAGACTTGAGTGAGAAATGTGAGAATGTGAGTGTGTAATCGATTACATGCATTCTGGTGGGTATGTAATCAATTATAATTTTGGTGTAATCGATTACATGCTTTCTGGGAACTTTGTAATCGATTACATAGTTGATGTAATCGATTACCTGAGTTCTGAGTTGATTGTAATCAATTACAAAAGGTGTGTAATCGATTACATGCGTGACAGAACCTGTGTAATCGATTACAAAGGCATTGTAATCGATTACCAGCATTCTTTAACTCAGATTTTGCATTTCAAACAGCAAGTAATCAACTTTAATCCATCCAAAACAGTTCCAAAGCAAGTTAGATCATTTCAAATCATCATTCAAACATATAATCTAATCATATTATGATTCAACTCACATAATTGATCAAAATTACCATTTTTACCAAGAATTTCACTATTTTTGGTGAAATTTTGAGGATGTTGAGTTACTTGGGAGTCTTGGGCATGAGGGAGCACCTGCAAAACAACTTAGGGGAAAACTCTAACGCTCAAGTCAGTATTGGATTCAAATATGATGAAAAATTCAGAGATTATGCAGCAGTGTGGCATAATTATGCAGAAAAATACAAGTTTATGCATTAGTTTTTAGGATTATGCAGCAATTATTTAACTTATACATGATTGATCCAATATGTCAAGTTCATTTCTTATATAGAAAAATGCTTCTTTTGCTAGGGGTTTAGTGAAAATGTCAGCTAGTTGCTTAGTGGTTTCTACAAACTCAAGCATACAATCACCCTTTTGAACATGATCTCTAATGAAATGATGTCTTATTTCAATATGTTTAGTCCTAGAATGCAAAATGGGATTTTTGGACAAATTGATTGCACTAGTATTATCACATCTTATGGGGATGTGATCAAGCTCAAGACCATAGTCCAAGAGTTGTTGTTTCATCCAAATGATTTGAGAATAACAACTCCCAGCTGCAACATATTCAGCTTCAGCTATAGACAATGTCACACTATTTTACTTCTTGCTATGCCAAGAAACTAGTGAGCTTCTAAGCAAGTGGCATGTCCCACTAGTGCTCTTTCTATCCATTTTGCACCCAGCAAAATCAGAATCGGAATACCCAATAAGACTACATGAGGCACCTTTAGGGTACCATAAACCCATTTGTGATGTGCCTATTAGATATTTCATTATTCTTTTAACAGCACTTAGGTGTGATTCTTTAGGATTAGCTTGATATCTAGCACACATGCATACACTAAACATTATATCAGGCCTACTTGTAGTGAGATAAAGGAGTGAGCCAATCATACCTCTATATTTCGTAATTTCTACTGATTTACCTCCTTCATCCTTGTCCAAATAGCAAGAGGTGCCCATAGGAGTAGTCATATGCTTGGCATTGTCCATTCCAAACTTCTTGAGCAGTTCCTTGCAATACTTGGATTGACTTATGAGCGTTCCTTCTCTTGTTTGCTTGATTTGGAGACCAAGGAAGAAATTGAGCTCACCTATCATAGACATCTCAAACTCACTTTGCATAATATTTGAAAATTCTTTACAAAGAGAGTTGTTAGTAGCTCCAAATATAATGTCATCAATATAGATTTGAACTAGAAGTATGTCATGCATTTTATATTTTATGAAAAGGGTAGTGTTAACTTTGTCTCTAGAAAAACCTTTTTTTAAAAGGAATTTACTCAACCTTTCATACCAAGCTCCAGGAGCTTGTTTCAAGCCATACAAGGCCTTTTTCAGTTTAAAGACATGGTTGGGCATTTCAAAATCCTCAAAACCAGGAAGTTGTTCTACATACACCTCTTCTTGTATAAAACCATTTAAAAAGGCACTTTTGACATCCATTTGATAGAGTTTGAAATCCATGATGCAAGCATATGCAAGTAACATTCTAATGGCCTCTAACCTAGCTACGGGAGCATAAGTTTCTTCATAGTCTATGCCTTCTTCTTGATTATATCCCTTAGCTACAAGCCTAGCTTTATTTCTTATTATAAGCCCGTTTCATCAAGTTTGTTCCTAAAGACCCATTTGGTGCCAATTATAGGATGATCATTGGGTCTTGGAACTAATTCCCAAACTTGATTTCTCTCAAATTAGTTTAGTTCTTTTTGCATGACCAAGATCTAATGCTCATCATTAATGGCCTCATTTATGTCTTTAGGTTCAACTTGAGAGACAAAGGCTAGGTGATTACATGCATCTCTAAGTGAGTTTCGAGTGATTACCCCTTTTGATACATCACCTATCACTTTGTCAAGAGGATGATATCTTGAAGTCCTTCATTCCTTGGGTAGATCTAAGATTTCTAAATCTTTTTGCCATGAGTGATCAAGGAGTTTCTCTTCTTTCTTCTTGGGCTCTTTCTCTTGATTTTCCAAGTGTGTTTTTGTCAAAATTTCTGCAACATCATCAACAAGCTCCTTTCTCGGCTCATTTGGGTTAGTTTCATCAAATGCAACATGTATGGATTCTTCTATGGTCATAGTTCGTTTATTATAGACTCTAAAGGCCTTACTATGAATAGAATAACCAATGAATATTCTCTCATCAGATTTTACATCAAATTTTTCCAAGTTATCCTTTCCATTATTCAAAACAAAGCATTTACATTCAAAGACATGAAAATGTGACACATTAGGTTTCCTTCCTTTGTACAATTCATATGGGGTTTTCTTTAAAATTGGCCTAATTAGGGCTCTATTTATAACATAACAAGCGGTGTTAACCACATCCGCCCAAAAGTACTTAGGAAGGTTGGCCTCATTGAGCATAGTTCTTGTCATTTCCTCTAAAGATTGATTTTTCCTTTCTACAACACCATTTTGTTGTGGTGTTCTAGGAGCAGAAAAATTATGCTCGATGCCATGTTCATCACAAAAAGTTTCAAATTCATGATTTTCAAATTCACCACCATAGTCACTTCTTATGGATGCAATACAAAAACCTTTTTCGTTTTGGATAACTTTGGCAAGTTTTCTAAATGATTGAAAGGCATCATTCTTGTGAGCCAAGAATAATGTCCATGTAAACCTAGAAAAATCATCCACAATCACTAATGCATAGTAATTCCCACCAAAGCTCATAGTTCTAGAGGGACCAAAAAGATCCATGTGCAAAAGTTGTAAAGGTCTAGAAGTTGAAACTATATTTTTAGCTTTAAAAGAGACCTTTACTTGTTTTCCTTTTTGACATACATCACAAAGTTTGCCTTTTTCAAATTTGAGCTTTGGAAGACCAATCACTAGTTCTTTAGAAACCAATTTGTTTAAGTGATCCATGTGAATGTGAGCAATTCTTCTATGCCATAACCATGAATCATTTTCTTTACTCATAAAGCATTTAGCATCATTTGAGGAGATATTATCGAGACTAATCATATATATATTATTAACTCTATGACCAACAAACTTAACTTGCTTATCATTCTTTTCCTCAATTATACAACAAGAAGAATCAAATATAACTCTATTACCTTTATCACACAATTGACTAATACTAAGCAAATTATGTTTAAGTCCTTCAACAAGCAAAACATTATCAATAGATGATGAATAGACCTTACCAACTTTGCCAATTCCAAGAATCTTCCCTTTGTTGTTATCACCATATGTGACATGACCATGTTTCTTGTGTGTAAGGGAGGAGAACTTGGAGCCATCACCGGTCATGTGCTTGGAGCAACCACTATCAAGATACCAACTTGAGCTCTTGGTCTTCAAGCACACCTACAACACACATTCAAGTTTTAACCTTTGGTACCCAAATTGTCTTGGGTCCTTGTGTGTTAGAGCTAGGCATGGTACCTTTAAGAATCCAAACTCTTTTTATTCCAACTTTAGTGTTTATGTTCTTTCTAACATTACAAGTTGACGCACTATGCCCTTTCTTACCACAATGAAAACATTTGACAAAGGGACTACTTGAGGTATTTGAGGAAACAAAGAAGTTCTTATAAGACTTTTGATGATTGTATGGATTAAATCCTAAACCAGCTTTTTGAAAAACACATTTTTGTCTCCCCAACAAAACATTTAAGTTGTCTCTTCCAAAAGTGAATTTTGCAAGAGTGTTATTCAAATCTTCAATTTCTTTTTCAAAAACTTTGCATGATAAACAAGGTAATGATATGGATGTATTATCATGTGAGGAACAAGTCATGCATAATGAATTAGCATCAATGAGTCCTAAAGTCTCATTTTCAATTTTAAGCTCATTTATTTCCTTAGTTAAAATAGAAACTTTGTTTGCCAATAAGGAGATTGTTTTATTGGAAGATAAAACCATTTTTGTGAGCCTCAAAGATTCATCATGCAATTCTTGAAAGGTATCTTGCAATTCATCATAAGAAGGTGAAGGTTCTAGGTTAGAAGAGGTTACCTCGGTGTCGCTTTCTTCACTTTCTTCTCCTTGAGCCATGAGGCAAAGATGGGCTTCTTCATTCTCTGAATCGTCGGAATAGCCTAAGTCATTGTCCTCCCAAGCTATATATGTTCTTCTTCCTTTCCTTTCCTTAGAAGGCCTTTTCTCAAACTTCTCCGTCTTCTTGAGATACATAGGACACTCCATTTTCATGTGTCCCGATTTTCCACATTCATAGCATTTTGGAGGAGTGGAGGATCCTTCTCTTTTGTGATACGCTTTCTTTTGAGGAAAGGGTGACCTTTTTTGAAATCTCTTGTTCTTTAGGAATCTTCCAAATTTTCTCACAAGGAGACTAAGATTCTCCTCACTTAGCTCCACACTTTCACCATCCTCTTCACCATCTTCATCATCATCTTCAATTGTAGAGGAAGTAGCTTTGAGTGCGATTCCCTTGTTCTTTTTATCATGCTCTTCATTTTGGTTGAGCCTATTTAGTTCCAGCTCATGTTCTTGAAGCTTCCCAAATAAAGTGGCTAGAGACATGGTTGATAAATCTCTTGATTCCACAATCGCCGTTACTTTGGGTTGTCAATTCCTGCTTAGACATCTCAAGACTTTGTTAATAAGATCCTCATTAGGAAATGTCTTTCCCAATGAGATAAGATGATTAACAATATGAGTAAACCTTTTTTGCATATCTTGAATACTTTCACCTTAGTTCATTCTAAACAATTCATATTCATGAGTAAGAGTGTTTATTCGAGATCGTTTTACCTCACTAGTACCTTCATAAGTTACTTGTAGGGTATCCCACATTTCTTTTGCGGTCTTACAATTTGACACCCTAAAGAATTCATCATATCCCAAGGATGTGGTGATGATGTTCTTGGCTCTCAAATTGTATTGGACCTTCTTTTTATCATCATCGGTCCATTCACTTCTAAGTGTATTAATTGTCATACCATCTTTAGTTTGTGTTCGGACAAAAGCACCATTTTCAACGGCATCCCACACATCTAAGTCAATAGCTTCAATAAAAATTTTCATCCTTTCTTTCCAATAGGCATAACCATCCCCACTGAAATAAGGAGGTTTATTTATAGAAGAACCTTCATTTGAAAAACCATTTGAAGCCATCACTTCTCTTGAAGCTGCTAAGCTCTTTATACAAGAGTCTAGCTCTGATACCACTTGTTACCAAGTGGCCTCAATACTCAAGAGGGAGGTGAATTGAGTATGAAAACTAAGTTCGCAAATCTTTCGCAAATCGTTTGATAAACAATTTTCGTTGAAGCTAATTGATGATTAGAGATGATTGGATATAAAAGATAAACACTTTCACTTATAAATGCAATAGTCAAAGGTACCAATATTCAAGCAAATCAATAAAACAGTACTTAATATAAAGAGAATAGTTTAGAGAAAACAAACACAATGATTTATCCTGGTTCGATCACCAATCCACTTGTGATCTACGTCCAGTTCCTAAGCAACAACTTGAGATTTTCCACTATATCTTCAAGTTTCAATAGGTGCTTGACAACCATTACAACCTTGAGCACTCAACACTTTGGGATACCTCACCCTTAGAGCTTGAGTCTCTTCAACTAAGGGATACCTCACCCTTTACACTTTGGAGGGATGCCTCACCCTCTTTACAAATCAATAATGATAGATTGAATGAAACTCTCACTAGAGCAGATGATTACAAATTGAAGCTCTAATATGCTCTCAAAGATTTTTCACGTTTTTAGCAGAAAACAGAGCAAGAAATGGATTTGAGGATTGATTCACGTTTGGAAGTATTGGTGATCAGTTTTTGGTTCAAGGTCAACCTCAAATAAAGACCCAACTTTGGTATTTATAAGTTTCTCAATTAATAGAGCCGTTGGGGTGGTTTGGACATGCATTTAATGCATTTAATATAGCCGTTGGACGTTGTTAGGGTTCGTGTAATCGATTACACAACTTATGTAATCGATTACATTGTTGTTCCAACGTGTTCTTGGCTTTCTGGCTCTGTGTAATCGATTACATTATTTGTGTAATCGATTACATGGCTTCTGACTTGCTTGTAATCGATTACAATATCCATGTAATCGATTACATGACTTCTGACTTGTTGTGTAATCGATTACAATGTCCATGTAATCAATTACATGACTCTTTGAATGCGTTCTTGCCTTTCTGGACTTGATGTAATCGATTACATATGTAGTGTAATCGATTACATGGCCTCTGACTTTCTTGTAATCGATTACATTACTTATGTAATCGATTACATGGCTTCTGTTTGCTGTGTAATTGATTACAAATATTATGTAATCGATTACATTGACCTTTGAACACATTTTTCAAGTCCAATAAAGCTTGTAAGTTATTCTTAACACCTTAAGACACTTGATTAAGCATAAATCCTTTTAAGAGTGTTAGATTCAAGATAGAAACTTAAGTTTTCTTGAAAGCCATGTTTAACTTTGAAATTTCTCATTTATTTTGAAATAATATATTGAAAAATCATTTGAGAAATCTTGAGAGCATTTAACATAAATGTTCTAAGTCTTATAACTACATAAACCTCTTAATTTCTTTCTTTGGTCTTGATTTTTCCTTTTGCGCTTGATCTTCTCTTTTGCCTTTGTTATCATCAAAAACCATTTGACATGCCTTAGAGACATAAGCATTCACAACATATCTAAAATATAATTTTTAAAATAGTCTAATTAAATATTCAAACATAAATTATATAACATCAAAGAGTATTTTATTTATAATATTACTTATCATTTTTTAGAAAAAAAAAAGTCAACTCACAGGGCCAACTCGCCCCCACCCCGCTTAACCCGCGAGTTATGCAGGGCGGGTTGTACGGGTTGAAAAAAAAATATAGGTTCAATCCTTGAACCCAACCCACAAAAAATGACAGGTTGACGGGTTAACCCGACGAGTTGAACCCGTTTTGCCAGCTCTAGCTCTTATTTTATGCCCTATAATATTTAGTGTGTCATTATTGTTTCATATTTTAACTACATTTTAGTACTTAACTGAAGGGAAATATATGTATTTAAAAAATTTTCTTTCTATATTATACCACTTATCTGCTCGTCCTTTTTGTGGTTAAAAAATATTGTCAGGTAGGAACTAATAATACTAAAAGAAATTAAATTTTTATGTATAAAATGTTTATATGATAATAATACCAAAATATTAAATAGTTGATATGTTTATATATATTTATTTGTAAAATATTGTCTCAAAATATTATTATATTTTGTTATTGTATGTTCGATAAATTGATAAAAAAAACATTTAATTATGCAGTTCTTAATCTATATTAAAATAATAAAATACTCACCAAAAAAAATTAAAGAAATAGAAATAGATGATCTTTCTGAAACTGCTTTGAGTTTGCAACATTGAATGTTAGCTTTTGTTGATCATTTTTTACAACAAACGCTATTTGATTGTTCTGGTGTTGTGGAATACATAAGCCAACTTTTCATTGTTTTTCTTCTTGAACGACAAGTGAAAAATACTTCGTTAATTGGTGGTATTGGATCCACCAAAAGAAGCTAACCACGTATTTGAGCAAATGAATCATCGAGTCCCATTAAGAGTGACATAATGTATTATGTTTGGCGATTGAACACTCCCACGAGAGTAAGAACGGATAGGTTTGTAATTGTTGAGTTCTTACCAGATCGCCTTTAACTTGGTAAAATACTAACTGCTGACCTTGATTTAAGCTCATGAGCTCTTTGTGAAGGAAGAAGATATACGGGGGCCATTCTTATGCTTAAGTCTATCCTTCAAGTCATTCCAGATATTTCTTGGATTTGAACAAAATTCCTAATTTAAAATTTTTATCGATAGTTTGTTATTTTGTTAGTATATTCACATCTTATAAATAATATTAAAATATATAAAATATATGTGATAGATATACAATATATATGAGATTTACTTTTAATAAGAAATTAAGAAAGTCGTAAAGAATAAATAAAAGTTGTTTATCCAACAAGTTTTTGTAATTTATAAATATTTTTATTGAGGAATTATTTGAGACATAAGAATGAGGGGATTGATTTGCCAAAATGGTATAAATAGTAATAAAATTTATCAAATAATTGTAACTCAAAAAATAATTATTAAAATTGTATAAAATGAATAGTAAATAATAGTAAGTTGTGGTTGAGAATCATAACTTACGTTTGATTTTTTTTTATTAATTTTTAGGGTAAGTCATTGGTACAAATCACGACTTATCATTGTTAATTATTTTTTTTACTGCTTAATGAAGTTGTACTTGTAATACATGACTTATTTTTTTTTTAAATTAAAGTCGTGGCTCCCATCCACGACTTCTATTTTTTAAAAAAAAAAAGATTCAGGTAAAGTCTCACGTGACTACTTATTGAAGCTGTGAGTATGGTCAACTTTATCTTGTTCCTCTGACTGATTGCGTCTGAAGGTGCTGCTTGCAACATCTCATAGTGCATCATATTGACGTACAAAAATTGATATCTCAGCATACCAACATTCAAGTGAGAGTTGAAATGCATGGGGTACATTACTTTTATGATATATTTTCTATTTATCATTTTGATTGGGCATGTTCAATTACATCATTTTAAGACCAAGGCCTTTTTTCTAAATTTTCACGCTGCTGATTTTTCTTTTGCTTTCCTATGCCCTGATTTCATGCTAATTTTTATGTTTGAATGGTATTAAAATATAGAAGTCGTGGCTCCAACCATACTTCAATTAAAAAAAAATAAGTCAGTGCGTTGTAAGCATGACTTTAATTAGTGGTAAAAAAAATTAAAATGATAAGTTGTGGTTTGCACCAATGATTTATTTTTAAAATTTAATAAAAAATGATCAAACTTAAGTTGTAGTTATGAACTACGACTTATTATTATTTATTGTTTATTTTGTATTATTTTAGTAATTATTTTTTGAATTACACCTATTTAATAAATTTTATTAATATTTACACTATTTTGGTAAATCAATAAATGAGAGAGAAGAAATTATGAATAACGTTGCGGTATTCAACAATATTGCATAACAAATTTGCCACGAGTGTAAGAATAGAAAAAATTTCAAACCATCCTCCAATGCAACGATGGGAGTGTTCAATCGCCAAACATAATACATTGTGATCCTCGTGCGAGTCTCATTTTATGAATAATGTTATGGTGAAAGGTTTGCAATTTTGTAATTCTCAGTAGTTGCATTGGAGAATGATTTACAACTTTATGCATACAAAATTTGTAGTCAAGAAGGGTTTTAAACTTTATTCTACAAAAAAGTTGAAGTGTAAAAGGGTTAATAGCTTTATTTATACAAAAGTTGTATCGTACAAAAGTTATATTATATTGTTGATTATAGTGAATTTTATCTTTTATCATCCTAGATGTAAATATGTTGGGTTAAATAACATTAAATTTGTGTATAATATTTTTTTACTAATTACTAGTATTTATCAAACATGTGTAAAAGGGAATGTGATATTCTCCAATAATTTCTACAATTGACTTACAATACATGTTGCCGAAGATAATGTATCATTATATTGTTACTAGTGTTCTGAGAACTGGACCGGACCTGCCAGCCCAATTGGTTCAACCATAAACTAGATAATTGGCTGGTCTGATCAAGCCACACTAATCGGTAATTCAAAAACCGATCTAAGAATCGGTAAACCAGCAGAGAATCAATGAACCGTTTGAATTAACCACAGCATAACTGATAAACCGGTTCAAGTTTAACTTAAAAAATATGACTTCCATGTAGCAGTGTCAAACTCAATTCCTGCAACTACAAGACCGAGTATGCAACCACCAAGCCACATGCGTTGCTTTATCAATGTGCATATATTACATAATATATTACATTTTTTATTGAAAACATATTAATATATTTATATAATCTAAAACATAGATAAAAATTTATATAATATAAATATTTAAATTACTATGATAACTTACTTTTTTTTATGTCAATATTATGAAGAGTTATACTAATTTCTTACTATCTTTTTATTTACTTATTAACAATTCACTGTCATAATATTACTAATATTTTTCATATAAATAGGGTAATATTTAAATTTTAAAATAAAAAATATTTTAAATATTAAATTTATGAATATAATTTTTTTTATATGTAAAATTATGTTCTGGTTCAACCTTATTATTAAGTGACTTCAAACTCAAGAAGGAATAAATTGAGTTTGTAAAAAAAATTTATAATTTTTTCTAAAAACACTTATTTATCAATCTTTATTGAAGCTATTAATTTCTACAATTGAATAGATAGATGAGGATGAGGACTTCTCACACTAAAATAACCAAGAATCAAAGTATTCAAGAGAGCATATAGTTATAAAATGCACAATATAAAAAAAGATAGAGTTAAGAGAAAGCAAACACTAAGATTTATACTGGTTCAGTCACTCCTTGTGACATATGTCCAGAGATTTTCTACTAAATTTCAAGTTTCAATAGGTGTTTATAATCTTTACATCAAAGAACACTCACAACACTCTTAGGATACATCACTCTTAGTGTTTGAGTCTCACAATAAGAGATACCTTACCCTTTCAATCTCACAAGAGATACCTTACCCTCTTACAATGTATTTAGATGAAGAGAATAACTAGAAATTCTCACAATAGTGAATTATACAAATTGAAAACCAAGAAGTAGCAAAGAATCACACATTTAAGCTCAAAAACAGAGTTATGATTGAAAGTTGTTGTAATTCGCAATAAATGCTCAAGAATAATTTTCGGTGTTATCCAACTCTATTTGAGTCCATAAGGCTTTGTATTTAAAGTTCGTGAATTAAAAGAGTCGTTGGGGTGGTTAGATGCATTTAATGCGAGCTATTAGCAGTTAATTTTTTATTTTAGTAACTCAGATAATCGACTATTAGAAGACTATAATCGATTATTTGCAAGATAGTACAAAAAATTATGTTTCTAAAACATAGATAATCGATTATTACTAAGCAATAATCGATTATTGCATTTTAATAAATTAGGGGCAAATCAGCTTATTTGCCTCAATAATCGATTATTGTCGTGTAATAATTGATTATTGCTTGGAAAAACAAGAAACTTGGCTTATTGATTTTGATAATCAATTATAGTCATTCTCATAATCAATTATTGGCATATAACTCATAACATGACATCTTAGTGAGCCCATATAATCTATTATGGCAAGCTCATAATGGATTATTTGGCTTCTAAAAGCATGAAAACACTTAGCCAACATAAGCCATATGCAACCAAAGGTTTCAAAACAATTTCAAACACTTAAAAGCCATTTTACTTGATTTTAAAAGCAATTTTGACAATTTAAAAATACATTGTTTCATTAATTGTTATCTTAAGCATTTAAAAAATGAATTAAGAGTCTAGTGTAATCATTTTTTACTTTTATATTAGATTTAAGTCCTATATATTAATTTTGAAAGATCTTGAACTTGATCTTACATATCTCTTCTTATTCTTTATCATCAAAACTATTGTCATTTGTCAATTACAAACAACAGTTCAACCATAGTTACAGCATTGAACTATGAATCAAATCCCTTTACCGGTTCAATAACCAATGTGTTTTTTAAAACCAAATTATCACTCCTCCAAGATTTTAGCACTTTGGGAAAAGATCCATCAACAAAATCAAATTTATTATTGACAAAGAGCCATTTTCATGAATCGGCTCCAAAAATTATATTTCTCACATGTTAAAGGTTGAGAAACCAAGGTCAAACATGGGCTATCTGAATGATGCAGATAAAAAGGGTTGAGAATTTATTGTAGCAGTCATTGCTCATACTAGCTACATTCTTCAAGAATGAAGAACTGCAGACGGAGGAAGATAGCTGAGTGAGAGACGCAAAATCATTCTCTCTCAAACCATTCCGAAGATAGGGGCATTTAGTTTGTTTTTAGTTTTCATTTCCAGGTGATATATTTTTATTATTAACTACAAAAACATCATTTTATTTTCACTTTGTTTCATATTTTTAAAGTTTTGCGAAAAAAAAAACAAAGTAAAAATAATGTATCATTTTTTCAAATATTAATGAGAACATATTAACTGAAAATAAAAATTAAAAAACAAACCATGAAATAAACCATCGCCTCCTAAATTTTCTGATTTGTGTGAAACGAATATTTTGATTAATTTAAGCTGATAAAGCTGGTATTTATATATGTACACGAGAGAGCAAGGTTTAGTTGGAAAACTAACAGAAAAGCCAGATGGCTAAAAACTTTCAAACAAACCCAACAAATCAATTTAACTGTTTCTATGCTCAATATATGTTAACCCTGAATACCGTTAGCTTAATAAACAGTCTTGCTTAACAAACTCAACATGTATCAAATTTCAAACAAGGAAAAATAAAAAAACACACACACGGATCAGATCATACTCAAATCGATTCCAGAAGAATCAAATATCGAAAATTCATACACCTTCGACCCTTAATTAAAACATATTTAAGTATTTCGCCACAGTAACAACTAACAAGGCAAATAACAAACAGTACGGAAATTCATGCTCCTAATTTAGTAATTGAAGTTTTTGTATCCAATGAAGATTTGAAAAGACATGTTTCCAGGTATGATGAGACATCTCCCCCACCATCTCAAAAATTTGGCCTGAACATTTAAAGAACTCCTTTAATGGTTTATCATTTCACAGTCAAGATTTTGATGACAGATGCAGTGCCGACACGGTGCAAAGCCACAACAGAATCCCCATTCTTGCACAGACCCTTTGCCTTGGCATGTTGAATGGCATACTCTATTGCCTCTTCGGTTGTTTCTGCATGAGAAGCTCTAGCAGATGCTGCGCTTAATATTGGAACCAACCCACGGAATATGAGGCTATGCCTTGCAGGGGCCTCATCACTGCATGACCAATCAAAGGTATCAGTTTTAATCTCAGGGACAACCACAGAAAGAATTGGCATGCCTGGCCTGTACTTAGCCACTAGTTTTGCAGTACTTCCTCCTCTAGTTAAAACCAATATAAGAGCTGCTTTAGCTGAGTTGGCTGTTCTGACCGCAGAAGAAGCTAGACTCTCTAGTGGGCTCATGGGTACTGGTGAGTGCTCCATAACCCTTTTAAATACATCTCCATAGTCCAGGTTGCTCTCTGCTTCAACACATATTTTAGCCATGGTTCGAACAGCAAGTTCTGGATAAGCTCCAGCAGCTGTTTCACCACTAAGCATCACACAGTCGGTTCCATCAAGAACTGCATTGGCAACATCAGTAGCTTCAGCTCTTGTTGGCCTGGGAGATTTGATCATTGACTCCAACATCTGGGTAGCCGTCACAACTGGTTTTCCTTGGATATTGCACTTATAAATCATCACTTTCTGTGCGAGAAATATCTTCTCAATCGGAATTTCCATTCCAAGGTCACCACGTGCTACCATAAATGCATCTGAATTTGCAAGGATGTCATCAAAATTTGCAACCCCTTCTTGGTTTTCAACCTGCCACAAACATTTTGAAGTAACAGGCACAGAAAAAGCAACTAGAAACAAGTAATTAAATATAACAAGTAATAGAGATGGCAAATATCAGTAGTTACTCATAAGATAGTTTCTTTAAAGAAAATTCCAAATTTTTTCAATGACGTCCAAAACACACAATAATGTGGATAAAGTAGCCATATCTATACTCCAGAAAATCAACAGGCTGGGAAAAAGTGGAAGGGCTGGGAAAGGAGAAAATCAAAAGATTCAAAATTGATACAGCACAAAGAAGATCCCAACACATTTTTTAACCAATTCTAGAATCATTCATATTTTCCATGAAATAAGAGTATACCTTTGACATAAGAAGAATGTTCTTGGCATGCTTTCCCAGCAGTTTCCGAACTTCCACCAGGTCTGAACCTTTTCGAACAAAAGAAAGAGCAATCATGTCAATTTTATTGGGAACTCCCCAGGCCAAGATATCTTCTTTGTCTTTGTCTGTCAATGTTGGGAGATCCACTATCACCCCAGGAAGATTAACATTCTTTCTCTCGCCAAGAACGGCAGAGTTCTCACAGCGACATCGAACTAAACCCAATTTTTTGTCACATGATAAAACTGTAAATGAAATTGTGCCATCGGAGCAGAGTATCACACTCCCAGGCTTCACATCCTCAGCCAACTTTCTGTAGCTCATACAGATCATGTTCTCATCCCCCTTTATGCTATAGTCAGTTGAAATGGTTATTTCCTGACCCTGTTTCAGTTGGATAGGCTTTCCGTCCTTCAGAAATCCAGTTCGAATCTCCGGCCCCTATAACATTGGAGATAAAATGAAAGATAAGGAACTTCATAATGTTTGTTTGACTTCAAGCAAAGAGAAATGCTTTAAATGATTGAAAGCACTGCAAAGAGGAGGCAACAAGCCTGCTTGTTTTCGCACCAAAGCACAATTCAGATAATATATCTCCTAAGAATTTCAGATGCAACTGGCAAACCATGTTTGATATAACATGAAGCCACAAGTAGAAAGATGAAAAAACTTCATGTTAGGCAACTGCAAAATGCCATTCCATATTATAAAACATGCAAGATAGGAAACATAAATTTCCAAATGATCAGATTCTGTCATAATTAAATTGAGATGAAAAACATACCAAATTCTGAAAACTCTTAGAGTGTGTTTGGATAAAGAGTTTTAAGGAAGTAATGTATTTTTTGAGAGAAACCAAAATGACTAGCTATGAAATATCTTGTTTGGGTATTTTATTGCAGAATTTTTAAAATATTTTATCGGGGATTCTGTTTTAAGCAAATTGAAGAATTTGAAATACTTGATAAATAGGTGGAATTCTGAAATTCCTCTGTTTTTTGTGTGGTCCTTGCTCTCCTCTCTCTCTCTCCTGTTTGTGTTATTCTCTCTGACGGCATGTTCAATCAAATGCATTGGCTCTCATTATAAGCATGAGTCAAGCTCTCACCGGCGGCAAGCAACCACCATTTTTTCTGGCAACTCATCATATTCTTCAAATCTCAAGCCATAGCTACTAGGAGCAGGTCTCCCAAAGAAGCTGTGGCCTGTGGGTCAAGCACTTGTTTGTGAAGTTTTTGGCTCGAATTGATCATGCTATCTCTGCCCTGTTTGCACATCCCTACCGCCAGTATGTTCCACCATTCTTTCCGGCGAGCTCTTGCTTTCCTTTGGACAATTTGCCCATTATGGATTCAAGTTGTGGGTTAGCTATTGGCTTTGTATTCTACCATGGGTTGTCATGATTTGTACTGTTAATCTCACCTATTCCAAGAAGCCTTCCTTGAATTGTTGCAATTTTCAGGATAACTTGCCAAACAAAAAATTTTGTAAATGACAGACATTGAATTGCTGCAATTCAATTGCTCAGTATTTTAAATTCCTTCAAATTTTAAAGTGCTCCATCCAAACACAACCTTAAGGAAAAATAGATACAAAAACCTGTACAGAATATGTACTATCATAATGCTTTAACGCTTAAGTTGTGATAAGATGTTTGGTACTTTCTTTTGTAAATAAAAACTAGAATGCTCCAAATAACAGATAGAGTGAAAGCAAAATGATTCTCAAGTCTTAAATAAAATACAACAACAAATCAAAATGGGGATCGAAATATTAAATAAAAACAAGTGAAAGGTGATAGAGAAGGAAGATCCGTATGTCGATATCGATGGATATAAGTGAAAAGAATTGGCATCAGGTTCAGGTACCTTAGTATCGAGCATGACGGCGCAGAGAATACCGGTACTTTCCATGGCGGCACTAAGATTGTCGAGGGTTTCCTGGTGATATTCATGGGATCCATGAGAAAAGTTGAAACGAGCCACGTTCATGCCTGCGCGTAGTAGCTTCTCGATCATGGGCGGAGACCTAGCTGCCGGTCCAAGCGTGCAAACGATCTTTGTCTTCGGCCTCTTCTCTATCACCACCTCTCCGTTTTCGTATAGCGCCATCTTAGATCGGAAATTTGATTGTTGAGTTGAGGTGAATAAAATGAATTGAAGAAAGAAACTAAACCAGTTTATTAATTAATGAAACAAAAAATGAACCAGTCTCAGGGACAGGAGCCTCAGTTGACTTTTATAGTTCAAAAATTTATATTAAAAATAATATATATTAAGGTTGGGGCACTGAAATGTTTTAAAAAGAAAAATGATTATCTTTCGTTACTTTTTATTTCACATCTTTTTTTATTTCATTTTTTAATAATTATAATTAAGTAAAAAAATAAAAAATTTATGTATAATATATAGAGTAGTATAAAAAGTGATGTAAAAAAATATGATAAAAAAATTATAATTATTTTAAAAATAAAATATAATTCACCAATTGAATAACGTAGATTATGAATGAATTGATTATGTCTTTAATTCAAATAATTTTTTGTTTAACTATTATTTAATTAAAATTTAATAATAAATTTAATTAGTTAAATTAATCAAAGTATAATTCAAAACCTTTGTCAATTTAATCTCTAATTCAATGTTTAAAACTTAGAGACACTAACTGTTGCATAGCAACAAATAACTAGCGAGGGAGATGGTCTTGTCTTAAGCTGAAATTTTGGATAAGGCAAAATTTGAGAAAGGCTAATATGGATCAACCAATCTTTTGGTGCATGAATGCACCATCTTTTTCACTAACAATAACTGGTTCCCAATTGATTTTTTTTTTCATTCACACACCTCTGTCGTGACCCACTTCACCTCATCACCCCCGTCACCTCATTGCCACCACCACCTCCAACCTTCCTCCCTCCACCTCTTTGACCCCACCATCACCACCTTCTTCCACGTTGTTACCCACCAGCAAACCCAACCATCCAAACCCTGGATCTATCCCTCACCACCATGTCGTACACTGCCTGATCTTCATCTCGCAACCCGAGCCAGAGAATCAACAAACCCAGCCACCCAAACCCCATATCTACCCACGTCAGCTCCCCACCGTCCTCTGCTTCGAGCTGCTACGTTCCTTCGCGTCCTTCTTTATTTCGTCACCAAATCTCGTCAACCCACACAAGTCGCCCCCGTACCACCGCGACCAGACTCGAGCTACCACCCACACGACATCGACGCTGCATTTGGCTTCCTTTCTGAGTTTTTGTGTGTTTTTGCAAAGCTAGAAGAAGACTTGGATTGGGTTTTCACCGATGAAGGTTAGTGGTTCCAGGCTTCATGGTGGTGGTGCGATGAAGGTCACAGTTGAAGGTTGGGCAAATGATGGTGGTTTTAGCGCAGAGGAAGGGGGATGGCTATGGTGGCCCATTTGGATGGTGGAACAAACATGTGCTCACAGAAAAATATTAATAAAATATTAAAAATAATAATAACGTATATAAAAAAATTTAATTAATAATAATTATTAAACCATCAATTTATCTTTAATAAAAAATTATAATTGATATCTAATAATTATCACTAATATTTAGATAATATAAATAAATTATAAAATATAATAAAATATAATTAAATTTATTTTAAAATTTATTTATATAATCTAATAAAAAAATAAAATTAATAAACATTAAATCTTAAAATTAAGTAAAAATAATTTAACATAATAATACTAAAATAATCAAAAAAAATTCATCTATTAATATAAAAAATTTAATAAAATATAATGAGATTGGAATATAATAAAATTATCTCATTAAAATTTTAAATTATGTAAATATCAAGTCACGCTGCCGTCACGTCCTTGTGCGGTTCTGTCTCGTTCTCAATGTTTCCCCAATTTGTTTCATTTTGTCTTCAACGGCGTGCTCCAATATTCCAATCTATCCAATTCTCCTTCTTTTTCCTGTTGCAGCATGTCCTTGCAATCTGTTGTGCACGGCGCACAGGGCACAACAAGTCTCTGTCTTTTCTTTATTTATTTATTTATAATTAGGTAAGGGCTTCGAATATTGTAGCATATCCTCATCCTTTTATATAGATTAGATTTGGTTTTTTTAGTGCACTGCATCTATCGTTTTATTTGCTTAATACTCCAATCTTTTTATTTACTATAAGTTCAAGTCTTGATTTCTTATTTCTATTTTTTGATCATAGTAATATATAAAATCAAATAATTAAATAGTGAGATCAAATTGATTAAAATAAATACAAGAATAGAAATAATTATCAAGTTTAAATATATATATATATACACAAATTATTACTTAAGAATATTTCAAAGTAAATAAAAATTTAATTTAAAAATAAACATTAATTCCAATGATTTCTATTCAAATTTTAACGTTTTGGTCCAATAATAGAGTATTTAGATAACACTTTCATACACTCATCACACCCTAACTTACTTATTACAAGTCCCTAACAATTTTTATGCAAAAGAAATAAAAGAGACAAATAAAATGATAAAATAGCTCATTAATTTATATTTTTCATATTCACATATCAAAACAATTTTAAGAATTCAATAATCATATCACAAGCAATCTACCTGTAGCATTCCACAGAATGTGTGTGTGTGTGTGTGTGTTCTAAACTATATTCATCTAACCAGATGCCCTGACACATATAACATCAAGAACATCTTAAGCAAAATGTTCAACTTCATAACTTACGGGTATAAAAGTGTTTTGCGTGATGATTCTCTCTATGGAGTTGACAATGGGTGTACACACACTCTCATGGAAAATTAGACAATTATGTACAAGTAATAAGCAAACATTGATCTTATGATAGGAACATCAACAAATGAGACTTACACCACTCTTTCCAAAAGCTTACTTAGGATCAGAACGGTCAAAGCAAAAGGTTATAACGTGACTTGGGTTTGGGGCTATATGAAAAAAAAATGAAAATGAATTCAAAAGACTTCCAAGTACATACAAAGAGAATTTTATTACATATCTCAGTAGACCAAATTTCTCACTTGATGTATTATGCAACTTTTTAGATCATCGAATAATAATGCTTGTCTTTCTTCTTCCTCTTTTTTTTTTTAAATTTTTTTTAACAATTTGATGAGCAAACACATGTCACTTTGGTATTCTTGTCATTTTTTTCCCAACTTTGACTTTTTTTCTTTTTTTACTATTTTTTTATAACCCAACACAAAAGAAAGAAAATACAAATTTGACACTTAGTATACGGAAGTAAAAAGGGTAAAAAAAATTAGTGTATAGGCTACACTCCAATGTGGAGAGACATGAATGATGTGGGCATATGAAAAGAAAAGGCTATATGTGTTTATTAACTCAAAGTTGGCTACTAGGTGTTAATGATGAAAATGGTTAGCTTGAAAGGCTCAAACGTTGATCCTAAGTTGACCTTCGTTATATCTCAAGTATATCCACCATTTTACCACAAACCATATGATGATGTTCTCAAAAGAAGTGCCTAATTCAACAGATCAATGAATGCTTATCACAATTTACTGCATTTGTAGGCTCTTAATTCTCTCCAAAAGTCACATGAATACTTAAGCAAAAGAGTTCTCTAATTATATATGCCAAACAATGATGATCAATGCCATGACTAATGATGATCATTGAATAGCGGGTGCTATCTTCAATGCGTTTGGATCATAAAGGTTTATTGAGTAGTCCGGTGCTACCTTAAACCTTGTGCAAGAATGAATTTGTTTTTCAAACAAAATCCCTTTTAAAAAATCTTTTCATAATTAAAATCAACAAACTCACAATCATTTTCTAAAGAACTACGTGACTTTGAGTTCCCCATTATACTCGGGGATACGTAGGAGCAGAATTTTTATTCTGACAAGCCAAAAATTAAATTTTCACAATTTAGTTTTTTTTATTAAAAATATATACAATGTTTTTAAGAGGAGTAAATAAATATATTTTGAGATTATTAAGTTTTGCAATGACTTAAGGTATTGTCTTAGGACGGGTGTGTTAGGGTGCTGTGGGATTAAGTTTTCACCCTTCCCTATACATAACCGACTCCGGAATCCAATCTGGTTTCAAAGACCAACTTCTAAGAAAAGTTTTCTAATTTTTTCTAATTTAAATAAAATTGGTTCAACTCTATTTCCTTTTTTTTTAAATCCCATAAGTTGTTATTTCGCCATGATCCCGGTCGCGATACTCCTAAATCTAGCAAAGCTTGTCCAAACTCATGATTTTCAATGCTGCATTATGGTTGGACAACCAGGATCTTTGCACTTGGGAGGAATCCACTGCTTAATTAGAGCACTAACTTGTTCTGTCAAGAACGTTGTCTTCTTCACATAGTGCTTCCTGTTAACTGTACACAAATCTTTGAGAACTTTTGCATAAGTAGGAACTTGTTTAATCATATGCAAAAGAGGAAGATTGATTTTTACTTGCCTTAGATTCTCTAGGATTGCATTGTTAGAATCCATAATTCGCTTGCTTGGTTTTAAAGCTTGAGGGAATGGTACCTTAACAAGACTTTTTGTCACCTCAGGTTCCTTGGGCAGCTCAGCATCACTACTATTTGATTCTTTTCCACATCCTCTAATTAGTTCGTTGTTGGGATATGTAATGATGTACCACTTCGTGTCATAATGACATTCACATCCTTCAAATTCTCTTACGCCATGTGTTGACCATGGAGTGTAGACTGAGCTTGAGAAGGGAACTCAACTCACTCATTCACACTCAAGGAGTTCATCAATTTAGACACTTTACTTTTTATCTCCTTATTTTCTTCAATAACTTGCATAATCAAAGATTCAATCTTTTGGTTAATCTTACCATGCGCCTTAATAAAAGAATGCAAATTGTCTTCTAAAGGACTCCTAGAAGGTAAAGCTGCATGATATGATCTAGAAGGTTGTGTAGACGGCTGGTTTTCAGACTTCCAGCTAAAATTGGGGTGATTGCGTCACTCCAAATTATATGTATCAGAGGACGATGTAAAAGGCTTCTTGTACATACCTAAGGCATTATGTTGTTCGTCGTACATCCCTTTTATCTTAACAAATGTGGGACAATCTTGGGCAAGTTGATCTATCCCGTCACACACAAAACATGGTCCAAAAGATTCTACATGATTAGTCACATGTGTTGGCTTTACATCCTTAGTCTTTAACACATCTAGCTCCCTAGTGAGCATCTCAACTTTAGCTTTTAAGTTATTCTCTTCCCTAAGATGGTAGATTTCACTTCCATTTAGGTTTCCTGCAAGTCGTGACTTATTTGTGCTCTCAATAGCACTGGGCCTAGTCCAAGTGTGAGCTTTTTCAATAAGTTCATTAAGGTATTTTATGGCCTCATTGGGATCTTTTTGTAAGAACTCATCATTGCACATCATCTCTGCAAATTGGCGCTCTCTAGATGTAAGTCCCTCATAAAAATAGCTCACTAAGCGCCAATTCTCATACTCATGGTGAGGACACATACTCAACAACTCCTTAAATCTCTCCCAAGACTGATACATAGTCTCACTATCCTTTTGTGCAAAGGTGGAGATTTACCTTTTTAAAACGTTGGTCTTATGTTGGGGAAAATGTTTATTAAAGAAGGCTTGAGTCATCTCATTCCATGATTCAACAAATCATGATCTCAGCGAGTATAGCCAACTCTTAACTCTATCCTTCAAAGAGAAAGGAAATAACTTAAGTTTCACAATGTCATCAGTTGCATTTTGACTATGAAAAGTTGAAACTACTTCCTCAAACTCCCTAATGTGTAAATATGAATTTTCATTTTCCAAGTCATGAAAAGTAGGGAGTAACTTTATTATCCCTGTTTTAAAATTCAGTAGGCGAGTATTAGCTAGAAACATGATGCATGATGGTGTGGCTATGCGTGTAGGGTGGGGGTAATCCTGAAGGGTCTTAGTGGGTTGATCTTCGTATTCACTTATTTCTTGAGAATAAGAAATATCAAATAAATTAATAGAAAAATCAGACTTTGACTCTGACTCTTACACAAGTCTACAAGCAAATCAACCCAAGGTGTCCCTAAAAGAAGTGAACGAAGTTACTGCCTTTACAAATTACTGAAATAAAAATTGTCTAGCAATTCTTTTACTGTCTCCCCGGCAATGGTGCCAAAATTTGATTATGCCCAAAGAATAATGCGATAATTATAGCACAACTTTGGGGTGTTAATTCTACAGAGAGATAAATTAAAAGAATAACTAAAGAAACAAAGAAACTAAAAAAATATCAAATGATTAAAAATAAATAAATATTAATTTAAATTCAAAATTAAGTAAAGCAAAGTAAAACAAATTTGGTTTCTACTTGATGTAAGATGACTAAAGTTTAGAATCCACTAAGATTTATTTCAACATTAACTATGACGAATTATTATACCCAAATAATTTAACTCATGAACATCTAGCGACAAACATGTGCTGACAGAAAATATATTAATAAAGCATTAAAAATAATAATCACATGCATGATAAAATTTTTCTAATTAATAGTAATTATTAAACTATCAAATGTAACCCTAATAAAAAATCACAATTGATATCCAATAATTACCACTAACATTCAGATAATATAAATAAATTACAAAGCATGAGAAAAGCATGAATGAACTCATCTTAAAACTCATTCATATAATCTGATGAGAAAATAAAATTAATAAGCATTAAATTTTAAAAATGGGTAAAAATAATTTAACATAGTAATGCCAAAATAATCAAATTTTTATCATCTTCTTAGTATAGAAAATTTAATAAGACATAATGAAATTAGAACACAACAAAACTATCTTACTAAAATTCTCCATTATGTAAATATTAAGTCACGCTGTCGTCATGTCCGTGTGCTGTTTTGTCTCATTCTCAATATTTCTCTAATTTGTTTCTTTTTGTCTTGAATGACGTGCTCTAATATTCCAATATATCCAATTCAAAAACGTTTCTCGTCTAACCAAATACTCCAACTTATATCCACCATATACCATTTGGTCGTATTCCTTTTCCCTCTCTTTCTCTGCGCTTCCTTATTTCTTTCTTTCTTTCTAAAATTTTAAACATTTTTGTGACTCCTTCTCTCACTCTCGGTTTCTCTCCTTTCTCTCACTTTCGGTGCCAGCTTCTCCTTCACCACCATCCAGATCTGCAGAGTAGCCACCAAAATAGCACCAGCCAGTTTTAACCTCTGCCCAAACTGCGAACCAGGCCCAACAACCCACATCCTAGCACCAAACTCCGTACACACCAGACCTACCAAGAATCACTGCGCACCACGCGCTCCACCGTAGCGCTCCACCGTTTGAGTCGGTTCCCCATCCTAGCTTCTTCTCCTTTTACCCATTCTCCCACACCCTTGAATGTGTCTCATCTGAGTCACCACACATTGGGCATTTTGTTGCTGAGCCGTGTCAAGAGAACTCTGTCATCCAGACCTGTGTTGTTGCCTACTCTGGCATAGCCTTTAGCAGTACCGTATCTCATTTTGTCAATTATATAGAATAATTTTGAATGTGGTTATATATTAATGTTGTGACCCTTTTTTATTTCATGGGTTGAAATTTGATTTGTTATTAATTCTAGATAGTATGCTTCTTAACTTTGAAATTAGCAAGAAATGCATGAGGAGTTGGATTTTTTGTATCATTTCTGATTCTATAGTAAGCTAATTTGTGTTTGTGGTGGGTATGGATTGAGCCAAGCGTGGTTTGTAGTACTATTGACTTTGACTATTAATCTGATTCCTTAGAAAAAAAATGAAATATGTGGGCATGTGAGTTGACCTTATGTGAAGGTGAGACTATACAAATTTGTTGGATGGATTGGAGTTGTGCTAATAGGTTTTTTAATGTGAAATGCTTAGTGTGTTGGTTTAATTTATTAGTCTAATAATGCTGACTTGGATGCATGTACATTGTCTGACAAAGTGCCAATATACTTGTTAACAAGTCCTGAACACATGTACAGTTTGCCTATGCTATAAAACAATCCAATAGACTTGATTAGAAGATTTTTGTGTTTGCTATAAAGGAACATTAATGGATGAAATCGGGTTTTATTGTCAATTTGAGCACTGAAATTATTTCAAGGATAAAGGCTAAATTATTGCTTTTTAAGGTTCTTAATTTGGGTTGTGGTCTATTTTACTTTTCTGGGGAGGTAAATCATTATGTCAAAAGCTTGTGTTCATAGTGTTACGGTTTGCTTGATCTTAATCCCTTGCTGCATTTTGTTTGTTAAAAAAAATGTTTCTTGAATAATGTAGTGATGTATGCTTATATGACTTTTTGCTAGAATACCTCTTCCACTTGCCAATTTGTAATAGAGTTGCCATGAAATGTGTTAAAAGTCAAAGAAATGTTGGTTGTCTTACTAGTCTCAATGGATTTTACATCTTGATGATAATTTTGGTTCATTTGTCTTTAGTTGATTGTTGCTGCCAGTCTCTAATTGAATATATGGGGCAGGTTTATTTGGGATTTAGAAAACGATGTTACATTATTTTTTTTTAAATTGAGCTCATTGTTGTGATGGTAGTACAGTGATGTGTTATTGTTGAATGGAAAGAGATAATCATGACTTGATTTGATGATAGTTCAGTAATGCCTCTGTGATTTTCTTATGAAGACATCTTTTTTTCTTTTTGTGTTGCATTGATTCTGTTTTGTTTATGTTAATGAAGTCTTGTTTTTTATGGTCTCCAATGTTTCTTTTTTTTTTCTTCTTTACTGATTGAATTTGTGTTATCTTGGTCCTCTTTAAGCTTGTATGACATCTAACGACATAACTAATATGCATACTTAGATTGAATTTTTTGCATGAAAATGCATTTGAACTGCTGATTTTAGAGTTTTAATTTTCTGACTTATCCTCTTCAACCCCTTGTATTGAGTTAGTTCATCCTTACTTTTCTTACAAATTCTAAAAATAAAAAGAAAAAGTTCTAGAAGTTAAATCCTAGATGAGTGACAGCAGTTGCTATTTGGGTGAGTTATGTGATTGAGTCCAATTTAGTATTTGTTCATTAATAATAGGCATATGACTCACTATCGATAATGTGCATGGTCAGAAAAGTGTTAAAATCTGAGTTTGAACAATTTATGAATATGAATTTGGCAAATTGTATTTTTGTTTGGTCTTTTTTGTTTTTTGAAGTATTAATTTATTCATTAACTTAAGTTTCTAATTTGTGGTTCCTTAGGCTTAAGGAATTTTAAATGACACAATGAGTTCAAAATGATAAAGTTGGTGTATGCCTAGGACTTCTTTTATACTAAAATAAGGGAGTAGATTGAAGAAGTTTATAGCCTCTGTCTTTAAGTTGTGATGCTGGTTCAACCTTGTTTTGACTTAAAACTTGAATCATTGAACTCACTTGAGGCTAAGTCAGTGCATTGTAATGCGTGATATAGTTTGGTAACCTGTAAGTAAGGTTGACTATTGATATAGCTGCCGAGCCTGCTTGGTGGTTTAAGTTCATTTGGTGTGAAAAATACGTGTGTGTTGGTAGCCTGTGTTCATTAAAGAATAGACGTGAGTAAAAAATGCTTAGATATTTTTTGATTGGGTGCTGTTGATTTGTTGGGTTGACATTAGGGAGTTTTGTGTTTTGAAAATATCTTCCAATATTACAGTTGTGACCAATACGGTTAATTAATTTGTTCTTTATTTGTGCTTTAATCTTGTTGTACTTGTGAAATTTCAGACTTGATCCTACGTATATGCAAATACTTCCATGGAAAGCTCACAACCAAGACAGAGGTGTAATTTTTCTAACACCAATCAGGTAACCAACCTGGTTAATATAGAAAAAACTGTTATACGTGTTTGGCTTTGCAAATATGTTGGCCAATTTGTTCTCATAATGCAGAAGTTACGATTGAGGCATGTTTGCATACCAAAGTTGTTGATTGACGTGAATAACACATTGATGGATGCGCAGAAGTCCCGAATTGAGTCCACCCCATTCAAGCCACTGTTATATATGCCCAAGAATTTAAAAATCAACAGTGTCCTATTGTGGGAGTTAGCATGTAGATGGGTTGAAAGAGGTGGGGGATTTAGAGTTAGGGGTAGGGTTATCCCATTTAATCCGTTACATGTGTGATTGGCACTTGGATTGTCGATTGTGGGGGAAAAAGTAAATGCACATGACGATGGAGTGGGCCGTACTCTGGCCTTATTTAAGAGGGGAGACATAACCATTGGCACAATTTATCTTCTGTTTCTTTTTTTATTTGCTTTTTGCTTCTGTTGTGCACGGCACACAGGGCACACCAAGTCTCTGCCTTTTTTCTTCTATTTATAATTAGGTAAGGCTTCTAATATTGTAGCGTATCCTCGTCCTTTTAAATAAATTAGATTTCATTTTTTAGTGCACTACATCCATCGTTTTATTTGCTTAATGCTTCAATCTCTTTTATTTGTTATGAGTCCAAGTCTTGATTTCTTATCTCTATTCTTTGATCATATTAATCTATAAAATCAAATAATTAAATAGTGAGACCAAATTAATTAAAATAAATACAAAAATAAAAATAATTATCAAGTTTAAATATATAATATATATATATATATATATATATATATATATATATATATATACACACACACAAAAATTATTGCTTAAGAATATTTTAAAGTAAATAGAAATTCAATTTAAAGATAAACATTAATTCTAATTATTTCTATTCATATTTTAATATTTTGATCCAATAATAGAATTTTTAGAAAGTACTTTGATACACTCATCATTGTCATGCAATCAAAGAACCTTGAGCTTTTTGCCTTTTCCTCTTGGCAATGATCTGGGGTAGATAATAAAGCGACAAATCTGCTAAGAGGCCCATGTGCCCAACAACGAGAAAGAGAAATCATCACATTAAAAAATGAAATTGCTTAAACTGTTTATGGTTTAATCCATTTAATTGACAGTGGAATTGATTATATATATATATATAGGGAACATATCTAGTGAGATGAGTTTTTATTGTGAGAGGAGTAAATTTTGACCATACAACCATACATGGATGGTCAAGATTAAAAGTTACTTGAAGGTCATGTGACCACTTAAAAAAGTCACATGCATTTATGTTTTAATCTTGACCATTCATAAAAGATCCAATGGTCAAGATTCACTCCTCTCACCTCTCACAATAAACACTTCTCTCACTGAGTAATATCCTACATATATATATATATATATATATATATATATATATATATATATATATATATATATATATATATATATATATATAGTGTGCATAAAGTTATAATAGGTTCAAGCTTTTAATATCAAGTTTTAAAACAAAATTTAACTTTTAATATTAACTTTATTAACAAAAGAAGAGTAATATGTTATTATATGTTTTTAAAAAATGTACATGCTTTAAAAAAAATGAAAATGTTTGATGAGATCATATTTGTTAGAACATTGTAGGAGGAAATCCTCTCTCTTTATATAAAATAGTTTCACATTATTTGAGCATCTACAAAGAGGTGCAACTATATCCTTATAAATAGTCTCACATTGCTTAAGCATTAACATGGAGATGCAGCTCTGCCCTTATATAGAGCATAGGCACATGGCTACGATTTCAGCATTTGCTGTGCTTTCTTTTTATGGTAGAATAGCCATATAAGTTCTATATATTTTATCTTTTATTATTGAAAAAAGTAAGTTAAAATTTTTAAATTAAAAATTGGTTGGTTCAATGAAACTAGCCAGTTCATCAGTGTTTTTTTTTTTTTTTGTGTTTTGTGATTCAACCATTCATCTAATTTTTTTAGGTGAATTAAGACCGGTAGGATGACTAGTTCACAGTTCTGGTCTAGTTGAACCAGTTTTGAAAGCATTAGATAAAAGGCCACAAAGAAGTAATGAACTTAATTGTTGACCATTTTAGCAAAATTGACTCTTCAGATAGGGTCTAGGATATGGAGAGATGCCTTGAAGCAATCTCGAGACTAATTCCTCGGTTTGACATGAATAAGGCATATAATAGACTTAAATGGCTGTTCCTAGAAAAGGTGCTTTAGGCTTATGGTTTTCATGATATGTGAGTGGAGTTAGTCGTGAAGATGGTTACAAGTTCAAGATAAATGGTGTTTTGAGCTAGCGTGTTAAACCCAACAAGGGTCTAAGGCCAAAGGGACTAGTTGTCCCTTTACCTATTCATCATAGCAGCAATGCATTCTCTCACATGCTTCTAAAGGTTGGTAAGGAAGGAAGTTTCTCAGGAATGAAGTTGTCAACAGGAGCCCCTAATCTTACCCACTTACGCTTCATAGATGATTCTGTGCTCTTCCTTAAAGCTTCGATAGAGGAAGCATATAAGGTGATAAGCATCCTTAATACCTTTTTCTCTTGCTCATGGCCAAGGGGTGAATTGTGCAAAATCATGCTTGATTGGTGGAAAATTCCTTCCCTTTACTTTAAAAATACATATTGCATCAGCTTTGAATCTCCAAATTTGGGATAGCCACAGGAAATATTATCAGTCGACACTACAAGAAATTCGTGTATTACTGGCGGACATATTCGTTAGAAAGTGGACAAAAATTCGCCAAAAATTGAAACTTTTGGCCGATTTTGGATAGCCCAAAAAATGCTTGTTAGAAACTAATCACTGTTGAAAAATCCACTAGAAAAATATTTTCGACGGAAAAGACCCACCAGAAAATAATTTGGCATAAAATAGTGATATTGTTTGTCACGTAGAAATATTTATGGCGGCCAGTTCACCGTAAATGTTGTTATTTTCGAAAATAAAATTACTTAATTTATAAATTTGTATTGTAAAATGAAAATAAATAAATAAATACATTCTAACATTACAAAAAAGCAAAGCAAAAAAAAAACAATTGAAAGTTTGCTTTTTACATAGGATGATTCTGACTACTACCAACAAAATGTAGAATAATTCAAAAAGCAAATACATCAAGAGAACAAACTTTCAAAAGGGATTTTATATCATCAACACCATTCTTGTACTTATCGCTCATCAACCTCAAAAAGAAACAAATACATATTTCCCTCAACAATCAAACAAACTAATACCACATTGCAGAGCACAAAGAAGAACACAATCAAAATAATAACGCATCAAATCCAAGAAAAAAACTTAAAGAAAAAATACACAGTATAAACTTTGACAACCATTGATGAAATCTTCCAAGGTCTCTATGCTTCATTTTGTTAAATGAACAAAGCACAAAAGTTGACGATAGCGAAATAGTGGGTAGTTCAAACCATATGTACTTAAGCTATGTACTTGTTGCTTCTGCAAACACCACCTTCACAGGTTGAGAGTGACCGAAGAGGCAGAGAAAGTGATTGGAGAGGTTGAGAGAGTGATCGGAGAAGGAAGGGGAAGAGAGAAGAGATTTTGATAAGAAGATTTCGCAAGTGTAGTTATAATTTAATTTACAGCGAATTTTTTGATGAGTCGATTTACCGCAAACTAACAAAAACTGTCGCATCGATTTCCATTCATTTTTTGGCAGTTTTTCCGGTGGCTTAATCTACCGTAAACTGATTTCAATAGATTTTTCAGTGGAATTTATCCGCCAAAAAATTTGAAAAACTACCACATCGATTTCTGTTCCTTTTCTAGCAGATTGAGCTATGTCTGGCATATTTTTCCCACAGAATTTATCTGCTAGAAAATTTAAAAAACTGTCGCATTGATTTTCATTCCTTTTTTAACAAATTTTCTTGCAGAATTTATTTGTCAAAAAATTTGAAAAAACACTTTTATTCCTTTTCTGACAGATTTTCCAATAGCTCTATCTGCCACAAATTAATTCCCACCAATATTCTCATAGAATTTATCTGCAAAAATTTAATTTGTTTACTTTTTTATATATTTTTGAAATATTTATTTTATTTTATGACAAATATGTTTGTCCAAAAGTAATTATTTACAGAAAGATTGGATTCCGCCAAAAATGCCAATGGTAATTTGTAAATTTCTTGTAATATGATTGGGGGAGGTCTAATGGAAGGACTCTCTCTTGGATAAAAGACAAAGTGGTCATCAAAATGGAAGGTTGGAAAGAAAAGCTATTAAATCAAGCAGCAAAAGAAGTGCTTATTAAGGTCGTCATCCAAGCTGTACGTTCTTTCGCTATGTCAATCATTAGGTTCCCCATAATATTTGCTCCTTAATTTGTTCCTAAGTGGCTCGATTTTGGTGGAGGAGACAAGGCAGAAAAAGGAATACATTAGAAGAAATGAGTCACTCTCATTAAAAGTAAGAGGAAGAATAAATGTGTTTTAAGGAGCTTTTACATATGAACATTGCCCTATTGGCAAAGCAAGCAAGCTTGGAAAGCTTTGAAAGATCCCACGGCATTATGGGTACAGGATCTCAAGGGTGTCTATTGTTGTTGTTTTAGCTTTAGTTATGATATTTCAAAAGTCTATGTCCCACATTGCTTAGTCTTCAAAGTTTTAAAGAGTTTATAAATCAACATGTGTTTTGGGCTTTGTAAGAAATAAATGAGGTGGTGGGCTCGCGCGCACAAAAATGGGCATGAAGGATCACAGCCAGTGCAAATCATCGATTTGCCCCCCTGCGCGTGATATCATGAAGCCCGAATCATTTTGTGAAATATTTAATTAATTTTTGAGCTTACCAGGAAAATGATGTTTTTGAAGAAGTCAAAACTGACTTGGTCGTATTTGACTTGGTCTTCCCAACGGACAAATCTGTTTTAATGTTCCAAATTAGTTTCTAACGTTCCAATTAGTTTTCAACAACCAGATCTGTTTTTTAACGTTATTATTCCAACAATTTAACAAACTTAATGTTGCTTTCTGAATGGCTATTTCTTGCCTTTTATATATACTATTTTCTGACTGCGATTTTTGAAATATATGTATTCTCTACCTCTTCTGAAAGAGCATTCTCTTCTTGGGTTAACTGCATTAATTAAATTTCTCTGCTGTTCTACTACCTCGATCTCTACTGGGACAAGCCTGTTGAATCCAGGGGGATTCATACACCCATGCGATAAAATCCTTGAGGACAGTGTTTTCTCACACGCCTCAGGCTATTCTTTGGATTATGTTTGCTGCGTTGTCATCTCCTTATTTTCATAACAATCTCAAGGATTTTAAAAACCATGGAACAATGCTAGCAACTAGCCTCCCGCTGACAACCCAACTCCAGCACCCAACAACGATGAGGCTCTTCTTTTGTCGACTCCAACTCCAGTCACCTACGCAAAGCCATTTCCAGATATCTCAAAAATAGAGCTTTTCGGTGGCCAAAACTTCAAAAGGTGGCAGGAACATGTTCACACCATCCTCGACATGCACGGAGTCGCATCCGCACTTACCGAACCCAGATCGCCATCAACAGCTAATCCAAAATTGATTCAGGATTGGACACATGCAAACAAGGTGTGTCATCACACAATTATTAGCACACTTTCTAACGATTTGTTTGATGTGTACTGTTCTTACAAGGATGCGAAGGAGATATGGGATTCCATGACCATAAAGTACCGCTGAAGATGCCGGAAGCGAGAAATTTGTCATTGGCAACTACTACTGCTGGGAGATGACCGAGGACAAAGATATCAAAGTTCAAATCAATGAATACCATAAGCTGTTGGAGGATCTCAAAGCCGAAAACATCACCCTCCTAGACGAATTTTTTGCTGGACTCCTCATCGAGAAGCTGCCTTCATCGTGGAAGGACTACAAGCAACAATTGAAGCACAAGCATAAGCAACTGTCACCATCGGATCTGATCACGCACATTATCATTGAAGACACCAACAGAAGAGAGTGTCAGGCTGCAAGGGCGAAGGCTTTGACTTCTCGAGCAAATCTGGTTCAAAATAAATCATCGAAAAAAAGGTATGACAATAACAAAAAGTCTTCTGATCACTTTCTTAGAGTTACTAATCCCACTTTCAAAAGAAAAGGTGCTTGCTATGTTTATGGAAAGCCAGGTCATCATGCTTCTCAATGCAGGCATAGAGTGAGAAACGACAATCCTCCCAAGCCAAAGGCAAATTTGGCGGAAAGATATGATATTGTGGCTGCGGTCGTTTCTAAAATTAACATTGTGACTGATAACTGTACAAAGTGTAGTTATTAGTGCCCTATATCTGTGCTTTAAGGCATGATTAGTCCTTGTTTGTAAGCATTAATGGAAGGTTTTAGCATCATTTATATCTGATTTCATTCTGATGACTTTCATTGTGATCTTGTGTAAATACTTTCAAAACTATGATCAAATTGAGTACATTTGTGAGATTAAATGAATTGATACTTTCTCTGTTATAGGCAGGTCTCAAATGAAGCATGGAAATGAAGAAATTGCAATAGCTTTGGACCAGGAAGCCTAAGAGAAGATTAAAAGTGAAGATCAGCACCCAACGCCGCGACGTGGATTGGTTGCGCCGCGGCGCTCCCCTGCTTCAGTAGATAAAACCCGAGGCTGGAGCGCCGCAACGTTGAAGAGTAGGCGCCTCAGGCGCCTGTGACCTAATTACACGCGCGCCGCGGCGTGACATGTTGGACGCCGCGGCGTGACCCTGTTTTATTCAGCTTATAAATACATTTGCACCGAATTTCTACGAGAGTTTTTCATCATTTTTGGAGAGCAGCTGCTGGTTTTAGGTTTTTAGACCTAGAGGAAGTGAAAAAGGCTAAGGTTGGAGGTCATCCTTCTTATGGAGGGTGAATCAAGCTTAGAGGATGAAATCTAATGAGCTTCCTTCCTTTCCTTTCTTCTTTTCCCTCTTATTGCTTCATGAACATGATTTATTGTTTGTACTTTCATGTTTCATGGCTAGCTAGGCTGTTTATAAGTTTTCCTTTGTAGTTTCTCATAGATACTGATGAATATGTAATCTTTGAGCTTTTGAGTATATATTGAAGTTTAGTTAAGTTCAATCATAATCTGTGTTTAATGCTTGTTCTTGGTTGGCCTCGATTGCATGATCTTAATATTAGCAAATGAACTAGACATAGGGATTTGTTGATATGGATATGGTGTGATTGATACATGTTCGGCGAGTTCAATTGGCTTGGATGAGTTGATTCGTTAATAGGATAGAAATATACCTATTAGCCATGTATAGTGTGTGTTTGAGAATAGATCGTTTATGAGTGGAAGTTGTACTGGCTCTCAAGGAAACTTAGTGAGTTAGGCAAGTAGAAACCAGGGTTGATTGACCTAGACATAGGCTTTTGACTACATCAGATTCTCAAGCTAACTTAACAATTCTTTGATGTTGCTTGTAAGGATTGCAATTCATTAGTTGAAATAGGAGATGAAAAGTAATTCTTATTTCTCTATTTATCTATTTATCTTAGATTTATGGCTTTTCAGTCTTTATATCTCTTTAAACATTCATTTATGAATTTTATGCTTTTGGATAGCATTAATTAGACTATTGGTTAATACTTAGCTTTTACATGAAATATGTTGTCCTCGTGGGAACGATATCTGACTCCTGGCGATACTACAAGTGCGGCTCGTGCACTTGCGGTAAGCAAAAGAGCGAACAGTGACCAGTGTGAACAAATGGGTGGTAGACTCTGGTGCTACCAGGCATATTTGTGCGAACAAAGATGCTTTTACCTCCTACACTTCTGTAGGGGATGATGAAGAACTTGTGTATCTTGGAGATTTTCGAACTGCTGCAGTTTCGGGAAAAGGGAAAGTTCTTCTAAAGCTCACATTTGGGAAGACCTTAGCTTTGAATGATGTACTCCATGTGCCTAATATTAGGACTAATTTGATTTCTGTATCACTGTTGGGAAAAGCTGGGATTAAAGTGTCATTCGAATCTGACAAGATAGTAATGACAAAAAATAATGTTTTTATGGGAAAGGGCTATAGTGATCAAGGACTTTTTGTACTCAGTATTTCTGAAATTATTAATAAAATTACATCTTCTTCTACTTACTTGATTGATTCCGTTGATATGTGGCATGCTAGATTAGGACATGTTAATATTTCTTATATTAAGAAAATGCGATGTCTTGGTTTGATTTATGCGACTAGTGATGTATGCTTAAATAAATGTGATATTTGTATTGAATCTAAGTTAGCTAAAAAATCTTGTCTTTCAGTACAACAACGTGAATCTGAATTACTTAGTTTAATTCATACTGATCTAGGAGATTTAAAAAATACAATGACTAGAGGTGGTAAAAAATATTATGTGACCTTTATAGATGACTTTTCTAGATACACTAAGGTTTATTTAATTAGAAATAAAGATGAAGCTTTTGAAATGTTTGTTTCCTATAAGGCAAAAGTAGAAAATCAATTAAATAGAAAAATTAAAAGGGTTAGATCCGATAGGGGTGATGAATATATCTTATTTAATGAATTTTGTGAAAAAGAAGGCATAATACATGAAGTAACTCCCCCTTATTCACCTGAATCTAATGGTGTAGCTGAAAGAAAAAATAGAACTTTAAAAGAAATGATGAATACAATGCTAGTTAGTTCCTCAGCACCTGATAATCTTTGGGGAGAAGCCTTATTAATTACATGTTTTTGCAAAATAGGATACCTCATAAGAAAACTGGTAAAACACCCTATGAATTATGGAAAGGTTATTTGCCTAATTTAAAATATTTAAAAGTGTGGGGGTGTCTAGCTAAGGTAATGCTTCCTGATCCTAAGAAACAAAAAATAGGAACCAAAACTTCTGATTGTATGTTTATTGGTTACGCTAAACGTAGTGCTGCTTATAGGTTCCTTGTTTTGCAAAGCGATGTGCTTGATCATAATACAATAATGAAAACTAAAAATGCTGAATTTTTAGAACATATATTTCTTTTGAAATCTGGAAATAAACAATCTTTAGAAAATATTTCTTTAGAAATTATTTCTTCAGGAAATTATTGTGAAAACTCATATGAGGATTTGAGAAGGAGTAAAAGACAAAGAAAAGTGTCATCTTTTGAAAATGATTTTTATACTTATCTTGTTGAAAATGATCCTTTGTCGTTTTCTGAAGCTATTTTATCTTCTGATGCTCAATTTTGGAAAGAAGCTATTAAAATCGAAATTGATTCTATTTCAAAATGCAACACTTGGACTTTAGTTGACTTACCTCCTGGAACAAAACATTTTGGTTGCAAATGGATTTTTAAAAGAAAATATAATCCTGATGGTTCGATTGAAAAATACAAAGCTAGATTAGTAGCAAAAGGTTTTACTCAAAAACAAAATATTGATTATTTTGATACCTTTGCTCTTGTGACCAGAATTTCTTCAATTCGGATTCTGATAGTCTTGGCTTCAATTTACAAACTTGTTATTCACCAAATGGATGTTAAAACTGCTTTCTTAAATGGTGATTTGGAAGAAGAAATTTATATGACACAACCTGAAGGATGTGTAATTCGTGGTCAAGAAAATAAAGTTTGTAAACTTCTCAAATCCTTATATGATTTGAAACAAGCACCAAAACAATGGCATGAAAAATTTAATCAAATATTGATTGATGATGGTTTTACTTCTATTAAAGTTGATAAATGTGTTTACACTAAATTAATGAATGGTGAATGTGTAATCATATGTTTATATGTGGATGACATGCTTATCTTTGGTACTTGTAATGATATTGTGATAAGAACAAAATCTTTTCTCACATCTAAGTTTGATATGAAAGACATAGGTGAAGCAAGTGTAATACTAGGAGTCAAGATCATAAGGAAGGGTGATAGTATAACATTATCCCAAGAACATTATGTAGAGAAACTTCTTAGAAAGTTTGGTCATTATGACTCGAAACCAATGAGTACCCCTTTATGATTCTAACTCTCAATTAAAAAAGAATAGAGGTGATTCTATTGCTCAATCTGAGTATGCCCAAATTATTGGAAGTTTATTACATTTAATGAATTTTTTGAGATTAGACATAGCATATGTTGTGGGGAGATTGAGTCGATATACTCAAAGTCCAAATCAGGATCACTGGGCTGCACTTGTTAGACTCATGAGATATTTGAGAGGTACCATGAACTATGATATATTGTATAGTGGATTTCTCACTGTGTTAGAAGGATATAGTGATGCTAACTGGATCTCAGATTCAGATGAGACAAAATCTACTAGTGGTTATGTATTCACACTTGGTGGTGGAGCGGTTACTTGGAGATCAGCCAAACAAACTATAATTGCAAGATCTACTATGGAGTCAGAGTTTGTAGCTCTGGAGTTGGCTGGTAGTGAGGCTGAGTGCTTAAAAAACTTCTTGACAAATATTCTTTTAGGAATAAAACCAACACCATCAGTGTCAATGCATTGTGATTGTCAAGCGGCAATAGCCATTGCAAAGAATAAGACCTTCAATGGTAAAAATAGACATATACAATTGAGGCATAATGTGGTAAAGCAGCTGCTAAAAGATGGAACAATATCAATTGATTATGTGAAGTCAGAAGTGAACTTGACCAATCCTCTGACAAAGCCTCTTGGGAGGAAACCAATATATGAAACATCGAGAGGAATGAGACTTAAGCCAATTTGAAATTAACAGTAATGGTAACTCAACCTTTGTGATTGGAGATCCCATGAAAAAGGTTCATATGGGTAAAAACAAATCACTTGTTAGTTCTGTTGGCACTAATAACTTTGTCCCTTCCTATAGTGTGAGATGTGCTAGACTGCATTATTGAGAGGATAAGCTTAAAGGTTTTTAATGATTTTCATATCCCTTATGAGTGGTGTATGATTTGCAGCATACACTTAATGAAATCACCTATATGAGTGTCAAGTGGGGCCGCTTGTATGACATTATGGCATATCTCTAGAGCACTAATGAATTACCAGGCACTCGCATGGCCTATTAGCGCAACACAGCGACAACAGCGAGATTTGTGGGGGTGTAGTGTGTCTGGTAGACCTCTAATGTACACAAAGTGTTTTTGGTTCATAGAAGTTTACTTCACCAATTCACTGTATGCTATGTCTCATCCGTCTAGGTCTAGTTCATAGTTGAAAAGACACCAGATTCGATGCATTTACACCCATGGTGTTAACCTAGGAAAAATCTTGTTTTAAAATTTTCTTAAATATTTCTTTAAACTTTTAAAATATGTGGGGGATTGTTGTTGTTGTTTTAGCTTTAGTTATGATATTTCAAAAGTTTATGTCCCACATTGCTTAGTCTTCAAAGTTTTAAAGAGTTTATAAATCAACATGTGTTTTGGGCTTTGTAAGAAACAAATGAGGTGGTGGGCTCGCGCGCACAAAAATGGGCACGAAGGATTATGGCTAGTGCAAATCATCGATTTGCCCCCCTGCGCATGATATCATGAGGCCCGAATCATTTTGTGAAATATTTAATTAATTTTTGAGCTTACCAGGAAAATCATGTTTTTGAAGAAGTCAAAACTGACTTGGTCGTATTTGACTTGGTCTTCCCAACAGGCAAATCTGTTTTAACGTTCCAAATTAGTTTCTAACGTTTCAATTAGTTTTCAACAACCAGATCCATTTTCTAACGTTATTATTTCAACAATTTAACAAATTTAATGTTGCTTTCTGAACGGCTATTTCTTACCTTTTATATATACTATTTTTTTACTGTGGTTTTCGAAATATATGTATTCTCTACCTCTTCTGAAAGAGCATTCTCTTCCCGGGTTAACTACATTAATTAAATTTCTCTGTTGCTCTGCTATCTCGGTCTCCACCGGGACGAACCTGTTGAATCTTGGGGGATTCGTACACCTGTGCTATAAAATCCTTGAGGACAATGTCTTCTCACACGTCTCAGACTATTCCTTAGATTGTGTTTGCTACGTTGTCATCTCCTTATTTTCATAACATCTATTTCCCCAGTGGATAAGAGGAAAGGATAAAATGATATGTCCTTTTACTAAATGAGGAGAATTTTCTGTTAAGACAGGGTACCATATAATCCGAATTGGTTCAACTAGTGTGTCCCTGAACCAATCCTCTTCAGTGCAGACTTCGGATGGTGTGTGTGGAAAAAAAATATGGAGTTTGCACATTCCTCAAAAGATCAAGCCCTTTCTCTGGTAGGCATGCCACAATGTCGTTCCTATGATGGATAACCTCGTCAAATAAGGTAAAAATGAAATTTTAATCAATTAATGTTTACTCTATAATTTTTTTTATACTTTTTATACCTAATATTTTTGTGGAGATTTTTATCTTTGAATTAAATATCCATCATTTTAAAAAATAAATTTGTTTCATGTTATTTATCGTTTTATAAAATTAAGAACGTATTAATTATGTTTTTTCAACTTTATAATTATCTCTTGATATCTCTACTAAGTGAAATGAAAAAAAATTAATGAAGTAAGATGATAATTTAGTCAAATGTTATATTTTTCTAAAAGATGATAATTATGCAAAAATCTTAAATGATAAAGATTTTGAACAGAGATAATATCCTATAGCCTAACAATATAAAAATGTTTACAATGATATTAAATTCAAATTTATTTTTTAAAAGACAATAAGTTATATCACCTCGTAAATTTTTTATACGGAGTTGCTTGTTCTAGTGATAGGAATGGTTGAGGCATTTGTCTCTCTTTTTTTTTTTTTGAGAAATATTTGCGTAAATTTTGTATATATAAATTATGTAAATTAAACTAATTAATAAGTAACATATTATTATTTTTAATGTAAAATAATTATATGACATAAAAATTTATGTAATTATTCAATTGATTGATTTAATTCACAAAACTAAATAAACAATATTTACTTAAATCTTTCTCCTTTTTCTCCCTCTCTATCACTCTATCTCTCATGGAAAATTTAAAATTTAAAACGATGGCTATGTATTGAGATCCAACTAAATATGCCTTACGAAAGGAAAAAGAAAGAAATAAATAAAGAAAAGATGCGCATTATCTTATCTTATTTCTTTTCTTGTGTGAAGTACAACCTAAATACAAGATTTTATTTTTTAATCTGCTAAATACAAGATTGTTTGATTACGAAAGAAAGAAAAAAGCGTATTTAGACACGTGGAAAGATAGAGCCGACATAGGAGCCAAGCCAAAGTTGAGATAAAGATGTGCCTGCATACTGCATCGCACTTGTAAACTTGTGCTAGGAGAAACTCTTATATGATTCTGAAGTAAGAAATAGTTATTTCAAAGCTGACGTGGTACTCATTCATAGTAACAATTTTTTCCTATGCTTGGAGCATCTAAAATTAGTATGAGTAGTAGTTGGATCCGTCAAAACCAGAACCAGAAGTATTGTTGACACGTACAGCCAATGGACTCCTGACATAATGGAAGCCGTCTGACCAAACTATCTCTCCAAAATCATACCTCCCTTGGGATTCCTTTTTGGGCTTAAGGGTCACATAGTATGAGTTTTCTTGCTTGAACCATGAGAATATTAGGATCTTTGGCCATATCACAACCTCCACTCCACAGGGTTCGAGGATGCTAACAAAATATATAACATTTTTGTTTCGACCCACATTACGAACGGTCCTTTTGATTGTTATTGTAGACTTGAGGTTTGAGAGTGTGATTGATGGGTAGTTTAGAATGGCATTGGTTTTGGCTACTAGGTGTTCGCAGCTTGTCTCAGCAGGTTCTGGAGAGGGAAGATTAATTATCTTGTTTATCTGCTCTTGGGTGAAGCCCATATTGCAGAGGAAAATAATGTAATCAGTAGGTTTTATGTCGTAGACTAGCCCAGGATCAACTGCTTTTGAAGGGTCAATGTGGCCAGCACCCATGTCAAAGGGATCCGCTATTTTCATTGATCCACCAGCAAGAATGCTGTCGAAGGTTGTGTCCAGAGTATATGCTGTATTCAAAAGCGCACAGCAAAATTAGAGCACTATCTGTCCAAAAAGCTAGCAGATATAATTGTGTCGTGCTTACTCTTTTAGCTGCAAACCATGTCAAGTTTGCCCGTACGTGGGCTCACACCAAACTTTTCCCATATGGTTTAATGAGTGCACTATGCCATGCTGCTTACTACTACTATTAGGGGTCTTCACCTTGTACTTTCTTGATATAATATATAAAGTGAACGTTAAAGATGACACAGATCGTTTAATACTCTTCTAGGTCTCTGATGTGGTTTCATGGCCTAATGCTTCAACATTTGCATATAATTAAATTTGTTGAAAAAGGGTTCCGTTGACTGAATAAAGTTGCTTGCTAGCTGCATTTTTGTTTCTCACCTGTTGTCATAAGGGCAGACCTAATGGCAGCAGGAGACCACTTTGGATGTGCTGATTTGATAAGGGCCGCAACGCCGGCTACATGAGGGCATGCCATTGATGTTCCTGATTGAAAATTCCAGCTCACAGAACGTCCGTCACTGGATGATGGCGAGGGAGGAGTTTCGGGAGGCCATGCTGCTAAAATGTTTACTCCTGGAGCACTGATGTCTGGCTGTTGAATATCCAAAATAATTTGAATTACATATGAAAAGTAAACATCTTTCACTTGAGTTGGGTGTTCGTTCAACTGTTTATTGGAACCCAAAGTGCCGTTCGTATTATTTATGTGCATTTTGATGCAATACCATGCCCGATGGGAATGGGAATTGATATTGTTTAGCAAATGGAGGGATTTTTACCTTGAGAATGTCGGGTGTGATTGAGCTTGGCCCTCTAGCCGAAAAATATGCAATTGTGGGTGCTGGTACCTTGCTAATGACTGTTCTACTTGGTTCTATCTGCACTTTTGGGAGCCTTCACATTGATTCAACATTAATTGTTCGTGTCAATTAGATTCCATATGGCTACAGTTGTTATCCTTGAGATTTATCCGAGAGGATAATGAAAAAAGAAAAATAGAAACCAAAGGAAAATAAGTACTTTCATGAGTTCATCTCATGGCAATGATTATACCTGCGAGATTCAGCAAGATAATACTTAATTTTAGTCCCTTGATCCAAATTGACCAGGACTGTGGGAATGACATCAACATCAGGTAATTGCCTTGACATAGGTTCCACAAAGATCAATCCCGTTGCATTCACTGCCTTAACTGCTGTTGCTGCTTCTTGACTTAATTTTGGTCCTATTGTAGAGAAGCAGAGCACAATCCTCCCTGCACCTGATTTTGATGGCTTAATATAGTCCATCTTGCAGATCCTAGACAAGCAATTAGAGAAAAAGTAACACTACCAGTCATGTACCATTGCAATATATATATATATATATATACACGCAGACACACAAGATGAAATGTTCCACAACTTAACCAAGAGAGGGAGAGAGAAATCACCCATTGTAAAAATATGTGCTTGCATCCGCCAATTTTGCCTTTATTTGTGTGGTAATTACGCTTTCTCCCTGTACAATTAGGAAATACCACAAAGAATCCGTGAAAATGGTTGGAAATATAAACCTTAAAAGTTTACAAATCTCACATAGTAGCTAGTTCATAAAAAGAAGAAGAAGAAAAGAAATCACAAACAATTAAAAATTTTGGCCCCAGAGCCGGTGCAGCAGCTAGAATGTTAGTAACTAGTTATACCATGTAAAGATTATCACCAATGATTATTTTTGTGGGGAACGTTCTATCTACAGATGAAGCGGCCACGCAGATGGACCATGGTTCAACATTTCCAACTAGAGATGGCTCGGGTGACTCATCATAGTTTCCCGCGGAGAATACCACTGTTACACCCAGCTGCATGGCATGGAACGAACCGATACTGGAACTGTCTTTGAAGAAGGGAACCAGTGGTGGAATTGGACCAAAGGAGGCCGAGATAATGTGTACTCCATCATGCAAAGCGTCATCAAAAGCTGCCATTATATCTGCTTCTGAGCACCTTCCATAATATTCTATGTTCCAGCATACTTTATAAACAGCCAAACGAGCCCTTGGAGCACCACCCCGAGCAGTGCCCTTTCCTAAATAAAAGAAACTTGTATCTTCCACTATGGACCCTACTGCTGTTGAAGCTGTGTGTGTTCCATGGCCAACAAAATCTCGAGGTGATTGGTACTCGAAGTTCTCTGTTGTATTTAGTGGTCCATATTCTTGTTCAAAACCTTTCAGGTAGTAACGAGCACCAATTAACTTCTGGTTGCATGCTGTTGCTGGGTTAAATCTATCCCCTTCAACACACTCTCCCTTCCAAGTTGACGGAATAGGACCGATGCTAGGGTCTTCCTGGAAACTTTCAGATTCTGGCCATATACCTAGTCACAAACAGAGCCACATGCATAGAAAGAAATATAATTTGAGCAACCAAGTTCTCTTTTAAGTTTTCTTATTTGTTCATTTTAGTATATAAATGAAGGATCTGGACCACGTAAGATCAGAAGTATAAGGTTCAATGCCGTTAATTACATATTTGTATTGAACCTTTATTGTACAAAGAATTGCAAGTATATTTCTTGTTCAGTTCTTCAATTGGGATTTGCATTCAAACTAAAGCATTATATTATACATCATATTAATCCTTAAAAACTACGCTATATTTCTTATGCAAGTATGGAAGAACTTCGGTGACATATTTTTTCCTTCAAAGAGAACTTATAGTTACAATCGAGGACACCCTAATACAAAGTACTTTTAAAAGTTTGAAGTGAAAGGTTTATAGTAAGGATTAAATTTAAAAATATTCTCAGTCACAGCTATTTTTACATTTCAAGTATTCTACTATCCTTAGCATAGAAATCAACATGCTCTTAACCAAGTAGAGCTGGACTTAAAATTGATTAAGTAGTACCAGATGCTGAGCTCAGTTTGAAGGATTAGTATGCTAATTGTTAAAACTAAAACGAGGAGAAACACTGATTATTGATGGAAATACCTGTGTCTAAAACCCCAACAATGATGTCCTCACCATAAATCAGCTGCAATGGGGTCACTTCACTGTTGTCCAAGGTAAGGTCCAGGAAGTCCCAGCTTCTTGTTGTGTGTGACTGTGATGACTTGCTCCTGAAAACTGACACCACTTCTTGCATATCTGCAAGTTTTGTATTTAAATCGTTATTTTTATAGTAAATATGTAAATCGAAGTTACTATTAGCATTAAATTGGGAATGCTAAAAGGAAAAATTACTAAGTTCATTACTAGCTAGTGTGTCTGCTTGGGTTGAATTGAGCATTGCTGAAAACCCCGAGAAACTATACTTGTAGCTATAGAGAATCGAACGTTCCGCATCTTTTTCACTGGAATGTAGTGGGTGCAAGAAGAGAAATGAGTTTAAGTAATGTCTGCAAAGAAAGGTTTTGGAAGAAGCAGGGCATGAAATATATTTAAAGTGACCATGTAAAGACAGTAGATAGAAGTTGAAGGTGATAATGAAAAGTGAGGCCAGGATCGCAAATATGATTGAGCCCCAAATAGACTATATAGACCTGTATGTAAAGAAAACAAATAATTAGATATTTAAGAAAAATATGTTATTAGAGAAGGGGCAAAACCATGCTGAAGCACTTGGTGAAATTAATTTTACTTGAGGAGTTGACGCTGATTGAACAAAATAAATTGAACATGAGAGAAATAGGCCCCAGAAACACTGAAAATAAGCAGCCATTCTGCCTTGGAAGAACCACATGGTTGAGTGGGATTATATAGTGTTCTATGAAGCGTTGACTTTTGATATCTCAGTCTGACTCAACAGTGTTGTTATCGTGCGTGCATTCCAAGTATTTCAAAGCTGACATAGCACTGAGATACGATCGTGGTTCCATAATGATATTTTCTCCTCAAAGCTAGCCAGCTGAAATAGAGAGGACAATCCACCTCCCCACTTTTCCCGAGTTATCCTCCATTGAATCTTTTTCCTTATGTAATCACTTCTGTTTTAGATGTGGTATCTATGACCTATCCAAAGTAGAATACTGAAGAACACTACCTTGACATCATAGTTACCATGAATACCTTAAAGGAAAATGCAGGTGCCCTTCATCATTCTTTATATAAAAACAAAAAACTCTTTTCATCACCCTTAATTTTTTTTAAATTAATTAATGAGCAATCTGCATTGCCGCCTTAGATACTTGAAACACATTTCTGATACGTTCAGGAAATGCCATATAGTAAAATGCGTTTGCCGTTCATCATTCTTTATATAAAAACACAATCTGGTCACCATGTTTCTTTTTTACTTGGTAATTATTTAACAAGTTACACTACCTCCTTAGATACATAAAACTCGTTTCTGATATGTAAATTTTAAGAACATGTAGTGAAGAACTTAAGCTCAACAATGTTCTAAATGGTCACTACATGAAATTTAACTACTGAAGGTTGGAAGTTAATTAAGCAGGATGTAATGAGAAAAGAATAATAGAAAACCGTACCCAATATGAGTGTAAGTTATGTATTTATATATGTAAGATGGGCTAACAATAAATGGACTAGCAGTACATGGGCTAGCAATATAAAATACAGCACATACATAATATCTACTCTTAACACTCTCTCTCAAGTTGGATAATAGATGTTAATCATGCCCAACTTGTTACAAAGATAATTGACCCGATTCCCGTTAAGAGCCTTCGTGAGTATGTCTACTATCTATTCACCAGTCCTAACATGCCCTGTAGATATGAGTCCCTGTTGGATCTTCTCTCGAATGAAATGGCAGTCAGCTTCTATGTGCTTTATCCGTTCATGGGAAACTGGGTTTGAGGCAATGTGAAGGGTAGCCTAGTTGTCACACCATAGTCTCATAGGTAGAGAAACCTTGAATCCAATCTCATCAAGTAAATGATAGACCCATAGTAATTCACAAGAGGTTTAAGTCATTGCTCGATATCCGGACTCAGCACTTGACCTTGCTACTACATTTTGTTTCTTACTTTTCCAAGAGATCAGACTTCCTCCAAGGAACACACAATACTCAAAAGTTGATCTCCAATCTATAGGACACCCAGCCCGGTCTACATCGGAATAACCTTCTAACTTGTAATGTCCATTATCTCTATAAAGAATCCCGCGACCTAGGGCTCCTTTCAAATATCTTAGTATATGCAGTACCACATCCCAATGAGATTGTCGAGGAGATGACATGAATTGACTGACTACACTTATTGGGAAAGAGATATCTGGACGTGTCACAGTAAGGTAGTTAAGTTTGCCCACCAATTTCCTATACCTCTCGGGATCTGATAGTAGTTCTCCATCATCAGCATTGAGTTTCACATTTGGAACCATCAAAGTATCACAAGGTTTGGTTCCCAACATGCCAACATCAGATAGTAAGTCAAGGGCATATTTTCGTTGTGAGAGGAAAATGCCCTTTTTGCTTCTACTTACCTCAATTCCTAGGAAATATTTTAGAGGACCAAGATCCTTTGTCTAAAATTTAGTTTGAAGGAAATTCTTGAATTTGAGATGCCAAAGAAGTCACTGTCTGTTATCACTATATCGTCAACATACACAGCCATGAGGATGCATCCTCCTTCGGACATTTTGTAGAAGACCGAGTAGTCATAGCTATTCATTTTCAGGCTGAAATTCATAACAACTTCACTCAATCTCCTAAACCAAGCCTGGGGGGATTGTTTCAACCCATACAAAGAGCGTCTCAGCCGACAAATTTGCCCAGACTCCCCCTGAGCAACAAAGTTAGGCGGTTGCTCTATATAAACTTCCTCCTGTAAATCACCATGAAGAAAGGCGTTTTTAACATCAAGCTGGTGCAGGGGCCAGTGATGAGAGGCAGCCAACGAGATGAATATGCGAACAGAGGCCAATTTGGCCACAGGAGATAAGGTCTCTGAGTAATCAACACTATAAGTCTGAGCATAACCCTTGGCCACCAGTGATAACTCCATAGAATGTAGTTATTTGTGCCCTATCTTTGTGTTAGAATGAATGCTTAGTCCTTGTTTAAATGCATATTTGGAGGGTTTTGAGGTTATATTTGTCATATTCTAATTCTAAGCCTTTCTTGTATGTTTTATAGCAAATTGTGTTTATATGATCATGGATTAAATAGATTTATATTTGTTACTGATTTGGTGTTTTCTCTATGTTAGGAAGGGCTCCAAACAAGGTTAAATATGGAGCAATTGAGCTTAAAGAGGAAAAGGAAGAGGAAGCCAAATTGGCATTTCAATAGGCAACGCCGCGGCTCAAGGTAGTGCACGTCGCGGCGCTGAGAGGTTTTTCAGCCATGCCATACTTGGACCCGAGGTAAGAGCGTCGCGACCCAGATGAAGTGGGCGCCGCGGCGCAAGGGGACTGACCCATTGGGCGCCGCGGCGCGCGTATGTGGAGGCCGCAGCGCTGTGCAGCCAGCTGAGTCTATAAATAGATTTTATACGTTTTTCTCTGTGTTCTGGCCATTCTGGCCATTTCCATTTTTCTGTTCTTTGTAGTTTTCTTAGGTTTAGGTAGTTTTAGGTTAGTTTAGTTTGGCTAGATCTCTATTGTTGGTGGATTAGAGTCAAGGATCAAGGATTGAAGGAGGATTCAAGCTTCAGAGATAAATTAATGAGCTTCCTTTTCTCTTTTTCCTTTGTCTCTTCTCTTCCTTATCTTTTGTATAGATAAGCTTTGTTTAGGGATATTTTGGATCCTTTTATATATATTAATGATGTGTTCTTCTCTGAGTTTGTGTGGATGTTTGATTATTGTTCAATCATTATCTGTGTTTAATGCTTGTGGTTGGCTGATCATCGATTGCATGATCCTAATATTGACAAATGAACTAGACATAGGAATTTGTGGATATGGATATGGTATGATTGATACATGTTCGATGAGTTCAATTGGCTTGGATGAGTTGATTCGTTAATAGGATAGAAATATACCTATTGACCATGTATAGTGTGTGATTGAGAATAGATCATTCATGAGTGGATCTTGGATCTACCAGGGTTGATTGACCTAGACATATGCTTTTCACTAAATCAGATTCTCAAGCTAACCTAATCAATGTATTCATGTTTATGAGGAGGATTGCATGTTGTTGGTAGATGTAGGGGGTGAAGGAGGATTTCCTGAAACCTAACCGCATTTATGTTTATTGCTTTTGTAGATTAGATTTAATTTAGATTATTGCTTTCTTATTTTTATGTCATTGTCTAGAATTGATTAAGCTATTGGTTGATACTTAGCTTTATAACGTAATATCTTCGTGGGAACGAACTTTTACTCTGTATCTGTATTACTTGAGCGATCCGTACACTTGCGATAGCAATCAACTAGCCGAGCCTTTAAATGAGCAACGGTACCATCCGGATTGACTTTAACAGTGAACACCCACTTGTACCCAATGGCACACTTACCAAAGGAAATGGAAACGAGATCCCACGTCTGGTTATGTTCCAAAGCAAGCATTTCCTCCTCCATGGCATGACGCCACCCATCATGAGACAGAGCCTCAGCAATATTTTTGAGAACTGTGACAACATCAAGAGAGGCAACAAAAGATTGGGAGGAAAGGGAAAGATGGTCATAATGAATAAAGGATGCAATAGGATAGTTAGTGATACAAGAACGTTTACCTTTACAAAGGGCAATAGGAAGATCTAGAGTTGGATCCTGTGACGAAGAGGTGGATGGAGGTGATGTGTCTGCTAAAGAGCAATGTACATCTATGGGTGCAGTACCGGCGGAAAGAGCACAAGTCTGGCGAGCATACACCTGTCGAATGGGCGACCGATAGGGAGGACAAGACAGAATGGGAACACCATAGGAAGGAGGTGACGCAGAATCATGAGACCGAAGGTTGTGATAAACAAGAATTTCTTCATCTTCCTCAATAACCGGAGGAGGATACTGAATAAAAAACGGAGTAGACTCAAAAAGGTGACATCAACAGACATAAGATACCGTCCCAAATCAGGAAAGAAGTATTTGTACCCTTTCTGATAGCGAGGATAACCCAAAAAGACACACTTAAGTGAGCGAGGATGTAGCTTGGAAAGTTAAGGTCGACCATCCTGCACAAAACATTGACAACCAAAAATACGAGGAGGTAGGGGAAACAGGGACTGAGAAGAACAAAGTACAGAATAACTTGGCTCTGTAAGACAAAAGATGGCATCCGATTAATTAGAAAACAGGCAGTAGAAATGGCGTCAGCCCAAAAAACTTTAGGAACAGACATATGAAGCAACAAGCATCGAGCAACTTCCAAAAGATGCCTATTTTTGCGCTCAACAACCCCATTCTGCTGAGGAGTAATAACACAGGAGGATTGGTGGACTATTCCATGTTGAATCATATAGGAAGTGAACTCATGAGAGAAATATTCTTTAGCATTATCACTTCTAAGGACACGCACAGATGTGCTAAATTGGGTTTTAATTTCAAAGCAGAAAGCGGTAAATATAGAGAATAATTCAGAACGAGATTTCATAAAATATAACCAAGTCATTCTTGAAAAATCATTCACAAAAGTTACAAAATATCAAAAACCAGACTTAGAATTAATTGGACAAGGACCCCAAATATCAAAATGAACTAGCTCAAATGGGGACGCAGCCCGCTTATTGACTCGTGAGGGGTAAGGACTCCTATGGTGTTTAGCTAACTGATAAGACTGACATTCTAAAATAGATAGACGACTCAAACTAGGACACAATTTTTTTAAAGACTGTAGAGACGGATGACCCAAATGACAATGAAGTTGGTGAGGATCAGCCACACCCGAACAAGCAACAGGCACCGGTTCTTGATCTGGACAGCACTCAAGGATGTACAGGCCATTCTACTCACGACCCCTACCAATCACCCTCTTCATCCCAAGTTCCTGAAAGACACAATAATCAGGGAAGAAGTGAACACTACAATTAAGTGACCGAGTAATTTGATTAGCAGAAAGTAAATTAAATGAAAATTGATTCAAACATAAAACTCGAGAAAGAGGGAGGGCAGAGGTGGGAGACGCGATACCATTCCCAATGACAAGAGCAGTGGAACCGTCAGCTAAAGTAACACTAGGAAGATGAGGGGAGGGGGTAAAGGATGTAAGAGTACCTGTCTGGCCAATCATGTGGTCGGAAGCTCCTAAATTAATGATCCAATTGCTGGAAAGTGATGATAAACATGCAGTAGGATTACTTGTATGGGCAACAGAGGCAATAGAAGGAGATGGTAGAACGGACCGAGAGGCTTAAAACTAAGTGTACTGAGCAAACTCGTCTGTTGTCATCATAACAGGCCTGACTGATTGGGTGCTGGGAGAAATGCCTTCATCAGTAGTAATATGAGCAAAACGTTGTTGATTGAACTGATTTTTCTGTTGAAGTTTCAAACAGTTCCGCTTAATGTGACCAGGTTCCTTACAATAGCGACAAATAAGTGGTTCCCCAGGATCTCCTCCTCCACCTCCACTACCCCATGGATCTTCAGTATCACGACCACCACCTCGTCCACCATGAGTACCACCATGGGAATTGTCCCAGCAAGAACTAGAACTCACCAAAGCAAAGGCCTCGCTCGCAGCTAAGGGATGGGACTTAGAAAGCTCACGAGCAACTCGGAGGAGGCGAGAGTATACATCTTTTAGGGTCAAACTACTAGAACCGGTCAAAATCTAAGATCGGGCCGCACCAAATTCACCACGCAGCCCTGAAAAAAAACATATCACTGCCAATTGCTCTTGCTGAGCCTGCATCTCTTGCACATCCAAAGTGATAGGTAACAATGTGTTCAATTCCTCAAATTAGCGTTTAAAGCCTGTATAATAGTCACTAAGGGATTCATCCTTCCGATTGGCACGATACAGATCCTGTGTCTTCGTATATAGGAGGGATAAATCATCGGCACCTGAGAACAAAGAGTGAAGGTACTGCCATAATTCCTTGACAGTGGTGCAATAGGTGGTAATATCATCAACCCGAGGATCCAAGATCCGCTGAATCAGTGAATACAATTGCATATCTTCCCGAATCCACAAATCCTTAGTTGCTTCATCCTGCGGACTATCTTGGGTGAGATGGTCTTCCTTCCTGTGACCTTTCAAATACATCAGAATAGCCTTCTTCCACTGAGGATAGTTAGTACCATCATCATCAAGCTTTTGATCAGTAATTTTGATGTTGGAGGGAATTACCTCAGCCAGAACATTAGCGGAAGTGGTGTCAGAAGTGCCACTCTTGCTGCCTGTACCCAAAATCTTAGAGTGTTCGTCACCCATAGCCACTAACACAACGAATCAGCCTATAAGGAGGGAAAGGAGCATGAACAATACACCAAATGGGCTCGGAATACCACAAACAATGCAGATCGCGCTAACCTGAAATAGAACAGCCCAAAAACAACAGGAGACAAGCACGAAAAAATGCCAAAATCACCTCGCCGGAGACATCACCGAACCTCCGAACGCCGACAAACCACCCCCAATCGCCGATTGCACCTCTCTGTGGCGGACGACTGCCACACCAACCACCCACGAGGTCTGGGTGTTCCCCACACTCCGAGCCCGTGAGATTCGCACAGACAGGGCACCCAAACGGTGCTCTTCATGCGTCGCCGGCACCACCCACCACCCGCCGGCCCTCCCTTGACGCCAAACGGCCTCACAGCAACACTCCCTGCAGGTCGGAAGTCGAAGCTACACGGCAGCCACCGGCGGCTGCCCTAGATCTGAAAGCACTCTGTTTCTGAAAATGCTCTTTCTTTTTTTTTTTTAAGTGGAAGGCTGAGAGAGTGAAGAAAAAAAAATTTAGAAACTACCTTTTGATACCATGTAATGAGAAAAGAAGAATGAAAAATCGTACCCAATATGGGTGCAGGTTATGTATTTATATATGTAAGATGGGCTAGCAATAAATGGGCTAGCGTTCATGGGCTAGCAATACAAAATAAAGCACATACATAATATCTACTCTTAACACATGTCACCATGAGAAGTTGAGAACTTAATTACAGCATCTTCTTTGTAAGACTGCAATCCTATATATAGTTGCATGTGATCAATTAATCAAATGCTTAATTATTTATTTTTCTATGGCTTTATTTGGGTGGATGAGAACTCATTTTAGTTTAACTCTAACTTAATCATACATAGTCTTCAGACTAGAATAAGTACATGTAGTTAGCTAGTAAGCAGGATATCCTAGTATTGGCCCTAGCTACAGAGATGCTTGCTTGAGTAGATTAGATATTTTTTCCTGCCCTTTAGCAAAGTATACTAATGAGTCATACTTTTATAATAACTCTATAATTTAGCTATCTAAGACAACTAGGTTAAGTAATCACAGTATATACACATTGGCATACTAAGTTTTCCTCTTCTTCTTTTTTTCTCTTAAAATAGAAGTCTAAAGGACTAGGCATAGACAATGGAATCATTGCTTAACTAAATTCTTCCTAACAATTTGCTTAAAATGAGCTTAACCTGTTGCGTGATCGGGGGGTTTACAATCAAAACCTAAGACTTACAAAATACGCTTTATCATCACAAAAATTAGACTCCAAATCATGAAAAATCTTCTATATGAATGCTTAAAAACTTACTTTGTCATTTGCCATCAGTATTCAGACAGAGCTTTCTATTATTGCTTCTTCATGTATAATAATTTGATTAGATAAAGTAGATGCCAGTTTGCTTTAACAAGCAGAAATTTCAAGTACATCATAAAGATTTATGATTCTTGAGGTATTTTAACTGTCATTGTTAAATCCCTTAAACCTTCTAAGATGACTCTGGCATACTTAACTCTCCTAACTAAGTTAAAGCTTAAATATATATGTTTTGGATGAATCTGGCACTGGTGATATCAGAGTTAGAGAAGAAAGACAACAAAGATATATTCTTCACTATTCTTTGAAGCACATACAAAGTTCCTTTGGTCCTAAAAAACCAGAAAATGAACGGACTAATCTACATATTGCTTGTTCTACCTTCTATGATTTTACTGTTCGGTAGAGTGCAAAAATATAAACAATAAAGAAGCAATACTGTTAGGATTGACTGTGCACAGAAGATGAATAAATTAGCAGAGATAAACTAGGTGCCTATACTGTTGCTGCATATAAATTACAGCACTAAACCATGTAAAAATGTGACTTTAAAAGTCAGTTTCTTCTAACTTCTGTTTTGTTTCTGATAGAATAAGGCTGCTCAGGTCTTTGTTCTGGCAACATGAAAATAAGAGGCGGTTTGTTTGCTCTAGGCTGCATGGTTATTATCAGGGACTCCAACAGCAGCACATGGAAATTCATTTATAAAAAAACAGCAATATATGACTCAATTGGGCCCAGCTCAATTTTGATAAGTCTGGAGCAAAAACTAATAAGCTTTCATTTCTTCGTAAAGGTGGGGACCTGATCCTTAATTATTATTTACCAGAGCATTCAATTAGAAGAGGGTATCCCATAGATCCAGGCTATGCGTCATGATTGGTATTTTCAAATATAATAATGTACTCATTGTTCTAATACCAAGAGCTTTATATTTGCAATTTATATCCAGATGTAATGTATCTGCCAGTGTTAATTGCCAGACATACAAGATAATCATGCTTAAGATAAATTAGACTATGATGATACTTCTATTCCCGTATAATTTTCCAATTATCTGCATAACTGGTTATTATGCTAACCATTCTTATCAATCAATAGCATTGCCATATTACCATTGACCCAGTGACAGCATAGTCATCTGCAAACGTGCGCGCGTGTTTTGAGACCAGAGGTGGAAAACCAGACAGAGAGATGGTTTCTAACTTTTTACCGAAGAGCTGTCGTCAGATTGCTTGCTTCCATCAATGTCAGTCAATCTCCACTCTACAGGGACTTTTACAAGAAACCTCATGAAGGAGAAGAGGACCCACCTTCTACCATAGCAAATCTTCTCTTCTATTTTCCATTTTTTTTTCACTTTCTTTTCTTTTTCTTTTTTAACTGATAAGATATTTTTCTTGGCGAGTGCTTCCAACTAAATTTTTGGAATGCGAAGGTGAAGCTGATCGATCAGTGGGAAGGTGGGACACAAGACGATGCCTCCCAACTTCCATTATAATGCCATCCTGCTTCATAGGTTGGTAGCAACTAGCAAGTTGTATTAATCAATTTTACTTGGCACAGAAAAAAGTGTTGGAAAAATCTTTTTTCTTGACCAAATAAAAAGGGTATATACTACAATATATAAATGGGGTTCATTTTTGGAGGGAGTAGAAAAACAATACATTCCCAGCCGCACATATACTAGTATATTAGATATGTTGGAAAGATACAAAAGTAGTGACAAGAAGTTGACAAATAAGAGAGAGAGATACAGGTGGAAGAGTGAAAATTTTATGTAAAAGAGAGAGACAAAAAAAAATTAGATTTTGCTAAATTATCCTAGGCAAGTAAATGAATTAATTTTATTATTTTTTGAGTTAAAAAATTATTAGATTTAATGAATCATTAATTATGTAAATGAAGAAATAATTATAAAAATCTATTGTGTAAAATATAATCTTTATTCAAAATATCATAATAAATTTTTGGAGTATTTATCCATAGCATCATATAGATGTTAATTTTTTTTTTAACACAAACAAAGCAGTATTTATATTTGTTTAACAATATTATGTTATTAAGTTAAAAAAATTGAATTCAAACATAACACACAAGAAAACGTAATCTTTTTTATGATACTTTGGATAATTTTTTATATTTGTGAAAAAAAAATTAACATGAGAATAATGTTTAGGACAAAATACTTTATATATTTTCTATTATATTTTCTTTATAATACTTTGAATAATAAATGTATTCTACAACATTATTACATTTTTTATAATTTTTCACATATTTACATAATTATTAATCCTTAAAATTCTACACAAATATTTTTTCTTTTTTCTTTTATTCGTGTAATGTGTAACATCTTATTTTTTATAAAATATTTTTGTGAAAAAAAAACTTTAATTTAACTTTAATATTTTATTTAGTTTTATTTTATAATAGATGTTACTAATAAAAAATATTAGATAAAGTTTATAAGAATTAAGTTAAAATTATTAAAATTAACTTTTAGATAAATTAGTAATAGTAAATAATAGAAAAAAATATGAAGTTAGAAATAAGATTTTATTAAATAAATTTTAACACTTAATCTTTGTAATAAATATTTTCTAAGTTAAGATAAAATTATTAGTGTTATTATAAAAGATAAAAATATTTATAAGATATTTATAAAAAAATATTTATAAAATAATATTACTTTAAAGTAAATAACTTTAAATAATGATTATTTAAAAAAATATCTAAGTAATCAGATGCAACGTGCACCTCATGAAGAGGTGCTAACGTGCATACATGAGGGCCACAGGAAGCCAATCGAATATGGCTATAAATTGCTAAGTAACGAAATAGAAAACGTAAAGTAGAGTGAGAGAAAAGAAAGAGTGAAAGTGGAAATAGAGGGAGAAAAGAAAAAGTGGAAGTAAGGTAAAGAAAACAGAAAACGTGGAAATAGAGATAGAGAAAAGAAAGGTGTTGAAACCGAAAAAAAAAAAAAAAGAGAAAGAGAAAAAGTGAGGGAGGGGTAGGAGAGATAGAGAAGAAAAGAAGAACAAAGAATAAAAAAAGAATAGAAAATTTCTAAGTGGTAAGAATTGAATTTTTTAAAAAAATAAATTCATAGTTATATATTTTATTAGTTAATTTATTATTTTAATATTTTATGTATATTATTATTCTTGTTATTTTTATTATACATATGTAATGTTATGAAAATTTAATATTTATTTGACTTTAAAATATTTATATTTGATAAATTTTAAAATTATTATAATTTAAATATTAATTCTTTCATAAGATTAATATAATAAATTATAAAATGATTAAATTATTATTTAAGACCTAAATTAAATAAATATTTTTAATTATATTATGCAATAAATATATATACATAATTTATATAAACTTTTTTATATTTACTTTGTTTTGGGCGTTCGCCCCACTCATTGACCAATTTTTTTTAAAAAAAAAAATTTTTGATCAAAGTGATATATAAATTATCAAAGTAGTTTAGTACCCCCCCCAAAAAAAAAACATGAATAGAAAGGAAGCCAAAGAACCGTGACTTTAGAGGAGATTTGCAGATGTGGTAGACGAGTTCAATTCAAACAGACTGCCATAGCAGAGCATGAGGAATATTTCAAAAAATTAAGAGCTTCAATGACCTTGTATTGCATTCATGCTACATTAAATGAAAAACCAGCAAATAAAGAAAAAAACGTGTTCATCGCAAAGGGTTCATATAATCATTCTGTACAAGAATTAATCAACGCCAGAGAATCAAAATTAAGCATAAAAATAGTTATTGGCATATTATTGCCTTACAAAATCTAATTACAAAGGAAATGAAATTCCGGAGACCCCAATACTACCAGAGAGAGAACTATGGTATTCTATGCTACAATTAACAGCTTCTATCAATCATGCTAACCTCGGTTAAAATCAGTTGTTCTAGAAAGCTCATGTACATTCTCAACAATTTCCAGTCATACCTACAATTGCTAAATCTATTTCTTCCTGGAACACATCAGCAAGCTTTACATTTACTTTACATAGAATCACAGTGGAGCTAGTATGATACAGTCTACTCAGCTCAGTTTGGCTGTCTTTCCTCTCAAACCAATGAGCCAAGGGTTTACTCGCCATCATTGTATATATAGTATAAACTGTAGTCAAGATTTCTCTGACTGCTTGGAGAGCTCTTTATCAGCAAAGTGAAGAAGTCTCCTTAGTCTTAGAACCATGTCACAGTGGAAGGGAAGTGCTGTTCGTCGCTCTAAGTAAGTGGGGCTCACCGTCATCCATGACAAGGCATGAAGCTCTGCTGCAAGAGACTCCAGAACCAAGTGGGTCTCAATTTCAAAATCTTTAGCATCCCAGCTCGAACTTCTACCAACTTGCTTGTTAATTCCTCGGACAATCTTCTCTTGGGGGATATTAGTACCTCCATAGTAATCAATAAGGCTCACTGAAAGTACTGAAGGCCATTCTTCTTTCAGGTTGCTTCTATAGTCCTTCCTCATGGAAGGTACTGCTTTTGAGACCACAAATCCTGTGGAGAGCGGAAGAGCAGAACCCTTGCTGTGAAGCAGATGAGCCAGTGGTGGAGATTCTGCAGTGAGGCATGTGGGGAGTTGAAGAGTTGTTGGAGGAAGGAACCGCATACTGGGAGAAGGAATTAGAATATACGCAGAAGACGTAGAACCAAGAGACTTCACAGGAGTGAAACCTTCAATGTAACCTAAAATAGACATCCCACCACCGATTTCAGTTCCTCCAAAAGTTTTTGCTATCAATACTTAAATGAAATAACTTCATAAAGAATATTTAAATATGGATTAGCAACACACAAATTCAAAACTCTGAACTTATTTTGGTTACTTGGGAAATGCTAAATTCTATTCTCTTCTGCCATTACATGTATAATTATAACTTACTATTCAGAAACCCTAAGTTGAGAATAATGATGAAGTTTATCATTATCACTAGCATAATGCAAATCCATAATAGGTTCAAGTCCTTGATGGATGCTTGTCTGAATTTCCTTTATCTATACAATCATACATGCCCAAACTGGATTTTGGTGTCTTGGTCCAATGTAACTATTGAAAAATGTAAAATATAGTCATTGTCATAAATGAGTGTATAGCTATTAGTTATTTGGCATATTCCTGATAAGGGAGTGGAATGGAGAGAAAGAAAGGAGTCGTAGACCAACTAGCCATCAGCTTTTTGGCCAGGTGGTGCCAAGCTTCTGCGGTCTGGTTGGTATTCAGTGTACTGAAAGTTTGGAACTGTTCTCAGCTAAGAAAATTGCCACTTGAGAAATTTATCAAGACGCCTCCTCTGTTGAAATTCCATCTCAGAATGTATGCAATCCAACTATTTTTTTTATAGAAAAAAAATTCATTAAGAAAGGAGGATTACAAAGATAGAAGGATAATATACTCTCCACCAGAAAACTACTAAAAATAAAGTTACAAAGAAACCAGCAAAAGAAAACTCGAGAACAATGCACAATGGCAGCCCAATCTCTTTGTAGATATGAAATGGCAACCCTCTTAAAAAGACCATGGGCTGAGCACCAAAGAGAAGCCAAAAACCTTACTCTATCCTACAACATTTCTATAGACACCGAAACACCTTGAAAAATCTGAGTATTTCTCTCCAACTAGATGCGCCACAAAATAGCAAACACTGCACAGTTCCACAATTTCTTGACCTCTTTTCTTCTTCCAGACCCTTTAAACCCTATTGTCAAAAAGGTCCAAACAAATATATGGAAACAGTTGTTTACTAGGTTGTCCCTGCCCTTAAATGTTTTATTCTGTCAAAGACCAACTCTCCTAAAAGCTTACGTTGCTAGGTGAAGGCTCATAAATGGTTTTATAATTAACACACCCCCTCATGAAAGTGCCCTTTGGGCTTGAAGTGTGGATAATACACACGCTCACCCTACCTTGTGTTGAAATTTAACTTTTATTTAGAAGAATAGAGGTGGCAAGGATCGAACTCCTAACCACTTACTCATAGAGGCTCTGATAACCATGTCAAGACCAACTCTCCTAAAAGCCTAAGATGTTAGATAAAGGTTCATGAATAGTTTTATATCTAACATATTCATATCAACTTGCACCTAGCTATCTGTCAGCCTTCAATTGAACTGTCATTTACTAAATTGTATCGATTCATCTGACATACCGTCATTAAATATGTTATAAAGCCTTCAATTTCTGTTTAGAATGAACAACCCCCCTCCCCTACCCAGCACGAGGCCGTGGGCAGTTTCAGTTGATAGAAATAGTACACACAGATTGAGTGTACTAAATCATTTGTGTCTAATATAACCATTATTTCTATTATTAAGAATTGATTATAAAAATAGTATACACACATTTGAGTGTATTAAAACATGCTCTTGAATTTCCAAGGAGTTAGCAGTTTGAAAATAAGTAGAAGATGGAAACCAAACAAGGTATTCAAAACAGATTTGTAAGCGGATGTGTCTTAGTTACTTGTCCTAGGATCAAACTCTACGCCACACAAATTGCTAGAGAGATGGAAAAGATCAAGACAATATAAGAAGATCAATCGCTTTTCCATTAATCCAAAAGCTCCAAGAAACGTTTGTCATTTGCAACAAGATTATTGAAAAAACAACTAAAATGCAACTTGAATCTTCAATATGGAGAAAATATGTAGGGATAGGTTGAGATGTACATTTTCCAAGAGATTCAATTGATTTGGTAAGAAACAATCATACTATGTAATACTCTTACAAATACAGGTGTGGGCTAGAGGCAAAGCGTGCTCCATCCTTTGGCCATTTTACATTGTTTCTTTTTCTCTGTCTATCTCTCTCACTCTTCCAAAATAAATTGTTTCTTTTTCTTTGTCTATCTCTCTCACTCTTCCAAACCCTTATTTTTCTCTCTTTTATTTTTTATGAAGAAAAAGCTTTTATAAATTTTTGCCACAACAGTCTCTCAATGTCCCCTGCCCTCTCCTTCCCCAGGTCAGAAACACCATTCAACATTTTATTTTTTTTTCCAACCAATGGCTTTAATGCTCAATGCAATGTAATGAAATAAGAAAAAAAAATAGAAATGAATATTATCGTAGTAAAGATAACTCACCAGGAGAAGATGTATCAGCTGGGAGAACAAGCTGTAACGTATGGTCCATAGAAACTGCAACAAAACTAATGCTTTGTGCCCAATGAAGCAAACCCCTTGAATTGTCAACCATAGAATGTCCACCCATAAGCTGCTTTCTCACAGCAGGTTGCCCTAAACTGCCTTTCATAAAACCAGTGGGTTTGGTATGAGGGCTGTACAAAGGACTAGGTGAGGAAGGAAGAGGTCTTTCTGGGATCAAATTCATCTCTGGTTGTTGCAAAGAAGAACCATTACTAGTTGTGGACACCCCATCGGACATAGATTTCCGCAGTTGTAGGGGCCATCTCTTCATCTCAGATCCACCAACTGAATATATGGCTTTCTGCCACTCTGTTTGAATAAAATCGCAAAGTAAAAATGCATATATAAAGGCAGACATATGAAGTGAATATACTCCAATCAGCTATATATAGCATCCATTGACCACTATCCCAAGAATAAGGAAAACACAAATTTACAACTTAATGACGGTGGAAGTATAAAGCCAATTTGCAATTTATGGATGTATGTATGCCAACAACCATGCACATTAGTCATGTATCCCTATGTGTAAGAATATATTAATAAAAATAAAGATATATAACTTGAAGGTTGGACCAGTTTGAACATGGTCTAAAAGCAGACATTCAAATACAACTTGGACAATACCTCTTTAACTTTTGGCAAAATTCAAAATTATCAATAGAAGCAATAGGGCTCATTTTGATAAGCTAAACAGCGAATGGCCCAATCATAAAGTATAAGTAAAATTAAAGTATACAAAATGCTCAACTCTGTTATGTATCACATGTTAAAACATAAAAATATAACTAGCTTTAACATAAAACAGTAGAGATAATGTATTTTCTATTTTCTTTTCTTTTTCCCCTTTATGAGGTGAAATCACTTATTTATACAATACACACATTTTGAAGGAATAAATATTAGATATCGGAAGTAGCTTCCCCTTCCATCCAAAATCAATTTTTGTGAACGTACTAAAACAAATGGAGCCAGCTAAATTTCATTTGAGTTGCTCACTTGTTCTGATATATTGCTTCACACAATTCATAGAGGTATGCTATTTGCACACCACTTCTACATCTACACATGGCAGCATCTGAACTTATCAGGACCTACACTGGACCCACCTAAATTTCAACGGAACTGGTTTAAAATTTTAGGATAATTATTGAGAAGGACTTGTGGGGTGCAACATTATGGAAAAATGACCCGTCAACCACTTCATAACATGACTGACCATTCAAATAACAACACCAATAGGTACTTTGCAATAATTCTCCCTTAACGCCAATGTGCTTGTAGCTCAATTGGTATCGACCCTGGTCTTGATGATGATGGCTGAGGTAAGTGGGGTTTGATCCTCCACCATGTCACCTATCCCCTCCCTAACTTTTTCCATAGTTTAGATTTGTGCATGCCAGTTTCTACACACTGACACATACTAGTAAGGTAAGCTTGGTATGGCCAATTTTAGCATAAGTTTGGGATGATATGCACTCAAACCTATAATATTGTATAACTATTAAAAGGCCATTCACTTGAGGACGGTAGAAGTGTTTTTCAATTAACATTTTTACAAAGTCATCTAAGAAAATGTCCTTGCCAAGGTTATCAGCCATGTCCATTTACAAGTGGGAAAAAGGTTATTCTGGAAGTTAAGTACATCCGTACATCTCTAAAGTATGCCTTCATGCAATCTCCTATTGTTTTTTCAGATTGGGTCTGCTATGCCCCAAACCCATGTGTGTGCATCACAAGATGGCAGAGGCAGAGACACAGACAGAAATCTTACCAAGGTACTCAAGCTCATAGAAACCTCCAATACGTGCTATCACAAAATCTCGAGGCTTTGCTAGACCAGTATCACAAGATTGAAGTATTAGACAACCTTGCTGAAGAACTTGAACAAATAGGCACTGCAGACCCTTTGTATCCTGCCTACTGCTTATTCCACCGAAGGGGAAAATATTGCAGTCAAGCAATTCTCCCCTTGAATCTGTCCAGATGCATACAAGCCAACGCCAGTCCTCTGTCCATCCATAGCAACAATGAAGGCTCGGAGGATTCTTTTGATCAGACCCAGATCCATCAATGCTTGAAGCAGAATCCACACTTCCTGCTGTACTTGTACTCTGCATATAGTTACCACTACTGTCATCTGCCAATGCCTTTGAAGATTCAGAAGTGGGGCTACCAATAACTGAAATACCATGCTCTAGAGAACCTGGTTCTGCAAGAATAAAAAGGGGTTCAAACATGTAACGAATTTCATCATGAAGAAAAATATCCCCAGATCTACTTGGATCACAGCTCAACCCCCCAGTCCTCGTCGGTTGCCAAGAATTATCCCAAGTACCAGACCTCAAGCTAGCATCAATGTCACCCTCTCTTGGAAGAGAATGTCCAGCTATTCGAGGACCAACACAGTCTTTCCACATCCCAGAGATGGGAGAAGGCATTTGTGTCAAAACAGAATGAGATCTACTTGAAAATGCAGATTGAGCAAAATCACCAGATATTCCCCGTGAAATTCGACGAGCCTTGCTGTATACAGTAAAGGCAGTCTCTTTCAAAATGACAAGCTCACTCACTGATGGACTTGTTACTCTGAAAATGGTATCAACTGTAACTATCTGCAAGACCAATTTTGGAATACTAAACCCAGAAAGCACAAGGATATTAGATGCTGAAGCTTCATCAACAGTTGCCAAGCCACTTAATGCCTTCACAACCTGACTATGCAAGGTAGATCTCCTCTCTCTATCTGACTGTTGGATAACCGATCCAATGGCAACAGAAGATTCAATTACAGTTTGCAAAATTGCAGTAGGATCAGGAAAAGGGCACACCACATAGATTACCTAAGTGCAAGGGAAATTAAAAATGGATGAGACCAAATACATCTAGACACATAAATAAAACTACCAATTAAAAAAAAAAAAGATAAATATACTATGAGAAAGCTATTTTCTTATGTGAACAGTGCCATGCCATTAATGCTTGAATCCGAACAACCAACAAACAAAAAACTTGGCTGTTAAAGCATCATCATAATTTGATCTAATTAGCAGCTAGGGACACATAATGACCATTCAATCTACAGAATCAAGCCAACAAACGAGCCACTTACCATGCATGAACTGTTACTTCCTTCACTGGGGTTTGCGGAAAAGCAAGAACTAAGTTTCAAAGCTCTAAGTGCCTTCGAAAGAGACTTGAGATAACTAGTCAGGTCCCAACCATTAGATAAAGATAAAAAATAATCACTTATTGAACCAACAAGAGATGCATTGCTGCTCTCAATCTTCATTGATTGGGGGCAATCAAGTAAAACAAAACCACAAGATGACAACTTCCCAGACTCTATCTCCATCTGATTCCCCAAGCCTTGAGGTGAATGAGTACCTAGCTTGCATGTCTCATAGACTGAAAAGAATAAAAGCAAAATACGACTGATAGAAATGAGAAAAATCTGAGTGAAGGGACAAAATATGATGAAACTTAAATTAGCAGTCAAAGTGCACAGAAATCTGGAGGCATTTTGCTGGCACAGCATTGAGCTATTGCTACATTCAATTAGTATGACTAATAGGAAAGTCCAGAAACACAAACTGCTCTAAGCACTTCAAATAGACACTATCTCGATTTATAAAAAGAGAGAGAGAGAGAGAGAGAGAGAGACTTTTATTTCCTAAGAGACAGGATCCAACTATAGTTTCTCCCACATTTTCTTCCATCCTTTTATTGTCAGTAATCCATCCATGATAAATAATAGGGCATAAATATAAAAATTTGCTATACCCAGAACATAAAGGATAATCTGTTTCAAATGTGCGATCTATCATAAGTCCTCATAGATCAATTGAAGCATAATTACCACTACTTACCTGTTCCAAGTTGTTGAAAAAAATCAGCAGCAGCAGAGGTAAGGGGATCAATGTCAGGACATACAACATGATATGTAATCTGCAACCAACAATGCATATAATGATATAAATGAAAGCAAGTTCTTAAACTCATTACCCGCAAGGTAATTAAGTCAGGATATATGGTAGACAACAAGGTTCCACTAGTAACAGCAGTAATTGGTTATTATAAACTTACAGGTTTCTGTAGAGCATACGGTTCTAGAGGAGCCTTTTCCCAGTGCTGCAGACAGTTTGCTGATGTCTTGAGCCAATCGTCCTGATACCTATTGGACGTGTTATATTTGCATGAGAGGTTAACTAAATGCCAAACATTAGTACAAGATGCCAGCTGTCTTAGCTAACTTGTCATATTTAACATATGATGATGCACCAGCAAGCAAGGGATAAATCTACTGGGTTATTTGTAGTCAAGGCTCAGATAAAGCTCAGATAAGCTTGTTCTTTTACTTAACAAATACAAGCCTAGACGAAGGACAAATAACTTGAATAAGTCAATTCCAAGCTTCATATATAATTAAAAAAGAAGAGGAAAAATATTACTATTGTTTGTGCCTTTTTCAATAGTGCACAGCGATCTGTTGTTGGAATTTTTTGCTTATTGGATTTGAACATGGTTTCTGCAAACAGCCTGTTCTTATTCAAAAGACTTCGCTGTATTTGTTTCTCTCCAAGCATGTCCTGATTTTCAGATATCACGCAAGTGCAGATGCTATAAGCACCAAAGGAGATGAATCAGCTGGAGAGGGAGCTGATGAACATAATCCTTGGTGGGTGGTTCAAGCAACCTACTGGATTCTGATGTGTCCCCTGAATTTACCCACCTATTTCTCTTATTAACCTGGACAATAATGGATAAGGCTCCTCTAAAGTGAGCTTGTCTCTAAAGCGAGCAAGTAAGGGTGTATCTACCTTTAGTTTAATCTAAAGTGCATTGGGATCTTAACCTTCAGTAAAGGTGTATCCACCATTAAATTTTAGTGGGTTAAGATTCCAATGCACTTTAGATTAAACTAAAGGTGGATACACCATTACTTGCTCACTTTAGAGACAAGCTTACTTTAGAGGAACTTTTTCCAACAATATTAACCCATGTTTAAGCTTGAGTTTGGCTTGTTTATGCTTTTATTTCATCCAGATAAGCCCAAGCTTCTCTGAATTTGAAGCCAAGCTGCCTTATAGTTGTAGTTAGCTTAATTATTGGGAGAATGACTCACTTAGCCAGAAGAGCCAGAGAAAAAACATTACCATGACTCTGAGGGAACTAGCAGCTTTAAAGGAATAAGTGTAATTCTGTAAACACATTAACTACATGAGTTAGCTAACCATACTTTCCTGGCTCTTTTCACTTGGTCATTCTCCCTTAATTATTTAATTAAGCCATGCTTATGCACTCAAATTAGGCTTAACCCCAAGAACCATCTATTCATCTTTACATGTCATAAGGACAACCTTAACCAGCATCATTAATCATCTAAACCACCAAGTGCACTCAAATACTATCAAGAGCCTTGTGCATTATGTAATTATTCATTCAAATTTGTTGTAGACCAAAGAAGGAGGGGGGTTGCGTCCCAGTAAATTGGTGTCCAAGAATATTGTTTTGGCATCTTTAGTGGCTTTGGTGTTTTCCTTTACGGTCCTCTTATTTATGGCATCAAGTTAAGAATGGTTTGCATCCAAATGGGTGGGACCCCAATTCTGCGAGTAGAGCTACTCATACTAGTCCTTGTAAGTTTATTTCTCAGGGATTATCTTCTTTTAGATCTCTCATCCTTGACATTTAGTGATGGGTCTCATATTAAATTCTGGGAGGATATTTTGGTTGGAATTGTTCCTCTTTCCAAGGCTTTTCTAACATTCTGCCGCCTTTCTTCTTTACATAATGCCCTTGTTTGTCAATTTTACTCCTATACTTTGTCTAACCTCTCTTGGAATTTTCATTTTTTCAGGAACTTGCATGATAGAGAGGTTAGTGACATAGAGTTTCTTTTGCTTTTGCCAGAATCTGTTCATCTTTCCTCTAATCCTGATAAAAGAATTTGGACTCTTGAATCTTCGAGTGTTTTCTCTCGTAAATCTTATTTTCAGTTCCCGACTCATTCTCCTAATAGAGACATTTCTTTTGGATAAACCCATCTGGAAATCCAAAGCTCCCACTAAGGTCAAATCTTTTGTTTAGACCGTTGTTCTTAGTAGGATTAACACTAATGACTTACAATAGAAGCACAAAACTTTTACTGCTTTGTCTCCCAATATGTGTATAATGTACTGTTCTAGTTCGGAAACCGGGGCTCATCTCTTTTTGCACTGTTCTGCAGCAACTTTTCTTTGGAATAAGCTGTTTGGGATTTTTGGAGAGTATTGGGTCTACCCTATGAATTTGCATCAGTTTCTCCTTATTAAATTTAGGGGGTTTGGCTCTCGTAAAGAAGCTAAGATCCTGTGGCAGTGCTCTTTCTTTGCTGTTCTCTGGTGTTCATAGCTCGAAAGGAATGTTAGAATTTGCAAGTTCTTAAGCCTAGACTTCATTTGGGATAAGGTTATTTTTTAGCTTCCCTTTGGTGTTCTGCTCATGGTCTCTTTAGGGGTGTTTCTTTGTTAGACATGCAAAGAGATTAGCATGCTTTGTAACATGACTCAATCTCATAGGTTTTAGTTGTTTTTTGTTGTCTTCTTGTGAGAATGTCTTATCCGCTTTCTTTGTACTTGTTGAAATAGTGTCTATATTCATTGTATAAGCTAACTAAATCATAACCAAATCATGTAATTACAATAATTAAGATCTTTTGTGATCTTTGTATTTATTACAATAACTTTATATAATTCAGCCTCCGTTATATAATTCAGACACAATATTTTCTTCATATGTCTCTCTCTTTTCTCTCTTTCAACATAGTATCAAAGCCAAGATCCCAACAACATCGCCTATTCTGCTAGACTCGCCTGTTCCGTCCAAACATCTGTAGAGAGGGGTGTTAGAGTCTCACATCGCCTACTTCAATCTTCCGAATGCGATTTATATATCTATTGGGTCACTCCATTTGATACCAATTAATTTTAGGTTGGAATCTCACATGGTATCAGAGCCTAAAGAGAGGCAATCCTAGAACCGTGCACGCCCAGTGAGCCTACTGCTCTCCGATGAAAAAAATTTTCCGGCGAAACCATGTTTCTACACCGGTTTGCCAACCATTCTCCTCCTGTTGTGTCCTCTTTCCAGCAGACTCATCTCCTTTGTTGTTGTCCGCTGCTGTCTGCCACCGCTGTCCAACTTTCCGGCGACCTTTCCAGCCGACGACCCCACCACCAGAATTGCCTCTCCCTGTTCGGCCAGAACCCAGAAACCCGAGCCCAAAAACCCCACAATGCGCCTCCACGCTCCGTCACAAGTTCCGGCGCACAACACCACGCGTCGCTCTTTGACCGACGCGTAGGCCAACCCATCCAGCCGCCGTTTGTAGCGTCATGCTCGCCCTTCTCTCCTCTTTTTGGATCTACCTCGCCTTTTGTGTTTGTGACCGTTTGTCGCGATCACCTTTTGAATTGGTGCATTCAGGTATTGTTTGGTTGCGTTATTTTTTTTGCACTATGTGTTTTGATCTATGGCCCCCATTGCTTCGACGAACACCGTAGACTCATCCGCCCAGCCAAAGACCATCTCGGGTTGAGTATGCAGATTTTTCACAGTGGTTTGCACAACATAAGTCTTGGTTCTTCTGCTCCAACAAATGCCTATATCGACTTTCTGAAGTGGTTTGAGCAACGTCAGACCTCTAATTCCACTACCTCTGTTACCCATATTGGTACTTCATTTGCTTGTCTCTCTCGTTCCCCATCTATTGGTACTTGGGTTCTTGATTCTGGTGCAACTGACCATATTTTTGGTAAGAAGACTCTTTTCTCCAACCTTTCTCACAATGGTTATTTGCCTACTGTCACTTTAGCAAATGGTTCCAAGTCCCAATCCCAAGGGATCGACACTACCCATCCCCTCCCTTCCCTTTCAGTAGACTCTGTCCTTTATGTTCCTGGGTGTCTTTTTAATTTGCTTTCCATTAGTCGTTTGACTCAGTCTCTTGATTGTATGATTACCTTTACTAAAGACTCTATCATTCTACGGGACCGGAGTTCAAGTCGGATACTTGGCACCGGATGTGAGTCCCATGGTCTCTACCAGCTCTTCAACCCCTCTCGTGTTTGTGCTGTCAAGGATTCCCCTCTCACCATCCATGCACAGTTGGGTCATCCTAGCCTTCCTCCCAAACTACAAAAATTGGTGCCCAGCCTCTCTAAGTTGTCGAGTCTCTCTTGTGAGTCATGTCAACTAGGAAAACACTCTCATAGTCCGTTTCCCAGTAAAGTCAATAGTCGAGTGTCATCTCCTTTTGCTTTAGTACATTTTGATGTTTGGGGTCCTAGTCGTACTGTTTCTACTCTAGGGTCCATGTATTTTGTCACTTTCATTAATGATTACTCTCGCTACACTTGGTTATTTTTTATGCAAAATCGGTCTGAGTTGTTTTCAATATTTCAAAATTTTTATCATGAAATTAAAACTCAATTTGGTGTTCCTATACGTAGTTTGCGTAGTGATAATGCCCGTGAGTATTTGTCTCAATTATTTCAATCCTTTATGGCTTCTCATGGCATTCTTCATCAAACTTCTTGTGCCCATACTCCTCGACAAAATGGGATCGCTGAATGTAAAAATCGACATCTCGTAGAAACAACTCGGACCCTTTTACTTCATGGTAATGTTCCTTTCCGCTTCTGGGGTGATGCAGTTCTTACTGCTTGTTATCTAATTAACCGCATTCCCTCCTCTGTGCTTGATCACCAGGTCCCTTACTCTATTTTATATCCCCATCAACCTCTGCATTCCCTACCACCTCACATATTTGGGTCTACCTGTTTTGCTCATAATCTCATCCCTGGTCTTGATAAACTTTTCACCTGATCTATTATGTGTGTTTGTCTTGGTTTACACTCGGTCCGAAAAGAGTTATCGTTCTTTTTTCCATGATCTTCGACATTACCTCGTCTTGACTGATGTTACCTTCTTTGAGTTTGTTCCCTTCTTTCAGTCTCCTTTCTCGACTCTTGAGCATATCTCTATGGTCTTACCTGTTCCTCTTCCTCTTATCACTGTTGAGTCAAATACACCTCCGACTCCGCATGTCGAGCAACCCACCACTACTATTTGCCCCTTCTAGGTCTATCATCGCCGGCCACAGCCACCTCCACCTCCACCTCCACCACACCTACCTCCACTAGAAGTTGAAGAGGTCAATGTGGACTCTCCTCTGACACCAATTCTTTTACCAGCTCCAGCATTGCCTCCTGAGCCTAACCTTCTCATTGCTCTCTGAAAAGGTATACGGTCTACTCGTAACCCTTCTCTTCACTATGTTACTTTGACTTATCATCGCATATCTTCTTCGCATTATGCTTGTCTTTCTTCATTGTCTTCTGTGTCTATTCCTAACTCTCCAGGTGACACTTTAGCTCATCCTAGGTGAAGACAAGCTATGATCGATGAGATGTGTGCCCTTCAGAGCAACGGTACTTGGGAACTTGTTCCTCTTCCTCCCGGTAAGTATGTTGTACGCTGTCGGTGAATTTATATGGTCAAGGTTGGCCCTAATGGCAAGATTGATCGCCTCCAGGCTCGTCTGGTGGCAAAAAAGTATACCCAGATTTTTGGCTTGAATTATGGAGACACATTCTCGCCCGTGGCGAAGATGGCTTCGATTTGACTTTTTTTATCTATGGCTGTTATTCACCATTGGCCCCTTCATCAGTTGGACATCAAGAATATTTTTCTCCATGGTGATCTAGAAGAAGAGTTTTACATGGAGCAACCACCAGGGTTTGTTGAGACTAGTTTGTTGTCTTCACAAATCTCTGTATGGCCTTAAACAGTCTCCTAGGGCTTGGTTTGGCCGATTTCGTACTGTAATTCAACAATTCGGTATGACACGAAGTGAGGCTGACCACTGTCTTCTATCGCCATTCAGCTCAAGGGTGTATCTATTTGATTGTGTACGTCGACGACATTGTTATCACTAGCAGTGATCACCATGGCCAAATTCAGGTAAAACAATATCTTAGTCATCACTTTCAAGCCAAAGACCTTGGCAAACTTTGATACTTCTTGGGAATAGAGGTGGCACAATCCAATGATGGTATAGTAATTTCACAGAGGAAGTACGTCATGGACATTCTTGAGGAAACAGGTCTATTGAATGCAAAGCCTGTTGACACTCTTATAGATCCAAATGCTAAATTTCTACCAAATCAAGAGGAGTCACTCTCAGATCCAGGAAGATACAGAAGATTAGTTGGAAAACTGAACTACCTCATTGTTACCCATCTTGACATCTCCTTTACAGTTAGTGTGGTAAGTCAGTTTTTAAATTCACCTTGAAATGCACATTGGGATGCAATGATTCGCATCCTAAAGTATATTAAAGGAGTCCTGGAAGAGGCCTTGTCTATGAAGATAAAGGTCACACTCAGATTGTTGGATACTCAGATATTGATTGGGCAGGTTCTCCTCTTGATAGAAGATCCACTTCTGGGTATTGTATATTCATCGGGAGTAATCTGATATCTTGGAAGAGTAAGAAACAAAATGTGGTCGCAAAATTAAGTGCCGAAGCAGAATATCGAGTCATGGCCCCAGCTACTTGTGAACTCATTTGGTTAAAACAGCTACTTAAAGAGCTTCGATTTGGGGAGATTATGCAAATGACACTCATTTGCGATAATCAAGCTGCATTGCATATCGCCTCTAATCCAGTGTTTCATGAGAGGACCAAACATATTGAGATAAAATGTCATTTTATTAGATAAAAGATCCTATCTGGAGACATCACCACTAGCTTCGTCAATTCAAATAATCAATTGGTGGATGTTTTCAGTAAGTCTTTAAGAGGTCCTAGGAAAAGTTATATTTGTAACAAACTTGGTGCACATGACCTATATGCTCCAGCTTGAGGGGGAGTGTTGAAATAGTAATTACGGTAATTAGGATCTTTTGTAATCTTTGTATTTATTACAATAACTCTATATAATTCGGCCTCTATTGTGTAATTCAGACACACGGTTTTCTTCATATGTCTCTCTCTTTTCTCTCTTTCAACGGTACTCTTCTCTTCTTCCTTAATAAATTTTCTTTTTCTATAAAAAATAAATCGAAAAAAAAACTTACTTGTTTTTAAGCACAGATGACAAAAAGTGTACATACCCTACAAGTATAGAAGGAAATGGAAGAGCAATGAGGGTAGGTTTTAGCCGGGAACATGGCTGCTGGTCTGACTCTGAACTGCACATATCATGGCCAGATCTCCTTTGGGAAGTCTCATCCACCTTAGCACTATCCATCATGCCAGGCACTGCACTAACAGTCAAATTTTATTAGTATACAGAAAATAAAAACTTCCATCACTCATGTAAGAGCAAACTTCTACCCTTAATACTGGATGATCCACCAACAGATGACTGGGATGGACTCATTGGTTCTGAAGAATCCCTACATTCACTAATGCTGGACTCAGCAGAAACTCCATCAACTACGCTTCCAGTATCAACCGATTGATTGCGTCCTTTGCACCAGTCGGTCACAGATAACGGCCCTTCCAAATTTGGAAATGCAGATTTTAAAGCAGTTTTTATGTCAGACTGCAGCAAACTGATCACAGTAGATGCATGAACCTGAAAATTCAGAATATTGCAAATATAAGTATAAAAAATGAAACAGAAACCAATCAACAAAACCATTGGGTGCAACATATTATTAGCCAAACCTAAGTAACCCCAAAAGACTACCAAAAAGTAGTAATGATAGAAAAGGACTGTGACAAAGAATTTACAACATCTTGTCACAAATCTTGGGTCCTCACATCAAAAACAGATTGCTTATTTGCTAAACAACAAAAGCCTTTTAGGAAAAGGCTAAAAGGCTTTTGTTGTTTTGTTGCCAATCTTTACACAGCTGGTCTCAAGCCCGGATAAATGAGGAGGGTTGTGTTAGGCAGTCCACAGCAAACTTAAAACTTAGTCAAATCCTAACGACATGGACAGAGAATTTGCTTATTTGCTAAACAACTCAGTAAAACCAGAATACTGAAAAGATTACATGAATGTGTCAATGTAAGTATAGAAACACAGAAATTGGTTGGAGAAGATGTCCTAGATAAGAAAGAGGATCAGCATGTTATGTGAAGGCATTCTAACATGAAAATCTAAACACAAGCTACTCATGCTATGAATCATGGGCCCAAAAGAATTACAATGCAAAAGGAAAATCCATGCCACATTTTTGCAGGAACACAAAATTTACATTTACAAGGTTTCAAACAATATATGCAACATTTTTCTACTCCATAACTACTAAATGGCATATCATTCTCAGAGTGATGGTAATAGATAACAATTTTCCACCCTTAAGAATGCTATGAAAGTCAACAATGAATAGCATCGTGTCATAGAACCAACATTTTTGCTTTAGATAATTACAACCATCCAACACCACTCAATGCATATCCACATCAAATCAAGGATTCCAAATTAATTGTTTTTGGACCTGAATATTTCTACACACCACAACAAAGATAACTTCAAAACATCCAGCTTATTTTAGCATTAGCACTCCACTTTAATTCTATTACCAAAGACCAAATCCTACCCCCTGCCCCTAAAGAGAGAGACATAAGTAGTTCTTGGATTAACAATTTTACATGTAGTACCAGAAGGAGCATTTTAGAAACCTATACTATAAAAGCTTACATCAGCAGAAAGTGGATCCACTAACTCCACGCCAGCAATGTCCAATGAATGAGAAGAAGCAAGAGTTCCCCCACAACCAGCATGGACCATGGATGGCCCACAACAAAATCCCCGCCTCCACTGTTCTTGCAATGCAAGCAAACCATAAGGACCATCACCACAGTCCGCATCCAAGGCCAGATCAACGAAGGAAATAGCTTGTTGGACAAGCAATGCAATCCCATCAAGAAGCTCCTGAAGTGGTTTCCTTTGACTATAAGAAAGGATACCTTCTTCATTAAATGAATTATGAGAAAAGGAAGGACCAACTTCCATGTTTGGTGAATTTGAAGGTTTTACAACTTTAGAAACTCCTACAGTGCGCCAGACACCAACAGGCGCATTGAGGTGCCCATCAACCATTCCTCCATCAGTATCACCTGCAATTCTAACCGGTATATTTTCTTTCTTCTTCACCTCATACTTGCCAGATATGTTGTCTGTGGTGGTACTCGGGTCACCAGGAAGCTGATTCAAAAATGTAACCCCGGTTGACCTACTCAAACCACCAGGCATGAGGTTACTGGAGGATAAGAGAATGTGTCGTAGCCTGCACATAGAAGCTTGCAACATAACACACGTGAGATCAGTTGCTAACAAAGTTTTAGCAGATAGAAGGAAATGCTCTGCTTCGAGTGTGCCTTCAGTCATCTTCCTTAGAACAGACTTGACAATAGCATTAGAACCAATGTTTGAGAACGGAGGTGGTACCATCCCCTCAGATTTAGCAATGTTGTTATCATTACATGTAACAGGTTGTTTGTCATTTATGTCTTTCCTACTCTCCACATAAGTATAGTAATTTTTTGAGTGGAGACTCATACTTTTATCATGTTTTCCAGAACATGTTTTTGTATTGATGGCCATTCCATTCTTCCCCTCTGATCCTTCAATGTAGGGAGAAGAGGGTGGTGCTGCACCATATAAGTAATTGTTTGAACTTGAATTTGAGCTCTCCGCTTTTCGAGATTTTGGAAAATATGGGCTTCTGAATAATGTTGTGGATAACTCACTAGTAGGGGTCTCAACAGCTCCAAATTCAGGAGCAAACGTCATCATTGCTTCCGCTTTCATTATATGATCAAACTCCCTCGTATACGACATTTGAGTTTGATTGGTTGGACCCAATGTCATGGAGTTATTCAAGTTATCTTGATCTTTGCTGAGACATTCCTCCATGGCTGCTGGAGGAGGTGGATTAAAGCTCTCAAAGGAAGGAAACCCAACAGGCAAAAGCATTTGATCAGAAACATCCATCACTCCAACTGGACTGCTGTTGACATCTCCACAATCCGGGGCAGAAAACATATGTGCCTGAGATTCCGCAGTTCCTGGGGGCTTTGCCAGAAATTTGATCATACAATAAGATACCAGCATGTAAGAGACCAAGAAGCAGAGAGAAAGAACTATAATGTTAGAATAATAAAAAGGAGGAGCTTATAAATTTGCAGTATCCATGCTCTAGTGTTAAATAAGATTTTGAGTTAACTTTGGAAATTGTACAATCTATGCAATCAACCAAAAGACAATGTTATATTCAAACTTTATTATTAAAAACAAAAATCACCAAGAAATAAATGAAAGAAGGTTCATTAGTTTAAAAGAGAGAGAGAGAGAGAGATTATTAAGAAAGGAAAGACAAGGTATAAGAAATTAGGAGGATATCTTACACTCATAAACAAAGACAACAAAACTTAACAACCTCATTAGTGCAATAAGGATGTACAATCCCTCTTCATATTTGAAAGGGGAGGCTCATATTGTAGTATAGCAAACAAACCAAAAGTGCAAAGGGAAGTGTATGTATTTTTACCCATAGGAGAACCAAACTTTTCCTGTTCCAATTTATAAAGAACAAGAATCAAGAAAATGCATAAATATCATTAAACTTATTTTTTATTTTGAAAATAAAATGAACAGAGTTAGAAGTTAGCTTTTATATATTTATTCTGCTTGAGGAAATAGATATTGAAGGGTTGAAGTGTAACATGTAATTATTTGAACACGGCTCTTACTACAACTCAGGATTTTAGGGAGAAAAGAGTGGACATCAATAGAAGGAATCCTCTTTATATAGTGGTATAGATATTCAGATACCTCTCCAAAAGGTAAAACATCATTTTCAAAGAAGTCACCAAAATCACCAAACTCAGAAAGAAGAGCTTGAATATCCATTTCCATGCCTCTATCATCATCATCCCAGTCCCAGTAAGACCCAATTGGCTCATTTCCTACTCCTGTAATGGCTGAATTGTTAACTTCCATGGAACCAAAATCAGACATGTATGCATCTTGCACATGAACATTTGTAGCTGTACTTAATGACTCTGTCACCCCTGTTCGAGACCGCTTAGAGCCCTGCACATGAATTAGAGTTGCTATAATGCTCAATTGCACAAAACTAAGATCAGAAAACAAGGAAAATTAAAAAGACTCCTTCCTCCAAAAAACCTATGATACAATAATATGATCACATTGAATAATGTTTAAGAATCTTTCAAGCAAAGAACTACATAATAAGCATTTTTCTCAATTCATTTTAAAAAACACAATAATTTAGCCATCTTCATGTGCATAAAACCAAATAAGTGCTTATGAAGTAAGAAGCGTGTGTGAATTCCTATGTTGCAGGGGTACCGCTAAATTGGCCAATTACCTGTATCCAGAACTTAGGGATACTTGTATCAGCACCATTATGAATACGATACACCATTTATATTAGAATTTTTTAATATTTATCCTGGACTCGTACCTGGTACCTAAGGGTACTGTTACTACTCTCACCCATATCGGTGCATCAAAGATGGATTCAATACATTATGTTTCAGAAAAATGTTACACCACGACCTTGCTTTCTTTTAATTCAGGAAAATGCCATCACTGCCTACAGCCCAAAGATGAGTGCATAAAAAGGGGGGGAAATTTTGGTGACTCGCTTCAGTGGTTTTGGTAGAAGTGAAGAGGCTAAATTTCTATGGCAATGTGCAATCTATGCTACTATTTGGTGCATTTGGTTGAAGGGTAACATTTGCATTTTAAAGAGTAAACTCTTAAATTGGTCTTCCAAAGATTAAAGTGTCACTACATTAGTACTTCAAAGATTTTTTTCACCAAATCAATCCCTCAAAGATATAAAAACATCACCAAATTCGTCCTTGAGGGACTTATTTGGTGGGCAACATAAGGACAAATTTGGTGATGTTTTTATATCTTTAAGGGACTTATTTGATTAAAAAATCTTTGGAGGACTAATGTGGTGACAAGCCAATCTTTGGAGGACCAATTTAAGAGTTTACTTAATTTTAAAGGAGGTTTCATTGGCTCAGCAGCTGATTTGGGATAAGAGTAGGCAATTGGCTTCTGTTTGGTGTAAAGTACATGGCCTTTTTAAGGGGTCCCCAGCAAATATGAAGAGGGATTGGGTATCTTTGTTCCATTGATGTTTTCTCTTTTTCTTCGTTGCTTTATTTTTCCTTTTTTCATCTTGGAAGATCAATTATCCTCCAAATTCCTTGTAGTTTTCTTTTCATCTTAATAAACTTTCATCCTATGTCCAAAAAAATATTCAAAATTATTTTTTCAAAAGTAAATAATCATATACCAATTTGGGGCCATCACTTTCCAACTGATCACCAGAAGATACCACAGACTGTCTACATGTTAAAGAATCAGCATCTGCTTCTAGTTCACTTGGTCCTGTAGTCTTGTAATCACTATCACTAGAGCTGGCACTTAAGCTACTGATACTGCTACTATTGCTATTGCTACTACTATCATAACTATTTTGCGTGCGGGTTCCATTGATTTCAGTCCAAGGATCTTCAGTAGAATCCACATTACCAGCACTGCAGAAGACAGAAGAAAATTTGAGAGTCTAAGATATGAAAATTGAAGCTTTAACTAAAACCAAAGCAAATATACCCTAGCATATTTATGTGTTCAAAAAATATAACCAATAAATTGTAGGGATAAGATTTTGCAGAGGAATAGAAGTGAGAGAAGGTTTGTCCATAAACTGATTGCTACATGTCAACAGATCTTTTCGTTCTAAGAAAAAGAAACTTAATAACAGAAAAGAGGAAAAGTACAACTAGGGAGAGGATAAGATATGCACCGAAACAGAAAGTTCTAGATACAACAAGAAACATGAAAAAATTAAAAAAGCAACAAGGCTGCCTAATCTCTCTGTATGCCAAAAGCAGTAACTCCCATGAAACAGCCATCAGCAGAAGACCCAATCAGAAGCCATAAATATCATACAGGCCTCACAATTAACCCCATTAATCAAAGATGTAAGAATGCATGAATGCAACGAGAGAGAGAGAGAACGAACCAGTGAATAAAGGAAGAGGAACCAGGCAGGGTTGGTCCCATCCAATTCTGCAGCCAAAATCTGTATGTTGCACATTAATAGAGTAAGAATCATACAGCTCTTTTAGGAATTGAAATGCAATGGTTCATGTGACAGGATAACCATAATGCACAAATAACATATTCATCTGACAAGAAAATAAATTTGTTGCAGCTCAAGTGGCACCAATTAATAGAGTAAAAATAAAAAGTAAAGCTGGCTGTACTGCATGTGAAACAGAGGAAACCATTGGAAACAAAGGAAATCGTTCAAAACAGAGATGAAAAGGCACTGTGGCTTGTGGACTAAAGGCCAGCTATGAGACTTCAGCCTTCAGGTTCTGGACAAATGGATGATGGGTTCTCCGACCTAGTGGCTACAGAATGGAGGATGGTTTCTGGCCTGCAGCGATAGCCAGAACCGTAATAGCGGTCGCTATGGCAGTTATTCATGCGGCAACCAAGCACTATTGCAAACCACCATCACAATGGTGAAACACTTCACCATGAGCATTTGGGAGTGGAGAGGCTGTGCTATACTCTGCTCCAGCTACCATTAACTACTCTTGTGCAATCCATGCTACTATTTGGTACATTTCATTGGAGCATAACACTCGCATTTTTTTTAAGAAGATTTCTTTGGCTAAGCAGCTGAACTGGGATAAGATTAGGCGATCAGCTTCTATTTGGACACAGTCTTAGATATGCATAGGGATTGGGCAACTTTGCTCCACTGATGTTTTCTCTTTTTATTTGTTGTTTTATTTTTCCTTTTTTTGGTTATGGAGGATCCCTTATTCTCCAATTTCTTAGTAATTTTCGTCTCTTTGTCTCAATGAATTTTGTCTTTTATAAAAAAAATGTGATTATATTACATCAACAAAGAATCAAGCAGGAAAACGAGCTTGACCAGATTGTCATAACAGCCACATAAAGAACTTAATCAAAGAAAGTGAGAAAACATATACATAGAAATAAAAATACCTTCTAAGAGAAGACCTTGCTAATGACGTTCGTAAAACTGGTACAAGCACTGCCTCAGCTGGATAGAGAAATGTTTTCTCATAATCTGACAAATGATCTGGTGATCCCTTGTGATAACTTCGTCCCACAACAGGAGATTCAGCAACATGAAGCTTGGGTAAATTCCTGACACTATTTTTGTTTGGCTGCAATGCCTTGTCAGCTCCAGATCTAGGGAAGCCAATACTTACTTCAACATAACAATTCTGCCCCCTCAGCTGGCAACCAACACCCTGGGAAACATGATATGGGAGACCTATAATTCCATTTGACGCCCTAAACTTGGTAGAACTGATACAAAATAAATAAATAAATGAATAATGGAATTCAGTCATGGGTGAAATTTTGATATATCAAATGTACATGTAAAAGGTTGGAAAATGGACCTGAAATAGCTTTGCTTAACAAGATCACTTGGAGAACAACCAGTCAGGCTGCCACGTATTCCATGAGGAGAAACAATCACTGCCACATAACAATGTATAATAAAAATGAAATATGGTCCCAAGAAAAGCCATCCCGAGAAATCAGATGAACTTAGTAACCCTTCTGGATATTGGTAACTAGTAATGCACATGCATGAACATATGATATGACACCTAAAAACAGATGATTGACAATAACTTGACATAGAGATAGATAGAGAAAGAACAAACTGTCTCCTTTTTTTTTCAATAGTGTTGAAGAATTAGGAGTTTAGGGTTAGAGAAAAAGTAAAGGAGACGAAAACGGCTAATACTGAAACAATGAATATATTATTGATAGGATGAGATGTGATACAAAACCATAACCTACTATCCTATATATACTAATAACTAGGGTTTACTTATACTACCAATACAAGCCCAAGGCCATTAACCATAAGACTAATAACCTAATTCAATAAGAAAACAAATCATGAAAGATACTTTAAGATAATATAACAATATTCTTAATATTCTCTAACAAATAGCAAAGAAAGAAATTTTATTGGGAGGAAAACAAGAGTTACACAAGTGTGGGACACATGCCCCTTCAAATAATCTGAATATCTGTAACAAATTCTCTAAGAAACAAAACTCAGTACAACAAAGCTCTCCAATGCCTTTGAACTTTTGTAATACACCAAAAAAGATCTCAATCATATTAGCAAAGGTATGCAAAATGCTATTCCAAAGAAAAGGAGTCACTATAAGCCAATCCTTGAAAATCCTAGCGTTGCTCTCTATCAATACGCACCAAACAAAAGCAAGCATAAACCAAATATTTTAGCTCCATCAAAGGCGGATGGTAATTCAGAGAACTGACTTCAAACAAATAAAAATTCATGCACATAGAGCATATCAACCTGGAAGTCTGTATGTGGCCTCCATAGAATGTTTTAATACTTTTTCCAGATCACCTGTGGAAAGCGTCCGGATATGCCTAATAAAAAGGAGGGAAAGCAATAAGTAAATATTTCAATGCAAGATAAGGTGACGTTTGGTTTGTTTTCTATTTTCATTTTCAGCTGAAATATTTTCACTAATAATTACAAAAATGCAACCTTGTTTTCACTTTGTTTCCTATTTTCAAACTTTTGTGAAGGAAATGGTGAAAACAAAAAAAGTTTTTTCATTTTCTTCACAAAAGTTTGAAACCAGGAAACAAAGTGAAAACAATGTGGCATTTTTTAAATTATTAGTAAAAACATATCACCTGAAAATGAACACAGAAAACAAACCAAACACCCCCTAAACTATTGACCACTAAAAATTTTAGCACCATCATACTTTGAGGACACTATGACATGTAGAAAGATTGCCTCCTCAGTTGCAGCAAAGACAAACTCAATTGCAGGTTGTCCTCTCCTGTAAATATCAGAAACATGCAATAGCAAATTCAAATTATGAAATACTAATTAGATAACAGGGTCACAGTCAGAAAGCAGTGAAGAAGCTAGATCACACACAATGCATACAAATTGCATTGTCCATTCAATCAGCTTTGGTGGGATTTGGATTTCGCAATTTTGAGGTCAATGCAAACATGCCTAATCTAAATCTATAAGAAACTTAAGGTCTGCTGGGAAAGAAGCCCATTATGGTACAGTTTACAGTTAGGAAAGTTGTTCCTACGTAGACTATGTTGAGTTAGTTAGTTTTTTTTTTTATAAGAAAAGAAATATTATTAGATGAGAAGAAGAGAGTACATGTTGAGTTAGTTAGTTAGGCGTACAAAGTTATACTAACTCGTATGTACTACACAGTTGACTTGTGCTATTATTGAACCGATGGCTGTACACCGCTCATACTTATAGTACAAATAAGAGTATAAGACAGAATCATAACAAACGCACGCATTCACACAAAAATGGTTCCTGCCTAGATCCTTCATGTTGTTTGAATTACATCTGGCTTGAAAGAATACAATTATGAATTATCTAAACAATGTAACCCAAAAAAAGAGAATGAATCTTCAATATCAAAGATAAGGAGAAACCAGGAAAGAGGCCAGAGAAGAGCATACGGTTACTTTACTTTCTTCATGCTACTCTTAAGTAGGCTAATTTACTTCTTTAGATTTACTTATCCTTGGACTTTAAATTAGAAAATTTGTTTCCTTTCTTTTGTCCACGGTTTTCTTTTCTTATGTCACTTCTTTTCAGGTTGGGGCGTAATTTATTTTTATACTTAATTAATTTAGCTAATGCTTTGTAGGCACTTTATCTTTCTTATTATTTACAAAACTGAAAGTTTTTCTACTTTGACTGAAAAATAGAAAAACACTGGAAATTGTGTCATATTGCATGACAAAAGAAAGATGATGCAACAAAACAAGAAAGGTTTAAGCTGCTTATATGGCTGTTTGTCTTTGTTCTAGGTGCAGGTCAGCCAAGTAACAATATACATGCTCAATATTTTTTTCTGAACATCAGGAGAGTTAGCGGTATAAGGAGGAAAAACTAGCATTGCACAATGGAGAAGAAAACAATGAAAAGAATTAGATCTTCAATGACTTCATGATCAGTTACTTATGAGACTATGAGTTACATTTGAATTTTTTCTCCACATTCTGGAGTAAGTTGGTTGATACCAGGAATAAATTGCAGCTATGAATTGAAAACCAATGCCATCTACTGAGTCAATTAATTTTGTTTTAGCTATGCTTTCAATTCAAATCTATTAATTCAAGGGTACTTTTGACAGCCTTGCAATTGCAGGATTTGAGACATAATTGTAGCCAAAGGTCATATTTTATGTGGTTACACATTAACTGTTAAATAAAGGAATTTTATGATTATATTCTTGGTATGTGTAGTCGAGATTCCTAATGGGAGAAGGATATTATAGATTTTATACATTCTTAACCTAACCTAAATCATTTGTCTGGTCTATCACTAGAAGTTATTATTCTACACAACAGTACTAAATCTAAATATAGCTAAAAATACCTGAACAGTTCTTCACTTTGAAATTGATGAAACTTTGAAAAAACATCTCCAAATCTCATGTAATAAAGCCCAATCAGTGCTCTGCCAAATTCAGTAAGATAAAATGTCAAGATATGACCAACATTAATTTCACTTTGAAGAGTAAGGAAATAAACCTTTCTACACAATTCCTTAAAGCCTGAGAGAGAGCAGCTGCAACCTCTTCTGAATCCCCAGGAGCCAGCCAGAGCCCAGATGCAACAACTTCATTGAACAATTTTTCCCAAGTAAAAATATAATCAGAAAACATAAAGGTGGGACAACTCCAATTCCATTACCTTTGAAGAAGGGAATGTATAACCATTACAAAAGGTCAGTTACATATGATACCTCTTAATCCAGATACTGCTGACTGAGCAGTCTCAACAACTGATGAATAACGCCCCGGAAGAAAAAGCCACAGCTTAATCTTTTCGTCTGCATGTTTGGCATAGAAGGTAGAAATTTAGGTAACGAGAAAATGGGTAGATATTTCCACCCTTTCCTTCTTGTAAAAAGGTAATAAATAGCACATGATTACAAAACTACTAAGTCAGTAATCTCTACCAGGATTATGCAAACCCTGAGATGGATCCCAGGGTCCAACAAAGGAATTGGTCCATGTGCTGAGAAATCCTTCCTTCTGCAATTGCAGATGTGATGAAAGCACCAGTAACATAGCAGCATCCTTCTGGTCCAATTTTACGCTGTTTGAACAGAAGGCCTTAGTACTATCAAAACAAAGAACCAAAAAGAAAAAGAAAAAGAGAAAATATGTCAAATCTAACCTTTTGTCAGGTAGAGGGTTCAGATCAGGTTCATGAGGGAGAAATTGAAACCATGATATCTGATGAAGACCTCCCTGTACAAATTTCCAACAACAAATATACATATATGAAGACATATAAGAAATTTTTCACAAAAATGGAGCAGTTAGGAATATATTAATTTATGGTAAAAGCTAACCAAAATGCAAGCTTTGAGATTTAAGCTTTTGTTCCCAATTTTAATAATGATGTTGCTCTTGGAGAGGGGAGATTTGACCTTGAGATCTCCCACTAGACCAATAGGTCATTTTCTTTTTATTTGAGATCTCTCCCGCAAGTTTTTAAGTCTCAGTTATTTTGTGCTTTTCTAAGAAAAGGGTGAGCATAGGCTGAGGCTGATATCCATCTACACCACTAATTGATAAGATGGAGCCTAGCATGCAAAAGAGCCTCTTTCGTCTTTTTCTACTAATGGGGATCAAAAGGAAAAGAAAGTCTTATAGATAAGTTGAGTTCACTTCTGGATCAGGCAATTCACTTGTCCAAGCAACTAGGGTGATATATAAATCCAGGTAGCTCTTGGGCTTGGCTAGAGACACCAAACAGAATGTAGTTCGATTCAATGACACCAAACATACTAATAAACATATAATCTTGTGTGTTTCAGGCAGCACACAGCAAGGGGTCCAAGGATGCAGTTATTGTCAACCCTTGATTGGAAAAATCCCAATTCCAGCATTCTTCGATCAAATAGGAACATACTCAAAGTGAAGAGAAGAGAAGCTAGTCTTGTTAAAGTCTCTGGGTATCATGTCATGTCTTGTCTTTAAGAAAATTTTATACGCTCACAAACCAAGCCTACTTCAAAAAGAGGGACACCTTATATGGGATAATTCACAATGCTTTTAGTTCTCAGTTTTAAGATTAACGTGTTAGTTTGCAGGCGATTTATAAACTTATTCATGCGATGAGTACAAACAAAGTACGAAGTCAGCTTCAAGAGATGAGAAAGGGGTAAAATGAAATTTGACCCTAAATTAATGACATGTAATCACAGATTGAAAAATATAAATAAATAAGGTGAGAAGTAGAAAAACGTACGATTTTGAAAACATTTGTCCACATAACTGGGATATGGTGACGAAGGGTTCGGGTGGAATTGAATTAGGGTTTGAGCTGCGAATACGATGATGCGCTCGATCTGTTTGTTTGTTTGTGTCAGAACAGGAAGAGGGTTTATGATATGAGACCGACGTTTACTTTACGTGCTTCTGCTCCTTTCCTTTGCTGCACACTCACTCACATCACAGGCCAACCAAAAATGCACCCCATTCCATTCCAAATTCCGATTCTGATTCTGATTCAGATTGCACCACCGATCCTACTTACTACGCCTTCGCGTACCACCAAACACCAATCACACGCCCACACCACATCACATGCGCCACCATAAATGTAAATATAATAATAATATTTATTTATATATATTTATATTTTATATTATTATTATTCTATTACTATTGTTAGTATCGTGGGGAAATTTTCTGATTTTAGTGTCGAATTTTTTTAAATTACTAATTACTTACTTTAAAATTTAAAAATAAATAAATAACTAATACATCTTATTAATTATTTAAAAATTTAAAGATAATTATGATGAAATAATAATATATTATTAATCATTTAATTAAAGATTTAAAGATAAATACAATTATTTAAATATTTTTAAATCTCCTGTTACAATTGCTTTCGATACTTCTTAATTTCTCAATATATAATTTATAATTTACGTCAAACACTCTTTATTTTTATTTATTATTTATCTTAACAAATAAATAAAAAAATGCATGTATAATATCCTTTGAGTCATGTTACATGTGATGATGAACCGTATTAGCTTTTTTTTTTTACTCGAAGGACAATTTCTTAATTAAGAATGCGTATAAAATAGCATGGTCTAGAGAAATGGAGGAGAGGAAACAAAGAGGGGTAATTAGTTGATGGACGAATTTAAATCACATGACAGACTATGGAAGGGTCTATGGAAACTTAAAGTACCACCGAAGGTGAACATATTTTTCTAGCACCTGTGTAGAAACATAATACCTAACGAGGTCGATTATCACACAAGGGAGTTGACGTGGTCGAGAATGTTGTTGTCATGGGAGTATGGATAGACGCATCTTGGTTGGAGTTGATGAATGAGAGCACATTCATAAATTATCTTTGGGACAGGCAAAGAAAATTATTATGGTTTGGTATGCGGTTTGGAGAGAACGAAACAAAATGAGGAGGTGCTCAACCTATGACTGCGGACCATATTAGGTGGAGTGTGGAGACAAATTTACAAGCATTTTCTCGAGCTACAGACGAGCCCCAAGGTCTCATGCTTGTACCGCCAAGCGCTAATGTCTGGTGTAAGCCACCTCTTAATTTCTATAAAATCGACGTAGATATTGTTGTGTTTGATGAGCACCATGCATATGGTGTAAGCGTTATCATACGTGATTGGAGGAAACATTTTGTAGCTGCCAAGGAAGACAGGTGCAGGATCTGCACATACTGGTAAGTTATGGGCTTGAAGGGCCTTGTGTTGGCTTGGGAGATTGGGTGCAAAAATGTTATCTTTGAGGAAGATGCCCAAGCTGTATATCGATGTTTGAAGGAGCACTAGCAGGATTTCTCATACAATGGATCTATAGTTCAGGAAATGTGTTATGTGTCATGGTTTTCGAGTTTTCGAGTTTTGATTGTAATAATGTTCCTAGGAATTGCAATTCGGTGGTGGATTTTCTAGCAAACTATGTTAGAGATTCTTGTATGTGGCTGAAGAACCCACTAGATTTTATAGTGTATTTCTTGAACTCTGATCTGGCAATGGTATAAAATTTTACTTTCAGATAAAAATATAAATAAATAAAATGCAAAAAAACAAATTGACAAACACATATTGCTCCCAATTATGATTTTCTTGCATCATTTTTCTTTTACATCACTTTTTATACTACTCCTCATATTATTAATTATATTATTTTTTTATTATTTTTTATCACTTAATCATAATTATTAAAAAATAATATAAAAATCAATTTTTATGAAAAATGATGTAGAAACGTCATTTTTCTAGTGATCCACTAGTATAAAAACTTTGAAACTACTAAAAGTTTTGATTATTAGGAAAAAAAATTATAATTCAAAGGTAAAAAGATTAAAGGTATTTGTTTAAAAAAATTAGGTGATGAGAGGTTGCCTTATTCCAATGTTAGAGTATGTCACCAGTCGCATAGAGAGCTTATAATGTTATTTATAAAACATTTCTATCAATGCTATCCAGAGTCAACTCTGGTTGAAATAAATTTGAAACATTTTAAAATATATTCCATATAATTTAATTTTTCATTGAACAAATGATAAACTATTGTAATCTTTCATTGAATTGCATTATAATGACGGTAAATTCTTCCTTAATTTGTTATTAAATATTGATTTAACCATGTTTGGTAAAAATGACTAAAATTTAATATATTTATCTAAACAATATCTTTTACATAAATTTTAAAAAAGTTTCATTATTCTCTTTTTAAATTTTTGTCAAATATTTTTTTAAATTGATTAATATAATTGACTAACCATAGTTAGTTTGGCTTTAAAATTATTCAAACTTAAATTGAGCTGATTATGAACATCCCAACTACCTTAAATTGACATAAATAAAATTTTACCAATTTAGACAAATCAATCATCTTTATTCATAAAATAGTTAGAAACAAGTAAATTGATAGCTACATAGAATGCAGTTATTTGTGCCCTATCCTTGTACTAGAATGAATGCTATGTCCTTGTTTAAAATGCATATTTGGAAAGTTTTGTGTTTATATTTGTCATATTCTGAATCTAAGCCTTTCTGATATGTTATTGTGCAAAACTGAATTTAATGATTATGGATTGAGTAGATTTATATATGTTATTGATTTAGTGTTTTCTCTATGATAGAAGGGGCTCCAAACAAGGTTAAATATAGAGCAATTGAGCTTAAAGAGGAAGAGGAAGCCAAATTGGCATTCCAAAAGCAACGCCGCGGCTATAAGAAGCGAAAGCACGCCGCGACGCAAATAGGATTTTCAGCCTGGTCATACTTGGACCCGGGGCAAGAGCGCCGCGGCGTAATAAAGTGAACGTTGGGCAGTACATAGACCGACCCATTGTGCGCCGCAGCGCGCATATGTGGGCGCCGCGGCGTGAAGGCGGCTGCTAAGCTTATAAATAGATTTTTACACGATTCTATCCAATCTCCCCCCATTTTCTCTCTGTTTTTCTGAGTTTTGGCCATTTGGCCATCTCTCTCTTTTTAGGTTTTGTTAGTTTAGTTAGTTTAGGTTAGTTTTAGGTTAGATAGCTTGGCTAGATCTTCATGGATGGTGGATTGGAGGCTAGGATCAAAGGATTGAAGGAGGATTCAAGTTTCAGAGACAAATCAATGAGCTTCTTTCTCTCTTTTCCCTTTCTCTCTTCTCTTCCTTATCTTTTGTATAACTGAGCTATGTTTTAGGAATATTTTGGATCCTTTGATATATATTAATGATGTGTTTTTCTCTAAGTTTGTGTGGATGTTTGATTATGGTTCAATCATTATTTGTGCTTAATGCTTGTTCTTGGTTGGCCTCAATTGTATGATCTTAATATTGGCAAATGAACTAGACATAGGGATTTGTTGATATGGATATGGTGTGGTTGATACATGTTCGGCGAGTTCAATTGGCTTGGATGAGTTGATTCGTTAATAGGATAGAAATATACCTATTAACCATGTATAGTGTGTGATTGAGAATAGATCGTTCATGAGTGGAAGTTGCCGGCTCTCAAGGAAACTTAGTGAGTTGGGCAATTGAAACCAGGGTTGATTGACCTAGACATAGGCTTTTGACTAATGAATATTCTCAAGCTAACCTAATCAATGCATTTGTGTTTATGAGGGGAATTGCATGTTGTTGATAGATGTAGGGGGTGAAGGAGGATTTCCTGAAACCTAACCGCTTTTAGGTTTATTACTTTTGTAGGTTAGATAGTTTGTATATTATTTTCCTATTTTTATGTCCTTGTCTAGAATTAATTAAGCTATTGGTTGGTATTTAGCTTTATATCGTAATATCCTCTTGGAAACGAACTTTTACTCTATATCTTTATTACTTGTGCGACCCGTGCACTTGCGGTTAGTAAATGGACAAACACGTTTTGACCCTAACATAAATCAACACTTACATGATGGTTTAGGACTTCAATGCAAGTGATTTTATTAAGATGAGAAGAAAATATTGCATATAACTCGCTGGTTATCTTGCCTATAACCTATTGAAAAGTAAATGTAGCCGTAATCATCAATTATTGAAAGCAAATCGGATATTGACTTGATGAAATGCTCAAGCTATTATAGATTATGGAATATGTGACTTTTTTAGTAATTATAATAGAATTTAACTTTGAAGTATTCTCAATATAAAAAAGTTTTGTAGATTTATTTAATGATGTATTGATATATCATATAATAAATGTAACGTCTTATATAATTATTAATATAGTTAAATTCATTAAATAGAGTCTCAAAATAAGATTTAATTATAAAAATATTTTATAATGATAATGCATCAAAATTAAACTTATTATAATAATACTTTAAATTTTAAATTGGATATATGAAACTAGAAGCATCATCTGTTAGAATTTTATTTATGGACAAACATAAATCATATTATATAGAACTCAAATTAATTAGATGTCAAAATTATTAGAGCATTTTGTTTAGCTCAAATTGTGATCAGTATTGTTAATGGGCCTATTGTTGTTAAAGCACTGCTCATATATGTGAGTTTTGTTTATGAGTCCTATATTTGGGTTTGCCATAGTGGGTAGGTTTAACCCATTTTAACTATTTTATATATACAGGAAGAGGCCCCTATTCCTAACCACTCTAGTGCGTACAGTTGCCCCATTAATATTGACGCGTGAGCGACTATTGTGGGATAGGAATAGTATCTCTCCCTCATCGTGTTTTACTTTTCAGGATTGTTCAACAATGTCTTCTTCATTGATGCCAGGTAACCCTAAAATTTTTTATATGAAATTGATATATTATAAATTATTGGGATTAACAGATCCGATAAATATTTTCTTTCAATTGGTATCAGAGCCAATGTTTTAATCCTGATTATGACTATCAATATCTTGTTTTAATCCCGAAATCATAACGTATATAATGTTTAATTAATTTTATTTTATAATCGATTTCAAAGAATAAAGTTAGGGCTTTTATACATTGGGTTGTTCTGAATTCAGAAACATATTTATTGTATTTTGATATTGTGAATTTACAAATAATTTTATACAAATCCATTGAACCCTAAAATTGTAATTCTTATATGATTCGTTTTCCTTTTGGAGTTTTTTCAACAAATTGACTTAGGGCTATTGTAGATCCCTGTTTCATGAGTCTAAACACGTATGGATCGTTTCTTTTGGTTGTGAAAAAACTGGAAATTCTTTAACAAATAGTACGCACGTTTGTTCTTCTTTTGGTTGAGAAAACCCATCCTTTTGTGTCGTTTTTTTTGGAAATTAACTTAGGGATATTGAAGATCCCGTTTTTCTAAATAATTAGACACCAAGAAATTGAATTTTGGTGGAGAATCGAGGGAGAAAATCAGCGCGACCCGTTCCTGGATGAACCGGGTCGCGCGACCCGTTACAGCGAAACGGGTGAAGAAGGAGATCTGTCTCCAGCGCTTCCCCACTCGCGCAGGTGGCGCGTGGAGGCGCGTGTGGGCTCGTTAGGGGTGTTTTTCAACTTCTGTTTTTTGGGTTGTTCTCCACGCGCCCTCTACTTTTTTTTGGTAATTTTTATTTATTTTTTAATGCCCATTTAATATTTATTTTAAAATTTTCAGAGGTTAAAATTATTAAAAATATATGGTGCTGTCCTTTTTGCTTCTGAAAATTTTTGTGTATTATTGTGATATTGTTAGACATGATATATATTGCATACTCTCAGAATTGATGTTGTTTGGTCACTCAAATATTTTGGTGCTATTTTGTGCATAAATTGATATATAATGTTTTGAAAATTATATGTATTGTTGTTATTTATGCGATTAATTCTGAGAATTGTTGTTTAAAGTATTATTGTATTATTGTAATCTCACCTTTCTTTGGACAAATTATGTTGAGGTGTTAATATTGTTAATATTTTGTTAATAATGTTGCATTGGGATTTATATTAATAATGCGCTTACCCTATCGGTTTGCCTTTATTAATGTAATTTCTAGTGATTTGTTGAGTGATGTTATTTTGGGCATTTTTCATAATTGTGAGCTCGCCTTCGCGGGACCAATTATTATAAGGTGCTATTTTGTTGATAAAATATTGTTATGTTGTGGCTTTGGGGATTATATTGGTAATGCGCTACCTTATCTATCGGTTTGCCTTTATTAATATGATTCCTAATGATTTGTTAAAGGCATTAAGGTTCTGACCTTAGAGTTCTCAGTATCCTTTCGGTACTAGCTTTAGGGACATGATTTTGATGTCTGTGGGAGTCTACTTATGTATTGTAATTCGGGACCCTTTGGCGAGATTACAATCGCATGGGGAAAACTCAATTATGGTTTTGCTCAAATGTTGTACATGTTGATATGCTTAACAAAATCTCCCTTTAATGTATCGTTCTTTCAGCTTCATCGATGCAAATGAGTGCTATAACGAAATTGAATGGGACTAATTTTGAGGATTTGGGTGGATTCAGTGAAATTGTTCCTGGTTGTCTCTAATGTTGATGCTGCTCTCACTGAGGATGAACCTCAGAGACCCACAAATGCATCTTCTGCTACAAAAAAGAAGAAGCATGAAAGGTGGGTTCAATCCAATAAAGTTTGTTTGATGACCATGAAGTATAGCATGGAAAAAACTATTAAAGAGAGCATTCCTGAAACAAATAATGCTAAAGAGTTCCTTAAGTCTGTTGGTGAGAAATTCAAGAAGTTTGATAAAACTGAAAAGGCCTATTACCTCTCTTTGTTGACAAAGACTACATATGATGGTGTGAGTGGTGTTCGTGAACATGTTTTGAAGCTTGTGAACTGGTACAACAAGTTGAGGTCCATGAAAGTGGAGTTGGGAGAGGATTTCCTGGTCTGGCAGGTGTTTGAGTCTCTTCCAGCTAGTTTTGATGTCTTGAGAACCACTTACAACGCTCAAAAGGAGGAATGGACTGTTGATGAACTTATATTTGTTCTTACTCAAGAGGAGCATACCATGAAGAAGGGCAAAGCTCACAGTGTGCAGTTTGCTTCTCACAAGAATAGTGAAAAGAAGAAGAAATTTACTAAAAGGAAGAAAAGTAAGCCTCAATTTAAGAAAAGTGGAATGATAAGCCTGGATATTCTTCTAAGCCATCTTCTGGTCCTGGTGAAACTTCTGGTGTTAAACCTAAATATCGTTTTAATGGAAATTGTAAGTTCTGTGATATATATGGACATAAGTAGTCTGATTGTTTAAAGTTTAAGAGCTGGCTTGAGAAAAAGAAAGGTAACCCCTTGGCTCTAGTATGTTTTGAATCGAATCTAGTTAATGTTCCTTTAAATACCTGGTGGCTAGATACTGGTGCAACTATTCATGTTACAAATTCATTGCAGGAATTCAGAAGCGAGGAGGAAACCAAGTGAAAGGGAGTTGATGATCACAAGTAGGAAATGGAGCCAAAGTCAAAGTAGAACATATAGGAGTGGTTTCATTAAAGTTGTGTACTGGACATGATTTAGTTTTGAAATATACAGTTTATGTACCTTCTATGAGGAGGAATTTGATTTCAGTTTCTGTTTTGGATAGTTGTGGCTACTCTTTCCATTTTAGTAATGCAAAAGTTTCTTTATATTATGATTATGTTCTTGTTGGTTCTGGAGTATTGTCTAATGATTTATACATGTTGGATGTTGATTCTCTTTCTGGTGATCAACGGGATTCAGATATCAATAATGTTGTTGGAAATAAGCATGGTAAAGTTGTTGAAAAATCTTCTATGTTGTGGCACAAACGTTTAGGACACATCTCTAGGGAGAGAATGGAGAGGTTGATCAAGGAGAATATTCTTCATGACCTGGACTTCTCTGATTTTGATACTTGTGTTGATTGTATAAGAGGGAAACTCACAGCTGGAGCCAGGAAGAGTGGGGTTACCAGGAGCGAAGGAATACTACAGTTGATTCATACAGATATTTATGGGCCTATTACTCCTATTGCTATGGGTGGTTTTAGGTACTTTATCACGTTTATTGATGACTTCTCTAGATACAGGTGGATTGATTTACTGCGTAAGAAATCTGATTCTTTAGATGCTTTTAAAGCATTCAAAGTCGCTGTTGAATTAAAATTTATTAAGCAGATCAAATGTTTGAGGTCTGATAGAGGTGGTGAATACTATGGCAGGTATGATGAAACTGGTAGAAATCCTAGACTTTTTGCTAGGTTCTTACAGGATTGTGGTATTAAGGCACAGTACACCATGCCAGGCACTCCACAACAAAACGGAATTGTAGAGAGACGAAATCGTACTCTGATGGATATGGTGAGGTGTATGCTTAGTCATTCTACTCTTCCAGAATTCTTGTGGGGAGATGCCTTGAAGACTGCTGCTTATATATTGAATCATGTGCCAAGTAAATTTGTGCTGAAGACTCCATATGAGCTTATGATAGGCAAACGGCCTACCTTGAGGCATTTTCGTGTTTGGGGATGTAGGGCAGAGGTGAGACCTTATAACCCACATTTAAAGAAACTTGATCCCAAAACCATCAGTGGTTTCTTCATTGGCTATTGTATTGGCTCAATGGGTGCTAGGTTCTAGTCCTTCTCATACTACTAGAGTTATTGAATCCGATCGGGCTATCTATTTTGAAAGGGACTTAGGACATGGTGGAACTCAGGAGCCGCGTATTGTTGATTTTAGTGAGGAGCATGTTGTTGTTCCTATTCCTATTGATCCCTTTCCAGGGATAATGTCATCTCCTCTGATCTATAATGATAATGTTGTTGATCCTGTTGATGTTGTCGATATCCCTCAACAAGTTGAAAATAATGTCAGATTCCAGATATTGTTGTGACTCCACTGAGAAGATCTGAGCGGGTTCCTATATCCACTGAGTCTACTAGATTCAGGGACTATGTTGTGTACTTGCAGGAGCATGAGTTTAATTCAGTTGAGGATTCTGATCCTATTTCTTTTCAAGAGGCCATGGTTAGTCCTGATAGTGCACAATGGCTAGTGGCTATGGAGGATGAATTGGCTTCTATGAGAAAGAATAATGTTTGGGAATTGGTAGAATTGCCTACTGGTTGTAAAACTGTTGGTTGTAAATGGGTCTTTAAGACTAAACGTGATGCTAAAGGTGAAATTGAGAGATATAAGGCTAGACTTGTTGCTAAGGGATATAACCAGAGGGAAAGCATTGATTATAAGGAGACTTTCTCACTGGTCTCCACTAAAGACTCTTTTCGTGTTATGATGGCATTGGTTGCTCATTTTGATTTGGAGCTTCATCAAATGGATGTTAAGACCGCCTTCTTAAATGGTGATTTGTATGAGGATGTGTATATGGATCAACCTGATGGTTTTGCTGAAAATGGTAAAGATCATATGGTATGCAAATTGAGACGATCCATTTATGGATTGAAACAGGCTTCCAGGCAATGGTATTTGAAATTTGATTATATTGTTAGTTCTCTTGGTTTTAAAGAGAATACTATTGACCAATGCATTTATCTGAAGTTTAGTGGGAGCAGATTCATCATTCTTGTTCTATATGTTGATGATGTATTGTTGGCGAGTAATGATTATGTTTTTCTGAATGAGACAAAGCAGATGTTGACAACACATTTTGATATGAAAGATCTTGGTGATGCCTATTTTGTGTTAGGTATTGAGATTCACCGTGACAGATCTCGTGGTATTCTTGGTTTCTCTCAGAAAGCTTATATTGAAAGGATTCTGAATAGATTTAATATGAAATCTTGTAATCCTTGTACTGCGCCTATTCAAAAGGGTGAAAGACTCTTTAATACCCAGTGTCCTCAAAGTGATAAAGATGTTGCTGAAATGGAGAAAGTCCCATATGCTTCCGCTGTTGGCAGTCTTATGTATGCTCAAGTTTGTACACGTCCTGATATTGCTTTTGTTGTTAGTGTACTTAGGAGATACTTGAGCAAACCTGGTGTGGCTCATTGGCAGGCTGCAAAACGAGTTATGAGGTATCTATAGGGTACCAAAGACTATATACTCACCTATAGGAGGTCTGACCGCCTTGAGGTGATAGGCTATACTGATTCTGATTATGGTGGTTGTCCAGATGATTATAAGTCCACATCAGGGTATATCTTTATGTTAGCAGGAGGAGCTGTTTTTTAGAAGAGTGTTAAACAGACACTTACAGCTACTTCTACTATGGAGGCAGAGTATATAGCTTATTATGAGGCTACGCGTCAAGCGATATGGTTGAAAAATTTGATTACTGAATTTCTTATTGTGGAGAGTATTTCCAGGCCTCTTACTATTTATTGTGATAATTCTGCCGTAGTGTGCTTCTCTCAAATTAATAAAAGCTCAAAGCGTTCAAAGCATTTTGATACAAAATTCATGTTTGTTAGAGAGAAGATTCAGGAGTTTCAGACTCGTGTTGAGCATATCCCTACAGAACTTATGGTTGCAGACCCACTAACTAAAGGTTTAGCTGTTAAAGTTTTTATTGATCATGTGACCCGTATGGGTATAGTGAGGTCTTTTGATGTTTTGGGTTAGTGGGAGTTTAATTTTGTAATTTTGTTATGACCTCATTTTATTATGTCTCGAGACAATTATATTATTATTATCGTTGTCATATAATATTGTTATTGTTATTGATCTCTGCATAGATTTTGTTTATTTATGATATGACATATTGTGGAGACATTTTGGACCCAGTCTCATTTTGTTGTTGTACTGAGATGTTAAATCTCAGAAAGCATCTTGGGCAGATGCTTGGGGCCATTTTGTTGGGAAATACACTTTGATCACATATTGACATGCAAATTTTGGATGTGCTTTCCCATTACTCATTTACCATATTTTGATGGGTCACCGAGATATAAGTATGTTGCATGTATGATATCAATACTCCTTCGAGTATGATTTTCTGCATTGTTGGGATACTTGTAGTCTCATTTTGGACCATTTGTTGATAGTGCTAGCTCGATTTTGACATCATGTTGTGGCCACATATTGTTTGATTAATCTGGAGAATTGTTTTCTTATTAAAGTGATATAATGTGCCTTATGTTGTCCAAGTGGGAGAATGTTAGAATTTTATTTATGGACAAACATAAATCATATTATATAGAACCCAGATTAATTGGATGTCAAAATTATTAGAGCATTTTGTTTAGCCCAAATTGTGATCAGTATTGTTAATGGGCCTATTGTTATCAAAGCACTGCTCATATATGTGGGTTTTGTTTATGGGTCCTATATTTGGGTTTGCCATAGTGGGTAGGTTTAACCCATTTTAACTATTTTATATATACAGGGAGAGGCCCCTATTCCTAACCACTCTAGTGCGTCTGATTGCCCCCATTGATCTTGTGACGCGTGAGTGACTATTGTGGGATAGGAATAGTATCTCTCCCTCATCGTGTTTTACTTTTCAGGATTGTTCGACAATGTCTTCTTCATTGACGCCAGGTAACCCTAAAATCTTTTATATGAAATTGATATGTTATAAATTATTGGGATTAACAGATCCGATAAATATTTTCTTTCATCATCAACACTACCAAAATATATTCAAAGCCTAACCTTGAATTCAACCGACAATGGCCACCAATCCATAGGATTCACTCAATGTATTGAGATTGCACTTTCCCACAAGTACTTTTTTAAGAGCTCGAATCCCTTAAATCTCATACTGTACTTGCCCTATATATCCCGCACTTATGAATTTTTTAAATTAAGTTTATATATTATAGTTAATTACAATCTTAAAATGATATGATCTCATATAAACTAAAAATTATGTTAAGGATAAATGTTAAATTAGTGAATATAAGTAAATATAATTAACATTATTAATAGTTGGCCAATGACAATTACCAATAATATTGTTAAGGACAACTTCTGGTATGTGGTACAATTATTGAGATGGGGGTGTGATGACAGCCACCCTTGTGCTCCATTGTTAAGATCCATCCTTAGGATCATGAGGCATGACCTTGTGGCTTAGGTGTATCATGCTTACTGAGAAGTGAATGCTTGTAAAGATGTTCACGTAAGATATGGCCATTCCTTGGATCGAATCACGTGTTCATAAGTTTGATCAAATTCCCTCTTTCTTATATTTAAATCTCTTAGCGATTGTACAAAAAAAAAAATCTCCTAGCGAATATTGCTAGCACTATTTTTGCTAGAGTTGGTAGATAGTTCTACTTGTTTTGTGGGTATGTGACCTTGTTATTTAACCCAACAAGAAAATAAAATATTTATTTAGATGAAGATGCAATATAGGGTAGACACGGATTGACTCTAAACTCACACCCACCTATAACAAAGCGGGTTTTAAACCCACCTTGTGCGAGTTGGAGAGGGTTGGGAACTTGTTACTCGATGTGAGATTGCAAACCTATCCTAATATTACATAATGTTTCTATAATGTATTAAAAAAAGTAATAATAAAGAGAAAGAGGACTTTTTATCATCCCTATTATTCTTTATATTTTATTCGGTTGCCATCTCATTCTCTTTGTTATCTCTTGATACTAGGAAAGAAGATGAGAGAGACACATTGGTGGTCTTCACTTTTCTTAGTCGAAATAACCATTTTTCACATATTTCATGTTACTCATATATTTTCCCTTTGCTTTCTCTATAAACTTGTTTAGCACATTAGCCATAGTGTACTTAATTATCTTCTTCCCAATAAATGGAGTATTAAGTGGAATAATATTCTTTATCATCCAACTGTTATTGACGTGACCGAGTGGTTCATGATAGATAAAGCTCCTCTTAGTTAAACTCATGCCTTGTCATGGTGAAGTGTTGCTTGAAGCTTGTAACAACCCAATTTTCTCTTGTTTTTGATTTATCTATGTTATTTGTGTTGTTATATAAATTTATGTGAATTTGATGAATTATTTGGATTATGTGGATTATTTTAATATTATTTTTAAAAAATTTGGACTGTTAAACCGGGGCTGGGAGATCTTACTAAACTCAAAATCGGAGACAGTTTTCAAAGTTTTCATTGTCTGAGATTTTATCTGACAGATAAAATTTAGGTACGCTCTATTATCCATTGGACAATAGATACCAACTTCATTAACTATGACTTTTGTCTATTAGATAATAGCTTATAGAAAAGATTTAGTAAATTATTTCTATCTAGTCACTTTTATGACATCACCTATGTGATATCATATTTGACTTTTGAACCAAAGAGGGAAGCTTCTCAAGGAAGCTTTGTGAAGCTTGTTGAGGAAGCTTAGCTCCTCCTCCCTAGGTGAGTGCATGGCCAAGAGAGGGGAAGGAGACTTCTAGAGGAAGCTTGTATATAACTTTTCAATTCATCACTTTTCTATCCATTTCTCTCTCTTCACTCCAAAAGCTACACACTTTATTTTTTCTCATTTTCTCTCCTCTAGAGCTCATGGTCACACCCCTCACTCCACACATTCATCTTCTTTAATTTTAACCATTTATATTTCTTGAACTTAAATCCCTTTCTAAGAGCCTTTGGTGTGAAAATCTTGGCCTGTTCATCATTTTTCAAGTATCTCTTCAAGTTAGGGCTTAAAGACTCTTACGGTAAATTTCTCCATCTTCTTTCTTCTTTCTTTTCTCCTTTCTTTTCTTCTTTCTAAGATCATGGTTTTGATCCATGGTCATTCTTTCCAAGCCCTTGATGTTGATCTTTTGTGTGCATTTTCGTTTTCAAGAGGCTCTTAGAGGAAAAAGCTTGTTTCAAGGAAATATTCAAGAGGTGGTTGGTCATCCTCCAAGGTAAGAGGGAGATCACTCTCATCAACCTTTCATAGTGGTGAGAGACGTTTTGTTGTGTTGAGAGTGGAGAATCCATGTGAGGATTCTTCACTTGATTGTATTTGACTCTTGGTGATTTTTGTAACCTATATGATTTTGTGGTTTAATGTTATCTACATGTACATCCATAAACATTCTCAAAACATGCACTCTTATCATTTTCAAAGTTATACTTGCATCTAAGTGAGATGTAAATCATGCACCAAAAGCAACTAAATTGTTTCACATGCATCAGGATCACATAAGATTTCACTGAAAAGGGGGCAAATAGCAACCTTTCAAAACATGAACAATCAAAAACAACACCAGCATTCGTGCAACATGTCATGCATTCAAATAGATTCAACTTTCTAAGTTCAAGCATACATAACATCTTTTGCATAAAGTGAAAATTGAAAATCTAGTCATCAGCACATCAGTGATAGTCAAAATAAAATATAATCATGAAAATATGTTGACTAAAATCACTCGCATACTCAAAATACCAATACATGTTAACATTAAGCACAAAAGTAACAAAACATGTAAAGATATTCCCCCAAACCTAAAATGAAATGTATCATTAAAGAACATGGTCTATAGGGAACCTGAGACAAGTACTGAGCATTACTAAATATTTAAAAACAGAGAAAATAACAAAAATAAAAGCAAAAACAGCAAAAACAGGGGGATCACGCATGCGGCGTACGTACCCTACTGGGTCGCGGACTCACAAAAAGCTACATAATTATGCAAAAACGCCCCTTGTGGGCGCACATTACTACCTACGCCACTGCGGCGTTACTACATAAATTGCTAAATTTAGTGAAGCAAACATAGTTTTCTTCTTTGAGTTGAACTCTTATGGGTCTCTAGTGCAACAAAACTTGTTCAAAAAGCTAAATTACGTAAATGTACAACACACACGTAATAACACATATAAATAACTTACTAACATATATACACACCTAAACAAACTTAAAACTTTAAAAACAAACAAAAACATTAAACTAACCTAATGAACATATTAACCTATATACTAACTAACACAAACAACACTTAAAACCATACATAAACAAGAACTAACACAACTAACACATAACAACTAACAAAAACTATAAACTACTAAACTAACATACTAACACTTATATACACGAACAAACTAACAAAAACACATTAACAACTAACATAAGCATATTAACATATTAATACACAAATACAAAACATAACATACTAACTATTTATGCATAAAGTAAAAGCATGAATAAAACATAAACATGGGGTACCCTCCCACGAAGAGCCTGAGTTATAGTCCCAGCAGGACTTTGTCACCAAAATTGAAGTATTGCGGATGAGTAGTCTTCAAGAACTTGATCCAAGGGTAATCCTTTCAAGAGTCACGAATTCCCTCAAAGGCCTCGTATGAATGAAATCACCTGACTTCTTATTTGAAACTAAAACAAAACATAGACGAAACATAGATTATATACAACTTATATACAACTTGAAATAGAACTAATCAAACTCATTGTTGATATTAGCAATATAAAAACTATCCCCAGCAATGACGCCAAAAACTTGTTAAGGGTCAAAACGTGTTGCCCATTTGCTAACCGCAAGTGCACGGGTCGCACAAGTAATACAGATACAGAGTAAAAGTTCGTTCCCACGAGGATATTCGATTATAAAGCCAAGTATCAACTAATAGCTTAATCAATTCTAGACAATGACATAAAAATAGAAAAATAATATAAAAACAATCTAACCTACAAAAGCACTAAACCTAAAAGCGATTAGGTTTCAGGAAATCCTCCTTCACCCCCTACATCTATCAACAACATGCAATTCCCCTCATAAACACAAATGCATTGATTAGGTTAGCTTGAGAATCTTCATTAGTCAAAAGCCTATGTCTAGGTCAATCAACCCTGGTTTCAATTGCCCAACTCACTAAATTTCCTTGAGAGCCAGCGCAACTTCCACTCATGAACGATCTATTCTCAATCACACACTATACATGGTTAATAGGTATATTTCTATCCTATTAACGAATCAACTCATCCAAGCCAATTGAACTCGCCGAACATGTATCAACCATACCATATTCATATCAACAAATCCCTATGTCTAGTTCATTTGCCAATATTAGGATCATGCAATTGAGGCCAACCAAGAACAAGCATTAAACACAGATAATGATTAAACCATAATCAAACATCCATACAAACTTAGAGAAAAATACATCATTAATATAAATAAAAGGATTCAAAGTATTCTTAAACAAAGCTTAGCTATACAAAAGATAAGGAAGAGAAGAGAGAAAGGGAAAAGAGAGAAAGAAGCTCATTGATTTGTCTCTGAAGTTTGAATCCTCCTTCAATCCTTTGATCCTGGCCTCCAATCCACCAGCAATGAAGATCTAGCCAAGCTATCTAACCTAAAACTAACCTAAACTAACTAAACTAACAAAACCTAAAAAGAGAGAGATGGCGAAATGGCCAAAACTCAGAAAAATAGAGAGAAAACGGAGAGAGATGGGAGAGTCTGAGAGAAAAACATGTAAAAATCTATTTATAGGCTCAGCAGCCGCCTTCACGCCGCGGCGTCCATATATGCGTGCCGCGACGCACAATGGGTCGGTCTATGTACCGCCGCAACATTCACTTAATTACGCCGCGGTGCTCTTGCCCCGGGTCCAAGTATGACCAGGCTTAAAACCCTCTTTGCGCCGCGGCGTGCTCTGCCTTGCGCCGCGGCGTAGCTTGCTAGAATGCCAATTTGGTTTTCTCTTCCTCTTTAAGCTCAATTGCTCCATATTTAACCTTGTTTGGAGCCCTTCCTATCATAGAGAAAACACCAAATCAATAACATATATAAATCTACTCAATCTATGATCATTAAAGCTCAGTTTTGCATAATAACACATCAGAAAGGCTTAGATTCAGAATATATCAAATTTAAGCACAAAACCCTCCAAATATGCATTTAAACAATGACATAGCATTCATTCTAGCACAAGGATAGGGCACAAATAACTGCATTCCATGTAGCTATCACACTCCCAAACCTACATTTTGCTAGTCCTCGAGCAAAACCAAATAGAACTAAGTAAATCACTAAAACATTCAAATCAATTTTTTTCCATTCAGCAAATATATTTCAATCTTCTTATTTTCAATAAAAAATGAATACTAGTGTGTACTGACTGCATCAATCCTCAAAAAGTACAAATGCCCTGTAAACAGTTCCATACATATACAATCCTAAACATGCTAACAAGCCAGAAAACTCTCCATGCAATTCACATTTATCACAAACATGCAAGATAAACTTCGTCTAATCAAGTTATACACATTCAGATAAGTTTATAAGCATACATGCATATGATTCACAGAATCCACAAGATTGTAAATCAACTCTCTCTCCACTAATGTAAATCACACAAGATTGAGGATCAAAAGAGACTTAATCAGCTTATAATGTTAGGCCAATGGTATGGGCGAAAGAAATGAACGGAAAAGATACAATACAAATATTGAGACACATACACATGATATTCCAAGACATGAGCCACAAACTGATACTAGCAGGGTATTCAATTGTGAGATCATAAAACTTGCCAGAACTATTTTCAATGCTTTTTGAAATTTACTTTTCTTAAGCTTTTGCCTTTCTTTTCATTTTCATTTTTCTTTTTATTTTCTCTTTCTTTTCTTTCTTCTATTTTTGCAAAGCAATGCTTTTTTTTTCTTTGTTTTGCATTTGGTTCCTTCAGGCTCATTTTGAATTGAATATTCATACCCCTAATCATCAGACTCATTTCAAGAAATAACACATCATATACTCAACAAACAATAAGGGTAAGAAGAAAATGACATGCTTTCACATGCATTAGAACGGATAACAGGTTAACGAACACAATGGTTATGAAAAACAAATAAGGCCAAACAGTTTAAAGCTTCAAAAAGGGACCTATGGATATCATCATATCAGGGTAAGCTTTTTAAGGCTCAATCGGTCCAAACAAGGCCCTAATCATTTCCTCAATCATGCACAACTTAGGATTTCGCCTCAAGAGAGTTCAAAAACAATTTCAAGGATAATCAAAACTCTACATGTACATCCATAAACATTCTCAAAACATGCACTCTTATCATTTTCAAAGTTACACTTGCATCTAAGTGAGATGTAAATCTGTTAGGGTCAAAACGTGTTTGCCCATTTGCTAACCGCAAGTGCACGGGTCGCACAAGTAATACAGATACAGAGTAAGAGATCGTTCCCACGAGGATAAGTTTATTTCCAATGCTAAGTATTAACCGATAGCTTACCTAATTCTATTCAAGAACATAAACATGGATAAAAGTAAAGAAAGTAAAGACATAAAGCAATAAGGATAAACAGTTAGAGTTTAGGGAAATCCTTCTTCACCTTGTACATCAGCCAACAACAAGCAATCCTCCTCATAAATATGAATACAATGATTATGTTAGCTTGAGAATCAACATTAGCTAAACGCCTATGTCTAGGTCATCTAACCATGGTATCATTTGCCCAACTCACTAAGTGTCCTTGAGAGTTAACACAAAATCCACTCTTTAAGGTCTATTCTCAAACATGTGCTATGCATGGCTAAAAGGTATATGTCTATCCCATTAGCGAATCAACTCATCCCGCCATTGGAATAGAATCGAACATGCATCAACCATACATACGATCTCAAACCCAAATCCCTATGTCTAGGTTCATTATATTTTATCAAATCACTCAAATGTTGGCCAAACATTCAAGAGCATTAAGCACAATATGATTGAACAAAATCAAAGATCCACACAAACTCAGAGAAGAACAAATCATTAATATTAATAAAAGGATTCAAAGTCATCCTTAAATAAAGCTCAGCTATACAATGAACATGAGAACAAATTACAAAATACATGTTCAAGAAATGAGGAAGAGAAAAGAGAAAAGAGAGAAGAGAGAAGGAGAAAGCTTATGGATTTCGCCATTGAAGCTCGGATCCTCCTCCAAGAGAAAGAGGGCTCCATCCTTAGCTCTCCAAGCTCCATCTCCACCTCCAATGGAGAGCCCAGCCGCAGCCTCTAACCCTAAACTACCTAAAAACTAAAACCTAAAAGAGAGAAACTGAGAGAGAGCGAAAGGGTGCGTGAAAAATAGAATAAATAGGCTCAGCTCGCCGACTTGCGCCGCAGCGTGCACATTACTATGCCTCGGCGTGGAGCTCTCTGCCCTATCAGTATGTGGCTGGCTGGGGCCTTCACGCCGCGGCGTGCACATTTTTGTGCCGCGGCGTGGACACCAGGAATGCTTCCTTGGCTTCTTTCCTCCAATGCTGGGCCTTGGCTTGCATCAATTTGTCTCTTTTGAGCCCTTCCTGCATTTGAGAAACCACCAAGTTAAATATAATTACAAATTTACTTAATCAATCAACAAATATGCACAAATTGCTCAAAAACATAAAGGAATGTGTCAAAATAGAATTTCACGAATATAAGCATAAAACCTTCCTAATATGCATAAGAACAAGGACTATGCATGCCATGAAGCACAAATATGGGGCATCAATAACTATATTTTATGGAGTTATCACACCCCCAAACTTAAGATGTTGCTAGTCCTCGAGCAACACAAAGTATGACTAAGAAAACTCACTTTGACAATTCATGCTCACATGCATTCAACAATGATAAATTCAATTTTCTTTTAACCACAACCAGTGCACAATGATTATAACGGCCCTCAAAGAATGCGCATGCCTCACAGTTAAGCTCAACACATACACAATCCTTAACATGCCATCAATCAAGCTTCCAATCATGCATATGACATCTCTCACAAACATGCAAGCTCAACTTATCTTTTTCAAATCATGCTCATTCGGATAAGTTTATGCACCTACACATGGATACAAATCAAGATTCCACAAAATTGTAGCACAACTCTCTCTCCACTAATGTAAATCACACATGATTGAGGATCAAGAGGGACTTTAATAGCTTATAATGTAAGGCCAAGGTGATGGGGTGAATAACAAAGGGGAATGAAAAACATACAAACATTGAGAAACATAACATGATATTTCAAGACTTGAGTCACTACAACAAGGGTATACAAAATGAAACAAATAACACTATTCAGAACCACTCGATGCTTTTTTTTTATGCTTTCTTTCTTTCATTTGTTTTTTTTTCTTCTTTTTTTTCTCTTTTTGTATTTTGTTTTTCTTTAACAAAAACAACTTCTTGCACAACAAATGGTTCCTTCCGGCCACTTTTGTATTGAACAACATAAATACCCTAAACGATGGACTCAAGTGAAGAAATAACATATCATGCACCCAACAAACATAAAGGGAAGGAAAAGATTGCAATGCTTTCGCATGCATTAGAATGGTTACAAGGTAGGAAATATGAGGGTGAAAGAAGAACATAGAAGGCCAAACAATTATAAGGCTTCAAAAGGGGACCTAGGGATATAATCATGTAAGGGTAAGCTTAAAGGCTCAACCGGTCTAAACAATGCCCTAATCATTTCCTCAATCATGCATAATCTAGGATTTCGCGTCAAGAGAGTTGCAAAACAATTTTAAGGATAGTAGAAATCATCCACATGCACAATCCATAAACATTCTCTAAATAAACACTCAAATCTTTTCAAAGTTAAACAAGCATCTAAGTGAGAAATACATCATGCATAAAAACAAACAAGATTGCTTAAGCATGCTTCAAGATTGCAAATGGTTACATAAAAGAATCGAGGACAATTACAAGCATTTATATCATTGGCCAACCATCACACACTAGCAAATGGCAACAAATCATGCATTCAAAAGATTTATCATTTTTCATTCAAGCATGCATAACATCGTGTAGAGAATGTTGAAAATTGAAACTTTTATCAACAGCCTACTAGTGATAACCAAAACAAGATCGAATCATGAGAATATGATGACTATCACTAGCACATACTTAAAGTATCAAAACATGTGTAAACATCAAGCGTTAAGGGTGAAAATATGCAATGATACTCCCCCAAACCAAAGTGAATGTGTGTTCTTGGTGTTCATGGTTTATAGGGTACTTGAGCAAGTCAAAACAGCAAGCAAACTAGAACTGAGCACTATTAAATAAAGAAAAACAAAGAAAATAACAGAAAAATACAAAACAGGGGGCCACGCCGCGGCGTGAACTTGTCCACGCCTCGGCGTGGAGCGCCCGGTGAGTGTTCCCGATAGGCGAGACGGCACGCCGCGGCGTGTACATTCTCACGCCGCGGCGTGAGAGGTCATTTCGTATGCAATTGCAGTGCGACAAACCGCTTTCGCTTGACCGGTGCTCCATTTTGGCCCCAAGCACCTCCAAAACATGTCTAAAAGCTTAAAACACAAAATATATAACAAAAACATAACAACAACACAAAATCCAACTATAACTACTTATTTAAACAAACTGAAAACAAAAGCATAACAACATAAATTAAAACTATTTACAACAATGAAACATAAAAACTTGAATTAGAACTAAGCAAACTCATTGTCAATATTAGCAATACGGAAATAATGCCTTATCCCCGGCAACGGCGCCAAAAACTTGTTAGAGTCAAAACGTGTTTGCCCATTTGCTAACCGCAAGTGCACGGGTCGCACAAGTAATACAGATACAGAGTAAGAGATCGTTCCCACGAGGATAAGTTTATTTCCAATGCTAAGTATTAACCGATAGCTTACCTAATTCTATTCAAGAACATAAAAATGGATAAAAGTAAAGAAAGTAAAGATATAAAGCAATAAGGATAAACGGTTAGAGTTTAGGGAAATCCTTCTTCACCTTGTACATCAGCCAACAACAAGCAATCCTCCTCATAAATATGAATACAATGATTATGTTAGCTTGAGAATCAACATTAGCTAAACGCCTATGTCTAGGTCATCTAACCATGGTATCATTTGCCCAACTCACTAAGTGTCCTTGAGAGTTAACACAAAATCCACTCTTTAAGGTCTATTCTCAAACATGTGCTATGCATGGCTAAAAGGTATATGTCTATCCCATTAGCGAATCAACTCATCCCGCCATTGGAATAGAATCGAACATGCATCAACCATACATACGATCTCAAACCCAAATCCCTATGTCTAGGTTCATTAGATTTTATCAAATCACTCAAATGTTGGCCAAACATTCAAGAGCATTAAGCACAATATGATTGAACAAAATCAAAGATCCACACAAACTCAGAGAAGAACAAATCATTAATATTAATAAAAGGATTCAAAGTCATCCTTAAATAAAGCTCAGCTATACAATGAACATGAGAACAAATTACAAAATACATGTTCAAGAAATGAGGAAGAGAAAAGAGAAAAGAGAGAAGGAGAAAGCTTATGGATTTCGCCATTGAAGCTCGGATCCTCCTCCAAGAGAAAGAGGGCTCCATCCTTAGCTCTCCAAGCTCCATCTCCACCTCCAATGGAGAGCCCAGCCGCAGCCTCTAACCTTAAACTACCTAAAAACTAAAACCTAAAAGAGAGAAACTGAGAGAGAGCGAAAGGGTGTGTGAAAAATAGAATAAATAGGCTCAGCTCGCCGACTCGCGCCGCGGCGTGCACATTACTACGCCTCGGCGAGGAGCTCTCTGCCCTATCAGTATGTGGTTGGCTGGGGCCTTCACGCCGCGGCGTGCACATTTTTGCGCCGCGGCGTGGACACCAGGAATGCTTCCTTGGCTTCTTTCCTCCAATGCTGGGCCTTGGCTTGCATCAATTTGTCTCTTTTGAGCCCTTCCTGCATTTGAGAAACCACCAAGTTAAATATAATTGCAAATTTACTTAATCAATCAACAAATATGCACAAATTGCTCAAAAACATAAAGGAAGGTGTCAAAATAGAATTTCATGAATATAAGCATAAAACCTTCCTAATATGCATAAGAACAAGGACTACGCATGCCATGAAGCACAAATATGGGGCATCAATAACTATATTTTATGGAGTTATCAAAATCATGCATCAAAAGCAACTAAATTGTTTCACATGCATCAGGATCACATAAGATTTCACTGAAAAAGGGGCAAATAGCAACCTTTCAAAACATGAACAATCAAAAACAACACCAGCATTCGTGCAACATGTCATGCATTCAAATAGATTCAACTTTCTAAGTTCAAGCATACATAACATCTTTTGCATAAAGTGAAAATTGAAAATCTAGTCATCAGCACATCAGTGATAGTCAAAATAAAATATAATCATGAAAATATGTTGACTAAAATCACTGCATACTCAAAATACCAATACATGTTAACATTAAGCACAAAAGTAACAAAACATGTAAAGATATTCCCCCAAACCTAAAATGAAATGTATCATTAAAGAACATGGTCTATAGGGAACCTGAGACAAGTACTGAGCATTACTAAATATTTAAAAACAGAGAAAATAACAAAAATAAAAGCAAAAACAGCAAAAACAGGGGATCACGCCGCGGCGTACCCCTACTTGGGTCGCGACGCTCACAAAAAGCTACATAATTATGCAGAAACGCCCCTTGCGCCGCGGCGCGTACTACCTTACGCCACGGCGTTACTACACAAACTGCTAAATTTAGCAAAGCAAACACGCTTTTCATTGAGTTGAAAGGTTCTCTTATGGGTCTCTAGTGCAACAAAACTTGTTCAAAAAGCTAAATTACAGAAATGTACAACACACACGTAATAACACATATAAATAACTTACTAACATATATACACACCTAAACAAACTTAAAACTTTAAAAACAAACAAAAACATTAAACTAACCTAATGAACATATTAACCTATATACTAACTAACACAAACAACACTTAAAACCATACATAAACAAGAACTAACACAACTAACACATAACAACTAACAAAAACTATAAACTACTAAACTAACATACTAACACTTATATACACGAACAAACTAACAAAAGCACATTAACAACTAACATAAGCATATTAACATATTAATACACAAATACAAAACATAACATACTAACTATTTATGCATAAAGTAAAAGCATGAATAAAACATAAACATAGGGTACCCTCTCACGAAGAGCCTGAGTTATAGTCCCAGCAGGACTTTGTCACCAAAATTGAAGTATTGCGGATGAGTAGTCTTCAAGAACTTGATCCAAGGATAATCCTCGCGAATTCCCTCAAGGGCCTCGTATGAATGAAATCACCCGACTTCTTATTTGAAACTAAAACAAAACATAAACGAAACATAGATTATATACAACTTATATACAACTTGAAATAGAACTAATCAAACTCATTGTTAATATTAGCAATATAAAAACTATCCCCGACAACGACGCCAAAAACTTGTTAAGGGTCAAAACGTGTTTGCCCATTTACTAACCGCAAGTGCACGGGTCGCACAAGTAATACAGATATAGAGTAAAAGTTCGTTCCCACGAGGATATTACGATATAAAGCTAAATACCAACCAATAGCTTAATCAATTCTAGACAAGGACATAAAAATAGGAAAATAATATACAAACTATCTAACCTACAAAAGCAATAAACCTAAAAGCGGTTAGGTTTCAGGAAATCCTCCTTCACCCCCTACATCTATCAACAACATGCAATTCCCCTCATAAACACAAATGCATTGATTAGGTTAGCTTGAGAATCTTCATTAGTCAAAAGCCTATGTCTAGGTCAATCAACCCTGGTTTCAATTGCCCAACTCACTAAGTTTCCTTGAGAGCCAGCGCAACTTCCACTCATGAACGATCTATTCTCAATCACACACTATACATGGTTAATAGGTATATTTCTATCCTATTAACGAATCAACTCATCCAAGCCAATTGAACTCGCCGAACATGTATCAACCACACCATATCCATATCAACAAATCCCTATGTCTAGTTCATTTGCCAATATTAAGATCATGCAATTGAGGCCAACCAAGAACAAGCATTAAGCACAGATAATGATTGAACCATAATCAAACATCCATACAAACTTAGAGAAAAACACATCATTAATATATATCAAAGGATCCAAAATATTCCTAAAACATAGCTCAGCTATACAAAAGATAAGGAAGAGAAGAGAGAAAGGGAAAAGAGAGAAAGAAGCTCATTGATTTGTCTCTGAAGCTTGAATCCTCCTTCAATCCTTTGATCCTGGCCTCCAATCCACCAGTAATGAAGATCTAGCTAAGCTATCTAACCTAAAACTAACCTAAACTAACTAAACTAACAAAACCTAAAAAGAGAGAGATGGCCAAATGGCCAAAACTCAGAAAAATAGAGAGAAAACGGAGAGAGATGGGAGAGTCTGAGAGAAAAATGTGTAAAAATCTATTTATAGGCTCGCCAGACCACCTTCACGCTGCGGCGTCCACATATGCGCGCCGCGGCGCACAATGGGTCGGTCTATGTACCACCGCAACGTTCACTTAATTACGCCTGCGACGCTCTTCCCCGGGTCAAGTATGACCCGGTGAAAACCTCTTTTGCGCGGGCGTGCCTGCTTGCGCCATGGGCGTTACTTGGGCCGGAATGCCAATTTGGCTTCCTCTTCCTCTTTAAGCTTAATTGCTCCATATTTAACCTTGTTTGGAGCCCCTCCTATCATAGAGAAAACACCAAATCAATAACATATATAAATCTACTCAATCCATGATCATTAAAGCTCAGTTTTGCATAATAACACATCAGAAAGGCTTAGATTCAGAATATATCAAATATAAGCACAAAACCCTCCAAATATGCATTTAAACAAGGACATAGCATTCATTCTAGCACAAGGATAGGGCACAAATAACTGCATTCTATGTAGCTATCACTATTCCTGTGATTTTACTGCTATTGCTGTCTCTTGCTACCATATTGATATTGATGTAGAGAATCTCACCTCTTTGTGTTATTATCCTATTGTTTTGTTATGTGTTCCTATTGTTAAAGACTAAGAGAGGCAGAATAAGATTTGCAGTTTTTCATTATCTGCTTTTGGGATGGCTGCTCGTAGAGATTCCCTTGATTTTGTCAGAGTTCTATTCCATGGGAGTTCAAACGCATGGCGGATCGACTGGGGCATAGAACGTATCAGATATGTAGGAGAATTGACTTTATCTATTAGTAGGACCCGTGATGGGGTTCCCTTCTTTTCTCTTAGTGTTTTTGTGCGTCTAGAGTTCTTCATGCCTATTAAGGAGTTGTGGGGTGACTTGCATTACACCCCTAGGGAGGACCCAGACCCTGTAGTGTCATCCGTTAGGACTCCTATTTGCGAGCTTCTACCACAGCTGAGAGGTTTGGCTAGGGAAAAGTCCGAAGAGGATCCAATGGAGGGTCCAAGGGAAGATCCTGCTCCCTAGGTCTCTAGACTTAGGCTAGTCGATGTTTTGTTAAACTGTTACTTATGTCTTTTGTATATAAACTTATAAATTTTGGGTGGACTATGATTCATGCCATTGATGTATATAATCTTTTGGTGTGTAATGTTCTGTAATTATATAATATGCTGTTATGTTTTATTTGAGTTCATGTCTTTGAAAAAGAAATTCTAATATTTGTATTTTGCAAGATTAAACCTTTTCCACGTTTTGGTAAATTATGGACGTTTTGAAAAAAAAATGTGGCATCTTATGGAGGGTGTTACAAAGCTTATATGAATGCTTAAGGTAATCAAAGTTAATTTTATAATACTGAATAGTTTAGACTTTTGGGTGGTTATTTTGATAGTTATTGGGATTGAAATTACTGCCTCATGTTTTCAGCCATGTTAAGAAGATTTTTTTAAGGCAATATATAAAGACGTTATCAAAAGGAATTTGAGAAATTGAAGCAAACAATACATATGTTTTTCATTAAATTTTGGGTGAGTGAATAATTTACATTGTGACATAACTCGAAATTCTTAAATTTATTGTAATGTATTTATGTTCCTCCTAGGAGCATTCCAAACCAAGTTTCCTCTATTACTTAAGAATAAAAAATTTAGAGTTCTTTATAATAGTTTTTGCTATTCAAGATTATTTTTATATATAGTCTCAATTTTATATTTTTGGGAAACAATAATTTTTTGGTTATGTTGAGAATCTCAATGAATTTACTTTATGATGATTATGTCCTTGGAGTTATAGTTTTATTAACTGTGACCTATTGAATTGTTACTCATAAAAGTTAACTTTCGTTGGTTTTGAATTTTATTATGGAAATTGAGCAATGAGGATTGCATATTTTGGATTGGATTTGATTACCATGTTTTGAAATTATTTTATATTTTAAATACCTATGATGGGTTTTGTGATAGAATATTGTTAGCCATTAATGTAAAGATATAATGGCCTAGTGCACAAAGTAGATACCTATTGGGTGAGTGGACCCTTAGCTCATTTACATGGTTGTAAGGTTACTAGACCTTAGCCATGAGATTTATGTTGGGTGAGGTGAGGCTCTAGGCTTGAAAAAATACTTATTAGCTTATTAGGTGAGCGAATCCTTAGCCCTTTTACATGATTGTAGGATGAAGGGAGCTTAGCCATGAGATTTGTACCAGGTAAGGCAAGGCTCCTAACTTGGAATGATTATAAGATTTGACTTATTGAATGGAGATGACTCTCCAACTTGTATTAAGGTTCTTATGAGTGATATCCATATGAATTGCTCTTTTAATAACTATGTTTTAAGTATACATTGGAAAAAAAGGGAAACCATTTGATATATTTTTATATTTATTTATAAATTCTATTTATGATGCATTGGCTTATTTTTTAAAAGCTTTGCAAGTTTAAATAATCGAGCTTTTACTTGCTTTCCTTTCCGCTCTACTTTATCTATTATGCTCTCATTAAGTCTATGTGACTCACCCTGTTATGTTTTTAACATACTAGCATGTTGTTGATTAAGTAGGTTGGTTGTTGGAATTAATAGGATCTATACTAGAAATTAGAACGTCACGATAATGATTAATGAAATTGATAAATCGCATACCTCTTGAAGATATATTGTCAAGAAGTGATCTCACCAATTCTTTAAGTGGAAGTGCATACACAATCATATACGACAAGAGCAGTCTACCACTTCAATCATCTATCCCTACAACTCACACTTCAATGGAGCAAAGTACAATTAAAAAGTGCTAAGAGTAAAGTGGGGATCTTGTCTTCTCAATAATATATTGGTAATCTAGTTTATCCATCATAATCTATAGGTTACCAAGCCTAAACCGCAATCTAGCACATTCACCACTGGGCTAAAACCCAACAACAATAAACATGGTGATTCTCAAACTCATAATAGGTCACATAATTAATATAGGTTTCTAGGGAAAATATTAGGCTATCCATTCAACCCATTTTAATAAAACAAAAATGTGCTAATTAATAGAAGCCCAATTGTAATAGATTGGGATTTGTTATTTAGTGCGTCCAATATCTTTGGTATGCATCAAACTTATTTTGATAGATACTACTATTTCTAATTTCAAAGCTTGGACTTATAGGTTGATGGTTTAGATTTTTTTTTTTTGGTTGAAAGCAGATTTGCTAAATCTATTGTGAGTAGCCTTTGGATTGTGATAGATATTTGGATAAATAAATTATGAATTATATTGTCAAGTGTTGTATTTTGAAAAATGTTGAATTTTCAAAGGAAATTTTGCTAAATTTTCTATAGAAAAGTTGTATATAATAACTAAGTTTTTATCCTTCACTATCATTGGGCTTACTAGGCTAAATTGAGTTTTTGATATTTAGCCTATGCATCGTTCATGGATCCTAAGGTGAGTTGTGACATATTGCAGATACTTCTCAATGGCTAAGCTTGCTTACTACTTAAGTCCCTCTTTACAGATCTTACATTAAATAAATAATTTTAGATAATTCTAAACTTGTATATTTTATTAATAAAAGTAAGATAATAAATTTTTATTATTTTAATTTTAACATTTAGCTGCTATACTTTTAATATTCACAACACTTGTTTTCTAAATTCATTCTTGTCTAAGAGAGTAACAAAGAAGTTTGGTTAACTTGTAGGGCTAACTTAGTATCCAATATTAGTTTAACATTCAAAAAGTGTAGACATACTATACAACAACAACAATAAAATTAACCAAAAATATTTGATAATTTTAAAACTCTAATTTATAAAATATTTTTCCTATACTGAACAACCCTTTGTAATAATTCTTATAGTTATACAAGCCAAAATAATACCTCTTAGGTCACTTATGATGGTAACTAATACTTTAGTTGAATTATTGTTGTTGTTGAAAGTAACTTCAATCAATTTTATAAACTATGTAAGAAAAGTCTCCATTAATAAGAGATTGAAGATAAAAAAAGTTGATACCAATATTATTTTTAGTAGTATATTAACGTGCTTTGATGAAGTTAAAATATAAACTCTTAACATACTTAAGGGTAAAAACAATTAAGACCTTCATTAAAAAAACTTTCCTTTCGCGCGTGTGTGTATATATATATAGAGAGAGAGAGAGTAGGAAAGGATGTATAAAAAGTTTAGTAAAGGGGCCGAAAAAGTTTAGAGCACATTACCAAATATATATCATAGTATGTATCAATAAAAACAATTGAGGTATTAACATTTACATCTTACATGCTAACCCTAACTATTTTGTTCTTTTATATAGCAACAACTTTTTTCCTCTTTTAAAAAGAGATTCTTAACTAGTGCATTACACTTAATAATTAAAAATTTATTTTAAAATTAACCTAATGATATAAACTTAATTTACTTTGCCAATGTTATGTTTGCATCTTGTATTTAATAAAATAAAACAGTTACATCTTAATGTCATATTGACATTAAAAAAAAACTTTTGTTTCATTATATAGTTTTATTATATATGAAGCTTTATGAAAAGAGTGAAAAAAGAATAATTAAACAAATATTAGGGAGTAAATGCATCACAATAATGTGTATCCTCTATATCATGTGGCCCATAAGCAAAATTAAATTTTCACATGACAAGATTATCATGTGAAAAGAGAGATAACACAGATTTAAATAGTGAGGCTCTCTTGAAATTTGTGAGATCTTATGTTAAAATCTTTGTGTATATCTCTCTCTTCACATGACAAAGTTATGTAAAGTTTCACATAAGAGGATCAATTCTCCTTTATGTAGAGGCTAAAAATGGATTTAAAAAAAAGAGCTATGGTCAATGTATAATGTATACACCTATTTTTGTCTTATAGGAAATAAATTATTGGTACCTTTAAAAAAAATTGGCAAGAAGGGGGAGAGGGCTCATGCTTGCTCCCTTAAATCTGTTATTAAGAGTGAGTGAGAGAGAGTGAGTGAAAGGAGTATTTTATAATAAGAGGTGAAATGACTAAATAATAACCATTAAATCAAAATGAGTGGTTCAGATTAAGTTTTTCATTAAAAGCCCACATGACCCTTTCTTTTACTCATCCATGCACCTTTATTTCTTGCTTCTCCTTTAACTCTTCAGCCTAGCATCTGAACCATGAAAGAAAAAGGAAAATCAAGCAGTCCAACAAGCTTAAGATTTTGTAACTAGGCTAGCATTTAGACATAACAACAATTCTCCCATTTTTTAGCAAATCGCTACAACATCGTCACCATGATGAAGGCATTGGTAGAGTCGAGACAAAGGTGACTTTATCTAGGAAAAAGATGATGGGGTCATGAATGATGACAATTTCTATGGAAACGTGATGATGTTTGCCACCATAGTGACCTTCACCGTTGTGCTGGTGGAGGTGCTATGGAGGTCCAATTAGTTGGAGAGCCTTGGCCATGGTTCTGAAAACCAGATAAGACTTGTCGGTCTAGCTAGTTGGACCTAGAATTGATCACATACCCGATCCAGTTATATCATAAAAACCAGTATGGACAAAAACCGATAAACTAGTCTTGAACTAGCCTAACCGGTCAAACAATTATTAATTTGATAGTCAAATGGTTCAGCAAAATTCCCAAACACTGCCTTATAATGAAGTTGTCTGGAAGCTTTGAAATTTTTTTAAAAAAAATTGAAACCCAATAACAAGCCTTGTTTGAGCCAGTGGCCTTGGCCCACGTTTGACATGCCAATATAAGGCAAAGAGAGAAGTAGAAATGGGACCTGACTCTTGGCTTTTATAAGTAGTCTATACATGAGTGATGTTTCAAATCTTCGATGTAGGAGTTTCTTGTATGCAAGCGTAGGGATAGAAATATACCTATCAAGGGCCTATGGTTTGGCCTAGCCTGTTTACTAAACAAGTTAAGTTAAGACTTTTTAAAAAACTTGTTTAGCTAAAAGAAGTCAGGTCTTAGGCCATACAGAAGGCCTTTTAGGCTTAATAGACCTACTTAGCTTGTTTAACTATATGTAATAAAATATATATTATTATAATTATAATAATTTTTTAATTAAAATTTAGTAAAAGTCAATAACTAAAATATAAAAACTCTTAGTTAGCAAGTTAGATTCAAAATCACAACTTCAAGTCTTCAATCATTTGCTAGTTGCGCCGCTCCATGCTCCCCGCTCCCCTGTTGTAGTGCTACTCCACTATTTTCGATTAAGACCCAAAACCAGGCGACAACGCAACTGATGAGTGACGACCAGACGAGACGACCAGGCAAGGCAAATGGGTGTAGGTCCATTGGCGGCATCATTTAGTAACCTGTGAGCACTTCTTAGTAATTTAGTGCTTCACCGCCTGAGAGCACTATCGGTGGTCCACCAGCTAATTTAGCATTACTCACTTCTCAGTAATAATCAAAGATTTTTCTCTACATCATTTAGCATCACATTTTTTTCTCTTTTAGTTTAACTAAATTTCTATCATCTTTCTAAGTTACCATGGATTTCACCTTGTGAGCTTCAAAGATGCTATGTTGCTTTGTGGTTATTTGCTTATTGCAGCGCATCCTTTCTACTTTTTATATGTAATTTGGTGTCTTACGTTATGAGTCTCTTCAAAATATGGTTTTCTTTTGTTGCTTTGGCTTATCTCTCAGGCTTCTTTGATTCTTACACTTCAAGAAGCATTTTTTTTTTACTTTCTAATTTATTTTATAGGAAAAATCTGTTTTATGAATTGAGGTAGATATTCCAATCTTTTTTTATATATAGGATAGAATGTTTCCTTCAATTTGATATTTTTACATCTACTTTTATTCTAGCTGCTTTGGTTACCTAGATTTTCCTAATTTTTTGTTTGATGGGCTACTCTTAATTTATCATTTTGTTCACTGTGTAGGTCCTAATGTATATTTAAGGCTCATAATGTTTTTCAGGAAGAAAAAAACATATTGTTACTAGAGAAAAAACCATTATGCCTTCCTTAAGTTATATATAATTTATCCTTCATCTTGAAATTTCTCTTGGGTTTGAAATTTATTTCTCACCTTCAATTAGAACATAAATGATATAGGAAACGTATTTGGTGAGAAGAGTGTTTATTATAAGATTAGAACATAAAATGCATGTCACTTTTTTAAGTGGTCACTTAACTTTTAAGTAACTTTTAATCTTAATCATTCATGTATGGTTATATGGTCAAGATTTACTCATCTCACCCTCTCATAAAAAAAACTCCTATCACCAGACATGTCTTATATATATATATATATAATAATTTAGTATACTAACTATTAAGTACTAAATAAGTTATGTATAAAAATTAATTTTATTTATATAAATAAAATTATATAAAAACTATATTCTAGTTCAACTACGGTTCAACTATTAAACCTTGAATTAGTTCCTCGACTAGTTCAATGACCAATCTGATTTTCATAACCTTGGCCTTGACTTGAGCTTTTCAGACCGAAATTCTAACTCTTGTGAACCTCTTGGTTTTGAGAAGATCATGAGAATCTATGCCATCGTGCCTCTTGGTTTTGAGAAGATAAAGAACCATATATCAAACAAGTTCTCATTAATAGTTGAAAAAAATATGTTCACATATTATTATAAAAATGTTGTAGGCAATTTAACTGTTGTGGCCATTAGGTTTATTTTTCTCTTTAGCGATATAAATGTGGAAGTGTTACTGTTATATGTAAAACCTTCATTTACTTCTTTTTTCTTTTCTTTTCTTGTGAGTTTTTTTTCCATTCCATATTACCCCTCTCCTCTTTGGATAAAATATCACATTACTTTTCTAAGCTTCCATTCCACATACTACTTTAGCACAATCTTATTTTCATTAGCAACTAGTTATTTTCCATCTTAAATCATAACACTTGTTTGACATAGGCTCAATAGAGTTATACTTGTTAGGATATCAAAGATAGATACACTTTGAATTTCTTAAACACTTTATGGATATGAGTAAAAATGTGCTCAAATTTGTGAAGAATAAATGATGAAAAATAAAGCACTCTATCAAAGGATAAATAAAATATTTTATCTACACTCTTACACACAGGCACAAAATGTAGTGTTTCTTAGTGAGACAATCTTCTACTATAATTTTAGTATTATAGAGAACTAGATAGTATACCTAAAATTCGCGGTGTATAAACTCACAAAACACTCATGAAATTTTCTCACATTGCATTATTTACTTTGATCTCACTACCACAATCTCTCAATTTCACCTCTGCATGTTGTGTTTTTCAAATGAAATATTTGGTCTATATTTATAGAATTCTTTTGCAAGCATTACTATTAATGCATTAATTAACCATTGGTCTCCCACTACCCAACAATCATCTTCCAACCATTCATCAAGAAACATTCACAACCAAGTGAAAAAGTATTCTTCCTTTTGTTGACTAAATACAAGCCACACTGTAACAATTCTCCACCTTGGCTTGCATTTTATTTGTCTCAAGGAGTCTTAATCTTTGCAAATATTGAGCAAGTTCAACCAATGCTTGAACTTATCAATCGACAATGGTTTTGTCATCATATTTGTTGGGTTCTCAGTTGTGGCTGTATTATAAACTACAATTGTGCCATTACTGACACATTCTCTGACAAAGTGGAGTCTGACATGTATGTGTTTTATCCTTTTATGATAGACTGGATAATGAATTGCACTTTGACTAACAAGGTATATAATTGTTACTTGTTGGGTCAACCTAAAACTACCTAAAAGACTTTGCACCCATATGCTCTCTTTAATAGCCTCTATCAATGTCATGTACTCAACTTTAGTAGTTGATAGTGCAATTGTAAACTACAATGTCACATTTCAATTAATAGTACATCCAAAGATTGTAAATATATAGCCTATCAATAACCTCTTTTTATCTAAATCTTCTGCATAGTCAGAATGTACACAACCTACTACTCTTTGAGTCTGTTGACCATCAAGCATAAGCAAAACATTAGAGAACCTCTCATGTACCACGTGATCTATTCCATAGCTTCCTAGTGAGGCTTTCTACATCTGCTCATATAGCTATCTACTACACTCACAACATGAGAAAGATCTAGCCTAGCACATACCATAGAATACATATGACTACTAACATCACTAGAATATGGTATCTGAGACATACACTTCATGTCCTCCTCAGTTTTCAAACATTCCTTTAAAGATAACTTGAAATGTGCAGTTAAGAGAGTGCCAACTAGCTTAGACTAATTCATATTGAAGCATTGTAGGGCTTTCATAGTGTAGCTTTGTTGTGATAAACATAGCCTGCCACATCGACTCTCCCTATGAATATCCATTCTAAGAATCTTTTTTGCTGCGCCTAAATATTTCATCTCGAACTTAATTCCTAACTTAGTTCTCAACATACTAATTTCAATGTTGTTACATGCTGTAATTAGCATATCATCTACATACAATAATAGATAAATATAGGAACCATCTAGCAGCTTCTTGGAGTAGGCACTATTATCATATTGGTTTTTATTGTATCTATTTTCAATCATAAATGCATCAAACCTTTTGTATCACTGCCTAGGAGATTACTTCAAGTCGTACAATAACTTCTTTAGCAAGCACACATGGTCCTTCTTATCAGGGACTACGAACCCCTTTAGTTGACTTATGTAGATTTGCTCTTCTAGCTCTCTATGTGCCTCCTCATTAAGCTATTCTAGCTCCAAGTCAAATGTGCTCATAATGGCTAATAAGATTTGAATAGAGCTATGCTTTACCACATGAGAGAATGCTTTATGAAAGTCAATACCCTCCTTTTGAGTATAGCCCTTAGCTACCAGTCTTTCCTTGAGCCTCGGAGGTTCAATGCCAATGATTCATTCTTTCCTTTTAAAGACTTATTTGCAACCAACTACTCTTCTCCTTTGGAAGTTAAACCAACTTTCACGTTTAGTTTTTTTTTAAGAGATTCAATCTCTTCATGCATTGCCAACAGCCATTGTTGTGACTCCTTACTTTCTATTGCATCATGGTAGGTAATAGGTTCGTCATCTGCTGCATCATCTACCATAGTTAATACAAAAGCTATAAGATCTGCATCATATAAACTAAGTGTGCATGTGATAGAATTTAGATATCTCTGAGGTCTTCGAATTTGCCTCTTCTCTCTATCAGTAGCAATACTATACGACTTTGCTCCTTTCGTGTCAACATCTCTGTCCATGCTATCATTATCCGTGGTACCTGATTCGTCTTGTTGTTCTACTTTAGGTTGAGCAGTACCTAAAATGCTCAGCTGATTTCCTTCAACTTCATGTTTTTTCTTCCCTGAGCCAATTTCTAACTCCATCTGTTGATAACTCTACAAAAGTAGAGTTAAATGATCACCATTTGTGTTAATTTTTATTAGTTTCCTCGTATTTTCTTGATATATTGAGCTTGAAGTTGATTGTAGGAGTTATAGTGAAATTGGAACCTATTGAGCACTCTTTTGATCAATATTAACAAGTTTTAATGAAATATTTTTGGAATAAGTACTCACTTGATTTTCATGCTTGATAGGTGGTTGGATTCCATGGTTCATGAAGAGTTGGAAGAATGGAGATAAAGTTTTGAAGGAGAGAATTGGATAAAAAAAAAGAGTTTGAAAGCTCAAGAAGGATCATTGAATTGAGGGAACAAGTTAAGGGACTTAAGAAATTAAGTATTGGTTGCATTTTGATGAAGAAAACAATGTTTGAGTGGAAGCCACAAACTATGCCAAGGCATCCTTCCAAGAGGCCGCAGCATAGTACATCAGTTTATGAAAAGCTGTCGTAGGAGGCCGCGACACACTTCCAGGAAGCCGCGACATCCTGCTAAAACTCTGTTATGTCATTTTAGCTCCAAAAAGAGAGTTTTTAATGAAGTAAGGCACCCATTTCATGGGGATTGATTCCAAAAACACTCTCTTGACATTCTTAGAGCCTTAGCAGCCACAGAAGACCTAAAAAAACTTAGGAAAACTGGATTTGGAAGTTGGGCAACAAGGAGATTCTTAAAGAGTTGCTTGCATTCCACCATTAGAGCTAGCTTGTTGTTGATACCCAATTTTGTCCATAATTTTTTTTATTTTTGTTACTTAATCAAAGTATGAACACTCAATTTTGTCCATAAAGTTTATTTCTAAACCTCGAAAAATGAATGAAAATCTAAAAATATAAAAAATGAAAAAGGAAAAAAAGGAAAAAAAGTTGAAAAAACTAAAGTGTCTAAGTCCCACATTGGAGAAGTCAAGCTTCTTCTCCCTCCCCTCCTCCTATATAAAGGGGTGCTTCTCAATGGTTTACACATCCAAAAAATATACACTTTGACTTAATACAAAGTATAAGAGCCCGAGAATTTTAGTAATTTTTTTTTTTACTTGGGCTTAATACTAAGTATAAAAGCCCGAGACTTTAGTAAAAAATTTTCTCCATGCAAGTGGGTTGCTTTTCAAAGTTCGATTTGAAGAGAACGTGTGAGGCTCTGTGTAGAATTCTTTACGCCTTGGAGGTAAGTCTGCTCTTTCTTTCTTTTTTTTTTTGGTTTGTTTGTATTTTTTTTTTCCCTTTTTTAATTTTATTTTTACCTTTCATTTAGGCTTTAACTTTTTATTGATGTCTTGAATTTTACATGTTTATTATATTTTCATTGTTGTCATTCATATTTGTATAAAATAATTTTATTCCATATCACTTCACTTGTAATAATATCATTATGCATTTGTATTTGTGCTTTACTTTAATTTATTTATTTTTGAATTAATATATTAACCAAATAATTTTCAATTGCTGATGACGGAAAAATTGGGAGAGGATCGGAGCGCCGATCAAATACACTCTTCCCGATAATCTTGAGGCTTTATATTGGATTTTGCCAGAGCTTGTGACGAGGTCTAATCCCCTACATCAAAATTTAAATAATTATGTAAACTACAAATATAACAAAATAAAACTTTTTTTTGTAAAATAAAATATTCAAATAAAAGTGAACAATTTCATACAGTTTCAACATTATGATTGTAGTGAATTAAAGTTTTATTTTTTATGAAGACTTTTTTTTAAATTACTACAAAAATCTCATTATGCCTAAATTTTTTTTATTATTATAAATGAGATTTTATTTAGCCATTTTATTTTGAAAATTACTTCTCTTCAAAAAATAAAATTTTGATTCACCACTTTTATACAATATGTTGTAAACTTAGAATTTGTTTCAAAATAATGGCTATTTAGCCACCCATTTTTGGTCTTAATCATTTATCATTCTTGATATTATGCTTGACAAAATGGGACATGTTAAAGTAAAAACAAAAAAAAATATTTCTTTCTTTTTTTTTGAAGGACCAATTTAATTAATATTGCAAATAATATTAGATTAAATAGGTAACCGTTCTTAGAACGGACGGTGTAGGGTGCTAACACCTTCCCTACCCGTAATCAACCCCGAACCTCAAACTCTGAAACGTAGACCATCTTTTAGGTGTCCAATTGCACCATTCCATTTAATGGATAAAGCGATTGGTGGCGACTCCCAACACCCCGAGGTCCTATTTTCCTCTTTTCTTTTTATTTTCGCGATACCCTTCGAGACGGTTGCGACACTTGTTCTTCATCTTCTTCATCATTTCTCTTGGATTTCTTTGTGATTTTCTCGTTTTCTGTGTTATGGCTTTGATAAATGTATTATTTGATTTGCTTGATTGTCCCCAAATATTGAACATGAGCTAAATTCGTTTCTAGGATTGTAACTCCTATTGATATGTAGCTTGGATTATTAAATGCTTGTTTACCCATTTCAACGTTATGAGAAGTTTTTATCCATTCTTATGCTTCATGCTATTAATTGATTAGCCACCAATTGATAAATATTTGGGTTTGATTTGAACTTGGGAAATGGAAATTGAACCTAGAACTAGAATGGGTGACACTTGAACTTCCAACTCTAGGATTGAATTTGGGGGTTTTGTTCTAAGACATAGGGATATGCTTAGGACCATGTGTAATCTTGCATAGAACTTGTTTGATATAATGCTTCTTTGTTAATTGACTTTAATAGGGATATTATGTGTTGATTAAGAGGGAAAGGATATATCGCCATCGGGAGAGGGATATGTTTACACTAGAGTTCTAGATTAATTCGTCAAGTAACATTGAGTGGGCTAATGGGTATGATTTAAACCAAGTGAAATATCAAGAAGGGTTGCAATCCTAGGTTTTCACCATTGTGGGAACTTGCTAATTAGTTACTTTTATTACGTGCTTATTTTCTTATTTTAAGTTAGATTATTCTAATTTTTTATTCCTTACATGTCAATTTATCATTGTTTGGATATTAGTAAAGCTTTCTATACTATTACTTAGTTGGAAATTAGTTCTAGCCCTCGTGGGATCGACTCTTGCTCTTCACTTTATTACTTGAGTGACATGTATACTTGCACGAAAAGTCTCATCAAGTTTTTGGCGCCGTTGCCGAGGACTAAATGCTAATTTTGCTAGCTAATATTAGTTCGTGAATCACTTTACTAATAATTCAGACTTTTTACTTTTGTTAAAGGTTTTTCATTTCTCATTTTGCTTAATTGTTCCATTGGAACTCTTTTATTTTTTAGGTACTCTTTGTTGTTGCATGCGATGCAACCAAAGACTTGAACTTGTTGATTTTGATCCAAAAATAGAGAGAACTCTTAGATGGATTAGAAGAGAACGATAAGAGGTAGCGGGTAATCTATCACCAATGGTGGAAGAAGGAAGTCCAAAATCCTTGAGGGATTATGTTATCCCTTAAGTTCAAGATCTTAACTCTAGTATTCGGAGGCCGGCTATTCAGGCTAACAACTTTGAAATCAAGCCAGCCATTATTCAAATGATCAAGACATCCATCCAATTTTGCGGTTTGCCCAATGAGGATCCGAATGATCATTTCAGGAATTTTCTTGAAATTTGTGATACTTGTAAAGAAACACAAAGGATAATGATTTGGAAGAATAATGTTATGTATCCAATTGATTTACAGAAGCTGATTAAATAGAATTACAAAGGAGAAATAAAAAGCTAAAATAAAGCTAATCTAAAGAGGGAATGTACAACAATGAAATCCTATCAATATCAATAAATAGAATCATATCCTAATAATAATAACAGAATCAGATCAACAACAAATAAAGATAATCCTGATTGGTTTGTTTGGTGATTTGTTGCTGATAACACTCCCCCTCAAGATGGGGTGTGTAAGTTGGATAGCCCCATCTTGCTATTTAGCCATAGGAATTGATCTTTGCCCAAGGACTTGGTGAGCAAATCAGCAATTTGATTTGCAGAACTGACCTTCACAGTATTAATCAGACCAGAAGAAATTTTTTCACGAACAACATGATAATCGATCTCTATGTGTTTAGTGCATTCGTGATATACCAGATTTGAGGCAATATGAAGCGCAAACTGGTTGTCACAAAATAGTGGTATTGGTGTAGAAGGAGATAGACCAATGTCATTCAAAAGATATGAGAGCCAAGTAATCTCACAAGTTGCATTGGCCATGGCTCTATATTCTACTTCGGCAGAGGACCGAGAGACCACACTTTATTTTTTTGTCTTCCAAGAAACTATACTAGGACCCAGAAAAATGCAATAACCTGTAGTAGAGCATCAAGTGGTTGGACAACTAGCCCAATCTGAATCACAGTAGCCTTGAAGGGATAGATCTGAATTAGAAGGAAAAAAAAGACCTTGGCCAGGTGTGGTCTTTAGGTAGCGAAGAAGGCGAATAGCAGCACTCATGTGTGGTTGACGGGGAGCATGCATGAACTGACTTAAAATGTTGACAGGGTAAGCAATGACAGGGCGCGTTACTATGAGATAAATGAGTCGACCCATAAGACGACGATTTGGGGCGGGATCAAGTAATGCAATACCATCAGAAGGAGATAATTTCATATTCTGTTCTATGGGAAAAATTGCAGGTTTGGCAGTAGTAAGACCACTATCAGATATGATGTCAAGAGCATATTGCTGTTGTGATAAAAAAAAGGCCCTGCTTCGATCTTGCAACTTCAATACCCAAAAAATATTTCAAACGGCCCAAGTCTTTAATTTTGAAATGTTTGTGTAAAAGATCCTTAACCAATCTTAGAAGATAGGAATTGAAACCTGTGAGAACAATGTGGTCGATATAAAGAAGCAGAAAAATAGAACCAGATTCACGATGCAGGCAAAAAAGAGATGGATTAACTGCACTATGTGTGAAACCAAATGCAATAAGAACTACTGAAAATTTGGAATACCAGTTTCGTGATGCTTGTTTAAGGCCATATAATGACTTATGTAACTTACAAACAAGTGGCTCCCCCTGACATCTAAAACCTAGTGGCAATTCTATATAGACATCTTCGTGCAAATCACCGTGTAAGAATGCATTATTGATGTCAAGTTGATGAAGAGGCCAATTTTTAGCAGCAGCAACAGAGAGAAGAACATGAACTGTAACAAGTTTGGCAACAGGAGCAAAAGTATCAAAATAATCAACCCCTTCAAGTTGGGTATAGCCTTTAGCAACTAATCGCGCTTTATACATTTCAATGCTTCCATCAGAGTTGTATTTAATTTTGAAAACCCAGCGGCAACTAATCGGTTTCTTCCCAGCAGGTAGTGGAACTAAAGACCATGTTCTATTTTCATACAAGGCATCAATGTCAGATTGCATTGCATTGCACCATTCTGGAAAGTTCTTAGCCTCAGAGTATGATTTTGGTTCAGATTTAATAGCAATTGAAGAAATAAAGGAATGATAAGAAGAGGAAAAATGATGAGAAGATAAGAAATTACAAAGAGGATAAACAGTACCAAGAATAGGGGCTGAAGAGGATGACTGTGATGAGGTGAGGCAGCACATGAAGTTGTCAAAGTGGCGAGGTCGTTTTTGTGGTTAGGTGGAGCGACGCGCCGCTGTGGAGGAAGGGGCTTGGGTAGCGGATAACGGTGGGGCTGGTTCAAAGGATGTTGATGGCAGCACTAGTTCTAGGGAGGAGGAGGGTGGTGCAAGTGGTAGGATGGAGGGGGTTGTTGATGGTGCGTCTTCTAAAGGGGAAGGATAGAGAATGGGAGATAAAAAATCTTCTATTGGGGTCAGGGGTAAGGCTAAGGCAAGCTTTTTAGCATTAAGCATCTTATATGGAAAGATATGCTCATGAAAAATAGCATCTCTAGTTACATAAATTTTTTTGGAAGATAAATCAAGTATTTTGTAACCTTTTTGACCATAGGGATAGCCTAAGAAAACTCCTGGTGAAGCACAGTTATCAAATTTGTGATTGATGTGTGTGTTGTGGCCATATACCAAACAACCAAAAACCCGAAGATGAGAAAAATGTGATTTTTTGTTAAATAATATTTCATGAGATGTATGGCCTTTGAGAGCTGCTGTAGGTAAACAATTAATTAAATAAGCAGCTGTTAAGACAAAATCACCCCAGAAATCTAAAGGTAAGTTGGATTGAAAATGTAAAACACGTGCAATGTTTAGGAGATGTCGATGTTTACGCTCTACAACACCATTTTGTTATGGGGTATAAGCACAACTTGATTGTTGCAAGACCCACAAGTCTTGAAAAAAAAGATTAGTTTGGGAGTTGAAAAATTCACGTGCATTGTCAGATTGCACTTTTTGAATATGTGTTTGAAATTGTTTTTCAACCATTTTAAAAAAATGAGGAATAATGGTATTGACTTCACTTTTGTGTTGCATGAGAAAAACTCATGTACTTCTAGAAAAATCATCAATCACAGTAAGAAAGAATTTTACACCAGAGGAATGAGATTTATTGTAGGGTCCCCAAACATCAAAATGAACTAATTCAAAATATTTAACAGTAGAAATGCTATTTAATAGAAATTTTAAACAAGTCTGTTTTGCCAAAGGACAAACAATGCAAGTACATTTTTTTGAAAACTTAATGTTATAATCAATATTATTGAATTTTAGAGATAAAGTTGAGGCTGGATGTCTTAAGCGCCAGTGCCATAAATCAAAATGAGAGCCAAATGAAGCAACAGAGAAAAAGGTGGTAGGAGAGTTGTCCATGAGGTAGAGACCTCCATGTTGCTCACCTATCACAAAGTCTTCTTCGTCCTCTGGTCCTGTAAAACACAGGAAGTAGGAGTAAAAATGACCCAAGAGTTAGTATCATGGGAAAGTTTGCTAATGGACAAAAGATTAAATTGAAAGGATGGAACATGCAAGACATGTGGTATTAAAAGACCAGATTTTAAATAAATAGAACCAATATAGTGAATTGGAACAAGTTTGTTGTTAAGTAATTTAACAGAAGAGGAGACTTTGGTATATGAATGAAAAAGAGAAAGGTCAGATACCATATGATCAGTTGCTCCTGAATCTAAGATCCAGAGGGAAGAACAAGGTTTAAAAGAGGCAAGACAACGAAAGTAAGTACCTGCAAAATTTGCTAGAGGATGATCATTACCAGTCGGAAGGAGAAAAAGTAATTGTTGTATCTGAGTCTGAGATAAATTTAGTAAAGGCTGAGAATCTGGAGATGAGACAATAGCAGCAATAGTGGGATGGACCTGTGAAGCAGAAGGTCTAGAGCCTCGACTATCACGAGAGGAAGAACCACGACGGGGCTTGTTGGATCCAAGTTGTGTTTCCCCCAAGAAGGATAGCCAATCTTAGTATAGCAATGACTGTCAGAATGGCCATCAACATTGTAAATGGAACAATGATAAGAAGGTTTGGTGTTGCCATTTCGAGAAGGAGTTGAATGCTGAGCAGCCATAGCAGATTGATCCAGTGTAATGGAATGTGAATCAGATAATGAACATTGACGTTCTTCCTGTAAAAAAAAGAATACGCTTTGGGCACAGAAAGAAGGGGATCCATGAGGAGAATTTGATTGCGTACAAAGGCAAATGAGTCATTCAAGCCCTGTAAAAAATCCATGAGATGTTCAGTAGCATAAATATCATTGAAATTTGGTACAGCACCACAAGCACAAGCAGGAAGTGTGCGATAAGAATCAAGTTCATCTCTATAAGCCTTAAGTTGTGTGTAATAAGCGGCAATAGAGTTGGTGCCTTAAGAGAGATTCAAAATAGCACGTCGAATTTCAAAAATACGAGGTGCATTTTTTTGATTGAATCGAGTAAGGAGATCAAGCCAGATATCACGTGCACTTTTGATCCACAGGATGGAATTTGCAATGGTCAAAATAGTAGAATGAACAAGCCAAGATTGATACAGATGCAAAAGTGCATACTGACCAAGTACGTCCAGAATCAATCGACGTATACATAGATGTACAACACTTATACATAGATGTACACTGAGGTTTTCATTAAAAGTTAGTTAATTAATTGAAAGTACATCGATGTACACATAGATGTACAGACTTATTAATTGACCTTTTTCATTCTTAGTCTATTTTTACTTTTGAAAACCATTTTTACTTATTTTAGAGAGCTTAATCAAAGAGTTATACTAAGTTTTTTCTTTACAAAAAGGTTCCTAATGATCTTCCTTGAATTCCTTCTTCATGATGCTCCTTTTTCAAGTTTTCCTTCATGATCCTTGTATTGAAATGCTTTACTCCATGATCCTTTGCATCCACTTTTCTTGCTCCATTAAGTCTTATTGAAAAAGTCAAGCTTGGCAAGTAGTTAGTGAACCAAAGTAATAATCATGTTAAGTTTAGTCATTAATCAAAACATACTAGGGTCATTTATCCACATTAAGCTTTGCTTGTCCTCAGCTTCAAAAACAATATTAAACTCAGCATCTAAAAACATGAATCAAGGAAAAATCTATAATTTAAAAATTTAATCAAGTTCAGCAATCAAATCCAATCAAACAAGATCATTTAGTACTTAAAACAATTAGATGCTTGGGTCTAGCTTGCATCTTTTCTCTTTACCAATCAATTGAGGTCACTCATCTTTTCATCGCTTAAGTGTTTAAGGACAAAGAGATCACTCCAGTTTCTTTTAACAAATGCATTACCATAAGTTTGGTTATCAATCTCATCTCCACTTCCAAGTTCACATACATAACAAGAATCAAAATAACTTTCTTTGGTTGTAACTGGGTCAAGGGTATAATGAAAGGTAAGAAAAATATAAATAAATATAAAGAATGCTCATGGATAAATTGATACAAAATAGAATCAAGAACAATAATTTCTCATTAACAAAGAATCAAATTAATAATTCAACATAGAAAAGTAGAAAGTTGCATCCCAATCCTAGAAAAAGGAATTTAGCCATTCATGGATAATGTAGCATAAACAAAAACAAAAGTTACAACCATGATTCTATCTTGAGAAAATAGGGAAAATAAAAATAAAAAGAGAAAATGAAGAAGGAGAAGATGTCTTCAATGGTTGAACTTTAATTATTCTTGCACTTGTCTTCAAAACCCTAGCCTCCAATCTTTGGTTGAGGAAAACTAAAAACTCATTTTTGCCTCTCAAAGTCTGTCATTGCAAAAGTCTGCTTTAGGTTTAGGGATTCGCTTCTTTTTATAATATTTAGGTGGAAAACTATCGTTTTTAAGCATAGGAGGCCTCACACGACTATGTCTAAGCTCGACACAATCGTGTGAGCTTAAAAAATAACGTAACTTCAACATAAAAGTGAGATACAACCATGTCTCTTAAACAAATTAGATAGAAGCGTTTTTCAAGTTAGACACGACCTTGTCTAACTTCTCAATCGCTCACAGGGCCCTGTCTAACTCTTCAATCGCTCACGGGATCCTGTCTAAGCAAAAATGATCTTCTTTTGCTCTAAAAACGTGGTATCTTCGTCTGCTTTCACTCCAAATGTGATAAATCTCATTCAATCTACAAAAATGAAGACAATAATAAGGATCCATTCAAAATTCATTAATAAACATAAACAAACCACCACAATTTATTTGGTATAAGATTATAAAATATAGGCTTATCAATAGTCAGTTGCACTAGAGTTGATAATCCATAAATTCTTAGTACCAGAAACATTAAAGGATTGAAAACATAAATTCTTATCAGTCATGGTCAGAGAACAAGATCCAGAAGTGTGAGAGTCAATGAGAGTCTGTAGGCGATAATCCATAGCAATAAAGGTTGATTGAAACCTAGCGATGAAAGTTGGTATGATCAACAATAAAGGCTGATTGCAACGGAAACAAAAAAGGCTCTGAGATTGGGAGCTCTGATACCAACTTGAAAGAATATTTCTGAATATTGTTATTGCTTGAATTTCAGTTGCACATGTACGATTTACATTATATAGGTTTATGTCAATAATTACTTATATAGAATAGAGCTAAATTATAAAAAATAAATTTGCCCTAATACAATAATTAAATCTGTCCTAATAATGAAAATACGAAAATAAATTTGTACAATAAAGTTCAACACAGGGTAAGCGTAGTGCGAAGGTTTCTGACAAGTTGAATTCTAAAGCAAAGGATGATCATGCTCGTGATAAAGGCCAAGTGCAAGTCTTGCAAGGGAATATTATGGCTAATAAAGGCAAATCTCTTCAAGATAAGGATACTTCTAATTCTCCAAATCAAACTTCTGCAGGAGTTAATGTTTCTAGGCCCACTATGATGTTCAGTGTTGTTAAGGTGTACAACATGGTCAAAAGGGGGTAGGATTATAACTCCGCCTATCAATCAGGTGAAAGAATATTTCTCGGATCTATTAATTTTAAAATTTATGACATATCAAAATATATAAAGAGTTTTAGGGTTATCTTGAAAAGGCGTCGATGAGGAAGTCATTGTTGAAACCCTTAAAAGCAATCTCGATGAGGAAGAGATATTATTCCTATTCCACAGTAGTCGCTCACGCGTCAGTATCAATGGGACAACTATACACACTAGAGTAGCTAGGAATAGGGGTCTCTCCCTGTATATATAGAATAACTAAAATGGGTTAAACATATCCACTATGGTAAACTCATATACAAGACCCATAAAATAAAACCCACATATGAGTAATGCTTTAACAACAATAGGCTCATTAACAATATTGATCACAATTTGGACTAAACAAAATGCTCTGATAATTTTGACATCCAGTTAATATGAGTTTTATAAAATTATAATATGATTTATGAAGTCCCTAAAAAATTCTAACATTCTCCTACTTGGACGACATAAGTGATATTACATTATTTCAATAAGAAAATAATTTTTTAGATTAATTAAACAATATGTGGTCACAACATGATATCAAAATTAAGCTAGCACTGTCAACAATAGGTCCAAAATAAGATTACAAGCATCTCAACAATGCAGAAAATCATACTCGAAGGAGTACTAATATCATACATGCAAGATATCCTTAAAAGCAATCTCGATGAGGGAGAGATATTATTCTTATCCTACAGTAGTCACTCACGCATCAGTATCAATGAGATAACTGTACGCACTAGAGTAGCTAGGAATATGGGTCTCTCCCTGTATATATAGAATAACTAAAATGAGTTAAACATATCCACTATGGTAAACCCATATACAGGACCTATAAAACAAAACCCACATATGAGCAATGCTTTAACAACAATAGGCCCATTAACAATATTGATCACAATTTGGGCTAAACAAAATGCTCTGATAATTTTGACATCCAATTAATATGAGTTTTATAAAATTATAATATGATTTATGAAGTCCATAAAAAATTCTAATATTCTCCTACTTCGACGACATAAGTGATATTACATTATTTTAATAAAAAAATAATTCTCCAAATTAATCAAACAATATGTGGCCACAGCATGATGTCAAAATTGAGCTAACACTCTCAACAATATGTCCAAAATAAGACTACGAGCATCTCAATAATGCATAAAATTATACTTGAAGGAGTACTAATATCATACATGTAAGATACCCATATCTCGGTGACCCAACAAAATATGGTATATGGGTAATGGGAAAGCACATCCAAAATTACATGTCAATATGTGATCACAGTGCATTTCCCAACAAAATGACCTCAAGCATTCGCCCAAGATGCTTTCTGAGATTTAAAAAGAATCTCAGCACAATAAAAAAATGAGATTGAGTTCAAAATGTCTCCATAATATGTCATACTATGAACAAATAATACTGCACAGATAATAATAATAACAATATTATATGGCAATGACAATAATAACAACATAATTGTTCAAGGTCTCAAGACATAATCACAAAATGAGGTCACAATTAACCCAAAACATCAAAAGACCTCAATATGCCCATATAGATCACATGATCAACAAAACTTTGATAACCAAAACTTTAGTTAGGGGACATGTAACCATAAGTTATGTAAGGATATACTTGACATGAGTTTGAAAATCTTGAATCTTCTCTTTAACAAACATATATTTTGTATCAAAAGCTTCAAACGCTTAAAGCTCTTATTAATTTGAGAGAACCACACTATAACAGAGTTAGCACAATAAATAGTAAGAGGCCTGAAAATACTCTCCACAACATGAAATTCAGTAATCAAATTTTTAACTATACAACTTGACGCGTAGCCTCATAACAAGTTGTATACTTTGCCTCTATAGTGGAAGTAGTTATAAGTGTCTATTTAACACTCTTCCAAGAAATAACTACTACTCCTAACATAAAGATATATACCTTGATGTGGACTTGTGGTCACCTAGACAACCACCATAATCAAAATTAGAATAACTAATCACCTCAAAGTGATCTAACCTCATATAAGTTGACATATAATCTTTAGTACCATTTAGATACCTCATGATTTGTTTTGCAGCCTACTAATTAGCCACACCAAGTTTGCTTAAGTATCTCTCAATTATACAAATAATGCAAACAATATCAGGACATGTACAAGCTTGAGCATATATAAAGCTGCCAACAACAGAAACATATGAGACCTTCTTCATTTCAGCAACATCTTTATCATTTTGAGGACACTAGGTATTAAAGAGTCTTTCACCCTTTTAAATGGGTGTAACACAAGGATTATAAGATTTCATATTAAATATATTCAAAATCCTTTCAATATAAACTTTCTGAGACAAGCCAAAATATCATGAGATATATCACGGTAAATCTCAATACCCAGTACAAAAGAGACATCACCAAGATCTTTCATATCAAAATGCATTGTCAGCATTTGCTTAGTTTCATTCAAAAAATTAACATCATTACTAGTCAACAATATATCATCAATATATAAAATAAGAATGATGAATTTGCTCCCACTAAACTTCAGATAAATGCATTGGTCAATAATATTTTATTTAAAACCAAAAGAGCTAACAATATAACTAAATTTCAAGTACCAACCATTTTCAATAAAACCATCAAGTTGATCCACATACACATCTTCATACAAATCACCATTTAGGAAGGCGGTCTTAGCATCCATTTGATGAAGCTCCAAATCAAAATGCGCAACCAATGCCATCACAACACAAAAAGAGTCTTTAGTGGAGACTGGTGAGAAAGTCTTCTTATAATTAATGCCTTCCCTCTGGTTATATCCTTTAGCAATAAGTCTAACCTTATACCTCTCAATTTCACCTTTAGCATCACATTTGATCTTAAAAACTCATTTGCAACCAACATTTTTAGAGCCAGTAGGCAACTCCACCAATTCCCAAACATTATTCTTTCTCATAGAAGTCAACTCATCCTCTATTGTAACACCCCAAAAATTTGTTATTTTACAATAATGTCTAAATTGTACTGTTTTGTGTTTTCTGTGAGTTGTAAATTTATTTTGACTATTCTGTAAATGTTTATGATCGTTGTGTAAGATTTGCTCCGAGTCAGAAAAATAATAATTTTGAGCCTGGAAAAATCTTTACTGATTTGTTCGGGGTCGAGGGATCTTACTAAACCTAAATCCGATAGACACTTTAACTAATCTTTTAATTTTTAGAATTTATCTGTGAAATAAAAATATTTCACGTTTTATTATCTGTCGGATAATATCTGCTATTTTGGAAATAGTAGTTTATGCTCATTGAGTAATAGACCCGGTATATTTTTATCTGTTGGAAAATTGACTGGAAAGGTCTTTGTGACTTATTTTAGTGAACCAATAGAAATTGGTCAACATTAGTGGTTAGACTTTTTCTTAACCAATAAGAAGTAGTCAACAAAAATGGTTGGACTAGTTACTAAGTAACTAGATAAACTAACTAAATTACCCTAATAGCCTAATTAGTAACTAAATGGAACTAACTTAGTTACTAAATATTTAGAAACCTTAACTACACAAAAAGATCTAGATTCATCTAGAAGGTATGACAAATGCATGATATAAGCATGTAACTAGATAGTTAGTTATGTAACTAAATAACCTAACTAAGTTAGCTTAAGTGAACTAACTATCTAACCTAAGTGTAACTAGAACTAGTTGAAATCAAACTTAGTTAGCTACTCCAATTGAGTCACACGACCACTAGGCCTTTCTACCATGTTCTTGAATTTTCTAATGATTAATGGATGACCATTTTGTGACATAGGCCATGTGAGAAACCATGTGATATTTTTCCAACTTATTGAACAAGCCTTGACCATTCTCTTCACTCATTTACACGGCCATGCATAGGGAAATAAGCTATTCTACTTCATCTTTCTAACACTTTGTGAAAACACAAATCATCATCTTTTTCTCTCACTTCAAGCACATCAAGAACACTCAAACTCCATTTCTTCTCTTTTCTTCTTGGAGCTCACGACCTCCATACCCAAACCTTACCTCCACACTTCAATAATTTTATCCACTTCTACTTTCTAAACTTAGATACAATTCTAAACACTTTTCCTTTTATGAGTTTTACCTAAATCATTCTCTAAGGACTTCAAAAATCAAGCTTTGATTGTTTACTCCTAAGGTAACTTCTTGATTTATTGATCCTAAGTTGGATTCTTGAATTTCTAAACCATGATTGATCCATGGTTTCTTGTTTTCAAGGTTGGTTTATGATTTTAAGATTTGTTTAAGATTTTTAGGGCTTTTCTTTGGTGCTTCACGAAATCAAGAGGAGGAGGAACTTGGAGAGTTTTTGTCTTCCTAGAGGTAAGAGGGAGATTAACCTCATCAACCATGTGTTGGTGGTGAGGAAATGGATTGTTTGTGGTAAAAAAATCCATAAGGATTTATTCACTTGAATGTTTAAGCTTTCTTTATTTGTCATTGATGTGTTTGTAGCTTTGAAAATATGCTTGCATATGTGTTTGGTATGCTTATAGCTTGGATAATATGCTTGCATATGTGATTTGGAAAGCATGTTAATTCTTGTGTAATTTAGGATGTGATTCACATGATGAAAAAATTGTATGATGGTTCCAAAGAACCTAGAGGCTCACAGCCTCAACACCATAAAGGGAACCAAGGGTTCTAAATTATTTTTCAAATCAAGGATTAAAGAATTTTTTGACAAGAAATTTAATTAAGCATTTTTACAAGGAATAAAGTGTTGGAAAATAATTATATATGATTGATGAAGCAAAATGTGGAATTCGGCCAACATGTCATTTTTTATGTCCTAGATACAAAATTATTTTACTAAGTGTAGACTTAGATGTTTAAATGATAAGAAATCAATTTGGTAGGTTTTTGAATCTAAAATGAAAGTAATTCACTTTTTAGAATTAAAATTGGCCTAATTAGGTTATGTACTAAAATAAAAGTTAATACTTAAAATATACTAACGTATAGCTCACCTTTGGGTTTTGAAGCGCGTTAGAAAATTTTGAGCTGTAATATCTCAAGTAAATTAAAGAAATGCAATTTTTTGGGAAACAATAGAAAATACTGATTTTAATGAGAATATCTTGGAAATATTATTTAAAGAGGGATTATTATGAAAATAATGGAAATAAGGTCAAATTTTGATAATAAATGAGAAAAGTATTAATTTGAGCTTAAAATATGTTAGAAATATTTTACGTGATTGAAAATACGTAGAAAAACTTTTACACGACTCAAAAATAGTAATTTTTGACTACGCGATTAAGAAAATGTGACAAAATATTTATGCGATTTGAAAACATAAGAAAAATGTTTTGCGATTGTGAAAATACGATAATATCACTACGCGATTAAACGTAACAGCAGTTTACTGTCGAGCTGTTGTGGTAGCCCTGGTTATGTTGAATAATGATACCGCCAATAGAAGGCGAGGATATGTGAAATATTTTAATAATAATGATTATATATGTGTTTGGATCATACATCATGCATTGAAAAGTGTATCGACTTATTTGGTCAGGGCTGTATGCCTAGGAGATGAATCGCACCTATATGCGGGTGCGAGTAGACAAGTGTAAGTTACTTGTTGACCTTGGGGACGTCGGGGTGCGGGTACCTCGCAATGGATAGTTGGTAGCTCTTCTGTCCGTGAGGCAGACCGATTCAAACGCACCGACGATCCGGACCGAGACATTGTCCTATATCACGATCTGGTGTAGAACGTCTTGTCCAATGCATTGATGTGCACGTTGATAAATTGATATATTATAGCACTTTTGGCCATGGCAGTCGAGTGACAGATATGTCTTCTAGATCATTCTCTCTGAAAATATGTTTAGCTCCATGGAGTAGGAATTTGGTCAATGTGCATATGCATCATTGGTCAGCATATTGATATGATAATTATACTTATCTGATTTATTTTATCTGATATGTGATAAAATGATTAACTGTCATGATATTATATTTTGTTTATTTGTTATCGTTTTCTCTACTGTCATATTGGTATTGATGTAGGGGATCTCACCTCTTTGTTGTATTATATTTGTTTTACTGTGTATGTCTAATGAAGAACGAGAAGACGAAGGAGCAGATAACTCGTTTTACTATCTGTGATATTACTCTTTGTTTGTTAAGATGGCGGTGAGGCATCAGGTTTTAGGTTTTGTCCAAGTAAATTTTCATGGTGGGATTGATGCTTGGAGGGTTGATTTTAATAATGAACGTTTTGTATATACTGGGGACTTGACTCTGAATCTGAGTGGAACCCGTGATGGGATTCTTGTTTTGACGTAGCATGCGTTTGTGTGCCTAGAGTTCACGATGCCTATCCGAGAACTCTGGGGCAGCACTGTCTATACACCACAGAAGGACTCGATGGTGTCTTCTACCAAAACCCCTGTTAGGCGAGTGATGGATCCGCCCGGGTTCTTTAATGATGATGTGGAGGAGGATCTTTCTGAGGACCCAAATCCCTAGGTTAGTTTTTAGGAGTTTAAGTTTAGTAGTTATGTTTTGCAGTGTCTATTGTACATTTTATCTTTTATTATGTAAGGGTATTATGTAAATTATTTGTAAACAAGGCTTTTAGTATTTATGTATAATATAAGTGTGGTTTCAATTACAAGTGATACTTATAATTTTTATTTAGTTTACTTATTTAAATTTATTCTGCAACTGAAATTTTAAAATTAATAATTTTACAAGATTAATTCTTTTACAACTTGGGTAAGTTATATTAGGATTAGTCTTAAATGTGATGCCCTACGATGGGTGTTACATCCATAGCCACTAGCAATTGTGCACTATCAGGACTAACCATGACCTCTTGAAAGGAAATAGGATTAGAATCCTCAAATGAGTTAAACTCATGCTTTTGGAGGTACACAATATAATCCCTGAATCTAGTATGCTCAATGGATATAGGAACCCACTTAGATCTTTTCAATGGAGTCACAATAACATTTAGATTTTGTACATTATTTTTGACTTATTGAGGGATATTGAAATTATCAACAGGATCAACAGCATCATCATTATGGATTAAAGGAGATGACATTATCCCTAGAAAGGGAATAACAAGAATATGAACAACAACATGCTCCTTTATAAAATCAACAATACGCGGCTCCTGAGTTCCACCATGCTCCAAATGCCCTTAAAAATAGTCAGCCTGATCAGATTCAATAACTCTAGTAGTATGTGAAAGACAATAAAACCTAGAATTCCTTGAGCCAATATAATAACCAATGAAGAAACCACTAATGATTTTGGGATCAAGCTTCTTTAAATGTTGATTATAAGGCATCACCTCTGCCTTACAATCCTAAACACGGAAATGCCTCAAGGTAGGTCATTTGCCTGTCATAAGCTCATATGAAGCCTTCAACACAGATTTACTTAACACATGATTCAATATATAAGCACCAGTCTTCAAGGCATCTCCTTACAAGAATTCTGGAATAGTATAATGACTAAGCATACATCTCACCATATCCAAAAGAGTACGATTTTGCCTTTTTTCAACTCTGTTTTGTTGCGGAGTGCCAGACATAATGTATTGTGCCTCAATACCATAGTCTTATAAGAACTTAGCAAAAGGTCTAGGGTTTCTACCAGTTTCATCATACTTATCATAGTACTCATCATTCCTCCTAGTGACCTCACTCCTCCTGGCTCTAGTTGTAAGTTTCCCTTTTATACAATCAACACAGGTATAAAAAATAAAGAAGTTTATATCATGAAGAATACTCTTCTTAATCAACTTTTTTATTATCTCCTTAGAGATGTGTCCTAAATGTTTGTGGCACAACATAAAAGAGTTTTTAGTAACTCTAACATGCTCGTTTCTAATAACATTATTGATATATAAACATCGTTAGATCAACAAAAAGGAGTCAATATTTAACTTATAAAGGCCATTAGAGAAAACTCCAGAAATAACTAGAATAAAATAATAAGGTAGGGAAACTCTCTTATCACTAAATAGACATGACAATGCAACTATCCAAAATAGAAACCGGAAACAAGTTCCTTCTTATAGAGGACACATAGATGATGCCTTTTAAACCTAAAGAATATCGAGCACACAACTTCAAGGAAATAACACCTATATACTCTACTTTGACACTGACTATATTTCCTACTGTGATCATCAACTCTCCTTCACTCAGCTTTCACCTATTTTTGAACGCCAATAATGAGCTTGTAACATGAGTAGTTGCACCAATATCTAACCAACAATTGTTAAAAGAAACATTAACAAGATTCGATTTAAAACACATTAAAGCCAGAGGTTCAACTTCTTTATTCTTAATCCAATTATTAAACTCTATACAATTAGCTCATTTGAGCCAATCTGTAAATTTTATGGTGCATTCACAATCACCATTCACACCATCATGCTTAGTCTTGGTCAACACAGAGAGATCACAGGCCCTTCTAGATGTGTCAATAGCTTTACAAAATTGGTTGACATTATTTGCTTCATGAAAACTTTCCTTAATGGCTTTGTTCATGCTATACTTTATGGTCATGAAACGAATTTTATTTGAATAATCTCACCTTTTATATTTCACCCCAATCGCAACGAAAAAATATATATGGGTTTTGGGGTTCATTCACAGCGAGAGCAACATCAATAACCGAGATGACCAGAAATAAATTCATTGACTTAACTCAGTCCTCATAATTGGTTTCACATAACTTTGTTAAAACATTTATTTTCATAAGCAAAACTGAATCAATATTTTAAAGGGAGATTTTTTTGTCGAGTATTTCAATAAACAAGATGAGCAACAACCATAATGGAGCTTCCCCATGCAATTGCAATCCTGCCTAAGGGTCCCGAATTACAACACAAGAGTAAACTTTCACGGACATCAAAATCATGTCCCTAAAGCTACTACCAAGAGGATATTGAGAACTCTAAGTGCACAACCTTAATGACTTTAACAAATCATCAAGAATTACATTAACAAAGGCAAACTGATAGGGTAAACACATTATCAACATAATCCCTAATGTCATAAAATAACAATATTTCATCAACAACATAATGCCACAATTGGTTTTGCGAAGGCAAGCTTACAATCATGCAAAGTGCTAAAAAAAATACCACTTAACTAATTATCAGGAATTATATTAATAAAGGTAAACCAATAGGAAAAACACATTATCAACATAATCTCCAATGCCACATTATTAACAAAATATCAACAAAATAACACATCAACATAATTAGTCCCGCGAAGGCGAGCTCACAATCATGCAAAGTGTCCTAAAACAGTACTTAAAACAACAACTCTCAGAATCAAATCGTATAAATAACAACAAAATAAATAGTTTTCAAAACATTACATATTAATTTATGCACAAAATAATACTAAAAATTATTTCAATGACCAAACAGCATCAACTCTGAGAGTGCACAATATATATTATGCTCAAAAACATCATAATAATACACAAAAAAATTTAGAGGCAAAAGAGGAGAATATCATATATTTTTAACAATTTTAATCTCTAAAAATTTTAGAATAAATAATAAATAGGCATGAAAAAATAAATAAAATTCACCAAAAAATAAATCAGGTTGCGAGGAGAACAATGCAAAAAACATAATTGAAAAATCAATTTTCTATAGATCACACTCTCATGTGCTCTCCAGGACCGAGATTGGGTGTCAGCGTGGGTAGATCACCACCTTCTTCCTTACCTGTTTAACTGAATTCGGATCATTTGACCCAGTTCATGGTATGATGGATTTTTTGGAATATATCTCTTGTTTTATATCTGTTTGACGTGATTCTTGCATCGTTAGATTCAGAATTTTAAGATCTATTGAACCCCTTAAATTTTTTTTGAAAATTCCACATGAAATTTCTGAGCTTTTGATTGAATAAGTAAGTACGAAAATATGAGTTCAAACACGGTATTTTAGTGATTTCTCCATCATTTCTCAACAAAAATCAACGATTCAAGTGTTATTAAACTCAAAAAATTGAGATATATAAAGCCTCTAAATCAATTTTTAGAATTAATTCACAAAATTTTTAGTTGTTCGAACCCAATCCGTTACAATTTTGTGGGCTTTCTATTACAAAATTCTCACTATTTTCTCAACCATTTGACACAATTCTTGTGTCTATGAAAACAAAATTTAGAGATTTTTAATAACCCTAAATCAATTTCTTGAATTGATTATCAAAAGAAAAAACGAATCATAAAATTTAAACATTTTAGGATTCTATGAGTTTGAGCAAAATTCTTTGTGAATTCACAACATTATAATGCAATATACATATTTTTATACTCAGGATAACCTGATCTACAAAAACCTCCACCCAATTTTTTTTTAAAAAAATTAATCATAATAAAAATTGAATTGAATATCACATATGTTAAGATTTCAGGTTTCTTCAATTTTAAACCTCATACAATTTTTAGGTGAAATAAAAAAAATTGATAGTCATAATTAAGATTAAAATCGTTCTGATACCAATTGAAAGAATATTTTTTGGATCAATTAATCTCAAAATTTGTGACATATCAAAATATATAAAGAGTTTTAAGGTTATCTTAAAAAGGCGTCGATGAGGAAGTAATTGTTGAAACTCTTAAAAATAATCTCGATGAGGGAGATATATTATTCCTATTCTATCATAGTCGTTCACGTATCAATATTAATATGTAACTATAGGTACTAGAGTGGTTAAGAATAGAGATCTGTCTCTGTATATATAAAATAATTAAAATAAGTTAAGTCTACTTATTATGGTAAATTCATATATAGAACTCATAAAATAAAATTCACATATAAGTAATATTTTAATAATAATAGGTTCATTAATAATATTGATCATAATTTGAGTTAAAAAATATTTTAATAATTTTGATATTCAATTAATTTAAATTTTATAAAATTATAATATAATTTATAATAGTGTATAAAAAAATTCTAACATCAGGCAGCTAGTAATAAGGCCGAATCCAACCCAAAAGAGTTGGGTTGATAAAAAAGGCCAAGGTTGGAAGAGGGTACGGTATCACCGAATTTATGGAAGGATTTGGCCCAATATATTAACCCTACTGATAAGGAGTTGGCAAAGGACATGTATATAGAGGAATTTTTGAGAGATTCTTATTTATACATAATTATAACACATTATTTTTATACATATTTATAAAATATTAAAAAAATGGATTTTTTTAAATTTATTTATTATAAAAAATTATTTTTTTTTAATTTTTTATAAATATATATAAAAATAATATGATACAATTATGTGTAATTAAAATTTTTTAAAATTTTTAACCTAAACCTTCATTTAGGTTAATTAACTTAATTAAAATTTAATATTTTTATGAATCATTTTACGGTATTTCAAGATAAGAATTTTTTCATGTATGTATCCAGTGTGTGTCAGACGTAACTCATGCGGCTATCGTTGGGGAAGGAAATTCCAAGGCTGAGCAAGGCATGGGACTTTCTCAAGATTGCGTGGCTAGGAAGGAGGATCCTACAGGATTTGGGATCTCCAAATGTTTCATATCCACAATTTGTGGGTCTAATATCAACTTAGACTACAAATCCACGCTTCATATTATGGTCGTGTCTTCTTGTTGTTTTCAATATTTTATTGAGCAATCAATGATCGAGCAAGCTAATAAGCTCCAAAGGCTGAGTGGTGAAGTTATGCAAGGTGGGAGTTCTAGTAGCGTCAATGCTGGCCTCTTTCTTGATGGTCATGGAGACACTTTTGAGTGTTGACAAAAACATGGGGGGCCAACCCGAGGGGCCCAAAAATGCTTAGTGTGATGTGGGGTCCTTCTTATTTTCTTTATTGGTCAATCATGATTGGCTTCACAGATTTCTTAATTGTCAGTTGGAATGTTAAGGGCGCTATTAGTGCGCAGGGTAAAAGACACATTCCGTGACTTGGTGAAGAGGTTTAAGCCAGACTTCTTTATCCTAGTTGAGATGCATACGGTGTTTGATAGGGTCAAAAAGTTTTGGAGCTCTCTGCGTTACTCTCCTAGTGCAGTGTGTGGAGCTCAGGGATTTTCTAGAGGAATATAGGTGATATCTTTGAAAGGTTTGTACTCTGTTGAGGTTCTTGATATCTTTCATCAGGTGGTTACTGTTAAAGTCAGCTTGGGGGGTGGTGGTAACAGTTGGCTGTGCCCTGAAGTTTACGCAAGCCATGTTCCCTTTGTCGATCCATTAGGCTTTGTGGGAGCATCTCACCTTTGTAAGAAATGCCATTTATCTTCTTTGTTCGTGAGGCTTTGTGGGAGCATCTCACCTCTCTGAGAAATGCCATTAATCTTCCTTGGATGCTTTTTGGCGACTTTAACAAGATTCTTGTGCTTAGTGGAGTTAAGGGTGGATCTTTTTCCATGGCAAGAGCTAATAGTTTTCATGCAGTCCTTGATTGTTGCAGTCTTGTGAATATTGGCACTGTAAGTAGTTGGTTTTCATGGCACCAGTAAATTCAAGAGCAGCGTTCAATGGCTAAAAGGTTGGATAGAGTTCTTGTGGATATTACCTGGAGGACTACGTTTCTTAAGGCTTTTCTAGAGACTTTTTGTAGAAAACATTTACATCATAATCCTTTATTGCTCATGTGTGGCGGTATTACTCCATCCCTGGTAGTAGACCTTTCAGATTTGAAGCCTCTTAGACTATGCACTCGACGTTCCATGATGTGGTGAAAGGTGCACAGGCTCGTGGTAATCATAATGTGGTGGATGACTGGCTGGGTGTTAAAACAGATTCTTTGCTTTTTAAGAATGTTTTTGGCAACATTTTTTTGGAGAAAAGGTCACGTGGAGGCCAAAATTCGGGGTGTTCAGCAGATACTTGAAACTGTAGACTTTATCTCTTCGGCTCATCTTGAACGATGTCTTCAGAAGGAATATAATGATATTCTTATTCAGGAATAATTACTGTGGTTTCAAAAATCTAGAGAGAACTGGGTAAGGTTTGGTGCATGGTTTTAAATTGCGGTTGCGGTTGCGGTTGTGATTGCGGTTGTAGATTGTAGGTATTATTGCGATTCGCGATGCGGATTGATCAGTGCGGTATGATTTTTTTTAAAACTTGCACAAAATGTAAAAAAAAAAAACTATAATTATTATAACTCTTCATATTTCCTTATTTATAATATTTTATAAGTTTTTACTCATTTGATAAAATTTTGTACTATCTTAAAGAATAAATGAAATTGAATTCATAACTAAAATAACATAATTATTGTTATAATAATTATTAATAGGCCTTTTAAAATTTTATTTGGGCATATATAAATATAAGAGAGTAAAAAACTAAATAATATATCAACTTAAATAAGTTTCAAATAAATTTCACATGTCATATTTTTTACACTTGAGTCACTGATAAAAAAAATCTAATGCAATGAGAAGAATACAATTACCTGCAACTTTAATCACATCACCAATTATGCAAGGAACAATTCTACTATTATGATGCATAATTTCATCAAAAAAGAAAATATGATATAAACTCATAATTAATATCTTACATATTTATAAGTATTATAAGAATTTTTTTTTTACCTGTAGTTCACAAATAATAAACTAAATCTCACTTTAAAAACTTTAAAAAATAATAAAGTAAATTATTAAATTTAAAATAATAAATAAATAAGTAAGTAAATAAATAAATAAATTAAAATCTTAAAGACAATATAAATAAAACTTACATGATAATTATTACCACATGGTAGAATGCGTGGATGATCATAACCTCCACTTTCATTTTGGCTATCACCTTGCATATCTCATTGTCCAAAGACATAATCAAAAAAAAATCCACTACTTGATTGTTGATGATAAGGATCTTGATAGTTCATTGAAGATTGGTGGTATGATGGAGGTTGATTACTACTAGCATATTGATCATATGCACTAAAGTAAGGATACTGATAAGATGGTGGATAATAGCCCTGACTACTCTGAGATGATTCACCAAGACCAAAGTCACCAAAACTTTGTGCAATGCTTGAAGAGGAAGAATCTTCTAGTGTAACATTTTGTTGCCTTCTTCCTCTACTAGATTGTGATCCACCTCTTCTGCTATCACCAAATGAATGATCAGAAGGAACCATATCTGGCCTAGATGTAGTCATATCAATCATTAGGCTTTTGTCACGACGATTATATGGAATCTCCTGATATGGATCATTTTGCCTATATTCGTCATCCTCTTCATCATTATCATCACTTTTTTCAAATTCTGCATTAGCACCACCATTACCACTTGTTGTTACTAGGAGGACTTAAACCACCACTATTTTCATCGAACTGCATCATCATCACCATCGGCTTCCATATCTTCATCATCGGTATCAATTCTAGGCAACCATTCTCGAATTTTGTACTCCATCTAATACAGGGCCTTCCCTTTCTTCAATCCAAGGAGATAATGGATATTCTTCTTGAAATATGTAGTCAAGATTAATTGGATTGAAATTAGCTTCAATTTCTTCTTGACTTCTCCTTTCTTCATGTCTCATTTTCAGCTTCATATTGTAATATGTGAAGACAAGTTTTTGTAGCTTTTTATACTTGAGTCTATTCTTTGTCTTTGTATGAATGTAGCTGAATGTGCTCTAATTTCTCTCACAATTTGTAGCTGAAGTTGTTTGACTACGAACTTTTATTGCCACACGTTGAAGTTTAGGAGCACACGATCCAAATATCAACCACCATTCAGCTATTTAAATGACCAAACATAATGAATAATTATTTGTCATATAAAGTTGATAACTACACAGAATGTAGTTACTTGTGCCCTATCCTTATGCTTAAATGAATGCTATGTCCTTGTTTAAATGCATATTTGGAGGGTTTTGTGTTTATATTTGACATATTTGGAATTTAAGCCTTTCTGATGTGTTATTATGCAAAACTGTGTTTAATTGTCATGAATTGAGTAGATTTATATATGTTATTGATTTGGTGTTTTCTCTATGATAGGAGGGTCTCCAAACAAGGTTAAATATGGAGCAATTGAGCTTAAAGAGGAAGAGGAAGCCAAATTGGCATTCCAGCAAGCAACGTCGCGGCGCAAGGCAGAGCACGCCGCGGCGCAAAGATGATTTTCAGCCTGGTCATACTTGGACCCGGGGCAATAGCGCCGCGGCGTGAAGAAGGCAACGTTGCGGCGGTACTTAACCGACCCATTGTACGCCGCGGCGTGCATATGTGGACGCCGCGGCGTGAAGGCGGCTGCTGAGTCTATAAATAGATTTTTATACGTTTATCTCTAACTCTCTCTTGTTTTCTCTGTTCTGGCCGTTTGGCCATTTCTAGATTTTAGGTTTTTATAGTTTTTTTAGTTAGTTTTAGGTTAGATAGCTTGGCTAGATCTTCATTGATGGTGGATTGGAGGCCAGGATCAAAGGATTGAAGGAGGATTCAAGCTTCAGAGACAAATCTAATGAGCTTCTTTCTCTCTTTTCCCTTTCTCTCTTATCTTCCTAATCTTTTGTATAGTTAAGCTATGTTTTAGGAATATTTTGGATCCTTTGATATATATTAATGATGTGTTTTTCTCTGAGTTTGTATTGATGTTTGATTATGGTTCAATCATTATCTGTGCTTAATGCTTGTTCTTGGTTGGCCTCAATTGCATGATCATAATATTGGCAAATGAACTAGACATAGGGATTTGTTAATATGGATATGGTGTGGTTGATACATGTTCGGCGAGTTCAATTGGCTTGGATGAGCTGATTCGTTAATAGGATAGAAATATACCTATTAACCATGTATAGTGGGAGATTGAGAATAGATCGTTCATGAGTGGATGTTGTGTTAGCTCTCAAGGAAACTTAGTGAGTTGGGCAATTGAAACCAGGGTTGATTGACCTAGACATAGGCTTTTGACTAATGAAGATTCTCAAGCTAACCTTATCAATACATTTGTGTTTATGAGGGGAATTGCATGTTATTGATAGATTTAGGGGGTGAAGGAGGATTTCCTGAAACCTAACCGCTTTTATGTTTATAGCTTATGTAGGTTAGATTAGTTTAGATTATTATTTTCCTATTTTTATGTCCTTGTCTAGAATTGATTAAGCTATTGGTTGGTAATCAGCTTTATAACAATATCCTCGTGGGAACGATCTCTTACTCTGTATCTGTATTACTTGTGCGACCCGTGCACTTGCGTTTAGCAAAAAGGGCGACACGTTTGCACCTCAACAAGTTTTTGGCGCCGTTGCCGGTGATATTTTGTTATAAATGGTTTGCCTGATTAGATTCTAGTCTTGTCAATGCCTAACAAGTTTTTGGGTTGCCAAGGTTAGTTTTTATTATGCTAATATCAACAATGAGTTTGATTGGTTCTAATTCAAGTTGTATATAAGTTGTATATAATCTATGTTTCGTTTATGTTTTGTTTTAGTTTCAAATAAGAAGCTGGGTGATTTCATTCATACGAGGCCCTTGAGGGAATTCGCGACTCCTAAAAGGATTACCCTTGGATCCAGTTCTTGAAGACTACTCATCCGCAATACTTAAATTTTGGTGACAAAGTCCTGCTGAGACTTTAACTCAGGCCCTTCGTGGGAGGGTACCCCATGTTTATGTTTCATTCTTGTTTTTACTTTATGCATAAATAGGTACTATGTTAATATGCTTATGTTAGTTGTTAATATGTTTTGTTAATTTGTTTGTGTATATAAGTGTTAGTATGTTAGTTTAGTAGTTTATAGTTTTTGTTAGTTGTTATGTGTTAGTGTGTTAGTTCTTGTTTTTGTACATTTTAAGTGTTATTTGTGTTAGTTTGTATATAGGTTAAGATGTTCATTAGGTTAGTTTTATGTTTTTGTTTAGTTTTTAAGTTTTAAGTTGTTTTAGGTTTGTATATATGTTATTATGTTGTTTTTGTGTTTTATTACGTGTGTTGTACATTTTTGTAATTTAGCTTTTTGAACAAGTTTTGTTGCAGCTAGAGAACCATATGGACCAATCTAAGTAGCAAAACTGTGTTTGCTACTAAATTTAGCAGCTTTAGTAGACACGCCGCGGCGTAATGTATTACACGCCACGGTGCAAAGGGCGTTTTCTGCATAATTATGCAGCTTTTTGAGAGCACCGCGACCTACGCATAGGTCTTGTGACATGGCTACTGAGCCCTGTTTTTGTGTTTTTTGTTATTTTTTCCCTGTTTTTGCTGTTTTTGCTTTTATTTTTGTTATTTTCTCTGTTTTTAAATATTTAGTAATGCTCTTAAATATTTAGTAATGCTCAGTACTTGTCTCAGGTTCCCTATAGGCCATGTTCTTTGATGATACATTTCATTTTAGGTTTGGGGGAGTATCTTTACATGTTTTGCTACCTTTGTGCTTAATGTTAACATGTATTGGTATTTTGAGTATGCAGTGTTTTAGTCAATATATTTTCATGATTATATTCTGTTTTGACTATCACTGATGTGCTGATGACAAGAATTTTCAATTTTCACATTATGCAAAAGATGTTATGTATGCTTGAACTTAGAAAGTTGAATCTATTTGAATGCATGACATTTGCAAGGATGCTGGTGTTGTTTTTGATTGTTCATGATTTGAAAGGTTGCTATTTGCCCCCTTTTCAGTGAAACCTTATGTGATCTGATGCATGTGAAACAATTTAGTTGCTTTTGATGCATGATTTACATCTCACTTAGATGCAAGTGTAACTTTGGAAATGATAAGAATGCATGTTTTGAGAATGTTTATGGATATACATGTAGAGTTTTGATTATCCTAGAAATTGTTTTTGAACTCTCTTGAGGCGAAATCCTAAGTTGTGCATGATTGAGGAAATGATTAGGGCATTGTTTGGACTGATTGAGCCTTAAAAAGCTTACCCTGATATGATGATATCCTTAGGTCCTATTTTGAAGCCTTAAACTGTTTGGCCTTATTTGTTTTTCATAATCATTGTGTTCGTTAACCTGTTATCCATTCTAATGCATGTGAAAGCATGTCATTTTCTTCCTACCCTTATTGTTTGTTGAGTATATAATGTGTTATTTCTTGAAATGAGTCTGATGATTAGGGGTATGAATATTCAATTCAAAATGAGCCTGAAGGAACCAGATGCAAATCAAAGAAAAGAAAAGCATTGCTTTAAAAAAAAATAGAAGAAAGAAAAGAAAGAGAAAATCAAAAGAAAAATGAAAATGAAAAGAAAAGCAAAAGCTTAAGAAAAGTAAAGTTCAAAAAGCATTGAAAATGGTTCTGGCAAGTTTTCTGGATTCACAATTGAATACCCTGCTAATGTCAGTTTGTGGCTCATTGATTGAAATAGTATGTTATGTGTCTCAATGTTTGTTTGTGTATCTTTTCCGTTCATTTCTTTCGCCCATACCATTGGCCTAACAATATAAGCTGATAAAGTCCCTTTTGATCCTCAATCTTGTGTGATTTACATTAGTGGAGAGAGAGTTGATTTACAATCTTGTGGATTCTGTGAATCATATGCATGTATGCTTGTAAACTTATCTGAATGTGTATGGCTTGATTAGAAGAAGTTTATCTTGCATGTTTGTAATAAATGTGAATTGCATGGAGAGTTGTTTGGATTGATAGCATGTTTAGGATTGTATATGTGTGGACCTGTTTATGGGGCATTTGCACTTTTTGAAGATTGATGCAGTCATTACACACTAGTATTTGTTTTTGATTGAAAATAAGAAGATTGAAATATATTTGCTGAATGAAAAATTGATTTGAATGTTTCAGTGATTTACTTAATTCTATTTTGTTTTGCTCGAGGACTAGCAAAATGTAGGTTTGGGGGTGTGATAACTACACAGAATGTAGTTACTTGTGCCCTATCCTTGTGCTTAAATGAATGCTATGTCCTTGTTTAAATGCATATTTGAAGGGTTTTGTGTTTATATTTGACATATTTGGAATTTAAGCCTTTCTGATGTGTTATTATGCAAAACTGTGTTTAATTGTCATGAATTGAGTAGATTTATATATGTTATTGATTTGGTATTTTCTCTATGATAGGAGGGTCTCCAAACAAGGTTAAATATGGAGCAATTGAGCTTAAAGATGAAGAGGAAGCCAAATTGGCATTCCAGCAAGCAACGTCACGGCGCAAGGCAGAGCACGCCGCGGCGCAAAGATGATTTTCAGCCTGGTCATACTTGGACCTGGGGCAATAGCGCCGCGACGTGAAGAAGGCAACGTTGCGGCGGTACTTAACTGACCCATTGTACGCCGCGGCGCGCATATGTGGACGCCGCGGCGTGAAGGCGGCTGCTGAGTCTATAAATAGATTTTTATACGTTTTTCTCTAACTCTCTCTTGTTTTCTCTGTTCTGACCGTTTGGCCATTTCTAGATTTTAGGTTTTTATAGTTTTTTAGTTAGTTTTAGGTTAGATAGCTTGGCTAGATCTTCATGGATGGTGGATTGGAGGCCAGGATCAAAGGATTGAAGGAGGATTCAAGCTTCAGAGACAAATCTAATGAGTTTCTTTCTCTCTTTTCCCTTTCTCTCTTATCTTCCTAATCTTTTGTATAGTTAAGCTATGTTTTAGGAATATTTTGGATCCTTTGATATATATTAATGATGTGTTTTTCTCTGAGTTTGTATTGATGTTTGATTATGGTTCAATCATTATCTGTGCTTAATGCTTGTTCTTGGTTGGCCTCAATTGCATGATCATAATATTGGTAAATGAACTAGACATAGGGATTTGTTAATATGGATATGGTGTGGTTGATACATGTTCGGCGAGTTCAATTGGCTTGATGGTGATTCGTTAATAGGATAGAAATATACCTATTAACCATGTATAGTGGGAGATTGAGAATAGATCGTTCATGAGTGGATGTTGTGTTAGCTCTCAAGGAAACTTAGTGAGTTGGGCAATTGAAACCAGGGTTGATTGACCTAGACATAGGCTTTTGACTAATGAAGATTCTCAAGCTAACCTAATCAATACATTTGTGTTTATGAGGGGAATTGCATGTTATTGATAGATTTAGGGGGTGAATGAGGATTTCCTGAAACCTAACCGCTTTTATGTTTATAGCTTATGTAGGTTAGATTAGTTTAGATTATTATTTTTCTATTTTTATGTCCTTGTCTAGAATTGATTAAGCTATTGGTTGGTAATCAGCTTTATAACAATATCCTCGTGGGAACGATCTCTTACTCTGTATTTGTATTACTTGTGCGACCCGTGCACTTGCGGTTAGCAAAAAGGGCAACACGTTTGCACCTCAACAAAAGTATAAATAAATTTTAAATAGATTTAATTGTACAAAAAAGAGAAAAAAATATTTTACCTGGATTCATTCTAGCCCAAGCTCTTTGAGCTTGTGGTGTGCCAAATGATTCACGTTTTTTCCTAAATATCATCAACTGTATAACACAATATAATATGTCAATAAGTAAATATAAAATATTTAATTATAAATTTATAAGATTTAAATATAAACATTATTTACTAACCTGATTCAAAGCTTTAATTTGATTATCCATGTTTCTTTCTAATTTGATGATGACGCTACTGGTTAGTCAAAAGTTTCTTTATAAACATCAGATCCATGTTCAACTCCATATTGAAATTGTGGGTTAAGAAAATAACCTAAAAAAATTAATCAATTATTATGCATAAAGGCACGAGAGTAAAATTTTATCACAAAACAAAAAATTATAAATTATATCGATTATTGACGTACCTGCAGAATGAAAATCAGAATGCATGAATCTCCAACGTTGATCTATTATTTCATTATATCTTGTATGATATCGAGAATTTTGTTGGATAGATTATTTGGCTCGATCTATGGCTTCATAAAGAAAACTCATTGTTGGCTTCACGTCACCGTCGACCAGCCTCAAGACTTTTACAATAGGTTCAAATACTTTCAGTAGATCAACAGCTTTACTCCAGAATTCACTGCTCAAAACTATTTTTCTTGCTTCAAATGCTGGTCCTTTTTTCTCTTTCCCAAACTTAGATTTTCTAAATTCTTCTAAGTTGAACATGTTTCTTAAACCTTACTTTTGCTTCATAATAGCTTGAAGCTGCAAGAACTGTGTTGCAAATCGAGTTATGCCAGGCCGGACAATTTCTCTACCTCTAGTGTATTTCTTCATCAAATTTACTGTCCATATGTGGTTATAGATGAAAGTTGTCACCGTCTTTGCATCATTCAGTAGTTTATTCACATTTTACTTTTTCCCTATATCCTCCAAGCAAAGATCCAAACAGTGAGCTGCGCATGCAGACCAATACAAATGTGGCCTCTTTTCCATCAATTTTTCCCAGCTGCTTTGAGTGCTTTTTCATTATCTGTAACCACTTGGACTACATATTCTTCTCCAACTTCATCTACAACTTTGTCAAGCAACTGGAAGTAATAATCTGTATTTCTAGTATCAACACCAGAAGCATCAACAGATATTAAGAAAATTGTCTCATTGCTACAGTAAACAAGAAAATTCATAATATGTGTATGATTTATACTATCAGTCCAACCATCACACATTATTGTAACTCCTCTTTCTTTCCAGGTACCCTTTAGTGTATTTATCCATTCTTGCATTTTTTTGTATTCAACTTCCAAATACACATCTGAAACTTCATAAGGAGTTGGGCACTTAACTCCTTTGCCTACCTCAGCTGCTTCAACAATCAAAGCATGCAACCAAGGAGAATCAGCTAAATTCATAGGCAAACGCTCATAAATTAAGAACCTGCTTACTGTTGCTCCAAGTGTTTTTCTTAGTGTTTTCATCCAACCACCACTAACTTTTGGTTGCTTCACGCTTTTACTTCTTATAAGGGTAACATCTGTAGACCTCAAAGTAGTAGAAATATCTTGTGGCCTTCTGACTTCACTAACACTTGCATGAGAGCTTCCACCTTCTTCATATATTTCCCGATCCCCTATTTGTTGCCTGAATCGTTGTCTGTCTTCCCATTCATGTTGTGATCTAAAGCTCTCCTGTGTAGCTAGCATGATTTGTTCATTAATATGATCATCTATGTCTTCCTCTTCAACATTTCCCCTTAAGCCTTATTCGAATTCTTCTTTTCTTTTTTTAGAGTCAATTTTTTTTGCTTTCCCATCTATGAGGAGTTTCATCATATTCTCTCTGACAAATGTATTGACTCTAGGACAACCTGCTACTTGCCCTTTATAATGTGCTATGTGTTGCTTCAATCTTGTAATGCCACCCTTTTTTACTTTTCCACAAAGTTTGCATGTAATATTGTTTCGATTTCCAGGTACAACTGTTCCGAAATGCCATCCAATATCATCACTTGGAGCACCCTCCAATCTTCCTGTAAAAAATTCTTCTCTTAGCGGCATTGTTTAAATTTTGTAATGCCTGTTTACAAAAAAAATTATAAAAATTATCAATAATTAGCTTAATTATCACTATTACTAATATCTCAATTAGCAATCAATAATTAACTTTAACTTCAAAGTTAAAACCCTTAATAATTAATATATACTACTAATTATATTCTTTTAAATAAATAATTAAGTAATTAAATTAATTATTAATATTCCTAATACTCCATCAATAATTAACTTTAAATTTAAACCCTTAATATAAACAACTAATTAATTATTATTCTTAACTTAATTTTCACACACTATTATAAAAAAAAAATCAATTTTCTCACAATTTTTTTAATTTCCCACTTCCCTAATTTTTATAACAATTATAACAATTATCAATAATTAACTTAATTATCACTATTACTAATATCTCAATTAGCAATCAATAATTAACTTTAACTTCAAAGTTAAAACCCTTAATAATAATAATTATCAATAATTAACTTAATTATCACTATTACTAATATCTCAATTAGCAATCAATAATTAACTTTAACTTCAAAGTTAAAACCCTTAATAATTAATATATACTACTAATTATATTCTTTTAAATAAATAATTAAGTAATTAAATTAATTATTAATATTCCTAATACTCCATCAATAATTAACTTTAAATTTAAACCCTTAATATAAACAACTAATTAATTATTATTCTTAACTTAATTTTCACACACTATTATAAAAAAAAAAAAATCAATTTTCTCACAATTTTTTTTAATTTCCTACTTCCCTAATTTTTCTCAATTTCTCACTTCCTCAATTTTCCCTCAATTTTTTCTCAAAAAATTTCCCCAAAATTTTCCCAAATTTCTCACCCAATTTTCCCAATTCCCACCCAATCCCACGGAGCCCTAAATTCTAAATCCCCTAATTTCCCCTCATTCTCTCCTCTGTGTATCTCCTTCTTCCCTCGTTCTCCCTTTCTTTCCATTCTTTCTTCCATTCTTCTTCTTCCTCTGGTTCTTCCGTTCTTCTTCTTCCTCTGGTTCTGCCGTTCTTCTTCTTCCTCTAGTTCTGCCTTTCGGTCCGATCCTCTCTCTTAGTAGGCTCTCTTCCCCCATCCTATTCCCTTTCTCTTTCCCTTCTTCCTCTCTCTCTCGCTTCCCGTATTAGCTCCGCGCCTCCGCCACGACCCACCCCGACCGCCTTCTTCTTCTCTCTCGGTTCACGGACCACCGCCCTCGTCCACGACCACCTCCCCTCTCTCGCCTCCCACTTCGTCAGTCCCACTCTCACCCACCGCCCCCCTCTCTCGCTCCCAAATCTCACACAAACAGACATTCAACCCCAACCCCAACCTCCTAAATTTCACAACACAGAAACAAAACAAAAGAAAAACTGAGATGAGAGAGATGAGCTCACCTGCGATTGCGGAGCGCTGGAGCAAGATGGTGAGCCCGTGATCTGAGATCTGCAAGATGGAGATTGGAGACTGAAGTGGAGACTGGAGATGGTTTTCAGAGAGAAATCAGAGAACTCTAGAGATGGTTTGAAAGGTTAGTGATCCGTGATTGAAAATTTGATGTATTTGTATTATTACTTTTCTCCTTTTTTCCTGTTGATGTCATGAAATTATTGGACTGATTGCTGAAGAATATTCTTCTTTTTCTTTCCCGTTCTGAATCTCTGATTCTGACATTGATGATTTGAAAGAAAAAACGGAACGGAGCACTGTTGCGGCCCGTTGCAGCCGCAACTCCGTTCCGTTGCGGCCGCAACACCGTTCCGTTGCGGCCGTTTCATGTGATTTTGAGTCACACCGCAATTGCGGTGTGATGCCGTTGTGGCACGGGCCGCAATGGCAATATTGCGGCCGCATCAGATGATGCGGACCGCAATTTAGAACCCTGGTTTGGTGATCAGAACACAACTTTTTTTCATGCTTAAACAGTTGTTCGAAGAAAGAGAAATAAAATCAGTGTTTCTTCCGAATGGATCCTAAGCGGAGGAGAGCATCCTTCAACAGGAGCACTTACTTTTTATAAAAAATTTCTTGCTCTTTGGAGAATGTTGATTTGTGTTCTCTGCCTCCATGTGGAGTTCCAAAGCTGGACCAGGATGGCTTTTTTATGTTATTAAAACCAGTGGGAAAACATGAAGTGCTTGCAGCCTTGAAAAATATAGGCCTCATAAGTCGCTGGGTTCGAGCGACTTCCAACTTTTCTTCTTTAAAAGTTATTGGGATGTAGTGGGAAATGATGTTTGGAGGCTAGTCAAAGAAGCGTTTTCGACTGGCTCTTTTCAGGAGACTTTGGTAGAAACTTCGATTGTACTTATTCTAAAAGAGGATCACCCGTTAAGAACATGTTTGTGAAAGATTTATTATTCTATTAAGGGCTTGTTTGAAAAAGTTAAAAATTATAAATTATACTGACAATCGATTATTGTTATAATCGATTATAATCGATTCATTTTTATGTTTAGATGTATTAGCTGTAAAGCGATTTTAAACTAATATAATTTATTTGGTTGATATAAAAAAGAATCGTTTTTATGCATTAAATTACTAAAATAGGTATAAAATGATTAAAAAAATTATTTGATTGAGGATAAAATAGTATTTACATATCAAAGTGTAAGAAATAATCTATAAGCTAAAATCATAAGCTCCAATCTTTAGCTTATGATTATTAACTGAAAAAAGCTTTTATTTTGTATTGAATTTCGTGTAAAAGTTTTTTTAAAAAATAATCTTTTTACCCAAACATAATAATTATTTCACAAAACAGTTTAATCCTCCAAAAACAGCTGTTCTGTGAAATAATTATTATGTTTGGGTAACAAGATTATTTTTAAAAAAAAAATTTACACGAAATTCAATACAAAATAAAAACTTTTTTCAGCTAATAATCATAAGCTAAAGATTGGAGCTTATAATTTTAGCTTATAGATTATTTCTTACACTTTGATATGTAAATACTATTTTGCCCTCAATCAAATAATTTTTTTAATCATTCTATACTTATTTTAATAATTTAATGCATAAAAGTGATTCTTTTTTATATCAACCAAACGAATCATATTAGCTCAAAATTGCTTTACAGCTAATGTATCCAAATATAAAAATGAATTGATTATAATTGATTATAACAATAATCGATTATCAGCATAATCTATAATTTTTAACTTTTCCAAACAAGCCCTGAGCTGCAGGTTTTCCGACCAATTAGTTTTTTGTAACTTGGTTTTCAAACTTATTACAAAAATCTTGGTGAATATATTGCACCATCGTATGGTAGCTCTTATTAGTCCTCTTCAAAGTGTTTTTATGCTAGGAAGAGGAACTCAAGATAATGCTATAGTTGTTCAGGAAGTGATGCAGTACGTACATGCAGAAGTCTAAATGAATAGAAGGTATGGTTGCTTTTAAAATAGACTTATAGAAGGCTTTTGACAGATTAGATTGGAGGTTCTTAAAAACTACTCTCTTTGATTTTGGCTTCCCTATATTATTGTTAAGTTGATCATGTTCTATTTTTCTTCTTCTTTATGTACTTTGGAATGGTTCAAAGCTTCCTAGCTTCGTTCCTTGACGTAGTCTTAGACAGGGCAATCCAATGTCACCTTTCTTGTTTGCCTTTCTTCTTTATCTAACTTCGATTGTACTTATTCCAATGTCACATTCCTCATGGAATTTGCGATGAGGTTGATAAAGTTAACAAGGGGTCTTTTTTGGAGCAAAAATGATATAAGGTAAGGTTTACACCTTGTGGACTGGAATTCTGTCACCTTGCCTAAAACTTGTGGTGGTCTGGGCCTTAAAAAGGCGAGGTTGGTTAATGTCTCTCTTCTTACAGAGCTAGTTTGGAACATGAAGCATTGTAAGGGTAGGCTTTGGTAATAAAATTTATTAATTTTTAATTTATTCAATTTATTTACATTAAAATTAATTTAGTTTATTTAATTAAAATAATATATTTTATTAGATTGAATTTAATAAATTAAATTTAATTATGGATAGTTAGTAATATAATCAAAATATGTATTGAATATTCAATTAAAAATCAATCTAATGAATATCCAATTAAAAATTAATTCAATGGATATCTAATGTATTTTTACATTTTTTAGTTCAAACAACTGAACGTAAAGGTTACTAACTACAAAAAAAATTTTAGAGAGAATATTTTTAGAGAGAGAGAATTTTTGTAGAGAGAAACATTTTTTACAAAGAGAATGAAATTTGTTTGAAAGAGAAAGAAAATGTTTAGAAAGAGAATGAAAATTTTTAGAGAGAAAAATATTTTTTAGAGAAAGAATAAAAAATTTAAAGATAATTTTTTTTAAAATGAGTGAGTTAGATATCCATCCATTCAATCTATTATAATAGATTAATGAATAGATTGAACATTCATCCATTAAATTGAGTCATGAATACTCCTAAGGGTAAATTATGGGTTCACATCCTTCACATCCTTTCTCCTAAGATTAATGATTTTGATAATATTAAATACATTGTAATAAATCTTAAATAAATTAATAATTTATTTTAAATCCATGATCTAATTCAAAATAAAACCAATTGATTCATTAATGCTCCTAAGGGCAAATTATGGGTTCACATCCTTTCACATAAATACTTTGACAGAAAGTTCTATCCTCGATTGCCGCATGACTTCAATGAGCTCTCCTACCTGAAATGATATTTGTACAGTGACTGGCTTGTTGCGAAATGGTTTTTGGTATAGGCTTAGGAGTGAAGATGTCTCACTATGGGATGATTCGTGGTTGGATGATGGCCCGTTGTATAACTTAGTAGACTTTGTTAATGTCTCAAATAGTCATCTCTGAGTTCAAGACTGTTAGGGTGTGTTTGGGAGTTTGGAGGGAAATGAATGGGAAGGATTTAAAGGGGAAGGAAGGAAGGAAAATGAGAGGTTTATCTTATCCTTGTTTGAGAGTGTAGAATATATGAGAAAAAGGAAACGAAGGGTTTAAGATATAATTTTTACCATTTTATCCTTTATTAAAAAAAATTAACATAATTAATATTTTATAAAAAATATTAAAGTGAAAAAAGTAATAAAAAAACATGTTGTGTGTGCCATCAGCGAAGGACCCAAATTCTTTCTTCATGCGCAGTAGACCACAATAGTCAGAAAACTGAGCTAAACTGAGCTAGCCTCTCATAAAGAAAATCTACCCATAAAACCCCATCTTTTTTGCTTCCTTTGTGAACTCTCATTTTGATGGGCTTTCATATGTTTATCTTGATCACTGACTTCACCACAACTCCTTGACCTCCTGACATTTCAAACAAATCAACCTCTATCACGTCACCAATCATTCCTCCTATTTTTGATCTCATCTGTTTTGTTCTACAATGGGTTGGAAGCCCCCACAACTGCACGGTGGTCTACCTCACGCACGTTGACGGTGGCCGGATCTGTGTGGGTCGGCGACGAGCTGGCCGGATCTGGGCTTTTCGTGGGTCCGAGTTGCAGATCCGTCGCGGCTTCTGCGGCTTTTGATTTTCAACCCGCGACGGATCTGGTTCGGTGTGGTTTTGGTAGCGTCGAGCGCAGTGGACAGCGCACGGTGGTCAGCCGCCGTGGACGGCGCATGGTGGTCTGGTCACTGTGGTGCTGCGTTTGGTGGGGGGTGGGTTTGAAATTTGGAAAAGAGGATAAATGGGTAATTTTGTACAAAAACCCCTCAAATTAGGGGAACTGAATCGGAGGAGTTTGGAGGACATCTGAAAATCCCTCCCTTCCCTTCCCTACACTCCCAAACAAGGGTTTCTCACCTCTAAACCCTTCTCTCCCTTCCCTTTCCCTTTTAATTTTCACTCCCAAACAAACCCTTAGGAACATGGCCAACAAAATCTAAATTTTTTATCCACATATTGCCAGAGAATGTTTTGTCTATGGTCAAAACGGTGCCATTTTCTACATCTGCTGGTTTGGATGATTGCCTTGTTTGGAAAGCTAGCAAGGCTAGAGTTTACTCTCCTACTTCGGCATATAAATGGCTGGTGTTGTCATCTATATCTCCTCATCCACGAGTTTCTTGGGCTTAGTTGTGGAAGCTCAAGGTCCATGCCTAAATTATATTCTTGGTTTGGTTATCTCTATATGAGGCATTGCCCACTAACATGTTGCGTTAAGTCACGGGGCCTTTCACTAGTTGGTTCATGTCCTTGTAGTATGGAATTCCAAGAAAGTCCTTTACATTATTTGTATGACTATGTGCATGCTTTGTATATTTGGCAAATGATGGGTTTCATAGATCTCGTGGGGTTCCTTTCTTTAGATCTTTGAAGCTAGATTTACTTTTTCTACTCATTCAATAGGTCGTATGTTTTTGGTGACTCTTTAGAATATTTGGTGCTCAAGGAACTCACGGGTTTGAGGGAGTGAGATTGACTCAGGATGTTGTCTTTAGGTGTATATTCAGTTACATGATGTTTGTTGCTCAGATTTCATACACAACCAGAATCATAGCATTTCTCCTCGGTTGGTTAAATGGCTTTCTCCTCCTATTTAACTACATAAAAATTAAAGTTGATGGGAGTTTGTTCGGTAATCCTAACCTGGTGGGTTTCGGTGGACTTCTTAAACACTGTAATTGTTGATTGGCTTGCATTTGAAAAGTTAAAAAAGGAGGAAAGCAAATTGTTTCTTTATTAGAGTGAAGACAAATTGCTTTCGGTGGCTTGAAAGCATATTGGAGTGAATGAAGGAAGACAAATCACTTTATGTGGTGATTGGAATGGTGATTGGAAGTTGGCAGGAAAATTAAATGCATTTACATGCATTGGACCTCTATAAATAGAGGTCATTTGTTTCATCCGGAAATCCAAGTAGAAGCAAAATTACAAGCTTCTGAGAGTGAGAGAAAAATAGAGAGTTTGAGAGAAAATTTTAAGAGTGTAATGTGTGAGCATACATTGAGAATTTTTGGATTTTTTCTCTAGTTTTTGTAATACTGCAAATTATAGTAGGAGAGAGTTTCATTAGGAAACACTATATTTTGTACTTCTTGTGTGCGAGAGTGTAAATAAGATATTGTAATTATCATTGATATAGTGGAATATTTTTTAGAGTTTGTCCTGTAATTTTTCTCCTAGTGTACAAGGAGGTTTTCCACGTTAAATTTGATGTACAGTTCTTGATCTATTTTTTCTTGTGCAAATAGTACTAACAAGTGGGTCCCACTATAAAAATATTATTCACGTGGGCCCTACCATAAAAATACTATTCACGTGCTTTACAATTTTATCAATTGTTCTTCACGGATCTGAATACGTTTCCGCTCACATCCATAAAGTGTTCAAGACACTTGGGGTGAATCCAACTCTGATTTCCTAACAAGTGGTATCAGAGCCACTTGATCAAATTTCAGATCAAAGATGTTGGTGCCAAAATTTGATATGGAGAAGTTCGATGGATCCAACGACTTCAGTCTATGGAAGCTAAAGCTACAGACATTGTTAGACCAGCAAGGCCTGTCAAAGGCGTTAGAAGGCGAAAGCAAGTTGCTGGAAACATTGTCTTCTGATAAAAAGGACGAGATAATGGCCAAAGCACATAGCACAATACACCTGAGCTTGGCAGACAATGTGCTGCGAGAGGTTATGAACGAGAAGACTGCAGATGGACTCTGGAAAGTTTTAGAAGAAAAGTACTCTGTAAAGACTTTGTTTAACCAACTTTACCAGAGGAAGCGATTGTACACATTCAAACTTTCAAGAGAAAAACCAATTCGAGATCATATTGACGACTTTAATCGAATGATCTCTGATATACAAGCGGCTGGAATTATAGTTGAAGATATTGATCAAGTCATGATCTTATTGACTTCACTACTTCTGTCCTATGATAATTTCTGTAATACCATGATGTATGGTAGGTCCACTATCTCCGTCAAAACTGTCAAGGAGACGTTGATGACAAGGAGCATCAAAAATTGGCATCAGGATCCATTGTTGATAATACTGCAAATGGATTGTTCGTGATGAGAGGGCGTAGTCAAGAAAGAGGATTGGGAAGCAAAAGCAAGGGAAGATCAAAGTCCAAAAATCACAAGTCCTTAAAGTGTTTTCATTATCACCAACCAGGGCATATACGAAAAAATTACCCTGAGAGAAAAGAGAAACAAGGAAATGCTGCCAGCATAACAGTTGCAAGTTCTGATGGTAGTGATGTTGAATTTGTCCTAACAGTTTCCACTAGTGACTTAGGCAATGAGTGGATCTTGGATTCTGACGCATCTTTTCACATGACACCTAATAGGAATTTTTTCTCTTCGTATCAAAAGAGAGAGGGAAAAGTCCGATTGAGAGACAATAGGGTAATTGTTGTTGTAGGTGGAGGAGATGTACGAATTAGATTGGATGATGGTACTGCAAGGACATTTCAAGCATGGCATGTACCAGAGCTGGGCAAGAACCTGATCTCTTTGAGTGCCCTAGACAACCAGGGGTACAAGTTCTCCGGAGAATGTGGTTTTTTGAAGGTGACCAAAGGCTCAATGGTGGTGATGAAAGGAAAGCTACAAGGCGAGGTCTATCTATTGTTGGGGAGCACAGTTAGTGGCATTGCTGCTATTCTATCCTCTAAAAGATCTAAAGATGATGTTACAAAGTTGTGGCACATGCGGTTTGATCATATGAGTGAGAAGAGAATGACAATACTTGCTGGAAGAAGACTGTTGAAAGGCGTAAAGAATTGTAAACTCAACTTTTGTGAAAATTGTGTATTTGGAAAGCAGAAATGAGTGAAGTTCAGTTCTGCAAAATACATCAGCAAGGTCATTTTGGAGTATGTCCACTCAGATGTTTGGGGTCCAGCCCCTGTTAACTTATTGGGTGGTGCTCGTTATTTTCTTACTCTGATAGATGATTATTCCAGGAAGGTCTGGGTTTATTTCCTGAAGCAACAGGATGAGGTGTTCGAAAAATTCAAGCAGTGGAAGGCCATGGTCGAAAAGCAAACCGAGCGATCAGTCAGCGACTGAGAATCGATAATGGCGGGGAATTTTGCAGCTTAGAATTTGAAGAGTTCTGCAGGAATGCAGGTATAGTGAGGCACCATACTGTACCTGGAACACCACAGCAAAATGAAGTTGTAGAACAGATGAATAGAACACTTCTGGAGCGTGCACGATGCATGCAGATTAATGCTAAACTTTCCAAATCATTTTGGGCTGAGGCGGTCAATACAGTTGTATACTTGGTAAATAGAATCTCTATCAACTGTAATCGATTTGAAGATTCCACAAGAGGTATAGTCCGGTCGACCTGTAAACTATTCTGATTTGAAGATATTTGGTTGCCCTGTGTATGCCCATGTGAGTGATGGTAAACTTGAGGCGAGGGCAAGAAGGTGTATATTTCTAAGATATGCACGAGGTGTGAAGGGCTACAAACTGTGGTGTACAGAAAAGACAAGTTCACCCAAGATCATTATTAGCAGATATATCACATTTGACGAGGCGGCAATGGTGAATCAGAAACAGGAGTCTGAAGTAGATCAGGCAGAGACAGATCATGGTGCTGAGAAACAAGTGGAGCTGAAGATTGACACTGGGAAGATGAAGCAGGAAGAGGACATAATTCAGCTAAGCACTTCAGGTGTTGCTCAACCTGAAGTATAACAACAAGATGAATCTAGAGACAAGGGTGCTGGTGAAGAAACCAGAGGAGCAGAGCCATACAGTATTGCTACTTGCAGAGAAAGGCGATAAATTCAAAAACCTCAGAGATATCTGAATTCTGTTGCTTGTGCACTTGACTCGTCAGATACTGATCCTATAGCCTTTGCATTGGCTATGGCGGATGGAGCAGTAGGAGATGAACCATCTACCTATCGTGATGCAGTAGACAGTAAGAAGTCAAATGAATGACTAATAGCAATGAATGAGGAGATTGAATCTCTTCAGAAAAATCAAATGTGGGAGCTGGTACAACTTCTAAAGGGGAAAAGAATAGTTGGCTGCAAATGGGTCTTCAAAAGGAATAGGAATCCTTGGCATTGAACCTCCATGGTTCAAGACAAGACTGGTAGCAAAGGGTTATACTCAAAAGGAGGGCATTGACTTCTATGAAGTATTCTCTCCTGTGGTGAAGCATAGCTCTATCTGGATCCTATTAGCTATTGTAAGTACGTTTGACTTGGAGCTGGAACAGCTTGATGTGAAGACAACGTTCTTACATGGTGAGCTAGAGGAGTAGATCTACATGAGTCAACCGGAAGGGTTCGTAGTTCCTGAGAAGAAGGATCATGTTTGCCTGTTAAAAAAGTCTTTGTACAACTTGAAGCAGTCCCCAACGCAATAGTACAGAGGTTTGATGCATTTATGATTCGTAATAGATACAACATAAACCAATATGATAATTGCATCTACTCTAAAGCGCTTCCAGATGGTTCTCGCATTTATCTATTGTTGTATATAGATGACATGCTAATTGCAGCTTGCAACAAGGCTGAAATTACTATATTGAAAACTCAGTTGGGAAAATAATTTGAGATGAAAGACTTGGGTGCAGTAAAGAAGATTCTTGGTATGAAAATTCATAGTGGCAGATTGTGCTTGTCACAGCAAAATTACATTATGAAAGTGCTACAATGCTTTAATATGGATCAGTCTAAACTAGTCGGTACTCTTTTAGTTATGCATTTTAAGTTATCTTCAAAGGAATGTCTGGAAACTGAGGAGGAGGTGGAGCATATGACTCATATACCTTATTCTAGTGCAGTTGATAGTCTCATGTATGTCATGGTGTGCACAAGACCAGATCTTTCACATGTAGTAAGTGTGGTGAGCAGATTTATGAGCAAATCGGGAAAGGTACACTAGGAAACTGTGAAATGGATCATGCGGTACGTGAGAGGTTCCACCGATGTCTGTTTGGTGTTTGATGGTCAGTAGACCCGTGGGGTCGTAGGCTATGTAAATTTTGATTATGCAGGAGATTTAGACAAAAGGAGGTCATTAACAGACTATATCTTTATAGTCTTTGGATGTACTATTAGTTGGAAGGCGACATTGCAATCGACAGTTGCATTGTCAACTACTGAAACTGAGTATATGACATTGACTGAGGCTGTGAAAGATAGCATATGGGTGCAAGGTCTTTTGGGTAGTTTTGGATTGGACGAAAAAGAACCAATTATACATTGTGATAGTCAAAGTGTCAAAGAATCATGTCTGCCATGAAAGGATAAAGCACATTGATGTTAGACTTCACTTTTTCAGAGAAAGTATCAATAATGATACAGTTGCAGTTTAGAAGATAGCCACAGCTAAGAATCCTGCAGACATGATGACAAAGTCATTGCCAGTTGACAAGTTCAAACATTGCTTAGACTTGATCAATATTTGCAGAGATTGAAGATTCCTTAGATGCAAGTCAAGGTGGAGAATTGTTAATTGACTTGCATTTGAAAAGTCAAAAAAGAGGAAAGCAAGTAGTTTTTTTATTGGAGTGAAGACAAATTGCTTTCGGTGGCTTGAAAGCATATTGGAGTGAATGAATGAAGACAAATCACTTTCGATGGTGATTGGAAGTTGGTAGGAAAATTAAATGCATTTACATGCATTGAACCTCTATAAATAGAGGTCATATGCTTCATCTGGAAATCATCAAGCAGAAGCAAAATTACAAGCTTTTGAGAGTGAGAGAAAAATAGAGAGTTTGAGAGGAAATTTTAAGAGTGTAGTGTGTGAGTATACACTGAGAATTTTTGGATTTTTTTTCTAGTTTCTGTAATACTACAAATTGTAGTAGGAGAGGGTCTCATTGGGAAACACTATATTTTGTACTTCTTGTGTGTGAGAGTGTAAATAAAATATTGTAATTATCATTGAGATAGTGGAATATTTTTTGAAGTTTGTCTCATGATTTTTTTCCCAGTGTACAAGGAGGTTTTTCACGTTAAATTTAGTATGCAATTCTTGATTTATTTTTTTGTGTAAATAATACTGACAAGTGGGTCTCACTATAAAAATATTATTCACGTAAGTCCTACTACAAAAGTACTATTTATGTGCTTTACAATTTTATCATTTTTTTTTCATGAATCTGAATACGTTTTCACTCATATTCATAAAGTATTTAAGGCACTTGAATCTAACTCTAATTTTTTAACAGTAATAACTCATGAATCATAAGATTTCTGACCATGTGGGTATAGTTAACAATCTCCTTCCAAAGCTGTTGGGTATAAGACAAGACATTCGTATGGCTTGGGAAATGGGGTTTAGACATGTCCCTTGTGAATTTGATTGCCTTTATGCCGTAAGACTGGTGACCGGAGAGATGTCTACTTATAATCATTATGGTTTTGTTGTTTATGACATCAAAACAATACTATTGCAAGATTGGGAGTGAATGGTACATGATTTGCAGTACGATTTGGTATGTGATATGAGTACGGTACATGATATTTTAAGTAAGCGGTACAAAAAGATATACTCAGAAATTTTGTTATTTCTAATGGAAATTAGTTAAACTAAATTATTACGTATAGATTTAAAATTATAGCATTAAATTGTAAAAATAATAATATAATTTTTAAAACACTTCCATAAAGTCATAATTTATAAAATAAAAAAATAACAAAAATATTTCTATAATTCAATAATTTAAATATCGAAATTTTTTCACTTTTACCTTATTATTACTTTTAATCCTATTAGGTAATATGTTACCACATAGCACAGCTCATTGACTCCTTTATGGCCCAAACTTTTGCTCCAGCCCGTTTTTCAGTTTGTCATTGCTTATTAGAGATGCTATGCGTTTTGCATCATCAATTAGGGTCTTTAGTTCTGACATATAAAAAAAAAAAACTTAACTCAATTTTTTTATATATATTTTATTTAATTTTTAAATCAAATAATGTTATATAAATAAAAAATTATTATTAAACCTATGTTTACATATTTTTTCATTAAGTGAACGGAACTGAATAGGTAGGAATGGAATGAAAAAAAAAAAGAAATGAAACATAATTTTCATTCTCTTTATTTGTAAGTTTCATTAACGGAACGGAATAGAACGAAATTATCCATGTGTTCTCTTTATTCTATTTTAATTTTGAGAAAAATAAAAGTTAAGCATTTGAGGAGAAAAGAGAGGAATGATTTCTTATGAATTCTGTTCCGTTCTCATGTATTCCGTTCTCCTCATTTCTTTTTTATTCCGTTCATTATCTATCATCCAATTATAGTATAAGTTAAGTATATATTATTAAGTTTAAAAAAAATTATGTCAATTTAAAAATTACATAGAAAAAATACAAGGTAAATTTTATCAGAAAAAAAAAGGATCTTTTCTGCTCCTACCCGTTCTCTGAATCTCTCCAAATTTCTTCACGCCGTCCATTCACACAGCCACGCGTCCCTCTTCCCTCTTGCGGCTTCTTCAGTTTTCGCACCACGCAGCCACAGCCCTGCTGGTAAGCCTTCTTCCTCTGCTCCTTTCATGTAAATCTGGAACGTTTCTATAAGCGTTTTGGGTCGCGAACGACTCGTTCCCAAACGTGGGACGTGATGGTGTTGAACGATCCATGTAACACTCATATTACTCATGTCTTCAGGGAAGCCAATTTCCCTGCGGCTCACTAGGCGAAGAAGAGGGCCACCAATACGGAAAAACTTTGTGTTTGGAATAACCCACCTTTGGGTATTGAGTTGTTGTTGGCTGATACATCTGGTATAGCCATCGCAAATTATTGTGTTGCTGCTCAAGTATCTGCGTCGAAGAAGGATAATCTTAATCGACCAAAAGTGAAAAAAATGCAAGCTCTGTCGCTGACGCTGAGGAAGAGGCTCTCCAATTCCAATCCCAAGCCTCTTTTCCGACGACTTTCATTATATTGTTTATATTATTCTTTTTGCTCTCGGCCACCGTTGAACTCACTACCTTCACCTCCTTCTGCTTCCTCCAACTTCTTCACCGCTCCATGGTCCACCCTTCAGTGCCGGGGAATCAAAGTCTCTGGTTCTGATGTACGCATTGTATCTTTCAACTTCAACCATTTTCCATTTTATACTTTATCAGATCATCATTAGGCTAGGCTAGATGCTTCAATGTCTAGTTGTTTTTCTTGCGATGCAGGTTAGAGAAGGAAATATCATTCAAAAACAAGGGCGCATTTACGAGGTTCTTAAAGTAGATCACTCTCATGAAGGAAGAGGAAAAGCCACAATCAAGGTTTATTCTGAGATTTCCTCTTTTTCTCTCCCCTGACTGGACACACATCTTATTCAACATGACCTGTTCCATATTACTCCTTTTTTTTTCAGCTCTTTGTTGTGGAATATTGTGTTGTGTGCACAGGTGTATATATTTAACTGCGTTAAATAAGGAAAAGACAAGTAGCATAGTGAATACTAACATGTCATTTTGCCTTTTGAAGGAATTATTATTTCTGAAGGCTATAATGCTTTAAATGATGGAAAGGCTTTTTGGCCATTATGTGTAGGAAAATTGTTTTTGGGCATTTTCAGTACTTGTATACTTGACACATAGAACCAACTCCTTGTTGCACAATATAATATGCCTTGATTTTGTACTACATCTCACCTCTTCCTTTGGTAGAGGAAAATTTTCATTAACAATTCCGAGAACTTTCTTCTTTTTCCCCACTTATTATGAGAAAGGTGGTGAAGGAAGTTAGTAAAAAACAGTAAGTTGTATATATAGGCAAATAAAAATTTACTTGTATAGTCATAATTTCTCTCTCTCTCTCTCTCTATATTGTTTTTGCTGTTGTACATGCTTGGAGACTAACAAGTTATTCTTCATAATGAAACAATATATGCATAACTAGAAAGATTTTTTTTAATGATTTACGTGAAGATTTACGGGCTCGATCCTAATTGTTAGAGATGTATCTATAAAGCTGTTTGCTACATACACACTCACTTGGATTGTATTGAAAAAAAAAGCACACATAAACAATAGGAAAACTGTTTTCCATAGAAGCAGCCTCATTGAAGAATTTGGATCAGCCACTAACTAATAAATTAAAAAATTTTCATGACATTTACCATAGATGTTAATACAGAGTTCCGAAGGGTCATATTGTTTGATTTGATTAAGTAATGTTGTTTTCCCAAGAGGTTGTTGATTTAGGCTTTATCCAAACCTACTATTTCTTATTTGGTTGTGTTTAAAATCTTGTTAAATGGCTTTATGATATTTGGATAATGGCACTTGTATGTCAATTTTTATTAGTCAAGTACCCTATGATTAAAGGAAATCTCATTTTGCTTGGTTTATGCAATGCCTTACTTCTTTGTGCTATTGTTATTGGATATAGTTGTAAGTTGTAACTTCTGGACTCTTGCTTTTAACTCCATTCCTAACTGAAATTTGTAGTTTTTTTTCTGATAATAGGTGGAACTTCGTGACATTGGCCAGGGAAACAAGGTAACACAACGAATGGGTACAGATGAGGATATTGAAAGTATGTCCCTCAGTCCCTATATATGTCATATGTCAAATGCAAATTTCTGAGTAATATAACCATTATATATTTCGTGTATTCTGTGGAGATTGTCTATTTAGTTGTTGATCCAGATACCATTCTTAGTAATTGTTTGTTATGGCCAGCATTCCTTTTTAAATCAATTAGATTTTTACATAGCAAGGCAAATGTTAATGAAGCACAACCATGCATGCAGGTTGTATTAAATAGTTAGTCATAGAAAGAGGTTCTTGGGAACAGGGAGAGAGACGCCAAAAGCCAATTACAGCTCGAGTTGAGAGGTCCTAAGATTCTAAATACAGAGGAACCCATGATAGAAGTGGATAGAGATTGCTAGAATATAATAATGTGTTAGTGTTTTATAAGTTATGGGCTGGACTTGTACAAGTTGTACTAATTTTGTACCACTCCCAAATTACTAGTATAAAATTATAAATACACACACCGGGAGCCTAATGATCATCGAGTTTGTACATACTGATAAACAACAACCATTCTCTCTCTGTGGCCTCTCTTGCTCTCTTTCTTACATCATACATGGCATCAGAGTAAGGTTTTGAACCTAGGTCAGCAGTCAATTTATCCTCTATGCATTGATAAGTTTTCCTAGCCTTGCTGTTGAATATTGTCATTCTTGGCCACACAGGTCATTTATGTCTTTCCTATTTACATTTATTTTATTGCATTCTGCTATGTATATCTGACAAGCCAAAATTGATGGATAATGTTAGAAATTCCTTGTGAATGTTCCTTTTAATAGGAATTTGAGTTGTTCCCCTTTCAATCTTAAAGTTTCCCCCCTTATAAGATATATGTCATTAATCAATTCCATTGTGAAATATGGTACTGTGTATTAATTTGTAAACTTGTAATAGTATCAGCTGAAGCTCTTGAGGCATATATGCATCAAGGACTCAGTTGTTATTCTTTGGTATTACTTATTTTTGTAATTTTGATAATATGATGTATGAATGTGTTTAGTTTAAGGTAGGCTGCCACAGCTAGGAAGCAGAGATACCAGTAGGGCCTAAAGGACATTATACAATAGTAATACGGGGATACACCAATTATAGAAAAATCTAGATACAGTGTGTCGTGTTTATCGTAAGCTATACATATTTGTAGACAGCAAAATCATATTTTGAATCATAAAAAAATTGCACTAGATACACCACACCATATTTTAGATACGGACTTACAGCAATGTAGCAAATTAAGAGGTTGACACTTTGAATTCTACAAATTTACATCAATAGCAAACACAAAGTTAACTAAAGTTAAGAGTCTTTATTTTTATTTTATAAACTTTGTAATGGAGAGTCCGTGAAGAGAAGAGACAAATATCGGAATAGAAAACTGATTAAGATTAAGCATAAAGGAGTTAAGACACCCATATGTGGCAATGGCATACACCGCGACCAATGCCCTTCGGAAAAATATTGGGGAGCTTTTACTTTTTGCAGGTTATCTGGGGCCTTCTGTGTTTAGCATGCTTAAATTTGAAAATTTGCAAGCCTAAGAAAAGACATTATTTTATTTAGAAACAATGTTCAGGCATATGCATGGAGTACTGAGCTATAATTACTGTCCCCAAGTAATCTCAGAAGTGTGCTCAAGTTAGAAGATATAACTAAAATAATCCAGATCCAGGTTATATACAAGACATAACTCTGTTGGGTTATGTAGGCATGTGCCTTACTACCCAAGCATAACTTCGCTTCATACATGTGGAGGGAGAAATGATATACACTATTAGGAATATTTCCGCATTCTGATTGACCTAAGAGATGCTATGATGCTATAAAACAATTAGGCTGTACAATATTTGGGGGTAGATTGGAGCTTGGAAGGGGAAACATTAATTTTCATAAGTTGATTGAACCTGTGAATCTTGAATCCCTAAATTGTCCAGCACTCAATGTGCTGCATATTTTTGTTAAATTTAGTGTAATTGAATTAGACAATCCTTACCCACATATGTGGCTTCTTTAATTTGTTGGTGTTGACTCACCTCTACAAAGGAAAACAAAGAATAGAAGGACATTAAATAGGCAATCTTCCACGGGTGTGTGTGTGTGTGTGTTTGTTCTGCAGATCCAATCAACCTGTATTAAGGCTGTACTTTTTCTACACTTAACGCCATTATAAATTAGGACACTTCATGTATATGTGCATGGATCATGATGTTAGGACACTTCATGCCTGCTGATAATTTATAAGATAAGAGGTGGGACAATATTTGCTCTATCTGATTAGTGATATGTTAGGACACTTCATGCCTGCTGATAATTGACTTGTAATCCTTTTCTGTGCTTACAAATTATAAATTATTGCAGGGGTCTATATTCGGGAAAAGACTTACATGTATATGTGCATGGATCATGATGGAACTGTAGTATTAATGGAGTGAGTTCTTACATCTTTCATCCTATTTTGCTGTCAGTATATCATGCTATGCTGTTGGTTGCAAGAAATTCTAGGTGAGCAAAGTTAATTAATGTGGTTTTTCTATGTTATTGTGGTCAGCCCTGATACATTGGATCAAATGGAAGTTTCCAGAGACTTGTTTGGCAAGAATTGTTTATATCTACAAGGTGGATAAAAGCTACCACTGTTTCCATTCGTGGTCACTGCTCTTTTTTGGTCAATTTATATGGAAAATTCAGGAGGTTTTCAATTGTGCTTAATGCTCATACTCTAAAAGATTGCATCTTTGTCTCATTAACCTACCAGTTTGCTACCAACTATTTTCTGATTTTGTCATCAATGGCAATTGCTATGGATTATTGTGAAATCCACTGTTCTTTCTTTTCTTTTTTTTTGGTAGATATCAAATCCACTATTCTATTGCTGCATAATGAATGTCATTACTACTGCCCAAGTGTTTTCCCTGAATTTTGTGTTACCAATTTTCAATTTTCTCATTTACTTAGACAACCACTTGCTGATGTAAGCAGTAGGCGTTCAGTGTTGTCTCTCCTTCCTATAGCTTCTTAACTATTAAGTATCTCCTCCATGGCTTTCTTTATCTGATGCATCCATAATGCATAACATTTGAAGGTTTGTTCTTGTCAATGTAGTGTTCTAATCACATGCTTGATCTCTATCATTAGTTTTCTTCTTATTTCTCCCCTTGCTGTTCTCTGGTGTATTTAGTTGGTGCCATTCTCTCATTTTCCAAGTCATCTTTGGTTGCCTTTACATATGTTATAGGACAAGCTTGCGTTTGTAGCATCTCTTTATTGTTCAGCATTTATGGGATAAGTTTGCTCTCTACTTTTTTGTGTCTACAAGGCTCTTCCTCCCCCCCCCCTCCCTTTCTTTTAGTGTCTATGTTTGGAAGGACCTTATCCTCCTTTCTCATTGTATTTTCTCCTCTGTTCTCTCTAATAAAATTTCTTTTATAAAAAAAAATTATTTCTGCCTCTGGTAGTCATTAGGTAGCAATTTTTAGTTTCATGGATATAACTAGGACTTAGTTCAATTGTCCCTTCTATTACTAGTTAATTATCATTTTGTTGCCTGGTTAACAGATGAAATGAAAGTTAAGGTACAATTTTATGATGACAAACCTTTATCTGCATCTGTTCCAAAACGCGTAACATGTACTGTTAAGGAAGGGATTGCAGCCACTCCGAGGTATATGGCATTATCTATTATTGCATTTAAAAAATGTACTTGATCTTGTACCTTCTCATTAGCTGTTATTTTTTTTTTCCTTTTATTTTTGTGTATGTCTTGAACATTTTCTGACGAAATATGCTAGCTTTATCTCACAAACTGCCCTTTTATTGATTCAAACATTTTGCCTATTTCTGTGGCCTTATCTTCTCCTTAATAAGGTCATGACTTCAAGCCTCCACACCACAACTTGTGATGCCTAAGGAATCTTAGGAATTTCTGATGTGTTTTCTTCAATTTGACATCCTGTCCAGACTTCTTTCTTGACCACCTAATTCCTTCTGGCTTGAATCTGCTGTAAAAGTTTCAAATCATCAACCTTATTTTGCAGGTACTGTTCTCTGTACCCATATGCCAACCAGTTAGATCTTTAATCATTATTTGGTGTTTGTGGATCACTTTGTGTCCTATGTACAAGAAACATTCTTTTCCTCTGGTTTCTTAGCCTTGATCCATACTAAAACTCATTGTTGTCCAACATCATCCATGGTTATGTAATCCGTGTAGCCATACTTTACAGTCATTTATATTATCGTATGATATACAAAAGTTCACAAAGTCAACTTCTGCTGCCATCTTCATCAAATTCAAGAACAGACGTGCTGGGATAAGAGTTTTTTGTTGTCTTTCCTCTAAATCTCTGCCTTATGTAGCAGATGAAAACCCAGAAAGCAAGAAAAGAGAACAGACAGAAGAAGGAAAATTGTTTACCCATGTTAGGTTTTATTATAATTCAATTCCCAAGTCAATTTTTCTTTTGATAGAAAAAAAATTGTAATAAAGAGAAGAGAAGGAAAGTACGAAGGTGAGATAAGGTATCCTCTAAAGCATAAACTAATAAAAAGAAAGAAAAACTAAGAATCAAGAAGGGTTGCCTAATCTCTCTGATTGTCGGAAATGGTATCTCCCTTAAAGCATCCATGGGCAGAACACCAAATATAAGGTAAGAACATAATGCTATCCCAAAGCAAATTTAAGGGAAAGGAATTGTCCTTAAAGGTTGATTTGAAGGAAAGTAGCTGCTTTACATTGCAAGAATAAATGTCACACTGTTATAGAGCTTGAGTTGTACATAACACACACGTCAGGGAGAGCAGTGTGAGATCTACGAATCTGTATCAAGTCATTTTTGTGTTTAACCTGTTGAGTAATGCTGTCCAAACAAAAGGCATGACCTTAGAGGGAGCTTTAGACTTCCAAAAGATTTGATTAGAGAGTAGTCCCTAAATTGCCTACTTTCTTACCTCATGTAACCAAGAATAACTAGTTATAAATTACATTCCAAGTCATACACTTATGATATTTCTTGACATGTTTAATTCTCAATTTGTGGGAGGATACTGATTATTTGGTTTAGTTGTGTCTGATTAATTTTCTGTTTCTGTATCAACAGAAATTTACTTACTAGTAATTTGAATGTAACATTTTGCATGATGACATTATTATACATATCAGTGATGAAGTTAACTTCTGAGATGGAGCATCTAAACTTCTCTGTAATCTGCATCCTTTGGCTTGTGAAATGTAAAATTATGTACTAATTTTTTCCCCCTTGATTCAAGGAATAAAAAGGTAGTACTGGACAATGGCCTTACAGTTGAAGTAAGTCAAATGATTCTTTCTTTTTCCTTCAACATTTCTTTAATAGTATAAATAATTGGTAAAAATTTACTCGTGTGTGCAACTGACCTTGGAAATCTAATTATTATTTCATGCAAAAGTTACAAGCAATATTTATTTGAGAATTTTTTTTTAATGTTAGAACCTATATTTCTTTGGGAATTTCTTTTATGTTACTTATTATACTTGGGGTCAGTTTGATGTCCCCTTAAAAATGAGGGTGAAAAATTAGAGAGATGAGTTCTATATGAAAAATTGTATGAAAAAACAATCCCTGAAATGTCACACCCAATTTTAGGGGGATACCAAACTAACTCTTAGTGAAATATGATTGGTGTAAGATCTCTAAAATTATTTTCATTCAAATATATTTTGTATCCATGATATAATTTAGGAAAAATTCTAATTTTGTGCCAATTAATAAGAATATTTGTGTTAATTTTGGATTTATAACTAAATAATTTATCCTCTCAGTTATGGAGTGAACAACAATTTGGGACCATCATTGTTAAAGCCTAACCAGAGTCTGTGTTCTACTAGTTAACTAAACATCTGGTCCTTGCGCGGTTATCTAATTGCGAGTAAAAATCTAAAAAACTGGATAAGCCAATATCAATGGAAAAAAAAATTTAGGCAGCTTTGATGTATTTAAGCCACAGTCTACAAATTGGGTGAGACTTCATGCTTAGTGAAATTCGTTTCAGTGAATTGCAAATTTGCATGTATGGAAGGCCCTTGGGGACAGATAGTTGTTTCAGAATGTAGAGTCTATCAATAAAGAGTAAGCCAGCTGCCATCAAGCCAAGCAACTTATTTTTGGTGAACTTAATTCTTGTAATGCTAGCAAGTTGGAATACATAGCTTCTTTTTTTTTTTTTTTAAATGAAATTTGGAGTGCCTAAATTTAATCTATTTTAGAACTAGAGATGAAATGCTTTCCCATGCCTTCAAATCAAAGGATGTAACTAATGAATTGGTTATTAACAAATTTATATGTCCTTAACTTTGCTAGAAATTCGTTCCATTTGAATTTCCTACCATGAATATTGGAAGTAGAATGGAATTAATTCAATATTCGATGCTGGTAATGCTAAATGCTTATGTCTTGTTTGTTTGTATGACCAACGACTCCCAGGTTCCGCCTCACATTATAGCTGGTGATGCCATAGTTGTTAATACAGAAGATGACTCTTACATCGAAAGGTTAGTTGGTGTACTATAATTCAAAGCATTCAATGATAAAATTAATTCAAAGCATTCAATGATAAAATTAATGATATTTTCTATTTCGTTAAGCATCATTCACTATTGTATTGATGAGCTTGATTGTTATTACCTCTTTTGTCCCTTTATTAAGGTGGATATTTTGTCTCCCTCATCTTTTGTACTCCATTCTTCTGTCTCTTTCTCTTTCTCCAAAAAAAAAAGTCATCCTGTCTCGTGAATTTGACATTCTTTAGCTAGCTAGATTTTAAACTGTGATTCTACTTGGAACCATTACTGTCATTTTTACATAAGCTTGAAGCCAAATTGTTATTTATACTCTTGCAAATTGTTTCTCGTGATATGTTCTTGTCTAGAGTGATGGGGGAAGTTGTGCGGTTGAACTGGATCTTTAACAACCATTTGTATTCCTGTGTTTAGTGGCATCCTTATCAGTTATCACCCACACTCTGCTGTTTACTTTTTTTTTCATTATTGTTGGTTTGGGGGGCGGGGGGGTGGCGGCTGGATCATAGGATAACTTACACTGTAAATTTGCTTTTCATATTATGCAGATGCAAAATGAATGTAAAAAATTTACCATGGGAAATAAAAAATTTCTGTAAGGTTACCAAAAAATAAAACTAAGCAAGTGTATCAAATTCCTTATTGTAAAGTGCTTTGTTTCTTCCTTTTTTGTTTTTATTTTGTATATTAGGCATGGGCAAGGAATTGATCACCATGCCCACTACTACTCTAGGTTCATGTTGTTGTGGGTTGGATTTTTTTTTTATAATGTATCAAAGAGATGATTCTATTTACTCTTCAGGTTAATATTATATAGCTTGGTGTTGCCAATAAAGGTTGTATTATCTTTTCATTCTCAGGGCCAAGGGATAGTGTGACTTCAGCCAGGATTTGAGCAGAGATCTGTGTGATACAAACATCCAATATAAAATTGTCGATCATGACTTTTAAAACCCATGCCCCCGCTCTTGATAATAAGCCTGTTTCGATTGTTTAATTGCTGGTTTTTCTGTATCCACGGGCAATGAGTTTCGAACGTTTATCCGTATTTTCGTGCTTATACTGATTGTTGGATCAGTTTATGCACGGCTAAAAGAGGCATTTGAGAATGGTCGTAATTAAGACTTTAGATGATAAAAAAAAACATTTAGACAATTATGAATTTCATTGAGTTTACGTTGATTGAAATTGGGATTTTGTAGACGGGCTTTCGTTATTCTCAGTTGTCTATCCATTGGTGGGGAGGTATCTAAAGGAACGAAACAGTTTCGGTGTTAAGTGAACCAAGCAGTTGAGTTGGCTCATGAAGGATATATATTTTTTAAAATTCAATTATGTGTATAAAGTATAAAATTTCACGATTGCTCTTTTTTTTTCTTTTACTATTTTATATGATGAGTTTAACTATGGTAGGATTTTGCAAGGAATTGTTCTAGCTTATTTTCATTTATAACAATCAATTTTCATCCTTTATAATTTTGAGACAAACCTTGTCATATTATTTTTATTTAAAATGCATATATAATTAATCATTTGACTTTCTTAGTAATATAGAATAGATTAAAAATTGGAGTACAGTAATACACTTTTTTATTTGGATAGTATCAAAGCATGCTAATACAAAAAAAAAATTTGAATTATACTATTCTGCCCCAGCCACACCCCACCCTATGAGCTATTATAATACAAGGTACGTCAACTCCCCGCTGTGGGCTGTTACATGATTAATTCATTAAGACATGAAATTGCCAAACAATACAGCCAACATATTATGCAAAGCTAAGCTTGAACCTTGAATTCAGGGGAGATTAGAGAATGCCCATCTGTATCACAATTGAATTCACAGCCCAAAGGATTTCTCCAATTTCTGGATCTGGTTGAGGAAAATCCAGGTCATCTGCTTATATGGAAACAAAGGCATATCAGAAGGTAAACTTTTAGAAAAGAAGAATCACAGTATAGAGAATGCCATACCATGACATGAGGAGCAATTCTGACAAAGTAGACAGGGAATCCGGTATAAAATTTCAACGCTCCTCCTGATTTCAAGGTTTTGACAGCACAATCAAGAGAGCCAGTGTATGGATATTTTCCATCACCATCAGGCTGCATCTTCTGAATCTGTGTCTTCACATAGTCAAATGGCAGACTGCAAGCGGAAGCGAAAAATCCTGAAACCGTACTTGCACCTAAAAAGAGACATGTTAGTAGCAAGTAAAACTCCGAGAATAAATCTGGGCAAGTATAAAAGAGATTTTCACGTATGAAATTCACATTAAATACCACTGATTCTCATTTGTTAGAAAATGGAACTTAGCTCAGACTAGGAATCAAGATATATGAGTGTAATGTAATCTTATATAAGCTTCCGTTGAAATTATTGGGAAAAAATGGAAAGGAGATAAATTATACTAATTATTCCAGGTCTGTAATACAATTGGTACAAACCTAGCCTAATAACACACTTCTAATATAATAAGAAAACAGCTTCCAGAATATCCTACAAGAAAATCAAGACTCCCAATTAGTTCCAGAATTTCCTCTTGGAATGCAGATAATTGAATTAAAAAGCATCAGATTTGATTAGATAAAGTGCATGAGCACGAATGAAAACGCAAGTAACTAGCAAAATGTGAAAATGCAGTGTCCCCTTGGGTTCATAAGAGTTCATGAACACCAACTATCAGATATTGACTGGATGAAGAACCAGATTCGATGTTCCAAAGAAAAATGAAGCGAGTGTTTAACTGAGAAGATGAGCTTTTACTACTGCTACCGCCCTTGTCTTACGAAAAAATTCTAGCATGGAGAACCTCTATCATTGATTTTAAACAAACTTACAAAATATTAGGTCACAAATTAATGATAGAAACATGCATTAATTATGCAGGACGAGTTACCTAACATTCACTTGCATTTGAAAAAGAAACTATTCAAAGCTAAGAACTCAACATTATGATATTATTTTAATTTCATTTATTTGTGTTAGATGTGAGTTTGTAACCTTTGCAGATGAAGGCCCTTTTTTTGTTTTTTTATTTGTTTGTTTTTGCTTTATAGACAAACATCACGCTAGAAGAAACAATAACATCCTACGATAAGCCACATACAAAGTTACAATAGGGCTAAGCTTTGCTGCTGCTGTGTTTTGAAAGGCTGTGACATGGTCCAATGCCAATCAGCAAGCACCATCAAATCCTATTAAATTACTTCAGCCAACTTAAGATGAGTGCAAATTCTCTAGACAATAGTTTGCACCAAAATCAAATAGGGTTAAAACTTCAACTTTCACTGATTTGAAAAGATACCCCCCAAAACTTCCAATTGTTACAAATTTGCAATCACACCTCCTCGTAGTCAAGCAAGCCAAATAAACCCATCAATTTACCCTTTAGGGGTGTGATTAAAGCAATTGAAACTTGAGGGGTATCTTTGAGAATGGGTAAAACTATTTCAGTTTAATGCACCAATTTATAGCCAAAGGAAAAAGAAAAGAAGAAAGGAGTTAATCTGTAATTATCATAATGCAACATATGTTCTATGTGTGTGTGTATATATATAGTTGGCTGGTTAAACATATATAATAAGGGAAGGGTCACAGAACTGAACCTAGAATTATTCTCTCACAATTTTATCCAATATAAGGTTGAATTGTTTTGGAGCCTAGGAAAGTCAACTTCAATAAAACATTATAAATTGAATAAAATAACCAATGACATCTAAGGCATCAACGAGAGCTTTAAGCGAAGGGGTAAATGATTATGGAAAAATAACCCTCTTTCAAAACCTAGCACAATATTAATGTGGAAATTGATGGCAGATTCAGAGTGATACATAAGGAACTATCAAGGGAGTGTTTTAACATAGATAATGCGTTAAGGTTTAAGGATGAGATGTCAAAACTGTTGGTTCCACCTAATGTGAGTGTGTGAGTGTATGTGTTGTGAAATGGAATGTCCCACATTGAAGAATTTATAGATAACGGTGGATTATAAGGTATGGATGGGCCAACTTGCTAAGGCTAGTCTTTTGATTAAAATGATTTCATCCAAGATGTCAACATTTTAATCAAGCCAAAATACTTCTCAACATGGCAAACACCTTCCAAGCCCAATGCCATGCTAAAAAATCCAACAAAAACTTGCTCAACAACACATCTTAAGGGTAACCAGTACTCTCTGTTGTCTGTTAGACCATTTTTAGTAGTTTACGAAGTAGAGTTGAGTAATTGAGTTCATTGTCCCACCATGACAGGGTAAAATGATTATTTACCTAGAACAGTAGCAGCTTCACCTAGACCAAGGGAATCCTTGAAGAACTCAACACTTTGATCATAAGAGGCAAGCATCCCCATGTTCAATGCCATGGCTCTTACTACCGTAGGGCCAGCACCTTTCCAAAGCGCCAAAAGGCCTTCATCTTCAAGAATACGATAAAGGGCATGGAAGGCATTTGTGTAATTTCGGCGCTGAGCAGCAGGTAAAGTTGCATCTGCCTGCATACGGATGAGTGCCAAATCTGCCGGACTACCCACAGTTGCTCCAATAGCACCAGCAGTCAAGCCACATAGAGCTTTCTGATAGAGTGGGAGGGGTTTGCCATCATTAGCCTCAATTGCTTTGTTCGTCAAAATTCTAAAAACCATTAAATTAAAAGTTAAAACCCATTAAGAAAGAAACTAAGAATAGAAGATTGCAGTTCTGGTTCTGGTGATAATTGCAGAAAGAAAGAATGCAAAGGAAAGGAAAATATTTTGTTTTTGATAGATTAATTAAGATAAATAACAAATGAACTCACTTAAATGATCCAAGTCGAGCAGTGGTGTAGGTAGCCTGTCTGAGTAATCCTGCGGAAAGACCCTGCATGCATAAAGAGATTGGTGAAAATGAGAATGAAGTGAACATATATAAGCACATTGGAAGAACAACAAAATTAGAATGAAAGCTAAAGCAATAAACCTTATAGAATGCAGTAACACCCTCATTCTTGAGCATGTTAGATGTGACCTGGGCAGCGGATCCTTGACCCAGTTGAATCCTCACCTACATATTATAATATATTAAAAAATCATCAGACACACAGACAGATACATTCATTTCATGTTCATATTCGTACATACATAGAAAGCTTTTACCTTAATCATATCGATGGGTTGAACAACACAGGTGGCGAGCATGCCGGAGGCTCCGCCATTGACGAAAGGCTTCACGGTAGGCCATAATCCACCTAGTTTGGCTTTCTGAGAGTCTCCCATTTCTCAGTTTCTTTCCTTATAAGTTAAGCAGTGCAGTGACAGTCACGAATCAAGCTCGAGAGTGATGTGAAAAGGCAGGCAAGGCAAGGCAAGGCTACCACTCCTCTCTTCACTTCCATCCAACCAATGCCAACTCTCCACAAATTTTATTCTTCCATTTTTCTTTCACCCCATCGTTACATTCACCTCACCTTTTCCCATAATTTATGAAACCAGTCAAGTTTTTAGTTAAAAAAATAAATTGATTGCTATATATTTGGACTGGACATTATGTACCAAAATTTCAAAAGTGATTATCATGATCAATTTGAGTAATTAGAATTTACTAATTTGTTTCAGATTAATTTGTATGTACTAGGTACTTTACTGAATGTTATTAATTAAATTATTAACGTTGAGATTGAGAGATGGATGGTTCTGGTTCTGGTTCTGGAAAGTACAAAAAGCAAGATATTGAGAGCATCTAAGACCATTCACTCGGGTTGGATCTCCCTCTGCTTCCAGTTGCAGCAGAGATGAGATGAGGTGAGCGAAGTGCCAACTAATAACAACTTGTGGAACTGAAACCTCCGCTTTGTCAATTTGTCCTCGAATAAGGATAGGAACACGACACATACATATGGTGCACTATTTTACAGGACCCAGTACCACTCAAATTTCAATATGGAGATTTCAATCTTGTGGGGTACAATTTCCTTCCTCCTTCATAATATTATAGAATGAGATATAATTCTTATTTTCCTAAGTTCGAAAAGTTAAATCCGCATTTCTAGCACCACAATATTAACATGACAGAGATGGGATATATAACCAAAGCCAAGTCAGGTATATAACTATATACTACACCAGTTCAAAAAAAAAAAAACTATATATATTACAGAGACACTGAATACTGACAATGAGATATATAACCAAAGCCAAGTCAGGTATATAACTATATATATTACACCGGTTAAAAAAAACTATATATATTACACAGACACTGAATACTGACAGTGAAAGGCCTATATATAGAGCCTGCCACAACATTGCCCTTTATTTATTTATTTTAGGAGCCAAAGCAAAGAGAAATTAAGAGAGCTAGTTGTGTTGGCGTTGGTGGTGGTGTGTTCCAGTTCCAGGAATCTTTTCTTTGATCTTGTCCATTATTCCTTTCTTCTCGTGGTGGTGCTCGGCCGCAGCTTCATAACCACCAGGTGTGGTGGTGGACGTTGCATGAGATTGATCATGGTGCTGGCCAACACCTGGTATCTTCTCCTTTATCCTCTCTTTCATCCCCTTCTTCTTCCTTCTCACTCCATGCTCATCCTCCTCCGACTGCACAATTTTAATTATTAATTAATGTTATAAACAAATTTATGTATATATGAATCATATGATGAATTAATGATGATGGTGGTACTGGTGAGTTAATTAGTTATCAATCAGTATTACCGAGCTAGAGCTGGAGCTTCCAGAGCCAGAACGATGGAGACCGCGAGTGGGGGTTGCGGTCGTTCCATACCCGCCAGTGCCAGTGCCAGCGGTGGCCGTGTGATGGACTGGGTTGCCATACTCGTCCGTGGCTGGAGGTTGACCATACAGGTGACTCTGAAAGTCTGCCATTTTAATGAGCTTGGTAATTAGTATCAGTCACAAACGTAGATATATATTGTAGATGAGCTAGGATGATCATAGATCAGAACCTGTTCTTTCATATATATAGGCAGGGAAATCCAATGCAAAATCTGGTGGCAGTGTAACAAACAGGTAACCTCTGTTCGGTGCACCATCTTATAAGTTCGACACGTCCCATCTGGTCTCTATGCAACTGCCACCTGCAAGGACACGTGCAGACATTTTCAGTTTTTACATACAATCGTGTCAATTTCGATAGGAATAACACCATTACCAATAGACCGTCAATATATCAGATTTCGATAAACCAAGGAGTATGACCTCATCCTCTATTCTAAAATGGACTTAAAAGATATAATCAATAACAAACATTATTTATAATCAGCATTTTATTTTCATGATCCAAAGTAAGGCTTCACAGACAATAGCACAAACTATTGCAATAAGAATAAGAAGTAACATGCGGAGGGTCATAAGCATGTTTACTAACAATCACATAAAGGAAAGGATAAATCTCCAAAGGAAACATCAATGTTCGATCTTCTAAGTTCTAACTCAACAAAATTAGTAGAAAATACCATATGTTCCATGTTAGATAATGGGGTCTAAGCTAAAAGGATGAACATAAGAAAAAAATGGGTGAATCAATGGTCTTATATTTATATGGAGAAGGGGATTCTTTCTCTTTAGTTGGGATTGGCTAGCATTGGACAAGATCCTTTTCATTGTGGGGGAAATTCTTATACATTCTTAGAGTATTACTCTCAATAATTTTACAACCGTCTAAATCAAATTTAATAATATTTTATTTTTCAATCTAACAACTATATGATTATTCACTCCTTATGTGTCACTTTTTTACTGGACAAGAGTATTACTTTCAAACTACACAAAAACTTCTCCTATTAGGGGTTGCCACATGTCAGATAAGATTTCTTGGGATCAGGGTTTATGCTTTTTGCAGGGATTGTTCGGTGTGCTACTCCATAAGTGGGCCAGGGTGTGTCCAATGTCTTGGTGGCATTGGGCCTAGACATGGTCCCGAAAGGGGCCATACGGTCCATAAGCCCCCCCGGGTGTCACTTCCATGCTGAAGCAGACTCTGCCTCTTGCAAACCCCCTTGATATCTTATTGATGACTCCAAGGATCTGAGCTTGACCCTACGGAGTCGCCCTTTCATTAGTTACTTGCCCAGTTGGCGTGCTTGCTTCAGGGGCGGGAAGTCGCCTTTGGCCTTGGTTATTGTTGGCCGGTTCCTGTTGCACCCTTCTTTCTCTTGCCAAGTATCGGTCCAAGTATCCTTTCCTAACCATATCCTAGATAATATCCTTGAGAGCTTGTCATTCCTTTGTCGTATATCCACAAGAACAGTATAGCTCGCATCGTTTTCTCCTAACAACATTTGGACCTTAGAATGTTGGGGTTGTCGAGAATTTTACTAGGCCGATGTTATAAATGTCCTTGAGGATCTCCTCCCTTTTGACGGCTAAAGGTGTTAAGTCTGAGAAGCGATGGATTCTCTCTGAGGGTCTTTCCATCCTTAATGGTTGGATTAGGGGGGCTTTGGGAAACATATGCCTTTTGTAATCTGCCTTACGAGAAATGCGCTTCTTATCGATATGTCTGTTTCCTGTTCCCCTGGCTTGGCTAGGGTTTAAGAGCTGGGGTCAGGCTTGTTCTGTTTGGTTAGCTGCCATGTTGAAGCTGCTTCTTCCATATTAATGTATCCTACTGCTCTTGTGCATAGGTCATCAATGTCAGTTGGGGGCCTCTTGGCCGGGGAGTTGGAAAAAGGGTCAAACCGAATACTTGTTATTATGGCGTGATGTGCAACAGCTGGGCTTAGGCTACAGGTCTGGATAGCTTCTCGGTTGAAACGAGCCATGAACTCCTTCAGCGACTCTCTGGGTGGGGTGTATTGGTTCTAGTTTGTATTTCATCCTTCGTTGTGTGCTTGAACACGAACCTATGAGCTTTCTTCCTCTTCGCCATTGTTGACTTCTAACTCCTCCTCTTAGCGGCACTTATCCTTCACCTCTTCTTCGTGTTGGTGGTTATCCTTTCCTTCAAGTTTTGCAATCCATTATTCTAGGTGTCTTATAGTTTCTTGGGGATCCAATGAGGGTGGTGGTTATTGCTATTGGTTATTGTTGTTTAGTTGTAGTGGTGTTGAGGGTGTAATGGACAACTCTTTGACTACGAGTTCTGACCATAGTGAGGGGTGTTAGGGTCTTTATGGTTAACCAGTGGGTAGAGAAAATGAGAAACGTTTTACGCACTTCTCATAGACGACGCCCGATGTTCTGTGCTAGACAATGAGGGGTCTAAGCTAAAAAGATGAACATAAGAATAAGAAAATGGATGAACCAGTGATCTCCTATTTATAGGGGGAAGGGAATTCTTTCTCCATAGTTGTGATTGGCTAGCATGGGGTAGGATCCTCTCCATTGGGAGGCTGCCACATGTTGGACAGGATTCCTTGGGATCAGGATTTATGCTTTTTGTAGAGGCTATTTGGCGTGCTCCTCTGCAAATGGGCCAGGGTGTGTCCAATGTCTTGGTGGCATTTGACCGAAACATAGGCCTAAAAAGGGCCATACGGTCCACCATAATAGACAGCGGTTAGTACATGAAACAAGAAATACTTGCGATGATCATTGGACAGTGGCTGTGAAGACTTGATAATCCGATGAATATGTGTCCATCAGCTCATAGACCAAGTAAACATCCTTGCAACTGGTTCTCTGAATATGAATCATAGTATCCTTCAAAGCAATTACATTCTTGTGTTGAACATGTCTTAGTAGCTTCAGCTCCCTCAAAGTTCTCAATGCATCAATATGATTCTCAAAGATATTACCAATCTTGTTCATTATAACTTTCTCTTTGGTCTCCCTATTAATGGAAGAGCACACTAGGCCATATGCTCCTTGGTCAAAGGGCTTTATTGGAACGTACTTTATATCAATCTCAAACAATGTTTACCATAATGAATAATAACACTCCCCCTTCGGCTTAATTTTGCTGGGGTGCTCAACTAAAGTGCCATATTTTACTTAATATTATCCAAACAAAACTTATTCTAACAAAATAATTTTTAAATAATTAATCTTAAATCTTAAATATATAAAATTTAAAAATTATTCTTTCAAAACATGTTCCACTCAAAAATAATGTCACCAATTATCTAAGTATGCGCTTGTTCTTGTACTGACAATTTTCAGCTCTAAATAATATAATATTGTGCTCATTATTATTATATAATTTTTATTTTATTTTTTTGGTGACAAAACTAAGAGGAAAGAGACACTAATCAGGGTATAGAAGTCTCAGATAAATCACTTTAAATAAGCCCAGCTAACTGGAGAGGGTCCTTTAAGTCCCAAATCCTGCTGCAAACTTCAACTCACTAACCAATCTACACATGCATTTCCATCTTTAAATGTGTCTTAGAGAGACGTGCCACTCCTTATGTAGCCATCCTAGAATTCTAGAAATGAGCTTATTGCAAATCTCTAATATTACTTTTATTCCTTTTTTTTTAGTCCACAATCTCTAATATTACTAAGGAGTGTAACTATCGCAGTAAAGTCACTTTCCAACTCTAACTTCCTAAAATCCAACACCCAAGCCATCTACAAACCAACCATGATTCCCCAAAACTCAACATTAAACACGTTGCAGTGACCAATATGTAGTGAGAAACCCTTTATCCAAACTCCATTGTCCTCTCTCAAAATTCCCCCACAGCCTGCTTCCCCATATTGAGATTTGAACTTTGAGAATTGATTGAAAAACTGAATTGAAAGATGAATTACAGAGAGCATCTTTTTATAGCTGTAATGTTCTATATCTAACCATCTAACATTGCTGCAACTAACTTGCTGCATATACTAATTGAATAACTAACTATTAGTTACTAACTGTAACTAACTAACTGACTTTAATAATTAACTATCAATAACTAACTTTGTTAAATATAAATGCTAAAACTCCCTCTCAAGGTGGGAAATAAATGTCAATGGTTCCTATCTTACATAATAAGGACTTGAATAATGGTGTTATATGCAATTTGATGAGCAAATTTTATATGAACCAACCGAACCAAGCCATCATTTTACCTTTTCATGAACAAAATGACAATCAATTTCAATGTGTTTAGACCTTTCATGAAAAGAGGGATTGGAAGCAAGATGAATGGCAACTTGATTGTCACAAAAAATAAGAGTTAGACTAATGGGATTTGAAAATCATGTAGTAGAGAAGTGATCCAGGTAACCTCACTAGTGACACTTGCCAAAGCTCTATATTCTGCCTCTGCAGATGATCGTGACACTGTGTGTTGCTTCTTTGACTTCCATAAGATCAAGGAATCTCCCAAGAAAACATAATGGCCAGTAGTTGACCTTCTTGTGTCAATACAAGTTCCCCAATCAACATTCGCATATGCTTTAAGATGTTGGTGAACCTGTAAAAATTCATATTTTTACGGTTCAAAGTCTTGGGTTTTCATTTTCTTTTAATCTTTTTGACTGAGTTTGTTCTCAAATTTCTTTTTTTTAGTTATTTTAAATTAAGTTTTAATTGTGTGTTTTTATGTGTTTTTGTAGGTAATTGCACATGGAGAAGACTGGACATTTAAAGAAGCAGAAAAAAGAAAAGAAAATAATTCAGAAGCCTAACGCTTGAGCGCTGGGCCCTCACCGCTTGAGCGCGCAATGTGCGCTGGAGGATTCCTGTTTTAATGGGCCAGCGCCTGAGCGCTGAACAAGGAGCGCCTGAGCGCTGAATGCGTAATAGCAGCGTGAATTTCTTATAAAAAAGAAAGTCTTGCCACTCTTTTTGACTTTTCTTTTTAGATACTCTTAGACACTTGGAGAGAAGGCAGTAGATGTTAAGAGGCACAAACCCTAATGTGGTGTGGGCGCAATTAGGATTGAAGATTAGAGATTTTCTTCAACCTTTCCACCTTTCTACAATGGAGTTTGTCATATTCTTCCTTTTGTGTTCTTCTTTTTTCATGTGTAACTAATTTTCCATTGTTAGGGAGATGATGAATCTTGTTCTTGGATGATGTAACTTTCTTTTATGGGTTTAATTTATGTTTCTATTTCATGATTTACGTGTTTATCTCTATTCTTAATGTTTTTCTAAATCTGGCCAATTTGGGAATGATCTTTTGGGTTTATGTATGATTTAAGAAAATTTGCATGAACTTAGAACTTGTGATAAATACCATAATTTCTGCAATCGCTAGGGATAGACGTTGTGGGTTATGTGGTCTTTCTTTTAATTCTCTCGTTCTTAATAATGCCTTTCTAATTAAGGTTAGACTAAGGGATTAGTTAATTTCAATCAGCGTAAGAGGATTAATATACTAAGGGATTGAGTATTAATTAATTTTAGAAATTGACCATAAATCATTGAAATAGAACATAGTTAAACTAATATTTGAGTGTGCATCTAAAGAGTTCAAGTGAAATCTGAACACTAATGTTTTAACATTATTGTTTTTCACCCCTTTGATTTATTGTTTGCTAATTTTTATTTTTATTTTTAATTTAATTTTTACCAACTCTCTTTTTGTTAGCTTAAATAGTGTTATTTTCAATTAATTTAGTACTTAATAACTTAATCCTCGTGGGATGATACTTTACTCACTTTTTACTATTTTTGTCGATTTGGTGCACTTGCTGATATCCGCATCAAGTTTTTTTGCTTGCTGTTCGGAGATTATTGTTATTAATATTAAATAGTAGTTAAAAAGATACTAATTTGAGTATTTTTTAATTGTTTAATTTTATTTTTAATTGTTTATTTTTCATTTTATTTTTATTTTTTCTTTAAATTTTATTTTATTTATAGATATTTTTTTTTCTTATTTAATTCCATTTTTCTTCATTTATTTTTTTTAATTTGTTTCTTTTTTTGTTTTCTTTATTTTTTTATTAGTAATTTATTTTTATTTTTAATTTCTTTCTTTACTTCACTCTGGTCTGCTTGTTTGTTTGTTTATGCAAGGTTCTTTGGAATCAGAAAAAATACTTTTTGATCCAGAGATTGAGAGAACAGTTAGAGCAAACAGAAAAGCAGTTAGAGAGAGAAAGAGGCTTAAAGAAGTAGAGCAAAAGATGGCAGAAATTGTTGTGCAGAATAAGACGTACATTGGTGACTATGCTACCCCATCCGCCTTGAGAATATTTCTACCAGTATTGCGCGTCCTGCTATTCAAGCTAATAATTTTGAGATTAAATCAGCACTTCTATAGTTGGTGCAGCAGAATCAGTTTGGGGGAGGTCATGCAGAAGATCCAAACTTGCACATTGCCAATTTCTTGCAGCTCTGCGATACTTTTAAGTATAATGACGTTACTGATGATGTCATTAGATTACGACTGTTCCCATTTTCTCTCAGAGATAAAGCAAAGAGCTGGCTACAAGCCCAGCCACAAGGGAGCATCTCTACTTGGGAGGATTTGGTTAGCAAATTTTTGACTCGATAGTTTCCTCCATTAGTGTTTGTGAAGATGAGGGGTGAGATTGCTTGTTTCACTCAAAATCAAGGAGAATCTCTTTATGAATCATGGGAGAGATTCAATGAGCTATTAAGGAGATGTCCTCATCATGCATTGAAGTTTGGCAGCAGGTGCAGATTTTCTATAATGGTTTGAATCATTCCATAAGACTTATGGTGGATGCATTTGCAGGCGGATCTTTAAATACAAAAACCCCTGAAAAAGCTCTAGAACTATTTGAGACCATGGCGACCAATGAATATTAGTTGCCTAGTGGGAGAGCAACAGTAAAACAGGGAATGTTGGAGCTTAGTGTTGTTGATACTATACTTGCGCAGAATCAGACTATGATGCAACACATTGTCAACCTTATTAAGCAAGTTGGTAATTTACAAGTAAATGCAGTTAATCATCAAGGTCTGACTTGCGATTTTTGTGGAGGTAACCATGTCAATGGTCAATGTGAGGCAGGGAATTCAGGTGTCAACATTTCAGAGCAGGTGAACTATATGGGTAATTCTTCAAGGCCACAAGGTAATTCTTATTCTAATACTTACAATCCAGGATGGAGGAATCATCTTAATTTCTCTTGGAAGAATCAAGTTGTACCATTGAATGCTCATCCCGAACAGAAGTCTCCTCTTGAGATTGCACTTGAGAAACTCTCTGTACAGACATCTACTTTTGTGCAACAGACTTCTGCTTTTATGGAGGAAACAAGGGTAAATTTTTAGAATCAATGAGCTGCGATTAAAAGTTTAGAGAATCAAGTGGGGTAAATAACCAAACAGCTTCAAGAGAGACCTCTAGGCACTTTTCCAAGTGATACTATAGTCAATCCAAAAGAGTAATGTCATGCAATCACTTTGAGAAGTGAAAAGATTTTGGAAGACAAGAATGAAGCATTTGGTTCTGCAAGAAATCAGAGTGAAAGTACTGAGGTTTTGATTAAAGAGGTTTTGTCTCAGGATAATGGTAAAAACATTGAAGTTAAAGAGGAGCAACCAAAGTGGCAGAAGAAGAAGAAGGAATGTGAGAAGAAAATAGTTGATCCTTCACTTTATGCTAAACTTCCTTATCCTCAAAGATTCAGGAAGGAGATTCAAGAAAAGTAATTTTCTAAGTTCTTAGAAGTTCTCAAAAAGCTGCAGATTAACATTCTTTTTGCTGAGGCACTTGAGCAGATGCCCTCTTATGTAAGGTTCATGAAAGATTTGCTCTTGAAGAAAAGGAAGTTGAAAGAAGATGAGACTGTAGCACTTTCTGAGGAGTGCAGTGCTATAATTCAGAGGAAACTGCCACCTAAATTGAAAGATCCAGGTAGTTTCACTATTTCTTGCACCATTGGCAAACTGATTATTGAGAAAGCTCTATGTGATTTAGGAGCTAGCATCAATTTAATGCCATTATTAATTCTTCGCAAGCTTGGGATTGATAAAGTGAAGCCAACTACGATGTCTCTTCAACTAGCTGATCGGTCAATTAAACATCTGTATGGTATTGTGGAAGATTTGTTAGTGAAAGTTGATAAATTTATTTTCCTAGTTGACTTTGTAGTCTTGGATATAGACGAGGATGCTGATATCCCATTAATTCTGGGGAGACCATTCCTAGCAACATCAGGAGCGTTGATTGATATCCCTAGAGGAGAGCTTATTTTGAGGGTAGATGAAGATCAAGTGACTATAAATATTTTTAATAAGTCTGCCCCAACATCAGATTTTATGCCCCTGTTAATTACATTCAAGGTATATTTCAAAAGGGGTTGGATGGTAAGAATTTTTCTTTGTCCATTAATGCTGATTTTCCCACTCCCAAGATGGTTGATGAAAAGGAGAAATGATCTCCTCTTTCTAAAAGTGCTGCAATTGAAAAAGATCCTCCAGCTTCCACTGATATATTACAGATTGATTCCAGATGTAGTGACAGAGTATGGAGGCAAAGAGCTGATAAGAGAAAAAATGTCATCCGACTTCTCTTGCTTCAAGCCACCTTGACTAGTTGAAAAGGCAACGTCGAGCTAATGACGTTAAACAAGCACTTTTTAGGAGGCAATCCAAATTTTCTCTCCTTTTCTCTTTTACTTTTATTTTTATTTTTATTTTTATTTTTTTATTTTCTTATTTTATTGACTAATATTTTTTTCTTTGTTTTGAAGTTTGCTAATGTGGAGTCGGCTTAGGTGTCTCCCTGAGTTCGGAGCCTTTGTAGGGGGATGTTTATAGTTGTCGACCGCCAAAAAGAGTTTTTCTTTTCCTTTCTTGCATTTAATTCATTTTGTTATTTATTCTTTTTGCTTTTATTTTGTCATCATCATCCCTTTTGTCTTTTGAGTCATTTTGTGCATTCCGAAGTGTTGAATTGAATATCCAATGATTGTTTAAATTGTAGATTGATTTGATTTCTTGAGATAACACATGAGAATCTATGAGTTATGTTTATATCTATTGTTTCAATTGTGTATGAATGTTCTTCCCATCTTTATGATTGATAGACTTGGATTTTAATTGCATGTCAAGCTTAGAGAAAATTTATGGGATTGCATGTGTGTAGATGATTTGCATTTAGAAGTTGTTTGATTCTCTCTTGAGGCGAAATCCTAGGCAGTGCATGATTAAGGAAATGATAAGGGCCTTTTTTGGACCGTTTGAGCCTTTCAAGCTGACCTGTATACACAGTTTATCCCTAGGTCCCTTTTGCAGCTTTGTTATTGTTTAACCTCTATTTCTTTTCTTTTACTCACATTTTTCTTTTTCCATACCCATATGAAAAAAAAAGAAAAAAAATCTCTCTTACATAACCTCCGTTGAGTGCATATTTTGTATTATTTTATTATTCAAGTCTTCATTATTTTTGTGCATGAAGTTTTGTGGAGCTGAAAAATTTCAAAGAAAATAGACGAAAAAAGAAAAAAAAAACAAACAAGAAAGTCCACCCAAAGTATTGCAAAGAAATAAGTTTAGGGGTGGAGGTTGCTGAAAAAGAAAAGAAAGAAAGGAAAAAAAAAGAAAAAAAGTGAATGTTGTGTTGTTTCTTATGCTCCGTTTTGCACTTATCTTATATTTTGAGGCTTGAATTTTGAATTTTGCATGATTTTGTATCTCAACTTTTGTTTTTATTATCCTACCACTTCTTTCTTAACCCATACTCTTGGCCTTACATTACAAGCTTTTAAAGACCCTTTTGATCTTTGATTGTGTGTTGTTTACATTAGTAGAGAGAGAGATGAAAAACAACCCTATGGATGTGGGTTTGATGTGCACTTGTAGTTTTATGAACCTATCTGGGTTTGTACTTTATGAAGATATTGTGTCTTTCATTCATGTTTTTGGGAAGTCATTTGTGCATAAGAGTTGCATGTGAGAGACGATGTGATAATTGGATTGTTCATGTGTGACACTTTGAAATTAGATTGTGAATTAGTTTTTGAGGATAACTACCCAGGTATTGTCATGTTTGAGTCTGTTTTGAGTTTTAGATTGTTTTATTTTGTTTTGTTTTTCTTTTACTTGAGAACAAGCAAAAGCTTAAGTTTGGGGGAGTGATGAACCTGTAAAAATTCATATTTTTACGGTTCAAAGGCTTGAGTTTTCATTTTCTTTTAATCTTTTTGACTGAGTTTGTTCTCAAGTTTCTTTTATTTTAGTTATTTTAAATTAAGTTTTAATTGTGTGTTTTTATGTGTTTTTGTAGGTAATTGCACATGGAGAAGACTAGACATTTAAAGAAGCAGAAAAAAGAAAAGAAAATAATTGAAGCCCAGCCAAAGAAAGCCTGGCCTTCACTGCTGAGCGCGCAACGTGCGCTGGAGGATTCTTGTTTTAATGGGCCAGCGCCTGAGCGCTAAACAAGGAGCGCCTGAGCGCTGAACGCGAGACAACAACCTGAATTTCTTATAAAAAAGAAAGTCTTGCCTCTCTTTTTTGACTTTTCTTTTTAGATACTCTTAGACACTTGGAGAGAAGGCAGTAGACGTTAAGAGGCACAAACCCTAATGTGGCGTGGGCGCAATTAGGATTGAAGATTAGGGATTTTCTTCAACCTTTCCACCTTTCTACAATGGAGTTTGTCATATTCTTCCCTTTGTGTTCTTCTTTTTCCATGTGTAACTAATTTCCTATTGTTAGGGGGATGATGGATCTTGTTCTTAGATGATGTAACTTTCTTTTATGAGTTTAATTTATGTTTCTATTTCATGATTTACGTGTTTATCTCTATTCTTAATGTTTTTCTAAATCTGGCCAATTTGGGAATGATCTTTTGGGTTTATGTATGATTTGAGAAAATTTGCATGAACTTAGAACTTGTGATAAATACCATAATTTCTGCAATCGCTAGGGATAGACGTTGTGGGTTATGTGATTTTTCTTTTAATTCCCTCGTTCTTGATAATGCCTTTCTAATTAAGATTAGACTAAGGGATTAGTTAATTTCAATCAGCGTAAGAGGATTAATATACCAAGGGATTAGGTATTAATTAATTTTGAGAATTGACTATAAATCATTGAAATAGAACATAGTTAAACTAATATTTGAGTGTGCATCTAAAGAGTTCAAGTGAAATCTGAACTCTAACGCTTTAACATTATTGTTTTTCACCCCTTTGATTTATTGTTTGCTGATTTTTATTTTTCTTTTTAATTTAATTTTTAGCAACTCTATTTTTGTTAGCTTAAATAGTGTTATTTTCAATTAATTTAGTACTTAATAACTTAATCCTCGTAGGACGATACTCTACTTACTTTTTATTACTTTTGTCGATTCGGTGCACTTGCCGATATCCGCATCAGATGTAAAGAAGAAGCTGAGGAAAATAGCAACCCTTGACTTGGAGCAGATTTCAAATACCTCAATAAATGATGGACTGCATCTAAATGAAGAACTCTTGGAGCAGCCATGAATTGGCTGAGTTTTTTTTACATCATAGCATATATCAGGCCTGGAAATGTTCAAATTCAAGACCCTACTAATTAATCTTTTGTATTGAGAGTCATTAGGCAACAAATCACCATTACTATAACTCAATTTGAGATTAGGATCCATAGGCCATGAGGCTGGTTTGCAGTCCAAGAAACCTGTGTTGTCGAGAAGTGTCAAGGTATAATTCCTTTGGGATAAGCAAATACCTTACTTAGACTTGGCAATTTCCAATCCTAGGAAATATTTTAGATTTCCAAGAATTTTTAACTTGAACAGTTGCTGTAAGATACCCTTAACTTGATCAATGGAAGTTAGATTTTTGCTAGCTATGATTATATCACCTACATAAACTAGTAATGCTACAAAGGAATGTTCTGAACTAGTGGTGAACAATGAGTAATCTAATTTTGACTGTTTGAAACCACGTGTTATCAAGGCATAAGAAAATTTGTTGAACCACTCTCTAGAAGTTTGCCTTAGACCATAAACGGACCTATTGAGTTTGCAGGCCATATGCTCCCCCTCAACCTTATATCCCAGTGTCAACTTCATAAACACTTCTTTAAACAAATCACCATTAAGAAAAATATTATTAATATCAAGTTAGAGTAATTGCCAACCTTTCACAATAGCCAAGGTCAACAGCACCCTGACAATGGTTAGTTTTGCCACTGGTGAAAAAGTGTCCAAAAAATCCACTCTAGTATGTTGAGTGTAACCTTTAGTCACAAATATGGCCTTTAGTCTATCAATACTGCCATCAGCTTTCCTTTTTACCTTGTAGATCCATCTGTAGCCAATACTATGCTTACCTTTTGGGAGAGGAACAACATCTCAAGTATGATTTGCTTCCATGGCAAAAATATCTTCTTGCATAGCTTGCTGCCATTCAGGGTATTTGACAGCTTGATGATAAAATTAAGGTTCATGAACACTGGATGCTTGAAGAGCAAAGTGCTTATAACTAGTAGAGAGTCTATCATAGGACAAGTAATTGGTTATAGGATATAGAGAAATAGCATTGCATTTATACTATTGAAGATAAGAAGGTGATCTAGAGGATCTAGATGATCTTCTCACTGGTGGAGGAGAATGAGAAGATGTGAGATGAGCATCATGTTGTACAGACTCTGAATTAGCTTACGGTGCAGACAATGAGATTGTGTCAAGTATAGGTCATGGATAAATCACATCAGGAAAAGGATCAACTAAGTCAACATGTGGTGATAGGGTATGAAAAGGAAAAATATTTTCATAAAAAGTCATATCCTTGGAAATGAAAAATTTTCTAGTTTGAATGTTGTAGAGCTTATAACCTTTATACCTGAGTGGATATCCAACAAAGACTGAAGGAACAGCTCTTGATGTACACAAATTTGTCTCTTGTGGAAATAAGAGTATAGGCAAATGTCAAACAACCAAACACTATGAATGCTGAATAGTTGGGATCCTTGATGAATAGCAACTAATATGGACTTTGTTGTTTCAATAGTGTTGTGGGAGTCCTATTCACAAAAACACCGCAGTCTGCAAATAATCACCCCAAAAGATAGGAGGTACCCTGGATTGAAAGTATAAGGCTCTTGCAACATTCAATAGATGCTGGTGTTTCCTTTCCACCACAACATTTTGTTGAGGTCTCTCAATATAACTAAACTGATGAATTGTGCCTTTTTGTCTCAAAAAATCAGTTAACTATAGTTCTTTAGCATTGTTTGATCTGAACTGCTTGATTGATTGATGAAATTAAGTTTCAATCAAGGCAAAAAACTGCTTAATCAAAGTTGGTGCCTCTAACTTGTTTTTTAGCAAGTATATCTAAGTAAATCTAGTGTTGTCATCTACCAACGTGAGAAAATACCTCTTCCCATTATAGGTTGAAGTATGGTAAGGTCTCCAAATGTCACAATGCACCAAATCAAATGGTAAAACAACAAGATGATTATTAGAACTGAAAGATAACCTCTTTTGTTTGGATAAAGGACAAATATCACATTGACTACTAGAATAAGAACTAGGAATTGAAAATTGAAATTTATTTTTCTAAGTGTGCTAACATTTAGAAGAGATGTGTCCTAATCTAGCATGCCAAATATTTGCATATACTTTATTAACAATAGGATTTGAAACTGAACTATGAAAATTTTTGTTTATATAAAAAACAGATGCAATAGAATCTTGAAGTGTGGTTGGGTTAGGCATGTAAACATAGAGTTCTTGAACCAAATTACCCTTGCCAATCATCTTCGAGAGGCTATTGTCCTGTATGACAAAAGAATTACCAATGAAAGTAACTGATAAATGAGAATGAATTATTAAAGCACTTACAAAAATTAGATTGACATGGAAAGATGATATATACAAAACATTATGTATGACAAAATTAGGACTGAGAGAAACAATTCTTATAGAATGCACAGGAATAGTGGATTTATCAGGTAATGTGACAAATGAATTTGATAATGCAATATGACTAAGGAAATGGTCTAGAGAACAAGCAATATGGCTTATTGCTCTAGAATCCAAAATCTCAATATGGATCTACTCCATGAATTATAGTTCTCTCCTGTGAGTAGCTGAGAGACTAAGATCAAGTCAGGAGAATCAAAATGATGAATGAAGAAAGGATTTAAAAAATCATTAATGACAAAATGAAAACGTGCCATGATAACCAGGCAAGAAACAAGAATTTTGTTTTGTGATGAAGAAAGAAGAAGAGAAGAACGAAGAGTTTGCAAAAAATTAATTTCCTACTTATACCATATTGAGATTTGATCTTTGAGAATTGATTGAAAAACTGAATTGAAAGACGAATTCCAAATAGCACTTTTTATTGCTATAATGTTCTATATCTAACCACCTAACATTGCTGCAACTAACTTGCTACATATACTAACTAAATAACTAATTGTCAATTACTAATTGTAACTAACTAATTGACTTTAATAATTAACTATAAATAACTAACTCTGTTAAATACAAATGCTAAAAACACCGAGATTTCCTTTAGAAGCCCCATCAATGTTAACTTTGATCCACCCTTCATTTTTACTAAATTATAAATTCGTAAAAAAAAAATGGCAATAAATGAAAAGACTTCACATTATTCCCTAACAATGAATAGAAAATATCTAAACTGTAGATAATTATCTTACATTCATGTACTGAATATTAATATCTTACTCGGACATATAAGATACCTTCATAACTTGGGTAAACAAACAATTGTCTGCAACCTTAACGAATGACATTAATATTTCATATGATACATTACATAATATATTATACTAAAGAACAATACAATGGGCCAAAACTGCTAGAATTGCCTCAGACAACTCTATATTCTCACGCACCATCTGCTAAGAAAAACCCAAAAGAGAAAAAGAACGACAACCTCCCACAACACCACAACTGGCTTAATCTTTTCTTTTGGACTCAATCGCACTATTAACACTCGTAATATACACATTCTACAGAAAGTTCCCTTTCCAATCACAATTATGACTCTGCATTCTCAAAACTTAAGCCAGGTTGAACACCATGCAAGAATGAATGATGGAAACCATCTTATGTCAAAGAATGGGTAACAAATTGAGAACACCAAACTGGTCAAAACATGTTTCCAAAAATAGCGAGACCCCAACTGCCAACCCAGATGCTATGAAGAAAGGATGGATTGTAATGCAAGCTGTTGCTGCGGCTGCAAAGATGACCAAGTAGAAGCAAGGGTAGCTGGTGGTAAACTTTGCTGAAGCTGTCTGAGCAAATTAATCATTCGGCCAGCTGTTTGTTCTGTTGCAAGGTCCTTACCAGAACACAAAACCTATTACATGTTTCACAATTACAAGTAAACAATCCATTCACATATATGAAAATAATCATACAGTAGTAAACAATTATGAAATGATATTTTGACATTCTTTCATAAGTATCTAGATGTTTCACAAATGTTAGACCAATTTTTTTTAGGTTAGATTACTGTTTAAGTTCCTATAGTTCTTAAAAAAATTTCAAATACATCCCTGTAGTTTGAAATTTGTAATTGGGTCCGCTATAGCTTCCAAAAAAAATTTAGTGTGTGTTTGAGATAACTGTGAAAACTTAATTATTTTAATAATCGATTATTGTATAAAAGCTTTTTGTTATAATCGATTATAATTGATTTATTTTTATGTTTGGATATGTTAGTTGAAAAGTGATTTTAAGCTAATTTATTTCGTTTGGATGATATTAAAAAAAATTACTTTTATGTATTAAATTACTAAAATAATTATAAAATGATTAAACAAATTATTTGATTGAGGACAATATTTATTTACATATCAAAGTGTAAAGAATAATCTATAAGCTAGAGTCATAAGCTTCAATCTTTAGCATTATGAAAAAAAACTTAAATTTTTTTTTATAATGCATTAAATTTTATGTAAAAGTTGAAACTAATTTTGCTAAACATGTGATAATACTGCTCAAAAACTTTTTTTAATTAAAAAAAAGTTGTTTGAAGCTTAACCAAACAAGCTCTTAATTGGTCCCTGAAACCACCCTACCATTAGTGATATAAGACCCAATTAATTTTTTTTTCAAACTACCCAATTACAATTTTTAAACTATTGGGACCTATTTGAATTTTTCCAAAAAGTACAAGGACCTATAAAGTAATTTTTAACCTTTTTTCATAGGTTAAATTAAAGTTCTGGTCCTTATGCTTTACACTCAATTCAGTCCCTATAGTTTTTTTCCTTTCAAATTAGTCTTCACATTTATAAAAATTTTCAAAATAATTCCCGTCATTAACTTTTGTTATAACGCCGTTATAACACCATCAGTTGGCTAATAAACTAAGTGTTTCTTTATCCAATAAGAACTCCTTTAAATGCTTGTTTTATCTGTAAAACGTCAAATAAATGTTCCTTCATTCTAGTAGGTACTTATTTCTTCAGAATAATTCTCATCATTAACTTTTGTTATAATGTCGTTATAACACCGTCAGTTGACTAATAAACTAAGTGTTTCTTTATCTAATAAAGACTCCTTTAGATGCTTGTTTTATCTGTAAAACGTCAAATAAATGCTCTTTCATTCTAGTAGGTACTTATTACTTCAAAATAGGTACTCTTTTGTCCAATAGGTACTCTTTTATATGTTCTTTTTTACTTAATAAAATGTCTAGTAGTGACTAAATTAACAGTATTAGAACAAACGTTAATGGCAGGGACTATTTTAAAAAATTTTACAAGTGTGAAGACTTATGTGAAAAGAAGTAAACTATAGGAACTGAATTAAAAATTAGTGTAAATTATAGGGATCAAAACTTTAATTTAACCTTTTTTATAGTGTCTCCATATCAAATCTTAATAGTTTGTTTCTAACCCTGATCAAAGCAAGACCTTAACATTCTCATCCAGTTTATCAAATAGTGTGCTTGGTACACTGTTTTCACTTTTCTGGTGTCTGATATTATAGCAAATTTCTCGTGTTTTTAATTAGGAACCTCTGACCTTGGACCTACTAGGGGACAGGGTTTTCTAATGTTTTTGTCACATGCTTTTTTAAGGCAAATCCCTTGGTTGACATGCAGAGATATTGGGCTATTCTATACTAGTTTTAGTTTTTCTTTTTGGAGGCAAGCTTATATCCTCCTTCTCCTTTGTATTGCTTCCTTTCCATTAAAACTTCATCATCAAAAACAAAAATTCTGTTCATGTTTAGATTCAACCTACTCCCCCCTTCAAAAGACCCTTTTTTTTGGGTACCAAATGACCTTTTTTTTAAATAAAAGCAGACAGAGATTACAAAGTGCCAAATTCATGATGAAAGCCTAACCTCGGCAAACACTGCAACAATTTTTGGAAGGTATTGATTGTTTGGACCCAATAGCTCCCTGTCAGACCTGCAGAAAAACAAGGAGCACAATCAAAACATCTGAAAAAAATATGCAAGTGCACATCTGAAATCTGGAAAACAAAAGTTGAGCCCCTAACCTCTCAACCATTGAACAAAGTTGATCATGAACAACTTTGGCCTCAATCAAATCACCTTTTATTGGTAAACAGTTCAACCATGCAGGAACTACCTGCAAAGTACAAACATAATAGGAGATTAAGCGAACACATTAACTAAACAAAAGGCATCGCAAAAAGAAAAAATTTAACCCCCACAAAGAACAGATCATAACAGTGCCAGGCATGATTCAGAAGTAAAAGCACAAAAGTGGTCATAAACAGGGCAAACCTGGACACAATCAATACTGTCACGATGAAATTGGCAAATCTTTCCCAAAGCAGAAACAGCATTGTCATATGCCATTACATTATCCTGCTGCAGAGCATTAGGATGTTGGATCACAGCATTTATCCTCGAAAGAGCCTCTGCAATAAGCCACTAACAACTTGTCACTCTCATAGAATACATCTTTTCGGAATTTATCACTGTATAATGGAGTACCTCCAACCAGAGGTTTGAACACAGATCCACCAAATTCTGCACAGACACCAAGACCGTACACAGCAGCCTACAGAAAGAGGAAGCCAAAAATAACAATCAGACTTCTCACAAAATAGAAATGGTGTGTGAAACATCAACCAACATAGCATGTCTAATGCTGACCTGTCTGACATCAGGATTGTCATCATTACAAGCCTCCAACAGGAATGGAAGATATGTATCATAATACCTGATCAATTGGCAAATACAAAAATAAAATTGATTACACAGGTGCTTGAAAATTATATTTCACAATGAAGTGCGACTTGTGCAGAAAAAAATGCTTACTTTAGGGCTGCTTCACGACACTGCTCTGCAACATCATCAAAAATGCAAATTGCGATCCTTCTCTCTTCAGGGGTCTTGTCTCTTCCCTATATGCAAAACATAAAACTAAAAATTCAAAACATTGAAAAAAATGTTTTAGCTCTTCAAGAAAAAAATTAGAATTACATGCATAAAATCTGTATGAAATCAGCTTGACATAAGAGTTTAGACCAATCAAATTGTAGAATGAACATGACATTATTCACTCTCACTGCTTTTTCACAATTCAATGAAAAGCTCTCATTTAATAGACGAGCAACTCTGGCAGGCTAAGGCACACTGGAGAATAAAGATGAATTTTTGAGTTTAGAGATGAAGTGTTAATACCAGAAGTAGAAGTCAAAAGATGGATTTGTAAAAAAGTGCTTTACTTGTACTGCCAAAGTTTATCTCCAAATCTCTTTCTAATGTGCACATAACTACCACTTAATTTACAATGCCAAAGCAAGATTAAAGATTTGCCATTGAATTGAAATTTTCATCAGAGTGAATTGAACTGGGCAATCTTTTTTTTCTGGCACAAAAAAGTTTAGGTGGAGAGGAGGTTGCCCCATTCCAGGTCAAGGCATGCCACAACCCTCAACTAGGGCTTCTAATGGAAATGCAAGCTCAAATATACTGAAATACCTCTTTATATATGTAGAAATGAAAAGGAATTCCACTAAACCATGGATTCCTATGTGTATGAGATGGAATACAGGAATAGAAGAAATGCCGAAAGAAATAGAAAAGATAATCTCTCAGCTCCCAGAGCTTAGAGCCCAAGCCACTGGCCGAAAACACTCAACAAAACTAACTCCCCCCTTTTCCTCCTAACCTCCCTTCCTACTAGAAACCGTTTCAGCAAAACAAACTCCTCTCACACCTCCTCAACATGTGTCCCCTTCTTCCTTCTAGAATAAACTCTCCAAACCTTTGGGCCATGACTTAATTGATCTAACAGCTGGCCCATATTCTCCCTAGGCCCATAACGGTTTCCATCAGCTTCCAATGACACTTATAGATGACCTACCTTAAGTACACTTTAACAGCCTACACCATAATTAAATGAGAAGATAAGAGACAACAAGGAAAGGCATTTCTAAGTTACTTTGCATTAAGATTTTTTAAAAATATGACTCATGTAACAATCATTTGCTTGACTGTGCAGTATCTTGATCAGATTCATAGAGCAAGTGAAAAAATAATTACAAACAAGCAGCATTATATCTAAAGACTGATAAACTAAATGGCTTTGATGATCACATCTAATCAGAATAGGTGTACTATTATATTGAGGGGGGGGCGCCCCCCCCCCCAAAAAAAAAGAACAAAAGCGTAAGGATGAACAGCTAAATGATTAAGCAGAATTATACTAACAGAAAAATTAATTAAATGATACAGTTGGTTGATTTCGGCAAGAACATACCCACATAGGAGTAAGATATGATGACAGTTCATCAAAGAAAGGCAAGAAGGAGGCTTTGAAGGTTTTGATCAATGTTCCCAATATCTCACCCACCTGGGACAACATATAAATACATTAAAGGATGACAAGGAAACTGAATTCCATAAACTTAAAACACACAGATAGAAGCCCAGCACTCATGATGATTTAAATTCTTTAGATGAGATTAAACAACTAACTTGGTCAAAAACTTCTTCTTCTTGTTCATTTTCCTCTTTAATCAGTTCCACCTCTTCAGCATCAAAATCTTCAGCTTTGGCCCTCTCTGCTCTCTCACTCTTTCTACTTGAACTAGCTGTGATCACCTGTTTTATCTCATCAACAATGGATTTGACCTGGCTTTCATCCAAAAGCATCCCACAGATCTGAAAGAGGAAACATAAAACTCAGACTCAGAACACATCCCAAATGGACTTGTACTAAATACACCATGTCAGAGGCAAGGGCAGGGAAAGAAGAAAGAAATACACAAACAAAAGAACAAAAAATTACTCGTTAGAAACATCTAAGAAAACAACTACTTAACTACCCATGCACAGTAATCAACAGAAGCATGCAATGCAGTTGAATTGAAGGAAGACAAGAGATACAAATGCAGAAGACAGAAAGAAGTGAAGACTACATGGGAAACCAGGGAAAAATTATGTGACAATGGTTCCCACCATAACAAGATTAGTAGTTGAATATGAAGTATGAATATCAATAAAGTGATAACAAAAAGGATGAGTGCAATGAAATAAACGATAAGCAGCAGTGAAGGCACAACAATTTCCAGCATGACATTTTATTCTTTATAAATAAAATTATAAAATCCACTATAAGTATAAAGTGGGGTGAAACTTATAGCAAATATTGTGGAACTAGGCAATTGTTCCATGCAACCACATATTATGATGAGTTGGTTTTTATAATAAATTAAACTTGTGATTTGTGAATTAAAATAACAATTTAAATACTCACACAAACCCATCATAGAACAGGAAGTAACCAAACTTTTAAGTTTTGTTTTTATACAAACACATTTTGACTATAGTTTGCATAGATAGCATCAATTATAACATTCACAATTAGTAGTAAGGCTCTTCACTGAATTTCATTTCCAACAATTAAAAAAGAATGGTAAGTATCAAACTTCAATTATGACATTGACTATGCCAAGGTATATTCAGTAGTCTTAATTTTGTCCAATACAGAATGGAAATAAAAGAAAAAAGGAACCACAATGAAAATGCATAATTTTCTTATTTAATGATACTAACCTGTAAGCTTTCATTTAATGAATCCAACATACTTGCACAAATCTCCGTATCTGGTTCCTGCAAGCAAATTGAAGTGGGAGCACTTAAGCACTAGAACTGCCAATGTGGGACACTCTACCTAGTCAGTCAGAGTGCACACAAATATCACTGAGATTAAAAATTCTGGACCCAGTCTGCTAAACTAGTAAATCAAAAGATAACTATCCACATATATAGTTCCTGCTAATTAAACCAGAGTTACCACCCATCACCAGCATGACATAGAAATTTCATAGTAACACACCTAGAATGGGTACACTAGAATAACAAGTACCTTATGCAATGCTTCCACCAGAGCTGGGATAATACTGTCAGTCAAAAACTTCAAATAGGAAACATCCCGACCTTGAGATTGCCCTTTTTCTATAGCTAACTTTGCAGAACGTAATAAATCCGGCATTGCTAAAAAAATATTAGAAAAGATGAAATATTAATTATAATAAAGCACATTTATTGTACAAGGGAAAATAACAGTCCAAAGTTGCACTTGAACAATAGTTTTTATACCTGACACAGCTGCTTTTCTAACCTCCTCATGGAAATAAAATTTAAGGAGCGGAACTAAAATTCCTGCAACCTACATAACATACAAATTATCAATCAGAAAAAAATGTAAAGTAATACTTAAATTATCCATAATATGTAAAGGTCTTTTATAGTGCTGTAAACCTAACCTGATCAATCCATGGAAAGAATCCTTCTTTCAGCTCATCAGCGTAGCAACAAAGCATGTTACAAGCTGTAGCTTTTTCCTCCAGGACACTAGTCTTGATTCCAATTCTTTTGTCCCCAAGAGTGATGGTCTCCATGCTATAATGGATAAATAAAACTTAGTTGGACTTATGACTTATCTTTCCTAACAGTGAAATTATATCAATGCGTGCTTCTTATTCTCCAGTAAAATAAAAATCATGAGGTAGAATCCAACCGCAATATTAGCATGTTGAAGCAAATGCAAATATTCTGCAATCAGATAGTTTGTGTGCTTGTCCATTTATGTCATTGTGTGAAGTGCATGCACAAGTGATTTTGAAAGAATATCAAAAAAGAATAAGAAAGGAAGCGCCCTATTACAGGATTAGTAAAGCTACAAAATGTAAGAGTCCTAAGGCCTAAACAATTAAAGAACATACAAGGCCAGAATCAACATTTGACCAAAATAATGACAATGCACTGATTATCTTTTAATTGTTCAAAATTCTAGGAAGAGAACAACTAAAGCTGAAACCTTTCATCATCAGAATCCTCAATATCATTGTCCGAATCCGTTGATGTAATAGTTACATCAGGCTTCAGTGAAGCAGACCGAAGCAATGGGGGCATGACAAACTCCATATAAGGAAGGAAATCTTGACCCAAACACTTGCAGAGTCTAGCCCATGCCTGTAACAAATTAGAATTAAAGTGAGTTTGTGACTAAGCAGAGTCCAATTGCCATTTTATTATTTTCTGTATACACTATAAATAAACTAAAAGGCATACCTGTAGCATGTAACTTGTTGTTGGATCATCTGTCTCCATTTGAGATACTTGCAAGGACATGAGAACTTCCATAACCTAGTAAGAAACAGCATATGTAGGATAATAAAAACATAGGAGATCTAGCTTACAAAAGAGATAAAGAGAGAAGTGCTTTACAGAAAAGACGAGATGCAAGGTTCATTTCATTAAACAGTTAACTTCATGTTCTCTAATTTCGGACCAACTATTTTTCTAAATAATTGTAAGGTTGTTTAAGAACGGGAGCTTTGGCGCAACGGTTGGAGTTGTCACCATGCGACCCAATGGGCACAGGTTAAGTCGTGGAATCAGCCTCTTGCAAATGCAAGGTAAGGCTGCCTACTATAGAACCACATATTGGGTCCAACCGTTCCATGGACCCCATGCATAGCGGGAGCTGTATAGCACCAGGTTGCCCTTTAATTGTAAAGTTATTTAAAAAACAAGTATACAACAAATCATCCATCCTCAACCTGCAAAGTTGCAGCATATCAATTTCAGGAATATATACAAAATATATAAAAAAAGAGAGAAAAATGACCATCTACCTGCTTAGCATCAGCTCTAAACTTCTCCTTCCCAACAGCCATTCCAACCAGACTTATACATTCCATAGATTTGGCACGAAGCATACGGTTAGACTTGTCAGTGGCATTAACCAATATAGCCTTCAGGTAAGGCATAACTGCATCATAATATTTCTGAAAGTGATCCTATAAAAGACCATGGTTTAAAATAAGTTTTTTTTTTTTAACAAAAGGTTTAAAATACATAATCTCCAAAAAAAGAAATTATTTATGCTGAAGAATGCAATTTATATAAAATACCTGAGATGAATCAGCTACTGATGCCAAAGCAGTTAAGGCACCCTCTTGCACCATTTGCTTCCCATTCTGCAACACACATGGAATATTCAAAATTGAGGGAAGGAAAAAGAAAGTCATATGATGATTCAGGAAAATTATCATAATAGCACTCTTCTTGGGAATAATATTTTTGTAGATATACCTGAAGAATTACAAGCAGTTTGCTTACTATTCCATCCAAGTATGGTGTTAAAATATCAGGAGTGCAATTCTCACTGAAGTTGAGCACTGCTGAAGCAGCATGTGCCTGTGTAGACAATATTATGAGAATATTTATACTAGAAAACTTATTTTAAATAAAATGAGATGACTTCAGAAATAGTACTCTTAAAAATCAGTTTGACAAGAAAGAATAAAATAAACAAAGGAGATATCATTCAAAAAAAAAAAAACACACTCACACACAGACATATTTGATAGGAAGAATCCTGCTTGCATAAACATGTAATAAAGACATCTAATCTCTTTGCATCAGTGTTAGAACATAAAAGATCTCATGAAGCAACCATGAGCAGAGCACCAAAAGGAGGCCATGGAAGCAATCCTATGCCAAAATAAAAATGTAAGAGGAGAGAGACGCCCTTGAAAATATGGACATTTAGCTCCATCCAAATGCACCAGAGAACTGCATAGACTGTATACAACAGAAAACTAAAAACGCAACATTCAAAGTGTGTACTTTGTCAATCCTACCTCTTTCCAATTAGTAGTTACATTCCCTCTTCACAAGCAATGGGTCCAAGGAAGCAGGAAATTGCCCGATATAATTATTTATGGTTATCTAGAATTCAATATTGCAAATAAACCAACTGTATAATTAAAATATAACCAATAGTTCGTATTAGTCTAAAGTTGCACATTAATTATGGGTTGCATTTCATTTAAAATCATCATTTTTCACTCAATGATGATAGATAGGACCCAGTGATAGATAGGACCCAAAGCTTATTGGTGAAATCACATATGTTTTCATTTCAGACTTACCTGTAATGATTGAAAAGAAAATTCATGGTCAATACTCAAGAAGAATCAAAACTAGTTCAAAGGAAGTAGCTAAGTAACCTGTACGCGAGGATTCAGAAAATCATCCATCGAAGCAGCTAGCGCTGGCAACACCCTTTGATGGTATTGAACTTGCAAATCCGGGCCCAAATCAGTAGAAAGTTGCCCGATTGCATTAATAGCTGCCCACCTCACACGGGAGTGTTGATCTTGAAAGGAGTTCAACACCATCGCCACCACTTGCTCCAAATTTTTTATCATGACCTGCAGCAATTGGAAAATAGAGGAAAATTAAGGAAAAGGGATCCCTAGATCATGGACAGATAGACACGTAATGAATGAATGAATGGGGGAATCTTCATTCCTCACTAGTCAATCACTACCTTTGAGCAACCCTCCGCAATCTGGGCAAGTGCAATCAATGCAGCATGGCGTTTTTGCCACTCGGGTGCGGCTAAATAAGCAGGCAATTGCTCAGAAGCAACGGGTACAATGGTATTTCCACCCAAAGAGATAGAGAGCCTATCCAAGCACTCTTGGCCTACGCCATAATTGCTCGTTTCACCAGCATCGTCGTCTTCGGTGTCGGCACTGTGCCAAGCGTGATCATCCTCAATATCCAAAAGCATCTTCATCAATATGGCAAACAATCTGCTTATGAATTGCGGCAACTTCCTCATCATCCCGGGTGCCCGCTCCCTGGCCTCCGCAAGGGTGATCACGAACTCAATGGCCAAATGCCTCGTCCCTTCCTCCAGAGACTCCGCCTCTGCTATCTGCAACATGGCTCCCACCACATCCGCCAACTGCCTCCGCAGGAACCTGGGCTCAGTCCCAGCCAATTCGATCAGCAATTCGAGCGCCTCCTGCGCGGTGGCCTCCTGCCCGGAATTCAAAGCTTCGGTCAAGGTGCGCATCATGGCCGGCAGCAAGTCCTGAAACCTATCACGTTCGGCGGAGGTGGACAGACACTGAATGAAGTTGATGAGTGCATTGAGAGTAGCAATTCGAACGTCAGTGGAGGATGAGGAGGATGTGAGAGAGTGCAAGAAGACGGCGTGTAGATGCTTGATATGAGGAGTGAGGGAATAAGCGATGTAGTCAGACAAGTGAGCAAATAACAAGAAAGCAGACTCCTGAAGTTTGGGGGAATCAGAAGAGACGCATTGAAAGATGAAAGGCAACAATTCGGGCCAGCCATTGAAAGGAAGAATGGCGGATGCGAGCTCGGAGATGGTATCGCATAATTTCTTGCAAACGGACTTGGTCTGCTCGGTTTGAATGGAGGAAAGGAGAATGGATTTGAGGGAGGATTGGGTGGGAGGGGTTAGATGAGGCCACAGATAAGAAGAAGAAGAAGAAGAGTCGGTTGTGTTAGAATTAGTGAGCAGCTTCCTGAGGAGGATTGCAGACATGGCACGAACCTCCACGTGCTGGGAGAACTGAAGAACATGAGCCAGTTTCAGATAAACACAGTTGGGATCGCTCTGCTTGCATACGTTGAACACAACCTCCGCCTGTGAACGTTCTTCGTTCGAGGATGACATCAGCTGCCAGATGAGCGTTTCCATTGCACCTGGATCGGGGCCGAGAACCGCCGCCACCTGAGTCGAATCGGGATTCATGGCGACCAGACTGAGTTAGGGTTTGATAATCACAAAGAATTCAATTGAGATTTCAGTTTTCTCTTCCTCTACCCTGTTCCTCCTCACTCTCACTCCTTTTACAGTTGCGGGTTTTAATTTTTGAAAAATGCTACCAATGCTTTTTTTTAACACTTATTTTAATATTCATTTTATTATTAATTTAAAATAATTGTTATTAACTCTCTTAATAATTTTTTTAAATATATAAAATAAATTAATAATAAAATAAATATTAAAAAAATTATTAAAAAGATTATATTACTAATATTTCTCCTATCGCAATGCAAGGTGTGTGAGCAGCGAGCGTGCGACTAGTTTTACAGAATTAAAATCATGGAAATGGAAAGGGACGACCATTTTTTGACAAAAAATTTATTTAAAAAAAAGGTGCGGGCGGGCCAGGATGATGGAGTGGGCCTATTTAGGGTAAAGCAGCTCGTACGTACTGTATGATTGATTAGCTGTGTTTTTGTTTTTGTACCTCATGATCATGATTAATGGTACTCTCCATTTTCCTTTTTCTTTTATTTTCATTATATATATATATATAAACAATATACTTAACTCCTTATGCTCTAATACCGAAAGAAATGAACTTTAAGACTAGTTTGATAGGGTAAGATTTAATAGTTTAAGTTTGATAATATAAAATTTAATTATAATAATATGAGATATTAGAGTCTTTAAAATTATAATAAAAAAGTTTTTATAATAATTTATACATAAAAATTTAATAAGTTTAATCTTAATTTTTTAAAATTTGATTAAATTATTTATTATTTTAATATATAAAATTATTTAATAAATAAATATATATAATATAATATTTATATTAAATAATTAATAAAATCATAATATATTATATTAATTTATTTTATCAAATTTAATATATATATCTAAAAATCATATTCATAGTGTAAATGTGAATGTAATTTACTTTTGCATTTTTTGCACCACCCTTTTTACCCATCAATAATAAGAGTATTCGTGGTTAAAATTCATCCAATGAATTTTAAAAATTCAAATTAAATTAATTAAATTGGTTCAAATCAATTTAAGTAATTGAATCATTTTGCATTAAACTCGATAAAAATTATTTATTATTGATTCAATTTTCGAATTTATAATTTTTGAATTCGACACCCAATAACACAGTCAGTCTACTCGAACACTCTTTCTCAATCTCTCCCTCCCTCTCTTTCTCTCTTATTTTAAAAGGTGCCTAAACTATGCGTTTAATGACCGAAACATTTGTTTTCAGATTCAACCTTTGTTCATTTGAAAACATTTGTTAGTGCCATAGAGGAGTAGCCCTTCCCCCATTCCGCCGCCATTGTTGTGAGCTTGACCAAAGCGCAATACTAATGAGTTGCTGCGAACGACCATGGCTTGAGAAGATGTTGACAAGCTGCTACCTGCAATGAACTAGGACGATGCAAAGGGGCTGCAAGCTGAGCGCCTGGACCCTCAATGAATTGCTGCCGATAGCTGGACCTTCGAGCTATGAGGCGCCGACACCAACATGTTTATGGCATTTGCCTTCTTTCAACTCTATATAATTGTGTTCTGTTTTGTGTTTATTTTGTAATTTGTGTTGTCTTTTGCTTTTATATCTCTTGTGATCTATGAGGTGTGAGTTGTGATTTGTATCAAGAAAATTTCTTCTTCATTTGTGATCTATGATCTGTGTTGTCTTCTTCATTTATGTTTAACAAGTCTTTAAAAAAAAAAATCCAATTACTCAAACCAAACTAACCCTGGTTTAAGTTGACAGAAAATAATTTTTAAAACTGAACTAAATCAAGTTAATTAAATTTGATTGGTTTAAATTTTTTTCATCAAAATCGAACAAAACTGACCTGTGAACATTCTTACCTATCATAGAAGGTTGAAAGGTTTTCTCTCTCTTTATTTCTTTGGTTACAAAAAACAGCTTTGACCTTACAATTTTCTCTCTTGCCCACAAGAAATGGGAATAAAATAATCCGAAAGATTTATTAGAGCTCATCCTATATCAAGAGAAATTTTTGCTTACAGACATACTTAACATATTATCCTTACATACAATTACTCAATAAATGACAACACATAAAAAGTGGGACTCAGTAAACCAAGTCAACAAAATTTGACACTATGTTTGGATGATAGGTAATGAATCCGAAAAGGGAATAACGGAAATAACTTCCTTATTTAGGAGTTTTTAAAATGCATAGAAATTAATAACACGTGGAGAATCATTTCCCTCTTCCTCAAATGCTCACTTTTTTAATAAGGAGAAACAGCGTGGATAATTATTGCCTGATTCAGTTAACGAAACTTCTAACAAAGAGAATAGAAACTATGTTCCATTCCATTCATTTCCTTTCCATTCCATTTTTATTTATTCCGTTCCGTTCCGTTAATAAAAAAACATCTAAACATAGGGTGAGATTCGGCTCGTGTAACACCGGCTCCAGCAGTCACCACTCTTTCTTTTCTTATTTTCTCTCTCTTTGCTTGTTTCATATTATGATTAACACCGACTCCAGCAACCGGCACTAATACTCCCGTTAAAAAAGGGGAACCCGCCATTAAGCTTTTCACAACCAAACCTTGGTACAGTGCAATTGTTGGTGAATAATTTGAATAGTACGCTGTTCCGGGAGGCACAATTGTCAATTGGACTACATTTTTATTTGGGTCGTTGCTGAAGTTCGGCATAGGAGCTTTTATTATTAGCCTAGCCACATCCTGAAACAGGGCTACAAATCCACCTCTCTGCATCATCCCATTTTGAGGACATTGTTCTTTCACTATTGAACGGTGCCAAGCCAGCCATATTGGCGTGCCTTCGACTGTTGCTTGCTGGCTGCAACACTCTTTTTGAGGTCCATCCCTTTGGCTCCCAAGGCTTTTCTCTATAGTTTTGGTGCCCTTGGGCTTAGAATTGAACCCAGATTTTGGGAGGAACCAGAGCTCTTCTTCATGACATTAGTCAGTTTTGGAGCTCCTTTTGGTTGCCAAGCCCCTGGACAAGCACTATGGTACTACAAATATGGAAACTGAACATGCTTCTTGCTTTTCCAAGCCCTTGGAGATTACACAAACCTTCTATCGACGATGGAGCGTCGACACCAGACAAGGCGAAGCAGAAGGAGAAAGCAAGGTTAGCTGAACGTCATTGATATTGTGGCACGTGCACCAGAACGACGCCGGGGCGATGTAGAAGATCCGTCGCTGGTGAAGGCCAAACAAGGTATTACCACTATCACATGCCGCTCCATCTGGTTTTGCTCCATGACTGGATTGTGATGAAGGCAAAAAACAAAAAGAGAGAAAAGAGGAATACACCGGGTTGCGGTGGTGGTTGGAGCTGGTTTTGCTCCATTTTTTGTGTTGTCATTTATTGGATGATTGTGTGTGAGGATGATATATTAGATATGTGTGACAGCAAGAATTTCTCACTGTATCCATCGTAGCTCAAATTTCAAGCCACAAATTTTCACCGTTACTATTTTCAACATCCTATCAGCAAGTGTTTTACTAATATGAATCTTTTTTTGTTGTTCTTCCACTCTTGGAAGTTAACCATGATATCGCCTACCAATATATTTGATGTATATCATGGTCAACAATCATCAATCATTATAATTAATCTATCCATCATTATAATCAATTATCAATTAATCATTAATATAATATATAAAATAAGAATTCTAATTTATAGAATTCTATCAAATAACAATTATGCTTTGTGACATTTATACTTCAATAAAATTATGACAAATAACATACCAATTGAGTAACATGTGTCTTACTCCATTATTTAAATAAATAAATTCAAATTTTAAATCTTTATTAACTTCATATTTATGGTAAAAATTTATCAATATTTTATCACTTCAATATTCATTATTCCAATTTTATTAATTCAAAATATATTGTATTTGGTTAAATTCTTACATAATTAATGTTAGTGTTTTTCAAATTCTTTTACAATATTATACTTAAATACATAGGAGCAATAGCAACACAAGCCAAACAATAAAAAGGTGAAAATTCATCAATTTAGTGATATTGGACTATATATACACTAAAATGATTGCAAGAAAGGCTAATTATTACACTTAAAAAGTGGAAAATGCTAATTATGTCCATTTACTTGTTTGTTTATTTGATTTGTTGTTTCATGTAAGGATGCATTGATTTTAATATGTATACTCACTTAATGGTATTCACTTGAGATTTTATATTCCTTAGTTTGTTTATAATGAACACTAGGTTAGAGTTTACTTAAATAAAATTTATATCTTCTGTAAATTTATAATAAGTTTTTCAAAAATTATATTGTAATATGACTTTTATTTGACACTTGTATGGTATTAATACTTTTTAGAGCAATGGGTCTAGGGTGAGGCTATTGACATACCCTTTAGTCTATTCACACTCCCCATTAGTTGCTTTTAGTAGTCTTATTTTAAGTTTTCTAAACTACCCTTCTTTTAATAGTCTTATTTTTAAGTTTTCAAATTTTTTTTTCTCTTCAATTGTTGGATTTGAGGCTTTTTATATGACTTTAATTTATTAAATCAAACGTGGTAATAAAATACTTCTAAACAAATTATTAATAAAGAATCATCTTATTATAATTTATGTTAGTGTAAACACTAAAAAAAGACATAAAACTCTAATGGGGAGTGTGAATTAGGGGTATTCAAAACTAATCCAAATTGAAAACTAAATTGAAATTCAAACTGAAAAATCAAAATTTAATAAAAAATGAATAAGTTTGGATATTTTTGGTTTGATCTTTGAAAATGAATAGATTGATCAGTTTTTTATTTTAATTTTCAAAACTTATTCAATCCAATCCAAACCAATTATTATTATATGATATATTTATTTGTTAAATTTATATTTTCACTTATAGTGACTCTAATTTCTTATATACTTTTCTTACTTTACTTGATCAAATGTTATGTTAAGAATGTGAAATGACTTATTTTATTCTTTATTTTTTTATTTTCCTTTTTAACAGGCTAAATTGCTTTTAACTCACAAAATTTTAGACTTAAAAAATCCTTAGTCAAAAACAAATTAAATTGATCTAATCCAAACCGAATTAGTTCAATTTTCATAATATAATCAATACATTCCAATCCAAACCGATATATATAATACTGTTTAAATTGGTTGACTTTTTAACTTATAATCGATCTAAACTGAAAAGTGAATGCCCGTAATATGAATAGACTAAAGGGATTGAGAGATGATGTTATATGGTAATAAAACTTTACATTTATTGAAATGCTCAAAATATTATTATCACTATATTAATCTTCTTTCTCACTTATTAATACCAAGGCTAAAGTTAGAGAAAAATAATTAATGACTCGTTGATTTTTAAAACGAATAAATATTTTTGGATAAAACAAAATTCTTAAATGGACAAATCAAAGTAGATAGAAGAAATAATGATTAATGTATTTCATATTTTTTTCATAAAAGCATAGTGTTATTTTTATTTAGTATTAATTTATTTTGAAATGATTATTATAGACCTATTTGAACAAATTTTATAATAGAACTATGCTAATTACTTTGGGCCATCCTACAAAGAATACTTTTGTCAATCTCTTAGTCTTGGCTTGGATAGGCATGTTTTTTATTAAATTGGAGAGATAAATTAGTCTAAATGTATGCAAACTAGTTTAGATACCACGTTACTGCAATACCAAAAAAAAAAAGAGTTAAATTTAATGTTTAAGTTGCAAAATTTTGATTTGAAACAAAAGCTGTCAATAATTATTTAATTGTTAATTTAGTATCAATTTATTTTAATTAAGCATGTTAATGTTTGAAGCGTGAATTTTATTTAATAATGATGCATAATATTTTCTTTGGCAAAAACTCTTTTGATAGTATTTAAAATAATTCAATTATATGATTATTAAAAGATGATTTGAGAAAAAAAAGCTTATTTGTGAAATTATGAAAAATGATATTATCATATACGAATATTTAAAAAATATTGTCATGTCTTATTCCAAATAAAAAAATTAGAACTAATAAGAAATATGAATAGATTAATATAAAATAAATAAATAAAAGTAAGTTTGACTTTGAAACCACTTAAGGCTAATAAAGAAAATAAAAACTAAAAATAATATTAAGGGAATGTAGATAAACAAAAAGAAGTGTCAAAAACTCCACCCACAAGTCTAATATGTAGAAAAATTCCATGGTTCATCCAAATGTAAGCATAAAGATCATTCTATTATTATTAATATAGTCAAACTTATTAAATAATGTGTTAATATTAAATATAAATATAAAACTATTTTATAATGACAAAGCATCAAAACTAAACTCTTTTATATGTCTACTTGGAACTTTAACTCCTTCTATCCCCCATTGAGAACATAACGATCCTAGTTCTTTCCTAGCAGTTTTAGCTTCAAATTTGAGCTTATGTTGAAGTTTTAAATCTAAACACACTTGTAATCCTGTTTCAATTATGTAATTAGAGATTTGACCAAAGGTAAGTTGACTATAAGGAATCTGTCTTGAATTCTGGTTTTGGATCAATACCTTAACGTTTTCAGCAAATAACTTAGGGAGGCCAGCTATAAATCGTTCTTTCCAATAATCAGCTGAGGCATCACTTCTTAAATAAAGTTTAGATAAAAACATATCCTTATACCATCTATAATCAGACATTAAAGGACAATACAGATTAACAATTTGATATGCTATTTTTTGCTAGAATTTTAAGGGTTCTCCTATGAAATGCTTTGTTAAAGTATATAAAAGAGTTGTTACTGGATCTTCATGGATTTGTCCATCATATTCTATCTTAATAGCATTCATTATAAAATCTTTTTCACTTTGATTAAGCACATTATCCCATCATCATTTAAGTTGTCCTGTAAATCCCATAACTATTAAGGAGGCTATGGTTTTATCTGAGTTATTCTTTCCTTTATGAGCGGTTGCTGCCATGGTCATTTGTTGAATAGTATCTAAAATTTGCTGTTCTCCTAATCCATCTATATTCCATTCATTAATTGCTTCGCCTATAAAGGCAACTGAATCTTCGAAAGATCTTTCTTCAAACTGAACATCAGGATACGTAGGTCTTGGATAATAATTTCTGGTTGTTGAAAGTGGCATACTTGTTTTCAATTTATTAACTTTAAAGCTTTAAGACAATCTCCTAAGCATGAAACTATAATTATGGAAGCAAATCTTAAGAAATCTTCTATTTTAACTCCTAAACGATTATCTCATGATGAAATTATCTTTATAATTCCCGAAGATTGGGTATTTCCTGAAGTATTACCCCCTCAGCCAATAAGAAATACTAGAATACGATTAATAGTTCAAGAAGGTTCTAGTATAAGAATAGGAATGCTCAGATCTAATTCCTCTAGAATAAGTAATCCAACAATAAATATTCCCTCAACAGCCTCAGCCTCCTCAAGACACTCAGTAGACGGATTCTCAATAAAAATTCATTTAACTGGTGTTAATTTCAAACCTAACATTCCTCAGCCCATTTACCAGCAGACCCATAAATCAAAATCACCAGAATATTTGCCAACTAGATCCTAAGTTATTAATACTTTAACTAAGGATGAACCTTTTTAGATAGATAAAGATTGGATCAGAAAAGATTTTGAAGCTCCTTATAATTCAGATAAAAGATATTGGTATTTTAAGAATTTTAATAAAGAACAAATCATTAACTTCAGAAAAGAATTTTATTCATATTTAATAGAGAATCATATCAACATATATTTCTTCGAATGGTTTGAAAATTATTGTAAAGAAAAAGAAATTCAAAATCCTCTTATAAGAATACCCGAATTATTAACAAATACAAAGATAATTGGTTGGAAAACAGTAAAAGGATAGTAATTTGAGAATTTTTCCTTTAGTGTGAAAATAAAAACTAAAGAAGGAATAGAAGTTGAAGCTACACCCTTTAAAGCAATAGCATCTCGAGCCTACACTCTACCTACAGAAAAAGGAAACTATAATAAAGTTCATTAAAAGCTTAACTATTCTAATCAAATTATTCATAATATGTCAAAATCTTTAGAACGAATTGACAATCAAATAAGTAATAAACCTAATGAGTATGTGACCACTCAAAATTATAATAAAAACCTAGATCCCAATAGACCTATTTATAAAATAGTTAATGTTCCAGAAGAAGATCTAAAGAATATTCATTTTTCAAAATAAAAAAATTCCATAGAAGAAATTAAGAAAAAATTAGAACAATTAACCATAGAATCATCATCGACTCCTAAACTAAATACTTTGTCAAAAATTGAAGAATTAGAAAATGAACTTTTTGGAATATTTATTTCTTTAAATCATTCTTCATAAAGTAAATTAACTGTGTATTTTCTACGATCCTTAAAGGCATTTGGGTATTCACTGCATACTTCTGTTTCAAATTTGTGCTAAATATTCTTAATCTTTTCTTGAACATAATCCTTATTTATTTGTTCTTGAATTCTTCTATATTGTATTTCTTTACTTAAAAGATTTATATGCTTAGTTTTCTTTTCTATTAGATTTATTTTAGAAATTAATGATTCTTGTACTAAATTTAATTCTTTAATCAGAAAAGGTTTTATAAATTCAAAACATATTTCTTTTCCTAAGGCATTAGTAACTAATCCTTTTTCAGTTACTGAGAATGGGTATAACAAAGATAAAAAGAGAGTTCCTAAAATTATTTGTTCAGAGATATTTTTTACTAACAAAAATGAAGTTTTATAACAAATTTTCTCTTTACATATTTTAGCATTGTTTAACTTACACTTAATTTTCATTTTATTTCCAGATGCACTACTTAACGATTTTATTGTCTTATTGTAATACTTAGTTGGAATTAATCCTTCTTGAACACAATACATATCTGCTCCTGAATCTATTAAAACTATAAAATTAAATCTTTCATCTTTAATAACTAATTCGATTGGACAGTGCCATTTATGAACAATTACTTGATTTAATAAATTAATATAAGGATCTTGTTCTGAGTTTTTGCTAGTACTTACTTCCTAACTTTGAACTATTATTTGTGCTTGTAAATTTAACATTTTAAATTCTAATGCAATATCTTTTTGTTTAAGTAAATTTACTTCATTCTTTAATTTTTTTTATTTCTTGTTGTAAATTCTTTAAAGTTACTTCATTATGTTGGGATTTCTTGAATCTTTCTAATACTTCTTTCATATCGATTTTCTGAATTTCTTGTGTACATTTCTTTTGTTTGTAATCTAAAAAATCTTTTATTTACTGAAGAAATTCTTGTTTAACAGATGATTCTTCTATATTTTCTACTATACTTAATAATGATGAAACTTGGTCTCTAGTGATTACATTAATTGTTTTTAAACATGATGAACAATCACATAATTCTGGTCCTAATCCTATGCATTCATTATTATCTTCATTATCTGTTCCTGATTCAGATGAAGAGGAGTCTTTTGTATCCCGTCTTTCATCCAAGAACTTGGATTGTAATCTTGTATCAAAGTATTCTGTAAGTATTTTGTATATCAATAAAAGTACTTTATTTCTTTTATCTAATTTTTCTCTTCTACTCTTTGAATATATATTTTTACTACTGTTGAGTCTATGTCGTCAGTCCTGTCGATACTGGTATCAGAGCCTCGTAAGGGGTTCTGAGTATCCAAAGCCTAAGGAAGGGAGAAGGACTTAGCGTTAGTTAGCCCTCGGCCCGTACATTGGTCAGCCGTGTTTGTGCCGGAGAAGGCAGGTTAGGTGGTCCCGTACATAGTGAGTGGTGGTCCCGGTAAGAGAATTCCTTCATTATGTTTAGGATATTCAAAAACTTAAGCGAACTCTCCTTTCGAAGCGGAAAGGCCTCTAGCATAGGTTCCTCACAATATAAATCTGCATCCTTTAGATTAGAAGTAGATCAAGATCAGGTTCAAGAAAATGAATTACAAATTGCTAATATTGAAAACAACCTTCAAAATTAGGCAATTCCTTATGTTCCTCCTAAAGAAATTTATAAAACAAGTACTTCTTTCTTTATACCTAAGGATCATATTCATATGTTCGAAGCTACTCATATCTTAGAAAAACTTTGTAAATTCATTAGCCTATTAAGAGATAACCTCATAGATCAACATGTTAAGGATAATTATCAGTTTATTCATATAGGGCTAATCCAAGTAGCAGCCAAAGGACAACATAGGTTAGGAAATGATAATCCTATGTTAATCCTGCTAAGAGATAAAAGGCTAAGAAAACTTCATGATCAGATTACTGTTATTTTAGAATCTAATCTACATGATGGTCTTATTTTCTTTAATTGTTATCGTAATTATACCATGCCATTAAATGATTATATGACTAAGCAAGCTTTAGAACTTAATGTTAAGATATTAGATGATGTCTTTCAAGAAGGTGCTAATCATATGTCTGTTATGTATGGAGTTCATTATAAAGTTTTATATGAAGATCAAAACTTTAAAGCTTTAAGACAATCTCCTAAGCCTGAAACTATAATTATGGAAGCAAATCTTAAGAAATCTTCTATTTTAACTCCTAAACAATTATCTCATGATGAAATTATCTCTAGAATTCTCGAAGATTGGGTATTTCCTGAAGTATTACCCCCTCAGCCAATAAGAAATACTAGAATACGATCAATAGTTCAAGAAGGTTCTAGTATAAGAATAGGAATGCTCAGATCTAATTCCTCTAGAATAAGTATTCCAACAACAAATATTCCCTCAATAGCCTCAGCCTCCTCAAGACACTCAGTAAACGGATCCTCAGTAAAAATTGATTTAACTGGTGTTAATTTTGAACCTAACATTCCTCAACCCATTTACTAGCAGACCCATAAATCAAAATCACCAGAATATTCACCAACCGGATCCCAAGTTATTAATACTTTAACTAAGGATGAACCTTTTGAGATAGATAAAGATTGGGTCATAAAATATTTTGAAGCTCCTTATAATTCAGATAAAAGAGATTGGTATTTTAAGAATTTTAATAAAGAACAAACCATTAACTTCAGAAAAGAATTTCATTCATATTTAATAGAGAATCAGATCAACATATATTTCTTCGAATGGTTTGAAAATTATTGTAAAGAAAAAGAAATTCAAAATCCTTTTATAAGAATACCCGAATTATTAACAAATACAAAGATAACAACTGTTTGGAAAACAGAAAAGGACTCAATAGTAATTTCAAAATTTTTCCCTTTAGAAACAGTGAAAATAAAAACTAAAGAAGGAATAGAAGTTGATGCTACACCCTTTAAAGCAATAGCATCTCGAGCCTACGCGCTACCTATAGAAAAAGGAGACTTTAATAAAGTTTATCAACAGCTTAACTATTCTAATCAAATTCTTCATAATATGTCAAAATCTTTAGAACGAATTGATAATCAAATAAGTAATAAACCTAATGAGTATGTGACCACTCAAAATTATAATAAAAACCTAGATCCCAATAGATCTATTTATAAAATAGTTAATGTTCCAGAAGAAGATCTAAAGAATATTCATTTTTCAAAATCAGAAATTTCCATAGAAAAATTTAAGAAAAAATTAGAATAATTAATCATATGATCATCATCGACTCCTAAACTAAAAACTTTGTCAAAAATTGAAGAATTAGAAAATGAACTTTTTGGAATATTTATTTCTTTAAATCATTCTTCATAGGGTAAATTAATTGTGTATTTTTTACGATCCTTAAAGGCATTTGGGTATTCACTGTATACTTCTGTTTCAAATTTGTGCTGAATATTCTTAATCTTTTCTTGAACATAATCCTTATTTATTTGTTCTTGAATTCTTCTATATTGTATTTCTTTACTTAAAAGATTTATATGCTTAGTTTTCTTTTCTATTAGATTTATTTTAGAAATTAATGATTCTTGTACTAAATTTAATTCTTTAATCAGAGGAGGTTTTATAAATTCAAAACATATTTCTTTTCCTAAGGCATTAGTAACTAGTCCCTTTTCAGTTACTGAGAATGGGTATAACAAAGATAAAAAGGGAGTTCCTAAAATTATTTGTTCAGAGATATTTTTTACTAACAAAAATGAAGTTTTATAACAAATTTTCTCTTTACATATTTTAGTATTTTTTAACTTATACTTTATTTGCATTTGATTTCCAGATGCATTACTTAACGATTGTGTTGTCTTATTGTAATACTTAGTTAAAATTAATCATTCTTGAACACAATTCATATCTGCTCCTGAATCTATTAAAGTTATAAAATTAAATCTTTCATCTTTAATAACCAATTCGATTGGACAGTGCCATTTATGAACAATTACTTGATTTAATAAATTAATATAAGGATCTTGTTCTAAGTTTTTGGTAGTACTTACTTCCTGACTTTGAACTATTATTTGTGCTTGTAAATTTAACATTTTAAATTCCAATGCAATATCTTTTTGTTTAAGTAAATTTACTTCATTCTTTAATTTTTTTTATTTCTTGTTGTAAATTCTTTAAAGTTACTTCATTATGTTGGGGTTTCTTGAATCTTTCTAATACTTCTTTCATATCGATTTTCTGAATTTCTTGTGTACTTTTCTTTTGTTCGTAATCTAAAAATTCTTTTATTTGCTGAAAAATTCTTGTTTAACAGATGATTCTTCCATATTTTCTACTATACTTAATAATGATGAAGCTTGGTCTCTAGTGATTACATTAATTGTTTTTAAACATGATGAACAATCACATAATTCTAGTCCTAATCCTGTGCATTCATTATGATCTTCATTATCTGTTCCTGATTCAGATGAAGAAGAGTCTTTTGTATCCCATCTTTCATCCAAGAACTTGGATTGTAATCTTGTATCAAAGTATTCTGTAAGTATTTTGTATATCAATAAAAGTACTTTAATTCTTTTATCTAATTTTTCTCTTCTACTCTTTGAATATATATTTTTACTACTGTTGAGCCTATGTCGTCGGTCATGTCGATACTAGTATCAGAACCTCATAAGAGGTTCTGAGTATCCAAAGCCTAAGGAAGGGAGAAGGACTTAGCGTTGGTCAGCCCTCTGCCCGTACGTTGGTCAGCCGTGTTTGTGCCGGAGAAGGCAGGTTAGGTGGTCCCGTACGTAGTGAATGGTGGTCCCGGTAAGAGAATTCCTTCAATATGTTTAGGATATTCAGAAACTTAAGCGAACTCTCCTTCTGAAGTGGGAAGGCCTCTAGCATAGGTTCCTCACAATATATATCTGCATCCTCTAGATTAGAATTAGATCAAGATTAGGTTCAAGAAAATGAATTATAAAGGTCTAATATTGAAAACAACCTTCAAAATTAGGCAATTCCTTATGTTCCTCCTAAAGAAATTCATAAAATAAGTACTTCTTTCTTTATACCTAAGGATCATATTCATATGTTCGAAGCTACTCATATCTTAGAAAAACCTTGTAAATTCATAAGCCTATTAAGAGATAACCTTATAGATCAACATGTGAAGGATAATTATCAGTTTATTCATATAGGGCTAATCCAAGTAGCAGCCAAATGACAACGTAGGTTAGGAATTGATAATCCTGCGTTAATCTTGCTAAGAGATAAAAGGTTAAGAAAACTTCATGATCAGATTACTGTTGTTTTAGAATCTAATCCGCATGATGGTCCTGTTTTCTTTAATTGTTATCCTAATTATACCATGCCATTAAATGATTAAATGACTAAGCAAGCTTTAGAACTTAATGTTAAGATATTAGATGATGTCTTTCAAGAAGGTGCTAAGCATATGTCTGTTATGTATGGAGTTTATTATATAGTTTCATATGAAGATCAAAACTTTAAAGCTTTAAGACAATCTCCTAAGCATGAAACTATAATTATGGAAGCAAATCTTAAGAAATCTTCTATTTTAACTCCTAAACAATTATCTCATGATGAAATTATCTCTAGGATTCTCGAAGATTGGGTATTTCCTGAAGTATTACCCCCTCAGCCAATAAGAAATACTAGAATACGATCAAGAGTTCAAGAAGGTTCTAGTATAAGAATAGGAATGCTCAGAACTAATTCCTCTAGAATAAGTAATCCAACAATAAATATTCCCTCAACAACCTCAGCCTCCTCAAGACACTCGGTAGATGGATTCTCAGTAAAAATTGATTTAACTGGTGTTAATTTTAAACCTAACATTCCTCAGCCCATTTACAGCAGACCCATAAATCAGAATCACCAGAATATTCGCTAACTAGATCTCAAGTTATTAATACTTTAACTAAGGATGAACGTTTTGAGATAGATAAAGATTGGATCAAAAAAGATTTTGAAGCTCCTTATAATTCAGATAAAATAGATTGGTATTTTAAGAATTTTAATAAAGAACAAACCATTAACTTCAAAAAAGAATTTTATTCATATTTAATAGAGAATCAGATCAACATATATTTCTTGAAATGGTTTGAAAATTATTGTAAAGAAAAAGAAATTCAAAATCCTTTTATAAGAATACCCGAATTATTAACAAATACAAAGATAACAACTGTTTGGAAAACAGAAAAGGACTCAGTAGTAATTTCAGAATTTCCCCTTTTAGAAATAGTGAAAATAAAAACTAAAGAAGGAATAGAAGTTGAAGCTACACCCTTTAAAGCAATAGCATCTCGAGCCTATGCTCTACCTACAGAAAAATGAGACTTTAATAAAGTTCATCAACAGTTTAACTATTCTAATCAAATTCTTCATAATATGTCAAAATCTTTAGAACGAATTGATAATCAAATAAGTAATAAACCTAATGAGTATGTGACCACTCAAAATTATAATAAAAACCTAGATCCCAATAGACCTATTTATAAAATAGTTAATGTTCCAGAAGAAGATCTAAATAATATTCATTTTTCAAAATCATAAAATTTCATAGAAGAAAGTAATAAAAAATTAGAACAATTAATCATAGGATCATCATCGACTCCTAAACTAAATACTTTGTCAAAATTTGAAGAATTAAAAAATGAACTTTTAAATCTTCAAGTTAATAAATTGAAAACAAGTATACTAGTTTCAACAACCAGAAATTATTATCCAAGACCTATGTATCCTGATGTTCAGTTTGGAAAAAGATCTTTCCAAGATTCGGTTGCCTTTATAGGCAAAGCAATTAATGAATGGAATATAGATGGATTAGAATAACAACAAATTTTAGATATTATTCAACAAATGACCATGGCAGCAACCGCTCATAAAGGAAAGAATAACTCAGATAAAATCACAGCCTCCTTAATAGTTAAGAGATTTACAGAACAACTTAAAGGATGGTGGGATAATGTGCTTAATCAAAGTGAAAAAGATTTTATAATGAATGCTGTTAAGATAGAATATGATGGACAAACCCGTGAAGATTCAGTAACAACTCTTTTATATACTTTAACAAAGCATTTCATAGGAGAACCCTTAAAATTCTAGCAAAGAATAGCATATCAAATTGTTAATCTGTATTGTCCTTCAATGTCTGATTATATAGATGGTATAAGGATATGTTTTTATCTAAACTTTATTTAAGAAGTGATGTATCGGCTGATTATTAGAAAGAACGATTTATAGCTGGCCTCCCTAAGTTATTTGCAGAAAAGGTTAAGGTAATGATCCAAAACCAGAATTCAGGACAGAATCCTTATAGTCAACTTACCTTTGGTCAAATCTCTAATTACATAATTGAAACAGGATTACAAGTGTATTTTGATTTAAAACTTCAACATAAGCTCAAATTTGAAGTTAAAACTGCTAAGAAAGAACTAGGATCGTTCTGTTCCCAGTGGGGGATAGAATGAGTTAAAGTTTCAAGTAGACATAAACGAGTTCAAAAGTAAATTCCTCATAAGTTAAGAATGTCTAGAAAGTACTATAAAAAACAGTATAAAGAAAAAGCAAGTTCATCGAAACCTAGAACAAAGAAAAAAGATAAGTATAGATCATCTAAGTCTAAGAAAGAAATAATTTGTTATAGATGTGGTCGAGTAGGACATTATAAAAAAGATTGTAAGGTTAAACAAAAAATTAATAATTTAAAAATTGATGAGGAATTAAAGAAATCTTTAATAGAAATATTAGTTAATAAATCTGAATCCTCATAAGAAGAATATAGCTCAAAAGAAGAAATAGTTAATCAACTAAAAGACTCCTCTAAACTCTTTTTTTTTCTATTTGAATAAGTTGTGAATAATTAAAATAATAATGATTATTAAACTTAATTGTGTTAACATAAAAATAAAATAAAAAATCATCTTCAATTAAAACATGTCATATGAAATTTAAATTATTTCTCTTTAAATAATTATATAATTTGTATATCCATTATTTTCTATTTATTATTATTTATATTTTTATTATACAATCTTTTATATTAATTCGTATAAGACACAGTATATGTATAAGATGGACCCCTCATGTTAGGGTCCATCGATGGAACAAACATTGTAAACCGTTGGATGATAAAACAAAATTAGATGGATGGCTGAGATCCATCACCTTCAACCTGAATGACCAGTAACCTGAAGTTTGGAGGAATTGCAGTTTGGTCCTCCTTGCAAGACTGGGACCTCCAACGGTTCTGGCTCGCCACCTGAACCAAGCTTCGTCGCAGGCAACTCAGAACCACCGTGAACTCCACCATCCATTTGAACCGTTGTCGCTACTGCTCCGCCTCTAAACCTGTGAGCTTGCATTGTCCAGGCCACACCACCTGCTCCGCCGCCCAACCGTTAATCTGCCATCGAGCCCCAACATGCCACGTCACCAACCACCACACTTGCATCGACATCCTCAACCACCTCTGATGAACCAAATAGCCACACACCCCAACCTCCTGCACTGCCCATCGCCATCAACCCACAAGCCTAAAACCTTCGCCATCGCGCCACCATCGAATCACTGCGAGCTCTCTGCTGCCGCATAGATGTTGGGGTTAGAGGGACAATCTGCAACCTCCATGTTCTCTTCTTCTCCAATTCTGGTATTGGATGGGGTTGGTGGGTCTGGGTGGTATTTGCAGCACATCTGGCGGTGGAGTTGGTGCGATGGGGTTTACACAGTGGAGTTATTGCCGGTGTGCTCGACGGGTTCAAAGTTGCAAATTAAAGATCCAAGCTTTTTGGGGATCTACTGAATTGTCCATGAAGCCTTTATTGTTGTGGAATACAGAAAGAGCAGAGGGCATGGGTTTGGGTTCTTGGTGGAGGCCAGAGCTCAAGCGGTGGCAAATGGGAGTGGCGGCGCGGTGGCTCAGGCGAGGTTGGACCTTGCCAGCGATGGTGGTGCTAAGAATAGTGGCTATTTCATGGTAACCAAGGACTAAACTAAAAATTAATAGGACTCAGTTATAAATATAGGAGTAAACCATTTTATAAATCTCTAAAACCTATTATAGTAGGTATTTTTGGAAGTCCATTCATAGACTAAACGTAACCCTATGTTTGGATGTTTTTTCATTAAAGGAACGGAACAGAATAGGTGAGAATAGAATGGAACATAATTTTCACTAAAATTGGAATGGAATGGGATGTGTTCCTCCCATTCCACTTCAATTTTAAAGTTAAGCATGAGGGAAGAGGGGGAAATAACCATTTTGCATTTTAAAACTCCTAAACAAGGGAACTCATTTTCGTTCCCCTCATTTCTTTTCCATTTCCCTCATTACCTATCATCCAAACATAGTGTTAAGAAATCCATGGTAAAAGCTACCTAAAACACGGAGTTTAAAGGTAATAATAACAAGTTAATAACTCACTTGATGTGAGAATGGTACATGGCATTATTTTCAACCAAAACATTTATTGTGCTTCAATTTCAGTTATAGTAACGCATTGTCTTTAATTATAGGTTAGACATACAATACATTTTTATAGTTTAGATTGCTATAACATGTACAGCTCCTTGCAAAAGTAAACAATAAAACTGAAATACAGTTCATATCATCATAGTCACCCTACCATGTTTGCATCTATATAACTCCTCAAAATTAAGTCAAATCCTCTAAAACATAAACACAATCTAAAGTTATCTTTCAAATATCTCATAGTGAAAGGCATCTTGTGCTTTTAGTGACGTAACATTTTGTTTATCTATTACTATATATGTTCTTCCATTTAATTGTTGCCTTTACAAGCATTTTGCAATCCTTATTTTCTCTTTCATTTCCAAAAACAATTTGTTTTTCATAGATTTTAGTGGCCCGAGTCTTATAACTATTTTTGTCCATCGTGCATATAAGATTTCGAAACCTTTGTATAAAAAAGAGAAACTTACTTATTACTCCTTCCATTCCTTTATATTTGTCCTTTAAAGTTTTTGTATAAAAGATAAAGATATTATTAAATAGTATCAATTATAGAGAAATATAGTTCAATATGACAAAATTACATTTTATCTATCAACGTGTGTTAGTCCAAGTAGAATGTGTTCGGATCCCTTAATTAAGCATGTGATTCTGAATTTGATCTTATGATTCATTTGTATAGAAATCACACCGTTAAGAGGGGTTTTTGATTAGGCGCCTAACCGTACTCTAAGAAATTAGTTTATCATCTATCGGGTGGTGAGATACTTTGTGAAACAAAAAAAAATTACTCTTTATCTCACTCCATTAATATTTTATTTCTCCCAAATCTCACATATTCTATAACTTTATTATGTGTAGTTATTAGGTTTAGTTGAAATAATAAAGAATAAGTGTAAAGTTAGAAAAATTTAATTAATACTTTCTTGTTATTCTCAAATGATAGATAATTTAAGACCAAAAAAATTTTAAAATGACAAAACTTAGATATAATTTTTTACATACTGGTAGTGTTGTTCTCCTATTAAATTATAATAAGCCTTATTTTTTACACATTAGCACCGCTTCATAACCCTTCAAAGTTGACATTGTTATTTGAGTTCACATCATTAATTTTATCTCTTTTGTTGATGGACACCTCTCCCTCTCATCCACACCCTAGCTTATGCACTACAAGAAAAGTCGTAATTTGCGAAGATAAATATACCACAAACAGGTTAAAATCTGCTGCAAATTGAATTTGTGACCGATGCAAAAATTGTCATTGTAATATAGTTTGCGATGGATTTAATATCCACTGCAAATTTGCGGCCACTATATCCGCCACAAAGCCGCCACAAATCTCTTAGGCGATACGCCTACTTCCGTTGCCAGAAGTACGGTGTTGCGGTGAAAAATCCACCACTAATTTTGTGACGAATTTTTCTACCGGTAATTTTGGTACATTCGCCACTAATTTCTACAAGAATTAGCGGTGAAAAAATTCGCAGCATAATTTATAGAGAAAAAAATACTTTTAATATTGTTTTATTGTTCGAAAAATCTTCAATTACAGTACAAACAATTTTTACATATTCAAATCTTCCTATCAATGCATATTCAATTAATAAAACAAACATAACAAATTATATTACTTAAACAAAGTTTGTCCAAATACAACCTGATCCATCGAAAAGTTCAGAAGAAATATAACAATCTATACAAAACTCAAACATCAATTTCAATCCATATTCTCATCATCACTGTCATCTTTATTATCATCTTCAGTATCCTCATTGTCTTCTAATAGTGGTTGTTGTTGGCCTGACTGAGTGTCAGTGGATTTTAAATATGTTTTCAATAAATTATCAATTTGTTTATTCTGTTGACGTTGGTATCGTTGAAATCACATTTTTCACTCAGAATCACATTGTTGGTTTTGCTACTTCATTTACTATTGAATCTCCTAAACTCGTTGTTAGCTCTGCTACTCGATTTGCTGTTGAATCTCCTAAACCTGATCCTTCATCTCCTCCTGCAACTGCTCCTTAACTTGATTAATATATATAAATACAAATCCATCAATTCATTCCATAACCCATCTCCAAACCCACAAAACCTGTAACATATTTTTCTTTTATGAGATAAAAATTAATTAACCAAAAATACGAAAAATTAAAAGATTGACTACATCCAACAAGTTGATTAATCAAAATACAAAAATTAATTAATTAAAAATGTTGCAGCTATTACTTAACTTGATTAATAACGTGCTCAGGAACTTGACTCGATCCAAGCCTTGAGGAGGATGACTTTCCACGTTCATAGATAGATGCTTGAGAATTAAGGCCATAAACACGACCCTTCTTTATCTCACCAACAATTTTAATCCAAAGCTCTCGACTGGCCATTTGTGTACTAGATGCCTCTTCTTCATTTGAGCACTGAGAAGATTGTTCAGCCTCCTTAACTTTGAATTCCTCCTAAAAAAGAAAATAAAAATTACGTTATAATATTGTTATAAAATGAGTTAATATTAAATTTTATAAATTCAAAAGAAATACTAACATATGCATTTTTAACTTTTGTAGAAACTCATTCATGATCTGCTTTCTTCAAACGGACGTGACGAAAGGTTTCATCAACTGTGAGCTCTTTACCCCAAGCCTTAGCCTGTAATAATGAGAAAATAAGTTAATAACAAAATAATAAAACATATTACTAAACAATTGACGATTACAGTTACCAATTTCTGTTCATGGGTGCTTGTAGAAATGCAACCATTAGTGTGCAAATATCCACTAGTGTTAGAAGCACAATTCATATTTGCTTGTTGACATTTCTCCTTATACACGCTACTAGCCTAGTGCCTGCATAGGTCTTCCCATATGCCTTCTCCAATCCAAAAAGGTCTTTGATTTAAGTTGCGTGTCTGTGCTAGCAAACCTGATAGTCTCTTCGAACTACGACTATTCTATGTCTTCCACATATGGTTATGATGCTGAGGCATCCACCAAACATAACCATTCAAAAATATTATGTAAATAATATTAAATTTAAAAAATTGCATTATTACAAAACCAAAAAACATAATTAAACAAATAAGAAATAATACATACTTGAAACTCTCGAAACCACATTTCTCTGGTATCCTTAGGTATTTCTCCTCAAGAATTCTAAGGATGATTATATCTAGATCATATAACCTTGGTAATGGCATCAACAACAGCTTTAGATGGCAAAAACCTACGATATAATTTAAAAAATCAAGTAAATATTCTCAACAAAATTTTTGAATGTGCATAACTACAAATGAATAACAAATACTTGTACACATATCCAAAATCACAATCTGGCTCAACAAACATCTTGTTTCTTTGATATGTTGCTTCCCCATTGGTAACAAATAGTGTAGAAAAATTGGGAACAATAGAATCACAGGTAGCCGATGACTCATGGGTACTCAGTGACTCACATGTAGTAGGTGACTCAGAATCATATGTTGTACCATGCAATGTATGGGAAGCATGTGACGAAGGCTGAGATCTAGGTGTGGGTATCATAATGAACTCAGAAGATGGTGTTGAATGCAAATCAGTAGTGGGTGATATTGTAACTGGGGGTGGAGATGATCCTGATGATTACCCCTAGGTGGCGTGGCCTCCCTAAATTGATTCTAAGACGTCGAGTAAGTTGCTTCTCCTTCTCCAGCCATTTTTCCCTTATCTCCTGGTGATGATGACATCTACACAAATAATAAAAATATAATGTAAATATAATTTCAAACACAACATAATAAAGTATAATTAATAACTACAACATATTAATATAATTATATACTCACAGTTAGAGGAAACATTGTCCTCATCACTATTTGTTTCATATTCATTATTGGAAGATGTTTCATCGTCGTCGTCATTAAAACTTTTTTCTTCTTCGTCATTTTCATGTTGGCTACTAGTACCAACATCTTCAACTACATCAAAAATCTCATTAGTGTCTTGCAAGTGGTCAATGAGATCCATATCAATAATTGGATCCACAAGAGTCATAGTATCATCTTAGAATGCAATTTCTTGGACACTTTCAATTTCAACTCGATCTCATGCTTTGGTCTTTATTACCACCTACCATTGGACCTTATCATTTTTCTTTCTAGGATAAGGAACGTAATACACTTGTCTCACAGAGGAAGCAATGATAAAAGGATCAAACCTCTCATATCGTCTAGTGTGTCGGACCTCGACAATCTTATAATCTTTGTGAACTCTTGTACCTCTATTAATCATAGGATCAAACCATTCATATTTAAAAAGAACTATTTTTTTTGTTCCCCAGGATATTCTAACTCAATCACATCTTTTAGTATTCCATAATAATCATTTTGGCCTTTAAAAAAATGTCAAATAGATATGTAAAAATAAAGAAATTGTCATTTGGCAAATTAGAAAGATTAAGATTGAATAAGATGGTAAGTTTGTTGTTTAACTAAAGAAATAGGGCATGAGATGTATCACCGATCAACAAGGAGCACAAAAAATGGCTTATTTGCGAGGATGGTTTGAAGGTCACGATGAGGGTGGAAATTGGTGATATAGTCCAGCCTGATCTCCACTATATCAGCACCTTGTGCCTTTGCGATGGAGGCGCGATGCAGCAGGAGTGACAGCGGGAGCTGTGCGGTGCGGTGTGATGAGCTTGGGGCCAACGGTGTGGTGCGATAGAGAGCCTTTGGTAAGGGAGATAGGCTAATTAATGAGCCTTGATATAAGGTAGATGCTATTTTAAATCTGGCACTCTTTTTTTAAAATTATAGTAGAATTTGCGGTGAATTTTTTTGCCGCAATTTTTTTTATTTTTTATTTTAAAATAAATTTATATTTTGTTTAATAATTTGAGGCGAATAGTCTCTTTTTTATATAAATAAAATTCACGGTGAATGTGTTGCCAAAAAAAATTAGTGGGGAAAAATCCACCGCAAATAGATCCACCGCAAAATTCATCGCAAATTGAGATGGATTATAATCCACCGCAAAATTCGTATTCAAATCCATCGCAAAATATCCGCCACAAAAATGTGTTTTTTTCTTGTAATGATGCCACCTTTGACTATGCTCTCTCCCAACGCCATTGACTTCTTCGCCTCTATGGCGACTTTGTCATCCACCAAAATTGTTCATGCACTGCCTCCATCCAATAACAGCATTGTCCCTCTGGTGACGAGCGACATCATGCTTGGCAATGAGTATGCTCAAGAGGTAGCTATCCATCTCCTTAGTGAAGCACCTCCCCTCAATGTCAATGGATCAAAGGTTGATAATGGTGCTCCAACTAGTTTTGATTCCAATGGTAAGGGTTTTGCATCTACTCTTTTTATGTTATGTTTTTTTTTCTTCCAATGTATTTGTTTGCTAGAATAATGATGCTCCTACAAGCTTCAATTTGTTTGCTGCTATTTTTTTTTTGGTCAGTTTCCATATATCCTACATATCTTAGTTACTGCATTCTAAGTGTTTGATAGAATGTCTTAGTGACGTTGTTTTATCATTTTGTGCTTGGGGTTGCTGTTTAAAAATTATGTGCTAAGGTTCATGCACTTGAGTTATTATTGTAAATTTTTCACAAGTGCACAGATCGTTCAAGTAGTAAAATAAAGATTATTCCCTCGAGGATCGATTGATTACTAACTTCTACGAAAATTTTGATTATTTAAGCAGTAAAAGAAATAATAGTGAAAGCTCAATTAAAATCAAGACAAAAATCAAAGGAATAAAGTAAGCAAATAAATCTAGAAAAGTTAAGATTTAACAAAGATTTAAAGGCCTAGGACTAGGAATTCACTATACTACCCCATATGATAAATTGTAATCATATATTTGCTAATGTTCAATTATGTTATTGAAAGCGATTTGTCCTAAATTGGTTAAAGCCCAATTTATTGGCACTAAAAACATGTTAAAACTCCATCAATCGCATTCTCATGATAATTAATCCAAATTCCAACCTATTAAGTTTTATGACAATCGTTTTCTTCATGAATGATTTAAGCCTATGTCTAGGTCTTAATTCCTAAGTTCAACTCTTAGATTATCTAGCAATTAGATTTCATCTTTCGATCCTTCACCTAAAGCCTAAGATCATGTAAATATAGCCGGCTACATACCACAAGCATTAAGCATACTAAGAATGAATTAAGAACAATAATTTTTCATTAACAAAGAATCAAATTAATAATTCAACATAGAAAAGTAGAGAGTTGCATCCTAATCCTAGAAAAGGAATTTAGTCATTCATGACTAATATAGCATAAACAAGAGCAAAAGTTAAAGAAACAACCATGATTCTATCTTAAGAAAATAGGAAAGAAAAAAGATAAAAATAGAAGATGGAGAAGATGAAGAAGGAGAAGATGTCTTCAATGGTTGAACTTCAATTACTCTACACTTGTTTTTAAAACCCTAGCCTCCAATCTTTAGTTGCCTGTCGTCGCAAAAGTCTACTTTAGGTTTAGGAGTTTGTTTTTAATTATAATATTTGGGGGGGATCTGCTGTTTTTACGCTCAGGAGACCTCACACGGCTGTGTCTAAGCTCGACATGACCGTGTGAGTTTAAAAAATAGTGTAACTTTGACGTAGAAGGGAGACACGACCGTGTGACATAGAGACACATTCGTGTGACATAGAGACATGTCGTGTCTCTTAAAAAAACTAGACATAAGCGTTTTTCAAGTTAGACACGACCCTGTCTAACTCCTCAATCGTTCACAGGGCCTTGTCTAAGCCAAAATGATCTTCTTTTGCTTTGAAAACGCAGTGTCTTCACTTGTTTTCACTCTAAATGTGATAAATCTCATTCAATCTACAAAAATAAAGACAATGATAAGAATCCATTTAAAACTCATTAATAAACATAAATAATTACTAGGATTCATCTAAATTTATTCAATATAAGACTATAAAATATAGGCTTATCAGTTATGCTTGCACCTATTAAGTCTTACATAAAGTCTTGCTAAACCTCATTCAACAACAAAAAAATCTTGCCAAACCTTAAAGATCAAAGTGGTATTATTTGATTGGTTATTGTGGATATTGTGTGATTTTCATTCTACCATGATTTGGGACATTGTGATCTAGCTCTAAATAGAAGTTGATCTAATTTGTGAATATTTAATCATAATGGTTTGCTTGATTCTCGAGGGTGTTACTTGCACCACTATGACTTAACTATTAAAAATTGTATGTAACATCTCAAAAATAGTTATATTATAAATATCATTTTATGATTTTATGATTTTATGAATGTCAAATTCCCACATCAATTTTAATTTTTCTCTTTTTCTCACTATTTTGACAAGGATAATACAACTACTATGAGAACTTTGAGCACCATCGTAGAAAGGTCAACTGGGAACCAACTCGAGGGAGCTTTGAGGTTTTTGTTTTGAAGTTTTTGAGCAATAAAAGACAATCATAAAATGTGAAAGATGCCTATATGAGAAGAATCTTTTAGTTTAGTTGTTTAGGACTCTTTTTTAGATTCATAGTTTTCTTTGGTTCTTTGCAATTGCAAGTGGCTCGTTGTTTCTTGTCGTACTTGTTAAGCTGAATTTTAATGAACATTGGAAATGCTATACTCTTTAAAGCTCTATGCCTATGTTAATTTGACAAATACTTTGTCCATTTTACTTTAAAATAAATATAAGTGTTGAAATGCTCCTCATCAATTGAGGACTATAATCTAGATGACACCAGAAATTTTATATTTGTATGATAGCCAAAAAAATCACGTGGATCATTAGGACTATAATAAGCATAAATGTTATCGTGATTGATAAGTTAATGTTAAAAATAAAATGCACTAGTACAGTAAAAGAATGCACAATTTGTTGTAATCAAGAAAGAATGCACTAATATATTCATCAAATCTCTTTAAAACTATGTGCAATACAATTTCCAAATGATAATGTATCTGTACAATTTGCTTTTTAAAATAATCTACTATACAATTTTCATTATAGCAAAACTTGGCTACAATTTTAGTGCATTAAACCTATATATTATAATAAAATGTAAGCCCAATCTTGAATCAATGCCAGAGAATAAGAAATTTCCTATCTCCTATATCCGTCCATTTTACATGTCTTGCCAAATCAGAATGACACGAGGCATTTTCTCTAAGACCAATCATAAGAATTATAAATCCAATAATATGATATGAAGCATATCTTCAGAAACTAAGCCTGAAAGGAACGCTTCTCTTGCTTCATGAGTAAGAGACCCAGCATTATAAATAATCAAGAAACAATCATATGACATAAAGGGGGAAATAAACAAGACAAAAAAAATAAAGGAGCATTTATGCAATGTGTCAATTCAATAATCTTTATGAAAATTGGCAAGCTCATAGCAAAGCAACCAAATAGAATATCGAATACAAGCAATGGACAAATCCTAGCAATTGGAAATCAATTAATTTTTCTCCAAAATAATTTTTTTTTCAAGATATACTTGTATCATATATAACTTAATACTTTTCTATTATGCTCTAATTGGACATCCTCACATTGTTAATTCTAAACTAATTTGTTAAATTAGTCCATCAATTCTAGACTTATTACCATCCATTTGTCCACTAAACCTAGAAAAAGCACCATGACTATGTGAAATCCATGATGATTAGATGATGATATAAATGTTCAATAGTAAATGATCAAATTTCAACAAACAAAAGTGCTTCAAACTTATTAAATAGACTCACTAAACTACATTAGATTTCTAACTAAATAACTTGACCAAGTCCATTGCTACTGCACCTCTTTTACTGTTAATAGATCATTGACAAGCCAACAATGAAATCATGTATCAGGGTCATACATACACAAATATACTCACTTGGAGTTACAATAAAAATGTATTTATCATCAACTAAACTAGGACACAAGTGTATAAACCGACTAGAGAATTCATAATATACCTCAACAACCCTTCATTTAATTCATTCTGATTTCTCTTGTTGAAACCACACTTTGAATTACAATCTAAATATGAAAAAAAATTCAGATCATTGTAACCGAATCATATATAACTTAAGAATATGAACCTTAATTAGCACAGAACTTAAGTGCATGAACCTTAGCACTTAATAGGTGCAAGCATAACTCAAGTGCCTGAACCTTAGCACATAATTTTTAAACAGCAACCCCAAGCACAAAATGATAAAACAAGGCCACTAAGACATTTTATCAAACACTTAGAATACAAAAACTAAGATAGGTAGGATATATGGAGAGTGACAAAAAAAGAAGCAACAAACAAATTGAAGCTTGCAGGAGCACCATTATTCCAGCAAAATAAATTCCAACAAACAAATGTAATGGAAGAAAAAAAACCATAGCCTAAAAAGAGTAGATGCAAAACCCTTAACATTGGAATCAAAATCAATTAGAGCACCATTATCAACCTTTGATCCATTGACATTGAGGGGAGGAGCTTCACTAAGGAGATGGGTAGCTACTTCTTGAGCATGTTGATTATCAAGCATGATGTCACTCATCGCCAGAGGGACAATGCTGTTGTTGGATGGAGGCGATACATGAGCAATTTCGGTGGATGACAAAGTCGCCATAGAGATAGAGAATCCAGTGGCGTTAGGAGAGAGCATAGTCAGAGGTGGCATAAGCTAGGGCGTGGATGAAAGGTGTAACACCCTAATACAATTATCTCAATATAACTTATATATATAGAAATGAAGCATTAAATGTGTTACTTCTATTCTTACTATCTTACTAAATCAATATAATTAAACAATTAAATATGGAGAGTCATAACTAAAAAGTTATACACATAAATAACAATAACCTCGAAGGCAAAATGTTATACATACAACATTTACATTCTCAAAGCTAATATAAATAAATACATCAACTTTTTTTCTATTAAAGAAACAAATAAAACTAAACTACATTAGCTCTTATGTTACTTTATCTTCTTACCCTTTTAGAAGGCATTGACCTGCTATTACCATGAAAACACAGAAAAAGGGTGAGAACATGCAATTCTCAGTAATATTCATACAATTCATGGCATTATACAATGTAAATTGTATACATATCAGTCTAAACTATATCAACATTATACAATTGCTCATACAACTGTATAACGTATCAAAGCTTTCTCACATCTACTTAACCTTATAATACTCGAACTTAAACATAATAGATTATGGTTGTTACTAGATATCAAATCTCTATTCAATATCTCTAGAATATTCACATGCTACTGTTATGTAAAGGTTCACTAAACACAACACATAATCTATAAGTTTAAGTCCCTTACTCATATGATAAGAACAACTATCTACACAATTGTAATGTATCACAACTAGTTCATTCATAAACTTGTTATAGGTACTACACATATAACCTCTTTCTATGAATAAACTCACTAACTTTGAAATATAGGATTAACAACAAGCAATGGGGTCTTTACTCCATGCCACTCGAATATTTACATTCTCTTACTCTATGTAAACTTTCACTAAGTCAATCACTAACCTTAAACTCATAAGCATACCATCAATGATATTGACCAACTGCCCATACAATTGTACAATATCATATATCCTAGACAACTGCCCATACAATTGCCAAGGAACAGGAAATGTATATGATTGTGTGTATGTGTCACTTGCTTATTCCAAACTCTCTTTAAATTTGTAGATAAGAAGAATGATTCTTCAAACTACCGAATAATATGTGGGCTAGTTCCTACTCACTCTAGTGAGAGTACTATTTTCACTACATATAAACTAGTAATCCTAGCACTAATGAGCAAGTAGGGCTAAATCCTCACTCAAAGAGACTTTTGGACTTTCCCCTCTATCTCTTTTGGTCATGTGATTATACATCATTAAAGATTACTCTACTTTAGAATTAACAAGTAACAGGAAGCTATGCAGCATTATGCATAACTCATATAAAACCACCACATTAACTCATCACATGGTTCTCTCTAACTAAGTGAAGAACTAAACTCTAATAAACATGTACTCTCAGCTCACTTCTAACTCGTAAAGGAGTTAAGTAATCATACTTATGATACTTATATCTACCTTACCTTATTCTCACACCACAAGCGATAAACTATGCTATCCTAGTGTACTCAAGGTCCTAGATACCTACTTTAGGCAATTCCTGACTATTAGAATGCTTAAAAACTGGAATTTCTATACTATCTTTATACTAAATCCATTCCTGCATCACTAACTTCACTTTCTCTCTTAGGAGCAACTCATGCACTATGACAAGTGACTATTGTCAACCAAACTTAGCATTACTTGTATCTCGTTTACCCTATCCTCATCACCTTATTCGTGATATTAAATGCAACTTTATGTTGCCTAAGTGTCTAGATACCTACCTATGACAATCCATTACTCTTGGTTGCACTAAGGTCTCTTACTTTCCTATATATGCAAGATGATGTTTCTATCTTAGAAATACCCCTATTAGTGTCTCAACACACTCTACAAGGCATATAAAAGTGATCCTAACAAGTAGGGAAACTTATTTCATCTTTCTTTTTCTCGATGAATTCTGATGGAAATTAAACAACGGGCGAAAATGTAATTGATTGAATTTAAGATATCAATATAGCGTTCACTACCCTAGATCTAAAAGAAATGGAACCTGGCATTATGGATGGAAAAGACATGCCTTGTTCTTGATTTTGATTGATCGGCGCCGAAAGAAGCGCTCAATACCAGAGCGAATTGAGTGCCCAATGCTCGCGACGCAAAGTCTTTGAGAAGAGAGGTAATAACCTCTTTATATAGAAACTAATAATGGGGCTCCCTAAAGCCAAGAGAGAGCGATCACATAACTATTGAATAACCCAACCCATCATAGAATTTATGCATTATTTACTATTCTATTGGAACATAACCAATTCCAATCACTCAAAATCAGTTTCTATGTGGTTTCTAGTGTAACATCCTAATACCGATACCCTAATATATGGTATGTACACCTGAATAAACAATATCAGTCATGCTACTTCTAACTTAAACCTCAACTATTCCATAACATTTAAGTAAATAATTATGGAGAGTCATAATTAAAATCATACATATAAACATTATACATACAACTTTTATATACTCAAAGTGAATATAAATAAATACATAAGCTTTGAACTAAAAATATAAAAACTAAACTCTTCTAGTTCTTCTATTACTTTGTCTTCTTACCTTCTTGTAGGGCCTTTACCTGAATTTACATAGAAACACAGCAGGGTGAGAAATCATAATTCTCAGTATGAGTAACCAATACCTGTATTTAAACATTTATGTAGCAATCATATAATCCAACACTAATTCATGCATATAACTTAGCCATTCTCAAGAACTGCGTTCCCTTACATTTCTCTGTGTGGAAAAGGTTAAACAGCCTTTAGATTATCTGGTACTAAGTGGATTGTTCTATCACACAATTTGGGTATGTACTACTTCCACATTATCATATCTTATCCTACACCTGGCATAAAGCTTAACTCGTCCATAGCCTATCATAGGATATACTCATCCTTAGCCTAGCATAGGATATAACTTATGCTTAGCCTAGCATAGGACTTTTCTAGTCCACCACCTAGCTTAGGACATCTCTAGTCCACCACCTAGCTTAGGACATCTCTATGAATCAACCTTATTACATAAGGGTTCCATTTATGGATCAACCTCACTTGCATAAGGGATTCATCTCTATTATTCAACCTCATTGCATAAGGGAACCTATCTCTATGGCTCAACCTTATTGCATAAGGGAACCATTTCTATGGCTCAACCTCATTGCATAAGGGAACCTATCTCTATGGCTCAACCTTATTGCATAAGGGAACCATTTCTATGGCTCAACCTCATTGCATAAGGGAACCAATTTACTAAGTTCAACCTCACTTACATGAGGGATCCATTGCTAGGACTCAACCTCACTTACATGAGGGAACCATTGATAGGGCTCAACCTCACTTGAATGAGGGAATCATTGCTAGGGCTCAACCTCACTTGCAAGAGGGAACCAAATCTGCTACTCCACTCAATCCCAACTTAATGAGAGAATATAGTATTCTTCTTAAAACTAGCATAATCAACTCATCTTTGACTACAAGCGAGTGAATCATGCCTATAACTTTCTTCTTAAACTTGTTTCTAAACTACCTTACCATCACATCACTAATGGTATTATAAACCACACTAATGTGATAAAAGGTCCTAGACTTTTTCTCCAAACAAATCCTTCTCTTGAAAAGTTTGGAAACTCAACTTGTTCTTATATACTAGGTAATACATTCCTTAATGGAATATCCTCATTTGCATATTAACATACTTCAAAAAGCATGTATAAAGGGTTCCTTCTAGTAGGGAATTCCATCTAGTCAAGATAAAAATCTTGAGAAAATGAATACTGGGCGCCTGGGCATTCTCTACCATGTGTTTGAGCGCTGTCCTGGCCAAGACCAGCTCTGATGTGTTCTACGACTAGCGCTTAGGTGCCCTAAACACAACGCCTAGGCGCCGGCCGCGCGGAAGCTAAAGCTGAGCTACTAGGCGATGGGCGCTTAGGCGCCCTACACACAACACCTAGGCACTGGTTGCCCAGAATGGATTCTGTAGAATTCTGCAGAATCCGAGATTTGTTCATTTGGGACAAATTTCACTCCCAATAATTTAAGATTAGTTTTCTTGTGATTTCTAACACCAGTCCATGTCTCTAAACTTGTTGCAACTCTCATATAACCTATTGATTCTCTTGGGTGTAAATTTAGGTTCCAAATTACACTAACTCCATCTATTTACTAATTCCTCATCTATGAACCTACATGGTTTGGGTTGAGCCATAAATGGTCATCTAACATTCATTGAGCTAAAATTAACTTAACTTAATCCTTGGTATCAAGAATCAAGCTAAGAACTATGATTTGACACTCTAAATCCCTTTTTCCATTCAAATCCCTAACCCCATTCAAAAGAATAAAGAGGGAAAAAGAATAGAAATCCCCTACCTTATGATTGGATGAAGATCTTGAAGCCTTTTAATCTTACTCTTGATCTTCCTTGGGTCCTTCTTCTTCTCTTCCTCTTCCCCTCCTTTGTTTCTTCTCCTTTCTCCCTTTCGTTTCTTTCTTTCTCTATTTCTGCCGGGGACTTCATGAGAGAGAAAAGAGAAAATGAGGAGAAAATGGCAAACCTGGAAACTTAAGTTTCGGTACTAAAACTTATATCTACTAAGGACACTTGAATCACATTAATTCAAGTTTTCTAACTTCCAAAACTTTAGAATAATTACTAGGATTCATCTAAATTATTGTTTCACTTTTATTCTCTTTTTCCATATACAATCTGGTCACAAGTATTAAAACGATAAATCTAGATTAGAGAATACTTAAAAATACCAAACGAGGTCTAGAGATATTATGCTCAAAATTTAACTACATCTTACTTAACTCATTTGTGACCTAGAAACAAGTTATTCATACTTGTTTCCCTCAACTTAGCCTTTAAAGTTATTTTTTGAGTTATTTTAGGTTACTTTTCATTTTTCAGATTGCAATAAATTATCCTAAACTAATTCAAATTCCTTGTCATAGAAGGTAAAACAACCTTTTAACAACAAGTATAGACTACCTTTGTAACCTGTTTACCAGCCTAACATGTTACTGAGGGTGTTACATCTAGCACCACTAACACTATCTAAAAATGTTGTAACAGTTATACAACTCATTAGCTTACTTAATCATGGATTAGTGGTTAAAACCATAATTTCACAAACCTAACTCCTATGTTCTAACTTAAGGAACTAAACAAATTGGTCCAAAGACCAATTCATCTATCTTGAATCCAACAAGCTGAAAATAGCTAAATTCGACTAATGGAAGCAAGAACTGAGTAAGAAAATAGATTTTTGCTTCTTAAAGTCCATTTCCTCCATCTATGTGACCTAACTCCTACCATAGAATTGGTGAAGGAGAATATGAGATTTGAGGCTAGAATCCCCTACCTCTTGAAGACAAGATGATCCTCAAGTTTTTCCCTTGATCTTCTAGTTCCCTTTGGCTTCTCCTCCTCTTTCCCCTCTTCTTTCTCCCCTTCAATTGCTTCTTTCTTTTCTCTTCTCCTGTTTCTGTTTTCTTCTATTTCAGCCGTGGTAGATAAGAGAGAAATAAGGAAGTAAAGTCCTACTTTGCCACTTAAGTCATATACTAGAACTTTATATCTGTTAAGAACACTTGAATTTTGCTAAAACGAGTTTCTTAACTTCCAACAACTTTAGAATAAATACTAGGATTCATCTAAATTATTGTTTCACCTTAACTCTATTTTTTCATATCTGCTACTTATTAATCAAGGAAACATTAAACGCATGAAAATATAATTATATGCTTAAAAAAATATCAAATTAACTCTAATTATTCTCAAATTTTAACTACATCTTCTTCCACCTATTTGTGACTTAAAAACAAATTCTCTATGTTTATTTCCCTCAACTTAGCAATTTATACTACTATCTAAGTCATTTCAAACTACTTTTTATACTTTAGGTTACAACAAAATATCTAAACAAACTCAATTTATCACAAAATTTAACTAATATGTTAAATAAATAATATGCTATATTTATACTTATTTATAAATCTAACATGTTTTTCGGAATGTTATAAGAGAGAGAGGCACCCATCAATCAAAGAGATAATGTTGACGGTGTGAATTCAAATAATAGTGTCAACTTTGAAGGGTTACGAAGCGGTGTTGATGTGTAAAAGATAAGACGTGTTATAATTTAATAGGAGAATAACACTACCAATATGTAAGGAATCGTATCTAAATTTTCTGCTTTTTAAAAAGACAAATATAAAGGGATAGATGGAGTAATAAGTCAATTTCATTCATTTAATGCTTTTCCGAAGAGATAGAGCGCTACTACTTCAAAATAAATTCAACAATATTTAGATTTTTGTGAAAGTATTGAAAATAAGATTACCATTACTTTGCTTACTCTCTCTGGTCATTTTTATTTGTTCATTTAGGAATTTTGTTTTGTTTAAAATTATCTATACATTTAGAAAATTAATGAGTCATCAATTATTTTTTCTAATTTTACCCTTAGTATTAATAAATGAGAGAGAAGATTAATAGTACGATAATAATATTTTGAGCATTTTAATAAAGACATAATTCAATCAATCAAATTAACTTTGCTTATAATCAAAAACTTTTAATGATTATTTTAATTCTTGTACAATAATTTTAATGGATAAATAAAAGTGGATGGTTGGAGTATTTTTCATGTTGCATGTGTGGAAGGAGAGATTCTTAATTGTACTCGGAGCATGAAAAAGAATAATTCTAAGTTTAAACGATCGAGGTAATTCGAAGATTTCCAAATTATTATTTATTGAGTTAGTTTAAGAAAGCCATCATAGAAATGCACCAATATCTAAATATGTTTTTACATATGTCAAATAATTATTTGACTAAAAATTTCTCACATGAAATTTTTTTTGTTTTGTATCATTGAATATATGTCACAATAAGTATAAAAAAATGTAATTAAAGTATAAGATAATGATGACTCACAAAATTGACGTGACACATATTGAATAGCTAGAATAAGAGAAATCTCTTTTTTTAAGAATACTTAATAATTTCTCATATGAAAATATTGTTTTTCTAATATTTCATGGCTTTTTAACTACAAAATATACATTTGAAATTTGAGATGTATGAATAAGAATTGACATGGAAGGACTAATTGATAAAGTCTTTTGCAAGTGATTGAAAGGACTTGTGATTAAATCTCACATTCTATTTTCTTTTTTTAAATAATGTGTGTGAGTCATTTATTGGTTGAAATCTATAAAAAAATTTATATCAACTATCAATGGCATAATAATAATAATAATAATAATAATAATAATAATAATAATAATATGGCATAATAAGAAGAGACTCGATTAAACTATAACTATTTGAACTAAGTTGGACCTCATTTTACTTAAATTTCAAGTCGACCAAGATCGAATCTAAAATTTGAGCTGAAGGATTTTTCAAGCCAATATCAAATTATACTTTGGATACTTGGCTTGACTCGACATTATGTATACATATGTTTTTAAAGTTTTTTAAAAATATGTCATTTAAAATATTTTTTTTTTGGGTTAGACGCTTACCCATGCGCACATGGATATGCTAACGTGATATCTTTTTTCAAACTATTTTGATATATATACCTGTAAACATTTAGTTTTCCGGCCAAATTAAATTTTGTCAATTTATTTGGTTGAAATAGATATTTTATTTCTTTAAAAAATATAAAAATTCCTTCAATTGTTGAGCAACCTTGGGCTGGCCCGGTATAACATAGACTCAAGTGACTTTTTCTTTTTCAATCCATTATGACGGTGGTTGACCAAAAAAAGAACAAATTTATTATGATGGTGCTTACTGCTTAGAACCATAAACTCCTTTGACATTGACGACCTTATGATTTTTTTTTTCTTCAGTGGTTTTATCACATTTTTAGGCATGAGATTAATCTTTATTCAATATACTATTTCCTTCTCCACAAGTGTTTCTTACAAGTTCAAACCACTAATAATGTAATGATTTCTCAATTGTTAAGTTCAAATTTATTTAACACTTGAATCACCTTAATCGGTGATGACCTTGCAATTTATCATTTAATTATCCACCGTTGTATAATCTTGCCTACGTAATACTGCACAATAAAAAAGAAAAATATAATTTAAAAAAAATTTATCAAAATTCAAAGATAATAGTTAAGATAAATCAAAATAGTAAGAATCATCAATCCAATGCTCAATAACAATAACAACTCACTTTAAGTCATTGATGTGGCAATTGACCAATTGTGGTCCATTTTTTATTTCACATGGCAGTTTTGGTGATTTTTTATTTATTTATATTTCATTATTGAAAATGAAACACATTCTTACAATATGATTAAAAAAAATTGCTGTGTTCAACGAAAAATTTCACCAATTTTGTTCGATGGATTAATATGGCAGCCATATGATATATGCATAATTTTAAATTGGGGTTACATTTACAAAAAATATAATTGATGCGACCATAATTGAACTCGTAGACACTATCAAAACCTTAATACTATGCACCAATTACAATTGTAATTTGTGGGTCACAATTTTAAACCATGAATCTACGTATTGTGGTCCCCATATTTAATCAACGGAATCCATTGTCCGTCCATGAAACATTTATGTTCGATGTAATTTTTTTCTTTGTTGTTTTACAATTTATGAAAAGGATGGTATGATACAAAAATAGTTTATTGAAGGCTCAAATTAAAAGAAATTACAAGTTTATGATACTGTATAGCACTTTCTTTTTTGTTTTCAAAATATTTTTTATTTGATTGCTGAGAAATTAATATTTTAAAATATAATAAAATATTTAAACAAAAATTCTTTTTAACAATATTATTTTTATATATATAAATTTTAAAATCAAACATAAAATTATACATTTAAAAGATTCGAATTATTCCTACTCGACTAAACATACATCGTGTAGCACTTTAATTTATAGAAGGATAAATAGAGTGCCTATATATCAAAAACCCGAAACCCCTGTCCCTTGAATTAATTAATTAGTATACCTTTACCAAGTTGTCATTGTCAATATATATCCTTCGTTGTTAAGAAACTTCATGATTCGATCGGTCGGTTGATATAGTTGATGGGGGTTAATAGGATAGGATAGCATATGTTATGCTATTAATAATTTAGATTGATAAACGTGCTCTTGTAAAATTCAGTTAAGATCACAATTACACAAAAATGAAACTGTCACTTAACCCTTGCGTTGTGTTGGTAATGGTAGTAGAGAGATTAAATTATTATTATTATTATTATTATTATTATTATTATTATTATTATTATTATTTTATTTTAAAGGAGAGTACAGAGATCGAAGGAAAAAGGAAAAGTAAAAAAGGTTTGGTTGGCAATGACATAACCAGACGTGGATCTCAGGGCTGAGCCTTAGCGCGTGTTAATGAATTTTGGTTTGTGTTGCAAATCAAGCACCGGACTGCCATGAAATGAAATGAAATAAAATAGGGATAGGGGATAGAGAGAGAAAGAGAAAGAGAGAGAGAGAGTGATAAAGTGCTGGAAATTAAGAAACACATAGCCATCTTCAATTCTGTTCACTCGATCCTGCCCTTGCATATATTCCCTTGCTAGCTAAACCCACTCAGTATAATAGTAATCGCTATATATAGATTGAGATTGAGATTGAGATGAGGAACCTGGAATCATCATCATCACGATCGTTGCCAGCAAAAGCAACAAATAATAAGAAAAAGAGTGGTAATGGTACTACCATCAGTAGCACTACTACTCCGTGCTGCATCAAGGTTGGGTTGAAGAAAGGGCCATGGACTCCGGAGGAAGACGAGGTGTTAGCTGATTACATCAGGAAAGAAGGAGAAGGGCGTTGGAGAACCCTCCCCAAGAGAGCTGGCCTTCTCCGCTGTGGCAAGAGCTGCCGCCTCCGCTGGATGAACTATCTCCGCCCCTGTGTCAAGCGCGGCCAGATCGCGCCCGACGAGGAAGATCTTATCCTCCGCCTCCACCGCCTCCTCGGCAACCGGTATATCTGTATCTATATATCTTGGGTTAGGGTTTTTTTTTTCCATCAATTTCCCACCACAAGCATCACTGGGTAGGGTTAGCTTTTTAATTAGGTTAGCTATATCAAGCTAGGGTTTAACGTACTTACCTCTATTCATTATCTATATGCCTTCATTTTCTTTAATCAATAATTGATCTAGCAATTAATCTGATCATCTGGTCACTCATATATATATATATACATGCAATCTTAACAGGTGGTCTTTGATAGCTGGGAGAATCCCAGGACGAACAGATAATGAGATCAAGAACTACTGGAACACCCATCTCAGCAAGAAGCTCATCAACCAAGGGATTGATCCGAGAACCCACAAGCCTCTCAACCCGCCATCTACTCCCTCTTCATCCACTACTCCACCTTCTAATCATTCATCCAAACTTCCTCCTCCAAAAATCACCAATCACCAAACCCCATCTACTCATCATCCTATTCACAATCACCCCATTCCTAATCCTCATCATCATCTCATTATTGTCAACCAAGACTTTGATCCCAAGAGCACCACCCATGATCATTTGGATCAATATCAACAAGCTCAAGCAGCTGGGAAAACCGTAGCTAGTAATGCTTATGACAATGTTAACCCAGCAGCTGCTGCTGCCAGTGCCACCGTTGATGTGTCTGCAATGGGTGTAATTAGAAGCAACGATCATCTACTTACCGCCAACTATGAGCATGACGATGATATAAATTATTGTTCTGATGATGTCTTCTCTTCCTTCCTGAATTCTTTGATCAACGAGGATGCTTTTACTGCCCAGCACCACCTGCAATCTGAGCCTCCCAATGGGCATAACATTGCACTACCTTCTGACGATGATCATGATCCTTTTATTTCAATCACCACTGCATCTGCACCGCCACCTTATGACCTTGGTGTTGCCTGGGATTCGCCTGCTACTTTGAGCCAAAACGACCCCAACTCCAAGAGGGTTGATTGATGATCACAAGACGAATAGCATTTCTCAAGTATCTAGTGCATGCATGTTGATTGCAGTCGGTTAATTACTTCATATCAAGTTCATAGCTACCAAGAGTAGTACTGGGATTTTTATATATATGTATGTTGTCATGTTTGTCATGGATTCCTATATATGTTGTATTTTAGTCATGGATGTGTGTGTTCACTTTGTTGTATTTTAGGCATCATATCATATATGTATACCCTTGTTTTTTCTTGGTTGGATATGTTTGCCTGTTGATCTTGCTGTGCATACAAACCAAATCAGTTTTATTAATGTATTAAGATTTGTGCTTTAAATTAATGTTTTACTTTATTTTATATATGTAAGCTGGAGTGGATCGAGATGTTCTAATGCTATATGTCTTCTACAATTAAATTTCTCTCTTTAACGTACGTTTGAAAGATAATTAAGATATCAACAATAATCTTATTTAAACACCATTTTCAATACAGCATTCTCATATCGATTCTTTTTTAAATAATAAAAAAAAACACACACACACGTTACAACAAGTATTAATTTACCTTCATGGTCATATTTGAAAGCACACGTTTGCATTCCTGATTAGTCTTCAGGCTTTGTCAAAGGATTCCGCCTTGTTAGCTGGTGTGTTTTGATTCCGCCCTGATTAATCTCTGTTTAGTTTTTTGAAGTTTGCATTCCCTTATATTGATGTCATGAAGAGGTCAGGTGGGGTACAGCTCTTCTAGCTGCACAAAGTTGAAGAAGCACAAATCATTCTTTACATTGTGAAGCATAACTACGAATTAGAGATTCAAATTATAATCTCATGAGTGGATATATACTCTTGGAAAAGCAGGAGGCAAATCGGCTTTGAAAAGACAATTTCTGAAGTTTCAGTGAAAACCTCAAAAAAGAAGCATGACATTGACAATACATATCGGGTAAAGTTTCTAAAGAATAAAAAAAAAAAGTTCTATGCTTGGCTTGATCATACATACCAGTACAGCTCTTTTTTCATAGGGCTAAATTATCTGGTCAGTATTGGTTTTTCTTATATTTATATATGGCATGAAGTAATTTGGTAGAAGTGAGGGTACTCAGGCTTTATAAAGGAAAATGGAAACACGTATAAATGGAGGTTGACAAGCTATCTGTTTCTCACGAGCATATTTGCAGAAATAACCATGTAAAAAAGTATTACTCCAAAAGGATTAAAGATTATGCAAAAAACCAAAAATTGGTTTATACATATAATTTATTTTGCAAGTGTTTATTAATTAGTTATTTGCAAAAGAAATAAAAACGAACACTGAATTTACATTATATATATAGAGAGAGATTATAACTTATTTGTTATTATTCATGTCATTCTTTCTCGTATATTAAACTTTTACATGTGAAACTAATCATATTTGAAGTATTAAAGATGCCTCTCCCAATAGTACCTTTCCGCATGCTCTTGTGATAAACATCAGCTCTGAAGTTTTTCTGCCCTTTTAGCACAATAAGAAGTGCAGGTGTTTGAGATATAATGTGAAGCAATAAGCATTGTCATATATAGCGACATGTTTTAAACACTAGTAGTCTCATATTGGAAAGGAAATATTCTATATCCCTAAATTGTTATTTAACTTTTTGTTCTTTATACATAATAGTATAGAGCAAAGCTACGTGTTTTTTGGTATAAATTATTTAGACTCGCGATTGCTTCACACATCTTACACCTCAATGACTCAAATCAACATACACGAAATAATGAAGCCAGCGTCAAGTCAATATATAGTTGCTAGTTCTTCGTCTTAAAAAAATATCTCTCCTATGTAATTAGGCAATAAGGTGAAGTATCGAAAAAATAATATATAGCAGCTTTTTTAAGAAGAGATTTCAGAACATACCTCACGTATAGAAGCATAGATATATGAAGTCATGAGGTTTTCACCGTGTCTCGTTCACTGCCACTGAATATAATTGCTTCCTCATGTGTGCCTATTTGTTATATATCTATCTTTTTTTTTCTCATAAACTTTAAGAACTAAAAGTAGCGTGAGAATTTTTACTAAGTAGGTTTTGAAGTATAAATCCAGAAAAAAGTAAAACATAAAAAAGTATAAATCCAGAAAGATAAGGCCATTAAGAAGTGAAAATCGTGATTTATAATAGTTAATTTTTTTAAAATAAAAATTTAAGATTATGTATGCGGGCAAAATTCAAATTCCGACTAATTTAGTTGATGTAATTTGTCATTATCAGTTGTGAACAGTATTATTGACATATATAATAAAATAGTCAATGTTATTTTTTAATCATTTTAAAATGAAAGTTTCTCTAGATCCAATACCCTTTTAAGTATAGTTCAATGAGTTTTTTTTTTCCTTTTTAGCTTTTATTAGTTTATAATGATAATGAAACTTAACATCTACTCTAACTCCAACCTGTCTCTCCCAACCATATCATATCTATCAATCTAATGTTTAAAAAAATAAATCACGTAGTCTGATGCTTATATAAATAAAACTCATCCCACAAAAATATCAAATATATATAGATTATCAACGCTTGAAGCACATGACATTTCACATGTGTATATATATATATATATATATGGGAGAAGGATATGAAGATGATGATATCCTGATATTCGCATACTTCATGCATGCTGCTTACACTGAAATAGTGAAATAATCTGTCTAATAATTGTACAATATTAAATCAACTGGTTTGAACTAGAATCCTAAAACATGAAGGGGGAAAGAACTTGGCGGAACCACCGTACCATAAAAGCGCACCAACAGATAAAGAAATAGATAAATAAATTGAAAGAAAAGAAGTAATGGTCATTTAAACAAGCATTGATCTTCAGAATCACTAAAGAAATCAAGTGATAACCTGAGAGTCTGAAGCTAATATTACACAGATTTTCGTGTTGACCGAATAAAACCTCTCAGAACAAATTGCACAAGTTTCAATGGGAATCTCCCGGTAACTTCAATTTATCCTAAATAATATATAGAGATTATAAGTGTGCTTGTTTACTTAGGTAAAATGATAAGGAAAATGATAAGTATGAGAATGTTTTATTTTAATTCATTTGATCTGTACCGAGGTCAATGGGTGTGCTAAGAGTATATTGGAAGGAAAATGCTAAGAGTTTACGAAGAGAGAGAGCAGGATTTGCCTTTTGTGAATAATATATTTTTTAAATAAATAATAATTACAATTATTCAACCTTTTATTTGTATTTGTTCCTTCGTGTGTATTTTACGAAAATCAATTCCGTAGTATATAGCAATGTTGATATTGGAACACATTTAAATTACTCTTGTCGCCTCCTAAATTGATTTAAACTATCACATAATACATTTCATTTAAATTTAAATATATAATTAGAGGTGAGAGTATAAATAAAATTATTCTAATCAAGGGGAGTGAATACTAGCACTAACAATAAAATATCCCAAAACATTTTTCTAATCAAATAAGTCAACAAAGCCACTCAAGTCATCAAGCACCAATTTAACCATGCATCAAATATTCAGAAAATATTGAATAATAGCTTTGATAAATTAAAAGAAGAAATATTACAATAATCCAAAATTTACCAAAACTATATAAACAACATGCATGAGTCATAACAATCATGGCCCTAGTCCCAGCAATAGCATCGCAACTTTCAAAAATCAACAACATCCAAATGCAAAATATCAAGTTATTTATATATATATATATATATATATATATATATATATATATATATATATATATATATATATATATATATATATATATATATATATTAAAACCAAGAACAATCACATTAAGTCCGTTAGCATGCTATTTCTAGCGCTAGTCCATCAACTACAAGACCCAAGTTCAATTTATAGGGTTTCAAATCAATATGTTGTAATTTTAAATGCAACTTAAATGTATCTATTTAAAAAAAAAATATAGAAGGGTTACAAGAAAATGAATTGTCATTGGTTCAAGGCTCTTAGCACTTGTTTGTTTTTTGAATATTTTGTCAAGTCTCAATAAATTCTTGGTAGAATATGTATTCTTCAGATAACACTGACATATACTTTGAAGGCTCCCACTTTAGGAGGAACAACACACATGTAAGGCCTCACACTTGAGGGGGAAAGTACTTGGAATTCAAGTGTGAGTATAGAGGTCCAAAATTGATAGTAAATGCATTAAGTTGAAAACCATCGCATATGGAAAGATCCATGAGCCATATACCTTAAAGTTTATGTCTAGATAATGTTGAGACCTTTAGCATGTTTTCTAGTTAAGCCTATGAAAGAGTATCGCCTCGATATTTTAAGCTCCTCATAACATACAATAGAGAATTATCATTGTTAAAAGACCATTGTGCCAAGTAAGAGAGATATATAAGCTAAGAGTCGAGAATAATCTTGAATATTGAATGTGGAATGTCTAATAGGTTTAGAATTAATAAAAAATCTTCAAGCACAAGTGTTTGGGACTTATTTCTAAGGAAATGGTTGAGAGATTGATTAAAGGTGAGATTCTTCCTTCCTTGTCTAATAGAGAATTATCATTGTTAAAAGACCATTGTGCCAAGTAAGAAAGATATATAAGCTAAGAGTCAAGAATGATCTTGAATATTGAATATGGAATGTCTAATAGGTTTAGAATTAATAAAAAATCTTCAAGCACAAATGTTTGGGACTTATTTCTAAGGAAAAGGGTTGAGAGATTGATTAAAGGTGAGATTCTTCCTTCTTTGTATTTTAGTGACATGAGAGCTTGTGTGTTTTGTATAAGGGGAAAGTTAACCAAAAACTAAGAAGAAGGGTTCAACTCGTAGCTCTAGCTTATTAGAGATCGTGCATATAGATATTAGTTGCCCTTATTCTCCTACATTTTGTGGTGCAAAGTTCTTTATCACATTCATTGATGATTTTTCTCTATATGGCTACCTTTATATGATAAAGGAAAGATCTGAATCCCTTAAAAAATTCAAAGTTTCTTAAAATTGAAGTTGAGAGGCAATTGGAAAAGATTATCAAGATTGTGAGATCTAATAGGGCTGGTGAGTATTATAATAGACATGACATATCTGGAAATGCATGTGATTGTTTGTGGAGTATTTACAAATTGTGGGATTGTTCCCCAATGCCCTATGTCAAGTATTCCTAAGAATAATGGTGTAATCGAAAGGTGAAACTGAACCTTTAAAGATAATGAGGAGTTTGATGAGTAGAACTAATGTACCGGATTATCTTTGGGAGATGCCAATAAAACGGCCTTGTACATTCTAAATAGAGTCCTTAGTTAATCTATTCCGAAAACACCTTTTGAGTTGTGGACAGATAGAAAACCTAGTTTGGACAACTTCAAAGTTTGGGGTTGTCCAATTGAGGTGAGCATATATAATCCTTTTGGAGAAAGAGATTAATCTTAGATTTGTTAGGTGTTACTTTATTGGTTATCCAGATTGCACAAAAGGGTGTAGGTTTCATCACCCTACGAGAGGTTCCAGGATTATGGAGTAAAAGATTAGGAAATTTCTTAAGTTTGATGTTGCAATGAAGGAAGAGATGCAATTCATTGCTAAAAATGGAGTGTGGGAGCCTTTTGAACTTCCTAAAGAGTGTAGGCTCATTGGTTGCAAATAAGTGTACAAGACTAAGAAAGAATCCAAAGGGAGTATAAAGCATTTCAAGGTTAGATTCGTGGGTAAAGGGCTTACTCAGAGAGAAGGGATTGATTACATTCAGGTTTTCTCTCTAGTTTCCTCCATTGATTCATTTAGAATTATAATGTCCTTTATAGCACTGTTAGTTCTAGTACTTCATTAGATGGATGTGGAACTTGCTTTCCTCATGGTAAAACAGCCTAAAGGTTTTGAGAGGTCCATCTATAGATTGAGACAAGCTTCTGGCCAATGGTACTTGAAATTTGATCAAGTAGTGGGCAAACTAGGCTTGATGGAGAATAAAATAAATTATTACATATACCTCAAGGTCAGTGGGAGCAAGTTCATTGCTTTGATCCTTTATATTAATAATATTTTACTTGCTACTAATGATTTGAGCCTATTAGTTAATACTAATCAAATGTTGTCTAAACACATTTTGATGTGAAAGGTCTTGGAGAGACATTAATAGGGATAAGACTTGTGGTTTGTTATGTTTATCACATTAATTCTACATGGAAAAGTCCTTGAGGGGTCCAACATGAAGGATTGCAAGCCAGAGGGTGTTGCTATCACTAAAGTTGACAAAATTAATAAGAGCTAATGCCTAAAAAGTGAAATTGAAGAAAATACTGTATGGGAATGTTGTAGGGAGTTTGATGAATATTCAGGTTTGCATTAGACCTGACTTGGCCTTTCCTATTAGTGTTCTTGGGAGACATCTCTAACCCTGGGCCTGATCACTGGGTTGTTGCCAAGAAAGTGAAGAGATATTTACAAAAGGTAAAGGCCTACATGCTTGTATACGGGAGGGTAGATAACTTATGAGTGATTGGATGTATGAGTTTTGGTTTTGGAGGGTGCCTTGATGACATGAAATTCGCTTTAGTTTACATCTTTATGCTAGTTAGTGGTGCCATATCATGGAATAATGTTAAGCTGACCATGACGATTTATTCAACTATGCAGGTTGAGTTTAACACCTGTTTTTAAGCTGCTTCTCATATCATATGGCTTAAGAAATTTATCTCGAGACTTCATGTTATTATTTTTATCTCTAGGCCACTAAGGCTTTATTGTGATAATAATGCAGTTTTATATTTCAAAATGAAGAGTAAACCCTCTAGTGGATTCAAGCATTTAGAGCTGAAGTACCTGACAAATTAAGATTTTATGAAGAAAGAGGATATAGTTATTGAACACTTAAACACAAAGTCGATGCTAGTAGATCCATTACCCAAGGGACTTAGACCTATAGTTTTCAAAGGACACGTTGAAAATATGGGAATGCTGAGTTCTTTTGATATACTTGGTTAGTGGGAATGTTTATATTTATTTACTACACTTGTTTGTCTTTTAACAATTTTATTTGGAGTATGATAGATATTATGATTTATTTTGCACAATGATTATTTTATATTGTGCATTTGCTTGTCCTATTTGGTACACTTGGTGATTACTATTATTATATGCACATATGGATGATATTTATATTGTGTACTTTATAAGATATACTGGCATATGATTTTATGGTAGATAGTGTTTTTCATGCTTGGAGTAGCATGCCAATTGTTCTTCCTTTATTGACCATGCCAGTTATTCATGCTTACTAGGGCATGTTAGTTTTCTTACTTGATGAAGCAAGTCAGTTGTACTTGCTCTATTGAGCATGCCAATTATTTATGTTTCCTGGAGCATGTCAGTTATTCTTGCTTGAAAAATTTTCTTGCTCAAAGAGAGCATGCCCGTGTTTCCTCATGCTTGGTAGAGAGTGAATGTGTTGAAGAGAAATCAATATAGGATCGTTATTGGAAATAACACTATTGGATCATAGGTTTGGTGTTATTTACATGCTACACTACCACATTAAGACTTGGTCTATGCTATTGATAATATTTGTGACCATTAATAAAGGGTGCAATTGTTGCCATGATTCAACGTTATCAGTTGTATGGGTTGGGTGAATTTGAAGGTGTTATCTCATGAATTGTTATTTTTTTGAAATCATGGCCACGTTGTGAAAATTAGTTGTTAACCCAAGAGTCACTTTTGAAACAAAATGTTTTCAAAATAATATCCTTAATTAATGTTGCCTAGCGAAGTAGGAGAATGTTAGAATATTTTCTATTGTAGGCCGCTAGTAATTGATATTTTGGGTTTTATTAAAATAAGTTAATGGTTGATCCATTAGGGAGAAGGAATAGGTCAAGGCTGATACATTTATTTTAGGCCTATTACACCTTATTGGATTGATGTATCAAGCGACTATTAGTGTAGGCTCATTACTTAGTGGCCCGTGATGGGAACGCAAACTACGATTGATATCATCTATAAATATAGGTTAGGTCCCTCCTCTACTCCTAAAATTGATATGAAATATATGATAATAGAACACTTAACACATCATAGAGATATAAACTATGTTAAGTGCGTACCTTGCTTGGCCATGATTAGGTTGAATGATAACCTTGAATGCTAGATTTTTCCCTTCGGTCTCCAAGTCGAAATACAACTCTTAATGGGTAAAGCACTTGTGATTAGAAGTGAAGGGGGGACCTAACTTGTATTTATAGATGATCTCAACTCTAATTTATCCTCTCATCATGGACTACTAAAGAACGGGCCTACACTAATTAATAGTCGCCTGACACATCAGCCCAATAAGGTGTAATAGACTTAAAATAAATGGATTACCCTTAGCTTATTCCTTCTCCCAAATGGATCAACCATAAAACCATGTTTATAAAACCCAAAATATCAATTAGTGGCAACCTGCAATAGAAAATATTCTAACAGAACTATCTTTTGTTTTGTTATTCTAAGAAATATAAAATTGAATAAAACATCACTTTTGTCTCCGAAAGCTTCTACCTATTTCACATTAGTTCCTGAATTTTGTAAACCCAACATGAAACCCCTGAAACATTAATCTGTTAAGCAAGTTAGCCATAGAGTTAAGTTGTCTATGTTTTTGTTAACAGAAGTGTCAATGTGAGACTAGTGACACTCCTAATTGCCTACTATACTCCTCATTAACCACTAATAATTTTATAAAAAAAATTAAAATTAAGATTAGTTTAATAAAGAGTGTGTAATTGACTATTGTCCATTGAAGATTATTTTGATGATAACAAACATGAAGATGATGGCAAGATCAAGTCTAAGATCTTTCAAAATAGCTTTAAGACTTAGATCATTTTGTAAAGGTAAAAGAGTTTATTCTTAAGTTCTAAAATTTGTTTTTTAAGAACCCAAATAGCACACATGTTTTCAAGGCTTTAAAATAGTTTTTGGTATATTAAGAAATAGCCTTTAAGTGCTTAAAAGGTTGTTGGAACATTTGGAAACAATTGACAAATTTCAAAAGCTATTTAAAAGTGCTTTCAAATAGGTTTATTTGAATAAGGGGTTTCCCTAATCGAATAACCAAAGTCAAAGAGCAAAGATTTCCTTTTGGTCAAGCTTTATTCGAATAACACAGGACTTTATTTGAATAAAAAGCACAAAACAGGCTACGCGCGTTTCTGTTTTAAAAGATTTATTCGAATAACACATTTGTTATTCGAATAAAAGTGTTCCAGAATGTGCTTTTAAAAAGGATTTATTTGAATAACCAAAAGGGTTATTCGAATAACAAGTTCTAGAAACCAAATTATTATTGTGCTATAAGTGGATTTATTCGAATAACAAAAGTGTTATTCGAATAAACATGTTTCCAAAATCAGAAGATAACGGCTAGTATGACTGCATTTAATGCTCCAACCACCCCTAACGGACATTTAATGCCTTGGGATATAAATACAAGTTGTTGGGCATTGAAGTCTATCAGGAAATTAATCTAAAATGTCCTGTTGAGTATTAATATGAGTTGTTACAACCTTCATCTTTAAACCCCTATTTTTGAGCTTAAAGTGTGATAAATCTTTATACTCATTGAGCTTCAATTTGTGATATCTACTCTTTTGAGAGTTTATCATTCTATGTTTTTTTATTTCCTATAAAGAGGGTGAGGTATCCTTCTAGACAAAAGGGTGAAGTATCCCTGTTTTGAGACTCAAGCACAAAAAGTGAGGCATCTCAGAGGTGTGTTGAGTGCTCTTAATTGTAAAAGTTTTCCTACTTGTGAAGTCTAGGAGATAATGAAAAAAATTTCAAGTTAAGCTATGGAACTAGATGTAGGTCACAAGTAGTTGGTAGTTGAACTAGAATAAATCATTGTATTTGTTCTTCTTAACTCTATCACTTTTCTTTGATGCTTTACTCTTATATGTTTGCTTGAATATTATTCATCTTAGGTTCAAAATGCTTAACTTCTTAATGGCGTTTTAAAAATTTGTAATCATCCAATTCACTCCCCTCTTAGGTAATGGTTGTCATGGCTAATAGAGTGTGAATAGGCAATTAAAAATGTCAATAGCCTCACCTGAGTGTCATTGTGTTACATTCAGTTGCTAGGGTGAGCTATTGACACGTCTAATTTTTTATCCACACTCCTCATTAGCCGTTCATAATTTAATGAAAATAAAAAAGAAAACTTATGATTGGTTAGTAGAGGGTGTGGATAGGCAATTGAGAGTGTCAATAGCCCTACCCCAATTGCTAACGTGACCATCAAGTAACACCTAATGGCCATATTAACAACTGAATGTGCTAAATTGACACTTCTATTAACAAAAACATCTTAAACTTAACTCAAGGACTAACTTGCTTAACATATTAATGTTTCAAGGACTTCATGTTGGGTTTTAAAAATTTAGAGACTAATGTGAAAATCAAAGAACTTTTCAAGGATGAAAGTGGTGATTTACTCAATAATTTTTATTTTAAAGTTTTAAATATTTTTAAACAAGCACATCCTTAATTACATAGTTATATTTTATCATTCACCTCAGGTAGAGGCGCTCAAAGTCCAACTTGACCCAATAACCCGTCTCAGCTCAAATTCAATTAGGCCAAGCTCAAATTCTGAAATAAGGCTCGATGTATTTTAGATTGGCTTAGCGACTCATTATTTTTTAAAAGTTAACAATAAATTATAATTTTTTTAAATTAAATTAATACCATTTGCATAATATGAAAATATTTCTATATCAATATAATTTGCTTAGAAATATATATTGTAAAATATCTTTTAGTTTTAGTTTCTTACTTCTACAATTTTATGACTTAAATATATATAATATTAAAAATTTGTACATCTTGTCTAGATATGAGGTGATCATCGAGTCAGAACTGAATTCAAAAAATTGACTTGATCAAAATATTGGACTGGTATTGAGTCAAGTTAAATTCAACCTATGAACACTCATAACTGAGGGTTGATCACGTATCTAGTTTAACCTGATGACCCAACCAACTTAACTTTAATTGGCTTGGATATTTGGATTTTATTTTATTTTTCAACCTAATAAAGTCCTAATCAATACAATCATCTTAGTTTTATGTTTTTAAAGTAATTTAATATAAAAATGTCATTTTGATTATTTTTTAAAAAATTAATATTAAACAACAACATTTTAATAGAATTTTTTTAAAGAAATAAATAACAACAGTGAACCCAATCATTCAACTTGAACCAATTAAACCATGATCGAATTGGGTTGGTTCAAGTTGATAAAGATTTTATATCAAACCAACCTAACTCAATCTGATTAATTTTAATCGAATCAAATTTTTCTCTCAAAACCGACCAAACCTCAATTGTGATCACCCCTAATTCACCTAGCCGGTAGCTTAATGTTTAGCCTAGGTTGGGCTAGAGACAAAGATTATCGCAGCTCACTGTGGTTCGCATATCAAGATGCCTTAAAATGAGCAGATCTTAAAGAGCATGGGAGGCTCGGAAGTGGGTAGAAACATGGTTGTCCATTAGGGCCTTCCTTTTGTTTTTGGCAATGACTAACTAGGGCCATCCTAAAAAGACATAACTATACTGAAGCCTTCCAAAAAGATAAAATGAAAGCCCAATTTGTAATACACTTAGACCCATTTATTATCTATTGTTACATACATATATACATCCTGGATGGGCTTCAGTTCCGCTGAAGGCATACTTTGGATGCATTCAAATCCATAGTAAGAAATAGCACCAAAAATATTCATAATAAGAAATAAGGATATCCAATTCAAATATTAGAGAAAGTAATTGTTAAGAAGATCTTTTAATTATAACAATATCTAAAGATTAATCTCATAACAATATTTATGAGAGAGAGAATCGGTGATTGGAAGTGTGTGCACATAAAAAATTAGTTGAGACACAATTGAGGTCTCATAACAATTAGTTGACTCCTTGCACTGCTAGGATGGCTAAAGTTTGCAAACAATGGGGAAGAGGTTATATACCATACATACTGTAGCTATCACATTTTCTCACAGAGATGCTGTGGATCAATGGTGGTGAGGATGAAAAGGGAGAGAGGAGGGAGGGAGAGGATAAATGAATGGTAGTGATTGATTTTATGTGAGAAATGTTACATGTGTATATAACATTACCCATTAAAAAATTATCAATTTTCTTCTTTGGAGCAGTTATAAAATCTGACCAGTCTCCGAAGATGGGAGGGTACGACTAATCTAACCAGATAATGATCCTCAACTCAAAGTCTCAAACTACCAGTCTTTGCCACCAACATACATATCTGATTGGTAGATGTATAGATGATTTACTCCAAGTTTGCAAACTGTTTTGAGTGTTCCTATTTAATGTGTGTTTAAATTTATTTATTTTATATTTAAAATAAATTATAATCAGACAATTTTTTAAAGAATAATAAATAATTATTCTCTAAAAAATAATCGTTTCCAAACATACACCTAGTTAATTTCATTTGATTCACTTTTATGTGATTTTCGTTGGAGATTTAACTCGGAATTGCCCGAATGAACTTTGTTTGATGACTTTTACTGTGTAGCCCTACATGTATAGAAAGTGATGAGACTCATAAAAGCTATGCATTTTATCATACTCAGTCATAAAAGTTTCGCGGGCCATATACAACTGCCGTTTAATTTTATGGTACAACTTTTGATTGAGAAAAGTTAGTACCAGACTTTTGTGACCGAAAAAAATAATATTTTGTATAAATTTTTTATTTGAAATATATATTTGATAATATTGTCTCACAAGACAAACATATAAATTTTTTATTTGAAATACATATTTGATAAACTATTATTGTATATATAGCTAATGCACACAAGTTGTGAGCACCAAGCTAATTAATATTAAATAACTGTTTAACTACACAAATATTTTAATTTTAAAGTAATAATGTATTTGTTATCAATTGGCTTAGTACATATATATGACCAAAAATAATTTGTAATGGGCTTGTGATTAGCATGTTTTTGGTAGAAAAAATTGTAAAGACAACAACCAATAAAAAGCATAGAAAGTCTTAAGTAATAAGGGTAGGATAAAATTTAGGTATATAGATGTTATATGTTTGGTTTATTGTTAAAAAAATAAAAAAAATGATTATTTCTTTCACAACCCTCATATTCCGTCCTTGTTATTTTAGAATGATTGAACTAAATAAAAATGTAATCAGGTGGTCTTATTTTCATATATTTTAAAAATATATACTTAATTTTGATGTATATTAATAAAATATTAAATAATTTTAAATTAATATAAAATTTTATAAATATAATCTATGAAATAAGAATTTTCAATCCACCAATAAATTTTGTGAAAGAATAATTCAATAAAAAATTATTTAATAATATAAAAAAATTAATTTACATTAGTATAAATTGATCACTGGTTGAATGGTTATACAGCCTGAATAGTTACCTTTTGGTTTTTCTGTTCAGATTACACAACCGTTTAAATTGTGCAGCATCACTCTCATGAGAATTTGACAAGAAGATATTATCGAACTATTTTTCATTATGTGATGACTTAAGATCAATCATTTTTTTTTAATTAAGAAAGAATACGGTGATTTTTCTAGGTAACTTAAGACTCGTCTTAAATTAAGAGATCTAAATTAGTTTATTCACATTGCATATTTTGTTATATTTATGCGAGAGGAGAAGCAGAAACAAATAATGATCAAGAGAAATAGTAATTAGCCCGAACCAAAAGATAGAAATAGCAAGTGTATATGCAGAGTTGGAAAATTAGAACACAGAAACACAATTGTAACTGAAAGTAGGCGTTTAATTCATTCATAATGCATAAATATATAATATAATTGGATGGCGGAGACTCACCGGAAAACTTGTAACGGGGATAATTGCATGCTCGGAAAAGCCAAAGTTGAGCGATATCAATTCCATGCTTGGCGTTCCTCCCATCCGTCACTCTCCCAGCTGACTCAACTTGGATTCTCCTTCAAAATCCTAGTATTGGACCAGTCAGTCAGCGTTGTATATCAAATATTTAAATCACAGGCAATGATGAGAAAGGAAAAGTTGAGGAGTAATGAGTTTCTTTTGTCTTAATTTGCTTCGTGGCATCAGGCATGCAGGCGTGTATGTATAAGTAAGTATAAACTATAGGCCAGTGGTTAGATCGGAGGAGGAGAAGGAGCAGCAGAATATATATGGGCTATGGCTTAATTGGATGTTTGTATTTGGATTTGACCGTTAGATTTGGGGAAGGGTCCTAAACTAGGAATGTAAGATTCGGGGACCAAGTCACCAAGACCAACAAACGTTCTTGGGAGCAACCAAACCAAACTTTCCTTTCTGCCTCCCAAGTCCAGCACACACCGCTTGTCTACGCAGTGTGGCAGACTCTATGAGCAGCAACATCACACGAGACAAACATAAAGGGCGTCTTCTAAGTTCTAACCTACACAAGTAAGTTCATATATAGGATATAAATTACATTGTAAAATTATTTTATTGATTACTGATTTATAACAAGTTAAAATAGACTCACATTTAATTTATTATATTAATATTTGATTAAAGCAATGTTCAACTCCACCAATTTTTTTAAAAAAAAAATTGAAAATGAAATAATATATGTATTAAAAAAATATGTGAAAAAACTGGAAATTTTAAAGGGTGAAGGAATGAATTTAGGATATAGAGGAGAAACATATACTTTGAAAGAAAATATTTTTTGTAACACTAAATTTGACACTCCGTATAGATATTATATGTTGATGTGAATGTGAGTGAATATCAAGATACACCATATTCTAAGATGAAATAGACATATTAAATGTAGATGTAAGAGAGTGTAAGTTAAATATCAAATTTTCGGCGTATAAAATGGAATTGTACTTCTTAATACTTGAGATAAGAAGGCAATTCCAATAACAGAGTTTCCACTGATCGTAAGTATACCAAGGTCCAGAGGAACAAAACTTAACGGGGGTCTTAAATTGGATGCTTTAATACCTTATAACACCAATCGCAGGTAGTTCACCACTGCTGACTTAATTTGAATATTATTTCTGCTGTATTCTACTTTTAACTATGAATTAAGTTTATTTATTTATTTTTGTTGGGACTGGGGAGCCCAAACACGGAGAAAAATTTAAAATAAATGAGAAATTTCATCGAACACACCCTCTTTTAGAAGCTTAGGCTCACACCAATTATGTTGATATGGCTACTAGAGTTTGAAAGAACATTCAGAAGAAAATTGAAGTAAATTTTGGATTATGTACAATTATGAAAGACGGTCCATTAATTATTTCTAAGAACTCAGAAACCAGAAGCCCACTCTCAAGCCTGTATAGTTTCGTAGAAGACAATCTCAATGCCAATGCCAACTTCACTCCTTCAGTCCTTCTTGGTGCCTCTATCCTCTCCTAATAAGTAACTTAGTAACATTTAATCACATAAAAACATAAAACATATATGCACATCAGCCAAGGCGCATGCAGGACAGGAATCAGGATCAGTATTCACTCACTTCGTATCATCGACGGAAATGTGGAGCAATGACATGTTATATATTCTTGTTTTCAAATTCAAATCTCAATAATCATGTTTCCACTTTGTTGGGTCTGTGCAGTGGTGGTGGTTGTAGCATAAGCAGAGTCTAACCTTTTGCCCCAGACTACGCAGTAAAGACCCACCACTATAAGAAGTGCACCCACCAAGCTGCCCGATGCCAATGCGCAAGTCCAAATTAAGTAAAGAAAAATAAGAGAAGCATTAAAACATATATTTAATTAAATATTCTAATTATTCCATAAATTCACATATATAGTGTTATTAACTAAATGAATTGTCACCAGTCACCTCACCTGCCCCAATGAAGTCTCTCTGCAAAAGCCAAGACTGAGAACAACGCCACGAAAACTAGGACCAAAGGAACGAACATTGCCGCAAAAACTGGGCCTTTCATGCTTATGCACCATGTTTGCATGCAGTACACCACTGCTGATATTACCACGCCCTAATAATTAATATTACATAACATGTTTACATTTACATATCCACTTAACGCACCGTGCTCAATGCTAGCCAACACATCAACACAAAAATTTTACTCTTCATGTATATGTATACATCATCATAAATTAAGTGAAGTTTATTGAACTTAGTAGTTTATATATTTTCAATAATAAAAGTAGAAAAATCTAATGTGATTGGACGCTGTTTTTAATTTTTAGTTTATATGGTTCTGATTTCTGAATGATGGATTGCCAGTTGTCTTTCTTGAACCAGAAAAAACGGTGGAAAAACAAGGAATGAAAGATACGGTTTAATTATAATATATTAGTTTTCAAAAGAATTTATCCTTGTTTTATATATGTATGTATTAGTTCAGTATGATAGGCAAAACCAATTGAAGATTGAAAACAGTTTTGGGAAACAACTAAAGCCTTTCCTTTTTGTTGAAAACAATTAGGCATACACGATCTAATCGTGTCTTTCAAGAGTCAGGTGAGGTGAGATAAATTAAGAGTTACGCAATAGATGATTGTCCAGAGCTGCACGTTCCACTCCAGCCACCATAAGCTTAAATTTCTTGCAAAACAGAGGGCAATGATAAAGGACTGTAGCGATGCGAAGAAGCAAATCAGAACGTTGAGAGATAATGGAGCTGGATACACCTTGGTCAACACAGCCTGATCGATCAGTGAAAAGAATTTAATTTAATACTCAGAAAACATGAGTTATGAAATAAATAATTAAAATATATATACACAACTCCTGACCTGGAGAATGAGCCATGCACTCCAAGCAATGTGACTAATGAGAATAAGGGCAGAGCCTTTGATCCAATTGTCTTTGGTGCTTGTACTGCTAGGATTGATGTGTATCAGAGGCTTGTCCATAAATGCTTTCAACAAGTATCCTCCTTTCCAAAAGGTAAACAAAAGTGCCCCGCCGATGCAAACAACCGTGCCCAAAACCTTGGCTTGGCCTCTGGCATTTCTAATTGTCACTTCCTCCATCCTGTGAGACGAGATCCAGTACAATTAAATTAATAAAGTTGAGTTGCTTAGCTTAAATTAATTCAACAAGTAGCAAAGGCCAAATTTTTTAAAATGGGTTTTTGAATTTGAAAACCTGAGAATCACTGCGAGTACAAATGTAAAACTGGGGACAACGTTGCTTAAGGCACTAGCTACTGTAGGAGAAATGTAGTGCAGGCCTGCATAGTAAACGTTTAGATGGACTGTAGTTCCAAGTGAAGAAAGCACAAAGATCTTTAGCATCACCCTGAATGAGAGAGGAGGGCGTTGTTTCCTGCTTAATTATTATTTTTTTAATTTTTTAATAAAAAGAAAAGATCAGTGCTAACAAGGATTTAGGAACTTATATACAGATTTGCAGTTACTTAACACAGGAAACACAAGAGATCTAGCTTGATTGCATGCATACCTTTCGAGTACGTAGGCGAAGGGGAACAAGAAAAGCATGGCTATGACATGGCGGTAGACCACAAGGACTAGTTGATTGAGGCCCCTGTGGAGAGCCATTTTTATGAGAATATTTGATCCTCCATAAGCTAACTGAACTAGTATCATTGCCACACAACAAGCGCACCCTCTCATGATCTATGCCTCCCTACTCTGTGCACTTTCTTCCTTCCTTACACTCAATTCCAAGCGCAATATAATAAAGTAATGCATGTGTAGAATTGTTCTTACATATAACTCCCAAAGTCTGCATCAAAGTTATCGCAAGCCAAATAAATATTAAAATAATAACAAAATTTTGTCTTAACCATGTCTTTAAAAATTATAAATAAATAAAAAATATATATATAATAAAAAATAATAATAATAATAAACAGTATATATAATATACACACACTAGTTTTGAAATAATTTTACTGCACTGGCAAGTAAGGAAGACCCAGCCTCCTTGGCTTGTGAAAGTTTAAAGGATCATTTGCTATGTATAATATTATATTATATATAGGGGGCACACACAAATGAGAAATGGGACCAATTAATTATACAATCCCGAGTTTTTAACACCATTTATATTACACCACTTTTTCTATCATTTTTTTATTTATTTTGTAAAAATTTTAAAGTCTAGTAAAAGGAACTTAATATAATAGAATAATCATATTTAAGTTAAATAATAACTATTCAAATTTTCATAATGAGCTTCTTTTAAAAAATATTCTTTTATTTACTTTTTAATAATATTAAATCTTAATAGTAAGTAATTTAATATAAGATGATAATTACTTTTATTCATTCAAAACTCCAAATGAACTTTTTCTCAAAATTAAAAATTTTCACTTATTTTAAAAATACTTTAATGTCTACTAATAATTAACTTAATATTAGATGATAATTACTTTAAGTAAGGTAGAAACTAATTCACACCCATCAAATGAACATAAAAAAATTATCCCTTCATTGAATTTGTAAAAACCTTATCTTACTTTGAAGATACTTTAATGTTTACTAGCAATTAACTTAATATTATATGATAATTACTTTTTATGTCAGGTAGTAACTAATTCAGACTCATCAAATAAACATAAAAGAAATTGATCTTTCATTGAATTTGTAAGAACATTAAATCTTAGTAGTAAGTACCTTAATATAAAATGATAATTATTTTCAAATTAGATAGTAACTCATTTAAAACCCTCGAATAAACTTTCTCCCAAAAAATGAACCCTTTAACTTATTTTATAAATACATTAACATTAAGTAGCAATTAACTTAATATCAGGTAGTAATTACTATTAGATCATATGGTAGCATCAAGTGAAGTAAAAACTAGTGTAAAAAAAGTGGTGTGTGATAAAAAAAGATTTCTAATAAAAATTATATGTATATAAAGTAACAAACTTGATTTTTGAACACCATTTTTGCTTACACCACTTTTTACACCACTTTCGTTTACTTAGTAATATTTTGAAAGTCTTGTAATATGTAACTTAAAATAGTATAGTAATTACTTTTAGGTTAGGTAGTAACCATTCAAATATTCACAATGAGCTTATTTCAAAAAATGCTCTTTCATTTACTTTGTAATAATCTTAAAGCTTAGTAGTAAGTAATTTAATATAATATGATAATACTTTTAAGTTAGGTAATAACTCATTCAAAATTCTAAATAAATTTTCTCTCAAAATATAAAACATTTTACTTAATTTATAAATACCTTAACGTTTACTAGTAATTAACTGAATATCAGATGATAATTAGTTTTAAATCAGGTAGTAATTGATTCAAACCTATCAAATCAACTTAAAAAGATATATTGCTCTTTTATTGATTTTATAAAAACCTTAAATCTTAGTAGTAAACCTTAACATAAGATAATAGTACTTTCAAGTTAGATAATAACTCATGCAGAGTCCTCAATTGAACTTTCTCCTAAAAAATAAACTCTTTAACTTATTTTGTAAATACGTGAAAATTAAGTAATAATTAACTTAATATCAAGTAATAATTATTGTTAGATCTTATAATAACATCAAGTGGTGTAAAGAAAGGACTTGGAGATAATTTTATGACTTCTATGCTACTTTTGTAAAGAAATGACTCTTGTGCAATGAATTTATTATTAACTTTTACGTTGACCTTTGTAGGGAAAGAATTCTTGTGCAATGAAATTACTATTAAAACCTAGACAAAATTATGAATTATGATGTGGACTATGATGAGAATTGTGATAAGGACCTTTAAAAGAATTAATAAAATATTTTTAATTAAAGATGGTCCCTTAAAGAATTGTTATTTGAATTTGATAACTCTAAGTTTTGTGAATTTTTATGTCATGATTTATTTGAAGTTCATTACATTCTTACATTTGATGAATTTATTTTGTGACATATTGAGTATTTTATATTGCTTGTATTTGTGTACTTGTGTGTAAAGGCAAGCAATTAATTTAAAAGGAAAACACTTAAAACGTTACACTTAACCGTCAAGAAAGTATAAATGAATAGTGATATACGATCCTTTTATATTATTTGTCATGGTTAGTATGAGAATATATTACTTTGTCATTACGGTGTTAAAAATAGCACTAGATATAAGGTATTCTTTAAGAAACAGGAGGTCTTTAATCAATATGTGAGACAAGCAGACATAAAAAGAAAAAAAATAAAGCAAAGATGATATAATATGTTAAAAACTTGCCTAAAGATGTTTGCATATAATGTTGCATTTGGTGATCTTTTAGCATTTATTTATTTATCCTATTGTAATTTAGTTATATTACTTGAATCAGTCTTATTTTATCACAACTGGTTGTCATATAGTTTTTTGTGACTTTACATAACTGAATCTCACCATGTATTTTGTAAAAGAAATATTTATTTATTTGTTATTGAGAATTTTAAATTCTCATTTTATTCATGGTGATTTTAGATTAACATAAGACAAATCATGATTATAATCTAAATAGACTATATATGGATATTAGTCCCAAGGAATGGATGATATATTAGAATTATTAGAGATTTATGTATTTTAAATATTGAATAAACACTTGTCTTACTAAAGATATTACTTTTTTGAGAAGCTACAGGTTATATGTTGTGTAATAAGACTTTGTATTATTGATTATATATAGTTTACACTCTATAGCAATAATGATGACTGATAGTATGATGTTGATAATTACTTACAAACTCTTAGATGTAATGATGTAAGAAATTTATTCTCTATTTTGTATTGTTCCCAATCTAATTAAGTATTAGTTCTAAATCATTGATAAGGTAAGTAAGTAAAATTTTGTTATAGAAGGAAACTTAATATTAAGTGGGTTACATACTAAACAATTTTTTTTTTGTTTACCTAGTCTCACTTCATTTTGGGTACGCTTAAATTATTTTGATTCTTTCACGTATCGTGTAGGTGCAATCAGCCTTTTTATGAATGTGTAATGCGTGGCTGGACTTTGACGGATGATGATATTAAGCTACGTGGTCTCTGGTTGAGCACAGGAGTAGAAAGCATGAGAATTGAGAAAATAGAAAAGAAAGTGGTGAATAAATGAATATGAATATGAGGGGAACTGCAACCAAGTCTATTGCTACTTACTAATACTATGGCATTGGCATCCACCACTCTCACTCTCACTCTCACTCTTCCCCGCTCCCCGACACCGTTCTTGTACCCCAAAATCAATTTTCCCCTGTTCAAATTTCAGCCTGGCCTTCAATCGAATGGGGTTGTCGGATTTTCTTCCTTGAAATTGAATGATCAAATTGTTTCCAAATTAAACGACCAAAATGCAGAGCTCCAGGTTGAGGTTCAAACCCGGTAACTTTTCTAACCTTCGTAAATTGTGACGCCTCCATCCTCTTCAATTTATTTTTTCCCTTTATCTACTTCAATACGAATACGTTGAATAAAAGATTTCGGGTTCTGCCCTTGTTTTTCTTATCTTCTTCTTCTTCTTCTTCTTCCTTGTAGCATGTGGAATTGGAGGGGTTACTCTATTCGCTATCAATATTCTGGGAACGATGGCCCTGCACTAGTTTTAGTGCACGGTTTTGGAGCTAACAGGTCTACATTGTTCAAAATTTCCCTTCTCATTATCACATGTGCCATAGATATTAATTAAATGCACAAATTGCTTCCACTAATTACTCTCTGCAAATCTTCAATGTTTATGCTTTCAAGTTTGAAACTTCCAGTCTTCTCTAAACTGCTATCTAGATATATCTAGAAATTTGTCTTAGAAACATGTGTATATGCTCTGACATCGCAATAAGCATATGCATGTCACATGTTATATCATATGTATGTATGTTTTATTGTTAGGTCTGTTTGGTTCCACAGTTATTTTGACTTTGTGCCTCAAAGTAATTGAGAGTACGTTTCATTGCAGTGACCACTGGAGGAAAAATATTTTAGTTCTTGCAAAATCCCACCGGGTATACTCTATTGATCTTATTGGATATGGATATTCAGATAAACCAAATCCTCGCCAAATTGGAGACAATTCCTTTTACACTTTTGAGACATGGGCCACCCAATTAAATGAGTTTTGTCTTGATGTTGTTAAGGATGAAGCATTCTTTATATGCAATTCTATTGGAGGTGAATTCTTTTCAAGTGCTTTCATAATTAATCACTGCTGAGGTCATTCTAATTAAAATTAGTTATTTCTCTTTATTGTTACAAGCTTTGTCCATTATTCCGATATTCTAGATTTCATGCTATTACTAAGAATTTGTTCTTTATTTTTTCTGCAGGAGTTGTTGGTCTTCAAGCAGCTGTAATAGCACCACAAATCTGCAAGGGCATTATCCTTCTCAATATATCTCTGCGTATGCTTCATATAAAGAAGCAGCCTTGGTATGGAAGACCTTTCATCAGATCATTCCAGAGATTGCTTAGGTACAAATGAAACAAAAGTTTCTTTATGTGGGCTTTGCAGATTTCAAGCCTTGAAAAGAGGATTTACCATTATCATGCTTTATGTTGTAGGGATACTGCTGTAGGCAAATTCTTCTATAAAATTGTTGCAACGAAAGAATCTGTGAGGAACATTCTTTGTCAGGTACTCCACTGGCTTTACAGTCAATTTCGTCTCTTTAAAAACTTGTGCTTTAAAGAATGCTGGGTAGACAAACTGAAGGAAATGCCCCAGGCTGAGACTATTAATGGATTAGAATAAATTTGAATGAATCTGATGTTGAAAGCAACCAGCTCCAAGGTGTATCATTCTTTGTAAATTGACAAATGCGGATGCTCTCACCTACAACTGTAATCATTGCGTATGAATTGCTTTTGACAGTGCTATCACGACACCTCAAAGGTGACAGATGAGCTGGTACAGATCATCCTTAGTCCAGGACTGGAACCTGGAGCTGCAGAGGTATTTCTTGAGTTTATTTGTTACTCAGGTGGCCCTCTTCCTGAGGAACTGCTACCCCAAGTAAAGGTAAGCCTCCTCACACCCCTAGGTGAGGAAGTGGGAATAAAACAAGTGAGTTTAAGTTTGATAAACTGAAATCCAACAAACATGAATAATGTGGAATTTCTCTTCTTTCAGTGCCCAGTTCTGATAGCATGGGGTGACAAGGATCCTTGGGAACCAATTGAGATTGGACGAAACTACGGAAATTTTGATTCTGTAGAAGACTTCATTCTCCTTCCAAATGTTGGACATTGCCCCCAGGTTCTCTCTCTCTCTCTCTCTCTCTCTCTCTCTCTCTCTCTCCTGTGTGTCATACCCTTGCTTGCTCTCTATATACATGTACAAGAGTTTTGAGTTAGCATTTTTAAAGTGAGGATTATTTCCTTTTCCTCTCATGCCTTTTTAAAGCTAGTATCAACTTTAAGTTGTCTTGGGAAATATATATTGCAAACAGTTTAAGCTTTTACCACCATGTTTAGAATTAGAAACACAGAAACCATGGCATGAGAAAAATGGAGAGAGAGAGCGCTGTTGGTAGAAGCTTATTTTACTTCTGGTCTACACGTCCATCTATTTTTGTACAAGATGTTTAGAATACATTTGTAAATTAGAATATCCATCAATTTACCTGTAATCAATCCTTAATTTCAGCATACATCAATTACTCACGAATGACCCTTAAGTTTAACAACGAACATTAAGAATTTAAGTCTGTTGGAAGATATGTGATAGTATGAGTTCCTGAGCAAAGGCAGGTTCCTTTACTACCTGATTAACCAGTTTCATGTGGTGGGCCCTCACTATCTCCAGGAAGTCTTTGCCAAATGTACCTGCATTTGTCCTGGAATTTCAAAATTTCAAACCTCTGTTTTATGATCCTTGCTTTCTTAGCATCGACTTGGTTTATTTGCTTGGGAGCAATTATATTATCCCAATCCCATAGTTATAATTGCCGCCCCCTCACCCCGCAATAACTGCTAGTTCTGCTGAGAAGGGTCAAACCATCAAACATCCTCTATAATCCTAAATTTTCAGGTGTCATTTTAAGGTGATGAGCCTGAAAAATTCCCCTTTTTTCCGCTGTCCCTTTTTTTTTTGGTACCTGTATTTACTCTCATTTAATTTCTATTGTTATATTTGAACTTGTTCCAACATTAAATGGTCATATCTGATTAAATGTATAACTTTATTATGTTTTCGACAATCTTCTTACTTTATTAATTGTTCACTTCATGCAGGATGAAGCACCTCATCTTGTGAACCAACTTGTTGGTTCATTTGTGGCACGTCATGCTAAATCCTCATCTAGTACCTCAGCAGTTAATTGATTCACTGTCAGTCAGTTTGTTGATGCTGCTTGGTTCATTGAAATTGTGTACATTTCTCCATTTGCTTCCATAAAGTTCGAGTTTCATTTTTTTTCAATATAAACATTATGTCCTTGTATGGTTACAAATTACAAATTACAAGTGGTTGATAAATGTGAGACATTTATCCAAGATAAATGCCAGCCTTGATATCATATATAGTTTCGTAATTGTCTCCCTCTTTTTCCATGTAGTCATATTTCTCAATCAAGTAAATATATTGGCCACTTTGTTGTCTTTTTATTTATTTATTTATTTGGGTCCTGATCCGTTGGATAGAAAAAATTGGTGTGATAGTTGTTGGAGAACACGTGTGAGTGATGAGTGTGTGTGTGTGATATGAAGTCGGAAAGTCTTACATTTGAAGAATTTGAGGAAGAATCACGCCTTATAAGCTTGGATGGACCAAGACCCAATGGCTAGCCTGTTGGGTCAAATGGTTTCATCCACGGTGTGAGTCCACGTTTTCATCATGCCAACAATCCTCCAAGCAACTAGCGGGTTGATGGTTCATTACTGTGATGATATAACATAATAAAATGAAGGTTTCTCTCTCTTGCCTTATTGTGCGAGAGATAAATAATAATAATAATAATAATATATAAAGATAAAGTGTATATTTTCAAATCATGATATGTGTCACTCTGACATGATAGTACAAGTATAAAATGTTGTCATTTGATAAATACGTATTCTCAATAATTGTTATATGACATATCATGTAATATTCGATTAAGAAAAATTTTTTTAATAAAAATCAAAATTCTCTTTCGATTTTGGTTCATTAATAAATCAATCAAAATATATAATTAATTTCATATTCAATTTTAAATTACAGGTAGTCAAAAATAATTGCTCTATATTAATTTTATATTTGATTTGTTTCAATTGAAAACTTTCATTTATTGTTGTTTGTAGAATATTCTAATTTGTTAAGTTTGATTGATTTGTTTTAATTTGCTTAATTATGTTTTTAATTCATTATTATGTTAATGCTTAATTTTGTTCATTTGTAATAAATTTTAGGTAATTAAATTTGATAATTATTGAAAGAAATTTCTTATTCAATTAGGAAGAAAAAATTTCAATAAAAATCAAAATTTCCTTCTATTTTGTCTCATTAATAAATGAATCAAAATCTGTAATTGATTTCAAATTGTAGGTGAAAAGCAATTATTTTTTTATATAAAGACTATCATTCTACCTTTTTACTACTAATTTTGTTCACACTCTTTTAAATGGTTCATCTTTTGATGGAGTCTTGGGTTTATCTATTTCTGAATTTTATATTGTAGCTCAGAATTCCTCTCTTGCCCGATACAATCTTCTACAACAAACCACCGTTCTTCATTTCCCCTACACTCAACAACGAACAACAAGTTATGGTAAATGTTATAAGTTATGTCATTTTTGTATTTCCCACCAACCTTTTTTTTCCACATCTATACATGCTAATCTACTAATTAAAATATTTTCTTTCACACAACTTGATCTAGTCATATTTAAATCCACAAGCACTTAGAGAAGCCTTACAAAGTATGAGAGATTAGAAAAAGAATTTGTTATCAATCACATAATTTGATTCAGCCATTATTAGATCCATGAGTACTTGGTAACGTCTTGCAAAGTACGAGAGATTAGAAATAATGTTTGCTACTAATGGGACTTTGAATGAGGAGTTGAAGCGGATTACAACTTTACTTTATCGAGCATAAGGTTCAACTTTTGGGGACATCAATTTATAGGGAAACCTCACTAAGAAAACTAATAACAATAATCAAAGGAAGAAGAGTCACTTGCTCTTCAGCTTCTTTGATCTTTGCCAAAAAAGATTTGATGTAATGATTTAGAAGATGATGATAATTCACGTAAAAACTTGAGTAATTGTCCTTTTTTGTTTTGTTTTGTTTTCTATGTAGTTTAATTATTGATTTGCTAATTTTAATTCATTGTTGTATGAAGTAATTTTTTATTTGCTTCATTTGCTTTATATTTTAATCATCAATTGAATTTTTCACTAATATAGTAACATTAGATAATTATTGTATAAATATTTGAGATAATTAACTTAAATATTTCTTCCTATTTTAATTGTGTAAATTAACTTGATCCTTTTACATAAATATATAATATATATATTTTATTATATATTTTGTAGGTTATTTCTTTTGATAGTATTGATGATTGTTAAAATAAAAAGTAACTTTTATTTAATTTGATTAAAACAAATAAAGTGTTTTAGTCATATCTAATAATAATAAAATATTATTAATCAAATTCGTCATCCATAAATTTTGCATAAATAGGTTTGTAATGTCTAGATATATTAAAAAATATTTTTATTTAAGTTAAAATATGATAACAAATCTTAATAATAATAATATAATAACAAATCTTAAGAAAATATAGAAATTCTTGAATTGTTCAACAATTTGTATCAATTATCTTTAATTAAATCAATATATTAATTTAGTTACCTCCTATTTCACTTTCATAAGATTTAGAAGATGATAATTCAAGTGAAAACATCTAAGTAATTGTCTTTTTTTTTGTTTTATTTTGTTTTTTGTGTAGTATAATTATTAATTTGCTTGATTTGCTAATTTTAATTCATTGTTGTATAAAGTAATTTTTTATTTGCTTCATTTGCTTTATAATTTAATTATTAATTGGAATCTTCATTAATATAATAACATTGAGCAATTATTGTATAAATATTTGGGATAATTAACCCAAATATTTCCTTCCTATTTTAGTTGTGTAAATTAACTTGATCCTTCTGTTAAGAAATATTGTGTTATTTTGTTTTATTATTTATTAAGGGTATAATAGTATTTTCATTTCCCTGTTTAGCCTATATATAATTTCTTTGTATTTAGGTTAAATTAACTTTTGCATTTCAATAATCAATGACACCCTTGTCTTTTCTTCACAAATGTTCTTGTATTTTTCTTTGAATTCTTTATCATGGTATTAGAGCAAGCCATGGGACAAGGCTTAATCTCAAACACAGTTTTCGTGGATCCAACTCCGCGGTGAGTTGGCTGGGGGTTTGCAAGGGCGCGGGGTTTGGGGCGGGGTTAGGGGTGGAGCCTCGAGAAAAATTTTTCGAGACAACATTCGTTCAGTTTGTGAGGTGACCGTATAATTTCGAGAATGTATATTTTATATCCGGTATTTCGTTTTTCTTTTTGGCTGCAATCTAGTATTTCGTTTTCTTTTGGCTTTCTTGGTTTTTTATTATGGCTTCTTATTTCTTTCGAAAGAGCGATTCGCTTTCTGTGAATGTGAGGTTGGATGGAAAGAATTATTCGATTGAGTTATGTGATGAGAAAAGGGTAAAATGTAGGGATATGTTAGTGGAACTTTTGAGAAACCTAATTTGAGGGATCGCTTTGATAGATACCTGGAAGCAAACAATGCAAAAATTATTACTAGATTGTTTTAGCATTCATATAACTAATGAGGCGCAAAGGAGGTTTGGGATCATTTGCAAAGGTTATTCAAATCAAATTTTAATCAAGTTATGAGTATTCAGAAGTTTTATTCTACAAATTTTGATCATAAATAAATTGGTGCTTATATTGCTCGCAGAGAACAAAGAACGATGTACAATTTTTAATGACATTTCGCAGTGATATTTTGAAGGACTTAAATTTTGCATCGTTCTTTGACTCGGTTGTCGGTGAGTTATTATGAAGAAATACGTCTTAAGTCTTATTTCGAAAAGGAATTCTTTCTGTTTCTAATCCTCTCCGTGTTAGTGGTATCCTCTAAGCCACCCTCCAATAATCGAATAAGTCTTATACGAGGGTTGCCATTAATGCGGTTTACGCAAGTAGAAAGGTCACTAGAATCGGTGTCCTAATGAGACAACATAATAATCGCAACAATAATCAAGCTTCAAAACCTGGTAACCGGTCACAATCTAATGCTTAAGACCATACGAGACCACCACGAATTATTCAATAATTTCATCGGGTCCTTTCAATCCTATTCTTGAGCAATTTAAATCAATACATGCTATGTCCGCTTCTTCTTCCATGGGTCGGTTGTCTCATAGTTCTTTGTATGTCTCATTCTCGTATGGGTCTTGGATTCGGTGCTTCACATCATATGTCTCCACATTCTTCACATTTTGCTTCTGTGTCTCCTTCGTCTTCTATTCTTGTTATGACTGTTGATGGCACTCCTATGCCTTTAGCAGGTGTTGGTTCTGTTGTTACACCTAACTTGTCTCTCCCTAATGTTTATCATATTCTTAAACTCAAATTAAATCTTGCTTCTGTTGGTCAGTTATGTGATTCTGGTAATTTAGTCACTTTTTCCTCTTCTTCTTGTTATGTGCAGGGTCCGCAGTCTCAGAAGGTGATTGGGACAGGCCGTAGGGAGAGGGGACTATATATTTTGGATGAGTTTATTCTTCTACGCTTGCTAATAGTGTTGATTTATCTTCTTTTCGTTTGAGTCATTCTTCTTCTAGTTTTTACTTATGGCATTCTCGTCTAGGTTATGTTTCATCTTCTCGTTTGAGATTTTTGGCATCCACAGGGCTTTAGGAAATTTACAAACTTGTACGATTGTAGTGGATGTAAAGCAAAATTTTAGCTTTACTTTTTAATCGAAGTATTTCTGTTTCTTCTTCTCCTTTTGATTTGATTCATTCGATGTATGGGGACTGTTGCCACAAAGGAGGGTCTCGATATTATGTTTCTTTTATTGATGATCATACTCGTTATTGTTGGGTTTATTTAATGAAACACCATTTTGAATTCTTTGAGATATATCTGATTTTGGGCTCTTGTCAAAACTCAACATTCTATTTGTTATTAAAAGGTGTGATTTGGGTGGGGAATACACCTCTAATAAATTTTGTGAGCTTCTTGCCTTAGATGGAACTATTCACCAAACTTCATGTACAAATACTTCTGAGCAAAATGGTGTTGCTGAAAGAAAACATAGGCACATTATTGAAACTGCTCGTTCTCTCTTGTCTTTGCATACTTTTTATTCTTGTAAGTTTGATTAATACAATTCCATCTTCTCATATTTCAGGTTTATCTCCTTTTGAAAAGTTGTATGGGTATGCTCCTGATTATTCTTTCTTTAGAGTTTTTGGTTATACTTGTTTCGTTTTCTTCCTCATGTGGAACGCAGCAAGTTGTTTTCTCAATCTGCTATTTGTGTCTTTCTTGGTTATGGTAAAGGTAAAAAGGGGTATCGTTATTTTGATCCAATAACTCAAAAACTTTATGTGTCTCGTCATATTGTTTTTCTTGAGCATATAATTACTCATAGTTTGATTAGATCGACCTTATTCGTATAGATCCTTTTTTGAATTTTACGATAGTTTGTCATCTCGGGTTCCTAGTACTTCAAATATTTTCGACACTTTATTCTATAGCTTCCTCTTCTCCTATGGTCCCTCAAGCTCCGTCTAAGATTGTGGATTTGTACATACGCATTCGTAAGTCTACAAAGTTACCAGATTTTACTTATTCTTATTATTCTTCATCTTTTTTTCCATTTAATAAAAGGCTATTCTTGATTTTATTATATTTATCTGCAAAAGATGTACTGGGATTTGGTTCCTCTACCTCCTGCTAAGACTGTTATTGGTTGTTGTTGGGTGTATAAAATTAAGACTAATTCTGATGGATCTATTGAGCGATACAAAGCTAGTTTGGTTGCAAAAGGGTATTCTATATTGTATGGATTATGAGGAGACAAGTTGCAAAAAACTATTCGTACAGCTTCGGTTCGTCGGTGGCATATCTTTCAACTTGATGTTAAAAATGCCTTCTTGAATGGAGATCTTCAAGAAGAAGTTTATATGGCGCCCCCTCCTGGTGTTTTACATGATTCGGGTATTCTGCAAGCTCAAGAAAGTATTATATGGTCTCAAACAAGCACCCGTGCTTGGTTTGATAAATTTTCTATTGTGATCTCTTCCTTGGATTTGCTTCAAGACGATGCAGTCGTATCATTTTGTCTTTATATGGTGATGACATGATTATGGTGACGATATTCATGTATTTGTTTTAGAGTTAGCTAGACGTTTAAAATGAAGACTTGGGTTCTCTACGATATTTCTGGGTATTGATTCCAAGGTTATCTTCTTTCTCAATCGAAATAAAATATCAGACTTTGCGATAATTATTATGAGGTTAATGCAATGTTTTCTTCTTCTAATGGTTTACCTTTTGTCCTACTTTATATCGTACTATTTTGGGAGCTTGGTATACCTTACTATTATTCCGAGATATTGTATACGCTGTTCATGTTGTTATTTGTTGTTTAATTTATGATAAATCATAGTCTTTTATTTCCATCAAATGCATACTACATCATATGAGTAGACAAATATATTTTTGGTTGATTCTTTTATTGTTTGGAAGAGCAAGAAACAAATTATTTCTCAATCTTCAATAAAGATATTTTTTATGGCATCTACTATAAAAGAGATTGTTTGGTTACGTTAGATATGGGAGTTTCTCTTTCTCATCCCACTCCTATGTATGTGACAACCGGAGTTCTATTCAAAGTTTTCCATGAACGAACTAAGCACATTGAGATCGATTGTCACCTTACTCGTCATCATCTCAAATGGCACCATTATGCCCTTTGTTTCTTAAATTGTTGATTTATTTACCAAGTCGCATTCCATCTCTCGTTTTCGTTTTGTTGTTGGCAAACTCGATGCTTAAATTAGCATCATGAGTTTGAGAGGAGATGTTAAGAAATATTGTGTTATTTTGTTTTATTATTTATTAAGGGTAGAATAGTATTTTCCTTTCCCTATTTAGCCTATATATAATTTCTTTGTATTTAAGTTAAATTAACTTTTGCATTTCAACAATCAATGAAACCCTTGTCTTTTCTTCACAAATGTTCTTGTATTTTTCTTTGAATTCTTTATCACCTTCTATATAAATATATAATGTATATATCATTATATATCTTTGAGTTATTTCTTTCAATGGTATTGATGATTATTAAAATAAAATGTAATTTTTATTTAATTTGATTAAAACAAATAAAGTGTTTTAGTCATAACTAATAACATTAAAAAATATTAATCAAGTTCGTCAGTTCACAAATTTTGCATAAATAAATTTGTAATGTCCTAAATATATTAAAAGATATTTTTATTTAATCCTGAAATATGACAATAAATCTTAATAATAATAATATAATAACAAATATTAAGGAAATGTGAAAATTCTTGAATTGTTCAATAATTTGTATCAATTATTTTTAATTAAATCAATATATTAATTTAGTTACTTCTTATTTATGCGTCTCTTATTTAAATAACATATCAATACACTTAAATCTCTCATTCTCTACTGCTCTCACTTTCTTTTTAACAGTTGGTTTTAAAAACTTTAGAAGTAAGGTATTTACTTAGTACTTTATATACAGATTATATTAAGTATTGAAAGTGCTTAGAATAACTTAAGGTTCTCAATTATACTAAAAATATATAAAAAAAATTCACATATCTAACCAGGATGTAAATGAAGTTAATGAAACCCTACTCGACAAAGTATAACTTAATTTTTATTCAATCATGTATCAAATAATAAAAGTTGTTATATCAAGAATAAACATGTAATATACAAAAATAATTAGTGGAATAATTAAGCGTTGAATTTTTAATATTAGATAATTTTGTCTATATATTTCTTTTTTATTTTGTACATATGTCAATATATTTCATTTAATAAAATTATTTTATTATATTTATCTTTGTAACTCAATTCTTAATTAACTCCATGCATAGCACATAGACATAAATAATGTTATTATTCATTATACTTATATAAAAGTAATGTTACAAATTGTCAATGTTAAAGAATATATTTTCATATTTTCTTTATAATTTTTTTTTTTGTAAGATGATTTTAATATATCATTGATATGTAGTTAAAAATAACATAACTTATATTTCAAATTCTATAAAAAAAATCAATTTTTTTATTATATTACATTTGAATATTATTTTCTAAAATTATTAAATATTTTTATTAGTTGTTTAATTTATTAAATCATATTCAATGCATCGTATAAGTACAAATAAAATTATTGCAAATTATTTCATAAAGATATTTTTTTAATTTAAAATTAATATAAAAAATATAGATGAAAAATATAAAAGGAATAAAGTATTAATACACACATATATGGATAAAACTTAGCACTATTTCTTTATATCTATTACATTCATTATACAATTAAATTATGACATGTATTCATTAATGTTCTCTCTCTTACTCTCTTTTTTTAAAAAAAAAATACACATGTTGTAATAATTATAAACTGTAAGGGACATATTTAGAAATGAATTTTTAGATGAGAGGAATAAATTTATCCTATATATATAAATATATTACTTAAATCATGTGATATTTAGTAAAATGAATTTTATACATTTATAAGGTAATCTTAATAAATTAACCATATAATCATACATAAATAATCAAGATTAAAAATTACTTAAAGGTCATGTGATCACTTAAAAAAATTACATACATTTATATTCTAATCTTAACTATTAATGTAAGATCTAATGATCACTCCTTTCACCGCTGTGCATGTAAAGCTTGCGTGGAGCTAACCACTCTTGGGTGATTTAATTTGATTTGAATTAATTAAATTTAGTTTAAAAATTAATTTTCAAGTTTGAAATTCATTGTAAAATATAAATTTTAAATTAATTTTTAAATTAATTTTTATAAGCCAACCACACTGACGTTCGTTGCCCTTAATTAGAATCGGTAGAATGAAAAAATAAATAAGGATAAAATTACCGATTCAAGCAACTAAAACTAAAATTAAATCAAATTCAGTTAAATTTAACTAATTTTGAGTAAATTTTTAAATACACACACCATTAAAAAATCAAATCAAATCAAATCAACTCTTATTTAAAACTTCTCAAACAAAAATTTTCATTTATAAATCAAATAAATTCCTAAAATTAGTGATTCCAAACATTTTCATGTTAAATAAAAACTACACAGTAAACGGAAAGCCTTCGTACTCCATTTTTTCTGCCTACTAAACAACCATTCGAACTCCGTGCATTGCCACTTAAAGATCATAAAAAAAAATCACCTATAATTACCTCCTGTGACGAGTGCTAAATGATGCAAGTCTGCCTTATCCAAGTTGTTTTTCCATCAGGTAAGTTTCTTAACATTCCCCGTCCAGACTTTTTGTCAACAAAGAACCAGTAAGGCCAACTCAAAATGACCATACCGATATCCTTTTGCTCCATCTTTCGGACAACGTAAATTGCAAATAAGGGGCACCATGGCATGTTATATAACTTACAACCTACAAAAAAATTGTCATCCCGAAATTTTAGGATATATACACACAGTTTTAGATCTTTGGCGGTGTACTAATCAGCAATCCTTTCAAACTTCATCTTTCCTTCATCTAAGATAGCCATGTGCTTCCTTTTCTTGGATAACTTAGTAGCATTTTGAAATCCATTTTGTTCATCACTAAATTGAGCAGCTGTTCGAGCCCGTAGTTCTTCCAAACTCTCACCTTCTTTTGCTCTCTCTATCACCTGAAAATAATAAGGGTCATCGGTTCTCAAATATTTTAACTTTTAACAACAGACCGTCCAGACACCACATTAAAACAAAGGGGAGGAGGGGCAGTGCAGGGGATTCACTATATAAAATTTCTCAAACCAATAATTTAGTTTCACTTACCAGATGCCTGCCATACAAGTGGGTGCTTGACAGTGCTTTAAGTGCATTTTGTGCCTCCTGCTGAGTAACATACTCTACAAAAGCAAAGCCTCTATGACTTCCAAACTTCATTGGTAACCTTAAGCTTTTAATCTGCATGGTTGAGTCATCAAATATGAGTGAAAAGAAAGCACTGCATATTTGAACCAGAGAACTAAATATACATATTTTGGCTGAAATGAACCAACAGTTTTGAAACAGCTGAGGCATACCCAAAAAAAAGAGGTATATCAATTGTTATAGGACTAGAATTTGCACATTTATAAAAATAGATATCACTTGAAATTTTGCTAAAATAACATAATAAATTAAGAATGAAATAGCTCAAGGTCATATAACTCCTTTAAACAAATAACCAAAACCAATTAACACACAGATTATCTTAATTTTAAATATAATCCAGTGGGACATCAGGTCCATTATTCTAACTTTTGAGTAAGATGTAACAAGTTTTGATTTTGTATAACCTCACTTCGATAATGTAAGATGTAACTGAAATCAATTGGATTTCCCATGAGGTAAGTGTACAAATCATGTAGAACTCCAGGCCCATCATTCTGGAGCCACTTTTAACATAATTGCACATTATCATTTTAATAAGAGGTATGGAACTCATGTTCAACATAAAACAAGTCTAAGAACTTTGTAGCACGTTACTGATTGCAAACACCTTAAAAGTGGTTCAGTACCAACCATCTGGCATAATAAGCTTTAGATTCATTAATTCAAAACTCAACTATAATTCCAAAACATTTTCATTGGATGCATCAACCACAGACTTAAGATAACTATAGGAGGTTGGTATACTTCCCTAGAATATGTATCATTCTGGTAAAAGATGCATTCAGTAATAATTTGGACAGGAGAAAGAAAGAATATTTACTAGCAATTGACGCAAATTATCACTTTTAATAGTAATCACCTGGCCAAATGGACTAAACAACTGTCTTAGATCCTTCTCTGTTGCCTCAAAAGCAACATTTCTTACAAGCAATTTTGTTGAACTCTTATCATTCTCAACTGTCTTTCGTACTTGCCCATCATTCTTGACATGGCAAAGTTGTAAAATAAGAGCATGCCCATCCAAAACAGTCCCCTACACCAAAAAAAAAAAAAAATCCAAAAATTAGAACTAGAATTAGGATCTCAAAATGCATATAACATGCAAAGTTTGGTTCAAATGTGTAAATACCTGTAAATCTTTGCAAACATTTGTAGCAGTGTCCATGGAGTCAAACTCAACAAATCCAAACCCCATAGAAACATTTTTCCCATTTTTCAAATGCTTCTTCACCTATTTGTGACAGCAGCAAAACAAAAATACAAAGTGTTAAAAGTGAAACACAAGTACACTGCCGAGTCCAAGCGCAAGGGGAACAAAGGGATAGGGTATGAAAAAGAGCTAAGATCATAAAGAGCAAAGTGCTAGCACATAAACCCATTACCTTGACACTCAAAATTCTTCCCTCTTTCATGTGCTCACTAAAATGTTTCTTCAAACTCTCATCAGTTGTCTTGAAATTGAGGTTCTTGACAAACAGGGACCGAGCCTGAAGCATGATATATTTAATCAATAATAGATGAAAAAACATTATGAATTAGCAGCCACTAATCTTGACAATTACAAAATAAATATTGAATGATCTGCAAAATAATCTATGGAATATTTCTCCACGATGGCATCATGATGCAAAAATAGAGATAGATGCCAAAAAAATTTCCCTATTGGCAAGGACAGAGACTCAAATAGTCCAAATTCCAACATCACTCCACTGGCATTTTATAAAAAATGACAGCATTATTTTTTGAAATATAAAAATTCTCAATGACATATTGACTACACACACCAACTAAGAATAATTTTAATCATCTGATACATGTTCAGGGTAGACCTAGCAAGTCAGCAACTGTATATTCAAGTAGAACTGTTGAACATATACAAGACAAGCATATAGCTCCCCATCCAGGGCATACTCATCCTTCAAAGCTGATAATCAAAATAGAAAATGTTATTGCAATATGGGGGACTGTACTTATTGACAGAGCCAGAAAGAAAGTATTCAATGGGCCAAAATAGAAATAAGTAGAGGCCTTCAAGAAAAATTTAAAACTTTTAGGGGGCTAAATACTCATGTTACAACAATAAATATCGAAAAGTAGCGAAAACTTTTCAATCTTAAAATTTTTAGGGTGCCAAATACCCATATTTCCAATGTCTTTGTCCTTTTATATAGTCTTGATCATATGAGCATTAGATTGAAGTATTTTGCCTGCATCAGATAATGAGCCCACATAGAAGACTTTAACAGGTAGTAAAATATAAAATAAATATACCATTTCTATCTTTGATTTATTGTCACTTGCATCTAAAACTTAGGCTGATACATTTCTGCGGTTATATTTATCATTTTGACCTATTTTTCTTTCTCTTTTGCTATCTTGTATCAATTCTCCCAAGAGACTAATACAGCAGATAACACCCGCACAAAAAACCATAGCAAAAGAATGATGGAAGAAAACAATTTAATAGGTCAAACCTCTATTCTGTCCGGATCAACGTCCACATCTGATATTTTTTCCACATGTTGCTCCAATATCAGCCGCTTGGCATCATTTTCACCAATTGCACTATTCATTTCATTATTTTTAGATGTTGAACTTTGGCTAAGAACATTGGAAGGAGCCCACTCCAAGTATAATGGAGCATCCCTACGTTGAATGAATATGAAACAAGTAAATAACCTTCCAAGAATGAAGATAGAAGAGGCGCTTTCAAGCACGTACTGGTAGCATGGGCAGCAGATTTATTTATACATAGAATGGAAGAGAGAAAAACAACGACAACAACAACCAAAGCCTTTTCCCAGTAGATATGATCAGCTATATGGATCAAACGATGTCACTGTACTCCATCAAAAACCAAATCTTCCGAGAGGCCATTTAGATCTAAATCCTTTCTAATGATTTCACTCATGGGGGAAAAAAAGAATAAAAAAAGAAAACCTCCTTTAACCAAGGTTATTCATCCATCTGAGGAAAAAAATAAAACTAAATCATGGTTGTATGTGCAATTAGCATCTCAAAGATTTACTTTCCCCTCCCTCCCAACTAATGAATTTCAAGCTTTACTGCAATTATAATTTACTACAGTAATACAAGACAAAACCACAAAGCTATAGGCTTCATTCTGGGCTATTATTCTATCTCTTTTTCTCTATAGTCTATACCTCCCACACTCCCCACTTTGTTTGTGTGAGAGAGAGTTTTGACAAAACAACTCTTCTCATTTTACCCTTACCTTTTTCAAATGACACAAAGAAGGTGGAGCTGCAGTACTTACACTTCAGACCTGCCTAACACTTGTTGCAAGCATAGTTAGTTATCTTTCTTTCTTCTTCTTTTTTATTTTATGAAGATCAAGATGCATATCCAAGAGAGAAGGAAACAATCAATTCATTCATGGAGGATAGCCAAATGGGTTGATTGTCCATTGATAGAAGCAAAATAAATCTTATTTAACAATGCTGACTGGGACTAATGACCTAAAAAATAAAATAAAATAAAATAAAAAATCTTACTTGTAACGCTTGTAAGCTAAACCTCTAAAAGCTGCTCGAGCCTCCGCTGGTTCAAGGAAAACAACCTGAAATATCATCTCCCAATAATTCAAAGCTTGACATAAATATCATTAAACAATGAACGAATAATGCTAAGAACGATAACTTTTCGAATACCTCACTGCAGAAAACAAAGTTCACCAATCAACTCAACAAGAAAAGTAAGCAACAAAATGTCAATAAGTATATTCAAGTTCCCATAAATAGTAAAGTACTGTCATCTACAGTAGGTGACGCAAAGCAGAGCATGTAAGATCCAAAGGACCATAAAATGGAGAATTACATCTAAAACCTTTTCTCTATAAATAAAAGAATAACAGTAATAGTAATAATGTTGTACTTATAAAAATGGTGTAGAATTTATACACAAGATTGTTATTTGTTTATCTTTTGGATATTTTACGACACAAGATTGTTTTATAACCACATAGCCTAAAGGAAGAAATACTATTAAAACTTGATTGCAGACAAAAATAAATGAAGTATGTAATAGAATTAAGGACAGAAACAAGGACATAAGATAGGATAATAAGCTATCAAATATCAAACAAAAAATATTGCAGAGGCACATCATAAAATTTAAGAGAGGGAAAAATTACCAGGGCCAATGTCTTTGTTGGAGGTAGAATTATTTTATCCAAACTACCGAATTTCCCAAACATCTTTGCAAGTTCATTTTCTGTAGAACCATATGGCAAGTTCTTCACTAAAAGCACATGGTTACTTCTTTTTAGGCCATCAACTTTACCATTGGCAAGTTCCTCCAAAGACTCTACATTCACTCCAGCATTTTTAAATGCCTTTTTTGTCTCTGAAATCACTTGAGTTTCTCCCAGAGCAATACGTACAGCAAGATCATCAGCTTCTCGATCAAGTAAATCACTTTTACTGACACCATATTTCCGAGCAATGTTTTCCACAACCTATTAACCACCAACACATGATTGAAAATATGTAAGGAGACATGCAACCTGAGAGCAATAGAGAGTATCACCCAAAAACATTTGCATGAAGCAAAATCAACAACATGGTGATGTTAATTCCATCACAAGAAAACAAAATCCTCATTGCACCCACCAAAGGGGGAAAACAAAGAAAATGATGAGGAAGGAAAGATTATATTGTCAATAAAACATGAATGCATGAGAATGAGAATTGACAACACTGCAATTTTCCTTCCACATGTACCCCCAAAATAAGAAATGATAATTAAATAACCCTGAATAATTTTTTATAGAAAAGGAAATGTATTAAAAAGAAATTGAAGCAATGTACAACTAAAAAGAGGATAAGTAATCCTCCAAAACAAAGTACACCAGATGATAACAACAACCAATCCTTCTCCCACTAGGTGGGGTTGGCTACATGAATCAAACGATGTCATTGTGCCCTATCATACATCAGATGACAAAAAGAAAATATAAAAAAAGAAGCAAATATGTCCAATCTCTATACATGTCAAAAAATAGCAACTCCATTGAAATAACCAGTAGCTGAACACCATAGAGAGGCGAGAAAAACAACCCAATCCTGAAGTAAGTTAAGGGGCAGAGAGGCGATTGTAAAAATGAGAGCATTCATATCCAACCAAAGCACCAAAGGATTGTGAAGACTGCACATTGCCACAATGTTTTTACCTCCTTTTTGCCAAATCCTTTAAACCTAACAATCAAAAACTGTTCCACAGTAGGAGGACAAACTCAAAGCTCACCAAGGACCCCGAACAACTTGCTCCATGAGGAAGTAGACGCTAACAATGCAGGATGAAGTGACCATTTGTTTCTGAACTAAAGCAGCACAGACACACAAAGGACAGAATAATAATGGCGAAAAACTGAAAATAACTAAGCAGAACAAGTTCTATTTAAAAAAAAGATAATGATAAGCATCATTCAGAATTTTAATGTACTGTTAACTACTGCACAAAGGCTGAAATAATAGAACCATGATTTGCAATTTATTAAGTTTCAATAAGCATACTGTATCAGGACGCATGAACAGAGTATTCCATGCTCTGGTATCTCCACTAGCTTCAGCCATTTTCCTTTCTTCCTCTCTCCGTTGTTTGAGAGTTTTAGAAATTTGGTCCTTCAAAACATTGTTCCTACAAGATGCAAACCATAAACTGTCATGATAATGCAAAAAGAACACCATCAAAATTTTAACACTGTTCATAATGCAGTATTTATGTTTTACATACTCTTTGTCGTCTGAAGGTTTTTGTATGGCTGGCATAACATGCAACAATCTTCCTTGAAAGATTGAATTGTCTAACTCTTCTAGCGCCCTGATAAGCAATTATCATACTGTTACATATAAGTTAACAGCAAATGTAAAACTTTTCAACAACTCAAACTAACCTAGTAATACCAATTATTTTCACTTCAAAGCCTCACTGCAAAGTCCAGATTTCGAGATTTTGAGCATTAAAGTATAAAATGTACTGTTTTTGGGTTAAAAGAAGTATTATTTAAAAGAAGCAAGAATACAAACAAGACACTCTTGGATTAGACGTCCTCCTTAGCAAAAACACAAAGAAGCATTGAAAGGACAAAAAGTGAAACAAGAAAGTAAAAAAAAAAAAAGGCTCTCCAACCCCTTCGCATATCTGATAAGACACCCTTAAATAGACAATTGGGTGAACACCAAAAAGGTGGTCACAAAATGATCCTGTCCAAACTCAGATCCAAGAACTAAGGGCTGATAAGAATCCTACATGAGCATTTCACTCAGGCCAAATACATGAAATAAGAAGCATAGACGACACATCCCTATAAAGCCTTTCCCTCCTTGGTTCTACCAAAGCCTCTGAAGATAATCAGAAGAAATTGTTCCAAACTGAGAGGACAAACCCAACATTCACCAAAACCACCAAAGAACCAACTTCAGATGGAAGTGGCTGTAGGGAAGTGTAAAAAGTTACCTGGCTGCAAATTCTCGAAGTGAATAAAGAATATATGCTATTCCTTTGGATCGTTTTGTATCTTTATCAACAACTAGATGAACCTGTGAGACACTACCAAACTTACAGAAATGCTCTTCCAGTTCCTCCTCACTGTAATAAAAGAACAATACAGTGATTAAAACCAATTTGGAATATAAATAATATGAAGGTCAAATGAAATAAGTAATAACAGAGCACTGATAGATATTAGTAATGTAGATAATTGAACTTGCTGAAGAAATTCTTTCTTTTGAAAACAATTTAATTGGAAAAGTTGGCAAAATAATACCACACATGCATCCATAATAGAATTCAAGAAAAAAGAGAGAAGATATAAATATCTATATAAGTACGTGGTGGTATATGGCAGATTACGGACAAACAGTCGACAGGACTCAAAAACTCCTTCCTCATTTTCCGCATTTGATGATTGACCCCCTTGCACTTGAGCCTTTTCATGGTCTACATCCTCTCCACATGTATCATCTTGGCCCTCTAGGTCTAACTCTTGAACACCATTTCTTCCAGTTATTTCTGAAGATTTATTATCACCATTTTCTTCATCTTCATTAGCATGACAATCATTGTCTTTGTCATCATCATCATCGCATACCAAATCATTGTCATCGCCATCTTCATCATCACCACTTTCAGAATCAGACCACTCCTTTCTCACTCTACTCTTAAAATAATCCATATCAGAAACGACTTCATCATGTTCAAGCTCATGGGACTTGTTGGGTACAGATTTATTTGGAAAACCATCCACTAATGAGTTACTGTGAACCAAGTTGGCATGGATTGCAACTGATGTATCTTTGCTATCATTATTTGATATTGGTTGCTTCTCGCCAACATTGGATAGAATTGATGTATCATTTGCCCACAGTTTTGACTTAACCCGAGGCTGCATGACCTGAAGAAAATCTTGAAGTTGTGGGTCATCAATATCAACAATGTCCTTAGAATTGTCTCCTTGTCCTTTAGCTTTAGCATGTTTCTTCACATCCGGGGTCACTTTATTCTCTTTCTTTGTTGAATGTCGACTCCATGGGCGGGGAAGATTTGCATCGCCAAGTTTTCGAGCCACCTGCTTGGTTGATGAGAAATTAGTAAAGCATGTTGCGTGGCTTTCAGTTTCAGTAATAAATATTTGAAAGAGATAGAATAATAAAAAAGAGAAAAAAGAGTGTATAACCTCACAAGTAATTCTACATGTGTCAAGGTAAGATCTATTGAAATATTGAATAGCTTCCTGAGCTTCATGCTCCGTACGAAATCCAATAAAAGCAAATTGGCGACTCTTACCATCTCTGAGGGAACAAGCAACGCAACACAGAACAGTTATATATTATATACACGAAGAGTGGGATAGGGATATTCTGTTATTATTTCAATTTTCAAGAAAGAGTTAAGAGTACTTGGTACGCATAAGCTTGATGTCTGTGATTTCTCCTTTCTGAGAAAAGAATTCTCGCAGTCGATCCTCCACAACATATTTTGGGAGATTCTTCACACATATTCTCGACCTGCACACACCATAACCAAATCATTTATCATTTATTGGTTCTGATTCTGTGTGTTTTAACCTATACAAGTAAGATGAATGAATGCCAACTTTGCACTTACATGACTCCTCCTGCTGCTATGTTTGCGCAATTGCACTCTAATACAGACTGGGGGCAAAGACAGGCAAAGGCAGGTGGGTGTGACGTGTGAGTGGAAAAAGTTAAAAAGACCAGTATCCAACCATTCTTCTAATAAACAAAGAGCAGGAGAGAAAGCAGAGACTGCTGCAACACTTTCCGCGACTGTGTGTGACAGCCAGACGACGATGGCTGGTGACGGCGGATTTTAAAGGTCAACGTTAACCGACAGAAGAGAAGAGCAGCTGGTCGAGTTTGGCAATTTCAATTCAAGAGTTAATGAAAGGATGAATTGGGCTCAGGCTCATCTCATCTGCATACCCCAAAAATCATACCTTTAATTTCTTCGAGCCTGGTTCGGATGTTTTTCACCGTCCAACAATTTTCTTTTAAAAACAAAACTTAATTCACTATTTATTGCTAGGTAATTTTTCAAAAGTTTTTTCAAATTTAATATATTATAACAATATTTTTATAATATTGAAGCTTAAGTGCGTATTTGGTTCAGCGATAAATTTTTTAATTATTTTAATAATTAATTATTATATAATAAATTTTATATTTAGATATATTAGTTAAAAAATAATTTTAAAATAATTTATTTTTTTAAATAATATAAAAAATTATTTTTATGTATTAAATTGTTAAAAAATTTAAAAAAATTAAAAAAATTATTTAATTAAAAATAAAATAGTATTTATATATTAAAAATTTTAAAATAATTTATATCTAAAATCATAAGTTTTAAACTTTAAACTTATAAAAAAAATAGTATAATGTATTGAATTTTTGCAAAAACTAAATTTAAAATTACCAAAACATGACAAAATAACACCAAAAGCTTTTATTCTTACAAAAAGTTTTCAGACCAAAATTTCATCATAAACAAACATGCACTAAAACTTTTGATTCTTGATTATGAATTATTCTAAAAATTTTGATATATAAATATTATTTTATACTCAATTAAATAATTTTTTTAATTATTTCATATATTTTTTAATAATTTAAAGTATAAAAGTGATTTTTTATATCATCTAAGAGAAATAGATTATTTTAAATTTATTTTTTGCTAATATATCTATAACAATAATCGATTATATACAATAATTAATTATTAAAATAATTAATTATTCACAATTAATTCAAACACACACTGAGCTATGTGCTTTTTTATATAATTTTTAAATAAATACTTTTGTTCATTTTTTGTATGTTTAGATAAACTTTCTTTTTTTTTAAAAAAGTACTAAAAAATATAAATTGTACCATTTTTTAGAAGTTGAATTTTGGTACTTCTTAAAAAAGACATTTTTATAACATAAAAAACTATTCAAACATTTTTAAAAAAAATATTTCTCCATTACATCAAAATAACATTTACCTTTTTAAAATTAAAAAAATACATGAAAAAAGATTTTATTTTAAAAGCGTATCCAAACGAGCTCACTATATGGGTCGTCTTGTTATTTTTTTTTATCCAAACGTGCATCTCGACTAACTCACATTTTCTGTCCAATTAAAGGCAAATCATCTATATCAAAATTAAGGAATTCATAATAATATTATTTGTTGTTAGAGCCGTCTTGCTATGCTACCAACTAGGTATCTAGCAGGTTAGGTCAACCTTTGAATCCACGAGTTTTGACCTAACCTAACTCACAAAATGAGAGTTGGATTCGGTCGGGTTGAAAAATACTTTGACTTACAAGGTACAAGTCGGGTAGTGTGTTTGAAAAGTATCAACCCACACAAACTTAACCCACTCAAAATAACTTTTTTTTAATAAAAATTATTAAGTTATTGTGGCATTTCAAGTTGCTTTCATCTAACTTTTATGTACATAGTGTCAATTAAGTTTAGGTATAGCCAATATGGTCATATTAAAAGTGTGACCAAAAAAATATTAATGAGAAATTCATGAAGCATCTAATGGACCATTGCAATGAAAATATAATAAATTACTTAGATGATAAAGAGTATGTAGATAAAATTGATAATATAAATGACTATCTTAGTTAATATATTATATGTGATGATATTAAATTCAGTTGGTTAATGTAATTTGTTGTTTATGACTTTTGAGACTTGTTAACTTATTTTAAATTATTTCATACTTATGTTAAATTAAAGATTTATTATGTTTATTTATCTTATTTGAGATTTATTATATTTATATAAAATTGATTATGTGACTTTTTAGTTTATTTGAAATATATGTAGTTTTCAATTAAGATGTATTCAATGTAACATTTTTTATTTTATATTTCAACAATTATTTTAGCAGGAGAAAAAAAATTTTAATGTATTTTAAACTCACGGGATTGACTTAATACAACCCCACCCAATGGGTAGAGTTGAAAGGAAAAAAATTTTCAAATCAATCTAATTCACTAATTTAATAAGTGATCGGGTTAAAAAATATGGCCAAATCCATGCAATGCACTCATTAGACACGCCTACTACCAACACTCAAATATGCTCTGAAATATATATAGATAGGATCTGTTTGATATGAATGATAGGGTACAACATGATAGTATCATGTCTAATAGTATAAGGCTTAATACGTAATGGTTAGGAATATCGGAATATTTAGAATTATAATAGAAAAGTCCTTATAAAAGTCTATACATCAAAATTTAATCAGACATAATCTCATCTTTAAGGTTTGATTAAATTATCTATTATTTTAATGTATAAAAGAAGTTTGATGAATGAATTTATATAATACAATATTTATACTAAATAATTGATAAAATTATAATATATTATATTAGTTTATCCTATTAGACCTAATACGATATGTCAAATAAGCCCATACACACACTGAAGAACTTATTAACAAGGAAAACGAAGAGAACAAATAAAAAGAATAAATGAATGTTAAAATTTAAAGCTTTATCTTATAAGAAAAATTTTACTGTTTGATAAATTATTGAAATTGAATTTAGGGTGCGTCGTTTACATGAGTTTTGAAAAAAGTGCTTTTATAATATATATTTTTTAGAACTTTTTTTTTCATAAGTTTCTCTTTTTAGCTTTTGAGAAAAACATTAAATTTAATTTTTGTGTAATTTTTTTTGTGTTTTTGCTTTTTAAAAAAATATAATTATTTTAAAATCCTTTAGATGTATTTTTTTAAAAAAAGAATCCTAAACGAACGGGTCCTTAATTCACATGACTTAATTAAATGCTACACAACCCAATCACTACCATTTAGGCTATGTTTGGTACATCGTATAAGAAAGACCTGATAGTATAAGAAAATACTATCAGGTCTTATTCAATGTTTGGTACAATCACATGATAGTATAATACTATCAGGTTACTCATTTTTATCCCACTATCACCTGATAACTTAATCCTCACCCTTTCACCCTGATAAGACCCGATAAAAACAAGTCGATAATGCACACAATTTCACTTCCCACTTTGTCCTTCGTAACCCCAACCTCTTCCGCTTCGGTGACTGCTCCATCATTCTTCGCTTCAAGATTACCCCACCGTCTTGCTGCTTCAATCTCGCCCATTATCGACGTCTCTGCCAAAGGTAAGCGTGGTTGTTCTATGTACATCTTGCTGCTTTAGTAACCCCCAACGTCTTGCTCCTTCAATATTTTCCTCTTTCAATTTCTTTTTTTTTTCTGGTGACGTTGAAGCAAGTGTGTTTTGTGCAGCAGAAAGTGTGTTTTGGGCAGTAACCAATTATCCCCAAAATCATCGTCTTCGCAACCCTCTTCGCAGCATTCTTTGCAGCATCAGGTGATTATTGTTCTTTGTTGTATCTTGTCTTGTCTTCCTGAATGTGTTGACAAAAGGTGTTTATTATGATTGAGATTTACCTATTGCAAATTGTGATTGTGCATGAATTGATTGAAAGAGTGCTAAATTCATTTACAATAAAACTAGGGATTGAATGGTTATACTAAAAGACTTTGTTTTTCCTGGTGACTAATTTGTACCTCCTGGCTAGTTTCCATTTTATAAGATTAAGGGGTATGTAGGTTGTAAAGTGTGCTAGCATAAAGGAATGTGTTATATAGCATAAAGGAATTTGTAGCTCCTGTTTCCATTTTGCTTGAGGCTTTTGCTCCTATAGAATTAGTGGAAAATTGGTGTTATATAGTTTAAAAAAATAAGATACCGAAACAGAAAAAGGAATGTGTAAGTTACAAACCTACTTGATAACGAAAGTAAACAAATGAGAAATATAGCCAGAGGACACATTTGTTACTGTCCATTGGGAGCTAGCTAGGAAATAGAAAAGGAATGAAGGGTGTTCAACACATATATAAATGATTAAAATAGTAGTAAATTGTAAAAGGAAAGGGTGTGCTTTCTTTGTTTCTTGCTTTGCTTTGGCCTATTTTTCAACCCATTTTATTTCAAGAAATGCAGTTACAGAAATCACAAACTTTAGAAGGGGTCAAAAGCCACTAATATATGAAAAATTAGACTACTGAAATGGTGTCACGTATCTCTTGGTTAGTTTGAAACTCAACTCTCCAAATAGCTCCCTATTTGTATAACTTGGTTAGTTTGATGTCTATTACAAAACTAAGTGATGCATAGCTAATCTATATATATATATATATATATATATATTACAAAACACTGATCCATGCCATGCCAACAATGGCACTGTCAAATTCCTGTGAACTAATTTCTCTCCAAAAATTCCACTCCCCTGTTTATAGGAAGCTTCATACCAAAACACAGTCCATGTCATTCTATCAAGTTGCCATGTGTTCCACCTTACTTGTCATCTCTAACCATTATTAATTAATTTTTTAGGAATTGTTAATCCACTATTACTGCAAAACCCAAAAACTCAAATTTTTCTCTATTCCAAGGTATGAACATATCTTTTGCTTTTACTATTACTCACACTATTGGTGCCCTGATGAGTTGACCTCCATTACATACTTTCTTTGTATTTTGATAATAAATTTCATCATAAACCCACAACAATATGGGGGCAATGTATTAGTTATGATTTATGAAATATGAAGACATTCTATTGTGATTGATTGACAAATCCGGATAAAAAGCATAGGTTTTCTAACAAGATAAGTGATGGGTAGAACATGATTTAATGATTACAATCAGAAAAATGAACTCTGGACACATATTTGTCAAACTTAATGACAATGGGAAATGATAGCAAGATGCTAAATTACCAGAATTTCTTAATTTTCTTTTCCCTGAAGATATTACCCAACAAACTTCCTCTTTTCTATTCCAATAATTTAAAATAGGAATTTATATTTAAAAAAAAACTAGAATGTCAATCATGTAGTATATGCTCTTACTAGATAAATCTAGCAAGTTAAATATCACCGGGCAATTTCCAATATCTCTGACCATTGTAATGGCAGACCATACTTTTTGAAACTCCTCTCTTGAAGCTCTAATGATACACATATTGGTGATTGGATTGACATACTTGACTGGACAAAAAGGGTAATTTTGAATATTATCAAAGAAAAGATATTGCATTACAATTTAACTGGAAATCAATAAACAGCAAGAAAATAAAATAAGAAAAATTACTAATGATCCAGCTCCCCATCTTTGACTGAGAATGGCATCCAATTAAATTAAAAATAAATACTCTTAACTTACCCACTTTAAAAATAAAGTTAATTTTTTTTCTATTCTTTTATACCACAATATTACTAATGAATATGGAGTAGGAGTAATGTAGTAAAGCCATATACTACTCTATAGTGTGTAACAGAAATAGTACTACACAACACGTTTCATGTGAAACTATACTATATTTGCTTGTGAACAATTAGGAGGATAGAAAAAATTAAATAAAAGGATCCTCCAAAAGATAATGATGAGGCTCTCCTCCCACCTGAAGCCAAGAAAAGGCCCAGAGTAATCAAATAATTTCACAAACACCAATTGTAACATACAATAATTATTTACACTATACCAACCCTGTGGCTGTGTAAAATACACAACAAAAACTAAAAAATGCAATAAATAGAATGATCCTTATTTACACAGATAGCATTTCTCACATGATATCCGAGGTGTAGAAAAACTTGAGTTGAAGTTTAGATTATTCTAATTGACTAACTGAATATGAATAGCCATAGCAAGAACTTATTATGATATGATATGAAAGTCTAACTATTATGGTGTAACACATTGTAACATGTTTTAATTTGTGTTTGATGTTTTAGGTGATGATGGATCCAACTAGGTGGTTTAGTGATCCAAATGAGTTTATTGAGGAAGTCATCCGGTATTTAATTTTGGAACAAGCTTTCTTGGAGATGTTTGCAGCTTGCATGATGTCCTATTTGTTTGTGTGTGCTGCTAGTCATAGGCTATATAATAGGCGTAGATTTATACCACAATCCAGGATAAGGGCTAATATTAGGGAGGAGTTCTTAAGAATGTTGTTAAATGATGATGTTGCATGTATTGAGCAATTAAGGATGAATAGGAGAACATTTCATATGCTTTGTGAGCTTTGTCGTAATGAAGGCAGGTTGAAAGAAGATGGGTTGGTATCAATAGAAGAACAAATTGCAATGTTCCTTCACATCTTGGCCCATCATGCTAAGAATCGAGTTATCAAGTTTAAATTTCAGCGTTCTGGAGAGACTGTGAGTAGATATTTTAATCTAGTGTTAAATTCTGTTTTAAGACTACACAAATATTTACTCGAGACTCCAACTCCTATTACTGAGGATTGCACCGATGATAGGTGGAAATGGTTCAAGGTATTATTATGACTATTTTGCATCTATAGTGGTTTTGTCGGTTGTTTTGTTCTATGAATTTTATTATTGTCTTTATTGTTGATAGAATTGTCTTGGAGCATTAGATGGGACATACATTAAGGTGAATGTTCCCGAAGTTGATAAATTAAGTTATCGAACCAGGAAGGGAGAATTAGCCACTAATGTGTTAGGGGTATGTTCAAGAGACATGAAATTCGTGTATGTATTACCAGGATGGGAAGGTTCTGCTTCAGACTCTAGGGTACTACGTGATGCTATTTCTAGGAAAAATGGCTTAAAAGTTTCAACGGGTAAAATTTTATGGTTAACTTGTTTAGTTATGTAATGTATGACATAAACTAAGATTGAATGGTATGTTTTGGTGTAATAGGTTGTTATTATCTTGTGGATCTTGGTTACACGAATGGGGAAGGTTTTCTTGCACCTTATAGAGGAACCGTTATCATTTGAATGAATGGAGACATGGTAGTGCTGCAGACAACCCCTCAAGAAGTGTTCAATTGGAGGCATTCAAAGAACAAGAAATGTGATTGAGAGGACATTTGGCTTGTTGAAGATTCGATGGGCAATTCTTAGAAGTCCTTCTTTTTATCCTATTAAAACTCAAGTCAGAATAATTATAGCTTGTTGTCTCCTACATAATTTGATTAGGAGAGAGATGCCAACAGATCCTATGGAAGAAGAATTGGACAATTTACCAATGCCAAATAATGAGGAGAACACGAATTACATAAACACAATTGAGGCTAGTAATGCTTGGTCTGCTTGGAGAGATGAATTAGCTAATGAGATGTATAATGAATGGGTTGGTCGTAGAGCTTAGGGTCTATTTGTAATAATTTTGTTAAATATTGTGTATTGAGACAAAAATGTACTTGACAAATTAATTCATGTTTAGTATAAGAACAAACTAGTCTGACATTCTGTTGATGGTTTGTACTTGATATTTTTATCACGTGTGTCTATTATGATGCTCTTTATTTGATATTCTATTGCTCTTTGCTGATTTGTGCTCTATTTATTTTTGAGTTTCATCTACAAATTGAATTGAAATTAGTTATTATATGTCTCATTAAAATATTTTATAGGTATGGAACCTATAAGCACACAGGTTAAGCCTAAAAGGGAGCGTAAGTCATGGGCTAAGGAGGAGGAACTTGCCTTGATTGACTGCTTAGAAGAAGTTGTAGCCAAAGGAAAGAGATGTGATGCTGGCACATTCAAGCCAGAACATTGAAACAAATAGAAGAAGTTTTGGCTAGCAAATTTCCCAATGCTAACATTAAGGTGAAACCACATATTGAGTCAGCATTACGAAGGCTAAAGACTGATTATCATATACAGTATGATATGATAAACAAGAGTGGGTTTGGCTGGGATGATGAGAAGAAGTGCATTCATGTGGATAGTGATGAAGTGTGGAATACTTACATTAAGGTTTGTGTGCACCATAATGCATAATATTGTTGTCTATAATAGATTGATTATAATGTTTAATGCATTATATAACAGTATTTTATGTTTGTTTATGCTTGTAGCAATTTCCAGAGGCAACAGGATATAAAGATAAGTCATTCCCCTTATATGACAGACGTGCCTATATATTTGGCAAAGATCGTGCTAATGGAAGGGCTGCTGAAGCACCGGCTGATGTAGTGGAGGATTTAGAAAAAGAGGAAATAATTGAACTAATGAAAGATAGTGATGATGATATTGTGGAAATCACTAACTCAATGTCTGTTAACCAAACACCCAGTGGCAGCAATAAGAGCCTTAGAGATTCTTATGTTCGTTCTAGGAAGAGGTCAAGGTCTACTGACCAACTTGCTGCTAGCATAACTTCCTTTGGAAAAGACATGGCTAGTGCTTTGCAAGAAACTTCAACTTTGTTGGGAGAGGTTGGGGCGAGTGTGAAGGTTGTGAAGGAATTTTATGAAGACTCTAGGAAAGTGCCTAGTGAATTACAGAAGATGAAAGAACTTACCCCTAGGAGGGGCAGATGTGATGGTCGCTTAGAAAATTATGCAAAACCCCAACTAGTGCACTCATTTTGGGGATTTGATGAAGAACATCGTCTTGAAATGATTAAGGCCTTACTTGAGAGTTAGGTTCTACATAAATGGGTTTTTGGACTAATTTTGTGCTTATCAAATCAATATTTTGGAGTATAATGTTTTTGAACTTCGTTGGAGTACGTAGTTTTTAAGACAAACATAATGCTTATTTGATGAATTGTTGTGAAATCTATTTAACATATTACTAAGATTATTATGTGTTTACCTTTTTGTTACATGTTTTATGATAAAGCTATGATTGTTTCTGAATTTTTCATGCTTGAATTATATATATATATATATATATATATATATATATATATATATATAGGTAATTTTTTTTTATTTCAGTCACCTCAAGTTTTATGTCTTTATTTTTCAATTATGTCAAGTATATAAATTGCCTATATATATATAAATTACGTTAAGTATATAAGGTGAAGGAATTTTTGTCAAGTATATAAATTGGGTTAAGTGTGTGTGCGTATATATATACTTGACATAATGAAAGAGGAAACATATATAAAAGGTGAAGAATTACGTGAGTGATTACGTGAGTCTGACCAATTACGTTAAGTATATATATATATATAAAGGTATTTTAATTTCTTTTATTTTTTAATTTTTTATTAATAGTAACATTTTAAGAAGTTGAGTATATGACTTATCAGTTAAAAAAATTTTGTTTGACTTTTTTATATAAAGGGTATTTTTGTCTAAATAAGTATTTTTTATACTATCAGGTTATATTATATTTGATAACAAATACCTGATAGGATAATATTATACTATCAGGTTTCTTATACAACCATACATCAACATTGATTGTATAAGAACTAATCGCGTCCTTTATACTATCATCTTTATCCTACTCTCTTATCTTATCAAGTCTTATCTTATCGTAATACATACTAAACGCAATTTTAGCGTACAAGGAAAGGAAATATGTAGAACTATGATAAATAAAAAACTAAATATTTATGCACCCCAAAAAAATGTTTACAGTTTATTAAATATTAAATATAATCAATAAGTAATAAGTTATAAGGTTAAGTTTGGTGTAAAGAATCAAATTTTATGGAATAAAAATAAAATTAGGATTGAAAATTAATAAATTGGAATGAGAATCTTATTCCAATTTTTTAATTTGGTAGGATGTCATATAATATAGAATGAAAATCACTTTCATAATTTGGTGTATGGGTAAAATATGAGAAGAAATTCAAATTATGTAAATGAGATAATTATTTTTAATGACAAAATTAAAATTAAAAATATTTTTTTCCTTTCTATCTCTTTGTACAAATAACTCTACCTGTGCGATGCATGGCAAATATATATATTTTATATGATGATTAAAACTTTTAATTAAATTATGATTGTATGTTTAAAAAGATTATTGATTAGATATTAAAAGAATATGGTTGTGTATTGTTAATATTTAGTATGTTTATGTTAATTATATTACATACATTATATAGATAATATGTTTACAATAGTATGTAAAATTTAATTACTTTTAATGTAAAATTTACTTTGCATATCGTAAATTTAAGTTGTACAAAGCAAGAAAATGATATTTCGAACATGAATAGAGCAACAAAAGAAGCAAAATAACATTATGTAAAATCATATAAAATATACAATATGAGTAAACATTACAATTCATTTAAGACATCAATTACTATTCATCTTGCTTTCCACTTCCTAGTCATAGTCAGCCTACAAAAATTAGAAATTACAATGAAATGCACTGGTACATGCTAGTTTCTATATCGAAAACATTTCTCGTCTAACTAAATACTCTAACTTATATCCACCGTATATTACGTGACCATATTCCTTTTCCCTCCCTTTCTCTGCGTTTCCTCATTTCTTTCTTTCTTTCTAAAATTTTAAACGTTTCTATGACTCTTTCTCTCACTTTCGGTTTCTCCTCTTTCTCTCACTTTCGATATCCGCTTCTTCCCCCCACCCCACCATCCAGAACTGCAGAGTAGCCACCAAAATAACACCAGCCAGTTTCAACCTCTGCCCAAATTGTGAACCATGCCCAGCAACCCCCGCGGCATTGCGCGCTCCACCGTCTAAGCCGGTTCCCCATCCTAGCTTCTTCTCCTTTTACCCATTCTCCCACACCCTTGAATGTGCCTCATCCGAGTCACCACCCATCGGGCATTTCGCTGCTGAGCCATGTTAAGAGAACTCTATCATCCAGACCTGTGTTGTTGCCTCCTCTGGCATAGCTTTTAGCGGTACCATCTCTCATTCTGTCAACTATATAGAATAATTTTGAAAATGGTTATATATTAATGTTGTGACCCTTTTTTTTATTTCATGGGTTGAATTTTGATTTGTGATTAATTCTATATAGTATGCTTCTTAGTTGTGAAATTGGCAAGAAATGCATGAGGAGTTGGATTTTTTGTATCATTTCTAATTCTATAGTATGCTAGTTTGTGTTTGTGGTGGATATGGATTGAGTCAAGCGTGGTTTATAGTACTATTGACCTTGATTATTAATCTGATTCCTAAAAAAAAAAATCAAATATGTGGGCATGTAAGTTAACCTTATGTGAGGGTGAGACTATACAAATGTTGTTGGATGGATTGAAGTTGTGCTAACATGTTCTTTTATGTGAAATGCTTGGTGTGTTGGTTTAATTTATTAGTTTAATAATGCTGACTTGGATGCATGTACATTGTCTGACAAAGTGCCAATATGCTTGTTAACAAGTCCTAAACACATGTACGGTTTGCCTATGTTATAAAACAATCCAATAGACTTGATTATAAGATTTTTGTGTTTACTATAAAGGAACATTAATGGATGAAATCAGGTTTTATTGTCAATTTGAGCACTAAAATTATTTCAAGGATAAAGGCTAAATTATTGCTTTTTAAGGTTCCTACTTTGGTCTAGGGTCTATTTTACTTTTTTGGGGAGGTAAATTATTATGTCAAAAGCTTGTGTTCGTAGTGTTATGATTTGCTTGATCTGAACCCCTTGCTGCATTTTGTTTGTTAAAAAAAATATTGCTTGAATAATGTAGTGATGTATGCTCATATGAGCTTTTGCTAAAATACCTCTTCCACTTACCAATTTGTAATAAAGTTACCATGAAATGTGTTAAAAGTCAAAGAAATATTGATTGTCTCACTGGTCTCAATGAATTTTACATCTTGATAATAATTTTGGTAGATTTGTCTTTAGTTGATTGTTACTGCCAGTCTCTAATTGAATATGTGGGCAGGTCTATTTGGGATTTAGAAAATGATGTTGCATGATTTTTTTAATTGAGCTCATTATTGTGATGGTAGTACAGTGGTGTGTTATTGTTGAATGGAAAGAGATAATCATGGCTTGATTTGATGATAGTTCAGTAGTGCCTCTGTGATTTTCTTATGAAGACATCTTTTTTTCTTTTTGTGTTGCTTTGATTTTGTTCTTTTTATGTTAATGAAGTCTTGTTTTTTTATGGTCTCCAATGTTTCTTTTTTTTTTTCTTTCTTTCTTGATGGGATATGTGTTATCTTAATCCTCTTTAAGCTTGTATGACATCCAACGACATAACTAATATGCATACTTAGATTGAATTTTTTGCATGAAAATGCGCTTAAGCTGTTGATTTTAGAGTTTTAATTTTCTGGCTTATCCTCTTCAACCCCTTGTATTGAGTTGGTTCATCCTTACTTTTCTTACAAATTCTGAAAATAAAAAGAAAAAGTTCAAGAGGTGAAATCCGAGATAAATGATAGCAGTTGCTATTTGGGTGAATTATGTGATTGAGTCCAATTTAGTATTTGTTTGTTAATAATAAGCATATGACTCACTATTGATAATGTGCATGGTTAGAAAAGTGTTGAAATCTGAGTCTAAACACTGTATGAATATGAATTTGGCAGATTGTATTTTTGTTTGGTCTTTGTTGTTTTTTGAAGTCTTAATTTATTCATTAACTTAAGTTTCTAATTTGTGGTTCCTTAGGCTTAGGGAATTTTAAATGACACAATGAGTTCAAAATGATAAAATTGGTGCATGCCTAGGTCTTCTTTTATACTGAAATTAGGGAGTAGATTGAAGAAGTTTATAGTCTCTGTCTTTAAGTTATGATGCTGATTCAACCTTGTTTTGGCTTAAAACTTGAATCATTGAACTCACTTAAGGCCAAGTCAGTGAATTGTAATGCATGATATAGTTTGATCTTGTGTAAGTAAGGTTGACTGTTGATATAGCTGCCGAGCTTGCTTGGTGGTTTAAGTTCATTTAGTGTGAAAAATACGTGTGTTGGTAGCCTGTGTTCATTAAAGAATAGACGTGAGTAAAAAATGCTTAGATATTTTTTGATTGGGTGCTGTTGATTCGTTGGGTTGACATTAAGAAGTTTTGTGTTTTGAAAATATTTTTCAATATTACAGTTGTGACCAATACAGTTGATAAATTTGTTCTTTATTTGTACTTTAATCTTGCTATACTTGTGAAATTTTAGACTTGGTTCTATGTATATGCAGATTACTTCCATGGACAGCTCACGGCCAAGACGGAGGTGTAATTTGTCTAACACTAATCAGGTAACCAATTAGGTTAATATAGAAAAAACTGTTATATGTGTTTGGCTTTACAAATATGTTGACCAATTTGTTCTCATAACGCAGAAGTTGCGATTGAGGCATGTTTGTACCCCCAAGGTTGTTGATTGACGTGAATAGCACATTGACGAATGCGCAGAAATATTGAATTGGGTCCACCCCATTCAAGTCACTGTTATATATGCTCAATAATTTAGAAATCAATTGTGTCCTATTATGGGAGTTAGCATGTATATGGGTTGAAAAATGTGGGGAGATTTAGAGTTAGAGGTAGAGTTATCCCATTTAGTCGGTTAGATGTGTACTTGGCACTTGGATTGCTGATTGTGGGGGAAAGCGAAAATGCACGTGACAATGGAGTGGGCCGTACTCCGACCTTATTTAAAGGGGGAGACATAACCATTGACACAATTTATCATGAGCTTTATCAATATGTAGAGAACGACAATGTGGATAATTTTTGTTGACTTTATATCTTACTTGCTTTTGAGGAGTTCTATTTTCCCGTTACAAGTGTCAATGTGCATTCTACCTTCATTCACCTGTTAGATGACTTGGACTCCCTAGATAAATATAGCTGGGGTTTAGCAGCGTATGATTTCTTGGTGGATGACCTGACCCAAGTTGCATGTGCAGTGAATGAGGGTAATAATATCCTCCAAATCCATTTAATGAGATGTGTTGCACTTCTGCAGGTACATGTTCTGTAATTTACTATGCTTCTTGGTTGTTATAATTGTTTCATGCACTATTGCAGCCTCTTTTTTTCTTTTCATGTTGCATCATTTTGATAGTGACCATGTGTTTTTCACCAAGGTTTGGGCTTTTGATCACCTGTCATTGCATCCCACATCAACGGTGATAAGTACTCATTCCTTCCCAAGTCATAAGTAAGAAATCGGACTGTCTTGTGTATTCTCACCCTTGCATCATCATTCACTTGGATTGTTCTCTTCACGTGCATGCTAAGGTTCTTGTTAACTTTCAACATTCTAGCCTTCGTCGGGCTAAGTTTATGAGAGTGTTCAAGTATAGCCGTCTTGATGTACCATTTTCCATCTCCCATTTTCTTGACTGTAATTTTTGCTTCACAATTTGTCCTTCTAGTTGGAAGTGTCTTCAAAGTGTTTGGTATTGTTGACACGTGTTTTCCCTATCGTGAACATGCTAGCATAATGTACTTTACCTTACCATCATCTTTTTTTTTTGAAGTTTTATTTACAATACCAAACCCCTTTTTGTAAGCATATTTCCTAAAAAATTCCTTAACATCCTCTTCTAATGGAAACAACATCCCTCGTTTTGGCTCATAACTTTCAAATTCTCCATCCAAGTCATCACTCATAATGAAGTCACTTTCACTTACTTCTTCCACATTATCAACAACCTCAGATGTATTGAGATTATTTGAACCCTCCATCAACTTTGGTTTTGGGTTGCTACACACACTTGCAAATTATCAACTATATACTATCATGTTACAAAGCATATTTCATATTTCACCAACCTCTAAATTTTATTATGGAAAATTAGGAAAGAGCAAGAAAGTAAACAAACAAATGACAATAGATAATGAGGATAGAGACACATTCGAATGAGTCTATTCTATAAAAGCCACACTTAGACGTAGAGATGAAATGAAGCTTAACAAGGGAGCCTAGAACCATCTAGTCCAACAAAACAACTTATAACTATAGTCATATTTATCTTTTTTCATGTGTGCTTAAATAAGTCTCAAATGGCTCAGTGACAATCTTAAAAAGTATAAAAACATCATTCAAAACATGCCATTACTCTTTCTCTTCTAAAATAGGATATGTTTTACTTCTATAACAAAGTTTAGGTAAAAAATTAAGGATACAAAGAGAACTATCTATAATTATTTAATTTCCACACTCTAGGAGGTAAGAGCCCTTCATGAGAAACCATTTCTCTGCCATTAACTCAATTTAACCATATCTCTGCCACCAACTCAATTTAAATACTTAATGGGTGCTTTTTTTCCATACAAAAATATATAAAAAATAATTTTTTACAATCCTGCCAAGATCGAAGGACATATCTTCTCAGTTGCTTTGACATCAATGTACACATTTGAAGCAACAAACATTGCATAAGTGCAAAAACTTAATTGTTTTAGTTAATTCCACAAACCTATAATGCTAACACCAAGAACACGACTAACTACACAGTAATTTGATGAATTTTTTTAGCAAATGTATGAATCTAACATTAACAACAAACATAATCAAATGAACCATAACAAATATATGAGCAACAAAGAAACAAGGATTTTTACCTGGCATATTACTTTGACCATACGTACTAGCAGGGTGGACTCACGGAGAAGACAACGGCCATGAAGAAGACAACAACCACGAAGAAGACAACGACCACGGATAATACAATGGTAGTACTGAGTTTTATTTTGAGAGTGATAGCTGTGAGGAAGAAGCATAATTTATACGAATGAGAAGAGAAAGAGGACGTGAGCAGCTATGTTTGAGACACTGAGAAAGACAGTGATAGAGAAGATAGTGAAAGTGAAAGTAAAGAGACGAGACCAGCATTTGAGGGCGAGAGACGAAAGCATTGAGAGACAAAATTGGGAGGGAATACGGAGTAAGAACGCTACTGTGAGTCACGTTCTCGGATGAGTGAGCAAAATACGGTCACGTGACATATGATTGACAGTAATTGTAGTCTTTTGGATGGATAAATAGTGCGGCCGATATAGCGTTTATTTTTCCTTCTTTTATTCCATTTTAATTCACAATGATAATGACCTCCTTGATCATAAGAAAGAGTCAAACTTGGTTGATTATGATGCAACACTGTTTTGGAAAATACCACCAAAATAACCTAGAATAAATTAATTAGTATTAAATAATAATATTAAAATCTATATTTGAAGATCTTAAGAGCTGAGAATTCCCTCACTAGAGCGTTGTTGCTAGTTACTTGTAATGGAGAAATATTGATTGACCATCCCACTTCACGGTTCTTCCCCTCATGTCGAACTCCAATTATATCCTCTGAATCAACCTCACTATCTCCGTAGGCTCCTGGAAAGGTTAATTAATTTCCTTATAATAGTTGTCAGTAATTCGAATGTCGAATTCATTTTCACCATTGTAAGAAAATGTGAATGAATAAACCTTGAGAAGATTGTAAGAAGTCTTCAATTCTTGAGCACCATATATCTTTGCATCTAAACCAGTAACCCAAGAATTGAGGTAATGACTATTCTCTTTACGATCCTTCAATGCAACCTATTCCCCAAGCTTATGTGTTTGAATTTCTTGTACAAATCCTTTGGGACTTGGATGAATTTCTAACATATTTTTAAATAATAAGCCTAACATTGTCAGAATGTTAGTTATTGATAATAAAACTTTATGTTCAATTGAAGGTTAATAAACGCATTAGCTCTTTTGTGTCCAATACATCTTGGAATTGCACTTTTGATTCACTGTTATGTCCTTCAAAACACGTAGCCATTAGTGGCAGCTTCAATCTACGTGCAGTAATTAAAAAAGATTTGTAGTTATTTTAAATTTTATTAAAATAATTACACAAATAAAGCAAGCATTTTGTCTCAAAAATTGTGTAACAAATGTATACAACGCCTTTTATTATTATTTAATATGAAAATAGTATAGAACAGGCATGAAGCAATTTAGTTGTCACAATTGACAATGCCTAATTCACTGCTCTCTCCTTAAAAATGTGTAACCATAAGTAGTATAGTCTCCTTCAACATGCAGCTCTTAAAAAAGATTTGGAGTTTATTTTATAAAAAAATTTAAAATATTTGATAATTAGTCCTAAATTAGACAAGATCACAAATAGATCCAGTAGTATTTATTCCCTAAAATCAAATGAAACCAAACATAAAGACAAAAGTCTCACATTTGATAATACCTGATTGACTGCTCTCGCCATAAAAACGCGTAGCTATTAGGGGTGTTCACATCCAAACCAATTAAAAAAAAACCAAAAATCGATCCAAAAAAATCAAAAATCGATAAAAATCGAAATAGATTGGATTAATTTGGATGAAGTTTTTGAAAAATTGATCGGTTCGGATCGGTTTTCGGTTCAATTTTATAAAACCGATCCAAACCGATTTTACACTTAAAATTACCTAAATATCCCTAACTAAACCTATCCCCCCATTGGCCCAATGGCCTATTCCCCCCATCACTTCTAAGCATTGACGTGAGTGTGAGACAAATACACATTTCACTTCCCCTTGTTGACTGTATTAGTATGTTGTAATTACTAACTCAATTCTGAGAAAGATTACAATTGTTAAATTGTCATTTTAATTTTATTTGTTTAAATTCTGAACTTTGAAATTATTGCTGAATTTTATTTGTTTGTATAACTTTATGAATGGTTTGTAGTTTAGAATTTGAATTATATTATTGTTGTGTATTATTCTTATTTAGATTGCATTTTTATTATGCTATGGGACAAAAACCGAATCATCAAATCTAATCCAAACTGATTAAAATTGGTTTGGATTGGATCGGTTTGACTATTGAAATTCATCCAATCCAAACCAAATCGATGATACTTACCTTGCTTGGATCGGATGATTTTTTGCCTCAAAATCGATCTAAACCGATCCAAGAACACCCCTAGTAGCTATCAGTTGTAGTGTCATTCTATATGTAGCTGTTAAAAAAGAGTTGAAGTTATTTTTATTAAAACATAAGTAAAAATGATGGAGAAACAGACCCAAATTAGGCAAAAGCACAATTAAACACAATTGGTGATGCGGTTTTTGTAAATTGAACCAAAAGAAAAAAAGATAATTAACTTAAACTAAACACAATAAAAATAATTGAACCCAAAAAAACATGAAAAAATTGAATAACCGAATAAAAAAAATGTTGAAGATTGAACCACAAATTTTTGAAAAATGAATAGTTGAAGATTGAACCCGAAATAAAAAAATAATTGAACAAAAAGATGTGAAGAATTGAACCTTGAATAACTAAACCCAAAAAATAATAGAACACAAAAGATGTGAAGATTTATAGCAATAATTTTTGTAAAGTGAACACAACAAAATAACTGAACCCAAATTAAGATGAATAATTGAATAACCAAAAAAAAAATAGTTGAAGATTTAACCAAAAATATTTTAAGAATGCATAGCTGAAGATTAAACCCAAAGAAAAGTGTATTGAACCAAAAGATGTGAAGAATTGAAGGAATGTTGGCAGTATTTGAAGGAAGAGGAACTACATCGTGTTTGAGGCATATTAAGGCTGTAGTTTTTTAAATAAAAAAGATATGGTTCTAACCAAAATGTAAATACAAAAAAAAGTTGTAGTTTCAAACGCATAGAATCTTTGACATTTATGTGATTTTATTATTGAATTAAGGTATTAAAAATAAGACATTTTAATTAATTCCTCACCCAATTTCAAACTTACCTTTATTTTAGGAGGGGGGAAATCCTAATTATAACATAAGACTATAGCAATATTCTTCTTTTATATATAAAAGATATATATACACACACAACCATTCGCTACATGAAAATGCATGATTGATACTTGTTTGATGGTTAACCTTAGGCTATGTTTGGACGTTGTAAATAGAATAAAATGGAGTGATTCATAATGGAATGGAATGAAAATACAAGAAATAAAATGAAAGAGAATATATCATTTTATTATTTGGATGTTTAATGAGAGAGGAAAGTGAAGTATTTAACATATTTCTTCCTTGACCTCCCCAATTGAAGGGAAAAAAATTGGAAGTTTTGAGTAGTAAGGGAGAGACTCATTAATCCTACCTTATCATTCCATCCCCTTCTTTAAAATAACTTCCAAACACACTTTTATTAAGATTTTTCATTCAATTTCATGTCATTCCCTCCTTTGTCATCCTTCCAAATATAACCTTAATTTTTCATTGAATATTATTTAGCTCCACTCTCTCAAACAGAAAAAAAAGAGAAAAAAAAACTCACAAGAATAAAAGGTAGTTACTTATCAGTATCACTAATCAGTATCAATAAGTTATATATACCTTAATTAATTATTCTGTTGTATATACTTATACACAAATTACACAATTTCACACTTGTTTAATATTAAATAAAGTGTTTATGGTAGACACTGCATATGTAATAATTATTCCAAATGAAATTACATGACTACCCTCATGAATTTTAATTTTATTTAATTTCATGTCCAATTCCTATTACACCCTAAATCCAGTCTTGGCCTAGCTAGTCGCAAGCCCATGTCTATGTCTGATACACTTCATGAAGTCACTGATATTATTACGTGATGAATATGCATGGAGGAGCTAAATTAATCTCTAGAAGATTCTATAACTAAGTTAACTAAAAGTTGTTATAGTTGAGTAACATTTTTTTTGAATAGTAGTTTCCATTTCATATAGCTGCTGATGAATGTAATATGTATATAACAAAGCACAGCTTCAAATCAATACATGTTGAATCCATTTTTGCTCACTTATGATCCATTGAGTATAATTCTCGCAAACATAAAAGACAAAATCACGGACATATCACAAGGATCAAGACTAACAAGATAAAAGTAGGCTAGGTATTTTATTTAAAGAGGTGAGTGATTAAGACAAGATTTTTGTTTTTGAATGTCACTGAAAGTGAAGAGAAAGAAAGTGTATTAATTAAGGATAATGAACAGATAGATCATCAAAATATGAGAACTCATTTTCAAGCCATGGAATGGGAATGCACCAAAAAAAAATCATAGAATAAGAGCTTAATTCTAAGCTTACCAATAGGTGAGTAGAGGTAAGTTTTTGCTCAACCCGACTTGACCCACACTCTTAGAAAGTAGAATCTGCACCCATCCCACAAAAATGAGTCGACTAGTTCCAACTCACACTAGTAATCCTGGCATTAACGAGTAACTAGGGCTAAATCCTCACCTAAAGAGACTTTTGGATTTTTCCATCTATTTCCTTTAGCCATATGATTGTACATCATTAAAGATTACCCTATTTTGGAAGTAGCAAGTAACAGGAAACTATGCAACGTTATGTATAACTTATACAAAACCACCACATTAACTCATCACATGGTTTCCGCTAATCAAGTTAAGAACTGAACTCTAGTAAACATGTACTCTCAGCTTACTTCTAACTCATAAAGGAGTATATTCCATGTTTCTAGCTAAGTAATCATACTTATGATACTTGTATCTAACTTGCCTCATCATCACATCACAAGTGGTAAACTATGTCACCCTAGTGTACTCAAAATCTTAGATACCTACATTAGGCAATTCCTAACTTATGGAATGCTTAAAGACTAGAACTTCTATAATATCTGCATACTAAGTCCATTCACTTTTCACTAACTCCACTTTCTCTCTTAGGAGTAACTAAAACACTATGGTAAGTGACTATTGTCAACTGATCTCAGCTTATTGTATCTAATTTACCTTATCCTCATCACCTCTTAAGTGAAACTAGTTCCAACTCTATGTTGCCTAAGGGTCTAGATACCTACCTATGGCAATCCATTACTATTGGATGCATTAAGGTCTTTTACATGCTAGGTGATCATTCCTTTCGTGAAATACCCTTAAAAGTGTCTTGACACACTTAAGAAAGCATCCAATATTGTTCTTAACTGATTGAGAAGCTCAAAATGTCCAAAATAATGCACTTAACAGAGAATGCTCTGTTTTATCCAGCGAAGAATGCTTAAACGCTTTGCTCTCAGGCGCTTGAGCACGCAACACACTGCTACGCGCATCAGCCTTTGGGCTGTAGGCGGTTGAGCGCACATGACTCCGGCGCTTGAGCTCCGGTGCGTAGCAGAAATGCTACAGAATTTTGACAGAATGTGCTACTGTTCCATTGGGTGCAATGTAGCTTCTAAGCTATCAAAATTGGATACAAGGTAATTTCTAGTATCACCAATAACCCCTAAATATGTTGTAATACTTATATAACCTATTGATTTAATTAATTTTGGATTAAAACTCCAAATCACCTACTTAGTTGTTCAATGACCAAATTCTCACTTTAGGGACTAATTAGTGTTTTTCTTGGATAATCTCATCCATTTAGCATCCAATGAGCAGAAACTAACTCATCCCAATCAATGAAAGCTAAAACTAACAAGAAAACAGATTCTTGACTTCTTAATCCTACTTCCATTCCATTTGACCTAACTTTTTACAATGAAAAAGATCAAGAACAAAGATGAGATTTAAGGATAGAAACCTCCTACCTCATGTATGGACGATCAATCTTCAAGCCTCATGCTTTGATCTTGATCCTCAAGCTTATTCCTTTAATTTTCCCCTTCTCCTTCACAGCTCCACTCTCTTTTTTCTCTTCTCTTCTTTTCTGTTTTGTTTTCTTCTTTTTGTTTCTGGAACCGTGGGGCTTTTAAAGGAAAAAGGAGCCAAAGTCCAACTTTGGAGCTTAAGCCTAAAGTTGGAACTTTATATCTGCTAAGGACCCTTGATTTACACTAAATCAAGTTTCTTAACTTCCAACAAATTTAGAATAAATAATAGGATTCATCTAAATTATTGTTTCACTAATAATCTATTTTTCCATATCTGCTGCTAGTCAATCCGACATTAAAATACACACCCATTATGCCAAAAAATATCAAGCTAACTTTGATTATTTTCAAATGTTCTTATGCCTATTTTTGACTTAGCAATAAACTCTCTAGGTTTATTTCCCTCAAACTAGTAATTTATGCTACTATCTGAGTCATTTCAAGCTATTTTTCTCACTCTGGGTTGTAACTAAGTGCCTAAACTAACTCAGTTTGTCACAAAACTTAAATGACATGTCGTACAAGTAATATTCTACCTTTGGTAACCATAAACTAGTCTAGCATGCTTTTCAGAATGTTACAATTTTTACCTAAACTTTCATCGAAATGTCCCAATTATTCGATCTTGTCCTTCTCTCTCTTGTCTCTCTTCTTTTCCTAATTCCTCTATTTTCTCGTCGTTGAATTAGTGCCTCGACCTCAAGCTTGAAGAATTGTGACCTCGATCTCACTCTTTGCACCTTCTATTTGATGTCCAGCACCATGTTAGATAAATCCACCCCAATGGTGAATGAGATCCCTCCCTCCAACTCAAGAATCACATCCATCTCAATCACCAGTGACTTGAAATCAAGAAACTTGATCTACAATGAGTGAAATGGTCTTTATACAAGTGAGTGTGGGAAGTGACATCGTTAATTTGTAAAAGTATGTGAGACTCGAAATGTATACTAAATTCTCATTTCATTTCCATTAAATTTTCATTTGGGACGAGCGTGGAAGCTATAGTTTTTGGAAAGTTCTAGTCTTTCCATAGGGACGTCTAGTGGGTTTTCACTGTTCTGTAATTCATTATAAATTGATGTGAAGATAAAATGAATGACCTATTTGAGAGAGAGAAATAAGTTTTTTAGAGAGATAAATTTTTTAGAGAGAGAAACATATTTTTTTTAGAGAGAAAGAGATTTTTTAGAAAGAGAAATAATTTTTTTAGACAAATATTTTTTCTTTTAAATATGATTTTTGTTTTTAAGTATGATTTTAAATGGGTGAATTGAATATCCATCAATCTAATCCATTAAAATGGATTAATGGATATGTTGGTTATCCATCCATTAAATTGAGTTATGAATGGATTGGATAGTTTTAATAATAATTTAGTGGATCATAATTGAATTATTGATTTATGTTTTATCTATCCATTATAATCCAATCCAAAATCTATTCAATCCAATCATTTGCCACCCTTACTTATAAGTGAATGATGTTGAGCAAAGTAGGTGTTAAAGTTATTTTCAACACTGATGAAGTTTTACTCTCTAAATATGGGAGTTTTGTGAGGAAAAGGGTATTCTAATGCTAAATTAATCTTTGATTCAAATGAGACTAAATTCACAAGTAAGTTTAATTTACCCTCGATGGAGGTGTCGTCACTTGGAAGTCATCTAAGTAGACCTGTATAGCCCGATCTACTATAGAGGTCAAGTTTATTGCTCTTGACTTTGTCGGATTAGAGGTTGATTGGTTAAGAAATCCCTTAGCATATATTCTTATATGGAAGAAACTTGAAGAATCTGTGACTTCAGTGTCTGTGATTGCCAAGTGGCAATAATGAGAGTAAGTAACAATGTCTATAATGGAAAATAGAAATATATAAGTATAGTCACAATTTTGTGAGATGAAATTATATCCATTGATTTTGTAAAGTCAAAAGTGAATTTAGTCAATCCTCTGTCTAAGCCTTTAAGTAGGAAATTAATAAATGAAACATTGAAAGGAATAAAACTTGAGCAAATTTGAAAAATAGCAATGATGGTAACCCAACCTTTGTGATTAGAAATCCTATGAATAAGGTTCATATGGGTAATAATAAGTCACTTGTTAATTCTACTAGTACTATTAATTTTTGTCTATTCCAGTGATTTGAGAAGTGCTAGAATGCAATGAATGAGAGAAAAAACTTAAAGCTTTTAATGAATTTCATATCTCTTATAGGTGATGTATAAATTACAGTATATATTTAATGAAATCACTTATATGAGTGTGTAGTAGTGTCGCTCCTATGAGATTGTGGCATAATCTCTAGAGCATTCATAAACTACCAAGAGCGTGCATAGCCTATTAGCTCAAAACAGCGCTGAACAACTTTGGATAAGAAGTCAGTGTGAATGATGAGATCACTGATTCACAAGTGGAATAAGGTTTATAGAGGTTCTAATCTCACATGCGTTCTTGTAGGTCATAACTCATTTACGCTGTGTTTGAATGATAGGGAATGAGGGGAAGGTAAAGGGAATGAGAGGAAGGAGAATAATCTCCCTTTGTTTGATAGTTTAATAATAGATAAGAAGGGAAAGAAACTCAAGGGGAACCATTCCTCCTCTCTTCCCCTCAAATGCTAAAATTTTGTTCCCCCCAAAATTGGGGTAGAATAGGGGGAAATAAGCTTATAACTTTAAAAATAAGTATTTTACATTCCGTTCCCCTTTTTTTATGATTTAACTCCTAAATAAAATAATGAAATTCTATTTTGTTCCTTTGTTAATCTTTCAAATAAGAAAAAAATGTAACTTTATTTCATTCATTCTCTTTCTTTTCCAATCATTCTCTACTAATTTTGTTCTGTTCTATTAATGAAAATACATCCAAACATAATATTATTTTATGTGTTAGTTCATAGTCCAAAAGATATTATGTGCTTCTGCATTGAATTCTTAAGCTCACATGAACAACCTATTTTGACTTTGAAATATATGGATAATTGTTATATTTTTTAATTAATTTTTGCTCAGAAAAATATATTAATATTTTAAAGTCAATTTTATTTATTGACTTCATCTCCTCACCCTACCGAACTTGTTGCTCATTGGAGATATTATGATGGTTCTTTATCCTTTTTGTTGCAAGACGTTACTATTCCTTCTTTCTAGTGTTGCACGTGGGTCATTCTGATGAACCTGCAAAAATTCATATTTTTACTATTCAAAATCTTGGGTTTTCATCCTTTTTTAACCTTTTCAATTTAGTTTTGTTCTCAAATTTTGTTATATTTTTAGTTTTTTAATTGTGTTCTTATTATATGTTTTTATGTATTTTTTGTAGGTAATTACATATGGAGAAGACTGGGTATTTAAAGAAGTAGAAAAAAAGAAGAAAATTAATTCAGAAGCCCAGCGCCCAGTGCCGCTTGAGCGTGCATTGCGTGCAGATGGGTTTCCTGATTAGTGGGTCGGCCTAAGCCGAAAGATGGCCTTTGGCGAAGCGTGTAATGGCGTGAATTTCTTATAAAAAAGAAAGTCTTGCCAAATTCAACACACTCTTTGACACTTTTGGCATACTCTTACACACTGGGACAGAATGCAGCAGTCGTTAAGAGGCGCAAACCCTAATGTAGTGTAGGCGCAATTAGGCTTGAAGATTAGGAATTTTCTTCAACTTTTCCACCTTTCTACAATGGAGTTTGTCATATTCTTCCCTTTGTGTTCTTCTTTTTCCATGTGTAACTAATTTCTCATTGTTAGGGGAATGATGGATCTTGTTCTTGGATGATGTAACTTCTTTTATGGGTTTAATTAATGTTTCTATTTCATGATTTACGTGTTTATCTCTATTCTTAATGCTTTTCTGATCCTGATCAATTTGGGAATGATCTTTTGAGTTTATGTATGATTTGAAAAAATTTGCATGAACCTAAAACTTGTGATAAACACCATAACTTCTACAATCGCTAGGAATAGACATTGTGGGTTATGTGGTCTTTCTTTTAATTCCCTCGTTCTTGATAATACCTTTCTAATTGGGGTTAGACTAAGGGATTAGTTAATTCTAATCAGCGTAAGAGGATTAATATACCAATGGATTGGGTATTAATTAATTTTGAGAATTGACCATAAATCATTGAAATAGAACATAGTTAAATCAATATTTGAGTGTGCATCTTAAGAGTTCAAGTGAAATCTGAACCCTAACGCTTTAACATAATTGTTTTTCACCCATTTGATTTATTGTTTACTGATTTTTATTTTTCTTTTTAATTTAATTTTCAACAACTCTCGTTTTGTTAGCTTGAATAGTGTTGATTTGACGAATCTAGTAATTAATAACATAATCCTTATGGGAACGATAATTTACTCACTCTTTATTACTTTTGTCGATTTAGTGCACTTGCCAATATCTACATCAAGTTTTTGGAACCATTCCGAGGATTATTATTATTAATATTAAATAGTAGTTGAAAATACACTAATTTAAATAATTTTTTTAATTGTTTAATTTTATTTTTAATTATTTATTTTAATTTTTAATTTTATTTTTCTTCATTTAATTTTCTTTTTAATTTGTGATAGCTTCATGGAACGTAGTTATTTGCGTCCTAACTTTGTGATATAAATAATGCTTAGTCTTTGTTTATGAAGCATATTTGAAAGATTTATTAGTTATATTTGACATATTCTTATTTGGATAACCTTCTATATGTTTTTGGGCAAATTGTGCTTAAATGATTAGAGATTAAGTTAATTTGTATCTGTTACTTATTTGGTGATTTCTCTATGATAGGAAGGGCTTCAAATAAGATGATATGTGGAGCATGTGAGTTTAAAGTGGAAAAGCAAGCCAAATTAGCCTTTCAACAGTCAATGCCGCGGTGCCGACGCGCATCATCAGAATTTCCATACTTGAACCTGAGGTGCGAGGGCTGCGACGCTCACTAATGGGGGCCGGGGCGCTCGTCAACCAACTTAATGCGGGCCTAGGCGCTTACTAGTGGGGGCCGGGGCGCTCAGCGGCAAACTGAGCCTATATATTAGATTGTTCATGTTAATGAAGAGGATTGCATGTTGTTGGTAGATGTAGGAGGTGAAGAATGATTCCCTGAAACCTAACCATTTATCTGTATTATTTTCTATCTTTACTTTCTATATTTTTGTCCATTTTTATGTCCTTGAATAGAATTAATTAAGTTATTGGTTGGTACTTAGCTTTGGAATCCTTTATCCTCGTGGGAATGAACTTATACTCTGTATCTATATTACTTGAGCGATCCGTGCATTTGCGGTTAGCAAATGGGCAACACGTTTTGACCATATCAAGTTTTTGGCGCCGTTACCGGGGATAAGGCTTTCTATATTGCTAATGTTGACAATGAGTTTGGTTAGTTCTAATTCAAGTTATATATAATCTATGTTTCTTTTATGTCTTGTTTTAGTTTTAATAAAGAAGCCGAATGATTTCAATCATACGAGACCCTTGAAGGAATTCGCGACTCCTGGAAAGGATAACCCTTGGATCAAGTTTTTGAGGACTACTCATCCGCAGCAATTCATTTTGGTGACAAAGTCTTGCTAAGACTATAAACTAGGTCCTTCTTGGGGAGGAAATCCTAAGTTTATATTATATTCCTACTTTTACTTTATGCACCAATAGATAATATGTTGTGTTTTGTATGTTTGTATATATATGTTCATGTTGATGTTACCAGTGTTAATATGTTTTTGTTAATATGTTAGTATATATGTGTTATTATGTTAGTTTAGTAGTTTATAACATTTGTTAGTTGTGCCTTAGTTATGTTAGTTTTTGTTTGTTTATGTTTTAAATGTTGTTTGTGTTAATATTAAATAGGTTAATATGTTGATTTTGTGTTTTGTTATGTTTGTTTTATATATTTTGTAATTTAACTTTTTGAACAAGTTTCTTTGTAGTTAAAGACCCTCATGAGCTAGATCCGGTGAGAAAAAGCGTGTAGTTAGGCTCTTGAATTTAATGACTAAACCTCTCATCTTGCATGCAAGAAGTTGTGCACGCCATGGCTCTGGTGTTTCGTTTTCTGTAAAATTCTACAGCTTTTTGTCACGTCGCGGCCTAGGCATGGGTGAGCCGCGGCGCAACACCCTTGTTTTTGTTTTTTCTGTTATTTTCTCTATTTTTCTGCATTTAGTAATGCTCAGTACTAGTTAGGCTGCTACTTTGAGAGTCTCAGGTACCCTATAGACCATGTTCATTAAAGATATATTTCATTTTGGTTTGGGGGAGTATCTTTACATGTTTTATTACTTTAGGCTTAAATGTTAACATGTATTGGTATTTTAAGTATGCAGTAGTGTTAGTTATCATATTTTTATGATTATATTTTATTTTGACTATCATTGATGCGCTATTGACAAGATTTTCAATTTTTACTGTTTGCAAATGATGTTATGCATGCTTTAATTAAGAAAGTTGAATCTATTTGAATGCATGACATGTTACAAGAATACTGGTGTTGTTAAGGTTGTCCATGATATGAAAGGTTGCTATTTGCCTCATTTTCAGTGAAACCTTATGTGATCTTGAAGCATGTAAAATAATTTAGTTGCTTTTGATGCATGATTTACATCTCACTTAGATGCAAGTGTAACTTTGAAAATGATAAGAGTGCATGTCTTGAGAATGTTTATGGATGTACATGTAGAGTTTTGATTATCCTAGAAATTGTTTTTGAACTCTCTTAAGGCGAAATCTTAGGTTATGTATAATTGAGGAAATGATTAGGGCATTGTTTGGACCGATTGAGCTTTAAAAAGCTTACCCTGATATAATGATATCCCTAGGTCCCTTTTTGAAGCCTTATACTGTTTGGCCTTATTTGTTTTTCATAACCATTGTGTTCATTAACCTGTTAACCATTCTAATGCATGTGAAAGCATTTCATTTTCTTCCTACCATCAATGTTTGTTGAGTTCATGATGTGCTATTTTTTTGAAGTGAGTTTGATGATTAGAGGTATTAATGATTCAATACAAAATAAACTTGAAGGAACCAGATGCAGTCAAAAGAAAAATCATTGCTTTGTAAAAAAATGAAAAGAAAAGAAAAAAGCAAAAGTAAAGCATTAGATAAGTAAAGTTCGAAAAGCATCGAAAATGGTTCTGACGAGTTTTCTACATTCACTGTTGAATACCCTTCTAATATTAGTTAGTGGCTCATGACTTGAAGTAGTATGTTGTGTTTTTCAATGTTTGTATTATATTCTTTCCCATTCATTTCTTTCGCCCATACCATAGGCCTTACATTATAAGCTATAAAGTCCCTTTTGATTCTCAATCTTGTGTGATTTACATTAATAGAGAGAGAGTTGATTTACAATCTTGTGGATTTTATGAATCATATACATGTATGTTTATAAACTTATCTGGATGTGTGTGATTTGATTAGGAGAAGTTTATCTTGCATCTTTGTGAAAAATGTGAATTGCATGAAGAGTTGTTTGGATTTATAACATGTTAATGATTGTATATATGTGGAACTGTTTATGGGGCATTTGCATTTTTTAAGGAATGTTTCAATCATTATACACTAGTAGTTTTGGTTTGAATGAAAAAGAAAATTGAAATGATATTTGCTGAATGAATGTTTGATTTGAATTATTAAGCAGGTTTACTTAGTCCTATTTTATTTTGCTCGAGGACTAGCAAAATTTAGGTTTGGGGGTGTGATAACTCCATGGAATGTAGTTATTTGCGTCCTAACCTTGTGATATAAATAATGCTTAGTCCTTGTTTATGAAGCATATTTGGAAGGTTTATTAGTTATATTTGACATATTCTTATTTGGATAACCTTCTGTATGTTTTTGGGCAAATTGTGCTTAAATGATTAGAGATTAAGTTAATTTGTATCTGTTACTTATTTGGTGATTTCTCTATGATAGGAAGGGCTCCAAACAAGATGATATGTGGAGCATGTGAGTTTAAAGTGGAAAAGAAAGTCAAATTAGCCTTTTAGCAGTCAATGTCGCGGCGTCGAGGCGCATCATCAGAATTTCTATACTTGAACCTGAGGTGCGAGGGCTGCGGCGCTCACTAATGGGGGTCGGGGCTCTCATCAACCAACTTAATGCGGGCCTAGGCGCTCACTAGTAGGGGCCGGGGTGCTCAGCGGCAGACTGAGCTTATATATTAGATTTTTCATATTTTTCTCTGGGTCTTGGCTATTTCAGCCATTTCCTTTTTAGTTTTCTTAGTTTTTCTTAGTTTTAAGTTAGAAAGCTTTAGCTAGATATCCATTGATGGTGGATTGGAGGCTAGGAACAAGGATGAAAGAGGATTCAAGCTTCAGAGACAAATCAATGAGCTTCCTTTCTCTTTTCTCTTTCTTTCTTTTCTTCCTTATCTTCCTTGGATATGAGTTTACTTGTATTTTCATGTTCATTGTATAGCTGAGCTATATTTAGGGATGATTTTGGATCCTTTTATATATATGAATGATTTGTTCTTCTCCGAATTTGTGTGGATGTTTAGTTATTGTTCTTCCATAATCTATGCTTAATGCTTGCTATTGGTTGGCCATGAATTGCATGATCCTAATATTACAAATGAACTAGACATAGGGATTTGTTAATATGGATATGGTATGGTTGATGCATGTTCGACTTATTCAGCTGATTCATTAATAGGATAGAAATATACCTATTGGCCATGTATAGCGGGTGATTGAGAATAGATCGTTCAAGAGTGGATTTTGTGTTAGCTCTCATGGAAACTTAGTGAGTTGAGCAATTGAAATTATGGTTAATTGACCTAGACATAGGCTTTTAGTTAAATTAGATTCTCAAGCTAACCTAATCAATGCATTCATGTTAATGAAGAGGATTGCATATTGTTGGTAGATGTAGGGGGTGAAGAAGGATTCCCTGAAACCTAACCGTTTATCTTTATTATTTTCTGTCTTTATTTTCTTTATTTTTGTCCATTTTTATGTCCTTGAATAGAATTAATAAAGTTATTAGTTGATACTTAGCTTTGGAATCCTTTATCCTTGTGGGAACGAACTTATACTCTGTATTTGTATTATTTGAGCGATCTGTGCACTTGTGGTTAGCAAATGGGCAACACGTTTTGACTATATCAATTTGTTTCTTTTTATTTTTTTTATTTTCTTTGTTTATTTTTATTAGTCATTTATTTGTTTTTATTTATTTTTCTTTTCTTTTCTTTACTTCACTCTGGTTTGCTTGTTTGTGTGTTTATGCAAGATTCTCTAGAGTTAGAAGAATTACTTTTTGATCCAGAGATAGAGAGAACAGCTAAAGTGAACAGGAAAGTAGGTAGAGAAAGGAAGAAGCTTAAAGAAGTAGAGGAAAAGATGACAGAAATTGTTGTAACTGCAGAGCGAAGACGCACATTAGCTGACTATGCTACTCCATCTGTTAAAAATATTTCTACCAATATTGTGCGCCCTGCTATTCAGGCTAATAATTTTGAGATTAAACCAGCTCTTCTACAGCTGGTGCAGTAGAATCAGTTTGGGGGAGGCCATGCAGAAGATCCAAACTTGCACATTGTAAATTTCTTGCAGTTCTGCGATACTATTAAGTATAATGGTATTACTGATGATGCCATTAGATTACGACTGTTCCCATTTTCTCTCAGAAACGAAGCAAAGAGCTGGCTACAAGCCCAGCCATAAGGGAGCATTTCTACTTGGGAGGATATGGTTAGCAAATTTTTGACTCGATACTTTCCTCCACCAGTATTTATGAAGATGAAGGGTGAAATTGCTTGTTTCAATCAAAATCAAAGAGAATCTCTTTATGAAGCATGGGAGAGATTCAATGAGCTATTAAGGAGGTGTTCTCATCATGCATTTGAAGTTTGGCAGCAGGTGCAGATTTTCTATAATGTTTTGAATCAACCTGCCAAAGCTATGGTGGATGCATCTGCAGATGGATCTTTAAATACTAAAACTCCTAAAGAAGCTCAGGAATTGTTTAAAATTATGGCCACCAATGAATATCAGTTGCCTAGTGGGAGAGCAGTCGTCAGACAAGAAGTGATGGAGCTTGGTACTCTCGATGCCTTACTTGCTCAAAACAAAAGTATTTCTCAGCAGTTAGCTAACATGACCAAGCGAGTTGAGAGTATGTAAGTAAATTCTGTGAACCACCATATGTTAATTTGTGATTTTTGTGGTGGTAACCATGCTAATGGTGGATGTGAGGCAAGCAATTCTGGTTTCAGTTCCCAAGAACAGGTAAATTATATGGGTAATCCTTCCATACCTTAGGGTGTTCCATTTTCAAATACATATAATCTAGGGTAGATGAATCATCCCAATTTTTCTTGTAGCAATCAAATGGTGCCATTGAATTCTCAACTAGAGAAGAAGTCTCCTCTTGAGATTACACTTGAGAAACTCTCTGTACAGACATCTGCTTTTGTGCAATAGACTTCTGTTTTTATGGAGGAAACAAGGGTGAATTTTCAGAATCAAGGAGCTGCGGTTAAAAATTTAGAGAATCAAGTGGGGCAGATAGCAAAACAGCTTCAAGAGAGACCTCCAGGTACCTTCCCAAGTGATACTGTCATCAATCAAAAGGAACAATGTCATGCAATTACACTAAGAAGCAGCTAGACTTTGGATGGACCAGTTAAAGAAATTGATGTTCCTATTGCAGATGTCCAATCTCAAAAGTGTTGTAATGAAGAAGCTAAAGAGGAGCAACCAAAGTGGCAAAGGAAAAAGAAGGAATATGAGTAGAAAATAGTTAATCATTCACTCTATACTAAACTTTCGTATCCTCAAAGATTTAGGAAGGAGATCCAAGAAAAGCAATTTTTCAAGTTCTTAGAAGTTTTCAAAAAGTTACAGATTAACATTCCTTTTGCTGAGGCACTTGAGCAAATGCCCTCTTATGCAAGGTTCATGAAAGATTTGCTCTTGAAAAAAAGGAAAATTAAGGAAGATGAGACTGTGGCACTTACTAAGGAGTGCAGTGCTATAATTCAAAGGAAACTGCCACCTAAATTAAAAGATCTAGGTAGTTTCATTATTCCTTGCACCATTGGCAAGCTGACTATTAGGAAAACTCTATGTGATTTAGGAGCTAGCATCAATTTAATGCCATTGTCAATTCTCCGCAAGCTTGGGATTGATAAAGTAAAGCCAACTACAATGTCTCTTCAACTAGTTGATCAGTCAATTAAACATCCATATGGTATAATGGAAGATGTGCTAGTGAAGGTCGACAAGTTTATTTTTTCCAGCTAATTTTGTGATTTTGGATATGGATGAGGATGCTGATATTCCTCTGATTCTTGGAAGACCGTTCTTGGCTACTTCAGGAGTATTGATTGATGTTCGTAGAGGTGAGTTTATTTTGAAGGTGGATGGAGATCAAGTGACTATCAATGTTTTTGATAAATCTGCATCGATATCAGATCTATATGCCCCTGTCAAATACATTCAAGACAAGTCTCTACAGGATTTGGCTAGTAAGAGCTCTTCATCATCAATCAATGTTGATTTTCCTTCTCCCAAGATGGTTGACGAAAAGGAGAAAGAATATCCTCTTTCTAAAAATGATGCAATTGAAAAAGATCCTTCAGCTTCTATTGATTTATTACAGATTGATTCCAAGGGCAGTGACAGAGTATGGATGCAAAGAGCTGATAAGAGAAAAATGCCATCCTACTTCTCTTGCTTCCAGCCACCTTAATTAGTTGAAAAGGCAACGTCGAGCTAATGACGTTAAACAAGCGCTTTTTGGGAGGCAACCCAAATTTTCTCTCTTTTTCTCTTTTATTTTTGTTTTTGTTTTTATTTTGTTAAATTCTTATTTTCTTGATTAACATTTTTTTCTCTTTTTTTGTTTTGAAGGTCGTGTTAAGTCGGCTTAGGTGCCTCCTTGAGTTCGGAGCCTTTATAAGGGGATGTATATAGTTGTCGGTCTCCAAAAATAGTTTTTCTTTTCCTTTCTTGCATTTATTTCATTTAGTTATTTGTTTTTATTGATTTTATTTTGTCATCATCACCCATTTTGTGTTTTGAGTCTTTGTGTTGTTGCTGTGTATGCCGGTGTGTTGAATTGAATATCCAATGATTGTTTGAATTGTAGATTGATCTGACTTTTTTGGGATATCACATGAGAATCTATGAGTTGCACTTATCTCTTTTGTTTTAATTGTGTATGGATGTTCTTTCCATCTTTATGATTGATAAACCTTGCATTATGCATGCATGTCAAGCTTAGAGAAAGTTTATGGGATTGCATGTGGGTGGATGATTTACATCTAGAAATTGTTTGATTCTCTCTTGAGACGAAATCCTAGGCAGTGCATGATTGAGGAAATGATAAGGGCATTCTTTGGACTGTTTAAGCCTTTCAAGCCAACCTGTATACCCAGTATATCCCTAGGTCTATTATTGCAGCTTTATTATTGTTTGACCTCTATTTCTTTTCTTTTACCCACATATTTTTTTCCTTTATCCCATACCCATAAAAAAAATTTCCTCTTTTACATAACTTTTGTTGAGTGCATATCTTGTATTATTTTATTATTCAAGTCTTTGTTATTTTTGTGCATGAAGTTTTGTGGAGCTGAAAAATTTAAAAAAAAAGGAAAAAGAAAAAAAAAAGAAAAAAAAGAAAGTCCACTCAAAGTATTACAAAGAAATAAGTTTGGGGGTGGAGGTTGCTAAAAAAGAAAAAAAAAAGGAAAAAAATGAATATTGTGTTGATTCTTTTGCTCCGTTTTGCACTTGTCTTACATTTTGAAGTTTGAATTTTGAAATTTATATAATTTTGTATCTCAATTTTTGTTTTTACTTTCCTACCATTTCTTTCTTAACCTATACCATTGGCCTTATGTTATAAGTTTTGAAAAGTCCATTTTGATCATTAGTTATGTGTTGTTTACATTAGTAGAGAGAGAGATGAAGAACAATCTCATGGATGTGGGTTTGATGTGCATTTGCAGTTTTATAAACTCATTCGGGCTTGTACTCTATGAAGAGATTGGGTCTTTCATTCATGTTTTTGGGAAGTCATTTGTGCATAAAAGTTGCATGTGAGAGACGATGTGATAATTGGATTGTTCATGTGTGACACTTTGAAGTTAGATTGTGAAGCAGTTTATGAGGATATGTATGATATTCACTACCTGGTATTTCCATGTTTGAGTATGTTTTGATGTTTTAGTTTGTTTTATTTTGATTTTCTTTTACTTGAGGACAAACAAAAGCTTAAGTTTGGGGGAGTGATGAACCTGCAAAAATTCATATTTTTACGGTTTAAAATCTTAAGTTTTCATCATCTTTTAACCTTTTCAATTTAGTTTTGTTCTCAAATTTTGTTATATTTTTAGTTTTTTAATTATGTTCTTATTATGTGTTTTTATGTATTTTTTGTAGGTAATTGCATATGGAGAATACTGGGCATTTAAAGCGAAAAAAAGAAAATTAATTCGAAGCCAATAGCTCAGTCTTGCAGCTTGAGCATGCTAGATGGGTTTCGACGATTAGTGGGCTAGCGCTATGGCTGAAAGATGAGGCTGAGCTTTGCCGAACGCGTAATGCCAGCGTGAATTTCTTATAAAAAAGAAAGTCTTGGCAAATTCAACACACTCTTTGACACTTTTGACACACTCATACACACTGGGACAGAACGCAACAATCGTCAAGAGGCACAAACCCTAATGTGGTGTGGGCGCAATTAGGCTTGAAGATTAGGAATTTTCTTCAACCTTTCCATCTTTTTACAATGGAGTTTGTCATATTCTTCCCTTTGTGTTCTTCTTTTTTCATGTGTAACTAATTTTTCATTGTTAGGGGGACGATGAATCTTATTTTTGGATAATGTAACTTCTTTTATAAGTTTAATTAATATTTCTATTTCATGATTTACATGTTTATCTCTATTCTTAATGCTTTTCTGAACCTGATCAATTTGGGAATGATCTTTTGAGTTTATATATGATTTGGAAAAATTTGCATGAACCTAGAACTTGTGATAAACACCATAACTTCTACAATCGCTAGGAATAGACGTTGTGGGTTATGTGGTCTTTCTTTTAATTCCCTCGTTCTTGATAATGCCTTTGTAATTAGGGTTAGACTAAGGGATTAGTTAACTCCAATCAGCGTAAGAGGATTAATATACCAAGGGATTGAGTATTAATTAATTTTAAGAATTGACCATAAATCATTGAAATAGAACATAGTTAAACCAATATTTGAGTGTGCATCTTAAGAGTTCAAGTGAAATCTGAACCCTAACGCTTTAACATCATTGTTTTTCACCCCTTTGATTTATTGTTTGCTAATTTTTATTTTTTTTTAACTTAATTTTCAACAACTCTCTTTTTGTTAGCTTGAATAGTGTTGATTTGATGAATCTAGTAATTAATAACATAATTCTCGTGGGAACGATACTTTACTCACTCTTTATTACTTTTGTCGATTTAGTGCACTTGCCAATATCTACATCACATTCCTTCATTTTGGGTGCACATTAGGAGTTTTTTATCTAAGTTTTACTAGTTACTAGCCAGTAACAAATAGAGCCGTCAAAGTGAGCCACACCCTGTGAATCAACCTGTTTAATCCGCTCAAAATAGTGGGTTGGGTTGTTAAAAAACTAACCCACAAGGACCTCAGGCTGGCCTTACCCGACTCACTTAACCTACAAGTTAAATAGGTTTGAGCCGAGTCGGCTCACGCGTTGGAAGATTTTTTTTTAAAGTAAAAATGCCACAACAAGATGCAGGTTTGGTCTGGTGGCTTTAATCTCAAATTCAAAACTCACCCTCACAAACCCTAGCAGCCATAACCCACTGATGTCTCCAGAACCACCGACCACTAGTGGTCCAGTTGCAACCACCAGAAGTCCAGAACGTGACCACTCGCGACAATCAAAATGCGACCACTCGCAACGGCTCTAGACTCGCGACGATTAGAACGCGATGGCGATGGCAATGGCTCCAGACTCAAGACTACTCTAAACTCACGATGGGTCCAAACTCGCAATGACAATAACGTGACTGCCAGAACGTGATGGCTGATGACTAAAACTCGCAACTCACGATGAATCGCAGTTAACCAGCTACCAGATGACCAAAATTGCACACCTTTCTCTCTCAGGTTAGGGGTTTTAGGGGGTTTTATTTTTCTTATTTTTTTGGGGGTTTTTGGAGTGGTACGGGGACCATCAAAATTGTTTCAGGCCTTTTAATCTAATCTTTTTGTTTCTGAAATGGTTCATCAACTAATCTTTGTTTATGAGATGGTTCATTAACTAAGATGCTTCATCTTTGTTTTCTGAGATGGTTTTTTTTATTTTGTTTTTTTTTGTTTTTTTAAATTTAGGAGGGTTAGTCAATTTAACTCACCAACCCACTCGGGTTGAGCCGGGTTGACCAAAATTTGGCTTACCACTAAAATAAGCCAACTCGGCTTGCCTCACTTTGTAAGTAACTCGTGGTGAGCCAACCTGAGTGAGTTGGGTTGACTTACTTTGACAGCTCTGTGAATGCTTATGTCTCTAAGGCATGTCGAAAGGTTTTTGATGATAACAAAAGCAAAAGAGAAGATCAAGCACAAAAGGAAAAATCAAGATCAAAGAAAGAAGACAGAAGGTTTAATTAGTTATTTAAACTTAGGAGATTAATGTTAAATGCTCTCAAGATTTCTCAAATGGTTTTTCAATATGTGATTTCAAAATAAATGGGAAATTTCAAAGTTAAACATGGCTTTCAATAAAACTTGAGTTTCAACTTTAAATCTAACACTCTTAAAAGGATTTATGTTTAATCAAGTATCTTGAGGTGTTGAAAATGACTTACAAGCGTTATTGGACTTGAAAAATGTGTTCAAAGGCCAATGTAATCGATTACACAATGTTTGTAATCGATTACACATCAAATAGAAAGCATGTAATCGATTACATGAACAATGTAATCGATTACAAGCAAGTCAGAGGCCATGTAATCGATTACACAATATATGTAATCGATTACACAAAGCCCAGAAAGGCAAAGAACACGTTCGACGAGTAATGTAATCGATTACATTGATGTTGTAATCGATTACAAACAAAGTCGAAGCCATGTAATCGATTACACCAAGAATGTAATCGATTACACAAAACCAGAAACTCAAACAACACGTTCGACGAGCCATGTAATCGATTACATGAATATTGTAATCGATTACACGACAGAAGTCGAAGTCATGTAATCGATTACATGATCATTGTAATCGATTACAAGCAAAGTCGAAGCCATGTAATCGATTACCTCAATAATGTAATCGATTACACGAGCCCGAAAAGTTCGTAAAACGTTGGAACAATAATGTAATCGATTACCGAGATATGTAATCGATTACACGCATCCTGACAACGTCCAACGGCTATATTAAATGCATTAAATGCATGCCCAACTACCTCCAACGGCTCTATTAATTGAGAAACTTATAAATACCCAAGTTGGGTCTTTGTTTACGGTTGACCTTGAACCAAAAACTGATCATCATACTTCAAAACGTGAATCAATCCTTAAAATTATTTCTTGCTCTGTTTTCTGACTAAAAAAACGTGAAAAATCTTTGAGAGCATATTAGAGCTTCAATTTGTAAACATTTGCTCTAGAGAGAGCTTCTTCTACTTCAATCTTATACATTCTGATTAGTGAGGGTGAGGTATCCCTCAAGTATTGTAAGGGTGAGGTATCCCTTGGAAAATAGAGGCTCAAGCTTTTGGGTGAGGTATCCCATACTGTTGAGTGCTCAAGGTTGTAGTGGTTTTTCAAGCACCCATTGAAGCTTGAAGATATAGTGGAAAATCTCAAGGTGTTGCTTGGGGACTGGACGTAGATCACAAGTGGAGTAGTGATTGAACCAGGATAAATGACTGTGTTTGTTTCTCTAAACTCTCCTTTGTTTATCTTTGTGCACTGTTTCATTGTTTTATTTGGATATTGTCTCCTTGGCTATTACGTTCATTAGTAAAAGTGCCTAACTCATCTTTTCAATTATCTCTCGATCATTCAATAGCTTCAACGAAAATTGATTGTCAAACGATTTGCGAAAGATTTGTGAACTTATTTTTAACTACTCAATTCACCCCCTCTTGAGTATTGAGGCCACTTGGTAACAAGTGGTATCGAGCTAGACTCTTGTATAAAGAGCTTAGCGACTTCAAGAGAAGTGATGGCTTCAAATGGTTTTTCAAATGAAGGTTCTTCTATAAATAGACCTCCTTATTTCAATGGGGATGGTTATGCCTATTGGAAAGAAAGGATGAAAATTTTTATTGAAGCTATTGACTTAGATGTGTGGGACGCAGTTGAAAATGGTGCTTTTGTCCCTACACAAACTAAGGATGGTGTGACAATTAATACACCTAGAAGTGATTGGACCAATGATGATAAAAAGAATGTTCAATATAATTTGAGAGCCAAGAACATCATCACCACATCTTTGGGGTATGATGAATTCTTTAGGGTGTCAAATTGTAAGACCGCAAAAGAAATGTGGGATACCCTACAAGTAACTCATGAAGGTACTAGTGAGGTAAAAAGATCTCGAATAAACACTCTTACTCATGAATATGAATTGTTTAGAATGAATCAAGGTGAGAGTATTCAAGATATGCAAAAGAGATTTACTCATATTGTTAATCATCTCATCTCATTGGGAAAGACATTTCCTAATGAGGATCTTATTAACAAAGTCTTGAGATGTCTAAGCAGGAATTGGCAACCCAAGGTAACGGCGATTGCGGAATTAAGAGATTTATCAACCATGTCTCTAGCCACCCTATTCGGAAAACTTCAAGAGCATGAGCTGGAACTAAGTAGGCTCAATCAAAATGAAGAACATGACAAAAAGAAGAAGAGAATTGCACTCAAGGCCACCTCTCCCATACTTGAAGATGATGATGAAGATGGTGAAGAGGATGCTGAAAATATTGAGCTAAGTAAGGAGAATCTTAGTCTCCTTGTGAGAAAATTCGGAAGATTCTCGAAGAAAAAGGGATTTCAAAGAAGACCACCGTTTCCTCAAAAGAAAGCATATCACAAAGGAGAAGGATCCTCCACTCCTCCAAAATGCTATGAATGCGGAAAATCGGGGCACATGAAAATGGAGTGTCCTATATATCTCAAGAAGACGGAGAAGTTTGAGAAAAGACCCTCCAAGGAAAAGAAAGGAAGAAGAGCATATATAGCTTGGGAGGACAATGACTTAAGCTCTTCCGATGATTCAGAAAATGAGGAAGCCCATCTTTGCCTCATGGCTCAAGGAGAAGAAAGTGGAGAAAGCGACAGAGGTAACCTCTTCTAACCTAGAACCTCCACCTTCTTATGATGAATTGCAAGATGCCTTTCAAGAATTGCATGATGAATCTTTGAGGCTCACAAAAATGATTTTGTCTTCCAATAAAACAATCTCCCTATTGACAAAGAAAGTTTCTACTTTAACCAAGGAGATAAATGAACTTAAAATTGAAAATGAGACTTTAGGACTCATAGATGCTAATTCATCATGCATGATTTGTTCCTCACATGATAATGCATCCATATCATTACCTTGTTTATCATGCAAAGCTTTTGAAAAAGAAATTGAAGACTTGAACAACACTCTTGCAAAATTCACTTTTGGAAGAGACAACTTGAATGTGTTGTTAGGGAGACAAAAATGTGTTTTCCAAAAAGCCGGTTTAGGATTTAATCCAAACAACCATCAAAAATCTTATAAGAACTTCTTTGTTTCCTCAAAAACTTCAAGTAGCCCCTTTGTTAAATGTTTTCATTGTGGTAGGAAAGGGCATAGTGCATCCACTTGCAATGTTAGAAAGAACACAAACACCAAGGTTGGAATCAAAAGGGTTTGGGTCCCTAAAGGCACCATACCTAATTCTAACACACAAGGACCCAAAATAATTTGGGTACCAAAAGTTAAATCTTGAATGTGTGTTGTAGGTGTGCTTGAAGACCAAGAGCTCAAGTTGGTATCTTGATAGTGGTTGCTCCAAGCACATGACCGGTGATGGCTCCAAGTTCTCCTCCCTTACACACAAGAAACATGGTCATGTCACATATGGTGACAACAACAAAGGGAAGATTCTTAGAATTGGCAAAGTTGGTAAGATCCCTTCATCATCTATTGATAATGTCTTACTTGTTGAAGGACTTAAACATAATTTACTTAGTATTAGTCAATTGTGTGATAAAGGAAATAGAGTTATATTTGATTCCTCTTGTTGTATAATTGAGGGAAAGGATGATAAGCAAGTTAAGTTTGTTGGTCATAGGGTCAATAACATATATATGATTAGTCTTGATGACATTTCCTCAAATGATGCTAAATGCTTTATGAGTAGAGAAAATGATTCATGGTTATGGCATAGAAGAATTGCTCACATTCACATGGATCACTTAAACAAATTGGTTTCTAAAGAACTAGTAATTGGTCTTCCAAAGCTCAAATTTGAAAAAGACAAACTTTGTGATGCATGTCAAAAGGAAAACAAGTAAAGGTCTCTTTCAAAGCTAAAAACATAGTTTCGACTTCTAGACCTTTACAACTTTTGCACATGGATCTTTTTGGACCCTCTAGAACTATGAGCTTTGGTGGGAATTACTATGCATTAGTGATTATGGATGATTTTTCTAGATTTACTTGGACATTATTCTTGGCTCACAAAAATGATGCTTTTCAATCATTTAGAAAACTTGCCAAAGTTATCCAAAACGAAAAAGGTTTTTGTATTGCATCCATAAGAAGTGATCATGGTGGTGAATTTGAAAATCATGAATTTGAAACTTTTTGTGATGAACATGGCATTGAGCATAATTTTTCTGCCCCTAGAACACCACAACAAAATGGTGTTGTAGAAAGGAAAAATCGATCTTTAGAAGAAATGGCAAGAACTATGCTCAATGAGGCCAATCTTCCTAAGTACTTTTGGGCGGATGCGGTTAACACCGCTTGTTATGTTATGAATAGAGCCCTAATAAGGCCAATTTTAAAGAAAACCCCATATGAATTGTACAAAGGAAGGAAACCTAATGTGTCACATTTTCATGTCTTTGGATGTAAATGCTTTGTTTTGAATAATGGAAAAGATAACTTGGGGAAGTTTGATGCAAAATCTGATGAGGGAATATTCATTGGTTATTCTATTCATAGCAAGGCCTTTAGAGTCTATAATAAACGAACTATGACCATAGAAGAGTCCATACATGTTGCATTTGATGAAACTAACCCAAATGAGCCGAGAAAGGAACTTGTTGATGATGTTGCAGAAATCTTGGCAAAGACGCACTTGGAAAATCAAGAGATAGAGTCCAAGAAGAAAGAAGAGAGACTCCTTGATCACTCATGGCAAGAAGATTCTAAAATCTTGGATCTACCCAAAGAATGGAGGACTTCAAGGTATCATCCTCTTGACAAGGTGATAGGTGATGTATTAAAAGGGGTAATCACTCGAAACTCACTTAGAGATGCATGTAATCATCTAGCCTTTGTCTCTCAAGTTGAACCTAAAGACATAAATGAGGCCATTAATGATGAGCATTGGATCTTGGCCATGCAAGAAGAACTAAACCAATTTGAGAGGAATCAAGTTTGGGAATTAGTTCCAAGGCCCAATGATCATCCTATAATTGGCACCAAATGGGTCTTTAGGAACAAACTTGATGAAACGGGTTTAATAATAAGAAATAAAGCTAGGCTTGTAGCTAAGGGATATAATCAAGAAGAAGGCATAGATTATGAAGAAACTTATGCTCCAGTAGCTAGATTAGAGGCCATTAGAATGCTACTTGCATATGCTTGCATCATGGATTTCAAACTCTATCAAATGGATGTCAAAAGTGCCTTTTTAAATGGTTTTATACAAGAAGAGGTGTATGTAGAACAACCTCCTGGTTTTGAGGACTTTGAAATGCCCAACCATGTTTTTAAATTGAAAAAGGCTTTGTATGGCTTGAAACAAGCTCCTAGAGCTTGGTATGAAATGTTGAGCAAATTTCTTTTAGAAAAAGGCTTTTCTAGAGGTAAAGTTGACACCACTCTTTTCATAAAACACAAAATGCATGACATTCTTCTAGTTCAAATCTATGTTGATGACATTATATTTGGAGCTACTAACAACTCTCTTTGTAAAGAATTTTCAAATATTATGCAAAGTGAGTTTGAGATGTCCATGATGGGTGAGCTCAACTTCTTCCTTGGTCTACAAATCAAGCAAACAAGAGAAGGAACATTTATAAGCCAATCCAAGTATTGCAAGGAGCTGCTCAAAAAGTTTGGAATGGACAATGCCAAGCATATGGCTACTCCTATAGGCACCTCTTGCTATTTGGACAAGGATGAAGGAGGTAAATCGGTAGAAATTACAAAATATAGAGGTATGATTGGCTCACTCCTTTATCTCACCGCAAGTAGGCGATATAATGTTTAGTGTATGCATGTGTGCTAGATATCAAGCTAATCCTAAGGAATCACACCTAAGTCTTTGTTAAGAGAATAATGAAATATCTAATAGGCACATCACAAATGGGTTTATGGTACCCTAAGGGTGCCTCATGTAGTCTTATTGGGTACTCCGATTATGATTTTCTTTGGATGCAAAATGGATCGAAAAAAGCACTAGTGGGACATGCCACTTGCTAGGAAGCTCACTAGTTTCTTGCACAAAGAAGAAACAAAATAGTGTGGCATTGTCCACAGTGAAAGTGAATATGTTACTTTGGGAGTTCTTTGTGCTCAAGTCCTTTGGATGAAACAAAGACAACTCTTGGACTATGGTCTTGAGCTTGATCACATTCCCATAAAATGTGATAATACTAGTGCAATTAACTTGTCAAAAAATCCCATTTTGCATTCTAGAACTAAGCATATTGAAATAAGACATCATTTCATTAGAGATCATGTTCAAAGAGGTGATTGCATACTTGAATTTGTTGAAACAACTAAGCAATTAGCTGATATTTTCACCAAACCCCTTGCAAAAGAAGCATTTTTCTACATTAGAAATGAACTGGGTATATTGGACCATTCATGCATAAATTAAATATTTGCTGCATAATCCTAAAACAAAAGCCTAAGCTTGCGTTTTTCTGCATAATTATGCCACATTGCTACACAATCTCTGAATTTTCATTATATATTTGAATCCCATACTAACTTGAGCGTCGGAGGTTTCCCCTAAATTATTTTGCAGGTGCTCCCTCATGTCCAACTTTGACAAGAAATTCAACAACCTCAAATTTCACCAAAAAGGGTGAAATTCTTGGTAAAAATGATAATTTTAATCAATTATATGAGTTGAATCATAATATGATTAGTCTATATGCTTGCATGATGATTTGAATTGATTTAAGTTGCTTTAAAACTGTTTTGGATGGATTAAAATTGATTATATGTTGTTTGGAACGCAAAATCGAGTTAAAGTCTTTGTGTAATCGATTACAATGCCTTTGTAATCGATTACACTGAGTCGTCATCACGCATGTAATCGATTACACACATTTTGTAATCGATTACAACCAACTCAGAACTCGGGTAATCGATTACATCATCTATGTAATCGATTACAAGGCTCCAGAAAGCATGTAATCGATTACACTAAAAATGTAATCGATTACATACCCATGAGAAGCATGTAATCGATTACACCAAAAATGTAATCGATTACATACCCATCAGAATGCATGTAATCGATTACACACTCAATGTAATCGATTACACGGTTTTTTAAAAGGCTCTGACGCGCGTAGAAGTCATTTCTGTTTGGCCCCTGTTCATCTTCCTCGTTCTCTCCTTTCGCTCCCACGCACCTCAAATCTCCAAATCTCTCTTTTCTCACTCAAATCTCCATCAAAACCGATCATTTCGCCTCTCTCAATCTCGGAAATCCCTCTCCACATAACCCACCGATCAAATCCCCTCACATCCCTCATCCAAATCTCCCCATCTTCTCTCACGAACACCCTCTCCACTTTTCGACCTAATTTCATCCCCTCTCTCTCCTCACTCATCCCAAACCTTTTACCACTCAACCCTTGCTTCTCCTTCTCATCAATGGTGAATCCTCTCATCGCTCGAAGCGCCCAAGAACAGGGGCTCCTGTTGGAGGTTCCTCTGGTGGCTCTTCACGCAATATATCTGGCCTGGACCTCACGAGGCACTTCTCCACCGTGAAGAAAGCTGAGTTGTTCCGGAAGAACTTCCAGCTTCGCAAAATCATCTCTCCCAGGTATCTACCCATCACCTTCTCGCGAGAGTGAACCCTTAGAGAGCTTTAGGACAATAGAAAACTTAGGCTTCTTTGGGATTCCTGAGTATAGAGAAGGCCATCTACCCTAACCTTGTCCGAGTGTTTTATGCTAACCTGAAGGTTGAAGATAATTGCATCATCTCTGAAGTGAAAAAGCAACAAATCAGGTTAACCATGGCAGAATGGTATAGGCTTACCAAAGCTCACTCTGATGGAGCTCGGTTACGTGGAAATGCCAAAATCGGGGCATGAGTTTGAGCATAAAGTCGCTGCTCTTCTCTCTTTGATTAGGGTGGCTACCACCTCCCGGTGATCCTAGACGCGAGAATAATGGCCACCGGCCTCACTATGGAAAACGGGGTCCTCCACTACCTCTTGGTTCGTGGATTGATTCCCAGAGGAGGAATTACTCCCAAGTCCTCAAAGATGATGTAGTGGCTTTATGGGCAATGACCACGGGGCACCCAATAAACCGGGGATACTATATTCTAGAGCATATCTTTGGACATCAAGAAAAAGAAGAACTCTGTTTCTCCCTTCGCCATGTTAGTCACCACAATCCTTGAGTCTTGTCGCATTTCGCCGATGAAGAGTCCAAGGACACCGGCTCAAAGGGACCCCAATCAATTGGGGTGCATACTCGAAGAAGCTTCGGCTCTACAAGATGGAAGATAGGTGGCATTACATTACTCATGGCACATTTGGCCATATCCATCACGATCCGGATAGTGATGATGAGGAGGCTCGTACCACCGCCTCCGCTCGCTCCGGCCTCTCTTGATCTTTGCTCCAAGAGATGCGCTGAGCGCCAACGTAAACACACGCATGGATCATATAGAGCAAAAGATCGACCATCTTGAGCCGAGGATGGACTACTCGGACCAGGGAGCTTGCCTCCATTCGATCCCTCTTACGTGGACCTCCTGTTCCGAGAGTCCCGCCGCTTCTTGCCCCCCACATCCTCTCGCCCCTCCAGGATCCCATATCCTTTTGGTCCATCCGGAGTTCTGGCGATGATGAGGAGCTTACGGACTCGACGACGACCTTATACCCGGCCGATGATAACATTGATCTAGGAGACTCTGCTGGCGATCCGAGAGGGTGAAGTCTTTGTGACAGCGAGGACACGATAGTGATCATGGCCTTACGCCTTGATATATTTTTTTTTTTTCTTGTATTGATGACCACCTTGTACTTATTTTGTTTTGACTTTGATTATATAAAATTGGTATACCTTTATAGTTATCTTTTGATTATTGCTACTGGTTGTGACATGTTTATTTGTACATGCTGATTATTAATACATAAACTTGTTTTCACTTTGAATGGTTGGCTGTTGGAATATTGATTGGACTGATCTTTGTGGCTTTTCTGTTATGGCAAACAATTGGGAATCATGAAATATAGCTGTCATGCTGTCCATTTTTTTTCTCTTAAATGCTTATGTCTTTTTGATAATGCCAACGGGGGAGAAAATAAGGAAAAATGAAAATGAAACGTAATCAATGGTTGCATGAGTACGGGGGAGTTATTGATCCTTAAGTTATTAAGCTTTTCATATGCAAAATCTAACCCAATATCATGCAGCATTGTACCTAAATGACTATTATATACAAATGCAAAAATTCTTTCTTTTTCCTATGATCAGTTTGTCATCATCAAAAAGGGGGAGAATGTGAATGCTTATGTCTCTAAGGCATGTCGAAAGGTTTTTGATGATAACAAAAGCAAAAGAGAAGATCAAGCACAAAAGGAAAAATCAAGATCAAAGAAAGAAGACAGAAGGTTTAATTAGTTATTTAGACTTAGGAGATTAATGTTAAATGCTCTCAAGATTTCTCAAATGGTTTTTCAATATGTGATTTCAAAATAAATGGGAAATTTCAAAGTTAAACATGGCTTTCAATAAAACTTGAGTTTCAACTTTAAATCTAACACTCTTAAAAGGATTTATGTTTAATCAAGTATCTTGAGGTGTTGAAAATGACTTACAAGCGTTATTGGACTTGAAAAATGTGTTCAAAGGCCAATGTAATCGATTACACAATGTTTGTAATCGATTACACATCAAACAGAAAGCATGTAATCGATTACATGAACAATGTAATCGACATAAGCAAGTCAAAGGCCATGTAATCGATTACACAATATATGTAATCGATTACACAAAGCCTAGAAAGGCAAAGAACACGTTCGACGAGTAATGTAATCGATTACATTGATGTTGTAATCGATTACAAACAAAGTCAGAAGCCATGTAATCGATTACACCAAGAATGTAATCGATTACACAAAACCCAGAAACTCAAACAACACGTTCGACGAGTCATGTAATTGATTACATGAATATTGTAATCGATTACACAGCAAGTCAGAAGTCATGTAATCGATTACATGATCATTGTAATCGATTACAAGCAAAGTCAGAAGCCATGTAATCGATTACCTCAATAATGTAATCGATTACGAGCTTGAAAAGTTCGTAAAACGTTGGAACAATAATGTAATCGATTACCGAGATATGTAATCGATTACACGCATCCTGACAACGTCCAACGGCTATATTAAATGCATTAAATGCATGCCCAACTACCTCCAACGGCTCTATTAATTGAGAAACTTATAAATACCCAAGTTGGGTCTTTGTTTACGGTTGACCTTGAACCAAAAACTGATCATCATACTTTAAAACGTGAATCAATCCTTAAAATTATTTCTTGCTCTGTTTTCTGACTAAAAAAACGTGAAAAATCTTTGAGAGCATATTAGAGCTTCAATTTGTAAACACTTGCTCTAGAGAGAGCTTCTTCTATTTCAATCTTATACATTCTGATTAGTGAGGGTGAGGTATCCCTCAAGTATTGTAAGGTGAGGTATCCTTGGAAAATAGAGGCTCAAGCTTTTGGGTGAGGTATCCCATCTTGTTGAGTGCTCAAGGTTGTAGTGGTTTTTCAAGCACCCATTGAAGCTTGAAGATATAGTGGAAAATCTCAAGGTGTTGCTTGCAGGATTTGGACGTAGATCACAAGTGGAGTAGTGATTGAACCAGGATAAACGATTGTGTTTGTTTCTCTAAACTCTCCTCTGTTTATCTTTGTGCACTGTTTCATTGTTTTATTTGGATATTGTCTCCTTGGCTATTACGTTCATTAGTAAAAGTACCTAACTCATCTATTCAATTATCTCTGATCATTCAATAGTTTCAACGAAAATTGATTGTCAAACGATTTGCGAAAGATTTGTGAACTTATTTTTAACTACTCAATTCACCCCCCCTCTTGAGTATTGAGGCCACTTGGTAACAAGCTTTAGTTAGGGGTGTTCAAATTTAATCGAAATTGAAAATCAAATTGAAAAATTGAAATTTAATCAAAACCGAATAAGTTTGGATTTTTTTTGTTTGATTTTTTGAAAATCGATTGGATTATATTGATTTTTTGTTTTAATTTTCAAAGATAATTTAATCTAAATTGATTAATATTTTTATAATATATTTATTTATTATTAAATTTATATTTTTACTTATAATCACTCTAATTTCTTACATATTTCTCTTATTTTATTTAATCAAATATTATTTTAATCATTTGAAATAAGCTATTTGTATTCTTTATTTTTTTATTTTTTATTTTTATTTTTAATAAACTAAGTATTTTTATCTTACAAAAATTTAAACTTAAAAATTTTTTAGTCAAAAATTAATTAAATTAATTTAATTCAAACTAACTTAAATCGATTTGGATTGGTTCAATTTTTATAATATAATTAATTTAATTTAATTTAATTTAAATTGATGTACATAATATTGTTTGAATCAATTTTTTTAACTCAAAACTTATTTAAACTGAATCGCAAATCCTCTTATTTGGAGTCCCATCCAAAATAATGGGTATTAAAATTAAAATGGGCCGAATTTGATTAACCTATTAAAATAAATTAAAAAATATTATGGATGAAGCTCAACCTAAAATTGGTCCGGCCTGACATGGACATACATGCTCGGATTCAGTTGATCCAATGGTTTGACTGTTACCATGATATTCACCGTGATGAAAGTTGAAACGCGATGGTTTATTTTGCAATACTATCCAAACAGGTTATTGGATTGGATTGGATTGGATGATAAAAGACGCATCCAAACGGACCCAAAGTTACTTGACTGGTAACCCTAGGAATTGGAAGGAAATAGGGAAGCTTTAAGTATCAGGCGGCGGCGTCTGCTATCCACTCCACTGCACTGCTCCTCAGTCCTCAACCTCTTGTCTTTTCGTCGTCGATCTATTAGTCTGTTCACCGCACCGCTCCACTCCGCTGTTATTCGGTTAAGGTATCTCTTTCTCTTGCTCTTCTCTTGTTTGTTGTCTTACACGCACAGCACAAGAGAATCAAAAGATCTATCTATTTATTGGTTTTATTGTGTTGGGGTTTGTGATTGGATGGATCTATGCTGCTATTGTTGTTGTTGTCGTTGTTTGATAGCAGAGAGCAGAGATGAGAGGGAGAAGTTATAGTCCATCGCCTCCACCAGCAAGGGGTTATAGCAGAAGAGGGCGGAGTCCCAGCCCTAGGGGTCGCTATGCTGGTCGTTCTAGAGATCTCCCTACCAGCCTTCTTGTTCGTAACCTTCGCCATGACTGTAGGTACGCTTGTTTTCTAATTTCTTTTACTATTATTATTATATTATTATTAGTATTCTTTTCTTCATTTTGCACTTTTCCCCTTTTTATTTTATCTATTCATTTACTGTTCTTCGTTTTAGGTTATGCAACTAGGCTAGGATAGGGATGAATTATTTCATAATACTTATGTATATCTTATGTTATCTTGCAGGCCTGAGGATCTTCGCAGACCTTTTGGCCAATTTGGTGCTCTTAAGGACATTTACCTCCCTAAGGATTATTACACTGGGTGAGCAGCATTCCCCATTTCTCTTCTTCCTTTCTTATTTGAATTCAATATCATCTTTTTACTCATGTCATGTCATGTTGCTGTTTGGTGTGCTTTCTTTCTCAATTTCCATGTATATCACCATTCTCCCTCTTAAGTTTTCTTTGTCATTCATTATCAACTTTTCAAACACATAAAATTTGAATTGCAAATTCTCCAAGTAGGGTCTTTTTTCTTTGAGACTACTACTGTTGTAATAGCAAGTTGCGTAAGTTTCTTGGGGTTTAGCAGTGATTTAGAGTTTTGAAGACATCAATCAAGTAAGTAGAGTTCTTGTGAAGATGTTATTGGTAGTGAAGATTTCAAGCAACTTGAGTTTGATTACATTATGAAGATGTTCCAAGTCTTGAAGATTTTCAAGTGATCTTAAAACTGACACAAAGGTCAGCAGCCTAGTGCTTGCTTTATTATCCTGTCCTTCCATATTATTGGGGGCTATTTCGGCAACATTTTATTAGTAAATTTTTACCATGTCCACAAAGTTCTGATTGCAATTTGGTATTTAATTGAGCCTACTACCCTGTGTGATGTGGTTTGGATTTTCCTTGTGTTTGTCCATTTTCCTGTATTTGCAGAGAACCCCGTGGTTTTGGTTTTGTCCAGTTTGTGGATCCTGCTGATGCGGCCGATGCTAAATATCATATGGATGGTCAAATTCTTCTTGGTCGGGAGTTGACTGTTGTCTTTGCCGAGGAAAATAGAAAGAAGCCAAATGAGATGAGGACAAGAGAGAGAAGGTAGGTTCTGCCTCTTTATTTAGTTACGTTACCAATTATGAATTTGATTTTGAATGAATTGCTTTGGAACACATGCACTTAACTGTACTAGTCAAAATTTTGAGGTCCTAAAATCAATTTGATGACACCATTAAAATGGACTTGTTTCCCTCCTTATACCTATGAATTGTACTTATATATTCTTATGATAACTTTTGTTCCTTATTATAAGTATTAAAAGTTCTGTTTTGATAAATTGTAAAATTTTAGTGTTAAGCCTTATTTCTATGTTGCAGACTTTTAAGTTTTTCCTTATTGCAGCAAAGAGGTCAGGTGGAATTCTGATTGTCTATTTTATATGTTAATGCCTTCATAGGGGTCGATTTTATGATCGAAGAAGGTCTCCTCCTCGTTATTCCCGATCACCCCGCTACTCCCGATCCCCACCACCGCGTCATAGATCTCGCTCCCGCAGTCGTGACTATTATTCGCCTCCTCCTAAACGAAGGGAATATTCAAGGTGTGTGGCCAGTAATAATCATATATTTTTACTGTATGTAGTTCTTTCAAACAATGCCTTTCCTCTTGAGTTGGTTCTTATTTAATAATAATGGGCAATATTGCTATAGAGAGCAGGTTTGTATAGTTGGTTGTGGTTTAGGCCAAAGCAATCTGTTGTGCAGTATTTGTGTGGGAGTTTGTGCATGAACTATGGTTATCAATGTTGTTTGTTCTGGCCAAAAGAAATGTGGTTGAGATTTGCGTAGGTTTTTTTTCCTTAAGGCCTTCATTGCAATGACCAGCTATTCTGGGTGGTAAAACAAATAAATTTAAGTAAATTTCCTTTCATTTGTTTGATACATTGCCTGTTTTTGTAGATCGGTTTCACCTGAGGATAGAATGTACAGTCGCGAAAGATCATATTCACCGCAGAGTAGACAGAGGTCATACTCACGCTCTCCACCCTATAATGGGGGCTCACGGAGCCGTAGCCAGAGTCCAGCAAAGGGCCCAAGCCGGAGCAGAAGTCCAAGTCCAAACCGTGATGTTAGGGAATCAGCCCGTGGTAGGGCCCCCAGTCAGTGAGAATGGGAAGAGACTCACGTTGGACTATCTTAGAAGTTGGATTTTGTTTATTCAGCAAACTACTTCTGTTGTTTGTTGTTTCCTCAATTCTGGTACAATGGAGTCGGATTTTAATTTATGTGGTCTCATATATCAGAGTTTTCTGTTGCTTCAACATCGCAGGGAAAGTTTAGTTTTAGTTGGATATTGATTAGGAATTTGTCAGTATTTTCCATCTAGTTTTAGTTGGATATTGGTATGGAATTTGTTAGTATTTTCCATCTATATGTTTTGGTGTTTGTCTTTAAGTGCGGGCGTTAATATATTTTGGGTCATCAGAGTTATTATGTCTTGTGAACATTGCTGTTGCAAAGAGTCACGGAGCACACTGGTTATATGAATATGAATGGAGTTATAAGATACTATTCCTGATACGGTGCCAATCATATCTTTTACCAACAATGCATTTAATTTGAAATGCTAGTATGTTTTAATAAAAAAATATTTCATTTATGAAAATGATTTTATACTAAATATATTATTTGTTGAGTAAATGCCTTATTTTATAACAAATCAATTATTGATGTTTCTCCCTTCGAGGTGTGACTAGGTTATACTGTATCATTTATGTTTGGGAGTTGGGATTTAGGAAAAAAAGAAAATGGAGGGTTTATTTTTAATTTTGATTGCACTCTGTATTTGAAATTTTTTAAAATAAAAGAATAAAATAAAAGATGATTATATAATTTGTTAATTATTTTTATAAATATTTTTTAATTCTCTTAATTTAAAAATAAAAAATCTAATTTTTCTTTTATTTTTTTCCAAAACTTGTCATTTAAACATACGTGGTTTGGATTTTGTTATTTGTTATTATGCTTTCAATTTATGTTTATCTCATTTAATTTTAATAAGAATAGGGTGGGTTATTTGTAAAAAACTCGTGTTTTAAAATTCACAAATATAATTCCTTAAATTAATTAAATTGTGCAAGTGTATATTTATCCATTCACTAAGTTTAAGGAGTTATATTAGTGAATTTCAAAGCACATGCAGTTTTTTGTTTACCCATAAAAATGATATATGAGAAGGAAGTGCATGTTCAAATATAATTTCATTTTCCCATGTAAAAATTCATAATGTCTCTCAAGGTGGAGTGATTTCATTTTTTTTTTACAATGATAGTAATGAGATTTGAGTCTATAATCTTAGGCAAACTACTTATGTCACTTATCGCTAGCTCAATCCTAATGGCTTGGTGTGATTTCATATTGCTTATAATTATAGATTGAATGAAGAAATAGGAGTTGAGGAAACTTATATCACAATATGATAAGTTAAAATCAGAATAGGCCTTGCACCTAAAAAAATGAAATAAAGAAAAATACTAGATTAAGCCATAAAAAGAAAAAGTAAATTCAACGCATAAAATTTATCTTACACCAGAGTTACATGTGACATTTTTTTTATAACAAATTGTGCAAGCAAATGCTCATTCAATTCTACACTTAAAATGGTAATTGGGTAAAGTTTTTTCAAAGTGATTTTAAATTCAAAAGGGTTTCAGTTTACTTTGCCTTGATCGATTACTTTTGGATAAGTTACATGTGACATTGATATATGCTTTTAACACAAAAGATTTCACATGATGAAGTAATATAATGATAACAATTGGTAAAGATGAATCAAGTCAATTAAGTTAGTTAGAGTTCAATTTCTATCATGACTCATTGTTGATGAGTTATATGTAAGTATCTACGTAAGCGCTTATTGAACCTGAAGACGTGTCTTGACCTTGAGATAAGGTACACACCCTTAACCATAAATTTCCTGTTTCAAAAAAAAAAGATAATAACTATTGTATATGTTCTTATTAGCTTATTTTGAACTTAAATAAAAATCATTAATCAAAAAGTTTCAAGGTTTTTTTAAAAGTGAAATAAGTTAATCCAAATAAATAATATATATATATATATATATATATTTAATTAAAAGTGGATATTTCATTAAAATAATAAAATAATATAAGATGAAGATGGATCAAGTTACATCGGTGTAAGACTTTACACCTTTACATCCTCTAATAACTATATATAAAATATGACTTTTATCGATTTAACGATTGAATTATAACTATTTATTGCCTTGATTATTTGTGTTAAATTTTGTAGAAAATTAAACATCGATCATAATAAAATCAAATGGTTCTTATTTTTATATATTTTAAAAGTATATATTACATTAATTTTGAGATATATCAATGAAATATTAAATAATTTTGAATTAATATAAAATTTCATAGATATGATCTATATAATAAGAACTTTTAATATAAAAGTTATTTAATGTAAAATTTTAAATTAATAAAAAAATTATTCTATAATAAATCATTTAATGATGTAAGAGTTACTAGATTCCTCCTCTTATAAGAGTATAGCCTAAACATTATAGGTGGTTTAGTTAAAGAAAAGACACTTGGGAAAACCCACAAAATAATAGGAATAGACTAGAGAACCAAAACAAACTTGAACAAATAAGGGAAAAGGGCGGTGGCAACAAGTGGAAGTGATGAACTCGTCTTTGTTTAGATTGGAAACAACAGCATTTTTGTTTTCAAAATACTCTGGCATTTATTATTTAACTGCTTTTTGAAAAAAAGGCTAGTTGGGTAGAAATTGTTGTCATATTACTTCTTTTGCCGCAACATCATATAGAGTAGAAGTCCCACTTGATTTTTTGGGGTCAAATTATGAATGCAAGCTGCATTATTTATTTATAATTTGAGAAGACTTGTGTAGTTGTATCTCCCATAACCATAGGCATTCACCAACTCATTTGAAATTTGAGAGAGTTATCCGTATCAGTACCAGGTATTGGCATGTTGTTACATGATAGTAAAGCGGAGAAAAAGGAAAATAGAATAAAAACCACTTTTTGACATTTGATTGGGATTAATGGGCAGTGCAGTGGGGGTGCTTTCTTCACTTTACAACTAAGGAGGATCTATTTTCTTTTCATATGCAGCTGTGCTTCACTATGGCCCCAAAATTTCCCGTCCTTGTCAGGTCTTCTGCTGAAGAAAAAGGACCCGACCCCATCCTTTTATTGATTATTATTGACAGTTCTCAGCCAATAATAAAAATATATTGAGACTTTTGTTTTGAGTTATTAATATTAATGTGAATATCTCATGCGGTTATGCATCCAATCCAACTAGCTCTTGGCAATGTTCATTTTTTTAGTAGAAAATTATAAATTGAATTTTGAATATGGCTCGGCTTTACTCTCCTTTTCTTTTGGCTCCGAGGAACATATACATGATATAGGGGATAGTTTAGAAAATAGTGAATAGAGAGTCTGGACAATTTATTATATTATATAATTTACGCTTGATAGTAAAGTGATAGTGTGTTAATCATGTCTCACTCTCAATAACTAGGCAAACATAGAAGATAATCTTCTTTTCCTGCCAAAATTAGGATTTTTTTTATTATAATTTGATAACATAAATTCTGTTCATTCAATTGAATTGTATAGGTTAGCTTAGCTCATAGACATAGATACCCTAACCCCACAGAGCCAGAAACGAGTAAACAGTGGTAATAAATTGTAATAATTTATAATATAGTAATTAGCAACGCGTTATTGACCTTTCGGCTGCTTTTTGATTTTGGTTTGGGCATTACGAATCGTGATTGATTGCAAAAGAAAAGAAAATGAATGACTTTTGGCCTGGTTTTGGGATTGGAGGGAAAATCGTAAAGGCATGACATAAAGTCGTTTCCATTATCAATCAAGTAAGAATAACAAAATAAAATCTTGAAAGGAAAAGGACAACCCAAACCCAACTCAAGAAGAGTGATACACAAAACACAAAAGCACCGATTAACAGTGAGTAGCCGAGTGAAGTGAAGACAAGAGAAGCTGCCATTGCCATTGCCATTCACTTTTCTTTTTCTACATGTGAGGTTGGCCTTAATTCTTAATTCTTACTGTTACAGTCACAGGGTTTTCGCTTCTGCTGCTGGTACTGGGTCTTAAGGGTTTCTTCTTCTGTTTGGCAAGCTACCTAGATCAGGTATTTACTTTACTATTTACCATATGCTTTTTGCTTGTTCATATAATCAGCATGACTGCGAATATATACAAGGAAGGAAAGAGGTCATTAACCTTATGCATGTTAAATAAGTAACACTCATGTACCGAACAATTTAGTAAAACATATGAAAGTGGAAGATCTATGTATGTATGCTAACTTGATTCCCTTTTCACTTTCAGAACAAATTAAGTTATAGAAAACTAGAGATTACAAGAATGAAGGCTTAGTTAAATAACGTAACAACAGTGGGATAGACAATTTTTTTTTTAAATTTTAAACATTGATTAGTTGAAAGCAATGGGGGCATATATGTAAACTAGGTAGCCCTCCGTAGTAGTATACAAAGGGTTTGGAAAGAAACTGAAAGAAGCAAGCATTGAGAGGAAAAGAATTTGTTGAAGTTTTTGGGTTGGAATACAAGAACTAGGTAGTAAGTTCTTTTCGGCAAGCATGCTGGACAGAGTAATCTGAATGGTTATACATCAGTTAGTTCTTCACACACTCAAAGTTATATTACTTGTAAACCAATAGACAATGCATATTGTTTCTGTTCTTTGCTGATATTTGTGTGATCGTCCGTTATTGGGTACAATTTACCTATTAGGTTAAAGCCAATCCTTCATAATATTGATTCCAGAAGGTTCACCAGTTGATAGCTTGGCTTGCCTTGAGAAAGCTTGTTCATTAATGGAGTGGAGATCAATTTTCTTCTGTATCATATATTAGGTTACACGCAAACATGTGCATCTGAGTTTTTCTCCAGCTTTAGTTGCTTTCTTTGTCATTACAAATCTTTATGTTCTCATCCATAGTCCTTGGAAGTCTTCAATTCTCATTGTTGAGTAAATGTTGAGTATGTTTAAAATGTTATTTACATTTCTAGCTTTGCCTGGAAGCAATATTGGACTGAGCTTACCGACTGAGGTGATATTGGATGGGATGAAGCTTAAAAAATGGCTCACAAGTGTTTTGTTGCTTACTGTTGCCACATTAAGCAATGCATTAGGTAATTTATGCCTCTTTTTTCTTTTTTGTTATTTCCTTTGTCAATCTCACTTTGACTTTTCTACTTTAAGGTATGCTTGTGTGTCTATTGGATCAGAAGTATCAAGGAGAATGATGTTTTATATTGAAAAACTTTTCAGGATATTATTGCCATTTTGACCTTTATAACATGGATTTTAATTTGTAAAGTCTGTATTATCAGTTAATTTTTATTTAAAAATATATCTAAACCATTTTTTTGAGTCAAAATTAAATGTCTGATTGTCTAGTCATCTATTCTTATGATTTTTTACTTCACAAAAGGATATTCCTATCAGGTTAAGTCTAAAACTGAAACCTATCATAGCAATGGGCAATGGCTTTGTGAATTTGGAGTTATATAGGTTACGCTTTCTCCTCCTGTAGTCTTTGTCATTTCCAGTTGTCCTTGTCATATATATATATATATTTTGGCCATAGATGAAGCTCAATTCCTATCAGATTCTGACTGTAAAGTCATTAGTTTTGCATGCCGACTGCTGAGTCTCTTATGTTTCAATGTGCATTTATTAAAAACAGATCAAGAGGTGATTCCTGCATCATTTGATTTAGCTTGATACTTACAAACAAGGATTTTAAGGTTAAAACTTTTGCATTTCTTACATTAAAATGTTGACAATATGCCTGGTACATTTTTCTGCTTATTTGTATTAGTAACTGGGTTAGAGTGCCATATGGAGAAGCAATAAGGGGGTGCACATATATGGCAGATAATTGAAAGTCCATTATATTTTCTTAGTTGATGTTGGATCACATTCTTGAACATGTAGGTGCATTTGTGGGGGTAAACATTGGCACTGATGTTTCTGATCTGCCATCTGCTGCAAATGTGGTTGCTATTCTAAAAGCTCATCAAATTACTCATGTGCGTCTGTATGATGCCAATGTACACATGCTACAAGCCCTTTCAAACACTAGTATTGAAGTGATTGTTGGTGTCACCAATGAGGAGGTACTAAGGATTGGAGAATCTCCTTCAGCAGCTGCAGCCTGGATTAATAAAAATGTAGCTGCTTACATGCCGTCCAGTAATATCACAGCAATAGCAGTTGGCAGTGAGGTTCTTACCTCTATCCCAAATGTTGCCCCTGTTCTGGTTCCTGCAATGAATTATCTTCACAAAGCCCTGGTTGCTGCAAACCTTAACTTTCGGGTCAAAGTTTCAACTCCCCAGTCCATGGATATAATCCCTAGGCCTTTTCCTCCTTCTACTGCCACCTTTAACTCTTCTTGGAACTCTACAATCTACCAACTCCTTCAGTTTTTGAAGAACACAAATTCCTCTTACATGTTAAATGCCTACCCTTATCATGGATACACTAAAGGAGATGGCATTTTCCCAATTGAATATGCTCTTTTCCGTTCCCTTCCTTCAGTGAAGCAAATTGTTGACCCAAACACACTATTCCATTATAACAGTATGTTTGATGCTATGGTGGATGCTACCTATTATTCTATAGAAGCCTTCAATTTCAATAATATACCCATTGTTGTCACAGAGACTGGCTGGCCAAGATTTGGTGGAGCAAAAGAACCAGATGCTACTGTGGAGAATGCTGAGACCTACAATAGTAATTTGATTCGTCGAATCCTCAATGATTCAGGTCCGCCTAGTCAGCCAAAGATAGCCATTAATACGTACATATATGAATTGTTTAATGAAGACAAGAGGAATGGACCTATATCAGAAAAATTTTGGGGTGTTTTTTATACTAATGGAAGTACTGTTTATCCTTTGAGTTTTAGTGCTTCCAACCAGATCACTGGAAATTCTTCGGCAGTTTTTTGTGTGGCTAAAGATGGTGCAGACACTGATAAACTGCAAGCTGGCCTGAGCTGGGCATGTGGAAAAGGCCAAGCAAACTGCGCAGCTATTCAAGCAGGTCGACCATGCTATTTCCCCAATAATGTGAAAAGCCATGCCTCTTATGCTTATAATGATTATTATCAGAAAATGCATAATGCTGGTGGAACATGTGACTTCGATGGTACAGCTACATCAACTACCGAGGATCCTAGTAAGTCCATGTGGCTTCAAGTTTCTATTTCTTTCTATTGCGTTTTATCACTGAAATGTCTACTTCTGAGTATTATCATGTCCTCGTGTAGAGGATTTGTAGGAATACACTTAAGCAATTAATGTTGGTTACTTTGTTGTAGGTTATGGATCCTGTATATATGCGGGAAGGTGAGAATATGAATCTATCTACATTCATTATGAATTAGACTTACAAGTAATTGTTATATTTTAAAAATCTGATCTGAGCATTGAATATTTTGATATCAGTTCTAACTCAAGCACTGATGGAGGGAGTTCATCTTCTACAGCATTTGGACCTGTAGGTCCTTTTGGAGCAAGTCTGAACCTGCAAGTGTCCAGCCTTCAGTATTTGATATCATCTATTAGTGTATTTTTTGCTCTGGTGTTATTATGACCTAAAGGTCGACACACTTTTGATTTCAAATCAATGATTGTCGGAATGTAGTTTTCATAAATTTTGTCTTTAAAGTTTCCCTTTGGTCAATTTTTGTTGTTCAAATCTACAAGTCATCTTGTTTGGTTTATTTGGGGTCATTGTAATTTATACTCTCAAGGTAGGTAGTTGCAAAAATTTAGTGTTTTAGCTGGAGAAGACAAACAGGACATTGGGCCTTGAAGAAGTGATTGCCATTGTTTACATACGAAAGTAGTCATTTCATCATGAGTATAATGTTATTTCCACATCCCTTTCTCATACACTCTTATGCACCTTTTTATGCGAAAATTGGAGAGAAAAACTCATCTGTTTTACTCTTAATCATTCTCTCTTTTTTCTTGCCCTCTCTCGGGGTTGAAAAAATTGAAATAGCGTCTTTGTATCCATTCAGATTAAGCTTAGACTTAACTAGACTGTTGGCCTTGTAGTCGGCACATGGCATCCCCGTGGTGATTATCCTTTTAGAAGCTGAAATGCAGCCTTGCAGTACCCACATCCCTATCAACGGATATGTATCGTGCTTTTGGGGTCTGCATGTTTCAAGTAACGATGTTCTTAGGAGAATGTGCAAATATAATTTTTACGAAATTGTGAGGAATTAAATAATTTCCTAGAAAACTTTGTATCTTGGCTACATAACTGCTTATTTTATTAACATGCACATTCTCATGTTTGAATTTGTGTAAAAAAATGAAACTAGGTCCTCAAAACTGTGATGGGGTGTAAACGTTAACACCTAGTCTCTAACCAAGTGGTCTTACGTGCCAAGATTAAGCCACACTTATGAAGCATCCATTCCATTTCACATCCTCTATAGCTGGATGAGGAAACAAAATGGCTTCAAATAAATACCTGCTTACCCATATTCTCATATATGCAGGGAAAATTAAGACCTTAACAATCAGACACGGTGTAAAATGCAACAGATCATTTAGAAAATGAAATGCACAATGTTAGTAATATTAGCTTGTACTACTCTTCAATTAAATATATGAGCTTGTACGTAATATTAAAAAATCGCTTTACCACTATAATGTAAACCCTGGTGACCATGTTAATTTGGAAATATTGAAGGATGGTTGGAGTCCTGCGTTAACACAAAGGTGCTACTTGCAGTTAGATCAATTTTGATGAACCCTAACCCTTGTAAGTTCTTGCAGTAGCTTCAAAAGAAAGTATTTGTTTGTCTACCTGCTCTGCTTGAGTCAGTGTATTCATTTTTTTCTTTCTTCTTTCCTCTTGCCTTTTTCTTAACATGTATCATTTCTATTTTATAGAAAATGTTAATTGACAATGGCTTCAATTGTAGTTCAATACTCTAGCATTTTGCATTAAAATATAAAGAGAGGCAAAACTTATTTTGGAGGGCATCTATTGAAGAAGACATGTTTTAACAGGATACAAACTAATATTATTTACTTGTTTCACATTTTGGATTCACTCAACTTAATTTCCTGCTTCAAACATGCAGTATTGATAACGCCAACACTTATAATCAATCGATATTCCTGGCATCCATTTATGAGCTTGGAGTATAAATATGTCATCATTATTGTAGATAATGCTGTTGTCCCTGCCAGTGCCCACTTTTACTTAGGAGATAGAGCAAAACATGATGGACATAGCTGCAGAGTGGACACTTCGATTTGCCAAGTGAATATCATACAATTGTGATTGATTAAAAGTTGCTTTGCAAGTAGCAAGTGACAATATAACATACTTTTTTTGCCAATGTTAGATTTCTTATGAGACGTGTCCAACATATAGCATGACCTGCTAGTCACAAACAAAAGATTATGCAATACTATAGAATATACATATATAATGGAATTGACAGCCTAAAATATCCACCTCCTCCATGCACATAGGAAGTGAAAATGATACATTTGGCACCACTGCATTTTTCAACAGGCTGTTACAAACCGCTGCCAGCACAAAAATAGATGAAGGGGGTCCAAAGATAAAGCAATTACTTGGGATCTAATGGAATCTCTCTTCTTATAGAATATTTAAAACATATCTTAGATTAAATTAGACTTGATTTTTTATTATTTTAGGGATCTGATTTTTACATAATTAGAAATATTATTTTGATTATATTTGATTGTATTTTTTTCATATAAACTCCCTCTCCTATAAATAGGAAATCCTCTTGTATACACTAATTAATTCAGAGATAATTTTGAGAATATACAAAAACACCCTCCATACTTTTTCCGTGTCATTGTTTGTCTATTTCTAACATGATATCAGAGTGGTATCATCCTCCGTGACCTATTCCATCACTATTCTACTACATAGTTTTCGAAAATCTGAAATTTTGATTAGTCACCTCTTATGTCATGTTCTCTTTCCAACTTTCTCTCTCCTATTTGTAGTTGGCTTTGTCTTCTCTATGCTCCTCCATTGTGTGTCTTCGTTGCGCTCCTCCATTCTGCATCTCCGCCGCACTCCTCTGTTGTGCTCCTTCGTTCATCCGTTGCGCTCCTGATCAGTTCTGCCTGATCTCGCATCTCTGTTCAGTTTTGCTTGATTCAACATCTCCGATATGCATCTTTGTTCAATTTCATTGATCAGCTCCATCTGATCCATCCTGAAAGATTGACCCTATCTCCATTACTCCAGCCTACAATCAGTTCTATCTGATAGAATGACCCCGTTGTAGTTATTTTCAGCCAAATGTAGATTGGTTCCATCATAAATGTAGTTTGACTCCGTTCTCATTATGATTGTCTCAAATGCAGATCAATTCCATTCCAAATGCAGTTTGGGTCTCTTGACTTCTCCAAGATCTCGACGTTGTATTTTTAGATTATTTTTTAGGGTATTTTATTTTCGTGTCTAATTGTAACAAATTAAAGTTTAGTAGCTTTAACTTGAGGGAAAATATTATAATATTTAGAACATATCTCGAAATTAAATTAGCTTGATTTTGTGTCATCATATGGATCTGATTTCTACATAATTAAAAATATTATTTTAATTATATTTGATTGTATTTTCTTTTTTATATAGACTCATTCTCCTATAAATAGAGAATTCTATTGTACACATTGATTAATTCAGAAATAATTATGAGAATATATAGAAACTTTCTCCATGCTTTTTTGGTATCTATGTTTCTCTATTTCTAATACTTTCCCTACAAGAGAGGAGGATCAGATATCCTAACAGTAGCAAATGCACCTCTGTCCAACTCACCAATAAATAAAAGAAAAGAAATAGTAGTCTTAACATTAAAATTGCTTTTGAATCTTTACTTGTAAACTATAGAACCATGACAAAAAGTTAGCCAAGGCGTCTCATGTGAATTTGCCTATGTGCATGATTCAGTCCATGGATCTCGTGATATATTTTGCATGGCAACATATTTTAGGAGAATTATATGCACATTTGTGGCATCCAAAATGACTGCTAACTTGTTCTTACTTCTTATGTTGTTCAGCATCCTCCACTTCTTTTTGGAATATTGGTGAATCTTGGATATGTCTTCTCAATTTAGAACAGTTATATTTTTTATCAGTTTTTGGGGCTTTAGTAGGTCCCAGGATGGAAAGGCACTAAGGCAATATGCTACTATTTAATTGTGTGTTGGGCTAGAGCAAAAATGCTTGAATGTTCAATAACTCATTCCTGTTCTTAGATATGTTCTTGTGGGAAAGGATTGTTTAGGCCAACTTTTGGTGCTCAGCCCATGGGTTCTCCAGGGAATCTCCAAGCAGAGAGAGGTAGGGTATCCTATCCAATATGGCAATATCAACCTCTTTTATGTACTTCTCACCTCTCTCTAATATTATTTCTTCTTTTATCAACAAGAACTTGAAAGGAAAACACACGTTTTATACCTAGTTAAACTAATTTTAAGAACTCAATCAAGAATGAAGATACCATGAAGGACAATGAAACTGAATGGTAAGAGTAGTGCCCCAAATTATCGTAAGAGAATGCTAATTAAGAAGATAGTAATAATAATAAACTAATATCTCAAAAGTCAAAACTCATAGAAAAATAAGTGCTGTAAGGCACAAAAAGGTTGCCTCAACATGTAGGCGATCAAAATAAGCCCCCTGAGATCCAAGCCCCAACATGAAGAGCCACATCTTGGTCTTCAACTACCTAGACACAGTCATAGATAAGACAAGAGAACACGACGCAGGTTTTGACACAAAAGCAGAAAAGGCAGACACACACAAAATAGAGTTATTGGTACCTACCACCATTATATCTTTAATGTTACTAAGCTTCAAGTCTCCCATAAGTCGAGAACGTAGGATACAAGTGTTAGAATTTTCCTATAAATTCTATTGAGTTGCAATCAATTGTGATATTTTGTTTTGTTAAAAATGAGTTAATATTATGATCCATTCTATGATACTTAAGTTCAATAATAATGTGATTAAATTATTAATTAGTTTTAGACACTTAATATTGATGTGTGTGAGAAATAGTGTGAACCTAACCACCAGGCCCTTAATGGGAGGTGCTTAGGGTTAATAAATAGCCTGACTTGGTCCCCTTTGCCGTCACGTCTTTAGATTGCTCTAAGTTTGTCCCATTGAAAATTTAGAATTTGGAGTGAGTGATCAGGTAAAGGAAGACTTGACTTTTTGTTCCTAGGATACGTGCAACACAGAAACAATTCTCGATTCATCAAATTATGTCTTCAACAAGTAAGTTATTAAATCGGTATTCTAATTTCATATAAAATGTGCCTTTCTTGATATGTTTTTCCTACATTTGGTATCAGAGCAGGTTTTATATGATTTAGGACCTGATTGTTTATTATCATTTTTTTTATTTCAATTCAATTGGATTTGAGTTTCAATTCATATTTTTTCGCTGACTGCCGTGGATATATATATTTCAATTCAATTGGATTTGAGTTTTTCAATTCATATTTTTTTTTGCTGATGCCTGTATATGGTTTTGAAAAATAAATTAAATAGACTTTAAACTGGCTTTACTGGGATTCGAACACAAGTGCACAAGGAATTATGCAAATGCATAACCACTGGATCAGATTGTGCTACTATCACTACAAAAAAAATGCTGTTTAGCCACGGTTTTAACAGTGGCTAATGTCTTAAAAACCGTGGCTAATTATATTTACCCACGGTTATAACAACTGTGGCCAAATAAGGAGTGACAAATACATTAGCCACGTTTTTTAAGACATTAGCCACGCTTTTTAAGACCGTGGCAACATTTGGTTATCAACGGTTTACAACCGTGGTTAATTAAGTGATTATCGTGGCTAATTTTTAATTAAATATATTCTATAAAACATTTTGGCTACGGTTTAACCGTGGCTAAGTGAATGATTAGCTACGGTTAAACCGTGACTAATGTGGTTTGATAAATCTGGTTTGCCATGGTTAAACCGTGGCTAATCTTTTTTTTTTTTTAAATACTACTTTCTTCCCAATCACATAATACTGAGTCTCAATCAAATATAACATTCAAATCATTAACTTATACTACTTTCTTCCCAATCACATAATACTAAGTCTCAATCAAATAAAACATTCAAATCATTAGTTAATACAAAGGATTATTGGATAATTTTTTTTTTGAATATTTATCAAAATTAGACCATACATTTCATGTTCACAATTTCACTAATCAATCATATTCAAAATGTAAACCCTAACTAACATCATCACTATTTTAAATCAAACACTTCATGTTCACAACTTCACTTGATTACAAATCCTACTCAAAAAGTAGACTCTATTATCATCATTACATTTAATTATATAAACTTATGAACTTGAAACATTGTTAAAAGGTAAGTCAGAACCAAATTTATCTTGCAAGAAATTTAAGATATTACTCAATTGTGCTTTGGTCTCATCATATCTACTTAACTTATCTTGTAAAGTCTCCACTTGTTTCTCTAAGTCTTCAATACGTTGTTGAGAAGTATTGTTGCTTGATGCTCCTATATTGCGCTGTGTGGGCATATCAAAAATATTAGTAGGACAAATACTATGTCCTAAGCCACGCACACGACCATAGTGCTCAACTCTAAAGACTTTTCCAATTGCATCATTTGGGTGAGCTAAAATCATTGAAGGAACACCTGAAGAAGCAGCACATTCTTGATCTTGAGATAAGTTCTCCAAAATCTTATCCTGAAAGTAAAGAAAAATTCATCATTTGTTAATACATGATTGATAAAATCAATAAATAAAATCAATATAAACAGCAGATATCCCTGTATGGCACCTTAGCAAATGATCCAGTACTTGCCTGAACAAACTCAACAAGAAATTTATTGCCTTGACAGTTCCAGGACATCAGAAGTGAGAAAAGGAAACTACTTTACCTAGCGTTCAAAGAATTCAAAATCACATTAGAGTATTTTTTCTGTTACCTATGTAAGTTTGAAAATATTTTTTTGCAAAACATACTTTAAAAAATGCCTATAATCTATTATCTCAATCCCAATGACTACCAAAATATATTTATACCAACTATTGTTCAGACCTTCCAAACTTCTCTAATTTTGTTCATGCATTTATACCATAAATATGGTCGACAGGTTGAGCAAGAAAAGGTAAGAAATGAATACCAAACCAGACCTGCCTATAATTTTAACAGCTATGAACCCATTCAATTTAAGTCCCATGAAAAACAAACTCATAACCTACTCAATTTACATGAACAACAAATTCAGAATCTAACCATCATAACACCCAAAAAAACAAACAATTTGAATTAGCTTTCTTTTGTTAGCAACAGAATCCACAGTTCAGACATCAAAATTAAAAACTACGAAACATCCCTTACAGGAATTTCAGGAAATTCACAAAATCTTCAACAATTTTATATATATTCTAACACTTCAACAATTTTATGAAGTGAATTATTATTATTATTATTTATCAGTATGAATTGAATTATTTTAGCGTAGAGGTAAAAGCATTTACTTATAACAATATTTAAGTATACATAGTTACATGACCACTAGTAACTATAATACAAATTTTAATTTTTAATTAACTTTAAAGTCTGAGCATTAAAACAACAACTTTTTGGATTTTCTTTTTTCCATTTTTTAAATAAAATTTGATTAAATAATACCAATATCTAAGCATCCCCTGTAAATATACCTTATTACAATATTTAATGCATGTCGTCACTACGATTTTCTTTTTTACCTTTTGTAATGCATGTCGTGAAACTAAATATACCGTAAAACAATGAAGCAAAATGTAAACTTATGTAACAAAACCACATCAACAGAAAAGCATTCATGAATCTAGTAAACACTATAACTAGTAGCAATTACAAGCCTGTCCTATTAAGGATATACTATTACTATAAAATTAAAATCCAAATCTTCCAAAGAACCATCAGTCTTGACTTCCATTTTTCACATTCATATTGGAACTTGGTGGCTAAGTATATAGTTTTACCTTTTGGAAGAGAGCATTTTCCTCCCTCTGTAAATATGTATTATGATTTAGTATATTATTATACTTTCAGGCTTTCTCTTTCTACTTTCTGTAAACATTCTCTTTGCTGGTCCATGTGAATGGTTATTGCAAAATGGCACCAATAAAGAAATAGGAAGAGGAAGATGCATCATTAGTAGTATATTAATATACATAAACCCAAACCCAATTATATATTAAAAATTCTTTTGGAGGAAAAGTATTTAAAAGAACAAAGCACAAGACCGTACATAAAAATATTAGAAAATATTAAAGGAAGGGCCGAATAGAAGAGCTGATATTGATAGATGAAAATAACAAAACAAAGAGAAATACATTTGTTGCTGAAATACGGTTCAGGAAGAGCTTTCATGGTAGAGAAAAGGGTCTAGACTAGAGAGCAATTTTTTTTAAAAAAAGTTTGACTTTTAAGCTACTATTTTCCAGTGATAGGAATCATGTGGACATCTATGTCAGTCCAAGACCGCCCAAAACAAAACTGATAATCCATTTCAACCCCCCAATTAAACCATTACCATATTTTGGAGTAGATATATTATTATATATGTCTTGTGGGCTATAGGTTTTTGCCACCACTAGGCTAGTTACACTAACAATGGACTGTAATAATTTGATTATTCAATTGTTCAAAATTCTCTTTTGAAATTATTATAATGTCAAATTATACTTTTCAACATCTTATCAAGCCATTTTCAAGTGAACAAAAAGTGTGACTTGTATTGGAACTAATTTATCTCAACCATCTATATTCAACATTAACTAATTTATCTCAACCACAACCCACATTTTCTTTCCTCCATCTTCCTCTCCCCATTATAAGCCAACTCTACACTCTAGTTTCAGTATCACCTGCCAACACAACACATTACGCACACACACAGCAACACTAACACCACATAGGAGAGACTAAAACTTGTAACAATGAGTTATGTCTGTTGGAATTTATAAAATAATTTGCACCCAATTAAAGATGAAGCAAAGATACTGTAGTAAAGAGTAGAGTACAAAAAATAATATATCCTAAATTAAGATTGTATTCAGTTACTTGTATATCACTCTGCAAATTAGCAAGGAATCCTTCCTATATCTTCAAATCCTACCCAAGGTAAAAAATAAAAAGATCAAAGTTATTGGCTCAACTAGGAAAGTGGCTGTACACCATTAGTATTATACAAGAAGAGATAAAATTAAGCCAAACCACTAATATGTTATGCATTACTCGGATAAACAAAACATAGTAGATATAGACATGCTTCATGCAAACACAAGAAAAGTCAGCAGCATAGAAGCAGCTGTATAGATTCTTAAACAGACAATTGGGCAATTAAGAGTTAAGACAAAAGCTATCTCATTTTGAACTAAAAGAGTTCACGAAAGTTTATTAAGAATACTCAACATCATAACATAATCAAGGAACCCTGAGATTTTTGTTTCAACTCTAGTACCATTTTCACAATGCCAGGAATGAAATCATTTTAAAAGTTCAATGAAAGGAAGTAACAATGTATTGCCTTAAATTATATAGAGAACAAATCAGAAGTTTTGTAAACACTAAGAAACACGTTAGAAAATTTAAAAAAAAAAATTAAGAGAGGAAAGGTCTCAATACAGAGTAGGAAAACCCAAATGCAAATATCATAAAATAGATTATTTAGAGGTAAGACCGAATGTTAAGTAACAAATCATTTTTCTATACAGAGACATCTAATGCAAAGGAGGAAAATGAGAATTTCCATTCTGTGGTGAGCAAAATATGGAAACTGAAATGAACATAGCATAGCATAGTACAATACCAAACGTTGAAGTATCTGAGAACAACTTTAGGCGTGAACATCAAGTTTCCAACTCTTATTCTTTGACACATTTTCCTCAGCTACTAGATAGTGTTTGTGGTACTAAATAGTATAATCTAAATCCTAAACTTGGTGCTTGGGACGCAAAGTAAAATCCACATTTGAACCGACCCAAAACAAACATGCGGAAGGACAACGAGAATAAAAACAGAGTACATTTTAAAGAAGAAGAACAAAAAAAGTAAAACCCTAAATTGTAAAGTAATATCAAAATATACAATAATGTTATACACAGATTTATGCTCTTTATGCTCACTCATAGAATGACTAACAATATTCAAAAGTACTCACAATTATTGTCAATGTTTAGGTTTTACTCAATAGACACACAGAAATGAGGATAATTGTAATCAGAAAAACCTTGATGGCAGCAGCAATGGCTTCACCGACGAGGCCAACAACGACAGCTTCGTTGTTGATGACGCAGACGAACAGAGCACTGTCTCTATGTCAAGCCATGGGCATCAACGTAAGATTCAAACAGAGGAGGAGAAAACACAGTCAATATTGAAAGAAAAAGACGGAGACATTATAGGGAGAGGAGAGAGGGGGTGCAAGCGGGATAAAGTGGAAAAAAATGAGGAAAATGAGAAAAAGGTTTAGGCGCGAGTGCTGAAGGCTTAGGCGCGCAAGGATGAGAGATATTTTTAATGGTTTAGCCACGGTTGTTAAAACCGTAGGAAGAAAACCGTGGCTAAACACCATTTTTTTTGTAGTGTATGGTTTTATTGCGCTAAATGTATATATAAAAGCACGTTAACGTTTTGAATGTGCATTTTCAACCATTCAATATTGCTATTATTTATTTATTTTATTTTTTTCCCTTTTTTTCTTTGTAAGTTTATTGTTGATATACATAAATAAATATTATATTGTTATATATATATATATATATATATATATATATATATATATATATATATATATATATATATATATATATATATATATATATATATATTAAGTTGGATCTTGAAATTAACATACTTTAATAATCCTTTAAGACTGTTTGAGTACAAAACATGTTGGGAATGCTGATACATGGTTCTGAGCAAGAGAAGATGATGATTCCTGTGCAAGAGTTTTTATGGATTGCTATGAGTCGTTACCACCAAAGCTTGTATCAGTTCATGGAAGTTTCTTTGTAATTTGAGGAATGCTTTTAACCATTGCATGCAGTTACCTGCCTAAAGGGGGTTATTGTGTGTAGTGATTGAAAGTTGATTTGAGATGGAGTTATTGGGGAATATATTGGGTTAAAGGGACTTGTCTGCTCAAAGGAGACAACTTTCTAAACCCAGTGTATACTCATGTATTAACCCATCTAAGGTTTTGGTTTAGGTTATGACCTTAGTTTGTGCATTCTACCCAAAGGAGAATGTGCTATGATATTAGTCTCATTTTGATAGCTTGTTTGTATTTTGAGCTATATCTTACCTTGTAATATGTTCTAATGCATTCCCGTTTTGACTTAACAGTGACCTTTTCTGTGAACAATTGTTCTGCTTCTATTGAGATCTTGAATGGATCAAATTATGAGAAATGGAAGCAAGATTTGGAATTCTCATTAGGAATTGCTGATCTTGATTTAGCTTTGTGCGAAGACAAGCCTGTGATCAATGAGAATAGCACGCCTAAACAGAAGGAACTTTTGGCTAAGTGGGAGAGGTCTGATAGGTTGAGTATGATTGCTATCAAGAGGACCGTCTCTGAACATCTTTTGAGTGGTCTTCTAGAGAAAGGGACAGCTAAGGGGTTCCTCACCGCTCTAGGAGAGAGGCACCAAGTATCTGACAATGCTGAGTCCGGATGTTTAATGAAACAGTAACAGACATGAAATATGACAATATTGGGGGCGTGAGGGAATTCATTATGAAGATGGTTCACATCCAAACCAAATTGAAAGCCCACCAAATTGACCTTAATGAAAAATTCATTGTTGAACATGCCCTAAACTGCCTACCTGCTGATTTCACACAAATTAAAACTGCCCACAATACCATTGGTGAGAAATGGACTGTGAATGACCTCATTACCAAATGTGTTGCTGAAGAAGAGAAACTCAAGAAAGAATCAAGAAAGAAAAGAGTGACATAGCCTTATTATCTGTCCATGGCAAACCCACTTCTGGTAAGAGAAATTGGAAATATACAAAGAGTGCATCTAATGCTTCTCATAGATATCGAGGTTCAGGGAAACCAGGTAAGAGTCAGCATCACAATGTAGGAGGTCCTTAACCAGTTATCTTTAAGAAGAGTATTTGGTGCTTTTGGTGTAAGGAGAAGGGGCATAAGAGAACTGATTGTAGTAAGTTCAAGGCTTGGTTAGAGAACAAGCATAAATCAGGAGGTAATAACTTAACTTTTGTCTGTTTTGAGTCTAATCTAGTTGATGTTTCTATGAATTCTTGGTGGCTTGATAGTGGGTCCACAACCCATATTACTGTGTCTTTACAGGGGTTCAGAAATCTGAGGGAGCCCAGTCCAAGAGAAAGCAAGCTAAGGGTAGGAAATGATCTTGAAGTCTTTGTAGAGAAAGTGGGAGACCTCAGCCTAGTTTTAGATTCTAGTTTTGAATTAATTTTGAAGGATACCTTTTATGTACCCTCTTTTAGGAGAAATTTGATTTCTGTTTCTTGTTTAGACAGACTTGGTTTCAATTTTATTTTTGGTGATAAGAAAATAAATATGATGTTGAACTCCCAAATTGTTGGTTATGGATCTTTAGTGGATGGTTTATATAAATTATCTTTGGCTTCTGATAATATTTCTTCATCTTTAGTTATTGAGAATTCTGTTGCTAAAAGGTCTAAAGTTGAGAAAAAATCCTTTATGTTGTGGCACAAGCGCTTAGGTCACATTTCTAGCGAAAGGGTTGAGAGGTTGACAAAGGCAAATATTCTACCTTCCTTGAATTTTGATGATTTGGATACTTGTGTGGATTGCCTTAGGGGAAAGTTTACTAAGACCAAAAAGGTAGGTGCAACTAGAAGTTCAGATCTCTTAGAGATCATTTATACAGACATTAGTGGGTCCCTGACTTCTACAACTTATGGTAATAGATTTTTCATTACATTCATTATTGATTTTTCCTGATATGGCTATCTTTATTTGATTAAAGAAAAACCTGAAGCACTTGAGAAATTTAAAATTTTTAAAACTGAAGTGGAAAATCAATTGGGAAAAATGATCAAGATTGTAAGATCTAACCGTGGTGGAGAGTATTATGGTAAATATGGTGTCGTAGGGCAACATATGGGACCATTTGCTTTATACTTGTAGGATTGTGGAATAGTTTCACAATACACCATGCTTGGGAGTCCTGAACAAAATGGTGTAGCTGAAAGGCGTAATAGGACACTTAAAGATATGATGAGAAACATGATGAGTAGATGTAACTTGCCAGAATATCTGTGGGGTGAAGCCTTGAAAACAACCCTTTATATTCTTAACCGAGTTCCCAGTAAATCTGTTCCCAAAACTCATTTTGAACTATGGACAGGAAGAAAACCTAGCTTGAACCATCTTCGAGTCTGGGATTGCCCAGCTGAGGTCAAAATTTATAATCCCTTGCAGAAAGAGACAGATCCCAAGACGAGTCGTTGCTTTTTAATTGGATATTCGGATCGCGCTAAAGGATACAAGTTCTTCTATCCTGATAAGGGGAGTAGAATTGTAGAGTCTATGAATGCTAAATTTCTGGAGCTTAATGTAGCAGATCCTATTGTTCGACCCGATGTGACTGATGTTATTTCACCTGAGACCGTTTCTTTGCCACTACCTGTTCTTGTTAACAGTATTCTTCCCATTGAGACTAGGGTCCCAATTGTTCCAGTGGAGACCGAGGCTTAGACTGAGGATATAACTGGCTCTCAGGATGATGATATGCTTGATCCTCCTGTAGTGGTTGAGCTTCCACAACCCATTGAGTTAGTTGCACAGATTCCCTTGAGGAGGTCAACTAGACAGAGGCGACCAGCTATAGGTGATGAGTTTATGGTCTATCTCAGTGAGGATGCATATGACATTGGGGATATTGTTGATCCGAAAAGCTATCAGGAAGCTGTATCTTGCTCACAGTCCGAAATGTGGAAACGTGCGATGAATGAAGAGATGCAATCTATGTCAGTTAATGATGTATGGGAGATTGTTGAGTTGCCTGAGAATTGTAAGACAATTGGTTGTAAATGAGTTTTCAAAACAAAGAAAGATTCAAAGGGTAACATTGAGAGGTTTAAGGCTAGACTAGTGGCAAAGGGTTTCACGCAGAAGGAGGGCATTGACTTTACTGAGACATTTTCACCTGTATCAACAAAGGATTCCTTTAGGATCATAATAGCTCTCGTAGCTCACTTTGATTTGGAGTTGCACCAAATGGATATGAAGACTGCTTTTCTGAATGGTGATTTAAGTGAGATAGTATACATGCAGCAACCTGAGGGTTTCCATATTGGTGGTAATAAGGACCTGGTCTGTAAACTGAAGAGGTCAATTTATGGCTTGAAACAAGCTTCTAGGCAATGGTACTTGAAATTTGATAAGGTGGTGACTTCTATCGGGTTTGAGGAGAATAAGGTTGATCAGTGTATATATCTTAAGGTCAGTGGAAGCAAATTTATCTTTCTTGTGCTATACGTGGATGATATATTGTTGGTTTCTAATGACCTTGGCATGCTGCGTGAGACAAAACAGATGTTGACTAGATTTTTTGACATGAAAGACATTGGTGAGGCTTCTTTTATGTTAAGGATTGAGATTCACAGAGATAGATCACACCATACACTCGGGTTATCTCAAAAGGCCTACATTGATAGAGTCTTAGAGAGATTCAATATGCGAAACTGTAAACCTGGAGATGTTCTGGTCGTCAAAGGTGACAGATTCAACGAGGATTAATGTCCTAAGAACGAGATTGAGCAAGTAGAAATGAACAATAGACCTTTTGGTAGTGCTTTGGGCAGTCTCATGTATGCTCAGGTATGCACTAGGCCTGACATCGCTTTCATAGTTGGTGTTCTTGGTAGATACTAGTCAAACCCTGGGAATGATCATCAGATAGCTGCTAAGAAGGTAATGAGGTATTTACAGAGGACCAAAGAGTATATGCTCGTATATAGGAGAGTTGACAACTTGGAGATCATGGGGTACACAGATTCAGATCTTGGTGGGTGCCCTGATGATAGGAAATCGACTTCTAGGTATATCTTTATGATGGCTGGGGGTGCGATATCCTGGAAGAGTAAGAAACAAACTCTTGTTGCCTCTTCTACTATGCAAGCAAAGTTCATTACTTGCTTTGCTGCTGCTACTCATGCCATTTGGTTGAGGAATCTTGTGACGAGACTTCACATTGTGGACTCCATTGCTAGGCCACTTAGAATTTTCTGTGATAACAGTGCTGCAGTGTTCTATACAAAGAACAATAAGAATTCTAGTGGTTCTAAGCACTTGGAGTTGAAATACCTGACTGTTAGAGATCTTGTGAAAGATGGTTCTATAGTGGTAGAGCATATTGACACAGATTCCATGTTGGCTGATCCCTTAACCAAAGGACTCAGACCCGTTGTTTTAAAAAGACATGTTGAGAACATGGGCATTGTGAGTTCTTTTCATGTGTTTGGTTAGTGGGAGCTTTAGTTTTGTGTCATTTCCTCTTTTATGCTGTTGGATTTTTATTTTGAATTTTAGGAAATAATGTATTGATGGCTTTTTTACATTTGATTTGATGAAATAAATGATGAGATGAATTTTATTATAATATTTTAATGTGTATATCAAATGTGAAATTGTTAAAGTTCGGTGTCGTTAGGACTAATGTGCCCGTAGTTGATACCAATTTGGGGCTGAGGCATGATGGTTTGGTGATAAACCATGCAATTTCTCTGGCTTCTATGCATTTGAGAGAAATTAAGGACTGACAAAGAAAATGACAGTATGGCTATTTAATCACGTTGGCACATCATTTTCTTGCCACACTCCACATTCATGACTAGTCGACAGAGTAGGTGATATTTTGTAACCATGGAAGGTGTTGCATCAATAAGGGATGCAATTTCTGCCATGATTCGGTATTACATGACTTTTGTTGGATGGAGTTTTAATTAGGTGTTGTATCTTAGGATCATATGTGTTGTGGCCACAATGTGCTATTAGCTCAAGAGTCGTTTTCAAAATGTTTTCCAAAATTAAAAATACACAATTGATTTTGCCCAAGTGGGAGAATGTTAGAATTTTCCTATAAATTCTAGTGGGCTGCAATCAATTGTGACATTTTGTTTTGCTAAAAATAAGCTAATATTATGTTCCATTCTATGATACTTAAGCCCACTAATAACGTGATTAAATTATTAATGGGCTTTGGACACTTAATATTGATGTGTGTGGGAGACAGTGTGGGCCTAATCACTAGGCCCATAATGGGAAGTGCCTAAGGTTAATAAATAGCGTGACTAAGTCTCTTTTGCCGTCACGTCTTTAGATTGCTCTCTAGGTTTACCCCATTGAAAACCTAGAATTTGGAGTGAGTGATCAGGCAAAGGAAGACTTGACTTTTCGTTCTAAGGATATGTGCAACATACGTGCAACATAGAAGCAATTCTCAATTCATCAAATAATGTCTTCAACAAGTAAGTTATTAAATCAATGTTCTAATTTCATATAAAGTGTGTCTTTCGGAGAATGTTTTCCTACAACAAGTGGCCAGTTCGCTACCAGAAGTAAAGCATTTGGAACCTCCTGCACTCATACACTGAGAAAGAAATGGGTTTAAGTTTTACACTTTTACTGAAATGAAGCATTTCCATTTCCCAAACAGAAGATGATAGAATAACAAGAAAGAGGGCACCTGACCTTGGATACGAGAGGGAGGAGTTTCTTGGAGGTACCACCGGCTAGAACAACCACTTGAAACTCCATCTCCATCATCACAACTATGAACTATTCACCTCTTTATTCATAAACAACTAAAATATATCAGAGAGGAAAGAAGTCAATGACTCAACGACACTACTCTTCAAATGTTATATTCTTTTCACTCATTTTTTAAAAAGCTACCCACCACCGACACAGTAGCTCGGAGTTCCTGAGCTGAATGAAAAGTAATTATCATCAACGTGAATGGAAGGTTTTTGCAATATGACTCGATCAATTATTCACATATCATCTAAATAGTTTCACTTTTCACCAACTTATTGTCATACTCAAACTCTTTTAGTGGTATGATTATATGATATAATAGTGTAAAAGACTGATAAAGTCATAGTAAATCCAAGTTAAATCATTTTCAATGTTGATGATAAAAATGTTTTAATGAATAATTATACATGTAACATTTGAAAGGAAGCTTTCAATAATTATATTAATAAATATTATACGACCTAACAGTTATCAATTACAAAAAAACATGTATTATAAGTACTTATATTTGATAAGGTGATCATATATCAAATTCTTAGTTTTTTTTTTCCAATCATATAAGGAAGACATGATAATATAAGTTAATATTAGAGTAAATTACACTCACTCTCCTCAAAGTTTGATGATATTACACTCAATCTCATTCTTTTCTAAAAATGACACTCACTCCTATTAATTGATCAAGTTACATAATTGTATAAATATTATCAGTTAAAATTTATAAGATTTTTAGCATTTACAGTTATTTATGAAAAAATATTTTTAAAAAAAATATTATTATGTATAAATATTATCAATTAAAATCTGGTAATATTTTTTTATTGGTTAAAATTTGATAACATTACTAGTTAAAAAATATATATATTTTTTCAAAAAATTCCTTACACATCACACAGAGAAAATTGTAAAAGTTTTTTTTATAAAAAAATATTATTATATATAAATATTACTAATTAAAATCTGTAAGATTTTCAGTATACACAGTTATTTTTAGTATACACAGTTTTTCATAAATAACTGTGAATGCTGAAAACTCTATAGATTTTAACTGATAATATTTACACAATTATGTAACTTGATCAATTAATTGAGGGGTGAGTGTCATTTTTGAAAAAGAATGGGGCTGATATTTAAAAAAATATTTTTTTATAAATAACTATGAATGCTGAAAACCCTATAGATTTTAATTGATAATATTTTCACAATTATGCAACTTGATCAATTAATGGGCGTGGGTGTCATTTTTAGAAAAGAATGGGACTGAGTGTAATATCATCAAACCTAGAGGGGGGTAAGTGTAATTTACTCTTAATATTGTCATACTTTATCAAGTGTTTGATATGTTTATCTGATAGGATAGTCAAATACGATTAAAGTTTTTTTATTCTACTCTTATAGTATAACACTATCCTCTTTATGATCCCCTGATATAATTTGATAAGACTTTCCTTCCCCTTCTACCCTCCACTTTCGTACTTAAAAATCAAACAGACCCATCGCTCTGCCTTCACCATGCCACCCCCACTTCTCTGCCATGCTCCATACCAGAAAACCAACCTTGAAGCTTCGGACAAAGCCTTGTCATGTCTTCGACACCGCCATGCTCCTCTTCGTTGGCATCCCTCGGAAGCAGTTTCTCTGGGAGAGCAAAAACCTACAACACCACACCTCCCAAAACCAAAAACTCGAATGAATTACCAACATCATCACCACCAAATTCACATCAATGCACAGTCTATCTTCTTTCAATTGATTTTAATATGATAACACGTGACCGAGGTGACTTAACATTACTCTCAAGATGAGAAAAACCAGATAAGTTGTACAACAAATTGAATAATAAATGAAATAAAATGCTAATGTATGGACAAAAGTGAAATCACAGAAGGGGAAGCTAACACACTACTAAGTGGAAGTGGTCCATGCAAATGATGCAAACCCATTTTGAAAATCTAAAAGATAATGCATAAAAGGACCCATCTTGATATAAAATCAAAGTCTCTTGCCACAACAAACGGAAGAGACAAATATCCCTAAAAGCTCTTAGCTGTTGGCAGAGCTGTAGAACTTCAAAATCACATATACTTGTGTTGGTCCACTCCGGAGTCTCTATGTCAAAAAGGAGCAATTAGAAAGAGGAGAAAAGCACAAAGAGAAAGGAGGTTCAGACAAAATGAAAAAAAGAGGGAGGGACGAGGCAGCAGAGAGATTTCCATAAGCAGAGGATATAGAAAGTATCACTGGAGAAGAAGAAGCTCTAGAACTCCAGTGGTAGGCTCGGGGCTGTGGAGAGAAAATGGATCGCGCTTTGGGTTGTATAGTGGTGAATAAGGTAAAAGGTACCTTGGTCAAAGTAAATAGTTATTTATACTATTAAGTTATTTATATTATATATATCAAATGTTTGATAATATAAGATTTTATCACTTATTTATACTATCAAATCTTATCATGTTATCTTATACTATTATATCTTATACTATCAAGTATACTAAGCGTAGCCTAAATGTTTCATTCGCTTCTTTATGGGAAGTTTCATACTAAAATACAATTCATTGTTTTTAGTCTTTGATTAAAGTATTTCTACTGACATTAGAATGTGATTAATCTCTCAAAAATTGTCGTAATTAAAACATAATTCACGTGTCACAATATTGCTAAATGTTTTATCTTAATTGATACATCCCATCATTATTAATTTTTAATTATTTTTAACCCATTATCAATCTTCTCACTTTTTCAAGGTAATTAATCTTTTGAATATATAACATAATACCAAGTTGATTGTAGTACCAAGTTTCAATTTGTACAATTTAATGGGATTGATTTATAATATTAAGGAATTATACTTATATTAAATGATGTATTACTACATTATATATCGAGTTTGTTATTTTATGTAATTGATAAGATACTCAAACTACTCAGGCTGCATTTAGTACATTTGATAGTATAAGATATGATAGTATAATGTTATATTTGGTACACTTGATAGTATAAAGTATGATAATATAAGATAAAAGAATAAGGTCTAATAGTATAAATAAGCTGATAAATCCTTATACTATCAAACATTTGATGCACATAAATAAATAACTTGATAATATATATAACTATTTACTGTGACCATACTACCTTATCTTTCACTTAAATAATGTCTCTGAAACCATCACCATCGTGACCCCAACAACCCCTTTTACACCCATTGACCCATCCTTCTGGCTCTCCCTTTTCCTCCTCCTTGGCCCTTTCATCACCCGTTAATCTAGTGAGTAATACCATAAGAGATTTATTCCTCCCAATTCCAATATGTTTGGCTAAGCAAAGATTTTATGGAATATCCAACACCATATATAAAGCTCTGTCAAGTTCTTGTTTCTCTAATATATAATTTTTTGTTTTCAATTTTGTTTTCATCCATTTTTAACATATTTTAAGTACCCCTTTTGTTTCTTGTTTCTTATTTTTTTAAATTAGGCTATGATTTGTTATGTGAATTTGTGCTAAAATGTGATATTTTGCTTTTTAGGGTTGTGCATTTTTTGGTTCAGTGGAGGCCTGCCCTTCAGAGGTGTTACGGGCTGAGCTATTTGTGAAGTTAGGTATGTCAGATCGTCAACTGCATATGTGGTTTTGCCACCGAAGATTGAAGGACAAGAAGATGGCGTCGGTGGCTAAGAAGTCATGTAATGATTCGCTGCCTGCAGTAGTGGCGGTGGTGGCTTCGACCCCTTTGGGATAGGGTGTCGAGCAAATAACAGTGGATGATGTCAGGCGTGACCGTGGTTTGGCTTTTGGGTAGAGGCCATTTGGTCATCTGGATTCACAACGAGTTGTGCCGCGGCCTGGTATGGCCTTTCCTAGGTGGTTTGGTGGTGGTGGTTTGACGATGGTGTATGGGTGTGTGGCCTTGGTGGTGGAAGAGGTTGAAAGAGAATGAAAGCCTCGATAGAGAAGAGAGACTTGATGTTGAGGGGTAAAGTGGGGACAGGTATCCTATCAGGTCTAATCGGGGGTAGGGGAGAGGATAGAATAATCAGGTTAGAGTATGATAAAAATCTTGACCTGATTTCATTATACTATTAGGTTAACCCACCAAACACCTGATAAGGTTAGATAATATTAGCTAATACTATCATGTCCTCCTTATCTTGTCTACCAAACGCAGCCTAAGATAATAAGATAAGGTCTGATAGTATAAACAAGCTGATAAACTCGTATACTATCAAACATTTAGTACAAATAGTATAAGTAACTTGATAGTATATGTAATTATCTACTATGACCATACTACCCATCACCTTTCTCATCATCTCCTCTAGCAAATACCAACCCAAACACACCAAACCCCGAATCTCCACAACCACACAGTGGCATAACCAACCTAAACATAGCAAACTCGTTATCATTCTACAACAATCGTGACCACCTGTCAACACCATAACTAGCCTATAATAGAACGCGAGGCCACCATATTCCCCCACGTCAAGCAGCAGTGACCAAGCCATCCTAAAGCCACCGTGCACCACCACGACCACTGCCAGTGGAGTCGTTTCTCTCTCCACTATGCCCAGATCTGGTGTTGGTGTTTGAAATAATAATAAGTGGTTAACAATGGCCGTAGAGGAAGCCATAGCCACGACTTCCAAGCTTTGCGATTCCTGCAAATCCGCCACCACCACCCTCTTTCCACCTCGTTTATGACCGCGACTTCCACTACCACTATGCTGAACCAGACCAAAATTGTCAGATCTGCGAGCCACCATGTCGCGCTAGAACCATCGTCCCTGACCAGAACTAATGACCCACCATGCTGAACATTAATAGCCATAAGTGGTTGGCAAATTTGGGCATGGTGTTGGAGAGGGTGGTGGAGAGAGGGTGACCAACGGATTTGGGCATGGTGTGGAGAGGGTGGTGGAGAGAGGGTGGCTGGCAGATCTGGGCATGGTGGTAGTCTGACGATAGTCTGATAAATGCCTAATTGTGTTGTTGACAAAAAAAGAGTGGTTAGAGTGAGAGAGATGAAGTTGAGGAATAAAGTGAGAAGATATATCCTATCATGTCTTATTATAGGATGTGAGAGATGATATTATTATCAAGTTAAAATAAAATAAAAATATTTGACTTAATTTTATTATACTATCGAGTAAGTATATCAAATATTTGATAAAACTTAATAACATTAACTTATTCTATTAAATTCTTCTTATATGACACACCAAACCCAGTCTCATTGCATAACGTGTGAAGATAAGATTGGATTATGGGTATATTAATCTTGCAAGGGTTGAGACAACACGAGATTGGATTAAGGGTATAATAATCTTCGAAAGGGGGTCGGATCGGGTAGTGACCCGACTTGACTGGTAAACAAACCTTGCACGTCTCTCACACAGTGACAGTCGCACTCGCGGAGAGAGAGAGAGAGGGGAACCATCCCCACAGCCAACAGCACACAACACAGGGGTTGTTCTCTGGGTCTTCCTCCTCAATATCAATAGACAATACTCTCTTACTTTGCATCTTTCAATCTTCCCTTCCCTTCATCTCAATCTCATCCCTTCTCTTGTCTTCTCTCGTCTGTTTTTTCAACATACCAACCAACCAACCCAACTCCACATCGCCGCCTCACCTACACATCGTCCTACCCGATTTTCTCACCAAAAGCACTTATCTTGTCAACACCCATCAGAGCTTTGGGGCCTTTTCTCTTAACGTTTCATCTTCCTTCCTTCCTTCCTTCCTTCCACACAGGTACTCAATTTAGATTTAAGTCTTTATTTTTGTTTCTAAATCATTCATGATTCATTGATAATTGTTTTGGCACTTGCTTTGAATGAGAAGCTCTTTCCCAATTTTCTGGGTTCACTTGTCGATCTGATGCTTTAAACTTCTGCATCTGTACATTTATTCCACTCAACACTCGCTCTTGTATTAAGCAGCTCTTGCTTCATTGGATAAACTTCATCACTAGGAGCAATATATCTGCATATTTTGATTTTGATTCATTCTTGTATATATTATCAAATTCAGCTTTTGAAATAGAGCATTACATATTACATACTCACTCGAAGCTTCATCTATCTGCTTTTCAATCCACTCTGAACCTGCTCCTTAATTTCTGTTGGTACTTTGTAATGATGACAAATTGCTTTGCATTTTGGCTGCAAAGAATAATGTTTTGCAAACTCCTAAGTCTAAACATTTTCATTATATTAGGTTGCTGTCTTTATATATTTAATTGAAATCCTCTATTTTCGTTTATTCCCCTGATATTTTTAAAAACCAGGTCAGGTCATGTTGGATCAGATTTTCTGCCTTAACTGTTTGGGTTTTAAATTGTCCTTACACTATAGGCTTGGATTGGATAGGATAAGGTCTTCCGTGAATCTAGCTTATTGCCATTCCCAGTAACGCTTCAAGTTTTTGAAGTACCTTGTTTCAAATTTTCCTCCTAGGCCTCTGATTTTCTGGTAAAAAAATTGATTTTATTTTTATTTTTATTTTTATAAAGAAAAGAAATTTTCTTCCTTTTTTTGGATTTTTTCTGGCTGTATATGTATAATGAGCAACATATGTTGGTATTACTATTTAATGTAAGACGGACTGAGTACCTGTTTTCCTGTCTGTTGTATGCTGGCAGAGTTCATTGATTTATTTTGGATTATTGGAACTGATGGGGAAGAAAGTCAGAAAGAAGAGCCGAGTTTCTGCTAAGGAGAAGGGGGTTGCCACCCATTCCCCAAAAAAGGTTATGCAATCATGCAACCCGACTGTTGAGTCTGTTGATGAGGGGGTTTCGGTTGCAAAAGAAACAAACTCTTGCCCTCATCTTGTAAAAGGTGTTAGTTTAAATAGATTGTCTAGTAAGATTGGGTCCTCTGGATCCATAAGGTGTGAAGATTGTAGGGAAGGTGCGGCTGATAGGAGGGGTAGTAAAGGAAAAGGTAAACATGGGAAGAAGAAAGGTGGTGTGTCATTAGATTCAAAATCCGAGTCAAAGGCTATATGGGTTTGTTTGGAGTGTGGTCAATATACCTGTGGAGGTGTGGGGCTACCAATAACTCCTCAATGCCATGTGGTCAGGCATGCGAGGCAAAATCGGCACCCCTTGGTGGTTCATTTTGAAAAACCTCAACTGTGTTGGTGTTTTCCTTGCAATATGCTTATCCAAGTTGATAAAATTGAGGAAACTGATGAAACGAGTCATCTTCTATCTGATGTTGTGAAATTGTTGAAAGGACGATCATTGGAAAAATCATCAGTGGATATTGAGGATGTTAGCTTTGGGGATGGCAGTGTTTCTTCAGAAATTAAATCAGGAACTTTGTTCACAAGTGATTCATATGGACAAGGTGGTTATGTAGTTAGAGGTATGGATAATCTGGGGAATACTTGCTTCTTCAATTCAGTCATGCAAAATCTGCTAGCTATGAATAGATTGCGGGACAACTTTCTAAAGTTAGATGCTCCTGTTGGGCCACTGATTAGTTCCTTGAAGAAGCTGTTCACTGAAACAAACCCAGAATCAGGATTGAAAAACATTATAAATCCTAGATCATTTTTTGGTTGTGTATGTTCTAAGTCTCCCCAATTTCGAGGATATCAGCAGCATGATAGTCATGAATTGCTCCGTTGTTTACTGGATGGATTGAGTACTGAAGAACTAACTGTAAGGAAACAGAATGGTTCTCCCAAGAGAGATGGGACCTCTTCTAATACTTTAGTTGATTCTTTATTTGGGGGTCAGGTATCTAGTACTGTATGTTGTGTTGAATGTGGGCATTTCTCAACAGTGTATGAGCCTTTTTTAGATTTTTCCCTGTCTGTTCCAACTAAGAAGCCTCCAACTCTGAAGGCCCAACAAGTATCTCGAACCAAAAGAGGAAAACTTCCACCAAAAAAGGGTGGAAAGACTCGTGTCAAAGTTAACAGGGAAGCAGATTCCTTACCTGTTCAAAGTCTATCAAATCAATTATCCAGCCATGAATCATCCTTCCCTACTCAGTCCAACATATCAGTTGCTGGAGAGACGGTGGCTTCTTCTGCTGATTCTACAGTATTAGGTTCTGAAGAAATAAGCAACGTGGCTGATAAAGAAGACTTGTCTTCCCCTAATTTGGTTGCTGTTGGAGAGTCTCAACGTATGCAAGTGCTTGACAATGCTGCAAAGAAAACGTCAGCTTCATCAGATGATTTTGCATGGTTGGATTATGTGGAAGCTGGAACCATGACAGATGAATGTGATTTCATTTCCCAAAAGGAGGATACTCCAGAGGTACCGGATACTGAGAGCAAGGATGAATGTTTAAAAGAATCACCTGTACAGGCTAGCTGTGAATCTAGTGGTCCAGTTTGTTTCCTTAAGGAGGATCAAAACCTAAGACTAGATTCTTCTTCAGTGAATGGGTGGGAAGATGAGGTTCCATCACAAGTTCAAAGTTCAGAAGTGCTGTTACTTCCATATAAAGAAGAAAGTTTCTCTACTTGTGGGATCATCGGAATAGAAGGCGAGGCCTCCTCATCTGTTCTGGGCTGTGGTCAAGAAGAATTGGAGTTTGATGGCTTTGGTGACTTATTCAATGAGCCTGAAGTTGTTGCTGGGCCTGCTCCTAGACCTTCTTCATGTAGTGAGGTCATGGAAGCTGGTTTTATTGTTGGAAACAACAGTGAGTCTGATCCAGATGAAGTAGATGATACAGATTCTCCGGTTTCTGTAGAGAGTTGCTTGGCACATTTTATAAAACCTGAGCTTCTTTCAGATGAAAATGCTTGGCATTGTGAGAACTGTTCAAAAATTCTCCTTTCTCAGAAAATGGAAGCAAAAAAGCAGGCAGAAACTGTATCTGGTGGAAATAAGATTGGATGCCACGATGAACCATGGCATGCAGCTGACTTTTGTTCTGTTAAAGTCAGAAGCCTTGGTAATGGGGATATTGAAAATGACAAAAATATAGAAAGTTCAGTTTCACATGTTAAACATGGCACAGAGCTTGAAAATGGTCAAACAGATGAGTTGAGTACAATTGTTAATGAAAGGGATCACGGGGCATTTAAGATGAAAGATACACATAATGACGAATTACAGTCTTCAGGTCTTTATAAAGCTTGTATTGAAGAAAGTTGCAATCATCCAGCTACTGATTCTTGTAGTACTTTGCATATGACTGAAACTGTCCAAAGTAGAGATCCTCAGATGTTAGGTCATGATAAAAATGACTCTGAAGAATGCAGCGAGGAAGAGGCCGACTCCAAAAGTGTGGAAGTGAAGAGGGATGCTACTAAGAGGGTCCTCATTTATAAAGCTCCACCTGTTTTGACCATTCATTTGAAGAGATTTAGCCAAGATGCCTGTGGTCGCTTAACTAAATTAAATGGTCATGTTAATTTCAGAGAAATAATGGATCTCAGACCATATATGGATCCTAGGTATTTTGCTGAACTTTGCTAGATCCTGTTTGAAGTTTGAACAACTAATAAATGCCTTCTACCTGTTTGCTTTTATTTTCATGTTTACCCTATTATCTTCTCCAATTTGGTTTTTTCTTTAAAAGTGTTAATGATTGTCATTTTAATTTAATCATAAGAAATATTTTGGACATAATTTAATTCATCGCAAAATGTTTGGCTTTGTAAATTCGGTTTTTACTTTTTATAGTAGATGTTTAATTTTTTCTCTTTTGATATACTTTATTGATCCACTGGCATGTAATTCACTCCCAATACTGTTCAAACAGATGCACAAATGAAGAGAAGTATGAATACCACTTGGTTGGTGTTGTGGAGCACTCGGGAACTATGAGAGGGGGTCATTATGTTGCCTATGTGAGAGGGGGCCAGAGGAACAGAGGGAAGGCTGATAAAGAGAATGAAGGTTCCACATGGTATCACGCCAATGATGCATATGTGCGTGAAGTTTCCCTTGATCAAGTTCTTCGCTGTGAGGCGTACATTTTATTCTATGAAAAAATTTGAGTGGACCATCTACTTTCCAGGTATTTATATTTGAGGTAGAAATAGAGGTTTACTAAATTGAGAGAGAGAGAGAGAGGGAATTAAATCATTGCAGGTGAGAGTAGAAGCAATTACAGTATATTGTGATACCATTTTTTCAACATGTACAATGCGATATCATACGATCAAAAATCAATTTTTCCCCTTCCCTTCTTTTGGTGCCAACTGTCAAGCAAATTTCAGCTACTGTGCTTTGTTTAAAATTGTGGGATGGGATTATCTATCATGCATTCTATCTAAGTTCATGTTATTATGGTATTTAGTAATAATATTAAATATTAGTGATTATTTTATCAACTTATGCAACAAAATTTTGGACCGTTTAATTCACATATAAAAATAGAAATGGACTTTTGAAATGGCAATATTTGAGTTTGGATATTTTTCATCATGCTTCTAAAAAGATTCTGTGAGATATTTCTTCTGCTTTATTTATTTTTGGCTTAACAAAAGCATGGAGAAGGGTGGGTTATGTACGAGCATCGAGACTCACTAGGGGTTGGTTCTGTTAGATATCATTCGAACCAATATTTTTGTATTCTCTTTTCTAATTATTGTTGTCGTCCTGTATGGGCCTTCCCTATCCTTATTCCCAAACTGCCATATGTGTGTTCCTGAAGCCCATATTGGCAAAGTTTTGGTACATGCCAGCACAGTTTTGTCCAGAAAATATATTATTATTTACTATTGTCACTTTATACGTATCTAGGATAGTTGCTTTCGTTATCGTTGACTTTATTCGTCATCGTAGGCAGATGGATGTGGGAGGGGGGAGGCTTTTGCTAATTGGGGTAAGTGGCTGATTGTTCTGTCATCTAGCAGAATCCAATGTTGATCATTTCTTCATTTGTACAATAGGGAGTGCTAAGCACTGTTTGATGTGATGTTGTTATGTGTGCACTTCAGTAGAGTGCGATGTGCTATTTCATGTGATGCCATCTTCTGTTATGCATGCGCTGCAAGATTTCGTAACCTTACCTGAACAATAGTGTTTTTCACTTTTTCTAATTGTTATTTACCTGAACTATTTTTCTAATTTCACGTGTTTTGCATGTGTTTCAAGGTTTCTTCTTTTGGATAAAATGATAAATAGTAAATGATAAATGATATTTAGCGTGAAGACATTGGGTCTTGCATGTCCTTTATTTGGACAGTAGCGAGTGTTGGGTGTCCTTTGCATGATGCCGCCTTGTGGTTAATTTGATGGTCTTAAGTTTTCTTCCTTTGGACGGTAGGGATTGCTAAATGCTATTTAACATGGCCAATTGGCGCCACCTTCTGTCTTGCATACCCCTCAAGTTTTCTACATTTGCATGGTAGTGAGCAAGGTTTTAAATCGCAGTTGCTTTGCGGCTATGCATGCTAATGTGGGCTGCTTGCGGGGTGTTGCCCTTGCAGTTGTGGCAACCGGTCGCAGGTGATGAGGACTGAGATTTGAAACCTTGATAGCGAGTGCTGGATTCTAGGAGCTTTTTGACTTGCTGCCAGCATTTCTCTAAGCCGCTGTGAATGATTCAACAATGCATTTCCTTCTATTCTTTGCCTTTCAAATTTGCTTAATTTTTCTTCTGCAAATCATTGCTGACAAACTTCATTAAGTGAAAAGAGAGAAATTAAGCAAAGACAACAATGACTGAAGTTAACCGGAGGAGCAACATTGATCAGGGAGCTTCCTATTCCACTTCTACCCGCCATAATCTCTTTATTTCCAGTTGATAAAGCCGGAAGAACCAGTGTTCTTTTGCTGCAATGGAGACCACTTGGAGGTACTCCCCACACTTTGATTTTGATAAAGACTCTTCAATTTCCCAAGTGGCTAGTAGCAAAAGTACTTTTTAAGGGCGAAACTCAATAACTGAAGCATGCATAACCTTGTTATCTCAGAAGGGAAATAGAATATTGATGCTTTTCACTTTTGGAACTGGATAGAGGCCCCAATATTTACAGAAACACATTCCATACTAAGCTCCGTCTTCCTTTATTTTCCAACAAATATTTAATCTACCTTACTGCATAGCCTCATTTGCAGTTAGCAGGGATTAGAAAGCTATCTAAGGGACCAGACCAATCTGATCAACAATAACGGCTTATTCAATTTCAAGATTTACCTTAATTGAACAAGTTATATTGTATCTTTTGCACAGTAAAATCCAAAAGGGTGATCTTATATTGATTCTTGCCTTTAAGATAAGGCTGGATTGTTTTATTTTTTATTTTTTTGAGGTTTTGGGGAGTGTTGTGACTCTTTATCAAGTTTTAAAATACTCACAAGTATATAAATCGTATGTTATTATAACTGAGTAAGTACGAGGTCGATTTCACATACACTTGGAGTTAAATTTTAAGTATTAAAAAATTCTTCTTAATCTAGTCACAAAAATTATGAAACTAAAGATGTAAAGATAAAATAAAACAAATAAAACTAAAACGAGTAACAAATTAAATGAAAGCAAGTAAATAAATTGAATTTTAACTAGATGCAAGATGACTAAGGTTCAGAATCCACCAAGATTAATTTTAACATTAATTATGTCAATTTATTATACTTAAATAATTTATCTCATCGATAAAGTATGTGATACGAAAGATATATTAATAAATATTAAAAATAATTATCAAATCATCAAATATATCCCTTACAAGAAATCATAATTAATATCTAACAATTACTATTAACACTCAGATAATACAAATAAATTATAAAGTATGATTGAACTTATCTAAAAATTTATTTATATAATTTAATAGAAAATAGAATCAATAAACATTAAATTATAAAATTGAGTAACAATAATTCAACATAAAAATGCTAAAATAATCAAGGTTTCATCATCCTCTTAGTATAGAGAATTTAGCAAGACATAATGAGATTAAAATACAATAAAATTATTTTATTAAAATTCTCCATTCCGTTGTGCGTCTCTTTAAGTCTGCTTCATGCCAATTTGGTCTCTGCAGTTGGCGGCGCTCTGCTCTCCTATCTCTAATTTATACTTTTTCCTTCACAACTAGAGCCCTGTGTATCTATTGTTGTTTGGCCATTGATATGGTACACCCTACTAAGTTACCATACACCTTTGACTTTAGTCTTATTTGTTGTTTTTTTTTTTTTTTAGTAAGTTTTTTTTTTTTGTTTTATGTTTTTTTTGTTTTATTTTTTTTTACACATCACCACCACCACACCATTCTTTAGGTCGGCCTAAGAACCATCCACCGCCGACCGACCACCGATTCACGCACCACTACCTTTTTTTCAGGTTATATTGTTCATTTTTTTAAAGTTGTATAACTCTGTAAAATAATACTAGTTAAAATAATACCAGTTAAAACTATATTAGTTTTTATAGTTTTTCATAAATAACTGTGCATACTAAAAACTCTACATATTTTAACTAGTAATATTTACGCATAATAAAATTTGTAAAGTTTTCAGTATGTACAATTATTTATAAAAAATATAAGGACAAATTATTGATGTATGCCCTAGAGGCCGATATATTTTGTCTATAATTACATACATTGTATTATGCTACTTTTTATATGAGGCATTTCATTTATTGCATTATTTATGATAAACATAATAAAGTCCTTAGACTAGTAAGTTTGATGCTATAGGACATCAAGTGGATGACTTAATCGTGAGATCCTATTGGATAAAATTAGAACACTATTCTTAAGTATCCCTAGTCAAGTATTATTGTTAATTAGGACAACAATAATGCATTAAGACTAGTATGTACATAGACTGGTGGCCACTCTCACAGGTCATGGATATGAAGTCTTCACATGGGTATATTTATTAAGAGTAATGATGTACTGGACTAACCCGCCATGAGAAAGCTACTGATAAGGCAAATTCTTGGTCCTTTCAAAAGATAAAAAGTTATTTTGTAGACCAAAAATTTGTTAGACCATTTGTACCGCAAGTGCATAAGTCATTCAAGTAATACAGATACGGAGTATAAGTTCGTTCCCACGAGGATAAAGACTTTCATAACTAAGTACCAACCAATAGCTTAATTAATTCTAGACAAGGACATAAAAATAGAGAAAAACAAATAAACTAAGTCTAAAATACAAAAACAATAAAGATAATGGTTTAGAATTTAGGAAAATCCTTCTTCACCCTTTTACTTCAATCAACAACATGCAATCTTCTTCATAAATACGAATGCAACGATTAGGTTAGCTTGAGAATCCTCATTAGCTAAAATCCTATGTCTAGGTCATCTAACCATAGTTTCAATTGCCCAACTCACTATGTTTTCATGAGAGCTAACACAAAATCCACTCTTGAACCATCTATTCTCAAACACACGTTATGCATGGCTAAAATATATATTTCTATCCAGTTAGCGAATCAACTCATCAGAATCGAACATGCATCAATCATACATTAGATCTAAAATTCAAATTCTTATGTCTAGGTTCATTAGACTTCAACAAATCAATCAAAAGCTGATCAAACCTTCAAAAGCATTAAGAATCATATGATTGAACAAAACCATACATCCATACAAACTCATAGGAGAACAAAATTATTAATTTCCATAAAAAAAGATTCAAAGTATTCCCTAAAACAGCTGTTACATCATTGAACATGATAATACAACACAAAATACATGCTCAAATGATAAAGAAGAGAAGAGAAAGAGAAAAGAGATGGAAGAATCTCATTAGATGTGATCCTTGAAGCTCCAATCAACTTCCCTAAGGAAGAAGACTTCCATCATTGGCTCCTTTGGCCTCCTCAGCCTCCACACACGAAGAACAAGGCGCAGCTTCTCTAAACGTAGAAAAGTCTCCAACTAAAATATAAAAAACTCTATTTATAGGCGCAGAAAAATAGGAGACGCCGCGGTGCAAAAATGCCACTGCCGCGGCGCATACATAGTCAGTCACTAGAGCTGTGACTTTCACTACTTGGGCGCCGCAGCCCTCTAACCTCGGGTCTTTGTACTGATGCAGGGGATTTCTTCACAGGCGCCGCTACATTGCCATTCTTACGCCGTGACGTTGCCTGCTGAAATACAGATTTGACTTCCTCTTCCACTTTTAGCTCAAATGCTCCATATTTAAGCTTGTTTGGAGCTCTTCCTAACATAGAGAAATCACCAAATCAAAAATAGATACAAATCCACTTAATCATTAATCATCTAAGCACAATTTGCTTTAAAACATATAGGAAGGCACTAACATCACTATATGACAAATATAAGCACAAAACCTTCCAAATATGCATTATACACAAGGACTTAGCATTCTTTATAACACAGAAATAGGATACCAATAACTACATTTTATGGAGTTATCACATCTCTAAACCTAAATTTTACTAGTCCTCAAGCAAAACAAAATAAACTAAGTAAACAACTTTACAATTCAAACAACTTTCATTCAGCAAATATCAAATTTCAATCTTTCTTTTCCTTTTCAAATCACAACTAGTGTGTAATAATTGCATCAGTCCTCAAAAAGTGTAAATGCCCTAAAACCAGCTTCACACATACACAATCCTTCACATATTAACAATCCAGCTTCCTTTCATACAAATCACATTGTCACAAACATGCAAGATAAACTTCTGCTAATCAAGTCATACACATATATATAAGTTTATAAGTATACATATATATGAATCATAAAATCCACAAGATTGTAAATCAACTCTCTCTCCACTAATGTAAATCATACATAACTGAGAATCAAAAGGGACTTTATTAGCTACAAACATTGAGAAACATAAATATGCTATTTCAAGTCATAAGCCACTAACTGATTTTAGAAGGGTATTCAACAGTGAATGCAGAAAACTTGCCAGAACTATTTTTGATGTTTTTCACACTTTACTTTTCTTAAGCTTATGCTTTTGCTTTTTCTCTTTCTTTCTGTCTTCCTTTTCTCTTTTTTTATTTATTTCAAAGCAATGCTATTTTTTTTTCTTTCATTTGCTGCATCGGGTTCCTTCAGGTTCATTTTGTATTGACTATTCATTAACACCCCTAATCATCAGACTAATTTCAAGAAATAACATATCATGCATTTAACAAACAATGATGGTAGGAAGAAAATGACATGCTTTCACATGCATTAGAATGGTTAACAGGTTAACGAACACAATGGTGGTGAAAAACAAATAAGGCTAAATAGTATAAGACTTCAAAATGGGACCTAGGGATATCATCATATCAGGGTAAGCTTTTTAAGCTCAAACAGTTCAAAGAATGCCCTAATCATTTCCTCAATCATGCATAACCTAGGATTTCGCCTCAAGAGAGTTGACAAACAATTTCTAGGATCAAATAGCAACCTTTCAGAACATGGAACAATCAAAACAACACTAGCATCTTGCAATATATCATGCATTCAAATAGATTCAACTTTCTCAACTCAAACATGCATAACATCATTTGCACAATGTTAAAAATTGAAATTTCTTTACAAAACCCCTTAGTAATAGCCAAAGAAATAGAAAATCAAGAAAACATGTGGCTATCACAACAACATCTAGAAAAGGTCATCACATGCATTCAAATAGATCATAATATCCAAAACATGTAATGATTCTCCTCCAAACCTAAGTGAGACAAAGTCTTCACTTTCATTAGTGCATTGGGACCTAAACTTATCAAAATTAAGCATACTGTTGATCTGCTCATAATACAATATGAAAATACAATAAAAACAAAAGAAATATGTACAAAATAGAGCACAACGCCGCGACATTAACTTACGCGCAAGGGCGTTGATCGGTCGTCTCTGCTGCACTTGTGCAAACAAAATCTCGACGAGCGCCGCAAAGATTAACATTCCAACGTCGCGGCGCGAGAGGTTAGACTGTAAAATTTAGCAGCAAACACAGTTTTGTTGCTGGAATTAGTTAAAAGTGGTCTCCAGCAGTAACAAAACTTGTCCAAAAGCTATACTACTAAAAACATAACACAAACATGTAATATCACAAAATCAACATACTAACTCATCTAATACCTAAAACATACTTAAAACATAAAAACCAATCAAAATCATTAAACTAACATATTTAACATACTAACCTATATATAAAGTAACATATTTAATATCTAAAACTTAACAAAACAAAAACTAACATATTTAGGACATGACAACTAACAAAAGCTATATACTAACATATTAACATATTAACCTATATTACCTAATAACATACTAACTCAACTAACATCAACATATTAACACATATACATTAACATACAAAATTCAATATACTACCTATTTATGTACAAAGTAAAGACAAGAATTTAACATAAACTTGTGGTTCCTCCCAAGAAGGACCTAGTTTATAATCTTGGCAAGACTTTGTCACTAAAATTGATTTGTTACGGATGAGTAGTCCTCAAGAACTTGATCCAAGGTCATCCTTTCCAGGAGTCGCGAATTCCCTCAAGGGTCTCGTATAATTGTGATCATCCGGCTTCTTTATTGAAACTAAAACAATAACATAAAGAGACTTAAATTAACATAGATTATATACAACTTGAATTAGAACTAACTAAACTCATTGTTGATATTAGCCATATAGAATTAAACCATATCCCCTGCAACGACGCCAAAAACTTGATAAGGCAAATTCTTGGTCCTTTCAAAAGATAAAAAGTTATTTTCTAGACCAAAAATTTGTTAGACCATTTGTACCGCAAGTGCACGGGTTATTCAAGTAATACAGATACACAGTATAAGTTCGTTCCCACGAGGATAAAGGCTTCCATAACTAAGTATCAACCAATAGCTTAATTAATTCTAGACAAGGACATAAAAATAGAGAAATGCAAATAAACTAAGTCTAAAATACAAAAGCAATAAAGATAATGGTTTAGAATTTAGGAAAATCCTTCTTCACCCCTTTACTTCAACTAACAACATGCAATCCTCTTCATAAATACGAATGCAACGATTAAGTTAGCTTGAGAATCTTCATTAGCTAAAAACCTATGTCTAGGTCATCTAACCAGAGTTTCAATTGCCCAACTCACTATGTTTCCATGAGAGCTAACACAAAATTCACTCTTGAATGATCTATTCTCAAACACACGCTATGCATGGCTAAAATGTATATTTCTATCCAGTTAGCGAATCAACTCATCAGAATCGAACATGCATCAACCATACATTAGATCTAAAATCCAAATTCTTATGTCTAGGTTCATCAAACTTCAACAAATCAATCAAAAGCTGATCAAACATTCAAAAACATTAATAACCATATGATTGAACAAAACTATACATTCATACAAACTCATAGGAGAACAAAATCATTAATTTCCATAAAAAAGATTCAAAGTATTCCCTAAAACAGCTGCTACATCATTGAACATGATAATACAACACAAAATACATGCTCAAATGATAAAGAAGAGAAGAGAAAGAGAAAGAAAAAGGAGGAATCTCATTAGATGTGATCCTTGAAGCTCCAATCAACTTCCCTAAGGAAGAAGACCTTCATCCTTAGCTCCTTTGGCCTCCTCATCCTCCACACACGAAGAACAAGGCGCAGCTTCTCTAAACCTAGAAAACTCTCCAGCTAAAATCTAAAAAACTCTATTTATAGGAGCAGAAAAATAGGGGACGCTGCAACGTAAAACATGCCACTATCGCGGCACACACATAGTCGGTCACTAGAGTTGCGGCTTTCACTACTTGGGCGCCGCGACCCTCTAACCTCGGGTCTTTGTACTGATGCAGGGGATTTCTTCACAGGCGCCACGGCATTGCCATTCCCACGCCGCGGCGTTGCCTGCTGAAATGCAGATTTGGCTTCCTTTTCCACTTTTAGCTCAAATGCTCCACATTTAAGCTTGTTTGGAGCCCTTCCTAACATAGAGAAATCACCAAATCAAAAACAAATACAAATCCACTTAATCATTACTTATCTAAGCAGAATTTGCTTTAAAACACATAGGAAGGCACTAACATTAGTATATGACAAATATAAGTACAAAACCTTTCAAATATGCATTATACACAAGGACTTAGCATTCTTTATAACACAGAGATAAGGCACCAATAACTACATTTTATGGAGTTATCAGTTACGTGGATCGTTACGTGAGTATCATAAGTAATTCTCATAGTGATAATGGTGTATGTGGTACTTTGACCTGAAATCACTACGATTCCTACATGAGGAGTTGTATGTTTTGATGCCATCAAATGTCATTTGTAACAAGGTGATTATAAAGTTGGTTATTGGACATACTGCGAATTATATGGAGGGATGCGAGTGACCTAGATGAGATTTGTCCCTCCTACATAACAAGAGTGATATCTTCGGGTCCCTTGATTGAGTGAGACTACGAAATGCATGGCCATACTCGAATGAGTCAATATGAGATATTGATCTCATTTACTACGTCTACTCGAGTATCAGGAAACGAAAGATTGAACTATACAAGGGTCACACGTTCCATGCCTTGTGTTCAATCTAGATATCTGGACAAAGGGACTAGACTACACGGAAACATTGATCACGGAAAGGTTATGTCAAATCACTGACATTCTCATTACTCGGGTAACAGCGATGTGTTGCTAGATACCGCTCACTGCTTGTAATATTAAAATGAGATTTTAATATTACTGCCAACGTCATGAGAACCTATAGGGTCACACACTTAGAACAGACTAAATTGGAGTAAATAGAATCCAAGTTGGACTGGGAATTCTATCGTGGGCCAAAACTCATAACAGACGAGCCAAGGCTTCACACTAACCCTACTACTGCTCTTTCACTCAAGGATTCTAAAAGAAGCTGTTAGAGGCTTTTCAGAGAAGCTAATGGAAAGGCTTCTCGGAGAAGCTAATGCAAAGCTTCTTCGAGAAGCTAATGAAGGGCTTCTTGAAGAAGCTAATGCAAGGCTTCTTGGAGAAGCTAATGCAAAGCTTCCTGGAGAAGCTAATGCAAGGCTTCCTGGAGAAGCTATTGGAGGCTTCTTCTATAAAAAGGGCATAAGGGCATGCATTGTAACTTGGATGCACAAAGATAGTGAAAGAGGGTGACAGGTATCCTTCTCTTCGCAGCTAGCACTGTGTTAGGGAGGTGGGACTTCAAGCGGACGTTGGACGTTTGTGTGGACTACGTAGAGACATCGTCGCTGTTACGGTGTTAGTGGTTTGCGTTGATCATCTTTCTTTTAGCTTCAAGAGGTATACTCGAAAATCACGTTTCATGGTCCTCTTTTCGCATGGATCCTTGGTGGGAATTCCCTTTTTCTCTACGTTTTTGATGCTAGAATTCCCAACACAAATACAGTTTTAAATTATATTATTTACATAGTTGTACAACTTTAAAAAAAATGAATCGTATAACTTGGAAAAATGTGGTGGTCGACAACAGCCGTGGACGGTGGCTGGCGGCAAAGGTGGCTAGAGGTCACTAGAGATTGCCTCCGTCGCCGGAGGTTGTCGCGGGTCACCAACGATGGGCGGCGGCCGACGGCAGAGTAGTGGTGGCCGCCGGCAGCTGTGGTGGTGGTAGTTTAAAAAAAAAACTTAAAACAAAAAAAAATATCAGCAGGTTATAGGTCGTTGATATTTTTTCGACACAATTAATGGTTAAGATTGTCAAGGTGTATCATACACCCTCCAAAGAGGGTGTATATTAGAATTGGCCTTGTTGTTTCCTCAATTAGGTTAGGTCTATTTTCTTTTTTTCTTAACCAACACGCACTGTTTCAATTTTTTTTACTAAAATTACACGACTAGCCAATATACTTCTTTCACAATAATGGACTTATATATTACATACCATAAGCTAGCTTTTGGGCTTTTAATGTTAGTTTTTTTAATCCAAGTCCAGCCATCTCTTTCATTCATAATCATGTGCAACAATGATAACAAGAAAGCCACATGTCTAATGCATTTATAATCTTAAAATTTATCATAATAATTAAATTAATGACTTTTTAAAATAAATAAATCAATAATGTCACAAAGTCACTAAAATTAAATATAATGATATATAATAATACTTATTTTTATAAGAAAAATATATAAAAATTATACTATTATTACAAACTCCAATCAGTTTATTACTAATCCCTAGCAATGAAAGCGACTCAAAATAAAGCTCAAAGTGAACAATATCTCTAATCAATTCAATCAAAGTTTATATCAACTTAGGAATATCAGTCATGCATTAAAATACTACAATTGCCACAAAAATTCTGCCATCATCAAACTCAAAGCGTATGAATAATATAACTACTATAGCATATACCCATTATCTCCAAATATCATAACTAGAATCCCATCAAAAAATATATTTCAACCACATGCAATCCTCACTAATGTTACCCACATCAATGAAAATCACTCAGAAATATAATGTCACTCATAGCAAGTATATGTAAGGAGAATATTTGTCACAAATTAAAATAAATACCTTACATATAAAATAAATGAACGAACACTGATGAAACAAAACAAATATCATTTCATGGTATGATGCCAAAAAAATATTACATCATACATTTAGATTAGCCACATATATCGAAAGAACCATACAATCCCTTAAGATCAAATATGACTTTATTAAGTTTGTAATGTGCGTAAAAGAAAAATGTGAAGGCTAAGGAGTAATAATAAAAATTAAAAGTATTCCAAGAATATTTTGAAGCTCAATCACTACACTTTCAACATCTCTTTCCCCTTCTTTAAATCACTTTATTCTCCTACTCTCGATACCAACATTTTTCTTCACATTTTTTCTCAATTTTTTCAAACTTCACATTTTTCTATATTTTTCCTTTTCCTACTTTTCCAATTTTTTAAAACTTTTTTTTTCAATTTTTTTTCACTTCATTTTTTTCTTTTCACAACACTCCTTATATCACTCTATATTGCAATCACAATGCTTATTTCTTGAAACACTTTGGGAAAAAAAGTTAAGAAAGAAAGAATTAATAAATAAGCTCAAAAGGATAACTAGTAGCAATATATGAAAGAACAAAAATAACATATAAAGGCTCAAAATAAGAAACATGACCTAATATCATTTCTTAAAGAAATTCATAACTCAATTAATTTTCATGACATCAAATTAAATGCAAGTGTAATATAAAACTTTTATTTAGCCAAAAATAATAATAATGAAACAATTTATGAGGGGAAGAAAAATATGAGCACTAACAATAAATATTGGAAGGCCAAGAAAATACTCTTACAATAAAAAAAAACGAATGACTAAAAGCTCACTAAGTAAAAATAGTATCCACATGTTCTCATTAAGTTTTTTAATTATTTTAATTCTTTAATAACGAGATATGCATAAATAGTTATGTGAAAGTGAAACAAATTGAGTAAGATGATAGAAAACAAAGTTCACACAAAAGTAGCATAATGATAACATGACTGAATACTCAAGTAACTCTCACCCCCAATCAAAACCAAACATTATTCTCAATGTTTCAAATTAAATCCAGATATAAAAAATAATCACCAATATGCATCAAAATAATTATTGGGACCAAAAGAAGAAAGAGTAATTGGGAAGAGTCACATATCTAAAATGCTTAACAATTACAAAAGAAGAAGAAAAGAAGATAATTACACCTTAACAATTGTTAGCAATGAAAAGAAATAACAAAAAGAAAAAAATAAATAAAAAAGAAAACTTTTTTTTTTGTATTTTTTAATTTTTTTGTTGGCCAACACTATTTACATCTCATACAAAGGCTTTAAACTCTAAGAGACACTTAAGCCGACTCAAAAAAATAAAAACTTAAAACTTACATCAGTTGTAGTAGACAAGATCGTCTACCAAATTGTCTCTTCCACCTTTGGATCCTTCAACTTAAGATACGTCTTCAACTGCTGACCATTTACCTTAAAAACATTGTCATGCTTGAGATTTTCTACCTCAATAGTACCATGAGAGTAGACAGTCTTCATAACATATTGGTCAAACCACTTGGATCTCAATTTACTTGGAAATAAATGTAAATGAGAATTGTACAAAAGCACTTTTTGACTAGGTTAAAAAGACTTCCTATAGATACAACTATCATACACTCTCCTCATCCTATCGTTATAAAACTTTGCATACTCATAGGCATCATTACGAATTCTTTCTAGTTCATTAAGATGAAGCTTTATCTTATTACAACATTCTTTAACTCAAAATTAAGATGCTTGATAACTCAATATGCTCTAACTCAATAAGGAGATTACATGTCTTACTATAGACAAGTCTATGTTGAGAAATCCCAATAAGAGTCTTAAATGTTGTGTGGTAAGCCCACAATGTATCATCTATAAGTAAAGACTAATCTTTCCTAGAGGGGTTCACAGTTTCCTCCAAAATTCTTTTAATCTCCCTATTTGACACTTCAAATTGACCACTAGTTTGTAGGTGATATGGGATATCTACCTTATGAGTGATGCCATATTTTTTTTATTAAATGCTCAAACGACCTATTGCAAAAATGCTTATCCCATCACTAATAATAGCTCGTGGTGTCCCAAAACGTGCAAAAATATTTTCTTTCAAAAATTGCACAACTACCTTTTGGTCATTATATCTACATGCTTTTGTTTCAACCTATTTGGAGACATAATCAACACCAACCAAAATATATAGATAACCAAAAGAATTAGGGAATGGTCCCATGAAATCAATACCCCAAACATAAAATATATCAACAATCAAAATGGGATTTAAGGGCATCGTATTTTTCTTACCAATACTCCCTAACTTCTGGCGTCTTTCACAAGCAACACAATAAGCATGAGAATCATGAAAAATAGAAGGCCAATAAATATCATACTGAAAAATTTGAGCAGCTATTTTCCTAGAACTAAAATGCCCACCACATGTATGATCATGACAAAAATATATGATACTTTATTATTCTTATTCAGGAATGCATCTCCTAATAATATGATCAGGATAATATTTGAACAAGTATGAATCAGCCCAAAAGAAATGTTATGCTTGAGACAAGAATTTCAATTTATTTTGCTTAGACCAATTGGACAACATTTGCCTAGTAACCAAAAAATGAATTTAGCAAAGTAGCTCACTCTTGAGCTCACTTTTCTTTTTACATATTCTTAGACACTTGGAGAGAAGACAGTAGTCATCAAGAGGCACAAACCCTAATGTGGTGTGGGCGCAATTAGGATTGAAGATTAGGGATTTTCTTCAACATTTCCACTTTTCTACAATGGAGTTTGTCATATTCTTCCCTTTGTGTTCTTCTTTTTTCATGTGTAACTAATTTCCTATTGTTAGGGGGATGATGGATCTTGTTCTTGGATGATGTAACTTTCTTTTATGAGTTTAATTTATGTTTTTATCTCATGATTTATGTGTTTATCTCTGTTCTTAATACTTTTCTAAACTTGATCAATTTGGGAATGATTTTTTGGGTTTATGTATGATTGGAAAAAATTTGCATGAACTTAGAACTTGTGATAAATACCATAACTTCTGCAATCGCTAGGGATAGATGTTGTTGGTTATGTGATCTTTCTTTTAATTCCCTCGTGCTTGATAATGCCTTTCTAATTGGAGTTAGACTAAGGAATTAGTTAATTTCAATCAGCGTAAGAGGATTAATATACCAAGGGATTGAGTATTAATTAATGTTGGGAATTGACCATGAATCATTGAAATAGAACATGTTTTAAACCAATACTTAGAAGTGCATTTGAAAGAGTTCAAGTGAAATCTGAACCCTAACGCTTTAACATTATTATTTTTCACCCATTTGATTTATTGTTTGCTGATTTTTATTTTTATTTTTAATTTAATTTTTACCAACTCTCTTTTTGTTAGCTTAAATAGTGTTATTTTCAGTTAATTTAGTAATTAATAACTTAATCCTCGTGGGACGATACTCTACTCACTCTTTATTACTTTTGTCGATTCGGTGCACTTGCCGATTTTCGCATCAAGTTTTTAGCATCGTTGCCGGGGATTATTGTTATTAATATCAAATAGTAGTTGAAAAGACAATAATTTAAGTTTTTTTTAATTGTTTAATTTTATTTTTAATTGTTTAATTTTAATTTTAATTTAATTTTTCTTTTCTTTTCTTTAAATTTTCTCTTATTTATAGATATTTTTTTCTTATTTAATTTCATTTTTCTTCATTTAATTTTCTTTTTAATTTGTTTCTTTTATTTTTGTTCTCTTTGTTTTTTTTATTAGTCATTTATTTTTATTTTATTTTATTTTATTTTGCATTTCTTTCTTTACTTCATTTGTTTTTTTTATTTAATTTCATTTTTCTTCATTTAATTTTCTTTTTAATTTGTTTTATTTATTTATTTTTTGTTTTCTTTGTTTTTTAGTTATTTATTTTTATTTTTAATTTCCTTCTTTACTTCACTCTATTTGTTTGTTTGTTTGTTTATGCAAGGTTCTCTAGAGTTAGAAGAATTACTTTTTGACCCATAGATAGAGAGAACAGCTAGAGCAAACAGGAAAATAGCTAGAGAGAGGAAGATGCTTGAAGAAGTAGGGGAAAAGATGACAGAAAGAGTTGTAACTGTAGAGCAAAGATGTACATTGGCTGACTATGCTACCCCATCTGCTGAGAATATTTCTACCAGTATTTTGCGTCCTGCTATTCAGGCCAATAGTTTTGAGATTAAACCAAATTGGTCTTCTACATCGGTGCGTAAGGATGAGAATCGCGTGTTTGGGGAGGCCATGCAGAAGATCCAAACTTGCACATTACAAATTTCTTACAACTCTGCGATACTATTAAGTATAATGGCGTTACTGATGATGCCATTAGATTACGACTGTTCCCATTTTCTCTCAGAGACAGAGTGTGGAGGCAAAGAGCCGACAAGAGAAAGATGTCATCCTACTTCTCTTGCTTCAAGCCACCATGATTAATTGAAAAAAGACAACGTCGAGCTAATGACGTTAAACAAGCGCTTTTTGGGAGGTAACCCAAATTTTCTCTCATTTTCTCTTTTTTTTTTGTTTTTTTTTGTTATTTCTTATTTTATTGACTAACATTTTTTGAAACGTTTTGTATTTAGCTAGTGTTGAGTCGGCTTAAGTGCCTCCCTGAGTTCGAGCCTTTGTAGGGGGATGTATATAGTTGTCGGCCGCCAAAAAGAGTTTTTCTTTTCCTTTCTTGTATTTAATTCATTTTGTTATTTGTTCTTTTTATTTATTTATTTATTTTGTCATCATCATCTTTTTTATGTTTTGAGTCATTTTGTGCATGCTGGTGTATTGAATTGAATATCCAATGATTGTTTGAATTGTGAATTGATTTGATTTCTTGGGATAACACATGAGAATTTATGAGTTGCATTTATCTCTTTTGTTTCAATTGTGTATGGATGTTCTTCCCATCTTTATGACTGATAGACCTTGGATTATACATGCATGTCAAGCTTAGAGAAAGTTTATGAGATTGTATGTGTGTGGATGATTTGCATCTAGAAGTTGTTTGATTCTCTCTTGAGGCGAAATCCTAGGCAGTGCATGATTAAGGAAATGATAAGGGCCTTCTTTGGACCGTTTGAGCCTTTCAAGCCAACCTGTATATACAATTTATCCTTAGGTCCCTTTTACAGCTTTGTTATTGTTTGGCCTCTATTTCTTTTCTTTTACCCACATTTTCTTTTTCCCATACCCATATGAAAAAAAAAAGAAAAAAAATTTCTCTTACATAACCTCTGTTGAGTGCATATTTTGTATTATTTTATTATTCAAGTCTTCATTATTTTTGTGCATGAAGTTTTGTGGAGCTGAAAAATTTCAAAGAAAAAAAGAAGAAAAAGAAAAAAAGGAATTGAAAAAAACAAGAAAGTCCACTCAAAGTATTGCAAAGAAATAAGTTTGGGGGTGGAGGTTGCTGAAAAAGGAAAAAAAGAAAAAAATGAATGTTGTATTGATTTTTTTTTGCTCCATTTTGCACTTGTCTTATATTTTGAGGCTTGAATTTTGAAATTTGCATGATTTTATATCTCAACTTTTGTTTTTATTTTCCTACCACTTCTTTCTTAACCCATACCCTTGGCTTTACATTACAAGCTTTTAAAGACCCTTTTGATCCTTGGTTATGTGTTGTTTACATTAGTGGAGAGAGAGATGAAAAATAATCCTATGGATATGGGTTTGATGTGCATTTGCAGTTTTATAAACTCATTTGGGCTTGTACTCTATGAGGAGATTGAGTCTTTCATTCATGTTTTTGGGAAGTCATTTGTGTATAAGAGTTGCATGTGAGAGACAATGTGATAATTGGATTGTTCATGTGTGACACTTTGAAATTAGATTGTGAATTAGTACTTGAGGATATGAATGATTTTTGATACCCGATATTGTCATGTTTGAGTCTGTTTTGAGTTTTTTTTTTTTACTTGAGGACAAGCAAAAGCTTAAGTTTAGGGGAGTGATGAACCTACAAAAATTCATATTTTTACAGTTCAAAATCTTGAGTTTTCATTCTCTTTTAATCCTTTTGATTTAGTTTTGTTCTTAAATTTGATTATACTTTTATTATTTTAATTTTGTTTTTATTATGTTTTTTTTGTATTTTTTTATAGGTGAATACACATGGAAAGAGATTGGATGCTTAAAGAAGAAAGAAATCAAAGAAACAAGTTTTCAGGATAAATCATCAGATTTTGTGCAAAAAATAATAAATTCCTGAAAATAAATATTTGAAGAATTCATATCTTATTCTTAAATGCTAATTAGAGCTTTAATTGGATGTAAAATCTCAAACAATGATTAGATTGAAGATTAGATATGGATTCTCAAAGAGATTTGATTTGGAGCAAAATTCGGATTCCCGTACTATCCTGACCATCTCTCATTAATTGAGTCATATCTTGGGTTACAGAGATCAGATTGATGCACCGTTTGCGGCATTGGAAAGCTAACAAAAAATCCTACAACTTCTCTGTTGAGATCAAGGGCAAATTAGGCCACCTAGAGGGTGAGAAAAATCATGCAAGTCAGATACGAAAATCTGTCAGTTTTTCTATAAAAGGGGAAAAAATGAATTTAGCAAAGTAGCTCACTCTTGAGCTCACTTTTCTTTTTACATATTCTTAGACACTTGGAGAGAAGACAGTAGTCATCAAGAGGCACAAACCCTAATGTGGTGTGGGCGCAATTAGGATTGAAGATTAGGGATTTTCTTCAACCTTTCCACTTTTCTACAATGGAGTTTGTCATATTCTTCCCTTTGTGTTCTTCTTTTTCCATGTGTAACTAATTTCCTATTGTTAGGGGGATGATGGATCTTGTTCTTGGATGATGTAACTTTCTTTTATGGGTTTAATTTATGTTTTTATCTCATGATTTACGTGTTTATCTCTGTTCTTAATGCTTTTCTAAACTTGATCAATTTGGGAATGATTTTTTGGGTTTATGTATGATTTGGAAAAATTTGCATGAACTTAGAACTTGTGATAAACACCATAACTTCTGCAATCGCTAGGGATAGACGTTGTGGGTTATGTGATCTTTCTTTTAATTCCCTCGTGCTTGATAATGCCTTTCTAATTGGAGTTAGACTAAGGAATTAGTTAATTTCAATCAGCGTAAGAGGATTAATATACCAAGGGATTGGGTATTAATTAATGTTGGGAATTGACCATGAATCATTGAAATAGAACATGTTTTAAACTAATATTTAGAAGTGCATTTGAAAGAGTTCAAGTGAAATCTGAACCCTAACGCTTTAACATTATTATTTTTCACCCATTTGATTTATTGTTTCTTGTCTCATATGGTTGTCTCTTTTTTTTTATTTTTAATTTAATTTTTACCAACTCTCTTTTTGTTAGCTTAAATAGTGTTATTTTTAGTTAATTTAGTAATTAATAACTTAATCCTCGTGGGACGATACTCTACTCACTCTTTATTACTTTTGTCGATTCGGTGCACTTGCCGATTTTCGCATCATATACCCAAAATATCCATCTAGAAAACAATAATATGTATGACCAGCAAGTCTTTCCAACATTTGATTAGTAAAAAGGAGAGAGAAATGATATTTTCTAGTTAAAGCATTCAATTTTCTATTATCAATACACACTCTTCACCTAATTTGTACTCTAGTTGGAACTAACTCATTGACTTTATTCTCAATCACAGTTATTCCAAATTTCTTAGGCACAACCTATATAGGATTAACCCATTTACTATCAGAGATAGGATAAATAATACCTATATATAGCAATTTCAAGATCTTTTTTCTCAATACTTCTTATATGATTAAGTTCAAATACCTTTAAGCTTAACAAGAAGCTCTAGCACCCTCCTCTAAATGAATCAATGCATCACCACTGAAGGACTAATACTCTTAATATTAGCAACTGACCACATTATATCTTCCTTATGCTCTTTCAACATGTCCACTAACTGATGTTCTTGGGACTCATCTAAATCAGAAGCTACAATGACAGGTAATGTCTCATCAACGCCTAAAAACACATACTTTAGGGTACTTGGCAATGACTACATCTCTAACTTAGACGACTCTAAAATGGATGGCAAAGGTAGGAATGAGGACAAGATGTGGTTGGACTTTAGGTTGTCACCTATCCATATTCATTAGAGGAATAAAATATAAAAAAGAATTTGTGTCCCTAATGACTAAGTCAATATCAAAATCAGCATCAAAATGATTCAAACATTGCCAATAATGGGTCATCATAACTAGAATGCATAAATGAGTCATGAGTCAAACTATCAATTAAATTTAATTTATGCACATCACTATCATTATAATCTAGCATTTGTTTACTGATATGAAAAATATTTAGCTCAATAGTCATATTATCAAATGATAGTTTCATCACATAACTACTACAATTAATCAATGCATTAGATGTAGTAAGGAATGTGCGACCTAAAATAATATGAATATGGGGACAAGGATCACAAGCAGGCTTTGTATCAAGAACAACAAAACCAATAGGAGAGCAGAAATTCTCAATTTTTATAAACACATCCTCAACAATGCCCCTAAGATATTTAACATATCTATAAACTAATTAGAGAATCATCTTAGTAAGTTTCAATTCCCCTAAACTCAGCTGTAAGTAAACAGAATAAGGCAATAAGTTAACACTTGGATCTAGATCTAGCAAAACTCTCTTAACATGATGATCTCCAATTTTACAACCAATAGTGGGTGATTCAGAGTCTTTATACTTAATAGGATATTTATTGAGAATTAATGAACTTACCTGCTTTGTCAAAAAGGTCTTCTGTGAAACATTAGACTTCCTTTTCATAGTAAGAAGATCCTTCAAGAATATAAATAGAGGCGTGGTTGGCCTTCTGGGGTGACAAAAAAAGGTGTCGACCCTGGAGCCCCTTCCATCCTATAAAAGTCCCTTTTGAAATTCTTAAAGGACTCTTGATAAGACTTGAAAACTCTATGCCCACTCTGTGCACGCAGTGTGATCTATCCTTTTGGTTGGTTGTTCCTGGAGGACGAGAGTCTAGAAAAAAAGAAAGAAGAAAGAGTTGACCGAGTAGGGCCAGTTGAAGACCCGATAGATGAGCTCGAATGCTCAGACAAATCTCCAAGCATTCAGATGGAGTTGAGTATGTCACTCATAAGCGATTGAGGACGCCCATCTCAAACTAGGTGAATGGCAGCCGTACTTCGATCTGAGTAAATAGAGCCTCGTACATATACTTGAAATGCTCGCCCTCTATACGGACCGAGCACACCCTCTCCTTTTCCAACGAATGTCAGATTGCGAACTCTCAATCTCTAAGCCTGTCCACAGTCAGTTGTATGTATTGCTACTTTTCATGGGTATCTCTTGCGGTCTTCAAGTTAGACCGAATACCCAGGATGTCTCAGTCCACCCATTGGTATATGCTCACATCTCACAGAAGGATGAGTTCCCTCTGCTCGGCAGGTGCCGCCCTCAGGTTTAGCATCATACCTACAAAGGACGCACCCGTATTAGACTCAAAAGAATCATTTAAGTCTCCTAGTGGCCCACGCCTTGCCAGCTTTCTAGCTTGATCCGCCCTCTAGAACACTTCCAGGATCCTCATCCTAACTAAATAGCTCGGACCCTTATCAGAGTCCCTACCGTGGGTTTAAAACCTCTGCCTTGGCTGAAGTGGTGGGGACGAAGGAGGACTCAGAACCTCCACTAACATGCCACTATTTTGCACCATCTCTTCACTCCCTGACATTCCCCCTACTAAATGTTCATAGAGAAAAGGGTGAACATGAGGAGTACCTTGAGTTTCGAAGGAGAAAAGAAGCTTTAAAATGTGAAGATAGTGCAAGAGAGGCTTTGAATCACCAACAGTCGCCGCAAAGAATTCATAAAAAATTGCCTAGGTCGCTGAAGGAAGAAGTTAAAAGTGCAAGAGTAGGAAAAATGTGGGAAGAGTTAAATCCTATTCCTATTTATAAGCGTGGAAAAATCACCTCAATTGCGGCCATTAATGAGGGCAAATATGCCTTTTCTTTTAAAGCACCTTATTATGACACTTTCTTTTTAAAATTTAAAAATGGCTAATCATGACGTTACGAACCCCAAATGACGGTCTCCATTGTTCATCAACCACGTGGCATACTATTTTTGAGCAAAGCAACTGAAAAGACAGTGCACAAAACGTTCAAAACTGAAACGACATGTGATGTTTGAGAAGGACGCCTAAGTCGAACCACAAACTTTCACTAAGACTATGGCAAAACTGTAACTCGGAGCTCAGTTCTAAACCAAACTACACTCACAACACAGACCCCGTTAACTATACATGGGGGTATAGCCTACCAAATACCCCGGGCAATGGAATAATAACCTAAGTAGAGCGATTTAACGCAGATCCTAGCCTTACTCATTAACCCCGGGGGCATACTATGATACATCACGAACCTCAGCCCTTTGAAAAAATATCATGAAATTTGACATTGACACTATAACTCAGATCCCTTTGTCCATTGCGCGTTGTGTGCTCCAGTTAAATTCATATCTTGACATTTAGCTGTCCCATCTAAGCACCAAGCTGAAAGCAACTATTCTAAACTGGGTTATGGGTCCATGGGTCTGGAGCAACCTGGCCTGCCAAAATAGAACCTAAACATTGTTGTGCGTTCATAACTACCTATTTGCTAGGCATAAATCCCTCAAAAGACATGAATGCTAATAATATCTCACATAAATAGGGATTTGGACACATGGAATAACAGTCCTCTAGATCTTATTCAACAACATTTAATTCACATTGAATGCTCAGATTCTCAATGCCTTAACACACTCATACATATACCCTGCAAAGTCTCAAAGGTATGGATCTAATCTCCAATCATACACTACCCTCCTTACACACAAACTGACTTGAGTGTCAGAGTACCTTTTGCAAGTACCCACCCTCTTGCACCATTGTTGTTGCTGCTGTGCCACAGAGGAATGCACCATCACCTACCTTTTCAAGTAACCCTCAAAACCCAATTCTGAACAGATCTCAACGGTATTTTGGTCTCCTCTTTTTCTATCAAGTAGTATCAGAGCCGCTAGTTCGATTTAGGCGAGTATCTTTATCATGGTTGTTGGTGTTCTCATGGTTTGTTATCTCTGTTAGAGAAAAGAGTCAACTTTGGGATAAAATTGTTGACTGTTACTTCGATCGAAAGTGAGTGTCCTTTGTGTGTGGTGTCCTTCTGTGTGGACTCATATTTGAAGAGGAGATTGTTGGGAATTCAAATTGGAGTCACAAGCTCCACATTGTTTAAGAATAGACAAAGTAAAAACTTTATAAGTGCTTGGACTTATAAACTTAATGTTTTAAGATTTTGGGTTAAGATGTGGTGTTTGACCTAACTTTGGTGTTCCTCTTTAAAGTTCATTGTTTCATATCTTCTCAATATTTTGGGCTCTCCTCTTTTTAACAAGTGGTATCAAAGCTTCTGGTACGATTTGGGTGAATATCTTTATCAAGGTTGTTGGTGTTCTCATGGTTTGATGCTGCCATTAGAGAAAAAAGGCCAACTTTGGGGCAAGACTATTAACTGTTACTTTGCTTAAGGGTGAGTGTCCTTTATGTGGTATCTTGAGTGTGGACTCACACTTGAGGGAGAGATTGTTAGGAATTCAAATTTGATTTTTAAGCCCCACATTGTTTAGAAATGAACAAAGTGATGACTTTATAAATATAAGAACTCATAAACCTTCTACCTTAAGATTTTGGGTTAAGACATGGTATCCAACTCAATGTTGTTGTTCTTCTTTAAATCCATTGATTACAGATCTCCATAATATTTTAGGCTCCCTTCTTTCTAACACCATATTATCCAAATCACCACATGCCTTATCCATGGTTAAGCCTTTTTTTTCTTGCCATACTAGGCTTGCAAGAGTGGGCCAATTGCAACTGATGATGGTGCTTATTTCTTGTATAAGCCTTAGAGAGTTTTCTTCCAAATACTAGTATAAGATGAGTTATGAATGTAACATTTGGTTTTATTGAACTAAATAAAATTAATAAATAAAATGTATAATATAATAAAAATATTTTATATTTATTTACTAATATACAAATATAAAAAATTATATTTATTTTTGCTTTAGATCATAGTGGAAAGTACATATTAATAAGGGTTGAGTGCAGTGGTAAGCGAGCTGCACTCTTAAAGAGATGACTAGAGTTCAAACCTTGCAGAAAAATACTTGTTGGAAGGGCCTCTTAATTGCGACACTGCCTGATGGTTAGTAAAAAATAGTGGCAAGTAAAAAAAACAGCATAGCCTCAAACAAGCCTAGCAAACTTACTCTCCTTATTCCAAGTCTAAGGAAAAATATTAATCTCAATAAGAATTTAAAGTGAGGTTATAGATTACCTACTAACAGGAGAATCCTACATTCGAATCCAAGTCATGCAATTGTCATGAGCATAAGGTTGACCAAATAAACCAATTATCATACTACTAACTTAGAGGGCATTTCGTTTATTTCTATTTTTATTTTTATTTGATAATTTTCACTAATAATTATATAGTTGCCACATTATTTTCATTTGTTTTTTAAATCTTGTAAAAAAATAGTAAAACAACTTAAAAAAAATAGAATAAAATCAAGGTGACATTTTTATAATTATAAGTGAAAATATATTAAATGAAAAAAAAAACACTTTATGCTTTTAAAAAAAATTATACAATGTATTTTCAATATTAATGCAATACATAACACAATCTTTTTCGGTTTCAATTTAGCCATACCTAATACCGCTTGTTATAGTTGGATGAACTGATTGCGGCCTGCAAGCGGCTTGTTTAATCAGCAACTTGAACAGGTTAGGACTATTCATTTTACAAGTTTATTTAAACGTGGTTCATGATTCCAATCAATTTAACCTACATATTAAACGGGTTGTGATATGCTAACTCGTCAATCTATTAATTCGCTAGACATTTATTTAATTTGAAAAAAACACTAATTTGACCCTTTTTTCAAATAATTCTCTTGCCGAAAAATAGTAATAATGAAGAATCTCTCAAAGTTTAATAACTTGAATGATGTAAATGTTCAAATAAGATCCAAAACTCTAAATAATTAAAAAAGAAAAAATGCTAAAAATAGAAAAAAAAAGAGAGTAGGTAGGGCCTAAAATGCTGGTCAACTCAATAGGACTCATTTATAATCAACCAATTGAGGCCTGGATTGATGCAAACTGAATTAACCCGTTTACACACCTCTACCTCCTTTCCAAGCCCTTGTCCTTCTAGTTTCTGCTACCAAATTTATTGTGACGTAAGGAGTCGTTGGAAGATAAATGTATTGCATTAATGGAGATAAAATATCGGACTTTGTTATTTGCACACAAAAGTAGTTATATTTTTTTATTAAGAGATTTTTAATAAGTGTTTTTAGTGTAAAATAAATCTTTTACTCTATATTATTAAGTATATATCACATCAATTATAACATAAAAAATATAATTAAAATGAGAAATAATAATAACTTATGTAGCTAATATGACACACATTTAATAATATAGAGTAAGATTTTTTTTAAAGAAAATTTAAGAATTTTTCTTCTTTATTTGAAAAATAAAAATATAAAATGCATTAAAATATGTATTTTTTATTTTATTATTTAAAAAAATATAAAAATAATACAATAAAAATAATATGCAAATAACATTATTTTAAAATATCGTTCAAACTGAACGGGACATCACTTGCGAGTTCTGACTTTAGGGTGTATATCGTTTATAATGATATATACAAGGGATCCAAATAATTAATACATACTTTGATATATTCTTTTTCTGGTGGAAATACTTTGATATATTCTAAGGGAATCTACATCGTTACTTTGATATACAATACTTTGATACATTCTAAGGAAGTCTACATCGTCACTTCTTCAAATGCATCAACAATTATTCTATAAAAATAATGTTTTTTGACTGGTAAGGATTTCATAAAACTGCTACTGGAAAATCATCCGGGACGACCAGTGACGAATTCAGAGTATCCAGCAGCTTTTGTAGAAATTTATGCAGACAAATAGGTTCTTCTACCCAAACAAATCTTGCACAGAAATGAATACCCAGCTTGCTTGACAAAAAATAATAATATATTAATAATAACAATACCTAGCTTCTATCAAATATAGTTGTCGTCGTCCAATTTATCTCCTACTATGTTGAATTCGATCCAGTTCTTGGACTTGCAAAAATTCATGAAATAATAGAATCCAATCCCAAAAGCAGTTACTAAAGCACTAGCCATATATGCAATTTTGGAAGCAGTAGTAAAGACATAGACCAAAAGCACAAATGGCATCAAGCACATCATGACTAGACCTGGCAACCTCATAGGAACCTCAAATGGCCTTTTTAATGCTGGGAACTTCCTCCTCAGCTGAAGGTAAGATGTGAGCTCAAAAAGCATCCCCAAACTGTACAAGAAAGTCCCTATAGATAAGATATCTGTGAAAGTTAAGTAGTACATGGCAACTGTAATTACTGTTGAGATTAAAATGCCCATCCAAGGGGTATTAAACCGCCTCGATCGTTCTCCAAAAATTCGTGGTATAAATCCTAAATCTGCCATACCCAGAACCTGGTATGCAGCACTACTCAATAATGCTTCAAATTGCCCAATACATGACAAAACAGCACCAATTTCCATCCAGATTTTCAACCACTTCCCACCAATAATCTCGGCCACCTTTGCAAAATACCCATTAACCCAATTTCCTTGGTCAAGTGGTATGGCCCCAATGGCAACCAGTAAAGGAATTATATAAGATAAACAAGTAAGCAACCCAGCAAATAACAAAGCTTTTGGGAATGTTTTCTGGGGTTTCTCAAATTCACCAGCTAAAGTACTGACATTATCCCAATAGCTGAAGTTCATAAATAGGATGCTGAAGTACAATGTCCAATCCTTCTTCACACCCTTCTGACCCAAACTTAGCCATCTGCTGGGATCAATTTTGGGAATGGAAATCAAGGACAACAACACAAATGGCATAAGTGAAACAACAGCAAGAGCAAATGTAGCATAACCCTTTATAGTCAAACCACAATAATTTAGAAAGGATAGCACAGAAGTGGAGAGGAATAAGAACAAATAGCGAGGTAAGCCAGAGGACAAAGTAGGAATTACCGACTTGAGATAGTCTACACAAAGAACTTGGATTGCAGCCATCGGAATGACCATGCTAAAGAACTTCCAGAAGCCAATGAGAAAACCCCAAAAGGGACCAAAGGCTTCATTAGCCCAGATGACAAAGCCACCATTGCCAGGGAAGGTCGTGGCAAGCTCTGCTGTAAGAAGAGCCACTGGGATGCTCCAGATGAAAGGGAAGATGAGGAAGCCAAGGATGGCCAAGAGAGGGCCAACAGCCCTCACCCCATACTCTACACCATAAGGACCTCCACCGACCTCAAAATAGATGAAAAACACAAGAGGAAGGAAAGCTAGTTTCTTAGGGTTTGGAAGCTCTCTCTTTGTCTTCTGGTCAAGTAGATGTTGCTGGGTGGTTGGAGAGGAGAGGGAACCCTGCATGACGATGGTTGGTCGGCTTGGGATTGGAGGAGGCTTTTGATATTCCAAATCCATTTTAGACACGGCTATATATTGAGAAATTCTTAGTTGCACAAAGATATAACTACTTAGATTTACATACATTTACGAAAAATTAAAGAATTTTTTTTTGTGATAAGTGAATTTAATAATATATATTTTTTTCTCTTTTTATAATTTTTTATCTCTTATTTATAAATCTAACGTGTTACATCTATATGTACCTAAGAAAATCTCGTTATATATAATAACCAAAAACGATGTTTATACATTATTTTTACAACTAGTTAATAGCATGTTAATGGGGCTAGTAATCATTTACAATATATAGTAAATTAGTAATTGATTATGGTTATTGATTACTTGCACTATTAACCACATAATGCATACTATTAATTAGATATTTATGTATTATTAGCAAGGTGTAAAATAGGTGTTCAACAAAAGTGTACATAAAGAAAAATTGGTATCACAGCACCTTTCACTTCCATGCATATACTTTAAATCAATAATTTAGAAATTGGACCGAATTAACCGGTTTAACTAGTCTATATCTACCTATCTGTATCTATATATAAGTAAAATTGACTTGAGTAACATTTATTATTATTATAGTATATTATTATTATTATTATTAGACTTAATTGATAATATTATTAAATTCTAGATAAAAATTAAAATTGTTAAATGCATAAGGTGAAAGTGTTAATAAGAAAGGATTATTAAATAAAAGTGATAACATATAACAAAATTAAAAATCAATTTTAACATTGTATTTATCTACATATGAAAATTTCAATTTAAAAATATATTTTGAGAACATAATATATTTTAAATAATAATTAAACAAAACAATATTTTATACAAATTATAAATATAAAATATAAAATAACCCATGCGTAATATAACTAGCTATATCATAAACCGGTTATGTTTTTCATTTGAGTATACCTGATTATGTTATTTGGTTCAATTACCATTTGACCACTAATTTAATTTATTGAATAGATCAAATTTCAAATCAAATTATAATCCATTGGTGTTGCTAGTTTAATTTTCAATTTAATTTTTAAAATATTGTTTTAAACCACACAACTAGTCAAAGTGTTAGCATGTATAATTATTTTTGGTCCTATACTATAGGTTTGGGGTAAGTCATCTACGCATTTGGCCATATCCTTTGATTAGAGGTGGAAGCAAGTCAGGCTTAGTTAGATTCTATTTTAAATAGGTTTGACCTGTATCTCAATTATAATGCATGAGTCTGGCTCGTGAGCCTGAAATAAATCGATTTTTAAAATTTAGTCTAACCCTAAAAACTTATTTAAAGACTTAATTTGTGATAAAACTTTTAAATAAGCTAACATGCTTATATTTAAATAGGCCAACAGACCTTTAAATAGGTTAACGTGTCTACATTTAAATATGTCAATATGCATTTACATAGGTTAACAGATTTATCTTTAAATAGATTTACATGTCTTTACATAAGTTAACAAGCCTTTGAAATAGGCCAACGAGCCCAAACCTTTAAATAGACCAACAATTGTATAATTTTTAAAATATTACACTAAAAATATAATATTCTAATTCAATAACATAACTCTAACAAGTTAGAGCTGATTTGGCTGGGAAAGAAAGGCTCTGAGAAAGGGTTGGCCTTTGTTTTTGAGATATTGAAGTTGGGCCCTTCAAAATAGGTTTATCTTTGGCAAATTTGTTGTTCTTAGAAGCAACAGTAGCTCTACCATAAGGTTCCTAACCACGTTAATTTGAATTAGTAAAAGTTCCCTACCATGTATCATGTGTTGTAATAGTAAATAATCATCACCACAATAATTTTGTTTAAACAAACAATTCTGATATATCGTGTGCTGTACCTTAGCACGTTTTGGATTTTTACTTGCAGAAGAAGTTATAGAGGCTTCAACGTACTACAACAGTTTCACCAGCAGAATTAATGGGGCCTTCATCCTCCACAAGAGGCTTTAGATATTTCATTCTTCATCTGAATTTTTGCACCATTACAATCGTTTTCAACCGCTTTCTTTATATTCTGCTTAGTTATTACCCCAATGACACGTTTCTCTGCCTCCATAGCAACCCCATTTTCAGAACTTGCCAACAACGCGAGGCTAATTATCAAATAATTTTTGCATCCTGGTGGTTGGTATTTTATGTTGCAATTAGAGAAGTGTATGTTCGATATTTATATTTTGAAATTATATTTCTCTAATAATTTTATAATTTAGTATATTTTCACATCTTATATCGATCAAAATTAAAATAAAAAAATAATAAATATTTATAAAAATAAAAAATGAGTGTTAAGTTATAATATAATTATAATATGTTATTTTTATTTTAATTTATTAATTTAAATTTTAATTATTAACTTTTATTAAAATTTAATTAAAAATATATTAATATATTATAATAAATTAATAATTATAATTATTATAATAATATATATTATATTATATATAATTAAATAAGTCAAACTAATCTGTTAAGACTTGTCTATTAGATGACATGAAATAAGATCTTTTTACTTAAATAGACTTTTACAAAAATTTTAACTTAACTTATTTAATAAAAGATCAAGTCAAATAAGTCAAATTATAGACCTTTATGATTCTTAATGACTAACTTGACTTATTTCTATCCAATGTTTTGTACATATTTCAATCATGTGATGCAGTGAAGGGAAGAATAGGCCCTCCATGAAAAGTCTAAGAAAAAAGTACTACCCAAAAGCCAACAGGCTCATCTATTTATGTTTTATTAATTGAATGATTCGGTTTATATCATTTAATTATTTCATTTCAAACTCCTAACTCCCTAACAATATGGGAGTTCGTGTTTTTGCAATTTGGTTGGATTTTAAGTTTCAATATGATTGGCTCAATTGGAGAGCTGGCTAGCTCATTGTCTTGTTGCTATGGCTTGGGAGGGAAAGAGAAAAGAAAAAAGAGCTTGTGTAATTCTAAAATGCTACACATAATCCACTAAAATTTTAATAAATGGATAGTGTAATAATACATGTTTTAAAATATTGTATAATAAAAGTGGAGAGTTGGAATATGGGAGGAGGCTGTGGTCGTTCATGCCATGAGTCTATAACGATCAAACTCCTTTTAAAAATAGGTTTACAGAAAATATTATATAATAAAATTTAAATTAATTTTTTTCCGTTGAGTATCATATTTTAAGATAAAAAACTAAAGTGTGTAGATTAAGGATGCTCCTCAATCAATTGTTAATGTTGCATTCCATGATTAGTATTTTACGAGTAATGTTACATACATACTTTCACACACATCATGTCACCTAATTTTTTATTAACCAAATATCAAACTTATTTAATTGATAATTTATCTATAATTAACCAATGAGTTTCTAATAGAAAAAGCGATTAAGTATAATAAGTTAATTAGTTAATGATAAATAAATTATTTATTAAATAAATTTAAGAGTTTAATTAGTATATATTGTCAAGTGTAAATGAGTTTTACATTGACATCTATTGATATTTTGATAAATTAGTATTTATTATTACATCTTTCTCTTAGTAATTAAAATATAAGCATATGTGTCAAAATATTAATTAGTAGATGTTACACTGATAGTGCATATCACTTTAATTCTAAGTTTAATGCTTAATTATTGAAAGTAATATAAAATACGAGTGTAACTTTGATGCAATGTCAGTATAAAATAGTTTTATACTATCATCTAATGACATATTACTACATTATTTAATGAGTTTGACAATACTAAGATTTATGAGTTGCCAAATTCATTAAATGATGTGGCTACATATCATTGAATGATAGTATAAAACTATTTTATACTAATAGCATATTAAAATTAAATTCATAAAATAATTTTTGTGGAAGTATGTGTAGAATTGTTTGTATTCTTCTACTTAACACGAGATTTTTCTTATTAGGAAAGTTTATTCTTCTATTCAACCCAATATTTTATATTTGTTTTGGATTGGATCTTGCATCTTCGAACCTCGGCTCGATAGATAGTGGGCCAGATACATGAGTCTGAGGCCCATTGAAGCCAATGGTTAGTAAGCTCACCTTTTAGAAAGGACTTAAGAACTATAATAGAATCATAAATTAAATAAGAATAAAGGGATCAAATCCCTATATAATTTTTCAGTATCAAGGAGTAAAGGGATAAAATCCTCTCATAAATACCTAGATTCCTACATATAAGGAAACAAAATCTCTAGAAAATTGCTTCCTAAGAAAACAACCCCACACTATAAACAAAAGGGTTTAGCCGCTTAGGTATACATCTAATCCCTCGCCTCTGTTAACACTCCAGCAAGTACACTGCCTCATATAAGTAATATAGAGAGTAGATATCGTTCCCACGAGAATTGAAATTAACACGGAGTACTTCACCAATTTCACTACTTGGCTACAATCAAACTTTGATAGAGTTTCTTTCAAAATAATAAGCGTAAATGGAATGAAATCTACTTGCAGGAAATAAAATCGCAATAATTATCATATTGAGAAAAGTACGACAATTAGACCAAGAAGCTTAATCCATACTCCATCTCCCGATTTTGTATGGATTCTTCATGTGTGTGTGTGAGATCAGGCACTTCACACTAATATCAATAATATAAAATAGGTCCAACTGGTAAACCATGAAAGAAATATTTGAATTAATGTCAAAAAGTCATTACATCATAAGTTGAGAAAGATTTATCACCCTAACCCGAGAAACTTAGTAATTCATGCTACAAATATAGGAAACAACAAGAAGAAAAGAAAACACCCTAGTCATCTTTGATGATTCAGAGAGATTCCTGTTCTCTCGTTGGTCGATAAGTCCTTTTCTCCCTTTCCAGGATTGTTTTGTACCTCTCTGTATTTGTTCTAATGGCCAAAGATGTCTTAAGTCATAATTTGTGGGCCTTTTATTCTGATTTAGGCGCCTAGGCATTGTGTATAGGCACTCACTGTACAATATCGAGACTCTACATCCATCTGATTCAGTGCCTAGGCACTGAAGTGAGAGCGCCTGAGCGCTGACCTTCAAGAGAGCTTATTTTGTTATAGGTTTGGGCGCCTAGGCACTGAGTGAACAGAATGAATTCCTTTGCTCTGCCTCCAAAAATCTAGCTCCTCCCTCCTTGGATGCTTTCCTACAAAAACAAATTAGAATGGTGATGATTCTTCTTCCTTTCAATCAATTATTCTTGATGAAATTGTAAAAATTCATATTTTTACGGTTCAAAATCTTGGGTTTTTATCCTCTCTTAATCTCTTTGATTGAGTTTTGTTCTTAAGTTTTATTATGTTTTTAGTATTTTAAATTGTGTCCTTATTATGTGTTTTATGTATTTTTTTGTAGGTAATTACACATGAAAAAGATTGGACACTTGTATGAGTAAGAAAAAGAAGAAAAAACCATTAGACATCCGGTGCTCAAGCGCTGGAGTCTCAACTCCTGAGCGCGCGTTGCACACAAAATAACTCCAATTAGTGTCCCAGCGCTTGAGTGCCGGTCGTGTAAACAGAAGTGTTGATTTTTATAAATAAGAAGGTTTTGCCAAATTGAACACACACTTAGATAGTATACAGTAGCTGTCAAGTAGCACAAACCCTAAAGTGGTATGGGCATAATTAGACTTGAAGATTAGAAATTTTCTTCAACTTTTCCACTTACCTACAATGGATTTTGTCATATTCTTCCCTTTATGTTCTTCTTTTTCCATATGTAACTAATTTTCCCTTGTTAGAAGGATGATGAATCTTGAACTTTGATGATGTAACTTCTTTTATGGGTTTATTTTATATTTCTATTTTATGATTTACATGTTTATATCTATTCTTAATGCTTTTCTAAACTTGATCAATTTGGGAAAGATCTTTTGGGTTAATGTATGATTTGAAAAAATTTGCATGAGCCCAGAACACGTGATAAACAGCATAATTTCTGCAATCACTAGGAATAAACGTTATGAGTTATGTGGTCTTTCTTTTAATTCCATCGTTTATGATAATTCCTTTCTATTTGAGGTTAGACTAAGGAATTAGTTAATTCTAAATAGTATAAGAGGATTAATATACCAAGAGATTTAGTATTAATCAATTTTAGGAATTGACCATAAATCATTGAAATAGAACATAGTTACACTAATAATTTAATGTGTATTTAAAGAGTTCAAGTGAAGTCGGAACCTTAATGCTTTCATACCATTATTTTTCACCCCTTTGATTTATTATTTTTCTTACTTATTTTATTTCTTTTAATAATATTTGAATTCTCTTTTTAATTGAATTTGCAACAACTTCCTTTCGTCATTAGCTTAAATAGTATCACTTTCAGTAAATTTAGTAATTAATAACTTACTTCTCGTGGGACCATACTCTTACTCACTTTTTATTACTTTTACGATTCGGTGCACTTTCTGATTTCACAACAAGTTTTTGGCACCGTTGCCGGAGATTGTAACTTATTAATATTAAATAGTAGTTTGAAAAGACATAAATTTAAGCACTTTTTTTCTTATTTGATTTTCTTTTTCGTTATTTAATTTTCTTTTTAATTCATTTTTTATTCACTTTTTTTTCTTTGTTTATTTTTTATTAGTCATTATTTTTATTTTTATTTTTAATTTCTTTTCTTTACTTCACTTCAGTTTGCTTGTTTGTTTGTTTATGCAAGATATTGTGGATTTAGAAGAATTACTCTTTGATCCGGAGATTACAAGAGCAGAAAGAGTAAACAGGAAAGTAGCCAGAGAAAGAAGGAGCCTAGAAGAAAAGACGGCTAAAAATACTCAAGTCACTCAAAGACGTACTCTCGCAGACTGTGCCACTCCTTCAGCTGACAAGGTTGCAACGAGTATAGTGCGACCCAACATTCAGGCAAACAACTTTGAAATTAAATCAGTTTTGCTACAGCTGGTACAAAAGGATCAATTTGGAGGCTATCAGGCTGAAGACCCCAACTTGCACATCTTTAATTTCTTGCAGCTCTGTGACACTATTAAGTATAATTGTGTAACTGATGATGCCATTAGATTATGTCTGTTCCCATTTTTTCTAAGAGAAAAAGCTAAGAGCTGGCTATAAACTCAGCCACATAGGAGCATCTCTACTTGGGAGGATCTGGTTAGCAAATTCTTAACTTGATACTTTCCTCCATCAATGTTTGTGAAGATAGAGAGTGAAATAGCTTATTTTACTCAAAATCAAGAGGAGTCGCTATACGAATCTTGGGAGAGATTCAAGGAGCTATTAAGGAAATGTCCTCACCATGCATTTGAGGTTTGACAGTAGGTAAAATTTTTTTATAATGGTTTAAATCATCCTACCAGGGTTATGGTGGATGCATCTGCACGCAGATCTCTGAGCAGTAAGACTCTTGAAGAAGCTCAAGAATTATTTGAGACTATGACTACAAATGAATATCAGATACCTAGTGGGAGAGCAGTGATCAAACAGGGAGTTATGGAGCTTGGCACTATTGATGCCTTACTTACTCAAAATAAGAGTATTTCGCAGCAGTTAGCCAACCTCACCAAGCAAGTTGGGAATATGCAGGTGAATTCAGTGAACCATCAAGTGTTGACTTGTGATTTCTGTGAAGGCAACCATGCCAACGGTGGATGCGAAGCAAGCATTTCAGGTGCAATTCCTCAAGAGCAGGTTAATTACATAGGTAATCCTACAAGGTCTTAAGGTAACCCCTTTTCAAACATACAATTCGGGGTGGAGGAATTACCCAAATTTTTCATAGAGCAATCAGAATATACTAGCTGAGACCATCATCACCTCCACAACATCTACCTCAGTCATCATCTTCTTCTGAACCTCCGCAAGATAAGTTATCCAATCTTAAAAGTATTGTTGAGAAACTTGCTTTTAGCACTAGCACTTTTATGGAGGAAACGAAGGTAATTTTAAAAATCAAGAAGCAACTATCAAAAGTCTAGAAAATCAAGTGGGATAGATATATAGACAACTCACAGAGAGACCTCAAGGTGGCCTACCTGGATACACTGTAGTCAATTCAAAGGAGCATTGTCATGCAATCACACTGAGAAGTGGTCAAACTTTGGAAGGACCAGCAAATGAAGTATCTAGTTCTTTAGGAGAAGAGAAAAAGTAAGATGATGTTCTTACTGAGGATATTTCCATTAAAGATACACCTGAAGCAGAGGTCTCCACCGAAATCAAAGTGAAGGGAGAAAGAAGAAAGAAGAAGGATTTCGTGTTAAATAAACCATTTGACCCTTCATTGTATGCTAGACTTCTATTCCCTCAATGTTTGAAGAAAGACACTCAGGAGAAGCAAGAAAGACAATTCTCAAAGTTCCTAGATGTTTTTAAGAAGTTACAAATAAACATTCCTTTTGTGGAGGTACTTGAACAGATGCCCTTTTATGTCAAATTCATGAAGGACTTGTTATCTAAGAAGAGAAAAATTGAAGAAGATAAGGCTGTAGCACTTATTGAAGAGTGCAGTGTCATAATTCAATAGAAGCTACCACTGAAGTTAAGGGATTTAAGAAGTTTTAGCATCTTTTGTACCATTGGAAAGTTGAATGTTGATAAAGTTTTATGTGATCTAGGTGCTAGTATTAATTTAAAGTCATTGTCAATCCTGTGCAAGCTGGGAATTGAGAAAGTTAAGTCTACTATGGTTTCCTTTCAATTAGTAAATTGATCAATCAAACGTTCATATGGTATTATGGAATATTTGCTAGTGAAGGTAGACAAATTTATTTTTTCAGTTGACTTTGTGGTCTTAGATATGGATGAGGATGCTAATATCAGGTGTGTGAAATCTGCAAGTGTACAGTTTCGTCGTCAAGTAATAAAAAAAATTGAATTCACAAGGACTGTGTCTATGAATACCAATTAATTAATTCAATTAAATTAAACAAATGGGATAAAATTGTTGAGTGATAAGAATGTGGTAACTAAGCAATTAAGTAAATAAATACTAAAGTGTAAAATTAAGAACAAAAATAGGAAGTTATTAAGAAATGTTTTTCAGATTCAAGAAAGCTTCCAAGATTGGGGTAACTACAATGATACAAGACAAATCCTAATTGATAACCCTTTTATTAAAATTAAAATTTAATTGAAGGTGAATTACCCTAAATTAGTTAATGTTCTTTCTCAAGAGACAAGAATCGTGCCCAATTAAACCAATTCCTACTCTCGTGATAATTGAATTTAAATTAAACCCATTACGCTTTATGGTAATTCATTGAATCCTCGAAAGGCTAAACCTACTATCTTGATTTAGACTTTAAGTTCAATTTTTATGATTCCAACACCTAAGTTCACCTCTCAGTACGTCCCTAGATACCTATGAGATGCAAATATGTGGCCAGCAAATTCACATAAATAAGCGCAGTAAGGATTGAATTAAAGAACATTCAAGATTAATAAAAAAGGTAAACAAAGTTAATTAATTATCATCAATGTATCAAAGGGCATTGCCCAATCCTAGAAACAAAAGAAACTACTCAGACATGGAGAAGAAGAAACAAGAAATCAAATTCAAGAACATCCAAACCCGTAATCAAAGAGAGAAGAGAGGAGAAAGATCAAGATTAAGAGCCTCCAAGTGTGCCTCCTTCAAACTAAATTGGAACCCCTAAAACTGTATTAAGAACATCTATTTATACTCTAGGGTTTTAATTAGCTAAAGGCCCCAAAATAAATAAAAAATAAAACTTAAAAACTGATGCGTACTGCGATCCACGGCCGTGGATCATTCCATTGGCTAGCCGTGGATCTCTGTTTGCTCTTTACTTATCACAAGTGCACGGGTCGCACTTGTAGTGTAGCTAGGAGTCAGATATCGTTCCCACGAGGACAACGTATTTCATATAAAAGCTAAGTATTAACCAATAATCTAATTAATGCTATCCAAAAGCATTAAATTTATAAATGAAAGTTTAAAGAAGTATAAAGACTGAAAAGCAATAAATCTAAGATAAATAGATAAATAGAGAAATAAGAATTACTTTTCATCTCCTATTTCAACTAATGACTTGTGACCTTACAAGCAACATCAAAGGATTGTTGAGTTAGCTTGAGAATTTGATTTAGTCAAAAGCCTATGTCTAGGTCAATCAACCCTGGTTTCTACTTGCCTAACTCACTAAGTTTCCTTGAGAGCCAGTGCAACTTCCACTCATGAACGATCTATTCTCAATCACACATTATACATGGTCAATAGGTATATTTCTATCCTATTAACGAATCAACTCATAGCTGAACATGTATCAACCACCATATCCATATTAACAAATCCCTATGTCTAGTTCATTTGCCAATATTAGCATCATGCAATTAAGGCTAACCAAAACAAGCATTCCATATTAACATGACAGCTTAAAGTCTAGTTCATTTGCAATATTAGAATCATGATAAAATCAGTGATTAGCCAACCACAAGCATTAAACACAGATAATGATTGAACTTAACTAAACTTCAATATATACTCAAAAGATTACATATTCATCAGTATCTATGAGAAACTACAAAGGAAAACTTATATACAGCCTAGCTAGCCATGAAACATGAAAGTACAAACAATAAATCATGTTCATGAAGCAATAAGAGGGAAAAGAAGAAAGGAAAGGAAGGAAGCTCATTAGATTTTATCATTTAAGCTTGATTCACCCTCCATAGGAAGGATGACCTCCAACCTTAGCCTTTTTCACTTCCTCTAGGTCTAAAAACCTAAAACCAGCAGCTGCTCTCCAAAAATGATGAAAAACTCTCGTAGAAATTTGGTGCAAATGTATTTATAGGCTGAATAAAACAGGGTTACGCCACGGCGTCCAACATATCACGCCGTGGCGCACGTGTAATTAGGTCACAGGCGCCTGAGGCGCCTACTCTTCAACGTTGCGGCGCTTCAGCCTCGGGTTTTATCTACTGAAGCAAGGGAGCGCCGCGGCGCAACCATTCCACGTCGCGGCGTTGGGTGCTGATCTTCACTTTTAATCTTCTCTTAGGCTTCCTGGTCCAAAGCTACTTCAAATTCTTCATTTTCATGCTTCATTTGAGACCTGCCTATAACAGATAAAGTATCAATTCATTTAATCACACAAATGTACTCAATTTGATCATGGTTTTAAAAGTATTTACACAAGATCACAATGGAAGTCATCAGAATGAAATCAGATATAAATGATGCTAAAACCTTCCATTAATGCTTACAAACAAGGACTAAACATGCCATAAAGCACAGATATAGGGCAATGATAACTACACTTTGTGCAGTTATCAATCTCTCTGCCACATGATAATTCTGCCTCAACTTGAATTCCACGATATGGAACTCTTTGGAGTTTCTCTTTTGCTTCTTTAAGCTGCTGCTCGATCCATGGCCGTGGAAAATTCTACAGGAAGGCCGTGGATCTCTCTGGAGTGAGCTTTTTGCCCTTTTTTGCTATCCGTAAAGCTCCAACTTCAATCATGCAAGCTTTCCATCCATTTCTAAGCCAATCTAACATCAATCCTACACAACAACACCGCAAACACCGCAGTTATCCGAACTAAATGAAAAATAAATAAAAAGAGAAACTAAAATGCCTAAAAATACATGTAAAATAAGAACAAAGTATGATGTTGTTTCACACACATCAAATCCCCTCAAGCTTAAGATTTTGCTTGTCCCTAAGCAATAACTAATGCCAAACCGAGAAATGGGATCAAGAGACAATAATGAATGAGGAACCTGAGAAAACAACCAACCAAACAATGGGCAAAGGCAAACCAAGAATTAGAGAGGTAATCAAAATCAAGTCCAATTAGAGGCTAAAGTTCTCAGAAATCATGCTCCTCACTAAATTAGGTTCACTCTACTAACCACACTCAAATTGTTTAAGGGTGAAGACAATGCGCTCAAGATTCCTCAAAGAAAAAGTACTTCCATAAGCTTGATAAGAAACCAAATTTCCATTAACAATTTGCATGCATGCAGGAATCAAAAGGTCTTTCAAGGGTTATAATGGGGCCATGAGAATGATGTTAGGTAGGGTAAAGAAAGGAAGGTATGCACAAAGGGCTAACAAAATTTTCAATAAGCATAAGAAATCCAATAGAACATAAATGGAGTAAAAACAATTTTTCAATCAAAAGCATAACTCCACATTTCCAAGCATTTTCTTCTTTACTTTTCCTTCTTCTCTTTCTCTTCTTTTTCAAACTTGCATTTCATGATTTTCTTTTTTTTTCTTTTTTTTTCCCTTTATATTTTTTTTCTTTTTTCCATTTGAGAAAGAGAAGGGTCAAAAACATATGATTCCCAACACAACTTTACACAACTTTCAAACTCAATTTGCTCCATTTAATATTCTAAATGATTACCAACAATGTATCATCATAGGCATCAAGAAAAATAGTTATGTAATAAGCTCAAAATGGGCAACTAGTGGATGAAAGTGAGACAATTATTTCAGAAGGCCAGAAAAACACCTAAGATGCCTTAATCACATTCAAGCATGCAAATAAAAATTTCGCCCCAAAATGGTTTCAAATCAAGTTCTAGAACACAAAATCAATAGGGAAATATTACTTAATCATAAAGAATGGGAGCAAAAATCATATAGTACATAAATCTCATACAGGCTCAAAACTCACATTTAGAGGTTTAAAAATCAATGAAAAGCACCAATTCAGAGAACATATGCTAATTATCAACTATCAAGAAATCACCACCTCTATCAATTAAAACAATGTCTGTTGCCTACCACAAGAATTAACAAATTGGGTTCCAAATCAATACCATCTCAAAATTCACAAAAGAGAGGGACACAAGTTCAACCAAGAAGCCGAGAGATATGATAACGTGAAAATACAACATGAAGATGCAATGTAAAATGAGACTTGAAAAAACATGAAACTAATGATCTAATATGAAAATGAAAATACTCTCCCCAAGCTTAGAACTTACATTGTCCCCAATATAACAATCTATAACTAGAGAATGGATAAAAGAAAAGAACTCACTATGGTGGTGAAAAATCTTCTGGTGTTCAATCCATGGCCATGGAATTTTCCATGGGCTAGGTGTAGAACTTTCTAATTTCACTCTTCTTCTAATTTGAGCTTCAAAAAGGGTTAAACCTAAATAAGATCCATGAGATAAAGATCAAACCAGCAATTCAACACACAAAATCAAAATAAAAAGAAGAAATTTAAAGGAAAAAAATAAAGAAACTTGGGTTGCCTCCCAAGAAGCGCCTGTTTAAAGTCATTAACTCGACTTTGGTCTAGTTTCTGTACTCAGGTGATGTCAACAGAGTAGTGCTCAGTCTCCACTCCTTTAAAGTGTTTCACTCTCTGACCATTTATCATGAAAGGCTCATGGCCTTCTTTCTTCACCTCAAGGAGATCGTAGGATAAAACTCGAATAATCTCATATAGTCTTAACCATTTCGACCATAACTAATTAGGACAGAAACGTAGAAGCGAGTTATTAACAAGAACTTTATCCCCAAGTTTAAATTCATGCTTCTCGACACACTTGTCATTCTGCTTCTTAGGTCATTTCTTGCAAGGCTTGGACTTCTCAAATTTTGTGGTACCCTTGGGCAAGGTCTTTTCTAACATAGCATCAATCACTGATTCCTGCACACCTGAAAGCACAACATTATCTACAACATTAGTAGCATCTATGCGATTACATGAATTTAAGGAATTAGAATTATTTTCAGATTTAAAAACATCAAAAACTGCTTCCTCATCATTCAATCGCAAAGTCAAATTTCCTTCGTGAACATCAATGATCGCTCTTCCAGTGGTAAGGAATGGATGCCCAAGTATGATCGACATTTTAGCATCGGCTTCTATGTCAAGCACAACAAAATCCACCGGCATATAAAACTTACCCACTCTAATAGGAACATCTTCCAAGATGCTAACTGGGTATTTGACAGACCGATCTGCCAATTGGAGTGAGATAGTTGTGGGTTTAAATTCACCCACCTCCAACTTCTTACACACAGAAAATGACATAAGACACTACTAGAAAATTGGGTTTTAGAGACCGATTTAGAGACCGATTTATTTCGGTCTCTATAGAGACCGAAATAGAGACTGATTAAGGGGAAAAAAAATAATTTGCTACCGAAACAAATTCGGTCTCTAATTCGGTCGCTAAAAAATTTAGAGACCGAATTAGAGACTGAATTAGAGACAAAAATTATGTTATAAAAGAAATTAAAAAAATAATAATGTGTCTTATTGTTAGAGACCGAATTTGCGGTCTCTAAAAAAATAAAAAAAAAATAAAAAAAAGGAATGTGTTAGAGACTGAATTTCGGTCTCTAAAATAAAAAAAATTTTAAAAAATAAATATGTAGAGACCGAAAATTCAGTCTCTAAAAAAAATAACTTTTTCAGCCTTAATCCCTCTTTCTTTCTTCACTGCTGCCAAATTCTTGAATCTCTCTTTGTTAGACCAGCAACCCAACCATACAGCCGTCCACCACACCAGCTCGTGCCGTCCACCGTGACAGAGCAACGCGCGCCTACACCCCACGAGCAAGCCGGACACGCCATCCGCATCCCGCCTCCACACCGTGAGCAACTCTCCCTCTCGTGCTTTCCTTATCGCCCTCTCCCTCTCATTTTCGTGTCTCACTCTCGATACTGGGCACTGCCCAAATCTGAAACCCTGCTACCGTGAAACCCACATTTGAAACCAGATCTACCCAGGCCCTCACTTGATCTGCCCAGTAGCTGCTTCGTCTCACCCTAGATCCTCCTCGTCTTCTCCTTCTCGCAGTTCCAGGAGCCCCAGCTGAAGCCCTCCTCCTCAGAGAAGAAAAAGGTATGTGTGCGTGTGGGTTTGCTGGGTTTGTATTTTGGGATTGTGTTTGGGGTTGATTCTGAGTTTGGGTTTGTATAGGATAGCTTTTGTTTGAGTAATGGAAAATGTCTATCACACTTAAACCCACTTGCAGAGGTACAAAGGTTGTGCCAAAAGACAATTCGTTAAAATGCAGAAAATATATCAGCCATATATATAGGACATTTCCTCTTGGCTCTTGATGAGCGTTATCTCTTTTTTTTTTTTTTTTTAATTTAATATGCAACTTTGCAATTTCTCTCATAACCCCACTTTAGCATTTAAATTCTCCAAATTTTTTTAAAGACCCAGAGATTCAGCCACACTCACATACTTTTTCAATTCACTACTTCGTACTTTACACTTTACCCTTCACAATTCAGCTGCTCTGTCTCTGTTTGTGTTACTCAAACTTGTGAGTTTTTTTTTTATCTCTCAAACTTGTGGTTAAGAGACCCTTTTATGGTTATAAATGGTTGTGTTCATACTTGATTGTGTTATGGATGAGAACTGCTTCTCTGTGGGATGTTGCTGATTCATATTCTTGGTGTTTTCTCTTTTCTTTTCTTTTTCTTTTTGATTCTATGAAATTTGACCCCTTATACAGAAATGGCGTGAGTGCAGCAACCCTGCAATAATTAACTATTCATTTCTTTGGATTTTTGGACATTACTTGAATTCAGACTTCAGAGATATATATATATCCTAATTGTTGCATTTAAATGCATTTCAAAACCTTAAATTCGAGCTCAGTGCTTGCTTAGAATCTCATATTATTGTTCCATATTCACTGTGTTAAATTAATTATCTGCATTGTTAAGGAACTGGGGCTATAAAGCCCCTCTTTTCATGGAAAGAAAGGTAAACTGCAGATTGACAGGTAAAACGATGTCAGGTAGAGACACACATGTTAATGCTGGCACACACATCACGTGGAGTAAGGTAGTTTTCAAGGCTGCTTTGAATTACTGCCAAATGTGGGACTTGAAAAGAACAAATATTGGATTAACAAAGTACTTTTATATGTCCCCCTTTCCCTTTTTTTTATTCCCTGGAAGAAGCAAAGGATAATTCAATTAATTTGGGGTAGGCAGAGATTGTGATTTGTACTTTTGGCTTTGATATAATGTGGTTACTAGTTAGATATTTGTTTGTCTTCTCACCTGGGAATGAAAAGCACACACAGAGATGGGGCCTATTCAACTAGCTAGCAAGTTACGTTCTTGTCTATAAGAATATATATGTTAGCAACTAGCTAGCAAGTTACGTTCTTCTCACCTGGGAATGAAAAGCACACACATAGATGGTTAGATACTTTTGGCTTTGAATTATATATGTTTTTAGAAGTTTTTAAGTTTAGATTCTTTTTAAACCTCATGTTTATATATGTTTAGGGAGGGAATTGTTAATTTTAATCAAAAGCACACCAGATTAAAAGAATAGGTGTCACATAACTTAAGTTTTAAATTTTATTTGTCATTTTTCTCCTAGTGACAAGAATATATCTTGGGATAGTACTTTTGCATCAATAATTGTTGTAAAAAAACATTATTTATATTTCTTTTAATTATTTATTTTTAGATATGAGTAATATTTCTTGATATTGGGGCTACATGTCCCTGATACTCTCCCTCATGGTTGTGGTAGATTGCTTCTTGATGATCTTGCTGGTATTTCTTTCTTTAGCAGTGTAGTTGTTGCCTTGTGGCTTTAAACCCTCCTTTGTACAAAAACAGAATGAGTAATAATATTGATCAATTGATCATGAATAGATTATCTTGCAGTGTCTCGGTTTGACAAAATCATGCAGCTTTTTTAATTGGAGGATCAACAGTGTCTCGGTTTGAGATTGACACACGAAGTGGGAAGTACTTTGCAAAGGAAAAAATTATCATATATTTTTTTAGAGGTATATATATTATTGATATTTTTTTTAAAAATATCATATTTAATAATAAAAAATAAAAAATATAATAAATAATATAAAAAAGAATGTAAAATATATATATGTAAATAAAAATATGTTTTGTAAACCCACCGAACAAACTATGCTGCTTTCATCATTAACAATAAACAAATAATATTATTATTTGTCTCCATTATAAAGTCACCAACAAGCTTAGTCATTATGTCATGCACTATGTTTAAGCTCATGAACCGTGTGTCTACTTTACATTTGCAGTTAGCACGGTCAAAATGAATCCAACCACACACATTGCTCCTTTAGTCAGTTCAATTGGAAATAAAAAATCATTCATCGTTACTCTGTACTACTATTTTTAATATAAGTATAGGTTCTAATATCTACAGGTCAATTCAAACGATATAAATGAACAATGAGATGACATAGATTAAAAATCAAAGTTATAAAAAATAGCTTTTATAAAGTAGTCTTGGTGGACTTCTTTATTGCTACCATTTTCTTTATTTTGTTTGTTTTTATCAATTTGGTTTCCCTTATTTCAAGCTTAAGGATAGCTAAAACACAAACACGTGAGAATACTAATTTATTTTTTTGAATTTTGTTTTCGTATGTATAGGTGCTTGAGGTTGAACTTTCAGACTTTTGAGATAAGAGGTAAATCTCAATCTTTGATTTTGTTCTTCTTCTACTTTAGGCTTGTTTTTGGTATTATTTTGTATGTTAAACTTGTTCTAGGGTCTGATATGCTTTGAAATGACAATGATTTTGAGGATGTTGTAGTATCTTAAATTTATATAATTTTTGTTTAAAAGTAATGAACTAATGTCTAATTTTTAGACTAGTTTTAGAAATTTGTTGCTTGTGGTTAGACTAAATTTCACTTGTAGTTTTAATATTTCATTTTGATTTATGTTAGAATATGGACATTCGTCAATATCGTTGTTGGATGTATAATAGACTTTTTTCGGGTAGGAAGGGACTTGCTAATATGTTTGTAAAGGGGATAGAACAATTTGTTTCATTTGCATGTTAACAAGCACATTTATCAAATGGAAATATTAGATGCCCTTGTTCTAAGTGCAAAAACCTGAAGTACTTGACTCCTGAGGACGTTAAAGTTCATCTTTATAAAAAGGGGTTTAAACATGATTATTGGTATTGGACAAGTCATGGAGAAATTGATCCAACTTTGATTGGAGCTTTTAATAGTCAGCCGAGCACCTCTACCACTACACAAAAAGGTAATAATGACCATTTAAATAGATTGGAGGCCATGGTTCATGATGCGGTTGGTCCAGAGTTTGGGTTCCATTACAATCAACCCTTAGAGGAGCCTCCAAATAAAGATGCTAAAAAATTTTATGATATGCTTCGTGCGGCCCAAAACCCTTTGTGGCCGGGATGTGAAGATGGCTGAATTATCATTCTTTGTTGAATTATTGAATATCAAATCGGAGGAAACATTTCCCAACGATCTTTTAATCAAATAGTAGCACTTATGAAAAGGACACATCCACTGGAAATCTCATCCCAGAAAATTTTTATAAGGCGAAAAAAATAGTTTCTAAACTAGGTCTTACTGCAAGGAGAATTGATTGTTGCATGAATGGTTGTATGTTATTCAATGAAGAGGGAGTTACGAGAATGCACATTTTGTGGTGCTGCTCGATATAAAACAAAAGGGATTGGTAAGGGAAAAACAAAGGAGATCCCTGTAAAGAGATTGATTTATTTACCTCTCATTCTTTGAAGAGATTATATGCTTCAATGAGTTCTGCTCCGCATATGAGATGGCATTATGAAAATAGACGAGAATCAGGAGTGTTATGCCATCCATCAGATGGAGAAGACTGGAAACGTTTTGATGAAACATATCCTGAATTTAAAGCTGAACCAAGAAATGTTAGATTAGGCTTAAGTGCTGATGGTTTTACTCCATATAGTCAGTCAGCTATTCCTTACTCCTGTTGGCCTGTAATTGTCACTCCGTACAATCTTCCTCGAACTATGCATGACAACTCCATATATGTTCTTGACTTTGATTATTCCTGGGCCACACGATCCGAAAAGTAAAATAGATGTGTATTTGTAACATTTGATAGATGAGTTGAAATTGTTGTGGGAAAAAGGTGTCCTAACTTATGATATTTCAAAAAAAAAAGAAAATTTCATAATGAAAGCTGCATTAATGTGGATAATAAATGACTTTCTGCGTATGGCATGTTGTCGGGTTGGAGTACAGACGGGAAGATTGGCATGTCCATATTGTATGAATCGAACAAAGGCTTTCACTTTGAAACATGGTGGCAAATGTTCTTGGTTTGATTGTCATCGTCAATTTCGCCTATGGATCATGCATATCGTAGAAATAAGGATGCATTTTATAAGAATAGACAAGAGAAATCTACACCTCCACCTAGGTTGTCGGGGCCGTAGAGGTATGGGAAGATGTTTGTGATGTTCCAAAAGTAGCGAGGTGGGTCCATGTACATGTCTTTGGTTTCGGGGTTACTCATAATTGGATAAAGCAAAGTATTTTCTGGGAGTTACCATATTGGAAAACTAATATGATTAGACACAATCTTGATGTGATGCATATTGAAAAAAATGTGTTTGATAATGTCTTTAATACAGTGATGGATATTAAAGACAAAACCAAAGATAATGTTAAAGCTAGAATGGATACGAAAGAGTATTGTAGGCGGAGGGAACTACAGTTGCAAGAATTGCCTAATGGAAAAATTTTGAAGCCTAAAGCAAAATTTGCGTTGAACATGGAGCAAAAAAAGGTTGTATGTAAATGGATTAGTGAATTAAAAATGCCTGATGGATATGCCTCTAATCTGCATAGATGTGTAAACATGAGAGAGGGGAAGCTAGTTGGGATGAAAAGCCATGATTGTCATGTGTTTATGGAGCGGTTGCTTCCAATTGCTTTTGGTGCATTGCAGATCCCAGTGTGGAAGCCTTTAGCTGAGTTAAGCAAATTCTTCAGAGATTTGTGCTCAACAGTGTTACGTGTGTCTGATTTGTTACTAATGGAGCAAAACATCATCATTACAACATGTAAGTTGGAACGAATCTTTCCACCTGGATTCTTTAACTCAATGGAGCATTTACCTATTCATCTACCATACGAGGCAAGAGTAGGAGGCCCTGTTCAATATAGATGGATGTATCCATTTGAGAGGTAATCACCTACTTTATTGCGTTTTAAAATGTGGTAATCTTTTTATTTCAAAGTTTAGTATTTAATGATATCGTGTTTCTTTTAGGTACTTGAATAGGTTGAAACGAATGGTTAAAAACAAATCACGTGTGGAAGGGTCCATATGTGAGGCATATTTATGTCAAGAGACTTCTCATTTTTGTTCTTATTATTTTAAATCTCATGTGCAATCAATGAGAAATAGAGTTGGTCGAAATGATGATGGAGGTTTAGATGAGACAATCCAACCCACTTTATCAATTTTCAATCATCCTGGCCGCTCAGCTGGAACTTGTAACAGCAGGTATTTAATGGATAAGGAAATAGCTGCTGCACATTTACATATCCTACTTAATTGTGAAGAGGTTCAACCATATATTGGGTAAGTGAACTAAATCATTCTTAAATTATTCATTTTAGTATGTATATGTAATTGGTTCATATTTAAGTAACCGTGTGCATGTTATTAGATTTTTTGAGGAATATTTGAAAGTTACTAATCCAAATATCGGTTACTGCTTGATGTTGATGGTATGATTGCATCTGAATTTCCAACTTGGTTCCGAAGTTACGTAAGTATCTTAACACTTTTTTTTAATGATATGCATTCTTGATAGTTATGTTATAAATTATAATGATTTTACTATTATCATTGGTAGGTTCACAATAAAAATAACTTGGTACAAAATCAATTTTTGCACCACTTAGCATGGGGTCCTAAGAGAAAGGTTCATACATGGCCTATCTATTTTGTCAATGGTTATAAGTTTCATACAGAAGATTGGAGTATCGGTAAAAAAACCATCAATTGTGGGGTTTGTGTTAAGGGTGATGACAAAGTAGAAGAAGAGAATTATTATTATGGCATCATTAAAGAAATTGTGGAAGTAGAATACCCAGGAGAACCAATGAAACGGTTAGTGTTGTTTAATTGTGAATGGTTTGATGCTGTACTTAATCGTGGTGTGAATGTTCATAAACAATATGGAATGGTGGAGGTTCGACATACTCGACGGTATCCAAAATATGACCCCTTCATATTTGCTCAAAATGCAATTCAAGTGTATTATGCACCTTACCCTGAAAAAATAAAAGACAAGGCTAATTGGTGGGTTGTCATTAAAACCAAACCAAGAGGTATGGTTGATTGATGCTCGATATGCATTAGAAGTTGCATATCAAGATGCTGCAACCTATGTGGATTTTATAACAAATGATGACCCTCTTGCCAACTTAAGAGATGAAGAAGGTGATCATCATGAGGTAGAAGCTGATGTCGACAAGGATGAAGAGGAAGATGAGTTAGAAAGTAATGAAGGAGAGGATATGGAGGAAGATGAATTCGATTTTGACAATGATTCTGAAAATGACAATGAAGATAAAGATCTTCATCAATATGAATTGTTTGATGATGATCGTGATGACGATGATGGTGATGAAGGTGATGACTATGATGATGATGATTGTGATGACGATGATGGTGATGAAGGTGATGATGATGATGATGATGCTGATGATGCTGATCATGGACATGATTAGTGTTTGTTTTTTTTATTTGTTAACAAAAGGTAAATTAATTGTGTTTTGTATTTTGTACAAATGAATTATTATTTATTTGATAAGCATTTTAATTTATATTCCATTTGTGTTCATTGCAGATGTCTGAGAGAGATCGAGGTAAAGGAAAAGTTTCTAGGGGTCGTCCAAAAAAGCAACAGCCGGTGCGACCGGTGCGGCATTCTACTTCTCACCCACCTTTAATCTCTACTAGTTCTCCATCTCCTGCTACTACTCCATCACCCACATTACCCGCATTTACTTATTCGATCCCAAGTGCACTTTCACCACCTGTTACTCAACCATCTCACCGTGTGGTGCCTCCGACAGAGGAGTCTCGTGACAATGTTGAATCATTTATCCCTCCAACAGATGTAGGATCTGCACTTGGATCAAGTCATACTCAGGATGCATCAGATGCACAAATGTCTGGTAGCAAACCAATTTTATATCTAGAAGGAGATGGGTATGTATAAGTAATTTTTTTTTAAATTACATTACTATGTTTGATGTATTATAACTAAACACCTGTATTGTTTGTAGATTTTTGCCTTCGCACATGGCGGCAAATGGAATTAGTGATATCTTCAGGGGACATTATTTAGAGCCATGGACATCATGGAAAAGGATATGTGATACCACAAGAGATATGTGGTTTGCAGAGTTTATGGTAATTTTTCAAATTTTTATTACTACAATTTAAAATTTGATAGACTTTTTTTTATCATAAACAATTTGTTTACTCATATTTATTGCAGAGGAAGTATACTATCATCCCACCAGATAATTATTGGGCTCGAAGAAACTTTGAGAAACGGGGTGCATCATTGTTGAAGAATGTTATGGAAAAGGCTCGCAAGAAAATGGAGAGACCAAGTTGGCTTGGGGATGACATATGGGACGCATTGTGTACACATTGGGAAAGTGAGGCTTTCAAGAAGAAAAGTGCAATTGCAAAAGCCAATCGGGCATCTGATTGTGGAGGATATGGAGCTTCATTTCACACCAGTGGCTCTATTACCTCATCTCAGCATAGAGCTAATCTGGTTAAATTCACTATTATCTTGCATTATTGTTAAAGTTGTCTAATATGGTTAAATTTACTAATATGGTTTTGTTACAATTGCTGTAGACCAAGTTGAATGGTGTTGTTCCATCAGCACCAACATTGTTTCACCACACACATCGACGTAAGGATCACACATGGGTGGATAGGAGATCAGAGCATATAGCTGTAAGCAATTGTTTTATCTAATTCGAACTCTTGGGTTTGAAATAATGATGTTCAATAATTGTATTCATGTTGCTATCTTGATGTTTAAAGGGAGCTCTAAATATAAGTTATAATTTTTTTTTGTGTGTGCTTGCAATATTTTTTGACTATGTAGTGCATGGGTAATCTGAAACAAGTTTCTTGGATTGGAACAGTGCATTAGCCTGGTAGCTACGTGGGAATGAGAGAAAGTTATGGAATTCATTCATTTAGGTTCTCTTTTTATGAAATTCTAAACCTTGTGTAGGTGGTCAAACTTGGTAGTTTAATTGTCAAATAGACTTAAGAGAGCCACAACTAACCTCTCAAGTCATGTTTCTATATGGTCAAACTTTCATAATCAAACTTGGTATCAATTACTTATACACTATCATAATCTTTTACAGGCAACCTTAGGGTATCATATTAGGTTTAAACTCAAATTACTCTAATAACACGTGATCAGTATAAATAACTTAATTCAATTTTTCTAATATTCTCAAATTCCCATATTTAGAGCTTTACACGTTACTCACATCCTACTAACTCATGCCAAAATGACATTATCTGGTCTATCAATTGACTCTGTAACAGAATTCAACGTGTCAATTAATAAAAGCATTATACCTTAAAGCTCACAGTACCAAAGCAAAAGAAGTTTCTCACTTGAGTTTTCCTGCCTAATTTGGTATAAATTTTCTGGTATAAATTTTAGTAGTTCTTACTGGGTTTCTTATTTTGGGAAGAATGCAGTGCTTAAGCTTCTTGGTGATAAATCATAGGAACCTACTTTAAACGTGTGATTGAAACCATGTTTATTTTTATGTTGGCCTATTTTTTGACTCATCAGGATATCTATTTATTCCATGTCAAAAGTCCCTATTCTATTTTCAAATAGGAATATTTTAACTGTGCTATTATCTCAAATTGAAATTAAACAAGCTTGCAGCTTTTAACATGCGATTGAAACCATGTTTATTCTTATATTTTATGTCATGACTTATATTATGTTAGACTTATGTATTGTTTTAACTTTTTGCATTAATTAGTGTCATATTGATATTGATGAGACCAAATTTGCAAACGAAATGCAAGAAATGACCCAAAGAGCATCGGAAAGTGAGGAACTCCTCTCCCGGATGAGTTGGATGTGTGGCGCAATGTGGTGGAGTGAAAAAGGTAAAATATATGGTCTTGGACTTGAGTCAACCGTAGTGGGTGGAAGACCACAATATCGTGGCTCAAGTTCTTCATCATCGACTGGGTGCGAAGAGATGAACTTGAAGAATTAAGAAGTGAGAGAAATGAGCTTCGTGCTCAAGTGGCAGATAATAAGAGACAGATTGAGGAGACAAACCGGCTGGTACGAGAGATGATGCAATCGATAAACTTTCAGCGTTGTCAAACATTTCCGTGGTGATAGAGAGAAGAGGAGGACGAGGACGAGGAAGAGTTTTTATGATTAGAGTTTAGTTTGAGTTGTGTTCAATTTTCTTATATTTGAAATATTGTAGTAATGAGATATTGTAGATAATGCTTAGTTTAGTTTATTCTAGAATGTCTTGACATTTAAATGAGTTATTCTAAAGACTGAATTATTTTAGTTTACGTTATTTTGTATTTGTATTTGGTTATATAAGATTGTTGACTGTTGTTTATCAGGTGTTTTAAAATTTTGGATTATAATACAGTTCAAAATATTTGTAAATTTATATCACAAATTAGAGACTGATTTATCGGTCTCTAAATTAGAGACCGATTTTATGAAATATATAAAATATACTCAGTCTTTTTAGAGACCGATTTAGAGACTGATAAATCAGTCTCTAAATTAGAGACCAATTTAGAGACCGATTTTATAAAATCTATAAAATATATTCAGCTATTTTAGAGACGGATTTAGAGACTGATAAATCGGTCTCTATTTTAGAGACCGATTTAGCGACCAACTTTATAAAATATATAATATTCACGTTTTTTAGAGACCGATTTAGAGACTGAATTAGAGACTGATTTAGAGACCAATAAATCGGTCTCTAATAAATCAGTCTCTAAATCAGTCTCTAATATATTTTTTTAAAAAATAATTGACCAAAATTTGACCGATAATAGAGACCGGCTATTTTTAAAAAAACGGTCTCTAAATCGGTCACTAAAGTTAGCGACTAACTAAAATCGGTCTCTAATATTTAGCGACGAGCGTTTTAGAGACCGATTTTTATCGGTCTCTAAATCGGTCTCTAATTATTTTAGAGACCGATTTTTATCATTTAGAGACCGATTTTTCAGTCTCTAAAACCTAATTTTCTAGTAGTGAGACTAACACTAGCTCCCAAATCACACAAAGCTTTATCAAAACTAGTGTTACTAATCAAACAAGGAATAGAGAAGATACCTGGAACTTTTAGCTTATGAGGCAATTTATTTTGAATTAAAACATTACACTCCTCAGTTAAAGCTACTATCTCATATTCTTCTAGCTTTCTCTTATTAGACAAAATATCCTTAAGAAACTTAACATAGGTAGGCATTTGTTTCAACGCCTCAGTGAAGGGTACGTTAATGTATAATTTCTTAAGGACCTCTAGGAACTTCTCAAACTGCCTATCTAACTTAGCCTTAGCCAATCTTTGAGGGAAGGGAACCGGGGGTTAGTATGGTTCAGGGGGTACATACTTAGACATATTCTCATTAGTTTCTTCTTCTAAGGGTTGTGTCTTAGTTTCTTTTTCCTCATTCCCTTTATCATTGTCACTCTCCCTGTTACCTTTGGGATCCTCTAATTACTTTTCACTTCTCAAACTCACAGCCTTATAGTGTTCATTACCTGGATTTTTTTCAAGTTGACCAGGAAACTTACCCTGTTGCCTATGTGAAGTGCTTGCTTGTTGGGCAATCTGGGTTTCCAACATTTTATTATGAATGGCCAAATTGTCAATCTTAGCTGACAACTCTTTAATGACCTCAGTCACAACTTGTCCATGGTGCCTAAACTCCTCATTTTGCTTAGACTAACTCTTAACAAAATTCTCAAGAACAGACTCAAGTTTAGATTTTTGTACTTATTGGAGTCCAAAATAGGGTTTAGCATTACCTTGCCCAGCTTGGTACTGACTATTCCGGTAAGAAAAGTTAGGATATGACCTCCAACCAGGGTTGTAAGTTTAAGAATACGGATCATTCCTCCCCTTTTGGTTGAAGTCATGAAAATTGTGACATGATTTCACTTGCTCCACCGGTGTACCTTGTGAGGAGCCAATTCCAACTTGGCATTTGGCACCTATGTGTCCCTGTGCTCCAAAAATCTCACAAAAATTGTTAGAAGCACCTATGACATTAACATGAGCTTTTTCAAGCATGTCAAAACGTTTATTCAAAAAATCAAATTTTGACATGATTAAATCAACATCGTCTACCTCAAACTTACCTCCCGAGAGTTTTCTCGGGTTATGACCTCTTTCATTTGCCTATTGGTGATGATTTGCAGCAACGCTCTCAATGATCTCATAAGCTTCTGTTAGCCTTCTATTCATCAAAGCTCCACCAGCTGCAGAATCAAGAGACACATTCGAAGAATATTCTAGACCATTGTAAAAGGTATGGATGATTAACCATTTCTCTAACCCGTGGTGTGGGCAGGCTTCTAGCAAAGCCTTATATCTATCCCAAGCTTTTGACAATGACTCTCCATCTTTCTGAACAAAGCTTGTGATTTGAGTCCTTAGATGAGTAGTCTTGGAAGGTGGAAAGAATTTATTTAAGAAGGCTTACTCCAATTAGTCCCAAGTAGTTATCATCTTATCGAGAACAGACTTCAAGCAAGCTCTAGCTCTATCTCTCAATGATAATAGAAATAGGCAGAGACGAATAGCATCAATAGAGGTGCCTTCAATCTTGAGGGTCTCACAGAACTACAAGAACATATCTACATGATCATTCGGATCCTCTGATGGCAATCCTCCAAACTGGTTCTGCCTTATCATAGAAAGTAAGGCAGGAGGTATGGTGAAGTGCCTAGCTTCAATGTCTGGCTGAGTAATTCCATATCACAAACCTTGAGTATTAAGGGCTGCATACTCTTTTAGCGGTCTATTATCCTCAGCTTCAGCCATGACAAGTATTGGTTCAGGTATTTCTTTTACTCTTTGCCCTTGTTGTCTTCTCCTTCTATGAAAAGTTCTTTCAATTTCAGGATCTGCTTCAAAAAGAGTCCCGGAACGTCTAGTACTTTGCATAAACAAGAGAAATTACCTGCAGAGAGTCAAAGAGAAAAGAAGAACGTAAGATTATAATAAAAAGAAAAAGGTTTAAAATAATTAAATTAAAAATTAAAATGATATTCAAGAAAAATATAGTCCTCGATAATAGCGCCAAAAACTTGGTGTGTGAAATCCGCAAGTGTACGGTTTCGTCGTCAAGTAATAAAAAAATCGAATCCACAGGAACTGTGTCTATGAATACCAATTAATTAATTCATTTAATTAAATTAAACAAAGGGGATAAAATTGTTGAGTGATAAGAATGTGGTAGCCAAGCAATTAAGTAAATAAATACTAAAGTGCAAAATTAAGAACAAAAACAGGATGTTATTAAGAAAGGTTTTTCAGATTCAAGAAAGCTTCTAAGATTGGGGTAACTACAATGATATAAGACAAATCCTAATTGACAACCTTTTTATTAAAATTGAAATTCAATTGAATGTGAATTACTCTAAATTAGTTAATGTTCTTTCTCCAGAGACAAGAACCGTGCCCAATTAAACCAATTCCTACTCTCATGGTAATTGAATTTAAATTAAATCTATTACGCTTTATGGTAATTCATTGAATCCTCGAAAGGCTAAACATACTCTCTTGATTTAGACCTTAAGTTCAATTTTTATGATTCCAACACCTAGGTTCACCTCTCAGTACGTCCCTAGATACCTATGCGATGCAAATATATGGCCAGCAAATTCACATGAATAAGCACAGTAAAGATTGAATCAAAGAACATTCAAGATTAAAAAAAAGGGTAAACAAAGTTAATTAATCATCATCAATGTATCAAAGGGCATTGCCCAATCCTAGAAACAAAAGAAACTACTCAGACATGTAGAAGAAGAAACAAGAAATCAAATTCAAGAACATCCAAACCCGTAATCAAAGAGAGAAGAGAGAAGAAAGATCAAGATCAAGAGCCTCTAAGTGTGCCTCCTTCAAACTAAATTGGAACCCCTAAAACTGTATTTAGAACATCTATTTATACCCTAGGGTTTTAATTGGCTAAAGGCCCCAAAAGAAATAAAAAATAAAACTTAAAAACTGATACGTACTGCGATCCACGGCTGTGGATCATTCCATGGGCTGGCCGTGGATCTCTCTGCCACATGATAATTCTGCCTCAACTTGAATTCCACGGCCGTGGATCATTCCACGGCCTGGTCGTGGAACTCTCTGGAGTTTCTCTTCTGCTTCTTCAAGTTGTTGCTCGATCCATGGCCGTGGGAAATTCCACAAGCAGGCCGTGGATTTCTCTGAAGTGAGCTTTTTGCCCCTTTTTGCTATCCGTAAAGCTCCAACTTCAACCATGCAAGCTTTCCACCCATTTCTAAGTCAATCTAACACCAATCCTGCACAACAACACTGCAAACACCACAGTTATCCGAACTAAATGAAAAACAAATAAAAGGAGAAACTAAAATGCCTAAAAATGCATGCAAAATAAGAACAAAATATGATGTTATTTTACACACATCAATACCCTTTCTTTCTTAACCTATACCCTTGGCCTTACTTTACAAGCTTTAAAAGGCCTTTTTGATCCTTGGTTATGTACTGTTTACATTAGTGGAGAGAAAGATGAAGAATAACCCCATGAATGTGGGTCTGATGTGCAATTGCAGTTTTATAAACATATCCGAGCTTGTACTTTATGAGTAGATTTGATCTTTCATTCATGTTTTTGGGAAGTCATTTTGCATGAAAATTACATGTGAGAGATGATGTAATAAATGGATTGTGTATGTGTGACACTTTGAAATTAGATTGTGAAGTAGTGTTTGAGGATATGAATGATTTTCAATACTCGATATTGCCATGTTTGAGTCTGTGCATTTTGAGTTTGTATTTATTTAGTATTTTTGTTTTGTTTTTATTTTTCTTTTTATTTGAGGATAAGTAAAATCTTAAGTTTGGGAGAGTGATGAACGTATGAAAATTCATATTTTTAAGGTTCAAAATCTTGACTTTTTATTCTCTCTTAATCTGTTTAATTGAGTTTTGTTCTTAAGTTTTATTATGTTTTTAGTATTTTAAATTGCGTCCTTATTATGCATTTTATGTATTTTTTGTAGGTAATTGCACATGGAAAATATTAGACGCTTATACGAGCAAGAAAAAGAAGAAAAAACTAGCATACGTCTAGTGGTCAAGCGCTGGAGTCTCAATGCCTGAGCAAGCGTTGTGCGCAGAAAAACTCCAATTAATGTCCCAGTGCTCAAGGCAGTGCTTAAGCACTAGTCGCGTAAACAGAAGCGTTGATTTTTATAAATAAGAAGGTTTTGCCAAATTGAACACACAATTGGATAGAACGGAATAGTCGTCAAAAGGCACAAACCCTAAAGTGGTGTAGGCACAATTAGGCTTGAAGATTAGGATTTTTTTTCAACCTTTCCACTTACCTACAATAGAGTTTGTCATATTCTTCCATTTGTATTCTTCTTTTTCTATGTATAACTAATTTTTCCTTGTTAAGGGGATGATGGATCTTGAACTATGATGATGCAGCTTCTTTTATGAGTATAATTTATGTTTCTATTTCATGATTTACGTGTTTATCTCTATTCTTAATATTTTTTATAAACATGATCAATTTGGGAATGATCTTTTGGGTTAATGTATAATTTGAAAAAATTTACATGAGCCTAGAACACGCGATAAACACCATAATTTCTGCAATTATTAGGAATAGACGTTGTGGGTTATATGGTCTTTCTTTTAATTCTCTCATTTATGATAACGCCTTTATGTTTGAGGTTAAACTAATGGATTAGTTAATTCTAAATAGTATAAGATGATTAATATACTAAGGGATTAAGTATTAATTAATTTTGAGAATTGACCCTAAATCATTGAAATAGAACATAGTTAAACCAATAATTGAATATGCATTTAAAGAGTTTAAGTGAAGTCAGAACTTTAACTCTTTCGTACCATTTTTTCACCCCTTTGATTTATTGTTTTGCTTACTTATTTTATTTATTTTAATAATCTTTATTTTGAATTCTCATTTTTGTTGAATTTGTAATAACTCTCTTTCTTCATTAGCTTAAATAGTGTTACTTTCAGCGAATTTAATAATTAATAACTTAATTCTCATGAGATGATGCTCTTACTCACTTTTTATTACTTTTGTGATTCGGTGCACTTGTCGATTTCACAACAATTCTCAGTCACAAATCAAAACAACTTAAATCTTAATCTACGTTCATTATTGCAAGATATTTGGGCAACAAACAATAAAAAGAGTAAATTATGGGGAACTAAATCAACTTTTCACGACATAAAGCTATATCTTTTGCGCGTTCATCAGCCTCCTAGTGCAAACCCTAACTTGAGTATCGAAGTGCCTTGTAGGTATACCACCTCCCCTCTTCACCACAACATAAGGAGGCACTACCATCTTCAACAACTTTGATCAAGACCAAGTACACTATCAACAATTGGGAATGAATCAAGATTCCAAAATCTCTCAATTCGCTACCACTAGTGGAAAGTATTATCTTTTTCTTATCATAATTTTAAAAAAGGTATGGAATAATATAATACAGGTGTCACATTCTTTTCTTCCAATTCTAATTTTCATTTCATCAACTAAGAATCACGTTGTTTCTTTTGCATTTTTTAAGGTGAAAAAAGGTTTAGGGATAAGAGGAAGCTCTCTCCATTTCAAGGACAGAGCAAACTACCAAGTGAGAGGATTTGCAGTAAGGTTACAGATTATAGATTGCCTATCAACTAGGAAACTTAAGATTCAAACTTAAGTCATGCAATTATCATAAGCAGAAGGTTAACCAAGTTAGCCAACCATCATTTGGATGTTTCTTTTACATTCTAAACCATATGAATGTCCATTCCAGACACGTCCCTACCTATTTTGATTATAGTTTAAGGTGTTAGCCTTATTAATCTATATTTTAACGATCATGTCCATAAAAAAAAGCTTGACTAAATGGATGGTCTCTAAATGAGAAAATTTATAATCTATACGTCAAAGCTTACTTCAGAGAAAGTTGTTATACGAGTCACACTTAGCATTTTGATTTTTCTCCAACACAAGAATTTGGATCCTCCTAAAGTGAGGCCTCACTTTACAGGAAAAAGTAAGAGATCTCAATCATAAATGAGAAAATCAATGGCTGATATTACATGCACATATGCATAACAAACTATGGATTTGTTAGAATCCATTCCATTGATTTTCTCATTTATGGTTGAGATCCCTCAGTTATTACTTTCTAAAGTGAACCTCCCACTTTAGAGGAGTGAAATTCCCAAAACACAAATAGTAAGCCTCCAAAATTTTAAACATCAAATTATTCTAAAGACAATTGCTGGCAATATATATTCAAATAATTTCAAAATAAAATATAATAAATTTATAAAATCTAATAAATGAAAAAAATGCATTATAAATGCCTATCAAAGTCATCATTTGCCCTAGAAATTAAGGACTGTAAAGTATACCGAGCATTCATCCTCTGCCTCTCTTTTTAATCTCACTTTCTTTCTCATTTATTTTCTTACCTTTATCATCATTTTATCAAAATTGAAAAGTCATCATGTATAATTTAATTTTGTTTAGATAGTATCAGAAAATTTGGCTCCTATCTAACTTGAGAATGACACAATAAATACCATTGTAACAAGTTGGTCTCCTAATCACTTGGGTGTCTGAGTGTTAACTAAAGAATATATAATTTATAATATAAAATAATAATAATAATAATATAATATATACATCTCAGTCAATAAATTAATTGATAAAATATAATTAAGTGATTAATTGATTAGAAACTCAATTAATTGCATTATAAAATAAATTTACAAAAGGCAATCAAAGAAAGGCAATCATAGACAATCACATTTATAACATATTTAGAAAGCTAATACTTTTTTGTTTGCTAATATCTACTAAATGCAATTGATTGGATGGGATGGATAATAATAATAATAATAATAATAATAATAATAATAATAATAATAATAAGGTTTATTTCAAGGGAAAGTTATGACAGGTTTTACTACAGTCATTTGATTTTTCTTCCAACACAATTTCCTTATATAATAAGTTAAAAAATTTCAAAATTCAAAATTTATTTGTTTAGATAGAATTACAAGATCACAAGCAACATTTATTGACTTTGTTTCAAAATAAAATATTAATAAATTTTCAACATCCGCAATTAAAGATGATTCCTTCATGATTAAGTTTGTTGAAATAATTGCATCAGATCTGATTAGTTATAAAAATAACAAATAATATTATCTAATTTCATTTCTTAATTGATGGGAATATATATATATATATATATATATATATATATATATATATATATATATATATATATATATATATATATATATATAATCAGGTCTCAAAATTTAATAAGAACAATAATTGTTTAATCTTATTTTCAACACTTATCATTTTGACACATGCATATAAATCATGGAAGATTTCAATTATTGTTTGATTGTTTTCTTGCTTTGATTGCTTCATTACTTTATTACTTCATTGACATATGCTCTATTATTTTTCTATCCTATTAATTTTTTAACATTAATTTATTAATTTAAAAGGCACAATTTCCTTCATTCCTAACAATTGTTTGATTCCTACTTATTTCTTTAATTTCATACTTCGTTTATTTATGTTCTTACATAGGGCAATTTATACAACCAAACCTTGTGTTTTCTTTTTACCTTGTTGTTTTACATTTTTGGAGTTGTCAGGGATTGTCTTGGAGTTCAGGCCTTGTTTGGTACGTGTAAAGATAAGGTTTTCTTGAATGAATGGGGTAATGTAACAAGACCAGTTGAGTTGGAGGCCAACGTGGATCGAGATTTGGCCAACCCTGATGAATTAGGCCACTTCAACAAGCATGTGGACTTGGAGTTAGTTCAAATCTCAGCTATGATAATTTTTGGAGACTAAGCCGCAAAGAATATCTTTGTGAATTCTCTAGCTCGGGTGTGGGGGCCTGCCTTTGACCGAATCGGGCAAGGGTGGATTAGTCGAGATGCGTACCCACACACCAACTGATCAGAATACCAGACAAAAGACATGTTTTTTTAGACTCACCCTTTTTAATATTTTCTCTCTAAAGTTTGTGTCCATTTTTCTCCTAAATGGATTGATGATCTCTAACGACATGCATACGAGATACAAATGCCAATCACACATGAATATAAGGTTAAACTAAATATAAATGTCTCGTCCCTCATCCTAACACATGAACATAAAAGTTAAGCTACATACAATATTTTTCTTGTTTGTAATATGGCAAATCTTAAGGTGGGGCATGAGAAGTTTACATTTTTGCTATGGCACATAGGAGCATGAAACACATTTGAGCATTAACTTACTATTTTGGACTGGATTTCGGACCTTGGCCCACTAGGTCAGGGCTTATGCCAGTTAAATCAGAGGCCCAAAGAAGCCCATATTGGCCCAATAACACATCTAGCCCATCTTCTAAAGGAACTTAGGGCAATAACAGAATCCTAAATAAATGAGAGGATATAGGGATAAAATCCCACTATAATATAAAAGATTCTTAGATATAAGGAAACTGAATACAGAGGATTGCTCCTTAAGTAAGCAATCCCACACTATAAATATGGGGTTTAGCCAATCATGTATGCATCTAATCCTCACATACAAGCCTCCTAGAGCAAACCCTAACTTAAGTGTTAAAGAGCTTTATAGGTACACCAAACCCCTCTCCACTGTTGTAATGGGAGGCGCCACCATCTACAACCACTTGAATCAAGACTTGGTATGCTACCATTGATCTTGGTTCAGAACATTGGTGCCATTTGTGGGAATTCGATAAACTTCAATCCCCACTATTGCTATAGCTAACATATGTAAAAGGATCACAACAAACCAAGACCAACAATATGATAGGGCAGAGGCGTCCTCTTAACTATGCCCCATAGGAGGCCCCACCTACCTCACATGCACCAGATCCATGCTTGCATTATGTGGTGTAGGAGTCTGGTGTGTGTAAAATATACTAAGAGCAAGTGTACTTTATCGTCAAGTAATATAGGACTTGAGTCTCAGTTATCGATCCCACGAGGAATAATTGATAATTACTAGATTCGTTAAACTCTTTGTTATTCATACAATTGAAAGTGTATGAAGAAATTCAAGTTAAAACCAAAATAAACAAATAAAGAAAAATAATGAACAATTAAATAAAGAAAAGATAATCAATGAAAGAGAAATTAGGGTGCAAGATTCACTTAAATCTAATTATTCAGATTTTCTTTCAATTATGATCAAGGTAATTCTTTTGCCAATATTTTCTTATTTGCTATTAAATCCCAATGATCATGGATGAAACAATATTCTATTCCTAATTTAATTCACCTATTTGGTCATGTAGTTGAATTAATCAAGAATGCATTAAGCTTCAATTCAAGAGATGAACTAACATACCATCAATTCCATTAGTAGGAAAAATTGATGTTTAGTCATTTACCAATCTATTCTTAGGCTTACCATATAGATCTACTCATTGAATGCGGATGGTCACTAGTCAAACAATGAATTAACACATGTCAAAAGTGATCAAATTCTGACAAGAATATAAGTAATATGATAAACCCAAAAAGAAATTACCATAATCAAATTAAAAATCAAACCTAAATAATTAGGAAAACAAGATCCCCCATAGCCCTAGCTATGGGTTTAGCTGCTTATGTTCAATACAAACAAACTCATGAAAAGAAAAACCAAAGAAAAAGGGAAACTAAAAACAAAAAGAAATCAAAACTCCTTTAATGGAGATTATGATCTCTAAGCCTTCAAGAATCGATTCCTCTTTCAAGCCTTCCTCCAAGGTCTACTGCCGCAAAACAACTCTCTCAGGATTAGGGATTTTCTGCGTAATGTGCTCAATGTGTTTCAATTTGGGCGTAACTTTTCCCATTTTATAAAAATCACGTTTGCTGTTACGCTCTCAACTCTTAGGCGCTCAGTTTTGAGCGCTCAAGTGCTCAATCACTTAAGTCAATACGTGCGCTGCTACACATTGCATTCTCAAACACTCCTTCTCAGCATTTACGCGCTGAATCACTAAATCACCGTTGGTGCATACGCTCTGGGCGCTCAGGCACTCCAACACTAGTGCTCAGTCCTGGTCACCTGATGAAAATTTCCTCTTTTTCTTGCTCCTTTGCACGTTCGATCTTCTCCACGTACAATTACCAGACAAAAACACACAAAATACTTAATAAAAACACAATTAAACATTACTAAAAATATAACAAAACTAACAAACAAAATTCAATAAATAAATAAAAAGAATATGAAAAACCAAGGAATTGAACCCTAAAAATATGACAAGATGACGGTTCATCAACTCCCCCACACTTGAGCTTTGCTTGTTCTCAAGCAAAGAATAGGAGTGAACAACAAGATCAAACTCAACATCAAGAAACATGAATCAAAGAAAAATTCCACAATTAAAAGGAATTCAAATTCAGCAATCAAATCCAATCAAGTATGATCATTTAGCACTTAAACAATTAAAGGCTTTAGTCTAACTTGCAACTGTTCTCTTCACCAAAAATCTAATATCACTCATTTTTACATCGCTCAAGTGTTTAAAGGACAAAGAGATCACTCAAACTTCTCTTGAAAAATGTAATACCATAGACTTGCTTATCAATCTCATCTCCACTTGGGTTCACATACAACACAATAATCAAAAGGACTTTCCTTTGGTTGTAACAGGGCCAAGGGTATAATGGAAGGTAGGAAGAAAAGATAAAATAGGGTAAAGAATGCTCATTAATAAATTAATACAAAGCAGAATCAGGCTGAAAAGATGACAGATAAAGCATGATGCATAAGAATATAACAACTTCTCACTTTCAACCCAATATTTTCATTATTCTTCACCAATAATTTTTTTTTTTCTTTTTTTTTTCTTTTTCCATTTTTTTCTTCAAACTTTTTTTTTCCATTTCAACTTTTTTAACCCTTGAAGACAACAACAACCTTTTATGACTTCTTAATTAACATAATAGATGCTCCAAAGAATCCAACCTGATTATTCAATTGGGTATTCAAAGAAATCAATTTCAGGTTTAAATGGGGCAACTAAGGGATTTTTTTTATCAATGCAACTCTGGAAGTCAAGAAGAAATTAAGCCTAAGTGCCTTAATCATATTCAAGTATGCATGTGAATCATTAAAGCCTCAACAGGATATCAAAGCAAATTCTAGCGCACATCAATCAAGAGAAAACTCACTCCAGAAGAAAAATAGGATTTCATTTATGAAAAATTCAATCATAAAAGCTCAAAACTCACTTTCTGGCTAAAATTAATAAAGAGAACAAAAGCAAGCAGATATGACTAATTTTCAACTAAGATGCTAACTTTCACTTTACTTCATTGAAAAAGATTGCTTAACACATTATCAGCTCATGATCAATGGAATTCCCTTTAAAATATATCTCCATTAGCTCAGAATAAATCAAGATATCAACATACAATTCCAGCTTAATTACCAGCAATACTCAAGTGCTCATCAAATTTTTTTTTACACAAAAATTGTGAAGGTACTCCGCTACACTTAAGATAAACATTGTCCTCAATATGGAAGAAAAAGAAATAAAATGGGTAAAGAAAAGAACAACACAACCTAATAAACAATGACACAATGCCAGGCAAAGGAGAAGCACAAAAGTTAGCGTTGCAGCACAATCTAACAAATAAAATCCCAAAACACATTAGTAGTATCTAAAAGCAAACAAAAACAACTAAAATAAAATAAAGAAAGAAGAAACATAGGCTGCGTCCTGAGAAGCGCTTGTTTAACATCATTAGCTCAACGTTGCCTTTTCAGATAAATCAAGGTGGCTTAAAGCAAGAGAAATAGGAGGACACCTTCTTCTTTTCAAAACAGTTCTTCCTCCCTTTGACAATGGCCTTGGAGTTGCTTCCATCAACATTTTGAACTTGACAAGAGCTTGATTGTCCCAATTGCACCTTGACTCCACTAGGACATGGTGGTCGCACTCGATCAACAGATGAAGGACTAATCTGTGAAGAAGTATGGATCTTAGGAGGACCTTTATCTGTTTCAGTAGCTTGACTTTTCAAAAGATCAACATCAACACTGTATGATGGTGAGGGGTCTTTGATAGCTAAGATTTCCTGCTTCTTAACTTGATCAAAATTGATAGGAGCATGGAGATTTGACATTGGGGAAGATTTAGCCTCCCTAAAGACATTAATGGTCACAAAATCTCCATCCACTCTCAAGATAAGCTCACCCCGAGGTACATCAATCACAGCTCCAGAAATGGCCAAAAACGGTCTTCCAAGAATGAGAAGGATATCAGTGTCCTCTTCCATATCCAGCACCACAAAATCAACTGAGAAAACGAATTTGTCCACCTTCACCAAAACATCCTCCACCACCCCACGTAGGTAAGTGATGGATCTATCAGCCAACTGTAGTGAAATGTTGGTGGGCTTCGACTCCTGCATTCCCAATTTCTTAAATACAGAGAAAGGCATCAAATTAATACTAGCACCCAAATCACATAATACCTTATCAAAATAAGAGTTACCAATAGTGTAAGGAATAGTAAAACTCTTTGAATCTTTCAATTTTGGGAGTAGCTTATTTGAGAGAATAGCGGAACACTCCTCAATTAGACATATTATCCCAAATTCCTCAAGTTTGCATTTCTTTATAAGTATTTCCTTTAAAACTTTGCATACTTGAGCATTTGAGAGATGGTTTCAACAAAAAGAATATTGATCTGCAACTTCTTGAACATCTCCAAGAATTTGGCAAATTGTTAATCTGGATGATTGTTCTTGAGCCTCTGAGGGAAATGGATCTTAGCATATGGTGATGGTTCATAAATTGTGTTCTGCTCATGATCCTTCTTTGCTCTCTGACACTTCGGTTCTTTTTTCTCAACCTCTCCTTTATTGACATCTTGAATTGAGACATCTTCAGTAAGAACATCATTTTTCTTTATCTCAATTCTTGATGAGCTAGGTGCTTCAGTTGCCTTCTCATCTTCATGCATTGACTGAACAAGAGTATCTCTAGGCTCTGATAATTCCTTCTTCTGGGAGAACTCCCCAAGTTCCTTACCATTTCTTAAGAAAATTGCATAGGTCTGTTCCCTTGGATTAGTCTCAGTAGTGCTAGGCAATGTACTTGGTGCCCTCGCTGTCATCAATGTAGTCAGCTGACTGATCTGAGTCTCCATGTTCTTCATTCTGGCATCGAAATTCTACATATACTTCATAACCAAATCTTCAAAACTTGGTTTCTCTGCAGGTGCTTGGAAACCAGGAGGTGGTGGTGGAGCTCTCTACTGATTCTGCTGATAGCCTTGCTGATTTCTCCATTTGAAATTCAGGTGGTCCCTCCAATTGGGATTGTACGAATTGAATACAGATTATACTACTGCCATTGGAATTACCAACAAAATTTACTCCTTCAGGCTCAAGGGCAAATGGACTACTAACTTGACAATTTGCACTTGTATGACTCTGTCCTTCACATGCCTCACATATGATAGGTGGAGCTGCACTATTTGTCACTATCAGTGTCTCAATCTTCTTCGTCAAAGCTTCCAGTTGATTCAGAATGGCTATAGAAGAATCAACAGCATGCACACCTGCTTGTTTCTTAGGAGCCTGACGCTCATTTTGCCACTGATAACTATTTAGCACCATTTCTTCAATCAATGCTTAGCTCTCAGTAGGTGTTTTCCTCTATATTGTACCTCCCGCAGCAGCATCAATGCGTGAACGGTTTGCAGGTGATAAACCATTGTAAAAAGTCTGAAACTGCTGCCATACGGGAAATTCATGATGTGGACATCTCCTCAACAACTTCTGAAAGCGCTCCCAAGTTTTATAAAGAGTGTCCATTTCAAACTGCATAAAAGAAGATATATCATTCCTTAACTTAGCAGATTTAGAAGGAGGAAAATACTTAGCCAGAAACTACTATGTCAATTGATCCCAAGTAGTGATGGAACCCCTCCGTAGTAACGTTAACCATTGGCTTGCTCTATCCCTAAGAGAGAAAGGAAAGAGTTGCAATGGATTGCATCATCTGTCACTCGATTGTACTTGATAGTATCATACAACTGTAAGAACCTAGCCAAATGTTGATTTGGATCATTCGAAGGCAATCCACCAAACTGAACTGAATTCTGAATCATGGAGATCAATGCTGGTTTAATTTCAAAATTATTTGTCGCTACAGTTGGTCTTATAATACTTCCTCCATACCCTTCAATAGTAGACATAGAGTACTCAAACATGGTCTGCTCTCTTGGGTTAGCTCTTTCTTCACGGTTGACCTCAACAACTAGTTGCCCTCCATCCTGTTTATGTCTTCTGCCACAGCTGTAATAAAAGACTGCTTCTTCAACCTGTGAGTTGTTTTCTCAATTTCTGGATCAAAAGCCAAATCAGGACACTGAAATCGAGTAAGCATAAATAAGAAATAGGAAGTGAAAAATAAAATAAAAATAAAATAAAAATAAAATAAGATAAGAAATAAAAATTAAAATAAGATATAAACAAAAAATGAAAAATAAGTAAAATAAAATAAAATAAAATAAGAAAAAAAAAGAAAAAAAAAGAATAAAAGAAAAAGGGCATCTAAATTAACTAAAGTTTTTCGCCTCTAATATTACCAAACTTATTCCCTGGTAGTGGCGTTAAAAACTTAGTGTGCATAAAATACACTAAGAGTAAGTGCACTCTATCGCCAAGTAATATAGGACTTGAGTCCTAGTTATCGATCCCACGAGGAATAATTGGTAATTACTAGATTCGTTAAACTCTTTGTTATTCAAACAATCAAAAGTGTATGAAGAAATTCAAGTTAAAACCAAAATAAATAAATAAAGAAATAATGAATAATTAAATAAAGAAAAGATAATTAATGAAAGAGAAATTAGGACACAAGGTTCACTTGAATCTAATTATTCGGATTTTCTTTCAATTATGATTAAGGTAATTCTTTTTCCAAGATTCTCTTATTTGTTATTGAATCTCAATGGTCATGGATGAAACAATATTCTATTCCTAATTTAATTCACCTATTTGGGCATGTAGTTGAATTAATCAAGAATGCATTAAGTTTCAATTCAAAAGAAGAACTAACATACCATCAATTCCATTAGTAGGAAAATTTGATGTTTGGCCATTCACCAATCTATTCCCAGGCTTACCATATAGATCTACTCATTGAATGTGGATGATCATCGATCAAACAATGAATTACCACATGCCAAAAGTGATCAAATTCTAACAAGAATACAAGTAATATGATAAACCCAGAAAGAAATTACCATAATCAAATTAGAAATCAAACCCAAATAATTAGGAAAACAAGATTCCCCATAACCCTAGCTATGGGTTTAGTTGCTCATGTTTAATACAAACAAACCCATATTAAAATACAAACCCATGAAAAAAAACCAAAGAAAAGGAGAAACTAAAAAGAAAGAGAAATCAAAACCCCTTTAATGGAGATTATGATCTCTAAACCTTCAAGAATCGATTCCTCCTTCAAGCCTTCCTCCAAGGTCTACTGCCGCAAAACAACTCTCTCAGGATTAGGGATTTTCTGCGTAATGTGCTCAATGTGTTTCAATTTGGGTGTAACTTTTCCCATTTAATAAAAATCATATCTATTGTTACGCTCTTAATGCCTAGGTGCTCAGTTCTGAGCGCTTAAGAGCTCAATCACTTAAGTCAATACACGCGCTACTACACGTTGCGCGCCCAAGCACTCCTTCTCAGCGCTTAGGCGCTGAATCACTAAATCACCATTGTTGCATACGCTCTGGGCGCTCAGGCGCTCCAACACAAAGGCTCAGGTGCTGGTCACCTGATGAAATTTTCTCCTTTTCTTGCTTATTTGCACATTCGATCTTCTCCTTGTACAATTACTTGACAAAAATACATAAAATACTTAATAAAAACACAATTAAACATTATTAAAAATATAATAAAACTAACAAAAAAATCAATAAATAAATAAAAAGAATATGAAAAATCAAGGAATTAAACCGTAAAAATATGACAAGATGACGGTTCATTAACTTCCCTACACTTGAGCTTTGCTTGTCCTCAAGTAAAGAATAGGAGTCAACAACAAGATCAAACTCAACATCAAGAAACATGAATTAAAGAAAAATTCCACAATTAAAAGAAATTCAAGTTCAGCAATTAAATCCAATCAAGCAAGATCATTTAGCACTTAAACAATTAAAGGCTTGTGTTTAACTTGCAACTGTTCTCTTCACCAAAAATCTAAGATCACTTATCTTTCCTTTGCTCAAGTGTTTAAAGGACAAAGAGATCACTCAAATTTCTCTTGAAAAATGCAATACCATAGGCTTGCTTATCAATCTCATCTCCACTTGGGTTCACATACAACACAAGAATCAAAAGGATTTTCCTTTGGTTGTAACAGGGCCAAGGGTATAATGGAAGGTAGGAAAAAAATATAAAATAGGATAAAGAATGCTCATGAATAAATCAATACAAAACAGAATAATGCTGAAAATATGACAGATAGAGCATGATGCATAAGAATATAACAACTTCTCACTTTCAACCTAATAGTTTCATTATTCTTCACCAATAAATTTTTTTCTTTTTTTTCTTTTTCTATTTTTTCTTCAAACTTTTCTTTTTTTTTTCATTTTAATTTTTTTTAGCCCTTGAAGACAACAACAACCTTTATGACTTCTCAATTAACACAATAGATGCTCCAAAAAATCCAACCTGATTATTCAATTGGGTATTCAAAGAAATCAATTTCAGGCTCAAATTGGATAACTAAGTGATTTTTTTTATCAATACAACTCTAGAAGTCAAGAAAAAATTAACCCTAATTGCCTTAATCATATTCAAGTATGCATGTGAATCATTAAAGCCTCAACAGGATATCAAAGCAAATTCTAGCACACATCAATCAAGAGACAACTCACTCCAAAAGAAAAATAGGATTTCATTTATGAAAAATTCAATCATTAAAGCTCAAAACTCATTTTTTGGATAAAATTAATAAAGAGAACAAAAGCAAGCAGACATGACTAATTTCTAACTAAGATGCTAAATTTCACTTTACTTCATTGAAAAAGATTACTTCACACATTATTAGCTCATGATCAATGGAATTCCCTTTAAAATATATCTCCATCAGCTCAGAATAAATCAAGATATCAACATACAATTCCAGCTTAATTACCAGTAATACTTAAGTACTCATTAATTTTTTTTACACAAAAATTGTAAAGGTTTACACAAAATTTGTAAAGGTACCCCCCACACTTAAGATAAATATTGTCCTCAATGTGAAAGAAAAAGAAATAAAAGTGGTAAAGAAAAGAACAACACAACCTGATAAACAGTGACACAATGCCAGGCAAAGGAGAAGTACAAGAGTTAGCGCTGCAGCACAATCTGAAAAATAAAATCCCAAAACACATGAGTAGTATCTAAAAGAAAAAGAAAAATAACTAAAATAACTAAAATAAAATAAAGAAAGAAGAAACACAGGTTACCTCTTGGGAAGCGCTTGTTTAACGTCATTAGCTCGACGTTGCCTTTTCAGATAAATCAAGGTGGCTTAAAGCAAGAGAAATAGGAGGACGCCTTCTTCTTTTCAAAACAGTTCTTCCTCCTTTCGACAATGGCCTTGGAGTTGTTTCCATCAACATTTTGAACTTAACAAGAGCTTGATTGTCCCAATTGCACCTTGACTCCACTAGGCTATAGTGGTCGCATTCGATCAATAGATGAAAGACCAATCTGTGAAGAAGCTTGGATCTTAGGAGGACCTTTATCTGTTTCAGTAGCTTTACTTTCCAAAAGATCAACATCAACACTGTATAATGGCAGGGGGTCTTTGATAGTTAACATTTCTTGCTTCTTAGCTTGAACAAAATTGATAGGAGCATGGAGATTTGACATTGGGGAAGATTTAGCCTCCTTAAAGACATTAATGGTCACATAATCTCCATCCACTCTCAAGATGAGCTCACCTCGAGGTATATCAATCACAGCTCCAGAAGTGGCCAAAAATGGTCTTCTAAGAATGAGAGGAATATCAGTGTCTTCTTCCATATCCAGCACCACAAAATCAATTGGGAAAATGAATTTGTCCACCTTCACTAAAACATCCTCCACCACCCCACGTGGGTAAGTGATGGATCTATCAGCCAACTATAGTGAAATGTTAGTGGGCTTTGGTTCCTGCATTCCCAATTTCTTAAATACAGAGAAAGGCATCAAATTAATACTAGCACCCAAATCACTTAATGCCTTATCAAAATAAGAGTTACCAATAGTGCAAGGAATAGTAAAACTCACTGGATCTTTCAATTTTGGGGGTAACTTCTTTGAGAGAATAGCGGAACACTCCTCAATTAGACATATCATCCCAAATTCTTCAAGTTTGCGTTTCTTTGTAAGTATTTCCTTTAAAAACTTCACATACTTGGGCATTTGAGAAATGACTTCAACAAACAGAATATTGATCTGTAACTTCTTGAACATCTCCAAGAATTTGACAAATTACTGATCTAGCTGATTGTTCTTGAGCCTCTGAGGGAATGGTGTAACACCCCTACTTTTGGGTTAATTATAATATAGGCCTAAATGTACTATTTTATATTTTCTGTGAGTTATAAGTTGAAATTGACTGTTCCGTGAGTGTATTTGACTATTGTGTGTGATTTGCTCAGAGTCAAGAAAATAATAATTTTCTGGCTGAAAAAATCTTCTTTTAATTATTCAGAGCTGAGGGATCTTACTAAACCAAATTCTGAGTGATATGTATATTAATCTTTTAATTTTTAGGATTTAACTGTGTAATAAAATAATTTTATATTATTATAATATTATTTTATTTGACAAGATTCATTGTCTCAAAAATAGTAGAAATCTACTCCAAAATGATCATGGACCCAGAAAAGTCTGTGGGACCCGCGTTTAGAAAAGCAGTCAACATTTCTGGCTAAACTAAATTCTAAGCCAATAGGAATTAGTCAACAATAGTGGCTTGAATGTTTCTAACTAATAAGGTTTGATCAAATAAAGTGGCAAAGACTTTATTGTGGACCATTGGATGAAAAGCTTGATTAAGATATTTTTTATCATAACCGTTGATCAAATCAATGGTGTGAGAACAATCCTAAATAAATCACTAAGTGATATCCACCTTAGATTACATCAAGGGTTAGGAGTTAAAGTTAAAATCAATGGATAGGATTTAGTCAAATATAATGACTTGACTAGTTACTAAGTAGCTAATTAAACCTAACTTAGTTAACCTAATTGCCTAATTAAGAAACTAAGTGGACTAACCTAGTTATTAATTAGTTATAATCTAATTACTAATTAGATATCTTAATATCATCTAGAAGTCATGACAAAGCATGACATATACAATGACCTCTTAGATTGATTAGTTATGTAATTAGATAATTAAGCAAGTGTAATTAGGAAACCTAACTTAATTAACTAGCTATCTAGTTAACATGTAATTAAACTTTAAGTGAAATCAAACCAAGTCCCTAATCCCCTAGACACCATACAGCCAAGGAGCTTTGGGAGGCTTCTCCAAGCTTCTTGAACCATCTTGTATGACCATTAGGTGACCACTTGGTGACATAGGCCATGTGCCTTCCTAATGTGAACACAATGTGATATTTACTATCCAAACTTATCTCCTAATTTCCCTACACACTCACTCACGGCAGTACCTCTACTTTCACACTCATTATTCACTTTTTCACTCACCTAAAGCTTAGCCATATTTTCTCTCAATTTCCTAAGAACACCAAGCATCTTTTCGTTCCATTTTCTCTCTCAAGTTTCGGCCCTTCACCCCAAATTCACCACCCATCTTCAATAATTTTTCTTCTTAGCTTTTCCTAAACCTAAATTATCTCCTAAACACTTTTCATTTAGAAGGTTTTGTCAAAAACCTACTCCTTCTACTTCAAAATCTAAGTTTTATCCTACTTCCCTAAAAGTAAACTTGTGATTATTTAGTTTCAAATTAAGTTTTTTGATTTTCTAAACTATGATTGTTCCATTGTTTATCATTATTAAGCCTTGTTTGTGATTTTGATAATTGTTTAAGAATTTTAGGGATTTGTTTTGGAGTCCACACGAAAATCAAAGAGGAGGAGACTTGAGGATCTTGTCTTCAAGAGGTAAGAGGGAGATTTAATCTCATCAACCTTGTGTGGTGATGAGAAAATGAATTGTATGTGTGTGAAGAATCCATAAGGACTCATTTGTGTGGTTGTTTAATGCTTTCCTAGTTGTGGTTGATTTTATTTGTATGCATGCCTATAGCTTTAAAAATATGTGTTAATAGATTTATGAATATTAATGTAGGATGTGAATAACATATAAGGATTGCATGAGTGTTCCAAAGAATACAAAGAAGCTCACAACTTCTCCAAGAAAAAGAGAACCAAAATATTCTCAACCATTTTCTAAAATAATGATTTAATGAATCTAGGTAAAATAATAAGTTTGGAAATAATTTAGACATTAGAAAATGATTTAATGATTAGTTGTGAAAGATAGGTTGATTTTGGCCAACATGTCATTTAATGTACATTTGAATTCCAAAGTTATTTTCTAAGCTAGGATAAGTAGCTAATTAGAATCCTAAACTAGAAGAATTTATTATAAGTAAGAATTAAAGAGAACACTTGAAAAGTACTAACGTAGAGCTCACTCTCTAAGTTTTGAAGCGCGTTAGTAAGTTTCAAGGTGTAATTATGGGCTAAGGTTGGGATATGTAGTATTTAGAAAGAAACGTAGAAAATATCATTTAAGCCATTTTTTAGACAAAATGCTGTCAAATTTTTTAAAATCAGACAAATAAAAGAGAAGGTTTCATAATATGTTAATAACGTATGAAAAATATTCTACGTAATTTAAAAGTACTAGAAATAGCTTGCACATATTTGAAATAATGATTTTTAAGCTATACAGTTAAGAAAATGATTTAAAAATCTTACGTGATTGAGAAAACGATTTAAAAACATTACACGATGTTAAAAAATGTCAAAATATATTTACACAATTTAAGAACATTTGTAAAAGCGACGTGATTGTGAAAACGCGATAAAATTTCTATGCGACTAAATGGAATAGTGAGTTTTACTATCGGGCCAAAGTGGTGGACCCGGACATGTTGAGAGATAGTACTGTCAAGTGGAGACATACTATATTTTGGAATATTGAGACTGAGAGTATTTTCATAAATATGATAATATATTGAGAGTAAGGGTATTTTTGTAATTGTGATACTAAATCATGCAAAGAGAGTTGTGTTTTTTTTGTTAAAAATTGGTGATTGATTGACGAGATGAATTACACCGTATTGTGGGTGTGATAGGCGTAGTGTGGTTCATTAATTGAACTTGGAGGCGTTAGTGTGCGAAAAATTCCATATGCGGACAGTTGATAGCTCCTCTGGGCCGTGGTAACGGGCAACACACTAATGATCTCGATAAGCACTATTCTTAATCAAGATCTTGTGGAGACTATTAGGTACAATGCCTGTAGTGCACGGTGTTTTGGACTGTGTACTACTACACAATTTTTGGATTGTGGGTTATAGACACGACGTGGGACAGTGTAATAGTTTGGTTGGGCAGCCTGAGGTACTAATGATTCTTTTCGGATCATTCTCTCTGATGTCTGTGTTTAGCTCCATGGAGTAGGAACGAGTCAGTATGTATTAGCATCCATAATTTGCATTTCAATGTTTATTATAACCTATGATAGCATGTATGATGTGTTAATTTGAGGTACTGTATATGATATGATGATATGTGTTATTGTGATGTTTGTTTGTATTGTTGTTTTCTTTATTGCCATGCTGGTAATGATGTAGATTGTCTCACCTCTCTATACGTATTTCTCTGTATTATTTTTTTATATATCTGTAAAGAGTTTGAGGAAGAGGAAGAGGAATAACCTCTTGACATTCAGTATCCTGAGGAGTGCCAGCCGAGTGAGTAGTGCGAGGACGGCGAGCCATTAGATCACCTTACCATCTGGATTGACCGTATGATCATGGCGTTACCTGGATTCTTTGGTTTTGTGAGATTTGATTTTCATGGAGGCTCGGAGGCCTGGCGACTGCGTGAGGATAGAGGATCGGTAGTCTATGTGGGACATCTGGTTGTGTCTCTGTGTAGAGAGTTTGACGGGGAGATTATATTTACTACTACTCTGTATTTACATCTTGAGTTGCCTTTAACTCTTAGGCGTTATTGGGAAGGGATTTTCTATGCGCCTAGTGAGCTTAGTAGTGAGTCGACAGCACGGACTCAGGTCCGTAGAGCTGCGAGACATCCGGATTTCTGCTATCCGATGATCTCTCTGAGAGTGATCCTTCGGAGGGTTAAGAATCTTCGATGTGCACTTGGGCATGTTATGTTTTAGTATTATGCTGACTTTTTTCTGTTTTATTAAATATTTACAGTTGTAAATTATTTGTATACTTAAGACAAAATCATATGTATATTATGGTGTGTGATTATGTTTTGTCTTATTTTATGTTCCATGTTATTTTATTTAATGTTATCAAGTATAAAAGGAAAAAAATTTACAACTAATATTATTTATGTACCAAATGTTTTATAACTTGGGTAAGATTTTATTTTATTGCAGAAAAATGTGACATCCCTACAAGGGTGTTTCAGAGCCCAAGTTAGAATCTTTTGGGGTTGTGGTTGGGTTTGTTTTTACTTGTGTTGTGTGATTCTCTGTGATTTGTTTCTGAAAGGTTACATCTAACTCTGTTCTGTTGTGATTGAAGAAAAAAATGTTTGGCAGAAGAGGAACGTGTGCAAACGCGGGGCGTAATATGGACCCAATGACTGCAACTACTGAGGCTATGCACCGAATGGCGGAAGTAATTACCCAACAAAATCAACGAGCAGCTCAACAGCAAGATGTAACTGCTGATGCTCTAAATTTATCTGAGTTTAGGCGCAATAACCCACCGCTGTTTAAAGGCGAGTTTGACCCTGAGAAGGCAAGTCTCTGGATCTAAGACTTGGAAAGGGTATTTGAAGGAATTGGGTGAGCAGAAAATAGAAAGGTGACTATGTTGAGAGGAGATGCCGAGAATTGGTGGAGAGGAACCCACTGATTATTACAAGCTGAAGGGACTGAAATTACTTGGGAAGTGTTTAGTGAAGTATTTCTGGAGAAGTACTTTCCTGGTAGTGCCCGACATGCCAAGGAGATGGAATTTCTTGGTTTGCGTCAGGGTAACATGACTGTTGGGGAGTATGCTGCTAAGTTTGAGAGCTTATCACAGTTCTCAAGGTATTTTCAAATTCAACCTGATGAGATATGGAAATGCCGTAAGTTTGAGGATGGACTGAGGGTAGAATTGAGGCAAGCAGTACTACCTATGAGGATGAGGGAATTTCCTGCTTTGATGGATATCTGTCGATAACTCGAGGAGTTGGAGTCATCTCAAGATCCCAGAAATCGCAACTTTGGACCAAACAGGTTCCAAAGAGGAGGGAATAACAGCAATAATTGGTTTCAGCGCAAGCCTTATTCGAGACCACCGGGAAGTCAGCCTCAACGTCCATCTGCTGGGGGAAGTTCTAGTAGTAACAAAACTGGTCAAAATGTGGCGTTTACGCCAAAATGTTTTAAGTGTGGAAAGAGTGGCCATATATCTATGGATTGTTCGATCAGAGGAATGATCTGCTTCAATTGCAGAAAACCTGGACATGTTTCTAGGGATTGCACTCAGCCGGAAAGGAAGCCTGTTGTGAGTAATGTTCATGCTACTTAGCCACGATCTGGAGGGCGAGTATATACGATGACTGGAACTGAAGCTTCTCAGTCTGAAGATCTCATTCAAGGGGAAGGTGTCATTGAAGGTAATCACTTGACTTTTCTATATGATTCGGGTGCAACACATTCATTTATTGCATATGATTGTGTGGAACAGTTGAAACTGCCTGTGTCTTCTCTGAGTTTTCAATTGATTGTTTCTATGCTAACTGCCAAGCCTGTTGTTACATCTAAAATATGTCTGAAATGTCCTATCATTATAAAGGATCATGTGTTTTCGGTCAATTTAATTTGTTTGCCTATTATTGAGATAGACGTAATATTAGGAATGAATTAGTTATCTTCTACCCACATCCTAATAGATTGTGCAAACAAAACCGTAGTTTTTCCTAAGGAAGAAAGTTCTGGATTCTTAATTGTCGTTAAATTCAAGTCATTGTTGAGGGATGGAGCTCAGGGATATATGTTACTATCTTCTTTAGAAGTCAAGGGTGAGAAAGATGTGAACGCTATTCCTGTCGTTAATGAATTTCTAGAGATTTTTCCTGATGATGTACCCGGTTTGCCACCAAAAAAAGAGATCGAGTTCTCTATCGATTTGGTGTCGGGAGCAGGTCCTATTTTGATTACACTATATCAAATATCGCCTGCAGAGTTGGTAGAATTGAAAAAGCAATTGGAGGAACTGTTGGAGAAACAGTTTATGCGACTTAGTGTTTCACCATGGGGAGCACCAGTACTACTAGTCAAGAAGAAGGATGGAACCTCTCGTCTTTGTGTAGATTATCGTCAGTTGAACAAGGTTACAATAAAGAATAAGTATCCACTCCCGAGAATTGATGATTTGATGGATCAGTTGAAGGGAGCCGCCGTTTTCTCTAAGATAGATTTGTGATCATGTTATCATCAGATTCGTGTCAAGGAAGATAATGTACCTAAGACAGCTTTCCGAACTCGTTATGGGCATTATGAGTATCAAGTGATGTCGTTCGGAGTGACGAATGCTCCTGCAATATTCATGGATTATATAAATAGGATTTTTCATCCGTACCTAGATAGATTTGTCGTTGTTTTTATCGATGACATTCTGATCTATTCTCAAAGTCAAGAAAAGCATGCTGAACATCTCAATATAGTTCTCCAGATTTTGAAAGAGAAGAAGTTGTATGCAAAGTTGACAAAATGCAAATTTTGGTTAGAAGAGGTTCAATTTCTAGGCCATGTGATTTCCAAGGAAGGTATTGCGGTAGACCCATCGAAGGTGGAGACCGTGATGGAGGTCCGGAGTTTTGTTGGATTGGTTGGATATTACCGAAGGTTTATTGAAGGTTTTTCAAAAATAGCTGGACCACTTACATAACTTACAAGGAAGAGTCAAGCTTTTGATTGGACAGAGGAACGTGAAGCAAGTTTCTAAGAGTTGAAGAAGAGATTGATGACTGCACCAGTGTTAATTTTACTGAATCCTAACAAATCTTTTGAAGTGTATTGTGACACTTCTTACCAGGGGTTAGGATGTGTGTTGATGCAGAACCGGAATGTAGTAGCTTATGCTTCAAGACAGTTGAAGGTCCATGAAAGGAACTACCCAACTCACGATTTGGAACTAACCGCAGTGGTCTTTGCATTGAAAGTATGGAGGCATTTTTTGTATGGAGCTATGTTCAATGTCTTTAGCAATCATAAGAGTTTAAAATACTTATTTGATCAAAAGGAATTGAACATGAGGTAGAGGCGATGGTTAAAACTCTTGAAGGACTATGATTTTCAGCTTTAATACCATCCAGGAAAGGTGAATATGGTGGCGGATGCCTTGAGTAGAAAAGCGGTTAGTGTTTCTACTATGATGATAAAGGAGGAGGAGCTGATCAACCAATTTAGAGATCTATGGTTGTCAGTGGAATTGGTACCAGGAAAAATTCACCTAAGTAAGGTTGTGATTTTGAATGACTTGCTGGAAGTAATCCGATAAAAATAGGATGAGGATTCGTTTTTTAGAATGGAAAGGAATTTTTGAAGCAAGGTCATAAGGCGACGGTGGAGGAAGGATCTGATGGAATCTTAAGATTTGAAGGAAGAATTTGTATACCTGATGATCCCGATCTTAAGAAAGTAATTTTGGATGAAGCTCACACTAGCAAATTAAGTATGCATCTAGGGATGACTAAGATGTATCAAGATTTAAAGCGAATGTTTTAGTGGCCCAGAATGAAGAGAGATGTGGTGGAACGTGTAGCGTCTTGTCTTGTTTGTCAGAAGGTAAAAGTGGAACATCAAAGGCCTACCGGTATGTTACGACCTTTAACTATTCTAGAGTGGAAATGGGATAGTATCTCGATGGATTTTGCTACTGAATTGCCAAGGACGAGGAAGGGTCATGATTCTATATGGGTTATAGTTGATAGGCTTAAGAAGTCAGCGCACTTTTTACCAATCAATTTAAGTATTCGTTGGAACGATTACCCCAGATGTACATCAGCGAAATTGTTAGACTTCATGGTGTACCCACAAGTATAGTTTCTGATAGAGATCCGAGGTTTACGTTAAGATTCTGGCGAAGTTTACAAGAAGCCATGGGAACTAAACTGCGAGAGCTTTATTGTGTGTCAAATGGAGAGAACAATTCAGTCGTTGGAAGACTTGTTGCGTGCTTGTGTGTTAGAACAACAAGGGAGTTAGGATGAATTCCTATCTTTGATAGAATTCACTTACAATAATAGTTTTCACTCAAGTATAGGGATGGCACCCTATGAAGCCCTATATGGATGACGATGCCAAACACCTTTGTGTTGGTATCAGGATGGGGAAAGTATGACCATTGGGCCTAATCTTGTGCAACAGACTACGAAAAAAGTGAAAATGATTCAGGAGAAAATGAGGACGACTCAAAGCAGACATAAGAGCTATGCTGATAAGTGAAGGCGACCTCTTGAATTTGAGGAAAGTGAGCATGTGTTCTTAAGAGTAACGCCTACGACTGGTGTAGGAAGGGTTATCAAATCCAGAAAACTCACTCTTAAATTTATAGGGCCTTATCAAATTATTCGTCGGATTAGTCTTGTAGCCTACCAAATAGCTTTACCATATTTCCTATCCAATCTACATAATGTACTCCATGTGTCTCAACTGAGGAAATATATTCCCGATCTAATGCATGTTATATAGCCAGATGAAGTGCAACTGAAAGATAATTTGACATATGAAACACTTCTTGTTAAGGTTGAGGACAGGAGAGTGAAGCAGCTTCGAGGGAAGATGATTGAGCTGGTAAAGGTAATATGGAATGATGTAACGGGAGATGCTACATGGGAGCTAGAAGATAGGATGAGGGAGCAATACCCTCAATTATTTTGAGGTACGAAAAATTTCGGGGACGAAATTCTTTTTAGTAGGGGAGAGTTGTAACACCCTAACTTTTGGGTTAATTACAATATAGTCCTAAATGTACTGTTTTATATTTTCTGTGAGTTATAAGTTGAAATTGACTGCTCCGTGAGTGCATTTGACTGTTGTGTGTGATTTGCTCCGAGTCAAGAAAATAATAATTTTTTGGCCGAAAAAATCTTATTTTAATTATTCAAAGCTGGGGGATCTTACTAAACTCAATTCCGAGTGATATGTATATTAATCTTTTAATTTTTAGGATTTAACTATGTAATAAAATAATTTTATATTATTATAATATTATTTTATTTGACAGTACTTACTGTCTCAAAAATAATAAAAATTTGCTCCAAAATGACCATGGACCGGGAAAAGTCTGTGGGACCCGTGTTTAGAAAAGCAGTCAACGTTTCTGACTAGACTAAATTCTAAGTCAATAGAAACTAGTCAACAATAGTGGCTTGAATGTTTCTAACCAATAAGGTTTGGTCAAATAAAGTGGCAAAGACTTTATTGTGGACCATTGGATGAAAAGCTTGATTAAGATATTTTTTATCATAACCGTTGATCAAATCAGTGGTGTGAGAACAATCCTAATTAAATCACTAAGTGATATCCACCTTAGATTACATCAAGGGCTAGGAGTTAAAGTTAAAATCAATGGATAGGATTTAGTTAAATATAATGGCTTGACTAGTTACTAAGTAGCTAATTAAACCTAACTTAGTTAACCTAATTGCCTAATTAAGAAACTAAGTGGACTAACTTAGTTATTAATTAGTTATAATCTAATTACTAATTAGATATCTTAAGATCATCTAGAAGTCATGACAAAGTATGACATATACAATGACCTCTTAGATTGATTAGTTATGTAATTAGATAATTAAGTAAGTATAATTAAGAAACCTAACCTAATTAACTAGCTATCTAATTAGCATGTAATTAAACTTTAAGTGAAATCAAACCAAGTCCCTAATCTGCTAGACACCACACGGCCAAGGAGCTTTGGGAGGCTTCTCCAAGCTTCTTGAACCATCTTGCATGACCATTAGGTGACCACTTGGTGACATAGGCCATGTGCCTTCCTAATGTGAACACAATGTGATATTTACTATCCAAACTTATCTCCTAATTTCCCTACACACTCACTCACGGCAGCACCTCCACTTTCACACTCATTATTCACTTTTTCACTCACCTAAAGCTTAGCCTTATTTTCTCTCAATTTCCCAAGAACACCAAGCATTTTTTTCTTTCCATTTTCTCTCTCAAGTTTCGACCCCTCACCCCAAATTCACCACCCATCTTCTATAATTTTTCTTCTTAGCTTTTCCAAAACCTAAACTATCTCCTAAACACTTTTCGTTTAGAAGGTTTTATCAAAAACCTACTCCTTCTACTTCAAAATCCAAGTTTTATCCTACTTCCCTAAAGGTAAACTTGTTCCATGGTTTATCATTATTAAGCCTTGTTTGTGATTTCACTAATTGTTTAAGAATTTTAGAAATTTGTTTTGGAGTCCACACGAAAATCAAAGAGGAGGAGACTTGAGGATCTTTTCTTCAAGAGGTAAGAGGGAGATTTAATCTCATCAACCTTGTGTGGTGATGAGAAAATGAATTGTATGTGTGTGAAGAATCCATAAGGATTCATTTGTGTGGTTGTTTAATGCTTTCCTATTTGTAGTTGATTTTATTTGTATGCATGCCTATAGCTTTAAAAATATATTGCATGTGTTTATAGATTTATGAATATTAATGTAGGATGTGAATAACATGTAAGGATTGCTTGAGTGTTCCAAAGAACACAAAGAGGCTTATGACTTCTCGAAGAAAAAGAGAACCAAAATGTTCTCAACCATTTTCTAAAATAATGATTTAATGAATCTAGGTAAAACAATGAGTTTGGAAATAATTTAGACATTAGAAAATGATTTAATGATTAGTTGTGAAGGGTAGGTTGATTTTGGCCAACATGTCATTTAATGTATATTTGAATTCCAAAGTTATTTTCTAAGGTAGGTTAAGTAGGTAATTAGAATCCTAAATTAGAAGAATTTATTATAAGTAAGAATTAAAGAGAACACTTGAAAAGTACTAACGTAGAGCTCACTCTCTGAGTTTTGAAGTGCGTTAGCAAGTTTCAAGGTGTAATTATGGGCTAAGGTTGAGATATGTAGTATTTAGAGCGAAACGTAGAAAATATCATTTAAGCCATTTTTTAGACAAAATGCTGTCAAATTTTACTAAAATCGGACAAATAAAAGAGAAGGTTTCATAATATGTTAATAACGTATGAAAAATATTCTATGTAGTTTAAAAGTACTAGAAATAGCTTGCACATATTTGAAATAATGATTTTTAAGCTATACGGTTAAGAAAATGATTTAAAAATCTTACGTGATTGAGAAAACGATTTAAAAACATTACGCGATGTTCAAAAAAGTCAAAATATATTCACGCGATTTCAGAACGTTTGTAAAAGCGATGTGATTGTGAAAATGTGATAAAATTTCTACCTGACTAAATGGAATAGTGAGTTTTACTGTCGGGCCAAAGTGATGGACCCGGACATGTTGAGAGATAGTACTGTCAAGTGGAGACATACTATATTTTGGAATATTGAAACTAAGGGTATTTTCGTAAATATGATAATATATTGAGACTAAGGGTATTTTTGTAATTGTGATACTAAATTATGCATAGAAAGTTATGTCAATTTGGTTAAAAATTGGTGATTGATTGACGAGATAAATTACACCGTGTTGTGGGTGTGATAGGCGTAGTGTGGTTCATTAATTGAACTTTGAGGCGTTAGTGTGCGGAGAATTCCACATGCGGATAGTTGGTAGCTCCTCTAGGTCGCGGTAACGGGCAACACACTAATGATCTCGATAAACACTATTCTTAATCAAGATCTTGTGGAGACTATTAGGTACAATGCTTGTAGTGCACGATGTTTTGGACTGTGTACTGCTACACGATGTTTTGGACTGTGGGCTATAGACATGACGTGGGACAGTGTAATAGTTTGGTTGGGTAGCCTGAGGTACTAATGGTTCTTTTCGGATCATTCTCTCTGATGTCTGTGTTTAGCTCCATGGAGTAGGAACGAGTCAGTATGCATTAGCATCCATAATCTACATTTCAATGTTTATTATAACCTGTGATAGCATGTATGATGTGTTAATTTGAAGTAATGTATTGTCGTTTTCTTTAATGCCATGCTGGTAATGATGTAGATTGTCTCATCTCTCCATACGTATTTCTCTGTATTATTTTTTTATATATTTGTAAAGAGTTTGAGGAAGAGGAAGAGGAACAGCCTCTTGACATTCAGTATCCTGAGGAGCGCCAGCCGAGTGAGCAGTGCGAGGACGGCGAGCCATTAGATCACCCCTACCATTTGGATTGACCGTGTGATCATGGCGTTGCCTGGATTCTTTGGTTTTATGAGATTTGATTTTCATGGAGGCTCGAAGGCCTGGCGACTGCGTGAGGATAGAGGATTGGTAGTCTATGTGGGACGTCTGATTGTGTCTCTGTGTAGAGAGTTTGACGGGGAGATTATATTTACTACTACTCTGTATTTACATCTTGAGTTACCTTTGACTCTTAGGCGTTATTGGGAAGGGATTTTCCATGCGCCTAGTGAGCTTAATAGTGAGTCAACAGCACGGACTCAGGTCCGTAGAGCTGCGAGACATCCGGGATTTCTGCTATCCGATGATCTCTCTGAGAGTGATCCTTAGGAGGGTTAGGAATCTTCGATGTGCACTTGGGCATGTTATGTTTTAGTATTATGCTGACTTTTTTTGTTTTATTAAATATTTGCAGTTGTAAATTATTTGTATACTTAAGACAAAATCATATGTATATTATAGTGTGTGATTATGTTTTATCTTATTTTATGTTCCGTGTTATTTTATTTAATGTTATCAAGTACAAAAGGAAAAAATTTTACAACTAATATTATTTATGTACCAAATGTTTTATAACTTGGGTAAGATTTTATTTTATTACATAAAAATGTGACATCCCCACAAAAGTGTTACAAATGGGATCTTAGCATATGGTGATGGTTCATAAACTGTGCTTTGCTCACGATCTTTCTTTGCTCTCTGCCACTTCGGTTATTTCTTCTTAACCTCTCTTTTATTGACATCTTGAATTAAAACATCTTCAATAAGGACATCATTTTTCTTTGTCTCAATTCTTGATGAGCTAGGTGCTTCAGTTGCTTTCTCATCTTCATGCACTGACTGAAAAAGAGTATCTCTAGGCTTTGATAATTCCTTCTTCTGGGAGAACTTTCCAAGTTCCTTACCACTTCTCTGGAAAATTGCATGGGCCTGTTCCCTTGGATTAGTCTCAGGAGTGCTAGGCAATGTCCTTGGTGCCCTCGCTGTCATCAATGTAGTCAGCTGACTGATCTGAGTCTCCATATTCTTCATTCTGGCATCGAAATTCTGCATGTACTTCATAACTAGATCTTCAAAACTTGGCTTCTCTGTAGGTGCTAAACCAAGAGGTGGTGGTGGAGCTCTCTGTTGATTCTGCTGATAGCCTTACTGATTTCCCCATTTGAAATTCGGGTGGTCCCTCCTACCAGGATTGTACATATTTGAATACGGATTGTACTGCTGTTGGTTGGAATTGCTAACAAAATTTACTCCTTAAGGCTTAGGGGCAAATGGACTACCAACTTGATAATTTGCACTTATATGACCCTGTCCTCCACATGCCTCACAGATGATAGGTGAAGTTACACTATTTGTCACCATCAGTGTCTCAACCTTCTTCGTCAAAGCTTCCAATTGAATCAGAATGGCTGTAGAAGAATCAACAACATGCACACCTGCTTGCTTCTTAGGAGCTTGGCTCTCATTTTGTCACTGATAACTATTTAGTGTCATTTCTTCAATCAATGCTTGGCTCTCAGTAGGTGTTTTCCTCTATATTGTACCTCCCGCAACAGCATCAATGAGTGAAAGGTTTGCAGGTGACAAACCATTATAAAAAGTCTAAATCTGCTGCCATACGGGAAATCCATGATGTGGACATCTCCTCAACAACTCTTGAAAGTGCTCCCAAGCTTCATAAAGAGTGTCTATTTCAAATTGCACAAAAGAAGATATATCATTCCTTAACTTAGCAGATTTAGAGTGAGGAAAATACTTAGCCAGAAACTGCTGTGTCAATTGATCCCAAGTAGTGATGAAACCCCTCGATAGTGACGTTAACCATTGGCTTGCTCTGTCCCTAAGAGAGAAAGGAAAGAGTCGTAATCGGATTGCATTATTTGTCACTCCATTGTACTTGATAGTATCACACAACTGCAAAAACCTGGTCAAATGTTGATTTGCATCATCCGAAGGCAATCCACCAAACTGAACTGAATTCTGAATCATTGAGATTAATGCTGGTTTAATTTCAAAATTATTTACCGCCACAGTTGGTCTTATAATACTTCCTCCATACCCTTCAGCAGTGGGCATAGAGTACTCAAACATGGTCCGCTCTACTGGGTTAGCTCTTTCTTCATGGTTGGCTTCAACAACTGGTTGCCCTCCATCCTGTTTATGTCTTCTGCCACAGCTGCAATAAAAGACTGCTTCTTTAACCTGTGAGCTATTTTCTCAATTTCTGGATCAAAAGCCAAATTAGGACACTGAGATCGAGTAAACATAAACAAGAAATAGAAGTGAAAAATTAAATAAAAATAAAAATAAAATAAAATAAAATAAAATAAGAAATAAAAATTAAAATAAGATATAAACAAAAAATGAAAATTAAGTAAAAATAAAATAAAATAAAATAAAAAATAAAAATAAAAATAAAATAAGGAATAAAAGAAAAAGGGCGTCTAAATTAACTAGAGTTTTTCGCTTCTAATATTACTAAACTTATTCCCCGACAGCAACGCCAAAAACTTGGTGCGCGTAAAATACACTAAGAACAAGTGCACTATATCGCCAAGTAATATAGGACTTGAGTCCCAGTTATCGATCCCCCGAGGAATAATTGGTAATTACTAAATTCGTTAAACTCTTTGTTATTCAGACAATTGAAAGTGTATGAAGAAATTCAAATTAAAACCAAAATAAACAAATAAAGAAAAATAATGAACAATTAAATAAAGAAAATATAATCAATGAAAGATAAATTAAGGCGCAAGATTCACTTGAATCCAATTATTCAGATTTTCTTTCAACTATGATCAAGGTAATTCTTTTGTCAATATTCTCTTATTTGCTATTGAATCCCAATGGTCATGGATGAAACAATATTCTATTCCTAATTTAATTCACCTATTTGGTCATGTAGTTGAATTAGATTATCTGAGTTGTGATAGCTTGTTAATCCTGTAATTGTTATAATCATCTAAGTTGTGACAACTTATTGATTCAAAATAGTTTTTTTTCTTTGTCTTCAAATTTTCATTTTTTTTGAAATAAAACAAATCACCATTTGATAAAGACTTAAAATTCATTTTTTTAGATAAATTTAAATTTAAAAAATTAGTAACAAACTTGATAAATAATGGACAACGTCTCTAGTGTGACGTCGAGCTTCACCTATTCGAATCTTAACGAGATTAACTGAGTCGCAATGATTTGTTAATTCAAATTTTTTAAAATAAAAAATTATTATTTTTAATTAAAATTAACCAACCCACACTTATTTTTAAAGAATTACGTGACTTTGAATTTTCTATTGCACTAGGGGATACGTAGGAATGGAACACTTATTCCGTCAAGCCAAAAATTAATTTCATAATTTATTTGTCAATTCCATTTATTTATTTATTGTTTTAAAAAAGTTAAAATAAATATTTTCAACAGTTATAAAAATTTACACAATTAACTTAAAGTACTACCTTAGGATGGGTGTGTTAGGAATGCTGTAAGATTAAGTTTCTACCCTTCCTTACATATAACTAACTTCCGAATTTGATATGGTTTTAAAGAGTATTTTTCTTAGGTTTTTCTCATTTTTACTAATAAAAAAATAAAATTGGTGGTGACTCCCTATTTTTTTTAATTTAAGTTGCTATCCCACCGCGATCCCCACCGCAATCCCAACGCTATCACATTTGGCATTTTCCACGTGGACAAAAAAAATTAAAAAAACTACTTATAGGGCACTTATCCCATTTCACGTGATTCTCGCACTCCTCCCAAAGACACGTGCATTTCATATGCCTACTCGAGAGTGTAGCATAACATTGGAAGACATCAGTATCAATTAGCTTATTTATAGGCTAAATGTTTGCTTCTTATCTATGAATTAGTAGTCGTTGTGGGACTTTGGTGTTGGCAAGACTAAGCGACTAAGTAAGGCAACAAGGTACTTTTGTTCGATGTGGGACTTTGATATTGATAAGGCAAAGCAATTAAGTAATATAACAAGGTATCTTTGTTCAATGTGAGACTTTAATATGAAGGCATTTTAATTGATTTATTAATCTAATTTATATATTATATTTTCTTAAAAACTAAAAAGAAAGAAAGAAAAGTGTTTATTTTATACAGTATATAGATAGATAATTTAACAAAGTTTTAATTCTTAGTTTCACATATAGATGCTAATGATATAGCTACCATATGCTAAATAACAAGTGAACTGCTACCTCGTTGCTGTAGCATACATATATAAATGTGGATTGAAGAAGTGAGTTGTTACCTCACCGAGAGATTCATATAACTATGTAACAGTTATAAGAAGTGAATAAAGCAATTTGAATAATTTTAAAAGTGATTAATATTCTATTTTAAAATGAAAAAGGTGAAAGAGTCATGAGTCGTGTTTCTTTTGTCACAGTGTCTGTAGTATTTATGGATAAATGAAGTTTATATATTTCCTGGTGCACTAGAAAATGATGGAGTACTAGGAAATGGTTTTGCTGCACACACACACACACACACACACACACACACACACACACACATATATATATAGAGAGAGAGAGAGAACGTAGAAGATAATTAGACATTATTTGCATAAGCGAACTGAATATATATTGTTTATTCAAATCTGTAATGCCCTTGATGAAAATATTTTCACAACTCACAAGACAATTTAGCAAGTCAATTTCCACTATGAAAACTCAAATGTGACTTGATAAGTGTATAGTATCAAATATTGAACATGAGATAGAACATGAATTACGTAGATGACATGCATCTGACATTGTGAGTTAAAAATATGATATTGATTTGAGATTGGAGTTTAAGCAGTTTTACTCTTGTGGTGGATAAAGTTTTCAATGTGAAGTGTTGAGTACAAGTATAAAGAAAAGTTTCGATCCAGGTGGTGTCCGTGCATAGTATATTTTCATTCCTCGTTGCTGTAGCATACATATATAAATGTGGAACTAGGTAGCAGGTCACTTGTTATTTAGTATACGTTAGCTATAGCATTAGCATCTATATGTGGAACTAAGAATTAAAGCTTTGTTATTTTATCTATCTATATAATATATAAAATAAACTCTTTTTATTCTTTCTTTTTAGTTTTTAAGAAAATATAATATATAAATTAGATTAATAAATCAATTAAAATGTCTTCACATCAAAGTCTCACATCAAACAAAAGTATTTTGTTATACTACTTAATTGCTTTGTCTTGCCAATACTAAAGTCTCACATTGAGCAAAGGTACCTTGTTGTCTTACTTAGTTGTTTTGTCTTACTAACACCAAAGTCTCACATTGACTACTTCATAGATTAGAAGCAAACATTTAACCTATAAATAAGTTAATTGATACTAATGCCTTCCAATGTTATGGTGCACTATTTAGTAGGCATATGAAATGCATGTGTCTTTGGGAAGAGTGTGAGAATCACATGAAATAGGTTAAGTGTCTTACAAGTATTTTTAAATTTTTTTTGTCCATGTGAAAAATGTCAAATGTGTTGGTGTTTTGAACCAAAAAAACGCTATCCTACATGGTGTATCCACGTAAAAAATGTCATGTAGGATGATGCATCCTAATAGTTGGTGTAATCCACATGGATGCGCCACCTAGTTTGACGCATTCTATGTGGACCAGAAATTATTAAAAAAATATCGCGTTGGACAAAAGGGTGATATTTTGATATATAATTTCAAAATAGTGATATTTTGATAAATAGTTTTTAAAAAGTAGTAATTTGGTAAATAGTTTAAAAAATGACATTTTGATAAATAGTTTTGCCATCAGTGGTAGTTTGATAAAAAAAAAGCCATTTACGTTTCTCCCAACTATGCTAGGCTAGATCTAATTTTGGTTAATAGTGATATCGAAGCCCTAGAGTTGACTATGTTTATTTGATGTGAATGTTATTTTCCCTTTCTTAGTAGAGATTATTTGCGTTCTTCTATTCTTATTGTTTATGATTCATGTTTTGATTTGTTTAGGGTGCACAACTAAATAGATCTTAACATGTTTTTAATGCTAGTTTAGGAATTCATTAACTAGCAGAAACTAAATTTTCCTAAGCCTAGTAGCAAATCAAGGATAGTAGGAAGGTTCCTATCATCTTTGGTAGGAACACAACATTAATTTGAATATTTATTCTCCTAGTGAGTGTTGCTTAAAATAACTTAATATTTTTCCCATCTTAATCTAGTCATGAATGAGTTCAGATAAAGTAGGTGTTTATGTTTAGAGTTTAGGTAGTGACCAAAACTCATGCCTAATGATAAACTGAGGAAAGATGAGGGTAGTACAAGTTAGAACATCGGCTATCTATGACTATTAGTTTCAAGTAGAGAATGGGGAATAACTTTGAAATCAAGCAATCATAAATGATATGTCTTATATTATTGACGGTCTAGTAGTGGAGATTAATCATTTAACCAATCTGATTACTATTTTTTCACCAACTCAACCTTTACTATCTACTTTTATTATTTAATTCATTTTTCATTAGTTTATTTAGTTTTTGTTGTTTATTTTGTTTACTTTCTATTGCTAATCGAAAACCTCCTTTGTGTTTGTGTTTGGTAAGCTTCATAAAGAAAACGACCACAATCTTCTACAGAAATGACTCTTGCTCACCACTAAACTAAATATAATATCTATACTGCAAATAAATTGGCAAGATTAAAATTTGGTGGACTAATCAACTACAATTCATTAAGTTTCTAGCCATTGCCGAGGACGTGAATTTAGCAACCATCACAAGGCATAAAAACCAACCTAAAAAAATGCCAGACTGTGATCCTAATACTATTAAGGAGGTGCAACAGTTCATAGGTTGGATTTTGGCTCAAACCAGGTTCATGGTAAAGTCCACTTATATGGCCCTCCCTTTCTTCGAATTGCTTAAAAAGGAAAAAAAGACTTTATATGGACTCCAGAATATGATGAAGCCTTCTAGGTGAGCCTATACTTGGTTGCCACCGCACCCATCTAAACCAAGCCAATGCTAGGGAGAGCCTATACTTGTATTTATCAGTTAATAATGAAGCAATAAGCTAGATCCTCGTCAACCTTTGAAAATATTTTGTTTTATGATAAAATGTTAAAAGAAAACCTGGTTTAATAGCTTTTAACCATTACCTCACTAACTGCAGGAGGTGTAGCTCTTGTTTGAACTATAGAAGATCTGGATTCTTCTAGTTGCTGCTACCAAAGTTATATGACGTAAAGAGTAGTTGGAAATAATGCATCACTTTAATTGAAGCTGAAAGGGTCATCACTTCAAAGTTCCCACTTCAGGGTGCGTACAATTTAAAATCTTCTATTTTATAAAGGTGATTCCCTACTTTAATTGTGTCCAATTCTTTATTTTTTCAAATTACTATTATTAATTACTCATCTACAGATTCAAAGAAAAATAAAATGGACAAAATAATAAATACATCTTATTAATTATTTAAAGATTTAAAGAAAAACATAATAAAATAGTAACATCTTATTAATCATTTAATTAAACAATAAAGAAAAGTATAAAATGCATACAAAAATCTAAATATTTCTTACCTTCAAATGATAATTGTTTTCAAACATTTCTTAACTTTTTTACAATATAATTATAATTTACTTCAAACACTTGTTATTTCTATTTATTTTTATCTTAACAAAAGAAAATACAAATTCATAGATACGAACGGGACAAATTTAGAGGAACCGGATGCCATCCACTAATATTTATTTAGCTTCTATGTTTATGAAAAACTACTCATTAGGTGTGCAATTCATGGGTTATTTGGTCTAATAACTTCATAACTAAATAAACAAAACGTTTTAAAGATATAAGTTAGAGAGAATAATAACAAATTAAAAGTATTTAGTATAAGAAGAGGCTAATCATATTTTTCACTTATTTAGATTAAAAGAAGTATAGTTGAAAAATTTTATACCAATTTAATTAGTAAACCCTAATTTGGTGCTCGAAATGTTAGTGACATTAAATTGGCCTTTAAATGATGATTTTTTGTTATCGCATGACTAGATTTAGTCCCAGTAAAGGTAAATTTTAGACTATTTTAATTTCAAAAACATTTTATTCAAGGACCGTCTGAAAATCTTTCAAGGACCAAAATAAGAGTTATAGAAGAATTTATTGATATAAAAAAGAGATCATGCTCAACTCTAATAAAAGCATAATACATTTAATTTTAAGAAAAGTTATTTATATATCATATTTTTTTTATAATTTTGACCCCCTCAATCGTTAATTCTTGGATCTTTCCCAGGGTACGCAGATCCTGTCAGTACGCTGATACATATAAGGGTTCCAAATAATAACACAATACTTTAATATATTCCTATTATGGCTGAAATACTTCGATATATTCTAAGGGAATCTACATCGTCACTTTTTCATATGTGCATTAGTAATTACATGATTAACACCGTGCGATGCGTAGAGTTATAAAAAAGATAGTTAACAATTGAAGTTTTAAATTATGCAGTAAGATATATTAATAAATTATAGAGAATATATTAATGAAGATTCAAGTTTTGAGCTATTTATAAAAAATTAAAAAATATTTAAAAATTATAATAAGATATTAATGATTTGTTTCAATAAATAAGATATTAATGATGGTCAAGATAAATAAGATATTAATGAAACTTTAAATTATGAGTTGTTTGTAATAAGATAGTAATAAAATTGAAATTTTAAATCTATCCTTATATAACAAATTAGAGTATATTGTTTTAAAAGTGAATTAATTAATCTCTTAAGTTACTTTCCCTTTAAAAGTAACACATGTCATTCTTAGTTTTTTTTTTTTTAAATTTCAAATTCAAATTATTTTTTTAACTAATTATGTATATCGTTTTTTATTTTAATAATTTTGAATTTTTTTAATTTACATTTTTTAAATTCTATCTGAATAAATTAATTATATATATTTAAATAATTTTAAACATTTTTCTCTTTTAATCTATATTTTGTATTTCTATTTAAATTTAATAAAAAATCTATACAATACTTAAGATACTTATTAGTTTTTAATAATAATTTATTATGCATCACACATGTTGTAAGAAAATTGTGACATATATAGTGTCACAAGCTAAAACTGTAACTTGACAAAATTTTACAAATATTATTCCCCTTTTATCTGTTACATTGATTGATAGATATTAATCCTTCAAGAGTAATGAATTCAGAGTACCCGACAACTTTTGCAGAAATTTACTACGTAGACAGCAAATAAATTTGGCACATAAATGAATACCCAGCTTGCTTCACGAAAAGTAATAATATATTAATAATAACTGAAGAAACTAAATTCTGTTCTGCTATTTTGGTTAGTTTTAAGTCAGTAGTTTGTTATAACTAACTGACATAGACTTGTATAAATAGCTATTAGCTATTATGAAATAACTAATTCTTTCAGTTGAATGAAAAGCTACTGCTATGCATATTCAGATAATTCATTGATATGATTTTCACATGGTATCATAGAGCGTTGAAGATCCTGGAAGTTCCTTTTTTTTGTTGCACCTAATCTCCTGATCCATCATGATGAAAGATTCTGAGGTCAAAGATAACGAAGAGAAGATCACAGGTAATGAAAACCACATTGATGTTATGTCCCCATATTATCTTCATGCTTCGGATCATCCTGGACAAGTGTTTGTCGGTGACTTCCTCCATGATGGCAATTATGGAGAGAGGGTCAATGACATGAGCAATGCATTATACGCAAAGAATAAAATTGGTTTTGCAGATGGCTCGATTCCTATGCCAAAGGCTGATTCACCTTATCTTGCTCATTGGATGAGGTGTAATGCCATGGTAAAAGGATGGCTTAAAAGTGGCATGGATAAAGAAACCCGATTGTAAGGTATGCTAACACTGCACAAGAAATATGGGCAGATCTTGCAGAAAGATTTGCAAAGGGCAGTGCCCCACGGGTCTATGAACTGAGGCGTGCCATAGCCATGCTCAAGCAAGAAAAGCTATCAGTCCCTGCATACTACACAAAATTAAAGGGACTGCGGGATGAAATTCATTCAATTTCACCATGGCCCAAATGTACATGTGGGGGATGCAAGTGTGAAGTCCAAAAGAACCTCACCAAGATGCAAGAAAGAGAGCAGCTTTATGACTTCTTGATGGGACTTGATGATGTGTTCAACACAGTCAAGTCACAAATTCTCAGCATGGCACCAACCTTCTCCCTTGGTCATGCGTATCACTTGGTGGCGAAGATGAGCGAAAAGGATCATCTCACCATGCACAAACCACCATTGAGACAACAACTTTCCAAGTCCAAGGCACCGGATATTTTGCGAAGACAAAAAAGGTAGCAAGAAGGAAAGGCCCCTTTGTCAAAGATAGGACACACACAAGAAGAGTCTTTGGGAAATTGTTGGTTACCCACGGGATTGGAGGAAACCAAAGAAAGAAAGATAGATCTTGGAACAACAAGAAACCAGGGTTCAAAGCGTACTCAAGTAACTACGGAGATAGCCTGCATCAGAGTCTAACCATGCAAAGCAATATGAAAGGTTAATACAAAGAATTAAAGATGGATCATGAACCTGGAATGAAGCACAACATAGCAAAGCTCTTGTTAATATGGCAGGTAACCTTAGTTTCAAGAAACCTTGGGTAATAGACTCTGGTGCAACAGAGCACATTACTTGTGATGCAAAAATGCTACAAGAGATCAATCTATCTCATCAGCATTCAGTGCATATTCCTAATGGTACGCATGTACCAGTAAAAGGCTTTAGAACATCAAGCCTGCAAAATGGTTTAAAACTTGAAAATGTCCTGCATATTTCATGATTTTAAATGTAACCTTATCTCTCGTTAGCAAACTAACAAGAAAGCACAATTGTGCAATAACTTTCTTGCTAACTCTTGTGTGATACAGACTTACATTCGAAGATCCTGATTGGGAAGGGTAGGCATCAAGATGGCTTATACTTGCTAGAACCAATTCAAAGATAACAAACAAGCAATGAAAGTAGGCAAATGTGTGATCACCTATGGCATGCTCGGCTTGGACATGCCTCAGAAACTAAAATCAGGCATATAGGCTTAGACTTAGTTAAGAATACAAATATGAAATACTGTGATTCTTGTATGAGGGCAAAACAAACTAGATTGCCTTTTCCTTTGAGTTCAATAAAATCCAATTCATGTTTTGATCTTATACATTGTGATATATGGGGTCCCTATAACACAGCTTCTTTAACTGGAGCACATTATTTTTTATCCATTGTTGATGATTTCAGTAGAGGGATCTGGGTGTATCTAATGAAATATAAATCTGAAGTTGAGTTTCTTTTACCTATGTTTATTTCAATGATAGAAACTCAATTTGAAAAGAGGATTAAGAGGGTAAGATCTGACAATGGTTTGGAGTTTACTTCTAGATATATGCAAGATTTTTATGCAGATAAAGGGATTGTGATGGAACTAAGCTGCACTTACACACCACAACAGAATGGTGTGGTGGAGAGGAGACATAGACATATCCTGGAAACTGCTAGGGCTATGAGATTCCATGCTGGCCTGCCCATCAGATTTTGGGGTGAATGTGTACTTTCTGCTGTACACATCATTAATCGTCTACCTTCAAAGGTAATAGATGGTAAGACTCCTTTTGAAGTTTTATACAATAAGAAACCTGACTATACACATTTAAAAGTCTTTGGTTGTCTAGTATATGCTTTAAAGCATAGAAGATAAGGGAAGTTTGATGAAAGGGGGAGTCCTTGTATCTTTATAGGCTATCCCCTAGGGCAAAAAGGATACAAACTCTATGACACTATCACTAAGGAGACATTTGTGTCAAGAGATGTTACATTTGTTGAAGAAGAATTTCCATACAAGAGGGTTGAAACTGAGAAATCTCAGCAACCTCAACCTGTTCAGTGGGAAGATCTTTCACAAGAAATGCAACAAAGCTCTTCTCCTAAACAAATAGACAACTTAAATGATTATAGTCCAGAACATGAAAATATACAAGGTGATACTGATATAGGAAATACAGAATGTAGAAATCACATAGAACAAAGGAATGTAGGAGTGAGAGTTAGGCAACTGCCAAGTCACTTGAAGGACTATGAAGTAAGTTTGCCACCTTCTATAGCTGTTCCTACTTCTGAAAATCCTACACCTTACCCTTTATCAAACTATGTGTATTACAATAAGTTTTCAAATGCTTACAATACTTACCTTCATCGCCATCTCTTCACAAGATGAGCCTAGATCTTATTCACAGGTTGTAAAGTATAAACATTGGAGAGAAGCTATGAAGAAGGAAATTGAAGCTTTAGAGAGCAATGAAACCTGGACCTTGATAGACCTTCCACAGGGCAAAAATGCAGAGATTCTAAATGGATTTACAAAATTAAGTATCAACCAAATGGCCAGGTTGAAAGATACAAGGCCAGGCTAGTTGCTCGAGGCTTCACTCAAATAGAGGAGAGGACTTCCATGAAACTTTTGCTCCAAGTAGCAAAATTGGTAACCATTAGGACTCTTCTCACCAATCTGCTAGAGGATGGATTGTGCATCAGCTTGATGTTAACAATGCCTTCCTCCATGGAGATTTAACAGAAGAAATCTATATGAAAGTGCCTCAAGGCTTTGCAAAGAAAGGTGATCTTAGAGTTTGCAAACTCAAGAAATCATTATATGGCTTGAAACAAGCATCCAGAAATTGGTACCGTAAATTCACTAAAGCTTTGGAGAAGATAGGATTCCATCAATCTCGGGCAGATCACTCTCTATTCACATATAATAAACAGGGAGTTTTTCTTGCAGCCTTGATATATGTAGATGATGTTATTCTAGTGGTAACAATTCAAATTTTATGCAACAGTAAAGACATACTTGGACAGAGAATTTAGCATCAAAGATTTAGGAGCTTTGAAGTACTTTCTAGGAATTGAGGTTGCACGATCCTCAAAGGGAATCATGCTAAACCAGAGAAAATATGCTATTGACATCCTGAAAGAAACCGAATGCAGAATTGCAGACCAAGCGATTTCCAATGGAGCAACACCTGCAACTTAAGGCCAAATGCTGATGAAGCTGATGTGGATGCTACAAGATATAGAAGGATATTGGGACGTCTCGTATCTCCTTTGTGACCAGGCCGGATATCACCTTTTCAGTAAACACTCTTTGCCAATTTATGACCTCTCCAAAGAAGACTCATATGGATGCTGTTGAAAGAGTGTTGAGATACATAAAAGCCACTCCAGGGCAAGGCATTCTTCTTCCAAGCTGCAGCAATCTTCAACTACAAGCTTATTGTGATGCAGATTGGGGAGGATGTCCAGTTACTAAGAGATCATGCACGGGTTATTTAATCACTCTTGGAGGAGCTCCTATCTCTGGAAGACAAAGAGGCAAACCGTAGTGGCCAAGTCATCTGCTGAAGCAGAGTATAGGGCAATGGCAGCCACGGTTAGTGAAGTAGTTTGGCTAAGATGGTTACTTGAGTGAGTTGTGGTATCTCAAGAAGGTCCTACTCGGATGTTTTGTGATAATCAAGCAGATTACACATAGCTGGCAATCCAGTTTTTCATGAAAGAACAAAACATGTGGAAATGGATTGTTATTTTGTGAGAGAAAGGGTTCAAGCTAAAGAAGTTGAACCACTTAAGATTAACACTAAGGACCAAGTTGCAGACATGTTAACCAAAGCATTGGGCAAAGAAAGACTAGAGCTTCTTCTTAGCAAGTTGAACATTGTCAATCTTCATGCTTCAACTTGAGGGAGAGTGAAGAAACTAAATTCTGTTCTGCTATTTTGGTTAGTTTTAAGTCAGTAGTTTGTTATAACTAACTGACATAGACTTGTATAAATAGCTAGCTATTAGCTATTATGAAATAACTAATTCTTTCAGTTGAATGAAAAGCTACTGATATGCATATTCAGATAATTCATTGATATGATTTTCACAATAACAATACCCAGCTTCTATCAAACATAGTTGTTGTCGTCCAGTTTATCTCCTACCATGCATGTTGAATTCAATCCAGTTCTTGGACTTACAAAAATTCATGAAATAATAGAACCCAATCCCAAAAGCAGTCACGAAAGCACTAGCCACATATACAAATTTGGAAGCAGTAGTAATGACATAGACCAAAACTACAGTTGGCATCAAGCACATCATGACCAAACCTGGCAACCTCATTGGAACCTCAAATGGCCTTTCTAATGTTGGGAACTTCCTCCTCAGCTGAATGTAAGATGCAAACTCCAATAGCATCCCCAAACTGTACAAGAAAGTCAGTATAGATATGATATCTGCGAAAGACAAGTAGGACATGGCAAGTGCAATTACTGCTGAGATCAAAATGCCTATCCAAGGAGTATTAAACCACCTCGATCGTTCTCCAAAAATTCGTGGTATAAATCCTAAATCTGCCATACCCAGAACCTGGTATGCAGCACTGCTCAATAATGCTTCAAATTGCCCAACAATGGCCAAAACAGCACCAATTTCCATCCAGAGTTTCAACCACTTTCCAGCAATAATCTCGGCCACCTTTGTAAAATACCCATTAACCCAATTTCCTTGGTCAAGTGGTATGGCCCCAATGGCAGCCAATAAAGGAATTATAAAAGATAAACAAGTAAGCAACCCAGCAGATAACAAAGCTTTTGGGAATGTTTCCTGGGGTTTCTCGATTTCACCAGCTAAAGTACTAACATTATCCCAATAACTGAGGTTCAAAAATAGGATGTTGAAGTACAATGTCCAATCCTTCTTCACACCCTTCTGACCCAAACTTAGCCATCTGCTGGGATCAATTTTGGGAATGGAAATCAAGGACAGCAACACAAATGGCGTAAGTGAAACAATGGCAAGAGCAACTGCAGCATTACCCGCTATAGTCAAACTACAATAATTCAGAAAGGATAGCCCAGAAGTGGAGAGGAATAAGAACAAATAGCGGGGTAAGCCAGAGGATAAAGCAGGAATTACCGACTTGAGATAGTCTACACCAATAACTTGGAGTGAAGCCAAGGGAATGACCATGCTAAAGAACTTCCAGAAGCCCATGAGAAAACCCCAAAAGGGACCAAAGGCTTCATTAGCCCAGATGACAAAGCCACCATTGCCAGGGAAGGTCGTGGCAAGCTCTGCCGTAAGAAGAGCCATTGGGATGCTCCAGATGAAAGGGAAGATGAGAAAGCCAAGGATGGCCAAGAGGGGGCTACCAGCCCCCACCGCATACTCTATACCATATGGGCCTCCGCCAACCTCAAAATAGATGAGAAACACGAGAGGAAGGAGACCTAGTTTCTTAGGGTTTGGAAGCTCACCCTCTGTCTTTTGGTCAAGAAGATGTTGCTGGGAGGTTGAAGAGGAGACGGAACCCTGCATGGCGTGTTTGGGTTGGCTTGGAATTGGAGAAGGCTTTTGATGATTCCAAATCCAATCCAGACACACGGCTATATATAACAACCAAAAATGATGTTTGTACATAATTTGGTACATTATTTTTACACCTAGTTAACAATTTGTTAATGGGGATAGTAATCAATTACCAATTTATAATAATAGATTATCAATCTTAGTTAATGATTACTTTATACCATTAACCACATAATTAACTAGATATGTACACCTGGTTAACCAAGTGAAAAATAAGTGTGCAAGAAAATGTACACATTAAAGAATTGATATCACAACACCTTTCACTTCCATGCATTTACTTAAATCAATAATTTAGAAACTTGACCGGATTGACTAGTTTAACTAGTCTATATCTATATCTATATCTATCTATATTATATAGGTAAAATTGACTTGAAAAACATTTATTATTGTCATGGTATATTATTATTATTATTATTATTATTATTATTATTATTGGACATAATTGATAATATTATTAAATTGTAGATAAAAAAATTACTAAATGCACAAGGTAAAAGTGTTAATAAGAAAAAAATATTAAATAAAATTGATAACATATAACAAAATTGAAATTCATTTTTAACATTGTATTTATTTACATATGAAAATTTCAGTTTAAAATTATATTTTGAGAACTTGATATATTTTAAAACAATAATTAAAGAAAAAATATTTTATACAAATTATAAATATAAAATATAAAATAATACATGCGTAACAAGAATAATATAACAAATTATATCATAAATCGATTATATCTTTCATCTTAGTATCGCTTATTATGTTATTTGATTCTATTATGATTTGATCACTAATTTAATTAATTGAACAAATCAAATTATAATTTGCTAGTCTTGCTAGTTTAATCTTTAATTTAATTTTTAAAACATTTTTTCAAACCATGCAACTAGCCAAAGTGTTAGCATGTATAATTATTCGAGAAATGTTTTATGTATAATTTTTATATATATATTATATTTATATTGTATGATAACATAAAAAAGATATTAAATTAATCTATATATAAGCTATAATATTTTTACAGAATATAAAATAAATTTATGTATAAATTAAAAAATATTAAATGTATAAAAATTGCACGAATAACAAATTTCAATTATTTTTTATCCTATACTATATTGTAGATATGGTGTAAATCATCGACACATTTGCCCATATCCTACGGTGCATATTTTAACCATGCGATGTAATGAGGGGAAGAATATTGGTCCACCATGGAAAGCCCAAGAAACAAGTACTACCCAAAAGTCAACAGGCTCATTTATTTATGTTTTATTAACCGAATGATTTGGTTTATGTCATTTAATTCATTTCAATTATTTCATTTCAAACCCTTAATTCCCTAACAATCTGGGAGTTAGTGTTTTTGCAATTTGGTTGGATTTTCAGTATCCATTTGATTGGATCAATTGGAGAGGTGGCTAGCTCATTGTCATGTTGCTATGGCTTGGGAGGGAAAGGGGAAAGAAAAAAGATCTTATGTAATTCTAAAAAACTACACATAATCCACTAAAATTTTAATACATTTACAGTGTAATCGTATATGTTTTAAAATATTATATAATAAAATTAAATAGAGAGTTTGAGTATAAGAACAAACTGTGTTCATTCATGGCATGAGTTTTTGATTACTAAATTCCTTTTAAAAATAGGTTTATAAAAGAATATTATATAATATAATTTAAATTAAATTTTAACGTACTGTTTAGTATAATATTTTAAGATGAAAAACTAAAGTGTGTAGATTAAGGATGATCCTCAATTTGTTCTTAATGTTGCATTGTATGATCAGTATTCTTCGAGTAATGCTACATATAAAATTTTCACATATATCATCTCACATATTTTTTATATACTAAATATCAAACTTATTTAATTGATAATTTATCTATAATTAACCAATGAGTTTCAGATAGAAAAAGTGGTTAAGTATAAACAGTTAAATAGTTAATGATAAATAAATTATTGATTAAATAAATTTAATGCTTAATTATAGAAAGTTATTGATAAACTGTAAAAATTCATATTTTTATAATTCAAAATCTTAAATTTTCATCATCTTTTAATCTTTTTAATTTAGTTTTGTTTTCAAGTCTTGTTATATTTTTAGTATTTTAATTGTGTTCTTATTACGTGTTTTTGTTGTGTTTTGTTAGGTAATTACACATGAAAAAAATTGGATGCTTAAACAATGAAGAAAGGAGAGAATTGCATCCACACACCAGTGCCTGAGCGCTGGGCCACCACCACTTGAGCACGCGTTGGAGTTTTCCTTTTGAGTGAACTAGCGCCTGAGAGCTGGACAGTAAGCGCTTGAGCGCTGGTTGCGAATACCACATCGTGATTTAAGTGACTCAGCTCCTGAGCGTTGTAAACTAAGCGTTTAAGCGCTGAACGCGTAACAGAACACGCTGAAATCTTTTTAAATAGAAAAGTTACGCCAAATTGAAAATACGGAGAGACACTTGGACAGAACGCAGCAGCTGTCAAGAGGCACAAACCCTAATGTGGTGTGGGCGCAATTAGGCTTGAAGATTAGGGATTTTCTTCAACCTTTCCACCTTTCTGCAATGGAGTTTGTCGTATTCTTCCCTTTATGTTCTTTTTTTTTCATGTGTAACTAATTTTTCCTTGTTAGGGTGATGATGGATCTTGTTCTTGGATGATGTAAATTCGTTTATGAGTTTAATCAATGTTTCTATTTCATGATTTATGTGTTTATCTCTTTTCTTCATGCTTTTCTAAATCTGGCCAATTTAGGAATGATTTTTGGGTTTATACATAGTTTGGGAAAATTTGCATGAACCTAAAACTTGTGATAAATACCATAATTTCTGTAATAGCTAGGAATAGACGTTGTGAGTTATGTGGTCTTTCTTTTAATTCCCTTGTTCTTGATAATGTCTTTCTAATTGGGATTAGACTAAGGGATTAGTTAATTGTAAACAGTGCAAGAGGATTAATATACCAAGGGATTGAATATTGATTAATTTTAGGAATTAACCATGAATCATTGGAATAGGACTTGATTAAACCAATATTTGACTTTACATTTAAAGAGTTCAAGTGAAATCTGACCCCTAACCTTCTCATATCATTGTTTTCTACCTCAACCAAATTAATTAAATTTGGCTTTTGTTATTTTTGTTTATTCGTTCTTTTTATTATTTTTATCAACTCTCTTTTTGATAGCTTGAATTGTATCGATTTGATGAATTTAGTAATTAATAACTTAATCCTTGTGGGAACGATATCTTACTCATCATTTATTACTTTTGCGATTTTGTGCACTTGTCAATTATCACAAGTTTTTGGCACCGTTGTCGATAATTATTATTATTAATATTAAATAGTAGTTAAAAAGACACTAATTTAAGCATTTATTTTTCTTTGTTTAATTTTATTTTTCTTTTATTTATTTTTAATTTTCTTTAAATTTTCTTTTTAATTTGTTTCTTTGTTTTCTTTTATTAGTCATTTTTTTTATTTTTAAATTTTAATTTCTTTTTTTTACTTCACTTGGTTTGCTTGTTTGTTTGTTTATGCAAAGTTCTTTGGAGTCAAAAGAATTACTCTTTGATTTAGAGATAACAAGAACAGAAAGAGCAATCAGAAAAGCAATCAGAGAAGGAAAAAAATTGAAGAAGAAAAGATGGGTGAAGCTAATGCACCAAGAAGACACACTATGGCTGACTATACAACTCCATCTGCTGAGAATGTTTCAACTAATATTGTGTGTCCTACTATTCAGGCTAATAATTTTAAAATTAAACCAGCTCTTCTACAACTTGTGCAATATAATTAGTTTGGAGGAGGTCAAGCAGAAGATCCAAACTTGCACATCACTAACTTCTTGCAACTTTGTAACACTATCAAATACAATAGAGCTAGTGATGATGTCATACGATTAAGACTTTTTCCATTCTCCTTAAGAGATAAAGCCAAGAGCTAACTACAAGCCCAGCCTCAGGGAAGCATTTCTACTTGGGATGATATGGTTAGTAAGTTCCTTACTCGGTATTTCCCTTCATCAATGTTTGTGAAAAATAAGGAGTGAGATTGCTTGTTTTACTCAAAATCAGGAAGCGTCTCTCTATGAAGCATGGGAAAGATTTAAGGAGCTTCTTAGAAAATGTCCTCACCATGCTTTTGAGGTTTGGCAGCAGGTACAAATCTTTTACAATGGGTTGAGTCATCCTACTAGAGCAATGGTGATGCATCTGCAGGTGGGTCTATAAACACAAAAACTCCAGAGGAGGCTCAAGAATTGTTTGAGACTATAGCCACCAATGAATACCAGTTACCTAGTGGAAGAGTAGTAATTAAACAAAGAGTTTTGGAGCTTGGTGTTATTGATACTATACTTGCACAGAATCATACTATGATGCAACACATTGTCAACCTTACTAAGCAAGTTGGTAATTTACAGGTAAATGCAGTTAATCATCAAGGTCTAACTTGCGATTTTTGTGGAGGCAACCATGTCAATGGTCAATGTGAGGCAGGGTATTCAAGTGTCAACATTCCAAAGCAGGTGAACTATATGGGAAACCCTTCAAGGCCACAAGGTAATCCTTATTCTAGTACTTACAATCTAGGTTGGAAGAATCATCCCAATTTCTCTTGGAAGAATCAAGTTGTACCATTGAATGCTCAGCCCAAACAGAAGTCTCCTCTTGAGATTGCAATGGAGAAACTTTCTCTGTAGGCTTCTGTTTTTGTGCAACAGACTTCAGCTTTTATGGAGGAATCAAGAACTAATTTCAAGAATCATAAGGCCGCTATTAGAAGGCTTGAGAATCAAATGGGGCAAATGGCAAAGCAGCTTCAAGAAAGACTTCCAGGCAGTTTGCCCAGTGATTCTATGGTAAATTCAAAGGAACAATGTCATGCAATCACTTTGAGAAGTAGCAAGACTTTGGAAGAACAAGTTAAAGAAGCACCTGATTCATCAAAAGCTGAAAAAAATGATGTTCCTGTTATGGATGTCTCAACTCTAGAGTGTTGTCATGAAAAAGCTAAAGAAGAGCAAACAAAGTGGCGGAGGAAGAAGAAGGAATGTGAGCTGAATATGGCAATTGACCTTTCATTATATGTTAGACTCCCGTTTCCTCAAAGGTTAAAGAAGAAGAACTAAGAAAGACAATTCTCCAAGTTCTTAAATATCTTTAAAAAGTTACAAATTAACATTCCTTTTGCTGAGACACTTGAACAGATGCCCTCCTATGCAAAGTTCATGAAAGATTTGCTTTTAAAGAAAAGGAAGTTAGAAGAAGATGATATTGTAGCACTTACTAAGGAGTGTAGTGCCATTATCCAAAGGAAGCTACCACCCAAGTTAATGGATCCTGGAAGTTTTAATATCTCTTGTACAATTGGGAAGTTGAGCATTGATAAGGCCTTATGTGATCTAGGCGCTAACATTAATTTGATGTCTTTGTCTATCTTGCGCAAGCTGGGAATTGATAAAGTTAAGCCTACAATGGTTTCTCTTCAATTAGCAGATCGATCAATCAGACATCTGTATGGCATTGTGGAAGATTTACTAGTAAAGGTTGACAAATTTATTTTCCTGGTTGACTTTGTGGTTTTGGATACAAATGAGGGTACTGATATTCTGCTAATTCTTGGAAGACCATTCCTAGCAATATCGGGAGCTTTAATTGATGTGCCTAGAGGAGAGCTTATTTTAAGGGTGGATGGAGATCAAGTGACTATAAATGTTTTTAATAAGTCTGCCCCAACATCAGATCTTCACGCCCCTATTAATTGCATTCAAGGTAAATTTCAAAAGGGGTTAGATGATAAGATTTCTTCTTCTTCCATTATTGTTGATTCTTGTACTTTCAAGATTGTTGATGAGAATGAGAAAGGTCCTCCTCTATCTGAGATTACTGGTATAGAAAAAGGTCCTCTCATCTCTCATAATTTGTTACATAATGATCTGAAATTTTCTGGCAACTTGAAACCTGATGTGTCATTTATTGAAAAATTGAGACCTCCATAGCCTAATGAGATTTTGCATGTTAAGGTGTGTTTAGAACAATTAGGTTTAAGTCAAGTTCCAAATGCCTGTGAGAATTACAAAGGCAATGACCGAGTATGGAGGCAAAGATCTGACAAAAGAAAGGTGTCCTCGTGTTTCTCTTGCTTCAAGCCACCATGATGAGTTAAAAAGGTAACGTCAAGTTAATGACGTTAAACAAGCGCTTTTTGGGAGGCAACCCAAATTTTCTCTCTTTTTCTCTTTTTTTTTTATTTTGCTATTTCTTTTTTTTTTTTTTGTTTTGAAGGTAATGTTGAGTCGGCTTAGGTGCCTCCCTGAGTTCGGAGCCATTGTAGAGGGATGTATATAATTGTCAGCCACCAAAAAGATTTTTCTTATCTTTCCTTTAGCTTTTAATTTCAGCATTTATTTATTTATTTTTATTTTTTCATCATCACCCTATTGTGTTTTGAGTCATTCTATGCATGCCAGTGTGTTGAATTGAATATCCAATGATTGTTTGAATTGTGGATTAGTCTGATTTCTTGGGGTAGCACATGAGAATCCATAAGTTGTATTTATCTCTATTGTTCCAATTGTGTATGGATATTCTTCCCATCTTTATGTTTGATAGACCTCGGAATTTAATTGCATGTTAAGCTTAGAGAAAGTTTATGGGAATGCATGTGTGTGGATGATTTGCATCTAGAAGTTGTTTGATTCTCTTTTGAGGCGAAATCCTAGGCAATGCATGATTAAGGAAATGATAAGGGCTTTCTTTGGACCAGTTGAGCCTTTCAAGCCAACCTGTGACACAGTATATCCTTAGGTCCCTTTTGCAGTCTTGTTATTGTTTAGCCTTTATTTCTTTTCTTTTTCTCACACTTTCCTTTCCCCATACCCATATGAAAAAGAAAAAAAATTCATCTCTTACATAACCTTTGTTGAGTGCATATCTTGTATTATTTTATTATTCAAGCTTTCGTTATTTTTATGCATAAAGTATTTCAGGAGCTGAAAAAAAGAAAAAAAATTAAAAAAAAAAGAGAAAGTCTATCCAAAGTATTGCAAAGAAATAAGTTTGAGATGGAGATTGTTGAAAAAGAAAGAAAAGAAAGAAAAAAAAAGTGAATGTTGTGTTGTTTCTTAGGCTCCGTTTTGCACTTGTTAAGTATTTTGAGGTTTGAATTGTGAAATTTGATTGATTTTGTATCTCAATTTTTGTTTTCATTATCTTACCCTTTCTTTCTTAACCCATACTCTTGGCCTTACACTACAAGCTTTGTAAAGTCCATTTTGATCCTTAGTTATGTGTTGTTTATATTAGTGGAGAGAGAGATGAAAAACAACCCTATGGATGTGGGTTTGATATGCATTTGCAGTTTTATATACCTATTTGAGCTTGTACTTTATGAGAAGATTGTGTCTTTCATTCATGTTTTTGGAAAGTTATTTATGCATAAAAGTTGCATGTGAGAGACAATGTGACAATTGAATTGTTCATGTGTGACACTTTGAAATTAGATTGTGAAGCAGTTTATAAGGATATGAATGATTTTTAATACCTGGTATTGTCATGTTTAAGTTTGTTTTGAGTTTTAGTTTGTTTTATTTTTTTTATTTTTCTTTTACTTGAGAACAAGCAAAAACTTAAGTTTGGGGGAGTGATGAACCTGTAAAAATTCATATTTTTATAGTTCAAAATCTTGGTTTTCATCCTCTTTTAATCTTTTTGATTTAGTTTTGTTCTCAAGTCTTGTTATATTTTTAGTATTTTAATTGCGTTCTTATTACGTGTTTTTGTTGTGTTTTGTTAGATAATTACACATGGAGAAGATTGGATGCTTGAACAAGGAAGAAAAAAGAGAATTGTATCCAGACAACAGCGCCTGAGCGCTGGGCCACCACTGCTTAAGTACGCGTTGTGCGTTGGAGTTTTCCCTTTAAGTGAACTAGCGCCTGAGCACTGGATAGTAAGCGCTTGAGCGCTGATTGAGAATACCACACCGTGATTTAAGTGACTCAGCATCTGAGCGTTGTAAACTGAGCGCTTGAGCACTGAACACGTAACAGAACACGTTGAATTCTTTTTAAATAGAAAAGTTATGGCAAATTGAAAATACAGAGAGACATTTGGACAGAATGCAGCAGTCGTCAAGAGGCACAAACCTTAATGTGGTGTGGGCACAATTAGGCTTAAACATTAGGGATTTTATTCAATCTTTCCACCTTTCTACAATGGAGTTTGTCGTATTCTTCCCTTTGTAATCTTTTTTCATGTGTAACTAATTTTCCCTTGTTAGGGTGATGATGGATCTTGTTCTTGGATGATGTATATTCTTTTATGAGTTTAATTAATATTTCTATTTCATGATTTATGTGTTTATCTCTTTTCTTAATGCTTTTCTAAATCTGACCAATTTGGGAATAATTTTTGGGTTTATGTATGGTTTGAAAAAATTTGCATGAACCTAAAACTTATGATAAACACCATAATTTCTGTAATCGCTAAGAATAGACGTTGTGAGTTATGTTGTCTTTCTTTTAATTCCCTTGTTCTTGATAATGTCTTTCTATTTAGGATTAGACTAAGAGATTAGTTAATTCTAAATAGTGTAAAAGGATTAATATACCAAGAGATTGAATATTGATTAATTTTGGGAATTGACCATGAATTATTGGAATAAGACTTGATTAAGAAAATTTGACTTTGCATTTAAAGAGTTCAAGTGAAATTTGACCCCTAACATTTTCATATCATTATTTTCCAACTCAACCCAATTAATTAAATTTGGCTTTTTTTTATTCTTTCTTTTTATTGTTTTTACCAAAACTCTTTTTGATAGCTTGAATAATGTCAATTTGATGAATTTAGTAATTAATAACTTAATCCTCGTGAAAATGATATCTTACTCATCATTTATTACTTTTGCGATTTGGTGCACTTGCTAATTTTCACAACAGTGATATAAAATAGAAGTGTAATTTTGATGCAATGTCAATATAAAATAGTTTTATACTGTCATCCAATAATGTGTTGCCATATCATTTAATGAGTTTAATACTATTAAGATTTATTAGTTGTCAAATTCATTAAAGATGTGACAACGCATTATTGAATGATAGTATAAAACTATTTTATACTAATAATACATTAAAATTAAACTCATAAAATAATTTGTGTGGAAGTATGTGTAGACTTGTTTGTATTCTTATACTCAACCCAAGATTTTTCTTATTTGGAAAGTTTATTATTCTATTCAAGCCAACATCTATATTTGTTTTGGACTAGATCTTCGACCTTCGGACCCCAGCCCAATAGACAGGCGTCCAGATACGTTAGTCCGAGGCCCATTATGAGGCCAATGGTTAACAAGCTCACCTTTTTGAAAGAACTTAAAAATTGTAACAGAATCCTACATTAAATAAGGATAAAAGGGTCAAATCCCTATATAATCTCCTACTATCAAGGAGTAAAGGGATAAAACCCCCTCATAATTACCTAGACTCCTAGATATAAAGAAATCAAATCTCTAAATGATTGTTGCTCAAGTAAGTAACCCCACAATATAAATAAAGGGTTTAGTCAATCATGTATACATCTAATCCCTCTCCTCCTAGTGTAAATCCTAACTTAAGCATCTGAGTACCTTACAAATACACCACTCCCCTCTCCACAGGTACACCACCCCCTCTTTGCCGCAACACAAAGAGGTGCCACCATCTTCAACCACTTTGATTGAAACCAAGTACACCATCAGCAACTTGGGAATGAATCAACATTCTCTAATCTCTCAAATCGCTTCCAATGGTGGAAAATATTATCTTTTCATGTCATACATTAAAAAAAGGCATGGAACTTAATATAATACATGTGCAACATTCTTTTCTTGCAATCTTGTTTTCATTTCATTAACCAAGAATCATGTTGTTTCTTTTTCATTCTATTTTTTTTTAGTGAAAAAAAAATTAGGGTGAGGGAGGCTTTCCCTATTTTTAAGATTAGAGTAAACTACCAATCTCATCGAGAATTCGCCTATCAACTAGGGAACCTAGGATTCAAACTCAAATCATGTAATTATAATGAGCCGAAAGTCAATCAGGTGAACTAACCATGTTTGGATGTTTATTTTACATTCTACACCATATGACTATCCATTTCAGACACATCCCCACCTGTTTTGATTATAATTTAAGGTGTTAGCCTTATTAATCTATATTTAACGAGCACATCCATAATGAAAAGCTTGATTAAATGTGTGGTTTCTAAATGAAAAAATCTATAATCTATACATTAAAGGCTCATTTCATGAAAAGTTGTTATACGTGTCGCACTTAGAAGAATTTTGATTTTCCTCTAACACATAAATTTGGCTCCTCTAAAGTAAGGCCTTACTCGAGGGGAAAAGTAAGATTTCAATTATAAATAAGAAAATCAACGACTGATATCATATAGACATATGCATAACAAATTATGGATTTGTTAGAACCCACTCCATTGATTTTCTCATCTGTGGTTGAGATCTCCCACTTTACTTTCTAAAGTGAACCCCTTACTTTAAAGGAGCCAAATTCCCAACCCACAAATAGTAAGCCTGAAAATTTTAAATTTCATATTATTCTAAAGACAATTACTAGCAATATATATTCAAGTAATTTCAAAATAAAATATAACTAACATTTGTACTCTTGCGATGCATTGATACTAAAAATAGTAATATATATATATATATGAATAATTAAAATTAAAATTATCTAATTAATTTTAAATAAGTATTTTAATAATTTCACATTAAAAGATGACTAATAAATACTTTTAATACAAATAATAAGTATTTATTAAGGTTAATTATAATTATAAAATTAGTTAAACATATATAAAATAAAAAATATAAATACATCATTAGAAAAAGTGTGACTTTTAGTTTGGAAAAAGAATATATAAATAGTTTTTCATTTAAAAATTAATAGTAGTGTGTCCCTAACTTCACTTACCACAAAATACTTTAATGATACGCTAATTCTCTTTTTTTTTCTAATTAAACAACTTTTACAAGAAATTCACAATTATCCTAGCACATGTGGGACTCATCTATGAACAATTGAGGGTCAAATGACTTGAATCTAAATTCCACTTGAAAACCATTGACCTAGACAATCTTGAACTTGTCTAGAATGAATTTTCCTTCTTTGTACTTGTGTTTCCTCGTGAGCTTTTAAGCATTTCCAACTTTATTCCTCTCCGCAATCAAAGTAATATACATCAATAATTGTGTGAAAAGTTATGTCATTACTTGACTATTAATCCTTGAAAATTGAAATCTAAGTTGAGTATCTCATCGAACTTCTTACGTTATAGATATCTTGTTACACCATAGTCTTTGTTTTCCTCTTGAAAGATTTCCCTCTTCCTCAAGTAAAGTTAAGATCTTTATTGGTTAGCTTAGCTCCTTAAACTCTTTCATGCATGCATTTTATGAAATCCATCGGAATCACACAATCTTCTAGTATAATTTGTTCATATCAAGGTCATCACCCTTTATATGACTTAAGACATGAAGAATCTTCCCCACTTATTAATAGATCAAGGAGTAAAAATGTAAAAGAAACCTTCTACAAGCATTTGATCATTTACATAATCTCATTGCAACAAAGTAAACATGTCGTTACAAAGTTTAGATATTATATGACCACACAACGCACTCATTTCCTTCTCTTGTTTCCCCTTCTCTTAGTCAGGCCTTGCATACCATAAAGCATGATAGCAAACCTTAACATGGTCAAATTCTTGATGCACATGAATTACAACACCTGCAAGACCGTAAATCATGCCCAAGTTTTAAATTCGTTTGACCTCCTCTTATTGTTAAATAATCTACTTGTCTAACCTTTTCCATCAAATCTCTAAAGATCTAATGACCATCACTTTGCTTCACGGATTTTTTTTTTTGGTATCTTTTTTAGCAAGCTCTATAAAAAAAGAAAAACAATAAACGATACTTTTTCTAAAAATTTATGTTTGAAAGACGAAAAAAATATTATTAATTTAAACAGGTTACTGATTGGCATTGTATTTTGTTAGAATAGTAGAAAATTCATTTGAATTAATTCCTATTAATTATAAAGGAAGAAAGTAGGATATCATCATGTGCATGGGTACCATAGATCAATTGCACAATTGCAACATAAGATCATGTTAGTTACATATAACGTACACAAGCATCTTCCACACTTAGGACTAACAACCCTATATACAAATTAAGGACAAGAGGGGAGATGTTGATCTTGATACCCAAATAACAACTTAAAAGCTGAAATAAAGAGAAAAGCATAAAATTTATTATCAATGTCTAACATGTGCAATTTTGTCTGGCGTGATAGCATTGTCCAACCCCTATCAAGTAAAATTAGCAACTTTGCAAACGTAAATGTTAAGCATATAGTTATAAATTTGAACCTCTTTTTCTGTCTACAGGTTGTGCTCTTCTAAATTACTATCAGATTTGCTTTTTTGTAATAATTTCTCATTTAAGTTTTCTTGACTTTCTTGTATCATTAAAATTTGAAATTGCCTAAAATTTTAAATTGTACATATTTCTTTGCAATATATTCATATTTGAAATTTGAACTATAAGTTATTGTGCAAATGAAAGTAAAAATTTGTTTCTAGTTCTTTCTAATCTAAAAAAATAAAAAAGCAATAATGACAGACAATAAATACACTGGTTAATTTTTCCAATCAGCTTATAGCCCTAAAAAAATTTATAAAAACTACTAATAATAGTAATAATAATAATAATAAAATTTATAAAATAATAATAATAATAATAATATTATTATTATTATTATTATTGATAGTTTATTATTATAAAAACATGCTTGAAATAAGTTTAAGTGAGAAAAAATATACATGAAAATTTTGGGGAAAAAACTAATTTTTTATATATTAAAATTTATAATTTGAAGAAACTATGAATAAAAAAGATTTGATATATTATAATTTCAGATGAAAATTTGTACCATGCAATGCCAAATTTTCAAAATGTATTGCTAGAGAATTTTAATTCTGGTGCTATAATTTGAAGTAAAATAAACTTTAATTCTTTTCCATAAATAATATAAACTTAATGAATTTTTGTCAATAATATATTAATAATTAAATACTCAAATTTTGATGAATTTATTACAATAATTAATTATGTTAATTAAATGTGTAGCTATGTCAACAACTCATTTATTAATGCCATTAATAGATGATACATGGCAATAATAACCTAAAGAGTGTAGATGACATATGACATAATTTGAGGACATGTGGTAACAACATGGATTGACATGCCATATACTCTACTTTTATATTATTATATTATATGATGATTATATGATTAATTGATTGATTATATGATTTGAAAGCTAATCAGTTTCATTATATAATAAATTTATAAAACAAACCAATAAAAGATAATTGCATTATAAACGCCAATCAAAGCTATAATCATCATTTGTTCTAGAAATTAAGGGCACTAAAGTATAACAAGCGTTCATCCTTTGCCTCTCTTTTTTAATCTCACTTTCTTTTTCATTTTTTTTCTTATCTTTATCATCATTTTATCAAAACTCAAAAGTCATTATGTATAATATGATTTTGTTTAGATAGTCTCGAAAAACTCCATCTAACTTTAGAATGACACAATAAATACCATTGAAACAAGTTGGTCTCCTAACCACTTTGATGTTTGAGTGTCGAGCAAAGAATATATAATTTTTACTATATAATAATAATATAATATGAACATCTCAAGTAAATAGATTAAATAATAAAATATAATTAAATGATTAATTGATTAGAAAGTCAAATAACTGCATTATATAATAAATTTACAAAAGCCAATCAAAGACAATTGCATTATAAATGCTAATCAAAGACAATCACATTTATAACATATTTAGAAAGCTAATCCTTTTTTTAGTATTTTGCAAATATCTAATAAATGCAATTGATTAGATCGATGGCAAAAAAATAATAATAATAATAAAATATTATTATTATTAATATTATTATTATTATTAATTATTATTATATTATTATTATTATTATTATTATTATTATTATTATTATTATTATTATTATTATTATTATTATTATTATTATTATTATTACATTTTAAGGTTTATTTCAAGGAAAGTTATGACAAGTTTCACTAACATAGGCATTTGATTTTTCTTTCAACACAATTTCCTTGTATAGTAAGTTAAAAAAAGTGAAAATTCAAAATTTATTTGTTTAGATAGAATTACAAGATCACAAGCAACATTTATTGATTTGATTTCAAAATAAAATTTTAATAAATTTTCAACATCCGCAATTAAAGATGATTCCTTTATGATTAAGTTTGTTGAAATAATTGTAACGGGTCTGATTGGTTATAAATAACAAATAATATTATCTAATTTCATTTCTTAATTGATGGAAAAATATATATCAAAGAGGAGTGTTAGGAACACATTCTCTGACATACTCCTTTCAATACACTCTCTTCCATTGAGTCACGTCACACACTAAAGCATGCACTCAAACTTGATTACACATTAATCGACTGTGTGCTTTAGTATATGACGTGACCTAATAAAAGAGAGAGTGTTGAAAGGAGTGTGATAAAGAGTATGTTCCTAACATTCTCTATATATCAAATCAGGTCTGAAAATATAATAAGAATAATAACTATTTAATCATATTTTCTAACAATTATCATTTTGACACATGCATATAAATTTAGGATGGAAGATTTCAATTATTGTTGGACTATTTTCTTGCTTTGATTGCTTCATTAATTTTAGTGCTTCATTACTTCATTGACATATGCTAAATTATTTTTCTACCCTATTAATTTGTTGACATTGTTTTATTAATTTAAAAGGCACAATTTCCTTGATTCCTATCAATTCTTTAATTCATAATTATTTCTTTAATTTTACACCTTGTTTATTTATGTTGTTCTTACATAGGTCAATTTATACAACCAAACCTTGTGTTTTCTTTTCACCCTATTGTTTTACATTTTGGAGCTATTATACATGACTCTTAAATTTATGCAACAAAAATGTTACAGAAATATTAAAATTTTATTTCTACTACTAAAATTATCAAAATTAATTAAAAAATATATATTTGAAATTCTTTGTAGCTTTGAGCACCTTAAGCCTTAAAAATGCTTTAAAAGAGAAATCCTATAAAGAATGGCATCAAATGTGCGTGAGGAGATGCTAATATTATGTGGAGGCTGAGCACTTCAAAATAGAATATGCCAATGGCAAAAGAAAAATGGTAGATACCCCACTTCAAGAAAACAAAACCAAATATTTAAATAGGACCAGTTGCTATGATGGATTGATGGACAAATCTTAAAATTCTTATAATAAAAGCAAAACCAAATGTATTCTTTAATTTCGGAAAAAAACTAGTTTGTACAAAAAAAAATCCTTATTTTTCAAAAGGAAAAAGAGAAGAAAAGGGGTTGAAAAAATGGATGTGTGGTTTGGTTAGGCATGGTGGGGGTGGTTTGATCAACAATGGGAGTGATTTGGAGGCCAGCACCGGCTAGCGGTGGTCAATGCAAAGATGAGATGATGACTGCAGCTTGTGAGGGGAGAATAAAGGGTTAAAGTTTATTTGGGATTAAAATATTGTATTTTTATCTAAACTTATACAAAATAATCATGTTCTTATCAGACTACTTGAAGCCAGATAAGTTTATGTTATAATCATAGTATAAAAATGGGTAGATCGGATAACTTTATCCTGTCATATTTCACATCAAACATATAATAAAAATATGTTATATAGTATAAACTTAGGGTGAGGCTATTAGCCTTTTAGCACACCCTCTAGTCTATGCACACCTCCATTAGTTGCTTTTAATGTTAATTTCCGGAACCACCCTTCTTAAATAGTCTCATTTTTAAGTTTGCAATTTTTTCTTTACAATTATTATATTTGAGGCTTTTTTTGTTTTGTTTCTCAGAATATCCTTTCACTTGATAGAGAAGAAACTAATCTCTTAAAGTATATTTAAGCGTCAAAACAGGGTCCCCTCTCAGCAATGTTATTTATGTACACATGAACTTAGGGATCGAATTCAAGATCACTTGCTAAAGGGACCCAAGCTCCTTCCACTCAAACTTACACATGTTGATTTTGAGGCCTTGTATATGACTTTGATTTATTAAATCTAACGTATTAATATAATACTTCTACAAAAATAATTAATAAAGTATTATCTCATCGTAATTTATGTTATTGTGGGAAAGACATAAAACTCTAACTTGTATTTTTTAAAACGTATATTAGGTAATGATTAATGTATTTCATATTTTTTAAATAAAATCATAGTCTTATTTTAATTTCTTACAAAATATAGCACTATTTTATTTTGAAATGATTATAGATCTATTTAGACAAAATATATAATAGAGCTATACTAATTACTTAGAGTCATGCTACAAGGAATACTTTTGTGAATATTTTAATCTCTTAGCTTAAATAGGCTTGCCTTTGATTAAATTAAATAAATAAATCAATCCAGATTGCGCAAACTAGTCCAAGCACCATTTTACCTAGGGATGGCAACGCGGGCGGGGGGGACGGGTAGTAGCCCCCGTCCCCGCTCCCGCGAATAATACCCGCCCCGCCTCCATTCTTGGTTTATCTTTCCCCCATTATCGGGTATCATGATAAGCGTAGTATCTTTCCCCGCAGTAAATAAATTACAAAAAAATTAAATTATAAAAAAATTCAAAAAAAAATAAAATAAAAAAATAAAAAAAATGAAAAAAAAGTATAATACTATATTTTGTCAAAAAAAGTTAGATTTAATTTATATAAGTTTATAATATTTAAATTTATAAGTTTTTTATAATTTTATATAAAATATTTATATGGTTTAAATCCTAGAATTGATATTTTGGAGAAGTAATAAACTTTATCTAATTTTACCACAATACCAATTCTTTTTTATGAGTTAGATTTAATTCTTAAGTTGAAAAATATTCCCAATGGTTTAAATCCTAGAATTGATATTTTGGAGAAGACTTTATCTCACTACCAGTCCTACCTTGAAATTGTATGAGCAATTTGTTGCACACAAAAAATGTTACAAAATATTCATTTGAAACAAAAAGCTATCAATAATTGATTTAATAGTTAATTTAGTATCAGTTTATTTTAATTAAGCATGTTAACATTTGGAGCATAAATTTTATTAAATAATGTTGCATAATATTTTCTTTACCAAAGACAATTTTTTATAGTATTTGAAGTAATTCAATTCAATGGTATAATTATCAAAATATGATTTGAGAATAAAACTTGTTTGTGATTTTATGAAAAATGATATTATCATATACAAATATTTTAAAAATACTGTTGTGTCCTATTCTAAAGAAAAAATATCAAATATGAAAATAAATTAAAAAATAATAAGAAATATGAATAGACAATAATATAGAAAGTATAAATAAAAATAAATTTGACTTTAAAATCACTTAAAGGTAATTAAGGAAATAAAAACTAAAAGTAATTATGAAGTAATGTTGATAGACAAAAAAGAGTATCCATAGCCTCACCCATAAATTTATTGGTAACACCTAATTTTGTCCATACATTCATTCAAAGTTGAAATAAAAACAATAGAAACAAAAAAAGTTGTTCTTTGAAAACAACATAATATGGCTCAAAATAAATTGTTAAGGCCCAAATTAATTCTTTGTTGAGGTCCAAAATTCACTAACCCAACAGGAGTATTTGGATTCATTCCACCATGTTTTCTTACATGTGTTCCTTTTAAGTTAATGAAAAATGGCACAATTACAGAAAATTTGATTCAAAATTAAGATATTTATTGATTGAGAAATTATTTTATATTCTTTAACAATAATTAAGAAAATATGGTTGAGTCTATAATAGCAAAAAATGAATTTTTATTTTGTTTTATGTTAATTTTGGAATATTTAAATCTGATTTATGCCGATTTAAGATATATTTATTTTGATTTATGTTATTTTAAGAATATTAGTATTAATTGAATTAATTAAGGAAAGAATTATCAACTCTTCGGCTATGAACAGCCCTTACAAAAAGCAAAAAGAATATATAGAATATTACGACAAAAATAAAGTAAAACAGTGAGACATAACAAAAGATCAATGTTGATAGAGAATGTTGATTGCTTTTGATAATAAAGAGGTGAATTCTTAGAGTCAAGTATGGTGCAAGAAACCTTGATTTTTGGTCTTTGGAAACTCCCATGTTTTATCCTCCACATAAACTCGAGGTACACCACTTGTCTCTAACTCTTCTTGTTTTAGGTCTCTGTTCTGTGACTCTGTTGTACTGTTCATCCTCTTATCGTGGAGAGAATCCATTTGAGAATAAAATGTAAAGGTAGCACAAGGCCAGTGGGGGTGGCAAGCCCCTTCGTCGGTTTAGAGTCATATGACCCAGAAGAAAGAAATCAAAATAATAGGTAATAAGAAACATAGATCTATACCTTTGGGGCCATTGCTTTTATTGACAGTACTCACAGTAGTTTAGAACCCATGAGATTTTGAGGATCCTTCTCCACTTAGGGACTTTTTTTGACATGCTCTTCTTGTTTTTGTTGCAAAGTTTATTTCTCTCTCTTAGTTGTATTCTGATTATTATTTGTGGGGACTTTAGCCTAGGGAATTTTTTTGGTACATTAGGAAAATAAAGGACAGAACCAGCAAAACTACTCACAAAACAAACACAACCCTAATGGCATCAGCTAGGAGTTGGAAGTTCAGCACCATAGGTGGATTCTCCAGACATCGTCGTTGGTCATCGAATGCTGCATATTTAGATTGCGTTTGTTTATGTTTCTCTTTGCAAGAAAAAATGCATTTTTCATTAAAAAAATGTAATTTTAAAATATGAACATTTGTTTAGATAAAATTTTAAAAAAAATCAGAAATTAAAAAAGTAGTTTTTTATTTTTTTAAAGTAAAAATGTGTTATTTTTCAAAATAATCAATTATAAAGATATGCAATAAAAGAAAGAAAAACTAAAAACCATTTTTTTATAATTGAATTTAAACCTAAAACAACTTTTACTTTTTATAAAAATTTCTAAAATCATCAATTATTTATACTACTATAATTATTATTTTTTTAAATTTACCCAAACACATCCTTAGCTAACAGATCAAGACATGCAGTACCGTCGCGGTAATTATGTTGGACCTGGCATCACTAGCTAGAAGGTCCTGACTTTTCTTCACTACCACAGCATAGTCATTAAAAGGTGAGAATGAGCTATTAACCAGACACACTAGCTCTAAACAATCAAACGCGCACACAATCCTTTTAAACCTCTATCCCATGGTTTTAAATTGTGATTCGCAACCATAATTACGATCGTAATATTGTAATTTTAATAATTTTTACAATCACATTATGACCGCAATTGACAGCATTTTTTTTGTAACTATTTACAATATTGTGATTTTAATAATCTCTGCAATCACGATTGCAATCGCAATTTAAAATCATGTTGTATCCCAAGCCATATTAAGACAAGGTTATCTGCATAACCAACATACCCAATAAATCAGACCACCAAAGACCCTTCACATCACATCTACGAATAAGACCACCAATACCAGCCCTCCCTGGGTTTCCATCTGAGCTTCCATCAGCATTCAGTTTTAAAAAATCTCGAGTAGGGGGTATCAACTTGACATATGTAGGAGCATGTTGGGCACGACCCTCATCATTAAGAACTTGCATACAAGTGCTATATAAATGAAAATATATTTCTCAAGATGCCAAATGCTGCGATCAATTCATGATTGAATGCACAATGGTTTCTAGCAAGCCAAATGCACCACAAGGTAACCATAAACAGCTTCCCAGTATCACCTCAAGCAAACTCTATAATTTAGTCAGCGAAATCCAAAGACATGAAATTACTTAATCATGAGAAACCCAGGTACCTCCAGATTTGTAAAGAATAAGTATACTCCCTGAAATAATGGATTAAAGTCTTAGGATGGTCATCACACTTCAGGCAAACACAACTTCTGCTAATCCACGTTGAACCCATAGAAAGATGTTAAGTAAAGAACCATGCAAGGCAAACCAAATCATAAAAAATAATCTTGTTCTGAAGTAGATTTAGATGGTACCTGAGATAAGTACATATGTGGTAGACTCCTTCGTAGCACAGCTGCGACAACAGTGGTGTAATGAGGTAGGTATCTGCAAAAGGCACTCCGACGCTCAAGTTAGACCGTGCACTATGAGGACAGTCTGTATATTAGAGGAGATGCATACCTTTGAGACCTGACATTGTATTTATAATAGCGTCTTATGATGAGTGTAATATGTATTAAATGCAGTTGTTTAGGATTAGAATCCATTAGAGATTGTGATCCCTTTTAACTAATTTTTCTATTTATATTGGATATAATTAGCTTTTATATCCATCAAGGATACTTAAGATATTTATGTCTAATAAATTGGCTGATATACTCAACAAGATAACGTATAGCAATATCTAGGTATTATTCTAGTGGGATCGGGTTGCTCCTGTACTGATATCCCAAAATCCTAATCTAGAACAGTTGCCCCCATCTTGGCGCTTGGATGGGACAGCTAAGTGTCAAGGTACCCATATTTAGTAGGAGCACACGGCATGTAGTGAACCAATGGAGCCAAGTCAGACTTAATGCCAAATCTCACGATGTTTTCTAAAAGGCCGAGGTTCGTGATATATCATAGTATTCCTCCGGGGTTGACATGTAAGGCTGGGGTCCGAGTCGGATCGCTCTGCTTACGTTGTCATTCCTTCATCCGAGGCATGTCATACGTTGCCCCCATGTGTAGTTCGGGGGATCTCTATTATATGTCGTGAGTGAATTCATACCAAGTTGTCAACGACAGATTCAAGTCAAATGCATGTCGGGTTGACCAATGGGACATGATCCCATATTACGGTCCAGAACTATTGCTCCCAGCTTGGCGCTTGGCCAGTATAGTGAAGTAGCAAATCTCAATGTCCCCGGATGACGGATTCGTGCTTTACTTGAAGCCGTGGTCCACGCTTTTCCATAGGGTTATTAGTTTTAATTTGGAGGCATTTAATCATGACACTTGTGGACACGTCGTAGTCCAGTCAACCACGTTAGTTGGCCATAAGTGGCCAGGTTCTGCAGAATGAGTCAGAATTATTATCGAGTTTACTTCTTTTTCCATGGTCCGTACTGGGTCCAATGCCCATTGTGTTGCTTTTCACAACCATTTTACGGACTTAGAAAATTGTTTCCTTATGGAAAAATCATGGTCCGGGATCCCACACCCATAATATCGAGTGCATGGTATTCTACTTGACTTAGATAAAAATGACACCTTAGTCCATGGTCCAATGCCTATCATAACCAAGTGTTTTGGAATTTAAGACTTAGGCATAAATAACACCTTAATCCATAATCTAAGGCTCAAAATATCGAGCATTCAGAATCTTTAGATTTAGGCAAATATAACACCTTAATCCATAATCCAAGGCTCATAATATCGAGTATTCAAAATCTTTAGATTTAGGCAAATATAACACCTTAATCTATAATCTAAGGCTCATAATATCGAGCATTCAGAATTTTTTGGATTTAGGCAAAAATATCACCTTAGCTCAGGTTTAATGTCTAAGAAAAATTGACACATAAGATCTCTTCTGCCTTAGGTATAATTATTATTAAACCTTACCCGGGGCATTTAGAATCCTTTTTGGCTTAGGTATAATTTAAAACCTTGGTTCGGTGTCCTATGCTCATCTCATCAAACATATGACATTCCGAACTTAGGCATAATTTAAAAATGAGGCCTTGTCTGAGGTCCTACACCAAAAATCGCTTTGGCACTTAGAATCTCACTTGACTTAGGCATAATCAACACCTTAGTCCAAGGTCCGATGCCCATAATATCAAGCCTTCAGAATTCTAGACTTAGGAAAAAATAAACCTTATCTAGGGTCATTCATTAATCATATTAGATTTTTGGGATCCCACATGGCTTAGGTATGATTCAAAACCTTGGCTTGAGGTTCATTGTCTAAAGTATTTTGGCACTGGAAACCTGCTTGGCTTAGGTATAAAAGAGAAACCTTGTCCGGGGTCCATCACCAATTGCCTTGATATTTAGGATCCCTTGTGACATTAGTATAATAAAAACCTTGTCTGGGGTCCATTACCAATTACTTTGATATTTAAGATCCCTCGTGACTTTGGTATAATTTAAGTGGTCCTTGGCCAGGGTCTTTTAATGCTTATGGTTTAGTGCATGAATTTTCCTTAAACTTAGGATTTTTCTGCTGCACAACCTATTTAAGATAAGACAACTTGCGGTAGGTACCGTAATGGCATAAACACAAATTTTATTATCTGTGTTACCAGTAACCACATGATGGTTTTAGCCAAGTGTCAAGGTTTTGCAACTTATGACCAACCTGTTGAGAATGGTTTGGTGGGTTGCCCTCTTAACATGGAATGTAAGGCACTCCTTGATCCCATTGGGAACGGGCTCCTAAGGTTCCTCAAGGCGGAGTCCGGCTTGAAGGCCTTTTGTCTTCGAAATTCGGCTCCCATCAGGAATGGGCTCAGTAAACACTCTCCTAGTTATCTATAGCCTTGAGGGTCCTTCGAGACTTTTTTAAGAATATGTTTAACCTCTGTAAACCTTGTTGGCTTTTAGGTTAAGGTCAGGCTCACATGGGCACAGGTTAAGACCTTTGAATGCGTTACTTGCCCCTAGAGGGTGGTCAAGTGGATTCTCCTGTTTGGCCGTCATGTATTACTGATCCTCTTCGGACCTTGTACTCCTCGGATCTTACTAAAGTGTGGCAACCTTACGGGTTGTGTCGGGCCAAAGTACTAGTGGACTCGAGGTTTTCGGATGGAACAAGTGAACTTGCTCTAGGTTTTGTGAGAAGGTCATCCGTATTAGTTATGTGGGATAATCTGATGTTTCTTAGGGCTAACTTTTCTTTTCTTCTGGAAGACCGACTTTGCATCCCGTTTAATAGGTCTTTGTCTTTTTGCAAAAGCTCCATAAGCTAGTATCTCTCTTACTCTTCAAGATTTGCATTAATCTTGGTGACTTGGTTAGGCTTGTCACCTAACTGGAGTGGAAGAAGTTTTTCTTCTGGCTGGGGTCTAGTGCTCTGAATTTCTTCTCTAACATCCAGCTCGGTCATAAGGATGTTAACTTGATCCACAGTCGGGCTAGATGTACGTGCTCTTGCTTTCCTGGAAGTATTATAGATCTTGAGGCACTTATTATAACACTTGCATGTTGCGATCTGATCGTCCTTGATCGTGATCACCTCATTATTCTTGTTAAGGAATTTCATGGCCAAGTGAGCAGTGGACACTACAGCGGTAATATCGTTCAGGGTAGGACGCCCTAGGATAATGTTGTAAGCTGACGGGTAGTCAACGACCAAAAATCTGAATTTGATGGCTCTTTAGACTTTATTGTCTTCGAAGGTCAGGAATGATTTGAAATAGCCCACCAGGGTGGTTTTCTCTCTAGAGAACCCGGTGAGTTCGCCTTCATAGGGAGTTAAGGCAGACATAGGGAACTCTAGCTTTTCGAAAGCATTCATAAACATTATGTCTGCTAAGCTACTCTGGTCTATGAAAATACATCGGACTTCAGCATTAGATATTATTCCGGAGATGACGAGCGAATTATCGTGATCCTGAACAATATCATCGTAGTCTTTAGTGGTTAAAAAGATTGGTGGTTCTTCCCTATCATCAACACGAGGCCTGCACGTAGAGCCAGCAACACTTAATACCGCAATTCGTAGTGCTTTCTTCCGGGAATTACTAGATGGACTTCCTCTTGCAAATTCGCCAGAGATAGTACTGACCAACCAATCTGTCATGTTGGCCTCGTCTTGAGTATCCCAGATCCAATCCTACCGGTTATTAGTATCGCGACTAGGCGAAGTCCAGGATTTTCGAGTGGGGCTGTGGTTTCTTCTCCTCTAACATGGAGTCGGACCTCACCGTGGGCTGTGGCTACGTCTTCTTTCTTTTCATCTTCTGGGATTATCATTGTTTCAGACCCCAGCAATATACTTTTGTAGTCGTCCTTCCTTAATTAAGGACTCAATGACGTAACATTCTTTTGTTTAGTGGCCGTAGCTTTTGTGTCATTTACAGTGCTTTGAATGATCCTTCTGAGAATGTTTCTTCAGAAAGGGTGGCCTTTTAATATCTTGGAACTCGGTCTGAAGCACCTCCCTTATAATGGTTTCTCATGAGGCGTTTAAAGGAGTGTAACCAGAATATTTGGGCCAATATGCATCACCTTTAGGGGAGCTTTGAGGCTGGTTAGAGTTCTAGTTATTTTTCTAGTGACTTGACTCACCTTTTTTCAAACTCTGTTTAGCCTTAGTGACTTCTTCTAATTCGATATGTCTCTAAGAGTGCAAGTAGAGTTCATCCAAAGTCTCTGTCTTTCCTTTTTCCAAAGACTAGAAGAAGTCTAAATCAATCCAGAGGCTGCTCCGGGTGTAGTGAAGGGTAATTCTGTCATCCAGGATTTCTATATAAATGACAGCATTACTGAACCTCTTGATGTATTCACGAAGGGGCTCATTGCTCCCTTGAACAACATTGTTTGCTCCTTCACCATAGAACATGAGTCTCTCTCGAATGGGGACTCTTCGCGAGGGGTGAGTGCTCTCAGGAGAATGCAAAGCCTCATGCCCTTCGTTAAGAGTTTCAATGATAACTGCCCGGTTCTTAGCAATGGAGGTTTCAACATGCGCTGGTGGTGCGACAGGTTGAGAATCACATTGCACCACCGGGCCCTGTCCTTGACCAAGGATAGCGTGCGCAACACCTTATCTTCTTAAATGTTGTCTTGTGCTCACCATGGTTGAATGGGATTGTAAGTTTCTCATTCCCCACAGTCGACGCCAATATTCTAAAGTAGATTCAGATGGTACCTAAGATAGGCACGTATGTGGTGGACTCCTTCGTGGCACAGTTGCAGCAACGGTGGTGTGAGGGGAATGGTACCTGCAAAAGGTACTCTGACGTTCAAGTCAGACTATGCACTATGAGGACAGTCTGTATATTAGAGGAGATGCATACCTTTGAGACTTGACATGGTATTTATAAGAACCTCTTAGGATGAGTGCAATCTGTATTATATGCAGTTATGTGTTATTAGAATCCATTAGGGATTGTGATCCATTTTAACTAATTTCCCTATTTATATGATATATAATTAGCTTTATATCTATCAAGGATACTTAAGAGATTTATGCCTAATAAATTGGCTGATATACCCATTAAGATAACACGTACTAATATCTAGGTATTATTTTGGTAGAGTCAGGTTGCTCCTATACTGATATCCCAAAATCTCGGTCCAGAACAAATCTGATAAGGGACCTGAAGCTTCCAAAGACACGTCCAAGAGGTGCACCTAGTAGTATCTCTAGTAGAAGAAGATAGCCAATAGTAAGCTAATTTCAGTGTATACAAGCCAGAAAGACTATGTTTCTAGATCACACAATCATGTTCAGAATTCATGCAAAAAGGTACAACTAAGATCTTGTTGATGACATCATCTGATAGTGTTGGATTTTTTGTGTAGCATGGCATATGTGTATGAGTCATGGCATAGTATGATATGATTTAGGCTTAGAGGAAGGAGTTGGGCATAGAGGAGAAATGGCATACTTGGATGGAAACCAATTTGACCCAAAAGCTAGCTTGTTAGGTCTTTGGTCCATCATGCTTATAAGGCATTCATCTTTTTCTCATCCATCTAATGTGGGACTTTCCACTTCACCATCACACACTCACATGTGTTTTCCAACACTCCTCTTCATATGTGAGTGTGTCACATCTTGTGTGAGCTTGTTATTAGCTTTTTATGTGTGGACCTTACTGGCACAGTCAATCCAGTCACTTGTCTTATGTGGACCTTGCTGGTAGTCAATCCAATCACACTTTTGTTATCAACTTTGTGTTGTGTGTGGACCTTGCTGATAGTGAATCCAATCACACTTTTGTTATCAACTTTTTTTGTGTGGACCTTGTTGGCGCAATCAATCTAATCACACTAGTTCTCTTTATTCACACAGGCTCGTCTAAGATCATTAAAGCTCTAATACCATGTTGGAAATTTTTGTGTATGACATGGCATATGTGTATGAGTCATGGCATGGTATAGTATGATGTGGGCTTTGATGGATGATGCCTACAACACATGAATTAGCACCTTTAAATTGGGTCTAAAGGTGCTAATTCATGTCTTGTAGGCATCATCCATCAAAGCCCAAATCATACCATACCATGCCATGACTCATACACATATGCCATGCCATACACAAAAATTTCCAACAGATAAAGATGTCCACAATTATTAAAGTTCAACTCCTCCTGTGTCTAACAATCCATAACACGAGGTTGGCTATCATCTACATTAACCACTATAATTAAATTGCAAAGAAGGTCTTCTTCATCCAGCCACGGCTCATACTAGAGAGAAATATCACCAGAATCTAATCTAAGTTTAAAGTCTTTCTTTAAGAAAGACGTAGCCTTAAGAATAGATGTCCATGTTATAAAGCAAGCATAAGGCTTATGACAGTTTAAAATTGATGTATTCCTCAAATATTTGTGAGAAAGCACCCTGACCTAAAACTTGTCCTCATTATTTTCCAACTACCAAATTAGTTTACCAAGCAAGAAGATATTAGACATCCTTGCTTCTCGGACTCCTAGTTCCCCAACATTTTTTGGAAGAGTGAAAGTTTACCAATTCAACAAATGTTACCATCGCTACATACCCTTATTACCCCCACAGAAAACCACGAACAACTTTATCAATCTCCTGACAAATTGAATGAGGGAACCACAAAGTTTTCATTGAATAAATTGGAATAGAAGAGAGAGCAAGTCTTCCTACTTCATTAAGCATTTCCTCTTCCAAGAAGCTAGTCTGCCTCTAACCCTTTCCATAACAAAAAAAAAAATATTGCTTCTTAGATCGCCTAGTAAAAAGAGGAAATCAAGGTACTTGCCAGTTCAGAAGCAAACCAAACAGAAGATAAAGAGAACTTCTCCTTCCTTGTACGAGAAACACCTACTGAGCATATAGCTCTAGATTTGGAAACATTAACCTTCAAACATGAAGCTTTGCAAAACTAATCAAATACCTCACTAATAAATCTAACTTAAGAAACACTAGCTTTACAAAAAAAAGCAAAACATCATCCACAAAGAAAATGTGAGAGATAGAAGAACCTCCCCTAAAGATTTTTACAATACACCACTCTCTCATATCAACCTTTTGGCTAATTAAAATACTCAATTTTTCAATGCATAAAACAAAAAGATAGGTGACATAGGATCACCTTGTCTTAGGCCTCGTCCAGGAGAGAAGGAGGGTAACTTTGAGCCATTCCAAATAACTGATAAAAATGATGACAAAACACAAAACATGATTAATTTCACCAAAATCGGCAGAAAACCAAAGTCCTCTAACGTGACTTTCAAAAACCTCCAGTCAACTCTATCGTCAGCATTTTTGAAATCAATCTTGTACGCAAGAGAACTGATGTGTGGATAAAATACACATTTCTTGTGCTTGATTTGAGGTGGATTTAGGTGTACTTTGATGATTTATGTTAGAATTTATGTCACATTTAATCTAATTATTCTTTGTATCTCATGATTGGTATTTCTCTATGTTTTTAGGTCCAAACGAAGTGTTTTGACATGGCTCTATGAAGCTTTGGATGGATTCATTACAATGGAGTTAAGCTCGGAATTTATATGGCCAAAATTTGTAGAGTTTTTGACCTTTGGGTAATAAAATGAGCATAACTTGAGCTACAGAAGTTGAAACGAGGTGATTCTGGTAGCATTGGAAAGCTAAGAAAAAAAAACTACAACTTTTATGAATACCACTTGTCCAAAAAGTAACATTTTGAGCGATTAAGGAGTTATACACAGTCGTGTATAACTTGAAAAACGCTTCTGTCAAGTTCACACGACCCTGTCTAACTTCAATGAAGCTTCTGTGTGGGAGACACGATCGTGTCTCTTGGTCACACGGTCATGTGACCCCTGAACGTGCAAATTACACTATTTTTAAAGCTCACACGGCCGTGTCAAGCAATCACATGGCCGTGTGAGGCTTCCTGATGTGAAAATTAAGTTGTTTTGCCCCTAAATCATTATAAATAGGGCAAATCCTTAAACCTAAATGGGACTTTTGGCTAGAGACTTGTGTAATGGCAGGTTTTGATAGGAGAAGCACAAGGATTCAAAGGTGAAGGCTTTGAAGGCAAGTGCAAGACTCTTTGAAGATCAACCATTGAAGTTCTTTTCTCCATCTCCGTCTTCCCATCTTTTCTTTTTGTTTATCAATCATGGTTATTTCTATAATCTTTGTTCTTGTTCGTGTTACGATGACCATTAGCGGCTAAACCCCTTTTCTAGGATTAGAATGAAACTCTCTATTTCCCTATTATGAATTGTTAATTTGATTCTTTGTTAATGAAATTATTATTCTTGATTCATTCTTGGTATGCTTAATACTTGTGATATGTTGCGCCATATTTACATGATTTTAGCTTTAGGTGAAGGATCGAAAGATGAAATCTAATTACTTGATAATCCAATAATTGAACTTAGGAATTGAGACCTAGACACAGGCTTAAATCTTTTGAGGGGTAAACGATTGTCATGAATCTTAATGGGTTGGAACTTGGATTAATTGTCATGAGAATGAGATTAGTGGAGTTTTAGCACGTTTTTAGTGCCAAGAAATTGGGCTTTAAATAATTTAGGACAAATCACCTTCAAGAACATAATTGAACATTAACAAAGATAGGATTACAATTTATCGTAGGGGGTAGTGTAGTGGATTCTGAATCCTAGAGTTTTAAATCCTTATTAAATCTCATCTTTTCTAGTTTCAATTGTTTACTTTATTGCTTTGCTTTCCGTATTAATTTTACTTGAACATTCTCTATCGATTTTATTCGCTTAAATAATCAAAATAGCCATAAGAGTTAGTAATCAATCGATCCTCATGGGAACGATCTTTATTTACTACTTGTATAATCCGCGCGCTTGCGAAAAATTAACAACAAGAACCTTTTTTATTCTTAGGTTTTCTTATAAAATACATAACCTCTTGAGCAACAATATAGTATTATCAAAAGTACCATGCCCTAGGATAAAGCCACTTTGAAGAGGTCCAATGAGGTATGTCATCAAAGGTCTCAATCTATTAATCAACACCTTTGCAACTAGCTTATAAATAACATTACACATACTAATAGGCTTAAACTCCTTAATCGAGATGGATGATTGATGTGTGATTTTCGCAAGCTTACGAATCGTTCAAGTAGTAAAATAAGATCATTTTTACAAGGATCAATACAATTATTGACTCTCACTGCAATAACGATTATCTAAGAGATCAAGAGCGATAAAGACAAAAAAAAATTAAAAACAAGAAAATGGATTAATTAATAAAACATGCAAATAAATTGAAAAGAGATAAAATTCAACTTAGTTATAAAGACCTAGGATTAGGATTTCACTACAATTAGGAATGGCAATGAGGCGAGACGAGGCGGGTACTGCTTCCCCGCCCTCGTCACGGGTACTCATTTGTGATTCCCACGAGTAGGTGGGGGTATCCACGAGTATCCGCGGATAGTTAATAATTTAAAATAAAATCTGAAAAATTACAAAAATAAAAATAAAATAAACTTTAGCACCACGTACTACAACTTTGTTAAAAAATATAAGATTCTTACAAAATTAAAAGAATATTATAAATAACAAACTAAATTCAATTATATTTTGTAATAATCAATTTACATAAATAACTATTACATAAATAGTATATTTTTTCAACAAATTTTATCATTATGGGCTCATTCAATAAAAAATTTATTTTAAAATAATAAAAATATATGTATTTTCATCTCATTTCAAAGTAAAAAAGAAAAAAGAATCACAATATATGATACATATTAAATGAAAAAATATACTTAACGGGTTTGCGGGTACTTGCAGGGCAGGTACTATAATCCCTACTCCCGCTCTCATTTATTAAACAAGTACCCATCCCCCGCCCTATCGCAGGTGGTCCCCGCGGATCCCCATAGTTACGAGTAATTTTGTCATCCCAACTATAATACCCATTATGATGAATATCGACTTTATCTTTGCTAATGGTTAATTATGTTCTTGAAGACGGTTTGTCCTAAATTATTTAAAATTCAATCTCTTAGCACTAAAAACGTGTTAAAACCCTATTAATCATATCCTCATAGCAGTCAATTGAGTTATAACCCATTAAATTTCATGACAACCATTTTGCCTCTTGAAGGATTTAAGCATATCTCTAGGTCTCAATTCCTAAGGTTAATTATTAGATTTTCAAGCAATTAAATTTCATCTCTCGATCATTTACCTAATACTTAAGATCATGTAAATATGACACACAACATACCACAAGCATTAAACACACTAAGAATGAATCAAGAATAATAATTTTCATTAACCAAAAAATAAAGTCAAATATCCAAACATAGAAGAGTAACAAGTTACATCATAATCCTAGAAATTAGAAAATTAGCTAGACATGACAATTGTAGCACAAACAAGAACAATACGCAAAGAGACAACCATGATCTATTTAAGAAAAACAAGAAAATAAAAGAAAGAAGGAGAATAAGAAGAAAAGAATTAATATGTCTTCAATGGTTGCCTCCTTTCTCCTTGAACTCATCTCAAACCTTGTGCCTCTGACCCTTGGTGAAAGATGCCCAATCTCTTCATCCTTACTCTATTTATAGGAGATTTAACCAAATAGAACACTACTAGAAATTTTTGATTTAGAGACAGAATTGATGAATTAGAGAGGGGAAATAAAATTTAAAATTTAGAGACATAATTTAGAGATGGAAATGATCTATCTCAGAATTTTTCGTATCTAATTCTGTCTCTATTTGGTCAATTTAAAGTCAAATATGCTTAGAGACGGAGTTTAGAGACAGAATTTAACCGTCTCAGATTTTTTCGTCTATAATTCCATCTTTATTTGGTCAATGTGATATTTTAAAAAGTCAAATATGTGTACAGACGGAGTTTAGAGACGAAATTTATCCATCTCTAAATTTTTCATCTCTAATTCCATCTTCATTATATTTAATCAAATAAGTTTTTTAAAAAATCAAAATATATTAGAGACGAATGTATTTCATCTCTAAATTATATATATAATTATAATTAATAATTTAATTTAAAAAATAGAGACGAAGTGATGTTTCCGTCTCTAATATTTCTACCTAAATCCTTAGTTACAACTCAGATCTCTCATCTCTCAGCTCTATCTCTCATTTCTACCTAAATCTCTACTAACCCTCGATCTCTCATTTCCATCTCTCAACTCCATCTCTCAGCCTACAGACCCCTCCATCTTCATCTCTCATCTCTCATCTTCATCTCTCAACAGCAACAACGTGCAATGGCGCCGAAGCAAAGAGTCCCTAGGGTTAGCAGAAACCGTGAATTGATCAAGGGAATTGGAAAATACTCAAGGTCAAAGATGTACTATAAGAGGGGGCCTGTGGGCCATCAAGGCTAAGAACGGTGGCGCTTTCCCTCACCACGATCCCAAACCTAAGCCCCAAACTCTGGTTGAGAAGCCCCCCAAGTTCTACACTGCTGATAATGTGAAGAAGCAACTTCTCAACAAGCACAAGCTCAAAACCACTAAGCTTAGGTCACTGCCTTTCATTATTATTAATCCTTATTTGTAGGAGTTTCCATGCTTTTTTTTATTTCATTTGATTTTATGGTTAGGAAATGTGAAAAACAGGTGGTGGTTTTGAATGTGTGTTTTTGTGTTAACTTAGGATCTGGTATAAGGTCTAGGTTGGGATGAGGCATTGAGGCATGTGATGTCAGTGGTAGATGGTAAATAATGAATTAATAAACTCTTATCCATCTAATTGGGCTCTTTTATTTCAGTAATAACTTTTTTTTCTTAATAAAATTGTGTTTCTTGTTAAAAATAGAGCTTTTGTGGCTCAAATGATTTGATATGGTGTCTATTTTTGTTTTCAGGGCTAGCATTACTCCCGAGACAGTGCTTATTCTTCTTGCTGGCAGATTTACGGGGAAATAAAGTAGTGTTTCTCAAGTAGCTTCCTTTTGGGTTGCTTCTTGTAACTGATATCTGTTGTCATTTTATTTGTTGGCTCAGAATCACAAGGCATCCCATAAAATCTTGGGTTTTGGAGTCTCTGGATGTAGTGGTCAATGTTGGAGGTGTGTATGACCCTTGGCCTCTTAAGGTAATTTATGACTTTATCTCCTTCTACTTTGTAATCTACTTTGTCTTAAAATGTCATAGAATAAGCATGCTAGCCTTCTTCTTATTATTATTGACTCAAGTAGGTTTTCGAAAGCCTTGAGCTACGTGAATTTCTTTTTTACTTTAAGTTTCAATTTGTCTTTTCCTTTGTAATTCAGCTATGCTACTTCTGATATCAGTTACACTGATACCAGTAATAGAAGTGAGATAATACAATACACATTCCTTTCTTGTGTGATCTGCTCTTGTTTTTAGCCATTATGTAGAATACAATTTAGGATTTCAGTTTGAGATGGAGAGTGAATCTGTATATTAACAATAAGGAGGGAAGGTACTTTCTCATGTTCTTTGATAGATAGAAATTCAAGATGCCAAGCAATGTGATTTATCTTCTGTGGACAAGCAAATAAATCAACATCTATCAGTATATAAGGGATGTAATTTGGAGCAGGACATTTCTACTTATCTCTGCATAGTTAATTATTATCATATATAATATAATATCAATCTTTCAGATGAAACAAAAGGAAATCAATGGATATAGATGTGCATGACAAAAGATTGATAGATATAATTTGCTGGCATGCCTGAAAAAATTTTCTCCGCTGTGGTTAAACACTGAAGGTGAAATTGCAGACCAGGAACCAGGGCATGGCTCCTCCTGAGTTGTACTTAGAATCTGAAGCCCTGCTCTAGGACGAAAAAGAAATTTCTCATATGCATCTGCCCATCACTCATTTAGTATCATAACTCCAACTCTAATAAGTCTTGATATATGTACTATTAATTAACATGAACTTTTACTATTTTATTGCTTTGATCAGTTCAAATAATATAGAAAACTAACTCAGAATCAAGAAAAAATGTAACAAATAATGCAATAGAAAAAAGATTATTGATTTCTATTAAATATAGATTACATTCTCATAGTTGGACAAGGAAAGGTCCAAACCTTAAGGCATGAATTATTTTACATTTGAAGACTTTTAAATGATAAAATCTATATAGTAAAATATTCCAACAAAAACCAAAAATTTAATAGAAACAAAGGAAAAATCTTATACATTATTTACTTATATAAGTCAGTCTTCTACTTACATTATATCTTCTCATAACTCAGTTTATATAAGTTGGCTACAATAGGCTTTATGGATTATGTTTTACATCCTTATTGATTGTATTTGTTGTTTGATAACATATTGGTTAGTTAAGATCCTGGATCCTCTTATTGGTATAGCTCGGTTATTCTGTATAGGAGAGCACATAAGAGCCTTCATACCCTTTTTGTTTTGGGTTGCCATTTGGCAAGCTAGTGATAGGTTGGATAGCTTATGAACCTTCAATCACACAAGTTCATTTGCAATCTCAGTTAACAATAGGAACCTGATAGTCCATGGGAAGACCATACTGACTGGAGTGCCAAACAACATTATGCTAACTCCAGGAACTGAAAAGGGCCTTGTGACTGGTGCATTTATTGGTGCCATAGCTTCCAATAGCAAAAGCCTCCATGTCTTTCCCATGGGTGTCTTAGAGTAAGTTCTTTTAGCATTTAAAACCTTACTTGCCATTCTTATTTATCATGTTCTGTTCACTAAAATGGGTGCTTTGAAAAGCATTATGACAATGACCACTGAGCATAATAAATTGTAGTGGGTTGTTATCCAAGTTATATGTTTTTAAACTTCCAAATCCAGTTTACTTAAATTTATTCCTTCTTCAATTGGTATTTCTTTTCTTTGTGCACAAAAGGCCTTATAGCATCAACCGTTATGGTTTGGGTTGAAGAGAATCGTGGCTGGAAATTGAGCTTTATGATATCAGCTATATAGTCTTAAGTTGTACAGTATGCATTTTTGTAGTAGGTTTTCCATTATACAGATACAAACGCCCTACTAGAAGTCCTTTATCAAGGATCATTAAGGTGATTCACATGTTTGCAATTTGCAAAAGTCAAAAAAGATCACAATTCTATCCATTAATGGTTTAGGTACAATTAAATCTAAATTTCTTCAAGTTTCTGTTTCAAGGTATTTGCTTCCTCGGCTCGGAATGCAAAAGCCTCCTTAGTAGGAAGTGTGAATCATAATGTAATAGCACAATTAGATTCAAGACAGATCTCGTGATAAGTTCAAGTAAGATTTTTCACCCTCAACTTAATTATACGATTGGGATAACAAGTTTTTAAGGATTTCATTATACATTTATCATGTCCAACACCATGAGTCATTTCAATATTTCAATTAGGTGTTGTAGCCGTGAGTTTGTATCTTATTAATTCCATCCTGTCTAATTGTAGAAAATATAAGATAGGAAAATAGGTAGATATAATATGAGGATGACATATTTTTATCAAGGTCATATGCACACGCCCTCCATATAAATATGAAAATGACATGAAAAGGACAAAAGAAAGTTGTTAGACTAGCAACTAATCTCAACAAGCTTGGTTGGATTGTTTCAAACTGATTATTATGTATTCTCATTCTACAAAATGGTAAAATTCTGCAAGTTCCTGAACAAAGCTTTGATTGATGTCACAATTGATGTACCTCAGGTTGAGGGGAAAAAAATCTTTCCTTGGCCTTCTTCCTATATTTGCAACCATAATTATGATGAACTATTGTCTAGCGCCACTTCAAACATTCTTAGTCCAACAAGGGAGCATCATGAATAGAAAACTCCATAATTTCATAATCCCTACTCAATTAATAGTTTTCCCCCTCGTTTTCATGCTTACTTCCATACCCTTGTTTGAACAATTTAAATGCATTTATCGACACAAACAGTCAATGAAGAGTAAAATTATAATTTTGGGAACAGAATAACTCTTACAATTATAATTTGAATCACTAGTCCTCAATGAGTTGTTTGCAACTTGCAGAATCCTTAATAATATAGTACCACCTAGCATCTTTGCATTGATTATCTCAACATTGATTATCTCAATATTGTCTACATCTAGCATAGTAACTTCTTTCTTTTATTTTTTGTATAAATAATGGAAACTGTAGCTCTGATGGTCATGGAAGTCCAATTGAGAGTGATAGGAAGAGGATGCAGTGCCCCTATCGTGCCAAGACATTTAAAGTTGAGATTAGTTTTGCTGCAAAGATTCCAATGCAGGCCATTTCCAATGCTTTACGTGAGTAGGAATCAAAGAATTTTCAAGAAGTCATAAGAGTGCTTGATATCATATTGAGGCAACGTGCTGCTAAGCAGTTCATAAGTTACTATTTCTTTTTGTTCCTCTATTTTTGTTTAATTTTGAGTTGCATTACTTGTAACTGTATGAGTTAGAGAGAAGTCTACTTGCAAAATGTAATAGCAATTAATTGTATACATAAGATATTTTAACTACTTCATATACTTTCAGCTATTTTAATATATTTTATAGTTACTTGGATAATTATAATGATTGATGATTTATTGTGATTTTTGATAAATTTTGATTTTGGATAATTATATGCATAGGAAAATATAATTTTTTTAATAAAATGAAGGCACCTAGTTGTGACAAATCCCAATTAGATGCCTATTTTTTTAAATATTTTTTAAAATATTAAAGATGGATTTAGAGACGAAAAAATATATCTCTAATTTTAGAGACAGAAATAGAGATGGAGCAGGTTCGTCTCTACTTCTTTTAAATTTTTTTTTATAACTTGATTTTGTATTATTTGGAGACAGAATAGTGCCATCTCTAATTTAATCATTGTTATATTTTTAAAAAATTGACAATATCTATCTCTAATTTGAGACGAAATTTTTTTATTTAGAGATGAACTTTTTCCATCTCTAATTTAGAGACAAAACTCATTTTTCGGTCTTCAACAATCAGAGACGCCAGTTTTAGAGACAGAATTTTTCAAATTTAGAGACGAAATTTTTCTGCTTCTAAATCTGAAATTTCTAGTAATGGAAGTGTATCTTACACTAAATTTCCGTAATTGATTCCCAAGAAATCAAAAATTCAATTTAGGAAACTTAAAACTCATTTTTTGATGCGCATACGAGGTACCCCATGTGAGTTGGGGAATCCACGCAGGGTACCCTGTGTGGCACGGGGCCGTGTGAGCTCACATAGGGTACCCCATGCGAGGTTTCAGAGTGGGAATTTTCTCTTGAAGTCTACATGAAAGTTGCAACTTTCCTTTTTAGCTTTCGAATGTCGCTAAAATTATCTTGTTTTAACCTCTATAACTCAAGTTATGGTCTTTTTATTATGTAAAGGTAATGAATTTTGCTAATCCTGAATCTGAGTTCCAAGTTCAACTTCTTTGTATTGTACCAATCCAAGTCTTCATGAATCCATGTCAAATCATCCAGTTTGGACCTAAAATCATAGAAAAAAGACAAACTCACATTATTAAGGATAATCTTATAAATATGTAATTAGAGTGGCATAAATTCTAACAAGATTCTTTTCAATTCATAACAAATCAAATATAAGATGTGTATATTTTATCAACGTCAATAATCTTCTTTTGGGATAAGCAAAATCATATTCAGATAACCTAGGATGAAAGGAGCCAATAACAAAAGCATCAATAACAAACCGCCAAATATCATCACCATGTCTCCATATTTTCGAGAAAATATAGGTTGAAAACCGTGGCACCAGGAGACTTGAAAGGTTTCATACTTTTTAAGGCGGGAAACACTTCATCTTTAGAAACTGGTTTAGTCAAAGTTGTCACTCCCCTATCCTCAAGAGAAGGAGCATCTCTCAAAGACAAACAGGAGGCATCAATGTTCTCAACTAAGCAAAACAAATTCTTGAAAAAAGATAGAACATGTTGTAAAATTTGAGCATCAGAGCACCATGAACCATCATCTTGAGATAAACCAGTCACCTTATTTCTCTTACTTCTAACGACCATTTGAGCATGAAAGAAAGCAATATTCTAATCTCCAAATCTAACCCGATTCTCCCTATATTTTTGAAACCACAAAAACTCTTCGTTTGAGGATAACATTATACTCTCTTTGGAGCATGTGTTCAAGACTAAGAGGAGAGCTCGTCACCATTTCTTCGAAACTCCTTTGAGCCTCGCCTCAACCAACCTTTTTTTAAAAAAAAAATATTACCAAAGACATTTTTATTAAAGGCCAAAGATTCCTCCATAACCCCTTAAAGACCGCAAACAACAGTATGATTCCCCTTTCTTCCCTGCAGAAGCTACCGAAAGGGAATATTCTAAATGAGTTGTCCAAGCCACTTTAAAATGAAAGGGTCTAACACCTGGAGAACAAGACAGACCACCACACCTTAGAAGTAGGGGCTGACGATCAAAGTGCAATCTACTCAAAGTCTCCAAGAAAGCCTCTGGAGAGGAAGTCCGCCAATTACAATCCACCAAAACTCTATCTAACCTCTTAGCAATTGGTCTCTGCCCTTGAGCTCTCCTTTGCCAAGTAAACCAATTACCACTAGAACCAATATCCATTAAATCACAATTTTCCATCATATTATTAAAAGTATATGATCTAGAAATCGAAAAAGAACCCCCTTTCACTTCACTACGAAGAAGAACCTCATCGAAATCACCAATGAGCATCCCAGAAAGAGAAAAGAAGAGCTTAAGATAGATAAATGAAACCAAAGAGCTTTATGCACAGATGGAGTGGGGCTAGCGTAAATAGACCAAAGAACCTCTAGTACACTATAGATTTTGACAGTCACTGCTTGATGGAAAATATCTACAGCTTCAACTTTAAAATTTCTACCTGCAGAATTCATCCAAATACTACCTCCATGCCCTTGAGCTTCACTCACACCACAAGCAACATAACCAAGACCATCCTAGAAAGATTGGACTCTAGCAAAAGCTGTATGAGTCTCAACCAAAATAAACAAAATCAGGTTTAAAACGCTTGATAAGATCACGAACATGTCTTTTGCCTTGAACACTGGCAACACCACACACATTTCAACACATGACTGAATAATTAATGAACTCAATTATGATAAAATACTAATACAAAAAAAGACCCAGCAGGGAAGTTATTGACCCCTATCAACATGATCATGACCACCATCTTGTCTTCCAAGAGTAACCTCTCCTGTAGCTTGTAAATATGGCTCAGAAATACCCTCTTTGATGACTATAGAAGAAGATAAATCTTTTTCTAGCTCCAAAGGATCATCCACAAATTGTAATGGCACTGTGAAACAGCTACCAGTGGCATGGCAAACTTGAACTTGCTCTAAGGTTGAGACCTCTACTCGTGGTGATTAACCAAGCCATATTTCAAACCCTTTTCTCTAGCTACGGGTGTTCCAGCAGAACGTAAGCTACTGCCCCCCATGCATGCAGGCGCAGAGCCTGATGTAGTGCCGCTACCCTTAGAATTCGAAACCATCCCAGGGTTTTGTAAAGCACCACTCTCTTTTAATTCCCTAGGGTTCTTAAGCTGGGCCTAAACCTTGTTCAAACATGAATACAACTCTGTATCATCAACTCTAGGCCTTTTTTTCCTAAGCCACGTTTTGGGCTTGACTTGGGTTTTAGTGGCACCCACCAGAAGAGAAGAAGTGGGAAACCTAATTCCCTTGCCTTGCACCTCATTTTTTCCTGCTTGAAAGATAATAGTCAGCTTGAAAGATTAGACCTCATTCACTGACTTCTTGGCTTAAACAGTCTCAGTTACGAAACTTTTATTCTTGGCAGTTGGCGTTGGTATCCTCAAAGGCACCGAATCAGGATTGACATCCTTTTTCACCGAGATATTATAGGAGATGGTTTATTACACTGAGGTCGCTTCTTCTTGATCGTCATCCAATCACCGTGAAGCTCCTGTGATGCAACATTATTCAAATTCATATTTGAAATAAGTCCACGTTCAACCTCCATTACCACCTGAGAATGAGAACTATCCTTCGAGACTGGAACTTCATTATTATTAGAATCAACAGCTAATGGAGTTTGGACAACTTCATTCAAATTCGTGCCATATGTCCATAACTGTGGGGTCCAGCCCAAAGAAAAACTTGCAGATTGGTGCAACATTTCAAAGCAAAGTTTGAAATCAAGTGCATAATTTTGTCAAATTTGAAAATCACCTTTAGTGCACATGATTTTGCACAAACCACTTTCAGTGCACACGGTTTTGCACTCATTGTGCTTCTATATATAGAGGTAATTGAGAGGAAGGGAGTGCATTAGTTTGAGATCCTCACAATAAGAAGAGGAAGAGAGTGAGAGAAAAATAGAGAGAGAGCCTCTTAGAGAGTTTCTTAAGAGAGAAAAATAGTGAGCTAATTTGTGAAAATTATATCCACAAATTGAAGATCAAATATCATTGTATTTTGTATTCCCATTATTTTATAGTAGAGATTTAAGTGGCCTACGGGTCCCGTGATTTTTCCCTTGCTCACATTGAGAAGGTTTTTTACGCTAAAAATTTTCTGGTGTTGTTATTACTCTTATTTACGCTTCCGCATAGTGCCTATTTTTGAGTTCATAGAGGAGAAAAATTATGCAGGTATTTCCCAACAGTAGTATCAGGGCTCTCAGAGCTCTGGGATACTAAGTGCCGGATTTATAAAAAAATTCTTAGTATGCTCTGTGGTTGCAGCATTGTCTGATCTTCCACATCAGAAAAGAATTATTCTCGTTGCTAGGAATAACGTGTGGTGGTGTGAAAGTGTTGTCTAGGAAAAGTTCTGGCTAGGAAAGACTTGGTATTTAAGTGTGTCCATTAGTGACCCACCTCTCTTTCCTGGGAACCTACCTGGTGCACTATTTGCATACTACAGTTATTTCAGTATACGGTACTATTTACCTATATGGCACTATTCACGTATATTGTATTGGCCTGTGTAACTCAAGATGGAGGGAGCTATCACTCATAATGGAGATATATTCAAGCTAACTGCAGATAATTACTCCTATTGGAAGCCGATGATGGAAGACCACTTATACTGCAAAGATTTGCATGAGCCAATCACCCAGAAAGATAAATCAGAGGGGAAGACCGACAAAGAATGGGAGCTCCAGAATCGGAAAGCAGTAGCTATGATCCGAAAATATATTGACAGAAGTTTGTTCGAACATGTATCAACTTATACCAACGCGTATGATTTGTGGACGAAACTTGAATCCTTGATTCAAAAGAAGACGCCCAAGAATAAAGCCCACCTTGTTAGACGACTGGTGAAGTTGGAGTACTCGGACGGTCAGAACATGATCGAACATTTGAATACCTTCAAAGGTATTGTGAATCAACTGACGAAGACAGAAATGAAGATAGACGATGAGTTGCAAACTCTTCTACTCCTCAATTCTCTGCTTGAGAGTTGGGATACTCTAGTTGTCACTCTCAGCAATTCTGCTCCAGAAGGAAAGCTTAGCATGGATTCTGTTACAGACAGTTTACTTGAATGAAGAGTCAAGACGGAGAGAAAGGGGTGTGAACAACCAGTTTGAAGCCAACGTTGTTGACAACAGAGGAAGGAGTAAGAATCGTGAAAAAGAAGGTCGTGGAAAATCGCAAGGTAGATCCAAATCTCGCACTAGACTAAGTTGTTATTACTGTGGTAAATCAGGCCACATAAGGTCTGAGTGCAGATTCTTGAAGAGAGACCAACAAGCTAAAACAGTCCACCCTGACCAGATTAACCCAAAGAAGAAGAAGGAAGATGGAACAACTACTGCAGTAGCCTCGACTGATGAGAATATATTTCTTAACGGAGAGGAAAATTATCTGAATGTTGCATCTGACGACTGCATTTGGATAATTGACTCAGGAGTATCCTTCCACGTCACACCTTATGAAGGTTTTTTCTCATCATACCAAAAAGGAGATTTTGGTACAGTGAAGATGGGCAACCACGTCACAAGCAAGATTATTGGCATTGGTGAAGTAACGATGATTACTGAGAATGGAAACAAACTTATGCTGAAGGAGGTAAGACATGTTCCAGACATGCATCTGAACCTTATCTCAGCAGGAAAGTTAGATGAAGCCGGAATGATAAACCAGTTTAGTGCCGGCAGATGGAAACTCAGTCGAGGAAGCATGATTATTGCTCGTGGCAGAAAAGAAGGCTCTCTGTACATTATGCAGGGAAAGATATGCAAAGGGGAGATGAATGTTGCTCAAGATGCAAGCAAGGAATTGTGGCATAGATGACTAGGCCACATGAGCGAGAAAGGTTTGGAGATTCTCGCAAAAGATCATCTTCCAAACATAAAAGGGCAACCACTTGAATCCTGTGAAGACTGCCTGGAAGGAAAACAACACAGAGTATCTTTTAAAAGATCAGATGATGCAAGAAGAAGAAAGCAAATTCTGGATCTTATTCACTCAGATGTTTGCTCAACATCTGAAAGGTCCCCTGGCGGTGCCCAATACTTTGTTACCTTCATTGATGATCACTCTAGGAAGGTGTGGGTGTATCCATTGAAGACGAAAGATCAAGTTCTTCAAGCTTTCAAGGAATTCCATGCTTCTGTAGAACGAGCATTTGGAAGAAAGTTGAAATGCTTGAGAACTGATAACGATAGAGAGTATAGAGGTCCATTTGAGGATTATTGCAAGACTCATGGGATAAGACATGAGAAAGTACCTCTCAAGACACCTCAGATGAATGGACTAGCTGAGAGAATGAACAGAACAATCGCAGAGAAAGTCAGAAGCATGCTTTCTCATGCAAAACTCCCCAAGGCATTCTGGGGTGAAGCAGTAAGAACTGCAGTTGATTTAATCAATTTGTCTCCTTCAACACCTTTAAATGAAGAGATTCCAAAAGAAGTATGGTCTGGAAAGAAAGCCTCTTATGGTCATTTAAGAGTCTTTGGGTGCAGAACATTTGTCCACATTCCTAAAGATGAAAAAGCAAAACTTGATGCAAAGACGAAGGAGTGCATATACTTTGGTTCACCAAGTGATGAACTTGGCTTCAGATTTTGGGATCCTATAAACAAGAAGATTGTTCGAAGCAGATACGTGGTATTCTATAAAGATCAGACAATCCAGGATATTCAGCAATCTAAGAAGCCAAAGACCATTGTGATACACAATTCAGGGGGAGAAATTCCTCAAAGGAATGAGCAACCTGATCAGACAATACAACCTCATCAGATGGAGCAACTTGTTCAGACGGAACAACCTGACCAGACAGAACAAAGTCAGGCAATGCATGAAGAACAGATGGAGACTGGTCAAGTAGAACAAAAACCTCAAGTGAGAAGATCAACGAGAGTCAGACAACCATCAAGAAAGTATATCTCAAATGATTATGTCACTCTCACTGATGAAGGAGAACCTCAAAGTTTCATAGAAGCCATTGAGACGAATGATAAAGAGAAATGGATGCAAGCCATGCAAGAAAAAATACAGTCCCTGAAAGAGAATCAGACGTATGACCTAGTGAGATTACCAGATGGACGAAAGGCATTGAAAAACAAGTGGGTATTCAAACTCAAGACTGAAGAGAATAACCCAAACCCCAGGTACAAAGCAAGGATTGTTGTGAAGGGGTGCAACCAGAAGAAAGGCATAGATTTTGAAGAAATCTTCTCACCAGTGGTGAAGATGACATCCATTAGAGCGATCTTTGGTCTAGCTGCAAAACTAGACTTGGAAATAGAACAGCTTGATGTTAAAATAGCATTCTTACATGGAGACTTAGAGGAAGAAATTTATATGGAGCAACCAGAAGGTTTCGAAGAACCAGGCAAAGAACATCTAGTGTGTCATCTAAAGAAAAGCCTCTATGGTTTGAAGCAAGCTCCAAGGCAATGGTATAAGAAGTTTGATCTCTTCACGACCCAACACAATTTTAAGAAGACCTCTGCAGACCATTGTGTGTTTGTGAAGAACTATGAAAATAGTGAATCCATCATACTATTGTTGTATGTTGATGATATGCTGATTATTGGGAAAGATAAGACAAAGATAGTTGCTCTCAAGAAGGCATTGAGCAAATCATTTGCCATGAAAGATCTGGGTGCAGTAAAGAAGATTCTTGGAATGAAGATCATCAGAGATCGATCTAGAAGATGCTGTGGATGTCACAAGAAGACTATATCAAGAAAATTCTTGAAAGGTTCAACATGCATAATGTCAAACTTGTGCATGTTCCTTTACCTGGTCATCTTAAACTAAGTAAGACGTAATATCCAGGGAATGAAGAAGAAAAGGAAGAAATGAGCAAGGTGCCCTATTCTTCTGCTGTTGGTAGTCTTATGTATGCAATGGTCTGTACAATACCAGATATTACTTATGTTGTAGGAGTTGTGAGTAGGTTCCTATCGAATCCAGTAAAAGAGCATTGGAATGCCATGAAATGGATACTAAGGTATCTGAAAGGAACTGCCAAAAGGTGCTTGTGCTTTGGCAATGGAAATCTAATGCTCACTGGGTATTCAGATGCAGATATGGCAGGAGATGTGGATTCAAGAAAGTCTACATCGGGATATCTGATTACTTTTGCAGGGGGAGCTATCTCATGGCAGTCATGACTACAAAAGTGTATTGCTTTAAGCACCACAGAAGCTGAATTCATCGCAATCACTGAAGGTTGCAAGGAGATCCTGTGGATGAAGAAGTTTCTACAAGAGTTAGGTCAGACTCAAGAAAGCTATGTTCTCTATTGCGACAGTCAGAGCGCAATTCATCTCAGCAAGAACTCGACATTTCATTCAAGGTCGAAACACATCGACGTAAGGTATCATTGGATCCGTGATGTGTTGGAAAGTAAAATGTTGCAGATTGAGAAAATACATACCAAAGACAACAGGGCAGATATGATGACAAAAGCTCTACCTAAAGAGAAGTTAGAAGTCTGTAAAGAAGTTGCAGGCTTAGCATCAATCCCGAATTGATCCAAGGATATTTTTCCTTTGACTGGAAGGGGAGAATTGTGGGGTCCAACCCAAAGAAAAACTTGCAGATTGGTGCAAGATTTCAAAGCAAAGTTTGAAATCAAGTGCATAATTTTGACAAATTTGAAAACCACCTTTAGTGCACATGGTTTTGCACAAACCACTTTCAGTGCACACGGTTTTGCACTCATTGTGCTTCTATAAATAGAGGCAATTGAGAGGAAGGAAGTGCATTAGTTTGAGATCCTCACAATCAGAAGAGGAAGAGAGTGAGAGAAAAATAGAGAGAGAGCCTCTTAGAGAGTTTCTTAAGAAAGAAAAATAGTGAGCTAATTTGTGATAATTATATCCACAAATTGAAGATCAAATATCATTGTATTTTGTATTCCCATTATTTTATAGTAGAGATTTAAGTGGCCTACGGGTCCCGTAATTTTTCCCTTATTCACATTGAGAAGGTTTTCCATGCTAAAAATTTTCTGGTGCTGTTATTACAATTATTTTACGCTTCCGCATAATGCCTATTTTTGAGTTCACAGAGAAAGGAAATTATGCAGGCATTTTCCAATAATAACAACCACATGCAGAGCAAATTAAATATAGACCGTGATCAAACTTTTCAATGTTGGCATTAAAATCAGGAAAACAAGTCCGCATAGCCAAGTAGTGATCAAATATGATCTAAGGGCTACCTCGAATGACCTTTAGACGGTCTTTCATCACGTCGAATTTCACCTTGAAAAACCCATTTCCAAACATCCATAATATCAAATCTAGCAGAAAGTTTCCAAAGAAACTTGAGTTTATCCTTCAAAACCTTAAAAACAATGGTGTTTCCAAAAGCTTGACAACAAGAGCATCCTTCCATGGAACCGAAAGCTCATCAATCAACCCCTTCACCCGATCATCGGTAAACACTTTGGAAAATAACCTCTTACCATCAATAAGGTCCACTCTTACCAGATTATTTTGAGGCAAATCGACTTTCATTCTGGGAGATAGGAGCACTGCCAGCCAGAACTTTGTCCTTAAACGAAACATTGCCAACTCTAGGCCACACCTCCCCTCACCGCTGCCACCCGCTCTCCCTCACTCATCGCTCTCCTACACATCAAACTTACGCAAGGAACTAAATCCTTTGTTAGAGAGATAGGTTAGTTATGACATTTATGATAGCTAGTAAGTTAGTTATTCAGTTAGTAAAATCTGTTAGAGTTAATTAGTATCTGCTTGTTCTAGACTCAACTATATATAGTTGATCACGATTGAAAACAGAAATGCAATGAATTGATTTCTTTCATTCTCTTACAATTCTCTTAGTTCTCTGTTATTTTCTTTCACTTTGATTTCTCTCCACTTGAGCTCCGATACCTTTATCCTTCCAAGTTAATTCTTTACGCCACTTGGAATTCCATTTTAATTAGTTGATGGACCACTGGTCATTTTCTTTTTGGTGGTTCTGTTTTCTATTATTATTTATTTAATCTTCAAACTTTGTTATATATTGTGTTTGTGTGTCTTATTGTAATGTTACTTTAATTAGGAATTAAGACCTCACGATAGAATGCCTAAAATTAGTCAAATTGATGATGAAGAAGTTTTTGCTTTTCGAAAGTGAGGGTATCTCTCTTTGGATTTTCCACAAGTGTTTGGAGAGCTTTAGATGATCTTTAATAAAAATCTCATTTCAAACATTGATTTTAGTCATTTTAGTGTGTGTTCTATCATGCATCTTACAACATAAATATAAATATAAATAAATAAATAATATATATATATATATATATATATATACTTAGCTACCATGGAAAAATTAAGAAAAGATCGAAATGACAATCAATTAAACTCTATCTAATACTCTTGAGTCTATTTTTATTAGATTTTGGGTCTAATCTCAACTATTAAATAAATCATCTTTTTGTAAAATAATAAATTGATGTGAATTCACGTATCAAACGAGCTTACCATACTTCTAAGTCTTTCAATTATCCTATTACTAACTTGTTTTCAAATAAAAAATGCCAGTTATTACTGATTACCATGCTCCACCTGTTTCAGTCAGTATACTGCAACAAGCAGCAAAGAGCTGGTTGGTTGTTGTAGGTGTAGGGGAAGTCCAACGTGGCCAGACATTTCAGACAGCAAACCAGGTCCAGGTTGCTGTGGTTGAAGCTTTGTTTGCTGGGGCAGATGAGAGAATTCCATATTGTTCTGGGGCTGTTAGCCGTTTTCATTTGAATGTGATAGAATTAACCTCAGAGAGTGAGTTTTGAAGTGTAGGAGGAATTTCCAGCGCTTGACCAGATGTTAGGGCCCTAGAGAAGTTCTGTGCCACATCTAAATGCTGCCTCTGCTGGTTTTGGATTTGAGTAAGTCAGGAAGTTGAGTAGGCTGCTGCAATGCAGATTGCTGCGATAAGGAGAGGAGAGATACTTGTGTAAACTTATTTTACACAATTGTGAAAAGACTAAATCAATCAACAATGCATCATCATTTTACATTAAATAATAACTGAATAATAACTCTTTGAAGCCTCTATAACAACTAAACTGAACCTGAACCTGATTATCAGACACCTATAATTGTTGATTAACATGATCAGGCATAGGGGATTGAATCAAATTTTTCTGTTGACTCTTTTATACTATGGAATTGATGGTTTTGATTTGAGTGGGTTGAAGAATGTTTTGACAAAGATATTTGTGGAGCAGAAAATTCCAGCTGATGGGCAATATCTGCGCCAGGAAGATTTTGCAGAAAAGATCCAGACCTGGAAGGAAGGCACACAATATGGCAACAATGCGAGAGCCAGAGCAGGATTTTTTTGCAGGTTCATCCATTGAACTAAGCTCAGGTTCAGGCCAGGGAGAGCTTCTGCTTAGGGATCCTTCGAGCACATATTATCACCAAGCCAAGGCAATATCCGCCTTATAAGGTTACCAAAATTGCACGATTCATCATCTGCAAAAGTAGTTACAAAATACACCAATACAACTATAAATTTCCAATCATCATACAAAATTTAAATTTGTCTTTATTCCGAAATTTGATAAGAAGATTGGTATGACGGAAACAAGTGACAAGGTCAAGAATTAAAGAATCTAACAGAGCTTACTTGATAAAAACCCAACATACTTCTTTTATAGTGCCACCAGGCATCCCCAGATGAAACATGGAGCAGTCACGGGTTCAATTTCCCAAATTCAAATCCTACCACGCCTTTTCCCCGCAGCTGATTCATCCCAACCAACCTGACCAATGATGTGCAACTTACAATTACAAAGTACAAACCAGTGCTTATGGCTTATTCTGCTAAAAGAAGATGACACAAATTGTACCTGCAAATTAAGCCATTGCCAGTTTTGCCATCTCACACGATCCAGATAACTGACACCTGTAATTGTATCCATATATCTGCAATACAATTGAATATAATGTTTGCTATCAAAATTATTTCCAAGTATAATATCTATTCCCAGACAATAATCTCCTATACCCGGAATACTATGTAAAATGTTTAATTCTAAGTAAACTGAATTGATAAATCCTTTTTAAAGCAGCAAATAACTTGCAAGCCAAACTAAGTTCTCTTCATGAAGGCATTATTTTCAACTTAGCAACTAGCATCCACAATTTACAAAAATATACTTATATGGTCTCAAAAGGAGGCACCTTCTTGTTCCTGGGTCTTCAGTTTCAAACATCATTCCCAAGCGCATGTGATACTTGGTGGCTAAACACTGCCTAGTAGTTGTAGTACATGGGTAAAGGAATAACAAATTCTGAGGGACCACATTTGGGTACGAGGTACAAACGCCAATCACACATGAATACAAGGTCAAACTACATATAAATGTTTTGTCACTCATCTAATACGTGAAGATAAAAGATTGAAAAATGATTAATTCTCCTAACTCATTCTCTTAATAATTTTCTTAATTACTAAATAAAGAAAGTGTTAAATATTTTTTATGTTTTCAATATATTAGTTATATTTAATTTTTTATTTAATATTTTTTTTATTAAGTAGTAAGAGAATTATTAGAAAGTTATTTTAAGAGGATACACCAAAACTCTAAAATATTAAACTACATACAATATTTCTCTTTTTGTAATGGCAAATCTTAAGGTGGGGCATGAGAAGTTTCTCTTTTTGCAATAGCAGATGGGAGCATGAAACACATTGAGCATTACCATACCAACTTTAGTTGGTTGTCCTTAAAGTTGTATAAACTTTTAATTGATGTTAGTTGGGGCTTGAGTATTATTAGTCATCAACAAATTGTAAAACTAAAACTTTACTTTTACAGTGGAAAATCTTTAAGTGGACATGACAAATGTTCTCTTCTTGCAATAGCAGATGTTAATGTGGGGCGTGAACTTTTCAACTGATGGTTGGATAAGAAGGCAAATTAGCAAGGTTACGGGTACCCTAACTTTAATATTTTAAAATAAATGCATTGGGCACTATAGAACTGCCTAAAAATGAAACTGGCATATCTAAATGTGAAGAATCAGAATCGAAGTTTCCAAATGAGAAGAAAGAAAAACCATCAAGCTCCACTCAGCTATTCATCCAAGACCCAAATCAGGCCCTTTTCGATTTGCTTTTTGGGCCAAACCATCTATTACTGATTTCTAACGTGCCCATTAAACATTGTTGGAAAAGAAAAAGAGTGTGTACACAGCAGAAATAATAACACATAAATAAACAATAAAATCTTTCTTATTTAAAAGAATTTGTGAAGAACAAAATATACAACCAACTAAAATATCTACAAAAAATATATTCAAAAATACACAAAAATAAATAGGTAAAGAGAATACACACAATTTTAACATAAAAAATCCTCTCAATGTGAGCAATAAAAACTACAGGACTTAGTCCGAAAAAATCTCTACTATAAAAATTAATGAGTACAGCAAAGTATCTCCTAACAAATAAAGATATCACAACGGCCCTTACTCACTACCAATAAAGTGAAAATCAACAAAGCTCAAAATTCACAAAAGGGTACAAATAGCCCAACAAGTAGAGATGGAAAAATAAAATTCTGACCGTACAAGTAGAAGTTCACAATACAAGAAACAATATACTAAAAAATCATCCAAATCGAACCACAAATGACCACCCGATCTAAACACACAAGATTAGCTCACAAATTATTTTTCTCTCCTCTCTACATGACAGCTCTGTTTCTCTAAAAGGAAGAAATAGGTTTTTAAACCTTTTAAAAGACAATCTTCTATCCCTCACGTGCTTCACTAGAAAAAACACATACACTTATTCTTTCTTTTTTTTACTTTATGGTATGGACCTACTTGGGTTGGACCCATACAACAAACTCTTCCTCCAACTCAAGTGGAGGCAAATGCCATACCAAAAACAACTCGGATGGAAGACATTTTAACAACCGGTGAGAAGATCTCCTCAAAATCAATCCCCTTTTTCTAACGGTAGCCTTTGACAACTAATTTAGCTTTGTATCTCGAAGTGGAAGTATTCTCATCATTCTTCAACCTGTAAACCCACCGATTTTCCAAAGCTTTCCTGTCCTTAGGCAACTTGACCAGCTCAAAAGCATGGTTGTCAAGCAAAGAGCTCATCTCATCATTCATTGTCCCATTTTGCCTTCTGCTCACTCTCCATAGCCTCTTCGTAACACTCAGGTTCTCCTCCGTCAGTAAGGAGCACATATTCATCATATGAGTAACGAGTAGAGGGAATAAGATGTCTGGAAGACCTCCTAAGTGAAATAACAGGTTCATCAATAACCTCATGAGCAGGAGCATCTATCTCATCAGCAACATTATCAACAACATCCTCAACCTGATCACCTTGAATATGATTATACACATCATCATGACTACCAAGGTCAGTTACATCAGGCATATGAGGCTCAAGAAGTGGATCAATATCAACCAAAGCATCAGTACTTGGAGACTCTGACTTCTTTTCTTTGTTAATATCTTCAATGGTCTTATCCTCTATGAAAATAACATCATGGCTTCTAATAAGTTTCTTCTCAACTGGATCATACAACTTATAGCCAAACTCATCATGACCATAGCCAATGAAGATGCACTACCTAGTCTTGACATCAAACTTAGACCTCTCATCTTTGGGCACATGGACAAATGCTCTACACCCAAAGACGTGTAAGTGGTCATAGGAAACATCCTTTCCATACCACACCCTATTAGGAACATCAGCCTACAAAGCAACAATAGAAGATAAATTAATAAGATGTGCAACAGTATACAAAGCCTCACCCCAAAAAGATCCAGGTAACTTTGCTTCAGAAAGCAAACATCTAACTCTCTCTATCAATGTCATGTTCATCCTTTCTGTCAGGCCATTAAGCTGAGGAGTCTTAGGGTGCGTCTTCTGGTGTTTAATACCTTGCTATCTGCAATATTTATCAAATGGTCCACAATATTCACCACTATTATCAGTGCGAATACATTTCAGTTTCTTCCATGTTTCTCTAACAACAAAAGCCTGAAACTGCTTAAAGACACCAAGCACCTGGTCCTTAGTCTTCAAGGTATAAACCCAAAGTTTCCTTAAATAATCATCAATGAAAGTCACAAAGTAAAGTGCACCATTAAATGTTCTAGTCCTCATTGGACTACAAAGATCTAAATGCACCAACTCAAGCACTTCTGATTTCCTAAAATGATGATAACTTTTGAAAGAGACTCTATTCTGCTTCCCAGCCAAATAATGAGCACACTTTTCCAATCTTGGACCATTCAAACCTGAAAGTAGATTCCTTTTACCTAAAGTATCAAGTCCCTTCTTACTAATGTGGTTAAGTCTCTTGTGCCATAATCCTGACTGGTTATCACACTTAATTATATTAGCAACATCAACAGAAATTGAAGCTTTGGTTCAGTACAAACTTGAACACTTCTTTCCATGTGCCACAACCAAAGAACCCTTAGTGAGTTTCCACTATCTACCACCAAAGGTACTCAAATAGTCATCATCATCAAGAACACTAGTAGAAATCAGATGCAAACGAATGTCTGGTACATGTCTAACATTCTTCAAAATCAACTTTGTCCTATTACTGGTTTGGTTTCCAAACAAACATTGCCAATGCCAATCACCTTTGACATACCATCATTACCCATCTTCAAACCCCATAATCACCAGGAGTATAAGATGTGAAGAAATCCTTCTTAGATGTCATATGAAAATAGGCACCACTGTCCTTAGTCTTCAAGGCATAAACCCAAAGTTTCCTTAAATAATCATCAATGAAAGTCACAAAGTAAAGTGCACCATTAAATGTTCTAGTCCTCATTGGACTACAAAGATCTGAATGCATTAACTCAAGCACTTCTGATTTCCTAAAAGGATGATGACTTTTGAAAGAGACTCTATTCTGCTCCCAGCCAAACAATGAGCACACTTTTTCAATCTTGGACCCTTCAAACCTGAAAGTAGATTCCTTTTACCCAAAGTATCAAGTCCCTTCTCACTAATGTGGCTAAGTCTCTTGTGCCATAATTCTGACTGGTTATCACACTCAATTATATTAGCAACATTAACAGAAATTGAAGCCTTGGTCCAGTACAAACTTGAACACTTCTTTCCATGTGCCACAACTAAAGAACCCTTAGTGAGTTTCCATTATCTACTACCAAAGGTACTAAAATAGTCATCATCATCAAGAACACTAGTAGAAATCAGATGCAAACGAATGTCTGGTACATGTCTAACATTCTTCAAAATCAACTTTATCCCATTACTGGTTTGGTTTCCAAACAAACATTGCCAATGCCAATCACCTTTGACATACCATCATTACCCATCTTCAAACCCCATAATCACTAGGAGTATAAGATGTGAAGAAATCCTTCTTAGATGTCATATGAAAATATGCACCACTGTCAACAACCCAGCTGGTCTCATCACAAGCAACATTAATCAAATTCTCATTATAGATAATCATAAGATCTCCTCCAATAGTGGTGGCAACACGATTATCATTATCATTATCCTTCGTTTGTTGCTTGCCCTTGTTATCCTTGTTCTCTTTTTTTCATTGGTAGCAAAACTTTTGGACATGCCCATTTTTACCACAATAGTCACACTCAAAGTTTTTGTATTTAGATCTTGATTTGCTTCTACTCTTGCTTCTACCTCTATTGCCTTGTCCTTGATCCCTCTCACTACTTCTCCCCCTATTTTTAGTAACCAAAACCTCTTATTGTGAAGATGATGCCTGCTGAGTTCGTCAACTGACTTCTTCATTTAAAACAGTAGTCTTTACATAATTCATGGTCACAACACCTCCAGGAGCAGAACTAGTCAAAGTGACTCTGAGAGTTTTCCAAGAATCAGGTAAAGTATTGAGCAACCAAAGTCCCAAAATCTCATCTTCAAATTTCACACCCATGACGAACAACTAGTCAAAGCATCCCTGAAAATCACTCAAGTGATCAGAGATAGAACTACCATCCTTGTAACTCAAACTCAAGTTTATAGTCTGCTTCAACAAAAATAATTTATTATTCCCATACTTAGAGGCATACAAGTTCTCAAGCTTATCTCACAAAGTTCTAGTATGTGAGTCATTAGTAATATGATTCAAAACATTATCATCTACCAATTGTCGAATAAACCCACAAACCATCTCATGTTCGAAAGCTCATTCTTCATTAGATTTAGCCTCAGGCTTTTTAGTAGCAAATACCAGTAAATGTAATTTTTTTTTACAAATAATAAATCTTTCATCTTTTCGTTTCACTTGTGGTAATTTGTGTCATTCAAACTAATCATTATACTGTAATTAGGTTTCATCATTCAATCAAGCAAACAAACAAGTAAATAGTCCCGATACCAGTTGTTGGAAAAAAAAGGAGTATACCATAGGGATAGCTCAAAAGCCGGGGAGATCTCCATCAATGAGCTAAGTGAAGAACCACATAAATGGCATTGACACCACATCTTAACTCAAAACCTTAAGGCATTAAGTTTATGGGTCTTTTCCACTTATATAGCCTTCAACTTGTCCATTCTTTACCAATGTGATACTTCAACATATTCGCACTTGAATTTCTAACATTATCCCCCTCAAGTGTGAGTCATTCACATACGGTCACTCCCCCTCAAGTGAAAGCCTTTCAAGTATTTGACGATATCTCCAAAAGAACCTAGCCTGCATCCAAGAGCCCCATCTCCTCCAGATCGGGCTACACACACTCTTCTTCATACTTGTACCACCATCGTCCATCATCTACAACGGAACACACACTCCCCCTCAAGCGGAAGTCTTTCAAGTATTTAATGGTGTTACCAAGAAAGCTCAGCCCGCATCCAAGAGCCTTATCTCCTCTAGATCGGGCTACACACACTCTTCTTCATACTTGTACCACCGTCGTCCATCATCTACAATGGAACACGTCGTGTAGCCTCCACATCACTAGGAAGACTTTCGACACAAGGAACCCTTCACATGGATTCACTAGATTCACCGGATTCACCAACCACCATCGTCCACGCCAATATTTGTCCAAGCCGAACCATCAGTTTTGATACCACTTGTTGGGAAAGAAAAGGAGTGTGTACACAGCGGAAACAACAACACACAAATGAGTAATAAAATCTTTTCCACTTGAAAGAACCTGTGAGGAGCGAAATATATAGCCAACCAAAATATCCACAAAAAATATATCTAAGAATGCACAAAAATAAATAGGCAAAGAGAACACACACAATTTTAACGTACAAAACTCCATCAATATGAGAAATAAAAATCATAGGACCTGGTCCAGAAAAATCTCCACTATAAAAATTAATAAGTATAGTAAAGTATCTCCCAACAAATAAGGATATCACAACGGCCCTTACTCACTACCAACAAAGTAGAAATCAACAAAACTCAAAGCCTACTAAGGGGTACAAACAACCCAACAAGTAGAGATAGAGAAATAAAATTCTAACCGTACAAGTAGAAGTTCACGATAGAAGGAACAATATACTGAAAAATCATCCAAATCGAATCACAAATAACCACTCAATCTAAACACGCAAAATTAGCTTACAAATTATTTTTCTCTCCTCTCAACGCGGCGGCTCTATTTCTCTTAAAGGAAGAAATAGGTTTTTAAAAGACAACCTTCTCTCCCGTGCTTCACTAGAAAAAACACATACACTTATTATTATTATTTGTACTTTATGATATGGGTCCACTTGGGTTGGACCCATACAACAAACATATACCTGAGGAAAAATAAAATAAAAATATAACTCAACTTTGATCAGTAAACATAAGTGGAACTTAGGTGATATCTCGATCCTCAAACTTTATTCGAGCGGAAAATGATATAATTTTTTTCTCTTCTTTGTTACTTTTCAGCTCTTTTGAGTCTTTTCTTTGGGAGTGATCAGAGATTAGAGCCTTTTTGAATGTGTTTGGGTTATGAACAGGAAAAGATAAAGTATTTGAAAGCTTCTCAAGGTCGCCTTAATTAGTCGTTTCCCAATCCCAAAGTTATTAGCAATTGGGATGTCAATAACACTAGTACTTAATAGTTAGATAGATGATAATGATTGTTAAGGCTTACATGTTTTACATTGATTTGCATATATATATAGCTGCCCAATCATCACAAATTGCAATGATCATAATTATATTTGCTTCAGTTAGGTTTGGGTAAACCATTCTTACCCTTCTTAGTGTCAAGGTTAATTTTCTATCAACCATTCTATTTTGAGAAATTATTATGTTCTTGGACTAATAATAAATACATGTTGCAGAAAAATATTCATCATCAATTTTAAATATATTCACATAAATTTTAAAGAAATCAACTTAAAACATACATTTGTTACTGTTGTAATAGCATGAATTAATTTCTCGTATGCTTGACCTATTTGTAGCCATGCATTAATTGCCGTCAGCTTTGTGCTTTTGTGGTTACGGCTGTTTCCACTACAGTTCACTCCCACTTTTTTTTTTTTAATGTTTTTCTCTACTGAATCTGGATTGTATTTCCTGTGTTTCATACCATTTTCCTGGGAAGTTCAAAATAAAATCTGGTAAAACCTGTGCTGTCTTTAGCAAATTGAATACGTATTTGCATATTATCGACATAGTAAATTGAGATATTTTTGTATGCACATAAATATAATACGTTATTTTTATACATAAGATATAAAAAATTAGAGAAAAAAAAATGATTTTATTAAACTAACTCATCACAAAAAATTATTTTTTTTTAAATTTTTATAAAAATATATAAAAATAACATATTACATTTGTATACAACTAAAAATTTCTCTAATCAAGTAATGTACTACTCAAATCTTTCTCGTTGAAAAGCAACCAACATTTTTAATTAATGCTGCACTTATAATTGCAAGGATTAGCAAATGGAATATTGCAGTAAAGGATCATTGAAAATACAAATATGATTATTTTATATCTCTAAAAAAGGGTGTAAGTATATTGTTTACATCATTTTTAAGAGATGTGATTGAATGAGAGAAAGTGATAAAAAATAGTATGTATAAGGAATAATATTAGATAAAGTATAAAAAAAAATGTATATACTATTTGATGTAAGAATATAATGATTGTTGAAGATAATTGATCTGGTTGATTGGTTTTGGGTGTCCAAATGTGCGATGATGTCATCTGTTTGGTGTATCCACAAGTAGTTTACATAAAAGTAAAACATTTTAATTTACTCAGCACTTGAGCACCCTGACATTTACTTTCTCAGCTTTAAATTGAGGCATACACTCTGTTAGCATGGCCTAATCCGTTTTAATTATATTTGTTTAGTGCAATGATTGATAGTGTGGGTTACTTTCCACAGTTTTTTAACCCAAATGTATTTTCCTATATAATTTAAAAGATTGATCAAATTTAATGTAGATTTGTATCAGAGTGGTTAAGATCTAGTAGACATCATCCTTTATCTATAATTTTAAAGTCACTTTGATTGAAACACGGTTATCAATTATTTAACCACAAATTTGTATTAAGTACTGAGAAAATAAAATATCCTTAATTATTACGGTGTTTGCTTGGAAGCCTGTGTTCAGCATCTGATTCACTGTAACATTGTGTACAATGATATTTCTTCTGACTTGGCTCGCTCAAATGCCATTTGCCTATTTGTAAAGGCTTTCTTTTGTACACCCAAGATGTGCTTTGGTCAAACTTGTAAAGGTGTGTTTGGAGGATAGGGTAAGAAGAATTTGATAGTATTAGTTAATACTATTAAGTCTTATCAGGTGTTTGGTAGTTTAACCTGATAGTATAGTCAAATTAAGTCTTGCATTTTTATCCTACTCTAATCTGATAATATTATTTTCTCTATCACCCCATGATAAGACATGATAAGATATCTCTTCTAATTCTATCCCTCAACTTCATCCATCTCAGTCCAAACTTCTCATTCTCTACCAAGAATCTCATCACCACCACTTGGAACAACCACTGTGAAACACCAGGAAGCACCATCCACGCCACCATGAAGCACCATCCAGGCGGATCTGCAACCACCGCATCAGATCTATAACCATCTGCGCTGTGAAGCTCCATCTGCGCCACCGTGAAGCACCATCCACAGCGGATCTGCAACCACCGCGCCAAATTTGTAACCATCTGTGCCGTGAAACTCCATTTGCGCCACCGTGAAGCACCATCCAAGTCGGATCTGCAACCATTAGAGTCACCCAAACAGAGGGCCATGTGGCAATTACAAGAAACCAAGAATCGCATCATCAGAACAAGAAACCAATTTGAACTGGGTATGACTCAGTTCATCGAAAAATGGATTACCGTTGACGAGGTCTTCAGGCGGCCGAATGAAAATTCGTGGTTCATGTTAAATGTCACCATCAACAAGACCTTTGACGCTAGATTTGGATTCATCGTTGGCTTTCAATTCTTGCAAACGATCTTAGGTTGTTGAACTTTCGATAAGAGATTTTTCGATGCCGGCAACATCCATTATCATATGCTACAACAAGAGTTTGCTTCGTATTTGAGTTTTGTGAAGAAACAATTACATTAGTTCCGTTGTTGGCACCCTATAACGGTTTGGGGGGATGACAGTGGGGAGATGGGAGGGGGCAAAGAACAATTTGAGGAAAAGAGAATTGTGGGGTTGATGAAGGGTAATTTGGTCATATAAAATAATTATATATACTATCATGTTATTTATATTATATGTACTAATTATTTGATAGTATAAAAATTTATCAATTTATTTATATAATTAAATTTTATCTTATTATTTTATACTATCATATCTTATTCTAGTGTGTCAAACGTAACTTAAAATAACTCTTGGTATACTGTACTACGTCAGTCAGGAGTGGCTTTAAGGTTTTATAATCAATCTAAAATGTTATTTTGACAATCAACAAATTAAAGTTACAATTAATATTACTATAATATGTTTAAATATAAGAAGAAAAAGAATTCTTGTTGTAGTTTGTCTTTCAAATGTTACTGTATTATTTATCTACAGTTAGAAAGAACGTTATGACTTATTCGGCCCCATAAAGAAAATTAACAAATGAAAATGCACAACATCATTCAATTCAATTGGCAGACAATATATGCGTAATGATTTGCCACCTGATATTATTTATTATCATCCACTTCAAAGCTAAAATCAACAACTTCCAGTTTTATAAACGAAACAGAGAACACTGCTACTAATGCTAAAGAAAAGTAGGCAGCAAGAGGCCCCGACACCCAGAAATAGCATCCCGAAATATTAATGGAGCATATTTTATATGTTGCCATTAGCTGGCAACCACACAAACGACAAGAACGTAGTAATCTGCATGAGCTATACAGCCCAGAAGCATAGCAACAAGGAAGAGGAAAACAACAAATCATGGGAAAGCCATAATCACTGACTGCACAACATTATGGATGGCTTTCACAGTGTATGTGCTAAATCCAGCCATTTTGATCACGTATTCCCATTCTTTCAATGTCCGCTCTTTGCCAAATTTAGTGTGGGCCATCATTACCATGTCCAGCATCAACCCCACGTCCTTTAACCTGTCTTGCTTTCCTCCTTCTTCAATCACTGCCTCCACAATAATAACCCTTCCATTTTCCTTTGGAATGGCTTCCCTACACTTCTTTAAGATTTGAATGCACTCTTCATCTCCCCAATCATGCAAAACCCACTGCCAAGTAACAAATTAATCAATCAAATACTTTGTACATATTTGGAAATAATTATTTTTGAGAGAATAATTGGTTATTTTTCAAAAACTACTCTGATGAAACTTTTGATTATAAATTATTTTGAATACAAAATAAGTTAATTCAAATACACTTAAAATCTTAATCAAAAGTACGTATATTTCAATTAATTTGTACCCGTCCCTTAAGAAAAGTAGTGCACATTCACAAACATACCATAACAAAAGCAGCATCAGCTTTGGGAACATTTAGAAACATGTCACCTGCCACATGCTCCACCCCATGGCACTCTGGAGCCACAGCGATGACATGAGGAAGATCAAAGTTGATTCCTCGAATCCAAGGGCAAGCCTTAGTCAGGACTCCCATGGCGGTGCCGTTTCCCCCACCCACATCCACCAAGGAGCTGAGACCATCAAATGCCTCGCTGCAACTTTCAATGATGTCAGGTACAACCAGCTTAGCATTACATGCCATGGCTTCATTGATGAGGTTGCTGTGATCAAGATTTGCCGCAGCATAGTGCCACACGTCTTCACCATGAGTGTTTTCAAATGAGGGATTGCCATTAGCCAGAACATGAGCACTTAGACTATGCCAAGGTGCTAGCATTACGGGACTGCTCTCCAGCAGAAGTAAAGCAGCCATGCTATGTTGGCTGTTTCTCATCAAACGGCGAGAAAGAGGTGTTTGAGCATAGCCCTGCTGGCAGCCATGGCTGGTGGTGGTGGGTATGGCTTTGAATATCTTCCGGTGAATTAGGAACCTCATGATGCGGTTCAGAAGGGAAAGGTCACACCCTAGAGTTGATGACATCTCCGAGAGTGTCATGAGGCCTCCATGGCTTTCGATGGCATCAGCTATACCTAGCTCAATGGCACATTTCACCACTGCCAGTTCCACGAACCCAAATATGTATTTCCAGATATCCACTTGCGCTTGTGCTTCTTCTTCTTCTTCTTCTTCCTTGTCCCACGCTGACATTAGCTCTCTTTGTATTTCTCCCATATCTTGCTAAATCTCTGTACTTGGTATATTTCTTTGTGGTTAGCGATTTGGAGCAACACTTTTGAAAGTTTATTTATAGACGTTAGTAACATATCAGGTATCGTTATTAAATTGTGAAAGATTCTTTAACTACGTTATTTTTACAAATATTTATAAAAAATTACGAAAAAAATAAGACTCTTTAAATTTAGTTATTATAAAAAATTATTTTTTTTAATTTTTTATAAATATATATAAAAATCACGTGATATAATTGTCTGTAATTAAAAAAATTTCTTTTGGGATATTGCTAACTATAGCCATTATGCTGTTGCATGCGTGGCATATACCACTTCAATTCAGACACGCTTCTCTAGACCCACCCCTTCTATTATTTTCTCTTTAAGTTTGGGTCCATTATTCCCTGAAATGGACGGATAATATCTTTTTTTAATACACCCGTGATTCATGCAAAAATTATTTACAGATTAAAATAAGGATAATGTTTTTTTATAATTAAAATATATATATTATATTTATACTATAAATTTATGTATGAGAGATATTAAATTAAATTATATATTATTGTAATTTTTTTTTACGGATATAAAATAAATTTATGAATAAATTAAATAAAAATTTGAATATTTTAATTAAGCGAATAACTTCGTTAAAAATAATTACATTATATTTATATTTATTGTTTGAAAAAAAAATGATATTCTTATATTTTTTAAGAGTGTATTATTATTCATATTTTTTTTAAAATTATGATTAAATAAGATAAAATAATAATAAAATAAATAAATATAATAAATAATATAATAAAAAATATAAAAAAATATATATACACTATTTGTGATAAGAATATCAAAATTATTTAAAAAATAAAATTTTGAGCAGGCGCCGAGCTAGAAATTTTCATTTAGGGGTGTTACATATATACTTACTCATATAAATATTGTAAAATCTTTTAAAGAGATGTAAATTTTGTTTATTTGAGGGGATTTACTTAAACAATTTCACATAGTAATTAACGAAATAAAATTTTGTTTCTGGTGCGGCCACCCCCTTAATGTTAAGGTAAATCTGCCCCTTAGTTTGAGAGTATATGTATTTAATGTGTATTTCTCTTATCTTATTATCTAAAATAAAAATGTTGTAAGAATAATATAAAAAAATAATATGTAAATATTATTAGTCTTATCAATTATGTTATTCACACATTAGTTTTTATACATCACTTTTACACCAGTGATAAGCATAGGACCAATGTATATTAGGTAGTGATTAGAGATGTTAATCCAATAGTAATATTGATAATTGATTAATATTTTTTATCATCACATAATATACGTTTATTACCACTTATTTACATGTTAATTACTAATATAAAAGTAGTGTGAAAAAATTGTATGTAGAATATCTTTTTCTCAAAAGAAAATAAATAGAAAAATATAACATGGATTAACTTCAACTTTTTTCCCTGGTGCTAGTGGAAATGATATAAGAAAACTCGACGGAAGATAATTAGTGGCCCATTTTGATTTGGTTTGATTAGGCTTGCCTGTATTTTGCTTATCAATATAACAAATACGATTGAACATGAATATATAGGACATGTTATAAATGCCATAATGAATTTATCTAAGAATGTGTTTAGACTTTGGATGACAGCTATCGAAGGGAAAGCAAATGGGGGAGAAGGGGAATAAGTAAAATTATGTATGGCATTAATTTCTTAGTATGATTTCTTTGTTTGCATCTTTTGACTTCATTTATCTACTCAAAAAATTTAGGTATGAGTATGTATAAGTAATTAATTTAATTAATTATTTTTTATTTAAATATATTTTTAATCTTCTAAATATGACGGATTTTTGTTTTGGTCTCTCTAAAATTTTGTTACTATTTTGGTCCCTCTAAATTTTGGAGTAAGTGAAATTAGTTTCTGTCGTTATCTCAACTCTGTTAAATACTGATGTGGCAAACAGTGTTCCACCTCAGCATTGTCACATATCCTTCATCAACCACTAAAACGGCGTCGTATCTAAAACTTCTCCTCCTTCTCTCTGTTGCCATAAACACCCTCCTCAAGCTTCATCTTCAGTTTCGTAACCCCTCTCTTTCCTCGTGCTCCTTAAATGAGAAAGGGATGGGGAGAAGGCAAGCAAACTTGAGCGACTTCCAAACGATGAAGCTGCTGTTGGTGGAGCTCCACCAAATGATGTCGTCTGTGGAGGAATCGTCCACCATGTCGTACGTCTTCAGGAGGAATAGTGTCAGACCACCTTCAATTCTGGCAGCAGCAAAGGAGGGCGGCGCTCCGTTCATTCCAAAAATTGGAACGGATGTTGTTATTGTTGTGAGGGAAGATAAAAAGAAAATAAGTAAAAGGTGGGCAACGAAGACATGCAATTTGCAATTCCAATTCTTGATACGGTAAGGAGTTAGAGAGAGAAAACAAATGTGGAGAAAGAAGAAAATGGGCTGATGAAAGAAGAATCAAGGTTGGAAATGTTCGTATAGAGTAGGGAAGAAAACAAGTGAGGGAGGGAGGGAGAATTAGGACTTGAATGTTTTTGCACATTCGGGAAGCAAATGAGGAAGAAAAAGTGATGTGGGGGGCGAGACTCAAGTTGATGACTTGTCATCCGTGTGACCCAATGGAATGTGAGATAAAGACAAATGACAGCATTGACATGAAGCGTCGTTTACCCCTTCACCACTTAACAAGGATGAAATAATGGTAGAGACTGATTTCACTTGTCTCAAAATTTAAAGAGACTAAAACCATAACAAAAATTTTAGAGGGATCAAACCTAAAAAATCACTATATTTAGAAGGACTAAAAATATATTTAAACCATTATTTTATTATAATAATGATAAAAAAAGATTTATGAATTATATTTTAAACACTTATTTTTAATTTTTAATAAATTAGATATATTATTTAATTAAGTACATATGGAATTTTGTTTTTACGGGAAGTACATATGAATTTGATTAAAGTAATACATGATAAGATATTTCCATTATTTTGTTGGTAAATCGGTATTTTCAATTATATTTGGGACATTCAATCATTACACAACAATCTTTCCAAAAATGTGTATAAAACTCTCAAAATGTGGGGAGCAAATTACACTTTAGTAAGCGAATTATACTGCAAGAAAGTTAGAAATGAAGTATTTTGATCCTTTTCAAATTGTTTATCTTTAACCAAATCAGAAATGGGTAGATTAATTAAAGTGAGCGTAAACTAATTTAATCACCTAATCACAATTAAAAAAAACAGACATGTTTTTCTAGACCCACCCCTTCTATTATTTTCTCTCTAAAGTTTGCGTCCATTTTTGAAATGGAGCGATAATCTTTTTTCTCAAAACACCCATGATCACATATAGGGACAGTAGAGTTTTATATTATTTTAAAATGTGCTCACATGTTATGTGTTTATAGCAGGAGAAAAAAATAAAAAAGGTAAGACGGATTAACTTCAACTTACTTTCACTGGTGGTAGTGGAAATGACATGAGAAAAGAGAAGTATGATAATTGGCCCGTGTTGATTTGGTTCGATTAGCCTTATCTGTATTTCGCATACATATCAATATATATACGAATGAACATGTATATATGGCATGTTATAAATGGCATAATGTATTTAGTTAACACTGTGTTTGAATCACAAGTAACAAGGAGAATAAAAAAGAAATAAGGAAACAGAAAACAAGTAAAATTATGTATGAGTATATACATGGGAGTTTCTATTGCCAATTTGCCATTAATTTCTTAGTAGTTGGGTTTCTTTCTTTGGATCTTTTCACCTCATTTATGAACCCAAAAAAACTTACGTATGAGTATGTATAAGTGATTAATTTAATTAATTTATTATTATAATAATGATAAAATTTGATTTATTAATTATATTTTAACCACTTATTTTTAACTAACTGAATACATTATATGATTAAGTACATATGGATTTGATTAAAGTAATAAATGACAAGCAAAAAACATACTTTCTTCCTTTAACTTTTTTTTTTAAATTTCGTCCTCTAACTAATTTTTGTGTCAAATTAGTCTTTTAATTTATTCAATTAACATATTGTTTTATTGAAGACTAATTCCGTTAATACCACTAGTAGAATAATCTCACTTGGCTCCTAAGTGACAAAAATAACGTTAAATAAGTATACACAAATGGCATTTGATTTGTATTCTCTTTCTCCTCTTTGACAATGAGCGACTATCATTGAGGGTTTTGGTTGATTTCTAAGTGATGGGTTTGAAATGTGTAATAGTCGGATGCTCTATGTGTCTTTGTTGAAACAAGTTACTCTGATGTGTGGAGGTTATGGGTTTTCTGAGTTTTATCATGACTTGATTTAGGTGTTAGTTGAAGGTGATTCCGTTGAGTTGTTGTTGCTGAAGCAGGAGTTGTGCAGTGGCAGTTCCTAGCTACTAGTTTGAGGCGTGGAAGGCATTCAGCGGCTGTTTATTATTATTATTATTATTGAGGCTATATGGTTTTGTTAACAAAAGAGAGTGATGTGTTGTGTGCTTAAGATTGTTGGGACTTTAGGGCTATGTTTGATTCAAGCGTAGGCTAATGTAGTTCTTGGTTCAACACTTCACCCTAAGACCATGATACGGCTTCTAGTTAAGGGGTATTGATATTGTAGATGTGAGAGAGAGTATTAATTAAAAAATTCAAAATTTAATCATATTTGCATTATTATGCCAATACTTTTGAAACTTGCCAATGTCTTCACCGCCAATTAATCCATGCAATGTTAGATTTCGACATATTTGGTTTTCTTTTTTTTTTTTAATGTTTTTAATAAAGATTCAAAATATCTTGACAAATCCGAAAATCCAAAATCAAATGGATCTAATTAATTATTAGTTTTTCACGTTATTATCTAATAATATATTAGAATGTTATTAAAAAGCAAGAAATTAATAGTTGTAGTAGTTAAATTTCTTTAATAATTTTATCATGCATAATTAAATGATAGTGCAAGCTATTTTACACTATGGTACATAACTTAAATCTTAAACCTTTGGGAAAATAGATGCATATTCCACCCAGCAAAAATGGCATGTCTCACGTGGGTGTTTTCTTCATTAGAAGCCCCGACAATAATCGACTCTCTTTAAATAAAATAATATTATATGTGATTTTCTATGATTGCATCTTAGCATGAAAGATTCACCTAATTTACAAAGGCGAATTGCCGTGAGTGTCGTGGAAAATATGACATGGCTACCTCACACGTGTTCTCAAGAAAAATTTTTAGGTATTCTCAAAATAATTTTTTTTAAACTTTGTATTATTAAATGTGTGATAAATTAATTTTATAAATTATCATTATCTCTCACTTTAACTACTTTTTAATATTATAATTAATTTGTCACATATTGAATAACGTAGAATAAAAATTTTGTATTTTTCAAAAATATCTAAGAATCTCTTATTTTGGTGGGTACATATCCGTGAATTTTAAAAATAACGTCTATACTTGAGTTCTTCACACACGGATTTAGATCCTCTCTAGTAATAAAAAAATTGAAGAGGAGTCCAATTATAAATCTTACCTTTAAAAATTATTATATCACACTTATTTTTAATATTTTATTGTATAAAATTTTAATTTTGATGGTTGAGATATTCTGTAATTTTTTTTCAACTACAGAGAATTCTAATCCTTCACACACTTTTGATAATTGATACGCTTTGCATTCTTTCTTTTTCTTAGCGACATTTGCTAACGCCAAATCAACAGTGCATTATTCATTAAGAAAAAATAAATACATAGTGCATTTCGTTAAAAAGGTGCAGCAATGTACAATTAATTATGAATTATTGAAGTATGCGATTGAGATTTATAAATGTTTATTAAATGTGATTTATCGTACAACATATGAGGTGTGTTTGTTTGTATTTTCTTTTTAAGAAAAGTGCCTTTTTAATTTAAAAAATAGTGACATTCTTAAAAATTTGTATTGAATGATGTTTTCTTAAAATTCAAAAAAAAAAAAATTTGTTATTACTTGGATGCTTGTTTGGGTTAAATTAGATATTGAAGTGAGCGAGGCAAAGGCCAAGCAGATTGTTGAACAATAATGAATGACCTAACCTAGCAGACCTTTTTTTTATTTTTTTTTTTTGGCGGGGTGGGGGGGTCATAAACCTCACTTCTTATCTGTATTTGGTCAAAAGAACTCGTTAACATGCAGGCTCCTCCTCCCCCATACTACTGGGCCTTAACCAGTCCATATTTGAGACATGTCTCCTCTAGTTGGACTCCAAGTATTAAAGCTCAAGAAACGGTTTACTTTACCCAGCTTTGAATACCCGACCAAAACAAAATCCTAGATCTGAGCAAAACCCAATATTGTCCTTTCTCCTCGTTCTAAAGAGTAAAAACACAAATAGACCCAGACCAAAATAATAATAGGTTAAATTACTTTTTTTTGTCTTTATAGTTTATTGAATTTTTAAATAAGTCCCTACACTTTAAATTTTTTTAATAGAATTCTATACTTTTAAAAGTTTTTAAATAGATCCATACTGCTAATGGTTGATAGACTCTATTAATAAATATTTACAGTTATCTCTAAGTTATTTTGTGTTGCTCTTATAAGTTTTAAAGATTTAATTAAAAAATTATAATTAGTAATAGGGATATTCGAATTCAATCTAAACAAAAAATTAAACCAAAAATTGAAATTCAATTAAAACTGAATATATTTGATTTTTTTGTTTGATTTTTAAAACCGATTGAATTTAATCAATTTTTGGATTTAATTTTCAAATTTGATCTAATTTAATCAAAATTGATTAATATTATTTAATATATTTACACACTTCTCTCACTTTATATAATCAAATATTATTTTAGACATGTAAAATGTGTTATTTCTATTTTCGAATTCCTACTATCTTTTGTTTTTCTTTTAATAGGCTAAATTGTCTTTAAATTACAAAATTTTAGGCTTAAAAACATTTTTTTATCAAGAATCGATTAAACTGATTCATTCCAAACCGATATCGGTTTTCAAAATATAACTAATTCAATTCAATTTAATCAAATTTAAATTGATGTATATAACATTATTTGGATCGATTGTCTTTTTAATTCAAAATCGATCCAAATCAAACAGTAAACATCCCTAATTAATAGAGATATTCAAAATATAAAGACTTATTTAAAAAAATTAAAATATAAAAACTTAATTAAAAATTTTTAAACTGTAAGAATTTTAAAAATTCAATGTACCTATTGGACCAAATACTAATAATAATAAAGAGCTAAAAAGAAAAAAAAAATCCTTTTTCCAGATTGTGAGTTCTCGCTTTTACCAGTTTATTGAATATTCTATCTCTTCAAAGAACCATGTTGTTCTATAACTTTTTTTATTCCCTTTTATTCCTTTTATTTTTAGTTTTTGGATATGGTTTTTTTTTTTCCCTTTCCATTCAATTTATTTATCATAATGGGAGGAGATCTTCTACCTTTTTTTGGGGGTGATAAATTCTTCCTTGTGGATGGCTGTCCGTCATGAATCCAAGTAATTCGGGGTAGAGATAAGATCATTTTATTTTATTAGATTGGACTACTCTGTTCCATACATGTTCAAAGATCAAAAATGGCTTCAGTCACAAAATTTCTCCTAGGAGACAATTCGTTGAATAATGTTAGAATACTACAGTTTTATTTGTGTGTGATACCACGTCAAACTCAATAATCAATATATATAATGTGGAATTAGAAATACTGAAATAGACGTCTTAGAAAGTTTCGCTCTCAAGTCTAACTCTATAGAAAAGGCACTATTTCTCTCTTGTCCTAAGGTAGAAGATGAAAAGGCACTTTGTTCATGGATTCCCATAAATTACAAAGTACAAAGACAAAAATCGTTCAATCCAATCAGTGGTACAAAAGTGAAAACTAAAGTTTGAGGATTTGTTTGCATGCTTTTATTGTTTGCGATTCCCACTATGAATTTTACAAAATCCCTCTGTCATTTTTCTATTCTTTTCAAACGGATGGAATCAGAGTATCAGACAATTAGATGAAAGCAAATGGGTTGAAAATGAAGAGAACAGGGATGGTTTAGGTGATTGTCATATCAATTATATAGCGCTTCCTTTTGGCAATTTGGCCTACCATCCTACTGCCTATTCAACAGTACTAATCACTCATTCTATTATATGAGATTTATCTGTTTCTATTTTTTATTTTTTTTTATTTTTTATTTAAATTTTGATAAATATTTTAAATTTAATTATATGTCCTATTTTTTTATCTTTTTATTTTAATTTATTTTACACTTAATAAAATTTAAATAAAAATAAAAAAGAGACAAAAAAATAGGAACAAATAATCTACTTCCCCATCCTATTACCCATTATTAAAGAAAATGTTTACTGCACTCCTAAATTTATGGAACATTAATAATTTATGATCTGTTAAAATAAATATAATATTAAAATAAATAAATAGATGAGATTAATTATTTATTATTTGATTAATAAGTAATAGTTATGGTTCATATTTTATGTACAATTTTTTTATAAATTTTAATTATTAATATTTATACACAAGTCGACTCATACGTAAGGAGTTTAAATCAATCTTGTCTTTTTATTATAAATAATTATATATATAAAAAAGTTTACAACTTTTAATTAATAATATTTACACATAAAATAATAAAATTTTGAAAAAAATAATCAATTATAATGAGTAAAAATTATTAGAACACTAATATTCCAAAACATTTCAAGAGTACATTAAACGTCTCTATTATTAAACATAAATTTCTACTTTCTAAAAGTACCATTTTATTAGTATAGAGGTAAAAAGATTATGAGTTATTTTCTGATGGTGGGAATTAAATTAAATATTACACCAATGATTTCAGTTATATGATTTTCTCTTGAATATATTGAAGTTCTTTTTTTTATTGGCAGATTGATACGATATTTTTAGGGTAAGGAATTAGGGTGAAAGTGATGAGGCATAAGTATCATTGTGGAATGGAGCTTATCCCTCATGTCTTAAGAAAGAGGGATTTGTCTAATTAGTGGAAGGGGATATTTGTCGTGTCTGGACACAAGTTTTAGATAATATATGGTGGAGAATTGGTGATGGGACCCAGGTGCATTTCTGATGGGATTATTAGGTTCCAAAAGAGGGCCGTCTTATTGATAATGCCTTGCAGGGAGTTGACTCTTTGGATCAAAGGCTTATTGTTAGTAATGTGAGGCGTCTTGATGGCAGTTGGGATTTAGAAATGCTCAGACGTCTGGTTCCTGAAGCTGTGCGTCACAAAATTCCAACTGTTAGGATCCTTTCGTACTAGGGATGGCAATGAGGTGGGACGGGCGGATAGTGCTTCTCCCGCCTCCGTCTCCGTTTCGTCACGGGTACTTATTTATGATCTTTACGGGTAGGTGAGGGTATTCGCGGATATCTGCGGGTAGTTAATAATTTAAAATAAAATCTTAAAAATTATAAAAAATATAAATAAAAAAATTTTATCACCATATACTATAATTTTATTCAACAATCTAAGATTCTTATAAAATTAAAGAATATTATAAATAACAAACTAAATTCAATTATATTTTATAATAATCAATTTACATAAATAATTATTACATAAATAATATATATATTTTTAACAAGTTTTATCATTATGAGCTCATTCAATAAAAAAAACATTTCAAAATAATAAAAAGATATGTATTTTCATCTCATCTCAAAGTAAAAAAGAAAAAAGAAAAATAATATATGATACATATTAGATGAAAAAGTATCTTAACGAGTTTGCAATCATGTATAGAGTCTTATAATCCCCACACCCGCCCCATTTATTAAAGCGGATACTTCATCTCCGCCCATGCGGATGTAATTAACATGGATCATGGTATGGATAATTTTGCCATCCCTATTTCGTACTTGGGGGCAGCTGATACGGTAGCTCAGTGGGATCCAGAAATTTAGGCAACTAAAGTAAAGGTAATATTATTAATATAGAAGTATAAAAAAAAAATTAATAATTATATTTATATATTAAAAAATATATTAATACGAAATTATAAAAAATTAATTTATATTATTTTTATCGTATTTTTATATTTAAAAATATTAAATAATTTTTTTCATTATTATTATTATATATTTCTTTTTTATGTATATAATTAAATAATTATTTAAAAAAATAATATATTTAAAAGTAAAGTATAAAAGCAAAAATTACATATATATAAAAAAAAAAAAAAATATATATATATATATATATATAATTATATAAGATCAATAAAAAAATTTAAAATAAAGTAAAAGTATATATGTCTACTCATTTACATATAAATTCGTCCTTGCGTTGGTTGAAAACACTCTTCTTATGATAATTTTTCCTTTAAATCTACATATGATTCTCTCATTCATGGCATGGCAGTAGTTATGATAATAGGCATTTTGTTAATAAGAGATTATTGATTATATAATTGTATCATATTATTTTTATATATATTTATAAAAAATTAAAAAAAAATAAGATTCTTTAAATTTATTTATTATAAAAAATTATCTTTTTTTAAATTTTTTGTGAATATATATAAAGATAATATGATACAATTATGTGTAACTAATAATTTCTCATTGATCATGGCCATTTGGAGATGCCAGGCCCGCAAAGGGTCAAGTCGTGCCTACGGCTAGTGGCTAATGGTGCCCTTCTAACGAATGACCAGAGGTTAAGAGGCCATTTAACAGACACGGCTGGCTGTTTGCTCAATCTGTGATCAGGGCCCTGAAACATGCTTGCATGCTTTGAGGGACTGTTATAGAGTGAAACGAACTTGGGAACTTCTTATTGAACCGGATATGCATGCATGCTGCGTTTTTCTCTATGAATATGGAGGATTGGTTTAAGTTTTGTATTCTTTCTCCTCGATGTAGTGGTATAAGGGGTACTGACTGGACCAGATTGAGTGCTACGGCCATGTTGGTCTTCTGGCAGTGTAGGAATCAGAGCATTTTTGAAGCTAAGCTGTTTAACCACAATGACATCTTTTATCAAATCCGTAAAAGGTGGCAGGAGTTTAACTTGGTTGTCAATAACTATATGCAGCTTTCTAGCATTGTCAGGTTGTCTCTTGAAGTGGCTTGGCAGCCCCCACCCTCTGATTGTTTTAAACTAAATACAGATGGATCTGTTAAAAGTGGAGGTGGCCAGGCCTCGTGTGGAGGTATTATTAGAAACAGTAAGGGTGGGTTTATCTCAGCTTTTTCTTGTAACATGGGTACATCACATGTTCAATCACCCATGCAGAGCTGTGGGGTCTCCTTCATGGGATTGACCTAGCAATTACTAAGAATATCACAAGAATTATTATTGAAGCTGATTCTATTGTGCCTATCAATCTTGTGGTTTCGGGCAGTAATTCCATGCACCCTTACCACTCTTTATGCAAGGATATTATCCCATAAGGCTACAGCTTTCGATTATGTGGACTGGAGACATGTTTATCGTGAAGCTGATTATTGTGCGGATGCTCTTGCAAAACATGGTCAGGATTTGGAGCTGGGACTACATGTTTTTTATCAGGTGTTACCTTTCTTTTCTTTCCCTTTGTAGTTTGATTTTTGCGGTACCTCTTTTGGTAGAGGTTGCTCTCGTTAGTTGTGTTTTGGGTCTTTAACCCCCTATTGTTATATATATAAAATGTTGGATTAATTAAGAACTCTTAAATAAAATTTAACCATATATTTGCTACATGTTTACAATTAACATTTATCTCTAATAATAATTTCTTATCACTAAAAACACCTTTTCATATAATAAGTTCAAGCTATCATTAATTCGATTATTGTTATAAAGATATATAAAATATTTGACTTGTATCGAACACGAATTTTCACTTTGTACGTACCCATATTAAAAAAAGACAGACTCTACGCTAGGAATCGATGGTCCGTGAAAATAGTGGAAAAATATCACATTCTTCAACCGCTGCTTCCAAGAATGAAAGTAGGATCACCCCACATTTACATAATTTGTTCAAGGAAAAAGTTAGATATCCAGAGAGAAAATTATCCCAAATATACCTGAACAATAATAATGAGTGGATCCTACTCTGACTCACTTCTATTTTTATATTAGACGGGATACCTCTATGTCAAGAAAGGCTCCCTAACCAAGCCCTTTGTTCAATGAAATATCTATCATAAGATTAGTTGCTTACCCTATTCATAAAGTAATGATGTCATTTACATTGAATTTGCATTAACGCTCAAGTATATACGTGTTTGAATCAAGTATATACGTGCTGTCCACATTTTGTGTATACTAATTATGCTACCCGTATGTTGCATGACCTTTTAAATCAAATATATATAATTATGAGATTTTTATTTAAGAAATAAATATTTAATACATGTTTGAATTAACTTAATTTGTTTTAAGAAAAGTCGATAGTTAAAATATTTTAAAGAGAATATTTGGTTAAAAGTTTTTTTAAGTGCAGAATAAATTTATGTAAACATATTTAGCATCTTATAAAAATATATATATAACAAAGAGTCTCATATTTAAAATTTAATAACTATATGACTCAATTTCATTTTGTTTATTTGTGACAATATTTAGATGCACTTTTTAACTTCATATACGTAATTTAACTGAAAAACATCATTATATATATCTTGACATATTAGGTAATTTTTTTTACCACATGGGAAACCTTTATAATCTTCACTCTTTGTTTTTTAATTTTATAAAATACTTTTCAAACTTAATTTTAATTATATTTTGATAACTTTTTCTTGATAAAGACATCATTTACTAAGCAAGATCTTTATTACTATGTTATCTTATATATATTTATAAAAATTTAAACCAAATTATGCTAATATTTTTAGTATAAATAAAATAGAAATATATTATCAATGAAATACATAGAAACTAAATAAAGTTATAATATTATTTAAATATACTTATCATTAGAACTTGTAAGATTAAGATTAAAAGACAATAAAATTCATAAATATGTAAAATAATAGTATTTAAAGGGCATTTTACAAATGTATATTTTTATTTTTATCTATTTAAGATTAATATATGAAATAAAGTAAGTATTTTTATAATTTATTAAAAATGAATACACTTTGATTACTATTTTTACAAAACTATAAAAATTAAAATGATTTGACATGAAAAAATTAAAATTCAAGAAAATATGAAGAATGAAAATTTTAAAATGTTAGAAAAGATGAAAAGTTAAGAAAGATGTGAATGGAAGAAATGAAGAGCCAAAGAAAATAAATAAATTTGTAAATAAAAACAATTTAAAAAATCAAAATTAAGGAAAAATGCCACATAGCAATTGTAGTGGAAGAACCTTTATATTTTACTAGTTATGCTATCCATGCGTTGCACGGGTCTTTAAAATTAAATATGCATGACTATAAGGTTTTATTTAATAAATAAATATTTAGTACATGTTTGAAATAACTTAGTTTATTTTAAGAAAAGCTTGTAGCTAAAATATTTCAAAGAAAACGCTTAGTTAATTTTTTTTTTAAAGTGCAAAATAAATCAATCCAAACATACTTAGAATCTTATAAAATATAATGTAAAGTATTATATTTAAAAATTAATAATTATACAAATCAATTTTATTTTATTTGTTTGTAGCAATATTTAGATGCACTTTTGACTTAATATAAAAAACTTAAATTTAAAAAAGCCATATATTTATTTTGACATGTTAAGTGATTTTTTCATGACATAGAAAATATTTATAATGGTTTCTCTATATGTTTTACTTATTTTAATTTTATAAAATTATTTTCTAATTCAATCTTAATTATTTTTTGATAACTTTTCACTTATAAAGGCATCATGTACTAAGTTAGATATCTGTTTATTCTGTTATCTTATATATATTTATAAAAATTCAAACGAATCTTATACTAATATTATTTGTATAAATTAAATAGAAATATATTATCAATAAAATATAAAGAAATTAAATAGAAGTTTAATAATATTCAATATTCTGAACATTAGAACCTGCAAGATTATTAAAAGATAATAGAATTTTATAATATGTAAAAGAATAGTATTTAAAAGGGCATTTTACTAACATATATGTTTGTTTTTCTTTATTTAACATTAATTTAAAAAATAATGTAAGTATTTTTTATAATTTATTAAAACTGAATACACTTTGATTTCTATTTTTTAAAAATTATAAAAATAAATTGACATGAAAAATTTTAAAAGTTAAGAAAATATAAAAAGTGAAGAAGTAAAAAAATGAAACATTTATAAGGTTAGAAAAGATGAAAAGTCAATAACGATATGAATGAGAAAATGAAAAGTCCACAAAAATAAAGTTATAATTAAAAAGAATTAAATAAATTAAAATTTAGGGAAAATGACACATGTCAATGAAATATATAAAAATTAAATAAAATTATAATATTTTTCATTACTCTTATCATTAGGACTTGTAAGATTAAAATTAAAAGAGAATAAAAATTTTAAATATGTAAAAGAATAGTGTTTAAAGGGCATTTTTTATATATATATATATATATATATATATATATAGTTTTCTCTATTTAAGATTAATTTATGAAATAATGTAAATATTTTTTGTTTTATTAAAAATTAATACACTTTGACTGTTATTTTTAAAAAATATTATAAAAGTTTTAAAAATTTGACATAAAAAAATTAAAAGTCAAGAAAATATGAAAAGTCAAGCAAAAAATGAAAAATATAAAAGGTTTGAAGAGATGAAAAGTCAAGAAAGATATTAATGGAAGAAATGAAGAGTGCAAAAAAATCAAATAAAGTTGGAATTAATTAAAAAGAACAAAAAATCAAAATTTAAGAAAATGCCACATGACAATCGAGTGGAAGAACTTTTATATATTATAATAGATAATAAGATTGCACATGAGTCGAGTTGGTTCAGGTTTAGAAGAAAAAAAAATACAAACCAATTAGTTGAGGTCAAGCTGAGTTAGGTCGGTTTGGGAAACAAAATTTGAGTAACCCAAACCGAACCAATCCGATTATTATCGAGTTGGTTCGGGTCGGGTAGTTGGGTTGTTAAATAATAGAATATTAAATAGGGAAGAGGGTTACTCCAGCAGGTTACCTAGCCTTCGGTCCTCACCCACACGGCCACACCCACCAACTTCTTCACTGCCTCAGTCACCACCGAAGAGACCCCAAGCATGAACTCAGAGCCAAATCGCCACCCCTGTTGGCCAAGAACAAACCCGGAGCGATGAGGCAGCCAATCGGACCTGCATCTCACCACACATGGCCACCACCAGTTACGAGACCCAAAAACGCCACACCAGCGTCGACCACACCTAGATCTGCCTCAAACCCGTGCCGCTAAGACCAGATCTGTAATCCATCGTCGCAGGTCCATCGTCCTCTACCAGATCTGTGAACCACCGTCACAAGTCCGCTCAGAAACGCTGCATCACCACGCACCACCCACGTGAGAACGGACCAGAATCGTCCATCCCGTCACGCAGTCCACGGGCCGGACTGCCACCACACGCCGAAGCCACCGCGAGCCAACCTTGATCCAATCACCATTGTCTTTCGTCCCTACCATTGCTGCTTGGTTGACACCTCAAACTCCATTTTTTCTTTTCTGATTCATTTTGCGATTTAGAGACGAGAGGTTTGGGTGGAACTAGAGGCAGCGAGGGGAGGCATCAGGTTTCAATTTGTGGAGGCAGATGAGAGGAGAGGTTTCAATTTGGGGGAGGGTTTCAATTTGGGTTTGGGTTATTGCAGTTTGCAGAGAAACTGACTCATCAAGTGAGAAAATGAATGAAAGTAATATGCAAAACAATGTAGTTTCCATCAGGTCATGGGGTCGGGTCATCGGGTTGGTTTCTTGAACTCGTTACTCGAACCAATAAATAAACAAGATAATCAGGTCCTACTCGAACGGACCCGATAACCCGAACCAAACCGAATATTTTATATTGAGTTGGGTCGAGTTGGTCAGGTAATCGAGTCCGTAGGTTGGGTTGTGCAGCCCTAATAGATAATAGATAATAAATAATAGATAATAGATAGGTAGATAGATAGATAAATACTAGTTATAGTAACTCGTGCATTGCACAAGATTTGTTTTAAGTTTTAATTTTTGTTTAGAGTATATTTTAGAGACTTAACTTTTAATATGGTATATATATGTAGTACATTATGAATTAAACTATTTCAATTAATAAAATTTTATTTTAAAGTTATGGATAAACAAAAAAGAAAAGATAAATTTTTTAGATTAGTCCAACTATGTATAAAAACATTGAGCAAATTAATTTTTGACTTCTAAAAATAAGTGATTTTTTATTTATGAATTCCATAAATAATTAATTAAAAATATCTTTCAATGATCAAATAAATGATAATAAACTTTATACTAAAAGGAATTAGGACGAAAAAGAAATTGTGTGTAATTAAGAAAATAATGAAGAAGAAAAATTTGAGACGAAAAAGGAATTATATACAGTAAACTAACTAAGAAGCTAACGTGACTAATAGAGAGAGAGAGAGAGAGACTATGCAAATAAATTTGTTTACTCTTAAGATAGAATAAATATGATTTAAGAAGGGAGAAAATATCGAAAAAAATAGCTTACTCTCAAAAAGTAATACTCAAATTCATAATGTAGAGATAGATAGATAGATAGATAAATTATATGTTGATGACATGTCATGTACACGTGCATAAGTATGCATGAATAATTAATAGCATGCCACTTGGGTGAGCGGTTAAATACTGCAAGCTATACTTAAAAACAGGTTCGCAAATGAGGCTTTGCCTAAGTGATTATACTGTATTGTTGCAAAGAGTGTGGCAAGAGTTCGATTCCCAGTCAATGCACTCGCATCCCTTTTCCTTTCTTCTCTCTCTCCCTTGAGGCCCCTTGTGGGCATCCCTAGGCCCCACCTCTGTTGTGGAGTCTCCCCTAAACTTGTGAGGCCCTAGCACCCCCAAAAAATAAAAATAAAAAGGACAGGTTCTAAAGATCAACCAATAAAGGACAAGCCAAGGAATAGTGGATGGGCGTATATGAGTTCGAAAAGGCATCACAGGTGACAAAGATTCTTTAAAAGGAACTGAACTAGAAGACACAATTGGCACAAAAAGTTTAGGTGGTCTCTTACAAGACAAAAGCAGCATCTTTTGTAAACCACGTTCTTCCTCAAATCCCTTTTAAAAGACAAAAGCAGCATCTTTGTAAACCACGTTCTTCTACAAGATTATGTAACTACTTTAGAAGATTAAGTAGTCGTTTAGCCCTAGGATCTTAATTAGCCATTTCGTTTTTAACATTACCTTGAATCTTAAGTAATTTTTTATACAAACAAAATTATTTAACCGTCTGTCCTAACTGATTGTAGGAATTTTACTGTTTAATTTGTTAGCCGTCAAAATCAAATGCAACATCATGCATCAAATGTCTAGTAAGTAAGAATATTATATATTGCCGCAATTGCTTGGAAAGGATAAGCATTGAAATGGTTGGTCTTTACAACCTACTATATAATTATAAGTACCATAGCTGATGGTCGATACAATATAGAGTGCAAATAATTGTATAGTTGATAGCTTTCTCCACATTCACTTGGCAGCAGGATTCCAAATGTACTATTAAGCTAGGCCAGTGATCAATTGGTACCTGCTTCCTCTCATATCTCATCATCTGTTAAACCTTCAGAATACAAATAGTCTGATGAGTAGTTTATCATTTTCGATGGCAGCAAAGCCTTCCATCGTTGGGAGCAATAGGAAACCATGTTGTACAAGATTTGCTGTTATAAGGTCGGAAGTAACCGTGGCTCCCAAACAAAGAGCAACGAGCATGTTTCCCCAGTTGTCCAAACAAGGAGTTCCTCTTGCTGATTTACATGTACAAGAGGTTGTTGAGAGGCAGTCTCAGACTGCTAATTTTGCCAATATAAGTCCTTGTAGCAAGCCACAGTTCGAGCCCAATTTTCTCAAGGATGCCTACGAAATGTGCAGAAAGATCTGTGCGGAATATGCCAAGACCTTCTATCTAGGTACAAGTCCACTTTTTTTCATATCGGTTTAGCATATTAGATCCTTAAAGTTAAAATGCAGTAGAGGCCAATGACAATAAGATTATTATTTATTTTTCCTTTTGGATCTCAGCAACTTGATTGGTAAAAATGGCAATTTTCTTTAAAATGTGTTTGTTGTAATTAACCCTTTGACATTCCTACCCGTCTCTAATCTCAACTTTCAACATGCATGAATGGCTTTTATTATTTTATTTTTTCCCATTGTGTTTTCTGACTTCTTCCATCTTCTTCCTAGCATAATTGAGACCATCTCCATTCTTTTTAAACAGGAACTTTGCTTATGACGGAAGAAAGACAGAAAGCTATATGGGCAATTTATGGTAAGAAATTATACCAAAAAAATATGATGATTTGCTACTAGTTTTGTATTATGATTTGTGAAACACCAAAATTCAAAATCTTTATTGACATGCTTATCTGCAGTTTGGTGCAGGAGGACGGATGAACTGGTTGATGGTCCTAACGCTGAGTATATGAGCTCGGCTGTTCTTGATAGATGGGAAGCGAGAGTGCATGACATTTTCAATGCACGCCCCTATGATATGCTTGATGCTGCTCTTACTGATACAGTCTCCAAGTTTCCCTTGGATATTAAGGTGATTACTAAAAGTATTTTACTATATATCAGAATTTTAAAAAGAAAAAAAAAATTCTCCTAGTACCTCTTTCTCGATCACATTCATACTTCAGAATCAGAAATCACACATGTATTTCATATATCAGTATACTATAAGGAATTCGGTTCACTATAGGAATAACTACTGGTTTCAACTATGTCTATGACCTAATGAAGTCTTGTGTTTGATTATAGCCTTTCAGGGACATGATAGAAGGTATGAGAATGGATAGAAGGAAAACCCGATACAAAAATTTCGAGGAGTTATACCTTTACTGCTACTATGTGGCTGGAACTGTTGGGTTAATGAGTGTTCCAATAATGGGTATCGCCCCGGAGTCTGTCATCCCAGCTCAAAGTTTATATAATGCAGCATTATATCTGGGAATTGGAAATCAACTGACAAACATTCTTAGAGATGTGGGGGAGGAGTAAGTTTCTAATTCATTTATTTCACTTAATTGATCCTCTTTTGCTGACTATATTATATATATAATTGATATATGACCTTATACAAAACTATCAACTTGTTTTAGTGCATTAAGAGGTAGAGTCTACCTTCCCCAAGATGAACTTGCCCAGTTTGGTTTATGTGACGAGGATGTTTTCTCAAGAAAGGTCAGTGAAAGATGGAGAGAGTTTATGAAACAGCAGATTACAAGGGCAAGATTCTACTTCAAGTTGGCAGAAGAAGGAGCTTCTCAGCTTGAAAAGGCCAGCCGTTGGCCGGTACGTGTACATATTGGAATTTACAGTACCCACATGAACGAACAATAATGATCCATAATATTTTTCATCCAACTAAAATTGATAATCCCCTACTTGGCTACTTATATGTTATAGCATAGCAAAACCAGCATTATGAATTAATAAAAGGAAGTCCCTGAAAATAGCAAAGATTAAGATTGGTATTATACATGATGATGCTGCATGCATATGTCACTCAGCTCATTTGCGGAGGTTAATAGTTTGCTTTGTGTATGATTTGCAGGTTTGGTCCTCATTAATATTGTATCGTAAGATCTTGGATGCAATTGAAGACAATGATTATGACAATTTGACAAAACGAGCCTACGTAGGACGAGCTAAAAAACTTCTGATGTTGCCTCTATCTTACACTAGATCTCTCTCAAGTCCCAACACAAAATTTGACCCTTCGATAACAAGGCTTATCTAGCAAAATTATTACTAGCCGAAAACAGTTTTTAATATTATAGTAAATGTATATACTTGAATTTAGAAAATCACTCAAAAAAATTTAGAAGAAAGATTTTTAAATCTATTTGAGTGAATGACATTCAGTACATATAATATTTTTATGTATCAAAAGAATAAATACATCACTTGTTTATAAGACAATAATAATGAATTTAAGTTATTTCCAATTACACTATCTGGACTATTAATACTTAAACTATTTCCTATGACACTAAATAATTTTTATTGCTTATTTCCAACATTCTAACATATACCACTGTTAGCCATGGCAACCATTACCCAAGAGGGAGAGTGAATTGGGTAATTATTAATTTTAATGCAACTTTATTAAATTATGTATTTTGATATTTTCAATCAACACATGCAGCGGAATAAGTCTAATAAATGTGTAATTATTAGAGATTTCACAAATATCACTTGGGCTTATAGGATAAATCAAGCAAATAAGCTAGATATTAAATTCAACTCAATCATATATAATTAAAGCACAAATGTAAAGGAGATAGAGTTGAGAAAAGCAAACACTAAGATTTATCCTAGTTCAGCCACCAACTACTTGTGGCCTACGTCTAGTTCTCAAGTGAACCACCTGAGATTTTTCACTAAACCTTCAAGTTTGAACGGGTGCTTGAAAACCTTTACAAATTTGAGCACTCAACACCGTGGGATACCTCACCCTTTGTGCTTGAGCCTCTATATTCAAGGGATACCTCACCCTTACAATTCTTGAGGGATACCTCACCTTCTTTTCAGATTAAATAAAGATGTAGATGATAGAAACTCTCTCAAAGAGTAAATAATACAAATTGAAGCACTATGGGTATTAAGGATTCACACACTTATTGCTCAAAAATAGAGGATTGGAGAAATAAATAGTAAAACACAAATTTAATACTCAAGAGTAATTTTCAGATTGTTCTCCAACATTTCTTTGATGCCCAAAAGCTTGTATTTATAGCCCACTAATATTTAGAGCTGTTGGGTAAAGTTTGGAAATGATTTATTTATGAAATATAGCCGTTTGTGACCGTTGGGTGCATTTCTGATTTTATCATAACCGGTTAGGAACTTTTCCTAATCGGTTAGGAGGTCCAAATATTTGCCTCTGACATTTAGAATAACCGGTTAGGGAAATGGCCTAATCGGTTAGGCCATTTTGATGGCCAAATGTTATTTCCTTCAAAAACATTTACTAACCGGTTAGCAAAGCTTTCTAATCGGTTAGGAAGCCATTTAAATCATGAAAAATGGTCATTTATATCATCCTAATCGGTTAGGACAAGTTCCTAATCGGTTAGGACATTTCAGAAACGTGAAAATGGCTTCTGGTAGAGTGAATAATCGGTTAGGGAAAGTCCCTAATCGGTTAGGACACTCTGATTTGGAAAACTGACTTTAAATGGTCATAACTTCTTCGTTTCTTATCCGTTTTAAGCAAATGACCACTCATTGGAAAGATCTTTGAGTCTATTTTCATATGAAATAAGTTTCAAAGCAAAACTCAAAGTATTTTGAAAGATATGATCAAAAGAGTAACTAAAGGTCAGTTTTGCAAAACACAAACTTGGCTATTTTTCAATGGTTTGGCCTACCACCAAGACTAACTTTCCAAAAACACTTTGTTGGGCATTTAAACTTCTTAGAAAACACTTTTTAAAGATGTTAAAACATGTTTTAAGCTTAATGTGATTCCCATTTACCTTTACACAAGATCTAAGTCCTATAAGCTATTCTTGAAGATGTTGGACTAGATCTTTGCACTTTCAATCCTTTGGCTTCTTGATGTAATCCAAGCTTTCAAATTTTTCTTCTCTTCATGTCTTGCACAAGCTTGGAACATCTTTATCATTTTCATTGTTCTTGAGTTGAGCATAGTTGTGATCTTTTGCTTTCTTGTTGCAATACTCACTCTTAGTACTTGAACTATCCTACAAAGTATTGCTCACTTAATCAAACATAGTTAGTCCAAATTCATAATTCAATATCTTCATATGCATGATTCATAAATGTATAACTCTAATTAGTCTAGCATGCATATAAGACTTTCATAGACATATCCAATATTAATTCATTTATAACTCATAAAATATTATTGGATATATTATATGATGAATGTTACATATATCTCATTACATGATTATTAAGTGAAATATAACTAGATAAAGTACATAATCATGCATGATATAATATATCTCATTAAGCACATTTATGTAACATGATCAATATTCTTTTATGATGCATTTGTTATCTATAAAGCACATCTATTAAGCATAAGCATCATTCTTTATTCTTTTTGTCTTGTATTTGTCATCATCAAAACTTAACATATTAAACCATTTGGGGCAAACTTTTTTCCACAATCTCCCCCTTTTTGATGATGACAAATCACCAAAGAAAAATATGTTGAACAATGTAGGATAATGGATATTCATGTAAGTATATATGTAAGCATATCAAACAATTAAGCACAAGAACATATTTTTCTTTTCAATTATCACTCCCCCTATTTGACATCAACAAAAAGGCTTATGAAGGAAAGAGATATGAAATATGATTATCTTCCCTGATTTATTTCTACACATGATTCAAGAGAAGAAAGATGAAACAAGCATGCTTTCAAGATATAAAAAAAATTATTCATGCAATACTTGTCATGTTTTGGTACATCAATATTTAGCATATAATAGCAACAAGCTTAAGAAATTATGTCTAGCATATAATATCTTGCATACCACATGATAAATAAGTACCACTTGATATCACTTGTTAGGAGTTACAAAAATATCCATGTAAGATCATGAAATTAAGATTTTCGAATGAAAGATCATACAACTTGTCACATATGAAGCATTTCTCAATGAAAAAATCAAAAGATATGAAATTTAAGAATGTTTACCTTCTTTCATTGATAGAAGGAAAAAGAACAAGAGATGATTTTTGTTGACATGTTGATAGTATTAACAATAAAACATTTCATGTCAAACAAGGATGTAAGCCAAAAAGATATAATATGTTTATACCACATTTCATGTTAGCCAAGAGATATACCACTTGTTAGCCATAGGATATGAGCAACAATTTAAGAGATAAGCTCCCCCTTATTGAAGCACAAGATAGATAAAGGGAAACATGCATGCCAAGACTATGTAAGCACATTACAATAAAGAAAAGCAAGGCATAGATATATATTCTTAATCCCTCAATCAAAAACTATTTTAAAAATTTCACCCCCTTTTAAAAAGAATTTTGCAAGAACATATTATATTTTTAAAAGAATTTTAGAAGGGTAAAGAGATTTTATATTAAACCACATATTCCTTGAGAATGATCAAACCTAAGTCAAAAGAACATTTGAAAGTACATTTCTTCCTTTTCTCATTAAACATGAGCCTTGACAAAATAAAATACTGAAGAACAAAGCTTATCTTTTGAAGTATTAAGATGGGCTCTATAGAGTATTTCAAAAGATTTATTTGGAAACTTAAGCATTCTCTCAAGATTTTATAAGACTTTTCAAAGCAAAAGAAGAGAATGCTACATTTATAGCATAAATCAAATGATTTCCAAATTTTCAAGACAATTAGAAGGTAAAAATACTTTCAAGTTCTTAAGACAAGTTCAAAAGATTCTCAAGGATATGGAACTTTAAAAGTTTCTTTCAAATATGATAGGAGATTTTGCCTTAAAAAATTTTTTTAATCAAATAAGAAATTCTTTTCAAAAAGAGCATGATTCTCATAAATGTTAAACCATTAAGAAACTATAGATCAAGAGAATCATAGATGTCAAGCATTCATCATGATGAAATATGCTATAGAGATCAAAGCATGTATAGACTAATATCATTCACCCTATATGCAATGACAAAATTAACAAGTTCATATCTAATTAAGTACTTTGTCAATGCTAAGTATACTTCTCATGTAAGGAAGACATCTAATCATTTAAGATCAATTTATCAATAAGTATCATATAATCCATAGCATATAGAATACCACAATAGTTTAGAGATAGAGATACTTATTGAGTTAGATAGAGAGTGATGCTCCTTTAGAATGTTCTTCATTTATAGGTCCTTTGAGTTTGTACTTTCTTCCATTGAGTATTCCATTTCATTGCACTTGAAGAAAGTCTCATCACGTCCCTCTTCATTCAACTCTTGTCATTTATCCATATATGCTTGACACTTTGATATTTGATGTCCATACATGAAGCACATAGAGACACTTACAAAGCTAACTTTAAAAGTTCTCTAAAATACGGGTTAGTATCAAATATCATTTAAGCTCATTTACAAGCATAATTTAGGTTGATATATAATGTAAAACATGTATCACATTATCAACTATGCAGTGTTAGCTCTAACAAGAATAAAGGAAGAACATATGCACTTGAATTTAAAAGCATAGTTTAAGCATTTTCAAAGCAAGATTCAAGTTTATCAAGAAAAACTTGATCATCATCAAAATATAAATAAACAATTTATGGCAAACAATGATCATGCAAGACATGTAGTATCAAGTATAGAATTCTAGTATGCATACATGCTAATCAAGAACAAAAAGAATTCCGTTATTGTAATGCAAGAAATGAAAAACCTTGGAATTGTAAATTTTAAAACCATTTATAATTCATTTCAAGATATACTTTATTGTAAGAATAATTAACATTCAAAGGCAAGTTCAAGATAAAACATATCCAAAAACTTAAATGACACATTGTGCAACAAAAGAGGATTATGCATCAAACATCAAATGGTATAACAAATGAAGTTATGCAGTAAAATTGCTCATTATGCAGCACAGAAAATATATTATGCAGAAGAATGTGACTTTGTGCAGCAAGAGTGAATTGTGTGCAACAAGATAGAATTGTGCATTAAGAGTTTCGATGCATTCAATTTAGGAAGGCTAGTCCAAACTTATGGTGAGTGGTGGTATGAATGATTTGAGAGGAGGAAGATGGCTATGGAAATGGAGGGGGTGCGTAAATAGAGATGAAGGCTGCTGGGAGGTGTTTATTTAGGTTGTCCTAACAGGTTAGGCAAAGTGGGTAACCGGTTAGGTGTTTTGTGCTAATCGGTTAGGGCTATTGGAGTTAAGCCACTGTTTTATCGAATAACCAGTTAGGAAATGTGGCTAACCAATTATTGTGCAAAGTCAGAACGCACAAAATGGAATCCACAAACAAGGTAACAGATTAGGGATTTTTGCTAACCGGTTAGGCAAATCAATTTGGAGGTCACGGTTTGAGCTAACCGGTTATTTTGATTGACAGAGAGCACGAAATTGCTTCCAAATACAGGGTAACCGGTTAAAGGCTTGGCCTAACCAATTATTTTGGCTTGACAGAGACATCTTCAATATACCAGAAATTTTCAAAGGCCAAAACCAAATTGTTCCTTTCTTGGATTGATTGTTTCACTTCCATAGCTATTGAACTTTCATGAAAACATCACTTAAACAAACCAAATCATGTCTTCTTGAAGATCATTCTTTAGATTAGCTTTATTTTTCATTTACTCAAACCATAAATGCAACTCAATATTCAAAGTTATGCAAAAAAATATTTTTAGCAGGAGTTAGATACATGATTTATTCAATATGCCAAGATCAAGGATATTTTCATCAAATATGTTATTTCAAGTAAGAATCAAACTAATCTTGCATATGTAAAGATGTGTTCAAGAAATTAAGTTAGAGAAGCATAAATCAAGTCTCCATTTTACCAAGGTTGCAAGTCCAAGCTTCTTGGAGCCAAGGAAGAGAGCTTGAAGTATTTTCTAGTTTTGTGCTTAAAGCAGCCACTTTTCAAGATATCCCAAGTCAACTTTTGGCCTTTAAGCACACCTACAACATACTTCAATTTTTTATTTTTGGTACCCAAATTTTCTTGGGTCCTTGTGTGTTAGTTTTTGAATATTAATCCATTGTACTCTCATAATGATCAATTTTTTTTTATAGTATATAAATTGAGTACAATAAATCAAATAATCAATTACCATTAAGCACATAGCTTATAGCATACTAACTTTCATGATATATAGACAATTCAAATCATAGCAAGCATACCTAGGAATTGTAGAACCTCATGTATCATGATATATAACAAATTAATGAGTTATGGTACAATAAGAATAAACATAATCATGTGCTAAACATAATATTCAAATTTTACCAAGCACACATGATTCTATCCTTTACCTAAATCCTAAAAGGAATATACTTCAAATTCATTGACTTTATAAGTGAATGTGCATAAGAGGTAGAAACATTTGATACCTTGGCCTTGGTAATCAAGGAAACTCTTTTTCTTACCCATTGCTTCTCTTTTGGTGTTTTGAACTTTGCAAGTTCCATATTTTGTACTTGAGAAGCTTTGGTTGAAGTCAACTTCCTTCTTTGACCAAAACTTATACCATTGGGCTTTGGAAGCATTTTCCTTTATGATTCCTTTTTCATTTTCTGCATAATTGAAACACTAGGAGGACATTTTGGTACCCATTTCATCTTGGGTCCTTGAATGTTAGTACTAGGACACTTAAGATCTTTAGGAACCCATATCATACTATTTCTCATATAAGAATTTCTTCTATAATTGCTTAAATGAGAAATATGTCCTAGATGTCCACAAAAATTACAAACAATTAAATTTAATGATGGTTTGGTCCTTTGAAGATCATCTTTGGAAAACTTACGCTTTTTGTTTATTAATACATTCTATGTTATTTTTGTCACAAACCTTACTTGAATTTCCATGTGAAATAACATCAATCGCATTCTTATTAACACACATGGATTGTAAGCAAATAGAATCATTAGCTTTGACAAATTCAAAAGATAAGTTCTCAACTTGATTTTCTAAATCAATGCATTTTTCACAAGAGGTTGAGATTTCACATATCAAAGGCATTTCCTCATCAAGAAAAGAATATTCATTTTTCAAAATCTCAATTTCATTTTCAATGGAGGAAATGTTTTCCAAACAAGATAAATTTTTATTTTCTAAATTCAATAAACCATCATATAATTCATCATATGCATATTGTATCTCATCATAAGAGGGACTATAATATAGTTTAGCATTGTTTACCTCAATGTCCTTTTTAGCCATATATGAAGTAGTCTTCATTTCTAGCATATTTGGCTCTTTAAGGAAATCACCATCTTCCTCATCAATTTTGTTTTGCTTTGCCTCTTCTTCAAATTGAGCACCATCATCACCAAGAGGCATTGATCTCATTTTCTTGCTTTGAACATGTTCTTGAGAACATTTTTCAATGTTGCCTTCCTCTAGAGGATTTTGCTCTTCTTGCTCTCTATATACAACTTTATACACAAAATCATTATTAGCAAGATAAATAGAATCAAGAGCATCCCATATATCTTTAGCACTAGAACAATTCTTAATTTTAGCATAAGCATCATCATTTAAACCACTTCTCAAAATTTGCATAGCTCTAATGTTAAAAGAAAAGCATTTCTTTTCATAGGCATTCCAAGTTTGTTTTGATTTGCAAGTAAATCCATCAAGCACAATATCCCACAAATCAATATCAATAGATTGCATATAAATTTCCATTCTAACATTCCAATAAACAAAATTCACACCATCAAAGAATGGTGGTTTATTAATTTCAAAACCTTCCATTTGAAAAGCTTTTAATGGTTGCCAAACAAACAAGGATCTTTAACTCCAAGTGGTTAAGCTTTTACCAGAGCACGAAGCTCTGATACCACTTGTTAGCCATGGCAACCATTACCCAAGAGGGCGGGTAAATTGGGTAATTATTAATTTTAATGTAACTTTATCAAATTATGCATTTTGATATTTTCAATCAACACATGCAGCGGAATAAGTCTAATAAATGTGTAATTATTAGAGATTTCACAAATATCACTTGGGCTTATAGGATAAATCAAGCAAATAAGCTAGATATTAAATTCAACTCAATCATATATAATTAAAGCACAAATGTAAAGGAGATAGAGTTGAGAAAAGTAAATACTAAGATTTATCCTGGTTCAGCCACCAACCACTTGTGGCCTATGTCTAGTCCTCAAGTGAACCACCTGAGATTTTTCACTAAACCTTCAAGCTTGAACGAGTGCTTGAAAACCTTTACAAATTTGAGCACTCAACACCGTGAGATACCTCACCCTTTGTGCTTAAGCCTCTATATTCAAGGGATACCTCACCCTTACAATTCTCGAGGGATACCTCACCCTCTTTTCAGATTAAATAAAGATGTGGATGATAGAAACTCTCTCAAAGAGTAAATAATACAAATTGAAGCATTATGGGTATTAAGGATTCACACACTTATTGCTCAAAAATAGAGGATTGGAGAAATAAATAGTAAAACACAAATTTAATACTCAAGAGTAATTTTCAGATTGTTCTCCAACATTTCTTTGATGCCCAAAAGCTTGTATTTATAGCCCACTAATATTTAGAGCTGTTGGGTAAAGTTTGGAAATGATTTATTTATGAAATATAGCCGTTTGTGACCGTTGGGTGCATTTCTAGTTTTATCATAACCTGTTAGGAACTTTTCCTAATCGGTTAGGAGGTCCAAATATTTGCCTCTGACATTTAGAATAACACGGTTAGGAAATGGCCTAATCGGTTAGGCCATTTTGATGGTCAAATGTTATTTCCTTCAAAAACATTTACTAACCGGTTAGCAAAGCTTCCTAATCGGTTAGGAAGCCATTTAAATCATGAAAAATGGTCATTTATATCATCCTAATCGGTTAGGACAAGTTCCTAATTGGTTAGGACATTTCAGAAACGTGAAAATGGCTTCTGGTATAGTGAATAATCGGTTAGGACACTCTGATTTGGAAAATTGACTTTAAATGGTCATAACTTCTTCGTTTCTTATCCGTTTTAAGCAAATGACCACTCATTGGAAAGATCTTTGAGTTTATTTTCATATGAAATAAGTTTCAAGGCAAAACTCAAAGTATTTTGAAAGATATTATCAAAAGAGTAACTAAAGTTCAGTTTTACAAAACACAAACTTGGCTATTTTTCAATGGTTTGGCCTACCACCAAGACCAACTTTCCAAAAACACTTTGTTGGGCATTTAAACTTCTTAGAAAACATTTTTTAAAGATGTTAAAACATGTTTTGAGCTTAATGTTATTCCCATTTACCTTTACACAAGATCTAAATCCTATAAGCTATTCTTGAAGATGTTGGACTTGATCTTTGCACTTTCAATCCTTTGGCTTCTTGATGTAATCCAAGTTTCCAAATTTTTCTTCTCTTCATGTCTTGCACAAGCTTGGAACATCTTTATCATTTTCATTGTTCTTGAGTTGAGCATAGTTGTGATCTTTTGCTTTCTTGTTGCAATGCTCACTCTTAGTACTTGAACTATCCTACAAAGTATTGCTCACTTAATCAAACATAGTTAGTCCAAATTCATAATTCAATATCTTCATATGCATGATTCATAAATGTATAACTCTAGTTAGTCTAGCATGCATATAAGACTTTCATAGACATATTCAATATTAATTTATTTATAACTCATATAAAATATTATTGGACATATTATATGATGAATGTTACATATATCTCATTGCATGATTATTAAGTGAAATATAACTAGATAAAGTACATAATCATGCATGATACAATATATCTCATTAAGCACATTTATGTAACATGATCAATATTCTTTTATGATGCATTTGTTATCTATAAAGCACATCTATTAAGCATAAGCATCATTCTTTATTCTTTTTGTCTTGTATTTGTTATCATCAAAACTTAACATATTAAACCATTTGGGAAAACTTTTTTCAACAATCTCCCCCTTTTTGATGATGACAAATCACCAAAGAAAAATATGTTGAACAATGTAGGATAATGGATATTCATGTAAGCATATATGTAAGCATATCAAACAATTAAGCACAAGAACATATTTTTCTTTCCAATTATCACTCCCCTTATTTGACATCAACAAAAAGGCTTATGAAGGAAAGAGATATGAAATATGATTATCTTCCCTAATTTATTTCTACACATGATTCAAGAGAAGAAAGATGAAACAAGCATGCTTTCAAGATATAAAAAAAATTATTCATGCAATACTTGTCATATTTTGGTACATCAATATTTAGCATATAATAGCAACAAGCTTAAGAAATTATGTCTAGCATATAATATCTTGCATACCACATGATAAATAAGTACCACTTGATATCACTTGTTAGGAGTTACAAAAATATCTATGTAAGATCATGAAATTAAGATTTTCGAATGAAAGATCATACAACTTGTCACGTATGAAGCATTTCTCAATGAAAAAATTAAAAGATATGAAATTTAAGAATGTTTACCTTCTTTCATTGATAGAAGGAAAAAGAACAAGAGATGATTTTTGTTGACATGTTGATAGTATTAACAATAAAACATTTCATGTCAAACAAGGATGTAAGTCAAAAAGATATAATATGTTTATACCACATTTCATGTTAGCCAAGAGATATACCACTTGTTAGCCATAGGATATGAGCAACAATTTAAGAGATAAGCTCCCCCTTATTGAAGCACAAGATAGATAAAGGGAAACATGCATGCCAAGACTATGTAAGCACATTACAATAAAGAAAAGCAAGGCATAGATATATATTCTTAATCCCTCGATCAAAAACTATTTTAAAAATTTCTCCCCCTTTTAAAAAGAATTTTGCAAGAACATATTATATTTTTAAAAGAATTTTAGAAGGGTAAAGAGATTTTATATTAAACCACATATTCCTTGAGAATGATCAAACCTAAGTCAAAAGAACATTTGAAAGTACATTTATTCCTTTTCTCATTAAACATGAGCCTTGACAAAATAAAATACTTTGAAGAACAAAGCTTATCTTTTGAAGTATTAAGATGGGCTCTATAGAGCATTTCAAAAGATTTATTTGGAAACTTAAGCATTCTCTCAAGATTTAATAAGACTTTTCAAAGCAAAAGAAGAGAATGCTACATTTATAGCACAAATCAAATGATTTCCAAATTTTCAAGACAATTAGAAGGTAAAAATACTTTCAAGTTCTTAAGACAAGTTCAAAAGATTCTCAAGGATATGGAACTTTAAAAGTTTCTTTCAAATATGATAGGAGATTTTGCCTTAAAAATTTTTTTAATCAAATAAGAAATTCTTTTCAAAAAGAGCATGATTCTCATAAATGTTATACCATTAAAAAACTATAGATCAAGAGAATCATAGATGTCAAGCATTCATCATGATGAAATATGTTATAGAGATCAAAGCATGTATAGACTAATATCATTCACCCTATATGCAATGACAAAATTAACAAGTTCATATCTAATTAAGTACTTTGTCAATGCTAAGCATACTTCTCATGTAAGGAAGGCATCTAATCATTTAAGATCAATTTATCAATAAGTATCATATAATCCATAGCATATAGAATACCACAATAGTTTAGAGATAGAGATACTTATTGAGTTAGATAGAGAGTGATGCTCCTTTAGAATGTTCTTCATTTATAGGTCCTTTGAGTTTGTACTTTCTTCCATTGAGTATTCCATTTCATTGCACTTGAAGAAAGTCTCATCACGTCCCTCTTCATTCAACTCTTGTCATTTATCCATATATGCTTGACACTTTGATATTTGATGTCCATACTTGAAGCACATAGAGACACTTACAAAGCTAACTTTAAAAGTTCTCTAAAATACGGGTTAGCATCAAATATCATTTAAGCTCATTTACAAGCATAATTTAGGTTGATATATAATGTAAAACATGTATCACATTATCAACTATGCAGTGTTAGCTCTAACAAGAATAAAGGAAGAACATATGCACTTGAATTTAAAAGCATAGTTTAAGCATTTTCAAAGCAAGATTCAAGTTTATCAAGAAAAACTTGATCATCATCAAAATATAAATAAACAATTTGGGGCAAACAATGATCATGCAAGACATGTAGTATCAAGTATAGAATTCTAGTATGCATACATGCTAATCAAGAACAAAAAGAATTCCGTTATTGTAATGCAAGAAATGAAAAACCTTGGAATTGTAAATTTTAAAACCATTTATAATTCATTTCAAGATATACTTTATTATAAGAATAATTAACATTCAAAGGCAAGTTCAAGATAAAACATATCCAAAAACTTAAATGACACATTGTGCAACAAAAGAGGATTATGCATCAAACATCAAATGGTATAACAAATGAAGTTATGCAGTAAAATTGCTCATTATGCAGCAAAGAAAATATATTATGCAGAAGAATGTGACTTTGTGCAGCAAGAGTGAATTGTGTGCAACAAGATAGAATTATGCATTAAGAGTTTAGATGCATTCAATTTAGGAAGACTAGTCCAAACTTATAGTGAGTGGTGGTATCGATGATTTGAGAGGAGGAAGATGGCTATGGAAATGGAGGGGGTGCGTAAATGGAGATGAAGGCTGCTGGGAGGTGTTTATTTGGGTTGTCCTAACAGGTTAGGCAAAGTGGGTAACCGGTTAGGTGTTTTATGCTAATCGGTTAGGGCTATTGGAGTTAAGCCACTGTTTTATCGAATAACCAGTTAGGAAATGTGGCTAACCAGTTATTGTGCAAAGTCAGAACGCACAAAATGGAATCCACAAACAAGGTAACAGATTAGGGATTTTTGCTAACCGGTTAGGCAAATCAATTTGGAGGTCACGGTTTGAGCTAACCGATTAGGGGCAATTAGCTAACCGGTTATTTTGATTGACAGAGAGCACGAAATTGCTTCCAAATACAGGGTAACCGGTTAAAGGCTTGGCCTAACCAATTATTTTGGCTTGACAGAGACACATTCAATATACCAGAAATTTTCAAAGGCCAAAACCAAATTGTTCCTTTCTTGGATTGATTGTTTCACTTCCATAGCTATTGAACTTTCATGAAAACATCACTTAAACAAACCAAATCATGTCTTCTTGAAGATCATTCTTTAGATTAGCTTTATTTTTCATTTACTCAAACCATAAATGCAACTCAATATGACAAGTTATGCAAAAAAAATATTTTTAGCAGGAGTTAGATACATGATTTATTCAATATGCCAAGATCAAGGATATTTTCATCAAATATGTTATTTCAAGCAAGAATCAAACTAATCTAGCATATGTAAAGATGTGTTCAAGAAATTAAGTTAGAGAAGCATAAATCAAGTCTCCATTTTACCAAAGGTTGCAAGTCCAAGCTTCTTGGAGCCAAGGAAGAGAGCTTGAAGTATTTTCTAGTTTTGTACTTAAAGCAGCCACTTTTCAAGATATCCCAAGTCAACTTTTGGCCTTTAAACACACCTACAACATACTTCAATTTTTGATTTTTGGTACCCAAATTTTCTTGGGTCCTTGTGTGTTAGTTTTTGAATATTAATCCATTGTACTCTCATAATGATCATTTTTTTATAGTATATAAATTGAGTACAATAAATCAAATAATCATTTACCATTAAGCACATAGCTTATAGCATACTAACTTTCATGATATATAGACAATTCAAATCATAGCAAGCATACCTAGGAATTGTAGAACCTCATGTATCATGATATATAACAAATTAATGAGTTATGGTACAATAAGAATAAACATAATCATGTGCTAAACATAATATTCAAATTTTACCAAGCACACATGATTCTATCCTTTACCTAAATCCTAAAAGGAATATACCTCAAATTCATTGACTTTACAAGTGAATGTGCATAAGAGGTAGAAACGTTTGATACCTTGACTTTGATAATCAAGGAAACTCTTTTCCTTACCCATTGCTTCTCTTTTGGTGTTTTGAACTTTACAAGTTCCATATTTTGTACTTGAGAAGTTTTGGTTGAAGTCAACTTCCTTCTTTGACCAAAACTTATACCATTGGGCTTTGGAAGCATTTTCCTTTATGATTCCTTTTTCATTTTCTGCATAATTGAAACACTAGGAGGACATTTTGGTACCCATTTCATCTTGGGCCCTTGAATGTTAGTATTAGGACACTTAAGATCTTTAGGAACCCATATCATACTATTTCTCATATAAGAATTTCTTCTATAATTGCTTAAATGAGAAATATGTCCTAGATGTCCACAAAAATTACAAACAATTAAATTTAATGATGGTTTGGTCCTTTGAAGATCATCTTTGGAAAACTTACGCTTTTTGTTGTTAATACATTCTATGTTATTTTTGTCACAAACCTTACTTGAATTTTCATGTGAAATAACATCAATCGCATTCTTATTAACACACATGGATTGTAAGCAAATAGAATCATTAGCTTTGACAAATTCAAAAGATAAGTTCTCAACTTGATTTTCTAAATCAATGCATTTTTTACAAGAGGTTGAGATTTCACATATCAAAGGTATTTCCTCATCAAGAAAAGTATATTCATTTTTCAAAATCTCAATTTCATTTTCAATGGAGGAAATGTTTTCCAAACAAGATAAATTTTTATTTTCTAAATTCAATAAACCATCATATAATTCATCATATGCACATTGTATCTCATCATAAGAGAGACTATAATATAGTTTAGCATTGTTTACCTCAATGTCCTTTTTAGCCATATATGAAGTAGTCTTCATTTTTAGCATATTTGGCTCTTTAAGGAAATCACCATCTTCCTCATCAATTTTGTTTTGCTTTGCCTCTTCTTCAAATTGAGCACCATCATCACCAAGAGGCATTGATCTCATTTTCTTACTTTGAACATGTTCTTGAGGACATTTTTCAATGTTGCCTTCCTCTAGAGGATTTTGCTCTTCTTGCTCTCTATATACAACTTTATACACAAAGTCATTATTAGCAAGATAAATAGAATCAAGAGCATCCCATATATCTTTAGCACTAGAACAATTCTTAATTTTAGCATAAGCATCATCATTTAAACCACTTCTCAAAATTTGCATAGCTCTAATGTTAAAAGAAAAGCATTTCTTTTCATAGGCATTCCAAGTTTGTTTTGATTTGCAAGTAAATCCATCAAGCACAATATCCCACAAATCAATATCAATAGATTGCATATAAATTTCCATTCTAACATTCCAATAAACAAAATTCACACCATCAAAGAATGGTGGTTTATTAATTTCAAAACCTTCCATTTGAAAAGCTTTTAATGGTTGCCAAACAAACAAGGATCTTTAACTCCAAGCGGTTAAGCTTTTACCAGAGCACGAAGCTCTGATACCACTTGTTAGCCATGGCAACCATTACCCAAGAGGGAGGGTAAATTGGGTAATTATTAATTTTAATGCAACTTTATCAAATTATGCATTTTGATATTTTCAATCAACACATGCAATGGAATAAGTCTAATAAATGTGTAATTATTAGAGATTTCACAAATATCACTTGGGCTTATAGGATAAATCAAACAAATAAGCTAGATATTAAATTCAACTCAATCATATATAATTAAAGCACAAATGTAAAGGAGATAGAGTTGAGAAAAGCAAACACTAAGATTTATCTTGGTTCAGCCACCAACCACTTGTGGCCTACGTCTAGTCCTCAAGTGAACCACCTGAGATTTTTCACTAAACCTTCAAGCTTGAACGGGTGCTTGAAAACCTTTACAAATTTGAGCACTCAACACCGTGGGATACCTCACCCTTTGTGCTTGAGCCTCTATATTCAAGGGATACCTCACCCTTACAATTCTCGAGGGATACCTCACCCTCTTTTCAGATTAAATAAAGATGTAGATGATAGAAACTCTCTCAAAGAGTAAATAATACAAATTGAAGCACTATGGGTATTAAGGATTCACACACTTATTGCTCAAAAATAGAGGATTGGAGAAATAAATAGTAAAACACAAATTTAATACTCAAGAGTAATTTTCAAATTGTTTTCCAACATTTCTTTGATGCCCAAAAGCTTGTATTTATAGTCCACTAATATTTAGAGCTGTTAGGTAAAGTTTGGAAATGATTTATTTATGAAATATAGTCATTTGTGACCGTTGGGTGCATTTCTGGTTTTATCATAACCGATTAGGAACTTTTCCTAATCGGTTAGGAGGTCCAAATATTTGCCTCTGACATTTAGAATAACCGGTTAGGGAAATGGCCTAATCAGTTAGGCCATTTTGATGGTCAAATGTTATTTCCTTCAAAAACATTTACTAACCGGTTAGCAAAGCTTCCTAATCGGTTAGAAAGCCATTTAAATCATGAAAAATGGTCATTTATATCATCCTAATCGGTTAGGACAAGTTCCTAATCGGTTAGGACATTTCAGAAACGTGAAAATGGCTTCTGGTAGAGTGAATAATCGGTTAAGGAAAGTCCCTAATCGGTTAGGACACTCTTCTTTGGAAAACTGACTTTAAATGGTCATAACTTCTTCGTTTCTTATCCGTTTTAAGCAAATGACCACTCATTGGAAAGATCTTTGAGTCTATTTTCATATGAAATAAGTTTCAAAACAAAACTCAAAGTATTTTAAAAGATATGATCAAAAGAGTAACTAAAGGTCAGTTTTGCAAAACACAAACTTGGCTATTTTTCAATGGTTTGGCCTACCACCAAGACTAACTTTCCAAAAACACATTGTTGGGCATTTAAACTTCTTAGAAAACACTTTTTAAAGATGTTAAAACATGTTTTGAGCTTAATGTGATTCTCATTTACCTTTACACAAGATCTAAGTCCTATAAGCTATTCTTGAAGATGTTGGACTTGATCTTTGCACTTTCAATCCTTTGGCTTCTTGATGTAATCCAAGCTTCCAAATTTTTCTTCTCTTCATGTCTTGCACAAGCTTGGAACATCTTTATCATTTTCATTGTTCTTGAGTTGAGCATAGTTGTGATCTTTTGCTTTCTTGTTGCAATGCTCACTCTTAGTACTTGGACTATCCTACAAAGTATTGCTCACTTAATCAAACATAGTTAGTCCAAATTCATAATTCAATATCTTCATATGCATGATTCATAAATGTATAACTCTAGTTAGTCTAGCATGCATATAAGACTTTCATAGACATATCTAATATTAATTCATTTGTAACTCATATAAAATATTATTGGATATATTATATGATGAATGTTACATATATCTCATTGCATGATTATTAAGTGAAATATAACTAGATAAAGTACATAATCATGCATGATACAATATATCTCATTAAGCACATTTATGTAACATGATCAATATTCTTTTATGATGCATTTGTTATCTATAAAGCACATCTATTAAGCATAAGCATCATTCTTTATTCTTTTTGTCTTGTATTTGTTATCATCAAAACTTAATATATTAAACTATTTGGGACAAATTTATTTCCACAACCACAAACGAGAGGAATTAGCTCACAGACCCAATAAAATACTTGGCTTCCTTGTACAGATTACAAATTATAGCCTCTTCCAAAGATCACTGAGCAGAATCTGAATGATTAATAACAAAAAAGTATGACAGAATCAGTATTATGTAATGATTTGAAGAGAAATATGAAGAAATGTGTAAGTATAGGTTCAGATCAAAAAAGAAATATGTAAGTATTAATAATATTACTCTCACTTGCATATTTGTACCATTTGGTAAAGGAAAGTACGACCAAGGCGTTTGAGTGATGCAGGTATAGTTTAATAGAAAATGCTTATTACATATCGATAATAAGTCAGAACTTTTCACATGTGACAAAATCAGAGTACATGTGTATAAAAAAATAAGATGGGATCAATGTGTCTGTAACTGTGTATATAACATATCAGTAAAGAGTATATGTGTATAAAAAAATAAGATGGGATCAATGTGTCTGTAACTGTGTATATAACATATCAGTAAAGAAGGACAATTGGAATCAATACTATAATTACATCAATCACACTACAAGATTGGAATAAATTGGCACAATCAACAATCACGGTATGAACTTAAAAATAACATACACACTTCAGACACATTAATCCCATCTTATTTTTTATATACATATACTCTGATTTTGTCACATGTGAAATATTGGATTATATAGAGTCGGATTATATACCGTGAATGCAAATGTCCTTCTTTACTGATGTTATATACACACTGTGCTCCATAAGCCATATATAGTGCTCGTGGTTCTATCTCCATAAGCCATATTTAAGTAACATTATATAGTGCAGTGCTCGTTTTCTACTATTAACCCAACGTCTTGAGCCATTCCCCATTTATAAAGATAACAGCGTCGAAATAGTACAGGCGAACACTATACTGTGTTCCTACTTCCTCAATGTTTCAAATCCTTTATTCTAGAGCTACGCCTATGATGCCCGATTCAGCCCCAAACCAGAATCCCCACATTGAAAGGAGGTTAATGTGTCGCTTCAAGCTTCACAATGAAGTCTTAATAAACAAATGAAGACAAAGGGATCAGTAACTACGCATGTCTAGACACTCCCAAATAAGTGTTAATAATTAAAAATGCACTACCATTTTAACTTTTAAGTAATAGCAAGACAAACTACCTATTAGGAAATATTCTCACAAGACGAGAAAAGTTATAAAGCACCCATTAGAGGATATTTTAAAACATCATCCATCAATAGAGACCCATCTCCTGAGCAATAACCCTTCGAAATTGAGAAAAGAAAGGCCAAAAGAACTGCAAAAAAAATAGAAACAGGGAAAATTGGAAAAACATTAAAATTCATACATCGCATGCTGAAATGGTACACATGCCCACAATAGCATCGCCTGCTCCTCAGCTTCCCTTGGAAAGATACAATTATAATTCAAGTAAATAACACATCCAGGGAAGCCTAACATCGAAAATGCAAGGAACAATTTGAAGCATGGCTCTGATTTTGACAAGTAGATGAGCTTGAAGGGCAGTTGTTGCTGGTAACAGCAACTCAACCAGCTTTGTATCAAAGGAAATAATCAGGTGTTCTCCTAGTTACATCTGGCTCTCCCCTCCTTGGAGCTGGCTCAAACTGCATTAAAAATAACTCTTAAGACAGCCAACTTTTTTATGCAGCAGAAGACTAAGCACAAGATTAGAAGTATCAAAAGTGACAGCGCCACTATATTGCTTAGTGAGTCGTTAGCCAGCCAAAAGATAACAGCAGTAGCTTCTAATTGGAAAGTGATGAAAACGAAGCTCAACCTGAATGAATGTGTGTCCTTTGCAGTCATCAACTTCAAGGATGGATGCCATGTTTCCACAGCGATAACAATAATTAGGCGCACTAAATATTGTAACCACTTTTTGATCCTGCCACAAGGTGCCATAAATCAGGTCATACCACCGCAAATGAAATTAACAAAATAAATGAGATCAAGTATTTACATGACCCCAGTTATATCCTTCCATAACCAGCTGGTGAGCTCTGGCAATCAGCTTCAAGCTATTGGTATGATTAAACTGCTCAGATATGTCCTATAAAAGCAATACATATAAGCAATCAACAAAAATTAATGATGGTAAGTGAAAACAATGCTGGCCAGATGCACAATGAACTAAAGTACCTGGCCAAAGGTATATCCAGCACCTCTAGGAGAGATACCCCAACCACAGCGATCATCCGGATCAGACCATAGAAGATCACACATGGGTCCCTCATGAGGAACTTCTTGTACACGATCAAAATTACGTATGTTATCAAGGGTTTCAATCGATGGGGACAACCCACCATGAAGACAAAATATTTCAGATTCAACCTTCAAAACAGAACATTTCACTTCAGCAATAAGAAATTACTTAAAACCTGAAAACCTCAGTGAACTGCAATTAATTTATAGAGACTGACAAAATATTAGGTAAAAATAGATGAAATGGTACATAAAGTTTATTGAAAGCAATCATGAACAAATATTACGAGTTATAGAGCTTATACAGCAAATGATAAGAGTTTGCATCAGGAGCATACTATTTTCAGGGGGAGATGTGAGAGAGATACAACTAACTAGATGCAACTCTAAATTCTAAAAGAAACCTACTGAATTTGAAGTATTAAGATCAAAATGTTCAATATGGCATGGAGAACAACGAAAATCTAACAAACATGAAGTACAGTAATAACTCCAATGAAAGGCAAGAAAAAAATATCTTACAATCCTTTCCAGCATTATGTAATAGTATACTCACCAATGCTGTCAACGGAAAGTAGTCAAACAAATCAGTAAAGATCTTCCAAACATTAGCATTACCATACCTGCAAAACAAATAAGAAAAATATTACCAATACAGGTTTGCATAACTTCAAAGAGAAACTTTTTAAAAGAAAACAAAAAAATATATATATGGAAGGAAAAAAAGTATAAAAAATAATAATAACAATCAAGTCTTTTCCCATTAGGTGGGGTCGACTACATGAATCAAACGACATCATTGTGCTCTATCATAAAACAATATAGACAAAAAAAGTTTGGAAAAACAAAAAACAAATATCAAATACAGACAAAGATAAAAATAATGAAACATTCCCTAGAAAACAAGTTAAAACATAGCAAAAAGTCCAATTAGTGTGATAATAAAAATTCCAACTCAACTTTCAATAAACCATGTAATTTTGATAGGTTTTATGAGTGTTTACAACTTTTAGATAGGGCCATTTCTAATATACACCCTGCCCTGCTATGCAGGGTGTATGATGCACCTGGTGCATCTCAACCGTTGATTGTGTTAAAAAACACATCAACGACTATGATCAACGACCTGTACCTATTGCACTGTTCGCTATCACTGTTCATTGTCTCCTCCAGAAATACTGTTTATGCCGAAAAAAATATTGTTCAAGCGGGAAAAATACTGTTCATGCCAGAAAAAACTGTTCAAGTTGGAAAACTGTTCATGCCGGGAAAAAGACTGTTCATAGCCTGAAAAACCCTGTTCTTGCCGAAAATACTGTTCATCACCGAAAAATTCATTGCCGGAATTACTGTTCACACAGTTACTATTTTATTTTTAAGTTGTATAACTGTGTAAAAAATTGTCGTTAAAATAATACCAGTTAAAACTATACTAGTCTTTATATTTTTTCATAAATAATTGTACATATTAAAAACTCTACAGATTTTATTGTGTGTAAATATTACCAGTTAAAATCTGTAGAGTTTTCAATATGCATAGTTATTTATGAAAAAATATAAGAACTAGTATAATTTTAATTGGTATTATTTTTACTTGTATTATTTACACAGTTATACAACTTAAAAAAAAAACAGTATAGCTTGAAAAAAGGTGGTGGCCGACAGACGGTGGTCGATTAGCGATGAAAGCGATTCATCGGCCGATGGCCGATAATGATGATGGTGATGATGTGTAAAATAAAAAAATAAAAAAATTAACTTGAAAAAAAAAACTAACTAGAAAAAAAAAACTAACTTGAAAAAAAAAAATTTAACCTGAAAAAAAAAAGGAAAAAATCTGCTATTGCAGGTAAAAGGCAAGGTGTATTATACACCCAAAGCTAGTAGGGTATATAATAGCACCTGCCTTTAGATAGTATGCAACTAACTACATATAGGTGTGCTTCTTTATTAAATCACATCTTCAACTGAAAAATTCTCAGCTTACCATATTGTTCAACTATGTGTCCAGGTGAGAATATGCAAACACAAAGCAGGAAAAACAAACTAGCTTCTAGACATTATATTAATAATTATCAATGACAAATAACACATTTTCTTAGAAACTGCAGACATAAAATCAAGAAGCATAATTTAGTAATTGATTGCTACTTAATTCAGGAAGCCATGTGACTTATGAGTGATCCACGAATCAAATCTTGAAGCTTTTCTATCTTAATAGTGAACCTTACCAAACTATGTCATGCAAGACAAAGAAACAGAAATATGGTATGTCATACCAAACCAAACATACATGAGGCAAGACTTTGTATATAGCTTATATGGCTCAAATACATAAGAAATTGTAATGGAGAGATCAAATTTGTAAAAGGGTGGCCTAGTGCGCAAGGCTCCCACCATTAGGGGGTTTGGGGAGGGTCAGGTGTATGCAGCCTCACCCCTGGGAGTGGATTGGCTATTTACACAACAAGAACCTGTGACCACCAGGTCACAAGGCAGCAACCTTACCGTTGCGCCAAGGCTACCCTCAATGAAGATCAAATCTGTAAGCTAGAGAAAATTAACTATATGCTGATTTAGTTTCAAAGCTTTAAGATCGACTTGAAATTTATTTTAGACATTACATAAAAGGGGAAAATAAAAGGAAGGAAAATCTGTCACTAATATCACTGTACTGAACGAGAATGTACCACATTTTATGAGGACCCTCAGGTTGTGGTTCAAGAAGTCAATAAGTAGGTAGTCACCCAAACCTTTAATTAGAAGATAAATGGACTTTTTAGGGTCCAGGTCAAAAGTTCACCGTTGGAGCTGGTTCAGATGGTCCAAATTTATAACTATTCTTGGTTATGCCCTAGAAATTCCAATCTGCAGTCATCTTTTACCATATTACCTGCAGACCAGAGACCACATTCAAACCCATAGTTTCTAGGTGGTTATGGAGTATACTAACATATACATAACATACAAATCCACTTATGTCATTGTATGCTACGTATACACAGTCAGTTACAAAGACTTGTTTAATGATGTTGCATAAAACACAGTATATTTGAATTGAAGACATATTTGTCTCCTTGAATCTACATAAATGAAACACAGGGAGGTTGGAATCAATGTAACTGAAAGAGGAGGGGAATAAAAGAATAGAATAACGCAAGCACATGTGGGAGAAGATTTTAATGCATGACCAACCACTAAACCGAATACTTAGTAATGTCCTAATTTATAATTAAGTCTCTCAACTTTTACATGTCTTAGTTCAACCATGAGAAACCATTGAAGTTTTCTTAAAGGATTCAATTTTGATCCACAGAAAGTGCATAGTGTTTTACACTATAAGTGAACCATATAGTGTCACCTGTTTGAAAAACTGCTATAAACTTTCATCGCAAGTGAAAAACCTTAATGGCCACAATGATATAGCACTTTCTTGTTTCATCATAGTGTAAAAAGTTTCACACTGATAGTGGCTCAAACTTAAACTCTATATCAAATATGCCTCTACAAAAGAGAACTAACCAAATGTCTTTGTATATCATTTAGCTGACGGTTACATCACCAAAACAAGTAGAGTAAACCCAAAATGTCTACCAAAACGAAAAGAATACACATTAAAGATACAGATAACAAGAGAATACTGCAAAAAAGATAAGAAGGAATAAAGGGCAAGCAATACTAAAACAAATGCAAAAATGTTGAACTGAAGACAATGAACATCATACATCAAAGTTATCTGAAATTAATACATACTAGAAATAATTCATCTAGCAGTACTTACTTCCTTAGGCACTCATCATAAAACCCATAAACTTGGGTAATCTGCAGAAGAAAAGCTAAGATCAACCATTGCCATTCAAAGCTAACATGACATGAAAACAACTAAATAAAACAGGGAGTCGTAAAGATAAACTCAGAACTATAGCTTATAGCCAGTGAATTAAAAGTAACATGATCTAACATTACAATTACTTTATCAAAGGTACCATCTTAAGACAAACACTGTTTTGACCCTCCAATAGAGTTGGTTTCAATTGAGCCCCACTAGATTTCTTCAATCAATTTACTACCAGAATGTTCATATTTCCTCCAATTGAGTCCTTCAGCACACTGTTTGCTTCAGCTGGATATGTACGGAAGGATTCAATTGGAGGCAAAGGAACTTTCAGGTAGTAAATTGATAGAAAAAAAAATCAGTCAAAGACTCTATTGATACTGAATCTGTCCCTGGAGGCCCAAAATGGGGTTTTAATCTTATCTTTAGTCAACAGTCAGAAATGTCAAATGATGAAAAAAAAAGGAAAAGAACAAACCTGACGGCTTTCATGATTTCCTCTCAGAATAGTGATACGCTGAGGATAACGCACTTTAAGGGCAACCAAAAGCTGCATAATGACTTAATCAGTGACAAAGGTGTTACTAAATAAAAGACATACCATCTGAAAGCAAAAATAAACATCATTCGCAATAGATACATCACAAAATTCAAAAAATAACTAGTCAACTCGTACAAAATATCCACGTGATTGTACATCACATTATTTTAAGGTGTGTTTCTCTGGTATCCCGCATGTACACAAATAACACATTATTTACAGATGCAACATAATCATCCACACTATTTTCTTTTTGGATAGCATGCTGCATAAACACAAACAGTTAAATAATATACCCCACAAACAAATGTAACCGCACATGGCATATTGCATGGACAAATGTGTAACGTCCCAAATCCAATATTAATAGTATATCCGGAATTATACAAACTATTATCTCAAAAAGTAGACTAAGCTCCATAGATCCTTGTCCTGTATCTTACTTTTCTGTATACTCCTTCCCTAGAATTATCATGGAAATACAATTCACGGGGTGAGAATCTTAAATTCTCAGTAGATCAAATATATAAACCATGTCATCATTTATCATAACTCAAGCATCAATAGGTAGAGAGGGAATGTCCATCCTCAACCTAGAGATTCAAGTAGAGAGGGAATCATCCTTCCTCACACCACCATTGTTTAGATTATCCCTAGGTGTGAGGATCTTCTCCATTATTTTGTAAACTTTGAGCACTATACATATCAATTCAACCCTAGCTCATCTTTAACATTTACATGAGCAAAATATCTTGGTGCATCAAAAAGTATCTCATGAGAAACATAAGTAAACTCATCATAACACCTTGTAAGACATCTCATATCCTAAACAAAATCTCTACATCTATTATATGCACATTAGCCGTTACATCTTTTCACCACAGCAGGCGGAACACACGCCATTATCTCTCTTCGCCATGGCAGGCAGAACACACACTGTTATCTCTCTTTCATTTATTCTACCAACAATTCAATCCCAAACACTGGGAGTTCACATACATCTTAATTAGCATGTATCTCTTTATCATTTGAAAATCAACAAATATATAGGTACAAAGAGGTAACACATATAGTCTCTAATATATTAATTAAACCATCAAGACATATTGAACAATATCTATACTACCATTTCACACCCAATATGACCGTAGGGCCTCATTAGAAATTGGGAAAAATATACATAATGTAGTAGCTCAAAATTTCCTCTTTGTATTCATATAGAAAGTCCTTACACCTGTATCATTTTTCAGCCACAATAACCTTCCAACACATACATGTTCAACTATAACTTACTAAAAATTCAAATACTAGATACGTATATGCTTAGCATGAAGTTCAAACAAATCAATCAGCATGAGATTCAAGAAAACCAATTATCAAAATCATATAATACCAATATTCAAGAAAACAGGGCAGAACTCATGAGGCTTCAATTAATAGTTCCATCTATAAATTTTCTTCCCATTTTATCATAACCAACTAAAAGATAATTCATTTTCAAGCTCCTAACCACTTTTATTTGAACTCCCAAATCACCTCCTACGCTCTAAACCTATGACCACTCCTCACAACCAAAATTCATATACGAACCAATTCTTAACAATTAATCATCAAGAATTAACTCAAGTAAGATCACATCTTGAAATAGCAATCAAGATAGGTTCATAGACATGCATGGGTAGAGTTTTTTTCCCCTACCTCTTCTCTTAGCTCCACTAGTTGGTGATGGAAATAAGCTTGGATGGCTTTTTTCTTGGGCTCAATGGGAAGCTCTCTACGTCCTCTACAATATCTTCAACAAGATCAACTCTAGATGAATCCTCTAGCCTTGGCGTGCAAGGACTAAAATCTCCTCCCTCTCTCAATCCTCATCCTCCTCTTTCACTTTCTTTTTCTCTTTCTTTTCTCTGCATCTTTGTTTCCTCTTCTCTTTCTTTGTTTTCTCTCTTTTTTTATTTTGACTTTGTTGCCACCGAATGTGTGGTTGTGGTGAGAGAGGATAAAAGATAAGAATCAAAGATGTGATTGTCTTTGATTGTGAGAGATCTATATTGTCTTTGATTGTGAGAGATCTATCTCATAGGGATACTTTGATCTTTCACTAATGAATTATTTTTTCTAGCTTCCATAAGTGTTGTAAAAAATTTTAGGATCCCATTAAGTTCCTCTACATATTATTTGATAGCTATTAGGTTCTATTACTTTTCCGTATATTAATGTAACCTTAAGGTTAAGACAAGATACTCATATTTCAGAGAATTAATTTGGTTTTATGCCTGAGAGGTCAACCATGAAGCAATATATCTTCTTCGAAGATTGATGGAGAGGTATCGGAGGAAGCAAAAAGACCTACACATAATTTTTATTAATCTGAAAAAAATCTACGATAGGGTACCGAGAGAGGTCTGTGGAAGGTTCTGGAGAAGAAAGGAGTGTGCATCGCTTATATTCGAGTAATCCAAGATATGTATGATAGGACTAAAACTAGTGTGAGAACACAGGATGAGGTCACAGAAGATTTTCCTATAACTATAAGACTACACCAAGGGTTAACTTTGAGCCCATATCTTTTTACCTTGGTCTTGGATGTGCTTACGAAGCATATCCAAGAGCCGGTGCCACAATGAATGCTTTTTGCAGATGATATAGTCTTAGTTGGAGAGTCAAGAGAGGAAATAAATAGGAAGTTAGAGCTATGGAAACAAACTTTGGAAGAACATGGCTTTTGCCTAAGCGGGAGTAAGACGGGGTATATGAAATGTAAATTCAGTAAGAAGCGTGTTAATACCAATTTAGCAGTGAAAATCGAAGATCATATCATACCACAAGTCACACGGTTTAGGTATCTTGGATCTATCATACAAAATGACGGAGAGATAGAAGGAGATATAAACCATAGGATTCAAGCTGGATGAATGAAGTGGAGAAGGGCTTCAGGAGTTATTTGTGATAAAAAAGTGCCTCTCAAGCTTAAGGGTAAATTTTACCACACAGCTATAAGGCTCGCGATATTGTATGGTACTGAATGTTGGGCGGTAAAAAGTCAGCAAGAGCATAAGATCAATATCGCTGAGATGAGGATGTTGCACTGAATGTGTAGACATACAAGACAAGATAGGATTAAAAATGAATGCATTAGAGAGAAAGCAGGGGTAGCACCTATTGTGAAAAAGATGGTAGAATCTCGCCTTAGGTGGTTTGGACATGTAAAGAGAATACCCTTAGAAGTCCCTGTAACAAGAGTAGATCAGGTAGAGGGTATCCCAATAGCTAGAGATAGAGGGAGACCAAGAAAGACTATAAGTGAAACGATTAAAAAAGATTTAGATTTAAATGGCTTTTTGAAGACTTGGTTTATGATAAGGCACAATGGCGTCATTTGATCCATGTAACCGACCCCACTTAATGGGAAAAGGCTTGGTTGTAATTGTTGTGATATAACCTTAAGGAAGTAACTAATACATATCTGATTTAACTCGTATTTGCCTACAAGTATCTGCACTAACCTGTAATCATTTTTAAAATAATCTTCATCCTCTATCTAATAACTCCATAAATTTTCATAATTTTCCAAGCTACTCTCCTATTTAATTTTGGTCTTTAAACACTTATTCTATTTATTAAAAATACTAAACTAATTTATTTAATTTCTCAAAAATTACCATAATTCATTCTAATTATTCATGACCTAGAAATAAATTTTTCATATTTATTTTCATCTTTTAAGCAATCTATGCTAATTTCTAGGCTATTGTGGGCTATCCTCACATTCAATGTTCTATCATTAAGCCCAAACTAACTCAGAAAATTATAAAAATTAACAGATAGATTACACAAGGATAAAATAAACTACTATAATCATCATTAAGGCTAATAGGTTATGAAGGATGTTACAAAATATCAACCCATCATTATCGGCACAAGAGCATGCGACAAGCAAAGGAGTATTAGAATAAATGTCTAGAAAATAGAAATTTTTAAGATGAACTAGTAATTTTTGACTCATCTAAGCAGATATCAAATTATTAATACAAAAAACATACACCTGATGCTTACTGCTTAGTCATTTCCGGTCTAAAAACTTTAGATTTCACTAGAGCAACTTAGTCCAATAATCCCATAAGGACTTGTGAGAAAAATAAATAAATAAATAAAAGACTTCAGTCTGAAATGGTAAAGCATAATAGCCCATACTTACTGTTACAGTTTCAACTGAATAATAGCCACGATCAACATAATCTCCCATAAATAAGTAATTTGTATCTGGACACTACCAACAAAAAATTATAACCAGAAATGAGTATTCAACCTTCAACTTTAATATTTCAAGCAAACTCAAGACAACATAAATAAATATGCAAGAAGTTGTGCAAAAAACAGATTCAACCGAGTAACAATTCTAAATGGAACACATCACACATAAGTATTCGAATTTAAAATAAGACTAATATAGATTGAGTATGTAAGACTTCTGAGTGGCAAGCAACACTTCAGGCTGATTTTCATTTAAAATAAAACTTTCTTCTCATTTCCTTGGCCCATCATAGCAGAACCTTAGCACAAAAGAAACCCAAGTAAAAGTAAAATCCTTAACCTTAAGCTTATTTGTATAAGTCTAAATGTTTGTCTCTTATGTTTTATGCTATGGGGGTAGCATGGAAAGAAATTATTCTATTCATTGATTATATCAACTTTTCCAAAATTGAATTCAATGGCTAGTAATTGGAACGACTATGCTGTCATGAAAATTTATAGGGGTAAAAAAAAACAAAGGCCAAGGCCCGCCCATCTACTGTGAAATCCAAATAGAAGTCAAATGTAATTCCACCACACCTCAAGGGAGACCCATGTGGTTTCCTGATTTTCCAAGTATTATTTAATTCATACATACCTTCCCTCCAATGCGAAAAAGCTCCGCAAGATCATGCAATTGCCCATGAATATCACCACAAATTGTAACAGGACTTTTCACAGGCTGCAATTATTGGGAAAATCAAATAATCTTTTTAGCTTTTTCAGCCATTCAAAATCATCAGAAGCTAAAGCCCTACAAGACATGAGAATGCAATTATAAAACAAAAGGTCAAAACCATCATAAAAATAGAATGCCTAGCACACCCTAGAAAGCTATTCATAGTTCCCTAACTAAATATGGTCACAAACTGATGAAAAAAGGTGGATAACGAAGACAATGTTGGTGGGAGATCAAACCAACACATAAAATACTCATACTGAAAAACACAAACATATAAAGCATACTGATCTAAATCCTTATTCAGAAAAATAACAAAAAGGAATAAAGACAATAGAAAGTAAACACACCTGGACATTGCTTTCTTCCATCAAAATCTCCTTTGCCTTGTCACACAAGACCCTTACCTGGATAAGTGCAAATGAGAAATCAAAGTTGGATCATTGAAAGAAAAAAGAATCACACTATTCTATTCTATGACACAACAATCCATTATCTACCTCTGCAAAAGGGCTTAGAGGGGAGAAAAGGGGAAACAAACAAAAGAGGACAACCATCCTAGACTATCACTCTGCAATTCCAGAATGTAGACTGCAGACTTCAAAGAAATTAAGCAAATAAATAAATATGAATAAAAGTAGTCCATGCTCCCCATGAAATTCACAGGTATTTTTTATTTTATGTTTCATTTTTAACTCAAAATTTTCTTCCATAATTTTTTTACCTTTAAATCCTTTATATTCCAAAAAGTAATGATAGATGATATACTAAACTTAAAAATAAGAAAAAAATTAAAAAAAAAACAATTTTAATAAAATAATTTACAGCCAATTTAGTCTTGTTAATAAAGTAATAATAAATTCAAAAATCTACAAACAAAAATGACATAAAAATGACATTGGAATTATAAATGATAGCATTTTCATAACTTCATTATCATTACCATTCAACCCATAAACAAAACTGTATTGATTAATAAAATCGTTACATTATTGCTTCTAAATAAAGTATCTTCCTTCCTCTTTTATTTTTGGTGGGGGGAAAGGTGTTAAACTCTTCCTTCCTCATTTAATTTCACTCCAATCTGACTCATATAAAACTTCGGTTTTACATTTAAAATTTTCTCTCTAGCCGTAACCAAAATCCAAACATTTCACAAGAAATTTTTTAATGCAAGCAAGCCTTATGCTTCTGTTTTATTTTGCAGTTTTTGGAAGGACTTCCCTTTTGCCAGTCACGGTCAAGCATTGCAAAGGAGAAGGAGAAGAATTTCATGTTCATAAGTTGGGCACCCAACGTGGAGTCCTCTATTAAGTGCAAAACTGTATTCAATGTGATTCAAACAAAACCATATATAAGAAATTAAAAAGTGTCGGTTGTCTTGTTTCAATTTTTCCCCATTTTCAGGATTGAAGACTATGATGTACCAACTAAGAAGCAATTGAATCAACAACAGAAGGACTTGATAGCAACTAGCAAGGAGGGAGAGAGAGAGAGAAAGAGAGAGAAAGAACTGCTAATAGAGACAGAGATGGCAGATCTAGGTGGCGCATCTGGTCGGAGTGAGGAATCAAAGAGACAATAGTTTTCAGGTGACCCAGATGTGGCCATTATTCCACATCTTGGAAAGAGTATGGAGCTTGAACTCTTAAAAATGAAGAGAGAGGAAGACAGAGAACCAAGTGGAAATATGAAATTTGCACTTAGACAGCACTTTATTAAAATGAATAACGAAAAGAGAAAAGAGAAAAAGAAATAAAAGAACCTTATCGCAAGAAACCACGTGGAAGACATGAGAGAACGAAGATAGCTAGGCTGCCTAGCCAGGTGCGCACAGGAGTAAAAAAAGGTAGCGGGAATAATTTTACTTGAATTGGAATCAAAGATTGCAAAGTAGCAATTAGAGGTAGTCCCTTTATTAATAGAACTAGTACAGCCGTCTGTGAGTTTCACGGATATTTTCAGCTTTTCATTTTTTTTATATTTTGTTATTTTTTATATAATTATACATAATAAGCCACAATTAGATGGCATGTCCACATGAAGAAACGAAAAAAAATAGACAGCAAATGCTGCTAACGAGAGAAGACATGGGATAATAACAGCTTTGGCAGGAATAATTATGGTTTAATTGAAACCAAATGATAACATGTAGCAATTAGAGATAGTCCAATTAGTTATAAATAAGAGATATTAGATTAATAGATAATTAATAATTAATAGATTGTAATTTTGAATGGACTTTCACCATCCCAACTGAGACTAGGAAACTACAGAGTAGTACCGTAGTACTCTCCTCTCCTATAATTCTAGTAGAACCCAACCAACATCAAGTACAATGCACATGACATGAACAAACAAAATGGAAATATTTGACTTGATTGACTTATCACAGATGCTTTACAAGACGAGGAGAACAGGAAAGTAATGAGGATTTTTTTTTTTTCAATCAATTAGTAAGTGCACTCAAGGTACCAGAGGATTTTGAGATTTCATCACTATGGTGCCAAAATCTGAAGGACTATTTCAATCCCGATGATATAAGCTATTCCATTTCCAATAAAATCAGAGGATTGGGTCAATTTCGTAACAATATAAGTAACAGATCGATTCCATTACCCAGGAAGCAATTTGAGCTAAGGTTTCACAGATCGGGGCAAAACTAGAAATAGTGATAACCTGATGCCTAATAATAAAAATAATAAATAGGTGAATAAACAGAAAGAGTACCTCTTGCTCAGACAAGGGTTTGCATTGCATGAGCTGAGAAATCTGCTCATCCAGGTTTCCATGTGAATTGGAAGGCACCGAATCCATCCTCCTCTTCTCCTTTTTCGTCTTCTTATGAATTTATGCAAACCCTAGATCTCACTCACCTTTTACTTTTAGTTTTAGGTTCCTTCTGTCTTGCTTCTACAGAGAGAGGACAGGAGAGGAGAGCGAAGGGGGATGGAAGGGAAGCAAACCGAAGCTTTGGAAGCCTCACTGCACTCTTTCCCTCGATCACCACTACTTTTTGTTTTTTGGAGGGCAAAATGAAACTAGAAATAATAATAAATTATTATTATTACTAATTACTAATTACTAAATTATTATTAGAGAAGAAAAACAAAAAGTGGGTTTTGAATTTGAGTTTCAAAAAGGAAATGAAATTGGCAATTTGGCATGACAAAATTGACACATAACATTTTGTTAGATATTAGATTATTAGTTAGATACCGGAGCAGTTGCACAATAATTTTTATTTATTAATCAATCAATACAATAATTATTTATATAATTCTTTAAATAATTAAAAATTATTAAATTAAATCAATTATAAAGAATTATAAAACCTTTTATAATAATTTTTTTATTTTTCAGAATATTCTTACATTCGATAAGTGAAAAATTAATTAATTTTTGATATATAATCAAATCTTAAACGATATTATTAAACAGATATTCTCAATGATGTTATTTTTTATAATATGTTGTCTTTATTTTAAAATTTATTTAATTTATTAGTTTTTGGTAAAATCATAAAAAATGAAGTGAGTTTGATATAATTTTAATATATTTAATAATTTTATATGATGATTAATATGTTGCGAACATATAAATTGATTTAATAATTAATTTAAATCATTTTTATTCACTTATATTTATAAAATTTGTTGAACACATAAAATATTAAAAAATTAAAATAAGATTAATATACGTATCTAATAAGACAAATGCATCCTTATAATGATTAGTCTGTATTCAAATTATAAATTACAATATCACCTCAATTTAGATTTATTGAGACACTTATTACATTTATATTTCAAGAATATTAGGCATGTGAAATCAAAGCCCAATTATCCATTTCCATTTTAAAAAGATAAATGATACAAATCGTTCATAATTATTAATAAAAAGTCTCAAGGTTAATGAATATAAAACCAAATCATAAAGTATATACATCCATTACCAACTATTTATCTTATATAATTTGAATCTAATTTAACTGAAAGGCAAATGAAATTTGCAATCATTCATTCAATGTGCTGTAAAAAAAGGGAGTTTTTCAAAACATGCTTCTGACCAGAAACAGGGCAATCAATCAAATAAAATGTAATACAATTAGGTGAAGGCCTCTTAAGAAAATAATCTCACATCAATTGAAGTGTACAGTAAATTGGGTTAACTCTTAAATTTTTAGTTAAATTCATAAAATATGAATTGAGTTGAGTCTATATAATAAGTTGGATTGAAAAATATTTTAATTTATAATGTGCAAATTGGATAATAAGTTTAAAAAGTATTAATTTTTATAAATTCAATCAACTCAAGTAACTTTTTTTTTTTAACGAAAGTCATTTAGCTATTGTGACATTTTAAGTTTTTTTTTATTTTTTATAATGCTAATTAAGTTTAGATATAGACATTGTGATTAAATTTAAAAATGTGATCAAGAAAATATTAATGAATAACTCAAAAAACATCTAATGAACTAATACAATGAAAATCTAATGGATCACTTAGATGACAAATAGTACATTAAAAAATTGATAATGAAGTAAATAAATATGTCAATCTATATATTATATGATATAACAATAACTTCAAGTTGGCTAATGTAATTTGTTGTTTATGATTTTTTGGATTTGTGAACTTACTTTAGTTTATTTCAAATTTATGATAACTTAGTAATTTGATATGTTTATTTATCTTATTTAAGACTTATTATATTTGTATAAGATTGACTATGTGACATTTTAATTTATTTGGGACATATATAGTTTTTCATTAAGATATGTTTAACGAAGTTTTAATTTTGTATTTCAACAATTATTTTAGCAGGAATTTTCTTTTAAAAAATATTATTTTGACACTGCTTATGTAAGACCTGTTAGTTTGACCCAACCCAACCTATCCTTAAGTGAATCGGATTAAAGGAAAAAATGAAGTTGGTAGTAACACAAGAAGGAGGTTGAATTGTGTTACTTTTCACGTGAAAATCTCATGCTTCTCACACATTTCTTAAGTTTAACAAATTTTGAGGTGAGAAAGTTACTTTAAAGTACATGATTTAGATTAGAGAGTTCAAAATAAGGAAGAAAAAGAACAAGTATTACAAGATGACAGAGTTCACAAATTGAGTAAAATTAAACTCTCTTACAATTTCAGTTGCAAACACTAGAATTTTTTTTCTGATTAATAGCTTAATGTATCAACGAGAGCCCTTCTCAGTAACAAGAAAATGTTCCAAAAACTCATATTTAAACTTTACAATATGAAGATTCTTGTTACATTCACTATAACTAAAATCACTTTAGTTCTTATAGAGACAAACATTGATTTACTTAAAATCAGTATTAGAACAGATTGAAATGGGTTAAAGTGAAGAAAGAGAAACAAGACACTAGAATTTATACTGATTCACTCCTAAAGCACTTGGGGCTATGTCCAGTACGTAACAAATATTTGAATTTTTTATATATAAAAATATTCTTTCTTACCAATCATTTTCAAGCTCTTATAAACGAGTATCCTTTTCCCCAAGTGTAACACCCCGAAAATTTATTATTTTATGATAAATAGTCATTTTGTAATATGTTGTAATTTTTTTAAATTTTTGTGAATTTTTCAAAAAATATAGAATATTTTAATGTATTTCTCATTTTACGTGCATCTTTGGCGGGTGAAATTTGGGGAAAATAAAATATTTTCCCCGAAGCTGAAAAACTTTGAACTGTAGAAGCGTCGACGGGGGATCTTACTAAACCCGAGACAAGACACAATTTATGAGGTTTTTATTTTTTGAGATTTTATCTGATAAATAAAAATCGCAGTATATTTTATTATCTGTAGGACAATAAAATATTATTTCTGCTAACTGTAACTTTTGTCCACTGGATAATAGTTCTAGCAGATTATTTCCATCTGATTACTTTTATGATAGCATCTAAGTGACAACATCACCCTTCATTTTATCGATAAACGTGCGAAGCTTTTCAAGAAAGTTTCAAGGAAACTTCAAGAAAGTTTCCTACCCAACATCACATTCTCTCTCCTCCTTTTTGGTTGACACGGTCATGAAGGGAAAGAAAAGTGACAAATTGTCATCTTTTCATCCAACCCCCATTCACCTATCACTTTCTCTCTCATCTTTCATTTCTCTCTTTCTCTCTAACGTTCTCTCATCTCTCTCACACCCTCTCCTCTCTTTTCTCCTCCACCCACACGACCAAACCTCCATTGCTGGCCACTCAAGCTCATTTGCTTAAGCCAATCTAGGATCTTGATTCCTTTCATCACTTTGAAGCCTTCCTCTTTGAAGATCTTCCTTTGATTTCTTTCATCTCCATCATTTTCTTCAAGCTCTAAAGCTTGAAACTTTGAGGTAAAGTCCACAGCTTTCTTCCTTTCTCTTCTCATTTTTGTGGTCCTTGGCCACCATTGTGACCAATGACTCCCTCTTCAAGCTTTGATTTTGGATTTCTTGGGTGTGAACACTCAATTTTGACCGAGCAAAAAAAAATGAATGAAAAATAAAAAAATAAAAAATAAATTAATTAATTAATTAAGTTAATTAATTTTGAATTTAATTAATTAAAGGTCCATTTTCATTTCTTTTAGCCCAAATGAAAGCCCGTTTTAACAAAAAAAAAAGGAAGGGAAGGGTAATTTTGTGTTACGTTTGCTGTTGGTTGCTCTCTTTCGATTTGCTTTCAATTTGGTTGAAATGCAACCACACCATGTCAATGTCTACTGCAATGCTGCAACAGCTCCCAAAGGCCCAAGGCTCAAGAGAAGCAAATATGAAAAATTATCAGTGATTTGAAGTTGGAAGAAAGTGACAACCTCAATGAAAATATATAAAAATGGAAACTGAGCTAGACCACACTATCTGCAACATACACTGATCTCTTTGGGGTTGCAGATTGGTTTTCTGCTTACAAGGGGAGTAGCGTGAAAAGGGGGAGAGGGGAGGATTGATATTGGACAGAGAGGATTTTACACAAAAAAACGAAGTGCACTCCCTGCTGCCATCTCCAGGAGGAACCCATCCTTACCAACACTTGGACCTCTCCCCTATAACCAACTTGCTGCCATCTCCATTGTTGAGCCACCTCCCAACCGAAACACACAACCATCAGCACCTTCAACCTCACCTTTAACCCATCACCAATATCTCATCAAAACTCCCATAACCAACCTCACAAACTTCCATCTTCTTCATCACCTTCAATCGAGTCAACTCACCCCTTTACTATTCATCTTCTTCAACCTCCATCACCCACCATAACCAACCTCTTCAAACCAACCTCACCACCACCCAAAACCCAAAACCCAAAACCACCCCTGTTTTCTCCAAATCAGGCCAAGACCCAAAGCCTCCTCACCCGCCTCTCTTTGACCGAACCGCCGTCTAGCCCAAACCCGAACGCCGCTTCCTCCACGCCGGACAGGAACCGTACGGTCGAACCAATGCCGCTTCCTCCACGCGCACTGCTGCCTCTCTCTGACCGATCCCGTACAACCGAACCAGATCCGGCGAGCAGCCTCCACCCGCGACGGAAAACTCGGAACCGACCCCCACGTGCGCCGCACAAGCCGGCCAGATCCGAGCTCGCAGACGGACCGGCTCCGCCCAGCCCCGCTGCCTCGGACACCGCTCCGCAACCCAAGCGCCGGCGTCGTCCTCCCCAGCCACCGCGGATCTCCATCGTTCAAGCTCCCTAGTAATCTCCCCTTTCCTTTTTCTCTGTTTTTGTTTCTCACTCTGAGCTCAAAGGCTAGTTTTATTTTGGTAAATAACTTGATTGGCTTTCTTGAAGCATAAAAGGGGGGAAGTCTGTTACGAAAAAAAATCTGATGTTTTTTTTCTTCTTCTTCTTACTTTTGGGCTTTGTATTGGTTTAATTGGGTGGGTAGGAAGTAAAATCTGATTGAAGCATAAGAGGGGGGTGCATTACGAAAAAAATCTGATGCATTTTTTTTTCTTACCTTTGGGCTTTGTTTTGGTTTAATTGGGTGGGTAGGAAGTTTTATTTTAGTATGATGATTTTAATTAGGATATTTTATTTGTTTTTTTAACTTTTATAATTTTGGGTTAATTACAGTTTTAAGTACAAATATGTATCTTTATGTAACTCACAAAGGTTAGGAAAAAATAAAAATAAAAAAGGAAAGAAAATGTTAAAGGATAAAAAAAGAAATAATAATTTTTATTGTTCATTGTGTGTTTAATTTAGTTTTTATGTTATTTTATTTACTTGGTCCATGGTATGCCAATGTGTTATTTGTGTGATTATTTGTTTGTCTTTGTGCATGTCTTAAAAAAAATATAATAAAAATATATATAAAAATGAAAAAATATTTTAATCAATGCAATGACTAATGATGATGATTGAATAGTGAATGCTATCTTCATTATCTTTTGGATCATAAGAGTTTATTGAGTAGTCTAGTGCTAACTTAAATCCTGTGCAAGAAAAAAAAAGTAAAAATAATAATAAAACAAAAATCTTTTAATCCATGCAATGACCAATGATGATGATTGAATAGCGAATGCTATCTTCATTATCTTTTGAGTCATAAGGGTTTATTGAGTAGCCTAATGCTAACTTGAATCCTGTGCAAGAATAGATTCGCTTTCAAATAAAATCTTTTTTAATTAAAATCAATTAACCCACACTTATTTTATAAAGAACTACGTAACTTTGAGTTCCCCATTACACCAGGGGGATACGTAGGAGCGAGAATTTTATTTTGTCAAGCCAAAATTAAATTTTCATAATTTTGTGGTTTTTTTTTATAAATAGTTACAATATTTTTTAAAAGGGTAAAATAAATATTCCCAATGATTGTTAATAACTTGCACAATTAACCTAAGGTACCGTCTTAGTACGGGTGTGTTAGGGGTGCAGTAGGATTAAGTTTCTACCCTTCCCTAAGCATAACCGACTCCCGAATCCAATCTGGTTTCAAAGACCATTTTCAAAGAGAGGTTTTTCAATTTTTCCAAATTCAAAATAAAATTGGTGGCGACTCCATTTTTCCATTTTCATTTTCTAAAATCGTTTTGAGTTGCTATTTTTCGCCGCGATCCCGGTCGTGACAGATGGCGACTCCACTGGGGATATTTGGAGAGTCAGGCCTGTTGTTGTTAGTTGTGCAAATTGTTAATAATTTTTGTTTATTTATTTTACCCTTTTTATCCTTATTTTTGTTTTTCTTTTTGTTTGTAAATGAATTTTATTTATATTGTTCTATGTAAATATCGATGGCATTATCTTATGTATATTGTCGATATACTTGTATAATATGTTGTGCATAATTGTTGAAACCCTAGGACAGAGATGATTCTTTGCTTGGTTATTGTATATATGTTTTTCTGCAGGTTGGGGTAGTTTTATCTTTTTAAATTTTTGTACAAGTTTGTATGCTCCCTCACACACATCACTATCACTTACCTCACACACTTTTTAGGCTTTATACCCGAGTTTGTGCGAAGCCGAGGAATAGGAGGAGTCTCGACTTTTGTTATTGAGGGGCTTTATGCTCACTTGACATTTGTTGAGACGCCACTCAGATTGTTACTAATATCATGAACTAATCATATTGAGAGGGTTTATCCCTACTTGTGATTAATTCATGATTTGGGTCCTTGTCTTTCGAGATAAGGGCAATCTGAGAACCATGACTTTTTAGAAGTTTAGACCTGTCCCGAAAATCTTGCACTGATAGATTGAGCATAGTGACTGTCAAATCTTAAGTTCCACCTGACTAGGGCACAAAAGGGAGCATACTTCTTTTTCTTTAGTTATCTGTTTCTCATATCATTCATTCTTGCAAAAAAAAAAGGAAGAAAAATAAAAAAAAAGAAAAAAAACTTGCATTTTCATGACATTACATTTCAAAAAAATCATCATGCTTTTTCATGGCATTCTTGACTTAAAAAAAAAAAGAATCATGCATCTTCATAGCATCCCTAGCATAAAAAAAAACTTGCATTTTCATGACATTGCATATAAAAAAAATCACGCATAACATCCCTAGCATTCAAAAAAGGAAAAAAGAAAAAAGCTATTCATCGCTCGCATTTCATGACATTGCATTTCAAAAAAAAAAAATAACTTGCATTTCATGACATTGCATTTCAAAAAAATATAATACCTTACATCCTCATGACATTCATTGCATAAGAAGAAAAAAGAAAGGGATATCCCTCTTGCATTGTCATAACTCAAAAAAATGTGTATTTGCATGGCATGCATTATCCTTTGGGTTTACAACCCTATAAGGGTTTCTCCATGTAGATTGTTAGCATACGTTCTCTAGAGTTACCTCGATAAGAGGTACCCCTAGAATGCACTATTCTTTTTCTGGCATGCTTACACTTTTTTAGTATTGTAGGGTGAGTTTGCTTGGAAAAGTGGAAAGATTGGTACTTATCAATAGCAAAGGATGGAAGAAAGGTGTCATGGGCAAAACACAAGCAATGCAGTTGACCACAAGAGGAACATGAAGATTGCTGTTAATGGCAGTGACCTGAGGCTTGTGAGAGACATTACTCAACAGATGACTCCTGAAGCTCGATCAGAGTTTTCGAGTAGTTATGGGCAGATCCTAGATTTATTGCGCATCACAGTTGAAGAGCCTGTTTTGAGTGGCTTAGCTCAATTTTGGAACTAGTCTCTGAAATGTTTTGAGTTGCCTGACCTAGATATTGCACTAACCATTGAATAGTACGCTATCATGTTAAGACTCCCAATGAGCAAGCACCCAAATGTTTATCTTTATGGAGGGTATTATGTGTCAGTAGGGAAGATAGCAGAACTGATAGGGGCTCAAACAAGTCAATTGGGAATGGAAAAAAGGGGAGGAACAGAAGGCTTGAAGAAAAGCTACCTCGAAGCACATCTTCAGTATCTAGCACAACAAGGAAAGTGGGATTTCTTTAACAAAACACTGGCCTTAACCATCTTTGGGTTAGTGTTATTCCCATTTACCTCAGATATGGTAGATCAAGCAGCAATGGATGTATTCTTCAAGTTTGAGAAGCATAAAGCAAATCCAGTCCCTGCTATTCTTGCTGATACTTTCTTGACGATGGAAATCTGTCATCAAAAGGGTGGTGGAAAGATTCGATGTTGCACACATATGTTGTACGTTTGGATCATAACACACATGGATGTAAGCAATCGCCTGGGACTCCTACCTGACCCGTTAAGGAATTTTGGTCGCATACCAGTGAAGCAACAAAAAGCTTATGAATGGAAAAATGAGTTTATGAGGATGGGGCCAGATGCTTTCAAATGGGTATGCCCGTGGTATCATGGAGAAGAGATAGTTTTCAGCTGTGGTGACTTCCCTAATGTTCCTTTGATGAGCCCTAGAGGTGGTGTGTCATACGCGCCAATCCTTGTGCTTAGACAACTCCGATGGACTCAATATGTGCCCAACGAAAAGCAACTTGAAGGGTTCAGCTTCTTATACCAGCAAGACGGAAGCACTACTAAGCTCGAAAAAGAGATTAGAGATGCTTGGAAGAATATTCATATGGCAGGAACAAAGGAATTGGGGAAGCATGTGGTGGTCTGTACCCCTGAATACTTGCAATGGAGAGAGGTAAGAAGGGTGCAAAATAGTATCCCTCAGACAGTTTCAAATGATAAAGGACATCCTCAAACCATACCCCAAATGGCCACCGAGGTGGAAAGACTGAAAGCACAAATGAAAGTCTTGGAACAAGGAAAGGAAGCCGCCGAGTTAAAAGTAGTCATCCACCAGAGTCGATGCCAGAAGCTAGCTGATGAAGTTGAATATTTAAAAGACACATGTGTAGATATGACTGAAACCCCAAGCCGAGTAAAAAGGGCAAGGAAAGGAAAGAAGACAGAATTTGAAAAGACCACAACAGAAGTTCGTGAATTGTGAGCAAAGATAAGCGCTCAGGAAGAGACAATGGCGTTGATTTTGCAAGAGAAAGGAAAGTTGGAGGCGAATGCTAAGGTACAAGATCATAGAATGCAAGCCTTACAAGAAGCTCTGACTGAAGCAAAGTGCCGCTCTGACCAAGGACGGGCATTAGCTACCAAATATCATGATGCACTCATGGAAGCGAACCTAGAGAATGAGCATTTGAAGTTGCAAATTCAAGAGTTGGGGCAAGACCATGAGCAGTAGAGACTCGAGGCCCAAAGACTGGTGAGGCAGAAAGAAGAATGGGCAGAAATGTGGCAATCAGTAGCACAAGATCAAAGGGCTGAAAAAGAAGAATGGAAGAAGAAATATGAGAGCATGTCTGACAGTGTACAATATCATGCTGCACAACTGGTTGATCATTTTGAAGAGGCAGACCTTCAGATTCGACTGAATCCATTATTACGGCTACCACAAAAAATAGCCGAGTTCATGAAATATTGTCGAGGTCTTGCTAAAGGTCTTAGGAAGAAACAAACAAAGTTGTTAATGTAATGTTGTTTATGCTACCTTTTGAGGAGTCTAAGACCTTATACTGATTGAATTTTGAAATGAATATGAATGATCAATTGCGGTGTTTTGTTCCAAACATTGATTTTATTATTTTGCACCTGGACATTATTCATTGAAGGGTGAATGCCCTCTTGAATAGGCTGTCAATTGCGCTCTCGACCTGAGACGATTCGTCCTTCAGCGAAAGTATAGGAAGCTTAGTATTCAGTGAAGGGATAATTGCATTGCCTGTGAATATCCAAGAAGATAGCACCCATTGAGGAGAGAATACTCCCTTGGGATCGCTGTCAACCATATTCTTGCCTAAGGGATGATGAACCCGAAGTGTAGAATTTGGGATCCTGCATTGCTATTGAATGTCCGTGCAAATCTTTCCACAATCACCAAGCATCCTCATAATAGCGCTGACTTTTTCTTTCCTTTTCTTTGTTTATTGTTGTTTTGTTTTAATAAATCAATTTGATTCAGGAATCATTGCGCGGCCTAGGAAAGAAGATACTAATCTAACCCGAGTTCACAATACCAGATCTCGGACCAGAATGGCTGCTAATAATCCTGAGGCGGGGAGGAACTTGAGCAGAGAAGTCGATGAAATGACAGGGAGGATAAATGAGGTGTCAGAAGCCCAAGTACGGTTGGAAGCAATATTGCAAGACATGAGGAAGTCTCTTCAATTAATCAGCGGGAATAGATGTACAAATGAGGTTGAAGCATATGTAAATGTGCCATCAATGACCGTCCCAACCTTCCCGGCTATTACCTCAGGCATCACCATGGGGATCCACGAGCAACCACCTCAAACGACACCGGTTGTCATGCCTATTGGGGAAGGGTATCGCACTTTGGAAGGTGCCCATAATGAAGTTCCTGGTTATGCTGGCCCTACCTGGGAACAACCTCATGTGTCCATTACGGGGCAAGCAACAATACCCCACTCTGGGAATAGCCACATCATGACTGAGAAAGACAGGATGAGGGAAGAGTGGATGGAGAAAATGGAAGAACAGATCAAGGCGATCAAGGGCCCTAGTGCTTATGGGCCTCTGAGAATAGAAGAACTGTGTCCTACCACAGGTGTCATAATCCCTAAAGACTTCAAGATTCCCGATTTTGCCAAGTATGATGGAAGTGGCAACCCTCGGTTTCATTTGATTAGTTATGGAACCAAGATGGCTGTTTGGTCCAAGGATGATAAGTTCCTGATTAGCTTTTTCCACGAGAGTCTTACAGGTCCTGCTTTGGAGTGGTATCTTCAATTAAACCATTCTAAGATTTCTCGTTGGACAGAGTTGGCCGACCTATTTATGGACCAATACAAGTTTAATCTGGATGCAACTCCGACCCGGGAACAATTGAGCTCGATGCAGAAAGGAAGTGATGAACCTTTCAGACAATACGCACAGAGGTGGAGAGCTTTGGCAGCTCAAGTTCAGCCCCCATTGACACTATCTGAGATGTGTTCTTATTTCCTGGGAACCTTAGGAAATCCTTTTATCAGGGCAATGGTCGGGGCAGCATATAAGGATTTTGCCGACTTGATAATGGCGGGAGAAAGGATAGAGATTATGGCCAAAGCTGGGAAGTTGCCGGTGAACAATACGGAGAATACTGCCTTCAAGAAGGGATTCCAGCCGAAAAAGAAGGAACCCGAGGTAAATTATGTCCAACGCCAGCAGACCTTCAGACCTCGATATTCCCCACAAAACTCGAGCCGCCAACTACCATATAACCTTAACCCTCACCTTCCATATCAAACACCTACATTTCCTTATTACCCGCCCCACCAAGCTATGCCTGCCACAAACATCACCCCAACTCCGCAATTCCAAATCAATAATGTCCCCACACCACAACCATATATGCCAGCTCGCCCAACCTATACTCGATACTCACCTGCACCTCGGCAAGCCTACCCAAATCACCCACAACCACGGCCAAACTTTCAAAATCAAGGTCACTTTCGTCCTCAAAACCTACCCCCTTTCCTAAGACTATCCATTTCAAATGCAGATCTGTTCCAAAAGTTGTTCAACACCCACCTAATTTCGGGAAATCCTGTACGTCCTTTAGAACCACTGTTCCCAGCGTGGTATAACCCGAATTTGACTTGCAAATACCATATGGATATCCTAAGACATTCAATTGAAGATTGTGAGGCTTTCAAGATGACAGTAAGGAAGCTTATTGCTTATGGGAAGCTTGACATTCAAGAAAAGGCTGGACCCAGTATCGTCAATAACCCAATCCCTAACCATGGTGGAAGGAATGAGGCGAATGCCGTGGAGATGGAAGGACTTCCAATAAAAGAAGTCATGAGCCTGCATACGCCAATGATTCGAATATTTGAGGGACTGAAGATAGCAGGTTATGTTATCACTGCACCAGCTTCATCGGTGAAAGAAGAAGAGAGGCATGATGAAAAGTCCAAATATGTTTACCATTGTGGGGAAACAGGACACGATATTGAGAACTGTTAGGACTTTAAGGCTCGAGTCCAGAGCTTGCTCACATTGGGAGTAATACAAGCAAGACCAGGGGTAACTTCCTCTGAAGAGGTCGATGTGATTGAACGACTTGTACTTAAGGTGCCACCTCTTAACCAAGCTTCGGCGTCAGGGAAAGTAGTATTGACGATCAAGAAGCCAACACCATTTGCTTGTAATGACACCCGCGCAGTGCCCTGGAGCTATGAAACAAGGGTGGAGATAAAGGGAGTCGGGGAGGGACTTCGAATGCCCGAGTAGCAGAAGTACATCAAGAGGGAGACTCAGTGACTAACATAGTCGAGGTAGGAGGAATTACAAGGAGTGGGCGATGTTATGGCCTAGGAGAAACAGAAAAAGGAAAAATGATCAAAGAAGTGAGCGGGGAAGAAACTGCAAAAGAAGAGGAGAAGGAAGGAAGAGAAGAAGAGTTCGTAAAGATAATGAAGCAAAGCGAGTATGATGTGGTGGAGCAGTTGAAGAAGACTCCAGCCCGAATATCTCTTTTGTCACTCGTCTTGACATCTGAAATACACCTGAAGGCATTACTGAGAATTTTGAACGAAGCCTATGTCAAGCCTGATGTTACCCCCGAAAGTGTTGTCAATATGGTGGATCCGGTGAAACGTGTCAACATGATCATTTTTACTGAGGAAGAGATCATTTCTCGATCTGAAAGAAATCCACGGGCTTTGCATATAACCCTCAAATGCAAAGGGTATGTAGTTGCAAAGGTGTTGATAGACGGGGGGTCTGCACTAAACATCATACCTATGTCGACTCTGACTTCATTATCAATAAGTAAGGATGAATTGTCACCACGAGAAATGGTGGTACGGGCCTTTGATGGAAACAAGAGAGGCATCTTGGAAGAGATGATGTTACCGTTGGAGATTGGTCCCAGTAACTTTCGAGTGTTGTTCCAGGTTATAAATATTGAGCCTGGTTACACAATGCTCTTGGGGAGACCATGGATCCATGCTGCTGGTGCTGTTCCCTCTACCCTACATCAGAGTGTTAAATACGTTGAAAATGGGTCAGTCATTACCATACATGGAGAGGAAGAGATTATGTTGTCAAAACCAGTTTCAGTGCCATATGTGGAGAGTGCAGAGAAAGATGAAGAGAATTTGTGGCACAGTTTTGAAATAGTTGAGACTAGAGTCGGTAAAAATGAATCTCCAACGCAAAGTGTAGATGAAGTGGTGGCCCGGATTATGGCAAGCAGTGGATATGAAGAAGGAAAAGGCTTGGGCTCATGATTGCAAGGTACGCGGTCGCCGGTGTCCTTCCGGGAAAAGTGGGACAAGTTTGGGTTAGGGTATGAAGCATCCCTGGAAGAGAGAACAAGGAGCATGACCCTCGGGAAGAAAAATGACAGGGGCAAGATGATGAATATCCCCCACCTGAGGGAAACATTCCCAGCACCAGCCGAGGTAATCATGTCTGGAGAAGTCATTCGCTCCCAATACCATCCCACTGTTAATGCGTTGCATGAAGAAGGCCCAGAAGAAAGCAAGGCAATCCGTCCCTCTGCTGATGAGGAGCCACTGAAGAACTGGCAGTCCGAACCAGTGATTGATGTGATTGTGTCCAAGTAATTATCTGGTCATATTTGTACTAAGCTGATGTTTAAGATTAGCTGTGTTTTGAGCTTATATTTATGCTGTTTGAGACATTAACTTAATGAATTTGCATGATTATTCAACATTCCTCCTCGTTGCACTTTAACTTGTTCACTTGCATTTATCATTTTTTTCTCTCGTATAATATTTTGTTCTTTTTTCCTTTTATCATTCCCGCTTTTTTTCTTTCTTCTTTTCTAACTCCACGAAAATTACCTTCCAGGGATCTGAGTCTTGTAGAAAGTTCGCCTCATGAAAAGGACCTTGCAAGCTCATCAATTGTTTCCCATTCGATGTTTAAGGAAGAAGACCCTGGATCTGATGAAGAAGGAGAAGTTGTTGAAGGTTTTGAAAAATTACTGGAGTATTCCGAGAAGGAATTTGACTTGAATGGTGAGGAAGCCGAGGTGATTAACATGGGGACAGAAGAAGAGAAAAGGGAATTGAAAATAGTGGAAAACCCTGAACGGGAAGAAATGATTGCACTCTTCAAAGAGTATATGGATGTCTTTGCTTGGTCTTACCGGGATATGCCTGGATTAGATCCGGAGATAGCATCCCATAAGATCCCACTATATCCAGATGTTGAGGAAAAAAAAGCAGAAGTTAAGGAGGATGCATCCTGATATGTCCCTGAAGATTAAGGAAGAGGTGACTAAACAGCTAGAAGCAGGATTTGTGGAAGTGTCAAGGCACCCAGAGTGGGTAGCCAATATTGTGTCTGTGCCTAAGAAAAATGGAAAAGTCTGAATGTGTGTGGACTATAGGGATCTGAATAAGGCTAGTCCAAAGGATAACTTCCCACTCCCTCATATCGATGTTTTGGTTGATAACACTGCTAAGAATCACAGGTTTTCATTCATGGACGGATACTCGGGGTACAATCAAATCCCCATGGATGTCAACGATAAAGAGAAAACCACTTTCATCACTCCTTGGGGGACATTTTGCTACACAGTGATGCCATTCGGATTAAAGAATGCTGGGGCTACTTACCAACGCGCTATGGTTGCTTTGTTCCATGACATGATGCACAAGAAAATTGAGGTGTATGTGGATGATATAGTTGCCAAGTCTAGAGAAGGAGAAAGTCATGTGGCCATTTTGCGTAAGCTGTTTGAAAGACTCAGAAAGTACAAGCTAAGGTTGAACCCTGCTAAATGTGTTTTTGGAGCATCCACTGGAAAGCTACTCGGATTCATTGTTAGTAGAGAAGGAATAAAAGTGGATCTGGATAAAGTGAAAGCAATACAAGAGATGCCTGCTCCTAAGACCGAGCGTGAAGTGAGAAGTTTCCTCGGGAGACTTAACTACATTGCTCGATTCATCGCCAACTTGACCAACGCTTGTGAGCCTATATTTAAGCTGCTGAAGAAACACCATCCAGGAAAATGGGATGATGAATGTCAAGGAGCTTTTGACAAAATAAAAGCTTATCTAGTGAATTCTCCTGTTTTAGTACCGCCTACCTCTGGTCGGCCTCTGATATTGTACTTAATCATACTGCCAACCTCAATGGGAGCAATGTTGGGGCAGCATGATGAGTCAGAGAAAAGGGAGCAAGCAATTTATTATCTGAGCAAGAAGTTCAATGAATGTGAAGCCTGTTACATGGCTGTTGAAAAAACTTGCTATGCTCTGGTATGGACCTCAAAACGGTTAAGGCAATACATGTTGTATTACACCACTTGGTTGATCTCCCGAATGGACCCCCTGAAGTATATATTTGAAAGCCCTCATGTTTCATTAAGGGTTTCAAAATGGCAGGTGATACTATCAGAATTCGACATCAAGTACATAACTCGGAAATCCGTCAAAGGAAGCACAATTGCTGATCATTTGGCTGAAAACCCTCTTGAGGGTGGACAACTAGTAACATCCGAGTTCCCTGATGGAGAAATTTTGATAGTAGAAGGAGAAGAAGAAAGTGAGGATGGGCCCGTTTGGAAGATGTTTTTTGATGGAGCAGTCAACATGCATGGTAGTGGCATAGGAGCCGTGGTTATTTCACCAACTGGAAAGCAATATCCAGTCGCCATCAAACTTGATTTCGAATGCACCAATAATGTTGCAGAATATGAGGCCTATGCTAATGGTCTATAAGTTGCAATTGACTTGGGGATCAAACAGCTGCATGTATTTGGAGATTCAGCACTTATCATTTATCAGGTGAACGGTGAATGGCAAACCAAGGACTCGAAGTTGGTGCCTTATCAAAAGTATCTGACCCAGCTGATCGAGAAGTTTGAGGAGGTGACCTTCTCTCATTTGACTCGAGACAAGAATCAGTTTGCAGATGCCTTGGCCACTTTGGCTGTAATGACCAAATTGGATGTCCACAATAATGTTCAACCTATCCAAGTAAAGACGCACAGTGAGCCTGCGTATTGTGCTAATGTGGAAGAGGAGCTAGATGGTAAACTTTGGTATCATGATATCAAGCAGTATATTCAACATAGAGAATACCCAACTGGGGCAAATGAGGTGAACAAGAAGACTATTCGTCGTCTAGCAATGGCCTTTTTCTTGAATGAAGAGGTTTTGTACAAGAGAAGTCATGATGGCACTTTGCTTAGATGCGTGGATGCTCGCGAAACTCGTATAATCATGTCTGAAGTCCATGAAGGGATTTGTGAAACTCATGCCAATGGTCATATGATGCCACGGAAAATTCTCAGAAGTGGTTATTATTGGTCCTCCATGGAAACAGACTGCATGGAATATGTGCGAAAGTGTCAGAAGTGCCAGATACATGCAGATCGAATAAATATACCTCCATTTCCCTTGCACAATTTGGTATCTCCATGGCCTTTCTCAATGTGGGGAATAGATGTCATTGGACCCATTAATCCTAAAGCTTCCAATGGTCATCGCTTCATTTTAGTGGCGATTGATTATTTCACCAAGTGGGTAGAAGCTTCCTCGTATGCCAATATCACCCAAAAGGTGTTTTTGAGATTCCTTAAAAGGGATATCGTCTGCAGATATGGAATTCCAGAAAGGATAATAACAGATAATGGCACCAATCTCAACGGTGCTGAGATTCAAAAGTTTTGTGAGAGTTTCAAAATCAAGCATCATAATTCAGTTCCTTACAGGCCCCAGATGAATGGTGCAGTGGAAGCCGCAAATAAGAATGTCAAGAAAATTATTGCCAAGATGGTAGTGAATTACAAAGACTGGCATGAAATGTTGCCTTATGCTTTGCACGCGTATCGTACCAATATACGATCTAGCACTGGGGCAACACCGTTCTCTTCGGTATATGGGATGGAGGCCGTCTCTCCTATAGAAATTGAGATTCCTTCTCTAAGGGTCTTGATGGAGGCAGAGTTGGAAGAATCCGAATGGGTAAAGACTCGACATGAGCAGTTGAATATGATAGAAGAGAAAAGACTGATAGCTATTTGCCATGGACAATTATACCAAAGTAGAATGGCCAGAGCCTTCAACAAGAAAGTTCGTCCCAGAGACTTTTGTTCAGGAGACTTGGTTTTGAAGAAGATTCTCCCTAATCAAGAAGATGGCAGAGGAAAATGGGCTCCGAATTATGAAAGCCCATATATAGTCAAGCAGGCATTTTCAGGTGGAGCATTAATTTTACAGAATATGGATGGAGAAGAATTGCCAAGACCCGTAAACACTGATGTTGTCAAGAGATTCTATGCCTAAAAAAAAAAAAAAAAAAAAAAAAAAAAACAAAGAAAAACAACAACAAAAAAAAAAAAAAAAAAAAAGAAGGACCCGTTAGGCTAAAAACCCGCAAGGGCGGTCTAAGCAAAAGTAAGGGTAAATAAATAGGCAAGATTAAAAAAGATAGTTGGCATGAAACTCTTTGAAGGGCTCACCAAACTGGGGCAATTTTTGTTCACTTTCAATTGGCTACACTGAGACAATTATTTTTGAAGGACTGAGGAGAAGATGTGTTGAAGGAAGTAACCGCACAGGGTCAATAATTGAGTTATCAGGCCGTTACAAGGAATCAATTGAATGAGAAACAAGGAACCAATACTGGGACAAATTTTTCTTATCCTTTGTAACCTCCTGTAGTTCTTAGGATTTCACTTTTCAAGCATGTGTCTTACTAAAAGTTCATGTATGATCTGATCACCAAAGCAATAAAAAGAAGTTTGTTCATTCAACGAATTTCTATCCATTCATGAATGCATGCTTACTTATTAAGTTATGTCTCGAATAGGATAAATTTATGATTAATAATTTGATTTGACAATTCTACAACAATCTTTCAATGTTTGACTTGGACTAAAAGATCTCAATAGCTCAAGCTATAGATTGCAACGCAGTAGTGGACTTCGTTGCCAAGGAAAAAAGGGAATCAAGAAAAAAAAAAAAGAAAAAAGAAAGAAAAAAGAAGAAGAAAGAAAGGAAAGACCGAGGCTATCGGGTCAAACGAGCAAAAGCATGTGAACAAGGGTTTTGATTGGTTAAAGCTTTCCAAAAGTCACCGTTGGTTCGAAGGACTTTTAATAAAAAAAAAGGGAAATGAGAAAAAAAAAAGAAGAAAAAATCTTTTTGATCAAGATGCTTATTCCATTGTTTTTTAAATTTACGGGAGCACAGTTGCCCGTTGTCTTTTAAATTTGGGAGCACAGTAGCCTATTGTTTTTTAAATTTGCGGGAGCACAGTTGCCCGTTGTCTTTTAAATTTGGGAGCACAGTTGCCCATTGTCTTTTAAATTCTGGGATTTAGTTGCCCACCCTGCATTTTACTTTCTGTTGAGCGCATCGGCTCCGTGCATTTTAATTTCTGTTGAGCGCATCGGCTCCCTGCATTTTATTTTCTGTTGAGCGCATCGGCTCCTTGCATTCCATGCATTTTATTTTTTGTTGAGCGCATCGGCTCCATGCATTCCATGCATTTTAAATTCTGTTGAGCGTGTCGGCTCCATACATTTTAAATTCTGTTGAGTGCATCGGCTCCTTGCTTTCTAATTTCTGTTGAGTGCATCGGCTCCATGTATTTTAATTTATGTTGAGCGCATCGGCTCCATGCATTTTAAATTCTGTTGAGCGCATCGGCTCCATGCATTTTAATTCTTGTCATTCTTTTGAGCGCATCGGCTCCATGCATTCTATGCATTTTAATTTCTGTCAATTCTTTCTGAGCGCATCGGCTCCATGCATTTTAATTTCTGAGCGCATCGGCTCCATGCATTTTAATTTCTGTCAATTCTTTTGAGTGCATCGGCTCCATGCGTCTTTCGCATTTATTTTACATCTCATGCATCGCTAGACAAAATTGAAATTCATATCTTTACTCGTTTCTTATGACGATAATATGAAAACCACAATTTTCTTATTATCTAGTAAGAAGCAAGTAAAGAGGGGCAATTGTGAACACTCAATTTTGACCGGGCAAAAAAAATGAATGAAAAATAAAAAAATAAAAAATAAATTAATTAATTAATTAAGTTAATTAATTTTGAATTTAATTAATTAAAGGTCCATTTTCATTTCTTTTAGCCCAAATGAAAGCCCGTTTTAACAAAAAAAAAAAAGGAAGGGAAGGGTAATTCTGTGTTACGTTTGCTTGATTGTTCTCTTTCGGTTTGCTTTCAATTTGGTTGAAATGCAACCACACCATGTCAATGTCTACTGCAATGCTGCAGCAGCTCCCAAAGGCCCAAGGCTCAAGAGAAGCAAATATGGAAAATTATCAGTGATTTGAAGTTGGAAGAAAGTGACAACCTCAATGAAAATACATAAAAATGGAAACTGAGCTAGACCACACTATCTGCAACCTACACTGATCTCTTTGGGGTTGCAGATTGGTTTTCTGCTTACAAGGGGAGTAGCGTGAAAAGGGGGAGAGGGGAGGATTGATATTAGACAGAGAAGATTTTACACAAAAAAAAACGAAGTGCACTCCCTGCTGCCATCTCCAGGAGGAACCCATCCTTACCAACACTTGGACCTCTCCCCCATAACCATTGGCTGCTTCAACCTGCCATCTCCATTGTTGAGCCACCTCCCAACCGAAACACACAACCATCAGCACCTTCAACCTCACCTTTAACCCATCACCAATATCTCATCAAAACTCCCATAACCAACCTCACAAACTTCCATCTTCTTCATCACCTTCAACCTGAGTCAACTCACCCCTTTTACTATTCATCTTCTTCAACCTCCATCACCCACCATAACCAACCTCTTCAAACCAACCTCACCACCACCCAATACCCAAAACCCAAAACCACCCCTGTTTTCTCCAAATCCGGCCCGGCACTCGAAGCCTCCTCACCGCCGCTCTCTCTCTCGACCGAACCGCTGATGCCCAAACCAGAACGCCGCTTCCTCCACGCCAGCACTGAACCGTACAGTCGAACCAGAATGCCGCTTCCTCCACGCCGGCACTGCTGCCTCTCTCTGACCGATCCCGTACAACCGAACCAGATCCGGCGAGCAGCCTCCACCCGCGACGGAAAACTCGGAACCGACCCCCACGTGCGCCGCACAAGCCGGCCAGATCCGAGCTCGCAGACGGACCGGCTCCGCCCAGCCCCGCTGCCTCGGACACCGCTCCGCAACCCAAGCGCCGGCGTCGTCCTCCCCAGCCACCGCGGATCTCCATCGTTCAAGCTCCCTAGTAATCTCCCATTTCCTTTTTCTCTGTTTTTGTTTCTCACTCTGAGCTCAAAGGCTAGTTTTAATAACTTGATTAGCTTTCTTGAAGCATAAAAGGGGGGGAGTCTGTTACGAAAAAAATCTGATGCATTATTTTTTTTCTTCTTCTTACTTTTGGGCTTTGTATTGGTTTAATTGGGTGGGTAGGAAGTAAAATCTGATTGAAGCATAAGAGGGGGGGTCTGTTACGAAAAAAATCTGATGCATTTTTTTTTCTTACCTTTGGGCTTTGTTTTGGTTTAATTGGGTGGGTAGGAAGTTTTATTTTAGTATGATGATTTTAATTAGGATATTTTATTTGTTTTTTTAACTTTTATAATTTTGGGTTAATTACGGTTTTAAGTACAAATATGTATCTTTATGTAACTCACAAAGGTTAGAAAAAAATAAAAAAAAAAAGGAAAGAAAATGTTAAAGGATAAAAAAAAATAATTTTTATTATTCATTGTGTGTTTAATTTAGTTTTTATGTTATTTTATTTACTTGGTCCATGGTATGCCAATGTGTTATTTGTGTGATTATTTGTTTGTCTTTGTGCATGTCTTAAAAAAATATAATAAAAATATATATAAAAATGAAAAAATATTTTAATCAATGCAATGACTAATGATGATGATTGAATAGCGAATGCTATCTTCATTATCTTTTGGATCATAAGGGTTTATTGAGTAGCCTAGTGCTAACTTAAATCCTGTGCAAGAAAAAAAAAGTAAAAAAAATAATAAAACAAAAATCTTTTAATCCATGCAATGACCAATGATGATGATTGAATAGCGAATGCTATCTTCATTATCTTTTGGGTCATAAGGGTTTATTGAGTAGCCTAGTGCTAACTTGAATCCTGTGCAAGAATGGATTCGCTTTCAAATAAAATCTTTTTTTAATTAAAATCAATTAACCCACACTTATTTTATAAAGAACTACGTAACTTTGAGTTCCCCATTGCACCAGGGGATACGTAGGAGCAGAATTTTATTTCTGTCAAGCCCAAAATTAAATTTTCATAATTGTGTGGTTTCCCTTTTTTTTATAAATAGTTACAATATTTTTTAAAAGGGGTAAAATAAATATTCCCAATGATTGTTAATAACTTGCACAATTAACCTAAGGTACCGTCTTAGGATGGGTGTGTTAGGGGTGCAGTAGGATTAAGTTTCTACCATTCCCTAAGCATAACCGACTCCCGAATCCAATCTAGTTTCAAAGACCATTTTTAAAGAGAGGTTTTCCAATTTTTCCAAATTCAAAATAAAATTGGTGGCGACTCCATTTTTCCATTTTCATTTTCTAAAATCATTTTGAGTTGCTATTTTTCACCGCGATCTCGGTCGCGACATTGGATTTGACCATCTTAGGGTTTTCTTCGTGGTGGTGGAAGAAATTGCTTAGAGGCATCAAGGAGCTTGCTTTCTTAGTTGTCTCTTGAGGTAAGAGAAAGATTATTCTCTTCAACCCATTTTTGGTGGTGAGGAACTTATTGTTGTGTTGATGGGGTGAAACCCACTTATGGGGTACCCTTTTGTTTGAGTGATTTTTAGTTATGTTGTGATTGTTTATGTGGTGTGATTTTGATATATGTTGTTATATAACTTGATGGATTTTGAAATGCTTGAATGATTGGAGGTGTTTGGAGTTTTTATACATATCCAGTGGGTCATACGGCCGTGTTATGTGTCACAGCCGTGTAATCCAGGCCGTGTAATGGGACACGGCCGTATAATTCAGGCCGTGTAATGGGACATGGTCATGTGGTCTGAGTGATGAAAAATGATTAGTTTTCCAGTCCATTGGAGGCTCATGGTCTCCTTGGGCACTCAATATGAGACATTTGTACTAAGATGAACTTAATAAATTGAATGATTAGACGCTTAAATTAGGACTTCATAATATGAGAAGAATAAAGAACAAACCCTTAACCCATAACTTGGAGTGGTCCTTGGAATAAAGAAAGAACATGAGTGTGGGTGAGATTGAGAGGAACTTAAAGTAAATATTTTAAGTGAGTTTAATGCAAAAACATAATGGAATTGAGACATAACTTTGATAACAACTTTGAATAGTATGTATTTACTCTTGAGTCTTTGATATTGACTTGATGTGAGTCCGTAAATGGGATCTATGATTGTTGATGAGTGATTGAGCCTCATATGGCGTTTAATTATGAACAAGTCATCCTGATATTGAATGTCTGTATATATGTGTGTGTGTGTGTGTGCATTGAGACCATATGCATTGAGGAAGTCTAACATGATAAGCATGATTGAAACATGCATTGAGAAAGTCCGTTGGACTATGTTGAAAGGTTGTATGCCTAGGAGTTGAATCACACCTATGTGCGGGTGCGAATAGACAAGTGTAGGTCATTGGTTGACCTTGGGGCGTTGGGGTACAAATACCTCGCAATGGACAGTTGGTAGCTCTTCTGTCCGTGGGACAGACCGATGCAAACACACCGATGATCCGGACCGAGACACTGTCCTATATCGATATCTGTGTAGAATGTCTTGTACAATGCCATGATGTGCACGTTGATAAATTGAGAATTTTAGCACTTGAGGGCCTCGGCAGCTGTGATACAGACATTTCTTCTGATCATTCTCTCCGATGTTCGTGTCTAGCTCCATGGAGTAGGATTTTGGTGTCATTGTTGGGAATTGCGGATCAAAATATCTCGCAGCGGAATAAAAGGATTCCCACACAGGATCCATGCGAAAAGTCCATAATCCGAGTTTTTAAATTTTACATCTTGAAGCGTGATAAACACAAGCGAGGTGAATCACCAACACCGTAATAGCAACGATGTTTCTGCGGTATCCACACGAACAGACTTGCAAAAGGAGTCACGCCTCGTTTCGCGGTGCTAGTCTGCGAATAGAAGAGAAGAACCTTTCACTGTCTCTCACTCACTTTCTTAGGTGCGGCTAGGGTTGTGATGTAACATCTATATGACCCCTTAATAGTACTATTTATAATAGTGGCGCCTTAAGTGAGTGTGAGCGTGTAGCAAAGGTAAGCTGTGCGACCCTAAAACCCATCTGTCATGAGTTAGGCCCACAATTGAATCCGAGTCCAACTTGGATCCTTATTGCTCCAATTTAGTCTGTTCTAAGTGTGCGACCCTGCAGGTTCTCATGACGTTGGCCATGGTTACCATGACTTTTTTAATCTCACGTGATTGTTTTTTATTTGATATGAATCTCATATCACACTTGATATGAATCTCATGTGACAATTGATGTGGATCTCGTGTGATACCTGATCAAATTAAAACTTTCGTGAAACAAAAAAAATATAAATAAGACGAAATAAAAACTTTTAAAACTAAATTAAAACTTTCATAAAATGAGATAGATGTAAATAAGATTTTAACTTATTTAAAATCATAGATTAACAGTTGTCAAATTTAGGATCCTGACACAATTGTTAGAAACTTTAACTAACAGGAGTAAACAAAACAGTAGCCGCTATTGAAAACATGGAGTTTGAAGAGATCATTTATCTGACAAGCACTTTAACGCACAACACTACCCTGGGTTTGTGGGCTCAAACCACATGCCTTCCGAAATTGGTCAAGGCCAAGTTTCTTCATCATTTCAATAGCCGCATAAAATTTAATTTTTATATCACATGTTATATTTTAATTAAATTATTATATTATTCCATGTCAAAAAAATTAAATTAATATATTATTATGAAAATTTTTAAGTATCTCTTCTCTATACGAGTATGTATGACCATGAGGAAAAACAATAACCAAAAGTAAAAAACAGAGAGGTTAGAAAATTTTCAAACGGAAAAACTTATGAGAGAATATAAAAGGATAGAATGATAATTGACAAGCGTATGTATAGGGGTTTTATTTATTTTTTATATATTGAAATCACGTGATGTCTTAGTCAGTTTGTATACCCGTCAAGTGTGTTGGTCTTATCTTCCTTAACATATTTTCAAGCTTAATGCAGATGACAGTTCCTTAGGCAACTTGGGAAAATCTGAATTTGAGAGAGTAATCCGTGACTCAAATACTAACTGAGTTATTGGTTATTCTGACTACTGTGGAGTTACTACAAACTTAAGTGCTGAGTTACATGTTATTTAGTAAGGTCTTAATTTGGTTTAGAGGAATGGTTTCATTCACATCATTTATGAATCGGACTCAACTACAGCTTTAAAACTGATTGCTAATGGATCCAGTCCTTCTCATTCCCAAGCGATCCTGTTGCATAAGATTAAGCTTCTTTTAGTTATTATGGTTATCGAGTTTCAGCATACTCTAAGGGAGGGCAACGCTGTAGTTAACAAACTTGCGAAAAAAGGTGCAGGAATGACAAATGCTTTGGAGATTTTCACCTCTTGTCCTTCGGATGTGTCTTCTTTTTTGTTCGCAGATTTCATAGGCATTGTCTTCATCAGATAGTAGGCTTTGGTCCTTTTTGCTCTTTCAATTTTCTTTGTTTTAATTTCTGAAGCATAAAAAAAAGTTTGTGCTAGCTTTAATTAATTCAATTTTTTAATATAACTAAAGGTAAATCATTTATTTGAGATTAAAGAATTTATACAAATATTTTTTATGATTTAAATCAAAACATTAGTATAGCTAGAATTTAAATATGTGATCAAGAATATATAATTAAATGATAGTATATATACTTAATGATATAATATAATATAATATATAATTAAATGATAGTATATATATTTAAAATGAATTAGAATTAAATTTAACAAATTTTATATTGATGTAATAATTTAAAAAAAAATGCTTTTTTAATTATTTATTTTTGTGTACATATATATAAAGGCGTCTCCTCTGCTGCGTTTCCATTGCAGTACCCATGAGTGAATGCAGCAGAGCCAAAGCTAGAGCTTAGACATGGATTTCAGTCATCCATAACCATAACCATAACCATAGCCAAAACCATAACAATAATAATCTTAATATAAACTTGATTGAAGATAGTTAGTTAGTTTAGTTATTATGTGCGCAGTGGTTTCAGTTTCTGCTACTTGTTCAATCCTTCCGGATTGGCCTTCATCTTCTACTTGCTCTCTTCCATTCCCTTCTTATGCCAAAACCAGCATTAGCATCAACCCCACTTCAACTAGTAGTATATCCGTAGCAGCAACAGCCAGAGATGTGTGGAGCAGAACATCCCCTTCTTCTTTCAACACCAACAGGCAACGTCGTACGCATAGTAGAACCCAACAACCTGCATTCTTGGACCACAGCGTGGACATGGACGAACTACTAGCGTCAATCGGACAGACCCAGAACGAGCAACAACTCTATGCTCTCATGTCCCCTTACAACGGCAGGCAGCTCTCCATTCGCTTCATGGTTTCCCTCCTCTCCCGCGAACCCGATTGGCAACGCTCCCTTGCTCTTCTCGATTGGATTAACGACAAGGCCCTTTACTCTCCTTCTGTCTTTGCTTACAACGTTGTTCTCCGTAATGTACTTCGAGCCAAGCAGTGGCACCTCGCACACGGCCTGTTTGATGAAATGCGCCAAAAGGGTCTTGCTCCTGATAGGTACACTTATTCCACCCTCATCACTTCTTTTGGTAAACACGGCATGTTTGATTCCTCTTTGTTCTGGCTCCAACAGATGGAGCAAGACAATGTTTCTGGTGACCTTGTCTTGTATAGTAATTTGATTGAGCTTTCACGCAAATTGTGTGATTATTCCAAGGCCATTTCCATCTTCATGAGGTTGAAAAGCTCTAGTATTACTCCTGACCTTGTAGCTTATAACTCGATGATTAATGTCTTTGGAAAAGCTAAGCTCTTCCGCGAGGCTCGTCTTCTTCTTCAAGAGATGAGGGAAAATGGTGTTCAACCCGATACGGTCAGCTACTCGACGCTTCTTGTCATGTATGTTGAGAATCAGAAGTTTGTTGAAGCACTCTCTATCTTCTCTGAAATGAATGAAGGAAAGTGCCCGCATGATCTTACGACCTGCAATATCATGATTGATGTTTACGGCCAGCTTGACATGGCCAAGGAAGCCGACCGGCTGTTCTGGAGCATGAGGAAAATGGGGATTGAGCCTAATGTGGTTAGTTATAATACGCTTTTGAGGGTCTATGGAGAGGCTGAGCTATTCGGGGAAGCCATCCATCTGTTTCGATTGATGCAGAGGAAGGGTATAGAACAGAACGTTGTGACCTACAACACTATGATTAAGATTTATGGCAAGTCTCTTGAGCACGAGAAGGCAACAAATCTCATTCAAGAAATGCAGAATAGAGGTATTGAACCAAATGCCATCACTTATTCAACAATAATATCTATCTGGGAGAAGGCAGGGAAACTGGATAGGGCGGCCATGTTGTTTCAAAAGTTAAGGAGTTCAGGAGTTGAAATTGATCAGGTTCTTTACCAGACAATGATTGTAGCCTATGAGAGGGCAGGTTTAGTTGGTCATGCTAAGCGTTTACTTCACGAGCTCAGACGACCAGACAACATTCCCAGGGAGACTGCAATCACAATTCTTGCTAGGGCTGGTAGAATTGAAGAGGCTACGTGGGTATTCCGGCAGGCTTTTGATGCTGGAGAGTTAAAAGATATATCTGTATTTGGGTGCATGATTGATCTGTTCTCAAGGAACAAAAAGCATGCAAATGTTGTTGAAGTGTTTCAGAAGATGAGAGAGGTGGGATATTTTCCTGATTCTAATGTTATTGCTCTCGTGTTGAATGCTTTTGGAAAGCTGCGCGAATTTGAGAAAGCAGATGCTTTATATAGACAGATGCATGAAGAAGGATGTGTTTTTCCAGATGAAGTTCATTTCCAGATGCTCAGTCTATATGGGGCAAGAAAGGATTTTACGATGGTAGAGTCATTGTTTGAGAAGCTGGATTCCAATCCCAATATCAACAAGAAGGAGTTGCATCTTGTTGTTGCCAGCATTTATGAAAGAGCGGATAGACTTAATGATGCTTCCCGAATCATGAACAGGATGAATCAAAAAGCAATCCGAAATCATGACCATGCTTAGAAGTATGCATCTGCTTTTCCTTCAGTAACTTGTATTGTTCATTAACATTCTTTTGCCCATGATCATCCATATATACTGTATTCAGAAAACCTCTGATATTCTGAACTAAGTGTCCTATACTCCTATGTATATATGATATTCGGCAACGACACATTCTACCTAGCAGCTTCTTTGGTAATTAATCATTACAGTTATATATCCAGGGTTTATGAGCAATCTTCTTTTTTACTGAAAAAAATAAAAATAAAAATTGAGCCCCTAATAAGCATTAGGGTTTCAACTGCAGAAAGCCACTCTTTCTGTCAATATGATGGCTGTGTTTGTTGTAAATGCGCTGAGGGTTTCAACTGCAGATGTAATTGAAAACAATGAATATCTTTGTGCTTTGTCGTGTTTCTTTTGGAAAATCAATACTGAGAAGACTCTCTACATGTGTTATTAGTGTCTCCCAGTTCAAATTTTTGGTTATTTGCTAGTATTCAATGGTTTTGTGAGTCTGACCACTTACGATGTTTGCTTAATTGTGGATCTGGAGCCTTTTGTTCCTTCCTATAAACTATTATTTCTACCGTGCAACACACGACATATATATATATATATACATATATATATATATATATATATATATATATATATATTTCTTATTTATGATGATTAAAATTTGAATTAAATTGCTCACTTTTTGTTTGTAAAAAATTGTGAATTAGTCATTTTGATATTTAATGTGAATATATTAAATGTCTCAGAGAATCATTATCAATATTGTAATGAAAAATATTGAAGTTTTATAATGTAAAACACAATTGGCATGTCGGAATGTAAATTCGATGAAACAGCAAATTAATAATAAGTATTTTTGTTTTCCCAAACCGAAATGTTGAAATGTAAATTAGCCTCAATTTAGTCTTTCCGTTAACTCAGCATTAGTGAAAAAGTTAAAATGATTACATGTCACTTTTATGATTTTACATGGCATCACAATCAGCATTTTTTTATTAGCATTAAACAATCAGCATTTTTGTTTTCCCAAATCTCAATATGCATTTAAGTCATATTTTAGGGTAAAATATTTGAGATTTTTGACTGTTTTGCATCATCGTTACTACTACGCCCTGCAGTTGAGATATTGTGACTACACGGTCTATATCATTCAGGAAACCAAAACAAGCTTTTCACTGCTGTCCGCGTTCTGAAATCTCAAACAAAAGGGTCATTACTATATGCATATTTATTTGATAATTTTGTTTTTGCAAACTTGTTTTTTATTAGTTGAGCACTTGGATGATATTATGTTCAAGATTTGATTCGTTGAGCACTTCCAATAAGCAATTCTTAGGATTTGTGAAGGTGACCAATTTGTTGGGGGCAAGTTCATGACATGGACCATCGTAAATTGGTGAGGACAATGGTAGATCTCTCCAATTTGCAACCTCGCACTCTAAAATTCGCAAATTGGTTTGAGAGATTGAAACTTGGTTTAACACTGCAAATCATTATCGCAAATTGTTGAAGCCGAGGTCCTATAATAGTGTAGTCACAATTATAGTTGTATAACTTAGATTAAAGGTTGACTTGATTAAAAGATTTGGATCAATGGTCTGATTGCATATCAAGTAATTAAATCAAAAAATTTGAAAAAAAATATATTATATAAAAAATACTATATAAAAAAATAATATATTAAAATAAATTATATGAAAAATGCTTTGTATGATATAGCCAAACTAATTACGATAATAATCTAGTATTATATTTAAAAATTAGATTGATTGGATAATAATATAAATTTAAAAACTAAAAACTTAACTCTATATAAACACAGGTTAGTGGCATAATACACTTAATTATAAAAGGTATTTTATGTTATCAAGTTCAAATCTTACAAGTAATAATTTTAAAATTTTATATTTAAAAACACAAGTTAACCCGACGGGTCACTCGAGTTTGACCAATTCGTTGTATTGATTCGTAATACACAAAAACTAAATCGACTCAGAGACATGGTCATTGGTTTTCCGATTCATTAATCGAGTCAGTTCGAGTCAAACAACTATAGTCACAATCTTGAAATTGGTGAGAGTATAGTCAACTAAAAATAGGAAATGAAAATCAAGATACTGGTTCAGTTGCAAATAAGATTGTTTAGTGTTATTGATGACATAAAAGAGTTAATGGTAAGTTAATCAGAGATCAAACCAGGAATTTTGACTAATTTTATTGTGTTTGTAACTTTATTTGAATGATTTACATGAAAGATTTAATTTGAATGCACAATGTAAATTTTTTTACATTATTTAACTGTTATTCAATTGTATATTGTCACATGATAAAAAATATTTAATTATTACAATAATTATTTCAAAAGTTATATATGTAATAATATATAATTAATTGATAATATAAAATTTTTACATTAATAATACTTCAAAATTAAACTCTTATATAAACCTACTTTAAAATTTAAATTTTGTGAAAAAAATTATGTGTAAATAATATGTAACACTGATATTTTAAAATAATCATCACATTGATATCCAATATCTATTATATTGAATATTTCAATACTTTGAAATATTTCTTATTTATATATATTTTAATTATTTTTTAATTTTTACTATATTAACGTATCTGTATGTGTGTTTATGTTATGTTGTATTGGAGAGGGTTGGTTTCAAACAGTGGATTAATGAGAATTACGGCAGCCGCAATATGTACGGAGCTGGCTTAATTTGGATTGAAAGCAGAGAGTCTTATTTGATGTCTTCCTCTTATACAAAATTTGAAAAAATTATAAATAAAAATAAAAGTTAATAATTAAAAGAAATCTCTTAAAGAGAGAGAGAGAGAGAGAGAGAGGCCGCATCCGGAGGGTGGAAAGATATTTTTGTATCCAAGTTTGAAGGCGCTTCTCTTGTGTCCAGATTAGGGTTTCTCGATCTTCTTCAATCCCTCTCCGTCTTCTCCAATTCAGGGTTTTAGTCTTCACAATACAGGTTCCTTCTCTCTTCAATCTCCATCTCTTTTTTCTTCTTTTTCATTCCCTTTTGTGCCTTCCCAACGCATTATTGTGTTGTGTTTGCTTCGCCATTCTAGATCAGCTTGCTTCTTCTTCTTCTTCCATCATCTATATCTTCTGCGGGTTGAACCATTACCACTAGATTTTGTTTCATTACATGTTCAGAAATGGTTATGCTCGCTGTGTATGCATTGTGTGCATCTTTGTCATTTATATTTCATGTCATCTTATCTATGCTTGCCTTATTCGTTTTTATTTTATTCCCGCTTTCCTTTTAACCTTACGAGATCGATATGCCCGGTGGGTAGGTGCTGATTGGATGGAATTCATTGAATTGCAGGGCTGATCGTTTTCAACAAGATTTCTCTGTTTCAACAAGGGTTTGTTGGACAACTGCTAACAACAAAAATTTGTGATTGACTATGCGAGCTTCATGGGCTGATTTGGCTGCAAATTCTGCAGCCGAAAATGCTGGTACTGGTTCTTCTACTAACAATGCCGTAGCCAGTAACACCTTAGCTCCTTCGCGGCCGGTTTATGTGCCTCCACATCTGAGGAACCGTCCACCATCAGCTGAATCCCCTGCTCCTGCTTATAGTGGCCCTGGTTCTGGTTCTGGTTCTGGTTCTGGCGCTGGTACTGGTCCTGGTAATGCCGGATCACGTTGGGCTGCTCCCAGAAATGAGCACCGTGCTGGGATTGGTGGCAGTGGCCGCACAAGTGGATGGGGGAACAGAAGTGGTGGATGGGATCGAGGCAGGGATCGTGAAGTCAATCCCTTTGGAGATCAGGATGATACAGAACAGGTATTCAATGAGCAGGAGAATACGGGAATAAATTTTGATGCATATGAAGACATTCCAGTGGAGACCAATGGCGAAAATGTGCCGCCGCCTGTGAATACATTTGCAGAGATTGACTTGGGTGAAGCACTTAATCAGAATATAAGAAGGTGCAAATATGTGAAGCCAACACCTGTTCAGCGGCATGCCATACCGATATCCCTTGCTGGACGGGATTTGATGGCTTGTGCGCAGACTGGTTCTGGAAAGACAGCTGCTTTCTGTTTCCCGATTATCGGTGGAATTATGAGGGGCCAACCCGTGCAGAGGCCACCTCGCGGGGTGCGTACAGTGTATCCACTTGCCCTTGTTCTCTCACCAACTAGGGAGCTATCAATGCAAGTGAGTTAGTTATATCAACTATGTATTATGACTTACTTCTAATTTGGTGCAGTTTTGCAGTGAAAATATATCAGAAATGTTGTGATTTGGTTTCAGATACATGAAGAGGCTAGGAAATTTTCATACCAAACAGGGGTTAGGGTGGTTGTTGCATATGGTGGAGCTCCAATAAACCAGCAGGTTTCTGTCCTTTCTTTTGTTTTTGTTTTTCTTCTTGTTCTTTGCTTTGTTTTTCCTAGAAGTAGTTATGCTACTATGTGATGCAGATGCTTCAATTATTATCTTTAAGTGTTTTATTGATTGATCCGTGTAGATGATCACACCTAGTGGGATAAGATTTGGTTGTTGTTGTTGTTAGAGGGGTTTCTAGTGAGTCTGAAACTTTTGTTGTATTTGCTTTTAGATTATGGTATCCATAGTTCACACATACGGCTTTTTATTTTGGATATTAGAGGGATTTCTGATGTACCTAATAAGAGTTTATGAATTATTGATTCTGTTGGAAAATTTGAAGACATTCCTAATTAGCTAATAATTTACTGAACATAGTTTGGGAGTATGTTGAAACTGTATAAATATGTCATTGTAGCTGGTATGCTCTTGTAGATTTTGTGCTTGTTGCAAATTTTGCTGAATTGATTGAATATGGAGTCTAGAGTATATTTCTTGAGTGGCATATCAAATTTTACTTTTGAATGCTAGTATGAACATTTAGGCTTTGGTATAGATCCTAACAAGTTATAATTTTTCCAGCTACGGGATCTTGAGAGAGGGGTGGACATTCTTGTAGCAACCCCAGGAAGACTGGTAGATCTGCTGGAGAGAGCTAGAGTTTCACTGCAGATGATCAGATATCTGGCCTTAGATGAGGCAGATAGGATGCTGGATATGGGTTTTGAGCCGCAGATAAGGAAGATTGTAGAACAAATGGACATGCCTCCACCAGGTGTCAGACAAACTATGCTGTTTAGTGCCACATTTCCAAAAGAGATACAGGTTCGATTCATTCTATAAAAAATACTTTTGAGTGAAGCATCTTTTCATTTAACATGTGTGTGTGTGTGTGTTTTAATTAAGAATGTGTTTCTTAATTTTGCTAGCTTTTCTTTTTCATTGGGGGCAGTTAGAATTTTTTTTTTCTTTTCTTGTCCCCTTGTCTCTAAGGGTGCATACAGACTGTTTTACTATTCATGGTTTCATTGTTGGTTGGAATTTCTAGAAGACACATTCATCTATGTTAGGGAGATGTGCTTTTACAGTTTTTCTTTACATTGTAGGTTGTCATTAACCTAACATGCATTTTCCTTATGTATTTGTGAGTCGCTTATTTGCATCCAGCTTTTGACCCTCAATCACACCTTCCACCTCTATACTTAGTAAGACCAAGTGCCTTTAGAATTAAATGTTAATGGCAATTTCTAATTTGAGTTGAGATGATAAGTGGCTTGAGAGTTATAAATAGTGCACATGAATATTATTTGTCGGTTATATAGCTTCCTCGTTACATCTTTGGATTTTGTTGTGATTTATGGTTGATATGCAGAGACTAGCCTCTGATTTCCTTTCAAATTATATTTTTCTGGCTGTTGGAAGAGTGGGCTCAAGTACTGATTTAATTGACCAAAGAGTTGAGTACGTTCAGGAGTCTGACAAGAGAAGTCACCTCATGGACCTTCTTCATGCACAGAGGGCAAATGGTGTACAAGGAAAGGTATTATCACAGTTCACAGACAGTGCATTTCACTTGCATAAAACTTAATATATGTGTTTTTAGAAAATAGATGTAAAGAAATTAACATTTTCAAGGGTTTATTCAAGTTGGTTTGGCCTCAACCTGCTCCTGAATGCTTATGCAAACATGCATTGGTCTGGTAAAAATGGCCCAGATAAACTGAAATGGTAATTATGCCTATGAAAACAATGATTCAGAGTTTTTCTGACTTGATTGGTTATGATTAAAAGTTTTTTCTTTATTAATCTGTGTCTCTTTTTACAGTATTCCAGCAAACTGAAAAGCTTTTAAAGTAAACCTGATAATTAGTATTCTCTCAAACTGTTTGGATCCACTTTGAATGGATTGTTCTAGGTGACGCTTATCATCCCAATACATTTTTCTTGCGTGTACATATTTGTATTGGCCAAAATAAAATCTTTCATCGTAGAATTCGGGAGTTTGAGGTAAAAGAAGCATTGAAGAGGATGAATAATAGAAAAGCGGTCGAACCGGATAATATACTTATTGAGGTATGGAAGTGTCTAGGAAAGAAAGGTATAAGCTGACTCACAAAGTTGTTTAACGAGATAATGAGGTCTAAGAAAATGCCAAATGAATGGAGAAGCACTTTAATCCCTATTTATAAGAACAAGGGAGATATACAAAATTGTGCAAATTACAGAGGGATTAAACTCATGAGTCATACCATGAAGTTATGAAAAAGAGTAATTGAACGGAGATTAAGACAATGGACTCATATTTCAAAGAATCAATTTGGTTTTATGCTTGGGAGGTCAACCATGGAAGCAATCTATCTTCTATTAAGATTGAAGAAGAGATATCAGAGGAAGCAAAAAGACTTACATATGGTTTTCATTGATTTGGAAAAAGCCTACGATAGGGTACCGAGAGAGGTCTTGTGGAAAGTTTTGGAGAAGAAAGGAGTTCATATCGCTTATATTCGAGCAATCCAAGATATGTATGATGAGGCTAAAACTAGTGTGAGAACACAGGGTGAGGTCACAGAAGATTTCCCTATAACTATAGGACCGCACCAATGGTCAATTTTGAGTTCATATCTTTTTACATTGGTCTTGGATGTGCTTACTACGCATATCCAAGAGTCGGTGCCACAATGTATGCTTTTTGTAAATGATATAGTCTTAGTTAGAGAGTCAAGAGAGAAAACAAATGGGAAGCACGAGTTTTGGAAGAACATGACTTACGTCTAAGCAGGAGTAAGACGAACTATATGAAATATAAGTTCAGTAAGAAGCGTGTTAATACTAGTTTAGCGGTGAAAATTGGAGACCATACCATATCACAAGTCACATGGTTTAGGTATCTTGGATCTATCATACAAAATGACAAAGAGATAGAGGGAGATGTAAATCATAGGATTCAAGCTGAATGGATGAAATGGAGGAGTGCTTTAGGAGTTATTTGTAATAGAAAAGTACCTCTCAAATTTAAGGGTAAATTTTATCGCACAACTATAAGACCCGCGATGTTGTATGGTATTGAATGTTGGGCAATAAAAGGCCAGCAAGAGCATAAGATTAGTGTCGCTGAGATGAAAATGTTGTGCTGGATGTGTGACCATACAAGACAAGATAGGATTAGGAATGAATGCATTAGAGAGAAAATAGGGAAAGCACCTATTGTGGAAAAGATGGGAGAATCTCGCCTTAGGTTATTTGGACATGTAAGGAGAAGACCTTTAGAAATTCTTGTAAGAAGAGTAAATTAGGTGGAGGATAGCTCAATAGCTAGAGGTAGAGGGAGATCAAGAAAGACTATAGGTGAAACGATTAAAAAAGACTTAGATTTGTATGACATTTCTGAAAACTTAGTTTATGATAGGACACAATAGCGTCGTTTGATATATATAGCCAACCTCATCTAGTGGGAAAAAACTTGGTTGTTGTTGTTTTATGTATTTGTATTTACATTTCAGCTCAATGCATGGATTATTCGCTTCGTATTTCTAGTCCTTTTTTGTTCATCTAAGCTCTGTCGGTGATACTTACCTCCGGACAGTTGCACATGTATTTCTGTTCGTATAGTAGATTTATAGCATGGATGGTCTATTATGTTTTCTCATTGTATAGATATGTCCTTTCTCTCTGGGAGTAAACTCAGCTAAATTATCATTTATAAGACTATTTCATGCATGATTTTGGTTTTTGCAGCAAGCTTTGACTTTAGTTTTTGTGGAGACAAAGAAGGGAGCTGATGCGCTGGAGCACTGGTTGTGTCTTAATGGTTTTCCGGCAACCACTATTCATGGTGACAGGACACAACAGGTTAGTCTTGTACAATTATATTTGCCTTTGTATCGGTGTGTAGACTAGTACTTTGCTTTATATTTGATGGACAAGGCCCATATCCAAGTATTCTCATTTTTCTGCTGTAAAAGTATGTAATGCTCAGGGAAAGCAGTGGCCTATCCTTAGGTAAAGTGTGTCTAGTTTAGCGCTCATGTAGTGTAAAGAAGGGATGACATATTAGCTGACTTTCCTAGATCTTTGTTGTTTTTTTCTGCAAGCCATTTGTATAAGGAGAGTGGATTTTACGGTGTATGGATTAACCACTCAAGCATACTATCATATTAAAAATAAAATATTAAGATGTTCAATTTACAAAACCCTAAGCTGCATAAGTTGATGGTAAATGATTTTAGGAGTCATCATGACCTTATGCTGGCATTTGGTATGTGGTATGAAAGATTCCAATTTCATACCACTTACGGAACTTATTTCTTTCCCACGAATGTTATTCCTAGGAATTTATAAAAATTAAGAAGTTTGTTTGGTTCGCTTCGAGCATCCCTAGGAATCATTGATGGGATTTCTGACCGCTGCAGATTTGTTAATCCTAGGAATGTACTTTCAACTCTAATATATAAACTTGGGTATTTCACATTTCAGACCTATAATTCCTAGGAATCTTGCAAGATTCCTCATACCAAACACCATCTTAAGAACAGACACCCGATGGTTATTCCTATAAAAGAATTGGTTTTCCTGTCATGGGTAATGTGGTTATTTGGTTCAAAATGGCTTTTTTCTGCATCCTAGTCCTTGATAATCAATTCGTTTTCTTTTATTTTGGGCACATCTTTTATAGTTAGTCTCTGAATTTTTTTTAGTTTGTTTGAAGCCGAAGCTTGCAATTTTAATGCTGTCTCGGGGTTAAATGTGGTCATAATTATTATTTTTGAATGCTGTATTGCTTTTCAACTTGTGACAATTATTGCTTTTGAAAGCCTTTTACATATTATTTACTAGTTTTTCTTTTTTCTTTTTGTTGACTGTAAATGAAATTTACTGGTTAGGTCTGCATGTGCTTGTTTGTATGTTTGTATATATGCTTATGGTTTTTGCAATGCCTGCAGGAAAGGGAATTGGCATTAAGATCATTTAAAAGTGGAAACACCCCCATATTGGTCGCCACTGATGTGGCTGCACGTGGTCTTGATATTCCTCATGTTGCCCATGTTGTTAACTTTGACCTTCCCAATGATATTGATGATTATGTACACCGTATTGGAAGGACAGGGAGAGCAGGAAAGAAGGGCCTCGCTACTGCATTCTTTAATGACAACAATGCATCCCTAGCAAGGGCTTTAGCAGATCTGATGCAAGAATCAAATCAAGAAGTACCTGCTTGGCTCTCACGGTATGCTGCTCGATCTTCCTTTGGTGGAGGAAGGAACCGTCGATCAGGAGGAGGCCGTTTTGGTGGCCGTGACTTTCGAAGAGAAGGTTCTTTCAGTAGGGGTGGTTCTGATTACTATAGTGCAGGAAACAGCAGTGGTGGATATGGGGCATCTGGTGGGTATGCTGGAGGATACGGTCCTGGGGTAACCAGTGCATGGGACTGATTTTCTTCTTCTGGTAGCATTGATAGCATTATATACTGGCTTAGGTATTAGGTGCGGACATACACCTATAGGATGATTTTTCTCCCCTTTTTATTTTTTATTCTTCTTTCAAGTTTAAGGTTTTTAATTTACTTTTTCCCTCCTAGTGTTTTAAGTCAGCATCATTTTGTACTTTTTACAATGATAATGGGGGTGTATATGTGGTAGTGCTACCACATCAATAGAGGTTGTGTAATGTTGGTAGGTGTTGGCAATGGCGATTACTAACATATTAGGAGTTTCTTCTTTACAACTTTTTGTCCTCTTCATTTTGGGTGGTAATTTTGGTGGGTACTCGTTGTAGAATATGCAGTGGGAGAGGTGGAGGCTTTCTTTACAGCCCGTATCTATTTATCTCTTGATCAAGTTTCTACCCATTATGTGTTGCCATTTTAACATTCCCTATTTTCATGGGCTAAGGTTTTGTAATATTTTAGTGGTGACTGAAATGAATGAGAAGTTTTCCTGCCAGATGATTTTAGTATTGAACATACTTGTGTTTGTCTAGCTGATTAGCAAGGTAATATTTGTTCATTTTATGTTTGAATCTTATGTATTTAGGTTATGCTTGGTTGGATGAAAATGGGTAGGTAGATGATTGCATTGTATCAGAGACTTTATTAGTGCTAAAATGCACTAGTAAGCATAGCCTTGGTTTCTTTTTTATTAAAAAATGGATAATATAGGGGGCTAAAAGCTCAACCAAAAGAACTGACTAGGTAAGCAGGCATGGCGGAGACTTCAATACTCCATAAAGGAGTGAGGAGCATGAATACTCCACAAAATTTACCGGTAATAACCGGTTACTGTAGTTTTAATTTATTTATTATTATTATTATTTTTATGTTTGAACCCTATTGTTATATCTAGTTCTTAAATAGATTGTATTCTCTTTTGACACCGCAATCATGGAACCACCTGAAAATTAGTGGGTTTTGGGTAGATGATAAACATGGAGAGAGAGGACAAAGCACAAAAGCAATGTGAGAGAATTGCTTCTTTTTTATTCATGGCAGTCAATGACATGGAAACATCGATGGGAAACAAGCAGATTATGCTCCCATTCTTCTTTGTTGCTTCCTCATTAATTTGGCACCAAAAGCATATGTGTTCTTGTGCCATCTTTTAAGTTTTCCACATCTTGCTGCACTAATTTTCTCAGAGAACAATGATGATGTTTTGGGTTTGGGAGGTGACTTAATTAGCTAATTAATTAGGCTCTTGATGCTCAGCTTAAAGCAGTTTTCTAGGAGAATAATAGTGAGCTAAAAAAGAGAATTACATTAAAATATTGAGATTTAAGTGGTGAAAAATTGGATTAATCAAACTTTTTCTCTAATCTTGTTACCAAAATTAGATGTGCAAATCTTTCCTAGCAAAGCCACTGACGTTGAAAAAGCAATGTCGACGCGTTGTCTCCAATGTGAGGCGGTGGCCAGCGGAGCCCTTCGACAGGAGCATTTTGATGGAGCGGTAAGGGAAATTGTGGTCGGAGAACCTCTTAGTTGACGGCGCAGGTGACGGCCATGACAACGATTGGAATCAGTGACGCCCACAACAACAATCAAGGATTTCTTTTCTTGGAGTGATAGTCGCCAACCTGAAAGTCTAGAAACAGGGAGAGGGGCTTGAGCAGAAAGAGACGAGGAAGGGGCTTAAATGATTTCAACAAGGGTCTAAATTTGTTAAACTCCTCAAGAGGTTTCAGGTAAATTATCTCAACCTTCCATTTTTTATATAATATATCATTGGTTAATTTTATTTCATGCGAAGTCGTCGCCAAACAAGCACAGCTATGTCTACTGGAAGACGGTTAATATGAACGGTTAAAAAGAGCTCTATTTATAGACCTGTAATATACAACATCTATATATAAAATGAAAGGTTAATATGTAAATTTGAATATGTATAAAATTTATCAATTAAAATTTGTAAGTTTTTTTATATATATATTATTTATAAAAAAAATAATTTAATTTAATTTATATATAAATTTAAATATTACTAATTGAAATTAAATTAATTTTTTTAATTTTAATTATTAATTTATTTTAATAATAAATTAATAATTAATTTACACTTAGTCCATTCATAAACTATCTACAAAGTGATCCATACGTTCCTTGTTTACCGTGGATCATTTGATCAATGCTGCACCGATGGTCCTTTTATTTAAAACCATTTGATATAAAGCAAAAGAGATGAACAACAATGGCTACCTGCTGAATAGGTAATTATTATAAGTTTGGCTTTGGGTTTGGGTTTGCAAATAGATACATGAAAAGAAAGGTAATTACGTGAAAATTATTTGCAAATAAGCTCAACATACATCAACAATTATTATAAGTTTGGGTTTTTTTTTTTGTTTATTGGTCCCTAGGGTTTTGGGTTTATTAAAAAAAAAGATTAAGTAGCACTAATTAGTTCTAACTTTTAAGCATATTACAGTCACTATATTCTAGTCTTATATATTTACTTAAAGCAATATTCCCTCGAATTAGCAGGAATATTTTTACTTCCTCCTCATAATACACGTATAATGGCTCCCAAATTTTTTTTTGGTGAAATGCCTCATGTATAGCTTTAGGGGCAGCATTCCTCACATAATTTACTATGATTATAACTGAATTTAGCATTTAACATTTAGTTGCAATCAATAACTTGCAATTAAAAATCAATTCCTCGCATAATTTATTATGATTGGAACTGAATTTAGCAATTGACGTTTGATTGCAATCAATCATTTGTAATTAAAAATGACAACAATTATAAAGCACATTCCAAATTTTAACAATTTATCAATTAATGTTTTTTATTTCATTAAATATTAATATTTATTTACCTTATTATTTATTTTAAAAATCAATTAATTTAAATTTAGAAATTTAAATAATATTCATTTGTATTTATTTTAAAAAACTATAATAAAAAATTTAAAAAGAGTATAAGAGAAAAAGGCTATAAAAAACTAATATTAATTTGACATTAAAATAACTATTAATAATATTCTCGAAGGATCTTCACTAAAATTGTAACTGATTTAAATTTAAAAAAGCCATTTAATAGTCAATTGAATTTTTATATTGATTTTTAAAGAATTATAATATATGATTTTCTATTACCTATCTACTATTCAATTATTCTGTTATATAAATCTTAAAATAATAGTTCCCTCCAAAACTTTTAACTATTTTTCCCCCTCTCAAAGTTACACCATAGTTACCTTATATTTTTTCATTTATCTTTCACGTTAGGGATATATTAAGGAATTATTAATTATCTGAAAGAATCAATTAAAGAATTAATTATCAATTATAATTATTATTTTTTATCAATTAATAGATTCAATTAAATCATAATTATTTTTAATTTTATTTTATCAATTAATGGATTCAATCAATCAGTTATCATTAATTTTAAGAAATCAATCAATGGATTTAATCATTGTTGAGTTTCAAATTTAAAAATATGGTCCTAGAAAGTTCAATTGTTTCTATTATTACTTTCAGGATAGATATGAAATTGTATAAGTTCCTATTATTTATTAGTCACATTTTTTGTTCTCTCATCTCGATTCTTTCTCACCAACCAATTTATTTTAAGTTTTTTAGATGGAGTCGGACTTATATAGAATCGTCTTGTTTCTCTTGTACATTTTTATTATTACGAACCTTATTTATTTTAAGTTTTTTTAGATGGAGTTGGGTTTATATAAATTGTCTTGCTTCTCTTTTACATGTCCATTATTACGTGGCTTCTTGAAAATTCAAAGTTAAGCATGTAAGGATTTCATTTTTCGATTTCAAACTTTTTCTTCATGTTCCAAAATTTTAATCTTTCTTTTCTATATCTCCATTTACATCTTTCACATTGCAATTTTATTCTTAATTTATCTTTTTTATGCATCTATTCTTTTACTTATTGGGGATTTTTGGTTTATCAGTGTTTTAGATTTTAAGTTTTTGTACAAATTGTTTTGACATTTTTATTTGAAATCAATTTCTTTTTAACCATTACCTTCATTTGTTTTATAAATTTTGTTCTTTCCATGTTTTTTCTATTTTATCAAACTCCAATACATATATATTTCATCTAATCTATTGCTCTTTCTGTTCGATTTTTTATAAGGATATTGCAAGTTACTTTTTTTTTTCATTGGAGGTTTTTATATATGCAACATTTAAAAATAAGTTCTTATTATTATTAAGGTCTTCTCCTATAAATTTTCAAGATGTTATGTGTAATTTGTCTTTGAGCGATTTTGCCCTCTCTTACTTTTTTTTCTTCTCTTTTTGGTATTTTGTAGGTATGGTTTTATTGTTATCTTTTTTTTTTATTTATGTTTTTCATCTCATTTTTTTCTTTGGCAGTGAGGAAGCTTTAAGCAATTGGCGTTCTAATGTGTTCACTATAATCATTTAGGCTTTGGAGACATGTTAATTTTTTTGAAGCATTAATGTAATTAATTTACATGAATTCTAACATACCTTGTTGATTCTAACTCTAACTTTAAAAAAAATTATTATAATCACTATATATATTAGGTAGATTCAAATTTACATTTTATTAATAAACCGTATACAAACTTTAAAGCAACACTATTGAGACATGTTTGATTTTTATGATAATGTCTAGTAGGACCAATTACTCAAAGAGTATAGCATAAATTTTGAAAACAAAATTCTTGTATATTGTTTATCATTGTCCCAACCATGCAAAAGCGAAATATATAACTATTCAAAAGTTATTTAATAAATAAATTATATAAACTTATGTTCCTAAACAAATCTCTCTATATATAAACCAATAACTAATGAAGACCATTAAGGTCATAGTTTGAGACATAGTACCTATCTTACATAAAAAGATAATATGATATTTTAAAATTATTAAAAATTGCAAGATATATATATGCACCTACCACATAACATTCACTAAAGTTAATATAACTTTATACATATTTTGTGATAATAAGTTTGGTAGAAAGTGAAGATAAATTATTAAAATAACAATTTCTATGAATAAAATCTATTAGCCGGGATTACAAAATCTTTATAATATCTATGTTGACAATTGGAAATTCTAATCGTACATAAAAGATATTCTTTTCAACGTCACAACAATGTAAAAGAGAAACTTATATATTTCCATCAAATCTATTATAATGCTTTTTATATAAAATTCAAGAAGCCTACATCAGTAAAATTTACCATAATATTTTAGTTTACCTTGAAAATTCTTAATCTTACGTCATTTAATAATCAATATGGAAGGACTTTCATTTTTCTAAGCTACGTAAGAAGCCACCTGCCCAGTATAATCGATCACACCACAATGCACAACTGAGCTTTTTATTCCTAAAATGGTTTTTTTTTAAATAAATGAATAAGAATAAAATATAAAGTAATGTCAAAAAATTTAAAAGCTCAAAAACTCAAAATAATATGCTAAATCATTCAAATAAATGACAATCTTGTTATTAGACTTTCTATGTTGTTGAAGTCTTCAACTTCATCATATTTTACATATAATAATGTAGAATCTATTCAAAAAATTGATGATTTTGACTGTAAAAAATTATATATATTTTATATCATAATGTTGTATAACTAATTCATATAAAGTCAATTAATTTTATTTAATCTGTACATATCAAAGTACTTTCTTAGGGAATACTTTGATTTGATATTATTTGAAAAATTACAAATTGTGATTACACTTTAGTGATTTATGTTTAAAATAGGCTCAATTAGTACTTTTTATATTAAAACAATTTTAATATATGCAACAATCTCTACTAATATTTTTTCTTTCTTTTTAAGTGAATTTGCATATAAGAGTTTTGAATCAAATATGAAAAGATATGAATATTCATTTTGAAAACTTATAAGACCATATGTGTTTTAAATCATGTGTGATGTGATTTTACGTAACCATGATATGCAATAAATAATTAACTTTGGATGAAAAGGAAATTGCAGGTGTGTTAAATGAGCTTTGCTCATATAAGGAATAAAAAAATACATTTTTTTTTAATTTCATGAAATAATTTAGAAACATATTCAATTTGAAAAAAATCAATCATATTTAATACGTTGAGTTTTGAATGAATATTTTCTTAATAAAAAATAGCATGCTTTAGTCAATATTTCTTCATCAATATTCAATAATTATATTTAATATTTGTTTAAGAATATTTGTCCAAGAATTTTTATAAGCCAAATAAAAGATTTCTGACATTGTGACAAATAACGATATTTAATATTTGTTGAAGAAATAATTAACATGGTCACCAAAATTATGAGCTTTAGGAAAATTACGGGTGTTTTGCTCATTTAATAGAATTAGAAAAATTAGCTTTTTCTTAATGGAATGAAATAGTTTAAAATATATTTAATTTAAAAAATAATCATATTTAATAAGATCATGTGAGTTTGAATAACAATTTATGAATAATATTTAAAATGGTGTGGTTGCAAGGAAAATATTTTTTTCTTTTGACTTCACATGGAAGATAAAAAATTTTGTAAAGTCGAAGGAGAAATTTGCTGAAAATCATTAATACTATAAATGTTACTTATTATTTTAGAACAAAGAATAGAAACACTAAAAAATACATATTAGGTGAGGTCTTGAGATGATTAATTACATGAGAAACACTAAAAATAAGTTTTAGGTGTGATAGAGAATTAATTACATGAGAAATACCCCTAGACTCCCCATTTTAAATTGATTTTGAATTATTACGTAAAACTTGTGTAATAATAAAATTGGTTGGAAGCCTTGCACTTTGACTGGGAATTGAAATTCTGCATTAAAATATGGAGGGAGGATTATTTTAAGTATATATATATGAATGTATATGATATGATAAAAAATATGATATAATATGATATGGTATATGATATGATGTATCTCTAGTTAGCAAATGTTAATACGATTACCAAACAAAAAAATAGTTCTTCTATACCAAAAAAATTGTTAATCGTATTATCTTGATCACTGTAAAAAAAAAATCTTTATTCATATAAGAATAGTTTAAATTTTCGGCCAAAAAAATATTTGCAATAGTTTTTTTCTTTTTGAATTTAAAGTTTGCTATTCATTCCAATTTGAGAAAAAGAAAAAAATATATGATAAAGTCATACCGTAATAAAGAAAAGACAAAGGTGTTTGACGGTGGCATGTGAAAGGAAATCCCACAAAAGGATATTATTTGTTTGTGTAATGAATAAATTGAAAACCCTTGACTTGTCTCCTTCTCCTCTGCCTTCAAAGTTGGGTTGGTTTGACCCATCAACTGTAACATTTATTAAAGAGGGCCATCATCACAAGCTATCTCTCTCTCTTTCCTTTAAATTTAATCACACTCGAAAATTTATTAATAAAATTAATTCACAAATTCATTGAATTCAATTTTTCAATTAAAGATCCGGTCAAAAAATAATAATTTCCAATTAAAGATAGTTATTAATTTTTATCAAATCCCAGGCCCAGCAGCTATCGGGTCCAGCTGTTAGCTGTAGTCTTCAATTCAACGGTGCAAGCCAAGGAAATGAGAGATTGTGATTGTGATTGTCATTGTGAGTTTGTGTGTGTGTGTGAGAGAGAAAGGTGCCCTGCCCTCACGACTCAAGATGAGAGAGATGATCCGTTTCTCTCTGTTTAGCATTGTTTTGCAGTTTCACAGGTCAAAGGACAACATTTTCCTTTTTCTGTTCATTGGATCGAATTTGAAGAATTGAAATTGAAGATTAGGCTCAAAGGGGTAGGGCTTATCTTGATCTGGATTCTGGAACCTGCAATAGCAATAGCAATATCAATAGCATGCGTTGAAATTTGAAACCCATTTCATCTACGACTGACTACGACAATGAACCAAGTAGTTGAACACTCTGCGAATGCTCAAAGGGTCTCTAGAGTTCAAGCTCCACTGGTCTGTTACTCTAATTCACTCCCAATTTTATCAATTTATTTTTTCATTTTCATGCCATTTTCAGACACCCACATAACATAACCCCTCGTTTCTGTCAAAATTTGATCTTCCTTCTAATCTTAGTTGAATATAACTTACTAGGGCAGAATGTCAACCTCCATAGTCTGTGTAGTCCGTATTCCTTGCCAGTTTCTTTTTTTTTTTCCTTTTTTTTTTTGGGATAAATTGGATTGGTAACAATGATTTGAATATATATTTGGTGTGAAGCTTAAGCTTGTGTATAGGCACCAATAGGAATAAAAATAATCATTCCCTCTCCTCTTTTTGGGAACACAAGCTGTTTTGTTGGCTTCTTTGTGGATTTTAGCACATGCTTTCTTTAGGGGTGGTTTCTCTAATGGATATGCATAGGAAATGGAGAGCTCTTTTGAGCTAAGGAGTGTTCTCCTTCTGTTTTGTTATTTTGGCCTGGCAGATTTCTCGGCCTTCTTTTTGTGTACTTGTCTTCCCAGCTCTGCCTTCATAAATTTTTCTTTTATATATATATATATAGATGTATTTTTCATAATTTGTTAAGTTTCCCTGGACATAGTGCATAGCTTCAATGCTTATGTCTCTCCCGCCTACACGTATAGAAGACAAATTAATTAAATCTTGGTTTATAGGTCTATCTGTTTTCTCAGAGGCCTATTGCACCAAATTCTTCTGCTCAACAATATCATAATGAGAGGGTCCTAGTCATGCTATGCCTCAAGCTATCTGTCTTTTCATTGTGGGTCTCTAAAATGATCAGTGACCACAGTTCTTACATAATAAATTTCTGTTTAATAGCTAAGCTCTGCCTCCTCGTAATTTCTCTAAGCATTTTTCTAATGCTCTTTCTTTTATCTCCTCATCTCTACCCTTTATGATCTAAATAAAATTAGTAATTTCTATGTATCTTGATTAAAACATGGTCATTGTGGCATTTCTATTTAGCTTTCTAGCATACCTGATACTTCCTTTTCTGTTGTCTTTGGTTAAAAATGTTGACGGGAGAGGGTAGCATCTTATCCAACCTTGTCACTCCACCTACTGGGATCCTTGATAATTCCTGCTTGCCACTATCCTTTCTCATTCTGGAAGTAACCTATATGATGTGTATGATAATTGACAAATGCAGGATACAGTTTCTGAAAGGGCCTTTTTATTGGGCCATAGGAGAATTTTCCTTTGATTTCAATTTCTTGACTAGGGATTAATTTATCAGTGACTATTTCTATCTATTCATGATCAAACTCCTGCCAAATAACTCTCTGATGGCACCCAAGACCAGCTCCTTGTTTCTCACATTTTAGGAAACATCACTGTCGCCTGCAACATCAAAATCCTGCCAAACATCTTTCTGAATCTCATGAGTGGTCTCCTGTTTGGAGCTCTTCCTGGCTGATGCACAGTATGTGTTGGTAAGCTGTGTAATTCTCCTCCCTTGCATCTCCCTTCCTGCCGATATTCTCCTGCTTATCTGACAAGACTTCCCCTCGACATCCATTGGAGCCTTCATGTGGGATTTGTCTCATTCTTCATTCTGAAATCTCCATGGTGAATGGGTTCTATCTGTTCACTTATAATGCTCTCTTTGTAATTTTGGTGTTACTATTTACTCTATCTCTATTCTTCTGGTACATGTATCAGTAGCACCTTTGTTTTTTTAATTATATTTTGATTTATTAATAATGATACTAATATATCTTGGTTGATCTGATGATTTCATGACTTGTGATGGAATGTCTTGGTTTTTTTTTCTTCAATTTCACTGTCCCAGCATCGGCCTTTAAAAATTCATGGCTACATTCGTATATAATGCTAACATTGAATAGGAAATTTTTAAAGAAAATAAAATTTGGGCTTGATGAAGTAATTGGTTGTTTGATAAGTCAGTGGATTGTGAAATTATTTGCCCAGAACTTCTTTTTCTCATAGAAAAATACCAGTGTCAAAACAGTTTAATATTTTGGGACCAAGAGTTATAAAGGAGACAATATGTGAAACTTACTTTATGCATTTACATTCTTTTAAATGGAATATTTTTTGCTGGATTATGGTTAGCATACTAACCTGGCAAGTTTTACAGGTTGATTCTGTTTCTTGCTACTGTAAAGTAGATTCAGGCCTGAAAACAGTTGCTGGGGCAAGGAAATTTGTTCCAGGATCAAAGCTATGTATCCAACCTGACATAAATCCAAATGCACACAAGAGCAAAAACTCACGTAGAGAAAGGACAAGAGTTCAGCCTCCTCTCCTACCTGGCCTTCCTGATGATCTTGCTATCGCTTGTTTGATTCGAGTACCCCGGGTTGAGCACAGGAAACTACGTTTGGTTTGCAAGAGATGGCACCGCCTTCTGTCTGGAAACTTCTTTTACTCACTCAGGAAAAGTCTTGGAATGGCAGAAGAGTGGGTATATGTCATCAAAAGAGACCGTGATGGAAGAATTTCATTGCATGCTTTTGATCCCACCTACCAACTATGGCAACCCCTTCCCCCTGTTCCTGGGGAATATTCTGAAGCATTGGGGTTTGGCTGTGCAGTTCTTAGTGGTTGCCACCTGTACTTATTTGGTGGAAGAGATCCTCTGAAAGGATCTATGAGACGTGTCATTTTCTATAGTGCCCGTACAAATAAATGGCATAGGGCACCAGATATGCTGCGGAAACGTCATCTGTTTGGTTCGAGTGTAATAAATAATTGTCTTTATGTGGCTGGTGGGGAATGCGAAGGAATTCAAAGAACTCTTCGATCCGCTGAAGTTTATGACCCCAACCGGAACAAGTGGAACTTTATCTCAGAGATGAGCACAGCAATGGTGCCCTTTATTGGTGTTGTTCATAATGGAACATGGTTTTTGAAGGGACTTGGGTCCCGTCGTAATGTCATGTGTGAAGCTTATTCACCTGAAACTGATACCTGGACCCCAGTTACTAATGGAATGGTCGATGGTTGGCGTAATCCTAGTATCTCACTGAATGGACAACTCTATGCACTTGATTGCCAAGATGGTTGCAAGCTCACAGTATATGATAGAGCAACAGATTCATGGAAAAAGTTTATAGATAGCAAGCTTCATTTGGGTAGCTCCCGTGCTCTTGATGCTGCTGCACTCGTTTCTCTTAATGGAAAGCTGTGCATCATCCGCAACAATATGAGCATCAGTCTAGTTGATGTTTCGAGTCCTAACAAGCAAGTGGAAAGCAATCCTCACCTTTGGGAAAATATTGCTGGAAAAGGTCATCTCAGGACTTTAGTTAGAAATTTATGGTCAACTATAGCAGGGCGTGGTGGTTTGAAGAGTCACATTGTTCACTGTCAGGTGCTTCAAGCCTAAGATCCAAAATTTCTCTGATAATCTTGCTTATACAGTTAGGGAAATTGATGGTTTCTTTGGAAAATCAATTGAAATAGGCTTATCCACTTTATTGTGAGGGACATGTAGGAAAAAGGCAAAATAAACTTTTTGGTCTCTTATTTTTATTTCTTTTTTCCAATTTGGTCCCATATCATTTTTTTTTTGTCAATTTAATCTTTTATCTTATAAATCGTTTTTAATGTGGTTCTTCTGTTAAGGTTCCGTTATCCCTTGACAGAAATGATGATGGGTCACCAATTGGTGATAATCACGTCACTGCCACGTCATATCCATATCATCGTCACATCATAGTCACATTGTCAGTGTTAGTGACATGTCATTACTTCTGTTAGGAGCGTGACAGAATCCTAACGGAAGGATTACGTTGTAAATGATTTGCAAGATAAGAGATCAAATTGACAAAAAAAATGATATGGAACCAATTTGAAAAAGGAAATAAAGATAAGGGACTAAAATATCCTTTTTGTCTGGAAAATTTTTGCCTTTTCCTGTAAAAATGAGGTTAATTGTCGATTTTGGCAATAGAGTGAGGTCATTTCTTTACAATCATGAATAGGGAGCAGATGTTGTATATGTTATTTCACTCTAAGGCCGTGCGTTTTCCTTTTGTTTCCTGATATAAGGCTTGTTAGGCATGCCTTGCGGCTGTACATGATTTGTTAGAAAACAACATATAATGGTTATATTCCTTGATAAGCTGATTTGTTTCAGTTAGCAGGGCGAAGAGCATTTCATTTCCAATGTTGTGCAAAAGCTGTTCTTGTGCATGTTCTGTTGACTGTTTTCGAAGTCTATAAAAGCTGTGAACTTTGAATTACTGAAGTAGTTGCTATAAATGTCAAAATTATATTCATCACTATTCTGCCTAGTCACAAAAATAATTACATTTGTTTAGTGACGCCTATTTATAATGAGCTACTTGCCGAAGGCATCATTTTTCTGAGCAGTTGTTAATTGAGGATTACTTGCCTTCATAGTAAAATATTCCAATGGCCACGTGTGAATGATGGTAGCCTTCATAATCTAGTAGTGCAAAGAGAGGTGATCTAGGTGAATGATTGTCCTTTTCCTGATTTAATTATGGGCAATTTGCAAGTAGTTAAACTAGGAATCTTTGAAGAGTTTAAATTAGTACTCAGAAATTGACCTTTGGTCCAGATATAATAAACAAACTGCTATTAGATAATGCATTTGCATACTTAATAAAATAAACTTTGGATATGGTCGGAACTACATGACATAGAGAAGGTCAAACCTTTCTTCAATTACCATCCAACTATGCAAGTTAGAAACTTCGATGTTCTAACAGTGAAGCAGCAAAGAAAAGCCCTTCTTTCTTCCATTTTATTTCTTTCTACTCTATTATCATTCCTGCCTGTTTCATCTTCATCATTTTTTCATTGCATAAATAAATATACTTTATTCCTTTGAACTCCACTTCTTATTACCCAACATTTCCAAATTTCAAAATCCACTCTTCTATACCTTATTAAGTCAGTATTTATTTGGGAGTTATTAATATGGTCAAATTGAAATCGGTGAATCCAAAATGCAAAAAGTAACAATCGTAAAAGCTAAAATTCTATTTCTGACGACTGTTCCGAAGTAAAATGCAAGGCAAAGTAAGAAATACTCGTTGTAATTTAAAAATCAGAGATGATGCTCTGTACAACAAGCTAGTTCGGTCTTAGTGTAGTATATTTTCTTTGATATTGTTTTACCACGTTAAACAAATGTTTATTTATATAAATAAAAAAAATTATAAAAAATGGCCTCACGCTAGCTTGGGAGAAGGGGTTTCGAAATGTTCTGCAGGCTGATTTCTTTCCCTTCGGTGACAAAATACCATGTGTATGGAGTGGTCATTGCTGACATTATGGAGATCATGAAGAGGCAATGGACTATGATTATTCAACATGTGCTCCGAGAAGCCAATTTTTGTGCAGACTTCAAGGCCAAAATGGGCTCAAATAGCACTACGAGTTTGACGATCTGGACTACCCTCCTCCTGGATTGCACTCCTTGTATGTTGCTGATGCGTTAGGCATCTTTTATATATTCATTAGTTTCCGTTCAGCTTTTCTTTATCAATGAACCAAAAATGCCTTCCTTTTCGACTTCTCTAATTTCAGCGGTGTGGAACTCTTGTCAATTATACAATAACTATAGTGATAAGGAAGCACTAATACTTTAAAATAGGTGTTGTACCGGTATATGATATATATGATACTACTTCATTACTTCTAAATATTTCTAACCTATATTTTTTAATTATAGTAAACCATTCTTTTAGTATTTGAAATTGTAAGCACCAGTTATATTAGTTATTGACTTTAGGAATCGGTCATATCAATCCTTGAAATTGTAATTCGTTAGTCAAATTAATCCTTATATGAAAAACTAATATGTCAAGTGTTAAGAACTAATTTGACTGACGAATTACAATTTTCAATAACTAATATGACAAATTTCAAAAGTCAGTGACTAATATGACCCGTACTTATAATTTTAAGAACTAAAATGAGAGTTTACTCCTTTTAATTAGTTTTTGAATTTTTGTACCAATATAAGTAGGATACTACAATTATTAAATAATTGATAGTATTATTGTATCTAAATTAATGAAAAATGACTTAAGAAATATTAATGTCTTTATTTAAATTTAGTATTTGTGTTTTTATGTTAATAATATATTAATTTCAAATGATGTATCTTAGCCGTATTATGTCCTATAATTTTTAAGATTTATCATATTCACATATCAATAGTGTATGTTATATCTGTGTCTCATATCTATATTCATGCTTCGTACTTATAACTAATGACCAACCTTAAAGAACTAATGACCAACCTTAGAGAATTGGCCTAATAGCTAAAGAGATGTACTTCCCATTTTAATTACCCAAGTTTAAATATTGGACAAACATTTAGGAAAATAATTTCTTTAAATGCACAAGGTCAACGTGGAAAATGTGTCTTTAATATTATTTAGAGAAGAACTTAATCTTAGTTGGCTTGGCTCAAAAATATTCTTTTTGTACAACACATGTAGTAAAATTTTCATACATACGTGAAAAGAGTTATTTTATGGTGTTTTGAACTTTTACTCTCACAATATAAAAATTTCACTGACCTCGTTATGTTAAGTCATAGAATTGAAAGGAAAGTTAAGGAGGGGTATAGTAGATGGAAACAAAAACAAAAGGATGAAAATTAAAAAATAAGTCATTGCACCCCAAAAAAAAAAAGTCAAAGCAAATCACACCATCTGGCTCCTCTAAAGAGCTAATATGTATTATGGTGTAGTATTTTACACCATCTTGTATAATCCGAGGTAACGTCTGCATTGTCCAGTCTCCCAGAAATGGGCCCCTCTTTACTTCGTTGAGCATTCAAACATATCCAAAATTACAAAAAAAAAAAGAGAAGGGCCATAACAACCAAGAAAACAAAGCCCAAAACTAAAGTATGCTAAAGCATAACTGTGACCAAACCACAAAAAAAAAGCATAACTAAGTGACGACAAAAAGTCAGTGCCACCAAAGCAGGCTTTTATGTCCTCAATCCCATCTGGAATTTTAACCCTCATAATGAATTCTGAGAGAACAAATGCGAAGTCATTTCAATACAGGCATTTGTTTGATCTGGAATTTATTCTAGTTTGTTTTAAATTAACGACTTAAGTGTCTGTTTTTTGAAATCGATACAAATGTGAATTTATAATGTAATTTTTATAAAAATTAGAAAGAAAAAAAGAAGAAGCACCTACCATTATTCCTTTCCTTGATGGTTTGTAACACTCTAAACATCAACAAATTACCAGATGTAAAGAGGAACTCCTATTTTCTGCAAAGAGTGATACATTACAACCTTGAGTTATAATAGCGGGTCCCTTGAGGGGCTGTTTTCGTTGGAAAATTAATCATACAGGTTACAGAGGATGGCCACACAAAAGAAGAAAGAAAAGGAAAGAAAAAGACAAGACAGCAGCTAGAGAGACCCAACAAGAAGAATTGCTAATTACTAATTACTAATAATAGATAGATAGTCTTTCATTTAAGTTTTGCACAAAAATATAGGAATTGGGAAACATACAAAACTATGAGAAATAGACATGATTTATGAGAATGAGATAAACAAACAACCAATAATATATCCTACTCTTGAGTCAAGATCATGGTCCAAACTTGAAACTTCAAACTAGGAAGAAGAAGAAGTAGGATATGTAAACAAATGGTAAAATCCCACAATAAACCACCTCTGCCACCAGCCATCTCTTTCCCCAACCACCATCACTCTTTTCCTGAGCACTTGCACTTGAGCTTGATCCCTTCTCAGCACCACCTGTAGCATTATTTTATTAGCTGCAGCTTTTTAGTCTCAACTTTCAATACACAACACAGGATCTATCAGAAACGCAACATCAATAATTAATTACCACTGGAACCTGATGGGGTGGAACTGTTTTTTTTGGTAGATTTTTCAAATCCCTCAAACACCTTAGCTTCGGGAGAGTTAGGTGCCAAATGCAAAAGATCTGAAAGAACCAATAAAAACCAGGACATTACTAAATTGACAGATAACATGGATCATAAGCAGATAGATAGATATACTTACCTACACACTCAGATATATTAGCAGGTGCATGGCAAGCACTTGGTAGTTGCACAGCGAGAGTGGCATTGATCTTGAATCCTAGGTTGGGGTCATCACGATCTTTGATGAGGATACAGATGCATTTCTTGCTCTTGTCAAGGACCACTTTGAGGCCAGTGCAGCAGTCTATGGGAGGGGCTTTGGCTTCACCACCAACGTAAGGAAGACAGCTAGCTAGCCCAACTAGTTTGTCAGCACATTCTTCTCTGTCTTTGGCTAAATCTGAGTTTGCAAAACCAGCCAACAGAAATAGTAGCAGTATTGTAGAGGAGAATGCTAGACCTGACACCCTTTTGGAACCCATTATTGGAGATCAAGAAAGAAAGAAACCAATAAAAGTGGAGAAGAGAAAAAGAGTTGCTGTGAGGGGAAGGGAATAGGAATATGATCGAGAGAATGGTAGTAACGAAAATGCCACTCTCCACCCTCCACTCTCCCTTTTATGCTTTGCTTTGCTTGGGAGTCGTGACTTTACTCAGTATTTATTTACGTCTGATTCTTACAAGTCTTAGTGGGGTCTACTCTATCACATGTGAACCAATGTTTTGTCTCTAATCGGCTATACCCTATGATTCTATTAGGTCGATCATCCTTGTGGCCATTATGTTTTTATCTTCCCAGTTCTTTACCCTTTACAATCAGTTTGATATGTCTTTAAAAATAAAAATTAAAGAATCAATTTTTAATATAAATTTATATAAATCACATATCTGAAATATCCACCCTTTATTTATTTATTTTTTATAAACATTCCATCCTTTATCTTTAAGACTTTATCAATGAGGAATGGGTATCGGACTCATTCATCCTTCCTCTTAGCCCTACAATACAATACATTCCAAAAAAAAAATGTATTAATATTCACCACCGTTATTTTTTAATTAAAATATTTTAATTTTTATTCAATCTACTCATAAACTCATTCTGTATTTCACGAGAAAGTTACAGTAACATACAGTTTGATTTGACATCTCTCACACATAAATTTACGGTATAAATATAATATACATATTTTAATTGTACGAGAAATATTATCCATTAATATTTGAGTAAGCTATTACTCATTAATTTTTTTTTGCCTTTGACCAATTACTTACATAATTTTGAGTAGAGGTAGTAGTTAAGCAAATTCTTCTTTAAAATAATAATTTTGAAATTCAAACTCGACATTATAAATAAAATTTGTCTCATATATCACAATTCACTTTTATTATGATCAATCACTCTTGAATATTACACACATTAATTTACATGTTTAGAGCTTTGTTTATATGTGTTGCTAACTATAGTGTCTGCAAACTAATCAATGACTACTCGTATGTAGATATAAATTAATGTGTATAAGCTACAAGCATAAATATAGTTTTCCACTAAACATTTTTAATAAATGAAAAAAATATTTTCTCAAAACTAAGATTAATTTATAAAAAAAAACAATTAATTTTTTATTTCATTAATATTATATCTACTATCGTTAATTTTTTTCAATATTACTGTTTATATATATATAATAAGAGAATTATTTATTATAAGAAGTAGGATAAGTAAATCTTAATCATTAAATCTTACATGAATAGTCAAAATTAAAATATAAATACATATCATATCTTATAATAAATATTTCTTCCACTAGATAATATACTTATATATTAAAGTAATAAGGCATTGTTTAGTATATGATATAATAAAAAGTAAGATAAAATTAAAATAAATCAATAAACTCGTATACTATCCATTATTTAGAACGTAATTATATAAGTCAATAAAAAAAGAACGTAATTGAATAAACAACTAATAATACAACTAAATACTTACTTCAAAATCTAAAGCGGTGGGGTGGTGGCTGGTAGAGTGATAGTGGTGGCCGCAGTAGCTTTTTTAGTCATGCCTTATCTTATCATTGGAATAATCTTAAGATTTTTTGAGATTTTTTTAAATGGAGTTTTCCACACCACTTGGTTACAAATAGAAGTATCGCCTTTAAATTTCTCCATACTGCTAATTCAAAACTTCTTCGAGAGAGAAGTTAGTCCATGGAATCAGTGCAAGTTTCTCCTTTGAGAATGCCATGTTCTCTTTACGTACATAAGTTTATCAGAACCTTTCAGTTGCAAATGATACAAGATAGCTGGGCTGTTGAATTGAAAAAATGACTCGGTACTGCTGCTTTAATGGCTTATGTATCATAAAAAGAAGGGTACATAAACATTAGGGATCTTAATTGGCCAGTATGTTTTGGTTGCTAAGTATGGAAGTCATTCTGAATTTCTGATACATAGCAGTTGTATAACAAGATTTTTTTTATATTTATTTTATTTGATTATATATAACCTGACAACCCGTGACAAATTGAAATTATTTTATTTTGGCTAACCCGTGATTATGTTGGATTTACCCGTGATTACCTATCTCATTTGATTGGACCCACAGAAAAACTGTTTCTGATTATGGTATATGGAAGAATTATAATATTTTTATTATAAATAATGTATATATATTTTTTATATTTTTTTAATATTATTTATTATATTTATTTTTTTATCATTTTCTCTCATTTAATCATACTCATTTAAAATGAATGTGAAAAAAAATATAAAAAAAATGATGTAAGAACATCATTTTTCTGTATGAAAACATTGGATAAGTTTGTTCAAAATAAAATTTAACTTTAAAATAAATAGGTAAAGTTATATTTATTTTATTTAATAAAATATATTATGATTTTAATTTTTAAATATTTTAAAGATAAATATAATTTTTATTTACTAATGTTAAAAATAAATCCACTTTAAATCAGGTTTTTTTTCCTTAAAACATTATACTATTTTATCGTGGGAATTGGGACTTGAGAGTTAGTTGATAGCCACAAATTCATTTTCCTCTTTGACTTTACACTAGTAATTAGTAAACAAAAAACCTTGAAGGATTGAATCATCCTCTAGCTCAATTCATAACTTCGTAGATAGTCAATGTTTGTTTGGGATTTGCTTTTTTATCATGCTACTTTATATTTCATTTTTATGGAGGTGGCTCCAACTTTTTAGGCTCCGTTTAACATAGGTCTATCCATAGACTTATTATTATTTGTAGTTGTAATTAGATAGGAATAATTTTAGATAAAAATAGTGTAAATTGATTATCTATTCAGTAGGTAGTAGGTCAATAGTCAATAGAGCAACGAACCTAAATCTGCCTCCACCTTTGCCGCCGCCCCAGCTACCAAGAAATCCGTCAACAGTTGCCTCTGTTTCAACGACCCATCACCACACCTAAACCTCCTCCAGCACCGTCAACCAGCACCCAAACCGAACCCAGAATCACAAGCCATTAAAGCAGCACCACCAAATTCGGAATCCACCGGCTCCGCGATGACCCAGCCACAGCGCCACCACCGGAACCGCCCTTGCTGACACGGAAACCCCAAACCCCAAGCCCCGACGGTCTCCTCCTTTGCTGCTGCCGCTGTGGTGGGTTGTGAACCCCTTTCCGTTTTCATCTATTTGAGGAAGTCCTTTTCCCCCTCTTCGATTTCGGTGGTGTTGGGCTCACTTGCTGCGGCTAGCGGTGGTTGGAGTAGTTTGTAACCTTTAGTCATTTAGCTGCGCTTTATGTTCATCGCGGTTTCTATTCGTTTAGCCGCGTTTTTTAACTGCGGTTAAAAGAACCAAATATATATATATATGTGTGTGTGTGTGTATTTGTTTAATTTTAAAATTTCTCATCCCAGGTTTAAAACTTGAAACATCAATGATCCCACACCATTATAAATAAAGGAAAACGTTTTTCGTCCAACCAAAATACTCCAACTTTCCTTTACCCTATATATTTGTTTAACTTTTTCAGTATGTCAATATTTTCAAAGTTTTTCATTTTTTGATTAACCACTTATTCGTATTAACCATTTAATTTTCCGTTTTTCATTTCTCGCTTTTGATTCACCGTAAACTGATCTTGATTAACCACATTCTTAACGTATTAACCATTTAATTTCTCGCTTCTCATTTCCTACTTGGATTCACCGTAAACTAATATTGATTAACCACTTATTCTTAACGTATTAACTATTTACTCATTATTGAGAACTCTTTCTTGGATTTACTAAAAACATATCTTGATTAACCACTTATTCCTAATGTATTAAACTTATTCATTATTGAACTCTTCTCAGATTCACCAGAAATTGATATAGATTAACCACTTATTTGAAGGTATTAAATAAATTTATACTTGATTAACCACTTATTCCTAACGTATTAAACTTACTTATTTGAATGTATTAATAAACTTATCTTGATTAACCACTTATTCATAACGTATTAACCACTTATTCTTAACGTGAACAGTTTCATATTTTAAATTTCAAATGATGACACGTGACATATGATAGACAAAAATTAGAGTCTTTTAGTTGAACAAATAGCGCGACCGATAAATAAAAGCCACCAACTCTTTATAATAAAATAAAAATACGAAAAGACTTGAAAAGAATTCAGACAACTTTAATTAAATAAATTTATTGTGTGACCCACCCTCAGTGTATAAAGAAATTTTGTATGTGCCAAGTGCATTGTGGTGGGCTTTGACAATAATTGTCTTGTCACTAAACAATTATACGACAAGATTTCAAGGTGAGAAAAATACCCAAAAATAATAATTAAATTTCAAGGTGAAAGTTGGAAATTTGTTATATTTTATTTTCAAAATGTTAACATCGTTAGTTTAATGGTCTCTCGAAATAGTTTTAATTTATTTATTCTAGGAAAGAATAAAAAAAAAAGTGATGATGTTGAAAGTGTTCAAAACTTACAGTGAAGGCTGAGTGAAGGTCACCCTCTATTGCAAGAAAAATCGAGATGGAGTAAGACGGGAATGAATCTTTTAATGTGTGTGAAGAGAAAAATAAATATAAAAACTTTAAATGGATAGAATTTTCTCAAAATTTATGAAACTATATTTATGGTATTTGTATTTATTTCACAATTCACATTGACATGTAAAAAATAGTAAAATACACATGAAAAGATTCATTCTCATAGTAAGACATACTTGTAAGGAGAGAATAATGAAGGTTCTCAAAAGTGCACTTCTTCCATGAGCAACCAGCCTCCAAATTATCAATGTACATGGCTGCTATGGATACAAGATTCTTTAGACTACAGGTTTAGTCACCAGGGTCCCCAGTAACATGGGACCAAATGAGATAAGTTGTTATTATTATGGTGATAAAAAGATTAGATATTAATAACAAAAGATGTATGACACAGCAGGTATCGTAACAGCATTAATCAAATCGAGCTTAAATTGCAACATAGTTTATGTGAAAAATCCAAATGATATGTGATTACATAAAATGGAGAAATGACTATATTCTGGTAAAGACTCATAAAACTCAATTCCTAATCAAGCATTGGTAATGGGTATGCAGAAAAGAAAGGACAAATAAAAAAGGAATACAATTAGAAATTACGTGATTTTAAAACCATGCCCATTATTAACCTATGAAATTAGTATCGCGTCTGTCTGCCAATAACTGCAGTCATAACTTAAATTTTCTCTTTTTCATTGTTACATATCTGTAGCCCTATCCAATTTCCTCATTTTCCAGGATTACCTTTCTGCTGTGGAGGTGCAACAGAAGTGGGTGAAAAGGGATCATAAATCTGGTCCGCAGGATATGCCGGCTTACCAGAAGCCATGGAGTGATTGCTGCTAAACTTCTGATTCAGAGGCATGGGAATATCTGGCCGTGTTCTCTGAGCAGGATAATTTTGTCGAATGTGCATGCTTCTTGGGACACCAGGACTGGGCAAATTTGGCATTTGAGGGGCAGAAATGAAGTTCTTCATACCCATTTGTGGGACTGCAGATCTAGGTGCAGGTTGACCAGCATATGGGAATGCAGTGTGTCTGGGTGGAATTGAGACAGAACCTGATCTTCCCCCAAAGGTAACAGCAGAAACATGAGCTTGAGTTTGATCCACATGGTTGGGGACTTGTGTCCTTGGAAAGATTTGAGTAATAGGTTGATCAGGCATAGCAAACCCAAATGCTGGTGGCCGTGGACCAGAAGGTGGCTCTTGTGTACCACCCTGAGTAGTAGCTTGACTGTTTGGTCTGGAAACCACTTGACAGTCTGCATTGGGCCGCTGTGATTGAAATGTAAAATTTCCAGAATTTGAAGTTGTCAAGACTGGTGGTTTTACATGAGTGTGATAAGGAGAAACTCCAGAAGCAGAATTAGGTATTCCTGATTGCTTAGGTAATGGAAGTGAAGGGGATATTCCAGGCGAAGGGAATGAAACTGGTCCTGATAAATGGTTTACAGATGAATGAGTAGGTGGTGCAGGTATCGGTAAAGGCATTGGTCCCAAAGATGATGGCTGTCCAGGGGAAATTCCTGCTTGATGTGGAGGAAAACTTGCAGATCTTGGCGTCATTGACATATTTGACTGTGGTGGCTTAAATGCAACATCTGGTTGTGGATGTAGATACACAGGTCTTGTAGGTGGAACCCCAGGTGAAGCCGTCGGCCCTATATTGCTGAGGCCTACAGACACTTGAACAGTGACAGGTGCTCCATTATGCCCAGAAGAGACCCCAAGTAGGGTCAATGGGGGGTTAGGTATTGGTGCTGGTGATATACCAGGCATAGGTTGAGGCATCGAAGACATTGAGGTCTGGAGTTGTCCTACCGGTGTTGGTTGGCTTAAAGTAACTGGAAATGAAAGTGAAGCATTTGTTGGAGCTGACAAATTCTGTACAGATATTATAGAAGGATTTCTCGGTGGCCCAATGTGACCAAAAGGACTTGCCTGAGTCATATGTGAATGCTGTAAAATCTGTCTTGGTGGTGGTGCTTGCATAGAAACATGTTGATTTGGAATAATCGGGTGGAATCCAGCAACAGGTACAGGTTGAGCACCAAAAGTTGAACCCATGTTTGAAGGATTCATTGTTTGTGATGGAAAATGGGATGTTCTAGCAAGACCTGATGGATATGAAGGGGCTATATTGCCAGAAGAAGTAAATACAAGGGTATGAAATGGCGCTGAAAACCATGGACTGGAGTATTGAAAGTGATCTCCATGCATTTGTGTAACAGCTACTGGTTGCACCACAGCCTGGTTTTCCAGAGCCAGAGAAACTGCATGAGAAGGGCGGCCATTTTGGCTTTGACTCGGAACATTAGTGCTATCCCCAGAAACTGATACAGAGGGTGTGGAACCAGCAGCTAAATTCCCCTGAATAAAAGACAGCAATAATTACAACAATAATTAAAATGCCAGAAGGAATAACATCATTATACAAATAGCTAAAAAAAAAGTTTTACAACATAACTGAGCCAGCCATAAATCATAAAGCTTGTCACATTGCGTAAAATGATAAACTCACAGTTATAGAGGTAATTAGTAGTTCAATGATAGACACTGCTGCATCCACTTTATCAAAACTATCAGCTGATATAGTAACATGCATCTCTTTGTAACCGCATTGGATATCAGTTCCTGGTTTAATTTCACCCTGAAAATGAGATAGTTAACTGAATGGAAAACAGAAAGCAAATGCAAACAATTATAGTTCTTTCCTGACAAAATCAAGTTTAAGTATTTCAAAATGATTCAGGCAGAATAAAAGCCACTTAATATTATTAAGGAACTTACTTTCTCTCCTGTCTCTGCTTTGGTTCCATGAACTTTTATCTTGGCACCAGTTTCCTGATATGCATATATCAAAGATAAATTTTTAAAAAAAAATGAACAGAATTTAATTTAGTAATTTCAATCAGCAAATAGAGCTTGCTGACTGCAAATCACCAGACATAGACACCAACACAATGGTCTTACCTTTTCTAGTCGCTTTTGATTATCACCTTCAGGCCCATATATTAGACCAATAAAATTGTACCCAGGATATTCTTGGACCTGTAAAGATGGTATTGCATATAAGAGCTTTCATTGTATTCCAGAACTTCAGGTTTAGATAACTTAAAAGATGGCTTTTTTTTTTAAAACTATAACAGATCATTCATAAAATTAAATAACAAAAAAGGGATACCAAAGTTTGGCATTAATATATCAGAAGCAAAAGAGATTGAGTCATTTTACGTTCTTACTCTGCAGAGCAATCACTATCCTACTAATATATTGCAATCTAGACTGGGTATTAGTGTGACTCAATTGTGAAGCTCAATTCACCGGTACATCTTATACTACAACATAGTTTTAAACTTTCTCTCTAGAATATGAGGACCCCTGACAACATGAACCTTCAGGAAATCAGCCATGGAAAATGGATGAGAAAATAATTTCTATTTCTTTTTCTTTTTTTTCTTAAGTTGTACACAAAATGCATATGAAGATACTCACACACAGATGTTCACCAAATGATTTTTTTTTCCAGGTTTCCTCCTTGGTGGACATGTAAAGACTAAAGAGATTGGAGAGCTATTCTGTAATTTGCATTAATGGTTTTATTTGTTTACTATTTTGTTTAACGAGGCTATCTTAACCTCCTCCTCCTTTATAATTAATTTTTTTCTTTTAAATCTTTTTAAAAAAAGTCAGTGCAAGTTCAATCTCTATTATAAATTTTTTGACAATAGAATTCTGCAATTGATTTTATCTCTCATATTCCTTTTTTCTGGAAAAGAAAAAACTCTGGAAATACTGGTAAGTTAATTAATGCTCCTCTCATGCTCAAGTCAAATACCATGAACCTTCAAGTCAAACCCAACTCATTAACTATCTCAATGACAGATTGAAATCATATTAATGCTAATCTCCTGAAAATTGGCTCACCACCTCACAACATAAAGAAACTACGTTGCAAGGATAGGGGTACAGTACTGGTACCTAGTACGGATATGGGTACAGGGTACAGCAATTTTCAAAATTTTAAGATATGGGTACGTTTATATATATATATATATATATATATAAGAAACTGAAATTTTATAGAATAAAATAAGACATTATGACAAAATAACAAAAAAATAAAACACAAACTTCAACAGAAACAAATAACACCCAAAATATTTAGAAAGAAATGTTGCTAAACAACGCAAGGAAGAAGCTAAGAACAGAAACGTTGAGAAGCAAAAGCACCCAAAATATTTTTAAAAAAAATATTACTGTGCAGACCAGTAAGAACAGAAACAAGGAGAACAGATTCATAATGATTTGGGTTGGGGCTGTCGAAGGAGTGAACGACAGAACAGAATTGCTGGACGGCTGGAGAGAAATCGCCCGACACCACTGTGTCACCAACATCTCCACCATGCGTCACCCCCGCACGCCATCACTGCATCAGCTGTCGAGGGACGAATGGGGAGGGTGAAGGTCTGGCTGACAGGGCTGAGTCCAGAAACATGAAAATGAGAAAGAGGGAAGGGGAATTTTGTGACCTAGCATGGAAAACAACATTTCTGGGCAAAATTATCCGAGCCAGTACCTGAGCTGCACCCAAGCCGTACTCATTTCCAAAAAAAAAAAACTGAAAAAAAAAAACAGAAAAAATAGTACATAGGTACGTACCCAGCCGTACCCGTACCAGGTACCGGTACACCCAACCAAACAGCATACCCATGCTTCAGAGAATATTATGAGGCCCACAAAATCTCAATCACACCCTTAGTGATAATATGGATTTGACAAGGCCTGGAAAAACTCAAAATATCGCTATTAATCAATTACAGGAAAAGGTCTCTACAAAACATGCCAGATGCACAAAAAATTATGTTGAACTCTAAATCCATGAATTATATCTTTATTTTTCATAACTACAACAAGTTTACAACGAAATTTAAATAGTACAGAATTAGGTCTAGCAGAATTTTAGAATCAATACTTACAGGCATAGGAACGCTGGCCTCTTTTAACAACGGTTTAAAACCAGGTGGAGGCTTGTAACTAGGATCTAATTTTATTATTTCACCTGGATATGATTAAGATCAAGATCATTATGGAATAAGCAGCCTATAAGAGTTAAAAGGGAGGAAGAAAAAGGAAAGATATACTTCAAGGAGTACAAACCTATTGCTTCTCTCTTTTCAAGTTCGAGTATTTCTGACTTCTAAGATCCATAAATCAACATCAGTAGTTTATTTAAGAATAAACAGACAGCATGAAAAAAATAACAAGTAATAAAAATTAAAAGGAACAGTGTCAATTGTTGTTAACCTTGCTGTTAATTTGAGGGGCAGAGTTGCTTTGATCTGGATTCTCAGCAACTAATGGTAAGTGCTGAGTGTTCCCAACCTCCAAATTTTCTGATTCCAACTGCTTTGTAATTTGATCCACTCGAATCTACAAAACGTGTCCAACAACAGAGACAGCAGTATCACTTATTGAAACCTTGGAAACAAGAGCTTCCTATGCAAATATGCAAATTATTAGCATAGATGCACACAGAGTAGCACCCAACTTATAAGGGAATTTTAATAGCTTCTAGCTAAGAATGACATGTTCCATTCCACCCCAAAGTCTGGCAATGATACTTCTTTACTAATCTCAATCCAATGATTTTCATATAAGTAAAATGTTTACTACATATCTCACAATATGCAATGTCAGGGATTCGAGGCCGTGGGAAAGCACTTGTGGGGAGGGGAAGCCTCAATACTCTAAGAGAGGATTAGTCTCACACCCAAAGGGTGTGGGGAAACCTCATAAGACACACATACACACACACAAAAAGAGGATAAGGACTAGTAAGTTAGTAACACATGACTGTTTTAATCAAAACTTATACAATAACAACAGCAACAAAGCCTTTTCTCATTAGGAGGAGTCAGCTACATGAATCAAACGATGCCATTGTACACTGTCATAAACCATGTCTTTAGAAAAATTATTTAAATCTAAGTCCTTTTAAAATAAAAACTCATAAAGAAATAAAAATCTTAATCTTATAATGGAATATTTTCAAGAAAATGATAATGGAATAATAAGAAAAAAAAGAACAATTATAGTAGTAGAAATAACAATGGAGTATTATTTGAAAGGATTCCGGAAAACACCTGTAAAGCTAAAGCCTTTCCCCTCCTGACAGCTGCATCCTGTGTCAGATCAGGTCCCCATTTTGTTTTCCTCTCAATTTGTTTTGAACTTTCTTCATTGATGGCTCCAGTGACCCCATGTTTTTTAGCCCCTTGGAAAATGGGAACCAATGACCCTGATAATTTGTTTTTAGGGATGACAAATCCAGATTTGGCAGAAAATATAGAGATCTTTTGGCTACTAGTAGGTGCTGCAGATGAAGCTCCAGACATCTTGTGAGGTTCAGGAGCAGATGTTAAATCAAACTTTGCACTCATTATCTTATCCAGTCACTTTGCACATGAGGCAAATGTGCAAAAGATGAGTGGCAAGAGTGGAGTCAATCTGCAAATATCACCATATTATTTGTCATCAGCTGTTGATACATAGAGAAATACCTTTATTATATGACTTGCGATTCAGAAGAGCATATATTCCCTTATGTAGAATCATAAGGAGATATTTGTATTCTTAATGTCTAGATTCTTATTGAGAGTGCTTTGTTCAAAATTAGAAAGTGCTTACATTTCTTTGTTATATGAAAATGTTTAAGATCTTGTTTAGCACTTAGCATCTTTTCTTAAGGTTTTTCTTCCTGGATAGAAGACTCTTCTCTCGAGATTGTTACAACTCCATCTTATTGAATTTCTCACATTTTGCTTCCTTCTAATTCCAAGACTTTCAGAGATATATTCAATTACATCTTTCCTTTTATTTCCAGCCACAATTCATCCTATCTGTAAGGCAGATGACAAAAAAATAGCAGTCGAGTGACTCTAGGCCAGAAACTTGTAACTGCAGAGTTCAAATGCCCCTTTCCATCACCAAGCCGTACATACCCTACTATCCTGCTATCCTAGCAGCCAATTAGTTCATGTGGATGTTTCTAGCTATAGATTTTGACCTGAAATTAGGTTCCTCCACATTATTAATAAACAAAAATAACTACCCAAATATATTTTGCATGAAAAACATCTACGAAGAACCCTAAACCAGAAACAGCCCTTTGAAAGGCCAAATTATAGAAACCAATTCACCAATAGCCATTAGTCAAAAGAACCAACACAAATCATGACATTATGCAGGAGAAGCAAAAAGAGAAAAATCAACATCCACAGTTCTAGTAACATGGTACAGAAAACAGACTACAGAAGTTTAAGACCCAATGACCACCCACCACATTAAAAACAGTGGACTCAAGTCTAACAACAAAAAATATGTCCTATTCCTCATGCTGTGAAAACATAGCAAATAATAATACATTTCTTTTAGAAGAAAAAGAAACAATAGCAAAAATCTACAAAACTTGTGGATGCCAAATATGCTAAGAGGAAAATTATTCTGCATGAATACAACCTCAAATAGAAGGGCATAACCATAATTGTGAATTTCAGATTCTTATTAAATGTCCAGCAAAGCAGAGCAGACAATATCCCACCACTATGAAGTATGAACAGAGTAAGACTAGATGAAAGATGAAAGAAAGCATCCAGCCCCCAATACACAAATGAAGAGGACGTTCATGTTCCAACGACAACGACAACAGGCTCTCCTTCATCAATGATCATTCCATTTCCATACAACTACAATACAAGAAGCCATAATTTGCTGTTTGTCTTTTCTTTAGCAATTACATGAACATCACAAAACAACACTTAGAATAAAAAGGCGTCTGCTGAGGGTCGAATAATTAAAATTAAAAAGAAAAAAAATACGAATGTAGATTGCTAGCAGTATAAACTTGAATTCAAACATACATGAAATGACTAAATAAGAAAAATAAATAAAAATAAATAGCAAAGGACGCATAAAACCCAAATAAAACAAAATGAAAAGGGGTAATCGAGAAGAAGACATGAGAATTTAGTGAGTGTGAGTGTAAGTGTGACCTAAACAAAAGGAATTAGGAATTGAAATGGAAATGGAAAAGAAAAAGCGAACCTGTTACTGTTAGTTTATTGTTTAAGCGAAGCGAAAGGGGGCAGGGAGGTGAATGCCGCTAACGATGAATCTGAATGGCCTTTGCCTGCTAGTGATAACCGATGATATGGGGAAGGCTGGAAGGGAAGGGAACTTCACAAGTTTGGAACTTCGCAGCGGTTAAAATTAAAAAGGAAAATGGAAGATATTACAAAACCCTCTCTTCTCTACCCTCCTACTTGTAGCTCTATAGTTTTCACTACTGTATTATTAATAATGTAATTTGTGACCTAACTATTCTTAAATTATTTGAGTTTGTCGTTAAATATTTATTTAATTATTTAATTAAATTTATTTATTTAACTAAATAAATAAGTCTAAGTTTTAATTTAAACTCAATTACATATATGACTTAAGTTAAATTTTATAAACTTTGACATTAAAAATTGTGAATGACTCAATTATATATTCTAAAAATTTGTCAATATATATATATTCATTAATGTAGTCAAGTCTCACTCCAAAGCAATGGGGCTGATGAGTTTCCAAATTTGTTGCCTTTTAATGTGCACAGATACTCTTTTTCCAACAGTATTGTGGTATTGATCACCTGCACGTAGTTCCAATTACCTTGATTTTGAAGGTGCTCCTTTATCTAGTAGTATTGACTATTGACTACTTGAATAAATTTAATAATTTCCATCGACTACATTCATTTATCAAAGCCAAAAGGGTGATCATTTCTCAATTTAGTCCAAAATAGACAAAATAAATCATGAAATGGTCCAAAAACAAAAAAATCAAATGGTCCCAATTTCTCTTTCTTCTCATCTTGAAATTGTCCCATTGACAACTAATTAAGTAGAAAAAGAAGAAGATGAATTGAGCATGTAAAAGAGAGAAAAAAAGAGATGGAAAAAAAGCTCTGAATTAAGCTCAGTTTTCTACATCAGCAGGTAAAAAAAGTTGAATATACAATGCATGGGTGCATCATACAAATACATCTAAAAGATCATATTTATGACATTGCATAAAGTCTACAATAAATTATATTGAATAATGATGCTTTAAGACCACATCAAAAGAATAATATAATTTGAAATTAAGGTAAAAGATAGCTTATCTTATCAAAGTTTGAAACTCAAGAACTACAATTTACTTGTTGGATTTCTAGGGTAGAGGGAAGAGGTTAAAATCATAAAGGCCAGAGTTTGGGTAGCTCACATCTATAAAACACAACTTCCTTTATGCGATGACGCTGGTGTTAGAGGAGGGATAAGGTTGAAAATAATTTTTTTTATAGGAAGTATTTTGATCATTTGGCTTATATATGTAAAAAAAAAAGAAATCAAAGTTTTAAAACAGAGGAAGAATGAGAAATAGAGATGTTTCTCATCCTTTGTTTCTCGTCTCTCCCCCTTTCTCCACCAAAATTTCATCCTTCTCCCATTTTAGCACCAAATCCTTACATCTACTTGCACCAAGAGCTTGAGGTAAGTTTCTACTATTTTATTCTTGTTTGCTTTGTACCAAATCTCATTTCTCTCAAGTTGTGTTATCTCAAATAAAATGGTAGGTGAGTGTATTTTAGGGCTTTGAAGTAGAAATCTAAGAGTGTGGAAGGTTAGTTCTAGTAAGTGGTAACGAGAAAACCACACATTGATTTTTTCTTCTTTTTCTCGTGAGATTCTTGAAAACTCTAAGCCCTATAATTAGGGATTTTAACTAATCTCTTTGCCCCTTTGTTAGTTTAACTCTAAATGAAATTTCTAGAGCATTATCAATTGCAAATTATAATTATAGTGTACTTATTTTATTTATTCATGATGCTTGTGTTTTAAATTCCTAATAACTAGTGGGTAACTCTAAATTTTAAAGAAAAAATGCTCTTCTTTCAGGTTGCTTCTTAATGTAAGTCATTGTTTCATTTATTTTGACTTGTCAAATTATTTGTTTATGGTCAAATTCAATGGACACTACATAGCTTGCTCCTCCAAGTGTCGTACGAACCGATTGAGTTGGTTCTTCATATTGTGAGTGGATAGTTTACACTGTGACATATTTTGAAATTTAAACTTCTTGGCATGTATTTATATCTATTCTAATAGCTTTGATTATAACCTCAAACTTTATATTATGGGAAACAGAACTGTTAAGTTAACCTAAGATGGTTTTGAATTTTTGTTATAAGAATTGAGCTATATGGGTTGAGTGTTAAAATTCTACCTGTCGTGGCGAAGAGATATAACAGTGTGTGTTCTGTCTGCCGTGGCTAAGAGATATAACGGCGTCCGTCCTGCTTGCTGTGGAGAAGAGATATAACGGTGTGTGTTTCGCCTGCCGTGGCGAAGAGATATAACGGCGAGTGTTCCGCTTGCCGTAGCGAAGAGATATAACGGTGTGTGTTCCGCCTGCCGTGGCGAAGAGATATAACGACATGTGTTCTGCATGCCGTGGCGAAGAGATATAATGGCATGTGTTCCATCTGTCATGGCGAAGAGATGTAACAGCTGTTGTGTATAAAATAAACGTAGAGATTTTGTTTAAGATATGAGATGAGATTTGATAAGTATAGTTGAATTCTTTTACGATTGTAAATTTATTTCTGGAAAGGAAAGCACGTGATAAGAAATTTTATTTATAAGCTTCATTTATTTGATTTTTGTGTGTTGAGTTATTTTGTAAAGCTTAAATATATATATATTTTTTGCTCTTACTGGCTTTCCTTTCTTATTCACTATGCTTATTATGCTCTTACTGAGTCTATGTGACTCACCATTTCTTTTTCCCTTCAGATTTGTAGGTTATTGAGTAGGGAATTCCTGAGATTTGCTATTCTGCCCAAGAGTATTTGTCTTTTGGGTAGGCCTTCATTGTCATTGTTGGCTAGTGTTGCATGTCGACTCTAGTATTTTGCAGTTATAGGAGATAAAGTTTATTTCCTTCTTTTGATGTATATATATGTAAACGTAAAATCTTGATATATCCCTTCTATATAGCTAGCTCATCTTATTCTTAGGATTGATACTAGATGCTTATGTTGGTGATGGATATGGATATATATATTACTGACCAGGTCTAAATGCACTGTGTGATTTGTTCAATTTTTAGAGGAGACTCTATTAGATATTTAATAGCCCTAATTGAAGTTACAAATTATTTTTCTTTAATTGATGTTGTATGGTTAGACTTATCAGGCTAGTTGAGTACTGAGTATCACTAGCTTGTGCACTGGTCACGACCTAAGATGGGTCGTGACAAAGTTGGTATCAGAGCTTTGGGTTTGTAGGTCCTAATAGCTACAAAATATGGGTAATTGTAGAATCTTGCTTGTAATCTGTGTACCTGGGCACAACTTACATGCAAGAAGTTATGATCACCCACTTATTAAACTGGAGTCTCTTATTCAAGTTGTTGTGTTTAGTTTTAGCCTTATCTCTACAGCTTTCCATAATATGTTTATCTTTTGTCTAATTATGATTTCTTGTCCTAGGTGAGGATGTCACCCAGACGAGAAGCTGCTGATGAGGCATCTACTCAACCTCATAAAGCACCCCTAAGACGCGGAGGGGTTGATAGGGTGCCTAATGTTGAGATTCCTAGGGCTAGACATGGTAACCCCACCGTAGCTCAATTAGCTGCTGAGATACAGGATATGCACCAGGCTATACGGCAGTTGGTAGATGTTGTTGGTGTAGCCAGACTCATGTGGTTTCAGAGACTAATCCAGAGGCTGGGTCGAGCTAGCAACAGTTAGTACCCCATAAGGGAGCTGAGGTTTCTCTTACTGCATTTACAAAGCTTAATCCTCATGTATTTAGTGGTTCAGATGGCAACGACGACCCTCAGATTTTAATTAATGAAGTGACTTGGATATGTAGAGGCTTGGGTTGTTCTCTAGCCAGAATGGTTGAGTTAGCGGCATTTCGACTACGTGACGTGGCTAGGGGATGGTATGAGACCATGTTCAATGCTAGGCCAGCAGGTTCACCCCTTTTGGTTTGGGATGTATTTGTTCGATTGTTCTTAACTCATTTTTTACCACAGAGTGTCTGAGATGGAAGAGCCCGAGAGTTTGAGACCTTTGTACAGACAGAGCAGATGTCAGTAATGGATTATAGCATTCAGTTCATACGACTCTCCAAGTATGCACCTCACTTGGTATCCATGGAGGAGCTACGCATACAACGGTTTATTGAGGGCCTGAAAGGTTATTTATTCAGTTGCAGAGTATGATGGTATGACTTATGACCAGGCCTTGAATAAGGCTCTGACGATTGAGCGTGGGAACAAAGATAGGGGTGGGACTTCTCGTGACTCGCGTAAGAGGTCACGCTCTAATACATCGCGTGGTGGCCATTAGGATCATGGTGGCAGAGGTTCTAGAGATGATGTTGTTCAGGGCCGTCGAGGACAGCAAGGGGGTCGACAGTCATTGAGCACTCATGGTAGCTAGACAGCTAGCACAGCTCATAGCCGAGGTGTTTCACAACATCAGAGGCAAGGTTCAAGGGGGTGTTATCATTGTGGTCAGATGGGACACTTTGTGAGAAACTGCCCTATATTATATTATCAGCCTTCTTCTAGTAGAGCTTCAGCACCAGTGGCTCTAGTAAGACAGTTTGGTAGTCCAGGGATCCGAGGATCTGGTAGTGCTCAGGAAAGTAGTAGAGGACCAGGAGGTAGAGGTCAGAGACAGGTTAGTAGAGGACAGGGACAGGATGGTAAAGGACAGGCTCGTGTGTTTGCCTTGACTTGTCAAGATGCTCAGGCATCTAATGCTATTGTGACAGGTATACTCTTAGTGTGCTCACAAGATGCACATTTTCTATTTGACTCTGGAGCTACGCATTCCTTTGTATCACATTTCTTTGCTTCTTATTTTAGGAAGGATCTTTTATCTCTAAGTGAGCCTTTGATAGTAGCTACACCTATGGGTGATTCTTTGTCAGCTAACTTAGTGTATAGATATTGTGATATTTTGGTGGGAGATAGGCTTTTGTTATTAGATTTGATAGTGTTGGTTATGATAGATTTTGACGTAATACTAGGCATGGACTGGTTGGCTTCTTGTTATGCTACCTTATATTGCTATAGTAAGGTGGTGAAGTTCAGTACGCTAGAGGAATCAATTTTCATATTTCAAGGTGATCAGAATTAGTCATCAAGTAACCTGATTTCATCTATTGTGGCTCAAAGATTGTTGAGAAAAGATCGTTATGGTTACTTAGCCATGTTGAAAGACACTAATATGTCAAAAGTAAGCTTGGAGCAGGTTCCAGTGGTGTGTGAGTACCCTGATGTCTTTCCTAAAGAGTTACCAGGGTTATCGCCTGACAGAGAGATAAAGTTTTATATAGATTTGATTCCAAATACTCAACCAATATCTATACCCCCATATCAGATGGCTCCAACCGAGCTTAAGGAGTTAAAGGAACAATTGGAGGATCTACTTGATAAGGGTTTCATCTGTCCTAGTTGTTCTCCATGGGGTGCACCAGTGTTGTTTATAAAGAAAAAAATGGTTCCCTTCGCTTGTGTACTGACTATAGGCAGTTGAATAAGGTGACGGTGAAGAATAAGTACCCCCTTCCTCGCATTGATGACCTATTTGATCAGCTTCAAGGAACCCAATGTTTCTCAAAGATTGATTTACGATCGAGGTACCATCAACTGAAGATAAGAAGTAAGGACGTTCCTAAGACAGCTTTTCGCACCCGCTATGGTCACTATGAATTTTTGGTTATGTCCTTTGGTCTTCAAGCTATTTTTGGACTACTTTGTGATACTATTCATTGATGACATCCTAGTGTATTCCAAGAGCAAGGAGGAACATGAGCAACACTTGCGGCTAACCTTACAAACATTGAGAAAGCATAAGCTATATGCCAAATTCTCTAAATGCGAGTTTTGGTTAGATAATGTGGCTTTCTTAGGACATGTAGTGTCTAAGGATGGAATAAGCGTGGATCCAAAAAAGGTTGAAGCAGTTCAGAGTTGGCCAAGACCCACATCGGTAACTGAGATTCGTACTTTTCTTGGACTAGCCGGGTATTACCGTCAATTTGTCAAGAATTTCTCCAAGCTTGCAGCTCCTTTGACTAGGTTGACACAAAAGCAAGCTAAGTTTCAGTGAACTGATGCATGTGGGTAGAGTTTCCGACACCTAAAGGATTGTTTGACCTCAGCCCCAGTCTTAGCATTACCTTCTAGTGGTAGTGGGTATGTAGTTTATTGTGATGCTTCTACAGTTAGTCTTGGATGCGTGTTAATGCAACATGGGAGAGTTATTGCTTATACTTCTAGGCAGCTCAAGAAGCATGAGCAGAATTATCCTACACATGACTTGGAGATGACGGCAGTGATATTTGCCCTCAAGATTTGGAAGCACTACTTATATGGTGAGACATGTGAAATCTACACTGATCATAAAAGTCTTAAGTATATCTTTCAGCAGAGGAATTTGAACCTACGGCAAAGAAGGTGGATGGATCTCTTAAAAGATTATGATTGCACGATCTTGTATCACCCAAGGAAGGTAAATGTGGTCGCTGATGCTTTGAGCATAAAGTCTATGAGTAGCTTTGCACATATAGTTGACGTTAAAAGACCAATAATGAAAGAGTTTCAAGATCTTATAGATAGTGGAGTGCAATTTGAGGTCACAGGCTTGGAGTCATTACTAGCTCATTTTCAGGTTCGTTCTACTTTGGTGGATAGTATTAAGGCGACATAAAGTCAAGATCCTCATTTAAAGAAAATCATGGGAGAGGTTCGAGAAGGCAAGACTTCTGAAATGGTGGTTGACTCTGAGGGTGTTTTACGTGTTGGCACTCGCTTATCTGTCCCTAATATAGGGGATTTGAGAAAGAAGATTTTAGAATAAGCTCATCATTCTTCCTATACTATTCATTCAGGTTCCACAAAGATGTATCAAGATTTGAAAGAATTATACTGGTGGGAAGGAATGAAGAAGGATATAGTAGAATTTGTATCTAGGTGCTAAGTATGTTAGCAGGTGAAAGCTAAGCATCAAAAACCTGCAGGTTTGGTTCAATAGATTGATATTCCAGAGTGAAAATGGAAGAGGATCACTATGGATTTTGTGATGGGGTTGCCTAAAACCTCAAAGGGTTATGACTCAGTTTGGGTAATTGTGGATCAGTTGACTAAGTCTGCACACTTCTTGCCTGTAAAAACTACTTATACAGCGGTTCAGTATGCTAAGCTCTATTTAGAGAAGATAATATCTTTGCATGGAGTACCATTGTCTATCATTTCTAATCGAGGCCCTCAGTTCACAGCTCAGTTTTGGAGATCTTTTCAAACTGCTCTGGGAACACAATTGGACTTGAGCACTACCTTTCACCCACAAACTGATGGTCAGTCTGAGAGGACTATATAGATTTTGGAAGATATGCTTCGCGCTTGTGTGTTAGACTTTGGAGGGAGTTGGGATCACTACCTACCTTTGATGGAGTTTGCTTATAATAATAGTTATCAATCTAGTATTCAGATGACACTTTTTGAGGCCTTATATGGGAGGCGTTGTAGGTTCCCTTTGGTTTGAGGTTGGAGAATTTAGACTTGTGGATCCAAACTTAATTCAAGAAGTTGTTGAGAAAGTTCAATTAATTTGAGATCGCCTAGTAACTGCTCAGAGTAGACAAAAGTCTTATTCGGATCAGAGGCGTCAACCTTTGGAGTTTGGTGTGGGAGAACATGTGTTTCTACGTGTTTCTCCTATGAAGGGTATTATGAGGTTTGGTAGAAAAAGTAAGTTAAGTCTGAGTTTCATAGGACCATTTGAGATTCTGGAGAGGGTCGGGCAGATGGCTTATCGCTTAGCCATTCCCTCTAGTCTTTCAGGAGTTCACCTAGTTTTTCATGTTTTTATGCTTCGAAAATATGTTTATGATCCATCTCATGTCATTCAACACCAAGCGGTTCAACTGGATGAAAATCTTAGTTATGTTGAGCAACTTGGGGCTATAGTAGATAGACGAGTAAAACGCTTATGCTCCAAAGAAGTTGCTTATGTTAAGGTTGTTTAGTGGGGACCATCTGGTGAAGAGATGACGTGGAAGCCTGAGATGGTGATGCGTGACACGTATCTGCACCTCTTTGATATACAAGGTTAGTAAAAAAAAAAATCGAGGACGAATTTCATTTAAGGGGAGAAGATTGTGATGACGCTAGTGTTAAAGGAGGGATATGGTTGAAAATAAATTTTCTTATAAGGGGTATTTTGGTCATTTGACCTATATATGTAAAAAAAAAAAAGAAATCAAAGTTTTAAAACGGAGGAAGAATGAGAAACAGAGAGGTTTCTCGTCCTCTGTTTTTCTTCTCTCCCCCTTTCTCCCCTAAATTTTCATCCTTCCCCCATTTTAGCACCAAATCCTTGCATCCACTTGCATCAAGAGCTTGAGGTAAGGTTCTACTATTTTATTCTTATTTGCTTTGTACCAAATCTCATTTCCCTTAAGTTTTGTTATCTCAAATAAAATGGCAGGTAAGTGTATTTTGGGGCTTTGAAGTAGAAATCTAAGAGTGTGGAAGGTTGGTTCTAGTAAGTGGTAATGAGAAAACCACACATTAATTTTTTTTCCTTTTCTCGTGAGATTCTTGAAAACCCTAAGCCCTATAATTAGGGATTTTAACTAATTTATTTACCCCTTTGTTAGTTTAACTCTAAATGAAATTTCTAGAGCATTATCAATTACAAATTGTAATTATGGTGCTTGTGTTTTAAATTCCTAATAGCTAGTGGGTAACTCTAAATTTTAAGAAAAAAAATGCTCTTATTTCAGGTTGCTTCTTAATGTAAGTCATTGTTTCATTTATCTTGACTTGTCAAAATGTTTGTTTATGGTCAAATTCAGTGGGTACTACACAGCTTGCTCCTCCAAGTGTCGTAGGAACCGATTGAGTTGGTTCTCCATATTGTGAGTAGATAGTTTACATTGTGACATATTTTGAAATTTAAATTTCTTGGCATGTATTTATATCTATTCTAATAGCTTTGGTTATAGCCTCAAACTTTATATTATGGGAAACAAAACCGTTAAGTTAACCTAAGATGGTTTTGAATTTTTGTTATAAGAATTAAGCTATAAGTGTTGAGTATTAAAATTCCGCCTGCCGTGGCGAAGAGATATAACGGTGTATGTTCCGCCTGCCATGACGAAGAGATATAACGACATCTGTTTCACCTGCCGTGATGAAGAGATATAACAGTGTGTGTTCTGCCTGCCATGGCGAAGAGATATAATGATGTGTGTTCCGCCTACTGTGGCGAAGAGATATAACGGCGAATGTTTCGCCTGCCGTGGTGAAGAGATATAACGGTGTGTGTCCGCCTGCCGTGGCGAAGAGATATAATGGCACGTGTTTCGCCTGTCGTGGCGAAGAGATGTAACAGCTGTTGTGTATAAAATAAACATAGAGATTTTGTTTAAGATATGAGATGAGGTTTGATAAGTATAGTTGAATTCCTTTACAATTGTAAATTTATTTCTGGAAAGGAAAGCACGTGACAAGAGATTTTATTTATAAACTTCATTTTTTTTTGTGTGTTGAGTTGTTTTGTAAAACTTAAATATATTTTTTTTTTTGCTCTTACTGACTTTCCTTTCCTATTCATTATGCTTTTTATGCCCATACTGAGTTTACGTGACTCACCTTTTCTTTTTTCCTTCAGATTTGCAGGTTGTTGAGTAGGGAATTCCTGGGATTTGCTATTCTGCCCAAGAGTATTTGTCTTTTGGGTAGGCCTTTATTGTCATTGTTGGCTAGTGTTGCACGTTGACTCCAATATTTTGCAGCTATAGGAGATAAAGTTTATTTCCTTCTTTTGATGTATATATATGTAAACGTAAAGTCTTGATATATCCCTTCTATATATCTGGCTCATCTTGTTTTTAGGATTGATACTAGATGCTTATGTTGGTGATGGATATGGATATATATTGCTGACCAGGTCTAAATGTACTGTGTGGTTTGTTCAATTTTTAGAAGAGACTCTGTCAAATATTTGATAATCCTAATCTAAGTTACAAATTATTTTTCTTTAATTGATGTTATATGATTAAACTTTCAGGTTAGTTGAGTACTGAGTATCACTAACTTGTGCGCCGGCTAATTGAGTATTGAGTATCACTAACTTGTATGCCGGTCACAGACTAAGATGGGTCGTGACACTTTAACTCTAGTAGTAAAAGTATGCTTGGATTACTAGATTTATATTGTCTATAACTTTGTTTTCTAGTTACAAAATCGGTGACTTTTTTTTTTGGACTTCACAAAATTCGTAACTTTGTGAATTAATTCTGGGCGTACATTGTACAAATGGAAACAAATCACAAAAATATTTAATAGCAATATCACCACACTATCACCACTAGTTGCAACTCAAAACGAGTTCAACATTCATGACTTGTTCCCATCAGATGATGGTGGATCTTCAAGTTAAGGCTAACCAGGCGACGGAGAGTTCGTGGATGGTTGAGGGAGACAACGGGAGATCCACCTGACTCAAATTAGACTAGGAAAAGAAAAGTGAGAACAAAAAAAGAAAAAAAGTTGAGAGAAAACATAACCTGAATGGAGGTGAGTGCAGAGAGTATTTATAGGAGAGAAGAGGTGTCAAAGGTGACACCATGGGAGGGTGCGCACTACTTCCCTAGTAAGCATTGTCTAGTCTTAAAAGAAACAAACATATATTAACTAGGATTTCACTAACAAGTTTTATTATCACTTGTTGAGAAATTTAAAATTGAAAGCTTTTAATAAAAAACAAAACATTCAATATATTAAGAATTGAAAAAATTATAATTTTTATTAAAAAATTATATTTTAGATTTTTTTTAACTTCAAAAACATTTGTTAATAAAACTCTATAAAATATGACTACTAGAAAAAGAAAACTTTAGCATACAAAATTGTTCATACCTTTGTTTGACGTATTCACTAGATTTCTCTAAGGTATTCGGGTTGCTATATTTATATGCTCTAATCTAATAAGAATGTTAGAATACTACTATAGATTCATTAGCTTAATTAATAGTCTAAATTCTAGCACATAATTAGTCTGCAAGCATATAATTTAATTGACATGGGCGAGTCTTTAAGACCATGATGTGATGATAAGGTTATGTTTGATCATTTATCAAGTCACTTACCTTCCTCTTCTTTTCAGGTACTTGTGCATTCAATATGAGAGAAAAAAAATTTGATAAACTATAGTCTCACTATAATTATGGTTTAGCTGTTAATTAGTTTTGTACTTAATCCTTCACTATAATTATGGTTTAGCTGTTAATTAGTTTTGTACTTAATCCTTGATTAGCTCTTGTACTTTAATGCACTCATAATATAAATAAGATGTGTAAACTACACATAAAATTTCACTAAATACTATGTTTTTATATAACAACTACAATAATGGTTTATAAAGGGAACCAAAGAAGGAAGCAATCCAGAGACATCTTCTTTGTATCCATGACAGATCAGAATATCTTGGTCAATTCAATGTAGACTCCGTAGAATGGAAGTAGGCTTCATATTTACAATGGAAATTAGGGACTACGAAAAGTATCTTAGCTAATTAGCACAAAATTTTAGTTATTTCCTAATGAAAAATGAATAAAAATAATTTCATATGTATCCACTGGTAATTTGTTCACAAGGAAAGAATCCAATGGAAGCAACAATTTAGTAATTGCGAGCAGGTTATAGCATCTGTTGAATTGAAGCTATTATCTTTACACTTAGTACAGTCGCATCAGCAATTTGTTCTGATAAACTTTTGTCAGCATCATCAATGCCATTGACAGCTTCAGGCTTGCTAACAACCTCAATATAGAAAAACTTTGTTTAGGATTATCTGGACAGGGGATGGAGATTTTGAACGTATTAGTCTCACTAACTGATATCTTTATTGGCAACTATATCTAATTGTCATCTATGCTTTGGTTCATGCTTCAATTTCATGTATTTGATCCCAAATTCACATCCTCCTTGATAATATTAATACCTGAATTTTCAACCGTATCAAGTGCTAGTTGCTCAACAGCCACCGGTGGCTCAACAGCCGTAGATATTAAGGGGGAGCTATTGCTCAAGTGGCTATCAGCATCTTTTGCGCAAGAAATAACTATGGAACACCATTAACACATCCTGATGTGTCTCACAATGCTTCAGAGTCTCAGTTATTGATGAGGCGATATCTAAGGCTGGGGGATCCACATCCATAACATAATCTTTGCAACCTTTATCCAAAATATCTTCGTCAATCTTATCATCAGACAAAGCATCATTTTAGGAAGCTGAAATCTCATTTCCTGTAGTAGTCAAAGATCTCTCTTTGTTCTCTCAGAATGCATTATTTGAAACAGTCTCATCAACAGAGTACAATCCAGGTGAGGAAATACAAATTGATGACGGGTCAAAATCCATGTCAGCAGGTAAACTGTCATCTCCAGCACTCTCGAATGGAATGCAATTTCTATTGCTGCCATAATCTACAACCCGATCAGCAATATCACACATTGCACATCCAGGAGCTTCGCTTCCATCCTCACAGACATCACCATCATGAGATAAAACTTCAGTGATGACATGCCTCTCACCAAGTCCTGATCTTGGTTAGCTGAGACTACCCTGGATGTCTCCTGGCGGATATCAATAATGATCCGTTTCTCAATAGGATCCCCAACAGTCTGGACACTTTCTTTATCAAGTAGGGTATTTAACTGCTTCTGAACAGAAACTGCCAACGACATAGCATGATCAAGAATTAAAGAATCATAGGGCGGGCAATGCAGCATGTTATTTATACGCATAAAACATTGTAATTTAAATTGAAATTTTAATTAGTGTAGTTAAATACATGCCAACAAAGTAAATGAGTTGATCCAATAAATGAAGGCAACTAAACTTCAATACATCAATACAAATATTGGGACATAAACAGTTTTCCACCGTTTCTTTGTAAGGGTGATTATACTATGTTTCCCCTTATAGACTTGTCCAAGCATACTTAGATAAAATGTTCAATTGTTTTTGGATCTCATGTAACCTTTGGCTTATGAGCTTTATTATCTATTGAAGGAGTTTCCACAATGCCTTTCCTCTTGTTACTCATTGATCTATTATAAAATAAAGACCAAATGTATTTATTTTTCTATTGAAGGGTTTCATTGCACATGACATATACAATCAATCTTGTTGACCATTACTTGACAATCATTGGAATTACTTAGCCTTAAATTTCTAAGCTCTTGCACAAATCCATCAAAGGAAAAGACACGGCTACATAACTCCAATAGCATGCAAGAATAATCTAGTTCTAAATAAAAATGATGGGCCATGGATAAGCACTCATACTCGTACATCAAATCAAGATATAGTCTAAATTCCAAACTCGTTTGCAACACATTCAAGTAACTCGCATATGTCTAATTTCCAAATAAACAGACCAGAGTTTTGGTATCCAAAGGCAGAGTTGATCAAATGAAACATTGCTAGCCATAATTGAAATTATAAAGCCACTCAGACAGAAATTTTCTATGTTTTTGTGTTGTAATGAATTTTGAGGAGCTCTGCTCCTATCTGTAAAATGCAAATATGAACTAGCAGAAGTTTGGGAAGTATCCTCATATCAATAACTAGTGACAATGCTGTATGTAATACTTTTATAATGAGGAAGGTTCTATATAGTTGTGTATCTAAATTCTATCTTACCTTAAGTAGCCTCTTATTGTGACAAAACTGTGGAAAAGAATCCCTCTGCTGAAATCAGAACCAGAGCTTGAGATCTCATTTACAAAATTGTATATAGTTTGGATCAACTGTTTTTCAGCAACTTGGCTTAATCAATGTTTTTCCTCCAAAAGTCCACATGGAAGAGTTATACATATATATATATGTGTGTGTGTGTGTGTGTGTGAGAGAACAAACTCATAACTATAATTATAACTATACAAAGGTAGCTGGACTTCCAATATATATTAACTCAATAAAGCAAACTCTCAAAGGAATATTTGGAATCAGAGAAGTATGCTGAATGTATAACAGAATCTTGTTCTACCTACTATGTTACTTTGAAACCATTTATGTATTTATGAGCCCAAGAATAATTCAACTATTAGACCAAATGTCAACTGTTTTGTAACAAAAACTAGGGTTGCCTATCAGAGAATTGTTTAGCTAAGAAAGTTCTACAGTACACAGACTTATACTAGCAACCTTTTTAATCCCCAAAAGTAAAGAAGTCTCATCTTAATCAGTACAATCACATTAGTAACAGCTAGTTCAATGAGTTACCCTTTTTCTTTCCTATCTTCAATTCCATCTTTTACCAAGTAAATAGAACACTCAACTGAGTTGATAAGTCAATTAGTTTGGTGGCAGTTACTTAAAGTTCACAAAAACGTAATATATACAGGATGGTAAGTCTAGGATTAAAGATACACAATAGATTCCATTTAATAGAAAGTAACAAATTTGGATGTTGATTGCTGTGTTGTAAAATTAGAACTTCAATATTGCTGATGCGTAATGATGCTATTATTACACAACATTTTTTAGATGTTAAAGGATGTTTTTGGTTTTGATTTGACTTTTTCCTCTTGTTTTGAAACACAGCTGAATTTGATTTTAATCCTAAGGATGTGAATTTAAGCAAAAAAGGTTCTTCCCTTAGCAGTGCTGGTAAATTGACTGAGTCAGAAATCAAGGATAAAATTAACCGGCTCTCTAAAACACTCTCAAGTATGGTATGCTTTTCTCTTCTTAATGAATTGGTGAATAGGTATGACAAGCAATGGTAGCAGAGCGAGAAACATGCTCATTCTAATTTCATATCTGAATATTACCCTCTATCTATTATCATTCTCATTGTCATGCTATAATGGTTCCACTTTTAGACTATAGACGAGGCTTTAAGGTTAAAGCTGAGGTAGCCAAATTGTACAGCAACTTTGCATGCAGTCCAATATCTACCTTTCCCATGAATACCTCATCCTCATAGCCAAGAGGCAGATGACTTCTATGGAAAGCACAATTCCATGATATTTACCACCAAAAAAAAATATTATCACTGTTTGATCAGCAAAATCAATTTAACCAAAGCCAGAATGCAGCAATCAAGATAACATATAAAGCTAAAACAATATTAATAAGTATTAAAAAAAACCACAGAAAAATGTAAGCCCCAATGCATATAGAGGCAATCAATGACAGCAAAAGTTCCATGTCCTTTAACCACTAGAACTCCAAATTTCCAATTTTTGATCAACAAAATTAGCTCAGAACCAAAGCATAGTCAAATGCAGCAACCCATATAACATATGGAGATAAAATAAAACTAATGCATGATAGTAATGCAAAAAAAATCAAATCTCTTAAGCCATTTAAACTTCCCAATGTACTCATTTTTCAATCAAACCATTCCTCTAACACACAACAGAGGCTAAGCATATGTAACAACAAGGCAAAGAGAAGGATATCATGGAATTAGGTAAACCAGAAAATGGGATTGGTTACTTGTTAGAACCAAAGCTCAGAAAATGTCAAATTCATAACTCAAGAATCAAAAGAAACAAATCCATATCCAAACTCACAGTCCGTCACAAAATAAGATTCAACTCTCCTTAAAGTACACACATGATCCTAAGAATCGAACAACTCCATTGAAAAATAAACTTCAGTGATGGAGGAGACGAACAACAAGCTCGCACCTGGACTGACGAGCAGCACCGATGAGCAACGGTGGTGAGCCGGTGACTGACGAGCAGCGGCGGTGAGCTAGTGACTGACGAGGTCGCACTTGGAGCAGCCAGCGGCGCAACACGAACAAGAGACAGAGGCCAAACTTCAGGCCGAACTGAACTTGAATGTTGAAGAAGACAGAGGGAAGGGAAGGTTATGTCTGAAGGTAGTTGGGAATTTTCCCATACAATTCTCCCAACGGACAAAAATCTCAACACAAAAGCAGGATTTTCTTGCTTTTGTACAAACGGGAGTTAGAGGGAAGAAGTGTGTTGAAGCAAAGGAAACGAAAAAAAACCAAACGAAAAAAGCCCACCGTTCGAAGAGGATGAACAGACATTGGTGAAGATGAACGGGAAACCAAACACACAAGTAGTGCCCCAAAATAGGTTTCACTTTCACTTGACATGACAGTTGTCCATGACCACAAAAAGAAAATGTACATCACAGTTCTCCTTAGTCCAGAAATAAAAAGAACCCACTACAAAATTTGGTTATAACAATTGAGCCTGTCATAGAACAAGACCAACTACAATTGATGGCGAGAATAAAACCTGAGAGGTCCACAAGAAGCATGAAAAACAAGAGCTACTTTAGATCCATGACAAACACTTTAAATGAACATTGAAACCCTTACATAAAGTATACCAGTTGAAGTGACTGAAGCTCAAGCTCAACTAAATTGATGTCATGTAAATGCAGGAAAGCCTTTAGAAATAGAGAAAATGCAAGAATCAATTGGGTTATGAAAGACTTAAATTATACAAGAATTAAGGTGTAAATGAGAGTATCTGAGTATGACAGCATTTGAAGCTTGCATCAAGTGCAAAAAAGCATCCAACTGCTTAAACATCTCACAATACATAGAGCACGTCCATAAAGTTTAATGAGAAAGATCAAATCTAACTTTCTGAGTATCTTCAGGATAATAAAGTAGTTAAAGAAAAGAAATACAAGCCAGGCGATATAGCAAAGCTTATTCTACATTACCCATATCACAATAAGCTCTATATCTGCTTAAACTTGATGATTGCATCTGTGGAGCTGGTAACTCTTAGCTCACCACACATTCTCCAATCTCATTCAGCGTCTTCGATTATGCCTCCTCTTTCTCCGGCTACTTCTATCATCAGAATCAGAGTCTGAAACAGAATCTGAATCAGATGATTCTGAAGATGTACTGTACCTCCTACTACGTCTTCCTCTCTTCTTCTGTTTCTTCTTCCTCTTCCGCCTTCTTTCTTCCTCTGAATCAGATGATGAACTGTAACCTGAACTACTTTCTGAAGAATAATCTGATCCCGTAACTGATGATGAACCACTGCCACTATCAGTCTCAAAAACTGAATCCTCACTATCACTGCCAGAATCAAGGTCAGACCGATGTTTCCTTTTGGTTTTTTTAGAACTCACTTTGGCTTTTTCCTCCTTAGCAGTATTATTATTATTATCCAAATCATAAGCCACAGATACATTCACCCTCAATTTAGGATTTTTAAGTTGCTGGGTCCGGGATGGTCTTGAAATGTAAACCCGTTCATTCTTGCATTCATATGTCCAGTGGCCACTTTGGAAACACTTTTGGCACTGAGCGGTGCCACCCATAGTTGACATTGTAGGTTTAAGGTCTTTTCTTTCACCCAATTTAACAGCTTTCTCAGTACTCATCAAATACATCTGCCTCTTTGCTTCCCTTTTCTCCTGCCATCTACTCGGCCCTTCTTCTTTCTGACCATAAGCATTCACATTTCGGGCTGCCGCAGCTGCTGCCCTTTCGGCCTGGGCACGACTAAGACCTTTAGCAGCACTCAAGGCTGCAGCCTTGATTCTTTCAGTTGCAGCCTGAGATTTCTCTTCCTTCTTACTTGACATGTTTGTTCTATGTATGCCCTCAAAAGAATCTTTTATGATAGACAAACTCTACTGCACCAAAGTTCCCAGAAAACAAATTGCAATCAATCGAAAGCCAAAACCTGTGATTAACAGCAGCAAAATCATTCAAGTTACAATTTGTTTAAAATGTCAACATTGCAAATCTTACAAAAGTCAAAAGAATCACGATTGTTGCAGAGTATTGCCGACGCAACACCGCGTCAGAGTTAGGGTTCTATAAGATTCGATACAAGATCCAAGAAAACGAAACCCAATACAAGATCCCTTCGGATCTTTTTCAACAAGAATTTTGAAATCTACTAGTAATAATGCTAAAAGATTAAAAGAATTGAAACCAGAAATAAGCTGGACAAAAATGGAACAATTGAGTGAAATTTAGAGGAAGCGGCGGTGAGTGAGTGAATCAGGCAAAGATCTCACCTAAGCAGGTAATTGAGCAAGATCTTGTATTTTTCTATTCAGAGTTGAGGAAAATAGGTAGGGCTCCGATCTCTTTAATCAAAAGAATCACAATCGTTGCAGAGTATTGCGGACGCAACACCGCGTCGGAGTTAGGGTTCTATTAGATTCGATACAAGATCCAAGAAAACGAAACCCAATACAAGATCCCTTCGAATCTTTTTCAACAAGAATGTTGAAATCTACTAGTAATAATGCTAAAAGGTTAAAAGAATTGAAACCAGAAATAAGCTGAAAAAAAATATGCAACAATTGAGCGAAATTTAGAGAAAGCGGGGGACGAGTGAGTGAATCAGGCAAATATCTCACCTAAGCAGGTATTTGCGCAAGATCTTGTGTTTTTCTATCCAGAGTTGAGGAAAATGGGTAGGGCTCCGATCTCTTTAATCAGCGCGGCGCATGTTTGGAGAAGGAATTTAAGGCTCATGCGCCAGGAATGGATCCCTTTCTAAAAATAACTGCACCAGCTGCAGTTCCTCATCTAACGATGGGAATTGAAGGACTTAATTTATCTTTAATATTTTATTATAAAAGAATTTATTTTTAAAGGTGAGGACCTCATTCTGTTCTAATAGGAATAAAAGAAAATTTTGGTTCCGAACTCTGATATTTTTACTATAAATAATATATATACTTTTTTAAATTTTATTTAATATTATTTATTATATTTTTTTATAATATTTTTCTTTCAACCACACACTCTTATTAAAAAAAATGTATACAGTAAACTTTTCCCTTTGGTCCCTCCAGCGCTCGTAATGTTTATCAAGAGTTAAACTTTAGACTAAAGAGACGAAAATCGACATAAAGATATTTATTAAAAAAAATGTGCGTGTGATGATGAGTTGCCGACTTGCTGTTTGTTAATTTTTTTAAATAAAAACTATTTAAATAAATAACAAATAAATAATAATTACATAATTATTATTTATTTGTCAACTTATATTTTATTTTAAAAAAGTGTGATAATAACTACGTATAGTAATTAATTATGATGTTGTGTTTGTTTTTTTCTTTAGACAAGTTTATTGTATATGTTAAAATAAAATTTGTATGTCGAAATTATGTGAATATTTAGTTAAAGGTTAAAAATAATTTTTTTATGACAAAAATAGATCAAATATTAAAATTAAGATTTATTATTATACTATTATTACATATTTAAAAATAAAATTTTATTTTTGATATACTATAATTATAAAAAAAATATACTATTATTCTATTATATATTATCATGTCATTAAACAAAAATTTATAATAATTATTTTAAAATTTACACTTTTTTAATCATATATCAACTTATAATTAAATAATAATATAAATAAAATTTTATACTTACAATTCATCAAAATTAAATTCTAAAAATAAACAAATGAATTTTACTTAATTAATTTTCTTCTAGAAGTTCTTGGATGGATTTTAGATAAGAATCAAATATATAAACTTATGATTGTTCAGTGTTTTCACTCATGTTCGAATTGTGCCTTTCAATTCTCTCGGGACATGCTTCAGTTCTCACGTTTGTTTGGAATTATTTCTCAAATTAACAATTTTTTTTGTTTTAAAAGATTTGTTTATTATTCATAATATGTTTGAGTAATTCTCTAACCGTTTTTACGTGAAATACAATGTATTATAACATTTTTTTCATAAATTTAAAGTTTGAAATTTATAATTTTAGATTATAAATTATTTCAAAAAATTTGAGATATAAATATTATTTTATTCTTAATCAACTAATTTTTAAATTATTTTATATATTTTTTAATAATTTAATACATAAAAATAATTCTTTTCATACTATTCAAATGAAACAAATTATTTTAAAATTATTTTTCAAATAATATATTTAAACATAAAACTAATTCTATATTAATTAAAGTTTTCAAAGTTAATCAAACACACCTTTAATTTTCTCAAGAATTCCAATAATGGTCCAATACTCAATAACTATAAAGTTGATGGTTTTTACGCTTAATAACATGGATCAACTATTCAAAGTTCAAGAAATGGGATTAATTGGTCGAGATTATCTAAGAACATGAAGATAAGACATTAGTTGTTTAAGTAACTTACATAAGTTGAGGATTACAAAAATGAGACTAAATAGAGGAAATGAAGAAGACTATATGAAACTTCCCATCAAAGAAAAGACTACATGAAACTTGATCTTCCAAACTTTATTGACAACCTTAACATTGATGCATTTTTTACGAGAAATAATACATAGAAAAAATTAATAGAATTTGTCAAGATTTAAATGTGGTTATGGAATAAGTTCAAGAGATGAAAAGTACTCATTTATACAAAAATCACTGACAATATCAACTTATTCTAGCAAAAGTTATTGACAAAATAAAAGAACTATATAATTTTTATTTTTTTAATTGAAAACATAAAGGGGAAGTTTTTTTATATGATGGAAGTTGCACAAGATAGGAGAGTAAAGTTTGTCCAGAGATAGTTGAATAGGCATAAACCTAACATATCACATCTTTTGGATGAAGCATTCATTTGTGACTAACATGCTGATTACATCTGCTTGACTTTCCCTTAATGATTGTTTATGTGCATGCCCAGAGGCTTTTATCTTTTGCCTTTCGTATTATAATATTATCTATTTATAAGACATATTCTCCTTAAGGATTGGTGAATGTATTAATATTACTGATTACTGATGAGCACTACTTTCTTCTGATATCTGGTTACCATTACGTCTTCCCCCTTTTCTACAATAAAATTTGTGTGATTTAGAGTTAATGTGGTTTGAATACTCAAAAGAATAGGTGGTCAATAGGTGTATCACTGTATTCAAATGAATATGTATATATAGTTGGTTTTTCTTTTTTAATTGGATAAACTTTGAGTTTCCTTGCATTTTAAATGAATAAAAATATTATAATGCAGCGATCAGAAGAGCTGCGTTTATTTGTTTACGATGAAGAAGACAATGAGACCATACTTTTGCATCGTATCAGTTCTGATGATATTTATAGGAAGCAAGAAGGTAATTGGTAGTTTTTTTTTGCTCTCTCTTTTGTCGCATATTATTTGAATTTTAAACTTTATCATTTATGAAAAATAATTCTTAGAAGTTGGTTATTAGCTTCTGCTACAAAAGTAATATATTATGCTGTAGTGCGCTATTTACATACTGTTTTTTGACTGTTTCTTTTGCTTTGTTTGCCGAATCATCTTGTTTACTACTTTACAGTCTAAGTCTGATGGTTTTTGCTGTATATTTCAGGGGAGCCATTTCACAGTGTTAACAGTGAGTTAAGGGCTGTTGAGCGATCAACACTTCCTTTGATTCTTAAGCTTTGGGCATATGCCTCAATCTTCTCGTTTATTTCGTTTTTACTTCTGTTTATTTATTTATTTAATATTTTGTAAATTCATCACATCTCTTTTCCATTTGTTCTCTTCAGTTTTTAGAACCTATTTTTAGTCAGATTAGCTGTGGCTTCTTTTATTTTTAACCTACCATACAGAAATTCTCAATGAAGTTTGGGAATACTTGTTTCAATTGATTTAGCTTCTTCTAATTTCCCAGAGAGAGTTGATTTCTTAACCAACATTTTTGTAGTGGTAATGCTTGTTTGAACTTTTTCTTTTTTCGAATTGCAATCCATCAACTTAGGTTTTAATTTACTTTTTTTGAATAAAAATTTTGGCAGTGCAGTTACCATTAGGGTATTGCATCAATATCAGTTGTTAAATTTTAAAAACTATATCCAAGACTGGATCTGCTTTAGACTTATTTGTTTTTACTTTTAGAGCATATCATCATAACTTTTTTTGTTATTTATTATTATTATTAAATTATTCTTAGACTTTTCACTTTTGAAGGGATGAAGGTATCAGTTGGCGAGAACAGCTGGTATAACTTTTGGGAAAATTTGGGTTTTAGCTGTGTTGAGTTTTATGTTGGTACTTGGTAGCTTATAATTACAATGTTGTTTCTATATTCTTTTCTATGGCTTCTTGTTGCTCTTGTGGAATTAAGTTTGAAACTCAAAACCTTGTAGGTTGAGGTGGGTGAACCTATTTAATTCCATGAAATTAGTTATCTTGTTGCTTTAAGCTTTAACTTTGATTCTCTTTTTGGGTTTCTTTTTTTTTCTTTTTGTTTCGATGTATTTGTTGTTTCTTGTAGATTTCCGATGGGTTGCTCCTTACATGCAGTACATCTAACAGTTTGGAGTGTTAACTTGCAGGATGAGCATCTGATAAATTATTTTGTTAGGAACAACGTTCTCAAACCAATTGTAGATGCCTTTGTTGCTAATGGCAATCGCTACAATCTACTCAATTCTGCAGTTCTGGAACTTTTTGAGTATATTCGGAAGGTGCTAATCTTTAATATGTAATCACTGTAGATTTTGAATGCCTCAAGCAGTTTTTGAGCTGATAATGTTGTATTGTGTGGGAGAATCTGAAACTATTGCTGAAATATATAGTTGATTCTTTCTGGGACCAGCTGGTGAAATTTGAGTACTTGGTTTCCATTCACTCACTGAAAGTAAAATATGATCAGGTATTTTCATATTGTTTTTACCCACTTGACTTCTGGGCTAAGCACATTAGGTTTGAGCTTACATGCTTGCTTGCAGTGTTTGGATAATGGTGGGACAAAAGATGCTGCTAATGTTAGGGACCCTCGAAGACGAATTGATGAGCGTGCTCTGGAGAAAGAAGAGGAACACTATTTTAATGAGGACAGGTAAATATCCTCTTTCTTAATTATTATAGGAGATTTTATACATCTAGCATGAAGTCTCTTGACTTTTGGTGATTTGACTAGCTAGTGATGAGGAGGATATAGCCTCTGCTTCTGTTCCACGTAATCAGAAAGGACAGCAACAACCTATTTTATCCAATGGAGTTGCTGCAAGCTATTCACAGTTACGGTATACCTATGTTTCTTTGTATTTTATTAATTAGTTCAATTTTCTGAAGTCCATATGCTGTGAAGTAATGCGTTCATCTTGATTTTCAGTCCAAGGTCTAGTGGACTGGTTGACTATGATGATGATGAGGATGATGTAGATTACAAGCCACCACCAAGGAAGCAGCCAGAAGCTTTTGAGGAGGATGAAGGGACAATGGAGTCTCTCAGGCTGAAAAGAAAATTGCCTTCAAAGGAAAAGGAGCCTGAACTTGTGAAGAAGCAGAAGTTATCTAAGAATTCAAAATCTAAAGATAGTGTTTTTGCTGCCTTGTGTTCAACATTGAGCCAAGCTGTGCTACCTGGTAAGAAAACTGCAATCAACATTCATACAGGTGTTAGAACAGTTGAGGGGAGGATGAGCTCAAGTGAAGACAATCAGGAAGAGGGGCCAAATGTTTCTAGAAGCTGCTCTGATAATACCAACAAAGCAGCTGAAGATAACCATGTAGAGAAAGAAACTGGAGTCTCTAGAAGCTTTTCTGATTGCTTGCGTGGCACTTCAGATAACATACAGTTGGGTGGAGAGGAACGTCCATTGGTTCCACCAAAATCCTCGCCAGAGATGGCCGTAAATGGATCGTAAGCTTTTAGATTCAATGCTGGAAGGCAGATTGTTTGTTTTGTTTGACGTATAGATTTGCTGGTGGCTAAGTGGTTGCTGACTGCCAGAGCGATAGCTTTGAGACAAAGGAATTTTACCTACAAGGGGGTAAATTCTGGTTATGCGTTCCATTGAGGACATGTGGAGATACTGTACAGTGCCACTAAGAGGCGGGAAGTTATTAACACAGCAACGTGGGTGGATCTGCTCCTATCCTTCAGTTTGCTGTTTCGGGCTTTGAGCTTAGTAATTGTTGCTTTTGTATAACATTCCTGAGCAATAATTTTCTGTTTTTACCCGTATCTCAATTTTTACCTCGTCCAGCTCATTTACTTTCATAGTTTTTGCCAGAGAATCCAGGGTGCGGGTGGGGGTGATCATGTTATCATTATTTCCCTTCAGTTATTTGAACTCCGTGATAGAGGGCGCCAATATTTGGCCCACACTGGTTTTCCTTTTGGGTTCCTTTTCTTGGTTTTTTTTTTTGGGGGGGGGGGTGGATGTGGTAGTAGGTATATGTGCAGTGAGTTTCTAGGGCAAATATTTCACCAATGTAGTAGGGAATCATCATCCGTTGTAAATCTGTATTGAACTGTTACGTATGTAATGGATTTTACATGCAGGTGCAGCTCTTTCACATCTTAACTGGATTTACATTGGTCAGTTTTCAGTAGACCTTGCATTATCGTGTATTTTGGTTCTGACTTCTGAGCTTAAACTGAAGTTTTGTAATTGTCTGAACTTTATGCTAGAACCTTATTTATTTCCTTTGTTTGATTGTGGTTGTGCCTGTAGGGCTGTTCGCGGTTGTGTTAGATTGGGTTTGGAGTATTATTGAACCTAACTGACTCATGAAACGTTGGGTTTGTTTGGTTTGGGTTAAGGACAAAAATGTTACAAACACAAACTGACCTATCTGCAAATATGTGAGGTGGGGTTTGGAGTTCCACAGTATTGTGGAGTTGTATTAGGTAGCATGGCATTGTAGCCATTACTGCCTGGGTGGAATGATGGACTGTGAAGGATATAGAAGTTGCCTATAAACATTCCTCAGAGATGAAAGCTATTAATTAAGTTATTGTTATTTTATTAAACTTCTTTAATTAAAAAAAAGTGATGAAGGTTAATTTGATTAGTATTTCTTCGAGTAACTTAAACTGAACAATTTAAATCAACACTTCTAAGTTTTAAAGTTATAAATCACAAGTTTAGATAGATTTAAGAGTGTCGGTTAGATGGTTTAAGTATGTTTTACAACACTTTTAGTGAGTTGAGTTGAATTAAAGAAATATATAATGGTGAAATATTTTCTTTCGTTAAGTTTTTTATATGAAAAAAGTAAAAATTTTATTATTGAAATAAATGTTTATTGCATGAAATATTAGGGACGGAATGTTACGTGCTAATGTTTCTGTATGAAAAATATGAAAATTTTATTATGGAAAACCTAAAGGCAAATGAACTCGTGGACTCTAATGAGTCAGTGACTCCATTTACCACTAAGCTATGCTCTGTTATTACTCTTATATCTACATATTTTATATATTTATAATTAAATTATTACTTTTATATCATTCTTTTTCCTTTCCCTCTCATCCTCATTTGCCCTAATCACCCAAATCCTACGAGAACACTCTGCAGAACCCAAATCAATTTTCCTCTCATCCTGCAACAATCGAGCAAGAGGCCACCGAATCCCTCTCATCCTGTTGCGAGATCGCTCTTCCTAGGATCACTGGTAATTCCTTCGATTCTTGCTCTATTTCTTGCCCATTCTCTCTTTGTCTCTGTTTATGCAAGTTCTTTTCTCTCATCAGCTCAATGCTCATCATTACGGTGTTAATGTGTTTTTTGCTACCTGCATTGGTTCTTGCCTTCTTGTTTGCCATGATGAAATGAAGATGTTTGATGGTTTTTTTTTCTTTTTCTGATGCTTCTATCGCTCCCCTTTCATCTCAGCCCCTTTTCTCTTTTTTTATCACATTACGGTCTTTTTTATTTCTGTTCGTTTTTGTCATATGCTTTGGCGAGTCTAGCTGAATGGAAGTTTCAGGTTTGTTGCAAAAGTAGTATCCTTCTTGCAATTTTTTTTTTGTTACTGAATATTATATCCTTTGGGAGCTAGCTTTGGTTATTGAACTATGTAAAGGCAGAAATGAAACTATTTTATATAACTATTTTACATACAAATAAGTATATGTTTTTCCTTTGACGCAGAAAAATGAACTGATTGTAATCTGTGATGAGAATGTAAATTGTTAAGTTTTACTCATGGTTCACATGGTCACATAGAGCAATGTGGTCATGGTAGGGGAAGTGTCGTTGGGTTATGGGGAACTCTGATTGTAGTGATTTTTACATATTTGATTCTTAGAACTTGCAAGCCATTTTGATGACAGAAATAAGTTTTGAAATCAGGGTGTATGGCCTCATGAATTTAGTTAGCTTGGATTTTGATTACACACAAACTTGAAAGAATACCAAGTTCACCTACCATGAATTCAGATGTTGAATGACTATACTAAAGCATTGTTTGCCTGCTGATTAATGTGTGGTTAAGGCTTGTATCAAATTATTCATTAATGGACTTGTAATATATATGTGGATTTTATGCTTTTGAAAATTCTGCATAGTTTGAATCTTATTGGTTGTTTTAATGGGAAAAGAAACAACATATCTAGGATGTTTGTGAATCAATTTTTTGGGTATTTTTTTTCGTCTTGTGCAATAGAGTAATTTGGGGAATAAGAATCAAACCAATGCAGTTTTCTTTCAAAATATTGGAAAGAGGTTAGTGTTGTTCTCTGCCCTGTTTTGGTTTGGAAAGTAAGTTGCCTGTGAGCTGCTTGGTAAAGAGATCAAACCCTTGAATAATTGCTTACTCGGTTACTTGGCTGTTCAAAATTTGAATTTATTAGCAGCTAGCTTAATGCTTCAGTTTCTGTGTTTTGACCTTTCCCTAACATTGTATCATGGAATACATAGGTCCAAGTTATGTGGCTAGTGGTGTGTTGGTGTCAACACAAAATAATAATTGTTAACTGTGTAGAAATCAAAATAGCAATATCTTGAATCTTGTTTGGATTGCTTTGTAATTCTTAAACTATGTAATATGTGTATAATATTTAAAACATCTTTTAAACTAGGCATAGCAGGTTTCTTTTGATTTGTTCTTGCAAGTCTTAAAACAAACGCGCAAAGGTTAAAGAAGGATCTTTGATATTATTGGTTGGTTTATTTATTTTATGTAGTTGCTAGCTGTTCTCTGCTGCCTGACTCTGTTAGCACCTTTCAAGATTGTTATTTGCTGCTTGATGTTATTCCCATTCAACATTGATATATCATATAAAAATCGTATATAATACAAGTAGTTATATAATGTACATCTAGCTGTTCTTTGCTGCCTGACTTTCGTAAGATTTGCAATGTTGACTTTTTAAAAAAATTGTAACTTGAATGATTTTGCTGCTCTTAATCACAGGTTTTAGCTTTCGGTTGATTGCAATTAGTTTTCTGGGAACTTTGATGTAGTAGAGTTTATCTGTTACAAAAGATACATTTGAGGACATAGAACATGTCAAGTAAGAAGGAAGAGAAATCCCAGGCTGCAGCTGAAAGAATAGGCTACAGCCTTGAGTGCTGCTAAAGGTCTTAGCCGTGCCCAGGCCGAAAGGGCAGCAGCTGCGGCAGCCCGAAATGTGAATGCTTATGGTCAGAAAGAAGAAGGGCCGAGTAGATGGCAGGAGAAAAGGGAAGCAAAGAGGCAGATGTATTTGATGAGTACTGAGAAAGCTGTTAAATTGGGTGAAAGAAAAGACCTTAAACCTACAATGTCAACTATGGGTGGCACCGCTCAGTGCCAAAAGTGTTTCCAAAGTGGCCACTGGACATATGAATGCAAGAATGAACGGGTTTACATTTCAAGACCATCCCGGACCCAGCAACTTAAAAATCCTAAATTGAGGGTGAATGTGTCTGTGGCTTATGATTTGGATAATAATAATAATAATAATACTGTTGCTAAGGAGGAAAAAGCCAAAGTGAGTTCTAAAAAAACCAGAAGGAAACATCGGTCTGACCTTGATTCTGGCAGTGATAGTGAGGATTCAGTTTTTGAGACTGATAGTGGCAGTGGTTCATCATCAGTTACGGGATCAGATTATTCTTCAGAAAGTAGTTCAGGTTACAGTTCATCATCTGATTCAGAGGAAGAAAGAAGGCGGAAGAGGAAGAAGAAACAGAAGAAGAGAGGAAGACGTAGTAGGAGGTACAGTACATCTTCAGAATCATCTGATTCAGATTCTGTTTCAGACTCTGATTCTAATGATAGAAGCAGCCGGAGAAAGAGGAGGCATAATCGAAGACGCTGAATGAGACTGGAGAATGTGTGGTGAGCTAAGAGTTACCAGCTCCACAGATGCAATCATCAAGTTTAAGCAGATATACAGCTTATTGTGATATGGGTAATGTAGAATAAGCTTTGCTATATTGCCTGGCTTGTATTTCTTTTCTTTAACTACTTTATTATCCTGAAGATACTCAGAAAGTTAGATTTGATCTTTCTCATTAAACTTTATGGACGTGCTCTATGTATTGTGAGATGTTTAAGCAGTTTGGATGCTTTTTTGCACTTGATGCAAGCTTCAAATGCTGTCATACTCAGATACTCTCATTTAGACCTTAATTCTTGTATAATTTAAGTCTTTCATAACCGAGTTGATTCTTGCATATTCTCTATTTCTAAAGGCTTTTCTGCATTTACATGATATCAATTTAGTTGAGTTTGAGCTTATCGCTCACTTCAACTGGTATACTTTATGTAAGGGTTTCAATTTTCATTTACAGTGTTTGTCATGGATCTAAAGTAGCTTTTGGTTTTCATGCTTCTTGTGGAGCTCTCAGGTTTTATTCTCGCCATCAATTGTAATTAGTCTTGCTCTATGACAGGCTCAATTGTTATAACCAAATTTTGTAGTGGATTTTTTTTTTTATCTCTGGACTAAGGAGAACTGTGATGTACTTTTTCTTTTTGTGGTCATGGACAACTGTAATGTCAAGTGAAAATGAAACCTATTTTGGGGCACTACTTAGGCTGTGTTGTGTAACAGCTTGCCTCCCACCCCCCGGATGGCGCTTGGTCTGTCCATCAGAGCCGCACAGCGGAAGGTATTGTTACGCCCCCTAGCCTCCTCGCTAGTTGGTCCGAAATTCATCCCCTGCTGCAGCATCAGGGGATCGAACTCGCGACCTAGGCCTTTTGTTCCACTCAAGGTGGACGCCTTTCACTAGTTGAGCTGCAGCTCAACTGGTGAGAGGCGATTCCTTCGGGAATGTAAAGACACTTGGTCGCGGGTTCGATTCCTATAATGTTGTAGTTATGAATGAATTTCGGGCCAAGTGTGTACAATACCTGAGTAGTGTGCAGCGACTCTGGGTATGGTCGGAGGGTTGCAGTCGCATTGCTGTCGGGTACCTGTTAGCGGGATGTTATGCAACAAATTTAAACAGAAACAAAGTATGATGAATAAAATCAAAGGTAAAGGAAAGTTATAGATGAAGTATTAGATCACACTCACGTTCCTTGCTGCCCCCCTTACTCTTCTTTTTGACCAATCTATCTGAGTTATTACTGGTTCAGATTTATAAACAAAAGTTTGTAACTTATCAATTAATTCATCAACAGTGAAAGTAGATATAAGGAGTCATCTTGTCGAGAGTATGATAAAGTTCTGTTCCACAGCTTAGTCAAGAAAAGATAATAAATTATCAAAGAAATTATTAACATTTAACAGATTTGTGGGTTTATGTTGGATGTTCAGTTGGGTCCAAGAGATAATTTGAAAGATTTCTTTCAAAGTACAAAAATCACCCGGTAAGGCAATGAATACATCAGAGTTTTCAAGCATTGTTCTCATTCGTCCATGCATAGATGATACTTGAAGTTTCAGCCCAATTGTCTTTACAATAATGTTCCTTCGAGTTAAAGGTTTAGGAATAATACTTAAAACTTGACCGTCTCTTAGATGTGCAGAAAGTGATACAGTCCCCATTAACTCAATGCTACCTACCTCATATACTACACGAATGTTTCTCGCAGCAAGTGTTCGACCAATGGTGTTTGCTGCGTTTACAAATTCTAAACTCTTCCCATAACTTGACCCACAAAATACACAGATATTAATAAGTTTACGAACAGAAGCTCTCTCCATTTTTATACTTACACTCTCTTTGAATGATTATGAGTTGGAGCAAAATGAAGAAAATAGAGTGTTTAAATAGGGAAGAGAATAGAAAAAAACAATGATAGCACCTATATGAGTAGGTTGGCTGCTGTTAGAAAAATTTGAAATTAGGAAACACATTTTTTTATTTTATTTTTGTAATTAATTTTTTTTAAACTTCAAGAAAATCATCGGGGTGAATAAATCTAGAAACTCCTGAAGGATCTCGCTCAAAGGATCGTTGTCCAAAATCAAAATACAACAAAATCATGCAAAGATAAAATTATAATAACAAATGGTGACATAACTTTGAATTGTGTGTCATCAGTGCAATAAACACTCATTACCATTTATTTGAATAAAAGAAAAGGAGAATAAAGAAACCATCATGGGTTTCCATCCTAGGTCTGGAACCTGGAGAGCTCACATTTAGGTTCGTAACATCAACAAAGATACTAAAATCTGAAATCCACAATGTCAAGATCCAGAACGTCCCATCCCAGGGCGTTGAGAGCCCCTTCTAATAAAAGAGAGGATCAAGCTCAAATGCCTCATACGCTTTGACAGTTGCGGGTTACTTCTCACTAATAACCAGAGTGGGACGCTTCTGCCTGTCCATCAACTCCACAGTGCCTAGATGATAAACATTGTGTTATGGAGTGCGGCTCTCTACAGAGCATGGTACACAAACCTTTTTTAAGGACTGGCGTGCAAAGGTCCATCCGAGTCAATGACGGGTCTGCCACTGGCAGGGGCTCCACACACAATTAAGAGCAGTGTACTCTTTTGATCTCCCCTTTTTTTTTAAGAGATGAACAAGATAATATATACATGTTGTGATTGTGGCTCACATCTTCCTCTGGTTTTATGTCCAGTAATGACTTAAATGCCTTCTATGAGTCGATGATAAGCTTCCCATCCAATTTTCTTATAAATTGACAAACAGGATCTTTTTGAGTCAGATTCCTAAGACTGTAATGCTTTTACTCATCTCTGAAGAGATTCCACAAATTAAAAAGTTCACGATGCACAACTCCACAAGAATGTGTCTCAAGAGTCAATAAGATATCATCTAATGACTCCTTACTCAGTCCATTCTTAATAAAGTATATTTTATCTTCTCGGTTTACGGAAACCATTCCCAAAGAACGACATCGCGTGTTGCAATTTCATCATGCACATTTGTAACAAACTTGCATTCTTTTTACTTTTCTCCTTTTAGAATACAAACTTTTACAAAGACCTAGCATGTATAAGACAAATGAATTTGAAGATTCTCCAATTAAACGAACATTTGCTTCGATTATCCAGTGTATATCTTCTGGGATGCCATTGTGCATTAACAGTCTCAGTTTTTCACACCTAACTTTGTAGATTTTTGTTAGAACATTTTGAGGAAGAGAAGGAAAATGTTTTCTTAAATTTGAGAATGAAATCTATTTTATAGGAGAAGAAATCAGTTATTATGAGAAACTGAAAAACAAACCAACTTGAGAGTCACGGAGTACCGTTATCCGCCACTTAATCTGGGACACAAAGAACTGCAAAAAGAAAGCAAAACAACAAAATTAAAATAAATTCTACTCATAACATGGATTAGAAAGGGAGATGAATTCTACCTCAACAACTTGGTTTTCTAGAAATAGTTTGAATCTTTGTCTATTGACTTTAAATACATTATCATTTCTAGGGTTCTGAATGTGACAATAAAAAAGTCACTCCACCTAGATCTCAATTTTCTAGGGAATAGGTGAGCACGAGAATTAAAAAGCAGAACTTTTTAACCAATTTCAAAAGATTTTCTCAAAATTGATTTGTCATGAAAAGTTTTTATTCTAACTTTATAAAATTTTGAGTTTTCATATGCATCATTTCTCAATTTCTCAAGTTCATTTAATTGCAACTTGCGTAACTTGCGAGCATCATCAAGATTTAAGTTGAAAGTTTTAATGATCCAAAATGTTTTATGCTCCAGTTCTATAGGCAAGTGACAAAGTTTTTCATAGACTAACCGATAGGGTGACATGCCTAAAGATATTTTGAAAGCAGTACGGTAAGCCCAAAGTGCATCGTTTAGTCTTAAAGACCAATCTTTACGATTTGGGTTAACCATTTTTTTCAAAATTTGTTTAATATCATTATTTGCTAATTCTACTTGTTCTCTTATCTGAGTATGATAAGGGGTGATAATTTTGTGTGTAATGTAATATTTTTTCATTAAAGATTCAAATGGTTTATTACAAAAATGTGTTCCCTCATCACTGATGATAGCTCGACGGATTCTAAATCGACTCAAAATATTTTCTTTTAAAAATTTAAAAATAGTTTTATGATCATTGTGTCGACATTGAATCACCTCAATTCATCTTGAGACATAATCATTTGCAACCAAAATATATACAAATCCAAATGATGATGAAAATGGACCTATGAAATTAATTCCTCAACAATCAAAAATTTCAATGATAATGATAGGATTCAAAGGTATCATGTCTTGTTTAGAAATGGATCCTAATTTCTGACAATTTTCACAACTTTTGCAAAAAGTATAGCTGTCTTTAAATAGAGTGGGCTAATAAAATTCACACTGCAAGATTTTCGCAACTGTTTTCTTTGAAGAAAAATGACATCCACATGCTTTTGAATGACAAAATTTAATGACACAACCTAACTCACTGTCGGGTATACATCTCTGAAAGATTTGATTAGGACAATATTTGAACAAATATGGACATCCTAATAAAAAAATTCCACCTTAATCAAAAATTTCTTTTTGTCTTGGTGCATCCATGTTTGTTGCTTTTCATTATTTGCTGGATTTCTATCTTGATTGAAAGATTTATATAGGTATATTGGATATTAAAAATTACGTCTTTTATATTTAAAATTGGTTAAAAAAATATGGATTTGCGAGGGATTAGTGAGGGAATAGGGAGAAAATCATGTAACGTAATTAGCGAGGGATCAACGAGGGGATAGCAAGGGATATTAGCGACGAATCAGCAATGGAATAACGAGAGATCAGCGACGGAATAGCGAGAGATATTAGTTGTACTAGATCCAAAATAGTGAGGGAATTTCCCTCGCTGATTTGCGAGGGAATATAATCGTTAGTTGTTTTAAATTTTACGAGGGATTAACGATGGATTAGAGAGAGAAATTTTGTAGTTAGCAAGGAATTAGCGAGGGAGTAAAAAAATCGACGGACATTTCTCTCACAAAATATTTTTGCGAGGGATTAACGAGAGAAATTTCCCTCACTAATTTTCTAATTTCTTGTAATGAATTAAGGTGAGGGGAGATTTTCTAATTCTAAGATTGACATGAGCAAGGTAAATCAAATGACGACGATGATTACTTTAATTTAAATAAAAGTATAAATATTCTCCTTTTGCATACATATTAGTCATTTGATTTATAGGAACTGTGATATTAATTAGTTATTTTGTTCTATTAAAATGGTGTAAAACTTATGACACAAATTATCATTTCACAATAATTGTATTATTATTTTTATGTATTTTTTTAACAGTATTTATGTCATTTAATTTAATTATATTTTAATTTCAATTACATGGAGATTCTAGCGTCATTCTATTCCAAACGTAACCAAAAGAAATGAAATAGTAACCATCATCATAGAATTTTATTATCACCCTCGTACGTTCTTGTTTCATGAATTTAATTTCGTGCAAACAAACCTGCTGTTAAAGTTCCATAAAATGTACAACAATCCACATCTTATTTTACTATGATGACTTTGATAAGTAATACATCAAAATGATAGGCAGCAGCAGAAAGTTACTAATATAATTGAGTTGCCTCCAGCTATATATTTTTGTTTCATGTTATCAAAAGATTCATGCTCGCCTCTGGGCACCAGGAGAGGCTGTTAAGGTACCAAAGTTGATGACCCCATTAGCGTTGCCCTTGACATATCCAGTCTGGTTGGTAAGACCTTTGATATTTTGGTTGCCAGCATTGCAATAGTCGCTCAACTGGTGCTCTTCAGATTGCGTAGGAGCAGTAGTGTTAGTATTGGGACTGGATTGGGCTTGTGTTGGTTGCCGTCGAGCATCATTTGGGCCAACAGCAAGGCTGGAGATTCCAAATATAATGCCTGCCATTGAATGCTTGGCTTGAGAGAAAGGAAAACTAGCTAGTGTACTGTTTCTTCAATTGGATTTTGATAGCTTAGTGTGCCTTTGGAGGAATAAGCCTTCCTTTTATATACGCAGGGAGAAGAATATTGAATGAGTGTGAATGCAAAGATAGTGCGAGGAATACGGATCCACAAAAGAAGTCTATGTGTATGGTGGTGCTTCGCTTTAATTATTGGTCTTTGTCTGTGCTTGTCCACATTTATTAAGATTATTATGTGCTCTAAAGATAAGAGAATTTTTTTTTACACCATTTAATCAATGTGTACTATATTAATTATAATATTAAAAATATAATTAAAATAGAAAACAATGATAGTCAATAAAATTAATATGGCATTCATTAAATATATATAAAAAAAAAATCTCTGAACATTTAAATTTTCTTGACATTTGATAAGGTGCTCCAATCAAAAGTGGGGGCTTAAGCTTTACCCTGTTTTATATATATATATATAAACTGTGTGTGGATGATAATATTATTTTTTATATTTGTCCATATATATGGGGAATCAATGCAAAGGTGATAAAAGTCGTCAATTATATATATATATATATGGACGAATAAAAAGAGCAAGATTATCATTCACACATCTAAAGCTGTGTTGATCAGGGGAATCAATACAAAGGTGATAAAGTCGTCAATTTCATTGATATTCCTTTGCATGTTGTTATAGAATAGGATCGTTTTTGACAAACCCGACTGGTTAACCTCTCCCTTTGCTTTTTTTTTTTTGTTTTGTTTTTTTTCCTTTTGTGTAAATTGCTTCAAGAGTACTTCAACTTCTTACAGTGTGTGTTTGAATTAAAATTGATAAATTCAAGTTTGATTGAAAGTGTATTTATAAATTTAAGTTTGATTAAAAGTGAATTCACATTAAGGTAATTTATGTTTGAGAATTTTTATCTTAAAAATGAATTAAAGACAACAACTTGAATGTAAAAACAAGATTTTCTTGCCTTTCAACCAACATACGTTTGGCTGTGAATCATGTGAATTATGTTGAAACAAATGAAGATTGAAAAAATCTAAACATAATTTCACGTCATTCAAAAATTCTAAACATAAATTTGCTGAGGAAAACGGGTTTCTAATCATGCACTTAAAGGTCCCTGATTTACGCAGGAATTTCTTCTCTGTTTTATAAAGTTTCATAAACATATCGTACAGGCAGATGTTAAATAATGCTTTTAGATATCCTGCACTACATACAAGAGAAAAATAAGATTTCCGATGAATTTTTCATTGTTGGAAAAATTATTTCCCAAAGAATTTTTTTTTGTCGAAAAACATTGATAGATTTTTCTTTTCGGAATATATATATAACAAACATTTTATAAAGTTTCTTTGTGTGGACCTTTGAGAAAATATATGTGCATCGCATTATTCACTTTTTGCTCTTCAACTTTGATTGCCAAATAATTTAGTGTTAGAGTAATTACGCAGAGAGATTTGAAATGCGGGTCTTCTTACTAAAAAAAATGTGGCTTGCATTATTATATTATTTTTGAGTTAAAAAAATTTAAAATCAAATTACTGTGAAATTTTTTTAATTAAATGGCTTTAATATAAAAATTAAACAAAACTTGTTTAAATGAGCTTAACTCACTTGTTTGAAATATTTACTTGCAAGTTAGAACATTCTTCTTTCTTTATTCTCTCTACCTCCCTAGGTCCTCAATGGCCCCACCCGATGGTCTTAAGCCCTACTACTAGAATCTAGTACCAAAATCAAAACTAATCATGTGCCAATAATATCTCATGTAATAACAGTTTTTTTTTTGTCATAGGAGAGTCTCAGAAGTAAAAGAAAAATTCATCAATAGGCTAACTAAGAAATTATAATAATAAATTTGATGTCATATTTTTATTCAAAATCTTAAGATAATGAGGTAGAGTCCCATGTAATAATAGTTTTTTGTTGAGTCATAAGGAGAGTCTCAAAAGCAAAAGAGATATCAATCAATGGACTAAGTAAGAAACTATAATAATAAATTTGATGTCATATTTTGACCCAAAATCTTAAGCTTTTTTACTAATCTACCATTAGTGACAAACTTATTTACCAATTTGTCATCTTTTTAAAATTATTTATCAAACTGCTACTGTTTTTGTCACGTTATAATTTTTTATTATTTTTCGTTCCACGTAAACTATGCCAGAGGAGATGACGTTGCCAACTAGGATGCGCAACACGTTTGGCGTATCCCACGTGGATACGCCAACAAGCATGATGTTTTCCACGTGATAACGCCACACGTGATGGCGTTTATACGTAGAAAACGCCACACGTGTTGGCATATCCACGTGGAATACGCAAACCATGTTGGCGTTTTTCACGTGAAAAAAAAAATGTCATGTTACATGTGTAAGGCAATTAACTCATTTCACATAGATTTCTTGAGAAATGACCTCCAGAGACATATACAAATTTACATGTCTACTAAATAGTGTACCATAATATTGAGATATATCAGTTTCAATTAACTTATTTATAGGTTAAGTATTTATTTTTAATCTGTAAAGTAATTGATGTGAGATTTGGTGTTGACAAGGAAAAACAACTAAGTAAGACAAAGTTACTCATGTGGATCAGGTTCATGTCTCACATTCAATGACATCAAGTTACTGAAGTCAATAGGTGTGGTATTAGGAAGATCAAGAATCAATGAGAATATACATATATATATATATTGTTTGATTTGGTTCTTGGATTTAAAATTTTAAATCTGAGAATCGAACCAATTAAATTTTATTTGATTTGAATTTTACTCAAACCAATTAATATATCCGAACAAAATCAAACCAATCAATATATCGATGCGGATTAGTCGGGTTAACCGAACCAATTTACACCCCTAGGTGATGCTGCTCAGAGGATGCCGCCGACAACGGTGCTGCATCGGCAACAATGGTAAAGCAACAATGGTAGCAAGTATGCAACAAAGATTATTAGGGTCTAAGCTAAGAATTAAAAATAATATAAAATAGTTATTTTTCAATTCTATGAAATTAGAGTCAGAATTAGAATTCTAACTCTAATGTGCACACCAAACAAAATAATTGGAATTAAGAAGTCTAATTACAATTCCAAAGCTCAATTCTAAGCCTAATTCCATGCACCAAATGACACCTTAGATTTTTCCTACTTTTAAAATTTTATAACTTAACTATAAATGTATCTAAATTTGTACATTTTGCTTAAATATCAGGTCAGCCTGATCCTGGCCTGATCATTCTTCAGGCCATAGTCGGGTCATGTTCAAGTCTTAAAATTTGGACCGATCAAAATTTCGAGTTGAGTTCGGGCCAAGATAAACCCCGCCATGAACACCCCTACACTAGTCCATAGCTAATTGCGCTTGGCATGCTAGGCTCTTTTCTAATTCTATATTTTGATAGAAACTCATCTATATTTTCAAGCCCTTTGTGATTCCAAAGTTATATAACTTAGACCTCTAGTCTCAAATTTTTATTTTTTATTTTTTGGGGACTATTTCCCTTGGCAATCAAAAATTTTCTCCATCAGTTTTAATCCCAGCATCAAAACAAAATTGTAAAGATAGTGGCAGATATCATAATACATGAATTGAGTATGATGTTAGATGATTATTAATAAACCTACCCGCAATAGTTTATGTTTGAGGGCTGAGAAACAACATCAGAAAGTGAAATACCCCACTTGTTGGCTTCTCTCTTAAACAATGATATCTCATCCTCCAGAGAAGCCATGGCCCCCAATATGACTTCGATGTCGCCACTGTCATCTGATTCCTTCCAAGCTTTTATCAGCACACTGGCCACAAATGGGACAAACGCTCTAACGAACAAGTAATCCTGTGCCTGCATAACATGTATGAAAGAATTATAGTAACAGTTAATTCGAGGCTCTGTTAGTGTCCAACCACTAAATCAGAGAAGATGAATTGAGTCCTGTTACAACCACTTCACTGAAAATTACAAACATATCCTTAATCTTAACAGAGCAACTCAAAAATATATTACTTTTTTATTTACGTCTCTATTAATTTTTATTATTATTATTTTGATCCAAGGTTTTTAAATATGATTAATTTTAATATTAGTAAACTCTGTTAAGAACTTACGAGACAAAAGACGCCATTGACATATGATATTAGTGAACGAAGCAATTTAAAAGACTGGAACTAAAAAAAAATTAATAAGAACCTAAATTACGCTCATTATCCACAGGACTAAAATAAAAAATATATATTTAAAAAATTCAATTAAAACAAAAATAATTAATAGGAAACTAAATTAAAACCAATAATCTGGAAAAGGAAGTTAAAATTGCAACTTAAAAATACAATTTAACAGAGAAGGAAGAAAGAGAAAAGGGAGAAGTTTTACGAGCCATGTTTTGAAGGAAGCAATGTTGATGGTGCCATCACGAATGCTAAGAATAAAAGGGTGTCCGGTGGCTTCGGTGTAAAGAAGACGGTGCTTCCTCAACCAAGCCTCTGTCATACCGATCTTCTCCTCAGCTTTTACTTTTTCCTCCATGTTCTCGCTTCTTCTCTGTACTTCTCACTTGCTCATGCTATTGGTGCTTGTGCTTTCCAGAGTTTGACTAGCGGTGCAGTGAGGAGTGAGGAATTGGGTGTAGGACACACAGCACCAGTCTTTAATAGTGGGCTTAAAGTCTCGGTGCCACCGGTCTGGGTTAACTTTTTAGTTAATTACAGTTTGAGTAAGCTTGAGTTTTGCAAACTTAAATTTAGTTAAAAATCATATAATTTATGTTTAAAATTTTTATTTTAAAAATGAATTTAATAAAATAAATATTATTTAAATAAAAATAATTAAAATTATTTTTAAATGTATAATTATTAAAAAAAATATAAGTTTATATTACAATATTAATATTATTTTTTATTTTATTTTATTATTTTTAAGAGTATATAAACAAACTATATAAATGTTATCATTTTTTTTACTCTTAATGGTAGAGTTAAATTATAAATAAAAAATTATAATAAAATGTTACATTATAAACATAGTTGAATAAATTATATAATAAAACATTAAATTATATGCATAGTTGATTCGATAAACGAAGGCAATTAAAGTTTCAATATATCAAGATAAATTAATTGATCCAAATCAAAATACGAAATAAGAGTAACATAAACAGGAAAATGTAATGCAATTTTGAAATATAAATATAAATGTACTGTTAATTAAGATGCATGTGTACAATAATTTGATTCCGGATTGAGTCTCAATAATTCCATGATAAAGGTGGCTTGTTGCTCTTGTAAAGGTGCTCCCGAAGAGTTCCATTAGCCATGTAATCATACACCACAATCATTTCACCATCTTCTTCACAAAACCCAATTAAGGAGACTAAATGCCGGTGACTTAGCTTGGAAAGCATATCAATTTCAGTCCGAAACTCCATAACTCCTTGCTCTGAAAATGGATTAGATCTTTTAATAGCCACCTTGGTCCCTCCGTCTATGACACCTTTATAAACCTTCCCAAACCCACCAACACCAATGACCTCTGATTCATCAAAGTTCTTGGTAGCATGTCTAATCTCCGGCAGTGAAAAATGCTAGCATAAGCCTTGTGTTAGACTTGAAAGATGACTGCTACCACTACTCTTATCAGAAACAGTTGTTGATGTGTGAGAAGAGCCATAGAGAGGCAACCAATTACCAACAATAAAGTCCTTTCCATCAGCATTTCTCTTCTTTATCCGATAAACAACGAAGCAGACCAGACAGCAACAACAACAACAAATCCAGCACCAGCAGCCCCTCCTAGTGCTGGAGCATGATTTGATTTTGATGGACTAAATTTCTTACCTTCAAGAAGCATCTGTGATGGCTTAGGATTCGGCCCTGCTAAGTTTCCATTGCTGTCGTTGATCTTAAATATCTCCAATCCATTAAGAATTGCATCATAATATTCTGGCTTCATTGACACTGAAGGGTGTAATGCCACCCACAATTCTTCATCACCAGGTCCATCCATGACATAAGTGGCAAAGTCTTTATAAACAGGAACACCTTTCGATCCAGCCCAACCAATGACATCAGCATATGCTTGTGCAGTCTGATTGTTAACGTAAATGTCAAACACTCTTTGGTTAATTTTGGTCAGTTCCAGCTCACAGAAATGGAACCTCACCACGTATGTGAAATTAGCATCAACCTGAAATACCCAACTAAGGTTATAGTTCAGATTCACACTAGAATTTGGACCCATTGATCTTGCAGTGCTGTAAACATCTAGAGGGGCAATGTATTCTGGCAAACCAGAAGAGTATTGAATTTTAACATTCTTCTCAGCTGCAGAAGTGACCCCAGCCGCTGCACCAAACAAATAAGGTGAATCATCGTACCATGTCCTGCTAAGTCCAGAGTCTTTGTCGGGTGCAATGTATTGCCCACCAACGTTCAACCGAAACATGGTTTGCAATGAGTTGTTTCCAACGTCAACAGATTGGTCAGTGAGAACCAATGTTGCTAGCTGGAACCTGTCCGGCATAGGGATGATCTCAATGCACCACTAGTATATGATACACTACTAGTAAATAGGGTGCATGTAGAAGGAAAAACGCAGAAATTCACAAGAAAATTTCAGAAGTTGCCAGTAAGGAATTAATTAAAATGATGAATAAACTGCGAGGAGATACAAGTTTTCTTTTCGTTCTGCCTTTCTCTTTCTTTCCCGGGGACTATGATCTACGAGAGCGTTTGATGGCGAAGTTCTACTGCAATAACGGTTAGAGGGAAAGAAGATGTTAGATTGCTTAAAGCCATTCTTTGGCGTTTCAGCGTTAAGGATTTTTCGTGGGGATTTGGACTGATTATCAAATCTTGCGTCACTTTTCCTTTTTCAATGTGAAAATGATTTCTGCACATTAATTTTTTATACTTTTAAGTTACATCTACTTTATTAAAAAAAATGTTTTGAAAAATATATTTATTTTATTTTATTACCTATAAAAAAATAACTATAATTTTTTATTTTTTTTATTTTTTATATTATTTCTCATATCATTAATTATATTACTTTCTCTTTATTACAATTTCTCACTTAATCATAATTATTAAAAAATATGATAAAAATAATATAATATAAAAAAATAATGTATGAACATTTTTTATTGTAAAAAATAATATAAGAAGTCCGAAAAAATCATCATTTTCTTGTGTCATATTATTGGTGTCCCTTCGTCTAATAAGAGATGATTTTTATAATAAATGATTTTTATATATTATTTTTTACGCTTTTTTGCATACATCTATTTTATTAAGAGAAAAAAAGGAGAGAATGTGTTTTAAAATATATATTTGCCTTATTATATTATTTAAAATAATAATATTTTAAAAATAACGGTGAAGATGAGAAACTAACAACTTTTTTTGTAGGTCACCACCACCCAAAATCTAAGTTTCAGAGTCAAAATCACCCACCATTGTCGGAACCACCACTACCATCCATAACCTTCAACCTTCAGCCACAGTTCGTACTGCCCAGCCACACCACTATGACCATTAGACTTCTGCTGTCGCACGAAGATGTTGGAGCAAAGATCGGTGGCCACCTAAACCTGCCACACCCTAACAGAACCTGCAATCACCACTGCCAGCCTTGAACCCAACCCTGTCACCATTGACAAATCTCGATGTCGCCTCCTTTTGCTACCATATCCAATTATCCATGTCAAAACCTGGTATCGCCTGAGATACCTAACCCCCTTCCAAGTCCATCATTGCGTCCATTCGCCGTTGAAAACCCATTGAACCAGCACCAGCACCACAATCACCACCTTCACCACCATTCTCTCTGCCATCTCACCCTGCTACTCCACTAGCCACTGTGTCACCATTGACATAGCCCTAAAAGCTCAAATAGAGAGTAGAGGGACGACAAGAGAAAATGAGAGAAATTAGAACAAAAAATACAAACTTGAGTAGCAAATATGAGTAAAAGGTCACACGTCAGTGTAGTAGTCATAGATCCACCATCTTCCTCCATCCTTTGGTCATCGATCTTGCCCACGACAAACGTCCACAATTTCTCAAGTTTGGATTCAGGTTTCGTCCACAACAAATCAAGAGCTCCAGAATCTTCGTCATGGCACTGAAGTTTCATGTCATCGACGTGTATGGATTCGGGGTGGTGGCTTTGGAGCTATTGAGTGAGATCTCTGGTCCAACATCGACTAGGGTGGCAATAGGGTAAGGGTGGACGACAGAAGTGGTAGGAAATTTTTGTGTGAAAGAAAAAAAAAACTAACCAATTATTGTAGGTAAAAAAATGGTGCATTGATGCACTGGTGCATATTAGCATTCTCATAACATGTTATCAATATCAATCGTTGATGTATTTTTGGGCCAAATCAACAATGTAATTTGGTTAGTGTATTGTGGGTGTATGTATGGAAACGTCTCTCATCTAATACAGTAAACTTTTGAGTGAATTAATTCATGTAAAAGCCTTTATAATCAAGTGGTCAAGTCTTCAATTATTGTCGCTAAATTTTTTAAAATTAGAAAATTTGAATTTCAACATATAATGAAGATGAGTTTGTGCATTGCCCACACTTCTCTTGCGCAAAGAATGTGTCAGAGATATAATAAAATCATTCATATACTTTCACATAATTACTTAAACTTTCAAAAAAGTTGGTTCACTACTACACTTAATTATCTCACTACAATTAAATATTTTTTAATAAAATGATGACAACTAAGTTTTAATACAATGATGATACCTAAGTTTGAACTTAGGATTTTATGTAAATAAGTAAAACTCCTCCGATCCATTACTATCAATTTCAAAAAAAAAAATCATCATTAAAAATTTTTAAAGAAAAATTTGTCAACTAAAAAATAAGTTATTACTAATAAAAAATAATTTTCTGAATAATTTTTTGTTTGGGAAAGAATTGGAGGCTAGAAAATAAAATAAGAGATTTGAATCATGTGGACATAATATTTTTTTATAATAATACGAGGTATCTCTACAAGTTTAATTCTTTTGAGCTGCTTATAGTATTATTTTTTGTTTGACTGTGAGAGCATACAATCTTCTCACAAAATTTACAAATTATTTCTCTAAAATTTAAACTAACATTCTCCTTTCAAGATATCAAAGTTATTTATAAACTTAACTCATCTTTTATGAATATATAATTCTCATTTGATTGTCCTTTATAAAGAAAAAGGCACATTTCTCTTTTTTAATCGAAGCGTGGAATTAGAGTTTAGAATTTAATTGGAATCGACCTCTTAATTCTAATTTTTATGTTTGGAATCATTTAGAATTGGAATTGTAATTCCATAAACTAATTCCATAAAGAAAAATAACTAAGTTAAGTCTTCTCAATTCTTAACCTATACCATAAGAATTATCAATTCTATAGTTTAAAAATTAAACTTTCTCTCTCTCTCTTCTCTCCACATTTATTTATGAATAATCATATTTATTGAGATTTTATATTTATATAAAAAATTATTTATATTTTTATATAAAAATTATTATAATAACTATTTATTTTTTATAAAAAAATTCATGAAAAATTTTTTTATGAAAAAAAATGATTATTATATTATAAAAATATTCTTGTATGAATATTTTTATTAATTTTATTTTTATAAATAATTTTTTAATATTTTAGATCATATCTTTAAATAATAAAATTATAATTGAATTTAAAATTACAATTTCTTGACTCCAAATTTTGTCCTAATTTAATAAAGAATTGGAATGAAATTAAAAAAATTCCGCTTATCCAAAAACCCTTATATTATTTAGTGTCTTTAGATGAGATTTTGTGGAGAAAAAAAGAAAAAAGCTTGAGACAGTTAATGAAACACAAATTTTTTTTGTTTAAGCTATTATTTTGTGTTTATGAAAAAGAGAATATTTTATCATCAATTTTTAAAGTTGTTTTCAGATTAAAAAAAAAATCGTTTTATAAAACATTACCCCTCTCACTATGAAAAGAAAAATATTATTTATATATTCTTTTTTGAGTCACAACTCTCACATTTATATATGTGATAAAATTAAAATATATGTATGTAAAAAATAAAATAAATTTAATTATAATTAAATAATAAAATTATAGAAATGTGAAATGTTGTATGTATGAGTAACATTGTTGTTATGAAAATTGTAAGCCACCTGTGTCACTTTCCACTAGGAATCCCAATTAATCAACACATAAGCATCTTCATCATAATTAAATTAACGCCATCACTAGAAACAGGGGCAAGAGACAGAGCAGGCGATGACCAATCCACTGAACCTCACTTCCAACTTGTTCTTCTTCATCTTCACCGTGACCATCCTCTATGTGGCCTACACCTTCCCCAGGCTCCAACCAAACCAAACCAACCTCGTCTTCTACGTCCACGACCACTTCACCGGCTATGACTCCACGGCAGCCACCGTGGCCGGAAAGAGTGGACCCAGCTCCAGCATCCTTCACTTCGGCACCGTTGCAATTGTGGATGACCCAGTAACAGAGGGACCCACCATCGACTCAACACTCATTGGTAGGGCCCAGGGCCTGTACATAAATTCTCAGCTTGACGGCAAAGGCTTGTATATGGTTTTCTCAGTGATCTTCACCGATGGTGAGTTCAAGGGAAGCAGCTTGGAGATTCAGGGATCTGATTTGTTCAAGATGAAGGAACGAGAATTCGGGGTTGTGTCCGGCACTGGTTATTTTCGGTTTGTAAAGGGGTACGGGATTATGGAAACAGAGTTCATGGATATAGCTAATCTCAGAGCTACTCTTAAGCTCAATGCAACAGTTAAACATTATTAGGAAAACTTGTATTAGACTTTTCTGGGATTTAATTTCTACTTAGGACTTGCCATATCAAAGGGTTGAGGTTCATGAGGTCATGCTACGGAGAAGTCAACTTGGAGTGGTTAGACATATATTGTGATATTGATCTTAAGCTGTATGCTTGTTTAAATAATTAACCTTGTCATTACTTGAGCTGCGCTAATAGTATCAATCCGTCATTTCAATCCACTAAATTGAGGTTTGAAGAAAATACATAAATTTCGCGTATTCGGCATGATAGTTGTGCTCTGTTTTTTTTTTCATCTGGTTTTGGAAATATTAATGAAAAGAAAACAGAGGAGGATAAGAAAGGGTAAGGTACGAGAAATTCTTATATACTCTAAAGAGTTTCCCCCCCCCCCCCCCCAATATTATGAGCTTGACTCTAAAAAATTCCATGCATTTGTCCGTGAGCATGTGCAGACTGATTGTTAAGTATAATAAAATATCCTTCATGTACCAAATGAAATAAAATATACATCGCATGGAAGACGAGGGGGGCCTCCCGTATTCAGTGAACCCTCCTGAATCCGAAGTGATCCCCTTGCTTTGCTTCACTCTGGCTAGTGCTAAAATTAGTTTCTTTGCTTAAATGCTACGATGCGGCTGCCTCGCAAAAATGTGAGACAGTGAGTAATCATGTATATCATGGTTTTAAATTATGATTGCGGTTGTAGTTGTGGTTGCGACCACGGATTGTGATCATTGCGATTGTAAGTATTGCGACAGGTGCGATGTACATTATGTTCGTTGCAATATGATTTGTTTTTAAACTTACACAAAATATAAAAAAAATTATATAATTATTATAACTTTTTATATATCTTTATTTATAATTTTTTATAAATTTTAACTCATTTGATAAGATTTTGTATCATTTTAAAGAATAATTAAAATTGAATTCATAATCAAAATAAAATAATTATTGTTGTAATAATTATTAATAGGCCTTTTAAAATTTTATTTAAGCATATATAAATATAATATAGTAAGAAGTTAAATAATATATAAATTTAAATAAATTTCACAAAAATGTCATATTTTTTATACTCATAAAAAGAATCTAACTTACTTAGAAGAATACAACTAGTTACAATTTTAATCACGTCATCAATTATGTAAAGAATAATATCACTATTAAAATACATGACTTTATTGCAACAAAAAGTATGATATAAAATCATAATTAATATCTTAAATATTTAGGAGCATCATAAGAAATTTTTTTTACTGACAATTCACAAATAATAAATTAAATCTCATAATTTTCTCACAATTTTTTTTTCAATTTCCCTCTTGTCTAATTTTTCTCACTCTTTTCTTCAAAAAAAATTTCCCCAATTTCCCCCCTCAGCCTCCAAATCCCCTCAAATCCAAAGCCCACTTTCCCCCTCCCATATAGCCACCCCTAAAATTTCCCCCTTTCTCTCTCAGTCTCTCTCCATCTCCATCTTTGTTTCTCCATGGTCACAACCCACTTTTCCGTGCACTCCCCTCCACCCACGGCAACAACCCATCTCTTCCGTGCGCGTCCCCCACCCCCTCTTCCTCTATGCTTCCCTTTCCTCTCTGATTTGCGCGTGGAAGTGCGCCCCTACAGAGAGCCAACGACCGTCACAGAGTTGCCCACCTCTCCCTCTCAGCCCAATTGCGTCGACCAAGCTTGAATAATGGTAGGTAAGTCCGTCACTAAGATCTGATCTGATGGTTGTGTGGCTGTTGTGGTCGTAACACCGTTACGTTGTGATCGATTTACGTGATTTTGGTTCATAACGTAATTGCGACCTAATTGCGACTTGATATCGTTATGGCACAGGTCACAACTGCAAGATTGCGACCGTATCAGATGATGCGGGCTACAATTTAGAACCTTGATGTATATGTATAACCAAAAAAACAAAGAAAAGAAAAAAAATGAGACAGTGTATACATAGCTATCGTCGTAAATAACGAGCATTTCTTCCGTTCACTTCATTTCAATCATTTATTTTTTCTTTTTAACTTAATTCTCTTTCTCTCTTATTTTTAAAAATGAATAGTAAAAATCAAGAAAAAAGAAAAATTTCTTCCTCCAACAGTGTGTTTGTTTCAAGCTTTGCCAAATTATTTCTCAGAATGTGAACTTGAAATAAGACATTCTCATATTTAGTACAAGTTAAAAAAAAAACATTTTTGGACATTATTGATTCTCATGAGAGTCACATTCCCATGTTTTGCCTCAATTTCATTATTACCATAAGGAGTAGATATGTTATTTTCCCATCATGGGAATGCAAATAACTTGCCTCAATTTCATTATCACCATAAGAAGTGGATATGTTATTTTCTCATAGCATGATAATGCAAATAATCTTATAAAAGACTAAAATTTATGTCATTAACTTCCACATTCTCTCACTTTTTTTTCCATGTTTTAGAAAAACATTCTCAAGAATAATAAATACTAAATAATAAAAAATAAATATCAAATATAAATGTGAAATAATATATACGAATATTATTATTTCACAAATAAAACATATAAGCTTTTAGTGAATAATAATAATAATAATAACTAGCGGATGTCAATCTATATTTTTTATTTTTAGTTTATACAAAATTATTTATCTCAATTCAAATATTACAATAAATATATAGAAAGTATAAGAAAAGAAAATGCAAAACCCAATTCAGTTTGAGCAAAGTAGGATAGACTTGTGATTATAGAACATGAAACAAATGGTCAAACATGCAGTTATTTATGGGCATTTACTTTTGAATGTGAGTTATTGAAGTTACATATGAAAAATTGTTAGAAAATGAGAAAAGTACAATTTTATTAATTTATTTATTTCTTTTTATTGCTGGCCTTTTGGGAAAATTTAGTTTTGAACACCAGATGAGACTTATATCGGTATACATATCAACTATGATTTTTTTACTATACTTTTTTTCATATCACATTTTATATTATTAATTATATTTTTTATTTAATTATAATTATATAAATAATATAAAAAGTGATATTTGTCGGAAAAATGACGTAAGAATAATTATTTTTGTAATGATACAGATGAAACTCGTGTGAGTTTTTTTTAATAAAAATAACGGACCACTTTCTGTTTTCTTTTTGTAATAAAAAGGAAAAGTAGAATTTAACTAACATTGGGGTCTGATCTATTGAGCTACCTCCTTCTCGACCAACCAGCCCACCTTGTATTTGGCAAATGAAGCAAGTAAAATGTGTAGAGGCAGACATGGACAATGACAATGGATTATAACCAGTCATAGTCGTGACTCGTGAGCTAGCTACCATACCATACCATACGCTACGTGACCATTCTCACCTTCTCTCCTCTTTTATTATATAAGCCCCTCTCTAGCCCTCTCGGAAATTCTAGCATTTCGCTTCCCACTCGATTCCACCAAGGCCAGTGAATCAGGTACACTCTCATTCCCGCTTCTCTCTCACTCTCTCTTATTGTTTTTTGCGATTTCAGATCTCCGTTTTCCAATCCCCTGTCTGTCATTACGTGAGTGAGTTGATGTTTAACCACTTGGATTCTCTATGTCTGAATTTGAAGAATGCGGAATTTTAGAAAATCTGCGCATTCACGAGATCTTATATTCTTTTAATGTCGGGATTGGAATTTCCGATTCCTTTGATTGTTTGGAGTTCAAGTTTAAGGGATTTTAATGGCTTCCGACCTGCTGAATAGCAATAGAGATCCGCTTTTGCGGTGGTAGTTGCACCTTGTTTTTCGTGGTTGGATGAGCGTTAGCTTTTAGTTGGTTTGGTTTAATAAATTATTGCCTCATGTCACGTCTGTTTTGTTGGGGTAGTTATTTGGTGGTGGTTCAAAACTTGGTTTGGTTTTGGGTCTGCTTTTGCTCCTTGTGTTTCTTTTCTTTTCTTTTTTTTTTTTCTAATTTAATAATGCACTTCTGCACTTCTTTTCTTGTGTTTATTTGCTTGCGAGAGTGACCGATGGATTTTATTTTTCTTCGTAAATGTCTTTGCCAATTCTATTTTCCTTGACTCTGTCATCTGTGTGTGATGTTCGCTTCCTGTTCAAGTTACAGAGATTTCACATTCTTGTTTTTGTTCTCTTCCTTTTCTCGCATTGTAAATCTGGTTGATCTACTTTGTTTTGTTACATCACTAATCCTTATATCTTTTTCATTGTTTTTTAGTTTATCCTTTGATCTTGGAATATTTTTCTATAACTATTAGGCTAGTGAGTCAATCGGCCTTAAGAGGCACGTGGCTGTTTTATAACTTATGAATCTTAAAAAAATTATCTTCTTAAATCCGTGCGTTGCTTAAATGTTAAAATAGTTTATTAATGTTTGATCCTGGAGAGAGATATCAATCTCTATTCTCAATATGTTATTTTGACAGATATAGAGAATATATTATATTCATAATATTTTTATTTCAGTTATTTATTTATATTTATATTACATTCTAAATATGACTTTTGATATGGTCCCAAGTATTCCTTTATATTGTTTCTAGTTTCTACTGCGATCTAGAAAGTAATGCACTAGTATGCCATCAGATCTATCTGTTTCTTTGCCATGGGCACTGGACAACTGTTCTCCCGTACTACACAAGCTTTGTTTTACAACTACAAGCAACTTCCCATCCAGCGGATGCTTGATTTTGACTTCCTTTGCGGTTTGTATCAACTCTATCATCTTAATATTCTTCCAGACAGAAAGTAGCAAATTATGGAGTTACATTCATCTTTGTTATTAATATTAATGGAAGCTCCAATTTTGTATTCACAGGTAGGGAAACTCCATCAGTTGCTGGAATAATTAATCCTGGTTCTGAGGGATTTCAGAAGCTCTTTTTTGGTCAGGAGGAAATTGCCATCCCAGTTCATGCTGTGTATGTGTAGTTCATTCATAATTAATAAATTGTCCTTTTTCTACTTTAAATTTTGGTTTGATGACTTGAACATAGTCAGGGAGTGCTTTTTCTTCAGTTTAGTGGTCTCCTTACTATTTGCAGCATGCTACTGAAATACAAAGTAACCTGTAATGAATGACATTCTTGTTTGTCTGAGTGTAATGTGTTCTTAGCCATATGTTGACTTATTTTGCAGCATCGAAGCAGCTTGTGCTGCACATCCTACTGCTGATGTGTTCATCAATTTTGCATCATTTAGAAGGTCAGTATTATTATTATTGTTTTAAGTCTAGGCCTCTAGGGGTATCTTATTGCACATGACAGTGAAAAGAGTTTGATACACTTTCAGTGCTGCTGCATCATCCATGGCCGCTTTGAAGCAGCCAACAATTAGAGTTGTTGCTATTATTGCTGAAGGTGTACCTGAGTCAGACACTAAGCAATTGATTGCATATGCCCGGGCAAACAATAAGGTGAGAGGAGAAATGGAAATTCAATTCAATTCAAATCAAATCAACTTTATAGCTGAATAGATTAACCTGGAAATACTTATTTTAGTGCTGATGACATGCTAGGTTGTTATTGGCCCAGCCACTGTTGGAGGCATTCAAGCTGGCGCTTTTAAGATAGGTGACACAGCTGGAACAATTGACAATATAATTCATTGCAAGCTCTACAGGCCTGGATCTGTTGGATTTGTTTCTAAATCTGTATGTAGTCATTCATTTTCCTGTTTATGTCATTGTCAAATTGATGGTTTTGAGAGAAGACAACCTTTTTGAACTGCAGGGTGGGATGTCCAATGAATTATACAACACTATTGCTCGTGTAACTGATGGAATTTTTGAAGGTACTACTGAGTTTATATGCTGATTTTATCTTTCTGTCTTAATGCTAGTTTTGAGTTATATCCTGTTTTGCTATAGGCATTGCCATTGGAGGAGATGTTTTCCCAGGTTCTACACTTTCTGACCATGTTTTGCGGTTTAACAACATACCACAGGTTATAATTTTTAATTTCATCTTGGGGTACTGCGTATAATATCTGCAACTCATAAAGAACTGTTAATAATTTAGAGCATATCAGTTTCTTGCCAATGACCAGTCTGGATTCACATTAAACCTCAGGTTAAAATGATGGTAGTACTTGGTGAACTTGGTGGGCGTGATGAGTATTCTCTAGTGGAAGCCCTAAAACAAGGGAAAGTGACGAAACCAGTTGTTGCCTGGGTTAGCGGAACCTGTGCACGACTCTTCAAATCTGAAGTACAATTTGGTCATGCTGTATGTCACTGCTCCATTATCTTTGACTAATTCTTAATTAAAGCATTTATCATAAGAGGGCCACATTCCTAATGTCCATTGGCACTTGTATAAATCAGGGAGCTAAAAGCGGTGGTGAGATGGAGTCTGCTCAAGCAAAGAATCAGGCACTAAGGGAAGCTGGAGCTGTTGTTCCCACTTCATATGAAGCTTTTGAAGCTGCAATAAAGGAAACATTTGACAAATTGGTTAGTTTACTTGTATCTAGAAATTTTCCGTCCCTCTAACTGCGCTTTTTTTTATCTTCTCCCCCTCTCCTGATGGGAGCAATGTTTGAAAGAAGTCTCTTCAGTCTCCTTGATTAGCTATAATATCATAGTTGGCTTTTCTTTTGTTAGGTTGAAGAAGGGAAGATCACACCAGTGAAGGAGTTTACTCCTCCACCAATCCCTGAGGACCTTAACACTGCAATTAGGAGTGGAAAAGTCCGTGCTCCAACTCATATTATTTCCACCATCTCTGATGAAAGAGGTACGTTGGGATCCATTAATGATGTAAGTTGTAACTTAGAAATGAAGTGACTTCCTTTTGGTGTCCTATACATAAATTTGATAGTTAAATTAAAGTTCTCTTCCAATATTTTCCAAAGGTGAGGAGCCGTGCTATGCTGATGTACCCATGTCTTCCATCATTGAAAAGGGTTATGGCGTGGGTGATGTTATCTCTCTTTTGTGGTTCAAACGCAGCCTTCCCCGTTACTGTACTCAATTTATTGAGGTAGACTATTCAATACTCCAGTCTGCAGAGATTTCCTTTAGTCTTTTTTCTCCGTTCCTTTCTCTGTATGTCTTTCTCTTCAGTTTGTGAAACTGTCTATGCTCCAGCTTTTTTAGATACGTCATTGTGCTGTCAGTTTTTCATTTAGATATTGCTTTTCAAAGCAAACTATTTATATCATATTCTGGGCTTTATTTTGCTGATACGTTACATTGGTCAGATATGCATCATGCTATGTGCCGACCACGGTCCTTGTGTCTCTGGTGCTCACAATGCTATAGTGACAGCCAGGGCTGGGAAGGACCTTGTCTCCAGTCTTGTATCAGGTAAATACTTGCCTTATTCTTTCTACCGTTGAAGTATGCTTAGTATCTGACTAGGTGACCATGACTCTGCGCTAATATTTCCATTAAATGGTCAGTAATGAGCTTCTGAAACAGGTTTGCTTACAATCGGTCCTCGATTTGGGGGTGCCATTGATGATGCTGCTCGCTACTTCAAGGATGCTTATGACAGGGTATGATTAATAGGCTTTTCCTGTGAAGCTGGCATACTTCATCTTTGATCACCCAACTGCAATTCTAACATGCATTACTATGCTTTTTCTTGTCGCAGAGTCTTACACCTTACGAGTTTGTTGAAAGTATGAAAAAGAAGGGCATTCGTGTGCCGGGAATAGGGCACAGGTAACGTATACTGCCTGTTCATTTACTAACTTATAATTACTCTGTTTTTGTTTCTGTTGCTATAAAAATCTAAATATATGAAGCTTGGTTTTGCAATGTAAAATAGAATCAAGAGTAGAGATAACAAAGATAAGAGAGTGGAGCTGCTACAGAAGTTTGCACGCACACATTTTCCTTCTGTGAAATACATGGAATATGCTGTTGAAGTTGAAAACTATACCCTCACAAAGGCAAATAACCTAGTTCTAAACGTAGATGGCGCAATTGGCTCCCTTTTCTTGGATCTTCTTGCTGGTAGTGGAATGTTCACCAAACAAGAGATTGATGAAATCGTGGAAATTGGCTATCTGAATGGGCTTTTTGTTCTGGCACGCTCCATTGGTCTGATTGGGTGAGTTTAATTTAAATAATATATTTTTGTCATGAAGAGCATTTTTATTTTTCATTTTTTGGTAAATCGTGAAGAGCATTTTTAGGTATATTTATATATACACGCACGTTACAATCCCATGCTCTGTGTCCAAATAAGTAAAACATCATTATAGTTTTGGACCTTTGTGGCCTTTTTATCCGTAATTGTCCAAAGGGTTCTACTTTCAGTTAGGTGGTCCTCGGTCACTGATACTGATTGTGCTTGTTGGTGACCAAGTGTACAGTATTGCATGTCTTGTGTCGTGTGAACCAATTGGGATATTCATGACTTAGTCTGATTCATTGTTCCTTATTTAAAAATTTCAGGCATACCTTTGACCAAAAGAGATTGAAACAACCACTCTACCGCCACCCATGGGAGGATGTTCTTTACACAAAGTGAGGGGGGTTTTGTACGGCTGGAAGAACTTTGCCGTGCTTCAAAACAGCAATCTTTTGGGAAATCTTGCATCATACTGGAGGGTTAATTTTTTTTTAGCTGTTAGACTAGTGTTGTACGGTCTATTGGTGCCAAGCCATCTTTCATTTGTAAGTTGTATTAAAAATTGGTCAAGAAATAACTTGGTCAATTTTAAAATTATTCTTTTTATCGCTAAAGTGGCAACAGGCATCAATGTAGCTGACACCGTAGCACTTTGAAAGTATCATCAATGTTTCGGTTTATAGCATCGTGATTTTTTGTGTTTTGGGGGGAGGGAGGGGGGGGGGGGGGGGCGTGTGTGGTTCCATGTTATTGTGGAATTATTCATCTGCTTTTTTCATACCACGCAGCAGTATGAAAAGCTTCAGCATTAACTTTCTCTTGTTGCTATAGAGTTGAGTTTTAGATTTTATAAAAGTTGTATACACAATCAAAGAAACTTTATGAAAACATAAACGTTTTGTAAGAAAAGTTGCAATAACGTTGCTTTTCTATTGTGCACCACCACCAGTTGCTAATTTGCTATAAAGCTATTTATACTAATTTTTTTGCACACATTTCTAAATCTTCTTTTTAAGTAATTGAATAGTAATTTGGTGCTGCTTAACTTTCTTAAAACATCAGATTTTGCATAACTCCACACAAATTTGTGCAAATGTCATTTCTCCCCTTAAATTGTTTGTATCTACTCTAATTTATAGAGAGAAAAAAAATAAGGTCACATATCAGAATTGATTGCAAAAAATTATAATTTGCTTTAAATGTAATATACTCGAATCATATAGACTATGATATGTAATAACAAAGTTACATATAAATTATTAGATTAATTTTAAAAAATAATTTAAGTCGTTGAGCATTTGTAAGCTGTATGACATGTAATGTAACTCTTTTGTCCTTTCATTATACCAAGCTGCCATTTGCCAGGTCAGCCAGGGTCTCAAGGAAGGCCTCTCTGGTTTGCGTTGTCTGCTAGTACAGAGGACATTATTGATCACAGGAGATAAGGATGCAATTACCATTATCATAAAATGGCGCTTTCTGTTTTACAGCAAAGGCAAACTTTCAAAGCATGCAACTCTCACTTTATTTCCCTTTAAAAATTAAATGAGTAATTCTATATCTTCTTACTAAATTCTTTTAATAATCTTCTTAATACTAAATAAAAAAATATTAAATAAAAAAATAAATACATCTAATGCCTTGAAAACATAAAAAACATTTAATACTTTCTTCATTTAGCAATTAAAAAGATTAGTAGAAGGATTGAATAGGAGGATAAATCATTTTTCAAAATAGATATATCTCCCTAAATGGGGAAAGAACCAAAATTCATCCTGTCCATTGTAATTTTCAAGCCTCCCAAAATTGTGTGCATGCACGCCCTTATTCATGATGTGCACGAAACTAATTACTAATTACTATGTTGAAATATGATTAATTTTAATATATCTGTTTATTACTATTTGTTAATGAAAAAAGTAATATTTAAGGAACTATAAACAGGATACACAAGTTCAACTCTACTACGTTTTTAGAGTGTATTTAGAATATAAAAAAAATGAAAAATAATTTGATTTATAAATCAAATTTAATTAAATTTTATATTTGAAATGTTAAAAAATAAGAAATAAATTAATTTTTAAAATTTCATGAATTTTATTTTTTTGTTTTAAAAATTTTATTAAATTTAATATGATTTGTTAAAATTTAATTTGATTTAAGATAAATAAATTACTTTACCATAATAACTACCTCTTATTACTTCTTATAAAAATTAAAATATAAAATAATAAAATTAAATTAAATCAATTATTATTTTAATGAATTTTAAATAAAAAATTGATTTTTACATCAATTTAAATTTTATTTTTTTAAAAAATTTCAAACACAAAATAATTTATAAATCAAATTAAATAATTAATTTTTCTCATTTTTATTTTTTCCAAACGCAAAGTTATAGAAAACCAACCGAATACTGATATAGAGTTATGTCCAAAAAAAAAATACTGATATAAAGTTATAAACCAACAAAAAAGAAAAAAAGAAAAAGGATTCGATCAATTGAAAACGTTAGTTCTCTTTCTTGTGGGAAGAAAAACAGAGATTCTTCCCCTTTTATGACATAATTCTTTTTTTGATAGTTAGTTTTACCTACCTAAAAAGTAAACGCAAACTATATTTTGATTTAGACAGCTTTAAGGCAACAAAGCTGTGATTTCCTTTTGACACGTTTGCCCTTCTAATGTTAGCTTGAGTTGAATGGCGGCTACATATCTTAATCATCTCAGGAAAATTCTTTTTTTACTAAAAAAATAATGAAAGAACTAAAAAAGAAAAAGCGATTTCGCCATTTCGGACAAAATAATAAATTTCCTCATATGGCGAATAGAAATAAAATATGAACTTTGCTATAATTTCTTAATATATTTTTTAATAATTTTTTTATTATTTAATAAAAAATATTAAATAAAAAATTAAATATAATTAATATTTTAAAAATATAAAAAATATTTAATATTTTTTATTTAATAATTAAAGAATTATTAAAAGATTAATTAAGAGAATTAATTATTTTCGATAAAATATCGGTCTTTTAATTTTCTAAGTCTATAAGGTGAATATATGTCACTCTAACGAACATAACGGGAAAAATGGAAATAATTTTTTTTTTGTCTCGTGTTGTTTTTTTTTAAAGAATTTTTTTATTGTTTAGCTACCTAAAATTTCATTTTATTTTTGAATTGTTTCTCACAAAATTTGCAGCTGAAGGAAAAACGGAAAAAGTATTTACTGTATTGTCTGAATGAAACTAAAAAAAGTGGAGTCTTCAAGAGAAAAATATATGTAAAAAAAAAAAGTGCTAAGATGAACCAATATGAATGAAGCAATTTAAAGTAAAAAGACAAAGTTTGTTAAAGAAACTGAAGCAAACGCTCCAAGGATATTACGCAATAAGGGGATTGGACTAATACTAAGAACCCGGAACGGCTATAGGCTGTTATTTCCCACATGCGAGTTTGCGCGTGGACATATTATTTTATTTTATGATGAAATTAACTCTATTTTGTCCAAATAGTTAGATTCAGATATTAATGATGAGATATAACTTCATAGAGAGAAAGAGTTGAAGAATAAGCAAAACTAAAAAGAGAAGAGCACCGAGGGGAAAAAAGAAGCTAAAAATGTATTTTTTATCAAAAAAGAAAAAAGAGTGTGAGGAGTAGAGAGAGAAGTGAGAGCTTGTTCTTGCTTTATTGACTGCTGAAGAGAGATAGAGAGAGTCAGAGATATGACCTTAAATTGAAAATTTCAGAAATCTGTTTGTCTAATCAATTTCAACCCATGTCTCTTCTTCTGTTATTGTCCTGAAAATTTATCACCTATCATTCTGAGAGAGAGAGTCACTGAATGATAAAGCTGGGGACTTTATGGGTGTGTGAAAGTGGGAGAGGGAGATGAATGTTGTTGGTGGTGGTGGAGGGCATATCTGAAGAAGATTCTGTGTTGTGTTGTTGGTGATTGTTGAAATTGGGTGAAAATGGGAACCCCACCAACGGAAGAGCTTCTGAAGAAGATCCAACAGCTGGAAGAGGGTCACGCCCACCTCAAGCAAGAAATGTCAAAGCTTAAGCTTTCGGGTTGGGGTGATGGGAGAGCACAGCAGGGTCATCGCCAGAGGTCTCACTCGCTGTCCCCGCAGCGTTCCAGGCTGGACGCGCCGCTGAGGAGGAAAACCGATGGAGCACCAGCAATTGCATGGAAGAGAAGGTCTTGTTCCTTCAATCCAATGGTGCACGCTGTGGCCCTTCCGCTGTGAATTTTACTGATAGGCAGTATCTCAATATTTTGCAGTCAATGGGACAGTCTGTTCATAACTTCATATATTGGATCTTAACTGTCATATAATTTATTGGTGAGTTATTAGTTTCACGCTTGTCTCTCTTTCTCATTTTGGTTAGTTTTTCTTTTTTTAATTTTTTCATTTTGTAATTGGTAGTTAATTAATCAAGAAGTTTTATTATTTGGGTGTTTCTTTTGGTTGCAAATGGTGATACAATATATAAGTTGTGTATTAGTGCATACTGTGTTTGATATGTGTTGAGTATAAAATGTCCTATCATGTTGATTGCATAAATTCTGGGATCTTATATTAAAAGCTTTTTTTTTTTTTTTTGGATTTGGTTTGTAATAAATTTGCAGGAACCGTAGTGCTGAAAATGTATATGGTTATGCAGCAGATGAAGCTCTTGGCCAGGATGGGATTGAGCTGCTTGTAGACCCCAGGGATTTCGCCTCAGCCAATGATATAGTGAACCGTGTCATAATGGGAGAGAGCTGGACTGGACAATTCCCGGCTAAGAATAAGTTGGGAGAGAAGTTTTTAGTTGTATTGTAGCAACTAATACACCTTTCTATGATGATGATGGAAGCTTAGTTGGGCTTATTTGTGTCTCAAGTGATTCACGGCCCTTTCGAAATGAGAATTCCATTCTTGGGTGCAAAGAACGCTGAATCCAATGCAGGTTCCACCCGTCCTAGAAGTAGCATTACAAATAAACTTGGCCTTGTCAAGGGCCTTGACACTCAACAGCCACTTCAAGTTGCTCTAGCATCCAAAATTTCAAATTTGGTTAGTGCTGTAACTGTCATGTTTCTGTAATTTAGTATAGCATGGCATGTCTTGATGTTAGAACCATTAAACAGGCATCAAAGGTGAGTAACAAAGTTAAGTCAAGAATCTGGACAGGAGAAAATAATGTGGATCGTGAAGGTGGGAGCGGAGAAAGTCATAATTGTGAGCATAGTTTCTCAGAATCTGTTCTTTTGGACCAGAGAGAGGATGCTAATTCCAGTGGAGCTAGCACACCCAGAGCCGATGTGACACAATCCCCTTTTGGTGTATTTTCTCATGTTGAAGAAAAATCCCAAGGAAAAAATTTGGGGGACTCTGGTGATGAGAGTGAAGGAAAACCTATTCACAAAATCATAACTTCTAAGGCTGAAGCATGGATTCAAAAGAAAACATTATCGTGGCCATGGAGAGCAAATGATTGAGAAGGATCAGAGGCAAGGAATGTTCGTGTTGCTGGGCCTTGGATGCAGAGTGACCAAGAAAATGAGTCAGTTAATCAGAAGACTCTTCCTTCTGGCTTGAAGCAAGAAAGCCAGGCAGGTGAAAGTAATCACCCTATTAACAATGAGGCTCCAGGAACCTGGTCCTCCTCCTTTAATGTTAACAGCACAAGTAGTGCCAGCAGCTGTGGGAGTGCCGGCAGTTGTGCTGTCAGTAATAAAGTGGATGTGGACACTGATTGCTTGGATTATGAAATTTTGTGGGAGGACCTGACAATCGGAGAACAAATTGGGCAAGGTAGTCATGTTCTTAACTAAAGGGGCATGCTTGAGATCATAAGCTTTTGACAATATCTATGCTTTAACAAAAACAAGTATTTGTTTAAATATCTTGACATGTTATCTGTATTTAGAGTTCTTATGTTTGAAATTTGTTTGCTTCTTTATGGAGCTCTGATAATTTATAGAGCCTATGCTCGCAAACCCAAATATCTACTGATCAGTGGTTATTATGCATTGTTATACTTTACACGTTTCCTATTTACCTCTGTTGTTGAATTGCAGGTTCTTGTGGAACTGTATATCATGCTCTGTGGTATGGATCAGTATGTTCTTTTCTCTTCCTGTAATTTCTGGTTTTAAGTTCATGCATTATAAAGGATATTCTACCAAGCAATTTATCAGAACTTAAGATTTCTTTGACGCTTTCTTTTCCTTCTCCCTCCCCATTTTGGGGTGTAACAACATATTTGAGTTTTTCATATACATTGTGCAAATTGTGATTATGTTGCAACTGGAATTACTAGCAGTCTAGCCGTTAGTACATTGAGGTCCTTTAATGTGTTAAATTTATCATCCTTAAATTAAGGCACCATAGGATTTCTGGAAGGCCTGTGAAATGTGTATGGCAACTATAAGCAACTGTATGACAATGTTAGAATGCATCTTTTATAGGTTGACAAACTACATTTTGCAGACTGCAATTCTGATGTCACCTTATATTCATGTTTTTGCAGGATGTTGCCGTCAAGGTATTCTCAAAGCAAGAATGTTCAGATGATGTGATTCTGTCCTTCAAACAAGATGTATGCTTTCTAGTGGTCTAATTTGCTGATTATGTTGGGACACAGACTGAATCTGATCCATAAGGTGAGGAAGTCAGCATAGGTTTAAAAAACAACCACAACTTTGGTTGCTAATGTAATTGGGAGAGAAAAAATGATTAGAATATAATAGGTTTTCCTCTGAGGATTTTACTTTGATCATGTTTGCACATTGAAATCATCCTTGCTTTTTTTTTTTTATACCATTTATTGCTTTTATGTGACACACCAATCCACATGCATGTTGGGCGTCAGATGTCTGGTTACGTTTGGTTATTTTAGATAAGGATCAACAATCATCCTGCTGAATTTGCAAAACATATGAAAGAGATCAATATGGTTAATGCTTCTAATTGGAAGTACATGATTGAGATGATAAGAAACATAATATTGCCATATCATAGTATGATGGCCTACCGTGTATTTTTCCTTTTTTTTTGTTGGGGGGGTGGAACATGGCCTAGAGCGAATATTATTAGCCAAAAATGGTGTAAAGCCATACATTTAGAATAAATGATAAATGTATGGTTTTCACTTTTCATAGCATAACTGGTTCAATAAAGTCAAGTCTGATTAGCCCCAGCCGCATTAATAAGGATAACTAAACTGAAAGAGATAAGTACTTTTAGCTTAATCTTTCTTTTTAAAAAAATTGATAAAAAGCTTAGGGGTAAAATGCATTATGGAAATAGGAAAGTGCTTCAGGTGTTATTTGTGATAGAAAAGTGTCTATCAAGGCTAAAGAAAAATTTTATCGCATAGCTATAAGACCCGCAATGCTTTATGGTATTGAATGTTAAGTGGTAAAAGGCCAGCAAGAGAGCATAAGCTCAGCATTACAGAGATAATGATGTTGCGTTGGATGAATAGACATACAAGACAAGATAGGATTATGAATGAATGCATTAGAGAAAAAGTAGAGATAGTACCTATTAAGGAAAAGATGATAGAATCTCGCCTTAGGTGGTTTGTCCATGTGAGAAGACCATTAGAAGTTCTGATAAAAAGAGTAGATCAGGTGGAGGATAGTCTAATAGTTAGAAGTAGAGGGAAACTAAGAAATATTATAGGTGAAACAATTAAAAAGGACTTAGATCTAAATAGCCTTTCCGAGTACGTGGTTTATGATAGAACACAATGACATTGTTTGACCCATGTAGCCGACTCCACCTAATAGGAAAATGCTTTGTTGTTGTTGTTGTTGATAAAAAGTTTAGGGGGAGGGGAAGTTGTCCCATTTCAAGGACAGGGCATGTCACAATACTATTTAGTTAAATCTTTTATTTATGTGAAGGAAAGAACAAAGTGTTGATTTCCCTTTTAATTGGACGGCTTTATGCCTTCATTGGTCGTCCAAGGTACTTAAAATCAATGACTTGTAATACTATTTCTAACTTTCACCGCTAAGTTAGCATTAACATGCCTTCTTACCGAACTTACATTCCATATACTTCGCCTTACGTCCTACTTAGACTTGGGCGAAGGTCATGTTCTTTCGAGTTTATCTCCATAGTCAGCATCTTGACTATTATTTGCCACATAGTAAAAAGATTGGACTCAAACATATTTCAACAAGGGTCTATGTAAACATTTGATAAAAGAGGAAAAAATATCATTAGATAGATAGAAAGGGAAAGGCACAATAATCATTGCCAGGATATTTTACCATGCTGAGCTTTGGCAGAGCCACATCTTTATTTCTGAAATATAATAAACTACTACCATCGTAATTGTATCAGCCATGCTTATTCTTTGCCTCTTGATAACTGACATTGTACTCCAATTTACCTTGGTAAGACGGATACACAATACTGTTGTTGTAACCAAGATTGCATTATAATTTTAAGTTTGACAATTCTTATATTAAGTTAATTAAAGAATTGACAAAATTTTTGGAATAATACATAAACCTTATTAGTTAATGAGTGGAGCCATAGCTACCAGGTTTACCAGGGGTTTGATATTGATATTACTCTCTAGAATTTAGCCAATGCAGAGCTGTAACTTGTTCTTCCACTTTCTCATGTGTCCCTCGTTGATCACTTTTTTCTTCTATTTCCATAATCAGACATATTATGGTCTATTATAGTAGGTAGTTTCTGTGAGTAATTGATGTTAGAGATTGGTTCTTTAATCTTTAAAACAAATTCTAGATGCATACACCTTAGAACAAAACACCATAAGACTTAGGATTTACATCATGCCAAATTATGAAGAACTCTTGGATTTTCATAAATACTTGGATCCATAGCTATTGATCACCAACTATTGCGGAATCTTTCCAACAATCAATCACGAACAAGGGGGTGGTTTGTGATCTTCCTCAACCAAATCGCCTTAGCTTCTCAATGGGACCGTCTTCTTTCTTCTAGATGGAGAGAATGGAAACTGTATTATGATTTTGGTATATTTGAGACCATAACCGTTTCTGACGTATATTAACCAATTAGGATTCTCATAATCCCCTAATGGGCCAATATAGTATTTACTCATTAAATCCACATCAAGTTGTGAAGTCTACGAGTTCACTAAATTAGATCACTTAATAACAAGTCCAATAAATTAAATAACTAATATAATTGTCAATTAAATATGATGCCCAACATTAATTAGGAAACGTAAATTTTCTAACAATCTCCCACTTGGGCTTCATATTATTTCTAAAACAATTATACTAAAAATTCTTTAGGCGCACATCCGTATGCTATTTATCTTTAGACTTCTCCTTAATACAATCCGGTCCATCTCATATATTAGCTATAGAACCATTGCAGCTTTTATCACAATCAAGCCTAACTAAACCACTATGATCACCATAGCAATATACTTAATGACATAGATCAAATATGGACGAGTAGCGTGAAAATTACAAGCAATGTGATCTCAGACATGCCTATTTCCAACTGGTCCTTCTTTAGTCCTTAGTGAGATCAATCCAAAGTCCTTAAATGCAATACTAACGTTGCATATACAAAGCATAAACAAATTCAAAAATAGAATCATAAACTATCAACTTTATTATGCAGAAAATCAAATAACATAATATCCAAAGTAAATCATAGAACATAAAAAGACTCTCACTAAACTAAAGTATCCTCAGGAATAACACCCATATGAGCAGTATGCTCATAAAAAAAACCTTAGGTGTCAAGCCCTTAGTTAATGGATCAACTAGTATAAAATCTGTCCTTGTATGTTCTATAGAAATTTGTCTATCCTGAACTCTTTCTTTAATAACTAGAAACTTGATGTCGATAAACTTTGACTTCGTCGAGCTCCTATTGTTGTTAGAGTAAAGATCTGCTGAGTTATTGTCACAATAAATCTTTAGTGGTCTATCAATGCCATCAACTACACGTAAACTAGTGACAAAGTTCCGCAGTCATATCTCGTGGTTGGACGCCTCATAACAAGTTATGAACTCCGTTGCCATGATCGAAGAAGCTATAAGAGTCTGTTTAGCAGACTTCCATGAGATAGCTCCTCCAGCCAACACATAGATGTAGCCTGATGTGGAGCGCCTACTATCTTGACATCCCGCAAAATCGGAGTCAGAGTACCCGATGATCTCTAAACTGTCAGATCTCCGATAAGTAAGCATGTAGTCTTTTGTTCTCTTCAAATAATGCATCACACGTTTGGCCGCTTTCCAATGCTGCATACCAAGATTGCTCAAATATCTTCCCAAAACTCCCACTATAAATCTATGTCAGGACGAGTACAAACTTGAGTGTACATTAGACTCCTTACCGCTGATGCATAGGGAATCTTCTGCATCTCTTTCATTTCAATATCATTATTGGGGCACTGTTTGAGACTAAACTTGTCTCCTTTAGCAACGGGTGTGTCTCCTGGTTTACTATCTTTCGTGTTGAATCTATTTAAGACTTTATCGATATAGCTCTTTTGTGCAAACCTAAGGATACCTCGAGAGCGATATCTTAGTATCTGAATACCCAATACAAAAGAGGCGTCCCCAATATCTTTCATCTCAAAATTCTTTGTTAGAAATTTCTTGGTTTCATGCAATAAGCCTATATCACTATTAGCAAGCAAAATATCATCGATATATAATACCAGGAAGATGTATTTACTCCCACTGAACTTGTAATATGCATAGTCATCAACGATATTTGCCTCAAAACCACACGATGTAATGACTTGATGGAACTTGTGATACCATTAACGGGAAGCTTGTTTGAGACCATAGATAGATTTCTTTAGCTTGCATACCATAGACTTTGGGTCACCCGACACAAAGTTTTTTGATTGTGCCATGTAAATCGCGAGCTTTATATTCTCGACATTACCCTTTGAATCCCTCAATGTTTCCATTTAAAAACGTAGTCTTGACATCCGTGCAAGTAATAAAGAGATGATGTAGCTGACCAAATCAAAAATGAGTTACGATGGATTTGGAAAGAAGGTGTCAAATAAAAGATGATTATTGTCCTAAAGGAGTCTAACTTCATTTATGAAAATTTGAGGATATTCCTTAGGTGACTTAAAAAGTGAATTTGCATTAAGAGATTACTAATAGATCAAAAAAGATTCTCTTTGTAGTCAATGTCTTCCTTTTAAGTAAAGCCTTTAACAACAAGACAAGCATTAAGCATAGCTTTATACTTGCATTAAAAATAGAGAAATATATTGAATGATCAAATCAAATACATAAGAGATTCGAGAAAAAGATACATCTAACCCCAACATGTGGAAGTTTAGCTAGACATGATCAAGGTGATACAATACAAAAGAAATAGAGATAAGAGATGAAAACTCCATTGATTAATCGGCCCGTCGAGAATCAATCAAAATTACCGTATTGATTTCTTAATCTTATGGCTTCCACGTAGCGCGCAAATTGACTGACTTTGTTGCGTGCATCAGCGTTTGAGTTCTTTTACAAGTACTCACTTCTTTGTCTTCAAGGCTAAGCGCCACAACCTTGAGGCTAATCGCCGGCTTCCATAACGTGAACTTGGGCTTCAACTTCCAATTGGGCTTCAATGGGCTTCCATGATTTGCACCTAACTACATAAAACAGTAATCTTAAAAAATCAATTAAGAAAATATTCTTAAAGACTAAATAAAACACATAAAACATGGACTAAAACGACATCTCAAGTTTTAAAAGAAAGATAAACAACCTCAATGTACACCTATAAAGGTATACAAATTAGACATTTATCACACCTTCAGGCAATTCGACGAGATCCAAAACGTCATTGTCCTTCATAGATTTCATCTCATCCTTCATGACATCAATCCACCTGAAGTTATAAGGACGAGAAGTTGAACGATATCCTCTGATAAACCAACGCCATCCTCATGTTCTTGGAGAAAGACGATGTAATTTTGATATAGGCTTCTCCTCTCTCGTAATGGCACTTGAGTTTGTTCTTTTTGAAAAGTCATCAATGTTGCCTTGTTCGGAACAATGTCAGAATAATAGCCTAAACATTATTGTCTAATACCGGAACTATTTTACTTAGGTACAAGGACTTGATCACTTTGTCAATAACAGTTCTTCTTCAAAGACAACATGCCTTATATTTCCTTCCTCCTCAAACTCAACTTTAAATGCATTTCTGTTTCAAAAAAGGATCTTGATGTGAGATTTAAAACATAGATTCAACATAACCAACGAAATAGCAACTAACATTTTAAGTTTTCTTTCATAGGTCAACATTTGGCCTCAACCGGACAAATTTGACCTTAAATGTGCAAGTGCCTTACTAGGTCTTTTGCTAGTAAGCTCATAAGGGTTTTACGCTTGCTTGATACCCTATTAAATAAAAGTCAATATGCAGTTACAAGAAGTATGACTAATCATTCTTCTTACCATATCCTTAAACGTTCTCAAAATCATGCTAGGTTTGCCCGGCATGGTGTATTGCAGACAATTCCACACTCATTATTCAAAGCAAGTGGTACGTTGCCTGTCATGTTATAATTTAACACTCACTTTCTAATTTTATAAATGCTCACTTGAAAACGTCTTTCATGTATTAAATATAGGTTACTCTAGTAATCTTCATGAACGTATCGATGTCCATTCCAAGAAGACTTGAAAGATATATCCAAATTATTCTAAGACATCCTTTTCTTCGACACCTAATCTTTCGTTTTCCCTTGATACACTCAACACGCTTGAAAGTCCGACAGATCTAAGGGTTCAAGAAAAAAGCCTAGTGAATCTATAAAAGTAAACGGAGTAAGTGTTATAGATGTTCGCTTTGTACCTTTTGAACTTGTTTCATGATCACCTCAAGTTGCTTCAAATCTTGGGGTCGTTTCAATAGTCCCTCCTGCATGTCCAAGACTTGGAGATATAAGTTCAAGTTGTTCACAAATGTCTCTTACTCTAATCTCCAGGTTCAAGTCACGGAAGCATCATCGATCAAAGATCGTGTACACTAAGAGAGAAAGCTTAGTCCCCAAATGCATAAGCGGCCTAGATATAAGAAAGAAAAAAAAGAATTGTTTGCAAGAAATGTTAATTTATTATTTTCATTCTAATAAATATATTACGTTAGTAGAAATATATTAATAAATATGTTATTTTTTATTTTAACTTACTAACTTAAGTTTTAATTATTGACTTTTATTAAAATTTAATTAAAAATATATTAATATATTATAATAAATTAATAATTATAATTATAATTTATAATTACTATAATAATATATTTTATATTATATATAATTAAATAGGACATCGGACCCCTAACCGTCGCGTGCTAATGCGATGGCGTTACATTGGGGCAAGCTTTCTTCGAGATGGCCTAATAAGATCCATCCGGCACGCGCACAACCATAGTCTGCTCTGAAGTGACTCTACTAAGACCTCGGTAGCAACTTGGGCCTCAGAGCTAGTCACATTGAACAAGATTGGACCATAATATCAAGATTGCTAAATTCATGTAGATGATATATCCCTAAATATCCGTAACTGCTAATCGTCAACTTATGATATTATAAGACTCATAACTACCTTAGATCGATAAGTAGTTCGTGTATCAAGAACTCCTAATTTATAGGAATTCATCCTAATAATAATGGGAATGTAATTTTCACTAATCCCAAATTATTCAATATAGGATGAGGAGCTCTATAAAACAGTGCTAACGACCTTAATCGTATCGTAAATTACCGGTTGTTTAATACATACCTACTTGGAGTCCTTTACAAGATCCCTTGTCTTAACACGAATCCACTTCGAGGAGAAACCACCGTAACATACTTACTTCAGGTATCTTCTGAATCCACTTCAAAACAAATATTTTCTCACCAAATGTTTGGTTGAAGAGAAAAGAACACAAAGAAAATGAGAAATATTATTTTCTCTTATTTAGTTTTATAAAAAAGTGAGAAGAAAGAAAATGTAAAAATTTAAAAGACTTATATGTCTTTATTATAATATTAATAGATGTAAATAATTTTAGATAAATTTATAATTTTAAAAAATTTTCTCTTTCTATTTTATTTTCTTCCCACAAGGGAGAGGAAAATTTATTGGTGGTTCCAGCACTTTTTATTCTTTTCTCTTTCTTTTCTCTCTTCGTCCAAACAAAAAAAAAATCTTAAAAAATCATTCAATTTTTTCTCCTTCCATTTCTTTTTTATTTTTTTCATTTTCTCTTGAAACAAACAATGGGTTAATGCTTTATGTCATGAGTTCTGCTCATTCTATTCGAGTTTAATATTTTTTTTATCATTATTTTGGCTCGGAAAAGATTTTCCTTCTCCCCCCCATTAAGTTCCAAAACAAAATTGTGGTTGCTAAGATAAAATATCAAAAAATAAATAAAAGAACTCATACATGAAGTAAGTAGTAACTATTGTTATATTTTATTTGATACCGCCACGTTTCATTAATGAAATTTGTAAATAAATTTCGTAGGATATTGCTGATAAAGAAAAAAAAGTGATCATAATCAGACAAGCGCAAACATTTACTTGAGCCAATTTTAGGAAACTTATATTGTCATAATTTCTGAGAGAAAACTCAAACTTACAAATTACTAATTAACTTCACCATTTATCTATCTATATTATATACTAAAGTTCTTCCACTATATTGTCACATGACATTTTCTCTAAAATTTTATTAATTATTATTATTATTATTATTATTATTATTAATTATAACTTCATTATAACTTCATTTTGTTTTTGTTTTTACTTTTCATTTCCCTCATTCATATATTTTTATGGTTGTTTTTCAAATTTGTTAAATAATAATTAATTTTTTGACTTTTCATTCCTTTCTTTAATATTTTTAGTAACTTTTCATTTTTTTTCAATCTTTCAATTTTTACTTTTATATTTATTATTTATTTTATTAGAAATATCAATGAAAGTGTATTAATTTTTAATAAATTAAATAATATATATTTTATTACATAAGTTAATCTTAAATAGATGAAAATAAAAATATACATTACTAAATTTCCTCTAAATACTATTCGTATACTTATTTATAAGTTCTAGTATCTTTTAATTCAAATATTGCATGTTCTAATAAAAAGAATATTTTAATAACATTTATAATTTATTTAATTTCTATATATTTTATTAATAATATATTCTTATATTATTTATACTAATAACATTACCATAAGATGTATCAGAATTTCTTATAAATTTATAAGATTATAGTAAAAAGAAATATTGATTAACACATGATAAGATGAACTTGTATGTAATTTTTAAATTTTCAATGGAGTTGTTTATTATTATTATTATTATTATTATTATTATTATTATTATTATTATTATAACAATAATAAATTCTTTCACTACAATTATCATATGACATTTTTATTAAATTTAATTTTTTAAATTCTCTTTTATTATTTTATTTTTTACTTTTCATTTCTCCCATTCGTGTCTTTCTTGATTCTTCATCTTTTCAACCTTGCATATTTTTCATTTTTTATTTTTTATTTTTTTATTTTTTTAAAAAAGTAGCAATAATCTAAATATTGTTACAAACCAACAAAACAAAATCGATTCCTATAATTATTAAATTTTAAATACAAATTTTTCTATTATATTTTATAAAATTCTAAATATATTTAGGATGATTTATTTTATATTAAAATAATCTTTTAATCAAACGTTTTATTTGAAACAATTTAACTATCAACTTTTTTTAAACAAAATAAACTAACTGAAAATTTATACATGTATTAAATATTTATTTATTAAATAAAAAACTCTTAATCATGTTTATTTTCATTTAAACGACCCGTGTAACGTACGGGTTGAATAAATAGTATAAATATAAACTTGATTCATTAGCAACAGAGCAATACAGAACTTCATTTAGGGGCACTTGGGTGTTCCTTTCTTGGTTTTCCAGTTGTTATAGCATGGACATTCTTCCTTGTGGCCATAGGTTCCTGATGGGACACACAAACATCTCGCACAGCAATAGTTGCAGAAGTACAGACACCTGTTCTTGTACTGAGTCGCTGAACAACGGTAATTACATGCATTCGGACATTCTGAATGTAACCAAGATTGAGTTGTGAACATCATCGGTAAATTAAATTAATTTTCTCCATGCCCTTTTTGCCTAATTAATGAAAATTTTAAAATTATCAATTTTCAGAAAGATTAACTAGAATTAGTACCTTTAGGACGAAGTGATCCATCCCCGCCAGCCTGTAGATTTTTTTATTATTTAAAACAAGAAGAAGAAGAAATCAGAAGTCAATATGAATTCAGGGGAAAACAAATAATATGTGCACTGTTTTTTCTTTTGAGTATGGTATTTTTATATATATTATTGTCAGACTAATTCATTAAGCTCTTTTAAGAGTGCGGCTTGCTTACCTTGTTGGTATACATAGTTTCATTTTATCTTAATTGGTCTCGTTCTAATGTCACGTTAAACTCAAATGAACAGTGTACAGCCGTGCATAAGTGGGAGACCACAAGGCCGAAACAATTTTCTAAGAAACATTATACTCTTACCAAAGTAAATAAACCAAAAAGAAGAAAGAAAACGAGCTCACTAATCACTGTCACAAGGCTGGAGTTTTCAATCAGTATATGTATATGGGTGTAGAGTGTATGTGTGGGAGAATAGAGAGAGAAATATTCACTCACATAGGCAACTTGGATCACAAAAGCCATAGCAAGGATGAGAAGAAATGCGCATATAATCTTAGCCATAACGCCTTGGCTGATCTTTCACTCTCTCTTGTACGTAAGTTTACTGCGTTAAAAGCACTGATGAGGTCAAGGAGTTATATAGCTGCAAACAAGGGCACAATACATTAAATTTGGGGCCTTACTTGTCTTGGCATAAATTAAAATTTCCTCATAATCTGCCGGTTTCCATCTAATTTAATTAACAAAAATAATCACCTCACCATTTTTTTATACCACTTTTGACATTAATTAATAAATATAAATTTATAATTAATCACGATATTGATTAATTAACAAGAATCATATGTATTAAATATTGATTAATTAATAAGATATTTATTAATTAATTAATATACATAATTAATTATGAATTTATACTCATAATTTTAGTTTATTTTTTTATTAATTTTTAATCTTTATATAATGAAAAATTCTAACATGTTCCTAGAATATAATAAATACATGCTTCATGATAGATTTTTATCATCAATTTTAAATAAACTTATATAAGTTTTAAATTATTAATTTAAAATTAATGTTAGCGGTCCATTCTTGAGCATAAATTTATTGTGCTTCATGATAATATAATAATTTCTCATATATAATACACCCATTAAGTTCTCTCATTTTCAGTTTCATTTTCTTACCCTTTTTAAAATCTATATATAAAAAGACTTTATTTTGCTAATGATTAATGACATAGATAATACATTTAATATTTATTTATTTATTCTTCTTCTCACTCTTTTCATACAGGTTCTTATAATGAAATAAAAAATTCTTTTTCATGCCAATATGACGTTAAGATGTAACTATTTTAATAAGTACAAAATGTAAATATAATATTAACATAGTAAATTAAATTTATATCATTAGATTAATTTTAAAATAAAATATTAATTATTGAGTGTGATACACTTATTAGAATTAAGAATCTTATTATTTTTTTAAAAAAAGTTACTACTATAGAAAAGAGCAAGGTAGCTAAGGTTAGAATATGAAGTATAAATGTTACTATCTCAAAATGTTATATTTTTTATAATATAATTCATAACTTTTGACCTCTCCATTAATTTCTTCTCGATCCTTCCCTGACATTTAATATATTAAAAACTAGTAAAATAAATGCACATTCTATTAATAAAATATTTTCTATAAACCTTTTCGTAAAAAGTTTGTTAAAAAATAGAGTTACCCTGCATTGTGACATTTTTTTTGGGAAAAATTTATTTCTTATAATTAATAAAAATATCACATATGTATAATTGTGGTATGTTTCGTTTACTTTAAGTTGAAAGAACTTTTACATGAAGAGAAATGTTAAAAATATATTGATATAAATTTCTTTTTTTTTCAACAGATATAAATTATATATTCTTGAACTTCCTCTTATTAAATTTTATTTTTCTTGGTAATTAAAACGGGACAAAGCCGAACAAACCAAAAGGAGAAAATAAACACCACGGTAAGTATAAACTCTTGATATGTCACGAAGAAGAATTAACCTAAATTACTGTTTGGAATTACAATATTTAAATATTGATTTAGTTTATAAATGAAACTATTTATTTAAAAAGTTATAAAATATAAATTATTTTGACTTTATTAATAGTTTTTATTTAAAAAATAAAATAAAAATTAAATGAATAGATAAATCATTTATTTTTAGTTCTATAAATAAAACTTTATTTAAATTCAATTGAAATTAATTTATAATAATCAATTCATTTCTATATTTTTAATAATATCAAACATTCTTCTTTGGATTCTGCAATGCAATAGATGCAAGTTGCCAAATTACAATGTATATTACGGGAAAAAAATTTCTAGGAAGATTGCATATAGTTTAATCCAAATTTAGCAGACTCTAATGAATACAAGGACATATGTTAATGTAATAATTGTTGAGAGAAACCAACATCCTATATCCTAATAGAATGATACTCTTCGAGCCAAATATGAAGAGTGTTGATATTTACCCAATTGATATAGATGTGTGTAACAGCTCACCTAAAGGCTCCTCACAAGTATAGAGCGCGAGTATATTTATTAAAAAGAGTTTTTATTGTGAGAGGGTAAGCGAAGTAAATCTTGATTATACAATCATACATGAATAATCAAGATTAAAAATTATTTAAAGGTCATGTGACTACTTAAAAAAGTCACATGCATTTATGTTCTAATCTTAACTATTCATTTAAAATCTAATGGTCAAGATTCACTCCTCTCACCTCTTACAATAAATACTTCTTTCACCAGATACGCTTATTATTATTATTATTATAATATATATATATATATATATATATATATATATATATATATATATATATATATATATATATATATATATATATATATATATATATATTCACAAGCGGTTATTATACATTGTATTTTTGTATTTTATTAAAAAAATTATTATCTCCACTTAAATTACAATGATCAAACTTATGAGTTTATTTTTAAAAACACTTAAAAAAGGAGTTTTAGGGATAAAGTGAAAATAATAAAGTACTCAAAATTATATTTAAAAAATAAGTTTTGTTATGCTTTTAAGACATAATGAAGATATAATTAAATATTTTTTCTGCTCTTTTGAATATGTGTTTAAGGTAGTTGTATAAAAATTAAGAAGGTCATTGAATTGTCCCTATTATAAACAAAAATAACCACATTTAACTGACTTATCCTTTAGTAAAATATTAAAGATATTATTGTCAATTTATTAAATTTCTTTTTACTTATTAATAGCAAGAACAAAGTTATAAAAAAAATTAATACTTTATTAATTTTCGAAAGCTAAAGATAACATTTTTTTACTTTCTAAAATGACTGATTAGAAAAAAAAAAAACAGAAAGAGTACTTATAAGTGCAATTAATATACTTCTTGTTGTATTCATTTTCCATGCATACATAAATTTGGCAAATTTGCAATTGTATTCATTTTCCATGCGTACATAAATTTGGCAAATTTGCAATTGTATTGACTATATTACGCATGAAATTTAAATTCATTTCAACTATGACACAACTTAGTATATATTGTATGTTATTTATCCAACTTTTTTTTTAATTTAAAAAATCTTAACAACATTAGAGGTTAATTTGCTAACAAGACCTTCAAGAAGGTATTGTGGAACGAGGAGCACACAAGTGAAGAGACACGGCATTGTTTTTGAGTTAAATTTTGACGTACGAACTTCAGTTTCATTTTCACTAACATTAAAACTGAATAATGATGTGCACCAAAGCACATCGCCTCTCAGGTGTGAGTTTGTGGTGGTAAAATTAGAATGTGGAAGTATAAAAAAAAATGAAATAAGACCTATTATAAGCAATTAATAAAAATTGTATATATGTATAAAGTAAGGTGTGTGTAAGTGAATGTATGTAATATTATTTTTAGGGATGTATATGCAATGGGTTGAGACTAGTTAGGCTTGACTCAAACATTTGATATTTTGATTGTGTTATTTTTTTGAATTCTAACTTGACTCAACTATGATCTAATAATGACATGTTGAGATTTTAGCTCATATATCTTGGTAAAATAAAGATTGACTTTATTTATGTTTATTTTTAGTAAGTATATCTTTAGAGATTTAAGGAATTTAAATTAATTAAGAATATGAGAAAATTTATAGAATTTTGTTAAAATTGATAAAATTTGAAAATTTTGTTAGGATTTGAAAATTTTGAAAACTAAGGATTATTAGATACTAAGAGATTTGCTTGGAGATCAATGAGGTTTGGTTATAAACAAAACTAATGACCTAAGGTTGTTTTTGGATAAAGTATTTTGAAATTTCAAGGTATTTGAAATTTAAAGAATTTTAATTGCATTAATTTAATTCCCTTCATTTACAAAATATTTTGTTTGGATAAAGCAATTAAATTTTTTTGAATTTCAAATTCTTTGTTTGGATAAAGCAATTCAATTGCAGACTTTTGTAAAAAAAAAATTAAGATATTTTTGTAAAATTGAGATTTTAATACAAAATTTTACAAAGTAAAATAAATATTATATAACATTTTTTCATAAATTTTATTAAGCTTTGATTAGATTTTGATTTTTTGGTTTGATTTTTGTTTGGATTAAAATTCAAAACTCCTACATTCAATTATTTCAAGACTATAGTGTTATGAAAGCACACAATAAAACTAAAATATAAAATAAACTCTAACAAATGAATCACTTTATTATGATATAAAAAACAAAGAAAAAGATCTTTCTGACTCTGATAAAAACTTTTGCTTAATTAATTGTCAAACATAAAATTTAGTCCGTTAAGTATTGTCCCCTTTTCATGTTTTGTTCTCACCTCTTCCCCCAACTTTGCTCTTGCTTTTCTCATTCACATCCTATATAAATATACGAACGCAAACATTTACTGGTGTACCTGTCCTCAGCTTATACCATTTTTATTTTTTTTAAAATTGAAAAATCTGCATAAAATGAAAAGATTAATATACCATTTTTTCATAGATAATCTATAAGTATAACTTATACTATTAAGAGTGCAAACTTATATCTCATCAATAAAAATAAAATAACACGATTTATGCTATATTAAAAATAAGTCAACTTTCAATGGGCATATGAACCCAACATTATGTATAGGCTTGCAAACATCTCAAATATATGAATCCAACATCATGTGCATATGTAATTAAACAAAGTAATATAAACTCTCAGCATGTTTTCAACTTGGCATCAAGACATAAAAGCCAAGATGTAATCCTTCTTCTTCTCTAATGGAAGAGCTTTCACAACTACTAGTTGACTTGGATTTTCAATTTGGATTTTCTCCAAATTCCATACGAAGTAACTTCTCGTATCCTCTTTCTTGTCCTCAATGTTGCTTTCTGTCATCTTTCTTTTTCCCTTTGTTTTGTCTCTTCCTTTGAATGACTCCATAATAGTTACAAAACCAGAAAATGCACAACTTGACCACAACCATAACATAATTATGAGCTTAATATGGAACACAATTTACGATATGCAAAGCAGCAACCATGACAGAGGCAGACACAAGATTGACTTATTATCAAAAGAGTAATAGTATGTTGTATGTATTATCAAAAGAAAAATGGAAAAAACACACTCGGTATTTCTTCTTTTCGAAATAAAAAGAGAAACTCATTTTAGGTTACTATGCACTTAATCAATCAAAAATATCCCCATCTTTATTCATGACCTATCATGTCTGACTTGAAAACCACCAACACAGACCACCCATTGTCCACATGAATCAATTATTTGGACCTACTTTTGCACTCCCAATTTGAATGAATGATATAAATAAGAAATATATGACTAGCCAGAGAAACCAAAATAATAACTTAATAAATTTATTTAAAAGCAGAACCTTACTAAAATGTGTGAGTGCTTCAGCTATTATTGTTCATCTGAAAAGGATAAAAGAGAAAAATGGGTTCACTATACTAATTAAAAAATGACTAGCATAACGTTGAAGTTTCAATTTAATAGAGACCTTACTAAAGCGCTCAAGAACCTGATTCAGATGAAGTAAAGGTATAGAAGAGGCAAAACTGTACATACAAACCATGTGCACATAATTGAATAACAGTATCACATTAGAAGCATCAAGTCACTTAAAACAAGTGTTGCAATATAAATATGGTAACACTTTTTTTTTCTCTATCATGGTTCTGACTAAGACAGGTGCCGCAAGTTAAGCTAATTTTAGTAATTTATATATCCAAGTCAACTAGTCAAATCTTTTATCGTAGCCAAATCCCAGTAGAAAACAATCATGTTAATATTACTGATAGTAGTTAAGGAAATGGTGTAAATTATGGTCTTCAAAATTCCATTCCAAATGCTTAATAAATAAGGTAACTAAGAAATTTGAGTATCGAATGGAGATTCCAATGAGATAGACATACTACTAATTCAAGAATTTCCAAAATTATAACTTTGAAATTATAAATGCAGTCCCTGATTAAAGACAAAGCCAAGACCCATAAGGAAACTAAATGATTAGATATAAGGCAACTAAAACAAGATACATATCATTGACCTCTGCAGTTTTAGAAAGCCACTTAATTCTATCATTTGGTTAGATGTCTCATATCCAAGCAACCCAGCCATCTTTAATTTATTACGATAGATAAAACCCAGTTGATAAAATTTGCCATCTTTTTCCATTTGATGTTGGTTTCTTCAATCAGAAACAGTAAATCAAAAGATCTTGCAAACCCATTTGGCAAAGTTTGCAACTTTATACTGGTACAACTACAACCCATTGTTCGAACATCTTCAAAATAGGTCAGTAAACTAAACAGAGATACACAAGAAATCATGCACACACTACTAATATTGCTCTCTTTCTACACTCCAATAACAAGTAGCAAACTTTTCACATCAAAGGTCAAGCATTGAAAAAGTGTGATCAAGAAATCATCAAATCCATGAGTGAAAAACTAAATTCATCTGGGATTCATTGGGATTGGAAGGAGAATTGAAAAGGGTACTGACCAACTAGAACTAATAAGGTCTCTCTAATTGTTTTTAATCAGAGGACAATAACTATAGGTAAATTCCATTTGGGAAGCTTCACATTGCAATCTGCATCACACTCAAACACACCCCAATTGTGGTATTAATTGGTTTCTAATTCTAAACATTTCCTTTATAATACATGACAGAGTTAGGTAAGTGCCAATTCTAAACATTTCCTTTATAATCCGCTTCTAAACACCATTGCCAAGCCTAAAGAGAGACAGAGGCACATGCAGAACCACAAAGCCAGAGACCCCATCGAAAATGAAGAGATGCAAAAAGAAAGATAAGGACAAGAGGCACTACAGCCCTTAAAATGCTAAGACCGTAAACTTTTTCTAGGCGTGCGCCTCCAAAACCATACTTCTTTGCCAGCCAATATTTACAATAATATATTAAAGTACAAAATAATACTTAGTAATGTAGCATTATAATATTATTGCTACCATGAAAATTTAACTGCATATTATCGAGGAAAATAAACTATAAAAGCAACTAAAGATATGAGACAGTAATTTAAGGGTGTACTTCTCCAGGAAATTGTACTCTAAACAACCCCTCGTGTTTCAGATGATATGAAAACATGAGAAAATAATAGGAAATGGCTATAAAAACGAAAATAAAATCCTTTCTATGATAAGTATCTCCATCAATTAGATTGTCAAAAATAGCTATATAAGTAATAACAAAGATTGTGTTGAATATTTCTTCTGATGTTTTGCATCATCGCATACATATCATTGTACCCAAGTAGTAAAAATCTCATTCACAGTTTCCATTTCTAGGAATAGCAACCCACTAGAAGAAAAAATGTAACAACCCCAATTAGAAAACATCAATAACAGCAGCTAACAACATTGAATAAATTCTTAAAACACATTATACCCAAATCTTAAAACACATTATACCAACGTTGACAGCAGCTAACAACATCAAAATTATATTGAGAAGACTCAAATTAAATCATGATTATTCCACAGCGGGCAAACAAGCAAAAATAAAAAATAAAAAATTGAATAATAAAAAGGAATAATAGGAGGAGAAGAAAAGGGGAAGAAGGGTTGGGGCATACGCCTTACCCACGTCGACGTGGTGACAAGGTATTAGTGGTGGGAGCAAAGCGGCGGTGGCGCGATTTGAGCTCAAGCGGCGTGGTGGTGGCTGGATCTGAGCGCAGGCGGCGTGGGAAGAGAGAGAAAGGTGGTGGCTCGGGCTGAGCGGACGCCGAAACCAGAGCAGGCGGTGACAAAATAAATTTTCTAGGCACAGTGGATCTGAGCGCAACGGTGGTGGCGTGCGGCGCAGATGGAAGCAGGGTGAGACGAGAGAGAAGGGAGAGAATAGGTGAAGTGCGACCGAGACGAGAGAGAAGGGAGAGAACATAGAACGGGGTGAAGGGGAAGCACGAATGAGATACGAATGATTTTAAGAATTCTATCTAAAGAGAGAGTAATTAAAATCCTTTCTTTTTAAACTAATAAATTACCTTCCTAAAATGCTTAGAATTTTAAAAATAATTTAGTAAGATATCCAAATAAGTTATTTTATAAGAAATCATTTTAAATTCTTTATAAAAATACATTCCTTCTTTTAAATACTTCATCCAAACACACCTTAAGTGTGACTGTGTGGTGAGATAAAGTGAGGACGAGTGACAGAGGAAATCTTTGGGTTATGAAAGAGGGAGTACAAGGAAGTTTGAGCTAAATATGGGTTAGGTTTCAATTCCATGATTATTCTTATATGATGTTTTTATCTTATAATGAAATGTTTTATCTTTAGAGTAAATGCAAGCGTGTGATTTGTTAAATCTCGTTAAATTCTTGTATCTCTATATTTCATGTTCCCTAATGGCGCCCCAACATGAACAAGTCTAAATTGGACTAACTTGATATATAGACATATTATATGAATTTGAACATAATCAAGTCATAAAATTATAGAAATAAAATATTAAAATTAAGGATATTTTATAATATTTATTTTAAAATAAATAATATTAATATATAAATAATATCATATTATATAAAAATTATTAATTTAAATCAATAAATCTTATTATTTATAATTAATTTAAAAAATAAATTTAAAATAATTTAAAATACTATACCATATTAAAATAACTTAAACTACAACCTAAATCCAACCTAAAAAAATATTAAATCTATTTTCTAGAATTTGAACTCCCAATTAATTTGGATCCGGATTAGGTTAGTAGAATGTGACTAGTCTTAGAACACCGTAATGACTCTTAAAAACTGGAGACATATTTATATTTGTTTTTATTTAAATTTTATTTATATTTAAAAAAGAAAAAGAGACAAAGAAGTTAAAAAGAAAGCAAAAGCATCTTCCATATCCACCATCAGTGACTGGAATCTGTAGTATTATTTATCGCTGCACACTTCTCTCTCTCTCTCTCTTTTCCTTTACCAACTAAGCAAAACCACGCCCCACCTCCTTAATATAACTTATGTTCAATGGCACCGAAGCTGGTTTGTTTGCTGCTGATAACCATATTTATCATTATCACATTCACAGCCACGATGGTGGGAGCACAAGGAGTAAGTTGGTGCGTGGTGAGGAGTGATGCGAGCAACCAAGCACTACAGACAGCCTTGGACTACGCATGTGGAGCTGGAGCTGATTGCATTCCTATTCAATCCAATGGCCTCTGCTACCTTCCCAACACTCTTCAAGCTCATGCTTCCTATGCCTTCAACAGTTTCTACCAGCGCAAGGCCAGAGCTCCTGGCTCCTGTGACTTCGCCGGCACTTCCACCATTGCCCAAACCGATCCCAGTATACACTATATATATATCCCCCATTTTCTTTCATTCTTTTTCTATAATATGCTTTTGTGTAGATAGATAGCATAGCATACATTATAATATATAGTTATATTGTGGATCATTTCATTTTGATTTCATCTTTTTTTTTGGGTGGTGTATAGGCTATGGATCTTGTGTGTACCCATCTTCCGCAAGGTATGCCCTCTTTCTTCTTCCATTTTTTGTTTCCCCTTCGTTTTGATGGATTTTTATTTTACAGAGTATAGTACAGTATAGACTATAGAGATTCACTTTAGTGATAGTGAGGTTTGGTTTATAGAGGAGCACATTTCTGTTCCTTGATCTTCAAGTAAGTAAATGGATTGAAACTGCAATTTTTTGCCCTTACCTTTCTTTGTTCTTACCTTTTTCTTCTTTCTGGGTCCAATGGCTTACCAAATAAAATAGACGTGACATAGGACGCTGTGAGATCAGTGGCAGAACCTCGGTTCTGTTTTGAGTGCAGCCAAGCAAAAGGAAAAGAAAGAGTAGGACTTACGAGAAAGAGAGAGAGAGATTTGGATGTTTTGATGAGAAATTTTTAAGTGTTAATGATCTGTTATCTTATTTTATATATTTAAATTATTATTTGATATATATAAAATATTATTAAATATTAATATATATTTATATTAATTTTTATCATATTATATATACATATTAAATAATAATTTAAATATTTATAATAAACAATATTTACCTAACAATTTGATGGTGTGATTGGGTTACGAGTGCTTCTTGCGTAAGATTTTGAGGGTATGTGACACGTGTCTCTGTGCAAGGATGGGCCTAACGCCATTTTCATATTTTGCATCGGTGCCTTAATATGGTTCTGTGACCTTTTTGTGTTTTGTCTATTTTCTACCATCAAATATGGTCTCACTCACTCTCTCTCAGTCCTGTTTCCAAAGTGTTGGGTTCCACAATTTGGTTGTACTATTTACTGACATTGTGTTTGATGCCACCCCATGCTGTTGAATCTCTTTTCTACCTTGTGATTCTGATTCCGTGACCCACTCCATCCAACGGCTCATGTTCATCTTATCGTATCCTGTTCTTCACAAGTAGTCATACTTAGGACTGGATGGGTTTTGCTTTCAACTCTTATATTTTTATTACAAATAATATATATATATATATTTATATTTTATTTAATATTATTTATTATATTTATTATTATTTTTAATCATACACTATAAAAAAAATTGTATATAATACTTATATCTCTTAAAAAGATGGAAGATAATTATTTTCCTTTTGCTTTACAGTGGTAAAGTGACTGAGCAGGAGCAAGTAGTAGGAGTATCTGATGCAAGCAGTAATATATTGAAGCTTACGTTTATGTCAGTTGTTTTCCATCATCAATAAGTTGAGTATGCGAATGTCATACCAAGCTTGTTCAGTAGTTGTCAAGCCTACAAAAATTGACCGACACAGTTGCGTATAAGGATTCGTTTCGTACGATTAGATTTGATAATGGAAGTTTTGATAGTATAAAGTTTAATATTTAATAATTAAAAATATTAAAATATTTAAAATTATAATATAATTTTTTATAAAAATTTATACATTAAAATTTATTAAATTTAATTTTTTTTAAATTTAATTAAATTATTTATTATTTTAATATATAAAAAATTTAATAAATAAATTTATATAATATAATATTTATATTAAATAATTAATAAAATTATAATATATTATATTAATTTATTTTATCATGTCTAATATCTCAACCAAGCCCTAAATCCTAAAGAGATTTGAAACGGAAAGTTAGCCTTTTACTCTGTTTAGGTGTGTGGTTCATGGAGACTGTCTTTACTTGGTGGAGATTATCATAATTTTTACTCATTTTACTGTAAAAAATACCAGCATTATGTTGAAGAGTCATGATTCCATTGCTAAAGCGGCAACTTGGTGTTGGTGCAATGCTAAAAGAACTAAATAGACAAATTAATGGGAAGGAGGGGGAGGGCGTAGTGTGATTGACTTTTTATGTTATTGAAGATATAGCTAGATATTAGGTTTAGGTTCCATTTAGACAAAGCAAAAGGCAAGTAACTATGTCTTTTATTGTAGGGATCGCATCATTGCTAGTAATGTGCACCTTTTGATTTCTTATGCCTTAGTCATGAAATAAAAATTTCTGTTGGAGACGGGACTGTGGTGGGACCATATCGTTCGAGTTCTAGGTTTATTTTGCCCTCCCACTTGTGGGTCGGACACCCACGTGGTTATTTCAATATAAAAGTTCAATGCATTACTGTCAAAAAGGTTAACTGGAACTCTGTAAGCTAGTTTGAGAAAATTGAATTGAATTTTTTTCCTAAACCAAGAGCATGTTTTTCATTGGTCAGTTAGTAAATTATACTCAGCATGTTATGGATACTAATTATTAATTCCTTGATTTCTTATAACTTCTAGCACTGCTGGAGGGACAAATACACCAATCACAACACCACCGATGATCAACCCCAATGTGCCAACACCTTCAACAACAACAACTCCAATCTATGGTGGGGTCGGTGCTGGTGGACTAACTCCACGAATGAACCCTACAATTCCGGACAATTCTAGAGCACCTTCAAAGGCAATAACGACCTCATTTCTATTTTTCTTTTCCTCTCTTCTCATTCTGTCCCTTAACTCTTAGCCTGTGGTTGTGTATGATTTTGGGGAGAGTAGGAGAGGATGCTTACAGTTTTGTCAGAAGTTGAAGGGAGCCTTTTGTTGTATATGACCTGGCTTTATGCACCAACATCTGATAAGTGATATATATATATATCTACTATTTTAATCCTCCAATCTTAAGGTTATGAACAAGTTAAGCATGGCTGGACATGGTTGTCCAGGGAAGAGAGCTACGGTTGTAGGGAGGCGTTATTGAGATTCTAGATTTAATGATTTGTAGGGCTCAAATTTAATTCATTAGCTCAATTTAGTATTTCCCATTGCATACATTTGTATCGGATGTTGAAATTTTTTATGGAACAAAATAAATTATATTATAATTTTATAAAATTTAAATTAATTAGATGTGAAAATTATTAGAATATTTTATTTATTTTAAATTGTAATTAATATTGTTAATAAATTTATTATTATTAAAACATTGTTTATATATAAATTTTGTTTTATGAATTTGTATGAATTTATTATAGTGAATAAATTTAATTTATTTTAATTATTTTATATATAAAGAGAGATTTTTATTTTTAATTATTTTTTTATATATAATTGTTGTATTAATATTGATGCGTAAGTAATTATTGTATGATAAAAATAATAGTTTTCTTTCATTAAAATTGATTTTAAGGATTTTAATAATAATTTTTTTATTGATATTTTTTTAAAATAATCATAATTTTTTTATATATTTTAATATATTATAAATTTTAAAATTAATAAATTTAAAAAATTAATAATTAGTATAGTAGTAGTTTTAATATTAATTATGATTATTAAATTTTTTATTTTACTTAAAAATGGTATGAAGTTTAAAATTAAAGAAATTTAAAATTTTAATGATATTCAATTCAATTTTTTTTAAAAAACATTGGATGTGGGTTGTCACATCCTCGATGTGTGGCACATTGTCTTGGGAAGCATGCCTTGTGCTGCTGCTATGTCTAATCCGTTTTCTCACGTGGCACTGTGCATGATGTAGCCTTTCAATTTGTTTCTGTTTTTCTTTTTTGTTCTTGCTTTTCGCCCGATGCTTCTCTTCTTTCTTTGTTTATTTTCTTCTGTGTACGCCGCTAGACGGAGGGAAAAAATAAAAATTGAGTTGTGTGAAATAAAAATTTTTAGTAAAGTGATTTTGTTTAAGTTATCTTGAGTTTTTTTTTTAAATGTATATTAGATTATATTATCGTAAATTCATAAAGAATTTTGCTTAAATTCATAAAATTCTAAAACGATTAAATATTATGATTCTTTTTTTAAGGTTAATTTAAGAAATTAATTTAGGGTTATTAAAAATTTATAAATTGATTTTCTAATTTTATTTTTTGAGTTGTGCTTCACGCGTTTTTTATATTTTTTATGAATTTTATTTATTTTTTATGTTTATTTGTTATTTATTTTAAAAATTTTAAAAATTAAAATTGTTAAAAATATATTGTACTCCTCTTTTGCTTCTGAATTTTTTGTGTATATTATTGTATTGTTTTTAGTTATGATATATATTGTGCATTCTCATAGTTGATATTGTTTGGATATTGAAATAATTTTTAGTGTCATTTTGTGTATAAATTAATAAATAATGTTTTAAAAATTGTTTATTTTAATTGTTATTTATAGAATTTGATTCTGAGAATTATTGTTTAAAGTATTGTGGTATTATTTTGGGACATTTTGTATGATTATGAGCTCTCCTTCGCGGGGACCAGTTATGTTGAAGTGTCATTTTGTTAATATTTTGTTAATAATGTTGCTTTAGAAATTATGTTAATGATGCATTTATCTTATCAGTTTGTTTTCATTAATATGATTTTTGATGATTTGTTAAAGACATTAAGGTTGTGCCCTTAGAGTTCTCAGTATCCTCTCGGTACTAGCTTTAGGAACATAATTTTAATGTCTGTAGGAGTTTACTCATGTGTTGTAATTCAGAACCGTTAGGCAGGATTGCAATTGCATGGGAAAGTTCCATTATGGTTATTTGCTCAAATATTATACATGTTGATATGCTTGACAAAATCTCCTTTTAATGTATTCTTTCAGAATTATCAATGCAAATGAATGCTTTAACGAAATTGAATGAGATCAATTATGAGGTATTGAGTGGATTCTGTGAAGTTATTTCTTGTTGTCTCTAATATTGATGTTGCTCTTACTGAGGATTAGAGCCGTCAAAATGGGTCAAGCTTCGATGGTGCCTTACCGAATAGCCCGACAAAATGAATGAAATTTGGGCTAAAATCCACCGAAATTAAAAATACACGAATTAGCGACTAAATGGGCGGCCATTACCATTTACATTGAAAAGAGGCGGGCTGGGCTGACAAAATGTCAACTCTGAAACTTACGATGGCCCGACCAAAAATTGGTCCCAAATTGGCGGCCGAATGGTGGCGCCGACCATTTTTTGTGACTATCGAGGAAAAACCTCAAGGACTCACAAATTCATCTTTCGTTGCAGATAAGAAGAAGTATGAAAAATGGGTTCAATCCAATAAAATCTATTTGATGACCATGAAGTATAGTATGAAAAAGACTATTAAAGAGAGCATTCCTAAAACAAATAATACTAGGAGTTTCTCAAATCTATTGGTGAGAAATTCAAGAAGTTTGATAGAACTGAAAAGGCCTACTACCTCTCTTTGTTGACAAAGACTATATATGATGGTGTGAGTGGTGTTCATAAACACGTTTTGAAACTTGTGAACTGATACAACAAGTTGAGGTCTATGAAAGTAGAGTTGGGAGAAGATTTTCTAGTCTAACAGGTGTTTGAGTCTATTCCAGCTAATTTTGATGTTCTGAGGACCACTTATAATGCTCAAAAGGAAGAGTGGGCTGTTGATGAATCTATATTTGTTCTTACTCAAGATGAGCATACCATGAAGAAGGGCAAGACCTATAGTGTTCAATTTGCTTCCCACAAGAATGATGATAAGAAGAATAAATTTGTTAAAAGGAAGAACAATAAGTCCCAGTTCAAGAAAAAAAAGGAATGATAAGTCTAGATATCCTTTTGGGCCACCTTCTAGTCTTGGTGAATCTTCTGGTATTAAGCCCAAATATCGATTTAATAGATATTGTAAGTTCTGTGATATATATAGGCATAAGCAATCTGATTGTTTGAAATTTAAGAGCTGGCTTAAGAAAAAGAAAGGTAACCTCTTGACTCTAGTGTGTTTTGAATCAAATCTAGTTAATGTTCCTTCAAATACTGGTGGTTAGATACTAGTGCAACTATTCATGTTTCCAATTCATTGCAGGAATTTAGAAGCAGGAAGAGATCAAATGAAGGAGAGTTGATGATCACAATAGGAAATAGAGCTAGAGTCAGAGTAGAACATATATGTGTGGTTTCTTTAAAGTTGTGTACTGGACTTGTTTTAGTTTTAAAAGATACAATTTATGTGCCTTCTATGATGAGGAATTTGATTTCAGTTTCAGTTTTAAATAGTTGTGGCTACTTTTTTCATTTTAGTAATGAAAAAGTTTCTTTATATTATGATTCTGCTCTTGTTGGTTATGCAGTCCTGTCTAATGATCTATACATGTTAGATGTTGATTCCTTTTCTGTTAATAAACGACATTAAGATATCAATAATATTATTGGGAATAAGCGTGGTAGAGTAGCTGAAAACTCTTCTATGTTATGGCACAAACGTTTAAGACACGTCTTTAGGGAGAGAATGAAGAGGTTGATTAAGGAGAATATTTTTCATGATTTGGACTTCTTTGATTTTGATACCTGCGTTGATTGTATAAAAAGGAAAACTTACAGTTGGAGCCAAGAAGAGTGGGATTACTAGGAGTGAAGGAATACTACAATTAATTCATACAAATATTTGTGGACTCATTACTCTTTTTGCTATGGGTGATTTTAGGTTCTTTATCACCTTTGTCGATGACTTCTTAAGGTACGGGTAGATTGATTTACTGCATGAGAAATCTGACTCTTTAGATGCCTTTAAAGCATTCAAAGTCACTGTTGAATTGAAATTTAGTAAGCAGATTAAATGTGTGAGGTCTGATAGGGGTGGTAAGTGTAACACCCCTCGATTTAATAGCCAATGCACAATCGTCATTATGTCACGGTCACTAAATGTCGGCGTGCTAACATTATCAAACAACAAATTTACCATAAATATTAAACATTTCTTATATGCGAAAAATAGGAGCCACGAATGAGTAGTTACATATACAACCAGTTAAATTATGAATTATAATATGTACTCAATTTACAACATTTAAGTCTGGATAATTGCCTTGAAGCATACATGTACTCAAAAATACACTTTATATAGGTAATGCAAAATAAAATATAAACTACCCATAATATATCTACGACTAAGGAGTTGGGCACTCCATCGTATCCCGAATGCGTGAGGCAATTCCGGGTTCACCGGTGTAGTGAGAAATACAAGATAAGGTCTTCAATCACAATCCTCTTCATGGTCCAAGTCAGATCCCCAGCATGTCACATACGCTTGTCGGTCTAGTCGACTCTACAGGTCTTGGTATCAAAGCGAACACAATTCGAACAAACCCCAAAAAGAGCTCCCTTCGCGACGGCATCACCGAAGGCAGTAGGTCAAACCAATAAAATCCAAAGGAATCCAACTTCGTTCCCACTTATAGTCTTTAACCAAAAATTAACATAGAGCAAGAAAAGTACAAGAAAGAGGTAAGACATCCTACCATCATTACCAGTCATAGCATCAAGAAACCAAACGGCGCAAGGCGCCCACATAGCATTTATGACAGCAATAATGGTAATAAACATTTAGTAGCAGTTATATTCAAGCAGACAGTTTCAGGCAATCATATATATATATATGGATATGTCAGAAATACAACAGCTCCAATTATAATAACAATATATGCCAGATAATTCATGGACTTACTATGCACATGTGCCCTCAATAATCAAGATCCTACTCCATGGAGCTAGACACAAAACAGTCGGAGAGAATGATTCAGGGAGACATGCCAGTATCTCGTCAGCCATAAAAACAAGTGCTTTCTAGAAAATAATCAGTCATTTTGCGCAACAAGGCTTTATACAGCGGCATTCTCACAAGATCTCGATATAGGGCTGTGGCCAGTTAGGATCGTCGGTGCGTGTGTATCGGTCTGTCTCCACGGTCCCGGAGGAGCTACCACGCCCTCTGCGAGACGCCCGCGCCCGACGCCCTCAAGGTCATCTACAGGACCCCACGTATCTATTCGCACCCGCATTAAGGTGTGATTCAACTCCTAGGCAACTCGGCCTTAACAAAGTCCAACGGACATTCTCGTTCTTTTGTGCAATGCATGACTCTATCATGCTTCTCATGACAACTCGGTCAATCATGCCTCAAATGCATGTCATATGATTTATCCACAATGCATACAGACTCTATGCATAATCATGTATGATCATTATTACATACTATTCCATCATGCATCACAATTTGCCCAAGTAAAAATTAACCCAATCAATGGTCACCCACATGGATCCACAATAGCATGATATTGTTGTTAAATAAATTAATACATTTTAAAGCGTATTATGAATTCTTACTTAGGTTTAGCTTTACTTACAGAGTTTATCTCTAAAGGAATTCTCTTAGTTAACTTAAAATCCTCTTAGGTAATTTATTCATATGCCCTTAGAAGGTTATTCTAAGATCTCAAGATCTCACACTCTCATGTTCTTCCCTGTTTATGCATCCCTAAGTAATTTCTAGTCATCCCATTTATTTATAATCAATATGCCTCTATTAGTCCCAAGGTTTTGGGTCCAGGAAAATAATCGGTCGGAATCACAAACTGAGTCAGATATTTCAATTACTAGGTGTTGGGTGATAGGTATACTTTTGAATTCGACGGAGACAATACGTTTTATGAATAATTGAGGCTGCCATTTGACGAAGAATAATGTAACAGGAGGAGGAAAGAATGGGGGAAACATTTTATAATAGGATTGGCAAGAAATCAATTTCGTCGGATTGGAAGGGGTTACGTCGAACAAAGATCGAAGCGTCGAACCCTCCGGAAGGTCAAGCAAAAGCCTCAATTCAACGGGTATGGGTGTCGACATTGGAGAAAATCTCCCAAGCGTCGAACCGACGAAACACTCGTCGAAATCTCTAATTTCGACAGGGCTGGAGAAATTCATCTACTCGACAGGCATTGTCTCTCAAACTCGACGATTATTGACTTTGGGACAGTTTCTCCTAAGTGTCCAGGGACTCTATTCGACGGGTTATGGTCGGAAGATCAATCTCGACGGGCATGATCGGGGTTCATACTCGACGGATTTTGACATTCGACGGAAATGGTCAGAAGTCTAAACTCGACGAATTTTAACATTTCACTGAGTAATTAGGATATCAAATTCGACAGGTTTGGCCAGAAGTCCTTACTCGAAGGGTTTTAACATTTCACTAAGTAATTAGGATATCAAATTCGACAGGTTTGGCCATGAGTCCTTACTCGACGGGTTTTAACATTTCACTAAGTAATTAGGATATCAATTTCGACAGGTTTGGCCAGAAGTCCTTACTCGACGGGTTTTAACATTTCACTAAGTAATTAGGATATCAAATTCGACAGGTTTGGCCATGAGTCCTTACTCGACGGGTTCTAACATTTCACTAAGTAATTAGGATATCAAATTCGACAGGTTTGGCCATGAGTCCTTACTCGACGGGTTCTAACATTTCACTAAGTAATTAGGATATCAAATTCGACAGGTTTGGCCATGAGTCCTTACTCGACGGGTTCTAACATTTCACTAAGTAATTAGGATATCAATTTCGACGGAGTTTGGCGAAGTCCTTACTCGACGGGTTTTAACATTCGACGAAAATGGTCGAAATCTTCATTCGACGGATTTTGACATATCACCAAAAGATCAAGGTATTGTATTCGACGAGTTTGGCCGGATTTCATACTATTACTAGTTTCCACATGAAGTTTCCAAATTAAGGCTCAACACCGTAACTATCCAAGAATCACTCGGAACTCATTCCCTTCAATATTACACATTCCAATACATCCGAGTTATATTTATATATATATACATTCAAAACTCAAACAATCAAATAACACATATACAACCCAAACAACATACAAAAGCGAGAAAGACCCTTAACACAAATCACAGACGTTCCTAAATGCTAAGAGAGGTTGAGGAAGAGTGTCTTCCTCTTACCTTGGAGAAGCACAAAGAAAGGCTGCTCCTTTTGGTCAGAAATTATGTTTTCAGCTCCCAAGAAATCCTTGAACATTCAAGCTCACCAAAATCAGAATCAAGTGTTGAAATGGATACCCATGGTCATCAAAATGACAGTGGGTTACGAAAATGAGAAGAGATGAGGAAAAAGCTAAGGACTTTACCTTAAAGTTCCAACCTTTAAGCTTCAACAGTGGAGAAGATGAAGATGAAGAAAATGTAGAACTTTGAAGATGATTCCCTCAGATATGGTGTTTCTCCAAACACGAAATGGTGCTAGGAGTATGACGGTTTTGGAAGATAAAAATGTGAATGTGGGTGGATGGTGCTGCTGTAAGGAGAAATGGAAAGAGAGAAAGATGAGTGAATAGTGATCTGCTACGTACAAGAGGAGGAAAATATGTGGATAAAAAGTGAATTAGATCCCTTAATTCAAATGTGCAGCATAAAATAAGAGGAGAGAGAAATAATAAAATAATAGTTGGAAGAAGCTTCCTTGAGAAGCTTCGCACGCTCCTCGATAAAGTGTATGGTAAGCTAGTCTCCAAATTAAATACATCTGATAGATGATCAATTACGCTGTAGAATTATTTTCTCAGTGAATAAAATTACAAGTGATGAAAATAATATTTTATTATTCATCCGATAATTTTATGATACCGCGATTTTATCTAGCAGATAAAACCTTAAAAAAATGCAAACCTCGCATAACTGTGCCGGCCTCGGGTTTAGTAAGATCCCCGTTGACACGTTGACGGTCCAAGGTTTACCGGCCTCGGGAGAACATTTCGTTATCCCTGGCTCCATTTCAAGTGCATACGTAAAACGAGAAATATATTAAAATATTCAATGTTTCCAGAAAATTTCACAAAAATCACCAAAAATCACAAATATTATAAAATGATTATTTATAATGAAATAAGCAATTTTCGGGATGTTACAACACTCCCCTTCTAAAAAGGAATTTCATCCTCGAAATTCATCATATCTTAGAACAAACGCAACTGTGTTTCTTTCATTTCGTCTCTTAGTTCTCGTGTTGTATCTTCAGTTGCATAAATCCAAATCATAGGCAATAAGGTTGCTTCCTTCCCTGAGCATCTTATATTAACGAGCAAAAATGCGTTGACGTCATAGGCCGATCAACAAAAGATTTTACGCTCCTTGAGTCTTGACCATCCAACAACCAACTCCTAAAACAATTGTACACCGCTGAGTGTCTCTATCGAACTTACTCTTCTTGCTCACTTGTTGTAGACAACTAAACGTATTTTCTTCCTAAGGCGTCCTCTACGACATTCGCCTCTTCTGATATTATACCAAAACAAAAATCAAAATCTTTTGGAACTTCTAATCATCATTTCTGCCTTATATTCAACTCATTCTAATAAACCAAAATACCTTTGGCTCTTACGATTACTATAGGCATTAAGAATTTCTCCTTGTAGAAAATGCCTCTAGAACTTCAATGCAACTACGAGCTAATTACGAGTTGGTGTAAGGTAATCCTTCCCATGTATTCTCGATTGTCTCTAAGCGCACGTTACCATTCCTTCTATTCGATCAGCACACGTTCTAAACTTCCAATGCGAAGCATCACTAGGTATCCCAAAAAGTTCATTGGGGTTGGGCGAGAATCATCTTTGGCGAAGAAATCGAGTGTCTCTTCAATCTTTGAAAATTTCCCTCGTATACATCGGTCCATACAAAACCATTCGAAGAATTCGCAGGTGAGTCCCCGTACTATTCGGTGATCCTTTAAAGTTACAAATCTGCAATACGGTCTTTGGTCTGTCCCATTGAAGAATTGCTCCAACTCGCGATGACGGATCTTCAATAGTTCCTTCTTTTAAAGATCACTTGACTCAAGTTAAACTGCCTTAAACCGAAATTCACACTTGAACAGCTTCTAGCGTAACTCCTCATTCTTCTTCTGAATTTGAAGAACAACATGACAATTCTGTCTCAATAGGGAAGAAAGGTCTTGTTTGTGTAGTCGATGGTTACTACCGAAGTGTTCATTACTCAGAACGACCTTACGAAATACCCGTGGTATTCACTACGTATCAGAGAAAGTTACCTTGGAAATATACCCTTCTCTCAAATGATCTTAATGATAGTTGAGAACCCAAATTGATCTTGGAAAAAGTAGCAGCGTCCTTCAATTGATTTGCCAAATCGTCTTTCCTTGATTCGAACAAATGTCTCATAGGGTAAGTTCTCACTTTATCGTGTGTGAACACCCAATTTTGTCCGGGGCGTTTTGTAAATAAGTAAAAAAAAAAAGATAAAAAAAATAATCTTTCAACCCATTAACCCGTAACTCATAAACCAACCCGTTAACCCATAACCCGTTAACCCACAACCCATCAGTTATCCTCACACTTAAACTCATCACTTATCCTAAACCAACCTATCCTAAACTAACCATAACTCATCCTACTACAAACTTATCCTAAACCAACCTATCCTAAACTAACTCAAACTCATCCTACCACAAACTTATCCTAACATAAACCCATCCTATCTCAAACCCATCCTAAACAAACTTATCCTAAACCTCCCATCACTTATCCTAAACAAACTCCTAATCACATTCTAACTCAAACACCTCAACCTAATCCTCTCCTATAAAACACCTAACCCATACATCAGAACATATACTAAGAACCTGACATACTCTCAGCCTAGCCTCACTTACACACTTCTGCCTACATAGCCATATTATTCTCTCCATAGCAAATTTTTGCAACAATTAGCAAAACACCCTCTGCCACGAAGTCATCACCTTCCTCTGCCAAATACCCCTCTGTCACGAAACCACCACCAAATCCTCCATTAAACCAAGCCTCCATCATTCCACAACCAGCTGCCCTTCACCGTCGAAACCACACCGCCCAACCACGATCTGGTGACCATCAAAAGCCGCACCACCGCACGCCGCTCGTTGCGTGAATCACCGTGAAAAGGTGAACTGTGCTCTGCGCCGCACCGGCCGTCCCACGCACGGGATCGAGCCCGTCGAACTCCAGCCGCGCCACCAGTTAGGGTCGTCGGAGCCGCTCCCTCCTCTCTGGTGCTCCTCCCCGTGACCAGCCGCATCTCTGTTCTCTCTGTAAGAAAAAAAAATGTTCCAAAGCAAAAAGAAACCCCCCTCTTCGTTTTGCTTTTCGTAAGGCCCCAATTATTTTTTTTCTGATCAGTTTTTTTTCTTTTTAAGTAGTAGGGTCATTGGGCTAAAAAATGGTAGAAGTAAAAATAAAACAAAAATAATTGATTTCTTTAAAAATAATAATAATAATAATATGGGTTATCGAGTTGCATGACATACTTGCTAACCCTTGTATTTTGTAAACGTCTCGAGTTAATGACAACTTGATGGTCTACATTATTATTATTATTATTATTATTATTATTATTATTATTATTATTATTATTATTATTATTATTTATATTATATTTAAATTATTATCATGTTTTCAATTTTTTAAGTTAAATCGCTAATTGATAATCTTAAATAAAAATTTTGTAACAAACTTGATAATCAATGGGTGACGTCTCTAGCGCGTGTGTAGCTTCACCTATTTAATTCTTAATTTGAATAAGCGGCGCATGACGGCTTGTTGATTCAAATTTTTAAAGTTATTTTTATAATAAAATCAACCAACCCAGAAATATTTTTTAAAGAACTACGTGACTTTGATTTCCTCATTGCAGCCGGGGATACGTAGGAGTAGAATTTCTATTCTATCAAGCCAAAAATTAAATTTTCATAATTTATTTGTTTATTTTATATTTTTTATGAAAGGGGTAAAACAAATATTTTCAAGAATTATTAAGAATTTGCATAATTAATTTAAGGTACCGTCTTAGGATGGGTGTGTTAGGGGTGCTGTGGGATTAAGTTTCCATCCTTCCCTACACATAACCGACTCCCGAATTCAATCTGGTTTCAAAGACTATTTTTCTTGGGTTTTCCAATTTTTCCTAATAAAAAATAAAATTGGTGGCGACTCCTAATTAATTATATATTTTAATTTAAGTTGCTATTCCGCCGTGATTTATATCGGTCGCGACATCGTGCTACGCTTAGCACATTGTTATGGTTCAGATTCGGGAACACCTTTACTCAATCGAAGTATACTAGAAACGTTATAAGGTCAGAAAGAAAAATAGGGAAGTCACTTGATTTACCACCGGGCCCGCCTAACGAAGAGTATGATATAGTCTAATAAAACGTAGGAGTGAGTTTCATTGATTCACATCTAGGAAATTTCTGTCTCAAGAAACACTTAGTTTCCATTGAAATTGAATAACGAGACCCGTTTAGAAAACAATCAATCCCCTTCCTGAGATTAAGCCTATTCATGAAGAAAGTAGGTGATTGAATTGGTAAAAAGGGTTTTGATTTCTAACAACAATAGGATAGTTCTAAACAGACCTATTGTAATGAAAATAGTCTTACAAACGAGAATAGTATCATTCGGATCGAAAGGAAATAAATACACAGATAACTCAATTCCATAAACGAACTCTTAGAATTTCATTGGAATATTTCAACAGGATATGGTTGAAAGATAACCAATCCCTTTTGTTAACATTACATCTAATTTGTAAGAGAAGTAAACAAATCAGATCACCAAAAAAATTCAGTCTTTAACAAGTCATTGGATAATTTAAACAACTTGGCTACCATCAACAAGTTCTTAGTAGCCAAAATAGAAATAACTTAGTCAAAAGATAACGAGGGTATGAATATCCCTATTGAATTCATACATTCATACGTCATAAAGAAACGGGTTACCCCCGGAATTATACAGTATAATCACAGGGTCATCCACCGTAGTACAAGCTTCCTCGCTTAGGTACGTCGGTCTTGGACGTTTCCACTCCACTTGAGAAATTAACTCTCCTTTCTTCGTGAGATTGTGAAGTGCGTGCATCACCAACAAAAGGCTTCGTCCTGCGAAGTACAGTTCTTAGCCACATGTCCTAGCTCTCTGCATCTGAAACAAATTATCCCACCGTTCGTACAGTCCTTGGTTAAATGGTCCTTTCCACATTTGAAGCATATTGCCCTTTCGATTGCATATGGATGCTTTGTCTCGTACAAAACACAATCTCTTGACACATGTCCTGGTTTTCTGCACTTGAAACAAATTCTTCCTTCGATCTTACAGTCCCTCGTGAAGTGGTCCTTTCCGCACTTCTTACACATTGACAATGGTACCACAGTTGGATTGGACTTACTACCACTTGTACCTCCTTCAGGCATTGGTTGTCGCTGTTGTCCCCTTGGTCGTAGTATATATGGTTTCTGCTTAAACTGTTTGGCCTTCCCACGGTTCCTCCTTTGGAACTTCGGTAATCCAGAGTTACCCCAAAGTCGACTTTCTTCCTTCAAATTCCTAACCTCAACTTCCAATTCCTGCTGTTGTGCAGCTCTCTGATCTTGGCGTGTAGTTACATTAACCATTCTTTGTATTTCTTCGGTTGCCTCAGTTGTGTCATCATTGTCACTCCCTGCGTTCACACGCTTATATTTACCTCGAGTCATTGTCTTCCTTCAAGAACAAACAAGTCAAGTAATAAGGGAAAATCAAAAGCATTCATTCCAAACAATATTATCTCTTTTTGGAAACCAAGCACAAAAGTCACATAACCCAATCAAGACAACCCAAAAGACTATAATTCGAGCTCCTTCATTCTGCCTTTCGCGGCACGATCTCCCGTAAGTCTTTGACTCCTATGCAGCTTCTCAAACCAAGCTTATGCCAGATACTCCTTTCCAAAGAGAATCGATTTTCGAAAACCTCTTGGACACCTTAGTCCACTAACCTTGCAAGTCTTATTCAACTACCCTTTTTCTAACCCATAGGCTTAAACAATTCTAGAGGTAACATTACAAGAGTGTAAATGCAAACAAGTCCTAAGCAAGTTCAGTCATCTTAGCTGAGCTTCTTTCTAAAGAACTCCTATTACCTTAATATGCCTAGGTGAAGTCATAGTTTCCTGTAGACACAGAACATTACACATTGAGTGGGCCAGTACTCAATGTCACGTAATTGTGCAACAGTAGCTACCAATACTCAACCTACGGCAAGCCATGCCTTCCTTTCCCAACATCTCAATCAAGAGACAAGGAAGTACACAACAACTTCTAATATGTCTAAGCATAGTCAGTCCATACCCCGGCTCAACAGGATGAACTGCTCTGATACCACCTTAATGTAACACCCTTCGATTTAATAACCAATGCACAATCGTCATTATGTCACGGTCACTAAATGTCGGCGTGCTAACATTGTCAAACAACAAATTTACCATAAATATTAAACATTTCTTATATGCGGAAAATAGGAGCCACGAATGAGTAGTTACATATACAACCAGTTAAATTATGAATTATAATATGTACTCAATTTACAACATTTAAGTCTGGATAATTGCCTTGAAGCATACATGTACTAAAAATACACTTTATATAGGTAATGCAAAATAAAATATAAACTACCCATAATATATCTACGACTAAGGAGTTGGGCACTCCATCGTATCCCGAATGCGTGAGGCAATTCGGGTTCACTTAGGTGTAGTGAGAAATACAAGATAAGGTCTTCAATCACGGTCCTCTTCATGGTCCAAGTCGGATCCCAAAGCATGTCACATACGCTTGTCGGTCCGGTCGACTCTACTGGTCTTGGTATCAAAGCGAACACAATTCGAACAAACCCCAAAAAGAGCTCCCTTCGCGACGGCATCATAGAAGGCGTGAGGTCAAACCAATAAAATCCAAAGGAATCCAACTTCGTTCCCACTTATAGTCTTTAACCAAAAATTAACATAGAGCAAGAAAAGTACAAGAAAGAGGTAAGACATCCTACCATCATTACCGGTCATAGCATCAAGAAACCAAACGGCGCAAGGCGCCCACATAGCATTTATGACAAAGCAATAATGGTAATAAACATTTAGTAGCGATTATATTCACGAGACGCAGTTTCGAGCAATCATATATATATATGGATATGTCGAAATACAACGATTCCAATTATAATAACAATATATGCCGGATAATTCATGGACTCACTATGCACATGTGCCCTCAATAATCAAGATCCTACTCCATGGAGCTAGACACAAAAACAATCGGAGAGAATGATTCAGGGAGACATGCCGGTATCTCGTCACCATAAAAACAAGTGTTTTCCGAGAAAATAATCGGTCATTTTGCGCAACAAGGCTTTATACGGCGGCATTCTCACAAGATCTCGATATGGGGACTGCGTGGCGGTTAGGATCGTCGGTGCGTGTGTATCGGTCTGTCTCCACGGTCCCGGAGGAGCTACCACGCCCTCTGCGAGACACCCGCGCCCGACGCCCTCAAGGTCATCTACGGGACCCCACGTATCTATTCGCACCCGCACTAAGGTGTGATTCAACTCCTAGGCAACTCGGCCTTAACAAAGTCCAACGGACATTCTCGTTCTTTTGTGCAATGCATGACTCTATCATGCTTCTCATGACAACTCGGTCAATCATGCCTCAAATGCATGTCATATGATTTATCCACAATGCATACGAGACTCTATGCATAATCATGTATGATCATTATTACATACTATTCCATCATGCATCACAATTTGCCCAAGTAAAAATTAACCCAATCAATGGTCACCCACATGGATCCACAATAGCATGATATTGTTGTTAAATAAATTAATACATTTTAAAGCGTATTATGAATTCTTACTTAGGTTTAGCTTTACTTACGAGTTTATCTCTAAAGGAATTCTCTTAGTTAACTTAAAATCCTCTTAGGTAATTTATTCATATGCCCTTAGAAGGTTATTCTAAGATCTCAAGATCTCACACTCTCATGTTCTTCCCTGTTTATGCATCCCTAAGTAATTTCTAGTCATCCCATTTATTTATAATCAATATGCCTCTATTAGTCCCAAGGTTTTGGGTCCAGGAAAATAATCGGTCGGAATCACAAACTGAGTCAGATATTTCAATTACTAGGTGTTGGGTGATAGGTATACTTTTGAATTCGACGGAGACAATACGTTTTATGAATAATTGAGGCTGCCATTCGACGAAGAATAATGTAACAGGAGGAGGAAAGAATGGGGGAAACATTTTATAATAGGATTGGCAAGAAATCAATTTCTGTCGGATTGGATGGGGGTTCTGTCGAACAAAGATCAGAACTGTCGAACCCTCCAGAAGGTCAGCAAAAGCCTCAATTCAACGGGTATGGGTGTCGACATTGGAGAAAATCTCCCAAGCGTCGAACCGACGAAACACTCGTCGAAATCTCTAATTTCGACGGGTCTGGAGAAATTCATCTACTCGACAGGCATTGTCTCTCAAACTCGACGATTATTGACTTTGGGACAGTTTCTCCTAAGTGTCCAGGGACTCTATTCGACGGGTTATGGTCGGAAGATCAATCTCGATGGGCATGATCGGGGTTCATACTCGACGGATTTTGACATTCGACGAAAATGGTCAGAAGTCTAAACTCGACGAATTTTAACATTTCACTGAGTAATTAGGATATCAAATTCGACAGGTTTGGCCAGAAGTCCTTACTCGACGGGTTTTAACATTTCACTAAGTAATTAGGATATCAAATTCGACAGGTTTGGCCATGAGTCCTTACTCGACGGGTTTTAACATTTCACTAAGTAATTAGGATATCAATTTCGACAGGTTTGGCCAGAAGTCCTTACTCGACGGGTTTTAACATTTCACTAAGTAATTAGGATATCAAATTCGACAGGTTTGGCCATGAGTCCTTACTCGACGGGTTCTAACATTTCACTAAGTAATTAGGATATCAAATTCGACAGGTTTGGCCATGAGTCCTTACTCGACGGGTTCTAACATTTCACTAAGTAATTAGGATATCAAATTCGACAGGTTTGGCCATGAGTCCTTACTCGACGGGTTCTAACATTTCACTAAGTAATTAGGATATCAATTTCGACAGGTTTGGCCAGAAGTCCTTACTCGACGGGTTTTAACATTCGACGAAAATGGTCAGAAATCTTCATTCGACGGATTTTGACATATCACCAAAAGATCAAGGTATTGTATTCGACGAGTTTGGCCATATTTCATACTATTACTAGTTTCCACATGAAGTTTCCAAATTCTGGGCTCAACACCGTAACTATCCGAGAATCACTCGGAACTCATTCCCTTCAATATTACACATTCCAATACATCCAGTTATATTTATATATATATACATTCAAAACTCAAACAATCAAATAGCACATATACAACCCAAACAACATACAAAAGCAGAAAGACCCTTAACACAAATCACAGACGTTCCTAAATGCTAAGAGAGGTTGAGGAGGAGTGTCTTCCTCTTACCTTGGAGATGCACAAAGAAAGGCTCCTTTTTGGTCAGAAATTATGTTTTCAGCTCCCAAGAAATCCTTGAACATTCAAGCTCACCAAAATCAGAATCAAGTGTTGAAATGGATACCCATGGTCATCAAAATGACAGTGGGTTACGAAAATGAGAAGAGATGAGGAAAAAGCTAAGGACTTTACCTTAAAGTTCCAACCTTTAAGCTTCAACAGTGGAGAAGATGAAGATGAAGAAAATGTAGAACTTTGAAGATGATTCCCTCAGATATGGTGTTTCTCCAAACACGAAATGGTACTAGGAGTGTGACGGTTTTGGAAGATAAAAATGTGAATGTGGGTGGATGGTGCTGCTGTAAGGAGAAATGGAAAGAGAGAAAGATGAGTGAATAGTGATCTGCTACGTACAAGAGGAGGAAAATATGTGGATGAAAAGTGAATTAGATCCCTTAATTCAAATGTGCAGCATAAAATAGGGGGAGAGAGAAATAATAAAATAATAGTTGAAAGAAGCTTCCTTGAGAAGCTTCGCACGCTCCTCGATAAAGTGTATGGTAAGCTAGTCTCCAAATTAAATACATCGATAGATGATCAATTCTGTTGTAGAATTATTTTCTCGGTGAATAAAATTACAAGTGATGAAAATAATATTTTATTATTCATCCAGATAATTTTATGATACCGTGATTTTATCTAGCAGATAAAACCTTGAAAAAATACAAAACCTCGCAAACTGTGCCTGGCCTCGGGTTTAGTAAGATCCCCGTTGACACGTTGACGGTCCAAGGTTTACCGGCCTCGGGAGAACATTTCGTTATCCCGGCTCTTCGTCTCATCATACGCAAAACGAGAAATATATTAAAATATTCAACGTTTCCAGAAAATTTCAAAAAAATCACCAAAAATCACAAATATTATAAAATGATTATTTATAATGAAATAAGCAATTTTCGGGATGTTACAGTAAGTACTATAATATGTATGCTGAAACTGGTAGAAATCCAATACACTATGCTTGGCACTCCGCAACAAAATAGAGTTACATAAAAGTGAAACCGTACTCTTATAGATATGATGAGATGTATGCTTAGTCATTATACACTTTTAGAATTCTTGTGGGTAGATGCCTTGAAGACTGCTGCTTATATATTGAATCACGTGCCAAGTAAATCTATGCTGAAGACTCCATATGAGCTTATGACAAGCAAATGGCCTACCTTAAGGCATTTCCGTGTTTGGGTTGTAGGGCAGAGGTGAGACCTTATAACTCATATTCAAAGAAGCTTGATCCCAAAACCATTAATGATTTCTTCGTTGGCTATTATATTGACTTAAGGGGTTCTAGGTTCTATTGTCCTTCTCATACTACTAGAATTATTGAATTCAATCAAGTTGTCTATTTTGAAGAGGACTTAAAGCATGGTGGAACTCAGGAGCTACATATTGTTGATTTTATAGAGCAGCATGTTGTTGTTTTTATTCCTGTTGTTCCTTTTCTAAGGATAATGTCATCTCCTTTAATCCATAATGATAATGTTGTTGATCCTATTGATAATGTCGATATCACTCAACAAGTTGAAAATAATGTACAGAATTCAAATGTTATTGTGACTCTACTAAGAAGATCTGAACTGGTTCCTATATCCACTAAGTCTATTAGATTCAGGGATTATATTGTATACCTGCAAGAGTATGAGTTTAATCCAGTTGAGAATTTTGATCCTATTTCCTTTCAAGAGGTCATGGTTAATCCTAATAATGCACAATGACTAGTGGCTATGAATGATGAGTTGACTTCTATAAGAAAGAATAATGTTTGGGAATTGGTTGAGTTGCCTACTAGTTGTAAAACTGTTGGTTGCAAATAGGTCTTTAAGACCAAACGTGATGCTAGATGTGAAATTAAGAGGTGTACAGCCGGACTTGTTGCTAAGGGATATAACTAGAGGGAATGCATTGATTATAAGGAGACTTTCTCACTGGTCTCCACTAAAGACTTTTTTTGTAGTGTGATGACATTGGTTGCTCATTTTGATTTAGAGCTTCATCAAATGGATGTTAAGACCACCTTCCTAAATAGTGATTTGTATGAGGATGTGTATATAGATCAATGTAACACCCTAACTCTGATACCAACTAATGTAACACCCTAGCTAGGGCATCACATTTTTGACTTCCGACTCATAATCTGAAAATAAGTTCGCACAAAGTTCAAGTTATAAAAGATGGGTTTCAAAATTTCTTCTTTACTGAAACGTAAATTTACTGAAAATATTAAGTAATATTGAAAATCATATTTCAACTATTCATTATGTAATATTGACACCAATTAATATCACAATTTAAAGAGAATTATAAAATTAACAGACTTATTTTTTTTTATAGTAGCAAACCCCATGACTGGTCCTACTTAATAGCATTAAGTACGGTACAACACTAACGGAAAACTTTAACATACTTATTCCTTTTTCTGTCCATCTTGATGCATCAGACATCTGTTCTTTTGTCAACACTGCACACCTTCGAGTCCTGAATGTCCACTCCTTATTGTTGTCACCAATCTCAGAGTATCCATTGCCCGTTATGTCTAAGACAACTCGATCCTTCTATTATTTGATTTTAACAGTACAGACACAACAAAACAGTATAACAAAGAGGTGAGATCGCCTACACCAATTCCAACATGGCAGCACAGAGATAACACACAACCAACAATATCATACAGATAGATCATACCATAATCATGTTATCAGTATTATCGTCATCATCATCCAAGTATTCATAACAATCGTTATATCCAATATTCCTCAATTAATATATTACACAGATATAAATGTTCAGATTATGCATATGCACAAAGACTCAGTTTTTCAAAAATAACTCCATGGAGGTTTTCACAATTTCGAGAAGAATGCTCTGGTTAATTGTCAGCCTTAGCCCAAAGACAATCTCCCAGTTGTTGAAAAGAATCGTGTTCTTGTCGGGTATCGTCAATGCGTTGCAACGGACTGCATCGTCAAGTGGCACAGGGTACTCGCCAGCTGTCCACTAGTCGACCGCCGTGCCTCGACGCCCCCAAGATCCATCATAGACCTCACTATCAATTCTCATTCCCTCTTCAACCACAAGGGTCATAATAGCTATTAGCTATCTTTTATACAATGTACGAATTTATCAGTGTAAGTCCAACCCCAACGGGCTAAATCTTTTCAATTTCATTTGTACAATGCACGAGTATATCAGTGCAAGTCCAACCCCAACGGGCCAAATCTTTTCAATGCATGTATAATGCACCAAATGCCAATCACAGGCAAAACATGTCATTTTCTCACACAGCATCCATATACTGGTTCTTCAGTATTTATACTGTATTTTTAATAGGAAAATCATATTATCACATTTTCATAGTTATGAAACACTTTCGTCGTGTTTTTCACAAAATTGTGCAACATTTCCATTTCATTTTTACAATTCTAAAACGTTTTTATTATAGTTTCACAATATCATAACACTTCTTTTACGTTTTTAAAATTTTGTAACATTTCTATTATGTTTTCTAAATACTGCAACACTTCTGTTGCACTTTTAAATCACGTATTTAATTTTTTAACATTTTTTTCATCTTAATATACGTTTCTCAAATTGCGTAACAATTTTCCACCATTTTCAAAATCGCATAACTTAAAAATCATTCTTTTAAGTTGCGTAAATCATTTTTTCATCATTCTCAAAATATTTAAAATACTTTCCAAATCACATAAGATTTTCTGTCATTTTCACAATTACGTAAAAATATTCTATCACTTTTAAATCACATAGTGATTTTTCAATAGTAGTTCAAATTGTGTAGAAATATTTTAACGTATTCCAAATCATTTTAAAGATACGTAAAATATTTTTTAATATTTTACAATCACGTAAAATATTTAAACCCACATAAAATATTTAAACGTAATTCAAATCACGTAAAAATATTTTAACATATTTCAAATCGCGTAGGAATATTTTACTATATTCTAAATCATTTTTAAGATATCGTAAATCATTTTTCACCACAATTCTATTACGAAAAATATTTCTTAACCTTCAAAAATTCCATTTCATCCTTTCTCAAAATATTATGACTTTGTACTTCATTTTTCACATTTTCTTACTCAAGAAAATCTTTTTCCACGCTTTCTTTACTCAAGAAATTCTTTTTCAAATATAATCCACAAAATTACTTTTTCATTGATATAAATCAATATTTCAAATCTTAAAATTTCCAAACGTACTTCAAAACTTGAAAATAAGTTATACTTGAATAAATTCTTAAAATACCATTATATTCTCCTTTTTTTCCCAAATCATTTCCAAATTAACCTACTTCAAAATAAATTGAAGTTTGAAAATATTTTCGTTTACAAAACTTAATTTTTCAAGTGAGTAAAATACTCTGATTCCCTTTTCAAATTTCTTGTATTAAATCAATTATATTTCCACTTGAAAAATTACTTTGTTTCATCAAAATCTAGGTATTACTATTTGAAAAATTATCAAAATATTTTTTCTTTTAAATTGATATGGTTTTACACAAATAAAATCATTAAAGTTTTATTTTTAAAACCAAAGTACCGATTGGTCATAAAACAAACCTATTTGTTCAAATTCATTTTCACTTTCTTTGCAAATCCTTTTTCATTCTTAGTCAAAAATCTTTTTCTTAATATATATTTTCTCAAAATCACTTTTTATTGATCTAGTCCTACAAAATCATATTGAGTTGTTTTAATTATTGTTTCTTAACTTTAAATTTCCTAACGTTTTCCAAAACCCAAATAAATTCTTCGTGAGTAAATATAAGTTACAAACATTTTCTTTTATATTTCTAAATCACTTCTAAAAATTGATTCTTTTTAAATTAATTTGAAGTTCAATACTTTCAATCTTCTTTTTCTTTTATTTATGAAAATTTCACTTCACTTAATTTATAACACTTAATTCCCTTTTCAAAAATTCTTATTTGAAAATTCTTGTATTTCATAGCATCAAAACATTTTTCTAAATTATCAAAACCTTATAGATGGTCATTGGAACTATGAAATATTTTTCTTCTAACTTAAATAAATTCCATTCTTATTTCTACACAAAGTAAATCAATAAAATTTCATTCTAAAATTTGTGTTCATGTTTTCTTAAAAAAAAAACAAACCTTTAGTTCATTTTCCATACTCCTCAAATCAATCCAATTTTATTTTTCCATAAACATATTAATTTGTAAACACCTATTTTGAGGTGTCTTGGCCGAAATTCTCATTGTTCTAGGGATCAAAATTTAATTTCCTTGTTCTTGAAAAATTTCAACATTGACCCAAATCAAGGGCATCAAAACCGTAGCTCTTCCTTGGCCATTGGGACCAAGATTAGTTTTCTTTCCATCCACATATCATGGCATACATATATATATTTCATCATAAATATCACAAACATGCCATATACTCATCATGCATATTATAAGTATACTATCAAAGCCATAAAATCATGCAAAACATATTAAGCATAGACAAAAATAATCAAAGTATAAGAAAATAAATCAAAGCTCATAAACATACAATTAATTATTACATGACCATGGATTGGAATCCTCACATGAATTCATAATCCATCAAATATAAGACCATCTTCCACCACCATAATTGGTTGGTGAGATGGATCTCCCTCTTACCTCTTGAAGATCCTCAAAGCTTCTTGATTTTGCTTCTCTTTTCAAGTCCTTCACCACTAAGGGCTTCTCAAATTCAAAACAAAATACATAGAAATTAGTATACTAAGCCTGATTAAGAGGAACCATGGATCAAACATGATTTAGATCATGAAAAAGAAGAGAAGAAATGAAGTCTTCTTATACTTCACCTCAAAAACCCCATAACTTTGTTCTTGAAGAAAGTCCATGAAGATGAATGATTTAGAGAAAATCTCCAACATGAGAGTTACTTAGAATATCATGTAGATTCAAGATCTATGGTTGGATGAAATTAAAAGAGATTGGATGGTGGTTTTGAGTGTCTTGACCGAATGGTTTCTCTTGAAGCACAAAGATGAAATTTTTGATTTTTGATAGAAACTTGAAGCTTGGATTTAAAACTCAAGATGAATGATTTTGGAAAAACTCATAACTAGAGATGTTCTTAGAATGGTGTTTAGGTTTAGGAAATGATGTGAGTGAAAATTATAGGTGAGTAATGGTGCTTGTGGGTTGCTTGGCCGAATCGTAAGGTCAGAAAAGGAAGGAAAATTGTTGTTTTGTGTTCTTGGAACTTTGAGAGAATTTGATGAAAGCTTTTTGGTGAAATAGAAAAATGAATATGGAGAGTGTAACCAAAGGTGCTGCTGCCGTGGGAGTGAAAGAATGGAGATATATGAATTCATTTGGCATAATTGAAGGCTATCACATAATGCACAAAGTCTTCCACTTTGTCATCTTTTTCTTTGGCCTAAAAAGGCTATACAAGCATGTCTAAACATGTCTCCTCCTTCCTAACACTCCAAAACCGTCCCCCTTCATCATGCACTCCAAAGTTGTCATAATTACTTGCTAATTGATTAGTTAATTCATTAGATTAAGTTTCCTAATCAATCTTAACTAATTTTCTAATTACATAACTAATTAATTAGACATATTATTTCATATATTATAATCTCTAATTAAAATTAGGATATCTAATTAAGAATTAGATTATAACAATTTAACATTTAATTTAGTTTACTTGGCTTGTTAATTAGGCCATTATTTGAAGCATTTCTAGCCATTGATTAATTCAATGGTTAGGATTTAGGTAGACTTTTAATTTTTAGAAGACTAAATCTAAGCCATTGGATCTTTCTCCTTTAGATTCTAGCCATTAGATGTGTCTCCAAAATTAAGGATCAAGATTGCTCCTTCAAACTTTAAATCCAAGGGTTATAATTAGTCATAGCCTTTTTAGAATACCAAATCTCCACCATTGATTAATTCTTCATCCAATTGTCATAAATGGTCCTTGTTACTTTACAAGACTAAATTTCCACCCTTGATCAATTCTAAATCCAATGGTTATAAATGGTCACTTTATATAATCAAATTTACACCGTTGATTAAATCTACGGTTGATATTGAAACTTGCCTAACTCAGTTTATTCTCACACCATTGATTAAATCAATGATGATTATCTTATGTTTCTTTATTAAATTTATTTCTTAACCGTTAATTGAATTAATAGCGGATATCCAAACCACCAATGTTGACTTAAGCAATATAATTTCTATTTTTATCTACTAAAAATCTCACAAAAGAATATATTTACTGTATTTTTATCTTCCGATAAATAAATACAGTACAAAATAAATTTTCAAAAACTGTTTCCGGATTCAGGTTTAGTAAGATCCCTTGTCTCCATCTAAACAGTACAAATTTTTCTATGCGTAGAAATTTTTTTCACTTTGCGGGACCCACCTGAACCCACGTAAGGTCACTTGGGCCCACATACAGTCAAACATTTCATAATCACAAAAATTAGAAAACGTATAAAAATCAAGTCAGATTATTAAAAATAATTAACAGTCAAGAGAAATAAATACAGAAAAAATTTTCCCGGTCCAAAAATTATTATTTTCCTGACACAGAGTAAATCACTCAAAACGATCAAATACGCTGATGGAATAAACAAAATAATTTTACAGCATCTAGAAATTACTAAACAGTAAAATTCTGTTAGCTGTCAAAATTACTGTTTATAGGATAGGAAATTTTGGGGTGTTACAATTCTCCCCCTCTAAAAAGAAATTTCGTCTTCGAAATTTGAAAAACATGATTTCACACCCTCAGAATAAATACGGATATGGTGCTTTCATCTTATTTTTCAATTCTCATGAAGCTTCCTTTCTTACATCTTGCTATACTATTCTAATCCCACAAAATCTATTTGCTGATGTTCAACTTCTCCTGATCAAACAGATATCTCAGACTCCTATCATGGAGATTTTGTTGGTTATTACTGAAGATGTTGAATGTTACTCCAGAAAGAAAGAATCTCCATATCTCTAATACCAACATAACAACAACCGATCTTCATTCATGCCTAGAATAGTTTTTCTCAGATAACTTCCAACTAATGTAATGAAATGTTCAGCTAATGTAATGTATTACTTAAAATTTCCTTATCCCCGTATTACTACATATTCTAGATTTTTACTTTTAACAGGAAATGTCTCACTAACTGAGTTCTTCTTTCCACAGCACGATACCAGATACTTCCATAAAATTTTTTTTTCTACGATTTTCCATTACCGTCTTAAATTTTCTCATAGAAGAATTGTTCCAATCTTTTGAAGAATTCACCACGCTTCTGCTGCGTTACTCAAATACGTTAACACGGATACAAATATAGAAGTATCCTTTCTTGCAAGATATTCTTTCAATTGCAGGAGATGAAAGAAAACATCATGGAAGATAACAAAACGAATCGAACCTGTTATCGAACATATCCAGCAAAGAGTTGGATGTAACCCGATTTCAAGAAATGATTTTTCTCTGGATTACTCACACTCTGTTGAAATAATCTCATTGGATATGGTTGGAAAATAACCAATCCATTTTCAAAGACCACGTCTGTTTATGAAACAGATCAAAGTAACACAAAATTTTTGAACAACAGATCAAACTAACACAAAAATTTGATCCACAACAATAATTTGAATAACTTGAGTAGGTCGACAGCTAAGAATAGAAACAGAAGTAAACAAATCAGAGGATAACGAATAACTCTAACATATAATTGATCTACTCAATCATATGTTATAAAGAATAAGTCACTCACAGAAATATTCAGTATGATTTATAGAATTTGTTCCAATGACGCAATCTCCATTGTTTAAATCTTCCGCTTAGAACACTACCGTTCCATTCAGAGTAACAACTTTCCTTACTATCTAAAATTTTTACTAATAGAAAACTCTATTTTCAAAGAACACATCAGAGATTATACTCTTTAGAAATGTGTCCAATTTTTTCACAAATTATTTTCTTGACGTACATTCCTTCATTTAAGTACTTTCTTTCCTATCACTTACTGCTTTTGGTTTCCTCAATGGTTGTAATTTCATCTTCCATCGAAATCAATTACTTTCTCAATATCCTAAAAAATACCAGGTTTTAAAATTACGAAATCTTATATTCCAAGACTGATTCTCTTCCATCAGATCCTAAACTTCAACTTCCAGTTTCCACTGAACAGTGGTCCTTTGTTCGTGCAGTCGTCTTTTCACATTGCTCCCGTAGCTGCAATTGCATTACTAGTAACATGTTCCACTTCCATGCAAGTATAACTATCCCGAGCCATTCCTTCTTTTTTTTTTAGGCGTGCGGATCGAAATACAATGGATTTAATACCCATTATAAACAGCATTATTTTCTTTCGGAAAACAAACACAGAGAACACAACACAAGCAAAATAGACCTAACCACAAACCCCAAAAGACTCAAACCGTGCCCTGATACCAACTAATGTAACACCCTAACTCTGATACCAACTAATGTAATACCCTAGCTAGGGCATCACATTTCTGACTTCCGACTCATAATCTGAAAATAAGTTCGCACAAAGTTCAAGTTATAAAAGATGGGTTTCAAAATTTCTTCTTTACTGAAACGTAAATTTACTGAAAATATTAGGTAATATTGAAAATCATATTTTAACTATTCATTATGTAATATTGACACCAATTAATATCACAATTTAAAGAGAATTATAAAATTAACAGACTTTTTTTTTTACAGTAGCAAACCCCATGACGGGTCCTACTTAATAGCACGGTACAACACTAACGAAAAACTTTAACATACTTATTCCTTTTTCTGTCCATCTTGATGCATCAGACATCTGTTCTTTTGTCAACACTGCACACCTTCGAGTCCTGAATGTCCACTCCTTATTGTTGTCACCAATCTCAGAGTATCCATCGCCCGTTATGTCTAAGACAACTCGATCCTTCTATTATTTGATTTTAACAGTACAGACACAACAAAATAGTATAACAAAGAGGTGAGATCACCTACACCAATTCCAACATGGCAGCACAGAGATAACACACAGCCAACAATATCATACAAATAGATCATACCATAATCATTTTATCAGTATTATCATCATCATCATCCAAGTATTCATAACAATCGTTATATCCAATATTTCTCAATTAATATATCACACAAATATAAATATTCAGATTATGCATATGCACAAAGACTCAGTTTTTCAAAAACAACTCCATGAAGGTTTTCACAATTTCGAGAAGAATGCTCTGGTTAATTGTTAGCCTTAGCCCAAAGACAATCTCCCAGTTATTGAAAAGAATCGTGTTCTTGTCGGGTATCGTCAATGCATTGCAACGGACTGCATTGCCAAGTGGCACTGGTACTCGCTACCGGTGTCCACTGGTCGCCGCGCCTCGACGCCCCCAAGATCCATCATAGACCTCACTATCAATTCTCATTCCCTCTTCAACCACAAGGGCCATAATAGCTATTAGCTATCTTTTATACAATGTACAAATTTATCAGTGTAAGTCCAACCCCAACGGGCCAAATCTTTTCAATTTCATTTGTACAATGCACGAGTATATCAGTGCAAGTCCAACCCCAACGGGCCAAATCTTTTCAATGCATGTATAATGCACCAAATGCCAATCACAGGCAAAACATGTCATTTTCTCACATAGCATCCATATACTGGTTCTTCGGTATTTATACTGTATTTTCAATAGGAAAATCATATTATCACATTTTCATAGTTATGAAACACTTTCGTCGTGTTTTTCACAAAATTGTGCAACATTTCCATTTCATTTTTACAATTCCAAAACGTTTCTGTTACGTTTTCACAATTTCAAAACGTTTTTGTTATAGTTTCACAATACCATAACACTTCTTTTACGTTTTTAAAATTTTGTAACATTTCTGTTATGCTTTCTAAATACTCGCAACATACTTCTTGCACTTTTAAATCACGTATTTAATTTTTTAACATTTTTTCTCAATATACGTTTCTCAAATTGCGTAACAATTTTTCACCATTTTAAAATCACATAACATAAAAATCATTCTTTTAAGTTGCGTAAATCATTTTTTCATCATTCTCAAAATATTTAAAATACTTTCCAAATCACATAAGATTTTCTATCATTTTCACAATTACGTAAAAATATTCTATCACTTTTAAATCACATAGTGATTTTTCAACATGATAGTTCAAATTGTGTAGAAATATTTTAACGTATTCCAAATCATTTTAAAGATACATAAAATATTTTTCAATATTTTACAATCACGTAAAATATTTAAACTCACATAAAATATTTAAACGTAATTCAAATCACGTAGAAATATTTTAACATATTTCAAATCGCGTAGAATATTTTACTATATTCTAAATCGTTTTTAAGATACGTAAATCATTTTTCACCACAATTCTATTACGAAAAATATTTCTTAACCTTCAAAAATTTCATTTCATCCTTTCTCAAAATATTATGACTTTGTACTTCATTTTTCACATTTTCTTATTCAAGAAAATCTTTTTCCACGTTTCTTTACTCAAAATTTTTTTTTTCAAATATAATCCACAAAATTACTTTTCCATTAATATAAATCAATGTTTCAAATCTTAAAATTTCCAAACGTACTTCAAAACTTGAAAATAAGTTATACTTGAGTAAATTCTCAAAATACCATTATATTCTCCATTTTTCCCCAAATCATTTCCAAATTAACCTACTTCAAAATAAATTGAAGTTTGAAAATATTTTCATTTACAAAACTTAATTTTTCAAGTGAGTAAAAACTACGATTCCCTTTTCAAATTTCTTGTATTAAATCAATTATATTTCCACTTGAAAAATTACTTTGTTTCATCAAAATCTAGGCATTACTATTTGAAAAATTATCAAAATATTTTTCCTTTTAAATTGATATGGTTTTACACAAACAAAACCATTAAAGTTTTATTTTCAAAACCAAAGTACCGATTGGTCATATAACAAACCCATTTGTTCAAATTCATTTTCACTTTCTTTACAAATCCTTTTTCATTCTTAGTCAAAAATCTTTTCCTTAATATATATTTTCTCAAAATCACTTTTTATTGATCTAGTCCTACAAAATCATATTGAGTTGTTTTAATTATTGTTTCTTAACTTTAAATTTCCTAACATTTTCCAAAACCCAAATAAATTCTTCGTGAGTAAATTTAAGTTACAAACATTTTCTTTTATATTTCTAAATCACTTCTAAAAATTGATTCTTTTTAAATTAATTTGAAGTTCAATACTTTCAATCTTCTTTTTCTTTTATTTATGAAAATTCCACTTCACTTAATTTATAACACTTAATTCCCTTTTCAAAAATTCTTATTTGAAAATTCTTGTATTTCATAGCATCAAAACATTTTTCTAAATTATCAAAACCTTATAGATGGTCATTGGAACTATGAAATATTTTTCTTTTAACTTAAATAAATTCCATTCTTGTTTCTACACAAAGTAAATCAATAAAATTTTATTCTAAAATTTGTGTTCATGTTTTCTTAAAAAAAAACAAACATTTAGTTCATTTTCCATACTCCTCAAATCAATCCAATTTTATTCTTCCATAAACATATTAATTTGTAAACACCTATTTTGAGGTGTCTTGGCCGAAATTCTCATTGTTTTAGGGATCAAAATTTAATTTCCTTGTTCTTGAAAAATTTCAACATTGACCCAAATCAAGGGCATCAAAACCGTAGCTCTTCCTTGGCCATTGGGACCAAGATTAGTTTTCTTTCCATCCACACATCATGACATACATATATATATTTCATCATAAATATCACAAACATGTCATATACTCATCATGCATATTATAAGTATACTATCAAAGCCATAAAATCATGCAAAACATATTAAGCATAGATAAAAATAATCAAAGTATAAGAAAATAAATCAAAGCTCATAAACATACAATTAATTATTACATGACCATGGATTGGAATCCTCACATGAATTCATAATCCATCAAATATAAGACCATCTCCCACCACCATAATTGGTTGGTGAGATGGATCTCCCTCTTACATCTTGAAGATCCTCAAAGCTTCTTGATTTTGCTTCTCTTTCCAAGTCCTTCACCACCAAGGGCTTCTCAAATTCAAAACAAAATACATAGAAATTAGTATACTAAGCTTGATTAAGAGGAACCATGGATCAAACATGGTTTAGATCATGAAAAAGAAGAGAAGAAATGAAGTCTTCTTATACTTCACTTCAAAAATCCCATAACTTTGTTCTTGAAGAAAGTCCATGAAGATGAATGATTTAGAGAAAATCTCCAACATGAGAGTTATTTAGAATATCATGTAGATTCAAGATCTATGATTGGATGAAATTAAAAGAGATTGGATGGTGGTTTTGAGTGTCTTGACCGAATGGTTTCTCTTGAAGCACAAAGATGGAATTTTTGATTTTTGATAGAAACTTGAAGCTTGGATTTGAAGTTCAAGATGAATGATTTTGGAAAAATTCATAACTAGAGATGTTCTTAGAATGGTGTTTAGGTTTAGGAAATGATGTGAGTGAAAATTATAGGTGAGTAATGGTGCTTGTGGGTTGCTTGGCCGAATCATAAGGTGAGAAAAGGAAGGAAAATGGTTGTTTTGTGTTCTTGGAACTTTTAGAGAATTTGATGAAGGCTTTTTGGTGAAATAGAAAAATGAATATGGAGAGTGTAACCAAATGTGCTGCTGTCATGGGAGTGAAAGAATGGAGAGATATGAATTCATTTGGCATAATTGAAGGCTATCACATGATGCACAAAGTCTTCCACTTTGTCATCTTTTTCTTTGGCCTAAAAAGGCTATACAAGCATGTCTAAACATGTCTCCTCCTTCCTAACACTCCAAAACCGTCCCTCCTTCATCATGCACTCCAAAGTTGTCATAATTACTTGCTAATTGATTAGTTAATTTATTAGATTAAGTTTCTTAATCAATCTTAACTAATTTTCTAATTACATAACTAATTAATTAGACATATTATTTCATATATTATAATCTCTAATTAAAATTAGGATATCTAATTAAGAATTAGATTACAACAATTTAACATTTAATTTAGTTTACTTGGCTTGTTAATTAGGCCATTATTTGAAGCATTTCTAGCCATTGATTAATTCAATGGTTAGGATTTTGGTAGACTTTTAATTTTTAGAAGACTAAATCTAAGCCATTGGATCTTTCTCCTTTAGATTCTAGCCATTAGATGTGTCTCCAAAATTAAGGGTCAAGATTGCTCCTTCAAACTTTAAATCCAAGGGTTATAATTAGTCATAGCCTTTTTAGAAAACCAAATCTCCACCATTGATTAATTCTTCATCCAATGGTCATAAATGGTCCTTGTTACTTTACAAGACCAAATCTCCACCCTTGATCAATTCTAAATCCAATGGTTGTAAATGGTCACTTTATATAATCAAATTTACACCGTTGATTAAATCTACGATTGATATTGAAGAACTTTGCATTTAATTAAGTTTATTCTCACACCATTGATTAAATCAATGATGATTATCTTATGTTTCTTTATTAAATTTATTTCTTAACCGTTAATTGAATCAATAGTGAATATCCAAACCACCAATGTTGACTTAAGCAATATAATTTCTATTTTTATCTACTAAAAATCCCACGAAAGAATATATTCTTGTATTTTTATCTTAGATAAATAAATACAGTACAAAACAAATTTTCTAAAACTGTTTCTGGATTCAGGTTTAGTAAGATCCCCTATCTCCGTCTAAACAGTACAAATTTTTCTATGCGTAAAAATTTTTTTCACTTTGCGGGACCCACCTGGGCCCACGTAAGGTCACCTGGGCCTACCTAGGACCACCTGATCCCACATACATTCAAAAATTTTATAATCACACATAAAATCATAAAAATTAGAAAACGTTTGAAAATCAAGTCAGATTGTTAAAAATAATTAACAGTCAAGAGAAATAAATACAGAAAGATTTTCTCTGGCCCAAAAATTATTATTTTCCTGACACGGAATAAATCACTCAAAATGATCAAATACGCTGACGGAATAAACAAAATAATTTTACAGCATCTAGAAATTACTAAACAGTAAAATTCTGTTAGCTGTCAAAATTAATGTTTATAGGATAGGAAATTTTGGGGTGTTACAATCAACCTGATAGTTTTATTGAAGATGGTAAATATCATATGGTATGTAAATTGAGATGATCCATTTATGGATTGAAACAAGCTTCCAGGAAATGATATTTGAAATTTGATTATATTGTTAGCTCTCTTGGTTTTAAAGAAAATATTGTTGACCAATACATTTATTTGAAGTTTAGTGGGAGCAGATTCATCATTCTTGTTTTATATGCTGATGATATATTGTTGGCTAGTAATGATGTTGATTTTTTGTATGAGACTAAGGAGATGTTGACAGCCCATTTTGATATGAAAAATCTTGGTGATGTCTCTTTCGTATTGGGCATTGAGATTCACCGTAACAAATCTCGTGATATTCTTGACTTGTCTCAAAAAACTTATATTGAAAAGATTCTAAATAGATTTAATATGAAATTTTGTAATCATTGTGTTGTACCTATTCAAAAGGCTGAAAGACTCTCTAATACCCAGTGTCCTCAAAATAATAAATATGTTACTGAAATGGAGAAGGTTTCATATGTTTCCGCTGTTGGCAGCCTTATGTATGCTCAAGTTTGTACACGTCCTGATATTGCTTTCATTGTTAGTGTACTTGAGAGATACTTGAGCAAGCCTAGTGTGACTCATTGGCAGACTGCAAAACAAATTATGAGATATCTACAGGGTACCAAAGATTATATGCTTACCTATAGGAGACCGGATCATCTTGAGGTGATAGACTATTCTAATTCTGATTATGATGGTTATCCAGATGACCACAAGTCCACATAAGAGTATATCTTTATGTTGACAGGAGGAACTGTTTCTTAGAATAGTGTTAAACAGATACTTACAGCTGCTTCCACTATGGAGGCAGAGTATATAGCTTATTATGAGGCTACGCGTTAAGCAGTATGGTTAAAAAAATTGATTATTGAATTTCGTATTGTGGAGAGTATTTACAAGTCTCTTACTACCTATTGTGATAACTCTGTCATAGTGTGCTTCTCTTAAATTAATAAAAGTTGTAAGCGCTCAAAGCATTTTGATACGAAATACATGTTTTTTAGAGAGAAAATTCAGGAGTTTTAGACCCACATTGAACATATCCCTACAGAACTTATGGTTGCAAACCCTCTAACCAAAGGTTTAACTGTTAAAGTTTTTGTTGATCATGTAACTTATATGAGTATAATGAGGTCTTTTGATGCTTTGGGTTAGTGGGAGTTTGTTTTGTAATTTTGTTGTGACATCATTTTATTATTATGTCTCAAGACCTTAAACAATTATATTATTATTATTATCGTTACCATATAACATTGTTATTATTATTATCTACGCAATTTTGTTTGTTTATGATATAACATGTTGTAGAGACATTTTGAACCCAGTCTCATTTTGTTATTGTACTGAGATATTTGTTAAATCTCATAAAGCATCTTGGACAGATGCTTGGAGCCATTTTGTTGGAAAATGCACTTTGATCACATATTGACATGTAATTTTATTGTATTTTCCTATTACCCATATATTACATTTTGTTGGGTCACCGAGATGTGGATATCTTGCATGTATGATATCAGTACTCATTTGAATATGATTTTTTGCATTATTGAGATGTTTGTACTCTCATTTTGGACTAGTTATTGAGAGTGTTGTCTCGATTTTGACATCATGTCGTGGCCACATATTATTTGATTAATCTAGATAATTATTTTTTAATTAAAATAATATAATATGACTTATACCGTCTAAGTAAGAGAATGTTATAATTTTTTATGGACTAGTATAAATCATATTATAATTTTATAAAATTCAAATTAATTAGATGTCAAAGTTATTAAAACATTTTGTTTAACCTAAATTGTGATCAATATTTTTAATGGGCCTATTGTTTTTAAAACACTGCTCATATGTAAGTTTTGTTTTATGGGTCCTGTTGGATAAATTTAAGTCATTTTAGTTATTCTATATATATAGGGAATGACTCCTATTCTTAGTCACTTTAGTGTGTATAGTTGTCCATTAATATTGATGCATGAGTGACTACTGTGAGATATGAATAATATCTCTTCATCATCAAAATTGATTTTAATAATTTTAACAATAACTTCTTTATCAACGCTTTTTTAAGATAATCCTAAGACTCTTTATATATTTTGATATGTTATAAATTTTAAGATTAATAGATGTAAGAAATTTTAGCATCAAACAATACAATATCATTAGCGCATAAAGTGGTTTCTCTATGAATTTCTTGCATATCATATTTTTTCTGTTTTCTTTTCTTTTCTTCGTATATATCTTCAATTTCCATCCCTCGATCATTTTGGAAGGCCAATAGGGTCACTGAATTACAAGGTAAAATTGGAAAGTGCCCGCAATTGGAAAGTTAACAAATAAAGAAATGGATATTTGCTCATGTCAAAGTGGACATGTCAACATCCGAATAGTAAGGAATCCAAACAAGAAATATTGACTAAGCAGCAGCAAGACACAATTTGCACCAAAAACTTTGAATCCAGCCTTATGGCAATTGCATTTGTGAATAAGGTCTTACATGGCCCTAATATCAAACGGTAATATGCATTTTTCCAATTTGATAAATTCTTGGGACAACCCAACTCAAAATTTAGTTATTGAGTGGGAATAGCTCAAGTTATATACATACACGCACACAGAAATTCCAATAAATCGTAACAAAATTTATCAGGATTATAAGAATACAAATATACAACGTTTATACTGAGCGCAAAACAGAATATGTGTCCTGCTACGAATATACCCACCATGAATCCAATACCGACGCAAGAATTTTTTTTTTTTTTAAATTGCATTATAATTTATTCGTATATCTGGTTGCTATGACACGATTACGTACAGTATACCTCTGATAGCCAACATACACATGGTGACTTAGACGCCCTATAATAACTCCAGCGCTCCACATCTTGAAATAATTGATATGCTTAATGTTTCTCTGAGTTAAATTTTTAAGCTCCCTCCTCAAGGATCCTACAAAGTGAAAGAAAGCATCCTCGTGAAAAATTTCGTTTTGCTTATGATAAATAAGAAGCTAAATTCCTTGCTGATGATATAACTCCCAAGCTATGCTTTCCTGTAAGATAATCTCATACTGTATAGCTATATGTGAAATAGTTGCCGAGTTTTAGCTTCTGCTAGTAGTAGTAGATATTAGATTAAAACGTTTAAAGAAATTATTTGTCAATAAGAATGATGAAACAATGGTCAATATAATGCAATAACACTATACATAGGATCCATATGCATGTTTTATGTACCTCTGGCTTCACTGGACACCTTTCAGGCTGCCTAACAATGTAAATCTCATCTCCAGCGCTACCATAGAAGTCTTGATTGCGATGCCAAGTCCACAAGGCATAGGTTTCATTTTTCACCTGCATATGACCCTACCAGTTAGTTTGTAGTCCTACTCAAATAATGAATACCAATATGTATAGATTTAATACGACATGCATGAACTTTTATCATTAGGCTTCACTTGATAAACTGTTTTAGTAGTTTTTGTATTTCGCCAAAATCAGAAGACTTTTTTTCAAAACCACAGATTTTGAGCACCTTTTCAACTAGAACTTGATCAGGTTTTCCCAAGTCAATGTGAACATGTAATTTGGTTGGTCTTCTACTTTTCTCTTGGCCTCAGACAGTAAATGCAATGAAAAAACATGGTTTTCAGGTTGAATAATTGACATGTTATATATTTGTCAAGCCCCATCCATATAAAAAACATAGAAGACAAATGTGCAGAGAGACAAGGATCACCTCTAGAATCCCATGACCGAAGCTACTTTCTCTGAAAGCACTATAATCAGGCTGTCGGTCCCAACAGAATTTACCTGCCGCTGGACCTGATGTAAAATTAAAGGCGCAGAAGCCACCCATATATTTGTCCGGTGTAGTTGATGGTTCTGGACATTTTCCAGGTTCATCAGTATGTGTGATTGCCATCTTTTCCCGGTTACCACCATCACCAACCGTGATATAAACAGGACCACAGGGATCCAGTGTGTAGTTATATACTCGGTTTGATCTCTCGTAGGCATGAACCTGTTCAATGTTCCCATAAGAAATTTGCATGCTGAGAATAATATTTTTCTATCCCATAAGAAATTTGCATGCTGAAAAAAATATTTTTCTATGAAAGTAGTAATTGGACCTGTCTTTTTTATGTTAAGAAAAAAAGAAAAGAAAAGAATGTCTAACGAATCATTCTACATTTAAACTTGAATTAGGAATTCCGCGAACAAATACAAGTGGTTATTAACTAAATAGTCATCTGGTCATATGACTATAAGTAATTATGTATTACAAATTACAAAAGAATATGAAGGAGGAGGATTTAAATAATGTATCTAAAAACCTATCTGTCCATGGCATCAATCGCTAGGGTGTGTTGGGAAGGCAGATGGACCCATAATAGGAGCACAAGAAGAAAGGAAATTAAAGTATAATAAAGAACACAATATTTAAAGTGGTTTAGCCTCTCTGGCTTACATCCACAACCCCTATAAGAGATAAAAATACTCCACTAACAAAAATATAAGATTACAACTTTTGCACAGCTAAAGTTGCAAACCCTCCTCTGAAGACTCACCACCCAATAACCCAACTTTTGCATAGCTAAAGTTGCAAACCTTCCTCTCGAAACTCACCACCCAATGACCTAATTACATCCTCTCCTAAGTGTCTAGGCTCTCTCTCTCTTAGGTGATGTGCTTCCTCAATAACCAAAGGCCTATTTATACAAGAAAACCCCCCCTGGGCTTCTGTGACTTGAGCAATGTGGGACTTGAAGCAATTACACAACAAATCCTCCATTGAGCCAAGTCCCCACATATCTCAATTAAATTCTCTCCTTAGTAGTTTTCTTTACTTTGCTATCTTCTAGCGTTTCCTTCACAGAATAGCCTTCCAAATAGAAAATATTCTTCTCAACTTTTCTGCCTTGTCGAATCAAGCGGTTTCCCTTATACACTTTGCACATCTTTCCAATTCCCACATATTTGCATCCATGTGATGTCATCTCTCCCAATGAAGTAATGTTAACATTAGCAGTAGACACATACTTCACATTGGGAATATATTTGACTTCACCATTGTGGAGCTTTAGGCGAACTCTTCTAATGCCTTGAACTTTCAACTTCTATTTCTTCCCCACATTGAAGCAGCCAAAATCTCCATCCTTTTGCAAAGTAGTAAACATAGCTTGATCCTTACATACGTGCACATCGGCGGCAAAATCTAATACCCATCAAGAATGATTCTCAACAGAATCATTATCACCACTTTCTACATGATATAAGTCACCATCAGCCAAATATTCAACTACATTAACATTCGCTTCAATTTGTTTTAGACTTTTCAAATCTTCTTTCATCTTTGGACAGGGACTGAACATGCCCTTTCTCTTCACAATAGTGACACTTTACATCATTGAAGTCTCTCTCTCTAGACTTTTCGTGTTGTCTGCCTCTCCAATGAGAATTGTTCCTACCTCTTTGAGTACTTTCTACAGCTAGTATGCTTCCACTCTCATTGGCATGATCATCTCTATGCATCCTTTGATTCTCCCATAAGACATGAGTCACATCATCTAGCTTGAGAGTATTTTTTCTAACCAACAGCGATCTCACCAATGATCTATAAGACTGCTGCAATGAAGCTAATAAAACAATTGCTTGCTCCTCATCACTTAGCTTCTCTCCAATGTTCAATAATTGACATACTAGCTAGTTAAACAAATTAATGTGATCATGTAGATTACCTCCTTCTTCCATTCTTAGTGTGTATAAGTCCATCTTCAAGCACAAGCGATTGGTTAGCGACTTTGACTCATAAATCTCCTCCAACTTTCTCCAGATCTCCTTAGGCGATGTCTCATCTATTACTGTGTACTTGATTGTAGGAGCAAGTGCTAATTTGATTGTACTTGCAGCTTTCCTTTGTATAGACTTTCACTCGCCTTCTTCCATCTCTTCAAGCATTTTATCATCCAAAGCTGCATCAAGACCTTGTTGCACCAAAAGATCTTGTATTGTACACTTCCACACAGTGAAATTGCTATTCTTGTCAAAGAGCGGTACTTCAAATTTCATCGTGCCAACCATAATGTGGTGTAGCACTCTTCCTTGCTCAAAATACTCCTTCCTTCTTGGGTGCAATTCTCCTCCCTAGCATAATAAAGAACACAATATTTAACGTGGTTCAGCCCCTTTGGCTTACGTCCACGACCCCTATAAGGGATAAAAATACTCCACTAACAAAAATATTAGATTACAACTTTTGCACAACTAAAGTTGCAAACCTTCATCTCGAAACTCACCACCCAATAACCCAATTACAACATCTCTTAGGTGATGTGCTACCTCAATAACCAAAAGCCTATTTAAATAAGAAAACCCCCGTTAGGCTTCTCCAACTTGAGCAATGTGGGACTTGGAGCAATTACACAACAAGGTGACCTTTTATCAATATCTTGAAAGTTCAAAACAGAACCTACGACTTTAAAGAAATCATAGAGGCAGACACCATAACAGTAAAGCATATAAAAATTTGCCTCTTTTAAATAAATTGAAAATTAAGCATCAATTACAGGGTCTTACCTATATGTCATTCAAAATTTTCAATTTATTTGCTTAGTGCCGTATCATGCATCTACTAGGACATTGGTCAAGAGAATTAGCAGCAAACAGACATGGACTTTCTAACTAAAAATGATTAATACTGCCATCAAATGCAACCCTACAGGGAAACTAAAAAGATAAAAAGTAGTTTTGGTGGAATACACCCTTTTTGTCATCTAAATGAAGCTATAACTTCATTAAAAAATAAAAATGCAAGTAACTGTATATTCTTTTATTGAACTTCACATATGCCAATATCTGGACAATGATAAGGCAAGCAATAAATATCCTTTCCTAATAAAGGCCAGAATTATGGATCATGTATAATGATAACAACAATATGCTTACATGTCCATTGAAGACAATGTCAACACCATATTTATATAGTAAGTCTTCCATCGCGACCCTCATACACTCTTCTTCTCTATAATGTGCCTGGTATGTGCTGTACCAAGGTGGATGCCACGTAGCTACCAACCATGGAGTTACTTCTCTGCCAACAGAAGCCAAGTCTCTCTCCAACCACTTGTACTGGTCCCCTGCAATAAAAGAGGGGATGACACTGGAAGTGAGTTAATTAGGAAGAAACTTTAGCACTCTTTCTCTCTATCATGCATGTAAATAAACAGCAATATTTTCTAAACCATGTTAGTAATATGAAGAATATCGATCCTGCAGAAGACAATAGAAGAAAAGGATGAACCAAGAGATAACCTGATTTGTCATATGATATGTAGGCCCCGAGCATTATAAAATGTATTCCCCCAGCATTGAAAGAATAATAGAGAGTAGACAATGATCCACTCTCTTCTGATGGGAATGCAAATCGAGAACTATAAGCTACAAATGTCTTGTTCTCAGCTTGTTCTTCTATCTCATGATTCCCTTCTACTACCATTATTGGGACATTAGAAATCAGAGGTTGCATGTACCTGAATCAATAATTGACATTGATTGGATGAGCTGAGTTGCAACCAAACAAAGAAATCTCAAGTAAAAATCAAGACAATGGCAAGACTACCACCATCTGTCTAAAATAATGATAACAAAAAGCTTCATAACAAAGTTCATGGAGCTGAATTATTGTTAGAAATTAGAGATTAGACCCTCCTTATTACTCTTGAACACATAAAATCACTCCTTGAACCCTAGCTGAAAATTATTCTGATGTTCCAAAATCCCATTCAAGGTTCAATTAATATGTGTGCCAGTGCCAAAATGTTTAGTAAGAAATAGGCATCTACGATTTCCATTTGGCTAGCGGTCCATATATTGATATATACATAGGATAAATAAAGAGAAAGCTGAGGACATGAATCGAAGAAATTAAGGCAGTTTGAAAATTTCCATTTATGCAACAAACTGGATAATCGAAATTGATTGATAAAAACTCAGCTAAAGTCCAAATTTTACCTTCCCCAATAATCCCAACGAGGCTGATATGTTTCATCAATGGGAGTATCAGGAAATGAGCAGGAGTAGCAGTCAGACCCAGTACCATTAGTAAGGTACAGGTTAGCATAACAAACATCTCCAACCAATAGAATAAGATCAGGATGATTACTGATCATATGATTAACAGTAGATGTGGTATTGTATGTAAGACCCAAGTCTCCAACCACTGCTATTCTGCTAGGGTAGCTCTTGGGGCCTGAAACTGGCATAGTCCTGAAATAATGAACATCACTCATTGCTGACAAAGAAGGATCTCCGCATTGATATTGATATAGTGTGTTGGGTTTCAACCCTGCAGCAAAGACAACAGAATTCTGAATTTTGCCAATAAGTTCTTCAGGCACAATCGGTCATATGCCACGCAAATACAAGCATGACTAGGCAAGGGATTAATGGCTCTTCAGCATGGTTGTTCTATTTTGGTTTTTGTTTCCTTCCTTTTCAAGACAAAAGTACATTTATTTGGATAAAAAAACAGGTGCATTCGAGACAAAAAGGAAGCTTGTGCCAAGTATTATACCTGTGAGACGAACATGGTGTATAATTCCAGAAGTGTAGTTTTGAAGGCCTTCAAAAGGATAAAGTTGACTGTAAACAAGAGAATAACCGATGGCCTGGTGTGTGATGGACCTTCCAAACCTTCCATACTGAACTATGCTAGCAACAGTTTCAGGATCTAAGGGTTCTATATTGTCCCCAATTTGGAACACACCTGCAAATATAATCCAATGTGATGGCTATTTAATGCCATGTGTGTCTTAATAGACAAGCATTAATTATATGGCAAAAGCAAATTTATAGGCTCTTGAATTGACATTCTAAATTAACAGAGTTATGGCTGAAGCATTCCACAATATTTTCAACTTACAATTGATTGGTAGGTAGCTAAACCTTCGAATGATGAAACTGGTGGGGCTTCTTAAAAAGAAATTCTTTAAACCTCTAATTGTATAATTATTATTGCTAGCTTAATGGATTCAAAATAAGAAAGTCTTACTAATTGTGGAATGAAGAAAAAAGCTATATGAACATAGTGAGTGAGCGTGCTTCCTGTAGCAACACGGGGTCAACTTTTCCATTCGGTGCTACTGAAAGCAACATTAATTGCATTTGGTAAAAAAACCAAAAAAGCAAAGCCATTTGTCTGGATACCATAATGCCAACAACTATGTAAGTTTTATCTTCACGTGATCGAAAACAAACAAAAAGTGGTAGCTTCATTCATTTGTGACCTCTTCTTCCTACCTTTATTATTTCAAGTTGGGGAACAAGATTAGAAAGTAATGAAGATAAGTGGAAGAAGGGGGTAGGTGGTACCTGTAATCCAAGAAATCCAAACAGAGTCATAGGATGCAGAGAGGGATATAGAGATTTGTTCTGGCTCAAAACCTTCAACAGTTCTTTGAACCAGAGGATCTGTGTTAGGCAGGTCCACAGCGTTTCCACGAAAGCTCTTGTCAAGAGGAACAGTAACAGGCTTGAAGGGTCCATCCAGAGTGGTTGGAATTCCACCATGAACAATGACTGAACTTAGTGAAACCAACAGAGACAATGCAACAATAGGAGGCACCAAAACTGAACCCATTTCAGGATTTAACCTGTTCTAACTTGTACAGCATGCAAAAACAGCAGAAACCAGATAAGTGAATTGAGAGTTGAGATGTATAAATAAAAGAGTCATAGGCATAAAGCTGGGATGGAGGAGAAGAAGGGTCAAAGAATTCATACTTGAGTTGAGAAGAATAAAATGATGAAGACGGTATTGTTGGAAATTATGACAATGGTGAGCTCACGAGTTGAGAAAATCAAGGAATTTTATATTTTATGGTAGGCTGGAAAGGACGTCAAGGAATTGAATTTTATATAAAGAAAGAACAAATGAGATCATGATGGAGGAATAGTGTCCACATGGTCATGGAGCGAAGGCAAGACAAATAGACAATGGTGTTATTTCATGTCAGAATGAAGACTGTTTTGTTTGTACTAATCCTGCTAGTTGCTAAAGTAAAGGCAACACAATGGTTCCGTGTCAAGGATAACTAAAATAATTACACTTGCATTCATTTCAATATTTCATATTTATAAACGGGTTGTAAACTAAGAAGAAAAATATATATAATGATTAAGCCAAGAAGTTGTAAATAATGAAGAAAAAAATAGAGAAATTAAAATAAAGAAATATGAATTCAAAATTTAATCATTTTCTTTTATTTTTTTATAGGGAATTATGCCCTTATATAGAAAAATTCATCAATAGTTTCTTCAAGAAATCTCTCACACCAAATGTTATAACTATCAACTGTAGAAGCACTAAGATAGCTTCCTTGATTTTAGGAATAATTGTAACAATACTTTGATTAGTTTTTAAATAGCTCTGATATCATGTTAGATTCTAATCTAAAATCAATTGACATTAAGTAGAGTGACCCAACAGATATATAAACCGCAACCACACCCCCCTCCACAGATGCCTGGAGGGAACAAGCGAGCTTAACAGAATAGGCGACAACGGAAATGAGATATTGGCTCTGATATCATATAGAAGATGTGTAATATATAGTTTTTCATTCAAATTGTGCTAAATACAATTTACAAATATATAGCAGTAAAATAGTAACAGTCGTAGCTGATATGGAGGAGCAGAAACATATATCCTATTCAAAGCTATTAAAAACAAATCAAAGCTATTTAAAAACTAATCAAAGTATTGTTACAATTGTTCCTAAAATCAAGGAAGCTATCTTGGTGCTTCTACACCAACCCTTACTAATGGTATCCTTTAAATCAAATTAGGGTAATCATCTACCACATGCGAAATGTGCATGTTTTACAATACTTCCCATTGGATGACTATACACTATGAATATGTCTTGTTAAAACCTTGCTAAGAAAAACTCAGTGGGATAAAAATTTAGCAAAGGAAGAAGAGTACAGTATTCATAGGCAACTTCTCCTCAAAATATAACTAATTATGAAATATCCTTAAGTTTACGCATTCTAATGTTATGCATATGCTTCTTGAAAATTGAAGTTGGTAATGTCTTTGTGAATAGATCAGCTGGGTTGTCACTTGAGCGAATTTTGCAAATATCAACATTACCTTTCTTCAGGAGTTCATGAGTGTAAAATTTTTTTGGTGAAATGTGTTTAGTTCTATCACCCTTTATGTAGCCTCCTTTGATTTGTGCAATACATGCTGCATTATCCTCGTGCAATATTGTTGGCTCATCATTTTCCTTCAATAAGTCATATGCTCCTTTAATGTGTTGGATCATAGTTCTCAATCATATACACTCACGACTTGCTTCATGAATGGCCAATATTTTCTGAATGGTTTGATGAGGTAGCGGTGATTGTTTGCTTTAAAGACCGCCATGAGATAGCAGTATTTTCACATATGAACATATAACTTGTTTGTGACCGAGATTTATGTGGATCAGAAAGATAACCAGCATCAATATATCCTACCAATTTTGACTTTTCTCCCTTTAGTAAAACAAACCTATATCAGATATGCGACGTAGATAACGAAGAACATGTTTTACTTCATTCCAATGTCTTCGAGTTGGTGCACAACTAAACCTTGCTAGCAAATTAACTGCAAAAACTATATCTAGTCTAGTGTTGTTTGTAAGGTACAAAAGTGCTCCTATTGCACTAAGATATGGTACTTCAAGACTAAGAATTTCTTCATCATCTTCTTGTGGACGAAAAGGATCCTTTTTTACATCAAGTGAACGAACAATCATTGGAGAACTTAATAGATAAGATTTATCTATATAAAATTATTTTAAGATTTTTTCTATATAAGATGATTGATGCACAAGAATTCCACTTGTCAAATGTTCAACTTGAAACCCAAGACAAAACTTTGTCTTTCCAAGATCCTTATTTCAAATTCCTTCTTTAGGTAGTTTGCAGTCTCAGAGATCTCTTCTGAAGTCCCTATTATGTTTAAATCATCAACATAAATTGCGACTACTGTAAATCCAGAATTCATTTTCTTGATGAAAACACAAGGACAAACAAGATTATTTTCATATCTATTTTTCAATAAATATTCACTTAAATGATTATACTACATGCATCCAAATTGCTTTAACCCATACAAGGATCTTTGAAGTTTAACAGAGTACATGTGTTGAGGTTTTGAATTATATGCTTCCGGCATCTTAAATCATTTAGGGATTTTCATATATATGTCATTATCCATTGATCCATATAAATAAGTTGTCACAACGTCCATTAGACGTATGTCAAGTCCTTCAGAGACTGTCAAACTAATCAAAAATCTAAAAATAATTGCATACATAACAGGGGAGTAAGTTTCTTCATAATTTATATCAGGCCTTTGTGAGAAACATTGTGCTAAAAGTCGTGCCTTGTATCTCACAATTTCATTTAGATCATTTTTTTCTGTACAAAGACTTATTTATACCCAACGGGTTTGACATCTTCAGGTGTCTGAACTACTGGTCCAAATACATTACGTTTGGTTAAAGAATTTAACTCAACTTGTATTGCTTCTTTCCATTTTGGCCAATCACTTCGATGTCGACATTATTCTGCACTTTGAGGTTCAAGCTCATTATCATTGATAATTTCATAAACAATTGCATATGCAAAAACATTATCAATAACAATTTCATTTCTTCCCCTCATATTTCCATATTTTAATGAAATCTCATAATTTGTTGATACTAGAACCACTTCTGGGGTTGCTTCCTTAGAAATATGATGTTGTTGATCTATATTGCTTTTGACCTCTTCAAGAGTGTCAATGACCTCTTTTAGAGCATCATTATGAAGGTTTTTCATTTCCTTCTTTTTTCAAGGAGCAATGTCCTTTGCACCAATAGGTCTACCGCGCTTCTGGTGTATTTTAGATTCATTGATTGCCATACCCACAGGATGTCCTGCAAGGATAATTAATCGAGTAGGAATATTTGCAGTTAGCACATGTGATTTAGTAACCTTTTTTGTATCAACAAAAATATTTGGCAATTAATTTGTGACATTCTACAAATGAATTATTCTTTGAACTTCGAGTTCACATTGATTTGTGCGTGCATCAAGATTGGACAATGTTAGTGTGTTCCAACAAATTTCTTGTGTTGTGGACCATTTACCTTTTTCTTTCCCTATTGATAGGAAAATTGACTCATCAAATTGACAATCTAAGAATCTTGCTATAAAAAGATCACCAGTTAAAGGTTCGAAATATCGAATGATTGATGGGGAGTCAAAACCAACATAAATACTAAGTACCCATGATAAACATAGTTCTAGCATGTTCTAGCATAGTTCCAACATAGATGCAGTATGAACTATAACATGTCCCCAAGCATATGCAGGAAGTTTTGATTTCATAAGCATAGTTCTAGCAATAAATTACAAATGCTTAATAAAAAATTCAACTAATCCATTTTGAGTATGAACATGTGCAATGAAATGCTCAACACTAATTCCTATTTACATACAAAAGGCTTTTGAAGTAAACTCACTTGTATTATCTAAACAAACTGACTTGATAGGATGATCAGGAAAACTTAATCTTAACTTTATAATTTGGGCAAGAAATTTAGCAAAAGCAACATTACCAATTGAAAGCAAACAAACATGTGACCATCGAGTGGAAGCATCAATTAAAACCATGAAATACCGGAATGGTCCACAAGATGGATGGATTGGGCCACAAATGTCACCTTATATTCTTTGAAGAAAATTACGAGACTCCAAAGATAATTAGATGAGGAAGGTCTAACAATTAATTTACCTTGAGTACAAGGAGTACAAAAATAATAATTAGGCAGAAGAATTTTCTGATCCTTTAAAGGATGTCCATGTGTATTTTCAATAATACGTCACTTAATAGTTGAACCTGGATGACCAAGACGATCATGCCAAAGTATAAAAGTTTTAGGATCTGAGCACTTCTGGTGCATATAATTTGACTCAACCATCCTTATTTTTGTAAAATATAATCCAGATGAGAAATTTGAAAGTTTCTCTAATATGAACTTCTGGTTCGAAATTGTAAAGGTAATATATAGATATTCTACATGTCCCTCATTTTTTGTTTCAACATGATACTCATTGTGACGTATATCTTTGAAACTTAGTAGATTTCTTCGGGATCTACTAGAATACAGTGCATCATCAATATACAATTTTGTCCCATTTGGAAACATAATTTAGACTCTTCTAGGGCCTTCAATTACATTTGGAGAATCGATAAGGTATTAACATTAATTTCAGCTAATGTCAACGGTAACAAATATTGTCATTATTTTGCTCTTTTTTAAGATTTCTCTCATTTTTGACACATTTCTTTTAGTTCTTTTCAAACATCTTTGCTTTCAAAACTTTGAGGAGGATTAGCACGGGTCCAATAAATTTTCCTACCAAGACCCCTTTTACTACCACGGCCTCGTCCACAACCTTGAGAAAATGTCACATTCACTTCAGAGAATGATGTTGAGCCAGTTGGACGAGATTGATGATTTTTCATTAAAAGCTCATTGCTTTGCTCAGCCACAAGTAAACAAGAAATTAGCTCAGAATACTTTGTGAATTTACACTCTCGATACTGCTGCTACAAAAGCACATTCGAGGCATGAAAAGTAGAATATGTTTTTTCTAATATATTTTCATCAGTAATTTTTTCTCCACATAATTTTAATTAAGAGCTAATCTTAAACAATGTTAAATTATATTCACTTACAGTTTTAAAATCTTGCAGACGTAAGTGAATCCAATCATAGCGAGCTTTCAAAAGAATCACTATTTTTTGGTATTCATATCTCTCCTTCAAATTATTCCTAAAGGCTAATGGGTCCTTAATAGTAAGGTACTCCATTTTCAATTCTTCGTACAAATGTTGTCGAAGGAAAATGATTGCTTTTGCGCCATCCTGCGGGGATGTTTGGTTTCCTTCTTTTATAATATTCCCAAGATTCATAATATTAAGATGAATCTCAGCATCAAGTACTCATGATAAATAATTTCTTTCAGAAATATCAAGAGCAACGAATTCAACCTTCGTGAGATTTGACATTCAAAAACACTTAAAATAAATAAATATTAGATGGATAACTAAGAATTTAAACAATAAAAATACTTTGATCATTCAACAAAGAATATATGCATAACACATGTTAAAGAAAACAATTTCTTACCTTGATATATAAAAAGAAACTTGGAGGATTTAGCTACACCGTAGAGACTTGATCGTGCTAATAACGTTTTATAAATGGAGAAGAAAAATATATATAAAGATCAAGATAAGAAGTTGTAAATAATAAAGAGAAAAATAGAGAGATCAAGAAAAAGAAATATGGATTCAAAATTTAATCATTCTCTTTCATTTCTTCATAGGGAATCATGCCCTTATATAGAAAAATCTACCAATAACTTCTTCAAGAAGCCTCTCATTAGTTTATTCAAAAAACATCTCATTAGCTTCTTCAAGAAGTATCTCATTAGCTTCTTCAAGAAATCTCTCACACCAAATGTTATAACTACTAACCCTTACTAATAGTATCTTTTAAATCAAATTAAGGTAATCATCCACCACATACGAAATGTGCATGTTTTACAATAAAATGTCAATTTTTTCAACTTTTCATGTTTTTAGTTGCATGCCGATACAAAAATACTATAACTGTTAACGCATTAAGGATATTAAAAAGAAATACTAATTTTGATTGGCAAGCTTGGCCCGAGCTTTATTAACTCATAAGCTCAACTCACATGGATTGAGAAATTCAAATACGTTAATCAATCTCAGTCAACTCAATATAAATTTTACTTCCCGTAAAAAAAAAAAAACATATAAATTTTACTTAGCTAATTTAATTTCATGAATTTAAACTTTCATTTCTTTCAAATTTTAAAACATATAACTATATAACTATATAAAAACAATAAAAAAACATACAATTACATGATCACCAACTTTTATTTATTTTTAAATATTGTAGTCATAGTGTCCTAGCTAACTTATATACATTTTGATTAATTTACATCTCCTTGTAGTCTAACCCAAAATAAATGTCATAATTGATATTTAAACTTGTAATTGTATGTTTATCTACACATCACATGTATCGCTAAACTAACCTCTTGGGATTAACTATGATTTATTTGAGATATACACATATAGTAATAATCATAAAATGACATAATTAAAAAAGCTTAAATATATTTTTGATCCTTTAAATATATCAATTTTTAATTTTGGTCCCTAATTTTTTTTGTTAATTTCTATAATTTTAAAAGTGAGTGAAATTGATTTTTATCCACATTTCAAAAGTAAATAAAATTAACTCAATGCAACCGTTCATATTCAACCTTTCGTCATTTCAAAGGTTAAGAAAAATTTAATACATTTCAATATATTGTGTTCCTTTTGTTTTTGACTAATTTTATATTCAATTGAATTAGGAGTATATCTTTCTGAGTTTTTCTTGCGCGTGTCCTTAAGAAATTACCTCATTGTTTTTCAAATGCCCCTGCTTCTGAACAAGAATAACCTTCCTTTTTTATGTTGATCCCATTAAGAAATGGTATCTGATTAATTTATTGTGCTCAATGTTACTAAGTTCTCATTGTTTCTCTTTCCACCTAATTTTTCATATTTTGGAAAAAGGAGTAGCATCATATTTTACTGCTGTTACTGCAGTAGAAAAGCTGATGAAGCTGTTATTATAGGAATTGAGTATATTATTGACTGAGGCAACAATATATGACATATCAAATTTCAATGCTATATCCTGTAAAGATCTCAGTTGGACCTGCACAAGAGGAAGAGCTTGAAGCATATCCTTCTCGTATCATACCAGGTAAGAGTTAGCTTAGTAATTAGTCATCTTGTTCTATGTGAATAATACCCCTAAGATGGATAAAAGACCAAGCTTATACAGAAAGCTTGCAAATTAAACTTTCGAAGTAAACAATGAAACTGAGGTGCTGGATGGTGCAGTTGCTATGTCTTGGTTTCTGTGTGAGACCTTGGATATAGTTCTTCCTTAAATTTGGCTGGTGTGTCGAAAAAGATGCATCTCATTCAGCACTGCATCTACTTAATGTGCCCCGTCATCTTGTTATTTTCTTATATGCTTTTGCATAGGTTTTTGTTTCATGTTAGCTGCCTTAATTTATAGTTTTGTCTTTGATAGCCAATTAAAAAAAAATTACAATTGCATCTGCTTAATTAATTCTTTCCTTTTTCATAGAACAAATGGCAGTATTCTGGTGACATATTGAACACATCATCCTTGCTCTAATATGGAGGTGTTATGAGCTGGTGAATCTTGAGGTGTTTTTGGGCATTGTCATAATGTCATTTTCATTCTTTATTCTATCTAAAGGTTAAAATCTCAGTTTTAATTTGTAACCTTTGAATTGAAAGATAACTGACAAAACCCACAAACCCCTTAAACATTCGTCCAATTCATAAGTAATATTGTTAGTTCTTAACTTGTTATTATTTTTCCTCGTATTATAAGAGGCTTTGTTTTATTGGATGTTTACAAGAGCGAATAGATGTGCCAGAAGATCATAGAAATTCACTGAATATGAAGAATAATTTCTCGTGACGGTTGCTAATTTAAATTGTTGCAGTTTTTTTTTTTTTTGGGACAAACACAATGTTGTTGCAAATTTGAAACTTGAGTTATAACTCCTAAGTTTTTTACTAATATTTGGATAATAAGACTGCTTTATAATTTGAACAATAATACTCTCACGTTACTTTTTACGACACCACATTTTGCCTTTTTATAGTATACAGTAACTTACACTTAATTTTGCTAGTTAATCACTTACTATTCTAAGTTGATAGTTACTTAACGTTGATGAAAAGTTATTGTTACATAGTGAGATTTGGGCATCAATGGATTAAACTCAGTAATAATAAGACAACGATTATACACAATGGATAAAAAAAATGTCTCTTATCAAAAGATATAAAGAAAGTTAACATTAACTAAGGAAAATATCCGAAAACTTTTTCTTATCATTAGAGTGATCATTTTAGTCTTCTTCTCAACTTCTTATTCACAACACTAACTTCTCTATATATAAGGCATTATAAATAAAGATCTTATCTATCATTCTCTACTATTAGAACCATGACTTACTTGAGAATTAATGTATATTCGCATACACTTAATCCTTCTATATCAACACTCCAATGAACTATTATAGTGAAGTTTGTTTTGATTAAAGAGTTTACGATACTCTCAAAGTCTAGGACGAAACATAAGTTACTAGCAAGATAAACCCATGTAATCTACCAGAGAGGTGTAAAAGTAGTATAATAAAAATGTTTTGGGAATATTATTGTCTTTAACAATTTTTATGACTAAATAAAGGTTTGAGCCGCTGATCTAATTACTTTTGTTTGGTAAATTCAGATCATAGTTACTGCATCTCTAGGCGGCACCTTTTTTTCTGATTTTTGTTTTTTTGTTAAAAGTCGCCTTTATTTCATTACCAGACAATTCCGCCGAACTTAAGTTGGTTAGTCAAGAATGGTTTGCTAAATATGCAACTTAAAATATATGGTTGATTGATAAATTAATAATAATAAATTATTAATTTATTAATTAAAAAATCAATGACTAAAATTGGTTGTTTAAAATTTTATAAATTTTAATTAGTAACATTTAAATTTATATATAAATTTAATTAGATTATTTTTTATAAATAATTATACATATAAAAAACTTATAATTTTTAATTAATAATATTTACATATACTTAGATGCAGATATATATCCTGTCAAATAAAAAAAAGTAATGTATATATGGACTCAAACATAATAGATCCACAATAGTAAGCTCCTATTATGGATCACTTGAGAAGTATCTCATGGATGTATCACTTTTTTTTTATTTGACAAGATTTATATGCAGATCTAAGTGTATGTAAATATTATTAATTAAAATTTATAAGTTTCTTATATATATAGTTGTTCATAAAATAAATGACTAAATTTGTGTACAAATCTAAATATTACTAATTAAAATCTATAAAATTTTAAGTAATTAATCTTGATTTTTTAATTAATAAACCAATAGCTAATTTACATTTAATTCTTTCATAAATCATCCCAAAATGTTCCATATTTCTGTAGAGGTTACAAAACGGCCCAACCTGACCTATTTGCCCTGCCTCGCCTTCAACTCGCCAAAATATTAAGAAGAGGGAGTTGGCTTATTTTAAAAAATTGATTAAAAGAGTAAACACACTATTTTAAGATGGATTGGAAGGTTGGTAGATTGATCCGTCTAAAAAGAAGATGAGAAAAAAAGTAAGAAAAAACTAAGCTTAACCCACTTAAAAACAAAAAAAAAATATATAAAAAAAATTCATAAAAATTTAAAAAAACAAAAAAAATCTATAATTTATAAGACTAAAAAAAAAAAAAAATAAAATTAATAAAAATCATAAAAACTTCAAACATAAATAAAAAAATTCATTCAAATATTTTTAAAAAAATTAATCTAACGGATCAGTCAATCCATCTCACCCCGCTTAACTCACAAGTTATACAGGATGAGTTATACAAATTAAAAAATAAAAATATCTTAAAATCTTGAACCCAACCCATCAATTTAGTTAAATCCGTTTTGACACTCCTATTACACGTCTCCTTTGCGTAAAATAATATCAATAGCCTAAAACAATCACATGAAACCTGATCTATAGGTAAACATGTGAAATTGTGTTAAATGATCAGTTGGTCCATCAACTATGTTTATATTTCTTCTTCAAGGATGCACATCAAATGCCATTAGCTTAAACAACGGATTCAGCAGAAAAAAAAAAGAGAGGAAAACTCAAACAAAAAAATCACCATCCAAATCACAAAATATTTTAACACAAAAACAAGATTAAACCATGGGTTCAGATGAAATCAGACTAACGGTAATCTCAAGTTTGCAGCTACTTAAAATGGACGAAAACGGTGATGTTCTTTGGGCTTATTCGGCAACCCCTCACAAATATCAACTTTCTGTGTTATGAGTGGACTAATTTGTGTTTGTGTTTGAGGTAATTTCATAGGTGATAAAATGAGGAAGAAAAAAAGTGTGTAGTTTCATTTGATTAATTCCCCTTGCTTCTGGCATCCTACCCCTTGGCCTTTAAATGACGCCGTTTTAGATTCGAAGAAGACTACGTCGTTTTCTGCGCTTTAATGTTGTTCACGCTCTGGTAGAGCTTCTTCATCCCAAGCAGCTCCTTCCACCGGCTCGAGCACCGCAGAACCTTCGATAACAACAGGTATGAGTTCGTGCCACCGAAGGCGTCAGTTCTTTAGCAGGACTTTGCCGTCGCCGGTGATGTCATCTCCGGTGAGGCTGCGAAGGAAGGCTTGAGCGAGGACCATCGAAGAAAAGCTCATCAATAACAAAAGTAAATGCGTGCTGGACGAAGGGCTCAAATGGGTTATAACATAAATATATATTAATTGGTCAAAAATGCCCCTTAACGTGTAATCGCAAGTAAACTCAAGGTGGACCGGTGCACTATTGTTATGGCAGAAGTCTTTGTCCTAGGATATGTTTTGCATAACCTTGCTAGTTGCTATTATGGTCTCATTATATTCATGGGCGGAGCCAAGATTTTGATTTTAGGAGAGTAGAGATTAAAAATTAAATATATATCTCTAAATATTTAAATTTAAAAAATATAATTATCAAATAATATAAATATAAAAATAAATTTAATTTAATTTATAATTAATATGCTTTAAATTAAAAATATTTATAATAAACATAATTTAATATAAGATAATCTTAAATACATATTTTTAATTTTTAAGCTGTGTTTGATCTATTTCATAAAATAAAAATCATCTATTATGGCATCTGTGGATAAATTTTTCAATAATTTCTTTTAATATAAATAATCATGTAATCATGAAAAAATCATCTTTTATCTTATTACACAACCTTATTTTAATAATTTTCATAACTGAAAAGAGATGTTTAATAATTGTTATTATATAAGAAGAGTCAAAATAAACTAAAACAATTTATCAACTAAAAGATAAATATTTATTTTTTTATTAGAGGGACCAACAAAAATATATAGCATATATATAAGAAAAATATTCAATTATTGAAAGCTGGGGATACCATGGCTCATAGATGTTCCCCCTAGTTCTGCCCTTGATTATATTTGAGTTTATAGATGTCTTATTTTTTTTTTACAGGATTAATATGTAAATTTAAGTGTATGTAAATATTATTAGTTTAAATTTATAAATTTTTTGTATGTATAATTATTCATAAAAAATGTAATCGAACTAAATTTGTGTATAAATATAAGTCTTACTAATTAAAATTTATAATATTTTAAGTAATCAACCTCAATTATTAATTTTTTAATTAATAAATTAATAATTTATTATTATTGGTTTATCAATAGACTATATATTTTTAGGTTCATATTAGATAAATTCAGTTTTGCATGTAAGTTTTAGTCCTTCCATGGTCTTTTTTAACCATTGAAATTTGATTAGTTGATATAATATTTTCTATCTGTGCCCTTTTTGATCCATGTTCAAATCAGGTGACATACGATTTCTAAACAGTCACATACATAGTTTAACATATCTTTCATGGCGGGTGTTATTATGCATCCTGCCATGTTTAGGTGTATAGTACACTTCTATTTTATCTTTTATAATAGATTTTTTTTATAGATTATTTTTTTTGTTTTATGTTTTTTTTTTTTCAAGCCAAAGCTACCGGCCGGTAACCCACCTCCACCAAGGCTATCGTCCGCCGGCCGACGACCACCGGCCAACCACTAGCAACCACCATCATTTTTTTTCGATTATACTGTTCATCTTTTTTTTTAATTGCACAACTGTGTAAATAATACCTGTTAAAATAACACTAGTTAAAATTATATCAATCCTTATATTTTTTCATAAACAACCGTGCATACTGAAAACATTACTAGTTAAAATTTGTAAGGTTTTTAGTATGCACAGTTGTTTATTAAAAAAAAAGACTGGTACAATTTTAACTAGTACTATTTTAACTGATATTATTTATACAGTTATACAACTTAAAAAAAATAAACAATATAACCTGAAAAAAATGGTGGCGACTGCTGGTGGCTAGTAGGCTGCGACAGAAGGCGGTGGGCTATGGGCGGTGGTCGACCGGCGGCATGTGGGGTGGCAGGAATCCAAAAATAAAAAACTTAAAACTAAAAAAAAAACATAAAACCAAAAAAAAACTTGCTAAACATGTTTCTTGTAGTTGATCTAAGCCATTGATATTTTTATGATTAAATTAATGACTTAAATTAAGTGGTGCACCATACATCCTCCTTTGGAGGATGTATATTAGACATCACCATCTTTCATATGGCAAACTTAGGAAGGTCTAAAATGGAATCAAAATTTTTGGGTCTATGGATGGACTATTGATTTTGAGTTATTAATTTATTATTAATATAAATCAATAGTTCAGATTAAAAGTTAATTTTTATAGGTTTTAACTAATAATATTTAGATTTATACAGAAATTTAGTCAGATCACTCTTTTTTTTACGAATAATTGTAAAAATAAAAAATTTACAAATTTTAACTGATAATTTTTATATACACCCAAATTTATATATAAATACTATCAAATAAAATTCATTGATAGACTCAAACTTATTAAGTCCATATTAACATCCTCCAACTTAATCGATTGTCAGTTCTTTCTCTTATCACAATATCAAACTTGTGCTTCCAAATGCGAATTTCTTATGTTAGCTCATGTCGATGACTATTGACATAATAATTGTTGAAACGTACTTCACTAGACTAATTTCCTAGCATGCTATTTTCATTTATTACTTTGCAAGTTCCCTTGCGTTATCCTTTACGGTTGGGTGGCTCTCATTCATGGAAAAGTTTTAAATGCTCTTAAAACTTTTTTAAGCATCAATGCTTCAAATTCTATAACCATTGATATGTATATCAAAATGATCTATGACTGAGAAGTGTTACAGGTAACCTACATTACAAGTAACATTTTTTCTCTTATCTTTTTCTCTCTTTTCTTTCTCCTTCTCCTTCCTTTTTGTCTTCGTCTTCATATCACCCTCTGCCATCAAACCTCCATGTTCACCATTATCTTCAACCCAAAAATCATCCCAAAAACAATATCCTCCACCCTTTGAAATCTAAAAATAGAAGTCATCAACAGAATAGAACTACCCCAACCAACACCTCTGCTCCTGCGTCGCAGATCTGCTCACTTCATCGCAGATCCACCCATCTCAGCTCCCACAAACCACCATCACGAGCCTTACCATGCCCAAAGCCACGAGCCACCATCAACCGTGTCAGACTAGGACCAATGAACCGCCATGCAGTGCCGGAGCCATCATCATCCGTCATTCTTCAATTGCGAACCGCGAGCCACCGCTGCCCATATTTGCGAGAAATTGCCACCTAAATTTGCCTCACCGCACACGCTGCTTGACTGCCATATAAAATCACTGCTACCCTTCCCCCTCCAACGACACTGCCACCCCTGCCCCCTTCCTCTGAACTATTGTCCTTGTTTAAATGGAATTAAAAAAAAAGTCAAGTAGACATTTTCAACTTCAACTTTGGGAAAAATAAAAAATTAAAACCACTAACAGAAAAACACAAAAAAATTAAAAATTAAAAATTATAAAAAAAAGTCATCACTACCAGGTCAGAGCAAGTGGTCATGCTAGAGAGGTTGTGAGTGATGTGTTAAAGGATGACATTGTCGGTAACCACTACCACGCTTCAGATTTGCGGCACCATGATGTCAACCACCACCAACGAGCCTAGAGGAGGGTGGCTACGATGATATCGCTGTGGATGGCGACAGAGGACATGAATCTGTTTGAATGGAAGGTGGTTCACTGTGGTTCAATTTCTGATTTTTTTTCAGGTTGATGTTTGGCTGTGAATGGTGGGTGTTCGCATCAACAATGAGACGTCGCCGCCGACGAGGAGATACATCACAGGATGAGGATTTTCCGAGAGAACCCAAGAACTAATGGTTTTTTGTTTAAAAAAAAACTTAGAAAGTCAACGAAAGTTTACCTGTAAAAACAAGTAGTTTATAAGGAGCATTGATGCTCAAAAACTTTTTAGGAGCATTGTAAACGTCTCCCTCATTCATACATTATTGACAATGCACCTTCAAAAGAGCTAACATCTTCTTATTCTTCATAAGTGCAATACTTTTTTCAAATACCAAACATGTGGAATTCCCTCCCTTTTCTAGAAAGTCAAGACACAATAAGGGCAATTATGATGTATTCTTGCTATATAAGGTATATATTTTCATTTAGTTTTTTTTTGTTTTTGTAGTAATTCTCAAGGGAGACGTTTACAATACTCCTTAAATGTTTTGGAGCATTGATGCTCCATTGAATTTACTTATTGTAGTAGGTAAAAACCTTTGACTTAATATATGTTTTTTTTAAGTGTAAATTTTGTGTAAATACAAATTTAACCCTAAATTTGTTATTATTTCTATTTGGTCCTTTCTTCCTCTTCCTCCTTTGGAAAACTTCAACACTTTTTTTTTTTTTTTTCAAATTTCAAATCTTCTTCTTTTTTTGTTCAAATTTTAAATCTATACATTGGGGATCTTGACCAAAAACTTGAAAACTTTAAATAATGCTCAGTCAGAGGCGAAATTAAGTGGTATGATGTTGAAGGTTGTGTTGAAGATGAAGAGAATGGGTTAGGTGCAGAAGGTTGCAGGTTCACAGTGGAAGCTTGGTGTCTGATAACTTTATAGAATGTAGTTATTTGTGCCCTATTTTTATGCTATAAAGAATGTTTAATTCTTTTTTATAATGCATATTTGGAAGGTTTTAAGTTTATATTTGTCATATTCTAATTTAGATACATTCCTATGAGATATTGAGCAAATTGTGTTAATTTGATAAGAGATTGAATGAATTTGTATCTGTTATTGATTTGATGATTTCTCTATTATAGGAAGGGTTCCAAACAAGATGATATATGGAGTATTTGAGTCAAAAGTGGAAGAGAAAACCAAATCTTGTATCTTAGCAAGCAACTCCGCGATGTAGGCATGTTAATGTCGTGGCATTGGTATATTCCCCTGCATCAGTACAAAGATCTGAGGCCAAAGCGTTGTGACACAATGGAGTGAATGTCGCGACGTAGTTTACCTAAATATGTAGAGCGCTGCGACGCTAATAATTGGACACTAAGGCGTCTATAACCTAATTGTACATGCGCCGCAGCATGATGTGTTTAATGTCGCAACGTCCCTTATTTTTCTGTGCCTATAAATACTGTTTTATTAAATTTTAGAGGAGAGCTTTACTTAGTTTAGAGAAGCTGCACTAGGTTTTACTATTTGGAGGTTGAGGGAATTTAAGGAAGTAAAGATGAGGTCATCTTTCTTAGGGAAGATGATTCAAGCATGAATGATCACATCTTAAGAGTTTCATTCCTTTTCCTTTCTTTTTTCTCTCTTCCTTATCTTTTGAACATGATTTTTGTAGTTGTATTTTCGTGTTCAATGATTAGTTAAGCTGTATTTAGGAAAAACTTTGAATCCTTCTACGAATATTAATGATTTTGTAATCTTTTGAGTATATATTGATGTTTAATTATGTTCACTCATATAGTGCTTAATGCTCTTGATGGTTTGATCAACTTTTAAGTGATTTGTTGAAATCTGATGAGCCTAGACATAAGAATTGGATTTTAGATCTAATGTATGGTTGATGCATGTTCGATTTCATTCAATTGACTTAGATAAATTGATTTGCTAACTGGATAGAAATATACTTTTTAGCCATGTATAGTAGGTATTTGAGAATAGATCGTTCATGAAGTAGATTTTGCATCTAACTAAGGAGTTTTCGGTAAATGAAGTTATGGTTAATTGACCTAGACATAGGCTTTTAACTAAATCAAATTCTCAAGCTAACTTAATAATTCATTGATGTTGCTTATAAGGATTGCATGTCATTAGTTGAAATAGAAGGTGAAGAAGGATTCCCTAGATCTCTAAACATTATCTTTATTGCTTTGTAATTTAGATTTAGTTTATTTGTAATTTCTCTATTTTTATGTACTTGAATAAAAGTAATTAAGTTATTGGTTGATATTTAGCTTTAGAAGCCAATGTCCTCAAGGGAACGAACTTCACTTTTCACTGTATTACTTGAATGACCCGTGCACTTACGGTACACAAATAGTCTAACAGTGTCTATAAAGATGAGGTGCTTTTAGTGGTTGTTTGGGTGGAGGCTTGTTTGATGGTGAAAATGGTTTTAGGAGAGGTTGGTTGTTGAAGGGGTTGTTTGTGGTGGCTAGGTGTTTATAGGTGAAGATGGGTTATAGTTAATGGTGAAGGTTGGAGGCAGAGGCGGTGACAATGGGTGATTAATGATAGTAAAAATGGGTCACGTTGTTGGCATCATAGTGAGGCGAAGAATGGTGGTGACCGCTGAGCCTAGTGGGTTTGTTGGTGGATGGTTGTTGTTTGTGGGTTTATGGTATTTTACAAGGTTGAGGTCTTTGGGGCTTCTGTTGCCATGGTGGAGGTCATTTGGTGTTCATGAAGGTAGGGGGCAATGAAGTTGCTAGACGGGGAAGGAGAAAGAGAAAGGAATGAGAGAGAAAGATAAGAGAAAATTAGAGTAGAATGAAAAGAAAGATAAGAATGTGATTGACTATGAAGGTTACCACTAATCAATGCTAGCCATTGATCTATTTTTTGACAATATCAACAATTTGAACAATTAGAGCATGGATACTCAAAAAAAATTTAGGAGCATTTAAAATTTTTCCATTCATGAAGTTAAGTGCTTTATTTGAACAATGATTAAACTTAGAAAGGATAGCCTACCTCTTGTTCATTTGCTTGTGTTATCTCAAATATGTGGAATTGTCTTTGCAGTGCTCTTTTGCTGGTGCATTTTATTGAAGTGTGGTTGCCTTAGTGAGATCTCATATCTATGCTAATGTTTGTAAACCTCCTTTCCAGTTAACCTAGGCTTATTGTTCCTTTTCTTCTATCTTTTTTTATTGTAAGACTTAGAGTAACTTTTGAATTTCATTGGTGCTAAGAGTTTGGGACCACGCCACATATTGGCTAATTTGAGGGAGCTTTTAAGGACTATCCAGTCTTCAAATTTTATAGACAATATGTTCTAGTGTTTTTGTTTCGATTGTAAGTTTTCTGTAAATTGATTTTTGTATTCTTACATAGGTGCAAATTTTTAGGTGCACCTTTCCACATAGCATTTATTAGTTCTCAAAACTAATGTCAACTTTGTATATAATTTAATGTATATAAATTATGATAGAACATTTTTTAGTGCTAGAACAAAATGCCTATTGTCACAATTGATCGTTTCATGAAATGAATTTTGATCAAATAATAGTCATCTTTGGGGTACACATTAAGTTAAATTTTGGGGTACACACTAGTAGCCAGGAAACAACATGTAACTCTGTAGTAAACATTTGTTGCTAGGAAACAACATGGCACTTCCTTTTGTCTTAAGTTGAATCCAGATAAATCCATGGCTAATCTTTAGTGTTTACAATGCATAATACAATTTGTGGTGCTTCCATGCTCCACATAGATATAAATGTTGATTAATTGTTAAAAAAATAGAGATGGTTGAGATTGTTGAAGGGAAAAATGTTGAGCAGGTGAATGGCCAGTAAAAGGAGAATTTGCAAGTGTGTCTAATAAAATATTGTTGAATATATAGATCTATTTGATAAAATCAAGCTTATTAAAACCCCCCTTTTGAATTAAACTAAGATATAAATTGTATTAAAAATATGCATTGCTTGTAACTGGAAAAAAAAAAGTAGCTATTGTGCATATATATAGATTGTGAATGAGTATGGTGGGTGGAGGAAGAGACTTTTCAAACAGAGAATTTTCAATTTTCTTTCTTTTCTCGAATGATTTTTTTTTTGTTATAGTTTCTTCTTCTATTTTGTGATTGTCATAGATAGTAATAGTAGTAGTTTAGATTTCGATTACTACAGAGAACAGTGAGATGAGAATTGAGATCTGAGTGTTGGGTAGGGGCAGAAGAAATAATGCGATAATAATATAGTTTTATTAGTTAATTTGGTATGAGAATTGTAGAGTGACAAAGGAAAATGATAGAAAATTGAATTACATAGGTGAATGACATTTGAAAAGGTTAAACACAAAAGAAAAAGAATGTCACAACTCAGTGAGTCAACTCATTTTCTTCTTCAACCATAACTCGCTTTCTTTTTCCTTTCCAACTCAGTGAGTCAACTTGCCACCATTGTTGTCACCTTGTGAGCTCCATCAACCAACATGCCTCGGATGGAAACATGATGTAGATGCCAATTGTCGTGCACCATGAGAGACTGATGACAAACACAGTACAAGTTGAAACACTAGGGACTCAGGAGCAATTATAACAAAGTACACTTAAAAATTAATAAAATCATGGGAACCAGTTATAACCGGTAAAAGGTGTGGAACATCGATGCTCCAAAGATATTGTGATGTATTGTAAACGTTTTCCTTCTCAAAAGTCTCGCATGTACCCTTGGGCAAAAGTCCTATCTGCATGATGTACATAGGAAGGGCTGAGAGGAGTGATTGTGTGAGAGTCACTCTCCCAACAAAGGAAAGAAAATAAGATCTCCAGGATGACAATCTTTTGTGAGTTTTATGAGGTAATGGTACGTTATACTACTAACACGCTCATACAACAAAGGTACACCTCAATACTTCCCAAGATCCATTGTAATAAAAAAACCAAAGAAAGAACGCTACTCCTCTGTATGAGTGTGATTCACATTTTTTTGAAAAAAATATTCTTGTCTTTGCAGAATTAACCTTTTGGCTCGACGAACCACAAAAAATATCCAAACAAGTTTTAATAATATCCATTTGAGCCACTAAAGCCTCTCTTAAAAAGCACTAACTTATTTGCAAAAAATAAATGAGAAATAGTAGCCCAGACTTGCCCAATTTAAATGGCTTCCATAACCCTCCTCAGAAACTACTAGGTCAATGTAATGGGAAAGTCTCTCAATATATAGAACAAATAAGTAAGATGAGAGGGATCCCTTGCCCACTGGCGGAACTTCAATGGGGCATATAGGGGTGGCTCCCCTCTCCCACCCCCAAAGAGTTATTCTCTTCCCTTAATGTTAAAATTACTAAATATCATATAATGGTTCTTGTAACTAGCATTTGTTACCCTTAATCTAATGGATAAACTTGCTACGAGCTTTTTATTCTATAGAACACCTAAATGTTGTAGTTTTAGGAGGATACATTTAATCAGCCAATATATACGACTCGTGTAATGATGCTAGTTTAAATTTGCACTAATCACACACTTCTTACATACACCAATGCAATCAATTAAATGACACACTGGTCTCACTAAAACTTGTTTTTGAATTGTTTAGATTGTCCACATACAACTTTGGGATTTTTTATAAGCAAAACACATTTATAAAGTTTTATTTAGGCATATGTTCAACTTTTGATGTCATATTCATCTAAATTTAAAGATTATTATTACTTTTTTGGTAAGCCAGATTTAAAGAATTTAATTAACACCTTGATCCTTTTTGATAAATCAAATTTGAAGAATTTAGTAACACTTTTGACCCTGCAAAATTTAGTCAAATTTGTCACAGCTAATACCCCTAGATGGATTAAATGTATAAGACTTTCCACCATTAATTATAGATTTTGACTTAATAATAACACTTCATTTAACAAAAGTGACACACAAAAATGTGGTCAAATATAGCAAAGGCAACTCCAATATGAAAAATCTTAAGTGGTTCATTTTATGGGTTTTATGAGGGGAGAATGCTATTATTGATCACTTGAGAAATGATTCATAGATGAATTACTTTCTTTTTTATCTAACAATATCTATATATAAATTTGGATGTATGTAAATATTACTAGTTGAAATTTGTAAATTTCTTATATGTATAATTATTCATAATAAAAAAAGAGATTTGACTAAAATTCATGAATCTGAGTGTTATTAATTAAATCTAACACTTTAATATCAACTATTGATTTATTTTAACAATAAATCAATGGTTGATCTGCACTTGGCTCATTCATAGACCACCCCAGGTGGTCCATATTAGAATTTTCCTTTATGAGGTAATGGTACGTTCTACTACTAACACACTCATACACCAAAGGTACATCCAAATACTTTTCAAGATCCGTTGTAATAGAAAACCCAAGAAAGAACAGTACTCTTTTGTATGAGTGTGATTCACATTTTTTGAAAAAATATTCTTGTCTTTGCAAAATTAACCTTTTGGCTCGATGAACCACAAAAGATATTCAAACAAGTTTTAATAATATCCATTTGAGCTACTAAAGCCTCCCCCTAAAAGCACTAAATCCCTTGCCCACTGGGGGAACTTCTTTGGGGCATATAGGGGTGGCTCCCTTCCTCCCACCCCCAAAGAGTTATTGTATTCCCTTAATGGTTAAAATTACTAAATATCATATAATAGTTCTTATAATTAGTAGTTGCTACTCTTAACTTAATGGATAAACTTGCTACTACCTTTTTATTCTATAAAATACCTAATAGCTGTAGTTTTAGGAGGATACATTCAACCAGTTAATATATACAACTTGTATAATGATACTAGTTTAAATTTGTAATGATTACACACTCCTTACATATTCCAATGCAATCAATTAAATGACACTCTGGTCTCACTTTAACTTGTTTTTGAATAGTTTAGATTGTCCACATACAACTTTGGGATTTTTGATAGGTAAAACACATTTCTAAAGTTTTATTTAGGCATATGTTCAACTTTTGATGTTATATTTATCCAAATTTTAAAGATCTTTTTTTGTAAGCTAGATTTAAAGAATTTAGTTAACACCTTGATCCTTTTTGATAAATTAAATTTGAAGAATTTAGTAACACTTTTAAGCTCACAAAATTTAGTCAAGTTTGTCGTAACTAAATATCCCTCGATGAGTTAAACGTAAGAAGTTTTCCACCATTTCAAATTATTAGTTATAACTTTTGATTTAATAATAATATTTCATTTAACCAAAGTGACATAAAAAAGGTAGTCAAATATAGCACAGCCAACTTCAATATGAAAAATCTTATGTTACTAAGGATTAAAAATTGTTAAGAGATTCTCTTAATCGTGATAATACTTGAGAGTTAGTCTCACATCAATAATTATAAGAATACTTGGCAAAAAAAAATTTAAAATTAATTAGTAGTTTTATTTCACTAAACAATTACACTCTTTACTTTAAATTTACAATTATAAAGGATTAAAAATATAAAATTTTCTATATTGATAGGTTAATTAAGAGTTAAGAAATAATAACGCAAATCTAAATTAAAGAATATTTAATTCACTTGACTCGGGCCTTCCCTATGCTCAGTTGGCTGTGATGGGGAGTTGGCGGGCCAATCTGCGGTAGGCGGTAGCTTTGCTTGGTGGCTATGCGACTCCTCTTCCTTTAACCACAACTAGTCAACTATAAAACCCCTCACTCACTCCGACCTCCTTTTCTTTTTTCTTCAAACTGTGCTCCATTAATTCCCTTTGCTTTGCTTGATGCCTTGATCATCGATCTAAAAAGAGCGCAACTAGAAGAAGTAATGGATTTCGTGGAATTGGAGGCAGTGGAAGGCCTCCGATGGTCGTGGAACTCGTGGCCCGCTTCCAAATCGGAAGCCACCGCACTCATAATCCCTCTCACCATCATGTGCACTCCCTTGATGCAACCTTCCGACCTCCCCCTCCTTCCCTACGATCCCCTCCTCTGCACTCGATGCGGTGCCGTTTTGAACCCCTACGCCCGTCTCGATTACCAGTCCCGTATTTGGCACTGCCCCTTCTGCTCCCAACGAAACCCCTTTCCTCGTTCCTACTCCGGCATCGCCGACACCAATCTCCCCGCTGAGCTCTTCCCTACCTACAGCACCGTCGAATATGCCCCCAATAATAGTAATAATAATCTCAACTTCAATCGTGCCTCTTCTAATTCTTTGTCACCTGTCATCTCTTCTTTGTTACTTTCTTCTTCTTCTTTCTCTTCCTCTTCGTTGCTTGTTGATTCGCGTGGTGCAATTGGAATTGGACCTGCCTTTGTGTTCATCGTGGATTTGTGCTCTGCCGAGGACGAGCTCCGGGCACTTAAGAACGAGTTGTTGCTGGTGCTGGACCAGTTACCCGAGAATGCTTCTGTGGCTTTGGTTACTTTTGATTCGATGGTTTATGTCCATGATCTCGGATATTCCGAGTGTTCAAGGATTGTGATGTTTCATGGGGACCGCGAAGTTTCCTTCAATCAGGTACTCACCCTGTTATTCTTTCATTTCTAATTTCCAATTACTCTCCGTCTCCGGTCATTGATTATGCTTTCTAGGTGTTAGACTTTGAGGTTTATATATTTAACTGATGCCTTGATTTAGTTTTTGGTTTGAAAATGATTTTTGTAGTCTGCACTCTGCACTTTATAAATTTCAATGATTTTTTTTTTTTTTTGGTTGCAGAACAGATCAATCTGCTCTGTCCCTAATGTGTTTGATTTCTTCCCTTTCTTCTCAGACCCGACAGTTTCTCAACATTAGCCACACCCACCAGCTGCATCTTGGACAAACACCAGTTGTCCCCAAGCAGGGATTTCTGTTACCAATTTCAGAATGCGAGTTCAGTATCACTGCTGCAATTGAAGAGATCCATTCTACATGGAAGTTCGCATCACGCAGGCGCCCTCTGAGGTCCACCGGGGCTGCAATATCAGCTGCCCTTGGACTTTTAGAGTGTTGCCTAATAAATACTGGTTCGAGGATCATGGTCTTCACATCTGGACCTGCTACTTTAGGACCGGGAGTGGTTGTAGACTCTGATCTTGGCCAAACCATGAGAACCCACCAGGACATCATCAATGGGCTGGCAAGACACCATGGGAAATCTTGTGGTTTTTACAAGCGTGTGTCCAAGAGGCTAACTGATGCATCTGTTGCTCTTGACCTGTTTGCTTGTTCCCTTGACCAAGTCGGAGCGGCCGAGCTTCGAGAACCTGTTGAGCGCTCAGGTGGATTTATGATTCTTGCCGAGTCTTTTGAATCAGATCAATTCAGGAAATGTCTCAGGCACTTATTTAAACGTCATGATGAAGGCTATTTGAAGATGAATTTTGATGCAACTATTGAAGTAGTGACCACTAAAGATGTGAAAATCTGTGGAGCTCTTGGTCCTTGTGTCTCTCTTAGAAAAAAGAACAGTTTAGTAAGCGAGGCTGAGGTTGGAGAAGGTGGTACCTGTATGTGGAAGTTAAATACACTCACTGACAAAACTTGCATTGCTTTTTTCTTCCAAGTGAGTGATGAACAGAATATTCAACCCGGGTCTGCATTTTTGATTCAGTTTATAACACGATACAGACAGGGGAGCATGGGACTCCGGAAAAGAGTGACAACTGCAGCAAGACGATGGGCTGGGAACCAGTCGACAGATATTGCTGCTGGGTTTGATCAAGAAGCCGCAGCTTCAGTTATGGCGAGACTTGCTATTGTCCGGGCAGAGACATGCTATGCACGCGATGTCATTAGATGGCTGGATGACACACTTATCCGTTTTGCTTCCAAGTTTGGGGACTATATTCCAGAAGATCCTTCTTCCTTCCGCCTATCTTCCAACTTTTCCCTTTATCCTCAGTTTATGTTCCACTTAAGGCGATCTCAATTTATTGATGTCTGTAACACTACTCCTGATGAAACTGCATTTTTCCGGCTTATGCTGAACCGTGAGGGAGTAGTGGGCTCTCTAATAATGATTCAACCTACGCTTTTCCAGTATTCGTTTGATGGGCCGCCTGTTCCGGTACTTCTAGATATTCGTTCCATTTGTCCAGATTTTATCTTGCTCTTTGATTCTTACTTCCATGTGGTGATTCATTATGGGTCCAAGATTGCTCAGTGGAGGAAGCTTGGTTATGATAGGGACCCAAATCATGAGAACTTTAGAAAGCTGTTGGAAGCCCCAGAACTGGATGCAGAACAATTGGTGGCTGAACGGGTTCCAGTGCCAAAGATTATAAGATGTGACCAACATAGTAGTCAGGCAAGGTTTCTTCTTGCCAAGTTGAATCCATCTGTTACTCAAAATTCAACATACACAGAAGGTTCGGATATTATCTTTACCGATGACTTGAGCTTGCAAGTTTTTCTAGATCACTTGCAGGTACTGGCAGTGCAAGGCTGATAAAGAAGAGCATTAATTAGGCTTATTCTCTTTATTATGGTCACATGAAAAAAATAAAAATAAAGAAATTTGTAAGTAGCTTTCAAAGAAGAGGTTTCATGTTTTTGGCTGAAAGTGTTTCCTTGTTTACTTACGAGTTGTAAATTGTCTCATTTCTTTAGTATGATTAGAATATAGTTTTGTCTGCTAGGCTAGTTTTGAAGATGTAGCATATGGTTGCTATTACTCTTATTAGGAACTGGATCGTACTCCAGTTTCTTGCCTGTACTGTAAATATCACTTGATGTAATCAGATGATTGATTAAAGTGATGCTCTGTTTCATTGTTTTTAATTTACGTTTTTCCGTTAAGGTGGCGAATAAGTCTTACTTTTTCTCTTGGTTGGAAGGGCCAATATGTTTGCCAGGAGTCATAAAGGAGCGAATGCCTTTATGAACGATGCTATCAGCTATTCAAACACAAAATAGCCTCTACTACTGGCTGCCAGGTGAACTTGACGCAGATCTAACTTTTTTATCTTTCTGCAATAATAAATGTAATCAGTTTAATGTATTCTGCTCAAGTATGGTTCATAAACAAAGCATAGGATGGGAGCCTATATGCAAGCTCTGTTTAGTTACTAAATTCAAATTTGTGGGTTTTCCTGTACGATCATGTAAACTCAAATGAAATTATCTCCCAAATTTCACCCTTTTTTTTGTTACAATGTTTATTTCTTAATTTATTTAATTATTTTCACTATTTTGGATCTCAATTTCTCTTGTATCTCTCTATATGTTACCGTGAAGGATTACAAATTCTTTGAAAAGTGATTAAGGGACGAGTAAACAAAGCCTTGTGATGTAGGATAAGAGGCCTAGGGTTTAATCTGTAGCACACAAGACAAATATGGAAGGGAAAGAATGGAGAAGAGAAGGTATACTGTCCTAAGTGTCCACTGGTTTGAAAATAGGGAAATTAGAAAAGAACCTATAAAAGATCCCAAAAAACAACAAAACTACACCACTTCACTTCTAACAAAAGGAACCTTGCTAGCATCAGCAAGAAGGATCAAAGATAAAAAGGAGGGAGCAACCTCCAGCTTATGAACTGCAAAAGATAAGGAGTGGCCGAATTTTGCCAGCTGATCTGCACAGAAATTACTTTCCCTAAGAGTGTGTTTGGAATGAATAAAAATGAGAAATAATTTCATTTGATTTGATTTGATTTGATTTGATTTAGAAATCAAATTTTGTGTTTGGAACTTTAAAAAAAAAAAAAGGATTTGAATTGATTTAAAAATTAAATTGTGTTTGGAATTTATTAAAATAAGAATTGATTTGATTTGATTTTATTATTTTATATTTTAACTCTTATGAGAACTTGTTAGAAGTAGTTATTAAGGGTAAAATAGTATATTTATTTCAAATTAAATCAAATCCTAATAAATTTTATCATATTTGATAGAACTTAAAAACAAAAGGAATGAAATTCATGAGATTTTAAAAATCAAATCATTTTTTATTTTTTAACATTCCAAACACAATATTTAATTAAGTTTAATTTACAAATGAAATCATTTTCCATTTTTTTGCATTTCAAACACACTCAAAATACATGTTGGAAGACCACCTCCCAATAACGATCTAGAAGACCTTTAATGAGAGAAACCATAGCATAATGGGGATGCCAACTGGGAACATCTGAATTGATAAGATTGAGCGCACACTGACAATCAGACTCAACAATCAATCTCCTCATGCCCAACTCATAAGCTAAACTAATTCCATTGAAAATCCCATGTAGCTCAGCAGACGTAATGGACACATTGCCTAGATTAGCAGCAAATCCAAACAAAAATGCCACCAATTTCATTCCTAGCAATTCCTCCACAGGCAGCATTGTTACTCGAACCAGCCACTGAACCTTCCACTTTACCCAACCACCTTGTGGGGGCTTCCAAACAATATTCGACATGGTTTTGTCAGGAACTCTTTAGAGACAATAATCCCGCGAACTCAAAGCAATCTGGTACTTCTTTGCAAGTCCACAAATTCTATGAATCCAAGAAGATGTGACTTCTCTCGGACAAATAAAAAGAGCTTCATTCCTTTGCTTTCAGAAAAAAAGGCAAGCAGTAGCAAATAAAAGGCACCAATCAATATTAGAATCCCTCCCATTGTCCCCCTTTAAATTGGACAGAAGCCAATCGTGAAGGTCCAGGCTGAAGAAAACCTCGCAAATGCTGAAAGCTAACCAACCGAAACCAAGTACGCCTCACATCAGGACAGTCCCTTAAGGCATGCAAAACTGTTTCATTCTCAACACCACACACAGCAGACTCCAGAATCAGCTAAATGACGCCTAACTCTCAACATACTAGTATGAATGGCATCATTACCACACAACCAAAAAAAGGATTTTAACCTCTGGGGAACTTTAATCTTCCATACAGTTTTAAAAAGAGTCACCTTGGTTAGCCAGCCTATTAGCACACAAGCTATAAGCTGAAGCCAAAGAGAAATCGCCATTGCTCTGCGAGAACCAAGCCACAGCATCATCTGGAGCAACCGGAGAAGGGGGTCTTTGCATGCTAATCAATTCACAAAAATCAGTGGGTAAAACCGAATGAAGCTTCGTCATGTTCCAGCCACTATTCATAGAAAATTCAGCCACAGAATCATTCCTATAAAAGATATTTGTGACATATGTTTTAAGACAACCATATAACCAAGCTAAAATCCCATATATATATGAAGGAAAATGAGAAATTAACTTTTTAATAGCAAACAAGTATTATAAAGCAAAAGTCTTAACGTATTATGAATAATAACGTATCCTCCCCAACCATAAGATTATAAGAAAAAGAAATGAACAAGCTTTACAGTCATCACCAATAAGTACAACATCCTAAAAGCATCAAAACCTTACAGTCAAAAATGTCACATTGGTCCTGTGAGCATAACTCATATGGTTGGGACATTTGCTTGTAGGTTCTTAATAGGGAGTTTAATGCTCTCTTATGGAACAACCCTTTCTCATTTCGGTTTCCCCTCCCCCTCCCTAGGCCCCTAGTGGGGATCACTTAGGCATCACCGAAGTGGTGGGGTCTCCCCTAAGCCCTAGTAGGATCTAGTACCAAAAAAACAAAAAACAAAAATAAAAAAGCCCTTGCAGAAATAAGAAGAGGGAAGAATATAAACAAAAACCAATAATAACCTAATGATAGGACAAAAGCATCATGCTACAAAAGAAATTGTAATAAGATAAAACATAAAAAAAAACTGAAGTCTAACGAGAAATTACAAGAGATAGACAGAAGTAGGAAATAAATGCATTATAGTCTAGAAACTACTAGACATAATTCAGGAAACTAATAAGCAACTAAACTCCTTTTGCACTATCCATATGTCCTTGTTTTCATTATTCATATTTGGAAAGAAACTTCTACTTCAAAACCAAATTAAAAAAAAAAAAATGTTGCATCAAGCTTCTTCTAGCTCAGATAGCCAACTAAGCATTTTAGTTACAGTAGAAATCACATGTCCAAGCAGGTGCCCTCCTGATTCTCTTTCCTTCTTTGACCTCTGAATCTGATTCGTAACAACATCAAAGTCATTGAAAACATTCTCAACATATTTGATGACCTGTAGAAAAGATGTGCTTGCTGCAAAAGTCAAACATTATCATACTGCAAAAGGATAATGTAGCAATAAAGATGTGCTTGATCAACATATTAGACATTCTAAAATAATTTAGCAATAAAATCGTGGTATACAGAAATCTTACTGCAAAACCTAGTACATTTACATCCAAACATGATCCTTTTTCTTATATAATTGACCAATCAAATTGCCTTCAATTATCTTGACTCTTGAGGAAGCAAGACATTGATTAATTCCCTAAGCATTAGTAAATTCGAATTCACTACTAAAACTCGTCTTTTGTTGCAACTTGATGCATAATGGATTCTACATACTACTTTTTCGTCCTTCATAATTCAAGCAAGATTAATCTGAATAAAATGGTGAAAAGGACGAGAGAACATTACCAGAACTCTTCTCGTCTTTTTATTGTTGGTCATCTTCCCCTGCTTCCCCAGAGCCTCTCTCTCTATACATAGTGTCCTCAAACTGTTAATGACAATATGCACAATGCTGTAGCAGCTCTCCTTTATCATTAATATTATATTTCATTAATCCTCTGTTGCGATATAATCCAATAATTGCACCATCTTTGGCTAAGCATAAAAGGGGAAATTTACTGTTAAAAATATCATACATTGTCCAAGATGACTGCACTTTATATTCCTTCATCACCTATATCTCAACTTTTGTATCGTCAAAGCTCCAAAAACACTTACTCAAGCATCCTCCCAATAGCATAAAATAACTGCGGTCATAATATTCTTCCGGCTCGGGTAGAAGTATATCTGAAAATTTCCTTTCTGTCATATCGAAGGCAAGAATAATTTTTTTCCAATCAAGACAGTAAACCAATGAATTGCCCCATTTAAGAAAAACCAAGATATAGAGGCAGGTTCCATATGATCAGGAAGGTTAACCTCAAAATTTTTCCACGAATTGGTTCTAAGGAGAAAAACTCGAAGTGAGTTTCATCATTGTTGTCAAACCAAGCTATAACAACCAAGTAGTCATTCTTTCATGCGTCGTACCCAAAACCAAATAAAAGTCTGTTGTCAACAAGGTCAAAGTCATCAACACTTGATGCAATGTGTGTTAGGATTGGGGGACCACAAAATGATGAGGAGATCTATATTCAATGTGTTAAGTGAAGAATCACATAAGTGAACTTGACACCATATCTTAATACATTAAGTTTATGGATCTTTTCCAGTTATATAATCTTCAACTTACCTATTCTTTTCCAATGTAAGACTTCTCTTCTCCCACATCAAACTCACACTTGAAATTCTCAACAATCTCTCCCTATATCCAAGAGACTCATCTCCTCCAAATTGAGCCACACACACTCTTCTTCACACTTATGCCGTCGTCGTCTATCATCTACAGCAGAACATGTTATCTTGCCTTCACATTGTTAGAAAAACTTTCGATATAAGAGACCTCACACATAGATCTACCAACTACTGTCATCCACACCAATACTCATCTAAGTTGAATCATCGGCTTTGATACTACTTGTTAGGATCGGAGAGCCCAAATCACCAAAGAGATCTACATCCAATAAGTTAAGCAAAGAATCATATAAATAGACTTTACATCACTTTTTGACCCAAAACCTTTAGGCATAAGTTCTATTCAACTTATCTATTCCTTTCCAGTTTCCAATGTTGGACTTCTTCTCTTCTCCCACATCAAACTCACTTGAAATTCTCAACAATATGTGAGTCCGAAATTCGTTTCTGGACACCAGTTGATGGATCCAATAGAATGAAATTTGTGTTACGGTGCAACATTAAAAATCTTCTGCAAGAACCCATAATGTGAAGAGGAAAAGGTATTTGAAGCGGGAGAACGACTTTTGTTAGCAGAATCATCAGCAAACAATGTGTGTGGATCAATGGATCGGACTTTAGAACCTTTGTAGCAGATAAGTCTATGGGTGGGTGTGGCAGAGAGCTCAAAATGTGAATTTGCAAAGTTGGAATCAGAGATGAGAGAAAGCCATGAGTTGGAAGCACACTTGAATCGCACAAGAGACTTAACAGGCAACCTCAATAGAATTAGCAGTATCAACTCCTCAGGGAGGTACTTCTTCTTATTCTCTATGCAGAGCCATGGCCCCATCATGCTAATTTTTTTAAGGTGTAAATACTCTAATTTATTAAATGATAAAAGTGAAAGAATTATACTTGATATATACATATTAATATCATAATTTTAGTTCTTGCTATCGATTTTTAACTTCTATAATAAATTACATCCAACAACTCTTTCTATTTTTAGTTTCACTATCTTCTTTTTAAAATCTATATGCAGAAAGACTTTATTTTGCTAATAAACCATGATGTAGAGCACACCCACTACTTACTTGATGCATTTAATATCCAATATTTATTTCTTTATTTTTTTATTTTTTCATAAAAGTTCTTATAATAAAATTAAAATTTTCATTTTTCATGTCAATATGATGTTAAGATGTAACTATTTTAATAAGGATAAAATTTAAGTTCATTTCTTTATATCCATTACATCTATTCTATTAATTAAGTTATGATATGTGTGCATTTTTTTTAAAAAAGAGAGTAGGAGAAAGAACATTAATGAACATATGTCATAACTTGATTAATAGAATGAATATAATGGACATAAAGAAATGGACTTAAGTTTTGTTCTTTTAATAAATGTAATATGCAAATATAATGTTAACTGAATAAATTAAATTTATATCATTGGGTTAATTTTAAAATAAAATCTTACTTTTTGAGTGTAATACACTTATTAAGATTAAGAATTTCTCATTAAAAGAGGAAAAAAATTTGCTACTATGCCTACAAAAAAGAGCAAGGTAGTTATGGCAAGAATGTGAAATATAAATGTCACTGCCCAAAGTCATTTATTATTGTTGGGATTATTTATCCAAATTCCTAATTTGAATATAATTATCGTTAGTTTCTTATTTTTATTGGTAGATTCATATCTTGTAATTAATATTGAGATATATAATAAATATGAATGATATGTGAGATATATACAAGATATGAGTTAGGTTTATTTTTAAATAAGAAATTAGGAAAGTCATAAGAGTGTAAAAAGGGTAGTTATTTGTCAAACAAATTCTTGTGAGTTATAAATACTTATATTGGAGAATTGGTAGAAGTACGAGAATAAGAGAAATGAAATTATGAGTAATGTTACGGTGGAGGGTTTGCAACTTTATTCTCAAACGTTGTATCAGTGACAGTTTGCAATTTTGTCTACAAAAATCGCATCGGCGAGGATTGGCAACTTTGTCCACAAAAGTTATAGTAGTTGTAAGAGGGTTTGCAACTTTATCCTTACCCATCTAGAAGTTGTAGTGTGGGGGGCGGGGTTTGGGGTTTGTAGCTTTATCTGGTGACAAAAGTTGTATTTGTAATGTTATTCATAGTGGATTTGGTCTCTCCTCATCCGTGGTTGTCACAAGACACATACCACCCTTCCCCAACTGCCCATCTCAGCTCTCTAGATGTGACACGACGCAACAGCTTGCAGCCCAACGCCAAACCTTCCTCGACCAGACACAAGTCATGTGACACGACACTACTCCAAACCCAAATCGATTGAGTCAGCCTCTGCTCTCTATCTCGTCGATACCACCCTAGACACGAGTCGTTATCTTCCTCTACCACTTTTTTCGCTAGAGCCAGAGTCAGCCTCTGTCTCGTTGAAGATCAAAGCCAGCAATGAACTCATGGGAGCTAGTCACCACCTGTCACTTGGTGAGTTCCATCACTTACTGATAACTTCATGAAATGTAGTTATGTATGCCCTATCTCTGTGCTTTAAAAAGTGCTTAATTCTTGTTTATAATGCATGTTTGGAAGGTTTTAAGCTTATATTTATCTCTGTGCTTAATCTAGATACCTTCCTATGTGATATTAAGAAAATTGTGTTAATTTGATAAGTGATTAAGTGAATTTGTAATTGATATTGATTTGGTAATTTCTCTATTTTAGGAAAAGTTCCAAACAAAGTTGAAATGTGGAGAATTGGATCAACAAGTGGAAGAGAAAGCCAAATTTATATCTCAGTAGGCAATGCCGCGGCGCAGGCAGGTCAATGTTGCAGCGTTGGTGGTGATTCCCCTGCATCAGTACTAGAACCTGAGGATAGAGCGCCGCGGTGCAAAAGAAGCGTATGCTGCGGCATTGGTGACCTAAATGTACACGCGGTGCGGCCTAAGCATGCTAATGTCGCGACGTGACTCTATTTTCTGAGCTATAAATACTATTTTATTAGATTTTATACGAGAGTTTTACTAAGTTTTAGAGAAGCTGGGGCTGGAATTCACGTTTTGGAGGCTGAGGAGGCTAGGGGAGCCAAGGTTGGAGGTCATCTTCCTCATGGAATGATATTCAAGCTTCAAAGATGATATCTATGAGCTTCCTCCCTTCTCCCTATGCTTTCCCTTCTCTTCCTTATCTCTTGAACACTGTTTTTTATGTATATTTTCGTGTTCAATGATTAGCTGAGCTGTATTTAGGGATTACTTTGGATCCTTATATGAATATTGATGTTTATGTAGTACTTTGAGTATATATTGATGTTTGGTTCTGTTTAATTATATGGTTCTTAATACTCTTGAAAGTTTGATAAGCTTTTGAGTGATTTGTTGAAATCTGATGAACCTAAACATAAGAATTTGGATTTTAGATCATACGTATGGTTGATGCATGTTTGATTTCATTCAATTGACTTGGATAAGTTGATTCACTAATGGGATAGAAATATACCTCTTAGCCATGTGATGAACTTACAAAAATTCATATTTTTACGGTTCAAAATCTTGAGTTTTCATTCTCTTTTAATCTTTTTGATTTAGTTTTGTTCTTAAATTTGATTATATTTTTATTATTTTAATTTTGTTTTTATTATGTTTTTTTTATGTATTTTTGATAGGTGAATACACATGGAAAGAGATTGGATGCTTAAAGAAGAAAGAAATCAAAGAAACAAGTTTTCAGGATAAATCATCAGATTTTGTGCAAAAATAATAAATTCCTGAAGATAAATATTTGAAGAATTCATATCCTATTCTTAAATGCTAATTAGAGCTTTAATTGGATGTAAAATCTCAAACAAGGATTAGATTGAAGATTAGATATGGATTCTCAAAGAGATTTGATTTGGAGCAAAATTCAGATTCCCACACTATCTTGACCATCCCTCATTACTTGAGTCATATCTTGGGCTACAGAGATCAGATCGACGCACCGTTTGCGGCATTGGAAAGCTAACAGAAAATCCTACAACTTCTCTGTTGAGATCAAGGGCAAATTAAGCCATCTGGAGGGTGAGAAAAATTATGCAAGTCAGATACGAAAATCTGTCAGCTTTTTTATAAAAAGAGGAAAAACGAGTTTAGCAAAGGAGCTCACTTTTGACACACTCTTACACACTTGGAGAGAATGCAGTAGAAGTCAAGAGACATAAACCCTAATGTGGTGTGGGCGTAATTAGGATTGAAGATTAGAAATTTTCTTCAACCTTTCCACTTTTCTACAATGGAGTTTGTCATATTCTTCCCTTTGTATTCTTCTTTTTTCATGTGTAACTAATTTCCCATTGTTAGGGGGATGATGGATCATGTTCTTGGATAATGTAACTTTCTTTTATGGGTTTAATTTATGTTTTTATTTCATGATTTACGTGTTTATCTCTATTCTTAATGCTTTTCTAAATCTGGCCAATTTGGGAATGATCTTTTGGGTTTATGTATGATTTGAAAAAAATTTGCATGAACCTAGAACTTGCGATAAACACCATAACTTCTACAATCGCTAGGAATAGACGTTGTGTGTTATGTGGTCTTTCTTTTAATTCCCTTGTTCTTGATAATGCCTTTCTAATTGGAGTTAGACTAAGGGATTAGTTAATTTCAATCAGCGTAAGAAGATTAATATACCAAGGGATTGGGTATTAATTAATTTTGGGAATTGACTATAAATTATTAAAATAGAACATAGTTAAACTAATATTTGAGTGTGCATCTAAAGAGTTCAACTGAAATCTGAACCCTAATACTTTAACATTATTATTTTTCACCCCTTTGATTTATTATTTGCTGATTTTTATTTTTCTTTTTAATTTAATTTTTACCAACTCTCTTTTTGTTAGCTTAAATAGTATTATTTTCAGTTAATTTAGTAATTAATAACTTAATTCTCGTGGGACGATACTCTACTCACTTTTTATTACTTTTGTCGATTCGATGCACTTGCCGATATTCGCATCACCATGCATAGCGGATGTTTGAGAATAGATCTTAATGGATGAAGTTTGCACTAGTTCTCATGGAAACATAATGAATTAGGCAAATGAAGTTATGGTTGATTGCGCTAAACATAGACTTTTAACTAAAGTAGATTTTCAAGCTAACTTAACTATTCATTAATATTACTTATAAGAATTGCATATTATTAATTGAAGTATAAGATAAAAAAAGATTCCCTAAATCTCTAAACTATTATCTTTACTTTTATTTATCGCTTTTATGTCTTTAGATTAGTTTTATTGTACTTTTCTCTATTTTTATGTTCTTGAATAGAATTTAAGCTATTGGTTGATATTTGACTTTAGGAGCCAACATCCTCGAGGGAACAAACTTTATTCTTCACTGTATTACTTGAATGATCCGTGCACTTGCAGTACAAATGGTCGAATAAGTTTTTGGTGCCGTTGCCGGGGAATACGACTTATTTCTATTTAGCTGATATTAACAACGAGTTTAGTTAATCCTAATTCAAGTTTTGTTCTGTACATATTAATTTAAGTTTTAAAACTATTTTGTGATTTAGGTACTAAGATGGCATGAGATCACAATCATACTAGGCCTTTGAGGGAGTTTGCAACCCTTCAAATGGAGAACTTACAGTCGAGTATAAGACGACCTATCATCCGTGCCAATAATTTTGAAATCAAACCGACCATCATTCAAATGATACAAGCATCTATGCAGTTTGGAGGTTTGCCCAGAGAGGATCCCAATGCACATCTCTCAAATTTCCTAGAGATATGTGACACTTTCAAGCACAATGGTATCTCTAAAGATGTTATTCGCTTGAGGCTCTTTCCATTTTCTCTCAGAGATAGAGCCAAGAGTTGGTTGCAGCCTCTACCTGCGGGATCCATCAGCACTTGGACCGATGTCTGTAGCAAATTTCTTAACAAGTATTTCCCACTAGCCAAGACAACTGAAATGGTGAATAATATCACATCATTCACCCAATCTGAATCTAAGTCCTTGTACGAAGCATGGGAGAGGTACAAGGACTTGCTCCGTAGGTGCCTTCATCACGAGATTCCACCGTGGCACCTGGTCTATTCATTTCATAAGGGCTTGCTACCACACCATCACTCTATAGTAGTGCAGCTACTGGAAGCTCTTTATTGAGCAAGTCATTTGATGATGCATTTCAACTGCTTGAGGAATTGGCAGCCAATAGCTACCAATGGCCTTTTGAAAGAAACACTTCAAAGAAGGTGGCTGGAGTGCATGATATTGATCCAATGGCAGCATTATCGGCTCAGGTGGCAGCATTAGCTAGTAAGCTAGATTGTTTGGGGAACAGCCAGCAACAAAGCCCATTTGTGTTGTGTTACAAGTGTGGAGAAACTCATTCAAGCTATAGGTGCCCTTCCAATTCAGAAAGTGCATAATATATTGGTAACTATCGTTCACAACAAAATAATTCATACTCGAACTAGTACAACCCAAGATGGAGGAACCATCCCAACTTGTCCTAGAGGGATAATCAATGAGCTTCCTCATCTACTACAGTGAATGATAGACCCTATAATCCTTTTAGATTGTTTTCCCAATCAAGACAACAAATACAAGATAGGAAACCCTCTTTGGAAGACATGTTTACACAGCTGATGGTTAAGACAGATTCTTATATGATGAAGACAGATGCTCAGTTGGCAAAGCATGATGTGATGTTTTAGAGCCAATCTGCTTCTTTGAGAGCATTGGAGACCTAAGTAGGGTAGTTGGTTAACGCCATTAGTAACAGGCCCCCAAGCACCTTCCTGAGTGACACTGTTAATAATCCGTAGGGTGCCTCTAATGAGCACTGTCATGCCATTTCATTGAGGAGTGGTAAGAATATTGAAGGGAATCCAAGAACAAAGCTGCTTGAAGAGGAAACTGAAGTTGTCCAATAAAAGGAGGCAGTGAGCCAAGATGTCAGGTAAAATCAGGATATTGCCAAGAGGAATGGTGAGGAGAAGAAGAAGGAGTTCAAACCTTATATCCATCCTCTACCTTTCCCCAATAGGCAATTAAGAAAAAAGCTTGAGCACCAATTCCATAAATTCTTGGATATGTTCAAGAAGCTGCACATTAACATCCCATTTGCAGAAGCTTTAGAACAAATGCCGAGTTATGTAAAATTCATGAAGGAAATTCTATCAAAGAAGAGAAAGCTTAGTGAATTTGAAACTGTTGCCCTAACAGAGGAGTGCAGTGCAATTCTGCTTAACAGACTCCCTCCTAAGCTCAAAGATCTCGGAAGCTTCACCATTCCCTGCATAATTGGTGAGAAGTTCACTGGTCAGGTATTGTGTGACTTAGGAGCCAGTATTAATTTCATGCCCTACTCCATTTACCAAAAATTAGGTTTGGGGGAAGTTACGCCTACTTCAGTTACATTACAGTTGGCTGATCGAACCCTTACTCATCCGAAAGGGGTTATTGAGGATGTACTGGTTAAAGTGGATAAGTTTATCTTCCCTGCGGATTTTGTAATACTTGATATGAAGGAGGATAGCGAAGTCCCGTTGATTTTTGGCTGGTCATTCCTAGTAACAGGAAGAACCCTGATTGATGTTAAGAAAGGAGAACTCACCATGATGGTTCAGGATCAAGAGGTCATTTTCAACATTTTCAATGCAATAAAAAGTCCTCAAGATCAAGAAGATTACGCTTTAGTGGGTATAGTGGATGGGATGACATCCAAGGAATTTGGTGCAAGTGAAGCATGTGCTTCTGATGAAGGTTATGTCAATTTTGATGGTGAAATGGAAAATATGAAACTGGACTAGCTCAAATCAGCTATGGTGGTAAATTTATTTGATGCACCTATCAAATCAGCTATAGTGGTAAATTTATTTGATGCACCTATTGAGCAAGCTTCAAATTTGGAGTTTAAAGTCATGTCATTCCAAATGTGTCAAGCCCATTTTAAAAATTAGGAGGAAGATCCTCCTCCCTTATATAAATGCATTTGGAACAACAGATAAAGTCCTACCAGGACTATAAATTAGGTCCTTTTTTGGAGGAAACCCAAATTTTAATTTTAAGTCTTAAATATGTAAATATCTTGATTTTTATGTTTTAATATATTTTTGCATTACATTATGTAAATTAACCTCGTAGGCAAGTTTTGTAGGTGCTGAAGGTCATATTTCAGCAAAAGTCACGCCGCAGCGTGATGGTGCTATGGACCAAAATCTAGTGAGTACAGCGTCGCAACGCACTAAACCTGAATGTTGCGGCATTGAGTGCATTTGTAAAAAAACATAAAAAAATAAAAAAGTTCAATAATAAAAATAATAAATAGTAATTAGTAATTATTTAAAATTTAAAATTGGTGGGAATTAATGTGCGTTGCAGCGCTAGTATGGTAACGCTGCTGCATTGTAGGGCGGTTAGGCTCAAGTGTCGCGACGTTTCGTGCAGCCTCCCTATTCCCCCATTTCTCTCTTTTCTGGTTCCCTCATCTCTTCCCTTCTCTCTAAACTTTTCTGCTTCTTTCTTGCCCACTTCACCCATAATCTTCTTTTCGGTATACACCCACTTCACTTTAAGGTATAATGGCACATAAACGCCAAAGAGGATCTACCAGCTAGCACAATAGGGCGTTGTCTCCTCCTCTAGCATTTGATCAGAGGAGATTTGTCTCGGCCGTAGCTGCTTAGAAATATGCAGCACTGGTTACTAAACCAGTAATCGTTGAGCGCAGGTTTTCCTTTATGGAAACCATCCATGAGGACATCGAGAGGACCATCCGTTTGCTGGGATGGGGCCATTTCGCTAAATACCTTGAGGTGGCAGTGCTACCATTAGTTCGCGAGTTCTATGCGAACTTAGCTTTTGCCGCACTAGGTGCTACTACAGTCATGGTAAGGAGGACGCTAGGTCTCCTATGCTGTGGAGGACATTTAAGCTGAGATGATACTGCGGCCTGTCCCTCTTCTATGTGAGTATACTGAGTTCTGCCATTGTGAGCCTGATGAGGGCATTGACCTTGATGTGGTCACTACCAGGATTTGTACTGCGGAGGTTCAGCTGGTGCAGTGGACCATGAGCATCAAGATTAACAGGCCACGCTATTTTACCCTAGCTTGTTTGAAGCCGGAGGCTAAGGCCTGGTACCATTTCATATCTACTAGGATCCTCCCGTCGAATAACTTGTCGAAGATGACCCGGGATCAAGCCATTCTGATATATGCTATTCTAGAGCATCGATCCATTGACGTTGCTTAGATCATACATGCCCAGATCACCAGAGCAGCGAGGGAGGCCAGAAGCCTTTTCTTTCCGTCACTCATTCATGCACTATGCCGGATGCAGGCCATACAGACTGGTCCACATGAAGAGAAGACGGATGTAAAATAACCTCTCAATGAGTATTTCATTATGAGCACCAACACCGGCTCGTCGGAGGTAGAGCCAAGACTGAGCCCGGTCAGATTGGCGTACTAGGATAGAGGCCCGGCTAGTCCATATAAAGACCCAGAGCACACAGATGATAGCTATGTTATCTTACACTATTCAAGCGTAGAGGTGGATGGTGGAGCGCCTAGGACTTCCGATGGAGGATTTCCCAGACCTCTCCCAGGCTGGACCTTCAAGAGCTCATGATGATGCAGAGGATGAGGTTGGAGAGGATGATGACGATATCGATGCTGAGGCCCCAGACAGTGATGATCCATTCATTTATTCTTATCGCATTCAATGCACTTTCTTTCATTGTATTTCATTTTTTATACATATGTATGTTTCTTTTGTACAGTGAGGACACTATTTCACTCAAGTTTGGGGGTGTCTTTGACTTTATGTTTTTACTTTATGTTTTAACTTTATATGCAGTAGTATTTTTATGTTTTCGTACTGTTATGTTTATATGCATGTGTTTTAGTATCATGTTTATATTAGTATTATACTTTTTATAGTATATGTATGTGTTTTAGTATTTTTGCTTAGATAATAACCATAGGAGCAGAAATCTTGACAAAACTTTGTTTAAAATTCAATCCAAGATACAATTATCGTTCCCTTTCACATTATGGTTGTAATGTTTCATTAACATGATGAATAATGTTAAAAAAAATTTGATGAACATCATGTAGCCGAAAACTAGTATGAATGATTGTCCAATGATAGATATGGATGCAAAATGACCTTCATTTTTCTGTGAATCCATATGCAATCTTTAGCGCATGCTTAAGCAATCTAGTTTCTTTTTATGTATAACGCGTTTCTCACTTTCATGCTTCTTAAACTTTGGAAAGGATAAGAATTTTTGTCTAGAGAAAGTTTATGAATTATACATGTGAAAAATTCAATTATCCTAGAAATTATTTGTCAACTCTCTTGAGGCGAAATCCTAGGTTATGTACTATTGAGGAAATGATTAGGGCATTGTTTGGACTGATTAAACCTTTTCAAACTTAACTTGAATAATTATATCCATAGGTCCCTTTTTGAAGTTTTATATATGTTTGACCTTATTTGTTTTTCATAACCATTGTGTTCGTTAACCTGTTAACTATTCTAATGCATGTGAAAGCATTGCATTTTCTTCCTACTCTCATAGTTTGTTGAGTACATTATATATTATTTCTTGAAGTGGGTCTATTGATTAGGGGTGTTAATGATTCAATACAAAATAAGCCTAAAGAAGCCAAATGCAGTCAAATAAAAGAAATAATTTTTTTGCAAAAGAAAAAGAAAAAATGAAAAGAAAAGAAAATAGAAAAAGAAAAGCAAAGCATAAGAAAAGAAAAGTACGAAAAACATCAAAATGGTTCTGACGAGTTTTTTTACTTTCACTGTTGAATACCCTGCTAAAATCAGTTAGTGGCTCCAGACTTGAAATAACATGTTTATATTTCTCAATATTTGTGTTAAATCCTATCTTTTTATTCCGCAACCCATTATCTTTGGCCTAACATTACAAGCTGTTGAAGTCCCTTTTGATCCTCAATTTTGTGTGATTTACATTAGTGGAGAGAGAGTTGGATTACAATTTTGTAGATTTTATGATTTATATGCATGTAGGTTTATAAACTTATCTGGATGTGTATGACTTGTTTAGGAAAAGTTTATCTTGCATGTTTGTGAAAAATGTGAATTGCATGAAAGGAAATTAGATTATTAGCATGTGAAGGATTGTATATGTGCGGAGCTTATTATGAGGCATTTACACTTTTTGAGGACTAATACAAACATTATACACTGGCTATGGTGCTTTCAATTAAGAAAGAAGCTTGAAAGTTCTCAAATGAAGCACGTATTGAAGTGGTCAAGTGGAGCATCTGTAATTTGAAGTTTTAAATTTGGAATTTAGACCTTACTTTAGAAGTTTGGATTTAATATGATTTTGGCTTTTAACTTTGTTTAAGTTTGTTTTGGATTTATTTATTTTTATGTAATTTGAACTTTGTATGTATTTTGATTTGATTTTGTGATATTGATTGTTGTTAACTTGTTATGTTGAATTTGCTTTGGAGGATTGGATTTGATATGACTTTACTTTGGAGTTTGGAAGCTTGGATTTGTTATGTTGAATTTGCTTTAGAAGAGTGGATTTGATATGGCTTTGTTTTGGAGTTTGGAAGTTTGGATTTGATAATATGAATTTGTTTTAGAACTTGAGAGCTTAGATTTGTTGTAACTTCAAAAATTATAATTAGAAGCTTAGGTTTGATGATTTGAATGTTTTATTAAGCTTATTTTGTATAATTTTTAAAATAAAAAAATTTGCAAAAAATTAAAGGATTAGTTCGTCTAAGCCCACGAGCTATCTTTAAATAGGTTAAGCTAATGAAAATAACAACCCATTTATTTTTGCATCTTTTCAACCCGATTTATTTAACCCATGGAGTTAAATGGTCAAGTTGACCTGTTTAACACCCCTGCACAAAACCATGCATGAATTGGGTTATTTTAGAAAATGGTATGATAGAAGCATTAAACATTGCCCCAGTTCAATGAATTAAAGTCTAGCCTTCTTGAAGCACTACATCAATTCGAGATACATGGTTGCACGTAAGTTTGTAGTTTATATACAACTTCAAGTGAAAGATACCTACATAAGTTCCTTTTTGTTCAATTAAAATGGGCTATTCACCCAATTACGCTATTGTGAAAAATGTAGACTAAAATAAAACGTGGATAATTGTATGAGAAATGTTATGTATTTTCTTGGGTTGCAGTTTGTAATTTTTCCGTATAAATCCAAACTAAATTGCCTTCTTACAATAATAACTTGTTGCAGATAGAAATAATTAATATTGTGACTCTAGTGTCTCAAAATTAAAAGGGTAGAATGCATAACTCGTTTTAGTTGCCAAATTCAAATTTGTGGATTTTCATGTAACGAGCACGATCATGTAAAAACTTAGATGAGATTATCTAAATTTCATGAGAAACATTCTCTTTAAATAATACGTTTTGTTTTTTTTTTTTTTTACGGTCAGAAGGAGGAAGCCATTTTATTAAACTGGATAAGAATGTACATCAAGCAAAGCATAAGTATAGATTTCTAAGGGAGCCACCTCAATCCATACAAAATCAGAAACAGAACAAGCTAAGTTAGCAAGCTCATGTGTTGGTTTGTTTCCATCTCGGTGTATATGCAAGAAATTGCAGGAATGGAAATGATTTGTGAGTTGACGGCAGTCTTTCATAATATGATCAATAATTCTGATATTTTTATTATAAATAATACATACATCTCTTTTAATGTTTTATCTAATACTCTTTATTATTATATTTTTTTATTATTATTTTCTCTCTCTCAATCACACTCTATAGTACTTACACTTTTAAAAAAGCGGTAGGATCATTTTTAGAGGTGTAGAATTATTTTTTTCCTAAGATCAAAGTAGCAGAGATTCTGGTTTGTACGGATGGTTATGAGCCTGGAGCAATGCTAGAGAATGATTCCGCTACCATCTTGTAAAAACATAGCTCCAAAGCCAATCAAGAGCCATTCTCGCATCCCAACAGGCACTGATATTAGCCCACGTTGCTACAGCTAAGGTGCTACCATTCTCATCACGAAAGTAGCCCCAACACCCCATGATTTGTTCCTACTCTCGGCTGCTTCAACATTCAGTTTTACAACACTTGTCCCTGGGGTAGAGTCTAATATACACCTTCCAAAAGAATGTGTATAATTTATCACCTAATTTAAGTTATTAATATATTCATAAAAAATATTAATGACTTAAATCAATCAACATGTTTCTTTTTTTTAAGATTTTTTTAGGTTTTTATTTTTTTAGGTTTTTATTTTTTTTTTAGTTTTATATTTTTTTATATATTATCACCTATTATTGCAGAACTTTACGTTAATCGGAATAACGACAACCATTTAAGATCATCGGCCACCTCTAATTTTTTTTTAGGTTGTATAACTATATAAATATTACCAGTTAAAATTTATAAGATTTTTAACAAAACGATTCTGATTTTAAAAAAAATAATTTTTTTAAAAATATTATCTTGTATAAATATTATCAGTTGAACATTGATAATATTTTTTATATCAATTAAAATCGATAACATTATTAAAAAATATATTTTTTAAAAACATCCACACCCTTATATTATTATGTGTAAATATTAGGAGTTAAAATTTATAAAATTTTCGGTATGTACTGATTATTTATAAAAAAATATAAAAATTAATATAATTTTAACGATATTATTTTCTCAATTGTGTAATTTTAAAAATATAAATAGTAGCCAACCATAGGACGGCGATAGTGGCCGACAGCAAACAGTAGCAGACAATGGTTGCCAACGATAATCGATAATGGTAGCCTAAAAAATAAATAAATAAATAAAATAACCTATAAAAAAAAGTGTATCATACACTCAAACATGACAGGATGCATAATAACACTGCCGTCGCTGGGGGGACCATTAGTTTAAGCTTGTACAGTGTGGATTTGGTGTGGGTTTTGTGGGAGGAAACAAGGTGGGAATTGGCTTCTCTAAAATTTTCAAGGCTAGTTAGAGCCTTGGTTAGGATAGAAACCTAGTCTAGAACCTTATCTTCAAACACCAATTTATTCCTTGCAACCATAATCCATAGGCAATAGAAGCTATAACTTCAGATGCCTGCGGTGGGAATGGGTGTCTAGTGTGTATGAACCTCTATGAGAAGGACTGAAAACTGCTTTGTAGGATAAAGAAAAGAATTTCTCAATAACAATTTAAATCAAATATTCAGAAATCCAAACTGAAAATACAAAAGAAAAAGAAGCATGTGAAGATATGATGTTTGTCAATATTCCTTGAAGCCAAAAATTCTCAATTAAATATGCGAAACAATTTCAACTCATTTACAGTTTTCCACTGTTCAACAGATGTATTATATTTCTCTCTTCCCACAAAAATTAAACTGCTCATGAAATTTTAAAAGTAAAACTAAGCTGTCTATTAGACTTAGCAAATAGAAACAAAGAGTTTGACGCTTAACATCATCTTAATACATTGAATGCACAAATAATATGAAGAAAGAGGCATGAAAGGGAACCACAGATCATCCACTCATTCATCCTTTATTCTGAAACACACGTTTAAAAAAAAAAGGAACATCCTCATCAGTTCAAGAATAAAATGCGATATTGAAAATATAAAATCTTGTGAAAGACAATGTAGTGCTCTCCTTAAGCTTTGCTTCTTCAACATGCAACCCTCAATATCAGAAAGCCTTCTATCTAGGCCAAATTCTTCTCGCCTCGTAGATTCAATGACAGGAGCAGCATTCATATCTTCAACATGCTGAAATGGATCTTCCAGGCAGCCACTGACAGATTTACACTAGATTTTTCTCTATCATCTGATCGACTGATCCCATACACCCTTCATTGAATCCACCTGCCGAAAATGATGAAATCATATTTCCTTAATGCACAGAAAACTTATCTAAGATGTCTTGGTTGTGCTTCAGGCCTGGGCTTATTTTAGTCTTGGCATCTTTACAGCATCAAACACCAGCACAAAACCAGTCAGCAGTGTCAGTTAAAATAAATGCATGGTAATCATCAATCCACAAGGAAATACCCATAGACAATCCTATTTCAAGAAGCATGAGACGTTGCTCCATGTTGCTGCATCATTCACATAAAATAGCTGAAGCAGCATCCTTGAAAACAGATTGCACCCCAGAAAACAACACATCAGCAGCAAAACTATAAAATTCAGTAGGTGAATAACAGAGACAATCAAGTACAATCCTTGATAGAATGAGCACTGCCCTACTCAGTTTCTACATGTGTTTGCACAACTCACTTCTCGACATACAGGAAGGATGAGCTCACGGTAAAAGTCACCAAATTAGACATTCTAAAAGAATATTTTATAGCATTCTAAAAGAATTTAGCTTTAAAACTGTGGATTTAAAAAATTTCACTGCAAAACCTAATTCTTTTAGGTCCAAACATGATCCAATTTTCTTATATAATTTACCACTAAAATTGCCTTTGATTATCTTGAGGAAGCAAGACATTGATTAATTCTCTAAGCATTGGTGAATTCGAATTCACTACCAAGACTCATCTTTTGTTTCTGCATATTATTTTTTCATCCTTCATAATGCATGCAAGACTAATAGGAGTAAAAGGGTCAAAAGGATGAGAAAATGTTGCATACCCTAATTCTTGTTGTCTTTTTATTGTTGGTCATCTTCCCCTGCTTCCCCAGAGTCAGTAGGGAGTGACAGTAGACTCTCTGTATACATAGTGGACTTAATCCGATAAGGACAAAATGCACAATGCTCTAGCAGCTCTCCTTTGTCAGTATATTTCATTAATCCTCCATTGCCATCAAATCCAATAATTTCACCACCTTTAGTGAGGTATTTAGGGACAAAGTGGCTGTCAAAAATCTCATACATGGTCCATGATGACTGCTCTTTATATTCTTTCATCAGCCATATCTCAATTTTTTTGTCGCAGGTCCAAAAAGACATACTTAGGCATCCTCCCAATAGCTGCAAACAAGAAGTCTTAACATCTTCTGCTATTGGCACTGGCAAAGGTATCTCCGAAAATTTCCTTGTTATGAGATCGAAGGCAAGAATAGTGCATTCCCCATGAGTGGGAGCAAACCAATGAATAGCCCCATTTAAGAAGAACCCAGGTGAAAATGCAGGATCCATATGAGGATCGGGAAGGGGAACCTCAAAATTTTTCCATGAATTGGTTCTCAAGGAGAAATACTCAAAGTGGTTTTCCCCATTACAATCAGACCAAGCTATAACTATTAAGTAGTCATCATTCAATGCGTCATACCCAAAACCATACAGAAGTGCATCGTTCAAAACGCTATAGACATTATAAACATTTGACATAATATGAAAGTAAGATATTCGTTTGTGGACACCCGTTGTTGGATTCCATACAATGAAATTCCAGTAATCCTGTAACATTACAAACCCTCTGCAAGAACCCTGAATCTTAAGATGAGAAGGTGTTGGAAATGGGAGAACAAGGCTTACCATAGCAGGGTCATCATGGAATAATGTATCTGGATCAATGGATCGAATATCAGAACCCTGGTAGCAGAGAAATCTATGGGTGGGTGCGACAGAGAGTGAGAGCTTAAAATGCGATTTTGCAAAGTTGGGATCGGAAATGAGAGAAAGCCATGACTTAGAGACACACTTGAATCGCAAGAGAGATTTAACAGGCAACCTCAACAGGATTTCCTGTATCAAGGGCTCAGGGAGGTACTTGTTCTGGTTATTCCTCATGGCCATGCTAGTCTGAGCCCTGAAGACAAAGTCAGGCTAAGATAAGAAATTAAGAATAGATTATGACAGCTCATTAAAAAGGACAAATTCTCAAAAGCAATTAAATTTTTATTATTATATAAGAAAAAAATGAAAGCAAACTCAGTCATGAACACTAATAAACAAAATTGCTAAAGAGAATTGAGATGGAGCGGGAAGGGGAAGCATACCTGAGCTGCTAATGATGGTGGAGAACGAGTCGCGAACTGAGGAGCGGAGGTTTGAGAATTGGAGTCGGCTAGGAGATGATCGAGAAGTTGGATTTGTCGGTGAGGGTTTGGGAAGAAGATGTGTATGGGGATGATTGTCCTTGGAGTTTGGCGGAAGAAGAAAAAATTTGGGAAGGATTAGAATATCTCTTGTTCTACACATCTAGGCCTTCCATTTATATTAAAACTTCATCTACGGTTGCAAACCACTAGACTAATCTGAAGTATTTTCATAGATTTTTCTATTTTCTCGTAAGGATTTTTCTTTTTTGTTACTTGACACTTGTGCTAGTCATATTATTTGCTAATCTCTTAAATTCATTCATTATTGATTTTAGTTGTTTATATAACATGTATGCTTGTGGATTTGGAATTGTAATGTTAGAATTATTGTTATTTGTTAACGTAGGAACCTACCTCAAAAGACTTTTATAGAGAGATAAAGATTCTCTTATGTGGGGTGTTATGTGAAAATAAGAGAATATAAGGATTTATATCTTTAAATGTCATTTTTTTTAGTTAAATAAATGAGATAAATAGATATAAAATATTTATTAGTAAGACTCATTTATAATTTGTGAATTTTTTTTATAATTTTTGTTTTTTTTTACTTGATCACAAAAAAAAAAATTGACATAAGATGTTTATAAATAATAAAGAATTAAAGGAGATAGTGAAAAATCATTCACTCATTGGCTTGTAAGAAAAAAGTTCAATAATAAATGAGCATATATTGGATTCATGAGAGAAGGATTTTTTTATTTTATAAGTTCTGAGATGATTCTTCTTTGCATATGTTATACATTATAGATTATAGATTATAGATATTGTTTACTAAAAAGACTAGCAATATCATTTGTGCAGCTCCATACTTATAACTCGATACATCATTAATTTGAATGCTTTACTACCTGACGTGTGAAGTTCATTGTACATATCCAAGATATGTACTCACATTTTTGTTCAATCCCATGTCGAGAAAATAATTCGAAGTCAAATTACAAAATTTAGAGAGGACAATACATATGTCAAGTCTAATTGATTTTCAATGTCTTCCCTTTTTCCCTTGAATAATACCTTCATTTGTGCTGGCGCATCTTGTTTATAGGTTGATTTTGTAAAGCCATTTATTTGTATCTTGTAAGGAAAATTGTAATACTAGTTGTGAGTTGTTTTCTCTTCAAAATATGAGAATCATGTTTATTTATTTTCTTTTGTGTGTCAAGGTATTGGCTTGGCCATGCCACTAAGTACTTTTAGTAGGTTTCAAACTCTGCATTGTAGTTTTATCCACATAAAGTTCAAATTATTAATTGAGTCATATCTCGTAATTGAATAATTTATAATTTTACTTTCTGATTTTTTCCCTCTATAAGTTATATCGATTTTAGGGCAATCCAAACACTAGGGTTAAAACATTATATAGAACATGGTAGTAGACTGGTAGTTAATGGAGCATAGCACTTCCTAATCTCGGTTAATTGCAAAGTTTGTTTTGGATTAGATGGGTAGAGTTATTGTTTTGGATAGGTTATTGATTGCTTTTATTTTTTTTTTCAGTAATGTATCAGCACTTAAACAAGACACAACAATAGCTCAATAAAAGGCATTTTCAGTAATGTATCAGCTCTTAAACAAGACACAACAATAGCTCAATAAAAGGCATTTTTTATTTATATATATATATATATATATATATATATATATTGTTATTTATCATTTTGCTGTATATTGAAAGTTAATGGCAAAAATACAGTGAAATTTGAAGTATCCTAGTGAACAGACTTCTTTAAAACTCCTTTTTTTTTCTAATTTTTTTATGAAACAAGTTAAGAAGTTAGTTTTGATTAAACCGACCTCTTGACTTGGATAATGACCATTCTCCTTTTTCTCTTTCTTCTGTTCTTTAGTTTTTTTATTTCTGGTTTCTCACCTTTGTTGATTTTATCATGGTCATTTTCCAACATTTTCTCTATCTTTTTTCTTTCACTTTGAGTGGGGTTGTTTTACGCTACTTATCACTGTCAAAGGAATACCAAAATTCGCTTATTTTGACCTGATATCATAAGTTAGTTCATGTTGCTCAAATTGACTTCAAGTTACGGTGCACAATAGGTGGCTTCATGAATCATATTAGTTAACAATTTGAAGAATTTGTTGAACAATATAGTCTAAACTTAATTTTTTGAGATTCCTTAAAAATGGCAGCCAAACAAGATGAAAAATAAATTTTTCCCTCTAAAAGTTAATACTCCTAAAAATTTATCCTTTAATTTTTCATGTGGTTGTGTTTGGGAAATTTTGGTGCTAAAATTTTCTCCTTCAATCAAGCCACCCACGCATCACATTTGCAAATATACAAATGTCATAATAGTAACCATTGATGCCCCCAAAATCAAAGCCACCATCGGTGATGGCAAAGTTATTGGCCTGCATTGTTGGGTGGACAATGGCAACTCCATCCATGAGGTTTGCTCCACCTGTTGTGGCTTTGCAACAACGTCACTTGTTGGCCTCAACTGCTAGTATCAGCACCACCGGCCTCTGCCATCGATAATTCCACCATCCCTCACTCCTCCATTTTCTGATCTATGACCTTCACGAGGGACTTATCTCTGCCAGAATCTGATGGGGGAACAACACACTAATTTAGGGTTTCTTTCTTTAATTAAGGAACCCAATATCATTTTACTCAAAATATTTTCCTTAATTCCTTTCTTACAATTACCACATTAATAAGTTGTCGGTGGATCATGATTGTCGTCGATCAGTGTTCACTCAAAATCAATGACTATGACATGAGTAAGTTTTAATACTCCGTTGACTGTAGTGAGAATCGTAAAACAACCTCTTTGAATGAGCATTCATTGGCTCCCTCACTAGGAACCACATAAACAAAACGGCCAACTAGAATGTCAGTTAAATACATCATAGACTCAAAAGTTCTTAACCACAGTTCTCATTTAGTGCCTCCCCATAATTTGGCTTAAGCTCTCTATCTAGTAGGGGTCAGAAAACAGTTGTCCAATTTTCCAAACCTCATTTATGTATTGCACAATAATTGAAGATTCACATATGAGTTTTTGGGAAATGTTTTGCATATAATTTTTATATATATATCGTATTTACACCATATATTAATATGAGAGATATATTAAATTAGTCTATATATGACTGTAATATTTTTGTAAAATATAAAATAAATTTATGAGTGAGTTAAAAAATGTTAAACATATAAAAGTTAAACAAATAACAAGACTCTAAATTTTTCAATCATAGATGAGAATTAGGAATTTCTTGTGACCTGGGTTAATCTACCGAAGCAAAGGGCTTACGTTTATAAGATTCTCTTATGGTGGGGAGGGACAATTAGTTTTAATAAAGCAATGTCAAGGGTGATTTGCATTATTTTTGTTTCTTCCGAAATTAACTTCTCAATGTTGTGTGTGCTTTTTTTTTCTTCTGTTAAATTATGCATTAAGGAGTTGATTTGTCTCAAATTGAATTTTCAATATAATTAAAAATGTGTTAAATAAATAATATTTAAGTTGGGATAAAGAAATAAATTAAAAAATAGCAATAATTATATAAAAAAGCCTTATTATTATTATTATTATTATTATTATTATTATTATTATTATTATTATTATTATTATTATTATTATTTTCTTACAAAGCTTTTAACCGAATCCCTCTTAATTATAAATTTTCAATTACTGAAGTCTAAATTTTTACGTTAGCCCATGTTTTTTTTAACTTAATTGTAATATTTTAAAAGTCAAATTAGATATTAAACAGCGAGGCAGTGAGACCTCTAAATTATAATTTTATTGGTTTAACTAATTAATTTATAATTAAATAAAAATTATTAATTATAATTAAATTATAATTAAAAAATATAATTAATTTATAATCTAATTAGTTTAACCGGATGATTTGATTTGATTTTTAAATCACTTCAAACGGTCTTATTTTTAAAGAAAAATAATTAATCTTCTTAATAATATTTTTAATTATTAAATAAAAAAATATTAAATATTTTTTATGTTTTTTAAGATATTAATTATATTTAATTTTTATTTAATATTTTTTATTAAATAATAAAAAAATTATTAAAAAAATACTTTAAAAAGATATAACAAAACACATTTTTTAAACACTGCTTGTTTGAGTTCTACTTTTAAGGAAATTTGAATAGTTAAGGTGACTTTTTCATGTCCTGAAAAAATTAGAAATAAAAAGATGTAGTAAAATTGAAGAATTGATAGTTGTTCAGGTGCAATAAAAAAGTATGTGTATCTACTTTTTTTAATACTATTTTAATACATAAATAAATAAATCTAAATTATTAATCTATATAATAAGAGTATTTTACAAATTTTTATTTACTGAATTCTTCTTAAAGGTTGTTTTATAAATTTGTAAAAAATAAAACATATTATATTTATAGATAATTATAATTTAAAAATAAATATTAATTATTTATTATTAACCTTTTATAAAATTTTATTCACATTTTATAATTAAATTTTGGTTTTAATATTAATTATATATTTTTTAATTATAAAAACATAATATTATCCTTTTTTTAATTTTTAATTTTAATTTTTCACGTACAAAATACTTGAAGATAAAAATACTTAAGTGTTTGATACTAATTTTCATTCAATATATAAAAAAATATTAATGTTTTAATTAATATTATGTTAAGTACTTAATTTTTGACATATGACATTTAAACAAGTGTCATGTCATTTTAAATTGTCCTATAAATATTATTATAATTAATACAAAATTATTTTTAATTAAAAAAATGTGAATCAAATTTTATAAAAGGTTAATAATAAATAATTAATATTTATTTTTAAATTATAATTACTTATAGGAATAATATATTTTATTTTTTATAAATTTATAAAATAATCTTTAAGAAGAGTCTAACAAATTAAAATTTATAAAATATCCCTATTATATAAATTAATGACTTAAATTTATTTATTTATGTATTAAAATAATATAAAATAAAATAAAATATCACTGGTGAGATATAATTTTTAGTTGGACTATAGTAACCACCGAAAGAACTTGTGTTGGAAATTACAAGGTGAGATGACACTTGGCATTTGGTGTTTGGCCTTAACAACAGGTTAGGAGTGATGTGGAGTTGTGGTGGCATTTCCTTGCAATTTTTCCACAGGCCATCTGTCTGCACCTTTTCATTTCATATTCATAAGAGTCTCTGAGCGAGATGCATGCTCGCGTTTTTTTTTGTTTTTTTCTCTCAATCTCCCTCTATTCTATAGTCACTAGTCTCCCACAATTTCAGTCTAACCTATAGTTTAATTTAATAAACAAATCTGATCTCTCTCGTACACTGCAGTCATTTCCAGAAAGAAAGAAAGAAAGAAACCCTAGAAATCAAAAATGGTGAAGAAGCGGGTACCCGAGTGGCTCAACAGTTCTCTCTGGTCCTCCCCCTCCGACCACCTCCGCTTCTCCGCCACCGTAGACCCACCCGAACCGGCCTCTCCTCCTTCACCACCATCACCACCACCACCTCCTATCACTGTCAGAGAAGATCCTCCAGAGACGCAGAGAATCCAAGATTCGCGAACCAATCCCAATCACAATGGCATTGGTACCTCTTCCTCTTCGTCTTCTTCCTCCGCCGATGACATCTCCCGCCAGGCTCAATTGTTGACCGAGGTAAGCTTCACATTAAGTGTTAGTAACAAAAAAGACACTTAATCATCAACTTTTAATATTTTGGTTACTAAGTTTGACACTTATTTTTGTGTTTGTCTAGTTATCTAGGAAGGTCATAGATATGTGGGAGTTGAGGAGAATCGCATGCCAAGGTATACCTGATGCTCCTGGTATACGTTCTACCGTCTGGAAGGTACCTTACCTACCTACCTACCTACCATTTCATTTCTTTTCTTTTCTTTTGTTGTCAATGAAATCAAACAATACTATTGCATTGCAATTTATTCACATAACATTTGCAGCTTTTGCTTGGATATCTTCCGCCAGATCGCGCCCTTTGGTCATCTGAATTAGCTAAGAAGAGGTCCCAGTACAAACATTTCAAAGACGACCTTCTCATGAACCCTGTAAGTTAGTTACTTAATAGGGACCTCTTAAACAATTAAGTGTGCCTGTGAAAAACATGCCTTAGTTGCCATAACATGTATAATTGAGAACTCTCTCTGGTTGAACTAAAGCTGTACAATCAAGTTGCATAATTCTAGAGCATCTGTTGTCGCATCAGTTTTTTGAACTTTGATTCGATTTTGCTTGGTTCTTTCTGTTACATTGATGGGGGTGCATCTGTGTCTGTGTGCCCGCGTGCAAAGAAACATAGGGAAACTGTGTACTCTTGGACTGTATTATTAATTTCTATATGCAAGTGTATATATATATATATATATTCTATTTGCTTTATCTGTTTGGCTCTCTGAATGTTTCTGTGGCTAGTTAGTCAGAAATCACTAGGAGGATGTACATCTCCACAAGTTATGACACTGATGATGCAAAATGTGAGAGTAGGGGCTTGCTTTCTAGATCAGAAATCACTCATGGGGAGCACCCTTTGAGTCTTGGCAAGACCAGCATATGGAATAAGTTCTTCCAGGTACTATGCAAAGTTTTCTGATAAATATCATCTAGAGGAAATATCATCAGATACTTTTCAGGGCATTTGTACTTTGATATCTGTGATTCTGCATTAATTATGTTGCTTGTATAGTTGCCTTAATAATAATTACAGTATTGTCTATTGTGAGGTAATTTTCTAAATTGTTAGATGCTATTTGAGTACCTCATGTCATGACTTATTTTATTTGTAAAATAACAGTGTGTCTTGAGGTAATTAGGTTTAGCAAAGTGTTAGTGTTACCACATACCACTAATGATATTGCTGTTATCAATAGTTTAATCTTTAATGAACTTTAATGTTCCTTGCTATATCACAACTATATAAACCCGATGCTAATGTTCTGTACTCTGGTATGCGAAGGGCTGCTGTGATAGTAAATATTCCTCTTTGCATGTTGTAGGACTCAGAGATCATAGATCAGATTGACCGAGATGTAAAGCGCACTCATCCAGATATGCACTTTTTCTCTGGCGATTCTCAATTTGCTAAATCTAATCAGGTTGTTCCTTTATTTCTTTTGAAATTCAAACAAACTTCGTAACTCAAACCTTTTTCTTGGCATGAATGAACCTTTTGATTTGATATATATATATTTTTTGTTTGGGCATTTTCAGGGGGCTTTAAGGAACATATTAATTATTTTTGCAAAGTTGAACCCAGGTATAAGATATGTTCAAGGGATGAATGAGATATTGGCTCCTCTATTCTATGTGTTCAAAAACGATCCTGATGTGGAAAATGCGGTGAGTCTATCCTTGCAAGCTCCCCCCCAACCCCTCTATCTCTTTAAGTTTGAACTGTAGACACGTGTATTTTAGAGTTATATTTATTGATGAGATTAGTGGGAAAGGGTGGTAATGGTTCATCTGTACAGTTTACAGTTCCATCTTAAAATATTTACTTTCAATTACTATCTTGTTTAATAAAGAAATAAATTTATTATAGAGGAAGAAGTGCATATAATGAGAGGGATAAGATATCCTCCCATGCAAAGGCAGCACAACAAAGCAACAAAAAAAAAGGCTTTCTAATACAACAAAGCTGTCAAAATTCTAATGAATACTATAACTATTATTTCTGCCTTTTGGTCTTAATTTTTATTTCATATATATTTTCATAAAAGATCTATATATCCTAATTCAATTGGCTGATTTGGGACAATAAATGTTGCCAAATGTAATACAACGTTGCCATGTACATAAAAGAAAAATGAAAACATGTGAAATAATTAATATGACCATGGGAATGTTGATAGGGTTTTTGTTTCCATAAAGTTGTTCAGATAACAGTGATTGAGTAATGTAGGTTCATATTGCTCATGTTATATGATTTTAATTTTTCTCAGATGTTCCCAATTACAATATGCAGGCCTATGCTGAAGCAGACACATTCTTTTGTTTTGTTGAGCTATTGAGTGGGTTCCGAGATAATTTTGTTCAACAACTTGACAATAGTGTTGTTGGAATCCGTTCCACTATTACAAGATTGTCCCAGCTTTTGAAAGAACATGATGAAGAACTGTGGCGTCATCTTGAGGTCACGACTAAAGTAAGACGGAATTTTAAATACATGTTCTATCTCAAAATAGAATAATCATTTTACGGTGGAGGGGGAGAGAAGTTATCCTTAGAACGGTGGTGATTAAGTCAATTTGGTTGGCAAATGAATTAACGAATAATGAATGGGGACATTGTCCTCTGCTATGTTTTATTAAATTTGTTTTGAAAAATTAACTTCTTCTATCCAATATTAATAAAAATAAATAATAAATGAATTTGAAAGTGTGTCTCTTAGCTGCTTCACTGTTTTAGTGATGTGACCTTCTCTATGTTAGAATTGTTCTTTTGGGCATTTTTCATGTCTATTTCTACTGTTTTATGTTCCTCTACTAGTCAGTTAAGTGACGTTTGTGGTCTTTAATTAGTCAGTATACTGTTTTGAGTGTACATTTACCAGATGATTTGACAAGGTGTTTGCTTTGGCTATTGAGCAGTTTATCAGAAAAATCTCACATTTCTGGTTCTAAATGTCAGGTCAATCCCCAATTCTATGCATTTAGGTGGATAACTCTCCTCTTGACTCAGGAATTCAATTTTGCTGACAGCCTTCATATTTGGGACACTCTTTTAAGTGATCCAGAGGGTCCACAGGTACAATTTTGTTCCTATTTACCTTGTTTTATAATGGACTGACTCCCCGCCGGCGCCCCCTAAACTTTTCTTTGCCATTAAAATAAAATAAAATAAAATTAATGGACTGACATTTAGCCTTATGATCCACCACCACAGCACTGGCGGTGACAATGGTAAGAGCTTATGTTGGATTTGAAGTTGTGAAGTTACTTTTAGATAGCAAATACTAAGGAAAGGAATTGGCTCTTGTAAAGTGAAGGATGTACTTTACTCATTATACATTAGTAAAGTGCAAGTGGCTAACCATTGATGAAAAAAATTAGCGGGGTTAGTTTTCACAAATCTATTGATAGGTATCAGACTGCTTGTACGTTATAAAATTATAAATTGTTGATTTGTTCATTAACAATGATTCACTGTCCATTTTACTTTATAATGTGTACCCTATTTACCCCCAAAAAAAAAAGTGTGCCCTGCATTTTATAGGATCCTAATTGTAAAGGAAAGATGATGAGTCATCATGTTGGATGGTTTTATTTATAGAACATATTATAGTTCCATCTTTTTGTTTTGTGCTTGAGAGTGCTAGGGTATGTTACAATTTACAAGTCATGTGCTTTTCATGACTGTTATTTTGCTACAATAAATTCCTATTGCTTCTCAAATTGTGTATAGAGCTGATGATGGTAGATCCGGAGCTCGAGGAGCATGGGATTATCTGTTTTATTTTCTTTGCTTTAAAGTGCTTAGTAATTCTTTTATACAAAGGAAATAGAAAAACAGGAAAACTAACTCATACAACACTTTGTAGGAGACACTTCTCCGGATATGCTGTGCAATGCTAATTCTCATTCGTAGACGCCTTCTAGCGGGTGATTTTACTTCTAATCTCAAGTTGCTGCAAAATTATCCTTCTACAAACATTAGTCATTTGCTCTATGTTGCCAATAAGTTACGTGTACAGTCTGTCTAATAGTTTTTACTGCTGAATTTTTTATTTTGCTTTTGTATCAAACTTAGTGTTTTCAATTTAATGATTGTAAATTACTCTGTAAATGTCGGCTCAGAGCAGCAACTGGAAATTTTTTATACTCAGTTTTTTTTAATTTTAAAATTTATTGTAAGCCTACATTACTGTGATCTTGGTGAAATTCGCCTGTATTCAGTTATTCACCCGTGCACCCTCCAAAGGACAATAGATTGTTGAGGCCTCTTATTAAGACTATATTTTGTAATATTTAAGGCTTTAAGTTGTGTCATTTGTCCTTGTTGACTGCATTGGTTGTTAGCTTGGTTTTCAATGTTTATGGCTGCCTGTCACTCACCTGATTACTCTTTTTCTCTTCTCTCAAACAACAGTTTGCATTCTAATGCTATGCTTAGTAGAGCAGAATATCAAAGGAATGAAATTAGAAATGTGGGAAATTGGGAGAAAAACTTTAGTTTTTATATAGCAAAGTTGGGATTCAGAAAAATAGAAGTTCTAAATATTGACTCCTAATCAGTTGTGGAGCTAGGCTGGAAAAATGATTGCTGAGGGGGGCCCGTCTTTAAGATGATTTTAAAAAAAAGGAAATTACGAGTGTTTTTGAGAAAATTGGCGCGGCAACCTCCCATAGCATGTATGAGGCGCAGCCCCTGTTCCTAATTAGGATAGAAAATATATATAGAAAATAAATAAAGATATGGTGTTCCTATACTCTTTCGACATTATGTTCCATTGGATATCTCCCAAATTATGTTATTGCTAAACCACAGTTGTCAAAGCATGCTACAGAACCATTTTTGAGCCTCAGTAACAGTAAGTATTTGAAATTTTTTTTTATGGATTTAATTTTGATTCTTTGTGTAATTTTATCGCTCAATGTCAAATCAGTAAAAGAAGTTAACTATGCTAAAAAAGAAAAACAACTAAACAACTACATAGAAATTGCGGGGAATGGAAAACCCAACACTATCAACCTGAAGCAAAAGAATAAGTTTTAGGTGGGTGTTCACCCAAATTCGAAGACCAAAGTCCTGGTTCCTATTGGTCGGCGAATATGCACAAGTATTCCCCTTTTTATACTCCATTGACTGAAGTTTAACTTTTTCTATTGATGTATCAACATATCATTAAATAATAATGTAAAAAAATTTATATTAAAAATGCATTAAATTTAAATTATTTTTATATGAATTTCTAACATTAAATCTGCACTGCTACTTGCAAGTTATAAGCTGGTGGTGTGAGTTTTTTTAGCATTTATTAAAAGATTGTTGGTATTTGGGCTATATAATTTGTGAATATAATACCTAAATCTATACCTTTTAATAATAAATTTAAAATATTATTTAGATGTGCAGGTAAATTTTGAGTTCATTTAATGAATTTATAACGAATAATAATTTTCTAAGAGGGAGAATTAACTTACACCAGTGTAAGTCTTTTTTCTCTTACACTCATTTTCAATCATTAGATCTACTTTCATCTAATGGTTACCTTTAATGAAATAATATCAACCATTAGATGAAAGTAGAACTAACTGTTGAAAATGGATGTAAGAGAAAAAAAATTTACACTAGTGTAAGTTGATCCCTCCTCATTTTTCAATTATACAATATTGGATTGAATTAATATATTTAATGATAAACTTAATTTCACTTTTTGAGATAACAAAAATAATTACGAAGTTCTCGAAACATTTGGAGTTATATATATTCTTTTGGGAAATTAACGATGAGTATCATTAAGAAATAATATTTAATTTTAAAAAAAAAAAACATTAAAATTATTAAGAAGAATCATTTAAATTTTAATTAAAGAGAAAGGTTATTTAATTTTATTTAATAATCAAAATTACCCTTAATAAAATCTTCATTTGAAATGTTAGTCACTTAAAGACAACGAATGACCGGTCAATATGAAGCAGTAGTCATTCGCAAATTTCTTTCATTTAGAACTTAATTTGAAATTGTTATCCACTCATTGATAATTAATGACCTCTCAATAAAAGACAATAATCATTTGCAAATTCCTTTATAATTTCATGTATTTTACATATTGAACTTCATTTGATAGTCATTTAATAACAATAACTAACAACTCAGTAAAAAATAGTAATCATTTACAAACTTCTTACATATAAAACTTAATTTGAAACATTTAACCACTCAGTGACAACTAATGACTATTCAATAAAAGGCAATAGTCATTTGTAAATTTCTTCATAATTTCATGTATTTTATATATTGAATTTTATTTAAAATATTAGTTACTCAGTAACAACAAATGACCACTAAATAAGAAACAGTAATCATTCACAAATTTCTTTCATATAGAACTTAATTTGAAACGGTTAGCCACTCAATAACAACTAATAACCACTTAATCAAAGACAATAATCCTTCAAAAATTTCTTTTTAATTTCATGTATTTTATTTATTGAACTTCATTTGAAACATTAACTACTTAATGATAACAAATGATCACTTAGTGAGAAGCAGTAGCTATTTGAAAATTTCTTTTTAATAGAACTTAATTTGAAACTGTTGATCATTTAGTAACAACTAATAACTATTCAATAAAAGACAACTAATAATCACTCATTAATAATATTATTGTCTTTTAAGTGAGATTAAATAGTCATTCTCTTTAATTAAATTTTAAATTGTCATTTTTAAAAATTTTAACTTTGTTTATTCCTTTAAATTAAATATTACTCCTTAAATGGTTTTTTCATTAATTTTCCCTATTCTTTTGGTACGATATCTTGTTTTATTATAATTTCATCATATAAAACACTTCGTTGTTTTAGACTTTTCTGTAGGAGTTCAATATCCTTTTGATCACACAACACTAAACCGACCTTAGCTTAGTTGGTAGAGCGGAGGACTGTAGTTGGAACATTCCCGCAGATGATCCTTAGGTCGCTGGTTCGAATCCGGCAGGTCGGAATTTTCAGTTTTATATTTTGGGCATCCATTCCATAATTTTATTTTAGGAGATTCCTAAACCTCATGGCATCCATTCCATAATTTTATTTTAGGAGATTCCTAAACCTCATATTTTCAGTGGCATCTATGATATATTAATATACCATTTGTCAAATATTTTTGCTTCTCTAATTTTGTCTTCCTAAATAAGGAGTAGGTCTTCTTCTTAATTTTCCGTTCGTTTTGCTGCTGGGTTGACTGAAGAGGCCATGGTTGGTGTTGTTGAGAAGGAAGAACAAGGAAGATTGATGGACACTACTGAATAGAATAGATAGACATACTCGCACATCTACATAAGAAAAGAGGAGCTAATTAACCCACCTTTTACATAAATATAGAAGAAAGATATTGCTGGTAATTCATCATTCTACTTTAACTTGATGACAACTTGGGTTATAGACCGTTGTTCTTTCGAAGGGTCTGATGTTCATTAAATTCAAATAAAAAGGAAAAAAATTACAAATAGCTCAGTTGTGCTCACGTTGGTTTTAAACTATAAAGCATAGATACATACATAGACACATATACGGACATAACATAGATATAGACACAAAAACATATCAAATTTAAAAAAAAATATAAACACGATATATATATATATATATATATATATATATATATATATATATATATATATAAATTAATATTAAAGTAAATTAAAGAACTTTATTTATGTATATATATATAATTACAAAATTTAAAATATTATAATTTATTAATATCATTTTTATAAGTTTATTTACATATCTTAATATTGAATATTTATTATTATCTCTCCCAAAAAATATATATTTTTATTGATATTTTTTAAAAAATATTACCAACTTTTTTTACACTATTATTCATACTCTAAAATTAATCAATATTTATATGTCAATAAGAAGGAACAAATGAAAATTGTGTGAAAAGATAAAACTTACTTAATGACATGAAAAGATATTGGTAGTAAAAAAAAAATATTAAAGTAAATTAAAGAACTTGACGTTATATATAATTTACCTGTGGTTTAAAATGTGTTTTACAAAATTTAGACATGTCCAAAAAAAATCATAATTTTTTAACATTAATCTAATCACGTCACGTCGTCAAGACACGCGTAACGTTTGAAGATTAAAAAATATCCTTAAGTTTTAAAAGATGTCTAATTATTTACAATCTCGATTTTTTATTATATTTTTTCTTATATTATTTTTTATTATTATTCATACTATTGAGATCAACATTTATATGTTAATAATTTTCTCACTTAAAAATATTAAAATATATTAAAGTAAATTAAAGAACTGATTGTATATATATAATTACAAAATTAAAAAAATCATAATTCATTAATATCACTTTTATAAAAAATCAATATCTTAATATATGTCATATGTGCCAATATTTGTTACCTAGTAAGTCTCTCCCAAAAAATATAAGGCATAATTTCTATTGATATTTTCTAAAAAATCTCCTTAACCAACTTTTCCTAATAGAATTAATCATGTACAAGTACATATGTATCTAAAATTGACTATAAGGAATAGTAGTGTGAGATAAGCTTCAGTGACGACGAAGTGAATGACTTGGTACAAGCAGATGTAGAAAGAGCAAATGAAAATAGCGGTGTGTGAAAAGATAAAACTTAAAAGCCTAATAGTGACGTGTGAAAAGATAAAACTTAAAATACTGGTATGAGAAAATAGTGAGTTGGAACGTCAGTTATGTGATTAGACTTGAGTGAGTTACGAACTTACTAATTGGACGTTAGTCATGAAAACTAATTAAAAAAAATTAAAAGTCTAAAGCGGTCTTAGATAGCGCTCGAGACGATGTCAAAGTGTTTAAGCCAAAAAAATAATCTTTTTAATCAAACATATTCGAACTCGTAAGACAAATATGTCAGTGTGTTGACGGACATCGCGTCGATACACGACACGCCCTAAAAAATGGTGTGTCCATGCTTTATAGGTTTTAAAAGATGTCTAATTATTTACAATCTTGATTTTTTATTATATTTTTACTTATATTACTTTTTACACTATTATTCATACTATTAAGATCAATATTTATATGTCAATAATTTCTCCCACTTAATCACATGCTATTAAAAATATTAAAGTAAATTAAAGAACTTGATTTATATATATATATAATTACAAAATTGAAAAAAATCATAATTCATTAATATCATTTCGTAAGTTTGAAGATTTACAATATTTTAATATATGTCATATGTGCCAATATTTGCTATTAGTAAGTCTCTCCCAAAAATATGAAAGATAATTTCTATTGATATTTTCTAAAAAATCTCTTTAATAACTTTTCCTAATAACTAATCATGCACAATGTATCGAGACAATGTGAATAACTTGCAGTCGAGCAGATGTAGAAGGAACAAATGAAAATAACAGTGTGTGAAAAGATAAAACTTAAAAGCTTAATAGTGACGTGTGAAAAGATAAAACTTAAAATACTAGTATGAGAAAATAGTGAGTTGGGACGTCAGTCATGTGATTAGACTTGAATGAGTTACGAACTTACTAATTAGACATTAGTCATGAAAACTAATTTAAAAAAAATTAATGAGTCGTGTACAAACTGTGTCTAAATTGTGTCTTAGATGTGTCGAAACATGTCCGAAATGTGTCCAAAGCGTGTTTAAACCAAAGAAATAATCTTTTTAATCAGACATATTCAGACTCGTAAGACACATGTGTCATACGTCCGCCCTCATGTGTCTAACACGGACACGTGTCCGACACACAGATACGTTTAAAAAATGATGTGTTCATACTTCATAAGTTTTAAAAGATGTACCTAATTATTTACAATCTCAATTTTTTTATTATATTTTTTTTCATATTACTTTTTACACTATTATTCATACTATTGAGATCAACATTTATATGTCAATAATTTCTCTCACTTAATCACAATTATTAAAAAATAATGTAAAAAATTATATGAAAAAAAATGTGTGATCATCATTTTTCAATTATTTTAGTTATAAACGGTCCAAGGATACTTCATCCCTTTCTTTTACCCTGTCATTGTCTATTTATAATATATATGGTTGAAAGGAGACTTCAACTGTGTTGGCATGTAAATATAGAATTGTATGATCTCAACTTCTGATAAACATGGTCTGTTAAACAGGTATTGAAATTAGGCAACAACCTTTGCAAATTAATTACTGATGGGATTGCTAGCTATTGTTTCCTAAACTATTAGTTTTCACGTTATCAATTACACCGAAGCAGTACGTAGCGACCATAAACAATCATGCTCAGCAAACTTTGACCACAACGGAAAGCAAAAAGTTATGATACTTTGTTACCTCTTTCAAATTCAATTGGTTTTACATATTTCCTTATATATGAAGTCATCTCTTTCCTATATCTTTCTGTCCATTGAATTTTTATTCTCATATCTATCTCCCCCAGCTCTTTCGTGGGAACTTCGCATTGTGCAACCAAAATGAATGTGAATTCAAATGAGACTTTATTCCACTCAGTTACAAAATTCAATGAAACCACCAACACAGTTTGCTTTGATGCTCCACCCCATATTGTTTCAGATGGCTTTTGGGGTGGCCAAATAAATGGCAGGACTCCAATGAAATCATTTCTCCCAATGTTTGAGTTGCAGGTGCTTATAATTTTTGCTGTCACCCAAATCTGCCATTTCCTCCTCAAGCGCTTGGGACTCCCTCTATTTATTTCACAAATGATGGTAAGTACCTCCATGTATATATTTTTATGTAACCATAACTAATTGTTCACATTCATTATTAATTATAACTAAAAAATAAAGAGAAATTTACAATGTTCCTAACAAGTTTTTGAACATCAATGCTCCAAAAAAATTATCTATTTTTACAAGTAATTCATTGTTGATTTTTTTTAATAAAAAAACTATCACATTCCCTCTTTTTTTTTTCTTTTCACTTTCCCTTCTTGAGAATTTCAATTCTCTCACGCTCTCTTCAATCCGGTGGTTGCTTTCTTCCAGATCTAAAACTTTAAGTGGCGAGGTAGTCCAGCCATAAGGTCGGCGATGGTTGATGGTGACTTAGGTGGGTTGAAGATCTGACGGTCCAGGGTCTCCACTTTCCCTTCTGTTTCTCATTTCACTCCACCCCACATTGCAACCTCACGTTTTCCCCTCTTCCCTTTGCTTTCACCTCCACCCATCATAGCCACCCACCACCATTTCGCTGGTGACCACCACACTCGCGGGTCCTGCTGCGTTTTTTTTTCTTTCCTTTTTCCCCCTAATTTCTTTCTTCTATCAGTGCTGTACTCCCACCTACCATAGCCACCACCGCTTGCCAGCGAACCCATCACCGTGACCCTCGAGCCCTTTCTTTCTCTTCTCCTCGCTCACCCACGGCTGCTAGCCACTCGTTCCCAACCGTGATTACTGTGCTCGGGAGACGCAACCCACTAAGCTCATGGTTGATCCTTCACCTTCCACCCACACCCACGCTCGTTGATGAACGCGACTGCACTACAACCAATCACCATCTTGCTTGTGTATTTACCCCCATCCACCATTGCAACCACTCTTGGGGTGGGAGGTGGCTTTGAAGAAGAAAATAAAAAAAGGAATTTGAGAGAGAAAAAAAAGGAAGGAATTGAGTATAGATTACTTGTTAAGTAGGTTATAGGTCTAATAACACAAGAATCATTGATTCATTTTTTCACAAAATAAACGATAACAAAATGTGAAACATCCATATTCTAAATTATTTTAGAAGCATTTAAAACGTTTCCCAAAAATAGGAAACTAACTATAACTCAAATTTACAGTAGGATGGAAAACTGTTTAAATTATAATATATTTGTGCTAAAATTAAATACACTCATTCCATATGCAGGCTGGCCTAATTCTAGGTGCTTCACTTCAGCTAGAGTCATTGGAGACATACACGAAGATGTTGTTTCCGTATGGAACTCATGACATTATTTCAACAGTATCATCATTTGGTTTTGTACTTTTCATCTTTATAAATGGTGTACAAATGGATTTTAGCATGATAACGAGGACAGGAAACAAGGCGTGGGCCATTGCCTTAATTGGAATTGTAGTACCGTTATCTATTGGTCTTCCATCACTACTCTCATTCTCTCATCAATTAGATAAAGTCTATGGAAATAAATCCCAAGATATTTATGTTGCTTTGGTATCACACTCTATAGTCTCATTTGCAGTCACTGCTTCCCTTCTCAATGAACTTCAAATCCAAAACTCCGAACTTGGCAGATTGGCATTATCCTCAGCATTGGTGAGTGACATATTGAGCACAACTGTTATAACCGTTGGCACTGCGGTGGTGAATAATTTTCCTCATATGAAAGTGATTTTGGTAAACTTGTTCTCATTGTTTGCCTTTGCTATCCTCATTCCATTACTGTGTCGGCCAGCAATGTTTTGGATCATCAGACACACTCCAGAAGGAAGACCTGTGAAGGATGGTTACATTTATATTATCATCATAATGGTCCTTGGTCTAGGTTGGCTTTCAGTTAACATAAATCAAGAGTTTTTTCTAGGAGCTTTTATTTTGGGATTGGCTGTGCCAGAAGGACCTCCATTAGGATCTGCGTTGGTTAAGAAGCTTCAGTTCTTTGGTACATCGTTCTTTTTGCCAATCTTTGTCACTACGTGTATGATGAGGGCAGATTTTTTCATGGAATATTCATCTACACTAGTTATAGCTACTGGTTTGATCGTCTTTTTTACCCACCTTGTCAAAATAATCGCATGCTTTCTACCTGCCCTCTATTGCAACATGCCCATGAATGATGCTTTGTCTCTTTCCCTCATTTTGAGCAGCAAAGGCGTTGTGGATGTTGGTCTGTACTGTGCCTTATATGACAATAAGGTACTATATTTAGTTCCTCCTTAAATTAGCCTTCCAATAAAATCTTAATTTCTGGTGTTGGAACAAGTCTTAAATTAATATTTTATATAGAATTCCGCATAATGAGTGTAAAGAGTTGTATCGTGATATTCATTAATATTTTAATACCTTTGTTTTTATTTGAATTACGGAGAGAAAGAGATAGGAATGAATATTGATTTGTGAAAATATTAATAAATATCAAAGTAAAACTCATGACATATTGTACATCTCATACCAATTAAACTCATTTATAGTATTCCCTATCTAGCTAATTCAAATATTAATCTCCTTTATATGCATATGCATGCAGATCATTAATGGCCAAACATATGGAATACTGATGATCAGCGTAATGGTCATAGCAAGCATTGTGCAATGGCCTCTGAAGTATTTGTATGATCCTTCAAGAAAATACGCTGGCTACCAGAAGAGGGACATTATGAGTTTAAAACCAAACTCTGAGCTGAGGATACTTGCATGCATTCATAAACCAAACCATATATCACCTATAACAGATGTCATTGACCTCTGTTGTCCAACAACAGAAAACCCTATCACTCTGGATGTATTGCATCTAATCGAGCTGGTTGGACGGACCTTACCCATTTTCATTCCGCATGGCCTTCAAAGGCTAAATTCAGGTTCCCAAAAGTCATACTCAGATGATGTCGTTCTTGCTTTTGACCTTTATGAGCATGACAATCTAGGTGCGGCATCAGTACACACTTACACAGCAATATCTCCACCCAACCTGATGTATGAAGATGTTTGCCACCTAGCATTGGACAAAGTTGCATCCATGATCATTCTTCCATTTCATCAAAGATGGTCCATTATTGATGGTGTAGTTGAATCTGATGACAAGAACATAAGGGCCTTAAATTGTAGGGTCCTAGAAATAGCTCCATGCTCGATTGGAATCCTTGTGAGCCGTGCTTCCCATGCAATAAGAGATAATTCATCTACTCGACTAGCCATGGTTTATTTGGGTGGAAAAGATGATAGAGAGGCTTTGTGCTTAGCCAAACGAGCAATTAGGAACCCAAGGATCAACTTAGTTGTGTACCACCTTGTTGTTAAGGGTTACATGCCAGACTGGGAAGATCTAATGGATAATGAGGTGCTAGAAGATGTTAAGCATGAGCATGAGGGTGAAAATGTAAGCTATCAAGAAATCATAGTGGAGGATGGACCTGGAACAGCTTCTTTTCTTCGTGATATAGTAAATGAGCATGACTTTTTTTTGGTTGGGAGACGGCATGGGATCAACTCACCTCAAACAGAAGGACTTACAGATTGGAGTGAATTTCCAGAATTAGGTGCCATCGGTGATTTTCTTGCTTCACCAGATTTTGAGAGCCGTGCATCTGTTTTGGTGGTGCAGCAACAAGTGTCCAAGACACATGGTCATAGTGGGTGGTTATTGTAGTAATGTAGTTGTTAAAATTACAACATATATAGCTAAAATTTTATTACCCAAAAACTAAAAAAAGTTAGTTAAATTAAAATCTCTTCTGTTTTCAGTTTTACATTGTTAGCTAAAAGATTCATATATTTATCTTTCTTTCCCCCTTAAGGATCTTGATGGCCAACTCCTATTTCGTTTCTTTTGTTTATTAGTTCATGTGAGAAGTATATTTTTTCTTTTGCTTAGTTTTGCTTTTATATTTGGAAGTGTTTATGGTCTACTCTAATCTTTTAATTATGAGCGTGTATTGTACGTAGCAGCAATGCATATATTCACACCGGAAAATAAATATAATATAAAGGAGAAATTGCAAATCTTTCACAATAGTCGCTTGCCTGCAGCCCATATATCATGTCAAATTGTAGGAGTTGGAAGAACACATGTCAGTATCTCATATGAAGTGCGACTTTCTTACATTGGAAGAGTTAAAGGAAGAATGATGTCTTATAAGCTTAAATGAACCACTACCTAATAGTTAATTTTTGGGTCAAATGGTTCTAATTTAAAATACAACGCCTTTATTTCATATGAAGGATTTTAGTACGAGGGATTCATGAATGACATAACATGAGATATTAGGGCTAAATTAGTCATGTGACCTTCATTCATAACTTAATGCTGCCTCTTAATTATAACTAGTATTCTACCCATACAGCATATATATTTTCTATTTATAATGATTAAAATTTAAATTACATTGCTCATCGTTTGTAAAAAAAAAATGTGGAATGATCATGATGATAGTATGTATATATTGAATGTATCATAAAGTCATTATCAATAAAGTAATGAAAATTATTTAGAATTTTATAATGTAAAATGTACTTAGCATATTGAATGAAAATTAAGGAAAAATAAATAAATGAAGAGATCATACATTATATATTTAAATATTACAAACAATACATATATTAGTATCAAAAATTATTTTTTAAAAAATAATTAAATAATTGGATTCATAATAGTAAATTACACCTTTATTAATTTTATTATGTATTCATGTCAAGTTTTTATCCTGTGAGATGTAGATTACGTTTTTATATAATTTTTCATTCAATAAAATGTGAATATTAGAACAATTAAATATGACAAAACAATAATAAATCATAAAGTAATGAGAATCGACTCACATCACATTTGCTAGCAAACAATTCAAAATAAAAAAGAGTAATAATTTAAATCACAAGTCAGAAATAGAAGGATTCAGATCATCACCATATGCCATTACAAAAGGACATTAAAAAATAAATGAATTCAGATAACATAAATTGAATAAGCTTATATATTATCTTTCATAGATAGTAATGAAAATTACTTCAACTACCGTTGACAACAATTCTTTTGCAGGAAGATAAAATATAAGAATGACATTGGATAAGAAAACAAATTTAATAGGAAATTGACTTCTATGATCTGTGTCCTCATCTCAAAAAATATTGATTGCAAACTGTTACACTTCTTTAAGGATTTAAAACTTTCATTTCAATGAAGCTAGAAATCTATAGTGCTGTACTGTTTTGCTTGGACATAGATAAATACATAAATTTAAAAAAAATTAGATATTCAGATATCATGAAATAAAATTATAGCAAGTGTTACATGCATTATCTTGTACCTCAACCCTTAAATAACTGTACTTGATCTTGTAACCTTGTACCTCAACCCCATTTGCCTTAGTTCAAGACACAACATAACACATTCTATCTAGGCAATTAAACATGGCATTTGAGCAAGGCCTAGAAAACATATAATTCTAATTAAAATTACCCAATATAATAAGTTTAGTATCAACAATTTTTAATTCCTAAATATAAAATTAGACCTCAATGAAAATAATTTTTGTTTTTCAGAACCAATAATTCAGTTATCAATTAGAGTTATTGGAGAACTTTCAAAAAGCAGAAGCAGGAATTTGAAGCTCATAAAATGAAAATTTATAACAACTGATAGCAGAAGAAAATAAAGGATTGCATTGGAGAAACAAACTTAATCTAAAAACCCAATATTACCTCACATCCAAACTGTGGAGAGAATAGCAAGGAAAATTATTCTTGGGGGAGATCCTGAGAGGATGTAAATCACAAATTGAACCTGCATTAGCTTCGAATTTCAATTCCAAATAATTAAGTTTAAGATAAATCTTTAAGATAGAAAAGCCCTTATAGCCAAGTCAAGCAATGCATATTTATTTACGACAATTTTACGTTTGAAATCTAAAAAATTAAATTTTTCTATAATGGAACCACCTAATATCTTCAAATACCAAAAGATAAGAAATGCATGTAAAAGTAAACTTGTGTACAATGTTGCACAACATGACATCCCTCTTAACCAACCTATATTTATGAGCAACTTAAGGAGTGCTTAAAAGAGAAAAACAAAAAAACAAAAAAATAGGAGACCAAAGCTCAAAACAAAAATGGAGGGGCTAAAATTTGAATTCATTCCTTTGTAAACTCTTTCAATTCAAATTAAAATAAAAATACAATATCAATAGGCCAAACAAAGCAAAAAAAAATCTATGCTTTCTATCGTCTAAGGGAGGCGCACTCTATTTTGTCAAGATTATACTATATTAGAAAACTCCCATTTTATCAAATTTGACTTTAGTTTTTGTATAAGTAGAGAGAGAAAAATTTAAAACTCGTATCATAACCAATATTTGCATAAACAAAATGCCAAATTAAAAAGCCCCATTTAGAAAACTCATAAGCAAAATTAGATTAAAAAACTTTAATTTTTCAAGATTGTACTACAATAGAAAACTCCTGTATTATCAAAATCAACTTTGATTTTCATATAAGTAGATAGAAAAATTAAAAAACCCATAAGCAATATTTTCAGAACCCAAATGCAAAATTAAAAAGTCCTTGATAATCTAAAAAATATGTTATTATGGAATATAGAATTTTCTTTTAAGAAATAATAACCTTTAGACTCGCCTATCAAAATGAGAAAGATTTTATCTATTAAAGATTAAGATATCAACCTACCAAAAAGATTAAAATATCGATTTTTTTCTTGAAACAACATAGCATACACTATATAAAAATTAGAAAATCTAATTATTTCATTTTTCAATGCTTCATAACTTAGCAATATTAAAACTTAAGTTACAAATATATATATATACTTAAAATTCAAATTGATGAAAAAAATAAAAGGAAGAACCCTAACCTATAACTTAATCTACAATATCATAGAGAATATACAGAACAAATAGAAATTATAAGAAAATAGCATCCTACATCATTTTATTTACATGATTACACGATATAGCATAATAGTATATTTTATTGCATTATTGACCCATTGTACACTATAATAAACTAAATTATGCATAAAAAACCTAATAATAAATAGATGAAGATTATCTGTCCTCATTTTTTATCTTTTTTCATGTTTCTCCACTTAAACTTTTTTAAGTAAAAATTAAATTAAAATAAAAAAGAATAAAAGTCTAAGATAACCAGAAAGATCAGGATAATCTCCCAACAAAAATCTAAGATATCAACCTACCAAAAAGATTAAAATATCGATTTTTTTCTTGAAACAACATAGCATACACTGTATAAAAATTAGAAAATCTAATTATTTCATTTTTCAATGCTTCATAACTTAGCAATATTAAAACTTAAGTTACAAATATATATATATACTTAAAATTCAAATTGATGAAAAAAATAAAAGGAAGAACCCTAACCTATAACTTAATCTACAATATCATAGAGAATATACAGAACAAATAGAAATTATAAGAAAATAGCATCCTACATCATTTTATTTACATGATTACACGATATAGCATAATAGTATATTTTATTGCATTATTGACCCATTGTACACTATAATAAACTAAATTATGCATAAAAAACCTAATAATAAATAGATGAAGATTATCTGTCCTCATTTTTTATCTTTTTTCATGTTTCTCCACTTAAACTTTTTTAAGTAAAAATTAAATTAAAATAAAAAAGAATAAAAGTCTAAGATAACCAGAAAGATCAGGATAATCTCCCAACAAAAATCTAAGATATCAACCTACCAAAAAGATTAAAATATCGATTTTTTTCTTGAAACAACATAGCATACACTATATAAAAATTAGAAAATCTAATTATTTCATTTTTCAATGCTTCATAACTTAGCAATATTAAAACTTAAGTTACAAATATATATATATACTTAAAATTCAAATTGATGAAAAAATAAAAGGAAGAACCCTAACCTATAACTTAATCTACAATATCATAGAGAATATACAGAACAAATAGAAATTATAAGAAAATAGCATCCTACATCATTTTATTTACATGATTACACGATATAGCATAATAGTATATTTTATTGCATTATTGACCCATTGTACACTATAATAAACTAAATTATGCATAAAAAACCTAATAATAAATAGATGAAGATTATCTGTCCTCATTTTTTATCTTTTTTCATGTTTCTCCACTTAAACTTTTTTAAGTAAAAATTAAATTAAAATAAAAAAGAATAAAAGTCTAAGATAACTAGAAAGATCATGGTAGTCTCCCAACTAGGGATGGTAACGGGGCGAGGCGGGGATGGGTAGTAGCCCCTCGTCCTCCGCCCCCGTGAATAATATTCGCCTCCACCCTTGGTCACACATATATCATACTGAATGTCAAATTTATCTTTTCTCTTGTATGTAAAGCAGTACCCATGAATATCCAGGGTACCTAATAAATTATAAAAAAAAATTCAAAAAAATAAATAAAATAAAATAAAAAAATGAAAAATGAAAAAAAAGTATAATATTATAATTTTTTAAAATTTATCAACACAACTTAATCTAAAAATAACATCAAACATCTAAAATACTTTTGATTTATATAATTTTACAATATTTTAATTTATATAATTAAGTTTTTTAATAATTCTATATAAAATATTTGTATAAATTTTTTGCAAAAGTACATGCAATCGGAAAGAAACCCCCACCTAGTCCCATTTATTAAACGGAGATAATATAAAATGAGTATTTATATCCGCAAAAGAAATTTAACAAGTATTACTCGCTCCCATCACAAATATTACCCGCAGGTACCCGCGAGAGCGGGTATAATTGACATCCCTACTCCCAACAAAAATCTTAGAGAAAAACATGCATCCAATAACACCTATGACCAAACCGTACACCAACCCAATAAGTAACAACAAAGGCTTAGGTAAGGTAAAAGTGCTTTATTTGCCAATTACCCGTAGATATTTAACTTTGAGAAATGCTGTAGCACCAGAAACGTAACCCGACTTTTTGGAACCCGACACACGTGGCTACATTTTCCCTCTTTTTTTTTTGCCTTTTCATTTCTCTATTCTTTCCCTCGTTAAACCAGTCTCAGAACTCAGAACAAATATTACCCATAGAAGCCCCCCATCACAACAGAGGCTGTGATTTGCCGCTGCTCAGGCACACTTCGACAGAGCCACCGAACCGGTGGAAGAACGGTACCATCGTCGTCAGTCATCAATCCAAGACAGAGCACCCAGCAGAAGAACGGGCACCACCAAATCAGCGGAAGAACGGCACCATCGTCGTCACTGAGCACCCGGGAGGAGCATCGCCACCCTTTGACCAATTTCAACCAACAACCTTCATACATGGCGCCAACAAAGCGGGTTCACTCATACATTTCTTGTTACTGCGTCGAGCTATATTCTTTGCACTTTGCATTATATGATTTGAATCATAGGTTGGATTACCATATGGAAGTCAAAACAAATTCATTAGGTTCAAAATATGTTATGATATCCTATTTGAAATAATTATAAATTTTGCATTCTTCCTTTTGGTTTGTTTTTAAGTTGAGAAATGAGGTCCCAAAGACATGATTTCGATTGAGATTGGTTCAAGCTTGTGGCTTTCTACCATGAGTGTCTTTGTTTTAGAATCTTTCATTGAGACCTGAATGGTTTTTTCTTTAACAAAAATATAATTTTGGTATTCGATTTAGGAACTCAATATTATTGTTAGCCATAAAGAATATTGGACAATTATGGTCTCATTTTAATTCTATCTAGTTTACTAATTTTCAATTGCAATATATTACTGCTTGTGATGAGTTATTTTGTTTTCTAACTTGTTATTTTTTGTGTTAAATTTGATAGAATGGAAGCAGAATTTGCTTTGGTGGGATCTTCTTCTCATGTCAACAACAACAAGCCTTCTGATGAAGTCATAGAAGATAAGAATGAGGAACTTGAGCTTGATAAAGAAAAATTAACAGATGATATTGAGAAACCTGAAGAAGAAATGAATGAGGAAATTAAAGAACCTAGAGCGGGGATGATGTTTGATTCTGAAAAAGAGATTGAAACATATTACGCTAAATTTGCCCAGAAAAAAGGTTTTGCTATTTTAAAAGAACATCAAAAAAAGATGTTGATGGAAAGAAATATTTTACTATATCTTGTGCTCGTGCAGGAAGTCGAGGTAAGCGGCGAAGCAAGCTTTTGAAGCCAAATCCAACCACCAAAACACAGTGCAAGGCCAGACTTAATGCGTGTCTGGGACTAGATGGAAAGGTGAAGATTACTAGTGTTTTCCTTGATCACAATCATGAAATGAGTCCCGGCAAAGCACGATTTTTTAGATGCAACAGAAAAATAGAGTCTCGGGTGAAAAAGAGGCTTGAGATTAATGATCGGGCTGGGATTAGTGTAAATAAAAATTTTCAGTCATTTGTTGTTGAAGTTGGAGGATATGAGAATTTAACATTTAGTCAGAAAGATTGCAGAAACTATATTGAGAAAGCTAGAAGGCTGCGATTAGGGACAGGAGATGCTGAAGCTGTACAAGAATATTTTCATCGAATGTAAGAGCAGAATAGTAGCTTTTATTATATGATGGATTTGGATGAAAAATATCGATTAAGAAATGTTTTTTGGGCAGATGCAAGAACTAGGACTGCATATGAATATTTTGGTGATGTTGTGACATTTGATACCACTTATTTGACAAACAAATATGATATGCCATTTGCTCCTTTTGTAGGAGTCAATCATCACGGACAATCAACATTACTAGGTTGCGCTTTATTGTCAAATGAGGATACTAATACTTTTTCATGGTTGTTTAAGACATGGTTGGCATGTATGTCTAGAACAGCTCCTAGTGCTATTGTCACTGATCAAGATAAAGCAATGCAAAATGCAATTGAGGTTGTTTTCCCAAAGGCTCGTCATCGTTGGTGCTTATGGCATATAATGAAGAAAGTTCCTGAGAAGTTAAGGGGATATTCTAACTATGAGTCAATCAAATCGATTTTGCATAGTGTTGTGTATGATTCTTTTAGTAAAGAAGATTTTATGGAGATTGGAAAAAAATGATTGTAGATTACAATCTTCAGGACAATGAATGGTTGAATGGACTTTATAATGAGAGACATCGTTGGGTACCTGTGTATGTGAAGGACACATTTTGGTGGGATGTCTACAACACAAAAAGTGAAAGCATGAATGCATTCTTTGATGGCTATGTTAACTCGAAGACAACCTTGAAGCAATTTATGGAACAATATGACAATGCTCTAAAGGATAAGGTTGAGAAAGAGTGCTTAGCAGATTTCAATTCCTTCAACACATTAATCCCTTGTGTGAGTGTTTATGGTATCGAGTGCCAATTTCAAAAAGTTTATACCAATGCAAAATTCAAAGAGTTCCAAGAGGAGGTGACTTGTGTCATGTATTATAATGCTTACTTTGAGAGGCAAGAAGGATCAATTTTAACTTTTTCTGTTGTTGAAACAAAAAAGTTAATGATAGAATGAAATACATACTTTTCGTTGTGTATTTCAATGAAGAAGATTTCGAAGTGAAATGTGCATGTCATTTGTTTGAGTTTAGAGGTATTTTGTGTCGACACATCCTTTCGTGCTTAATCATGTAAGAAAAACAAGAGTAAAGTGCCTTCTAAATATGTGTTCTCTCTTTGGAGGAAGGATTTGAAACGAAGGCACACATTAGTGAAAAGGTTATAATAATTATTTGCTAATATTGAAACTCAGCGGCTTGATAAGGTGTGCAATGCCTTTTATGAAGTTGCATGTGTGGGAGTAAATAGTGATGGTGATGTTATGAAAGTGATGAAATGGATTGATCACTTGAAAGTTGAGTTAAGTTGCCAAGAGATATCTAATCATTGTAGTGCAACATGTCCAATCATATCAAACATCTCAATGATTTCTCAAGAGCGGACCAAGGTGCTTGATCCTTTAGTAGTTCGTAGTAAAGGGCGTCCCCCATCAAAACGAAAGGAATCTAAAGTTGATCAAATTGTGAAGAAGTTAAGAAAAAGAAAAGAAGAATGTAGCAAGAAAGGCAAACAATGTGGAAGAAATGAGAAGGTAATACCCAAATATCAATTATATTTTATATATCTAAACAAGTATGCATTTGAAGGTAATACACGAATTTTTTTTTGTAGGTACAATACCAATATCAAGGACCGACTACTGCTTCACAAGATGAATTGTCATTACCTAGTGGTGAAATTTCTAAGTAGTTGAACTCAACATAGTTGTGCTCAATATGTATCAATTGCAACTTTTGGTGGTGTCATTTAAGAATAGGGTGTCATCTAAGTAGTTGAATTATAAGAAGAATGTACAAGAAGTCTTGGTAAAGGGATGTAAAGGGACTTGGGTTTTTTTGGCTTTGATCATACTTAGTAATGAAATGTAAAGTGAATTGCTATTTTTTGGGTTTGTTAAAGAGAACTTCAAAGTCCAAGCATACAACAATTGTAATTGGTCAAGTAAGAGATCAATGAAGTTATGAAATTTTATATCATGGTGTTCAATTTTATATTTCTATTTTGCTTTGCTACACTGACCTAATGGGGACACATGGTGGCACTTACACATTTTAGATGATTGCCTAAAAGCAAGGTTGAAAGTCATGAGTTTTACCCATTTATTGATTTAAGCATGGTTTAGCAAAGGAAAAAAGATTATATGATTTAGGATCATGAATTTATATGCTGCTATTGCTATATGATTTAGAATTTGGTTACATTTATAAATTGTATTCACTTAATTTTAAATCTTGTTACAAGGATAAAAAAGAGATCCAAGTAGGATATGCATTATCAAAATGGTCATTAATTATAACTCAAGTAGATTATGCATTGCTTCCAAAAAATGTTATGTGTGAACAAATGCTAATTTCAATAGACAAAGCAATGGTACATGTCATTCCTATTACAAAAAATCCCATGGTGGCTGCAAAATTCCATTACAAACTAACATTTCTTCCAAATACAACATAAGCCCCACATAATGGTCAAAATCATCCTACATGGTTAACACAAAATCCTATTACAAAAAGATACTACTTCCAAATACAAACCAATCTTGCATCAAAACCATCCTCTAACATGATGTACAATAGTCTTTTCTTCCATTTGTTTGATTTTATCCGGATGTCATCAATAGCCTCATTTGACTCAGTCACATTCTTTAGCTTACATATCCGGAGTCTTCCAATATAAGGGCAAGGGTCGTCCCAGTGATTGCTCCAAGCAACTACACTATTTTTCTGCATCAAACAGAATAAATGTGATGCAACTATTGTTGTGAATACTATAATACCAGTGATTGCTCCAAAGAATCGCACTATTTTGTACATTTGGTTAATTGATTCGATAATGTTATTTTTTGCATCTTCTCTCTATGTCCATTTTGGATGATATCTGCATTCCAAAATAATCAGACTAACTTGAGATTTGAACAAACAAATATATAAGTCCTCACAAGGATGAGAACATCTTTGAAATTTGGCATAAAAATTCAAGTTAAGTCCTCATAAGCATGTTGCCATGCATTCAAAATCAACCATCAAGAATGATTGAGATTGTTGTTAGAACAAAGGTATAAGACCCTCCAATTATTGTAGGAAATCAAGTTCCAAACAGTGTTTGCAGCAATGTATTATTTCAATAGCAGTGTTTGGAATTCCAGCTACACGCATGGCTAGCACAACAATAGTACAATCATATATGTCTTGTTTTGCTAGTGTAATAGCTTTATTTTTTTAATTTTGAAAACTATAAATATTTGTTAATAATAGCGAAGATTAATCACAAAGCAGGGGGAAGAAAAAAAATGGTCTGAGAAAGTTTTTGACTAGAGTAATTCAGGAAACAAAAACTAAGGATGACTATATTTATGAAGTTAAATGTGAAAATTTTCCTTGATCTTACTATATTTTGGTTTGAAAAATACAATACTCTCATTTGCTTGTTGCAAAACTAAAAAATGACACAAAATAAACATTACTGCTTGTGTTAACCATTGAATGATTGAAAATGTATTAAGTCATTCGAGTCAAGCACAATTATAAAGAAATTATTCACTAATTAAATCAAGAAAGGCCAGGATGTCTACAAGAACCAAGATCTTCTGCACTTTCCAATCATCACACAAGATAACATCATCTATGACCACAAAGTTACAATATTATTATAGCAACCAATCATCAAATATTATTACCTTCAGAGTTGAAAATAAGCTTCATAATCTACAGATTGTTTTACGATTATATTTTCTCTAATGAATACGTCTTTTAGTGATGTGATGTCTGCCATTATAATAAAACATCAGAATTCAGAGATGTGTGTGGTAAAGTAAAAGCTTAAGTGTATATATATAGTTTAGGTTGAAAATAAATCAAGGGCACGATTTAGATACTGGAGAAACAATTTTCTAAGAATTGATTGTGAAAAAGAAAATTGTTTGGATATTGTAAGGCAAAATCACTTTTAAAGTGTAAAATTGCTAAAAACATATACATAAAATATTCAGGAGCCCACTTGATATAATTGATATTAGGGATATTTTTTTTAGAAAAAAAAAGTGGGCCCCACCAGTCAGAGTTAATTTTGAGCTGGAGAAACTACATAATGTCACTCCTACTCAATTCTTGTTAATTTGCCAAAATTGCTTGTTAAAACAACGTTGGGTTGCTAAACATGATTCTGGACCATGGAGCCTCTAAAATAACTAAACAGGCTCAAATGTTTCAAGTTTTTTCCTCAAGCTCATCATCAACCAGAGAAAAATGAAAAATAATGAATTTATCTTGTGAAAACGCTAGTCCAAGAAAAAACCTGGATCTCTTGAGGCAATTCTCTATAATGATTTAGCTTGTTTCTCATGACCCTCAACAAGTCTCGAACACTATCAAATTTATATCTCCTGTAACGACCAATGTTAGTAATGAAAGCTGGTTCCATCTTTTCATCCCATTTTGCACCTAAAGCTACTGGAGCAATGCTTTCTAATGCCTTCAAAAGATCAGAATCAGACTCTCTATCTTCAAGTTCCACCCTATCACTAGCGTCGCGAAGAAATGAAAGTCTCATCTCAGAACTCCAAAAAAGAGGATGGTGCAATACTTCAATCGCCTTTGGCCTGACAATATTATTTCATGTTGATTCATCAGTTGATAATATAAGCATGGGTTAAGAAGAATATAATAGTTGAGAAATAGCAAAATTTGATTCTTCTCATTGAATGACAAACAATATATAACAACTGAATACCATACAACAAAGTCCAAAAGAAGAACTCAACTATATAGCATCAAAATTTGATTCTTCTCACTCATTCGAAGAATTTCATCAAAAGATTTTGTCCAATCAAAGCAAGTATACATTATTGATATTATGAAAGAAAACAACTATCTAACATCATCAAGAACTATCATAATAACAATTACATAATTTGGCCATAGTTTACAATAAAGATCAATGACATATCATCTACTTCCCAAACTGAAAGTTTACACGAAGAACAAAAGGAAAAACTGAGTTACCCCTGGCTGAGGTGATACGAATGGAGTTGGTAATCCAACCTATGATTCAAATCATATAATGCAAAATGCAAAGAATATGGCTTAGACGCAGGTAACAAGAAATGTATGAGTGAACTGCTTTGTTGGCGCGAAAACGGTGGATGAAGGTCGTTGGCGGGCGGGCGGGGGCGGTGGCGGAGGGTGGCGGTGCTCCTCTTGGGTGCTCAGTGACGACGATGGTGTCATTCTTTCCGATTCGGTTGTGTCGTTCTTTTCTTTGGGTGCTCTGCCTTGGGTTGATGGTGGATGACGACGATGGTACCGCTCTTCGTTTGGTTCGATTGCTCGCCAAGGTGTGTAAAAAGTGTGGCAAATCACATCCTATGTTGTGATGGGGGCCTTGTATGGGTAATATTTGTTCTCAGTTTTATGAGAATGGTTTAACGAGGGAAAGAATAGAGAAATGAGAAGGGATAAAAAAAGAGGAAAAATATAACCACGTGTATCGGGTTCCAAAAGTCGGGTTACGTTTCTGGTGCTACAACATTTCTCTTTAACTTTTATCCATCTTCTTTTCAAAAAATCTTTTAAGAAAAATGATGAAGGCCCACTCTATAAATTTACCTCTATATAATAAATTAATGTATATTATTTTAATATTAGTTTAATCTTTTAAGTTATTTTTTTCTAAGAATGACATGTGTCATTTTTATATATATATTCTTTTAAATTTCAAATTCAAATTATCTTTTTAATTAATTATACACATCTCTTTTATAATTTTAACAATTTCTATATTTACTTTTATCTAAATTAAAAAAATCATAAAATCCATGTGATACTTGCTAATATATTCACTCCCATAATATAAATATTAATATATTTTAATATAAAGCTTTCACCCATTGTAATATAAATATTTAAATATTATAATTAAAATAAATATGTACATGAACAAAAAAAAAATTTAAAATATAATTATCCAAAAACTTTTTAACAATAAATTGCATTCAAATAATTTTATATTTTATGTATAATTCTCAATTGCATGCTATATAGATAATGTACATTTGCATTCCTAAAAAAATGTATATTTTCAGATTTGAAATTTTTATTATTATAGAAAAATATATATCAAAATAAAATAATTATTCAATAAATATATAATTAATTTATCTTTCTAATAATAAAATGCACTACACTTCAATTAATCTTATCATATTTTCTAATATTTTCACCCTGTAAATACACTAAAAGCTAATTGAAGGTTTGGAGTTTTCGATTCACTGTTACAATTAATTTCTAAAGGCATATAGTGGGTGTAACTGAAAATATTGATTGACACATGTACCCAAAAAGAAATCTCTCTCCCCATATCTTACATTATAGCAGCAAGGAATGTTAAGAAAGGGATCAGTATAACAATTTTACATATATGAGGAGATTCCTCCGCCTTTCTGAAATAAAACTCTTCTCCTGCAAATGAATGCCATGCAATAACAACAACAATTCAATATGAGTGAAAAAACAAAGTCCCAATCAGTGCTTCACTATCTAAAACGATTAGGCAATAGCACAAAATCAGACAAAGGACATAAATAGCGTATCTTTGTGCCTTATAACAGTGCACATCTTGCTTTACCCTAAATGCCCAACTTGAATAAGGCAATATTAGTCACAAAAAGCGTAATCCATCAGCAAATATAATTAATTTTTTTCTAATTAATTAATGGAGTCGAATTTAGCACATGCACCTAAACTTGAGATTGAAATCATAAAATCTCAAAAAAAGAAGAAGAAAAAATCTACTATGATCGTTATTTAGATAATATGAAGATAGAAACCTTAAAGAGGTGGATGGAATAAAAGAAACATATAGAATAGAAGAAATGGCAGGAGCACTAGGAGCATCCAGAAAAATGCGATGGCCTATATTATGGAAGTTATGATATACGGATATAAGTATGAGTATTGAATGTGACATGGATATAATATAAAAATATGATATTTATTAAAAAATTAAATTAACATTTATCAAATATTAGAATATCTGATACGAATATGAACATGATACAAATATGTCAGATATTATAAAATATTCGTACTTCATAGTGGGAATTGATTTTTTTTTTTCAAATTTTACGTGAAAGGAGCTGTGAGAGCTTGAAAGAAGGCACTGCAACGGCCAGTTTGAAGCCCTTGAGAGCTTAAGCGGTGAGCGTTGAGGAGGCACAATAAAGAGCATCAAGAAGGCTCTTGAACTGGGACTTCTAAACTCCTTATTTCTTTTTCTCGATGATGCTAGGACACTGTCTCACCCTCGAAGTAAATCAAGGAAGCAAGGTCAAGATGCATATCATTTAAGATTAGTGAAAAGAGAATGAAATGAGATCAAGCGAGAATGAAATGAGATCAAGCAGTTATTTTCAAACCATCAAATGCTAATTTCCTTAGAGAGATAGAAATAAAAAATGATTTCAAACCTTTTGATACTCCACCACCAGCCATGACTATTCATTAAAGAGTAATGGAGAATTAAAAAAAATATAATTAAGAGATGTACATGAGAAATCGGAAATAATAAAAATATACTTAAAATAAATTTAAATTAGATTAATTAAAAAATTTAAAATTAAAATAAAAAGACATGTGACAAGTGAGTAGAAAGTAAATGTTAGATGAGTGAAAATTTTAGTAGCTAAAATTATTAATGATGAGTGGTGGTAACTATAAAAAATATTTAAGAGAGTTGTATGGAAAAAATAAAACAATAAATGAAGAATTATTGGAAATTTAAATTAAGGTAATTAAAAAATTTCATAAATAAAAATTTTAAATATAATTACGAAAGTAACCTCTATTTAAGAGGAAAAGTAAATCTTAAATAAGTCTAGAGTAACACTACAAAATTCTTCTTTATATATATAAAAGATTTGTCATCTCATTCGTAAACTAATTCGGAAAAGATATGTTTGTAACAATAAGCATTCCTCTAATTTTTTCTTTAAAAATAACAGCTGGAACCGAAAAGAAAATATCAAAGAATTGAGAACATTGTTGTAAGATAAAGTATCGTTGAATTATAATTTTAGTCTCTATAATTATTTTTTTAAAGTAGTTCTCATATTATAAATGTTTTTAAAATAATTTTTATTTGTCAACTTTGATTATAATAACATTATAATATTTTCAATGAACTAATTTAATAAGTTCTTTATTGTTTAATAAATACTCTTTGAGATATTTCGTTTTTTTTTTTTAAAATACACAACATATGTTGCTTTATTCTAATAAGTATTCTTTACTTTTTAGTAAATATTCATTTGATTATTAAGTGTTTATTTAAATATTTTTTTAATAAAATATATAAATTGACGGTGTTATAAAAAATTTAATAATTTAAAATTATTTTAAAAATATTTATAAATATAAAGATTAATTTAAAATATATATATAAAGAAATAAATTGAAAATAAAAAACAAAATTACAATTTAACCTAAAAGTATTTCACAAAACCAAAATACACTATATGTGTTTCTTCGTTTTAATAAATATTTATTTGATTATTAGACATTTATTTAGATATTTTTTTTATAAAACGTAAAAATTGATAGTATTATAAGAAAGTGAATAGCTAAAATTTATTTTAAAAATATTTATAAGTGTAAAGAATAATTTAAAAAATATATATAATTAAATTAAAAAATTTAAAAAACCAAAATTACAATTTAACCCAAAAGTATTGATTAGTTGAAACGAAAAGTTTGAAAAAAATGAAAAAGGAAAATTGGTGGAAACGCGGTGAGTTTGATTGTTATGATTTTTGAAAAATTTGGTCCCATTGGCATTCATTGAGGAACCCTTGGATTGTTTGTTTAGCGAGAGAAATGGCAGAAGCAAGTGCCCTACGCAGGTCTGTCGTTCTTCTTTCTCCACCCAATTCCAACGCCATAGCTTGCCATGTATTCTATTCTTCTATCTCTCTGACGACGCCGTTCCGTTCTGTGTTTCAGTCGAATCGAGGAGATTCAGAAGCTTTGCAATGATGATGAATTAAACCCTTTAGATGCTCAGATTTTACTACAGGACATTGCCCTTCACGTCGAGGTATTCTTAATTGTCTTCTCACTCTCACTCTCACTCCATCAATTCGCTTTTTCTTAATTCTCTTTCAAATTTCAATCACACAGAACACTGTGCACCAGACTGTCTCCGAAGTCTCCGATGTCGCTTTTTTAGGGACTCAAGATTTCGGTAATTCCTTTCTTATCTTATGCAATGCAATGCATTGCAGTGTATCTTGTTCTTGTGGGAATTTTAATTTTAATTTTATTTAATTTAATTTTTATTGCTCCATTTTTAAACAGATGCTTACCTAGAGCACTTGAAAGAGGAACTTAACAAGGTTAATGCTGAATCCACCCATGTAGCACACGAGATTGAGCTTCTCACCAAAACCCATCAGGATGGTGAGCGAGTCACACTCACACCTTTTTATTCTTATCATTCTTGTCTATTACACCACCATCATGGATCATTCCATCAAATTATTATTATTCTCCCTTTCTCCAGATCGTATTCTCTTGGAGGCCAAACTTGAAGAAATCAAATGTTCTTTAGATTATATTACATCCAAGGTTGGTACTTGCTACTTGGTTCTCTTTTAAGAAGCAACTGATTGTGTTTTATACTTCACTCACTCAAAAAATGGGAGAAATTCTAGCATGCTCTTGGAGCACAATAAATGCATGCTCCAGGAAAGATCTCCACCATTGATTTTAAACAAACAAACATAAATTTTTAAGTTACTAATTTAAAAGTAATGGTAGAGATCTATCATGGAGCATGCATTTATTATGCTTTAGGAGCATGAAATAAATTCTCCTCAAATGGAGCCCTAGTGTGAGTTAATTATATTGAATTAAGTAACCTTCCCTTTGGCTAATGAGGTGTATCGGATTTTCCATGTAGTAATCATATTTTAACATTAGTGCCTTCTAATAATTATAGGATCAGAAGACAGCCCAGGCTAGTGAAGGTATTAATTGCCCTATTCTGGCAGATGATTATTCGACTTTGACCATTGTGAATCAAGACAAGAATTTAGAGGTGTTGTTGACTAAGCCACACTACTTGCTTTCCATTTTCTTCTTGGGCATTGAATTAGTTTCAAAGATGTGGAGACTAATTATTCTGTGATAATGTGATCCTTTTTCTGGTTCTTTCACAGCAAATTATTTTGGTGATTCTTAACCATACCTTTTATATTAATAGTGTACTTTTGTTGTACTTTTTTCTTTCCTATGTTGCAGGAATTAGAACTTGAAAATAAGATTGATGAAATGAAGTCAATTCTAAAGTCTTTGCAGGATCTTCAGTGTAAGGTCAAATGGTAAGTTCAGCTACTCTCACTTACACTTCAAATATTTATCTGTAGTGTACTATGGCTTACTTATCTTGTTCCTTTGTTTAGGTTTGATGCTGTAGATCAGATTGAGGATGCATTGACGGGTCTAAAAGTGCTTGCATTTGATGAGAATTGCATTAGGTTGTCAATGCGGACTTACTTGCCAAAATTAGAGGGCCTTTCATACCTAGAGAGAGTTGAAGATACCATTGATGTAGCTGAGCTGAATCATGAGTTATTAATTGAAGTTTTTGAGGGGACTATGAAGTTAAAGAATATTCAGGTATCAAAATAAATCATTATTTCTTAATTTGATTTGTTTGTGAGGATCATTGTTCAATAAATTTAACAATCGGGTTCAGCACTGATGTGGAAACATACTAGTATGAACCGAAAAATCTGTTAGCCAAAAGTAACAATTTGAATGTCACCGTTTAGATAAACTCTTTAGAAATCACGAGAGGCTTTCATGTCATCAAATAACCTATGCTTTGAAATTGTTTCTTGTGTTATTTTGAAGTGGTTGTGCTTTGGTGTTTTGAAGCGGATAATGCCCAAGGAACACAGGCTTAATCATTCAAGAAATAATGATTTCTGGTTTAATTTTGGTAGTGAACTTTATTCTAATATTCCATTGGCTTTATAGTTATTGTTCTGTCCTGATGCTCTTGGGTTGTTTGGGCCAAAACTAGCTTCTTGCTAAGTAGTCTTTGAGCTTGAAGGTCTTGGAAACGGGGGTTGAATACTTGCAAAGACACTCCAACGCTCAAGTCAGTGTGGTGTGCTAGGTTTTGGTATGAGCGGTAAAAGATGCTTACCAACATCCTTAATATTGTTATTTATAGTGAGAATCTTTTTGGCAGTTAGGAGTGTGCAGGAAAGTTTGTGTCCTAAAGGGACCTAGGCTGTAGCCCCACTTAGGCATACTTGTTGGTCTTTCACTGGTCCAGCTTGTTAAGGTTTAGATGGTGACTAATTTATTTATTTTTTCTTTTAGTGTCTTCATTCTTCAACTTTTATACCTATGATGATTTATTGTTGTTTTTGGTGTTTTTATTTAGGTTTTTCCAAATGATATATATGTGAATGACATTGTTGATACTGCCAAGTCTGTCAGGTTTGTCATGTCCTATTTTTTCCTGTTAGGTTTTCTCAGTCTCTTACCATCCATTCCTTATGGCTATAACTCATACTTCTGGACTATCATTTACAATGCAGTAAGTCCTCATTGCAGTGGTTTATAAGAAAAGTGCAAGATAGAATTATACTAAGCACACTTAGGGGCCTTGTGGTAAAGGATGCTAATAAATCAAGGTGAGACTGTTATATAGTCCTTTGGTTTTGATGTTCTTAAATTTGGATTATGATTTAGTGTTCTGCTCACCATTTTATGTCCCTGTGTAGATATTCGCTTGAACACTTGGACAAAGATGAGATTATAGTAGCTCATATGGCTGGAGGAATTGACGCATACATAAAGTTGTCTCATGGTTGGCCAATATTTGGTTCTCCATTGAAGCTGATATCTGTCAAGGGATCGGATAATTTGAAGAGAACTTCCCTAAGTTTTCATTGCAAAGTTCAGGTGAGAGAATTTCACACTGTGTTAGCTATAAAATTTCTTTGTAATTATTCTTCCTTATGGATGTGTAGAAGCATTCTCTATGTGGTGTCAAAGTTTTCACCCCCAAAATATTCCTACTTAATCATTTGCTGAACCTATTGAAATTCCGGAATAGCTTAGCCCTTCATGTATTTTTCATTTCTTTTTTATTATAACTTGAAAATTACTTCAGTGACTTAGCCAATATGTTAGTGTCTATGCTGTTATTTGTCCTGAAAAGTGTCTATATAATAGTACTTCAAGATGTGTTAAAGGTACTATTGCTATAGGGGCCAGGGTTGGGTTTGAGTTTATCAAATTTTTGAAGGGGTTCAAGCCTGAACTTAAATACAACCCACCTACGTTCAAATCCACTTGTTCTGGAGAAAAGAAATGAACTCAATATAAGTTTTTGAAGCAGAAATTTCCTCCAAATTTTTGTATTATGTTACTATCTTTTTATTCCTTGCAATCACACCATATTGGTAGATTTATATTTGATCATATTTAATAACTTTGCAGTTGTACTGATTTCTTGTACCAATATTACATGGAATATGTACTTTTATTGTCAACATGTGAAGTGTTTGCACTAGTGATGCAAACCGTAGTGGAAGAATGAGGATAATTAAAAAGAATACATTCTAGGATAGTGGAATAACCTATGGACTTTTAGAAATTAGGTATGTGTAATTGGCTAATTACTAATTACATGTTCCGAAGTCATATTTGGTGCCTTATGTTCTAAACTTTAAAATAAATGGAGATTGGTGGAAATACGAACTTTATTTTGCAATGTGAAAATAGGAACCTTAAAGTACTCAGCCAGTCAGCCTGCTCTTACGGTGAGTGCCATTGATGTTTCACTTATTAGTATTACTAAAGAAACCCCCAAATAGGTGACTCTCTCCTAGAAGTATCTGTAGTGCATTGCAATTTAATGAGGTTCTGTTCAGACATTATGAATAACGCAAAATTTTGATGTCAACAATGTGTCAAGAATATGATAATTGGTCAAATATATGGGCACTGGTTGGACAAGGCAGCTATAAAGTACAAACTAGAAACAATTTTCTCCCAGGAGTTTACAAGATGGTACTTGAATACTTAAATCACTGTCAAATTCCTAGTCTGTCATGTGACTCTTTTGCATTCTAGTGTTATTCTGATTATGATCTAATTGACTATAAATGATTGGAAGATTTCCGTGCTGACTTTGTTTCTTTTGTTTATTTTTCTTGGGACGGGGGATTGATTTTTCAGAAGTTGGCTAACTCTTTAGATACTCATATTCGGCAAAATATATCGAGCTTCGTTGATGCAGTTGAAAAAGTACTTATAGAACAGTTGCAGCTTGATCTTCAAGTCGGTGATAGTTCAGCCTAAGGATAATCTCATATCTGTATGCTCATTGTAGATACCCCTAGAATCTCTGTATGTGATTGAAATTCTGTATCACGTGCTCAAACTCCTTTTCTACTTGGTGAAGCAAATTTTATAAATGTTTTGGTAAAGATGATTACTTTGCTTCATTTTAGACTGGAAGATTACATGCTAAATAGGTATATTTGACATTTGAATGGTCTTGATCAGTTAATCAGATAGTGTTGGAGTTGAAAATTTTAAATAAGTAATTCTCTATATCGTAATATCCTAACAAATCCGGAGAAATTCATGTTTTTAAAGTGGCAAAATATGTCAATGATTGAAAACTCATCACTTTCCATTTTGTGTGCGCACATACGTGATAGCCTGATAGGTATTTACTTAATTTCTTGATTTTTTTTTACGAGAATTTCTTGATATTATATCTGTTAGTTATAAAAACTACATCTATAATTGCGACATTGATATAATATATAGATATTTTTTGGTAAATCGTTCAATATCCGATTACAAATTCGATATGGAACGGTACATTAAGCAATATCATTACAAACATGAATACAAAAATGAACATTATTCAAGTGCTCAACGAAAGCATGTGACGATTTAATCCCAAAAAGAAAAAAAAAAAAAGAGAAAAATAACATATGTGAATTTTGTCACGGAACCTAGCAAATTTAGGCAATCAGACTGCAACACTGTGGAGCACAAGGGTCTCAACAGTGAGGCCAGGTCCAAAACCGAATAGCACACCCCATTCAAGCCCCTCGCCTGTTGTGGCAAGTCCGTCTTCTTTAGACTTCCTCCTCATTTGGTCCAAGATGAATAACACACATGCACTTGACATGTTACCATATTCACTAAGCACATGTCGAGTGGCCTGCATTTTTTCAGGTTTCAATCCTAATTTGGCCTCAACTTGGTCTAGAATTGCAGGCCCACCAGGATGTGCAATCCAAAAGATGGAGTTATAATCAGAGATGCCTATGGGTTGAAAGGCTTCAACCAAAGCTTTCTCAATGTTCTTTGAGATGAGGCCAGGAACATCCTTGAGGAGATGGAATGTGAGCCCAACTTCACGAAGGTGACCATCAATGGCCCCTTCACTATCTGGGAGGATTGTTTGTGCAGTCCATACCAATTCAAACAAAGGCTTCTCAACCCCTTGTATGGGGTCTGAACCAACAATCACAGCAGCTGCACCATCTCCAAACAGTGCTTGCCCCACAAGGCTATCAAGATGGGTATCACTTGGGCCACGGAAAGTGACTGCAGTGATTTCTGAACAAACCACTAGCACACGTGCACTTTTGTTGTTTTCAGCCAAGTCTTTTGCCAAACGGAGCACCGTGCCACCAGCAAAACAGCCTTGTTGGTACATCATGTAACGCTTCACATATGGGCGAAGGCCTAATAGCTTAGTGAGCTGGTAGTCAGCACCAGGCATGTCCACACCACTTGTGGTGCAAAATATGAGGTGGGTAATCTTGGACTTGGGCTGGCCCCATTCCTTGATGGCCTTTGTTGCTGCCTCTTTTCCTAACTTTGGTACTTCCACAACCACCATGTCTTGCCTTGCATCCAATGAAGGTGCCATATACTCACATATATTGGGATTCTCCTTCAGGATCTCTTCCGTCAAGTGCATGTATCGCTTCTTAATCATTGACTTTTCACCTGAAAAATAATATGCAGTTTCGTCTTAGTGTTTTGTGCATGCTAATTGCTATGATCAGAATCAAGGACCAAAACTAATTAAACAACATAAAAGCACATTAAATAAAAATAGAAGCAAATGAAGATGTGTGAGATATAATCTTACACATGCGCTTGAATTTTTCTTTGAGCTCCGTCTTGTGCTCACTGTTTGTGATACGGAAATAGTAGTCAGGGTAGGCACTCTGCTCCACGCAGTTTGGAGGAGTTGCAGTGCCAATTGCCAAGACCGTGGCAGGGCCTTCTGCTCTTTGTGCCTTGCGGATCTCATCAACACTCACCATCTTCTTCTCTAAAGTTGCAACAAAGAACAAAATGTGAGTGGTACGTTATCAAGGGAATGGAATGGTTGGTGCTTAGCACGACACGATGTAGCTAAGCTAGCAAAGCAAAGCAACTGCTTAAAATATATGATGGGGTGTGTTACAAACTGGTCCCGAAGAGAGTGTATATATAGGTTTGCAGAAGAAAAGGGAAGAGAAAGCGTGGGTAGATGGAGATCACATGCTTTAACGGACCAAGACTCTTAACAATAATTGAAAATAAGAACAATTGAACAAGCAGGCTTTGCAGTGGGCAATAGCCAATAACATTGGAGGTAGGTGAGTTTATTTCCAATCTCAACCTCCGCGTGACTACATTGACTGAAGACTGTTACTTACCAAACTATATATTATATGTAGAATATCTTATTAGAAATTTGAACGGTCAACATATTGCAGCTACGGTATTAAAATAAGGAGAACGAAAACGATGATTGCACCCAAGATCACATATATTTTTACGATAATTAATAATGTATAAAATTTTAATTAATAACATATATCATGTTATTAGCAGAATTTGATTACTAATATTAGTAATTTATTAGTTCTGTTAATCAGATAATACTTGTTAATTAAAAATTTATACATTGTTAAGTTATGTAAAATGATACACAATTTTTGTGGTATGAATAACAAAACTTGAAGGCGATCCACCATTGCGTACATATGATTTTTACTAATTTTATGGGTTCCATATCATATCCAATGGTTATTATGTTCCTGGAAGGATCAGACCAGGAACATAGAAGACTTTCTCTAAAATAAGACTGACAGGAAACAGATGGAAACGAGGAGATATCTGGCTTGGTCACGGATAATTCTACAAGGGCTCTGCTATGAAAGGCTACAGCCTTAAATTTTAAACTATACAAACTTTAAAATTTAAAAGAAAAATGAAATTCATAGAAAAAGTCCATCCTACAATACATTTCAAAACAAAAATCTGATTAATGATGTATAAATTTATAATTAATTACTTATATTAATTAGTTAATAAATAAATTTAAATTTTAAATTTTTATAAATTTACTCATTAATCAACTAATATATATAATTAATTATAAATTTATATATCATTTGATATTAAAAATGATGTTAAAAAGTAATATAAGATGATATTTTTTCATTTCAAAATCTGTGTTGTATACTTGTATTGAAATTTGATATCATCCTTAAGCTTCTTTAATTACGTTTGACCTTATTATTTGTCTTAGTCTCTTATTGTAGGTGCATCAGTGCATGTGATTATTTGGGTTAAATTGTAAAAAGTATTTAAAACTTTTATTTTTCACAACAAATTACTAAATTTGTAAACTTGATTCAAAAAGCCACTAAATAGTGGTTAATGTAAAACTAAATTTTGAAATGCAATGAAAGTGGTATAATATCACCAAAAGTAGAAATTATAACTGACAAGTTGGTATGCTTGATTCTTACCAAAGATTGTGATCCATAATTTGCGGTTATAGGCTCCTACTATAATAGTTGAACAAACCATAGTTACGCAGCAAGGTTATTTAGGAGAAAGCAATTAAAAATGAATGGCGCTTGTCTCCCATTTCTCTTTCCTAGCAAGTGGCAATACCACGTGTTCTGTAATTCCATGTACATATAACTTAGCACATGGATATTTTTTTATCTTAAATCATTGTCCACATTATGAATGAATATTGGCCAATGGTAAGATCACCCACGAATTTGTGAAAGATACATCCATGTACATGAATTTGTGTCACTGGATTGACACTTTTTTTTTTTATGATTTACGATGAAAATCTAACCCAAGTGCCTTCGCTCTTGTTGTGGAGATGCGTTTAAATTTGTTGCATGTCGAAGACCGCATGTGCTATGGTGTAATGAACTATGACCAGTTCATTAGTTTTTTAGTTAAATTGGCCTATCCAATCTGATTTCTTCTAACATTTCAATCTCAACAGTTTCATATCTTATACCTCGTTTGTTAAAAAATGTAAAGTACTTTTATATTATTTCTCTAATTTAATATCACGTTCAACTTTGATTAATCAAATTCCATTTTACATTATTTTGATGTGAATTTAGAGAGTACCTGAAATAGACACGTATTAATAGTTAAAGGTAGATTCCTCCGTGGCATACTGAAATGGTGTGGTGCGAGGGGGAAAAGTACTGCAAAAATACATTCGGTATTTCAAGTTAGACCGTGCTCAATGAAGACAGTCTGTATATTAAAGGAGATACATATCTTTGAGACCTGACTTAGCATTTTTAGGAGCGTCTTAGGATGAATGCAATTTATATTAAATGCAGTTATTTAAAATTAGAATCCGTTAGGAATTGTGATTCCTTTTAACTAATTTTCCTATTCATGTAGAATATAATTAGCTTTCATATCTATCAAGGATGCTTGAGAGATTTATGCCTAATAAATAGGTTAATATACTCACCAAGATAGCGCGTAGTAATATCTGAGTATTATTCTGGTGGACCGAATTGTTCCTGACTGATAACCCAAAATCTCAGTTCAGAACAGTTGCCCCCAGCTTGACGCTTAGATGAGACAGCTAAGTGTCAAGGTATCCATGTTTAGTAGGAGCACACGACACACAGTGAACAAAGGGATCCAAGTCAGACTTAATTCTGGATCTCACAATGTTTTCGATATGTCGAGGTTCATGATATATCTAGTATTCTTCCAGGGTTTACGTGTAAGGCCAGAGTTCGAGTCGGATTGCTCTGCTTACTTTGTCATTTCGCCGTTCGAGGTGAGTCATTCGTTGCCCCCATGTGTTCGGGGGGTCTCAACCATACGTTGAGTGAATTCTTGCCGGGGTGTCAACGGCGGACTCTGGTCTGGTATGTGTCGGATTGACCCGTGGGATAAGATCCTGGATCATGGTCCAGAACAATTGCCCCTAACTCGGCATTTGGCCAGTATAGCAAAGTAGCAAGTCTCGATGCCCCTGGGCAATGGAATTCATGCTTTACTTGAAGTCGTAATCTGTGCTTCTCCGTTGAACTATGAGCTCTAATCTGGAGGCGTTTGCACCGTAGTCTGGACAGGGTCCGTGCATAAATTGACCACAAGTGGCTGGGTTCGGCAGAATGAGCCAGAGTTGTTATTGTGTTTACTTCTTTTCCCATGGTCTGTATTGGGTCCAACACTCATTGTGTTACTTTTCACAATCATTTTATGAACTTGAAAATATTTCCAATCGAGGGGAAACTATGGTTCGGGGTCCATTACCATTCGCTTTGGTATTTAAGATCCCTTGTGACTTTGGTTTAGAAATCTTGTCCGGGGCCCATTACCATTCGCTTTGGTATTTAGAATCCCTCGTGACTTTGATTTAATTGAAGCTTTGTCTGGGGTCTGTCACCAATTATTTGGGCGTTTAGGATCCCATTTGACCTTGGCATAAGTGAAACGTTGTCCGGGGTCCGTCACCAACTATTGGGATATTTAGGATCCCTCTTAGGACTTAAGCATAAAAGAAACCTTGTCTCGGGTCCGTCACTAAAAGTTTGGGTGTTTAGGATCTCACGTGACTTTAGTTTAAATGATCCTTATTAGGGTCTTTTATGTTTATGGTTTAGTGCATGAATTTTTCCAAGACTTAGGATTTTTCCACTGCATGACCTGTTTAACGTAAGACAACTCTCAGTGGGTACCGTAATGGCTTATGCACGGGTTTCACTATCCATGCTGCCAATAACCATGTGATGGTTTTAGCCAAGTGTCGAGGTTTTGCGACTCGCGACCAACTCGCTAAGAAGGGTTTGGTGGGTTGCCCTCTTAACATGGAATGTAAGGCACTCCTTGATCCCATTGGGAATGGGCTCCTAAGATTACTCAAGGAGGAGTCTGGCTTAAGGGCCTTTTATCTTCGAAATTTGGCTCCCATCAGGAACAGGCTTAGTGGACACTCTCCTAACTGTCTATAGCCTTGAGGGTCCTTCGAGACTTGATTAAGAATACGCTTAACCTCTATAAACCTGGTTGCTTTTTGGGTTAAGGTTAGGCTCACATGGACATGGGTTAAGGTCAGGCTCACATGGGCACGGGTTAAGGTCAGGCTCATATGGGCACGAGTTAAGACCCTTGAATGCGTTACTTGCCCCAAGAGGGTGGTCAAGTGGATTCCCCTATTTGGCCGTCATGTATAGCTGATCTTCTTCGGACCTTGTACTTCTCAGATCTCGCTAAAGTGTGGCAACATTATGGGTTGTGTCGAGAAAAAGTACCCGTGGACTTGAGGTCTTCTGATGGAACAAGTGAACTTGCTTTGGACTTTGTGAGAAGGCCATCTGTATTTATTGTGTGGGACGATCTATTGTCTCTCAAGGCTAACTTTTTTTTTTCTTCTGGGAGATCAGCCTTGCATCCTATTTAATAGATAAATGATGATAGATGAAAGTGGAGTCCAGCCCAGGCATATCGAAGGACGTCCATGCAAAGAGGTCTTTGTTTTTCTGCAAGAGCTCCATAAGTTGGCGTATCTCATGTTCTTCCACATTTGCGCCTATTTTGGTGACTTGGTTGGACTAGACGTACGTGCTCTTGCTTTCCTGGGAGCCCTACGGATTTTGAGGTTATCATTATAACACTTACGTGTTGCGATCTGATCGCCCTTGACTGTGATCACCTCATTATTTTTGTTAAGAAATTTCATGGCCAGTTGAGCTGTGGGCACTATAGTGGCAATACCGTTCAGGGTAGGTCACCCCATAATAATGTTGTAAGCAGACAGGCAGTACACAGTCAAAAATCTGACTTTGACTATTTTGTAGGCCTTATTGTCCCCGAGGGTCAGGAATATTTCAAAATAGTCCACCAGGGTGACTTTCTCTCTAGAGAACTCAGTGAGATCACCCTCATAGGGGGTTAAGGCGGACATGGGAAACTCCAATTTTTTGAAAGTGTCCATGAACATTATGTCTATAGAGTTAACTTGGTCTACAAAAATACGCCAGACTTCAGCGCTAGATATTATTTTGGAGATGACGAGTGGATCATCGTAATCCCAGACGATATCACCGTAGTCTTTAATGGTAAAAGAGATCAGTGGTTCTTCCCTATCATTAACACGAGGCCTGCATGTAAATCTAGAAATGCTCAATACCGTAGTCTATAGCGCTTTTTTTAGGAAATTACTGGATGAACCTCCTCCTGTAAATCCTCTAGAGATAGTACTGACCAACCGATCTGTTCTTTTGGCCCCATTCTAAGTATCCCAGTTCCAATCCTATCAGTTATCAGCGTCACGACGCAGTGGAGTTCAGGATTTTCTGACAGGGTTGCGTGTCCTCCTCCTTTATCATGGGGTTGGACTTTGTCGGGGGCTACAGCTATGTCTTCACTATCTCCATCTTCTGGGGTTGTCATTGTTTCGGATCTCGGTAATATACTTCTAAAGTCGTCCTTCCTTAATTAAGGACTCAATAACGTCTCGGAGCTGATAACATTCTTTTGTTTTGTAGCCATAGCTTTTGTGCCACTTGCAGTACTTAGAGTGGTCCTTCACCTTTTTCATAGGAGAAGCCTTTGGTTATTCCAGAACTCAGTCTGAAGCACCTCTTTGAGAATCATTTCCCTTGGGGTGTTTAGAAGAATGTAGTCAGAGTACTTAGGCCGGTATACTTTGCCTTTAGAGGAGCTTTGATGCTGGTTAGAGTTCTAGTTATTTTTCTAGCGAGTGAGCTCACCTTTTTCCAGACTCTCTTTAGCCTTAGTGACTTCTTCTAATTTGATATATTTCTGAGGGCGCAAGTAAAGTTCGTCCAAAGTCTCAGGATTTCTTTTTGCCAAAGATCGGAAGAAGTTTGAATAAGTTCGGAGCCCGCTCTGGACGTAATGAAGGGCAATCCTATCATCCAGGCTTTCTATATAAACACAAGCATCGCTGAACCTCTTGATGTATTCACGAATGGGCTCATTGCTCCCTTGGCGAATTCCAGAAAGAGAATCAACCAACTTGGGTCGCTCTTTGGTGGTAGTATAATGTAATGGGAAGCGTTGGGTGAGATCATTCCATCCGGTGACAGATTTCGCTTGTAAAGTTACGAACTAGCGAAGTGCGCCCTTCTTTAAAGAGAGGGGGAAGACATGACACGACAACTCTGAGGATCCCCATGGAACTGCATAGACTGGGTGTAGGCATCTAAGTGTTCCTGAAGGTCTGTTGTCCCATCATAGGGCTCCAAGTTAGAAGGAAACTTGAAGTTTCTTAGGATTCTATATGCCATTAATTCATCTAAGAAGGGTTGTTGTTGACCGGCAGAGGTCAGAGTGTTGTTTCCAACAACGTTACTGGCTTCTTCATGTTGCGGCCTTCTCTAGTTGTGAGCTGCATTCTGCCTTCCGTTATCATTCTCTTCGTGCACAAATCTCTCAAGATTTCCTAACCGACGGCGCTGGTCATCCAATTGACATCATTGGTCGTTGATCAGTGCTGTTTGTTAGCGCACCAGTTCTTGAAGGCAGATTCTCGTCATTTCAGACTAGATAACCTCCTCATAGTGGGACTCGTGATCTGTGTCGTTATTCGAGGGCCCTAGGCGAGCATGCATTGGGATTCTGGGCCGTTGAACAACATTGTTAGCTCTTTCACCATGGAACACGAGTTTCTCTCGAATGAGGACTCTTTGTGAGGGGTGAGTGTTCTCGGTAGAACGCAAAGTCTCATGCCCTTCATTAAGAGTCTCAATGATAACTGCCCGACCCTTAGCAATGGAGGTTTTAGCATGCGCTAGTGGTGTGACAAGTTGAGGATCACATTACGCCGCTGCGCCCTGTCCTTGACCAGGGGCAGCGTGTGCAACACCTTTTTTCTTGAACGCTGTCTTGTGCTCACCATGGTTGAATGAGAATAGAAGTTTATCGTTTCCCACAGACGGCGTTAATGTTTTGATGTGAATTCATAAGGGTACTTGAAATAGGCACGTACTGATTGTTGAATGAATATTGGTCAATGGTAAGATCACCCACGAATTTGTGAAAGATACATCCATGTATGTACATGAATTTGCGTCATTGGATTGACACTTTTTTTTTATGATTTACGATGAAAATCTAACCCAAGTGCCTTTGCTGGTGTTGTGGACATGTGTTTAAATTTGTTGCATGTCGAAGACCGTATATGCTATGGTGTAATGAACTATGACCAGTTCATTAGTTTTTCAGTTGAATTGGCCTATCCAATCTGATTTTTTCTAACACTTCAATCTCAACAGTTTCATATCTTATACCTCGTTCATTAAAAAATGTAAAGTACTTTTATATTATTTCTCTAGTTTAATATCATGTTCAACTTTGATTAATCAAATTTCATTTCACATTGTTCTGATGTGAATTTAGAGGGGTACTTGAAATAGGCACATATTGATGGTTGAAGGTGGACTTCTCCGTGGCACAGCTGCAGCAGCGGTGGTGCAATGGGGTGGGTACTTGTAAAAGACACTCTGACGCTCAAGTTAGACCGTGTTCAATGAAGGCAATTTGTATATTAAAGGAGATGCATACCTTTGAGACCTGACTTAGCATGTTTAGGAGCATCTTAGGATGAGTGCAATTTGTATTAAATACAGTTATTTAGAATTAGAATCTGTTAAGGATTGTGATCCCTTTTAACTAATTTCTCCATTTATGTGTGATATAATTAGTTTTTATATCTGTTGAGAGAGAGAGAAAGTGAGAGACATATGAGAAAATAGTATGTTTCAACTACACAACGGAGGCTGAATATATACTCAATAAGTAATAAATAATCACACAATTTACATGATGTGGGACTAACTAATTACACCTAATTATATTTATATACAGTTTCCAATACTCCCCCTCAAGCTGGAGCATATAAGTCATATGCACCAAGCTTGTTACAAATATAGTTTACTCGAGGACCTCTCAAAGACTTAGTAAAAACATCTGCCAATTGATCATTTGATTTGACAAAGCTAGTGGTGATGTCTCCAGACAAGATCTTCTCTCTAATAAAGTGACAGTCTATTTCAATGTGTTTGGTCCTCTCATGAAACATTGGATTAGAAGCAATATGCAGTGCAGCTTGGTTATCACAAATAAGAGTTATTTGCATAACGTTTCCAAACTAAAGTTCTTTAAGAAGCTGTTTTAACTGAATGAGTTCACAAGTGGCTGAGGCCATGGCACGATATTCTGCTTTGGCACTTGATCATGCAACTACATTTTGTTTCTTACTCTTCCAAGATATCAGATTACCCCCAATGGATACACAATAACCAGAAGTTGATCTCTTATCGGTAGGAAGGCATCCGAGTATCCAACAACGAGGATTGCATCTCAATGTCCTTCACAAGGTGAGTTTAGAAATTGGCTTACTACACTCACTGCAAAGGAGATATCTGGACGGGTAACAGTAAGATAGTTAAGTTTTCCAACCAATCGTCTATATCTTCCTGGGTCTGAAAATGGCTTCCCCTGATCCGGTAAAAGTTTAACATTGGGATCCATAGGAGTGTCAATTGACTTTGCATTCAATAGACCTGTTTCTTCAAGAATATCCATAGCATACTTCCTTTGTGAGATAACTATGTCATCCTTGGACTGTGCCACTTCAATTCCCAAGAAATAACGAAGTTTGCCAAGATCTTTGGTCTGAAAATGATGACAGAGATGTTGTTTTATCTGAGTTATACCTTGGTGATCGCTGCCTGTGATAACAATGTCGTCTACATACACAATCAAATAGATACAACCTCGGATTGTATGGCGATAAAAGACAGAGTGGTCAGCTTCATCATGAGTCATACCAAACTATTTGAACAAGATCTTGAATCTGGACCAAGCGAGGGGATTGTTTGAGACCATACAAAGACTTGTGTAGACAACAAACGAGGCGAAGACTCCCCCGAGCAACAAACCCGGGAGGTTGCTCCATGTAGACTTCTTCTTCTAGATCACCATGGAGAAAAGCATTCTTGATATCCAGCTGATGAATGGGCCAATGGCGAATAGCGGCCATAGACAGAAAAAGCCGAACGAAGCCATCTTCGTCCTTTGGTGAGAAAGTGTCCCCATAATCCAAACCAAATATCGGGTATACCCTTTTGCCACCAGACGAGCCTTGAGGCGATCAAGAGTACCATCGGGGCCAACTTTGACCGTATAAATCCACCGCAACCTACAACGGACTTCCCGGGAGGAAGAGGAGCAAGTTCCCAGTACCAGCTGCTTCGAAGAGCACACATTTAGGGCGCCACCCAGGATGAGATAAAGCTTCACCTAGAGACTTAGGAATAGACACAGAAGACAAGGTGGAAAGACAAGCATAATGTAATGAAGAGAGACGATGGTAACTTAAAGTAACATAATGAGGAGAAGGGTTACGAGTGGAGCGTATACCTTTTCGAAGAGCAATGGGAAGGTCAGGCACGGGAGGCAGTTTCGGAGCCGGTAAAGGAGGTGGAGCCGGGAAAGGGAGTCCAAAGGGGCCTGTAACTTCTACAACCTCTGATGGTGGTGGCAGTGGCTGTGACCGGCGATGATATACCTGGATGGGGCGGGTAGTAGGAATCAGGTTACCAATAGGAGAAGGTGATGATGGAGTAGGGTCAACTGGAACAAGAGGAGGAAAAGTAAGGAGGACCTTAGTAATGGGTGGAAGAGGCAGGTCATGAGACTCAAAGAAAGGAACAGACTCGAAGAATGTGACATCGCCAGAGACAAGATAACGCTTAAGAGTGGGTGAAAAACACCGATAACCCTTTTGAGACCGATGGTAACCAAGAAAAACGTATTTTATGGAGCGAGCAGACAGTTTGTCAAGACCTGGAGTAACATCATGGACAAAACATGTTGACCCGAAGACATGAGGTGGAAGAGAATCGAGGGGTTGGTGAGGGAACAAAACAGAATGAGGTACCCGGTTATCAAGCACAGAAGAGGGCATACGATTAATCAAATAGCAGGCAGTGAGAACCACATCGCCCCAAAAATGGAAAGGAACACGACCATGATGCAAAAGGGTCTGGGTGGTTTCAATAAGATGTCTATTTTTGCGCTCAGCAACCCCATTTTGTTGTGGGGTATAGGCACAAGCTGTTTGGTGAAGAATTCCGTTAAATGCTATAAAAGTTTGAAAATTGTGAGATAAAAATTCACGGGCATTGTCACTACGCAAAATACGAATTGGAACACCAAACTGAGTTTTTATTTCATGATAAAAGGTCTGAAAAATTGAAAACAACTCTATCTGTTTTTCATTAAAAATAACCAAGTACATCGAGAATAGTCATCAATAAAAGTAACAAAGTATTTAGACCCAAAAGTAGACTCAACACGACTAGGACCCCAAATATCAGAATGTACTAAATCAAAAGGAGACGCAGCTTGATGACACATCCTATCAGGAAACGGACTACGGGTATATTTCCTAAGTTGACACGACTCACAAGGTAAACTAGATAACTTAAAAAAATGTGGCACAATTTGCTGTAATTTGGCAAGGCTAGGATGACCCAACTTAGCATGGATGGTGAGAGGGGAATCATAGTGAGCATACATACAGAGAGGTGGCAGAAAGCTGGTAAAGGCCATTAGACTCACATCCGACGCTAATCATCCGTCCCGAACTCTGGTCCTGCAAAATGACAGAGTCTTTAGTGAAACTAATGCGACAATCTAAAGAACGGGTCAAACGACTAATGGATAGTAAATTAAAAGGACATCCAAGGACATAAAGAACAGAATCAATAGACAGAGAAGGGAGGGGATGGACAGTGCCAATCCCTTGGGGCCGTGTTTGAGAACCATTTGCTAAAGTAATCATAGGTGACTAGTCAAAGTTAGAAAGTTTAGAGAAAAGACGCTTATTACCAGATATATGGTCAGATGCACCAGAGTTAAGGACCCAAGGACCTAAGGAAGGTGATTGAGAGAGACAAGCAAATGCATTACCAGTGTACTCAACAGATGCAGTAGAGTTAGAAGCCTGCTGTTGCTCAAACCATTTCAGAAAATCTGCATAGGCAGCCGGAGATGGGGTTGATGATGCAGAAGGCTCAGGTGAATCAGATATAGTAACCTGGGCAACATTGGCAGCCCGTGGAGGATGGTCATGTTTAGTCCAACATCTATCCTCTGTATGACCAAACCTGTTACAAAATGTACACTTCGGACGAGGCCTACTTGAGGTGCCAGGGCGAGAATGACCACGATTGGCACCGTGGGAGACGAGGGCAGAAGTATCAACCGGAGCCGAGGCTAGGACAGAATCAGAGGGGTGCTTAGCCGGGACTCGGAGTAAAGTATACCAAACAGAGGACAGAGTAGGAATAGTAGGCGAACTCAAAATCTGATCACGGTTGGCAGCATATTCCGGAGGCAAACCATACAAGGCCATGAGCATGAAGAACGTGCTGCGTTGCTCGAGTTCTTTGGCTGGGGTAGCAGGAGGAGGTAGCAACTCATTGAAATCATGGAGAGCGGTATGAACCTTCCCAAGTAAGCGGACATAGGGCCATCAAAGCGAGGAGCAATAACACTCATGAGATTGTGACAAACCCCATATAGCCGCCGAGTGTCATTAGTGTAAAGAACTTTGGCTGCTCCCAAACGAAGCACAAGTGGTCGAGCACGAGAAGATGCGCAAGGGACGAGTGAATGGTGGACTTGATGACAACGCACTGTTGTTTATCAATCTTCTTCCACACGGGTTGTTCTTCGCGTAGGCACGGAGGCTCGGTGGTGAGGTGGTGTCTTCATATCCTTGACCCTCAAGCCACAACTTGACATCCGAGGCCCAAGTATCATAGTTGTTGCCATCTAATTTATCGAGGAGAGAGGAGCATTTAGGTAACTCGTGAACACGGGAGGCTAGCCTTTGGGTTGTCTTTAGACCACCACGGGGAGGTAGAACTAGCCATGGGTCGGACTACAAAGTGTTAAAAGTGAAACCATAATGTACCTAAGAGTCCAAACGCAAGGAAACAAGGGGATAGAAATGTCCAGATGGAGGATCAGAGGCGATCGGCCGAGTTAGACGAGAGGAGCGGCGGCCGGAGAGGCGACCGGACACGTCGTCACGCACCTCTTTGAGAATCGTTTCCGGCCGATCGGCGCGGAGACGATCCGGTGGTGTGGTGTTCACGGCGGAGACAGCGGCGGGAAGGAGAAAAAAGGGCGGAAAGACGTCACATCACGAGAGAAAGGTACTTAGGCAGGAATGGAAACACTGATTGGCGGGAAAAAATTTCAGGAGAAGCGATGGGCTCACTCAGGCGTACCTTTTAGGATTGCCTCTCTTTAGGCTCTTGATACCATGTTGAGAGAGAAAAAGTGAGAGACATATGAAAAAATTGTGTGTTTCATTTACACAATTTGAATATATACTCAATAAGTAATAAATAATTACACAATTTACATGATGTGAGACTAACTAATTACACCTAATTATATTTATATACAGTTTCCAACAATATCCATCAAAGATACTTGAGAGATTTATACCTAATAAATAAGTTGGTATACTCATCAAGATAACGCATAGTATCTGAATATTATTCTAGTGAGACCGAGTTACTCCTAACTGATAACCCAAAATTCTAATCTAAAACACACATCAATCATATCAAATTAATCCCATATTTTTATGAAATAGTTCTTTATTAATTTTGATAATCACTAATTAATTAAATTAACTATTTATTAATTTCTAGTAGCAACTTCACATTTTACTTCCTCATATTAGCTTTGGCATCGAAGAGAACATTTAGAGCAGAGGAATGAAGGTAGCTCTCTCTCCTCCTCCCCGGGCGCGGTCCCTCTCTTTCATTGGTAACATAGCATGCATGTCTGATATATTCTGTGGGTGATATTGCAGGCTGCACCACCTAATCTACTATGGCTTTCATTTAGTGCTCTTTTTTAATTAGAGTAAACACTCACTTTAATTTTCAGGTGAAATTAATTTTGTTTTTCAAAGAATTAACATTAATTTATTCATTTAATTATAAAAAATGAAATTAATTTTGTCATCTAAAAAAAAATTGATGTCAATTTAGTCTTTTAATTATAAAAATTGATATTAATTTAACCTCTTAATTAACTGTTACGTTAACATTATTATCACATTTCATATACAAAAGGAAAAATTTAATATCATTTTTTTATTATTGCAACTAAGTTGATTTCAACAATCTTTTAAAAATTAAATCAATAATACATATATTTTGAGCTGTGTTATTTACAAACCAAATTCTTACACTAATTTTTGTACTGTTTTTGTTTGGGAAAAAAAAAGATAAAGAGATAGTGTATTGGAATGTATATATTTTTTTTTTATTATCGAAAGAGGAAGTGATATAAGAATAAGATAATGAAAATTATGTACAAATATCAATATTAATCTTATTTTGTTTTTTGCACACCAATAATTTTGCGTCATCTTTTCATTTTTTATTAGGAAAATAAAGATAAAAAGCGTGTTTATTAGAATATATATATATTTTTATTGTTTTATTATAATAAAAAATAGTATAAAATGATATAAATAAAATAATGTATAAATAATATTATTGATAAGTCTATTTCTCATTCAGGTCTATATCCACATACCACAAGTGCTTTTTTCACAGGCTTAAACATTACCAGCGAGCTCTAACTTACTTTTGAGGGCAGGAGCTAGATCATTTACTTAAGGATCACAAAAAGAAATAATATCATCAATGAGGAGGGTAAGAACAACAAATTTTTTGTTTAAAAGAAATTTACATGAAAGATACAAAGTTTTTCAAAAATTTGGAGAGGCCATAAGTATCTCAAGGAGCAACTGTAGCTTTGTCCTTGCTTTTTTTATCAACCTTTTTGGGTTAATCCTTTATTTTGACATCTTATAACAATGTCTTCGTCTCAATCACAAGTAATTTTGATGAGATTCGAATTCGTTAAATATAGGTAAGTTTCTTTAAATTAAATTCAAGTTATCAATTGAGTCATATCTTATTTGTTAATTTAATCTATTAGTCATTATCTCGCACATATTTATATTCCTTGATTTATGAAACTTTTAACATCTTTATTACGTCACATCCTAATTTTAGAAATTGAAGCTCAGCCGACATGATCACCAAACAGTTAAAGTCCCTAAACAATACGATTGCAATGCTACGAAGGCAATTTGGCCAAGCTTAAAATTTGACCATTAAAATATCGTTTTCTTCTTTGTAACCAACTTCCCCACATCACATACTGCATTAGAAAAAAAATCTAAGCCCTAATAAAGCACCAATTTGTTGACTAATAAAAAATGTGTTGCGGTTGGTAAGTGAGGGTGTCTTCGGTCTACATAGTCATGCGGAGTTTAAGAGCCCAACTTCACCTAACTCTATTATTATTATTATTATTATTATTATATATTAATGCTCTCTCACAAAACTTATGACTCTTTAATGTTAGAGTTTTTCGCCAATTTTAATTTTTTGATGAAATTTATATACATAGATCATTTTACTTAATATAATTGATTTTAGATTTGAATATCATATTTAATATTATTATTATTATTAATATTATTATTATTATTATTATTATTATTATTATTATTATTATTATTATTATCATCATTGCTTTAGCCGGCGAGTAGTATAAACCCTTGTGCAAGTTTTATTTTCCATTGTCATAAGGCTTTGGTTAGTCAAGTATGTAGCGTCCATCTACCCACTATCTCTGGCACTTTTGCTTATATATATCCACTCTTTCACACCAGTTTGCAACACACCCTATCGTATCTTTTAAGCCTTTCCTTTGCTTTGCTAGCTTAGCTACATCGTGTCGTGCTAAGCACCAACCATTCCATTCCCTTGATAACGTACCACTCACATTTTGTTCTTTGTTGCAACTTTAGAGAAGAAGATGGTGAGTGTTGATGAGATCCGCAAGGCACAAAGAGCAGAAGGCCCTGCCACGGTCTTGGCAATTGGCACTGCAACTCCTCCAAACTGCGTGGAGCAGAGTGCCTACCCTGACTACTATTTCCGTATCACAAACAGTGAGCACAAGACGGAGCTCAAAGAAAAATTCAAGCGCATGTGTAAGATTATATCTCACACATCTTCATTTGCTTCTATTTTTATTTAATGTGCTTTTATGTTGTTTAATTAGTTTTGGTCCTTGATTCTGATCATAGCAATTAGCATGCAGAAAACACTAAGACGAAACTGCATATTATTTTTCAGGTGAAAAGTCAATGATTAAGAAGCGATACATGCACTTGACGGAAGAGATCCTGAAGGAGAATCCCAATATATGTGAGTACATGGCACCTTCATTGGATGCAAGGCAAGACATGGTGGTTGTGGAAGTACCAAAGTTAGGAAAAGAGGCAGCAACAAAGGCCATCAAGGAATGGGGCCAGCCCAAGTCCAAGATTACCCACCTCATATTTTGCACCACAAGTGGTGTGGACATGCCTGGTGCTGACTACCAGCTCACTAAGCTATTAGGCCTTCGCCCATATGTGAAGCGTTACATGATGTACCAACAAGGCTGTTTTGCTGGTGGCACGGTGCTGCGTTTGGCAAAAGACTTGGCTGAAAACAACAAAAGTGCACGTGTGCTAGTGGTTTGTTCAGAAATCACTGCAGTCACTTTCCGTGGCCCAAGTGATACCCATCTTGATAGCCTTGTGGGGCAAGCACTGTTTGGAGATGGTGCAGCTGCTGTGATTGTTGGTTCAGACCCCATACAAGGGGTTGAGAAGCCTTTGTTTGAATTGGTATGGACTGCACAAACAATCCTCCCAGATAGTGAAGGGGCCATTGATGGTCACCTTCGTGAAGTTGGGCTCACATTCCATCTCCTCAAGGATGTTCCTGGCCTCATCTCAAAGAACATTGAGAAAGCTTTGGTTGAAGCCTTTCAACCCTTAGGCATCTCTGATTATAACTCCATCTTTTGGATTGCACATCCTGGTGGGCCTGCAATTCTAGACCAAGTTGAGGCCAAATTAGGATTGAAACCTGAAAAAATGCAGGCCACTCGACATGTGCTTAGTGAATATGGTAACATGTCAAGTGCATGTGTGTTATTCATCTTGGACCAAATGAGGAGGAAGTCTAAAGAAGACGGACTTGCCACAACAGGCGAGGGGCTTGAATGGGGTGTGCTATTCGGTTTTGGACCTGGCCTCACTGTTGAGACCCTTGTGCTCCACAGTGTTGCAGTTTGATTGCCTAAATTTGCTAGGTTCCGTGACAAAATTCACATATGTTATTTTTCTCTTTTTTTTTTCTTTTTGGGATTAAATCGTCACATGCTTCGTTGAGCACTTGAATAATGTTCATTTTTGTATTCATGTTTGTAATGATATTGCTTAATGTACCGTTCCATATCGAATTTGTAATCGGATATTGAACGATTTACCAAAAAATATCTATATATTATATCAATGTCGCAATTATAGATGTAGTTTTTATAACTAACAGATATAATATCAAGAAATTCTCGTAAAAAAAAATCAAGAAATTAAGTAAATACCTATCAGGCTATCACGTATGTGCGCACACAAAATGGAAAGTGATGAGTTTTCAATCATTGACATATTTTGCCACTTTAAAAACATGAATTTCTCCGGATTTGTTAGGATATTACGATATAGAGAATTACTTATTTAAAATATACAGTGTAGCAGTCTAAATCCTCATACTTTACTAAGGGTGCAAATCTTGTTTGCATCTAATCCTTTTTTTTTCACATGTTTCTTCTTATACACTAAAATAAAACAATGTTCATCCCTACGTTTAAAAACCCCTAGTCTACAATTTACTTGTGTTAGATTAATTTAACAGTAATCATCTCGTGTTCATCACTGTTGCAACTCGCACGTACCTAACTGAAAAAGGTGTATCATTGACTTTACCAATAATTTATTAAATAAAATATACTTTTTATTACATCCCTTTAACTTCTAAAATACTGGGCCCCTCTATTGATGTTTTCTGAGTTACTGGTTCTTGTTTTTGTTCCCAGGTTGAATGGTTAAAAATTAAAAAGCGTCAAAAGAGTTAACATATTTATAAAGACCTCAAATTGCCATTTTTACCTGGTCCGTCTTTTTTATTTATTTATGTTAATGTGTTTTAATGCTCAGCAACTCCAATCCCAAAGAATGTTGAGAGTACAACCAAAGTCTCACATTGATTAGAAGTGGAGAGGATCATGTGTATATAAATATGAACATTCTATTAGTATAAAGCTTTTTAAGATAAAAACTCAAGAGTAAATTCATGAGAAAGAACAATACCATATTAATGTAAAAATATGTTATGTTCATAGTCTCTTACACAGAATAGTAGCAATGCCCCTTAAATAAACCTAGTTCAATAATAATTCTTTTATATTTTAATCTAAACTTACGAAAACTAAAAGTTTAACAAATTAATTAAATTAAACCATGTTGAAAAAAAGAGAGTTAGATTTGAGGCCTTTTGGGATAAAAATTCAAGCAAATCTATGAGAATTTAAGTTTAAAGTAAATAATATTATACTAATATAAAGATATATGATGTTTATAATTTTTACAGATAATTGAAACAACGGCTCTTAAATAAGGGTGTGTAATTGCGATTTGAATTGAAAAAAATGGAAAAAAATTTTTTTTTTTAATATTAAAAAATTAATATTAAATTAATATTTAATTTGGAAAATTTTCAAATATACTTTTATCTTGGAGAGAAGTCGGATCCGTGTAATTGAGAGAGAAAAAAATATTAAAATTATTCGTATATTAACTTGCTTCTTGTAACTGACATGTTGCTGAACACCCCAGTATGATTGTCCAAAATGGCGGAGATATGTCATCCATCAAAAATGAATAGATCTTGTTGACTATCCCCTCAACCCTGGAGCCGGCATGCATGAATTATACCATTTACATTATGCAAATTCTGCATCATTTGTGAAAAGATAATGGTTAGTTTAACAGTGGCGGAGCTTGAAAATAATTTCTGAAGGGGTCAGTGGCAAACTTTTAGCAATTTTTGTTGAACTAAATACATAAGAATAATAGAAGACCCTAATAAGAGAACAAATTAAACTTATTAAAAGTTTTCATCCAAAACCTACATACAAAGCAACCTAGTCAAAATTGGAATGAGAAAACCAAACAAAATACCGCAAGTAGATTAGAAAAGTGGAGTTGTAGGTACACTTTTTATGCATTTTTATATTATAAATGAAAGTACTTTTTATTGAGAATGAAATATTTTTTTTATTCTATTCTCTTTTTTTATTCTACATACAAAGCAACTTAGTTAAAATTGGAATGAGAAAACCAAACAAAATACCGCAAGTAGATTAGAAAAGTGGAGTTCTAGGTACACTTTTTATGCATTTTTATGTTATAAATGAAAGTACTTTTTATTGAGAATGAAATATTTTTTTTATTCTATTCTCTTTTTCTTGGAGAGTAAGATTTTTTTTATCGTAATTTATTTTTTCAATTGTCACATGTCATTTTTTTTTTTAATTTTATTTTTAAATTTATTTTCTCTATTCATTTAAATCTTTTTTATTTCTTCTCTTTATTAATTACAAATTAAATATTTTTAATAAATTCTCAAATTTTCTTAATTAATTTTGTCAATTCAATATATATATCTGCTTAACCAAATTTCAAATTTTTATGAATAAATTTTAAATTCAAATAATTTTTAATTTATTTTTTAATCTAAATATTATGCACCTTTTTAAATTTTAAACATCATTCTTAATTCAAAAATTTAAAATTTTATCCAAATTAAAAGAAAATTCCGTGCATCGGGATAAAAATTAGAATCAAAGGAAAGAGATCTTTAAGATAAAAAAAAAAGAAACCTACAACTGCAAATGCAATATATACTAGTACATATATAAGTGAAGGTAGTTTTTGGATAATTTATAAGAATAAAAAATGAATGATTGATTACTTTGGACTTTGAATGAACGAAAATGTAAAAACCTAACTCCATATAAAAGTTTATTTAAAAACTTAGAATGCATGAAAGTTTTTATATGGGTCAAAAAACTTAGACTTTTTAACTTTTAAATTGATATAATCTTTAATGAAATATTATTTTCTGTCTAAAATAAATATATTATATTAATATATAATTAATAAATTATTTAAGTATTATAAATTCATTATTATACATGAATAATAAATAAATAGGACGTCCTAACATATCAAAAGAATTTTTTGAAAGTCCAACCTTTAACTTACATATTCGGAGTGTAAACGAGTTAAATTATTCGTGAATTATTTAAATTGATTTGTTAAATATTTAACAAGTTCATTTATTTAATTAAAAAATTCGAGTTTAAACTTTTAAACTCGATTATGAGTCAAGTTTATGTTTTATATTAACATTAAAAGCTCGTGTAAAATGTGTGTATATATTTCATTAAAAAAATTATAATCTTGAGTAAAGAAAAGTATTATAGACAATAATAATTTATTTGTTATTATTACTAATTAAAAGTTTTGATAAGAAAGTTATGATTTTTTATCTATTGGATTATGAATAAAGAAAACTTTATTTCTATTTTTAGTTTTTTATTCTATGTTTTAGTACAAAGATGTTTACTAATTAAATACTAAACTAATAAACTTAAATATTTCAAAGAGAGATTTAATAAGATGAAAAAAAATCAAACTATAAAAGAATTAAATGAATCAAACTCAAGTTTTATATTTTTAAACAAGTTAAGTTCAAGTTTTAAATTTAGCTTATTTATTTAAATGATTCAAACTTAATTTTTTTTTTTACAAATTAAGCTTGAAATTCAAGTACTCAACTTAATTTGACTCATTTACTTAAATAAATAAAAAATAAGCTTTGTTGTAAGCTCTAATAAGTTATTTGACTTATTCTCATCCCTATTCACAATTCACAATCAATTCCAAAAAATTCCCTAGTTATTTATAAAAATTATTTAATTTCCAACGCTTTTGACTTTCGAATCCTGCTGCTCCCGTCTCTGTTTTTCATCATTTTTCCTTTTCTTTTTGTTCAATTTAATTTTGTTTTTTGATAGATTCTCTTAATTTTATGGATTTTATATTATATATATATATATATATAATTTTCTCAATGATAGCTGTAGGTAAGTGATATAAAAAAGAGAATTTTTTAGTTAGTAAGAGTGTGCAATGTGTAGAAAAAATGGAGCGTAAATACTAGTAATTGCCCTATATATTGCACGAAATTTTGTAAATTTAGTTAGAATTTTAAAAATATAAATTTAAAAAATCGAAATTGATTTTTTATTTAAAAATAATAAATTCACCTAGAATTTTAAAAATATAAATTAAGAGAGAAAATTAGTTAAAATTGAAAAGAAAAACATGCATACTTAGAATTAAAGAAAATTTGAATTTGAATTTTTTAAGAATGAAACATGTCATTCTTTAATAGAGACTAGTATAAATAGATTAAGTCATTCTTAAATAAGAATACTCTAATTCAATATAAAAGAATGTTAATAATACACTATTTTAAATATTCTTTTCAACACTTATTTTATTATTAGTTCACCTCATATATTTAAAAAAATTATTAAGAGAAGGAGAGAATCATAATAACACTTATTTTTGAACTAATAATAAAATAAATATTAAAAAGAATATAAAAAAGTACGTTGATAACATTTTTCTTTTAATATATAAGGGTGAATTAAAAGTTTTGTTAGCTTTTCGTTATACACTCAAACCACTTGGTTATAAATTAGGAGCTGGGAGAAGATGGGGAAATCAAAAGAGAAAGACTTCTAATCTAATGAAGAAACTAAAATCATGATATGTCCCTAAGGTTGTGAGATATGCTTCCTGTAATCTTTCATATTTCTCGCTTTGATCTTTTTTGAAATTACAAGCTTGTTAGAACCAAACAGTATCAAAGCTGTTTTAGTTTGGGAGGGAACATAGGTGAAAGGCTACCACTGTCCAGACAAAATTCAAATTGCGTGGCTCTCAGGTGTCTCAGTAGTCTTAGGAAGTTGTGGACTTGAAAAAGCAGGGGGTTCCGTGGGTTTATTTCCCATATCTTTAGTTTTGTGAAGGAGGAAAGTCCCAGATAAAATTGTGACAAAGCCGCACAACTCAGTAGCAATCTGCGATGCATTCTGTGTGTCCCATTCCTGCAGCATAATACATCATCCACTAAGTTGTTATACTATATCCATTTGCAAATTGCCAATCAAGATATTGTAAGAATAATGCAGAAAAGCCTAATAAAGCTATAAAATAATGCAGATAATGAATAACTTGCTCCAATATCATATGAATGGATTCTTATATATAATACATCACCCTGATACAAAATTATGTGACCAATTGGCCAAACACCTAAACAATACTATTGGTGATTGTGTTTCTCAATCATTCAGTTTTACTTTGCAATGTGAGGAACGAGGCATTTTTTTCCCCATGAACTACCATATGTCCAGATAATCTAGTAGCATCACCATGTACACCATTAAATTAAAGTAAGAAATGTAAAATGAAAAATCCAAAACCATGGAAGGTAATAAGTCACCTTAAACATGATTATACTGGCGAAGATGGTAAATGATGTAAACATGACGTAGTATACTGGTGATATGACAGCAGTGTTGAAGGTGTCCAAAGCCTGCAAACATGTTTACCAAAATTAAATAAATAACATTACAAAATAACTGGTACGGTTATTATCTTGAACTGCTATCTCAACATACTTATTTTCGTTAATTTTAAAGAAAGTTTTAAGAGAATGCTGAAACGAAGTAAAGTACAATTGTAAGTCCGTTGGAAATCAGTAGCATAAAAGAGATGCCATTCCTCTCCTAGAAGATTGCAGGTTAAGCTTTGTTCATCCTTATGTGAAAACGGAAGGGTGTCAAACAGTTTAATGCTAATTGAGAATTATAGCAGTACAGAAGCTCTTGAAAAAAAAATCTACCAAGATATCATGTTCTGCAAGTTCACAATATCAGTACAAAACCTTTCTAGTGTCTTCGTTTGTAAAGTTGCCAAATGTCACATACTAGATTATGAAATGCAAATTTGCACATTTAGCTGATTATTGAAGCAACAAAGAGTGACATAGTAATAATTTTTAAAGGGTTTTGCTATTTGTTAAAGAATAAAAAGATATAAAGTATTAAAAAATAAAGTTCTTCAAGTTTTAAATGTTTTACTTTTTATTTAATATATTTTTTTATTCCTTAATAAATGTTCTTAGTACACTCGTTACACAAATTCATTTTTAAAAATTACAAATGACCACCTAAATGCTGAGCCTCAAATGCCGAAAGTCTCAGAAACAGTAGACATGTCTGTTATACTATTACTCTTATCATCAGTAAAAACTAAAGTTAAACCAAAAATTTACTCTTCTCATGATTCGATTTAGTGTAATCTTCTAAGAACCCGGAAGACACAGCATAATGACAGCCCACAATACATGCATGAATCTTAGGTATAATGTCAAAGCTTACCTTGTTCAAGTAGTTAATCTGCAAAAGACAACATCCTATAACGACCAGTGTAAAGAACCAGGTCTCAAAGTAAATAAATTGATTCATCCCTTCAAATGAAAGCTTCATAGCTATTCCTACTGCTTTCACACTCATAACCTACGCAAAAACTAGGATCAGCATGATATGGACTCATCCATGATATAGAGGGAAAGTTTATGGACTCATCCATGATATGTATCACTATAAGCATTGAACATATAATTAATTAGTACCGTAATTGAGCCCATGAGAGAACATATTCCAACATATACGATCATATGGCTCTGACCATGGCTTCGCGCATAACGGAAAATAAGGACGGAAACCAGTATCACAACAGCGCAAGTGTAGACAAGAAAACCTGTTCATGAAAAAATTAGGGAAAAAAAAAATCAATCTTAGCTTGATTAACCAGAAATGAAAGGCTTCATAAATACATAAGAACATAATGCATTCCACTTAAGCAATTAAAGCTTCATAAATACGCATTGAAATCTTTTATCCCATTTTCCTGTCATCTTTCCTATCTCCTAATTGAATGATGATAACTCAGTAAAAAAAAAAGTTTTCTCTCTTAATTTACAATAGCTTTTCTCTTAGTTATCAACTTTTTATAATGAGTTGTAAATATTCAATTGGGAGAACATAGAAAGGAACAGGAAAAAATGACAGATATTAATCCAATAAATACCCGGTTCTGTAGCAAGAAGCCACACTTCCTTGACAGAGTGAATGTCTCTCTCACGTGGTGCATGCAAAACAATAGTTGTAGATCCCACCATACAGAGAACACATCCAAGCACGCCAAACATGTGCAATTTCTCTTTCAAGATAAAGTGAGCTAGCACTGCACTGCATCATATTATGAGTTTGTAACTTTTTCTTGCAGGCAGGCATCCAGACTAGATTGAAAGTTGAATAATGAAGATGCAGGCACACATTTGTGTTGAAGAATGTGTTGTGTGAAGAAAATTATGTAGCTTACCTGAAAATGATGCTTAAAGCTCCCAAAGGAGTTACAAGTAATGCAGGAGCAAATGCATAAGCCGCAAAATTGGCTATTTCCCCAACGATCACTACAAAAAAAAAAAATGATTTAAGCATATAATTTAGCATCATCTACCAAAAATCATTTTATGCCTGGATAAAATTTTCTCAAGATCTGCGGGAACAGAAACAAAAGAGATGTTTATAATTACATAATTCTATGAGCTGTATATGGAAATTTTGCACTATGAGAAGGGCTGGAGAGACGTAGATATAGCACAGGATTGATCCTTGGCTAATTGCTGGGGCAGATTATCATCTTGCTTAATGATAAATTAGGTCCCACATGCAACAAAATTGGTCAAGACGAATATTATTTAATACTAATAGGTAGCTTGCATAATAGACCTTGTCAATAGGGATTGCATGCAGAAATGCTATGTTAATTAAAAAAGAGGAAAAAAAACTGAAAATTACTCACTTGAAATCATTCCAGCCCACCAACACGGTTCATAAAGGTACGAATGCCCTCCCGTGGCTGATCAAAATTAAAGCAAAAAAATTCTAATGTTAAAAAAAAAAATTGAAGTTGGATAGTTTTTCAATAACCTAGAAGAAAGGTGGATGGCTATGAGATAAGAGATAAGGTGAACCTGCTCTTTTGCCATCATTATTATTGGCAGCTTTTTTAAGACCCATCTTCTTAATGATAAAGCTAGAGCCAATGAAAATGCTGGAAGAGAGAGCCAAAACAAGCCCAATTACGTTGTCAGATGATATCCCCATGATGTAAAAAGATGATACCCAAAAGGTCTTTAATTAAAGACTCAAGCTTGCAGGGCCAAGATGTCCAATCCAATGCCTTGACCTTCATCATGCATAAGATTAAGAAGAAAAAAACAAAGAAGTTACAAATGATGAATGTAATGCTGAAGAGACAAAACAAAAGAGAAGGGTACCTTATTGTTTTATTCTTGGCACCCTGCAAACAAGTTTTGCAGCTAAAGCCCCATCTGCTTCATGGGATCAAAAAGCTGCATGCGTTCTTTTGAGTATAAAAATTTAGATTCAGATTGTGATGTTGGGGCGTTCTCTTCTCTCCAGAGAGAGAGATGAATTGAGACGTAACAGGTAACGGTAAATTCGTTACATATGCATCCCACTGTCCCAGAAGCAAATGACAAATACAAACCACAATTTAATTAAAATGTCCTCCGCATCCCGCGCTCTCTTTAATTGTCTTCACCTTCACTTGAGTTGGATTTTTAATTCCTTTTTAACCCCTTCATCTTAACATATTTTACAAATTATTGTTCATTTCAATTCACTTGTCTTCGAAAATTTATATATATAGAGTAATTCACGTAACTGGTACAAACTCAAGTAGATGGAATGGCCAATTTTAGAGAATCTAGTTTCCTACCTTTTTTTTTCATTTTTTTGACGGGAGTTTCCTAGCTTAATAAGACTCGGAGTCTTATTTCTTAAATTAATCTTCTCATGCATTATTTGGGACTTCAAGTCTTATTTATACAAGTAGTTAACACTAACTAATAAATTAACACCTAATTACTATTAACTAACTAGAATTCATATCAGTAACACAAAATTTGAAATAAAACGTAAACCATTAATGTATTATTATAACAGTAGTAGAGAAAATTATTTTGTTATCAGCACTTGTTTACTTCTTTGCAGACCATGATACAAGCCTACTTCAAATTCAATATATTTCTTTATACTTGAATTTTTCGTGCTACATCTAATGTAAAACTTTAACATGTGTATCGTTATTTGTTTTTTCACTCGTGGATCTGCATATGAATGCTGTCGTCCTATTCATTTAGAAATAGACAAACAAAACTATTAGTGACAAACGTTAAAAGATCATACAGCCTGGTACAGGACTTTATAAGATATGTTGATAACTATGTCAAAGTGCGAGTGCGATCATAGTTCATAAGAAATCATGGCTGAAGAATCAGCTTAATACAGGGATCCTAATACCTGCCCCACATATACCGCTTAAAATATTTTTATTTTAATATTTTATACATATTATAATTTTCTTTTTGAGATGACTTAAGAGTATATTTATTTTTACATTAAAATTATTTTAGTGAATCAATAATAATAAAAATTATTAAAATAACTTATACCATTTAAAAAATAATTATTTGTTTATATTTACAAAATCTAATTAAACTTGACCTGTTAGATGTGACACTTTTAATTTTATGTAAGCATTCTAATTTTTTGCATAGCATTACGACATATAATGTCAAATTATCAAATTTTTTTAAAGAATTTCATGTAAATTATTAAATATCTGCCAATATCCATAGAAATATGTCTCTCGAGATTAGAAATGGATATCTCCGCCGCATTGACACTTCTAAAGCGCATTATCAACAGGAAGTACAAAAAAAGATACAAGGTACGAATATCATACAACATTGATACGTGAATATAATAGATTCTAAAAATAATTGGAAACGGTACGGCTAAAATATTACATAAAATTAATACAATATTAACATTACATAAATCCTAAATTAAAATAGATATCAACATTTCATAAAACAACTTTAATCATGGTAAATACAATAAAATACTATTATTATTTATTATAATATTTCACTTGTATTGATATAAAAAATTAAAAAAATAATTAAATATATAAGCTAAATGTATTTAAAAGTATCCAAGAAATACTACTACCGATAGATAACCATTTTGAAGAATATATACTTCCTAGGCAAAACAAGTAAGAAACGAACACAAAATCCCAAAGAATATTCTTCTAACGCTATGCTTATTGCTTACTGAGTTTTTTTTCTCCTTAAGTATGTACACCAAATAACTTGGATAAAAACTCGACAATCTTCAGAAAGAAGTCTCACTCATCATTCATACTTACTTCAGAGGCCTTTCTCAGCTGATGGGTGCAAAAAAGTAAAGTGCAAGCACGGCAGGCTGATTCATAACCAACTGCTATAACTGTAAATGGACTTTACTGTTTGAAAAAGTTCTCTACCACCTGTCATAAAATTGATCCTCCAAATTTATCAAGAAAATTCCATAATTTCCCTTCCAGTCATGTCTGTCCTCTGCCTCTTGAGACATTTAAATCCAAATTCAGTCACGATCTCTCCAAACAAGCAGGTGACAGTGACACAGCTTCATTTATACCTAAAAACACTACGTACAAGGAACCTTTATAAGATGGCATCTCCCACATTTTAATTTTCAGCAAACAATATCAAGGGAGAACTCCCTGGAGTGTCTTGGTTCAAAGTAGGAACGGTGGTTGAACGAAAACATTGACAGAGGAGCATTCCTAACGCCTTACTGGAAGCACATGGATGGACCTTTCTCCTCAGACCACTTACCGTCAATTAATGCATCCATCTCCCCATTTTTATTGTCATAATCTTTCTCTTTTTATTGGCACGATGCTTGGCAGCAATTCTCAACTTCCGTTTGGCATTTCGCATCGGATTGATAACAGCCATGAGCTTTTCTTCTTGATTCCTCTTATTTCTTTTCAACTTAAGGTTCTTCCTAATAAGGTTGTAAATTTGCACAAAGTTCTGAGTACCCAAAATATTCTCTACTTTTCCACAGGTGTCTTCTGCCAACTTCTTGAGATTATCTGGTAAAGAAGATCCATGCTCAGTAAGCTGTCAGATAGCATTAAAAAAGGAGGAAGGGAAGTGGAAAAACTAAAAATATGACACGAAAGGAGACTTGGTAAAGATAAAAGTGGGAAAAAGTAAAGGAGAGAAGTAAAAATTAACAATACATTAGGACATTAGGCATGTTTAGTCACACCCCTCCCCCCTCCCCCCCCCCCTTCTTTTTTCCCACCCGACCCACCACCGAAACAAAAAAAGAAGGAATAACAAAGAAATAGGGAAGATATAAGGGAAAGAAAATCTTCAATTACATGATAGGACAGATCAGGATCCTTATAGTAAAATGCATACCTATCACAGACTTGGAATTTTCTACCATACAGGAAAATAAGGAAATATAAGAGAGGAAACAAGCAATACTTGGTTATGTTTCTACTTTTCCTAGTTAAGAAAAACTAACCAGCGACAACTTTTCCAGCATATCCTTCACAAACTTTATACAGAGGTAACAGCACCACGTGTCCATAGCGTAGGCAGTCATCCTGACTAATCTGTGACATAATATTCCCAAAACTGTTGAAGACTATTCCCATCTGTGTTAAACAAGTGAAATAATATTACTGATAAGCACATTGATCAAGATTAAAGAATGAATATACAAAGAGCTTGCATACCAACCTGAATAGCATCCATTTGAAGGGCAATTTTCCCCATTTTCCTGAGCAATAACGAGACAAGTACATATTGGGTGTTACCAACATTCTGCTGATTGTCGTCTTCATATACAGAAGTAAGAGATGAGGACATGAACATGCTTCTTCCTTTTCTTGAATCAAGCAAATCAAAAGCTTTAAGTAACCGGTCCTTCTCATGTTGCTCAAGAGTAGACCAGAATGCAGGGGGGTCTATGCACGCAATTTGCCCCATTAAAGAATGGACACCACAAATGGCAAAGACAATATTCTGGGTCATCAGGTTGCTGTCAGCATCATCAATGAGTGGCATTTTCAGTTGGCAGCAAAGGGAAGTAGCTATCAGAAATATTCTACTTGGACTCATAAGAAAATAACTTCTTAAGGAGCTTTGATGATTTTCTCTGCTAGCATCTGTTACATGTGCAAAGTATAGGGCTATGAGGCGAACTGATCTGTTGCGTATCCATGAGTGCGGATGCAACAGCATCTCACATAATGCTTCCCATATATCCTGAGATGTGTGTAAAAGAAATTTAATGTCAGTGTGCATGTTAAGAAACGTGGAAAGTAAAGAGGGGAAAGTTCAACGGAAAGTTTTGATTCTTCATGCATTGGTGGTCGTAGAAAGGGAAGGAAAAAAAATGTCTCTAATATTTCTCTTGATTACTTAGGCTTAGGCAGCTACAGAACAAAGCAAAACCACTTGGACTTCTAAGTTTTCTGTTTCCCTATATTGTTAAATAATAAAACCATTATTGGGCTTCCGCCGAATAGCTTAAGATTTTAGGAAATTTATTACTCGACATGGTATCAGAACCTTGCCATTCCATTGTACATACAACAACAACAACCATTGTACATAATTAAATTAAAATGCAGCACAAGGTAAAGTGGATCTATGCATTGTCCATGCATCAAGCCCAAAGTGCTCTTGTATGGGAGTGTGTTAGAGATATAAAACTATGCCTAGGCCTAACCCTAATAGCTTAAGATTTTAGGAGAGTTGGTCCTTAACAAATAATGTTTTCAAATAGCCCTTTAATGAAATAGCACCTTCAATTTTCCCTCAAAGTCCCCAACACCTTTAATGTTTTTCAATTCCAATTAGTTATCAAATAGCCCATCATATCAATCTATAGAAGCAGTTTCTTAAAATTTGAACCATCCCTTTCTCCTTCATAACTTCTGCCTAAAACCCAAAATCAAATAAAAATTACAAATCAGACCCCAATAAGCCAAACTAACAATCTGCATGGCCTTTTTTAGTTAACAATCAATTGGTCATTATATGCTAATTTAATACTCTCCAACCCCACACAACACATGATGGCACAATCTCCAGAACTAATGCTCTGACTCAACCTGTCAAATTTAAGGCCCAAAATAGCCGGTTCAACTTAGAAATTAGTTATTGTGTGCCACATCTCAGTCTCAACTATCCATACTTGGCATATTACACCCCAGCTATCTTTTCCCAGCCAAAGCCCGAAACCCTCAACTCTGTAAGCATAAAAAGCCATCCAACTAGTCATTTCAGGCAGTCCACCCTATCTATCTCATCATTAATCATTTATACGCATCACTATCTGAATCCATATATATTTAATAGACAGTACAAAGAGATTTACCTCAAGATCCTTTGCAAAGCATAAATCGTGGAACTGATGAATCATCTTCTCTAGCATAACAAGAGAATAGTATGCTTCCTTCCAAAGGGGAACAATAGATTCAGCTGAAAAGCCCACTTGCCTGTCCGTGACTGCATCTATGGCAGACTGCAAGATGCTATAAGTCACTGGCAAGATACAATTTATATGTTTATGAAATCCTCTCTTTATTACCTCAATCAGCAACCCCAAAACCTATCAGCAATTTCAGAGGTCAATATAAATGGTGCAAACAGGAAAAATAAAAATGTGCTATGCTAGAATAACTTCCGCAATTGAAGACATACAAGAAAATTGGAACTAAATAAAAAACAAAGAATAGATTGGTAGTTGATTCTTTTGGTGATTACCACTACACCTTACCTACTCTGCAGAGAAAGATTCCTCCCTGACAAACCCCTACGGAAAGCCAAAGCTCCCTAAGGTCAAATCTTTAGTCTTGACACCAGTTCTCAACAAGATTGATACTAATGATTATTCATACACCACACAAAGCTCTTTCTTCAGACAAGTGCATTATGTGTGAATCTAGTTTGTAAACAGCAGACCATTTAATGCAATGCTCAGCAGCCACCTTCATTTGGACTATGTTATTTGGTATCTTTTGGTGAATCTTGGTGTTTCTGAATTTAGAGCAGTTTCTTTCAATCAAACTTGTGGTCTAATGGAAGGAGCAAAGAGAGAAATGTTTTAGGGCAATGTGGTATCTATTGTGTTCTTTGGAGTACTTGGCCGGAAAGAAATGCTTGTATTTCCAAAGGTTCTTCCCTATCCATATCTTTGTTATGGGATAAGATTGTCTTCTGCTCTGCAGCTCCACCTATGGTCTCTTTAAGGGAGCTTCTCTGACAGAAATGCTGAGGCACTGGGACTTGTTCTGTTTATGACCGTGTTTCATTTCAACTTTGTTTTCTTTTTGTGCCTCTTCCAAAGGTCCCTTTTCCTCCACCTCTTCCAAAGAGATCTTATCACGTACAAAAGGGGGTTTTCTTGGTCTCAAATTGATTTCTTTATGAAAAGGAAATCAGACAGAAAGCTTTGCATGGATTGCAAAGTCATCCTTGGAGAGAGCTTGACTACTCAATACAGGGTTTTGGTTATGTATGTACATGTTAAGATGAGAATAAGGAAAAATTGCCAAGACAAGGTCCCAAGGATCAAGTGGCGACAACTAAAGGGAAGAAAACAAATGATCTTTCAAAGGAGGATTTTGGAGGAAGAGACTTGGGAGGCACAAAAGAGTGCTAACGATATGTGGGACGAGATGGCTAAAGGGGTTAGGAAGATAGCAAAAGAGACATTCGGTGAATAAGAGGCTTCAGACCTAAGGATAAAGAATCTTGGTGGTGGGATACAAGTGTGCAAGAGAAGATTAAGGTTAAAAGAGAGTGTTATAAAGCTTGGCACTTGCACAAAAATGATGAGAATTGAGAAAAATATAAGGTAGCTAAGAAAAATACTAGGAAGGTGGTGAGCGAAACTAAAGCTAAAGCGTTCAACAAGTTATGCTAATCTTAAGGAACCAAAGACGGCAAAAGGAATATTTACAGGCTTGCTAAAGGTAGAGAAAGGAAGAAAAGAGACTTGGATCAAGTGAAATGCATTAAGGATGACGAGGGTGAAATCTTGGTTACGGAACAATGTATCAAGGAAAGATGGAAGAGTAATTTTCACAAGTTATTTAATGAGAGACATGGGACATTATTGGACTCAGATATTCTAAACACTAGAGAGAAGACCAAAAGTATACTTTTTATCCTAGAATTCGGGAGTTTGAGACAAAAGAAGCACAGAAGAGGATGGACAATGAAAAAGTGATTGGACCAAATAACATACTATTATTTAATGGCTTGAAATGTGTAAAGCCAGATTTGGCTAAATGGGAAGATTCTCTCCTTAATTTTAGGTTCCTATTGTTTGGGAGGCTAGGCGAAAGTAACTCTCTCCCATTGTTTGACGGATGGTTAGCAGAGAAGGCTCTAGCCTATAAATGCAAAGCTTTTCCATTTGCAACAACATTGTTAGAATATATTTAGAATATCTTTAGAAAATCTCATATTATTATGAGGATATTTCAGAGTATCTTAGATAATCTCATAGGAGTAATTTCCTTTTCATTATTTCATGATTTGTTTCCGTATTTAATTAAGATTAAGAGTCCAGTGTTAATATAAATAGGACTGTTGGGTTTGCCTTTTATATCACATCATCACATTATTCCTATCAATCAATAATATTATCAGATTACCATCGTCTCTCTCTTTTCCTTATTCCCTAGCCCTAAACCTAATTCTTCAATATGGTATCAAAGTCATGGTATCCATCTTGACGAGAGTTTCTCCTTTTAGCTGTGTAGAGTTTGTTTTCCTCATCTTTGTCTCCTCCCAAACTCCTCTTTTTGAGTTTTGATATGTTCTCTTCCTGCCTCGATCGATTCATTGATAGACTGCTCATCCGCTGCGCTCCTGATCAATTCCGCCTAATCCAACCTCCGTTCCTATTGTAGATTTTCCTAAAAGCAAATTGGTTCCATCCCAAATGCAGTTTGGGCCTGTTGGCTTTGCTCACATAGTTTGGTTTCCTTTGACACGCTATATTTATATTTTTATTTTATTTTCTCTTTGATGTGTTTAATTGTGACAAGCTAAAGCTTAGTAAGCTTTAGTTTGAAGGGGAGTATTAGAATATATTTAGAATATCTTTAGAAAATCTCATATTACTGTGAGTCTCTATACTATCTTTTCCTCTTTCCTTACCAAAAACTATCCAATTCAACAAACATAAACTCCAACGGCATCTCTTGCAGAGAAGTTTCGATTTCAACATCTTCTCTTTTGTTTAATTGTGAGAGCTAAGTATATACACCAGTGAGGAAATACTGAGGTATTTGGGTGTATTTGAGATGAATTTGAGTGAAGTGTGACCATTTCTTTTGTATTCTCTATCATATTTCCATATCAAATTGCAGTGTTCATCTTTCCCTATGGACGTAGGCTATAAGTCGAACCACATTTGTGCTTACACTTCCGCCTTATTTGCGCTAGTTTTATAACATATACCTATTGAGGTATGGAAGTGCTTAGGAAAGAAAGGTATAAACTTGCTCACAAACTTGTTTAACGAGATAGTGAGGTATAAGAAAATGTCATATGAAAAGAGAAGCATTTTAATCCCTATTTATAAGAACAAGAAAGATATACAAAATTGTGCTAATTATAAAGGGATTAAGCTTATGAGTTATACTATGATGCTATGGGAAAGAGTAACTGAACGGAGATTAAGACAAGACTCACGAAAACCAATTTAGTTTTATGCCTGGGAGGTCACCCATGAAAAGCAATATACCGTCTACAAAGATTAATAGAGAGGTATCGAAGAAAACAAAAAGACCTACACATGATTTTCATTGATTTGGAAAAGGCCTATGATAGTTTGTGGAAGGCTTTGTAAAAAAAAGAGAGTTCGTATCGCCTATATTCGAGCAATCAAAGATATGCATGATGGAGTTAAAACTAGTGTGAGAACATACAATGGAGCCACAAAATATTTCCCTATAACTATAAAGACTAAACCAGGGTCAACTTTGAGTTCCTATCTTTTTACCTTGGTCTTGGATGTACTTACTGAGCATATCCAAGAGTCGGAGCCACAATGCATGTTGTTCGCAGATTGATATAGTCTTATTTGGAGAGTCGAGTGAGGAAATAAATGAGAAGTTAGAGCTATGGAGACAAGCTTTGGAAGCACATGACTTCCGTTTAAGCAGAAGTAAAACAGAGTATATGAAATGTAAATTCAAAAAGACGTGCGCTAATATTAACTTAGAGGTGAAAATTGGAGGTTATACCATACCACAAGTCACACAGTTTATATATCTTGGATCTATCATACAAAATGACAGAAAATAGAGAGAGATGTAAACCATAGGATTCAAGTGGGGTGAATGAAATAGAGGAGTGCTTCAAGTGTTATTTGTGATAAAAAAAAGTGTCTCTCACGTTTAAAGAAAAATTTTACCGCACAACTATAAAACCTATGATGTTGTATGATACTAAATGCTGGGTGGTAAAAAGCCAACAAGAGCATAAGCTCAGTGTTGCAGAGATGAGGATGTTATGTTGGAATATGAGTGGACTTTCAAGACAAGATAAGATTAGGAATGATTGCATTAGAGAGAAAGTATGGATTGCACCTATTGTGGAAAAGATGGTAGAATCTCACCTTAGGTGGTTTGGCCATGTGAGGAAAAAATCATTAGAAGCCCTAGTAAGAGTAGATCTGGTGGAAAATAGCCCAATAGTTAGAGGTAAAGGGAGACAAAAAAAAATTATAGGTGAAACCATTAAAAATGACTTCAAATTTAAATAGCATTTCTGAAGACAAGTTTTACGATAGAACATAATGGCATAGTTTGATCCATACAGTCGATCCTACCTAGTGGGAAAATGCTTTGTTGTTGTTGTAATAAAATTTCTTTTTTTATCAAAGAAAAAAAAATTGTGATTCCATGATTTTGAATTGAATTGTCACTTTGTTAGAGGTTTAATCAAGGAATAAGTATAGTTTGGTGATCAAATAGATAATATCTTCACAAAGGCCATGAGCATTGAGTAGTTCAATAGGAATTGCTTTTCTCAATTACACATCAAGCTGGACATGATAAATATCTATGCACCAACTTCAAGGAGAGTAAAAGGGAGCAATAATTGTTAATGTCTTGAGGTCAGTTTGTAATAATTTAGAATTTGTTGTGTGTCCATTCACGCACACGCATGTGTCTAGAGTGAAGTAGGGATTAAGAAACTACTCTACTCTAAACTTCCTCTCATCTTAAAAATCCCAAACAACTGCCAACACTAACAAGGCTGGAAATTTTTATGACAGCTAAGAAAAGTCTTCCCACCTTTGCCATCTTGAAAGGCCCCAAAAATATCTGACATCCCATACAAAAACCTCCTCCGGAACATACAAGACACAAGCGACTTCTGCTTTCATGCCCTAGGCTATAGTAAAGTTGATAGAAACATAAACCCTTTAACAGTATCCTAGTGCTCTATTTGACAGGCCAAAGCCTAACCTACCCATTCCCCACTCTGAAAGATAGAGACAACAAGAATCTCATACCTAAGAATCGCTCTCCACATCCCAACACCATACAGTTTGATGCCATATTTTGATGGCACCACCTCTGCCATGTAGCCTCTAATTCAATAGGAACCTCCATGGCTGTCAGCCAAGCATACCTGCAATGAATTTTCTAAGACTTATCACACCCAAAACTCTGTACTTTATGGCAAGAAGTCCTTGTACCAGCTAAAAATATTAAAATTGGGCTATCAGTTTATCTATTAAAGTGCCAACTGACCAACTTCTTTCAAACATCTAAACAATAGGAGGTCAAATCGAGGCTGATTGAAGGCCCCATAAAGTAGAATACTCAGATATATTCCTTTGCCATTTCCTTAATGTTGGTCAAACCTGATGCTTCCTTTCACATGTCTATTGAGGAGCATTTTGTACTTGGCACCCTTCCTTTCGCACAGCCACTAGGACAGTTCAAACTTCTCGGGCAATCCAACACACTAACGGCTAACCACACCTAAGACTGCAAAAATTACTATAAAACCCTAGGACTGAAAATATAAATTTAACTAAAGTAACATCCTACTAAAGCTAATTACCCTATATAATTTTTTTTTTGGACAAAACACCCCAAATAATCATGATCTGGTAAGATCAAGGCATATTACAACCAGACCCAAAATAAAAATCAAAATATTGAGACGATATGATATTTAACTTCATGCTTTCTAATCAACTTATGATTAACAAGACATTTTAGAGCACATTACCTGTGCGGCAGCACCCCATAGTTGCTGTTTGCCACCCAAATACCAAGAAAGGGCATACTCAAGAATGGAATTAAGTGAATTTGGACTAACAGAACCAATGAGCTTCTTTATAGCAGCCCCACTCATAGAACGAACAATATTATCCTTATCATTGGCCAAGCAAGCAACCAAATGGACAAATAATGTCTGTGATTGCTCATCCAAAACACTTCTTGGAAATTTGACAATAATAGCATGAATCATTTCTAGAACAGATTCTCGTCCAGTTGAATGCTCATACCTGTAAGGATTAAAATATTCAAAAACCTAAAATCAATCCTCTAAACAAGAAAAAATAAACTATAATAACCAGGAAATACAGAGACTACTCAGAAAAACTTGCCTCAAATTTGATAGCAGGAAATCCAGATGTTGTTGCAAGCGCTTTTCCGAAAGCTGATAATCAAGCAAAAATTGCAACAAAATTTTACTGCATTTCTTGCGAATTGATTCCATTTGACTTGTCACCATCAATTCAGCAACCCTATTAACAAGATCATATATCTCAGGTGCAACCAGCTTGCGGCTGACAATACCCTTTAGAAGTGAAAGGGCCACCAAAGACGGATTCCTTTCAAGATCAAGAAATATAGGAAGCTGAATTAGTAGATGTATCTGATCTGAGGTAAGAGAAATTTTGGTGTTCCGCAAAAGCACAGTCAGCAATGTCAAACATGACTGCATTAAAGGACTGCTGGAGTTCACTGAACTCTGTGCAATATCCAATAGAGCAGCCTTTACTCTCTCAGCCTGCAACTGAAGAGATGGCAAGGGAAGCTTTACTAGTATAGCAAGGCATCCAAGGGAAGCAGACAAGATATCCTCATACTTAGAGCACAAGCCATCACTTAATAGCTTGACAAAAGGATCTAATAAGGATAAAGTATTTTCATCTTTTACATCCTGTTTCATACCCTTCATACGTTTATGCAATATTCGGAGAGCAAACACTGTAATAAGGTGTGAACACAATAAGCCACCAGGAACTACACGGCCTGTAGAAATTCTTTTAGCATTAATACGGCTATCCTTATCTTCCAATTTCATCAATTTATTCTCTTGCCGACCAATTTCATCTTTAAAGCCATCTTCAATAATGCCATAAATAAAGATAAATAGATCAGTCTGATCTACAGATGGATTGCTTTCAATACCAGCAGCTATATGATGCAACATATTTTCCAATTTTGCTTTTACATTTGGTGTGATGTGCATCTGCAAATGAGCCGTCACTGGTGCAAGAAGCTTCAGTGCATAGCTTTTAAATGTTATGTTTTGGGCCACCAATTTCAAGCTTTCAAATGACTTTTTCCTCCTTGTTTCTTTCATTTTTGCAGCTATCTTTTCCACCTCCTTTTGCTCAGCAACATCTCCAAGAATGTCATTCTCTATCACAGAAAGGAGATCCTCCAAACAGTAATCTATCTTTCCACTAACTGGACTAGAAAGACACTTGGACAAAATAAAATTCAGCGTGTATCCTAAGACATGAAGTTCATATCCTCGCTTTAAGGTAGATTGCAAAACCTTGACAATGAATTGCAAATATTCCAATCCAAGTTCTTTCAAACAAGTAGCCAATGCAGACCTAGCTCCATCACGAATGCTTTCTAGATGACTCTTTAAGAAGTTTGAAATTCGATGAACAATAGTTGGAAGATACAAGTCCATTACATCTACTGGAAGTAACTTAAGTAGTTTCAGTGCAGCAAGACTGACATTTACATTGACCTTTTCTGAATCAGAATCCAGCAGCTTTTGTATCTTTGGAAGCACAACTTTATAGAGGCAAGTCTGTATCTCTGTGTTCACATCAAAAGTACCACAGTGGACCAAGACAGATGAAGAAACAGTATCAGTTATCCCTATGTCAGAAACACCACCCAAAGATTCCGGAGGCTCTTTAGTGTAAGAAAGTTCTGAAAAATGAAATTTATCCAAAATAGAGCAAATCAGGCGTATAAAGAGTTTGTGCTTGTCTGGACCACTGGACGTTCCCTTAAAACATCTGATCAATAACGCATAGTATGACTTCCATCCCATCTGACCTGCTACAGAAGCAATAGTCTCTATGCATGCATTTTTCATATGTTCTGCCTTTCCTTCTTTCTCATCAAACAACATGTTGAAGTAGAGTCGCATGAACACTTTCTCAGTGATGAACTGGAAGTAAACAATAGAATAATTAAATTTCATTAACAAGGAAAAAAAAATTATTTGAAAGGATAAAATCACTACCTCTGATAACTTGTTCATGCTGATAACATTCCTAAACAATGACAATGCCTTCACTCTCTTACGGATCTGCAGCACCAAATGTACTTATGTGAGAAGTAAGTTCTGCATGGTATTTAAGTAATTCCACCAAAATTAAGCTACTAACAGCTGAATAATAAAACAATTAAGTTTGATAGTGTTTCTCATTACATTAAGGAAAGGCAGCAGAAAGTTGTTTCATCAGAAAATAATGATGGCAAACATCAAATCGTGAATTTTTTTTTATAGAAATCTAATCATGAAATATTTGGAATAAAATGCTGCATATATATGTAAACAAATGAAAGGGAGGCAACAGAGAGTAACAACTAAACCAAATAATCCTTAGGTTAAACAGAAACATACCACTGAGTCAGCTATATTGTCAAAAAAGTTTACTTCACCATCCTCATTGTCCAGGACCACAAGGGATTTAAGGTTTGACACTTCTGGAAGCTTCAACACCATTTGATGTAACAATTTTATCCATCCCTGCAATCACGTCAACCGGTGTAGAAACATAGAGGAATAAGCAATCATTTATTTGTAATTTCAATTTACATTTTCAAACAGTAATAAACTTAGATATACATCTATGTCAATTTACTCTTCCCATCATCCTTGCAATGGTTGGAACTAGGAAAGGCAACAAAATGCCTACCTATATGTGACAGACTAGTTCTACCACAAAGGAAGGGGGACATGGGAGAAAGTCTGAATATATGCACATACTTGCCTAACTTCATATAACTAGAAATTCAAACAGTATCTAACACTGTATTATGATTTATAACTAAAGTTACCAAATACCTTTCTAACAGAAAGTGATCCATCCATTGCATCTGCCATATGCTTCAAGAGAAATTTCTTTGCTATACGCTGGATGCATGATTTTGTCCAACAATCATCAGTGTTTTTCATATTTCCTTCTTGGCAAAGGATGAGGGCAGAAAAATCAACAAAAGATAGCAATGAACTATAGGCGCTACACATAAAAGTTGTTTCTTCTGATGACATGTCATGCACACAGTGTGATAAAATAAGTAATGCATGTTCCACATGAACACTTCTGAAGAAATCAGTATTAATGATTCTGTAAGCATTCAAAATAGCATCATGGTCAAGCCAATTCAAAGTAGATGTTGCATTCAGCTGACGAAGAAGTTTTGCCTGCATCCCAATAAAAATAGCAGAGAAAAATTAAAGAAACACAGAATGTGGTATTGTTCTGTCAGAAAGCAATATGAATGGATAAAGAGAGACAAAAGAGTAGGAATTACCACTGAGAGTACGGATGCATCAGATGCTACAAGAGCATCAAGAAGATCACAGATCCTTAACCGCATATCCAACTCAGCCGAAATGTATAAAGGAGAAACAGCACTCAAAATTTTCGTGGTACTACCATGTCCTAATATTGGTATGATATTTTGAATGACTTGCAAAGCTTCAACACAGACATCTACAACATAACCAAGAAAATTTCAATATCAAATATGGAAATTAATTTTTTTTTAAAAAGGAAGAAAACAGAGCAACAGGAGATATACAAGATTCTCTCACCAGAACTTAGGGTTTTCTTTTCGAAAAACAGAAGCAATATGTCCACAAATTGCTTTGCCAACTCTGCCTCCTTGATGTACTTGGGTAAGAATTTGAAAATTCTTGTCATTGTCTCCCCAGGAGATTTGATGAGCTTTCTGACCAGGAAAAAAAAAGAGCAAAACATTAATTGCCCAAGTCCCCACTCTCCTATATGTGTTCTTATACAGAAAAGCAGATTGTTTCTTTCAGGCATAATATGGAATCAGTGCAATCAGAAAACAAGGCATCCACCCATTCATATGATAAAATTATCATGTTCACACATTACCTGAATATGTCAGCAATTACTAAATCTTGTTATTTTTCATATAATCTGTTTGAGTTCACCCACTCTCCTGTTCTGCCTCGTGCACTAGAACTTCCAATCGCATTACGAAAAGGTATTTGTTCCACTTGCAATCCTAATCCTATTGATAAATGTTGTTTGAACTATCACTGTTCATCTCCATCCTATTATGCCTTTCTATAGTCTTTGTCCTCTATTTCTATACAATCAAGGACCAACTACCTAAAAGCTTAAGCTGCTAGGTAAAATCATGTGAATGGATTTATATCTAACACAACCCTCATGCAAGAGCCCTTTAGGCTCGAAGCGTGGGCGATGCACAAGTCCACTCTATCTTGTGCTGAAATTCAACTTTTATTTAAAAGAATGGGAGTGGTAAGGATTGAACTCCTGACCACTTGGTTAGAGGCTCTGATACTGTGTCAATGACCAATTCTCCTAAAAGCAAGCTGTTAGGTGAATGCCCATGATTGGCCAACAGTAGAAGTAAAGCTCTCTCTCACCCGTAATGACAGCAAGCTATGATTGATGGAACAACTGCTTAACATGCCAATGACCAGCAAGTCAATTGTCGGTTTTCATTCAGGTCTATACAGTCAAGATTGGTCAAGATGGGAAAACTGATAGTCTGAAGACTCGCCCTACATGTAGATATTTGGCCTCGATTATGGAGATACCTAGTCCCTTGAGGCAATGAACACTTTTGTTTGCCTCTTGCTCTTCACGACTACAATTCATCACTGGTCCCCTTATCAACTAGACATAAAAATGCTTTCTTGCACAGAGAATTACAGGTTACTGTGTTTTTGTTAGAGGTAACTTATTTCATAGAGGAGTAAAAACAAAATGCAGTTGCCAAACCCAACACAAAGCTGAGTATTGAGCCATGGCAGCAGCAGCATGCAAACTTACATGGTTAAAACAATTACTTCAAGCAATTAAAATTGGGAAAGGTAAAGAAAATAGAACTAATATGTGACAACCAAGCTGCCTTGGATATTGCTTCCAAACTAGTTGATAACTCTATAAACTAGGGCTTGATTTGACCATTTTTGGTGTGCTAAGTCCTTACTTATTGGAAATTTACATGTGTTTTGCGCATAAATTGTTGGGTTGAGCCCTAGCTCTTTCCTTGTGCGAAATGTTATAATTTTGGCTATTATTGAGTTTGAAATGATAATCTTGATGCATAGATCTCTTATGGATACTTTTGGTCTTTAATTTTGCAGATATGAAGATGAAAGGGACAAAGAAGGAGGCCTAGGAGAAGAGTTTTTGACCCAGCTTGAAGAGTTGAAGAAGAAAACCAAAGTTGACAACTCGCGTCGTGACGCCAAGCTTGCAGCTGACAAACCAGAGACAATCGCGTTGCGACGCCACGCATAACTGTAAAGAATGTACTTAAGGCAAACTCGCGTTGTGACGCATGGACGCGATCCAGACCATGATTTCAGCTTTTTGGTGGATATTTTTGGGGACTTTTCACTACTTCCTTCTTCCCCAATTTTTCTAGAGAGGCTTAGGTTAGGGTTCTTGAAGCTACAAAGAGAGACCCATCTAGATGCTTGAAGATCAAGATCTTGGAGGAAGGCCCATTCATCAAGGATCTACCATCTAGTTCTTCCCCTTCTTTTCTTTCTTGATCTTGCTTGTATTGATATGGATCTCACTCTATCTTTGTGTTCTTTAATTTCCATGGATTGCTAAATTTGTAACTAGGGGATCCTTTGAATCCCACTATGGATTTTGGATGCTTTGTAATTCCTTGAGTTAATATTAATAATAAGGTTTTGTTTACTCATATCTTCTCTTAATGCTTACAATTGCTCAATCACCAATTGTTTGATTTGGGAGTTTCCATTGAACTAGACATAGGGATGTGGAAATGCGACCATGGGTAATGCTTGTTCAATTGCATCTAATTGGTTGGGGTGTGTTGATTAGCCAATGGGATGGAAACATACCCATTGGCCTTGCATAGCATGTGTTTGAAACTTGTCTCTAATGAGTGAAATTTCCATTAATTCACATGGACACAGTGTATTAGGTAAACGTTACATGGTCAATTGACCTCTATTGACCATATTTGAGTTTCGGCTAACAAAACCAAGCCATTGATGTCTGCTTTTGGGAATTGCATGTATCCAAATAAAGTAATGAGTGAAGAAGGACCCTCTAGGCCCTTTTACCACTGTTATCTCTCAGATATTGGTGTTTGTGACCTTTCTTTCTCTTAGTTAGTTGTTTACTTGCCCTTTTCTTAACTATTCTTTTAAATTGCATTGCTTAAGCCTGAATTTTTAGTAATTGAGGACGATATTCATTACTCTCACTTATTACTTGTTCGACCCATGCACTTGCAGCTCACTATAAACACTAGTCTTTCATAAAAGGATCAAACACAGATTTTTGCCATTTTGTTAGAAATAAATGGAATGTTCTTTCACCCAAAATAACTACTAGCTTTGTTAAATCCAATGGCTAGTTAGCAGACATATTTACTAAGTCCCTTTGAAGACCTCAAGTTGATTTTATCTGGGTACCAAGCACGGCAATATGCTCCAGCATGAAAGAGAATGTTAGAATTGTTGGACACACGTGTAAATAATTAGGTCGACTGTAATAAGTTATTAGCTACTGATTATTAGGCTGAAAATTAAGCTTGTAATAAGCTCCTAATTGCCCATTGATTACTCCATTGATTGATTGTAATCAAGCACCAAACAATAAGAGAACAAGTGTGTAGCCCAACAAACATTTTCATTCAAACTCCTTTGCTTCTTTAAGTACCACTGTTTAAATGATAGATTTGACCTCACATGGGGTGCTGGATTGCCAAAGGATTTTACTAAGAAGTTTCTCTGAGTTCAATGAATGGGCTCTAACACAACAAAGAGATCCAAAATCAGCTATATACAACTATACGCATGGGCATAAGTTTCAGATAAGTATAATGACATGCAACAAAATAAAAGAGGCTCTAATATCTCAGTGGCACTGAAAAATTAAGATATGCCAGATGACAAAAATTGAATACCTACAAGCGTTCATGCATAGAAGATGCTTCTCAGTCTAGTATTGCAGGTGGAAGGTTTAGTTAGGAAACTACATAACGAACGAAACCTACAACATCTTCAACCTCCCAAATTAACATTAATACTTAATACTTCTAGGAGCTTAAGCGCTAATCAGATTTTCAGAAGTATAATACGCTATAACAAAAATTTTCAGCATATGCCAAAGTTTATAAAAACAAAAACTTAGAAATTCAAACTTCTTAAAATGTCAACCATTAAACATAAACAACAGCATCATCCAAGCAAATTCGTAAAACAAGCTCATACCTCTTGGCTGCATTATCACTTCCAAATAAACAACACATGCTGTCCATAAGTGCTTTAATGTTGGAAAGTAAAACTCTCTGGGCAGGACTGTCTTCATTATCCAACTGATTGTCAAGGTTTAACAAATTCTCGACAAACTTTAGAACAAAATATATAACAGCTTCAGAAGCTGATTGAACAGAGATAACTGAAAATATATCAGGCACAAGACTCTCTTTCCTGCATAATAGTGCTACAAGTTTATGGTTTGCACTCATGGCCACAAAGCAAGATAACAGTGAACTTGGCTTCTCACTACTAGCAGCCTCCTGTTTGAATTTATCAATCAGCGGCTTTACTGAGGAAAAAAATCTGTCCCACAAATCAGAACCAAATTCATGATCTTCATACTTATTGAGAACAAGTGAAACAATTTTCAGGCACAGAGATCTCATATCCTTGAGCTGCTTCAAAGTATTGCCAGTCTGCACAAACAAATTCAAAAATAGAAGAATTAAATAAAACAGACAAAAATGATCATAAAAAGAGGGGGGGAGGGGGGGAGTTGATTCCACCTAGTAGCTCAGCTAATCTACTTTCAGTTGCCACCAAGAAACTAGAAGGCAATGGAAAACAATCCAAACAAGCTATATAGGAAAGTAACTGGATGCATCACCGCCGCTAAGACGTCCATAAAATATTGATAAAAAAACATTAAAGTACTATATCAAAGTTAATTTTATTGAAACACACCAGATGTCAGTGCTTATCACGATTTATACCAACATCATACATGAAACATTCATTTCTTCCACAAGTTCGCTCAGATAGTTCACTACATATAAAACTCTACATTCAACATGAACAGAATATTACCAGGATTTGATTTGCTGGAACACTGTCCTCCCTTAGGGAATTTGAGTTGGTGCTAGAATTGCTTTGATCTGAAGGAAGCCCATTCAATTTTGTATTGTCAAGACTTGAAGTGCAGCTCTCCAACATCCGAACAACACACCCCACCAGTAGATCAAGAAAAGGTCTAACATGGAATTCATCAAAAACTCCAACAATGTCTTCAATGACATGCAGAAAACCATATTTCTTTTTCCAGGATAGGGTTGCTATGTTGTCCAAAGTAAAATATTCTAACAAAGATGATGCTTGAAATTCACTAATGGAACCTCTAGGTAAAGTCCAAAACAAGTTAGCAGGCCCATCAGTTTTCTTCACAATTTGCAAAGGCTTTATCAGTAAAGCAAAGAAAAGGGGCAGCTCATTGACATCAAGTCCAGCTATGAAACTCAGAATAGCTTTCCGATGACAAATGCTTGCTTTCTGACAAATGAGATGATGATGAATGATTAGTTTAGAAAGTAAAAGGCAAATGAAAAGCTTATGTGACTGACTAAAAATAGGTTGACAGAAATATAAAACAACCTCAAGGGGCTCAAATTGTGTATACCTTTCGAGATGCAAGTCCTTTCAGCTTTCTTACTTTTGGCATCAAAAGACGGATAACTAATGGAACAAGATAAGCCCGGTGACATTCTTCAATGATGTCAGATTCTCTGGATAAACTCCATGTTGTTAGTTCCTCCCTTAAATTTTTGGAACTGATCAAGTTTCTCAAATGCTCATTATATGGAGAAAGGTAATCATCTTTCCAGATTAACAGGCAATCCAGAACTCTCATCTGTATTTCAGGATCATTTTCTTCTAGAATCCTGCCAAAAACAACGAAAACAGAAAAAAGAAGTTTATGTTTAACAACCAAGATGAAGTTTATGTAAGTAACTGGTGAACAAATAACATTGCGGTGATGAACAATATACAAAATTAAATTGCACATCTACCTATTCTGCAGAACCTCCTTAAGAAATTGGCTGCAGTAAAATGACTTGGGGTTTTTCATCAGCTTCAGCAAGTTTAACCATTCTTTCAAGACGGCCTTCCACTCTTTGCCTTTACAAGCATGAGAATCAAACAATCCCACACTGCAATTTCATTTTGCAATGGAAAACAAGTTATCAAACTGGGAATTTAAGTAAAACTACAAAAGTTCACAAAGTTCAAAATCATGTATCAAGAGGACAAAATCCAGCAGATATTTACCTAACAAGATCATGAGTGTTGTATCCTAAAAACTTTAAAAATAGAGGAATAAATTGCCGAGAGCGAGGTTCAATAACAGTTGGAATTTTTTGTAAAGCTTGTAGCAATAATGCCAATATTGTTACAGATGGCGTGCTATCAGATGCACGATTGACAAACAATTTGAAACATTCATGCAGACCTGAGAAACAAAATGAACTTTATTACCCAACCTGCAAGATGGAAGATCAATAATATAAACTCAAAAGTCAAGCTTAAATGGCAAATCTTTTCCTTGTATAACACCTCCTAAAATAGTAACATTAATATTTTTCTTATTTTGCTTTTATATTGGGAATTTTAAAGGTTAGGAATTTAAACTTTTTAAACAAAAAAAATTACAATTTATAAACAAATCTATAAATATTTAATAAGAGTTATTACCAACTAAGCTAAACACAAACGGATTAAACTAATTATATTTTTACAGAATATATTTATTTAACGACCAATTACCAATTATCTATAAAATTTAGTGTTTCTGTCACCTATGACATCCTATATGCAAAAAAGATTGCAGGGAGGAAGGGGGAACATAATATATGACGTGAATAAAGTTGAAACATACCATTTGGCTGATCAAGCAATGCACCATTGACACTACCATGCAAGTTGCAAGAGGTCTGCAATATTGATTGACACCTTTCCAGATAACCGATAAAGTTATCCCAAACAAGTAAAAAATGTAGGCTAACTAAGACAGCAATACATTCTAATACAGGATTCCAGAGGTAGCTAAATCGATTATTCAATATGCCAAACAATCCATTCAAAACAAGAGGCACATAAACATTAGGAATCCTTCCAGCAGATAGGTCCATCTGTATCTTGGAAATCAATCGCTGAATGCTTCTGCTTGTAGAAATTGAAATAGGAGTTGTTTCAATAGAGAGGAGCAGCAGCAGAGCCTGTCATTTCACCAAAATATGCACTGTTATATTAAAGCTTAAGTTAAAAAAAGTTAATGGCAGAGAACATAAAAGATACATACATTATTTCCTGTGCAATCTGCATTGGAAGTTGGAGATACTTCAATTTTCCTTTTCTTCTCAGCTGGCTGATCCACTGAAGAATTTTCCCCATCTAAAAGTTTATAGTGACAAAGTATTTTAAGAGTTGAAATGCGAATCTCCTTGTCTGAATGGCACAAATTATCAGCAAATGTTGCCATTGCGTCTGAAATCCTTTCTTCAAGTTCTGGATGATACATTCTACAACACCCACTGTCTTCTAAAGAAGAACTATAATATACAAGAGAGAGGTTATGGCGTTATTCAAATACAGAGCTCTAAATATTAGTAAAATTATTGACAAATTTGACCAGTAAAGAATGGAAATCAACAAGAAATGTTTAGAACCAGTTAACTATTAAGTATTAACACACCTCCACTTACCCATACTTGGATTCCAAATATTCAGCAACAGCCAACAACACTTGTGAAGATGACTTATATCGTTTTGCAAGACTTAGAAACCTTCTGGTTTCATCAGCTCCAGGGTTACTGCCGCTATACAGTCTGTTATAAGAACTTAGTGCAGCACCTATAATGCTTTCCCAGGCTTTTTTAGACATATCTGCAATGTAGCCTGTGGATAAAAAAGAGAAAGAAACAAAAGAATATAAGAAATTATGTTTTATATTTTATTGCCTACAGAGTTTGGCGGCAAAACATATAAGAATTAGAAAAAAATATTACAGCATCAATGAATACAGCAATCCTAGTGTGCACCCAGGACCAGATATTTTCTTTCTCAGTATGGCCCAACACAGTTCAATATTATGATAGCAAACCCAATATAGTCTAAACAAAATGGAAAACCAGCTTTAATATAATCTAGACACAAGGTTCTACCAGGTTGCTCATCAAAAAATCATATTTGAAAGTTGAAACAATAAAGAAATGATGAAATACCAGCTTTAACTGTCAGAAGCTGATCTACAGCATCCATGAGATCCACTAACAAGGATGGGTTGGCCTCAACAATAGACATATGAGAATAGCAGCTCACAACTCCCCACAGCAGTGCCAACTTTTCTTCATCAATTTGACATGACATATCAGAATGTGCAATATCATTTATTGCTCCAATCCAATAACAGATAGTCCCTTGCAAATGATTGCATATCCTAGCTAGTGCTTCTGCACTTGTTCCATCCACAAAGTCCGAGTTTTGTATATCTAATTGCATTTTCTCACAGAAGGATTGTAACAAATGTATGACCTCTTCCTCTGAAATCTCCATTAAATCATTTATTGCACTAAAAATCAAGTCATAGAAGTCAAATATTATACTCGGAGTACTAAACCATAACTTGTTCTTGCATATACACACACATATACCATTTAGAGGTTACCTTATAACATTACTTCTGAAAGCAAGTACACAAAGTTCCTTCTGTAGCAGTTCTCTAATAAAACACAGCAAACTGGAACCCAAGCTCAAACATGTCAAGAAGGTAGAGAAACAAGCTAAAAAGAATGTCAATATCACAAATGAATTGTCAGAGTCATTACCTTGAGCTTCGTGATTTAAAAATTGGAGCCCACAGGAAAGCACACTCTGATATCATTGACTCACTGTAACTACAGAGCCCATTGAGAATGGCCAACATTAATTTCAAAATTTTATCAACAACTAAAGGTATATCTTTTTGTGACTCGATAACTCCAGAAGGTGTGATAAATGTCCGCACAAGCAGCCGTACAAGTTCGAGCATAGGCTTATAATCTGCCAAATGTAAGTACAGCTAAAATTAGCATGAAAGCACATAAGCAACTCAAGAAGCTTTCTGAAGAAAAGAAAATGCACAGCATCCTGAGATCCAACATATTACATTAAACTTGGAAAAATTTACTGTTAATACAATACACTCTTTGACCAAAATAAAAATATAAGAGAGAATCTCAAGCAACCTGGTAACACCTGAACTCAAACCCATTCACTCACTATTTTATATTACCCATTAATATATGTACTCTTAATAAGTAATGAAGATAATCTAAAAAGAACAAAGCAAAAGTCATATATATAAGTAAATATCAAGAAAACCAGAAGGAGTAAAAATTTAAAGAATAAAAAAGAAAGAAAACATTGAAGTAGATTCGTGAAAGAAACTTAAAATTTAATCTATTCGTTCAATATAGGCTAGCAATCAGCTTCCTATAAGACAACCACAGTATATTGTCCTTATCAACTGGCTCAACTTAGTTGAACGGACCAAAAGAAAAAGTTGGGCAACACATAAAGTATTGTGACTTACCTGACACCTTTTGCCCGTTTTGCATCTTTACAGCTGAGACAAGCACTGATAAAATGCGTTTTAAATGCTGGATGTTTCCAGTACTAACACATTCACTTACTTCCTTATATAAGCAATTCCATACCAAATTCAACTCCTTGGGTTCCATCTTCTTGCATAATTTCTTAAACACGGATTTTACAATTTTCAAAATGGTGGTTGACTCTGAAATAGAGACAGATCTATAAGAAACAATTTAATCCAATACATTACAATTAATCACAAAATTAGTTATATTTACAGATAGCCACATCAGGCGACAGAAAACAGGAAAGGAAACATCAGAAACCTGAGAGAAGAAGACTTGTTACAAGAATCACAAACTAAGTTATATTTACAGATAGCCACATCAGGGGACAGAAGACAGGAAAGGAAACATCACAAACCAAAGAGAGAAGAAGACCTGCTACAAGAATCTCAATCATTTGAATAAAGAATATCCTAAGGGGGATATGTAAATGAGAAAAAGAAAATTGCAGGCAACACTCAATTACCTGGTTAACTTTACAAAATTAAGAATAGTTGAGTTTCTATTTAAAAGAAATTATCCTGCTGGAGGCTAGATCATCAAAATGGTGCCTGATGCTTATCTCATGTTTTTACTACTATCCATCTAGTGTTATTAATAAACCTTCAAAACGTTCACTACATTCCATGCATAAAAAAAAAATAAGCATCTTATGAAAGCAAATTTCATCTCTCACCAACTTCAAATATTTTTATATACACAGCCAAATAATTCATAAAAACTATATGTGAGGCAAGTTTGGAAAATATTACGTTAGAACAAATCAAACTTAAAGTTGAGGTTGCCCAAAGAGATGAATCTTCTGATTTTTCATTCCTAAAGTTGCTGCTGACTGAGTTTTCATTTATGTTAGATAGTGCTTATTATTGACTTGGGTCCCAGGTTTTTACCACTATCCTACTAGAGTGAAGCATCCAATAATCTCTGTGTCAAGGAAGAATTTATATAAAAAACCTTAACCAACAGATGTGTTATGCATGTCTTACACTTTTGCTTCAAACAACTTTAGTTTCCTCAATCTAAATCCCCATCCAGATATGTTTATTTGGCCAGAAATCTTAATTTAATCCATCTAGAAAAATCTTAACCCTTTGACAAACTTAATATAAAAACTTCAAGCCATTAGGTTAGACTTTTCAGGTACTGTTCACAGCCCTAAAATCATAATGTTAATAGTCTGCTGCAGCATGTGCTATAGTGATTAGCAATTCACTAAGCTCTTACGCTACAGACTTGGGAAGTGATTTTGATATGGAGCACCTGTGGCAGCTCTATATGCTATGGTGGCCATAGTGTAGCGAGTGCTATATGCGCTAAGTGAAAATATGCTTCTGAAAATTTAATCCCACCAGGAATTTTACTCTAAACAACTCTGTAAAGCCCCAAACTCCCCTTGACCATTTCTATTGGCACTTTTTCACTATATTGGAGACCTTGACGCTTCCGGCGGCAACTTGCAGCTCTCTGTTAAGGTACCCATTTGTTCTCTCCCTTAATCTTTGTTGTTCTCCCTCATTCTCCCTTGTCTGCTCTCTCTCGTCTCTTGTCTGTTTTATTCTCTGTTCTCTGTTCTCAGTTCCCTCATTCTCTGTTCTCTTCTCTTCTATTCTATGTGGTTTTTTTTCTTTTTGTTCCATGTGTCTATGTGGTTTCACAACTTTCTGACTATATTGGAGCCCTTTGACACTGCTAGCAGCAACTTGCAGCTCTCTGTTATGGTACCCACTTGTTCTATCTCTTATTCTTTGTTCTTCTCCCTCATACTCTCTTGCCTATTCTCTCACTTCTCGTCTGTTTGTTCTATGTTCTCTGTCCTTGGATCCCTCATTCTCAGTTCTGTTCTGTTCTGTTCTGTTCTGTTCTGTTCTGTTCTATATGGTTTTGCTTGTTTTTGTTCCATGTGTCTGTGTGGTTTCACAACTTTTGCTTGATTCTGTTCCATGTGTCTATTCCTTTTGGGATTTAATTCTACCTTCTATCTTTATTGCATACTCAGTACATGTCTATGTGGTTTTGCAGCTTTTGATCAATTCCGTTGCACTTCCATCTATTCTTTTTGGGTTCTAATTCTACCTTCAATATCTGTTGCATACTCCTTTTGGATACAGTGATGCTCTGTTCTGCTTATTCCCTTTGCCTCTCTTCTCTTCCTTTACTTTAGTTGTATTCATAATTCTATTACTTTCAATTCAGGTTATTCAAAATGAATAAAAGCATTAAAATTTCAGACCCTACTAGGATGATTTTTGAGTTTTTACACGTTACAGTTTTAATGTGAGTTTAGTTTTTCATATATATTACCTGTTTTGCAGGAATAATTGTCATTTTGAGCAGTGTTAAATATATTTTTTATGAATAGTATCAAATATCATTCTGAATAGTATTGCTGTCATTTTGCAGGTATATATGACATTTTTTATATGCACCCAAAAAAATTTTTTTTTTATAAATCTAACTATTTTTCAAAATAGCTAAGCTACACAAAGCGCTATTTGCTATAGCCATATGAGCCACCTATGACTACAAGAGTGCTATTCACTAACAACTATGCCTAGAATAGCACCATTCTCTGTTTGTAAGTGCAATAAAAACTCTCCACATCTTTACAAAAAGCAATCCCTAAATCCTTTCCACAACAAATTCTGCATCAATCATCTCCATGACCATTGATGCAAACATAGCATCTAATTCTAAACTTCAATGTAATTTCTCAAGATATTATCCCTCACATACAGCTTTGCACAGTGGTGTGATTTGACCCATGTAGCCGACCCCACCTAGTGGGAAAAGGCTTTGGTTGGTTGGTTGCATCATCGTAATAAATTTTTTAGTAATGCTTCTCTCTATTTGAAACGTCCAACTTATTAAACCAGTTCTTGAAATTCACAACGATGTCTACTTTTGTATAGGACATTAACAATTTCAATTTTATTTTCATAACAGCAAGCCAAAGGCTTTACAGCAGTAGGTCTGAAGCATCTCACTATCTACTCTTGGAGCCAAATGGGGAAATTGAACTGATGAAAAATCTATTCTCTGATGAACAGAAGATCAATCATATACTGATGATCTTTGTATGCTACTCATACTAAGTAGATTAGTAGCTTGAGCAAAAATCACTCAATGAACATTTCAACCCAGGATCAAAATATTGTGAAACAAGAACCAAAATAGAATTATAAATTATTCATATCATATATATCTAGAGCTTTAAAGTAGAGAACAAGCTTGCCTTGGTTAGCTTTATCACCACTATCATAAATTGCTTCACTTGTCAATAATTGTAACACTCGCTCTGCTTTTGAATGGAACCTTGATGAGTAACCTTTCATAACATTATAAAGCAATTCAACACCTGATTCTATGCAGGAAGATGGATCCTTCACTGCTTCATCCATGACTATTCCAATCCCTGTCCCATCAAACAATATTAAAAAGTTTTGCAACCCAAACAAATCAATAAATGCATAGTTACTAAGAGAGAGAGAGAGAGAGAGAAATCAATATTAAACCAGGAATCAATTTATTCTAGAAGTCCTAGAACATTATGGAAATTGATTAAAAATATAAAAGACAAGACAGAAAAGGGGGAAAAGATATAGCCACAATGAAAAACAATCGAGCCATCAATACCTCTCTCAAGCTGCTTATCGAGGGCATTTCTCAAAACAAATGACATTGCCTCTGCCATGAATTGTTGGACATACTTCTTTGGATAATACCTCAATTTTGCTGTGACCCTTGAAGTATCAAATTCAATAAAAGCAACTCCAAAGTTAGAAGAATCAGATTTGAGTAGAATGTGTATGTACTATGTAGGTTTTGAACATTTTCAACCCAGTGTCATGTTGTTGGCTAATATAAACGATATGATCAGTTACTATCAGTTTCTTAAACCTTTGTCATCAAAGGTATAATTACAGTTTGTTTACTGAAAATTATAAAGCTCTTCCACTGTTCCACATACAGGTTGCCAACAGTGTTGTCAATAGGTTTGACACGATGCAAACTGAGGCTGGTGCATGAGGCAGCCTGAGGCGCATCAAGTTGCATGATGCAAGGGTGAAAGGTCATTTTCCCTGCAATGCAGGTAATGCAGCAAGGTGGTCGTAACTTCAAGATTTTGGTAAAATAGCTGTTTTTCCCATTTAAACTAGGCACGATATTTAAAGAGTAATAATCGAGTCTATTGAAGCTATCTAAACCTAAAAAACAAAGGAAAAACACGAGTCATTTCATTAAGTCTGTGCTGTTGTTGTGCATGAGGAGCTCTTTTCTAAACAGAGAGTATCCACTGAGGTTTAATGTGAGTTTCTTGGTAGTTTGGCTCCTTTCTTCAAGCTGTCCTACTTCTTGTCTATTTTCTCCAGCCAAAACACACCGCTAGGCCAGAATCAGCATTTTAAACTTATTTCAACACTTATTAATATTATATTTCAAGTTCCCAGTCCTATATGGTTTATATACCCACACATTTTCTTTGTAGGCCGGCATCATTTTACAATACCAGCCCCCATCTATGTTTATTTCATTCTGTTCTGTTGCCATTTGATGGCGGTGTGTACTCTGTACTATGTAGGCTTAAATTAGGGGTCATCTAATGTTTGCAGCATGACTCTTTGGACTACATTATGATTTTACTACTTTGTTATGACAAAAATTTACAGTTGAGTCTTGCTTTTGTCTTATATAAATTACGGTTTTTAGGCTTTTCGCCTCAACTTGCTTTCCACCTCATCACAATACTGCTCATTTAGAGAAGTATAAATTTTTATTGCAACAATAAATGTCCAATCAAGGAAAGGGAAAAATATACCCTTTACTCTCAATTAATTCACCTAAAAAAGGAGATAAAATTTAGTGTAAGCGGTCAGTCCTTGTCCATATCTGAGCTGAAGCAAATTGATTGTTGGGATTTAACAAAGAGGTGCAGGTAAATATCCAGGAGTATTTCAGGGTTTGCAGAATAGTTAACCTCGTATGGAAAGGTAAAAACAAAAACTACTAAAACCAAACTCCATCACTCACTTGAGCACCTCTGATGGGTTGTGTATTAGATATTTCTGCAGATACATCATAATATGTGACCAAGATGTGAAAATCTGCATAAAAACAGACATATTTTCAGAATTCACACTGAACTAAGGAAACTACTAAATGAAAAATGGGTAACAATATCTCCCCATAAGAACATCGCCAAGACGATAGCTTATACCTGCTCAATGATATCTGGCTCCCTATCACCACCACTTTCTAGAAGAGATACTAAAGAATCAACAATACTTGGCAATAGCCTAGCAAAACCCACATGCACAATGAATAAGTAAACCATGTGAGCATTCTCGTTAAAATATATATGCAAGAAGCAATGCCCATAAGGAAACCTCTAAATTAAGCTAGGCAGAAATTTGACAAGTGAAATAAAAGGAAACCCAAAAGAGACAACGTCTAAAAGTTGAAAGCTTTAAGAGAACAGACATTTTCTGAAACACATCTAGTAAAAGTGATAAGTAACTTACGGAACAAATTCCTCCAAGAGATCTCTAGATAAAGCTGCAATTAACCTGTACAAACAGAGCTTTGAGATTTACTCACAATAGCTGCAAACTAATAGAACACCAAAAATAAGCACTGAAAGAGAGAAAGAGAGAAACAACTAGCCTTCAATTAATAAAGTCCAAGGCAATTTGGTTATTAATAACTAATAATCAGTACAAATCATAATACAACAAAATATCAAACTGATAAATATTTACTCAAGTGACTAAAAGTGCTTACGAAAGCAGTATAATTATCAGGGTAGTTAATAACAGCAAATAGCGCTGCTATTGCAGCGTTGCAGCGCGTCGCGCCTCCTCCCTGCTACGCGCAGAGCATTGCGTTGCGTTTTTCAGTAGCAGCCGTCACAGCCAGTTATCACGGCAAATCGCGCTGTGAAATCACATCTTTGCCCCTGTTTTCGGTAGTTTCCCGCATTTTTTTAAGAAGATTTTCAAGATTTCATCTCCTTTTAGGGGTTAGAAGTGTTTTAGGGTTAAATCCCTTCACCTTGACCAAAACCTTTTGCTCCCACCTCTCTTCTCAGCTTCAGACACCATTTGACTGAACCCTTCATCCCACCATTTTTTCCAGCAAAACCCAGCCATTTTCCAGCGACCCAGTTGCAGCAACCGTCGTCTTTTCTCAGTTTCAGGTATGTGCTCTGCTCTATTCGAACTCCCTTTTTCTTTGCTCTGTACTTTGCTGGCTAAGCCCACCACTGTTCTTTACTTCATTCCTCTGTATTCAAACTTTCTTTTTTTTTTTCTTTTTTCGGTTGCTGTCCTGCTGATTACTTCACACTCACAGCCCTCCATTTTTTTTACATCATTCCTCTGTTTTGTTCTAGTCTTCTAGAGATCATTCCTTTTTGTTTTTTTGACTTCTTTCCTCTGTTCTCAACTTCTCATTGCTATTCGCAGCCATGGCATCATCTTCTCAGCCATAGCCAACTCCAAACAGCATTTCAGCCTCTACTTGTGGACTGGTGAAACCTATGGGCAAAAATATTGATATGGCATGGCAGAGGAATAGCTTGAAAGATATCAAAAATCGGAAGAGTGTGACATGCAATTTCTGAGGCAAAGTTTCTACGAGTGGGATTACTAGAGCAAAAAGACACCAAATGGGCATAAGAGGAGATGTCAATTCTTGTAAAAAAATTCCACCTGAAATTAAGAAGTTGCTCAAGGAAAATTTTGAGAAGAAAAAGGCTGAAAAGAATACATATTATATTGAGTTGCAAGAAGATGGTGATGAGGAAGACGAGGTCCAAGAAATTCGTAATATTCAAAGTGGAAAAAGAGTTGCAACACCATCAAGTGATAATTCTGCTGCTGCCAAGAAAGCCAAAAGTGTGAAAGGCCCCATGGATTTGCTTCTTCTTAGAAATCCAGAAGCAACTATTAAATTAGGGAAGGCCAAGAGGCAAACAAGCATAAATGATGCTTGTGATAAACAAGCAAGAGCTATAACCGTTCAGTACATAGCTCGATGATTTTATAGGAACGGAATACCTTCCAATGTTGTGCGTACAAAAAGCTTCAAGTTGATGGTTGAAGTATTGGGAACTATGGTGCACACCTATAGGTTCCAAGTTATCATGAAATAAGAGTTCTACTCCTTAAAAAGGAATTCGAGTACACAAAGGAAATGTTGAAGGGTCACAAGGAAGAAAGGGTGAACTTTGGGTGTTCAATTATGTCGGATGCATGGATGGATAAGAAGAATAGGACCTTGATTAATTTCATGGTGAGTGGTCTATCTGGGACTATGTTTGTGGAGAGTGTTGGTGCTTCTGCATATGTGAAGACTAAGGAGAAGCTATTTGAGTTGTTGGATGCTTTTGTAGAAAAGATTGGAGAAAAGAATAATATTCAAGTGGTCACTGACAATGGCAGCAACTATGTATTGACCGGTAAGAAATAAAATCAATGTAATTTCACAAGTATAATTGTTAAAATGCCTATTGCTTCTTTTGATAATTGGCAACTCATCTAATTTCATTTAATTTGGTCTTAGGTAAATTATTACAAGCCAAGAGAAGGAATATTTTTTGGACTCCATGTGCCGCACATTGTGTGGACTTGATGCTAGAAGACAATGAAAAGATTCCTCGAGTTAAAAGGACAATACGAAGAGAGGTCACTCTTGTAAGCTTCATTTACAACCATTCATTGGCCTTGAACACCATGAGGAAGTTCACAAACAAGACAGAGTTGGTTAGGGATGGAGTCACAAGGTTTGCTACATCATTCGTTACATTGCAAAGGTTGCACAAACAAAAGAACAACCTTAGAAAGATGTTCACTTCAAATGAGTGGTTGAAGTCTAAGACAGCTAAAGACCCTAAGGGAAAAAGGGCAACTGACACTGCACTCATCCCTTCATTTTGGAATGATGTTGTTTACACTCCTAAAGCTATGGGGCCTTTTGTGCAAATTCTTAGGCTTGTTGATAATGAAAAAAGGACTGCAATGGGATACATATATGAAGCAATGGATAGGGAAAAGGAAGCTATTCAAAAAGCTTTCAATGGAAATGAAGACAAGTATAAGGACATTTTTGCTATTATTGATAGAAGATGAGAGTGCCAACTTCATCATCCATTGCATGCAATAGGCCATTTTCTAATCATTGAGTTCTACTTTGCCAATCCAAGAATTGATTATGATCCAAATGGAGGGACTTCATGAGCGCATTGAGAGGCTGAGTACAACTGAATAAGAGGTAGATAGGGCTACCTCTGAGTTGGCAATATCTAGGAGAGCCGGAGGCATCTTTGGCTTGAAGACAACAATAAGACAAAGGACCACTTTGGCTTCTGGTAAGTAAAACTGTAATAGTTCGTTTCTTGATAAAGTTTAATTACATGACATTTCATGTAAATAGTAATGCTAATTAATTATTGCATAATTTGCATTACAGCTGAGTAGTGGATGCAATATGGATCAGCTACACCAAATTTGCAAAAAATTGCCATTAAAGTGTAGAGAATGACTTGTGGTGCTTCTGGATGTGAGCATAATTGGAGTACTTTTGAGCAAGTAAGTAGATGCTAAAGACTTGGTTTTTGTTGAGTATAACCAAGCTCTTAAAGAACGCTTTGACAGTCATGATGTGATTGACCCCATTCTCCTAAATGACATTGATGATAGTAATGAGTGGTTGGTGGGAGAAATGGGTGAAGATGGAGAAGTTGTTGTAGATGAGTTGGTTTTTGATGATGATACTTTGACTTGAGGGGCTGTTGCTAATGTAATTGGGGCTGGTGAGCCTACAACACACACTAGGCAGCAGACAAGATTGAAGAAGAAAGCTACTTCTAGGAAGGGAAAGGAAGTTATACAAGATGAAGAGGAAGAAGAGGCAGATGAAGTAGAAACTGAAGAGGAGAAGGCAGATATCTACAAATCTAGTAGTGGTGAAAGTGACAATGATGAAGAGAGCTTGGAAGATGTTGGAGATAATGATTCTTCTGAGATTGAATATGATTGAGGAAAAACTTCTTTAAATTTGATTGTTTAGTTACTCTAAGCCTTAGAGGCTTAAACTTATTTGGGAGTTGGTGTTGTACTCTTTGTTTTCCTTATGCTCCTTGACTTTTGTTGTTATTAACTTGTTAATTACTTATATTGGTGGTGATTGTGTGTCTAGAGTCTCTAGACTATGACTTTTGATTATTAATGATAAATATGTCCTTATTTTTGGGTAATTTTTTATTTTTGAGCATTTATATGTGTGTAGTATAAATTAGTTATATTGTATCCCTAACCTTCGACATAGCGACCATCCTGCTATCCGCTATACCGTTTTCAGGGCTGGCACTATCCGAGATTGACTACCTTGATAATTATATGGCTAGATGTCGATACTACTACTACTAATGGAATTCAATAACAGATTATCATTGTTATTTTTCCTTGATTAAAGCTCATCTTCATCCTCTACAACATGGATATAAATTAGAACCGAATTCAATCACTCAAAAAGAATCCCAAATCACTTTATCTACATATAAAGCTCCAAACAATAACTGGTCCTGATAGAAAAGTCAGTAATGCACCGAAATTGTTGTTATCACTAATAAGGGAGGAAAAATACTTGTTCCATTCACATCAAATGCCACCATGTCAAAGTTTTCCAAAAAAAAAAAATAAGAATATTATTTATTATCACCATTTCATCATGTAACACACCAACATCCCTAACCAAGCAAAAAGAAGCAATCCTCAAAACGGATAGCATACCTAAGAATCGGCTCAAGGGATAGCCTTGCTTTTGTATGCAACCTAGAAAGAAGTTTTGAGATTAAAGATTCCTTGTGCAACAGCACCAAGGGCAATGTTTGTGTATAAGGCATAATTTCTTCATATAATGAGATGAAATCCTCTGCAGTGTTCAGTTCCTGTGTTTTGACAATTAAAGCAAATAATAAATACCAAGCATGATGGAGATGAAGTACAAGACAATTCAAAAAAATTTAAAAAAACAAAAGGAAAAAAAAGACAAAAATTCTCTTATCCCATTCATTTCAAAACCCCAAGGACAAGAATAATGACAGGTAGCACAAAATGCAATTTACTTACCATAAAATACTATGAAGTTTTATTGACATATCATTCATATATATATATATATATATATATATATATTGTTTATGACTCGATTGCTCTTAATTTAATTTTAATTTGCATTTGAATTTGCCATCATTAATTCATTATTGAATTCTGGAAAAAAATAATAATAAATTGAAAGAAAAATCATTAATAGAAGAAGTGAAGAACCACGTACATAATCAGTGCGTAAAAGTAATACAAATTTTCCTATAGAACTGGAATTTTGTGTATGATCAAATATTGCGATGTGATGAAGCCGTATAAAATACTTCCTCCCTCAATGTTATTACTTTGCCAATATCCCCTAAAAATTAAGGTCCACAATTTTTTCTTTATTGCACAGAGAGCGGTACACAATTATCCTATAAGAATCAATTCGAGTTAGCATGCAATCCCTTCTCACAAGAGCAGCACTATCATCTATCACTAGAAGACATTGGCCAACACAATAGCAAGATAAGATTCCTTCAGGTACAATGATGGCACGCAACTTATAAACACAGAAATGTTTCATACATAAAGCAAGAAAAGAGCAATTGTATGAACTTGGTATATTAAGGCATACCCTCCATTCTATAATGCAGTCTCTGAAAAATGAGGAACCCTCAGATGGCTCAGCTTTGAGCTTCTCAAGACTTCGATAGACATTGATATCGATATCATTTACTCTCTCAGTGAATGACTTAAACTGTACATTCAATAACAAAACATGCCAAGCAATTAATAAAAACGAACATATAAGAACAAATTTTCCAATTTAAAAAAAAATAATGAACAGTTAAAAAAAGAATAAGTGATACAAAGATTTTATCAATCCAAAAAAAAAAAAAAACGAATCCAGTAACGCAGGGTTTAGGGTTTTAGCAGTGCCGTGCCGCCACCCAGCATAAATCAAAGAAGAAATAGTAAAAAAAGAAAAAAAATGTTGTTGCATTTGTTGAGGCATTCAGCACAAATAATAAGTTAATTTAGAGTGTGAAGTGTGTGTTTGTGAGGGATTTGATTAGTAACAGAGGGAAAGCTTACAACAAAGCGGCGGCGGCCAGGGGATTTGTTGAGAGACTTGACAGCTTGAGCATGTGACGGCGTCGCCATATTTTCCAACACGAAGAAGAAGAAGGGATGCAGTTGCAGTTGCAGTTGCAGTTTCAGCAGCAGCAGCAGCAGAGGAATAATGGAGGGAAGAAAACCAACTCGGCCACTGGCGCGTGCGTGCTCTTGTACGAGGAAGGAACCATGACGGAGTGCAACTGCAACCTAAAACAATGGAGCCATTTCACCTCCTAAAGACTCCATTGGGCCAACCCATGCCCACTTGCTAGGTCTTGACTCTTGGGCCTGCTTCCATTTGGCCCAATTATTTTATGCGGATCTGGTAATTTTTGGTTCATTCTAGTTCAATCACGATTGGTGGCTTGGTTTTTTTTTTTTAACCAAAATACTTTTAATGGCAAAATTATTTATCAAATAGTCATATTTTTAAAATTATATACTAAATTGTTATACTTTTGACCACACTAACTTTTTTTATTTTTTTCGAGTGATACGTGGATAAGTCCAATGTGGTTGGCATTATCCACATAAAAACTTCATCACGAATGACGTTATCTACGTGGAAACACCAAATAGAAAATGCATTACTTACATTAAAATACCAAATGGAAAGGTGTTACCACGTATATATGTCAAACTTAAAGGTGTTTCCTTTATGAAAATGTCTCCTTTCTAAATCTTAAATTCTAAACCAAAATAACTAATTATCATTTGTTTTTTAATGTAAATATAAATAGAATTATTCTCTTATTCTTTTACTGAATTCAACACTTCTCTGCTTTATTAAAAATTTTATTTTTCATGACATAGAAACTTTTAGTCATACGATAAAGAAATTTGTGTTTATAATTTACTTGTAATATGTAACTAAGTTAAAAATAAGTAGAAACAAATATAAGTATGTCACAATAACATAAGAAAAATTTGTGACCACCCAATATCAGGATCATGACCAGTGCATGGGCTAGAATATCATTCTAGCAAGCTTATCAAAATCAATTAACCTTAACAATTCAAACATTTCAATTCAATAAAAAAAATTGACAGAGTTTTTCCTAAAATTTGGACGTCCCCAAAACTACATCATCTTGTTTAATGAAACATATCCATATATACACAGATTTCTAAATTACCAAAGCATCTATAAGATGCATAACAAAAATATTTGTACATATAAATATAGTCGTCTCAAATTAAGCAAATGTAATAAAAACTAGATAAATTAATCCAAGTATACCTCAATTATAATAGACAAGCAACAAAAGAAGTTGTCCACATGAACAAATGTTGAGCTCACCAAAATAGACAACAAAAAGTAAGTTAGTAATAACCATATCAATGAAAATGGTCAAGGTCAAAATATGGTGGTTTGAGAGGAGGATTAGAAGAAGGTTCTGGCTGTGATAGGTGAGGATATGTTGGGTAACCTATATATAGTGGATAAGGAAATGATGGTGTAAGGATAAAGGTCAAAGGATATGGTGGGTAAGTGTACATAGGTGGTGGGTAACCTGTAGATGGTAAGTAACCTTAGATAGTGGGGTAAAATGTAGGTGGTGGTTGAGATGGTTAGTAAGTAGCAGTAGTAGTAATTGGGGGCTGAATCCTAGATGCACTTGAAGAATCAGAGTCCTCTAAATGTCGAAGTCATGTCCGAGTACCCGCTAAGCCTGTCCTTCTTCTATGACACGTCCTCTGTTTGTCAGATTACTCGAGTGACCCTAGAATGTCATCTACAGGAGGAGCTGGATGAAGCTGCATCATTATAATACGATTATGCTTCTTCAATGAAGATAAGATCTGCTCAGCAAATTCTCAAAGGCCAACCATATTAAATCCTGAGTTAAGGTTCGTAGCCCAAGCATATTGATTCTCTACAATGTCAGCCTAAGAAATAGATATAATATATGTCATCATTCATACAAAATACATTCAATAAGGAGCAGATTGCTAAATAGTTTACCATAACCCTAATAAATGCACCAGTATAAGAAATCCAGTGTCTAGTAATTCTTTTATATTAACGCATATACTCAGAATGCGTAATGAGGGGAGCTTCCAATGGCCTTCCAATAACACACTTCTCCCTACGAATCTCCTAAGTGGCAATGTGTACAAGGTGTGTGCTTCGTCAATCCTCATTATGCCTTCCTGCCAATGTTATTGAGTGCAAATCATCAAGTTAGTGTAGTCTCCTTGGTATGGGTTAGTTTAGACCAAACTGACACATTACTTTGTTTGGCTTGTGCCACTCAACAATGTGGAAAAATATGAGAGAGACCACTCCTAATATTATATCTCTACTAGCCACACAAAAAGCTGGTAGTGACGTCATAATCTCATCTGTGTATAGTTGTCATATTTTCTGCAAAATAATATGTACAAAGAATTAAAAAGTAACTTGTTTAAATCAATATAAACTAATACTGACCTCATAATTATTCAATTGATCAAAGAATCGACGATAATATTAAAGCACCCACATTAAGGTTTCACTCAAAACTTTATGTTCATGTCACCTATTTAAATGTCAAAGTCATATATCGTGAATGAAAATAATATATATAACAAACTAATAAAAGGAAATGATATGTTTAGAAACTTACTAAAATCCCCATGAACGTAAGTGATCATGATCAGTAGCATAGGCACTCAAAAGGTTAGGATAAGTATCGTCAACCAGTGTAAGGGCAAGACGGAAAAATCTATATCATGTCCAATACTGCAACAAGATGCAAGCACCTCTAGTCTCATGCATTTTTGTAGTATATGGCTTTGCAAAGCTCTCTATACAAGTACGTTAAGACCGCAGATCCTTAACTGTATGTCTCAACAATGGTAAAGTCATCAAACAGGGAAAAAAATCATGTGCACATATTTATTAGAATGATGAAGAAATAACAAACCCCCTGATTAACCTAAGTATACATGCCCATGCATACTGTTGCACGTAAACATCATCATTATTCTCTGTAAGTAGCCTACGAAATCCTCTCTAAAGCCATGACATATCAACATATGCACCGAATAATTATGATGCATCAGACTACGAACCTAACAACTTAACACATAGGTCCATCCAATCATAACGATGTGTACAGCCAGTAACTGCATCGTCGTCAATAGGAAGTCTCAATATGATACCAATATCCTCTAATGTGATGGTGTACTCTCCAGTAGGCATGTGACATGTATGTGTCTTGGGGCGCTATCTCTCAACCACTGCAATAATTAAGGAGTGATCAATAATACAATATCTCATATGGGCAACCCTCATAAAGCCAACCTGCTATAGATATGGAAGCATCCGCTCATCGAGGTCCATATGCCTAAATTTGTGAGCACATCTAACACGCAAATGCCTTATTTCCTTGTCATATATGTTGTGAAACAGGATACTCTTGCAACTCCAGTACTGAAGAGTCCTTTGGGTTTGGGTTTAAATGGAATATCATGTCTTACGCTTTAATATGGCAAACAATAACAACAATGGGTAAGTCTTCGACAATGATAAGACACTATGAAAAAATATACATATTAAACATGAGTTATCGAATACAAAATAGACGGAACTATTAAAAACAATGTAAGAATAAGTTTAAACATAAATAGTCAAATGCACATCGTCATTCTTAAAATCCACAATGATAGTCAATTAACATATATTGATAATCCTTAAATACACAATGATAGCGAACTAACACATACTGATAATCATCATATACACAATAATAATTAACTAACACACACTGATAGTCCTCAGTTACACATTAATAGTCATCTAATATAAGAGAATGATTATTAAATTATATCCTACCTCAAGTGGATGACCTATCTCCGTCATTTCTCAAGGAATTCGATCCACCGGGATGGCAACTATGAGAATTATGTATAACTTGATGACATGTTGAATATCTTTGTCTCAGTCCTAGTTTGCACTAATCCATCTCATTTCTAATTGGAGTTGATTTGGGTCGACCTTTAGATCTAAGCAATTCACGATCAAGTACCAATGTAATCTTAAGAGTTTGTGGCCACCATGGGTCATCCTTAATGATTCCCCAATCAACCTCATAAGCTCTGAAGATATTTTCCAGTCTGTAAACCCTATGCACATATTGGAAAAGGTTAAATGCCCTAGAAGCACATGTTGCTATTGCATGAGAATAATGGAAATACAATGCTTGAAACAACCCATAGTCACACCAGCCTTCTTGAAAGTTTAAAGAATATTTAATTCCATTTTCTTGTGTTATAGGATTGAATGTCTCTTCGGCCAAAACTCTAGTTGATTGTATATTGTATCAACGGACTTTATGGGAGCTCACTTTTTGCATGTTGACATTTTGACTTTTTATAAAATCATCAGTTCATTCTGCCCCATCCATAACTTTTTTATTTGCCTCATCTTTTCAATTAACAAAGTAGTCTACCAATCTGTAATATGTTATCTGAACCAGTGCAGTTTTTGGTAAATTTCTACCACCTTTTAACACTTTATTGACACACTCTGACAAGTTCTTTATCATATAACAGAAGCTGTGGCCACTATCATATGCCAAATTTCATTTTTCTTTTGCGATCAAATTAATCTAATTTATCATATCAATAGTAGCGGTTAATTTTGTCAACCTGACCTCAAATTTGTATGTAATTGGTTTGTACCCTGATGTAAAAATTTGAACGAGTTGGTGCTAGCAACTAAGTTTTAGTCTAGTCAATTTAAATATAAATAAGAAAATTTAAATACCTATATTAATCAGATATTTCTTTAGGGCTGCATTTCTTTAAAATTGTTACCAATATGTCGTATACAGGAAACATAATGTGCATACTGTGGCTGTCATCCCAGATGTGGATTCGCTACTAATTGTATGATGCCTTGAGATCATTTAGATAGCAAGCACAAGCCCCATTGTAGTGTGACATGTGTTCAAATTAAGGCTAAGAACCAACTTCAAGCATCATTTGTTTCTCTTTCCATAATGGCAAATGCAATTGGCAGAAGTTTTCTATCTCCTTATTGTGTTGTTGCAATTAATAATTTATGATGATATTTATCATACAATTGAGTACCATCAATTTGAATAATGAGCTTGCAATATTGGAATCCAACAACACATGGTTTGAATATCCAAAATAAGTGAAAAAAACACTTGTCTTGAACGGTCAAATCGGTTGTGCTCAACAAATTCAACGGTTTGCAGCTCCACCATTGTGTCTGGTATGTCTCTTTTCATGGCAACTAACCATCTAGGCAACACCTCATAAGATTTATTCCAATTTCCAAAAACCTTTACAATGGCAATTTATTTTACCTTCCAATATTTTTGATATGACACTTTATATCTGAATTGACTTCAAATCCTTTCAATAATAAAGCATATAGGTACATCGAGTTTTTGTTTAATCATCTCCAGAATGCAAGAATAGATTGTAAGATAGTCTAACTTCTTATAATCTTATGACATATAGATAGGTTGACACAGTTGTGAAGTCCATTATATTTTGTAATTTGTCATATGTTTGATTTCTTGATTCGAATAACCCTGACTCTCCAATTTCAACCATCACCATGTCTAGGGCACTTAGCAGTTAGCGTCTGTGTATCAGAATTCTCAACCTTGTAGTTCTGATGTCTATTCGTCGAATAATGTTTTAGGGCCAACTTGACAACATCTTTAGATGGAAATTTTAACCTAACATATAATTCTTTCTCTGACCTCCAAATACCACAATGATCTAATTTAGGTAAGTTATCAAGTGTACTCAATGCATCTCAATTTATATGAGAGAACTAAGGGTATGGAGGCACAAACACAAAATTGAGGAGCAACTAACAAATGAGGGACTTGTTCCTATAAATTTACTTCAATAAAGTGTTCTTCTTCTAAGTCAGTATCTGAATCCTTACCCTTAGACAGCTCTCCTTCATCTTCCCCTGTGTTAGATAATGCATTTCTAATAAGTGGATTATCGATTTCAAAGTCCAACCCAAATGATCTCCTTTCAAGCATTACAAATGTAACAACTTCTTGAGGTTGGAGTAAGGGAGCAGCATGTGTCATAGACAATTGAGTGTTGATAGGGCACAATGATTCAAGAAGATTAGAAAGACCTGCTTGGATTTCTGTTTTAGAAGGAGCTTCAACATGCACATTATGTTCATAACTCATTTCTATCTCAACATACAACTCCATTGAAATTAAGTTTGAATGCTGATCAAAGTAATTTATCATGCAAGCAACATTTTCATCATCTTCTAATGGAAGAACTATCCAACTCAGTAAGTTGCTCCATTGTGGAAATCGATACACAACATTAGAAACATATTGAATTCGTGGAGTCTTAATTTTAAATGAATTATACTTTTCAGAAGCTCAAAAATAGTATCACGTTTAATCATGATAGAGTTAGCGTGATGACTTTCATACATTAGACTTTCTTCACCTTTATACATTCTCCTATTGCAATAAATGAGAACAGCAAGGCACTTTGTCATCTTAATTTCATTTCTCAAACCTATGAATAATAACAACACAACAAGTATTACATCAATCAACAACTACCCATAATAATATTTTTCATAAGAAAATTTTCTTAAACCCTACTAATTTAAATTTCAATAAACCCACAAATTTAGTCAATTGAAAACAACAAAAATATATATAATCAACACATGTGTTAACTAAAAAAAATTACTACCCTAATAATATTCAAACTATTAATTTTTGTACCAACAAATTCCTAAAACTCCCTAACCAATAAAATTAGTCAATCATAAAAAATATATAATACACAATTAACATAAATACAATAAAAAATCAATAATAATTATAACAATAAAAATAATCAACAATAATAATAACAATAAAAATAATCCAACCATGAATAAAAATACTTATATATATGATGACCCAAATGTCTTTCTTACAAGGTACAACCAAATGAGGGTTTAGGAGAGAATTTAGAGAGAGAAAAAGTCTAGAGAGAATGTAAAATTTTGAGAAATGAGGAGTTTGTGCGTGAGAAGAAGATGAGAGGTTTATTTATAGTCGAGCACACTAGTAACACCAACGCATTTGACATTTTTAATGTGAAAGTGTCTGGATAACACCTATTGCTCTGGTGTTTCCACGTAAGTAACGCCAACCTTTTATGCGCTATTATTCTTGCAACGCCAAACCTTTTAGTGTAATTGGGTAGAAAGCGCCAAAGGCTTTGGCGTTATCTACGTGTCACTTGAAAAAAAATGATCAAAAAGTGTGATAGTTTAATATATAATTTTAAAAGTGTGACAATTTAATAAATAATTTTGTCACTAAAAACATTTAATTTTGGTCAAAAAGTCTTTGTGGTCGAAGCCGAATGCCTTACCAAGAATTAGTCTCATACCTATTACCTAACAAGTAAAAAATTAAAAACACTAACTAGTCAACAAAAATAACAAGTAAAAATAGTAAAGAGTATTTTTTATTGTTCAAGTAATTGCTTATGTAATTTCGAGCTTAGAGATTAATTATTAGGTAAAGTCCTATCGAAAGTGGCTACTCCAAAATTCATAGAAAATAGTGTTTGAATCTTTTTTGTATTTATTTTAAACATTTAAATGAGTAATGAGATGTATTTATAATCTTATTTTTTATATTTATTTATATATTTAAATCTTAACATGAGTAATAAGATATATTTTCAATTTTATCATTTTTATGTTAATTTTTAAACTTTAGAATGAGTAATTAATAATAATAGTTTTGAAAAAATTAGACACCAAATGAAAAATTTCCTTTACAATAGTATGGATAATTAAAAAATATTTGATAAATATAGAAAAAAACATTATTAGTTGAGATATTTTGTTAATATTAAATTTCATTTAAGAAAATAATTTTTTCTTAGATAATAAATAACAAAAATAATATTTTTTCATGAATTAATAATAATTTTCATTTTTTATGCATCATATTATTATAATATAATATAATATAATATAATATATAAAGAGAATGTACATGACTTAAAAAGTTATCATATATCTTCCTTATTAACAAGTACATAGTTTAATTGGATGACATGTGGCGAATAGCAAAGTTAAATTTTCGTCATGTGTCATCCGATGTAATCTTTTTCACATGTAAAGTGATGTGAACAAATGTCACATTTTATATATATATATATATATATATATATATATATATATATAATAAATTAATTAATAAAAAATCAAATAATTCTAAATCAAAATCATGTTTAAGCTTTCATCTTTCATTAGTTTTCTAGTAATAGAAAAAAAAATTCTACTTCTTTGAATGAAATACAAAAGTATGATGAAATCTAGAAAAACCCATTCTTTGGAAGAAATAGAAAAATATTTTGAAACTCTGAATTTTTAACTAAATAAAAGACTATGCCCCAAAATACATATCAGTCTTCTTCTTTGTCGTGGTTGCTTAATCTTCTTCTCATGAGTACAATATTACGAGTTTTACGAACCGTACTAGCAAATGATGCGTAAGAGGCTCATGACCTTGACAAATCAAATTATGTAAAAATAAAGATAGAGAGAGGAGTTAAGAAAGAAGAATAAGAACATATAAGGAATTGTACCTGAGAGTGGTAGTTGCTAAAGCGGACAAGTGGTGACTGTTGGCAGCGGACCTCCAGCAACCTCAAAGTTGGGAGTGAAGTAGTTGAGAGGTTAGGACATTCTTTAAAGTAGTTTTGTTGCTTTTGTCAAAGACCACCAATTATCAATCTTTATAATTGGTAAATTTTTGAATTTATTGTAAAATTATTTCTAATTATTATTTCCAATTCTTTTCCATTATTATAGAAGACTAATTTATATTTCTTTTCAATTTTTTGCCAATGAATCAATTGCAGACTGGGTTATCAAATTTGTTGTATCCAAAAAAAAAAAGATGCAATTATTGGCTCTACCCAAAAATAAGAGAATTAAGAATTGATTAATATATTTTGTGACAAATCAAACCATTTTGATCTGATAGAATATATATTTGTAAGTTTTTACAATTTATAATGCAATTTGTTCAATTTCTTAATATATATTGTAGTCAATATTAAATATTAGTTTTGATTTATTTTTAATGAGAACCATAATATACAAAAAATATAATTTATCTTCTTAAATTTCCTCATAATTTGGGGAATAAATCAATATAATTTTCTCTACTAATTTTCTTTCAGAATTTTAGATTCAAACTAAGTAAAAATCATCCAATCAATTATCGTTATTCTTATTACCATCACAGAAGGAATTTTTTGACATTAATATACATGTTTCATACCTTCAAAATCAACTACATAATGTAAATTTAAATAAAAATTAATTAATTAACATAAATTAAGAAAATTTAGTGCTTTCATAATTTACCAATTTTATGCATTTCTAATCAGTTTATATCAAAATAATAATTATATTAATTACATTAATATGACTAATTCAAACGTATTTAATAATTAATAATCACCAATATTATAATTAATAATTAATAATATTATAAATTTTAAAATTCATAATCAACATTTTAAAATTAATAATATATATTGTGAATCGTAATAATTTACTTAATTAGCATTATCTACATGCTTGATGGCATAAATTTCAACAAAAAGAATATCCACGTCCGCAGCAGACCCGAAAAAACCTGCAATCCAGGCACCATCTTCATTGCGAATTAAGCCACCAAAACCAATTTTTCCCAGTGAGCCATGACAGCTTCCATCAACATCAATTTTAACAGTGTTTGCAGGAGGTTTAATCCATTGGGCAACACGGGGAAAGGTTTTAGAGTTACTTCCAGGAGGGTAGAATTTAGAAATCTTAGAACAAGAATGCCGCACCTTGTGAATGATCACACGATGCAGAGGTCATTTATCTTCACTAATTAGCAACATGTTATTACGCAACCTCCATATCCACCAAAGCGCAGAGATGAACAAGTTACTAGAATCCGCATGAACTTGATATATCCAGCAGCTAGGCAAGACACAACATCCGTTTGGAAGATAGAAGGAAAAGAACCAAAGCCTAACCTTTATATATGGGAATGAATACCAACCCTGCCAATACCAGCATTAATCTTCCTAATGACCAAGTGTAGGAATAGGAATTTTTGATATGGTAACCTTTATATGATCAGGTAAAGGAGTTTGAAGGCGCTCAAAATTTCATTTGCCCTCTTCCGGATGTCACGAACCTGAAGAGCAGAATCATATATATCCACATAATGAACCAAGTAACATAACATCTCATCATTACACCACTTATCATACCAGAGCGATCCCTCACCACTGCCAAGACGAAAGCCAAAGCCGTCTTTTAAGATGGTAGCAGCTTTTAATTAAAATACCCCTCCAAATATAAGAAGGATTAGTTGCTACAGAAGCCTCCAACATAAACTTGCCTTTTAAGGTATTTATGGGATAGAACTTGAACTCATTATAACTTGTCATGTTCATTAATCATCTTCCAAACAAGCTTACATAGGAGAGCAGTATTAGTGTTTTGGGCTACACATAGACCTAACCCACCAAATTTCTTTCGGTTAGTAACCGTTTCCCAGTTAACAAGATTAAAGCTCCTACTACCTCCACTAAATCTCCAAATGAAGTTTCTAGTTACCTGGTCAATTTGGTTACAGTCTCCCTGAGGCACCCAAAAGACTTGCATTGTCTGAATAGTCATTTAAGTTTTATTAAATAAATAAGTAAAAACTTAATCTCCCACAAGTTAATAATAAAAACAATAATAATAATAATCAATAATAAAAGTTTTACTTCATCATCTATCGTAAAGCCTCTCTTTGATTTCCTTTTCAATAATAATAAAAATTTTTCTTCACAATCTATCTTAAAGCCTCTCTTTGATTTCCTTCTCAATAATAATAATAATAATTTTCCTTCAACCTCTATCTTAAAGCCTATACTTGATTTCCTTGTTGATATAATAAAAGTTTTCCTTCAAGGATTCAGGTTTTATCAAATGCTTCAACTTAAGTTTGGCAAAGATCCTTCGAGATATGTATGCTTGGTTCAAGCTAAAGCTCCCCATTATTTAATGATAAAATTAAGGAAAATCAAATAACAAAGAGAATGACTAGGATTCTTGTTTTTAACTAAATTATATCAACAATAATTGACACAATTAGTAAGAATAAATTGTTTAAACTAAGTTGACTGAAGTTTGAAATTTTGTCAAAATTTATTATTAATAAATTATATGTAAGTACTTTTATAAACAAGTTTAGAGACTTATCTTGACCTGAAATAGGATAACTATTCTTGATCTTACAATTTTTTTCCCAAAAAATATATATACTAAATTGCAAGTTAAATTTCCACCGGTGGCACAGACTATAGAAAAAGAAAATGTATTGGTGGAAATGAAAGAGGTGGAAGAAATATAGGCAAAACTTCCCCTTTAATTTTTAAACTTTTTGTGTGACATGCAGTGGGTCCGAGACTCTGGGTTTGCATATTTAATATTAATTATAAGTAATCAATTTATATATCAACAAGTTGTTTCTCAAATAAGTAAATCATATGTTGAGTAAGTCAAAATTAGTAAGTTACTCACACCATATAAATCTATCCCTATGTATAATTAGTGTGACCCATGTATGTTATGAGAAGACAATGATACATGAATTAAAATTGCATCAATTGTAAAGAAAAAGAGAATAATATTAAGATAGTCAAATGAGTGAGAACAAAATATAATAATATTAAATAGTTATATTCATAAAAAAAATATTGCGATAGTTATTGAAGAATTGCTATTTTCAACTTCTCAACAGTAATACAATAATAATACTTACATAATCATCATTAGATAATATATATATATATATATATATATATATATATATATATATATATATATATATATATATATATATTTCAGTATCTCACTATCCTGCTATATATGGGAGGTGATTATCTTTATTAGCATATTGACCTATTACATATCTATTAATTTACATATTTTATTTTTTATTAAGATAAAAAATAAATAATGATAAAAATTGTTTGAATCTTCTTTTTATATTTATCTTTAAATATTTAAATAGGTAATAAGATGTATTTATAATATTATCTTTTTATATTTATTTTTAAGACAAAAAAGATAAGTATTTTTTCTTATTTACATTTATTATTTCTTAATTTTATTACATCATTATATTATATTACTTTACTCTTTCCTTGATTGATTTTCCAATCAATCAGTATTTGTATTTTTTCCTCTCTTTTTACATCTATTAACTATCAAATCAAATGTAAAATTGTATTAAGAAGAATTAATGATACTATTAACTATCAGTTTCATATACATATATAGTCTAATTTTGTTTAAAACTTAAGAGAAATTTTATCAGAAAGTGTCAATTATTTTAGTTGGTAAAATTCTTTGCAAGTAAACATAAGGACTTGCTTTCACATTTCCTCCCTTCTTAGCATGTGTGAGTGACTTACTGATTGAAGTCTATAAAGTTTCTCAAATAAATTATCTATGACAAAAAATAAAAAAGAGAAAATTTATCAAAATATAATTAATATTGAGTTAGAAAAACAATAATAAAATTGTAAAATAAAAAGATATTATAAATTTATCTGTGCTTCTCCATAAATGTCAATCTTCATATTCTTTCAACAACATAATAATCTAAACCTCATGTATTAATAATTCTACAACTGCAATGTAGCGATTGCAAAGTAACAATTTCTATATCATAATTACTACAATTAATTTTATTTTTTATTGTAACTATAAATTTACAATTTAAAAGTTTAGTTTTCTATACAAACATAAAAAATGAAGAATACAAAATCAAGTTATAATGTGAATGTAAATATTAACATTTATTAATTTATAAAGAGTAATTAATTAATTTTGTTTGTTTCATTAGTGTTAAACAAAAAGTCATTAACAAAAATGTTAAGACTATTTTTAACTATAAATATGGTCTTACTAGTCACCTGTTACTATCAACAAAGTTTTTCAATACTCGAAAATTAGATTTCATCTCAAAAAATCATGGCAACATTTAATAACGTATGCCTAATGGTTGTCTTTATGGCAAGTGTTACTTTGTTGGTCAAAATAGGAGTTTCATCTGAAGTTCTTGAGCTATCTAAGGGACCTGTTGTTGAAAGTAATTATACACTAAGGCCATTATCATCATATACAAAATATTTGAGTGATTGTGCACCTAAGTTACATTCACATTGTAGCGATAAGATCTTCTTTGGCATGGGACATTTTTTGGTAATGAAACAGTTAGTACAAATTCCTGCCTCAATCTTGTGCACGACATGGGTAAACCTTGTCACGACAGCTTGACAAAATACATTCTAATTATAAAATTATTAGAGTTCAAGCAAAAAGAAACCCAAATTTTACATAAGAATTACCAAATATGGAATGATTGTAACCGTCATTCATCCCACATTGAGGAAGCTAAAGTTTAATAATTTGTATGTTTATCATACTATATTATTTGCAATTAAAGCCCTTCATTTATAGTTATTTAACAAGTTTTCTTTAAACTAATGTATTATTGTGTTGAATATCAACTATTCACTTATTAATTTATATAATATGTGTTAATCCAATATTTGGTAACAATATTATCTGACATATAATAAGAATATCAAATATGTTAATATTAATGAGTGACTCAGGCATATTAAATATTCAAATAAAAAAATCTACCTAGCTAGGAATAGTTTGATAAATCTTTTCGCACTTATCCAAACAAAATATGAATAAATCTTTTTGCACTTATCCAAACAAAATATGACCTCTTAAACCTTCTTAAAGCATGTTGGATAATGATAGTTCTATTATTGTGGTCAAATAAACACAAATTAAACCTTCCTGCACGATTTAATTAAGGAATAATAAATAAAGATTTAAACTTTTTTAGAAAGATTTTATAAACTAAATTAATGAGATATATAACTTTTGATATTATGATTTTATTAATTGTCTTCCTTTCATAAAAAACGAGAAACCATTACTCGATACAATATCTTATTTTAGTATTCATCAACCTAAAATCTAAGTTTCTACATGTATAGTAGGTAATCTAAAATAATTTAAAAACCGCGAGTCGATCCAACACAAAAAGAAACACATAATAACATTAAATATTGATTAAATAATAAATAACTTGTTCCTAAAATCATGTGCCTAATTATTATAAGGATTAATGAGCAATTTGCTTCCATGTCGACCATCCTACATATAAAAGATGTCAATATAGTTATGAATTTGAATTATTTCTTATAACCAAAAGCACATACATAGCAAGCATCATATGTTAGAGTAAGCAGCATAACTTCTCATACTGCACAATAATCTTAACATTGTTAATGCAATCCAAATCTTGTTCTTCTGATCAAGTTTACTTATAGCCAAAACACATACATAGCAAGCATTGTATGTTAGAATAAGGAGTATACCTTCTCACCTTGTACAATCATCTTAATACTGTTGATGCAATCTGAATCTTGATCCTTGAATCAAGTTTACCTTGCACTTGACGTCATTATAAAAATTAAACAATCTTAGTACCACTCTTTATTTTCAATATGTAACTGTTTTTTTTTTCTTTTTTGCTTTGGATAATTTATAGCCATAATTAGGACATTAATTTTTTATTTTATTTTATTGTATATTATATATATTTTTAGCATTATTTCCTTAATTTTATTAAAATATAATTGTTTACCTAAAGCTCAACTCATAGCAACACATGCCACTTTTCTCATTCAGACTATCATTCTTTTAAATACAATTCACATGTAAATATCTCTTCACAATTCACATTATTTGCTTAGATTTATATCAGTTTGAGTACCAAGTGATTTAAGATTGTGAAAGAAAAGGAAAGAGGTATACCATCACCTTGAAATTATTTTTGTTGGTTGGTAGTTGATTTGGTAAGCATTCATAGTTACGCTTACATGTGAACTGGGGAAACATTTCACATGCTCCAAACCTTGGGAGTTGTAAATCGTGTTCAAAATTTGATCAATGGCTAAGGTTCTTCATTAGTAACCGTGATAACAAGTGAAATTAAACACAAATAATAATTACAAGGATTTTGTTAACACGTGCTATAAGGGCACATGTTAAGGAATCAAAAATAGAAAGTATTAAATAAAAGTACAAACATTTAATACCTTAGAAATATAAAAAGTATTTAGTGCTTTTTTCTTTAAGTAATTAGGATAAGTAATAAATGATATTTTGATTCTTTAACATGTACCCTTAACACAGCCCTAATTACAAACTTGGTCTTGAAAAGTTGAAAATTTGTGTTTAGCATTTGCAAAATAACCCCTATGTCCTTTGGTATCTAACTCTAGCGATGCTGCATCAAACCCAAAAGACAAGCAACCACTCATGGTCAGAAAGGCAGGAACAACGACGTTGGTAGAGAGGCAGGCCTTGTTGAAAACCTTATCAACAACATCGACGACCAGAGTTGTAAAATAAATTATCATAGTATATGCACTCATCCTTCTATATGCGTAAAGCAAACTTTCATATAGAAGATTAACAATGGAATTAATCATAAGTAGGATTGCACTAACCTCCTGCCAAAGCCTTAGCAGTGTTGAATCGGTAACAAAAATCAACAGGGAGCATAAAATGGAATTAATCATAAGTAGGATTGTATTAACAATGGAATTAATTCCTAATAGGTAGCAAACTTTCATATAGAAGATTAACAATGGAATTAGCAGTGTTGAATCGGTAGCAAAAATCAACAGGGAGCATAAAATCGTCTATCCTATAACTGGCACCTTTGATGGTATAGGGTACTATTTTTCATGCTTAGATTAGGGTTTCTTGTGCATTATATATAATGGCTTGGAAACTCACCATCAAAGAATAACAAACCATTCTTATCTGGTAGTGGATACCCCTTATCCCTAAATTCCTTGACAACTACTAAGTCTTATCCTATTTATATGACTCAAAATTAACTTATCTAGTCAATAAACAAGACTTAATCAAAAGGACTTGAAGTGGGTAGAAAAAAGTAGGACCACTTCAGTTAGTTTTAATTAAATTTAAAATTTATCAGGTGTAACTATAATTGGCACAATCCTGCCACCAATTTTGCCAATTTCTCAATCATGTAATGAAATCTACCAGAAACTACCTTGTATCAACATAGGGTACTACAACAAAAGATCACAAATTTAACTTTGATTATAGCTCAAATTTAAAAAAAAAAAATTGGGAATGATCAAATTTTCTCATGAAAATCCAACAACAAAAATCACAACTTTTAATTCAAAGTCATGTTTAAATTCCAAAAAAGATGTAATGTGCATGAGCAAAATCATAACTTTAATTTAAGTCTATTAAGCATAACGAGCAAAAATCTTAAGTTTAACTTAAATTATAGCTAGGTATAAGCTAATATTAAGCCATTAGAAAAGGTGAAATCGCCAGCGGCAAGTTCAATGACACCGAGGAGGTGGTTAGGGATGCCATGACTCTAGTGGAGTGGGATCTTATTGGTGTTGATGTTGAGGCCTCTGTAGAGCTACATTCTGTTTGAGTTGAGGATTTCAGAGAAAAGGAAGAAGAGGGTGGTGAGGTCCATGGAAAGGCGTGATTTTCTAGAGTTAGTGATGACGTGATGACCACCACCTTGTATTTCTGCTGGTGGTAGAAGGATGTGGTGGCACTGTCCTCCATGCATGGCTAGCAAAGCCTACTGCAAGGGGTATTGGAGGAGGATGAAGTGAAAATTGTGAGGGAAGAATATTGGAGTTTGATGGGGTAATGGTAGTGGCAATAGTGGAAGTTCGATGAGTCCATCTTTGCCATTTTACTTCCTCCTTTGATGGTTCCTTTGCCATCTACAGCGGCACTAGCATCATGGCCATCACTATGACTCCAAGTTGTTGCTCGGATATGGTGGCTATCATGGAGTTTTTCGAAATGAGAACACATAAAACTCATAACAAACATGGACCTATACACAAAAATAAAACAAATGAAGTCTCTTTAATAAATAACAACAAAGTACAATAAACATAAAATAAAATTTGTGCAATCTATTACCATAAGTCAAAAGTGTGGAGTATAGTTGTACAACTCAGACCAGCTAAGTCGGTTCGCTCAAAAAATTGTGAACCAGGTTTCGAGCCGGTTTGGTTAGGCTTGTAAACCATTTTTTGTTTGATTCAGTCAAACCCATAAAAGCTCGGTAAACCTGTGACCCGGTATGACTTGATTTTTTTTTTTAAAAAAACTATTGATAACCTATACGGTCATCACCAACAAAAGCCCTGATTCCATCACAGGTTGTTTCTGGTGGAGAAAACAAGCGATCAAAGCCTATGCCGCTGTGGTGCATCGCTTCTATCTCTGTCGTGTGCGATATGCTTCTATCAGGTGCCATCGTGTGTAATGCATAGCTCATTTCTCTATCCATGTTTGTGTTTTTTGAAGTACAAATTTGATTGGAGACAGAATAGGTTCAAGAGTATAAAGGGTGTTGTTCTTTATTGTCTAGAATTTTGAGAGAATGTGAGAGTAGAAAATAAAAGAGAGAGAATAAGGGCACATTTGACATGACGTATAAGGCTTGATAGGATAAGCTTATACGATACATTATGAATTTATCAGTTATTTGGTGCGACCATAGTATTATATAAGCTTATCCAACATATCCCTTTTATACATTAAAATAACGTATAACTTAATCAAACCTTGGAGGATGAGATTAGACCTGATTAAATTTTGCTGAATAAGCTCATCTAGCAGCACGAACCAGACGCAGCGGTAACGATAGTGACGCGAACCAAAGGCAGCGGTGGCATCGCAAACCAGTGGCAGCATCGCGAAGTAATGGCGACAATATAAACCATTGTTGACCACTCGAACTAGAGACAGCGACACAAAGTAGCGGCGATGATGCAAACCCGTGACAGCGATGCAAACCAGTGATGACTAGGTGAACCAGTGGCCGACGATGAACACACTTGCACCATCAACTCTTTGAATCAAATCTTTAATTAGATCTTCTCTTAGTTCCTATTGTGTTCGATTTTTTAATCTAAACCATATAATGTCAATTTAAAACCAAATCTTAAAGAGTTTTAGATTTGGACTATTGCTTAGTTCCTTGTGTTGATTTTTTGTTTAAACTCAATATCTAAATCAAATCTTCATTCCTATTGTGTTGAAAATTTGTGTTATGTTTTTTTTAATTTCAAAGTTTTAGATCCTAGTATTGAAATTTTTTGGTAATTTTTTTTTAAAATTTCAAAGTTTTAGATTGAATTTTTTTGTTTTTTTTTTTAAATTTTAAAGTTTTAGACTTGGATGTAATAAAAAAAAAGGTTTAGATATGAAATATATTGCTCTTTAGGTCAGGATGATAATATCTTATATAATATCATGTTAAATATTGAATATTATCAAATCTTATATTATTAAATTTTATATTATTAGATTTAATATATCTTATCTTGCGTATTAAGTACACTCTTAAAAAAAAAACAGAATTGAATGGAGAAAATTTGCGAAAGACAGACTCTAGAGAAATGTTTTCCCGAGAAGTAAATAAAGTAGGGTGAGGTTAGGTCTTTAATGTGAGGTCATTCAATACTGGACAGCTATCATGTTTTAAACTTCTAGAATAAGGAAGAGAATCTGGCGAAATTTTCTTCAACGGAGGTTCATAGAGGACCCCACTTTGACTCACAATGTTAAATCCCTAACTTTTTATTAGTTGGTTGGCATGAACTAGAAACCTAATTTAAAAACCAAATAACTTGTGACTACCATATAAAAAAAAAAAAACTTGTGAGTACAAATAACTATTAAGAAATTTATGCTTTACTACATTTAATCAGATTTATGTTGTGTTATTATATTATTTGGAAGTGTAATATTAAATTATATATTCTTTAAATATTATAATTAAATTATGTTTTATTAAAAATATAAACTATTTTTATAATATTTTTTATATATTTAAATTTTAAATTCAACTACTTAATTTGTGATCTAATTTGATGACTCGATTTTATGATCGGATTGACACATGGTGTAAGTTATTAAACTATCGTGTAAAATATCCATGCTCTAAACATTTTTCGGAGCAAGTGAAACACTTCCATGAATTTGTTGCCTATTGTGTTTGTAGGATCCAAGGAATAAAAGAACCAAACAGCAGGCAAAACTAATATCCAAACCAAACCTACCCAACTAAACCTTATGGAGGTTTTCACAACATTTAAAATATCAATATATAGCTATATTGAAATCGGTTTTTAGATAAATGTTATATAGTTATTATTTAAATTTTAAAAAAATGATTAATTGAATTTGAGATAAAGTTATTTTTTAAGAAGTTCAGTTTAGCTACTCAACTTAAAAAATTCGTAACTCAAGTTTTAAGTCAATTCGATCAATTTATTGAATCATTTTTTTGTCGACTCTGATTGGCTTAGTGATCCAGTGGTTAATTTGGCCATGCTGATCAACTCTTTTTTTACAAAAATTAAAAAAATATATAATTTTTAAAATTTAAATATCATATTTAAAAGTATTTATCATAAAATATATTATATTACTAGATTATATATGTTTTTATTAAATATTATTATTAATTTTTTAATTTATTATATAATCATAAATAAATTATTATTAATATTTATTTAAAAATATTTTTTATGTAATATTGTTGTTTAATATTTTTAATATAATATATTTTATTTTAAAAAGAGCGTGTGAGAGTAGAAAATAAAACAGAGAGAATAAGAGAAAGAAAGAAAAAAACACAGAATAGAAAACGTGTAGAAGAGCGAAAGACTCTAGAGAAAAGTGTTCCTGAAAAGTAAATAAGGTGGGGTGAGGTTAGGTCTTTAATGTGAGGTCATCTAATATAGGACAAGTCACAAAGCTATCATATTTTATTTTAAACTACTAGAATAGGGAAGAGAACCTCGCGAAATTTGCTTCAACGTATGTTCATAGAGGACCCCACTTTGACTCACAATGTTATATCCTTAACTTTTTATAAGTTGGTTGGCATGAACTAGTAACCTAATTTAAAAACCAAATAATTTGTGACTGCTATCTCACAAAAAAAAAAAGAAAAAAACTTGTGACTACAAACAACTATTAAGAAATTTATACTTTACTACATTTAATCAGATTTATATTGTGTTATTATATTATTTGAAAGTGTAATATTAAATTATATACTCTTTAATATTATAATTGAATTATATTTTATTAAAAATAGAAACTATTTTTTATAATATTTTTTATTTATTTAATTTTTTTAATTTAACTACTTAACCTTAACTTATGGTTAAACTACTCATCTGATAACTCGATTTTCTAACAGACTGGACTTCTCAACTATTATGTGGAATATTCACACTCCAAACATTATTTGGAGCAAGTGAAACACTTTCATGAATTTGTTGCATATTGTGTTTGTACGATCCAATAAATAAAGGAACCAAACAACAGGCAAAACTAATACGCAAACCAATACCACCCAACTAAACCTTATGGAGCTTTTCTCAACATTAAAAAAATCAAATATATAGCTATATTGAAATCGGATTTTAGATAAAGGTTATCTAGTTATTATTTAAATTTTATAAAATTGATTAATTGAATTTGAGATAAAAAATTAATTTTTAAAAAATTCCACTCAAAATTAGATTTTTTTTCTAATTCAATTTTTTTGTGAACTTTCTCTTATATTTTTATTCTCTCATTTTCTTTTATATTTTGTTTCTATCTTTATATTTATATTTAAATTTTTGTTATAATTTCAAATTTAATTTAGGATAAATTTTAATTCAATTAAGAATAAATTAATAAATTATAAATAACTATAAAATAATTTGAATGAATTTCCTTTTTTGGTAAACTTGATAACACTGCACTCTATAGTATATATTACATAGAAAAGAACACGGGTCACAATAATGCCAACATCAGGCAAAACTAAAGCCCAAACCAAAACCACCCAACCGAACTTTATGGCATAGCTATGCGGATCGAACCGGCTCGGCCGGCTAAATTGGGAACTCGCAATTCAGGTTTTAGATTGGTTCAGTTAATTTATTAGATCATTTTTTTAGTTGACTTAGATTAACCCATTGGCCATCTTTTTATATAAAAATTAAATAAAAAATATAATTTTTAAGATTTAAATATTATACTTAAAGATTTTTATTATAAAATATATTCTATCATTAGATTATATTTGCTTTCGTTAGATATTATTTTTAATTTTTTATTTATTATGCAATTGATAGATTATCATCATTGCTTGTTTGAAAATATTTTTTTCATATAATATTTTTCGTTTAATATTTTTAAAAATAATAATATATTTTATATCAGGTAAATTTTTTATAATATTTTTAAAAAATTATTTACTTATTTATCTGAATTTTTTATTTAACCAATTGACTCACGATCAGACTGTTAACCTAATGACCAAATATTTTGACTGAATTAACTTTTGGTCCAGATTATATAATTATGCGTTATTGACCTTTTAAAAAATTAAATATATAACTATATTGAAATCGGGTTTTAGATAAAAGTTATCTAGTTATTATTTAAATTTTAAGAAATTGATCAATTGAATTTGAGATAAAATTAATTTTTAAAAAATCCCACTCATATTAATTTTTTTAATTTAATTTTTTCGTAAAGTCTCTTATATTTTTATGAAAATTGCTTTCTACGCATTTTTTTGGCTTACATCATTCACATATGTTTACAAGATAAAATGAAAATGTAAGTGTGCATAAAATAAGATAAATTTAGTTATGATTAGATGATAAACTTGTGGAAATATGAGGTGATTTATGTGCAAGTATGTGGCTAATATTGTTATATTTTTACCCTCTCTTCCTCTTTCATATTTTGTTTCTATTTTAACATTTAAATTTAAAATTTTGTTATAATTTCCAAATTAATTTAAGATAAGTTTTAACTAAATTAAGAATAAATTAATAAATTATAGAATAATTATAAATAACTATAAAATAAATTGAATGAATTTCCTTTTTCAGTAAACTTGATAACACTACACTATATAGTATATACCATGCCATGTAGAAAAGAACACAGAGGATCACAACAGAAACCAAGAAAGAGAAATTTCGCAACATAGAGTGAGAGAGATGTGCTGCTATGGCTATGGTTATGGTTATGGATTAACAACAACAATAAGCGATTCGCGCTTCTGCTTCCACCCTACAAATCCCATATCCTTTTCCGTCAGACCCGAGTCCCTCAAGTTCCCGACCCGAAACGGTGCGGGTTCCCTCAAACTCAAAGCGAAAGCTTCGGTTAACGATGGCTTCGTGGCGTTGGAGTCCTCGAAATCCCAAATGAGCTTCTACGAGCTTTTGGGTGTGCCCGAATCGGGGTCGTTGGTGGAGGTGAAGAACGCTTACAAACAGTTGGCCCGGAAGTACCACCCGGACGTTTCGCCACCGGGTCGGGTCGAGGAGTACACGAAGATGTTCATTGAGGTACATGAGGCCTACGAGACCTTGTCTGATCCAACAAGAAGAGCCATGTATGATAGAGACATGGCCACAGGGCTTCACTTCGCCTTCTCCCCTCGCAGACGCTACTACTACGATGATATTCATCAGGTATATAAATATAAATATGCTTTTTTTTTGTTATTATTCTTTTCTGGTGTTCCTTTTCGGTTTCTTCGATGAAAGTTGATATATTTATTATCTGGGGTGTGCTTAATTTCTGTTTTGAATTTGTTTTCTGAAGTGGGTGGGTGACAAAGTTCTGATTGAGGTGTCGTATACTCTGTTCTAAGCTTATTGTTATGCAGCATTAGAGATTTCTGCTTGTTTGTTTGGGTCATTGTTGATTTTTATTCTTTATATTTGTTTCCGAAGAGGATTGGTGGCAAGTTTCTGATTTTGGTCTTTATTCCCCTTTCCCTGGTTATTACAAGTTTTTGGCTTTTTGCCTTTGATGGGTTGGAATTTGTTCAGAGTTTTTGACTATTTCCACCCCCCCCCCCTACCTAAAGTTTATTATTATGTAGCAGCAGATTTCTGCTTGTTTGTTTGAGTTTTCTTGCACTGGTGAAACTCGAGGCATCTGAAGCAAGTTTAGGTGATGCTGTGTCAGTTTCATATCATGGCCGGACTATGGTCGTGTTAATAATAACAATAAAAAATATCAAGGATAAATTCTAAGGAAAATACTAGACAGTCTGAGTTTTCTTGCAAGAATGATTTGAAATTATTTTTGAACCTTTTGAATATATGAGTAGTCCCAATTACTTTGACTTATCTAATCACCATAATTGAATCTTAACAAATTGTGGCTTGTGGCAAATAATTCAAGCTGTGTTGCATCACTCTAATTCTGAATCCAGCGTGCTTGTCAGGCTCTGGCTTCATCATATAAAGCTTTGTTCTTAAATGTTTGCTCAATAATACAATCTGAGCATATTTGCATTAATTGGTTGCACAAGATGGGCTTCTCAGAACCTTGGTAAAGAATAGATTAAGTGAGCGCCTTGAATGGGAAGACCTGCCTAAAGCTTTTTGAGTTAAAAACGTGATGTCAGGCCTATTACTGTTGTGATTTAGTCATTGATGTGACCGCATAGCGTCCGCTTGGCTCTTCAGCATATATGTAGTCTTCAATAGTTAACAATATCAACGGCTATAAATAAAATAAAGGAAATTATTAGAGGTATGTTTTGATGAGACGAACGTGTGATCTTCTAGTTATTTCTTTATTCATACAAATCTTTCTTGCTTTTATAAGGGGATCCTAACTCCTAAGAGATTGAGACCTTTTAATTTATTGTGTTTGTGCTTGTTCACTTGTCCGTTTTACTTTGAAATGATCTCATAGAGAAAGTTTTTTGGTGCTAGGATCATGGTGTTGTTACATGCTAATCTAAGCTGTTGCTTTGCAATCAGGTGGCTGAACGAAAAAATGAATGGAAAACTCGCTGGCAATCTCAACTATCGGAGCTGAAGAGAAGAAGTAAGTGCAAGGACGGTGGAGGGAATATGTCTTGGGCAGCTCGGATGCGTCTGAAGAGGGATGGATTAGCAAATGAATTATGACTAGGATTTTCCTCATCTCTCCTTGTATCTATGATCTATGCCCATACTCTAGATCATATCATATTAAATATAAGGTTACTCATTGAGAAAACATGTGTCATTGCTCTTCATGGAGTCTCCAGCGTGCTTGCCAACCATATAGTTTTTGCTAAAACGACAAATTTGTTCCTGTTGGCCAATTAATCTAATTCTAGGTGATTATTGTACTTCATCTTTTTCCGATAAACATGAAGAACTCTACTATTTTGCGTGTACATGCGAAGTTATCTCGCCTAAATATGACATATTTTGGTATTGAAAATATCGTACTTTTTGGTTTAGTTCTCTATTATTTTATTTATTTTAGTTTCTAAGATATTCAAATATTTTTAGTTGAGTCTATCTCGTTAAAGATTTTTCATTAAGTATTTAGATGATAAATTGAAGTCTTATTTACTGATGTCACATGTTAGTGACTTTTAAGATTATAGTTTAGATTTGATTTAATGTGAGTATAATATTTTTATATTATTGTTTAATAATGTACAGACAATAATGTGTTAATAGATCATTAAAATTAAAATAGTTAGGCTTATTAAGTAGTTGTAAAAATTAAACTTTTTTAATAATTTAACACTTCATTATCAAATGATGTGATAGTGTTTGCATAATCAAAATTAAATTCATAATATTATTGCCTTTGGTTTAATTACAAAGCTCATTTAATTAAACTCTTGATCATTGGTAAAATGTTACGCATGCACAATTCTTGTATTCATAGATGTGTATTACTTGACTAATCGACAAGGGTTGTGTCCGACGGTAAGTCTTCTTCCCATAAGGAATATTAAAGTTTAAGCCTAAGTAGAGATTTCATGATTAAAGAAAAACAAAAGAAGGAAATATGTGTTCCATTGGACCTTCTGTAATGTTTTGCATGTATTGGTTTGTATCGAGTATTGTATTCTTTAAAAGTGAAATACTTGTATAAATTTAGTGTACTGAAGTTAGGTGTATTAGATGAATTATATTATTAATTATGATAATTAATTATCATTATTATCTATTAATTAATTATATAATAGTAGTTATTTATTAAATAATAATTAATAATATAAATGAAATGATAACCGATAAGGCGATAACTCCTTGAAAGACGAAAATGAGGATTTACTTTAATATTTTTAAACAATAAAAATCCTAATATTCTATTATCCATTTCGTATAAGCTCAAGTTGCAACTTGCAAGCCAGGTAAGACAGATAAAGACGGTAGGTTGATTATTGGCCACAGTCTGTAAAAATAAAAGGATGGATACATTGTGCTCATCCATTATCGCTTGGGTCCCAATAAGGTAAATAGGATCAAAGATGGATACATCGTTCTCATCTACAACAAATCTTGCCGTGTCTCATTCTTGGAGGCAATGTTATCTCATGGTAGTACACCCCATTGTTTCGGTTGTTCCAAAAACAGAAAATAAGAGGGCCCATTGTTTCCGTCAATGGTGAGCTGCTTTTTTCCTTGCAAGCTTTACCTTAAGCTGTCCCAGAAATTTTACAGACATAATATATGTTAAAAATTCGAAATTGTTCATTGAAGTAATAAATGTTAGTTAATAGGATACATTTTACTATCCTCAACATCAATTTCTCCTACATTTTACATATAAAATTCAATGTAATCTTTTTTTGTTGATTCAGTGAACAAATATTTTGTATTCTAAATTGTCCGTTTTTTTTTATCAAATTATCATTGGTAAAAAATTTATTTATTAAAATGTTATTTTTTAAAATTATTTATTAAAATATCACTCTTTTAAAATTATATATCGAACTATCACTCTTTTATCTAATTTAGTATTTTTTAATAATTTTTAGTACACGTAAGATGCGCCAAACAGGGTGACGCATCCACGTGGATTTTGCTAACACAGTAGGCGTAATCCACTTGGATGCGCCACCTTGTTTGGCGCATCATACATGGACACGCCATCTTATATGACATTTTTTTACGTGAATATGTCATGTAAGAAGACATATTTTTAGTTAAAAACGTCAATACATTTGACATTTTTCACATAGACAAAAAAATAAAAAAATATCACATACCCATTTCACGTGGATCTTGCACTCCTTCTAAAAATACATAAATTTCACATGTCTACTAAATAGTACACCATAACATTAGAAGATATCAGTATCAATTAGTTTATTCATAAACCAATTGTTTGATTCTGATCTGTAAAGTATTCGATGTGAGACTTTAGTATTAGCAAGACAAAATAACTAAGTAAAGTAACAAAATACATTTATTTGATGTGAGACTTTGGTATTGGCAAGACAAAATAATTAAGTAAAATAATAAGATACATTTGTTCGATGTGAGACTTTAACATGAAGGAAGCTAACTTACAATATGACCCATTGACCAATTGACACCGCAACCTTCCACTTTTCTTAATAATTGTACAACAATGCAAAGATATAGCATGTTTAGTATGATTCATGGAGAAAAACTTGGCTTTCGACATGATTCTTTCAAAGATATTCAATATAATAATACTTCCAAAATATTTTGGTATGTAGCATGTTCAGCTCAATACTTAGCATATAAAGGGTAGGAATAATATAACAACTTTTATTTTTTCTTGACGAAGAAAAGTTTAAGAGTGAGAAAAGTTGTTATTCTAAGGTTAGGACAAGTTATAAAAGTCTCAATATAGTACTTCTAGTTCTAGATAAGTTATCAATTTATAATAACAAAAATAATGTAGATGGTTAAAGAAATATTGCTAAAATATGATAAGATAATAATGCAGTGTCAATTGGTCGAGGGGTCCTATTGTAAGTTAGTTTCATTCACATTAAAGTCTCATATCGAATAAAGGTACCTTATTGTCTTACTTAGTTGTTTTGTCTTGCCAACATCAAAGTCTCACATCGAACAAAGGTACCTTATTATCTTACTTAGTTGTTTTGTCTTACTAATACCAAAGTCTCACATCGACTACTTTACAAATCAGAAACAAACATTTTACCTATAAATAAGTTAATTGATATTGATGTCTTTCAACGTTATGGTGCACTATCTAGTAGACATGTGAAATGTATATGTCTTTGGGAAGAGTGCGAGATCCATATGAAATGGGTTAAGTGTCCTATAAGCACACGCAATGTGACATTTTTTTTATTTTTCACATGAAAAATATCAAATGTGTTGGCGTTTTTAACTAAAAAACGTCATTTTACATGACATATCTACTTAAAAAATGTCATATAGGATTACGTATCTATGTAGGATGGCGTATTCATGTAAGATGTGTCAAATAGAGTGACACATCCATGTGTATTATGCTAACACGATAGGCGTAATCCACGTAGATGCACCATCTTATTTGATACATTTTACGTAAATAAAAAATTATTAAAAATATCATATTAAATAAAAAGATGATAATTTAATATATAATTTTAAAAAAATAATATTTTGATAAATAATTTAAAAAATAAAATTTTAATAAATACTTTTTCACTAATAATAATTTGATAAAAAAAAGCCTTACATTATCAAGTGCAATCTATTCCATTAGGGTTGGGAAGAAGGAAGGCCAGCAGATATCTTTTGTCATGTTTGATTTCCTCTAGAAACCAGGTTTAACTTTCAACGGGCTTTGCTCTATGTTTGAAATTGACCTGACATGCATCATGGGACCTCAGTGACTCAACCCTCACTTTAGAAAGTTACGCTTTTTTGTGTTTTTTAATCCACAAGTTGCGCCTTTGTATAATAAAAAAAAGATATTTTTATTTTTTATTTTTAAAAATTATTGTATAATATTTTTATTGAAAAGTAATAAATTATAATTTTAAAATAATATTATTGATTGTTACTTGCTTTGCCAGTGTACAAATTTGATAAATGTTTATATATAAAATTGTAATACTTTTTAGCGAGAAAGACAAAAATTACTTACCTTTTTCTTTATAAAAAAAAGATGTGACAGATTGTAAATGAACTTCTAATAAAGAAAAATTTCAATTTTTAATTATATATTATAGAAAGGCATCGTACAGAGGTGATGAAATTTCACATTCTAAAAATTTACTAATTTAATTTTATAAAAATTCACCCCTATATATTAGAGCACATCTTTTTTGGAGTAGTTAAATTTTTTATTATATTCTTTTTCATAGAATAACACACAGCATTCTTAAATTATTTTACTTTTTAAATTTTAAATTTAAATTCTCTTTTATTTCTTCTCTAAAAAATCTTTTAATCTAAATATTATGACTATCATATTTCTTTTTTTAATTTTATTTTTTTATTTTTATCTGAATATAAAAATCTTCTGCATTGAACGTGATATTTATTAATATCATACATAATTATAGTGATAGTGATACAGGAAATACTTTAAAATTAGAAAATAATTGCATTTACGTTTCTATATTTTTTGGAACTGATTTACGTTTTAATTAATATTAATTATTAATTTCTTTTGTCTTTGAGCAATTACTTATGTAATTTTGGGTGGAGGGTGACTTAAATTCAATGTCAATCTTTTTCTAATTTATTCAGTGAACAAATATTCTGTATTCTAAATTGTCAAGTGCACTCTATGCCACTAGGGTTTCGAAGAACCAGAGGAAGGCTTGTAGATATCGTTTGCATCATGATTGATTTGCTCTAGAACCAGGTTGAACTTTCAACGGGTTTTGCTTTATGTTTGAAATTGATATGCTTCATAGGACCTCACTGACTCAATCCTTCCCTTAGAAAGTCACGTCTTTTTGTTATTTTAACCACAAGTTGCGCCTTTTATAAGAAAAAAAAGAGAGGATATTTTTATAATATCTTCTAAAAAAACTTTTTGTATAATTTTTTTATTTAAAAGTAATAAATTTATATATTTTAAAATAATATTATTAATTTTTTTATTTTATTTTTAAAGTATCATCACATTTATTAGGTGAAAGATAAATCTTCTTAAATACAATTAGATACATAAGTAAAAATTTCTATTAATAGTATTATTTTCATACATAAAAATTTTAAAATTAAATACAAAATCATATAATTAAAAGATTTAAATTTCTTTTACTTGAATCAACACTAATTTATTTTTATTGTTACTTGCTTTATCGTGTAAACATTTGATAAATGTTCATATATAAAATTGTAATACTTTTTGCAATAAAGACAAAAGTTATTTACCATTTTCTTTAAAAAATTGTGACAAATTGTAAATGATCTTCTAATAAAGAAAATTTTCAATTTTCAATTTTCAATTATATATATTATATTAAGGCATCATATAGAGGTGATAAAATTTCACACTCTACAAATTTATTAATTTAATTTTATAACAATCTACCCCTATATATTAGAGTATATTTTTTGAGAGTGGTTAAATTTGTTATTCTACTCTACATGACACGTGTTATTTTTAAATTTTTTTACATTTTTGAATTTTAAATTTATATTTTCTTTTATTTCTTTTCTAAAAAATCTATTTTAATCTAAATATTATGCCTATTAGCTTTTTTTTTTAATTTTAAACATTTTTTATTTTAATTTAATTTTTTAAAAATTTATCTTAATATAGAAATTATGTGTATTGCACGTGATATTTACTAGTATGATACATAATTATATTGATAGTGATTGAGGAAATACTTCAAAATTGAAAAATAATTGCATTTACATTTCTATATTTTTTTTGAATTGATTAACGCTTTAATTAATATTAATTACTAATTTTTTGGTATTTGAACAATTTATTACACAATTTCAAGTCGAGAATAATACTTAAGTAAAGTTATTAGCAAAATGACGACTCCAAGACTATTAATGGGATTATAAATCACTTTTAAACTCAAATCATTTTATTCTCATGAGCAAAATGTTATTGGTGAAAAAATTATTTATTAAAATATTATTTTTTAAATTATTTATCAAAATATTATTTTTTAAATTATATACTAAATCATTATTCTTTTATCTAATGAGACATTTTTTAATAAATTTTTATCTAAGTAAAATGCGCCAAATTCATATGGCGCATCTACGTGGATTACGCCAACACAATAGGCGTAATCCACTTAGATGTGCTACCTTGTTTGACACATGCTACGTTAACACGTCATCCTACATGATGTTTTTACATGGATACATCATGTAGGATGACATTTTTTAGTTAAAAATGTCAACACATTTGATAATTTCTATATAGACAAAAAAATAAAAAAAAAATGTCACGTTACGTGTGCTTATAAGGCACTTAACTTATTTTAAGTGGATCTCACACTCCTCCAAAATATACATATATTTCACATATCTACTAGAGAGTGAACCATAACGTTGAAAGATATCAGTATCAATTAGTTTATTTATAGACTAAGTATTTGCTTTTGATCTATAAAGTAGTCGATGTGAGATTTTAGTAATGACAAGATAAAACAATAAAATAAGGCAACAAGATACTTTTATTCTATGTAGGACTTTGGTATTGACAAGGCAAAATAATTAAGTAAGATAACAAGACACATTTATTCAATGTGAGACTTTAATGTAAAGGAAACTAACTTACAATATGACTCATTGACCAATTGACACTGCAAACTTTCACTTTCTTAATAATTGTACAACAATGCAAAGATATAGTATGTTTAGTATGATTCTTGGGAAAAAACTTAGCTTTCGATATGATTCTTTCAAATATATTCAATATAATAATAATTCTAGAATATTTCGGTATATAACATGTTCAGCTCAACGCCCAACATATAAATGGTAGCAATAACGTAATAACTTTTATTTTTTCTCGACAAATAAAAGTTTAAGAGTGGAAAAAGTTGCCATTCTAAGGTTATGACAAGTTATAAAAGCCTCAACATAGCTCTTATAGTTCTGGATAAGTTATCAATTTATAATAACAAAAATAATGTAGATGGTTAAAAAAATATTGTTAAAATATGATAAGATAATAATGCATTGTCAATTGGCTGAGGAGTCCTATTGTAAATTAGTTTCTTTTACATTAAAGTTTCATGTCGAATAAAAGTACTTTATTATCTTACTTAGTTATTTTATCTTGCCAATACCAAAGTCCAACATCGATTACTTTACAAATCAGAAGCAAACACTTGACCTATAAATAAGTTAATTAGTACTAATATCTTTCAACATTATGGTACACTATCTAGTAGACATGTGAAATATATATATCTTTGAAAGAAGTGCGAGATTTACATGAAATGGGTTAAGTGCCCTTTATAGCACACGCAAGGTGATATTCTTTTATTTTTTTTACATGAAAAAAGTCAAATGTGCTGACGTTTTAACTAAAAAACGTCATCCTATATTGTGTATCCACGTAAAAAATGTCATGTAGGATGACGTGCCACGTAGGATACATCAAATAGGGTGACACATTTAAGTGGATTATGCTACCGTGTTGACGTAATTCACGTAGATGCACTATCCTATTTGGCGCATCCTATTTGGACTAAAAATTATTAAAAAATATCACATTAAATAAAAAATAATAATTTAATATATAATTTTAAAAAATAATATTTTAATAAATAATTTAAAAATATATATTTTAATAAATAATTTTTTTACCAGTAATAATTTGGTAAAAAAACCCTAAGGAAGTGTTTGGGAGCAAGATTTAGAAGGGAAGGAAAGGAAGGGAAGTGTTTGAATCAGAGAAACCCTTGTTTGGGAGAGAGGAAAATAAGAGGGAAGAGAGAGGGGGTTTTTCATAAACCTTCCAAAGCCTCTCAATTTCAGTTCCCCCAAATTGGGGGATTTTGATAAATTTTACTCATTTATCCTTCATCTCACCCGGCTCACCTCATCGTTCATCCTCTTCTCTGCAAATCGAGCAACCCCGCCACCCAGCAACGTTGCATCTGCCCAGCAGCCACCGTCGCTCAGCGTCGCGCTACCACGCGTCAATCGACCCAGATCTGCTTTGTCCACCACGAGCCAACCACCGGAACCGGCCCCCACCACGACCCGAGAACCCCAAAACCACGGATCCCGCAACACCCCAAACCAACCTCCCCGGTAGCGCACAATCGCCTCTCTTCCTCGTCTCACCAAACCACCACCGCCTCAACGTCGCACCCAAAATGACCACACCCCACCTGCTCGGCCATCCTGTAGCACCCAAACAGTCACCTTCCCCCTCCAAGGCCTCCCTGTTCTGCGTTGTGTGGGTATTGGGTTATGTGAGTTTGGGTTGTTGAGGCTTGAATTGAAAGTCTGGAAGTTTGTTGATATTGGGTTATGCATATTGAGAAAACTGCAGACAAGTGGGGAAGGAATGGTAGAACGATGGGTGAGATGAGTAGGAAAAATAATTGGGTAAAATGATTTTTTTGGTAAAAATGATTTTTTAAATAAAAGATAAAATAAAATTATATCTTAAATATATATTTTAACAAAAAAAAAAAATAAATTTCTTATTTTTCTTTCCTTCTCTTCTTTTTAAACCCTTCCCTTTCCTTTCCCTCCAAACTTCCAAACACACCCTAAATTGTCGAGGCACTCTATTCGATTAGGGTTTGGAAGAAGGAAGGCCAGCGGATATCTTTTGTCATGTTTGATTTGCTCTAGAAACCAGGTTGAACTTTCAACGGGCTTTGCTGTATGTTTGAAATTGACATGACATGCATCATGGGACCTCAGTGACCCAACCCTCACTCTAGAAAGTTACGCCTTTTTGTGTTTTTTAATCCACAAGTTGCGCCTTTGTCTAATCATAATAAAAAAAGGATATTTTTAAAAAATATCCTTTTTAAAAAAAAATTATTGTATAATATTTTTATTGAAAAGTAATAAATTTATAATTTTAAAATAATATTATTGATTGTTGCTTGCTTTGCCAGTGTAAAAATCTGATAAATGTTTATATATAAAATTGTAATACTTTTTTGCGAAAAAGACAAAAGTTACTAACCTTTTTCTTAAAAAAAAAGTTGTGACAGATTGTAAATGAATTTCTAGTAAAGAAAATTTCAATTTTTAATTATATATTATAGAAAGGCATCGTACAGAGGTGATAAAATTTCACATTCTAAAAATTTACTAATTTAATTTTATAAAAATTCAGCCCTATATATTAGAGCACATCTTTTTAGAGTTGTTAAATTTTTTATTATATTCTTTTTCATAGAATAACACACAGCATTCTTAAATTCTTTTACTTTTTAATTTTAAATTTAAATTCTATTTTATTTTTTCTCTAAAAAATATTTTAATCTGAATATTATGACTATCATCTTTTTTAATTTTAAAATTTCTTTATTTTAATCTATTTTTTTTAATTTTTATCTGAATATAAAAATCTTCTGCATTGAACGTGATATTTATTAATATCATACATAATTATAGTGATAGTGATACAGGAAATACTTTAAAATTAGAAAATAATTGCATTTACGTTTCTATATTTTTTGGAACTGATTTACGTTTTAATTAATATTAATTACTTTTTTTTTGTCTTTGAGCAATTACTGACGTAATTTTGGGTGGAGGGTGACTTAAATTCAATGTCAATCTTTTTTTTAATTTATTCAGTGAACAAATATTCTGTATTTTAAATTGTCAAGTGCACTCTATTCCACTAGGGCTTGGAAGAAACAGAGGAGGGCTAGTAGATATTTTGCATCATGATTGATTTGCTCTAGAAACCAGGTTGAACTTTCAACGGGTTTTGCTTTATGTTTGAAATTGATATGCTTCATAGGACCTCACTGACTCAATCCTTCCCTTAGAAAGTTCCGTGTTTTTGTTTTTTAACCACAAGTTGCGCCTTTTTGTTTTTTTTAACCACAAGTTACGCCTTTTATAAGGAAAAAAAAGGATATTTTTATAATATCTTTAAAAAAACTTTTTTATAATTTTTTATTTAAAAGTAATAAATTTATATATTTTAAAAAAATATTATTAATTTTTTTATTTTATTTTTCAAAATATCACCACACTTAGTGAGAGATAAATTTTCTTAAGTACAATAAGACATTTAAGTAAAAATTTTTATTAATAGTATTATTTTTATACATAAAATTTTTTGAAATTGAATACAAAATTATATGCTTAAATGACTTAAATCTCTTTTACTTGAATTAACATACATCAATTTTTTTTTATTGTTACTTGCTTTACCAGTGTAAACATTTGATAAATGTTCATATAGAAAATTGTAATACTTTTTTGCAATAAAGACAAAAGTTATTTACCATTTTCTTTAAAAAAAGTTTTGACAAATTGTAAATGATCTTCTAATAAAGAAAATTTTTAATTTTCAATTATATATATTATATTAAGCATCATATAGAGGTGATAAAATTTCACATTCTACAAATTTATTAATTTAATTTTATAACAATCTACCCCTATATATTAGAGTATATCTTCTTAATAGTGGTTAAATTTGTTATTTTACTTTAAATAAGATAATGACACGTGTTATTCTTAAATTTTTTTACATTTTTGAATTTTAAATTTAAATTTTATTTTATTTATTGTCTAAAAAATTTATTTTAATCTAAATATTATGCCTATTAGCTTTTTTTAATTTTAAACATTTTTTATTTTAATCTAAATTTTTAAAAATTTATCTTAATATATAAGTTCTGTGTATTGCACGTGATATTTACTAGTATCATACATAATTATATTGATAGTGATTGAGGAAATACTTTAAAATTGAAAAATAATTGCATTTACATTTCTATATTTTTTTTTTGAATTGATTAACGTTTTAATTAATATTATCTACTAATTTTTTTGGTATTTGAACAATTTATTACACAATTTCAAGTCTGAGAGTAATATTTAAGTAAAGTTATTTACAAAATGACGTCTCCAAGACTATCAACCTCAGTGGGATTATAAATCACTTTTAAACTCAAATCATTTTATTCTCAATAGCAAAAAGTGGACCAACTGAGTTAGCCCGATTTGCATGTTAACTACTAATTTGATGCATAATACTTTTAATTCATCTACATACATTAGCCGTTTTGGTTTGTGTTTCTGGCATACATACATTATTAGAAATAAAGAAATCTCAATAATTTGTCTTGATGTGCACGCGAAGAGAGATAGTGATGGATTGGGATTTGGGAGTAGATGAATGAATGTGATCAGACAATTGATTTAGAAGTGAAGACACCTTTTGCTTTTTGGTTCATGCTTTGGTCTGATAAGTACAAGAGATCAATAAAATCAACCACATACTGATAACTGATTGCCACCAAAGTTTGACTTTGTCTCTTTGCTTAGATTCTATTTTTACTTTTCACACTCACATTTTATATTTATTAATTTCAATTGTACTTAATTGTCTTTCAAAAGTATTTATAAAAATAACATTTTCTAACTCGGTATTACTTCTTTTTATTTCCATAAACAATTTTTGTTGTTTGTCCCTTATTTCCCACTCCATGCTACATGTTGGCAAGGTGATCATGTTGCAAACGGATCTTAAAAGACCAAAACAGCAAATGAGTTTATTGAAGGATGAGTTTACAATACTATAAGTTGCAACACCACAAATTGTTACAATTTGCATCACGAAAATAATAATTATTTATTTAATAATTACATTCTTATTATTTTGACGGTGGAAATTTGTGCTAACCACTTGTGGCATGCATGCGACTTGTGGCATTATAAAATCAAATATAATCATCCTTGTGAAGTATTTCTGTCTTTTTTCAAAATACCTATACAAGCAGGGCAGATTCAAGTTTCGTGGCAGCTTAGTGTACAAAATCACCTTCTAGGGTGTTAGGAAAGGTTGGATAATGTCAACTTGCAAACTTTCAGTCATGTAAGTTAAATTGCTGTGACCATACTAATCTCTGTTCTGCATTTCATGTTAGTACATGACTATGGAATAATCTCATACATTTTGATTGAGAGGAACTGTTGGTTCAGGAACTGGATCTTGGTTACCTTCACTATCAGAAGGTTGAGATTCATGTTTGGCAGCAGCCTGTAACACCCGGTTCTGAACATCTAATGATGAAGGTGATGTAGGTAGCCCTATGCGGTTTGATTCTAATTTTCCAGCAGCCCATGAAAATGCTTGAGCTCCAAGTCTAACAGGAGTAAGCAACAACCTTTGAAGGAGAAAAGAATACAATGATGTCAAATTTTATAACACATGATAGAGTAAAAATGCCACGAAAGGACACACAAACTGATAGATTTGTTAATCGAAATCATATCTTTCTACACCGGAAGGTTGATTATTTATTTAATTTTTTAATTTCCTATTTTTCTGGGAGAAAATCACATTCTAGATGTCATAATTTCAGCTTTCCTCTTCTCCCGTAGCTTTTGCACATGCTTCTGAACAGGTAAGTTGAACATGCACTGCCCAAAATGTAACTCTCTGTATTATTCATACTTTATGTACAAGAAGTCACATTTGATATCTTATTTATCACTGTACAAAAAAAAAATTGCAATCATGTACACAAAGTTCCAAAAAAATTTATCTAGGTATCAGTAAGTTAAGATATTTGTCACTCTCTTGAATAAAACATATAAGATAACAAACCTTATGCCTATAAAGTTGGTTTAGCCACATGAAATCCAAAACGGAAAATTCTTGGGGATTTGTGTGACACTCTATGTTTAAGATTGCTTACATCTTCTATGGGGGCATATATACACATTTTCTGATCCTTTTACATGTCTGAAATCATGACTTCTGTGTCTACTCAACGCCAAATTAACATAATTCATAATAGGCAATAGTTCCAGAACATAAAGATGAGAAGCTTGTGACAGATCTTTCATGACTTGAATATTAAGATAACTTATGAGCATATATGACAAGGTTATAAGATAATAATTAAATTACTAAAACATTGTCTAATTTCATGATTTTATGACCAGATATGCACCATGAAGTATACTTACCTCACATCTTGCTTAAGATCTTCCGAGTCCTCATATGAAGAAACCCGCAGATAGATGGTCTGGAGAATATGCATTAGACCATTTATGAGGAAATGGAAAATTATGAGAATTTCCCAGTACATGAATATTATGAGCCCACCATGCAATTCCCAACAAAAGTGGATATATGAACTATATTCTTTTAAAAGAAATAATTCAATTGAAGCACTTGCTGAAAGAAAAATATACATACCAAACTGAGGCCAAACGCACCAATAAATTGTAATGTCTTCTCCCACTCTGAGACAATATTGATTGTGCTTTGTCAGATCAGGACAAATGAAAAAGCCTCATCCCACTCCAGGATGGTGAACAATAAAGTGGATGGGAGCCATTAGATTTTCATTTAAAAAACATAGTAGACATTGAGTCACTGATGTACACGATGTTTAATGAAATTAGAGCTTCAGTTTAACCTACTGAATCAAAATAAATTTACAAACACGACATAGCCTCTTAAACATAATATGAGAAAAAGTAGTCAACTGCACACAAATTTGTGTTTGTAGGTACATATATGCACAGGCACATTTGATTAAAAGGAAAAAGTTTCCTACCAGCTCAGACTGACTGCCATAGAATTTACATTTAACCCAAAAATACCAGTTTTCAATTATGAACAAATTGATAGTTTATGAAAGAAAATACACGCACCTACCAATGCATACAACCCTGCAATAAGAACCTGAATCAAAAGTACTTGCACTAATTAGCAGATAATGAAATCAAATATAATCATGTAATCATTTCCAAATAAAAATAAACTATGAAAATAAAGGATGCCTTAGTGGTATCAAGGAAATAGACAAAATATTTACTTACAATTATTGTTGATGACCTAGGAATACTCAGTTAATTATATATTCAAGCAGCAATAAGTGAATTTCTGAAACTGATATGACAACAGAATAAATGAAATAACTAGAGACTGCTACCAAATCCTCTTCTTTCTTTTTTTTCAATTTTTTTCTTTACATTTCTCGACATAAGTTGCTCCACTGAAAAATGGATTTCTACCCCATGGTTGTATTTTACATATTCATGTTATGAAATGAAAAAGAAATACCACACTCTGTGAACCTTATAAAATTGACTTAACATTTAACATGCAGAGAATCCAACCAAAATGACAGATAACTAAGTTGGAAAAATCAACTAGATGCCATACAAGTAACTTGACACTTACCGTACCATAACCTAAAAGTTGCAAAGGAGAAGGACTAACATCCTCCATAATTGCTTCAGCTTCCTGTAAAAGTACCAGAATAGCCCAATACATATAATCAAACTAAAGTTTCTTTTCTAATCTTTTACATGCCTTCAAAATAAAGGCATAAAACACACACATACAGAGAGGAAGAATTACGAGAGTAAATAGAAACAAGGCTGCTAGAAATCTTAATTATTCAAGACAATGTCAGAGGTAAGCAATTACTGGATTAGAAATCTATAGTTTCACTTCTTTTGTCCTAAAAGAAGATAGATGCCATTTAGACAGCACCGACATTCTTGATAAACTCATAAAAGAAATGCAAAGGGACTACCTTAAAGTTCACTAAAATGAAGCAAAATCATATATGGCTGCAGCTTCAGTATTTATTTTCCAGTACCACGGCACACAATGAAACTGGAAGACTACCAATTAAAGGTAGCCAGCCAATCGCTTACTATAGCAAGCAACTTAGTGATTTCAGGCTTTTAGCCAAATGGTCAGTTTACAACAAGCAGCTTAAAGCCATAGCTCAAGCACTCAAGTAGTAGCACCATTAGTCCATTACCTAACCCTGTAGAGCTTTCATCCCATTATTTTTGTTATGTAAGCTAACAAAATTCATATTGGTAAAGATACAAACAGCAATAGTTTGACAAATACCTCATTGAGTATGGAAAGTGCTGTCTCAGTTTTGAGTTCCTTGATGCGGAGACCTTGTTTCGTCCAAGATTGAAAGCCACCTTGAACCAAGTATGGATTCTGTAATATCATACACAAGTAGTTAAATTTATGATACCCCAAGATATGGATTAGATTTCATAAGTTGATGATTAAGTGGATTATACAGGAGGGTGTCTATTAGGTCAACCAGGGCACTACAAACCACCAATAAAGCACAGACACTTGAATTAAAAGGAGCTGTCTCTGTATCTAACACAAATCTGACAGTTGATATTCGTGTTGACACTCAAGGACTAAGTGTTAGTTTTAACATATATGACTTAGGGCATCTAGAATTCAATCAAATTCCTTTTTTTTTAATTTACAATTTCAAACAATCTAAGCCTTTTTTTCCTGTGCTCATAAATCACCATATTTCAACTTTGCCGCATGAGTTCAATCTATTTTCACTTAGAAATCAGGTTAACATTTGCAATATATATTTTGATATTTATGATCAATATACTGCTAAGGAGGAAATCAAGCAAACACTAACAGAGACTCGAGTTATGTGGAATAGTAGGAGTATGTTTGCCGGGATTTTTCTCTATTATTATCTTAACTTTTCCCCATGCCAGAGCTCTTCAACACAAACCATCAAATACGAATGCCAATTTCAATGATCCTATATCAGATTTGGAAGCAGCACAAAATGTTCTTTGTTATCTAGATCACAAATCTCACTGTACAAAGCTAAAATTTCAGCCAAGAATTCTATGTGATAATATATCACAGTAAAATTTTGCTTCAAATATCTCAGCAGGTATAGACAGACTTGCCTTGACCCCAATTTTCCTCAAGGATCTTGCAATGCCTTTAGAACGAGTACCATCAGCATCCAAAAGTATAACCTTGGAACTGTCCTATAGGCCAGATAAAATAAGATTCTGAGACATCATTTCTCATACCAATTCCTAACCACATATAAAAAGTATTGATGCAGAAACTTCAAGTCATTGAATATAAATTATCATCTCTTACCATGAACTTTTACCTATCTTGCAGGATACAACATATATAGGCACTTTAAAATCCCATTTAATGTCCTTGGAAAAATAAGATGATGAAACTGCCAAAAGACAATGCTTATTTTATAAATACCACATAACTTTAGTGTTTAGTCATTGATATCTCTCTGAGGTTCAATAGTCTCACTTCATAATATTAAAATGGAGGGAAAGAAATTGAAGGGTATATATAAAATAATGTTTAGCCAAGAGTGTCACATGGAAGAAAATATAAAAAGAAGAATTTCTGCGTTTATTCTATGCACTTTCAAGTAACTATATATTCAGTACACTAGACCCTGTTTCAGGGTACAAGGCTACATACCTTAACAATCTTCAAATTTCGAATAATAGCAGCAATCAAGGAGTCATTGAGGTCTCTACCACTCCTCAACAACTTGCGTATGGAGCCATCAACCTGACAATTGCATAATACGTTATTTTAGTAGTAGACAGATTACAAATTAATTGCTAATCCATTCTAACAAGGGACCAAGATTCTGGACTTGTTCCATTTAACAAAGGTATACGACAAATATCTGTCACATCTTTTAAATATCATCATGCTTTAAACTAACCTCAAGGGGAGTTACACTTGCATAGCGAAACCGAGCAGCCCGTCGAAGATCAGGAATGCCATCTTTTTCTCGCAAATCCTGCAGAAAGGAAAGGAGCAACATGAAACTCCATTGGTCAATTTTGATATCAAAATAGTTAGCCAAACAAAGAGACAACAGTTTGAATTTGGAAGAAGTTTTGAAGCAAAGATAGAATGGGCATTAAGACACAAGCATAGCTTGACTTTACTTTCATAAATTATATAACTATTTCTCCCTCTTTGAATATAAAAGCCACAAAAATTAACCATCACTTGCCTCAGTACGGACATCTATAAGTGCAGCATTTGTGTCCCCAGCCAAAAGCTCCAAAGCTGATTTAGGGGATAAATCTCCTGAGTAACCTCCATATGTCCACAACCAATAAACAGCCCTGCACATCTCTGACATCTATTACAGATAGCGTTTGTGATGGAAATTTAATTCTCCAATATAGATATCATACCATAATGTTGCTGAAGAGCCCACAAAAACAACAAATGGAATAATTGGGTCATTTGGATCCAAGCCAAGATTCTTCTCCAATGAATAGAGAGCCATGTATATCTGTTTATGGGACATAAATTATCACAATATAATATGTAAATAGGCTAGAAAAATACTAACAAATTTAGAATGTTTGTGAAATGAAACAGCGTATTAAGAACATGGATACAGAAGATTTTGACCATGAATTTGAACAAATAACTTCCTAAGCTAGAGCAGACGAGAACCAGCCATGAAAAAGATGATTTGACTCATAACTCATTTTGATAATTCAAATAAAGTTTCAAACAAACATCAACCAATATGAGGTTTTCTAGTGAAGCTAAGACTTAGAATCGGGTAAGGTTGAGACTCGAGAGTAAAGGATCCTAATGATACTTTATTAATCTATAAAATGTTACCTTTTGAGATGCAGACCCAACAGGCCTCAAGACTTCTGTTGCTTTATCTTCATATACATTGACTGTATCCCTAATCCCTGCGGGAAGGAGCTCCTTGGCTGACCCGTAAAGGTAGATAACATAGGAAGCCCCACTTGTCAAAGAACTCTCTACTGCTAAGATTGTGCGGCGCAACACATCAATAGCCACAGCAGGTACTTTATTTGTGACTCCACTTAACTCACTTGAAAAGCTAGTAAGTTTCTTATTTACTAATTCACCTGTTTGATCAACAGCCGAAAATGCCCCACTAAAAGCATTATCTGCAGATTTAGTAGCATTTTTTATGATAGAATCTATAAAAGAAGTGGCTGTATCCAGTGAGCTTCGTAAACCATTTTCTCCCTTATTGATTGAGGCATTGAATGACTCCTTGATTCCAGCAAAAAGGTCACCAACACTTGCTTTTGTACTGGTTAATGATTCATTGTCCACGTTAATTGAAGGAGATAAAGGTGTCAACTTCTCTGGCACTATATCAGTACTTGATATTGTTTCTGGTTGTGCTGGTGCTACTAATGTATTAGATCCTTCAGTTGACTGTTCTGCAAAGTCCACCAATCCCTCCGGCACACTAGATAAATTATAACTCTCTATGTATCTGAGATCTCCATTACTCAGTGAATGATTCCCATCTGCTGTCACTGGTGAATAACCCCATGCATTTGAAAGGTATCCTGGTTCACTTGGAGAGGAAAAACTACCTGTGACAGTCTTTATAGCTTGTGCCGTAAATGAATTTCTCAATGAACGAGAGTGAGTTCCATATTGCAAACCCAGAAGTGCACCTTCTTCTACCACACATCTGCTCTCAAGATCCTTTCGAATTGGGCACAGGGGATGCAATCCCCCAAACAAGGGAATCTGCAAGAATAAGATCAAATAGTTACTTGTAAACTAAAACTAACTGATAGTGATAGTGATAGACATGCTACAACTTGACACCATGAGTAATCAATGAAGAGCACATTTCTAAACACCCACATAAAAAATGAAAAGTATTTCTATCTCAGTGATGCACCAATGACCCAGAACATCATCATCCAGATTCCCAAATTGAGTTCATGATAATGGGACCTCAACTATAGTAAAATCCCATAAAGATAAGATTTTTCTCTTTGCTTTTTCCATTTTCACCAAACAATGAATTGCTGGCCATGCAAAACAAAGCAGAAGCACAGAATATTGAAGAAGAAATCAAAATAAATGGATAGAATTTGACCTGGGAAGATGGGGAATAGCTCGGGGTAGCTGAGCACACAGGTAACATTCTCATGTTGACGATGATGAATGATCAGTGATCAGGCACTAAACACATCAATCAAACATATCAGGTTCTGGCACTAAAATCGATGCATTTATTTATTTATTTTTTGCAAAACAAATCAGGCACAAATTGGAGTAATAAGAACCATGATTTTAGAATAGCCAAACAAATTTGAAAACAAAGTGTTACTACAAATTCAAAGTTGAGTTTCTTGATTCTCTCACTCTACTAGATGGACTGAAAAAAGAAACTCAAATTGATTGTCATTCTAAAATGCCATTATGAATATTGAGTTTCAGAATCCCAAGCAAAAGTGAATTAATCTCCAATCCAAATTAACAGACATCTTTAGCATAATATATTTTAATATATTACAGAGACACTCACCTTTGCTCCATTGCGCGTGTGATTATCTCCCTTTTTTATTGGTTAATTTATTGTTTGAAATTTGTGTGAGCTTATGGATTCTTTTTATTTATATTTTTTATTTAAAAAAAAGTTGTTAAGAAATTTTTGTGGAATGTTTTGTTAGATTATCCGGATGCAAAAGGGAGGGTACGGTGGAACACGCCCGGCTCATCCTATTTGTTTTCTCATTTTGTCTCTATGCACCAATGAGCAATGACACGACAGAAACTCACATCACATATGGATCACTCATTTTAATTTTTAAGTCCCTCTAATGCGAAATATATTTGCTAGCTAATTTAGAGGGGGTTTAATGGAGAAATTCTAATATATAAGGGCAATGTTGTTTTTTAACGGCTCAGATTTAATCTTAAATTTATTAAAGAATATTTTAAATTTAATTTAACGACATGTATGATTATGTAAATCACTTATCATATTTTTATTAGATTCAATGTAATACTTTGAATATATATAAGAATCTCTCGCTTTAATTGGCCTAGATAATTTTAATTTAATTGTCATCAACAACCAAAATAAAATCTCTTCGCCTTAGAGGATTTGATGACCTGACTTCGTGTTTAACACATTATAACGAAAAGAGTGTATTAATCCGAACCAACTTGATGTTTGAGGTCATGTTAATTAGGTTAACTTTTTGTTTTTCATGTTCTTTTAAGAAAATATAAAGCAAGAATTTTAAAAATTGTGTTTTAGTTCTGAGTTAATCAGATTAAACTTGGAAACCCATTAGCATTCAAAAATATTGAAAAAAGAACTTAACTTGACGCTAGTCGAATTAGATTAAATTCGCCACCCGATTAGATTAAATTCATGAATCAACCCTACTTTTATATAATAAATAATAAATAAATATTTGACACTGAGAATTGATTAGTTAATTAGGACATTCAACGGTACACATTTGAAACAAAATTTTGACAGTAACTTTGGAGAAACAAGTCAACCACAATCTTATATATAATAATTCAACTCAACATTGCCCATTAATAGCAAGGACTCAATGATGAAATAACCAAGAAAATTTACAGGAAACTGAATAAATGAATCCGACTGCTACTTTTGCCCCCTCTCTATCATACATATTCTTGTAAACAAGGAGTTCTATGTTACAAATCAAAATTGTGGTGGAGTTGCAAAGGCCATATCTAGTTTCTCTCATATTCTCACTCTCATTCTCAATTAGAAAGAGCTGCTAAGGCTAAGCTCTAAGCAAAAATAAAATAAAATAAAAGTTGCACAAGCTTGAACGTCTCCCCTTCTCCACAACCTGCAGCTGCCTTTATGAAGTCTACTCTGTAAATGAATAACTATGATGCGTGTAGTGAGAACTGCAACCCCAACCTGGTCTGCAGCAATGCACCAAGCATGCAATCACTTGTGACAGATGTTTCCCTTCCAATCAGTTCAAGATCAAGGCAGTCAGTCAGACATATGTGCCCATCCAAACAGCTTATGATCAAGGCAATCCAGTCACACATTACTTGTTGCTAGAGTGCAAATAACAAAAGAATGCTTCAGAAAGTACGGAATCAATTTCTAGCCCCAGATGCTGCTGTTCCTCCCACATAGGGTGAGCCAACGGAGGATTCCTCGTGCAGATATTTTTGGAGAATCGTGTGCCACTAAAAATAATCAATCAGTATGGAATGACATAAGGCAGAGCAATTACACCTGCTGGCTCTATATGCACAGCTTCTGCCCAAACCTGCAGCGTATCCCCAACCTCTGAAGATTTCACCACAGGTTTTCTTTCTTGTGAACAACTGCTGCCAAACAACCACTCTTGGTCATCAAAATCAGACCACTCCTCTGTTTTGGGTACGGAATATACCTGACTTAGGTACTTGGTATCTGGATGGGGTGGTTTTGCAGATGCTTCAGCTACTGGATCAGCTGGCACAGTAGCAGTGGGAGTCTTGTTTGAGGAAACTGCAGATGGTAGAGCTTCTATGATACCATTTATCTTGCATTCCTTGTTATCTACCTTAACATTAGTGGCTGCTCCTTGCCTATCTGACGCAATCGGAAGGGAAATTGGGCAAGGTTTCAATATCCTTCCATTTTCAGTGAAAAGATGAGAGGAAGAGGGTCTCGGCAACTTACAGGGCCAATTGTCATTGGCTGAAAGAAAATTCAAAAAATGAATTATAACTTGTCAGCCAACAGCAAAATAATGAGTATACAAACTCAAGAAGATTGATCAATGTAATTGAAACAATACCAACTTATTAAAACATCAGTATGTGACATCATTAGAAACCCACCATTATTTCATAGGTTGTAGTATCTGGTATTAGGTCAACAAAATATTACTCTAAACCAAATATGGGAAGCGTCCTATTTGTGTCTAACTACAACTTAATGGGATCATTGAACAGCAATGAGAACATGATTCATCATATATAACACTCACCATGCAGAACTCCATTTGATTCAACATCCTTCCGTTTCTTGAGATTTTCCCCAATGACAGAATTCTCATTGCTGTGCCTGGAAACCTGTGTGAAAGAATTTAAACCTATCAGACCAGCTTTGTGGTTTTCTTTTAATTTATTCTGCTCTTTGTTTTTATGTTCAGTATGCTCCTTCACTTTCTCCTCCTTTTTCTTCTCTTTATCCCTGTCTTTGTCCTTCCCATGCCCTTTTTTCTCCTTCTCTTTATCTTTCCTTTTATCTCCCCGTTTATCATCTTTCTTTTCCTTAACCTTTTCCTTTCCTTCAACTGTTGCTTCCACAGTCCTGTCAAAATTCTTCTCCAAAGGTCTGGGCATTTCATCAACCCTGGTTTGAAAATTTCCAGCATGATTCTGAACTGCTGCATTTCCAATAGGTCGGGCCTCAGTCCAGATTCCCCTCCCACCAATCTTCCTAGTATCAATACCCTTATCCTGGAGCTTTTCCTTACCATCAGGCCAGGTGCCACTACCCTTAGCCACCAACCTAGCAGTCCCCTCATCCTTTCTATGGTCTGCAACTGTAAACTTTTGAACCAATTGATTCCCAGCTCCTCCATCATTGTCTTCAACCCTCCTGCCAAACTCCAGGAGGAATTTAGAATCCTTGTTCTCCTCAGCCAGATGATTAATCTCTCTGGCCTTCTCTCCATTGTTACTGGCATACTGTTTGGTAAGTTTATCCTCAAACAAGACACCCTTCTTATCATTTTGTTTGATTTCCTTTTGATGTAGTTTACCTTCATTGGGTCCCTGAGCTTTTCCTGGAAATCCTTTCTCATCTGCAGCACTGATTTTACTTTTATCTTTATCCCTGTCCTTGTCCTTATCTTTCTTTTTCTCTCTCTGTTTTTCATTTTTGTCTTTTTCCTTATGCTTTCCATCCCTTCCTTCTTTCTCTCTCTTTTCCTTACTTTCCTTCTTCTCTTTGTCCCTCTTCTCTTTTTTATGTTTTTTTTCTCTATGCTTTTCCTGCAAGTTGTATGGAGAAAGTAGATATTAAGATTTAAGAATAATAATGAAATGAGGAAACAAGCAATATGACTTCACAACCCCACTCCAACCCTGAAAGAAAAAAATAAGAAAGAGAATAATATCCACAGAATAAGAACCAAAACAACATGGTCCCTGAAGATCCAGTAAAAATAACAACAAATAAAGACCATTAAATGCTCACTCTATCTACATACAAAATACACAACAATTAGATGCAAATCTTAGACATTCATATCCAAACAAAGAGATACAAAAAGAATTAAAAAAAAAAGAGAAAAGAAAGAAAAAGATTGCCGAAACACTTCAACACTACCAACATATTATAACACACAACTGCCAATTACATGCCATAAAAACAAAACATTATTAAGCCCAAGAAAAAGTTTCAAAACTCAAAAGTCTCTGTAAACAGACAATCATTTTACTTGCAATAAATAAAATCCATCTCGCAATAAGAATCTGGTATCCACTTCCAACACAGAACCACCACTTTCATATTTAAGGTGCAATTTCTTACAACAAAGTAGCAGTAATATGCAAGTAATAATGTCAAACATCTCTCAAATTAACATAACACAAACAATAATCCCAACAAATAGCCTGACAGAGCATTACTTCCAACACAGAATTACCACGACTTCTCTGGTTCAGGAGCAATTTCTTACAGCAAAGTAGCACTAATATGCATGTACATAAGACCAACCATTTCTAAAATTAACATAGCGATAATAATCACAAGCATAGTTCCTAATAGTACATAGTGCATTAATAGTAACACCTAGCGCTGCACAGCAAACCACATGCTATTTCGATTTCAGCTAAAATCAGACTGATCTTGCACAGGATAATTTCAAGGATCGTGATTAATACTCATTTAGATGCGACCTAAACAACCAGTGCATAATTACAGCCAAAATCTTACCCTCAACAGTTATTCTAAATGCGGAGGCACGCCATCAAACCCAAAGGTCATTTTTTTACAACAAAATCATGTTTTTGTCCAACTGTCCAAGTGTGTTTATCATCCATAAAGAAGCAGTATAGTCCCACATCGTCTGCCTCAATCTTTTGGGTGCGGTTTATATATCTGTTGAGTCATTCCACTTAATGTCAATTAGTTTTAAGTTAAAATCTCACATGGTATCAGAGCCAAGATCCTATCTCTGTCACCTACTTCGCTAGGCTTGTCCCGCCTACTTCGTTAGGCTCGCCTGTTCTGTCCAAGCATTTGTTGAGAGCGAGTGTTAAGAGCCCCACATTGCCTGCCTCAATCTTTCGGGTGCAATTTATATATATGTTGGGTCACTCCACTTAATGTGAATTGATTTTAAGTTGAAATCTCACATTCTCAATGTCCAATAATACATATGTTCTATTTCTAAACACAATCTTGGTTCAATTACATATGTCCAACACTTTCCCACGTTTTGTCAAGTATTACTTTTCCCATCTAAAGGACTCATAAGTTGATGACAAGTAACTACTTGGTCAATTCTAATCACAGACTATGTTTTGATCCCTCCCCCTACCCCCACACCAAACACATACAGCACTACAAAATCAGAGAAAAATCCAAAACAAAAGCATGATTTTATGTTGTATGACAGACCAAGTGCACTTTGCTAATATGTTTTTTCTTTTCTATGAGTGCTAAATATTATAGATGACTTTGAAATAAATGATGGATCAGCATTCCTAGCATGAAAGTACAAAATTGAATTCACTGAAAAGAATAAATTTGCAAGCCCAGGCGGTAGAATGATGAGGATTTAGTGAAGTTTGTGTGAAGATGAAATTCATTAGAACAAGAAGAGCATATAAACTTTTAATCATTTTCTCTTCATCAGCGACGACAGAATTCCTCCGCTCGATCTTCTTGGAGCTTATATGCTCAGCACTACGCATCACAACAGTCCAAAATCCAAATTTTGGAGATAACACAGAAAAACCTAACATGAATCTTGTAAGCATATAAGAAGACAGAAAAAAGGCAACAATTGATCAAGATAAGCGTAAAACACTGCCATTCATGCCTCCAATCATCTTCAATTGCACCCAACCCCAATCGAACAATATCCTTTACTTTCGTTATGTATGTGATACTTTGAAAGAGACCATTTCAAATGCTTCTAAGTTATCAATTTACAATGGACTCTAAACAAATCGAATTTATCCATTGTTCAGAAGAAACAGATGAAAAAATATCAAATACATAATTAAATCACACCATCAAAGCATGACAGCAGATATTCTTAAAAACCATTTCAGTGGTCCATTTAGAAAAATGACCCTTATCAATGCACATTTAACACTATGCAACTCGCAAGAAATTTAATTTTTGCATCCCAAATAATGATAGTTCAAACAATATGTACAATGTGAATATACGAAAAGTATATTAACCTTTTTTAGTAAATCCACGTCATCTGTTCTAGCCTTCTTTTCATATCCTGGTGGTGGAAATGGAAAGCAGCGCGACATTGCACAAAATCCAGATATGCCCAGCGTATTCTCCTTGCAAAATTGAGAATGCTCCAATTACTTTCCAGTAGCACTGTTCCAGAAAGGGAACAAACCGGCAACTATGCTCCTGTCCATGCACCATGTCACCGCATTCATTTCCAGCTTTAATATTCCTCCATAAGCTTCTTACTCACTACAAACACAAATTATGGAAACCACCAAGGTTTACTTCCTTTCACCAAAATATGCAACTAGCTCAAACTAATATTACTGAAATCTGATTCAAAATCAACCTGGAGCAAGTCAACCACTCAACCTAACTAACTAACTAACTAAAGTCCTAGTACAATGGTAAACGATTCAACACAACCCCAATAAGTATTATGCTTAGGATTAGGAGCTCTATGGTAAGGTATTAACTATTAAGCTCAGATTATTATGTCAACCCAAAGGGTTTCTTCAGAAACAAAATTGGACCACTGCAATCAGAACCTTTATGAAGAATCATCAGCTTTTCCTTTGTGTCAAGGCCCAAAACCAAAACCATCCCCCAACAAAGATAAAAAAATCAATATACACAATCCTCTTCCATGCTCATAGAAGCAATGTTAAACACCATATTAAGCAATCTCCAAGTACAAATGCTCAAACACCGTGATTCCAAATCCACAATTCGAACCTCTGAAAAGATCGGAGCTGATGCCCATTTCACGCAACACCCCCACGCAGAGAAGAAGGTGCTTTGCTCAAACCCTAATCAGTCCGAAATTTCCAAATTCAGCAAGTGCCAAGTTACGATCCAATGAAACCCTAGCAAATCCACCAACACAAACAAGCTGAGTACGTATCGGGAATCGGGGATACCCACAAAGAAAGAAAACCCTAATTCCAATCCTGAAAATTTTAATCGAGAAAAAGTGCAAAAATTGATCGGAATAAAAGAATAAAACACTTTTTGGGTACCTAAGCAATAATAGGTATCGATCCAAAGGGGGAAAAGAAGAAGGTGTGATTCGAACGAAGCGCGAACGGGAAAAACCGTGAAATTGAAAGGATGAAAGAAGAGAGTGTAAGGGAAAATAGTGGGAAGAGATTAGCTTGTTCACTACAAAGTGAGCAATGTAAAAGGACAAGATCTCTCTCTCTTTCACATTAATATTAATTAATAATAATATAATGAAAAATAAAATAGGGAAGAAGAATAAGAAGAAAGAATCGTATTCTGTTGGGTATGGTAAAGCTGATATGGTTTTTGGTGGTTCTAGATTCTGGGTTTTTGTTTCGGTTTTCTTTTCTTCCACACACTGCTTCTGTTTCTTCTGTGTGTGTGGTCTCTTTGGTTATGTTATGATATATGTGGGTTTGTGTTGTGTGTCTCTCTAATATATATTTTGTGCTGCTTGTGTGTGTTTGTTTTTCTCTCTGAATGAATACAGAGACAACACAGACCCTCTTTCTTTGCTCTTCTTAAGGGTTTTATATTCTTTTTTTCGGATGTTCTACTCGAGTCCGAAAATTACTTCAAAGCCCAAGTACCCAAATAACAATGCAAGTATGCAACATACACACTTAATATATATCATATCTTATATTTATATAATTTTTATTTTTAATTATAAATAAATTTAACTTTTTTTTAATATATTTATACTTTAATTCTATTACATATTTTAATGTAAGACATGTGCTTACAAAATGATGTGTAGAAAATATTATTCATACCCAAAATATATAGGTAGAGAAAGGGCATCAATATATGTTTATATAGAAACGGTTCTTTCACTTCGTATAGACTTATTTGAAATTAAAATGTACAATTATCTATAGACTTCTTTGAATTATGCTTTACTCATTTGCTTATAATTGCAAGCAATAATTCAATGGTTTATCAGATATATATTAACATGTGAATCCTCATCTCAAAGTTAAGGATTTTGCTAGAGCAAGCTTGAGCGTAGAAAAGTTGGAGCTTTGACTTATTATTAGTGCAATATGCGTAAGTTTTATTTATTTATTTTAAATGCAAATTAATAATAAGTTTTTTCTTTTAATTGTAATTTCATACTATTGTAATTAATTTGTGTATATTTTAATTAATTTTTTTGATTTGATAAAAAATAGACAATTCTCGTTGAGATTAAAAAATTCATAAAAATATTTTTTATAGTCTAATCTATAATAATTAGCATAACTAATATTTAAACTTTAATTTAACCGTATACATGCCTACAAATCACATAATATTTTGAACATTTCTGCTTTTTGAAGCATCACGCAAAAGAAAAAAAAAATTCTCTCAAACAACAAATTTTTAACTTAATTTGCACAAGTTACGACTTTTTAATAATGAAGTATCATAATGATGTTTGAGATTCTATCCTCTATCAAAAATAAATAAATAAATAAAATTAATTAATTAATTTTTACATGCTATATCATTGAATTTATATAACTTTAGGAGAGTATATATTGCCATTCATATTTTATTTATTTTTTATGAAATAATCTTTTAATTTATTTTGATCCAATGATTTAAATTAATTCATTTAATAAAAAAGTAAAAGAATAAGAGTAACAATGACACAAAGGAGTGGTAAACACTCTCTTACTTCAGCTATAATAATAAAAATGTATTTAAAGTGAGAAGTAATAATTATAAGAGAATTTTCTTACTTCTAATGCATCTGAAAAACTTTTTATTTTTATGTGCTTATATTTTTAAGGGGGGAAATTAAAAACTCTTTTTGATGATGTAGAAACAAATCCAGTAATTAATTTGTTGCTTTCTTATATAGAAAATAAGTTCAATACAAAAAGTTGGTAAACTATGTGAGTTATCTCTCTTTTCTTAGGTTATGTTTGGATTGGTGGTATTGAGTGGGATGGGGTGGGATGAGATGAGATGGAGATAGGTTCTATTGTTTGGTTGTGTTAAAAAATGATGGAATGGGATGGGAGTGGGTGGGATGGATCCCATCCCATCCCACCACAAACCATTAATTTTCTTTCCCTCCAATTTAGGGGGTATGGAATGGAATCATGTTTTTAATTGTAATTATAATTAGGATTTTATTATATTAACCTTATACTCTAAAATTAGTGTGTTTGAAATAAGGGCAATATAGGAAAAATGAAGTTATAATTCTTACCATTCCATTCACTTCCCAAATAATAGAATAGTATCTTTACTCCATTTCATCCTAAAATATCTAAACAATGGAATGGTACTTTTATCCCATTCCATCTCATTTCATCTCATCCCATCTCATTCCATTCCATCAATTATTAAATATCCAAACATACTCTTAGTCTCCATTTTACTTCACAAGGAAATCTTAAGTAGACATTTTTTATAGACACTTAATAGTTTATATATGTAAAATTATATATATGTTTAAAAGAAATTTTTTATCCATGTCAATGGTTGAATTGAAGGTCAATTGAAGAATATCAATTTCTCTTAATTCAATGGTTTTAAAAAAGTCTATTGACTACAGGTAAAAAATTAGGAGTGTGTTTGAATATACGTTTACATCCTCAAACGTCAGTTCCTCTTCCTCAAATAGAGGAAAAATGTTGTTTCCGTAAAATTGTATTTTCACCGTTGTAACATAATTCTTGTCTCTAACTATTGTCGAAGTGAAAGCCATATTTTTTTTACTTTTTGAGTTATAATTTTGTTTATTGAAAACTTTTATATTTAATATTTATTTTATCAAATTCATTTTTAATATAAAAATTATCAAATATAAATTACGTTACTTTAAATTTATTTTTAACTAAACTTAAATTTATAAAATTAAGTTGACTTAAACTTCAAGTTTACAAAATTTAATACAAACATACATTAAATCACTCACTCCGCTCTTTCAGCTTCCCTTTAAGTTTTAGGGCTGTCTATATGAGACATTTTATCTTTTTGGGATGTAATAACTAATAACCACGAACCAACATTTGATATTTTGACTCATAAATCTTACAAGATCCCTGACAATGGGAACTGTTTAATTGCAAACAAACAACATAATATAAAAGAAAGATCTCTTTTGATTTGTTCTTTTGCTTCGCAAGAGTGATAGTCAAATATTTGCAAAAGAAAAGTATATGATTGAGTTTTATAAACAAAACAAAATGAGCAGATTGGTAGAAAAACTTGTGTATAAAATATCCATGATGTCTTTCTAATATAACCATATATGTGACTTTGCAAAATCCATATAATAAGACGTACTGGAAACAGAAATGGAAGTTCCTTAATTCTCATTTAAATAATTTTGATATTTTTATCCTCAGACTTGTGGTCACTATTGATCATCTCTTCAATCAAGAGAGTCTACATATTTTAGATAATAAATACATTTTAAATATTTTTCTTCAAAACAATTTAATAAAGATTATGTGGTTTTATTGGATATATTGATTGAATATTTAATAGTGAGTGAAATAGAAATAATATAGAATGAAATGAGATGAAATTGAATAAAAGTTTCATATTATTGTTTAAACAATTTATAATAAAATGAAGAGAAATTTCTATTTCATAATTTAAAATGGCAATGAAATAAAATAAAAAGATAATAATTAATAAAGTAAAAATCTTATTCCATCTAATATCTCACAATTTAGAAGAAAAAGAAAAAGTAAAACATGAAATGAAAAAAAAATAAGTTACATCTAATATCATTCTATTTTATTCTTAATTTTAAAACCACAACAATAAAATTATATAATATTTTATTTTATTCTATTCTATTTCTATCGTTTATCAGTTATCGCTAATGGGAGGGAGATAAAGTCACAGCATGTGTCACTGCAAGTGCAAATCTGAGTGGGAAAAGGCATTTGCAGATTAGCTTAAGCACGTGGGTTGGTTCTCAATACTACAATAGCATTCCCAAGTGGCACCTCCCCAACCTATCACACAACCTCTATCTAGCAACATATTTGTTGAATTCTTATTCCCTTTTTAAGTATGATCAAGTAGTGTATACTTGGTTAGAGAGTTTCTCCTCTATTGACCTGCTTCCCAAGGCTTATAACTACTAAGGGTAGAAAAACTTCGAGTCAAATACGGTACGTGATTTACTTTGAAATTATAAACACAATAAATTATGGTTTAAGTCATATCAAACAAAATACGATGAGAGATTCTTACTTAAATTATGTGCATTCAACTTGAGTGCATTAAATCAATAAATTATTAACATATCATTAATTGTTATTAAATAAATATAAAATCCTTTTAGCTATCATAGTTAACTGTAATTAAGTTAATAATATGTTTCACAATTGTTTTACACATTTATCTTTAACTAAACGCATACTGTGTTTGCGTTTAATCTTCTTGAAGTGCATATGATGTAAAGTGTTTCATTTCCCTTCAAGTGCATGTGAAGAGTCACACTTCTCTAAGACAATCTTCAAACCACCAAGACGACGTTTAACACCCATGTCCACCTAAATCAATTTTATGTCCCATTACTTCCATTATTAGAAGTCTCTTCCCACAAAGACAACTAGAAAGTTATTGGTATTTACATAATCAACTCTTTTCTACCATTTTGGTATGGTAGATAACTACTTGTTAGTTTTTTAAGGAATTGTAGCTTATTCTTCAATAATAAAATACTTTTCTTCTTACTATAATATAGTGTGTGTATGTGTGTGTATATATATATATCACTATTAGAAATTTCAGATTTAGAGATGAAATTAAGGGTGAAAATTGATCTGTCTCTAAAAATGACATTTTTGATTGTTAAAGATAAAAAAATTAATTAATGTCTCTAAATTAGAGATAGAAATATTGTCTCTAAATTAAAAAATTTTGTCTCTAATTAGAGACAAATATTGTTAATTTTTTTTAAAAAATATAATAATGATTAAATTAGATACGGTAATATTCCATCTTTGATATAAAATTTCCGTTTTTAAATAATCCAAAATCATGTTATCAAAAAATTTTCAAAAAAAGTAGAGACGAACCTTTTTCGTCTCTAAATTTAGAGACGACACTATTCCATCTCTAATTCAAATTTTTTTTTTTAAAAAGTAGAGACAAACTTGTTTTGTCTCTAAATTTAGAGACGACACTATTCTGTCTCTAATTCAAAAAAAATTTAAAAAAAGTATAGACGAACCTCTTCCGTCTCTAATTCTGTCTCTAAAATTTTCAGAATTATCTTTTTAATATATTTTTAATTATATAACTAACCTTGATGTAATTAACCATTATAATAAGTCATATAGCATAAGAAATCACAATCTTAACATCATCACAAAAAATTGTACCAAAATGCAAAGTAATATTTAATTATCATTACAAATATTTAAATTATCAATGAAAATATAAAAATAAAACTAATCATAGATTTGGGTTATCATTAACATCGTCACTCATCTCCTCATCATGATAGTCATCCTCTTCTCTAGGTGCAGGATGGGAAGGTTTAGACGGTGAAGCTGTAAGTGATGGCGTTCCAAATTGAATACCTAAAAGAAGAATCCTAAACTTCTCCTCCCATTGTTCCATCTTCTGCTTCATCATGTCTTGTTCAAGATTCTTTTGATGAAGCTCATCTGTGAAAGCCTGAATTTTGGCCGGCATTGCAGTAATCTCTGATGGTGATACTCCATCAATGGAAGATGAAGGGGAGTGAAAGAAGATCTAATGACATTAGTTGCTTGTGAACCCAATCCGTATATGCACCCTTTCTTGTTATGGCCTCCAACAACATCTAAGTAGATACTATTAGCAGAGTCTTGACTGCTGCTACCTTCACCATGCTAGGATTGTCACTCAGTCATCCGCCTTTCATACTTTTCCTAACAAGTAATTATAAAATATTTGTACTTGAAAATTGATGTAACTTAAATGCTAACTTATTCTTACCATAATCTTTGTTGCTTCCAAAGTGTTATACTCTTCTGGATTCTCCTTGGCTCTATGAAACCACTTGTAGATGTAAAAAAGCTTGGCTCCCTAGACATCTGATTCGCCTAAAAAGACAAAAAGTAAGTATTAGTAGCTTAAAAAATTTATATTACGAGAAAATAAGGCCAACCTGATTGGCTTGAAAAATTATATTGTTAGGGATAATAAGATAAGCATGCCCAAAACACAGACTTGAACTTAAAAAGATCATAATGTCATCATAACAATATAATTAACCACTACCAGAAGAAGGTTCAAAACAATTTAACATTAATTAAAACCAGATATATAATCAGCAGTAATGACGTAAATCAACAAATGGTCTTGAGTCCAACATCAAGAAGAGACAAACAATATTATTTAATCTTCTTATTTGGCCTCAACTACAAGAGGTAAACAATGATCAGTATCGCTTAGCTTTTAACCACTAACAGCACAATAGTAAGAATAAACAACATATTGTATAGTATCCCTGCCAAGGAAAAAAAGCTATCAAGAATAGAGAACATGTCTTGATAAGTAATAACATGTCTTAATACAAACTCATTCCAATACACAATTATCCTAAAATAAAAAATAGCAGTATAACAAATACAAGAAAATTTTTTATTTTCTATTTACTTAAATTTTCAATTCAGAACAAAATTCCCAAGGTGTACCACCGAATAGTCCATAACTCTTCATTAAACAACATGTTAAAATCAAAAAATTAAAGAACATCAAAATAAAATCTATCTAAGAGTTCATCTTGTTAACAATTTGACTATGTAAAGAAGAAGAAAGATTTCATTGATAAAGCACAGAGCTGCAACTACAAAAATTAGGGTTTGAAGCTAAATATAACAAGGCTATATATAGCCAAATAAAGCAAGTAATAAAAGACTATTCTACCCTTAAAGAATAAACATAATATTTAATATTTCTTAACATCCCCCCTCAAACTCATGATGCTGCTGCAACAAGCATCGAGAGTTTGCCAAGTAGAAAGCGAAAACGAGAAATAGAATGCGACTTAGTAAAGAAATCTGCAATCTGCAAAGTAGAAGGAACAAATGGCAATGTAATGGTGTCGTGCTTGAGGTGATGACGAGTAAGATGACAATCAATCTCAATGTGCTTCGTTCGCTCATGAAAAACAGAGTTGTGAGCAATCTGAATAGAACTCTGGTTGTCACAATACATAGGAGTAGGATGAGATAAAGAAACTCCCATATCTGCAAGTAACCAACGAAGCCAAACAATCTCTTTGGTAGTAAACGCCATAGCACGATACTGCTCGTGGAAGATTGAGAAACAACAGATTGTTTCTTGCTCTTCCAAGAAATGAGAGAATCACCCAAAAGATACAAAAATCAGTAATAGACTTACGATCGGTGGGGTCACTACCATGATCAGCATCAGAGTAGGCACGCAACTACAAGGATAAGGTGGACGAAAATAAGAGACTCTGAAAGGCGTGCCTCGAAGATACCTCAAGATACGAAGAACGTGCCCAATGAACTGTAATGGGAGAGGCAACAAGCGGCTAACAATATGAACAAAGATATGCAATATCCGGACGAGTGATAGTGAGATAAACCAAGCTGCCAACAATAGTGCGATACAAGGTAGGATCGGATAATGGGATACCATCAGAAGAAGAGTATTTTGCATTAAGTTCAATTGGAGTATCAACAGTCTTATTATCAGTAAGTCTTGCTCGCTCAAGAATATCTTCTACATATTTTGACTGAGAAAAGAGATAACCTCTGGGTGAGTGAGCCACCTCAATACCCAAGAAATAACATAAAGAACCCAAGTCCTTCATTTCAAACCGTCTGGCTAATTCTATTTTCAAGGCGGTAATGCCATTAATATCATCACCAGTAATAATCATATCATCAACATATAAAGAAAGAATGATACGACCTGCAGCAGTACACTTAACAAAGAGAGCAGAATCATGACTACTAGAAGCAAATCCAAGAGAACAAATCACATCAGAAAACTTCTCAAACCAAGCATGAGGTGCTTGTTTGAGACCATATAAGGCTTTCTTGAGCTTGCAAACATACCCAGAACCATGAGAAACACCGGGAGGAGGTTTCATATAAACCTCTTCTTGAAGGTCCCCGTTCAAGAAGGCATTTTTAACATCTAATTGAGATATATGCCACTGACGAATCTGAAGCTACGCAATAAGGGTACGAATAGTAGTCATTTTTGCTACGAGGAGCAAAAGTCTCCTCATAATCCATACCATATTGTTGAGAAAAGCCTTGTGCAACCAACCTAGCTTTGTATCGCTCAACAGACCCATTGGACTTTGTTTTGATTTTATACACCCGGCAAATGACAACCAATCACACTCTTACCAGGAGGTCAAAGAACCAAATCCCAAGTACTGTCTTATGCAAAGCGAGAAAGTTCCTCATCCATAGCTTCTTTGCCAAAGGGGTTAAGAATTGCCTCTTGATATGAAGAGGGCTCAGAGAAACAATAAATAGAAGCTAAAAAAGATGTAAAAGACTGAGAATAGCAAGAATAAACAAAATCTGGTAACTTTGTGGACTTACGTGTGCGAAGGCATTGACGAGGAGGAGGATCCAAAATCTCAGAAGGTGCTTGGGAAACCACGGGAGGAGAAGGAGCTTCATGTGTGCTAGAGAGCAAAGTGTTAGTAGCTGCAGAATTATCAGTGCAAATATGTCGAGTATCATGAGATGACAAATTATCAGAGTCTTCACAGAAAGGATCCACACTAATAAGATCATTTTTAGTGATGGCATGGATAGTGGAGGGAATAGAAAAGAAAGGTATATGCTCAAGAAACACAACATGGCGAGACACATAAAGTTTTTGTGTAACAGGATCAAAATAACGATACCCTTTCTTACCTTCCCCATAACCAAGAAAAACACACATAGCAGAACGAGAGGATAACTTGTTACGTTCTACATGAGGGCGAAGAACAAAACAAGTACAACCAAAGACCGGAAAGAAAGAATAATCAGGAGCAAAACCATACAACTTTTCAAAAGGTGACAAACCTGATATATGAGAAGAAAGACTAGTATTTATCAAACTCACAGCAGTGAGAACAGCTTCACCCCAGAACTCACTAGGAACAGCACCAGACAACAGGAGAGAACGAGCAGTTTCAACAATATGTCTATGTTTTCTCTCTGCAACACCATTTTGCTCAGGAGTGTCAGTACAAGAAGTTTGATGAACAGTTCCATTTGAGGCAAGCAACTCACAAAATCTATGAGAAGTATATTCCCCACCCAAATCACACCTAAAGCACTTAATAATAGCAGAATGTTGAGTTTTAACAAGTGCTCTAAAGTTCTTATAGATCTCAAAGAATTGAACGATGTTTCATTAAGTAAACCCAAAGAATAACGAGTATAATCATCCACAAAAGAAACATAATATCGGGACCCTCCTTTTGTAACAACAGGGGAAGGTCCCCATACATCAGAATGAATCAAATCAAAAGGAGAATAAGAAACAGAATTACTTCGATTAAAGGGTAAAGCAGAAAATTTTGCCAGTTTACATCCACTACAATCAGAAATATCATGAGTTTGCAAATTTCCCAAAGCCCCTGTGGAAGCCAAAAACCTCAAACGAGAGGCTGACACATATCCCAAATGAGAATGCCATAAATAAAAATTAGAAGAAGATGGACTCAAACGAAAAGAAGACAAATCAACACTGGTAGTTACAGCAATTGGCACTTTTAGCTCATCCAAAATATATAATCCCCATTTCCTATGGCCTGTCCCAATCAACATGAGATTGTAGATCCTGCACATAACAAGAAGAGGAGGAAAAAATGACTAAGTTACCAGAATCACATAACTGACCAACAGAAGCAAGATTTAAGGTAAGTTTCGGAATATGATAAACATTAGATAAAGACAAATTAGGTGTTACAACAGAACCAACACCTGCTAGAGGCATAGGAGTGCCATCAGCAGTCAAGACAGAAACAGAAGACGAAGGACATACAGAAGCAAACGAAGAAGAATCTGGAGACATATGATGTGAAGCTCCAGAATCTAAAACCCAAACAGAAGGTGACATACCTGACGAATTATGAGACAACTGACCTACAGAAGAAGAGGCAGACATAGCTTGCGGTTGTAAAGAGAGAAACTTCTGGAATTGCTCAGCCAGAGTACTAGGATAAACAAAAGGACCTGGGGAAGCAACAGCTGCAGTGTTAGACTGTGGGTGTCGAAATCCGTGTGGTGGTCTAGAACCCTGTGGTGGTCTTGGAGCATTAGATTGCGGTTGGTTGCCATTTCGCTGTCTCAACTTAGGACACTGAGCCTTCCAATGACCTTTACCTGCGAAACTACACTCGTCGAAACCAACCCTTGTGAGGGCTTATTCGATTATCAAAGTGAGACTTAGAATGTCTTTGCTAAAATAGACGGAGTGGAACCAACAATTCCCTTCTCGAGTAAGACTTAAGACGTATCTCTTCACCAAGAGCTCACTGACAACGAGTCAACAGATGGAAGTGGAGAACGATGCAAAATAGAACCTCTGAGTCCTTCAAAGTCACTACAAAGTGCTGTTAAGAATTGTACTAATCGCTGTTGTTCTCTATGAGCGATATATGGAGTAAAAGCCTTCAACTCTGCTGATTCTGTAAGAGTCAACTGATCCCAAAGATCTGACATGGCAGAATAAAAGGCTTGAATACTCATATCTCCCTGTTGGAGAGATCGTATGTCATTCTCCAACTGAAACTATTTGGCAAAATTTGATTGTGTAAAGAGCCTCTGCAAATGATCCCAAACTTTTTTTGCTGTTTCATATTTTGCCAATTGTGTACCTATGGAATGCTCAACAGAATTGTTAACCCATGTGATAATCTTTGCATTATTTGCTTCCCAAACATCCAATAAATTTTGATAATTCTGATCTGTTCGCAAAGGTTTTACAGAAGTACCACTAACATATCCCCGCATCTTTTTACCCTTAAGAAAATTTCGCATTACATAACTCCAATACGAGTAATTTTTTCCATCCAATCTCACACTCACAGATTGAAGTGAATCGTCACTAGCCATGATTAAACAACAGAGGAAGAATAATAGAAAAGAGACAGCAAAATACCAGATACACAAGCAGCGAAAAGCCAACAGAAAGCCAACCAGAATGCCAACAAAATGCCAATCAAAAGTCTAAAATACCAGATGTGTAGCAAAATACCCAGATTACAGAGCCAAAACGGAAGCCGCGGATGGTGATTTTCCAGACGAAATGCGAACGACAGCAAAGAGACATATGAATATGTAAAGAAGAAGAAAGATTTCATTGATAAAGCACAGAGTTGCAACTACAAAAATTAGGATTTGAAGCTAAACATAACAAGGCTATATATAGCCAAATAAAGCAAGTAATAAAAGACTATTCTACCCTTAAAGAATAAACATAATATTTAATATTTCTTAACACATCTATCCTTGAATTCTCTCTTTCAATGTTTTACAACTCTAATTAAAGTCCATGCCCTTGTTTTTACTTCATTCAGCTACAAGGTTAGCAGTTGTTAATAGAGTATCTCGGTGTCCTTATCCTTCAGTCTCCATTTGCTTCAAATATTATGTCAACTATCTCCTAACCCCCACTATATGTTCCTTGTAAATTATAAAAAAGGCATTTATTAATGCCTTTGTGCTTCTAGACTTGCAAGGCCACCATATTCTAATGTGAAAATTCTGTTAGCAATGAAAGGACTGTATTGGGCAAATCTGATGTGCAAGAACTTAATGCATGTGTTCAATGCCATTATGCCACTAGCCCCCAATGTTTAAGCCATTAAAATGAAGTATCAATATACAATCCCCTCACTATCTCCACTCAGTCTGAGACTTCAACTCCACACATAATATTCCACAATCTCTGCCTCACATTTAAGGCCTCATTTACTTCAGGCTACCATTACTCCTCCTAACTGGAGTAGAAGCGCATATAAAATTGATGCAGTATTTCATGGAGGTAGACATTTAATTACTTTATTCTTAACATTGTCATAATCCAAGACCCAGTTTCGGTCTCTTAGACCAACCATGATAGAGAGCATGACCATTACAAATAAAAACTCACCACATAACCCCAAAATGTATGTCCCTCTTAAACTGAGACTAGGATTACTTTTTTTTATCTTTCCTTATAAATAAAACAATTCTATTAGGCTCCTCTGCTGGCTGCATTACATCTAAGAAGTAAATTCTACTCCTCTAGAGACTAGAAAAATCCTACAATATAAGAGTAATCACTCTCGCTTCTCAAATTTGGTTTCACTTTTGGGAAAGATTCAAGGGGCTAAATTTAATCCAGAAGGTGAATATGTAAGGCAATGTCTACCTAAGTTGGCAAGAATGCCAACTGAGTGGATCCATCATTCTTGGGATACACCACTTACTGTGCTTAGATCATCAGGAGTTGAGATGGATAAACTATTTGAGGCCTGATTTGAAGAGAGGGATGTTCTCGCAACAACAAAAAGGATCTTATAGTCAGTTTTCATGAAGTTTTTGGAAATAAGTAACATAATATTGAAGAATGGAATTGATAAAATAGATTTATTCTCTTTGGTACATATTAACAAAAAAAAAAGGGTATCTATTGTTAATGCTTCAAACTTCAAAGAGTTTTTGATGGGGGGCTAATAGTGACAAAAGCATCAAGAGAAGTTTTCATGAGCAATCCAGCATTGGACCCCTTGTCCTACTTCGAATTCCAAATGGGTGTTGTTCAGCCAAGTTATTGTTCAAGTGTAAGTCATTTTCACCAAAACCTTAGACCATTTGATCAGAACCAGTTGGGAATTAATTCAACCTATGGATTCTCTTCAATGCCAAGTCTAAATAGTTGTTTTGATCAAGGGAACATGTCAGTAACAGAGTTTTCAGGTAAAAATTCAGCTTCCAAAATCAGTTCTTTGTTCATGAATGATCAGGTGAAAGCGAGTTCTAACTATAACTCAACCATAAGTATTTATACAGGAGTAGCAGGGTGTCAGATGAGTAGCATTATGGAAAATGCAGGGTTCTCATGGGACGGCGAGAACAAGTTGGATCCTTTGTTTCAGTTTCAAGTCAATGGCATAAAATCTGAGGAGTTCAAGACAAGTTCATGGCAATAATAGCCACTTCAGACTCACAATTCAATTGATTTCACTAGCTATAATTTAACGTCATTGTTAGAAGATCTAACAGGAGCAAATGTTGATGTATTCCAGCTGATATGAACTATAAATTCTTTATTTTTTTTTAATTTTTTGAACTCTTTCTCTCATTAAAATTTGGAAGAAGGTAGAATAAAATGATGTTGATAGTACACGTAATTTCTAGCAAAAGATTTGGGAATTGAGATGAGTAGTTTCTAATTCATTGGGATTCATATTCTCTTAATTGAGAAAATCTTGGTTTCTATAATTCTATTGATTGTTTGTGGTTAGAATTGGCTAACTCAACACATAAATAAAGTTGATTTCATTAATTTCCAATTATGGTTGACATCTGTAGCTCTTCTTTAGCATTATATCAAACAGATGTTGTACAAACATAACAATGTTAGCACTATTTCCACATCTAAGCTAAAATCACCCCACACTCACGACATTATCCACAACTACTCAACATTAGTAATAGTACAAATAACTCAACTATTGATATACTCTTACTAGCATAGCACAATCAAACATTTCAACAAGCAATGGCAACATAATATTGACTTCTAAATATAGCATGAATTATTTATAAAATGAGCCCTTGTCATATGCAAACTCTTTCACTCTAATGCCACAAAAGAAAACTTATTACAGATGATTTATCATTCAATTCGGGCAGAATGGATAAAAAGATAAACTGTGACACCCTTTTGTAATGAAAGTTGCAGCTATATTTGACTAGTCTCTCCATGATTCATCTATGTAGACAGGCTTACACAATTAGTATATGGTATAATTATAAGGATGTAACATTACTTACCATTCTCCTACTGTGTTCTGTTGCAGATATGGATCCTTCGGTGTGCACATTGAGACTCTATTTAGGTTGTCTATTTCTGCTATTTCTTATGGACATTGCTTTCCAGGTAGGATCACTCCATTTAACCCACAACTGCGCCCTAGCATCTGGATGAATTCATGTACCTTCATCCTTTTTATTACGCACCTTGAATAGATTATTTCATAGTGCACCAAATCCCTTAGTTTCGAAGATCTATCTGATCATATCATTATCTTCAGGTAACCACTTAATTTTGCCTACATTGATGAAAATATTAATTAATCAAATATAATATTTTTAAACTAATAATAAATTAATAAGAATACTTAAAAAGATATTATCCCAAAATCTCTAAACCACATATCACGCACAGTGTCGATCACATATATCCATCTTGTCCAAGGCTTTTCATACTTTCTTTTGAAGATGGTTGTTATATCATGCGTCTTTCCAAAATCAGGATAAAACTTGTAAGTTAAAATATGTATTTACTTTCTTTTTTAATTAAATTTCATAATTAGAATAACTTATTGATCTTTTTACTGGCTAGCTTAATCCAAATACGTCCATCTACATCCTTTCTCCCCCACCTGATGTTTTGTGCTATAGACGATGCTGTCTCAGGGTGTGGCTGTGCAAATAAGCTAGCTGAAGGGTCACCCAATAGATGTAAAGTTACAGCTAAGGATGATGTACGCCCAATTTGAGAATGAGGAAATAGGGTATGTGAAGATGAAATATGTGCAACTCCAATCTGCGATTGGGGAGATGGGATAGAGGTAGGTCCAGTCTGAGAATGAGGAGATAGGATAGAGATAAGTCCAGTCTGAGAATAGGGAGATGTGGTATGTGAAGATGGGATAGGTGCAAGCCTGATTTGGTAATGGGGAGATGGGGTAGATGTAGGCCCACTTTGATAATAGGAAAATGGGTTAGATGTAGGTCCAATGTGAGAATGTGGAGATGGGGTATGTGTAGGCTAAGACTGAGAGGTACCGCTCTTTCTCCTTCTCCCTTTACCTACCATCTATATGCAAAAGGTAATGATAAAATTCAATTAGGTATAATTAAATTAATATAGAAAATTAGTACAAAAATATTAAAGTAAACACATTAAAGAAATCCACAATTACGTAAGCATAATTTAATTAAGAGGTCATGAATACATAACACATGATTTCATAAAAAAAAAAAGACAAAATATAGTCAGAATATATTTCTTCTTTTTCTTCCTTCTCATCCTCATCCCCCTTGCTCTTCTTCTTCTTCTTCTAGTTCAACATCTTCATCTACTTCTTCCAAATCAAATTGATTCAATGTTAGACCGTGTACTTCCTCTACTAAACCAACTATGTCAATAAGACTTTGTTCAAGATCATCATTTGCAACTATCGTAGGCATTTGCAGGACTGACTCATCTTGGTATGGATTATCTATTTCAGGCTTTTTGGTTTCTGAAGTTTGAATTGTGCTCTGTGCCTTAGTTTTAATCACAACCAACCTCCATTGTTGCCCTTCAGGATACTGTGTGTAGTACACTTACTCTGCTTGTTGTACAAGAATAAATAAATCATAATTCTTATATCTTTTAGATGCTCTAACTTCAATAATTTCATAATTGTCTATCCTTGTCCCTTAATTTAGGGTGAGATCAAACTAATCATATTTGAATAGAACTAACATCTTTAAGGGCCACCTAATATACTGCATTTCAACAATATCAGTTTAAACCCTATAGTAATCATTTTCCATTATCTCATTCTCGCTACCTCGAACACATGCACCACAATTTATTGTACCCATCCCTTGACCATGATCTTTTATATTGAATTTGTAACTGTTTATTGAATATGTCTGCCACATGTTTACTTTGTTTGAGGGGCTCCATGCCAAACTCCTCAGAAGTTCATCTTCAATGTTGTTACCAAACATCTATATCACAAATGGGTAAGTTAATTGGTTTTACCTAAACAAGTAATGAGGGAATTAACAGGGAAATTAGGTAGATTATATTTAGCATACATGTTCTTTAAACCATGTGGGAAATATTGTGGAGATTTATTTGTCCACTTGCAAGTCATTTAGACCAAGTTCTCGTAGCAAATCTGTATATATGTTGAATTAAAATCACTGGTTAAATCACTTCATAGATTTAATCATGATACGTGAAATTAAAAGAATAACTTAGAAGCTTACTTCAAAAAAAGGCTCCACCTCAGGACAATTTAAAAGAACATATAAGTGTGTAGCATTCATTTCCATTTCTTATAAGATGCAAAGTTTGTGTTTTCCAATAGGACGACTGAGAAAATTAAAAATGGAGAATGGCAGATTGATAGTACAACATTCACCTCCATCGTTATTCCGTGAAACTCTTGTCCTTCTAGATGGTACAGTGGGTGGATAGTAGTAAGATGCAAAAATAGAGGTCTCCTCCACTAAATAAGCTTCACAAATGAAACCTTCAACTGCAGCTGAGTTCATGACCTTATTTTTTAAGGTATGTATAAACCTGTTAATTGAGAACTTCAATGTAACAAATGCCTTATAATAATTTAATTGAAAAGAATAAAGACTGATAGATGACTTTACCTTTGAAAGGGATACATCCATCGATATTGCACAAGACTACCGACCCTTGCTTTATAGGGCAAATGAATTAGAATGAGGAAATATTTTTTCTAGTTTACATAAAATTATTGGAATGTTTTGCTCCATCTCATGTAATTTATCCTTTCTCAGCAACAACAAAGTTAATTCTATGAAGAATTGACCGAACTCAGTAAGTGCATTCCAAATGGGCTTCGGTAATGCCTTGAATGCAATTGGGAGCAAACATTGGATGAACACATGGCAATCATGACTCTTCATACCAAACAACTTTGCTTCCCTCATGTCAACGCATCTAGCCAAATTAGAGTCATACCCATCCAGTAGCTTCAATTGTTTAACCCATTCGCACACAACTAATCTTTGTTGCTTAGTCAATATGTATTGCGCTTTGGGTTTTTTTTTTAGCTTTCCACCTCGACCATCCTACAGCTCTAGACCTTTTTGTCTATAATATTCTACCAAGTCTAGTCTAGCATTAAAATTGTCTTTCGTCTTACCATTAGTATCCATAACTATGTACAAGATATTAAGAAACATATTTCTCTCAATATGCATGACATCCAGATTATGAGGGAGAATATTTGTTTTCCAATAAGGCAGTTCCCAAAAGATGCTTTGTTTTGTTTAGTTGTGATAAATATCATACCCTGGTGGATTTTCTCCTACTAATTCAGTTGTGTTAGGTATATGTCATACCCTATCTCACACTTCTTCACCAGTCAACCTTTGTGGGGGTAATGAAGTTTCAACAAGTCCTTTTCTAAAAGCATTTTTGTTCCTTCTATAGCAATGATCATGTGGCAAGAATTGACGGTGACAATAAAAAAATGATGTCTTTCAGTTATGTTTAAGTGTGAGTGCTTTTGAGTGCTCTATACAAATTGGACAATCAAGTTTTCCCACTGTCATCCAACTTGATAACATCCCATATAGGGAAAAATCATTAATCGTCCACATAAAACAAGCGTTCATGACAAAATTTTGTTGTCATGAAACATCATAAGTCATGACACCGGTACTCCATAAAAGTTTCAGTTCATCTATTAGCGGCTGCAAGTACATACCAATTTTACTTTTTGGATTGGAAGGGCCTGGAATTATGATAGTTAAGAACATAAACTCTCTTCTCATACACATTCACGGAGGTAGATTGTAAGAAGTAATGATTACTGGCCAACATGAATAAGTCCTACCTATTTGTTCAAATGGAGCAAATCCATCAGCACATAACCCTAGCCTCACATTTCCAAGGTCTTCTGTAAATTCAGGATATGTTTCGTCAAAAAATTTTCAAGTTTCTCCATCAGATGGGTGAGACAAAGACTCCGTCTCCTTCTTATTCTCACGATGTCATCTCATTTGAGATGCTGTTTGCATTGAGGAATAAAGTCGTTGTAGCCTTGGGATAAGTAGGAAATACCACATTTTTCTGAGGAGATTCTTTGACCTTACCGTTTCTAGTGATGCTTCTATAACGGTCCTCGCCATAAAATCTACAACTACAAATATTCTCATAAGGAGGACAAAAAAGCATGCATTCATTTGGACAACAAGAAATTTTTTTGCGACCCAGCCCTAGTCGTTCCACCACTTTCTTTGCACGATAGAAGTTTGTAGGCATTCGATTATCATTCGGCAATGCATTTCCCATAAAATCCATCCATTGAATGAAATAAGTCTCGGAGATATTGAAATTAGATTTGATACTTAGAGCTTCACATGCAGCTGACAATTTGGAGTAATTGTCACAACCATCATACAAGGGAGCTTGTACAGCTGACAGCATTTCAAAAATTTTTTTGCCTTCTGGGTTAGGATCTTCCCTTATTTGTTTTGCATAACCAAACCTTTACTGCTCAATGTAATTGCCAATAGAGGGTCCAGCAATATCCATTACCATCTGCTCATACGTATTGAAGTCTTCTCTTACCCCACTACTTCCATAGTATGAGTTGTCTGCAACCATTGGGGGAATGGGAGGCCTTGGTTCGTCATGGTTAGTCCAGTAATAGTAATCATTCATAAACCCCTTCATACACAAGTGTGCCTTAACTTCATCAACAAAGTGATACACCTTACATTTGCATTTTTTACATGGACACCTCAACTTTCCTATTATTTTAAATTAATCTTGTGTACAAACAAACTCAACAAACTTGTTAACCCCCGCCATGAACTCATCTGTAACTCTTCTCCTATCAAGATCCACCCTTTTATCCATCCACTTCTGATGCTCAAGAACTTCTAGTCGGTTTCTAATTTAAAAATAGACAGGAGGCAAGTCAATCAAAATACACCAGCCCACTATTTACATAAAATTTAAATAGTTAAACCGAAATTAAACAACCTACTTCAAAGATAAATAGTGCTTTTACTATAAGGACATTCAAACTAAATTCATGAAAAAATTAGCATGACCTCTCTTTACATGACCTATATAAACAGAATAAAATATCAATCCAACCATATTATGTAGATTAAACACCTAATTTCAACTCTCATTGTGTCACCAAAAACTTTTACCTATTCAAACAAGATTGATACAAGCTGATAAACAAAAAATAGCATTATTAAGATTTTCAAAATAGTAGCATTATATAGCCAAGAATAATAGAAAAAAAGAGTAACAGACATGAACAGGAGGACAACATGATGACCTAGCAACCAAAAGCTTAACATGAAGTTATACGATCAAGTTAAAAACAAGGATGTGTTTACAAATAGAACCACATGAAAAGAAAGAACTAGCAGTTAACAACTTATAAAATTGACAACACAACCAATACTAGTTATGCATTCTCTAATTAAACCTGCCCTATTACTATTAGCTTGTTGAAAACATTTTTTCACATAAAGCTTGACATCCAAATCAACAGTTAGCCTTATTTACAAGACACCAAATGAGAACACATCCCCTTTATTTACTTAATCTCAAGTAAATCTAGTGATTCAAGTTTTAAGCTACAACATGACCTATTTATTGAACAAGCATCATAATACAAAAACATAAGCTAAACAGTTCATAAACCTATTCCCTAAACTAAACCTTTAACAATTTACAAACCATCCTATTTACACAAGTATAAGCAGGAAATGGGAATTCTCATTATTTTCTTAAAACTCCTAAATCTTGGTTGTACCCTTATACTCACAGTTTCTTCTCATTCTACTAATCTTATACTCGGTTTTCAATGTTGTGAAGTATATCCTTGACTGACTTTTCAAACTGTTTTTAGTTTGGCCTACCGAAGAGCTTTGGGTGCAACTAATAGTCTTTAAATGAACTGAAAAAGTTGCTAGTTTCATTCTAAATTTTTATATTCTGTGTTAATGACTTTAAGGCTTTGTTACTTACTTTACATTATGGTTATATGCTAATTTAAAGCCCAAAAATTTTTACTCTTTCAAAGTTTTATCAGTTTTAGACTCAAAACAAGAAAGTCGGGTGCAAGTTAAGTCATGAAAGTGGTCACCCTATGGAAGACTGCCTTGTGTGTGAACCAGGCTAGGAAAGGTGAAAGATGGTCATGATCAAGCAAAGAGAAGGGTTCACGAGGAACCCAAGATAAGTGCACTCCCTTGAGTGTTTTGAGCTAAAGATGTTAATTGATTTTTCCTTGTAGTTTGATGACTATGTGACTAAGTACAACCTTGATTTTCTGTGGCATCATAGCTGGAACCATGATGAGGACTTTCCAAAGATTGAAAATTTGATGACAACATGCTTTGAGTGGTGAGAATGGTAATTAATGCATTAGCTAGCAGATGTTCATGGGATCACATATAAAAATAATTTTATTACCTATTATTAGTCTTATATGTACATGGTTTATTTTCCCAATATGTAATTATTGATTTCTTATTCAAACTAAGGACCAGAAGTGAGGTTTTGACCAGGCAACAAACATAATTCTTGATGATTCTCATGAACGAGTTTATTCTACCAATGTATAGACAAAATTCTATGGAAAAAATCCTTTACAAATTAATGAACCTTGACTATCTTGCTTGAACAGTTGAACTGGATTGTTGTACCAAGAATTAACACTACTTATTCATGATATATTTACTGAAAGTGAAATGAATCTAACAATCAAGTTTCACAAACTATCTTGGGGCTTGGCTGTTATATCTGAAAGTTGTCTTGGCTGAGTTATGTGGATTTTCAAATGAAAAAATGCGCTACAGTTTTGATCTACTTGATATTGAAAAAATTATGACACTTTACTCAGATTTAAGTTTTTTAGTGATTATCTACATTCTACACCTATAATTGTTTTTTAAATTCAAAAAATCACAAGGTAGGCCTATTTTGTGATGAATGAGGCATCAAATGAGTTTGCTTTGCTACATTGCTTTTATCATTAATGTTTGTGTTTAGAAATTAATCTTGAAGACAGAAATGTCCCATGAGTCCTTGACAGTCAATGTTATGTTAATAACCGTGGGGATATTATTTGAGTTTATGACATGTGCTTCTCTTTACAATTCTGGGCCATAGTTCATTGTCCTGTGATTAGAAGAAAGTTGTTCAAAGACTTGATCAAACTGCTTTTGAGCAATGTAGAAATTCCTTTGTAGATATAAAACCATGAACTTTTGCCTTGGAACTGTTTACTTTTTACTGTATTATCTATTATGGATTTACCAATTATGTTATTGGCTTATGGTTGTTTAAGTTTATCTTGCAGATTTACTATCTAGAGTTATGGAAATAACTGTGTTTTTGTTTTTTATCACTCATATTGGCACCTCATCTATATGACAAATTTATGTGATTGTTAATTTCTCTATGTCTTCTCCCTCCTACATAACCACGTCTTTGAATCTTTGCTCAGTTTAAGCCTTCGTAATAGCTATAGAATAGGTAAGGGTATTCATTAAGGAATAGAGGACTATTTTTGGTTAGTTCACGCATCTGGTCTTACCATTAAATGAGAAATTACATATTACTTACAGTATTCTCCCTCATCCCCAAAGGTTCTCATCAACAAGTGCATGAGATGATTTAAGAGGATGTTTACACATGATTCATAAGAAGAACTATCCTATTATGCCAGCTACAGTAATTCATGAGTTTAAAGGGGAAAATCAATTTGCATAAGACAATAAAAGGAACATAAAACACACATAGACAAACACGTACACACTCTCGAGTTTAGATTAGAATGTATAGCAAGAAGCATAAACATGAGTATAGCATATACCTAAACTTCAATAGCACTAAATCCAAATCTAGAATCCCCTTAAATTGTAACTACAAGGCGACCAGGAGAAGCCAAATAAAAAATTTGATTGACAGCATACTATGTAAAATTTGAGAGAGAGCTATGAGATTGAGAGCTGACCTGAGCTGTAAGTGTAAAAGTAAGAGAGAGCTCTGAGATTGAGAGCTAAGAACAAGCTAGAACGACTTGGGAGATGGAGAGCTAAGAACGTGCCAGAGCGACTTGAGAGATGGAGTGCGAATGACCTGAGAGATTGAGCAACAACGAGGTGAGAGATGGAGCGAGAATGAACGAGAATGAGGTCAGAGATGGAGGGAGAACGTACTAGCACGAGCTCAGAGATGTAGATGAGGGAACGAGCTGAGAGATGGAGATGAGAGATCGAGAGAATTAGAGTTCTGAGTTAGAATTAGGGATTTAGGTAGAAATATTAGAGACGGAAACAACACTCCGTCTCTATTTTTTTTAAAATTATTAATTAAATAGTATATACTTTAGAGACGAAACATATCCATCCATCTCTAATGTATTTTGACTTTTTAAAAACACATATTTAACTAAATAGAGATGGAATTAGAGACGAAAAATTCAAAGATGAATAAATTTCATCTCTAAAATCTTTCTCTAAACATATTTGACTTTTTAAAATATCACATTGACTAAATAGAGACAGACTTAGAAACGAAAAATCTGAGACAGGTAAATTCTATCTCTAAGTATATTTGACTTTAAATTGACCAAATAGAGACGAAATTAGAGACAAAAAATTTTGAGATGGATAAATTCTATCTCTAAGTTTTACATTTTATTTTCTCTTTCTAATTCATCAAATTCGTCTCTGTTTCCGTCTCTATTAGAGACGAAATTTTTTCCTTCTCTAAATCAGATTTTTATGGTAGCATATCTCACTCGCCAAGTGGGGAATTGGCGAGGAATACTAACGAGGGTGAAAGTGTTTTTCGAAACCATGCAGTGAGATATGCTTATGACCTTGTTACAATGAGTCAAGAACACGAGGAAACAAGGAAATGTCTTCTAGAAGGATTTGATGAAGTCTATAAGTCAATACAAGAAAATTTAAAGAAGTTGAGTTTGGATAGTCGATCCAAATTGAATGATTTTGAGCATAATAAAACTCTTGTTGAAGATGAGGAAATCCTTGTGTTGGATCCCCATTGTGTGAAGCATAAAGGGATTTCTAATTCAAGATTTAAGGGGCACTTTGAGCGACCAAAGAAGAGCTAATCTAAAGGAGAAGCAAGGAAGTCCAAAAGTAGTAAGTTTTCCATACTCGTGTTATGTTAAATTAATTTAAAGTTGTGTACTTTACTATCATTTCTTTTTATGAATATACTAAAGTTTTCATAACCTTTCTTGTTTTAAACTTAATGATTACAGGGAAAACAAAGCAAGTTACACCTTATTCTCATTAGGCAACTCCTATAATCTATCCACCAATGGTTTCCCAACCTCATTTTGCTATAATAACTTAATCCATCTCTCCCAAGTTTTTTCAAATACTTTTTATTTTTTGCATTTAAATATAATTGACTAATATTGTTTTACTTGTTATTAATTTCAACTTCAAATTTATAGATTTGTCCCAATAATATTTATATGCCTCATATATCTCAACCAACTTCAAATTTAGCAACACAAAGCATTTCACATGTATAATTATAAGCTTATAAGATATCAAAAATTGATATACTTTATATATTTCCTTTTTTTTCCTCTAACATTTAGTTTATTTTGTTCATTAATAGAATCCTACTACTTTAAACTTTACCACTGCCAGTATGCCATTCACAAGTTTGTTGCAAAGTTTGTTGCTAGATTGTTATCCAACTTAGAACTCATCTTAGGTAACAAATCATTAAGTTTTGGGGACTTTTTATAAATATTAAAAATTTGTTTAATTGGATGACTTTGTATTTCAGGTGCCATCTAATTATTCATGGAATCTCCATATGTGATTTCAACATTTTCTCTGCACCATCTATGATGCAATGACTCGTTAGAGAGCTTTTCAGATGTTTGATTGATAATGTTTGTTTGTACCAATTTAAATTGATGCAAAACTTCGGATTTATTCTATTAGTAGTTGTTACATGTACTCTGTTTTTTTACCTTGCAAATGTTTTAGAACTATGGTCTGTTGTCAATTTCATATTGATTTAGTGTGTTTCTATGCATTTTAGATGTATTGATTTTGGGCCAATATTGTAGAGATGATATGTTATTAGGTGACATTCCTACTGTACTGACAATGCTATCAGACATGGGAATAATGTTTGTTGCAATGCTATCATCGATTCATATATGATGCTATCAGACAATAAAAAATTTGTTTAGGCCAAAAGCAATAAAAAATTTGAAGAATGAATATTTAGATATGTACTGAGTAATAATAGATGATATAAAAAAATAAGTTAATATATGCATTGACTATAATAAGTTTTTATTAGGACAGAAGCAATCAAAAAACTTGAGGAATGAATATGTAGATGTGTATTTGGTGATAATAGACTATATAAAAATAATAAGTTAGTATTCATTACATTAATCTAAATTATATATAAAATCATACTTCTTAAAAAAATAAGAAAAAGTCTTTATTGAAAAAATAAAATTTCACTTTATAAAAAGTAAACGATAGGCTTTTTCTTTAGCTGAATAAAAAAGTAAGAAGATAGTATTTTTTGAAAGAAAACGATAGTATTTATTAGTAAGAAAAAATAATTTATATTTAAAATTAAGTAACATATACAAGTTCTTGTAAAAAGAAAAAATTCAACATAACTTTTCAATTTGTATAAGATTTTAGTTGAAATTTAAACTCTTAGGTTACTAGGAAAAAATGAGAACGATCCTCCCGTGCTTAACATACTTAACAAGATGAAAATGGAAGTTTAAAATACAAGCAACACTCACGAAGATTAAACACACGCACGGTATGTGTTTAGTTAAAGAAAAATAAAAGAGAAATTATATTTTTACATATTAAATAACTTATTTTAATAGCAAATGTGTAAAATAGCTCTCAAGCACATTATTAACTTAATTACAGTTAACCAACTAAAATGATTTTATATTTATTTAATAACAATTAATGATGTATCAGTAATTTATTGATTTAGTACACCCAAATTGGGTGCACATGATTTAAATAAGAATCTTTCAAGTATTATTTGCAGATTAGTGAATTTTTTTTTGGCATGTGCACATTAGTTTGCAAACTATAAATTGTGAAAAGTTTAAACATGTTTTTGAATTTTCATTTTGGTCCTTTAAATTTATAATTGTATGATTAAATTACCTTTAACTTCTGTTTTTTTTTTTTAAATAAGAGAATTACCTTTAACTTCACTCCTAACCTAACTTTGCACAATTTCCTATCATGTCTGATTGTCGCCACCAAATTAATTTGGTATTTGGTGTGTTTGGGCTTTGAGATATGGAAAATCATACTTATTCATTATTTTTACATACCTCTCATCGTCATAGACTTTCATGCAAGTCATTGACTAATTTGATAATTCCTTGATTCCACGATCACTTCTTTTTTTTATTTTTTTGAATGGTCAAGATATATACATTCATCTTATAGTCTGTATAAAGTTGTTATGGGTAAAATCCGTCTAAATATGACCATTGCTCTTATGATAAAGGTTACTTAGTCAACACTTAATTACTTATGCTAAAACGAAAATTTTGAAAAAAATTTAAAAGTAATTTTATAATACCTCCCCAACAAAAGGTTAGATAATAATTATTAATCTTTTTACTTGTATGTATAATTTTATTATTTAATACCATTAAATATATTATTTTTAAATAAACTTATTTACAGATAAACACTCAAACATAAATCAATAATTTTAAAAGTAATAATTATTTTAATATTTTACTTAAATTATTCCCCTTCTAAAATCAAACTTATTATTTATTATCATGTTTAGTTTGACAAAATGATTTTTCATAGAATGAGAATACAAGTGAAAATGAAAATGGATAAATAAATTATTATTTTATTCTTATGTTTGATACGTTGAAATTGATTAAAAAAATAAATGAAATGAAATAATAATCTTTTATGATAGAATACCTATTAATATTGAATAAATGCCTCTTTCTTTAGAAATGATATTTTCTTTCCAATCACCAAACTAAATATGAGAATGATTTATTCTCATATTCATTCTCAATTTTTTTGTTCCTCTTAAAGGTAATGGTTAGAGGTGTCAATTTAGACTTTGATAAATATTTTGAATATAATTAGGCCTAGCCAAATGGACCAAGTCCAATGTAAATTAGTCGGGACAAAATTTTTGCATTCTTTTCATTTTGTCTTTTTTTTTTAATGCAAACAGGCTCAATGCTTCATTATGTAAACAACTCTTATATTTTTATTTCACTTTTTAACATTACTTTTAATACATAATTAATGATGTATAAATTTATAATTAATCACATATATTAATTGATTAATGAATAAATTCAAATTTCAACTCTAAATTATAAATTTACTCATTAACTAATTAATATACGTAATTAATTAAGAATTTATACATCATTAATTAAGTGTAGAAAGTGATATTGAAAAGTGATGTAACATAATTATTTCTCATTTGGAAAATTTGATCATGGAATGTCTTTCTCTCTCCATTTGTTGGAGCTTCCTTCCTCTCAGTAGGAATTAGAGGAGCTTGTCTCGATCTTGTGTTTGTTTCCTTGTTTCTAAAGTTTCCTCCCATTCTGCTAGCGTGTTTGCACTGATGGTAAAGACAAAATAAACTCTCCTAATGAGGGTGAAGGCAGTGGAGGAGGTAAGAGATCAAAGCTTGAAGGTAACTTTTAGAGCTTGGAAGTGGAAGAATGTGATGCTATGCAATTGGCTTAACATATGCCGGTTGGTAAGATAATATGTGATAAGTAACTCAATTGGAATGCTATCAAGGCGATGATTTTGAAAAGCAGGGAGATCCAAAGAGGTTAACGATCTTTGATGTTGGTACATATAGATTCATGTTCCATTTCATAGATGAGCAGAGACTTCCCTGAGCATCATAAAGGAAGCCCCTTGGAATGTGATGGGATACTTGCTCAATATTCGATATTGGGTTCCTCAATTGTTGATTCATGAGGTAAATTTCGATCTCTCTCCTTTTTGGTTACAAATCCAAGGCCTCCCAATGGACATGCTAAATATGGAAAATGCCATGAAGATAAGAGGAAGATTGGGCGATGTGGTTGAAAGTAGAGAACCCTGTGGTGGATGGACACCTTCTTCGCAGCTTCTTCAAGGTGAGAGTTCTAATTGACATAACTAAACCACTGTCCATGGGGTTTTTGCTACCTAGAAAAGACCTACCCCATGAGTAGGTAACACTGTGCTATGAAAACTTACTAGACTTTTGTTACCAATGTGGGAGGTTAGGTCATAACTAGAAGGGTTGTAAGGATCAAAGAGCTATGTTAGTTCTTGACCCAAGCAGACCAAGATACAAAACTAGGCTTGGGGGTGGCAGCAGCTAAATCTCTTGCTTCACTACAAGCTACCGATTCCCTTTAAAGCAAATCTTCGGTGACTAAGAAGAGAACGTGGTGGCACGTGGGAAATAGGAGGGTGCTAAGTCACTTAGCAGATAAAGTCTCCAATACACCTCCAAGTGAGGACAAAATAAGACAACGGACAAAGCTGAGGAATGGCAAGCATATCTCTGAGCATCCCAATGACGACAAGACATAAAAAGCAAACTTTGCAGAGCACCAATACAAGGTATCTGCAACCTTCAAAGCACAAATTGAAAAGGACGCAATGTACCTCAGGGAGAAGGTAAGTTATGATGTTAAGGAGCTAAGAATTTTAGTTGTGGACCCTAAGTCTGGCCCAAAACAAGCTAGAATTGGGCTCAGTTCTGTTGAAGAGCTTTATATAGAGAAAAAATACATTGGGCTTTAGAAGCTAGAATTAATGGGGACTGTATAAGCTCACAAAGAAAAGGCACCAATTCATATGGCATACATATGGATCAGGATCAAATCACGAAATGTACGGAGTCATGGTTGTGTAGAACCCTTGGCCCATTTCGTTTAGAAGACTTTGCACATTTAGAAAGAGTTCATTGGGCTTAATGAACCTGTGGTGATTATTGACTTTTTGAGCCCAAAGGTTAAGAACAGTAGCAGGTTTGGTGTTCAATTGTTTCAGGTGCAAGACATCGTGGCTTTTCTCTACAAAGGAAAAAAATGTTTTGGCAAATATCAAACCGGTAGGAAGGTAGTTTTAGAGATGTGGGTTTACCTGAACCTAGAGAGAAGGCAACGAAGTTGCGCGGAAAAGTCTAACATGGACCACCAAAAGGTGGTCTATAGATAGACCATGGTCTTTGTGACCATTGACTTATTATTAAAATAAATTAATAGTTGATATTAAAATATTAAATTTTTATAGATTTTAATTAATAATATTTAAATTTACACATAAATTTAGTTAGATTATTTTTTTACAAATAATTATATATATAAAAATTTATAAATTTTAATTGATAATTTTTTATACACTTAAATTTGCATATAAATATTATCAAATTAAAAAAAACAATGGTTCATCCATGGACTTAAACGTTTTGGGTCCATGATAGAAGGCTCCAAGTTGGGCATGAGGTTGCAAGACCTACATATAAGAAAGCTTTTCTATCAAACTGAGTCTCTATCTTGCCTTCATTTGTAGACTATATAGCTTTAATAATTATGAGGGAGGGTGGTTTTAATATAGACCTTGTAGTCAAAGGTCCATGAATGGACCTTAGACCATACCTATTATATTAAATTTTAAATATTGTAGTAAAAGTTTAATTTTTATTGTGCTAAAGCCCTCCAAGTATTAATATTTTTACACCAATCCAGTGTAATTTTTCCATGCTAGAGAACCACCAACCACAGAACACCATTATCTATGTCGTTAAGCCACCATGATCAACCATCACCACCTATGAATCTAGGGGTGTAAGTGGGTGGTTTGGTTTAATTTTTGAGGAAAAATAAATCCGAACGAATCAAAATCAATTGGTTTAGTTTGGTTCGATTTTTGTATTTTTTGATAGCCAAATTCGAACCAAACTGAACCGAACATCTATGGATTGATTTGGTTCGAGTGATTGGGTTGACTATTTTTTTAATACAAAAATTAACTAAATAATTAGCTTTTCATAAAAAAATACAAAATAAACTAATGAAAAAAAATTTAGAAATAGAATCAAGCTTATTGATTTGAACACTAATAATTATTTCATGTTTCAGAATGTGTATTAAAGGTTCATAAAGAAAGAACAAAGAAATATATTAATATTTGTATTAAGAAATTATATTTGAATAAGTTAAAAAATTCTTCAAGAGAGATTTAACTTGGCAAGTTGTATACTACTACTATTCAATTAAGAGAAAGTTGTGATGCTACTAACCTGGAAGTATATATGTAACTAACTGAACTCCTAAGGACATGAGTGGAGTTAATGAAAATTTGATTAGTTGAACTTTGAATCAGCAACCTAACGAATCTAAAGTCTCCAACCTTTGCAGTCATATTTTCATCTAAGAGAATGTTGTTAGGCTTCAAATGACAATGCACAATAGGAACTTCACTATCATTGTGCAGGTAATCCACTGCACAAGCAGCATCAATATCTATATTCAGTCTCCCCAAAAGGTTTAACTCATTTTCATTTGCATGTTTTCTCTTCCCCTTAATTCAATCTTCTAAGCTCCCATTACTTAAATACTCATAAACTAGAGTCAGAAATTCATTTTTTTTAAAGTCAATACTAGAGCATTTAAAGTCAATTCATCGTTTCTAAACTTCTAAGTTTAGATGATGTTGTTGCTGTTACTTTCACTTTTTTGTTATTTATGTATAGTAGCAAGCAAATTGTCAGACATAGTATCAGTAATGATGTAATGTCTGACATACTTTCTTCCATGGCCATGAGGCTCACATGCAAAATACAAACAAAGTTTTTTATTGCCTTCTAAATGGACAGCAGAAAGATTTTGGAAAACTCTACCATTAGGAATGGTTCTTTCTAAATCATTATAAGAGAGATTCAAAAGCTGAATGACATGTAGATTTTGAAGTTCAATAGGAATGGATCCAGAGAGTTGGTTGAAGGAAAGATCCAAAGTTTTCAAGCCTCTCACCTCTCCAAGAGTTTTTAGAATAGCACCTGATAGCATATTCCTGACCAGAACTGCAGTGCCGGTGAGCAGAACTAAACATTTTGGCAGAGGAGTTTTCTAACCTTCTGTATTGAACGAAAACGACGTTTTAGGAGTTGAAAACTGATAAAGTATTACAAAAAATAAAGAAAAACAAGTAGTAGCCAAAAAATGTTGTAACATAATTTTTTTTCAAAATAAAATATATAAATATATGGTTTGGTTTGGTTCGGGTTAGTTCAGTTTTGAAATTTCAAATCCGAGAACCGAACCAATTAAATTTTAATTGGTTTGGATTTTACGCGAACCAATCAATATACTCAAATCAAACCGAACCAGTTTAATTAGTTTGGTTTGGATTAATCTGGTTGATCGGTTATCCGAACCAATTTACACCCCTATATGAATCTATCCAAAACCTCCAAGCCACCGGCCCGAGCTCCACCCGACCAAAATTAGAACCTCAATGACCAGAACCAGAGCTCCATTATGGCCAGCCTCCTCCATGACCTAGCAACCCATAATCTCCAAGCGGCCGACCAGAGCTCTACCTAACCTCACCGCGCCGCTAAGCTTAACCACCTTTCGCCCACTATCTACTCGCCCCTGAACCACGAATCACCACTTTGTCTAGCCATACACTACCGTCGCACCCCCCATCCCTAAACAATCAACATCACCAAAAATCAAGCTTAGAAATTGCTTATGACCATTTTCTCAAATAATGCAAAATAAGCTTAATGATGAATCTGTAAAAATTCATATTTTTACTGTTCAAAATCTTGGGTTTTCATCATCTATTAATCTTTTTGACTTAGTTTTGTTCTTAAGTTTTATTTTGTTTTTATTATTTTAATTTTATTTTTATTACGTGTTTTTATATGTTTTTTGTAGGTATTTGCACATGGAGAAGATTGGACGAATGAGCAAGCAAGAAAAAAGAAGAATTTTCATCCAGCGCCTAAGCGTTGTACCCCGCTGCTTGAGCACACAACGTGCGTTGGAGAATTTCCCTTTAAGTGTCCCAGTGCCTAAGCGCTGGGAAGGCAGCGCTTGAGCGCTAGTTGCGTAAACAACAACGTGAATTCTTTATAAAAAAAGAAATTTTGTCAAATTGAACACACACATAAACAGAACGCAGCAGCCGTCAAGAGGCACAAACCCTAATGCGGTGTGGGCATAATTAGGCTTGAAGATTAGGAATTTTCTTCAATCTTTCCACCTTTCTACAATGGAGTTTGTCATATTCTTTCATTTGTATTCTTCTTTTTCCATATGTAACTAATTTTTCCTTTGTTAGGGGGATGATGGATCTTGAATTTTGATGATGTAACTTCTCTTATGGGTTTAGCTTATATTTCTATTTCATGATTTACGTGTTTATTTATATTCTTAATGTTTTTCTAAACCTGATCAATTTAGGAATGATCTTTTGAGCTAATGTATGATTTGAAAAAAAATTCATGAACCTAGAACATGTGATAAACATCATAATTTCTACAATCGCTAGGAATAGACATTGTGGGTTATGTGATCTTTTTTTTAATTCCCTCGTTCTTGATAATGTCTTTCTATTTGGGGTTAGACTAAGAGATTAGTTAATTCCAAACAGTGTAAGATGGTTAATATACTGAGGGATTGTGTATTAATTAATTTTAAAAATTAACCATAAATCATTAAAATAGAACATTGTTAAACTAATTTTTGAATGTGCATTTAAAGAGTTCAAGTGAAATCTGAACCATAACGCTTTAATACCATTGTTTTCCATTCCTTTGATTTATTGATTTGTTTACTTCCTTTATTTCTTTTAATAATCTTTATTTTAAATTTTCTTTTTAATTGAATTTGCAACAACTCTCTTTTTTCGTTAGTTTAAATAGTGTCACTTTCAGCAAATTTAATAATTAATAATTTAATCCTTGTGGAACGATACTTTTATTTACTTTTTATTACTTTTTATTACTTTTGTGATTTGGTACACTTCTTGATTTCACAATAAGTTTTTGACGCCGTTGTCGGGAATTAATATTTTTAATATTAAATAATAGTTGAAAAGACACTAATTTAGGCACTTATTTTTCTTATTTCATTTTATTTTTCTTTATTTCATTTTCTTTTTAATTTGTTTCTTTTATTCACTTTTGTTTTTCTTTGTTTATTTTTATTATTTATTTATTTTTATTTTTATTTTAAATTTCTTTCATTTACTTCACGCTGGTTTGTTTATTTGTTTGTTTATGCAAAGTTCTGTGGAGTCAGAAGAATTACTCTTTGATCAAGAGATAACGAGAACAGAAAGAGAAAACAAGAGAGCAGCCAGAGAAAGAAGGAGCCGAGAAGAAGAAAACATGGCTGAGAACGCTACTGCACAGAGAAAATGCACATTAGCTGATTATGCTACCCCATTTTCTGAAAATGTCTCAACCAGTATTGTGCAACCAGCTATCCAAGCAAACAATTTTGAGATTAAACAAGCTCTTCTACAGTTGGTGCTGCAGAATCAGTTTGGGGGAGGTCAAACCAAAGATCTAAATTTACACATTGCTAACTTCTTGTAACTTTGTGATACTATCAAATATAATGAAGCTAGTGATGATGCCATATGTAATACCCTAAATGGTATGTTAGACTTGTTTATGTCTTCAAAATGTAACATATAACTTGCTTAGCATGTATGGTTATTTTTGTGACAATCTGAGTTAATTTAAGTACTTAGTTGCAACCCAGACTGTGAAAAGTAGTTTAAAATGACTCAGATAATAGCATAAATGGCTTAGGAGAGGGAAATAAATATGGATAATTTATTTTTAGGTCACAAATATAAAGAACAAGTTACAGTTAAAGTTTCAAGGTAAACTGAGCTAGTTTGGCATTTGTAGGCATACTGGTTGTCTAATTATAGTCAGTTTGACTAGTAGCAGATATGAAAATATTAGATAATATTGAAACGACTTTTTATATGAATCTTAGTATTTATTCTAAAGTTGCTAGAAGTTGAAAATCTGAATTTAGCTAAATTTGAGTATTTTTAGCAGAACAAGATTTTATTAATTTTGGCTTAAGGGCCATATGAGTCTTTTAGACCCCTTTTATAAGCCTTTATTCACGGCTATTTTTGTTTCAAAAACAAAAGCAGAAAACGTGAGAGAAGGAAGAAAGGAAGAGGGAACAAAGACCAAGCAAGAGGAAGAGAGAAAGAGGAGAGCCAAGGGTAAAGTCAAGGCTTGAGGATCCAATCAAGTTTGATTCATCAACACAACTCCAAAAGTAGAGGTTTTTAAGTTCATTTTCACTTCTTTTCACATTTTTCACCATTGATGCACTTTGGTGCTCAATAGGTCATTTTGTATTCTTGAGGTGTTTGATGAGTTTTAATTGAGTTTCTTTGATCATTTATGACTTGTTCATAGCATAAATTGAAGTTAGAAGTTTTGAATAACTCATTTAGATCTTAGCTTTTACAAAAGAGGGGTTAAGTCACCCTATAGGTGATTTTGGTATTTTAATCTAAACTTGGAGGTTTAAGTTTGTGATTGATGATTCCTATGTATTTAAGAACTGATTGGGGGTCTTATAATCACTTAGAAACTGATTTGAGATGTCCAAAATCCAAGAAAAGTTTCAATGGAACAGTGGCACAACTCTGCAAAATTATGCATATTTGCTGTTATACAGAAAGCGCCCAGATGCCCTACACCAAGCACCTAGACGCTCATATAACAGGGATGAAGGTTCGTGTAGCAGGGCGCAGAGTGCTCAGGCGCTCAAATTAGAGCGCTTAGACGCTTATTGTCCAGGAAGTTTTATGCGCATTAGAGTGTAGAATGCTTAGACGCTCAGTCCAGAGCGCTTAGGCGCACAAGGCGAGATAACACACAGTTGTTCTCTACTTAGTGAGCGCCCAAATGCTTAAGAAGAGAGCGCTTAGGCACCCATTACAAAATTCAACGAAGAGTTGTTTTTATGTTTTGAAGTCCTTGACTATATGAAATCATTAGTATATATTTCCTAAAGCATATTAAGGTACAAATAGAGATAGTTTTCAAGAAGAGAATTATACCTAGTATGTACGGGGAATGTTTGGTAATGTTGATTTTATGAATATCCTTTGATAGCATTCATGAAGGCCAAGAGAAATCGAAAGGGTGTTTGATAGACCCAATGGAGGAAGGACATAACTCTGATAAGTTGATAATGCCAAGGCTAGAAGAGATAAGTAGGGATCCATAAGGTTCTTCGGAATCAGTATTTAGACTGAACTTCTCATGTGCCAAGATATGTGTGATGTGAGGAGATACCTCTATTTGCTGCACAATAACACATGAAACCAGTAATTCCTAAGTTTAGCATCTTGGTTCTAAGTTAGACTAAGTATGAATATATGAAATGTATGTTAACTTGGTTTATCTAATTGTTATAGTTAGACCTTGTAGATGTTTTAAACATTTCTTACTTAGCATGTGTAAATATTATGTTTATTATGTTATGTATACTGGTTTTGATTATTCATACTGAGATTGTAGTTTCTCACCCCACTGTGTATCATGTAATTCCAGGTGAATCTTCTTCCAAGGGTAAGAAGAAGAAAGAAGCTAAAAATTAGATTAGATTATCTTTTATGTTTCAAACTGTGTACTTATTAGTATTCCTTTTGAAATGTATAGACTTATGCATTACTTCAAGCCTTTGCTAAGGCTAATGATGTATATATACTTTGATGCATTACAGTATAAATATTGTATTTCGCATTTCATATGGCTTTCTACAGTGTTTCCAACGAACATTATGGATATAGTATATGATTAGTAAGTATGTAGTGACATTGTAATGCTAAGTATATCTTTGTATGATGTATATACTGAGATACTGGGATTATGATGTTACACCATATGATTAAGACTTTTTTAATTTTCTTTAAGAGATAAAACCAAGAGTTGGCTACAAGCCCAGCCTCAAAGAAGCATTTCCACATAGGATGATCTGGTTAGTAAGTTCCTCACTCGGTATTTTCTTCCATCAATGTTTGTGAAGATAAGGAGTGGGATTGCTTACTTTACTCAAAATCAAGGAGAATCTCTCTATAAAGTATGAGAAAGATTTAAGGAGCTGCTTCAAAAATGTTCTCATCATGCTTTTGAAGTTTGGCAGCATGTACAGATCTTTTATAATGGATTGAATCATTCCACAAGACTTATAGTGGATGTATCTTCAGGTGGATCTTTGAACACTAAGACTCCTGAAGAGACCTATGAATTGTTTGAGACTATGGCTACCAATGAATATCAGATGTCTAGTGGAAGATCAGTAGTCAAACAGAGAGCCATAAAGCTTGACACTCTTGATGCCTTACTTGCTCTAAATAAAAGTATTACGCAACAGTTGGCCAATCTCACTAAGCAAGTTGAGAATACACAGTTGAATTCAGTGAACCACCAAGTGTTAATTTGTGACTTCTGTGGAGGTAACCATGCCAATGGTGGATGTGAGACAAGCAACTCTGGTTTCATTTCTCCAGAACAAGTCAATTATATGGAAAATCCTTTAAGACCCCAAGGTAATCCTTATTCTAATACATATAATTCAGGTTGGAGGAATCATCTCAATTTCTATTGGAAGAATCAATAAATTCCACTGAATGCTCAACCCGAGCAGAAGTCTCTTCTTGAGATTGCACTTGAAAAGCTTTCGCAATAGACATCTTCTTTCGTGTAGCAGACTTCTTTTATGCAACAAACGTCCACTTTTATGGAGGAAACAATGGCTAATTTTCAGAATCAAGGGGCGATTGTTCGGAGTTTAGAGAATCAAGTTAGTCAAATAGCAAAACAGCTCTCTGAGAGACCTCCAAGCATCTTACCAAGTGATATAGTGGTCAATTCAAAGGAGTAGTGTCTAGCAATTTCTTTAAGAAGTGGAAGAGTTGTTAGCCCTCAGCTAAAAGAAGATGTTACCAAGGAAGAAATTAATCTTCCAAGACAAGTCCAAGAAAAAGATGCTCGAGAAGAAGATGTTGAGAAAGACAAATAGAAATAGAAACAACCTAGAGTAAAAAGAAAAAAAGAAGGATGCAGTTTTAGGTAAACAATTGGACCCTTCACTGTATGCTAGATTTTCATTTCCTCAGAGATTGAAGAAGGAAAATCAAGAGAAGCAAGAGAAGCAGTTCTCTAAGTTCCTTGATATTTTCAAGTAGTTGCAGATAAATATTCCTTTTGCTGAGACACTTGAACAAATGCCCTCCTAAGCCATATTTATGAAGGACTTATTATCTAAGAAGAGGAAATTAGAATAAGATTAGACTGTAGCACTTACTGAAGAGTGCAGCACCATAATTCAACAGAAACAACCACCGAAGTTAAGGGATCTAGGAAGTTTTACCATCCCTTGCACCATTGAAAAATTGAATGTCGATAAGGCTTTATGTGGCTTAGGTATAACACCCCGAAAATTATTTGTTTTATCATAAATAATTATTTTACAATATTTATGATTTTTGAAAATTTTCCTGGATTTTTTTGGAAACAATGAATATTTTAATATATTTATCATTTTACGTGCACACTGAACAGAGTTAGTGTAACACTCTGGAAACTGTTTGTTTTGCAATGAATAGATATTTTCTAATATTTGTGATTTTTGATGATTTTTGTGAAATTTTCTGAAAATGTTGAATATTTTAATATATTCATCGTTTTGTGTGTGCACTGAGCAGGGCCGAGAAAGCTAAATGTTTTTCCCGAGGCTGATAAATTTTGGACTGTGAAAACATCGACGGGGAATCTTACTAAACCCAAGGCCGAACACAGTTTACGAAGTTTACGTTTTACGAGATTTTATCTGATGAATAAAATCATAGAATAATTAATCATCTGAGAAATAATAATAAAATATTATTTATACTGACTGTAACTTTGTTCACTGAGAAATAGTCCTAATAGATTACTTCTATCTAATTACTATTATGATATCATTTAAGTGACTATACACTTTACTTTATCGAGAAACGCGAGAAGCTTCTCAAGGAAGCTTGAGGGAAGCTTCCTCCAACCACTTTTCTCTCTCCTCCCTCCTCCTATGTGCTGCACGGTTGGGCTAGGGGGGCATATTACATTTTCACTTCTCTCATTTTTTCTCCCTCACGTCTGCTATTTTTCTTCCTCTCCTATCTCCCTTCTTTTTTCATTCCACAGCAGCAACACCCTTACCACCCACACCTCCATTTTATCTTCAAGCTTTCACACTCCTTGCACCCACTTTGTGTTTGGAGGACCACCATCTTAGAGGAAGTCATCTTCCAGAGTTCACCATTCTCTCCATCTTCATCCTCTTTCACCTTTGAAGCTCAAAGGTTAGAGTTTTAAGGTAAAAGCTCATGGCTTTCTCTTCCTCTCTTCTCATTTTCGTGACCCATGGTCATTTTGGTGACCATGGGTATTCATTTCAAGATTTGGTTTTGATTTTGTAAGTTTGAATGTTCTAGGGCTTTCAGGAAGCTAAGCACGAGATTTCTAAGTAAAAATGAGCATCCTTTCCTTGTGCTTCTCTTAGGTAAGAGGAAGATCTATTCACTTCAACTCATTTTGGTGGTTAAGAACTTATTGTTGTATTGGTAAGGTGAAACCCATTTTGGGAAACCCCTTTGTTTGATTGTTGTTGGCTGGATTTTGAGTGTTTGAATGGTAGGTATTGATGTACATTGATGGATTTTGGGATGTTTGAAGCTTGGAATGGTTTTTCTGGTGAGTTTCTGTGTCACAGAGGGATACACAGCCTGGGCCATGTATGAATACACGACCGTGTATCTCCCTACGTGACTGAAAACGTGACTCTGGTGCACTCCAGAGGAGTACACGGCCTAGGCCGTGTATGACCACACGGCCGTGTACTCGGGGCCATGTATTTTACACACGGCCGTGTATCATGATCAGTGATGGAATTGAGGCTTTTCTAGCCCCTTGGAGGTTCAAGGTCCCCTTGGATACTTGACTCAAGGCTTTTGGACTAATGTAAGTGTAATAATCGGGAATAATTGGATGACTAGAACTAATTAGAGATTCATAAAGAGAGAAAAACAAGGAATGGGAGCATGTTTTACAATTTATAAGAATTTTGAATGGAGATAGAACATGAGTGTGATAGAGGATGCGAGCAACATAATGAAATTGAGAATTGACTTACTTGATGATTTTGAATAGGGCGTGAATGCCTAGAAACTTATTATTGACTTAGTATGGACCCTTGAACGGGAGTGAATATTGATGGTAAATGACATAACATGTGATCTTAGACTTGAAACATTATAACTGTGATTTTGTAAATGTACATATGAGTATGCATTGAAGATATGTGCATTGAGCATGATTGAGTCATGCATTGAAAATGTCTGTTGGACTATTGTGAAGGCCAAGTTGCCTAGGAGTTGAATCACACCTTAGTGTAGGTGCGAATAGACTAGTGTAGGTGTTGTAGTTGACTTTGGGGGCGTCGGGGCGCGGGCGTCTCACAGTGGGCAGTTGGTAGCCCATCTGGACTGTGGGACAAACCGATGCGAACGCACCGACGATCTTGACTATGGCACTGTCCTATATCAAGATCTTATGAGAATGCCACTGTATAAAGCCTTGTTGCGCAAAATGATTGATTATTTTTTGGAAAGCACTTGTTTTTATGGCTGACGAGATACTGGCATGTCCCCCTGATCATTCTCTTCGACTGTTGTGTCTAGCTCCATGGAGTAGGGTTGTTGGTATCATATACATGTACATAGTGAGTCATCAAACCATTTGATAGTTACTTGTTCATATGAAAAATTAATATGTTGTTTCATTACTGCCATGATTGCATATATATGCTAAATTGCTTATTATCTGTTTTAATGTTATTTATCATTTCTTGAGATGTTATGTGGGCGTCATGCACCGTTTGTTCTTTACTGCCTCAATTGGTAATGAATGTTGAATGTCTTACCTCTTTTCTTTTTCTATGTTTTTACTATTTCTGTATACCTATATATCTGATCTTTTGAAGATGGGGGTGAAGAAAAAGAAGAACATGATTTCCTGGGCTTTTGGCCCAACTTTGATTAGCATTCTTCTGATCATGACGACCCGACCTCATGGATTTTTGGGATATGTGCGTCTGACGTTCCTTGGGGGTCCAGACTGTTGGCATGTGAACTTCAGCTCTGATCGCTGTGTCTACTTGGGAGACATGTAGTTGTCGCTAGCTTGGGGGCATCATGAACCACCGATCTTCACCTGCTGCATTAGCTTACACTCGGAGTTTTATCTGCCCATCTGGGAGATGTGGGGTAACCGCTACTACACCCCGCAGGAGGACTCTTTTGATTCTACTGCTCGGGCTCCAGCTCGTAGCTCTGTGGCTCCTATGGAGGTTTCCTCAGATGAGGAAGACCCAAAGGAGGTTTCCGAGGAGGATCTCGCGGAGGATCCTGATACGATTCCCCCTCATTTGAGGGACTGATATCGCTGGTAGCTACTGATGGCTGCCAGTGTTTTATTTCGGGGGCCTGATGTCTTTATTTTGATAGGCTGTATATTTCGATATCTTGGAGTTGTAGATGCGTGATCCTTTGGGCAGATATATTTTTGCTTTTTGGTTAATCTCAGGCTTCTTTTGATGAGCCTTGATGTAATTATTGACTCATAATTTGTATCTAAACAGTATATATATATATATATATATATATATATATATATATATATATATATATATATATATATATATATATATTTATTTATTTATATTTATATGATGTATCTCATGCAATGGATGTATAGTTTAGTCTTTATGTTTTCCGTCAAAGTTTATGTTTTTTGTTTATAATTTGACAAAAGTTTATATACGTACTGATGAATATTTTATAAATGTTAATACCTCTGCATACTGAATTGATGGACAGGTTATTGAGTATAATTATATATATATACTCGAACAAAAAAAAATATTCACCATTTTATTTATACAACTAAAATCAAATATGTTTAAGGATGAGAATGAACCGGGTCTTACCTAATTCATTATACTTATATTTTTCGCATTGTATTTAATTGACAATGTGACGTCTCCTTTTTAAAAGGGGCGTTACGTTACAAGTTGGTATCAGAGCCCCGGTTTATGTTTCTTTGGGTCTTGTGATTGAGTCTGTCTTATTTTGTGCTATGTGTTATCTGAAAATCAAATGCAGAGATGTATTGTTTGGAATTCCTAGTGGATACAACTGACTTTTCTGTGTTTTCAGTTAATTCGATCTGAGAAAGTAAGATGGTGCAAAGGGAAGACATGGCAGTTGCTATTGCGGTAATGCAGAGGATGGCTGAGGCTGTCGCACAACAAACCGAACAAGCTACTCAGCAACAGGAGAGAGTTGCGCAACAGCAAGAACGGGCTGCTCAACAGCTCGAAGCCACTGCAGATGCTCAGAACTTGGCAGAGTTTCGACGCCACAACCCTCCTCAATTCAAAGGAGAATTTGATCCGGACAAGGCTAGTCTGTGGATCAAGGAGTTAGAAAAAGTCTTTCGAAGGATGAACTGCGCTGAGGACAAGAAGATGATATATGCAACCTTTATGCTGGTTGGCAACACTAAAAACTAGTGGAATGAAGTGCAGAGAATGCTGGAAGCTGCAAATCGAGAGATTACTTGGGAGTTGTTCAAGGACAAGTTCTTGGATAAGTATTTTCCTTCAAGCGCAAGACACGCGAAAGAGTAAGAATTTCTCAACTTACGACAAGGGAATATGACCGTTAGTGAGTATGCGGCCAAATTTGAAAACTTGTCACAGTTTTGAACATACTCTCAGCATCAACCAAATGAAGCATGAAAATGTTAGAGATTCACAAAAAGACTGAGGTATGAGGTGAAGAAGGCTGTGATCACCCTGAAGATCAATGAGTTCTCAGAACTGCTGGATACATGCTGTGACGTAGAGGCTTTGGAGCAATCTAGAGCTACGAGGAATAGGAACTTTGGGCCCACAAGGTTCCAAAGAGGCGGCGGTAACAGTTCTAACCATTTCTAGAAGAAGACAGCGCTTGAGCGCTGGTTGCGTAAACAGCAACATGAATTCTTTATAAAAAGAGAAGTTTTGCCAAATTGAACACACATTTAGACAGAATGCAGCAGTCGTCAAGAGGTACAAACCCTAATGTGGTGTGGGCGCAATTAGGCTTGAAGATTAGGAATTTTCTTTAACTTTTCTACCTTTCTACAATGGTATTTGTCATATTCTTTTCTTTGTGTTTTTCTTTTTCCATATGCAACTAATTTTTCCTTCGTTAGGGAGATGATGGATCTTGAACTTTGATGAAGTAACTTCTTTTATGGGTTTAACTTATGTTTATATTTCATGATTTACATATTTATTTCTATTCTTAATGTTTTTCTAAACCTTATCAATTTTGGAATGATCTTTTAGGTTAATGTATGATTTAGGAAATTTTACACGAACCTAGAACATGTGATAAACACCATAATTTCTGCAATCGCCAGGAACATACGTTGTGGTTATGTGGTCTTTCTTTTAATTCCCTCATTCTTGATAATGTCTTTCTATTTGCGGTTAGACTGAGGGATTAATTAATTATAATCTGTGTAAAAGGATTAATATATTAAGGGATTATATATTAATCAATTTTGAGAATTGACCATAAATCATTGAAATAGAGCCTAGTTAAACTAATTTTTAAATGTGCATTTAAAGAGTTTAAGTGAAGTCTGAATCCTAACGCTTTAATACAATTATTTTTCCATCTTTTTGATTTATTGATTTGTTTACTTCCTTTATTTCTTTTAATAATCTTTATTTTAAATTTCTTTTTAATTGAATTTGTAACAACTTTCTTTTTTTATTAGCTTAAATAGTGTCACTTTCATTGAATTTGGTAATTAATAACTTAATCCTTGTGAGACGATACTCTTAATCACTTTTTATTACTCTTGTGATTCGGTGCACTTGTCGATTTCACAACACTAAACAAAACAACAAACGAACCAAGCTTATAAATTGCTTTTGGGTCGAGATATCGTATGGGGTGTGCGGTGCCCTTGGGTGTTGTGGTTTTGACTGGTTTGGTTATGGTGGCACATGGTGGTGCTAGGGTGGCGTGTGGGGTTCGGCATGGGGGGGTGGAGCCATTGCTTCAGCCGGCGAGGTTGTTTCTCAACGCTAGTGGCCGGCGGAGACCACTCGGCGATGGAGATCGAAGAAGGGTGGAAGAGCCATTACTTTAGCCAACGAGGTCGTTTCTCAACCCCAGTGGCTGGCGAAGACCACTCGGCCGGTGGTGAGGATTGTGATTGGAGAAGGATGGAAACCCTAAATGAAGAAGAAGAGGGAAGAGAGTAGGAGAAAATGGTTTTAAGGGGTGTGCAAATATTATAATATCATTCAGAGATCATTCTGCATTATTTATTTTTCTTTTTTACTTAATTACGAGGTTTTCATATAATGATTTGTGATTGTTGATTTATTTTTGAACGTATCCAACGACCCATTTAACAAGGTCATGAATGAACCTTTGACTACAAGATCCATATTAAAACCACCTTACGAGAGAGGCATCTTTGGGCTGGAGGTGAATATATGTCTAGTTATGTCCTTTAGTCTTCAGCAAGCGTGCTTTTGGTTTGATGATTGTTGGTTGTTAGGCATATTGGATATTTAGAGCTTTTATGTTCATCTCTTATGACCCAAAAAAAAAAAAAGATCATGTAGAATGAAATAAATAACATTGAGAAAAAGTTATCACAAAAATACCAATTTTATTATAAAATATTTATAATTTTATTATCGTGTCAGATACAAAAGTGATATTTATATTTGGAGTTTAAAATTGACTACATAGTAATTCAATAATTTGTTAACACATCATTAAAGGAGTAAAACTTCACAAGTAATAATTGTAATATTTAAATTTTTTTATTAGTTTAATAAAACATAATCACATGACTTTATAAAGAATGATCAATTGTCAATATAAAATTTTCACACTACATGTAATAACGTGTTAGCACATCGTTAAAAGAAGAAAAATGTTGTACAACTAAAAAAGTTATTCGACTTTTAGAAACTCGACTTATGTGAATTTTATTCTGATTATATAATTAGTTTCTATTTCATGCTAACTCACTTAAGTAATCTGTCACATGTCTCTAGTAGTATAATTTAGGTGTTTTATTTTGGCTACCTAACACTACTGTTAAAAGAATTAGACATTTTAAATAATAATTATAATAGTTAATTTTTTTTCATAGGATAATACATAATTAATTAACTTTAACAATAAATCAAAATTAAATTTATATTTTAATTTTTTTAAAGTATGAATAGAAATGGTATCTCATGCAAATAGAAAAAAATGCCTCGTGGATAGAAAATTTTTGTTTACAGAGCCCTCACATTAAATAATTCTTATATATTATAAGAGTATTATTTTTAATGATTTTGTATCTGTTTAAATTAAATTTAATAATATTTTATTTTTAATCTAATAATTTATATAATTGTATAATAACACGTCATGCTTTTTTATTGGTATGATGTAGTAATTATATAATCATATAATATATAAAAAAATACATGTCTTATAATTCGACACGTGTCTTCTTTGTTATTAAGTAAGTATATTACTTATTTGACATATAATAAGTAAAATATTAAAATTTTTGTCACATGTCATCTTATGTAATCATTTTCTATCACATATGATTTGATGTGGTCATTTTTACATAATAACAATTAGGACTACAAAAATGATTAATGAGAATAATTTAAATTTAATTCCTATCTTAATTAGATGACATTTATATACAACTAATTAATTAATTACATTAATTATTTAATATATTAATTATTATTCATTATCTTATATGAATCTCTACCAAAATTATCTTCTATGAATAATATTACTACTCAAATTTAAATAATTAAATAATAATATAATGAAAACTTTTAAATTTTGAAACTCACCCTTAATGAATGCCATTTATTTACTATTAAAAAAATTATATATAATTAATTAGTTGACTCAACTAATTAATTTGTTAATTTTACACTATCTTCCACTAATAAGATTTACATTTAAATAATATAAACAATAAAAGAATAAAAAAATTTAAAATTCAAATTTTCTTCCTAATTAAATGTCATTTATGTATATTTAATTAATTACCTCAATGAATTAATATATTAATTATTCATTATCTTCTATGAATAATATTATTCAAATATTCAAATAGTTTAAAAATTTTAATAATAATAATAATAATATAGAAAGATAAAAAATATATCTGGAAGTTCATCTTAAAAGAAAAAAAAATGGACAATACAAACAAACAAAAAAAAAGAATATTTATAGAAGATAATGAATAATTAATGACTAATAAATATTATTGCTAAAAAGATAACAATTACAAGTAATAATAATGTTATTACTAACAAATTAGATTATGGTCATTTTTTTAAATTTCATTTCGCTGGTATTTGAGTAAAGTAATATTTATTTGTCCATTTATATTTTGATTATATTGTTTAGGCTATTAATAATAAATATTTAATAGTTTATTTCACTTTGTAATATTTTTTTAATAATCCAAAATGCCAATTGTTATCTTTTTAATTTTTTTCATAGTATTCATTCAATTAAGACATTCACATTAAATTAATTAATAAATGCATAATTTGTCTTATTACTTTCAAATTTGTATTTTTGAAATTTATCTTATTAATTTATATTAATTGATATTATAATAATTTTTCATTAATTAAGTGAATTATATTAAGTATGCCAATTTGCTGTTTAATTATAATTCCTTTATTCAAATAATTCACGTTAAATTAATTAATAAATGTATAATTTGTCTTATTACTTTCAAATTTGTATTTTTGAAATTCATCTTATTAATTTATATTAATTGATATTATAATAATTTTTTATTTGTTAAGTGAATTATATTAAGTATGCCAATTTGTTGTTTAATTATAATACCTTTGTTCAAATAATTCATGCATCAACTATTTATTTATATAAAGAATTAATTATCAATGTAAATATAATAAAATCAATAATCCAATTAAAGTTATAAATAATTTTTTTATGAATTTAGTGTATTAATAGTTAGTAGATAGTTTTTGGTTAGATCTTTATTTTAAAATTCTTAACCATTCGTTATAATTTAAACTTTTGTAAAATATACAAGGTAATTCATAATAAAAAAATTTGTAAATAATCCTCATATATGAATATTTATGAAATGTATATTTATAAAATAAAATATTCCTTTCAAATTTTAAAATTTCATATAATTCTTTTATTACTCTTTTTTTTATAATGATGATTAACACTGTTTATTGAATATTTATTTATTAAATCATTTGAAATATTTTAGTTTTTAGACTTTTCAAACAAATGCGTCTTATGTTGTCCTATTTTTTGTACTCAATAAAATATATCACTCTAACTATTTCCATTATCATAATCCTTCAAAAATTATGTTTACCAGTTCATATGATTTTAATTTTTCTCTTCAAGGATCCAAAATGACAAGACACTTTGAATGTGAGACTTGCTTATTTAGGGTTTTGAATTTCTTTGCGAATTTATTTGAATATCCTTAAGATGAAGCATCAATGATAAACAAATGAGCTTTTAAGGCATTTAGTATAACTTTAGGAGAAATTTTGAGGTTTTATAATAACAAAAACATTGAACAACTGTTTGGAAGAAACATAGTTGTTCTTGAAGGAGACTTCAGACAAATATTGTCAATATTAGTAATTCCAAAAGTAAGTAAATAAGATATTGTTATGGCAATAGTTAATTCATTGAAGTTACGGAAACACTACAAAATCTTGAGATTGACTATGAATATGAGGTTACAATCTGCGTCTATCATATCCAACTTATATGAAACTAAGTCCATTTTGCATATTGAATTATTAACATTGACGATAATAATTTGGAAAATGATAATGATGGTGAAGCTAAAATTGAAATTCCTAAAGATCTTTTGATTTTAAATTTTAACAATCATATTTCATATATTATTGATTTTGCATATCCTGATTTAATTGCAAATATAAAAAATTTCAAATTTTTTGAGGATATAACAATTCTTGTTTCAACCTTTAAAATTATTGAGAAAGTCAATGAATTCATTATTTCATAAAAGGAAAAACAATATCTTAGTTTAGATTTAATTTCTGTAGCAGATGAAGATGTTAATATTGAATCTGAATAGTTTATAATTAAATCTTTACATGTGATTAAAAGTTCTAGAATCTCAAATCACATATTGATACTAAAAGATAGAGTTTCAATTATGTTCCTTAAAAATACTGATCAAGTAATATAATTGTGCTATAGAACAAGATTAATTATGAATGAATTAGCACCAATGATGACAATATTTATATTTCTAAATTGAGTTTAATACCTTCAGGTCTTAGCATCTCTTTTAAAATTTCAAATAAGAGAATTATCATTAACTTTATACTTTGTAATGACTATATAAATAAAAGTTAAGAATAATCTCTCTCTCGTATAAGATTATTTTTTTTACCAAATTTTTTTTACTAGTTAATTTTATGCTGTAATTTCAAGAATTAAATCAAGAAGTAATTTAAAAATATTAATATTTATTTGGTCTTTATTATTATTATTATTTTATCTTAATATTATTTATATTTTGTTCACTAGTAATTATATAATTTATTTTATATATATGCAGGTTTTAATAATTAATGAAACAGCATTATACTTTATTTATGTAGAATTATTATATATTATTAAAATTAAATTTTCGTGCTCATATAATTTTATTAAACTGTATAAAAAAAATTTAAAGTTAAATTATAAGATTTTTATTATATTTTATTAATGATTATTTTCTTAATTTCTTATCGGCTACAAACCCTAGTCTCAAGATACATACGAATTTCTCCCCCGCATTTGGATAAGAACTGACGGCGTAAGCGTATTATGGTTTCAGATATAGCCGGTAGTACTAAAAGTCAACTAAGAATGGTTCGACAGAGTGAAAGCAAACCAATAGAAAGCATACAACAACAGCGGTTTCAAGTTTAAAGCTATAGAATCACCCGCAGAGGATTTCGTCCCTCAATACCCCTCACTCTATAAAACGGAAGATATTTACTGAGAGCTAATGTGTGAGTCAATATCTGAGCTTAAACCCTAGCCGCTTCTCTGCTTCTTATACTTCTCTTTGGTAAATCTCTTCCTGAATCCTCTTATCCCATTTGATTTTGATGCATCTATCTGTGTGTTTTTGTTCTTCTTCTTTATTTTTCCTATCAATTGATCTTTTTTTCTCTCTCAAAATTTTGTTGATTCGTTGTTTAAGTGTTTATTGGTTCCTTTGCTCTTTTTGGGGTTCACTGGGTTTTGATCTCTTTTTGTTTCACTGTTACTGCATGTTTGGATTTGATTATTTTGGGAAAAAGCTGTTTCTTTTTGGTTAATTTTTTCAAAAACTCCCCAGAAAAATTTTGATTGTAAGCTATAAAGTATTTGATCTGATTTGAAATGTGGGTCGATCCTTGTACAAGCTATAAAGTATTTTTCTCGGTTTATTATAAGAGTTTATTTATGGTTTGCCGTGATTAAGTTCATTTGTTGAGGTTGCTGATTTGATTTCTTTACATTGTCCTGCTTGTTTATGTTGTCTCTCACTTGCCATTGTTTTTCTGTTTTGTATATCTGCCAAATGGTGATGAAAATGCCTAAGAAAGAGATAGGCAAACGTTGTTTTGGTTCTGTACGTCTTTTAAGGTGAATCTGTTAACTTTTTAGAATTTGTCATTCAGGAACTCGGAAGGCCTAAGTTTAGGCAACAATCATAATGGCATTGTGTAACAAGCTTGGAAGTCTCTTGAGGCAGAGTGCTGCTCAGAGCAGACAACAACCTGTTGCATCCATGCTTAATTATATTCGCTGCATGTCTTCAAGCAAGCTTTTCGTCGGAGGTATTGACTATTGTTGGAAAGATAGTTATATGGATACAAACCACATATGTGGGCACTAATTTTCTTAATAGATTTATTGTTTTGGCTTTTGCTTTTTAGGCCTTTCATATGGAGTTGATGATCAGTCTCTTAGGGATGCATTTGCCAGCTTTGGAGATGTGGTTGAGGGTGAGTTCAGCTTGCTTTACTGTGGTTATATGGCTCAATTTCTGTCACCTGTTTGCTTTAGTTCAACATGTGTTTTGGTATTATCAGAACAACGTATTGACATTTAGATGCACTACTAGATATTTGTTGTATGTAGGAATTTGTATGCAAAAGGATGAAGAATTTATTCGGCCATGCTCTATTTGAGAAATTATAATCATTGTAGGCTTGACATCTATATCTTAATTGTTAAAAGAGTTGTGAAAATTTTCTTCTTGAGGGCATGATGGGTGATCGGAGCTGGTGCATTCAAGTGAAAATTGTCTTGGTTTTTATTATTTTTAAACTGGAATAAGCATTAGAAGATGTGAGATTTCATGCCTGCAAAGAATGAAGAATTTATTCGGCCATGCTCTATTTGAGAAATTATAATCATTGTAGGCTTGACATCTATATCTTAAATGTTAAAAGAGTTGTGAAAATTTTCTTCTTGAGGGCATGATGGGTGATCGGAGCTGGTGCATTCAAGTGAAAATTGTCTTGGTTTTTATTATTTTTAAACTGGAATAAGCATTAGAAGATGTGAGATTTCATGCCTGCACTCACAGAAGTCTGCCTGGTCCTATTTTGGTTTTGGCATACTCATATTTGTGGGTCTGTTTAACAGCAAGGGTTATCACTGATAGAGACACTGGAAGATCAAGGGGTTTTGGATTTGTCAACTTCTCCAGTGATGAGTCAGCAAGTTCAGCACTCTCTGCGATGGATGGGCAGGTTGGAATACTTTTCTGTTTATACAGAACTTTGTTATAGTCATTGTTAGTTGACTGACATGCTCTAGTTCTTTAGGATCTGAATGGGCGAAACATTCGTGTGTCCTTCGCAAATGATAGACCTTCTGGACCTCGATCTCCTGGTGACGGTTACAGTGGTGGCGGCGGTTATCGTAGGGGTGGCGGTGGTGGAGGATTTGGTGACCCAGTCTATTAAGTCGTCTATGCCTTCTGCATAGGTTCACTGTTGTTGTGGTTATGTCTAAAACTTCAATTCAGGTTGCTGCTCAAGTGGTAAATTAGCAACTAGTAGAATGCTATGATTTTAATCAATTTCTTGGTTATGTTTTTTGGTTATATTAATGGAGCATTTGTTTCGGTCTATTGTGCATGGCTTAATTCATCGTTTTTTTTTTGAGTGGGGTGGGGTGGATTTCGAATTATTTTTTGAGGTTCAAAATGTGCTTTTTTAAAACTGCTAAAATAAAATGGTAGGATCTTAGGTGTGACTTGGCACTGCCGCTTCTTTCTTGGAATGACGTGGTTTCTTGTGACAATGTACCGTCGGGGGTAGGGGGTGAGGGTGGATTTCGAATTCTATTCTAAAGGTTCATGAAGTACTTTTTTAAAACTCCTAAAATAAAAGGGTAGGATCTTAGGTGGTTTTCAATAATTCTAAAATTGTTACTCTGGCATGAGATAATGGCACTACCACTTTTTTTGGTGTGACATGGTTTCTTGTTACATAGTGTAATATTAATGTACACGGATGTTGATCAAGAATGTATATGTACTGTAACAATTTATATCCTTCTAACGCCTTTTTAAAAAACATAATAATAATCGAGATGCACTTCTAGTTTGAATTGTTTTAATTGTCCCTTCAATTGTATGCGTTCAAAGGCTTACATTTATCAGACTGTTAAGATCTAGCGGGTTCGTTAAGCACTTGGCGATATCGTTTTGCGCTTTAATAAATTTACACAATTACACTTAATAATATGTAAGTGTGAAGAAGTTGAGTTCACATAACTAGTAAGGTATGCCGAAGACCAATCTTCTATATTATATAAAATAGAGATGGTACTGCCTAAAGACTATTGATAAGCCGGAAAAAAAAGTTCCTGATTATGGTTTTGCAGCGAACTTCAATACGCGTGGTTTGGTGTCTACCAAGAACTTTTTGAGTTTGTTCTCTCAGTAGTTATGGTTTTAGACATGGGTTGGGTTTATGAGGGTATTCAAATCATTAGTCTGTTCGTCCCATATGTCGGGTTGCTGTCTTGGTTTTTTTTTGGTGGGCCTTGTCCAATCTTCGAACCCACATAAACAGATTATTTTCTGTTTTGGACCACAAACAGATTCTAAAGTTGTTTATTCAGTGCAATTACCTGGGCCTGAATGTAGATCTCCATAGGCATTACTGCAGCAAAAATATCAATTGAGATGTATTGAACTATTATTGTGCGGTATTGCAATTGCATATTTACTTTTTTAGTAAACCCAGGGCTCGCAGGCTGTGTAGGGATGAATATGAGAAAATAAAAGTGGAGGAGTGAAAATTGTTATAGTATACACACATGATATACTTTTAGAATTTTAGATATGGATATTCTCTTGTTTTAATTAATGAATATAAAAACATATATAAAAGATTGACATATGTACATGATGAATTATGGTTATGCCAATGATTTTTTTCAAAAAACATTAATTTTAATTCATTGTTAATGTCAATTTACTTTTTTTTAATAATTAAGAAAGTGTTACATCGTTGTAATAATTAAAATTTAGTACTTGCAATAATTCATTTGTAGCGTGATATTTTTGGTTTTAGTGTTTTACTGCTCATGAATTCCTGAACATAGTAAGATCCGTGATGCTATGAAGAATAGCGGAAAACATGAATCACAACACAGGTAAGTGTTTTGAGTGGTTTTCGTGAGATGGAAGGCCTACTCAGTGTTGGTGAGCAGTCATAAATTTCTGAAATAGGTCAAACAGTATGGCATATCATATCTTGTCTAGAGTTTTGAAGTGAGATGTCACCCTAATGCGGGGGCATGTGCTTATGTACCCTAGTGAGAACAAAAGCTACACTTGCATCAAATTTGCTTCGCTGAGATTGCACTTGCCCAACGTGGTTGTTGTTTGTTGGGGCGTCTGTGTCTCTCCTAATTCTCAAATTTGTCCACTTACACCAACATCATAACCATACAAAGCCAACACCTTACTAATCACTGTTCAGGGCACACGACTTTGGTGAAAGTTTGTAACATTCACTTATTCATAGTTAGCTGTTCAATTGAATGATCTCATATTCCATTCCAATTGTGTCATCCAGCTGGACTGATGTACCTTTCAAGCAAAAATTTCATTGCCTGTGCTTGCAATCACATCAACCCTGTATTACTTTAGTGAAAAATATAAACCTGTCTGTGTCATCAACTAGCTTCTTAATAGACCAGTGATACACTTCATCATATATGAAACGATACTTATAGTGACATAACTGTATGGACAAATATACAAATATACTATCGTCTTTATCTACTGATCATGGTGCTCAGTAAAAAGAGAGGCATTTTCATTGTGTGTTAATCTATAGAAAATTTACTAGCTAGATTTATACATGGATTTAGAACTTAAAAGCAGCAAAATTTGGTAATATTCCAACTAAATTTCAAACTTCATACTATATGATTATGTATTTTATTGAGGTAAACAGTTTAGTGACTCCTTCGCTAAGTAGTTCCCTTACACGCATTAAAAAAAGAAGAAAAACCAAACCAAAAATAAAAAATAAAAAAATTGTGTTGACATTTATTGTAGATACTCATACAGCTTCTAGTCTTCACCAACAAAAAGGTGGAGCTGCTTGCTGATACCTACTAAGAAGTCAGAATTCGTTCTAATAGATATGTATAGATATTGATAGTTTATACTTTTGTCGAATTTTTTCCTATATAAAACCAAATTACTTGTTAATTATTATTACCACCAATCTTCATAAAGATATATGATGATTAACTGAAAAGAATTCGACGACCTTGCTAGTCAACTAGTTTAGAAATAGAATACAAGTGACACGACGTCCTAACTCCTAACTCGTTTGATTCAATGGACAAAGATCTCCATGGATTCTCATTTCTCGGCATGAGGGCTTAAGCTAGTCTCTAAGTCAGAAATCAGAGTTGATGATAGACACACAATTCCAATTGAATTAGGTACAGGTCCATCCATATAATGGTAAGGCATGCTGCCATTTGAATCCATCTGTCATATTTTGACTAATATAATCTAATTAAAAACAACGATAAAATATAGCGGTATAATGATAAAATATGACAGTAATTACACTAACACTCCTTGAAATTAGAGTTTATTAGACGTAACACTTCTTTATTTTTTTATTTTTTTTGTAAGGCCTAGGTTTCACCTTAAGTACTTAGCGAAGGGTTCGTTGAATGACCTCTTAATGATAGCATTTGGGATGGAAATTAGAGAGAAAGAAATTGAGATAAGAACATTTGTAAGAATTAAACTCCACTATTCTTCTTGGATGTCTTCGACTCTTATAAATTAAACTGCTAACATGAGACAATACAATACTTCTTTTATCTGAGAAATTTTACCCATATTTCTTATTTTATGTACAATTCTTACACACGGCAGCTGTCACTCTTCTTTGTTTAAATTATTATAGCTACATTTCCTACTTAATTTTTCAAACAAACAAGCATAGTGTGTAACAAGCGCTACCCTCAAAAGAGATCTTTGCCATTAACCCTAAAAGATATTCTAGCTGATTTATTCCATAAATAGCATAATAGTACTATTTATTCGCTAAATCTTGGATCACACAAAGATCATTAATTAGATTATAAAAAGGCGAAAGTAAAGAAATACTATTCATCTACTTGTTCCTCAATCACTAGTATATATAATAAATGGATTAAATGGGGAGATGCTATATGTAACATCTCAGAAATTTCTTGTTTTTGATTATACATACTTTTTATAATATTTGTCATTTATAAATTTTGTGAATTATTTGGGAGATTTTGATTATTTTATTATATTTTTTGATTTGTATACGCATTAAGCGGAGTTGGAAAAATAAAATATTTTTTCGAAGTCAGAAAGCTTTGGATTGTGGAAGCATACCGGGAGATCTTACTAAACTCGATGTCGGACACAGTTTACAAAATTTTCGATTTCGAGATTTTATCTGACAAATAAAATCAGGGTATGTTTTATTATCCAACGGATAATAAATGCGAGTTTTACTAACTGTAACTTTTGTACATTAGATAATAACTTTTAAAGTAAAGACATCATCCATGTCATCATTTAGATGACATCACCTGTTGACTTTTCAAAAAGGTGAAACCAAGCTTTTTAAAGAAGCTTCATCAAAGCTTGTTGGAGAATCTTCTTTTCTCTCTCCTTGGGATAGCCACATGGTCTTGAAGGGGGGAAAAGATGACCACTTTGTCATCTTTTCACTTAAGTTTCATTTCACTTTTCATCTCAAAAAGTTTCTACCTTTCTCTCTCACTTTTTCTCTTCTCTCATTTTCTTCCTTGTGGCTCACGGCCACCATTCTCCAATTCCCTCTTCTATTTTGTTTGCTCCAATCAATCATACTTCTAGAATCTACACACCCTTTAGATGATTTTCTATGTTGTGATCATCATCAACTTCTCTCATCTTCATCATTTTCTTTCAAGCCCTAACTTGAAGCTCTTAATGTAAGATTCTTGATTTTTATTTTTCTCTCCTCTCATTTTTCTCTACACCTCACGACGAAGACCATTTTGGAGGGCCATCCTACACTTAGTTCACCACTTGTTCATCTTTCCATCTAAGCAACCAAAAGCCAAACACAAAACCCTCACCTTTCTTCCATTGAAGCTCATGACCAAGGCCAAGAAATACACCATCCAAGCCTCCATAATTCAAGCCAACCCCACTTCTTGAATCCAAACATTATTTCAAGACACTTTGTGGTTGAGACCAACGTCTAGTTCCATCATCTTCTATCTTTATTCAAGCTTAAAGTTTGAAGGCTTTTAATATGAAGTTTTTGATCTTCACTCATTTCTTTCTTTTTTTAGATTCTAAATCACCGTCTTGATCTATGATCATTTTAGTAAGCCTTAGGTTTAATATTTGTATGTTTGTTGTCTTAAGGGTTTGTTGGTGGTGGTGGACGAAAGTCATCAAGGAAACGTCAAGGAGCTTTCTTTTATCTTCTCTTAAGGTAAGAGGGAGGTTAACCTCATTAACCACTTATGTTGGTGAGGAATGAATTCATTTGTAGGTGATAAATCCATGTGATGATTTATTCACCATGATTGTATGACTTTGTGATTTTTGGTTATATACTTTATGTGATTTTATTACTCCGATATTATGTATAAACTTATTATAGTATGATTGTGATGCTCAAAAATCATGTTGTATGCTTTAAATTATGCTAGAAAGGAGAAGTACTTTGGTCCCAATAACCATTGTAGCTCACGGCCATGATGTGGAGAATAGAGTGTTCAAGGCTAAAATATTTTATTGATTTTTGGCCATGGTATTTGATAATTGGATGAAGGAGTGAATTGGAGACCTAAAATATTTAATAATAGGATGGAAGAGTAATTATGATAGAAAAGATTTTATTTAGAATTTGAATAATGAAAGTTTTAAAAAGAATATTAGAAAATATTACTTAGATGATTTGGGGGGCTAATTAGGATCAAATGATTTATAAGTAAAAAGAGAAGATAATCACAATGTTATGATTTGAGGAATAATGACTTTTAGCTATATCAATGGAAATAGTTTTGGGGATAGTTAGAATAATGAAAATGATTTATTAGTGGTGAGTCTAGTTGGTTTAATGATAAGGAAATTTAATTAGGGATTTATAATATAAGAATGGAAAGGAATAAATTTTTTCTATTAAGCAAAAAAAGTGATTTTCGGTTGTGGTATTGAGGGATAGGATTGAGAATTTAGTTTGAAACTTAAAGTATTTCATTTGAGAGGATTTTAATGAAGAAGATAGAAAAAGTTTCGGTAAATTAAAATAATGTAAGTTTTAGAAAGAATATTAGCAAATGATATTTTTTAGGAGTTTTAATAATGAAAACTTGAGGCATTTAGGGTTAGGGAATGAAAAGAATTTATAAAATCAAGATGATGAAAGATGATTTCTTTTCTGAATTATGCGATAAAGATACCTTATAACTGAAAATAACAGTAAGGTTGTTGTGGGACCGACGCACTGGGCCCGAGTGAATCTGTGATATTATGTAATTGTATGAGTGGTTATATAATATTATTGATACTAATGGTATTAGACAATTGTATGGACGGTTGCTTTAATATTATTGGGAACAGTCCAACGGTGGTTTGATTTCATTGATCATGCATTTGAGCATTATACAGTCGGTGACTGTTATGGCTTTTGTTGCCTAGGAGTGAATGAGAATTTAGATAGTGTGATCCATGAGGGATCTCAGGAGGCGTCAGGGCGAGGTGATTTACTTAATAATCTGTTATCACATTATATACCTCTAGCCGTGAAGAACTGTTGCAACGCACTGACGAGGACCTGACAAACACTATTCTTTTCGTGGTTCAGCATAGACTGTCATTGAGGGTTGCAGATCTTCTAGAATGTTCATCCCTGAATTTGAGTTTAGCTCCATGGAGTAGGAACTGATTCATTAAGCATACACATGGTCAGTACACATATTGTTGTGGCATGGTCAAGGCACATGTTGTCGTAGTATGGTCAAAATACATATTATGGTGGCATAGTCATTGTGCATACATTGTGGATATATGTTGTTGTAGTACTGCTAATGCTTATATCATTGTGAGATATGTTTACTGCAGATATTTATGAATTAATAACGTGAATATACTTACGATTTCTGTATGTATGGAATGACTTCGTTATTCGTATTATTTCTCTGCTACCATAATGGTATTTGATGTAGGGGATCTCACCTCTTTTATTGTATTATTCTGTATATTTCTGTTTTATTCTTATGTCTGTAAAGACCGCGATGGCAGCAAGGTAAGATCCGCGAGGTTTCACAAGGTTACAGTTTCATGGGTGTGATAACTATATAAAATGTAGTTATTGGTGCCCTATCTCTGTGCTAGAAAGAATACCTAGTCCTTGTTTACAATGCATATTTGAAAGGTTTATGGCTTATATTTGACAAATTATGATTTGGATATCCTTCTATGTGTTTTTGTGCAAACTGTGCGTAAATGATATGTGATTAAGTGAATTTGTATTTGGTACTTTCTCTATTATAAGAAGGGCTCCAAACAAGTTGAAATGAGGAGCATTTGAGCTAAAAGTGGAAGAGAAAGCCAAATATGCATCTCAACAGGCAACGCCACAACATGGGCATGTTAGCGCCACGACGTGGTGCATCCCCTGTATCAGTACAAAATACCTGAGGCCAAGGCTCCACGACATGAAGTGTGAAAGCCTCAGGCGTTGGTGACCTAATACTAGAGCGCGCCGCGATGTGGCATGACGTGCGCCGCAATGTCCCCTATTTTTCTGTGCTTATAAATAAGATTTTATTAGATTTTAGGGTTATGTTTTACTTAGTTTAGAGAAGCTGCGGCCAAGACTTCATGGTTGGAGGCTGAGGAGGCTAAGGGAGTGAAGGATGGAGATCATCTTCCTAAGGAAAGATGATTCAAGCATGAATAATCATATTTAAAGAGTTTCCTCATTCTCCTTTCTCTTTTTTTTCTCTTCCTTATCATTTGGGCATAGTTTTTGAGTTGTATTTTGTGTTCAATGATTAGCTAAGCTGTATTTAGAGATTACTTTGAATCCTTTCTATGATTAATGATGATTTTGTAATCTTTTCAGTATATATTGATGTTTAGTTATTTTCAATCATATGGTTCTTAATATTTTTGAAGCTTTGATCAGCTTTTGATTGATTTGTTAAAGTCTGATGAACCTAGACATAGGAATTTGGATTTTAAATCTAATGTATGGTTGATGCATGTTCGATGAGTTCAATTAGCTTGGATAAGTTGATTCGCTAACTGGATAGAAATATACCTTTTAGCCCTGTATAGCGAGTAATTGAGAATAGATCATTCATGAATGGAGTTTGTACTAGTTCTCATGGAAACATAGTAGATTAGGTAAATGAAACTATAATTGATTGACCTAGATATAGACTTTTAACTAAATCAGATTCTCAAGCTAACTTAATAATTCATTAATGTTGCTTATAAAGATTGCATGTCATTAGTATGAAATAGGAGGTGAAGAAGGATTCCCTAGATCTCTAAACCATTATCTTTATTGCTTTGTAGTTTAGGTTTAATTTATTTGTATTTCCTTATTTTTATGTTCTTGAATAGAATTGATTAAGCTATTAGTTGTTACTTAGTTATAAAAGCCTTTATCCTCGTGGGAACGATCTCTTACTCTGTATCTGTATTACTTGAATGACCCGTGCACTTGTGGTACAAATGGTCTAACAAGTTTTTGGTCAAAAAAATAAGTTTTTATCTTTTGAAAGGACCAAGAATTTGTTATCAAGTTTTTGGCACCGTTGTCGGGGATATGGTTTAATTCTATATGACTAATATCAACAATGAGTTTGGTTAGTTCTAATTTAAGTTGTATATAATCTATTTTAATTTAAGTTTCTTTATGTTCTAGTTTTAGTTTCAATAAAGAAGCCAGATGATCCTAATCATACGAGACCTTTGAGGGAATTCGTGACTCCTCAAAAGGATAACCTTCGAATCAAGTTCTAGAAGACTACTCATCTGCATAAACCTATTTTGCTACAAAGTCCTGTCAGGACTATAAACTAGGCCCTTCTTGGGAGGAACCCCAAGTTTATGTTAAATTCTTATCTTTACTTTTTGCATAAAAAGGTAGTAAGTTGGATTATGTAATTATATTGGTATGTTGTTTTTGTTAGTATGTTAATAGGTAATATGTGTTAATATGTTAATTTGGTATTTTATAGCTTTTGTTAGTTCTTATGTCTTAATTATGTTAGCTTTGGTTTGGTTAAGTTTTAAGTATTGTTTATGTTAATATTTATATAGGTTAGAATGTTAATATGTTAGTTTAATGCTTTTAGTTAGTTTTATGTTTTAAGTATGTTTTAGGTATTAAATATGTTAATATGTTGATTTTGTGTTATATTATATTTGTGTTATGTTTTTAGTAATTTAGCTTTTTAGACAAGTTTTGCAAGTGCTGGAGACCCATTTGAACCAATTCCAACAACAAAACTGTGTTTGCTGCTAAATTTTACTGTCTGATCTCTCACGCCGCGGCGCTAAACATGCCACGCTGCGGTGCCTGTGAGATTTTACTGTAGAATTCTACAGACGAGCTATAGCGTCGCGACGTTGGCAGTTTAATGCCGTAGCGTTGTGCTCTGTTTTGTATATATTTGTTTTATTTTATTTTATGTTATTTTATATTTTAATATGCTCAGATTAACAGTATGCTTAATTTGAAAGTTTAGGTACCTAAGGTGCCAATGAAAGTGAGAACTTTGTCTCACTTTGATTTGGGAGAGTATCATTATGTGCTTTGATTATAATGATCTATTTGAATGCATGTGATGATGTTTTCTTGATGCAGTTGTGATAGCTATAATGTTTTCATGATTTTCTATTTCTTTGGCTAATGGGTTTTACAAAAGAAGTTTCAATTTTTAATATTATGCAAATGATGTGATGCATGCTTGATGGAAAAGTTAGATTTATTTGAATGCATGATATGCTGCAAAGATGCTGGTGTTGTTATGGTTGTCCATTGGTGTGGAAAGGTTGCTATTTGCCCCCTTTTTTAGTGAAACCTTATGCAATCTTGAAGTATGTGAAACAGTTTAGTTGCTTTTGATGCATGATTTACATTCCACTTAGATGTAAGTGTAACTTTGAAAATGATGAGAATGCATGTCTAGAGAATGTTTATGGATGTACATGTAGAGTTTTGATTATTCTAGAAATTGTTTTTGAACTCTCTTGAGGTGAAATCCTAGGTTATGCATGATTGAGGAAATGATTAGGGCATTGTTTGGACCGATTGAGCCTTTTCAAGCTTACCCTGAATGATTTTATCATAGGTCCCCTTTTGAAGCCTTATATTGTTTGACCATATTTGTTTTTCACCACCATTGTATTCGTTAATCTGTTAACAGTTTTAATGCATGTGAAAGCATTACATTTTCTTCCTACCCTTATTGTTTGTTGTGTACATGATGTTTTATTTCTTGAAGTGAGTCTATTGATTAGGGGTGTTAATGAATATTCAATACAAAATGAGCCTAAAGGAACCAGATGCAGTCAAAAGAAAGAAAAAAAAAAGCATTGCTTTGCAAAAATAGAAAAAGAAATAGAAAAAAAAAGAAGAAAAAGAAAAGTAATTGCTTAAGAAAAGTCAAGTGTAAAAAGCATTGAAACTGCTAGTAGAAAAATAGGTGAGAATTTTGGCCAACAGTTATGAGAAATCGTTTGGATCTAGCTTCAAGTGTAGAGAACCAGAGGAATGTCGACTTTTTAAGGGTGGTCGGAAAAGCTCTACATTTAATCCGATCTATCCCATCGCTTAGAAGTATAATAGAATTAAACTTAGTCAGATGCTCCTGAGGGTTAGTCATTTCGTCATAGAGTTCCATGGTTGGAAAGCAGAATCCTTCTGGAAGTGAGACTGTCATGATAAATTCCGAAAACAGGTGGTCTACAACTGGTGAAGAATGATTAACTTGTCACTGTGCATTTCTGGCCAGAGTATCTTGAACCAAATTTTGGGTGTTTTGACAACTACTTTCAGCCTCATTTTCTAGTTTTGCATGTTGAGTTTCCTTATTGGCCATCTGATCAAATTTGGCCTGAATGCCACAAATGGTATACATTAGGGTTTCAATATTGTTCAGTTGGGAATTTTCTTGGTTTGCTACTTCATTGTTGATGTTGCTCCTGGTGGTGACCATGGTTGATCAAATAGGTGGTTTCTAAGTTGGTTGTGGGGTAGGTTGGATGCTGGGTGATTACGGTCCAAAGGTAAAATCTGACCAAATCACATATATAACACAATACACAAATTTATTCATCAAAGGATGAAATTAAAAAGTAGTGTATTATCATTTATCTGGAGCTTTATAACTAATATTATTATCAATCGAATAAACAAATAGGTGATCAAATTTCGAAGTCGATAAACTTACGGCCAAATTTATAGGGGATTTATGTTTCATGTCACAATTGAGTCTTCTATATATATATATATTCATCTGAATGTAATGGTACTCTGTATCGCGTCAGCTATGACTGAACATCGCATTAGTGAAGAAGTTAAAGGCAAGTTGCCACTAGAATATTGCAGTCCACGCGTCTTGCTCTTAACATTCAACCTGTCATGACAAACCTCCCATGTCTCCTCCGTATGGCTGAACAAATTAGCTCAGTTCTCTCTTCCATTTGGTCAAAGTTTGGGCCCTAGGGAGTAGAATATGAGGCTTGTTTTGGTGTATACGGCATTATTTTGGTTGTGTAGCTGGGACACAATTATGCCCTCTTTGGTCGTCATTCGTCACACACAGATTGTAAGAAGGATCCTTTGACATGCCTATGCCTAATTATTTATATTATTCTTTAGAGTTGAACCTAATATATAATTATATTATATATGTTTGTTTTAGTCATAACTATAAATTATATAATGGATCGACCCCTTCCTTAAATTCTTTTTCATTGCTGATTAAGATAGAAATTGGGTGTTTCACTGCTAAAGAGATAATGACCATGTGAAAATACATGCGAAAGGAAGAATTTTACTTGACAAGAAGTTTGTGACACAAACTGGGCAAGTCTTAATTTACTGTGACGCAAGTAGCTAATTGTGGCAAGTTTGTGTGAGGTCTGACATCAAGTCACATGAACTCCACTTCGATATATATATACCTATTGGTTTTGGCACTTGAATGGCAGCAAATTATAGGATATTATTGTGGGCTTATGAGGCGTAAACATTACTAATTGAGTTAAGTTGAATATTCGTATTTACTAATCATTTTTTTTTGAAAAACTAATAATTTTTTTTAAATGTGATCAGGCCCAACAATTTCCATTCACTTTAAAACTTAGTACTGTCTCTTTGGTATGATAATACAAAAAGTTCGTCAAAATAACATATCTTCCATTTGAGGCTTTCAAATCGAATTATTTGGCCAAATAAAAATCGAATTTTTTTGATGGTGTGTTTTCCTTTGTACTAGTTTAGCTTTGATTTCATTGTAAGAATGTACGAAAGTCGAAGGTGATAGGGTCTTGGCATGGCAAATGACAATACAATTAATTCGTGATTAATTAATTTCAAGGCACTTATATATATTAATATATATAGTTAGAATCGTCTTCGATGGAAGTGGAAAGCTCTCAGAGTTTTGTCTTTGTGGCGATGGCAACAGATAAACCACCGGACGATGGTGGTGAAGCCACTTCTTCAAAGCAACAAAGACCATCTTTCAGGGACATGGTCTTAGGAAAAAAAGAGGCTCCAGCACCAGGGAAAAAAGTTGATTTGTTTAAGGAGAATCTGGATAAAATAGAATATGCTGATGGTAATCCTCTAAGACCTATGGTTCATCTTGCTCCCTTAGTTCTAGAGGGTTTGAATGCCCCTTGGCAGGACGCCTTGGTTGTGAAATTACTGGATAAAAGTATTGGGTACTTCACAATAAAGGAGAGACTCCAGAAGATTTGAAAACCTGTTACAGAGTTTGAGATTATGGATATTGGTAATGGATTTTTCATGGTCAAATTTGATGATGATGTGGATCGGAGTAAGGTTATGGATGAAGGTCCGTGGATGATCTTTGATCATTATTTGATGGTACAGTGTTGGACACCTGAATTCATTTCGCCAACAGCAAAGATTGACAAAACTATAGTTTGGATTCGTTTTCCTAGGCTAAATGTCTATTATTATGATGAAAGTATATTACTCGCCATTGCTGCGGCGGTGGGTAATCCGATAAAGGTTGATAGGAGTACACTGGATGTGCGTCGTGGAAGATTTGCTCGTATTTGTGTTGAAGTTGATTTGAACAAACCAGTTGTTGGCAAAGTTTGGTTTCAAAATTTTTGGTACCAAGTAGAACATGAAGGATTTCATAGAATATGTGCCAAGTGTGGTTGTTATGGCCATCTTGCGAGAGAGTGCAAGAAGGAGGTCTCTGCGCCAAAATAGTCGCCTGTGCAGCAGAATCCGGTGGTGGTTCAACCAGTTGTGGAGGCATCGTCCAATTCCAATGGTCAAGTTGCACCTGCTAATTCCAATGCTCAGGAAATGAATGATAATAATATCCCGGATATGGGGGATGTAACCGCTAAGTTAAGTGCTATTAATATGGAGGAGCCGTTACATGGTGATTGGCTCATGGTTAAGAAGAAAAATCGTAAATCCCAAGGATCTAATAAAGCTTATAATGGCAAAGATTCAATTGATAAAGGGGCAACTAATAAAAAGGGGAAGCAATCAAAATCCCATGCACCTAGGGATTCTACGAAATCCCATGCAAATATCCCTACAAAGAATATTAAAGCGCAGGGCCCACTTGATGCACAAAAATCACGTCCAACCCTTTTTGCCAACGTGAAAGGAAAGAGGCAGAGACAAGATGCTGACTCATCTGCATGGCTTGCTGCCCCTATTAGCCATACTATCGTTAGGCGTTCTAAAATGGGTGGTATTATTGTTAATCATTCTCAGCCCATTTCTCGCAAGGCTGAAACGAAAAATAAGGGACAAATTTATGATCTTGGCAATAGAACTAAGTCTGCGTTTTGGATGAAGCCTATCTCTGACCGGTTTCAATTGTTGCATGATGACAATGAAGACGTCCACCCTCATTTAGGAGCTTCGTCGAACCATTCAGATGATGCTCAAGAAATGGTTCCAGAAACCCAGCTTCAACAAGTGTCTACTCCAACGTAGAACTTTGGGGTCTATGTTCCACTTCTTTTCAAAGTTTTTTTTATGGATCTTTTCCAAAACTTCTCTATGTTAGCGTGGAACACCAGAGGCGCCTTTAACAGGAATGCTAGGCGTCATGTGAGAGATTTGATCAAGCTCCATCATCCCTCCATCTTCTGTGTTTTTGAAACTCATGGTTTATTCACAAAAGTGGAGAAATTTTGGCTCTCGTTGGGTTATAAAATTGCTTTTCTTCAAGAAGCTATTGGCCACTCTGGTGGCATTTGGATTCTTTCTTGCTCTACTGATACTGATATCTCGTTGGTTGACACCATGAGTCAAGAAATCTCCTTCTCTGTTAGGCGCAAGAATGTTATTTGGTTTTGTACTGCTATTTATGCATCCCCCATTTATTCTTTTCGGTGCAATCTTTGGAATCATCTCAGGAATATCAGAAGCAATATCAGGGGTCCTTGGCTTCTTCTTGGAGATTTTAATGAAATTCTTTATTCTTCAAAAGTCTCAGGAGGTAATTTTAGTCATGCCCGTTCCACTATTTTTGCTCAGTTGCTTTCAAGTTGTGATTTATTAGATATTCATTCCATTGGTGGTTTATTTACATGGCGTAAAAATGTTCAACATGGAGGCCATGTGAGAAAAAAGCTAGACAGGTGCGTTGCGGATGTGGATTGGCAATTACTTTTTCCTCATGCGTTGGTGGAAGTTTTGCCACATCATGGTTCTGACCATAATCCATTTTTATTGAGTTGTATGAAATCCAAGAGTACTAGAGCTAAACTATTTCACTTTCAAGCTGCTTGGATGTCTCATCTGGAGTATGAAAATTTGGTTTGTAATACTTGGAATTATTCTCAAGGTGATGCTGTGATGAAGCTGGATAAAATCAAGGATGAATCTATTTCTTTTAATAGAGACATTTTTGGAAATATTTTCAGAAGGAAAAGACATCTTGAGGGTCGCATAAAGGGTGTACATCGACAACTAGATACCTTCATCACTTCTGATCACATTAAATTGGAAAGGGACCTTCAACAACAGTATAATGATGTTTTGGCTCAGGAAGAGCTCCTGTGGTTTCAAAAATCCAGGGAGAATTGGGTTAGATTTGGAAATAGAAATACAAAATTTTTTCATACTCAAACAGTTATTCGCAGGAGGAGGAACAAAATTACAAGGTTAGATATCAATGGTATTTGGTGCTATGATGAAGCTATTTTGAAGAGAGAGGCTTTTCTTTTCTTTAAGAAGCTTTTCCAATCTAATGACATTTGCAACCCTTGTAGTCTGAAGCTTAATAATATTCCTCATATTAGTAGTAATCTTCAGAATATTTTAATCCAACCGATTTCTATGCAGGAGGTTAAGGATGTTGTCTTTAGTATGTCCCCCTACAAAGCCCCTAGTCCGGATGGTTTTCAACCGGTGTTTTTCAGGAATTATTGGCATATAGTGGTCAATGATGTTTAGAATTTAATTGCGCATAATCGAGTTCTATTGATTATCGGTTATCTGAAGCTTTGATTGTTTCGATTCCAAAAGTTGATGCTCCAACCAATTTTAAAGATTTTAGACCAATTAGTCTTTGCAGTGTTTTGCTAAAGATTATCTCTAAAGTTCTTGTCATACGCATCAGACCATTTTTGGATGATATTGTTGGTCCTCTTCAAAGCAATTTCATTCCCAATAGAGGTATTGCGGATAATGCTCTGATTGCTCAAGAAATTGTTCATCATATGCATAAAAAAAGGGTAAGACTGGCTTTCTCATGTTTAAAATCGATTTTGAGAAAGCATATGATAGAGTGGATTAGAATTGTCTGAGGCTTACTTTAAATGAGTTTGGTTTCCCTCATCATACTATCAATCTGATCATGAACTGTCTTTGAAATGGAATAATGAAAAGTTGGAAAGTTTTGCTCCTTCTAGAGGCTTGAGGCAGGGAGATCCTATGTCACTGTATCTGTTTGTTTTGTGCATAGAAAAATTGGCCATCTTGATCCAGGAAAAAATTAATGGGAAAAAGTGGCTTCCGGTTAAAGTTTCGAAGAATGGGCCTACCATTTCTCATTTGTTCTTTGCAGATGATTGTTTGCTTTTCACTAAAGCAAAATCCTCACAAGTAAGATTAGTGCATGAAGTGCTTCATTCTTTTTGTATTGCTTCGGGTATGAAAGTTAACATTCAGAAGTCAAGATTCTTTCCTTCCAGAAACATTTCTCGATCCAAAGTACAAAAATATGAAGGTATGATTGATTTCCAGCATACTTATAATATTGGTAGATACCTTGGTTTTCCCTTACTTTTGGGTAGAGTCTCCAAATCACATTTCTCCTTTATCTTGGATAAAATAAATGGTAAACTAACTGGTTGGAAAGGAAAGTTATTGAACAGGGCAGGCAGGGTGACACTTGCTAAATCAGTCCTTGGTTCCATGCCTATTTATTCTATGCAGAATCTTTGGTTACCTGAGGGAATTTGTAATAATATTGATTCTTGCATAAAACAATTTATTTGGAATGGTAAATCTAGTCATTGGGTCAAATGGAGCAAGGTTTCTAAACCTCTTCACAGGGGCGACCTTGGTATTCATCGGGCTAGATTATCTAATATCTCCTTGTTGGGTAAGCATGTGTGGGAAATTATTCACCAACCATACAAGCTTTGGGTACAATTGTTGTCTGCTAAATATCTTAATAACTCTCATATTTTGAATGGCCACACTTGGAAGGGAGCCTCTTACACTTGGAACTCAATAACTAAAGTAGCAGAGAGCCTTAAGATGAGTTTCAATACTAGAGTAGGCAAAGGAGATGTTTCTATTTGGTATGACAAGTGGCTGGATAAAGGCATGATTTGTGAGAGAATTCCTTATGTTAATATCCAATATACTCATCTAAAGATTAAGGATATTTTCTTTAATGGCATTTGGCACTTTGATCTCTTGGCAACTCAAATTCCCAATGATTTAAAATTGAAAATGTAATGTGTCTTCATTGTTGATAGCGCCACTGATATGCTGATTTGGGGGGCTTCTAATTCAGGTGTTTACTCTGCAAAAAAGTGGTTATCATTGGTTAGTCAAAGAGGATATACAGGACATGGATTTTGTGGAGCACTGGGCGTGGATTTGGAAACAAAAACTCCCAGCTAATCTCCATCACTTCTCTTGGCAATTTATGCACAATAGCTTACCTACCAATGTTATTCGTGTGGCTCATCACATATCCTCTGACCCTTCTTGCCTTAGGTGTGGTAATGCGTCTGAAACATTAATACACACTCTAAGGGATTGTTATCGTGTGGAGAACATTTGGAGGCTTCTGAGCTTTTTGCAACAATTGTTTTTTGACTCTATGGATCCTTTGCTTTGGTTTAAACATCATGCTAATGAACCAAATGGGTGCCTTTTTGTTATTATTTGCTGGTACATATAGAGGTCACACGATGAGGCAATTTTTTCAGATAAGAATTGGGATGATTGGTATATTTTGAGCAATATTCGAATCATGGTGGATTATACTTCCAAAGTTTTTGGACATGCAAACAATAAAAAAGATCCTAGACTTGTTGCTTGGCATCCTCCTGGTGATCTTTTTGTGAAGCTGAATGTTGATGGCAACTCCTTTGGTAATCCTGGTAGGTCAGGATATGGATGAATTATTAGAAATAATCATGGTGAATGGCTTGCTGGATTTTTTGGTTTTTGTGGGATTACAACAAACCTTAAAGCTGAATTATTGGCTATTATTTATGGGCTTAAATTGGCTTGGAACCATGGTCACAGAAAGGTCATTTGTGAATCTGATTCTCAAGTTGCTTTGTCTTTTATTAGAGAAGGTGTACTTCAAGTCCATCCTTATGCTCCAATTATTGACTATATTCGTAACTTCAAAGAGCTCCCTTGGAATATTATTTTTCAACATACATTAAGGGAAGGTAATTCTTGTACTGATTGGCTTGCCAAACATGGAGCAAGCATGGATGATGGGTTTACGATTTGGAACTCTTGTCCTCCTCAGCTGTCTTCTAGTCTTCTAGCTGATGCCATGGGTACTCTACTTGTTAGACAGTAGTTTGTCACTGTTATTGTAGTTTGTTCTTTTCTTATGATAAAAAAAATATATTAATATATAGAGAGAGGGAAACATATTTAAGAGGAAAATTTTTATTGTCAAATAATGAAGTAAATTTTGATTATATAATTATATATAGATAGTTAAATTAAAAATTATTTAAAGATTATGTGATAATTTTAAAATATAAGATATATTTATATTCTAATTTTGATTATTTATGTAAAATTTAATAGTTAAATTTTTTTTTTTAATATTTTATAATAAACACTTCTATTATCAAATACTCTCTCTATATATATATACTTTAAATTTAATTCTTCATAAAATAAATAAAGTAACAAACATAAAAGAAAAGGAAACAGACAATAATTAATCAGAGACCCCAAATCTTGACATAGTGCACATACAACTAAGAGGCCTTGTGAGCCCGAATAGATCATGCTCTTCTTTTACGCGTAAGTCTTCGACTTCAAGCCTGTCTGCTCCCCAAAAATTCCAAGGGACCATGACTTCAATTTTGTTGTACATACATTGCCTGGCTGAGCCTTCCCCAATCTTTTTTAGAGATGAGTATCAGCAGCATCATAATTTTACACAAAAATAAAAATAAAAAATACTTTTAACGACCAAATTAATCCTCGAAATAATGATTGGCTGGCATATATATGTTATTGTTTTTATTTTATTTACTCATTATATCTTCTTTTTTTTTTTTTCATTTTGGCAGTTATTATGTATTAAAAAAACAGAAGTGTTGTTGCGCCTAGGTTGCTAGTTCCTGCTAGTGCCATAATGCCCGTTTGGATTGGGTCCAACCCTGGAGGGAATAAAGGATTTAAAAAGTTTATAAGGCACATGATAATGACAAGTATATAAATATTTTATTTTGAGATTCCTTTCGGTGAAGCTATTTTAAGAAAATCTTATTATTCTTTAAGTATAGAGTTGTTCTTGGACCAGGTATGAGCTCATAAGATTGGAGTAACTCGACTTGTCAGACTGACTCTTTGACATGCTATGCACAAGAAGTAACTCGTTCATTGAGCCTATTCTCCCGACAAGAAAAAAGAGACATCATTCCATTAGAATGGAAGGGACAAATTATACAGAATAACAATTTTCTGCACTACCAAGAGACAATGAATAATACTCATTGAAATGCTCAGATCTCCCATTTACATGCTCACATGTCTATGTAAGAGTTAAACAAGAGGACAAAGTTATGCACTAATATCTTTACACACTATTCTCTTTGTATAGCTACTGACTTGAACGTCAGAGTATCTTTTACAGGTATTCATTTCCCTCGTTCCACGATTGCGATACTTTGCCTTGGAGGAACCTAGTGCATTCTATCTTCTCAGATAATTCTCAAAACTCAATTCTGAATAATAATAATTTTAATATGGCAGTATATAATCAATGGGTTACTATTTTTTGCATTGCTTGAAATACTTATGGTTGTATTGTGTCTACACATATTTATCTTCTCTAATTGGGAAAAACTATTTATTATTTTAGTTATAAAAAAGATAAGAGTATAGCCTGTAAAAAAATAATAATAATAAGAGTATAGGAACTTTAGTGTATAAACGTTGAGATTATTTCTCAAACCAACAACTTCTTTTTTTGGCTAAAAGGCTTTTTTTATTGTTTATGGTATGTTTGAATAATTCTTCAATTTTTATACGAAATGTAATGTATTATAACAATTTTTTTATAAGTTTCAAGTTTATTTTAAAAATTTTGAGATATAAATATTATTTTGTCATCAATTAAATATTTTTTATTCATTCTATAATTCTTTAATAATTTAATATATAAAAATAAATTTTTTATATCATTCAAATAAAATAAATTATTTTAAAATTATTTTTTAACTAATATATCTAAACTTATTTTATTATAATTAATTATATAATAATTAATTATTAAAATAATTAATATTTTTACAACTCAACCAAACACACCTTAAGCGAGAAACGTATTTTTATAATGTATGTGGAATGAAGAGCACTCAAATGTGTTGAGTGTAATTCGTGAAACGTACCACATCACATACTCGCATCATTATTCGTTGGTAATAGATGGTTAATGTTTAGGCCAATCAAGCATATTTAAATCCAGGGATATCATCATTTAATAACCACCAATTTATGTCATGTCCTTCTTGATAGTAAAGTAATTAAATTTTGCCCTAATGAGATCCAAAGTCATTTTGCATAATCCATCCATCCATATATGTCACGGTGTACAGATAGCTATGCTAATCAAACTAATTTTGGTGAGTTCCACATGACACGGTTTCGACTAATTTTCCTGAGAATGAGTCATGATTATGAAAGCATCTCCAAAAGCCAAAGCAATGAGTAGTAATCTAGAAAAGTAACATCCAATGATGAGCTAAGAGAAAATTGTAAATAATAAAAATTAGATTATTTTTTTAAAAATAACTTAATTCACTTTTACTGCTCCTCTTTTGATGCGTCATTCTTTAATTCTCTTTTTTCTTAAACAAATTTTTAAATCTAAATTCTCCTTTAATTTAACTATGGATACCTTTAATTTTAGTTTTAAGTACTTTCTATTCTAATATATAATTTTTTAAATTAAATTAATTTTTGAAATTAAAACTTTTTAAATTTTAAACATTTTTTCTGTTTATTTATATTTTTAATTCTAAGTAAATTTAAAAAATATATGCAATACTACGGATTCTCACTAGTCAACAAATAGACAAGAAATAAGAAGCTTTAGATGCCATATAATTTGTTCAAGGTAACATCTTTCTTTTTTCCTCTAAAAATATATGAATAAAAAAAGAGTGAGATCTGCCACCTTTGTAGCAGACCCCACAGACTTATTACACCTTCCTTCCCCAGCTGACAGATCAACACTTCCTCCCTTTCTTGCTTGTGCTTTCTATTTCCTTCACATTTAACTCCTTCTATACCAGATTTATATGCCTATAATTCTACACCAACACATGCACTGGCACTTCGATGCAGTGCACCATCGTCCTCATCCATGGACAGTTGGACATGGGACCACACCAATAATTAACAACATTTAACCCAAAAAAAAAAATTTAACAAAAGCAAAACAAGAAAAATGAGAAAAATTACAAAAGAAAATGGAAAGAGCCATGTGACGATGTAGCAATCAAGCAGAATCCTCGGGCTGCTCATGGTTAACGTGATTTTCTTTTTTTACCCTTGACTGAATCCCGTAATAACCAACGTACCACTTCACGAACTTCCTCAACCCGGTGGCCAGATCCGTGGTGGGTTTGTATCCGAAGTCCCTATAAGCCAAGCTGACATTAGCATGCGTGTACGGAACGTCACCGTTTCGTGGCATCTTGATCACGTGCTTCTTCGCCTTCGTGTTCAGCAACCCTTCCAATATGGCCACAAGCTTTCCCACTGGCACCGGCGACGTGTTCCCAAGATTGTAAATCCTCAACTGAGCTGGACCACGCTTCTTTCCACCGCTTCCGGTGCTCTTCTCCGCCGTGTCCAACGCCCCCAGACACCCCTTCACGACATCATCTATGTAAGTGAAGTCACGCGCCACCTCCTTTCCATCCTGTTAAAAAACATGGTAAAAAAGAGATAAATTAAAGAAGTTACAAATTAAAATTTTATTATATAATAAAAATGTATACATGTGTGATTGAAATTTCGATGATAAGTACGAGTTGTCATATATATATATTTATTAAATATGGATTTTATAATAAATATTTAAGAATAATAAAACATTAAACAACTCAATATATGATATAATATATTATAAAAATAAGTATCATAACATTTTCTCGTGTGACTTAGAAGGAACATGGAAGTATAACCAATTAGTTTCAACTAGTAACTAATTATTGATTAAACAAATTAATTCAACTAATCTCAGTAAGTAACTCAACTATACCTGGGTTTGGTAGACATCAATGGTCTTCCCCTGAAGGATGTCCTTGGTGAAGAAGAAGTAGGCCATGTCAGGTCTCCCCCATGGGCCGTACACGGTGAAGAACCGCAACCCAGTGAGAGCAAGACCGTAAATATGGTTGTAGGTGTGGGCAATTTCCTCGCCGGCTTTTTTAGTGGCGGCGTAGAGGCTTGCCGGCTGGTCGGTACGGTGGAGCTCCGAGAAAGGATTCTCAGTGTTAAGGCCGTAAACGGAGCTAGAAGAGGCCCACACGATGGAGGGTTGAGGGTTCGCAGATTTCGCAACTTCTAGAAGGTTCACGAAGCCCGCGATGTTAGAACTGACGTAAGATTGCGGGTTTTGCATGGCGTAGCGAACCCCGGCTTGAGCTGCTAGGTGGAGGATGTGAGTAAACGGCACCACATCGAAGAGTTTTGAGAGTAACGGCTTGTCGTTTAGGTCACCTTCGACTACGAAGATTTGGTGTTTTGACAGGAGTGCTTGTCGTGCGCGCTTCAACGACGGGTCGTAGTAGGAGTTGAAGTTGTCGAGACCGAGGACGCCGTCGCCGCGTTTTTTAAGGGCGAGGGAGCAGTGGGCTCCGACGAAGCCAGCAGCGCCGGTGACGAGTACGGACATGCCGTTGGGGCGGTGGGGGGTGGAGGAGTGGCTGACTTGCTTCTCCCAGGTGGCGCCACCACCGAAGGCGGAGGAGAGGAAGTTGGTGCGGGTGTGGAGGTGGAGGTGGTGGTTATTGGGGTTGTCGGAGGAGAGGGGAGGGTAGTTGAAAGTGAAGAGGAAAACGAGGACGAGGGCTACGAGGAGAGTGGCACGGAACAGGAGCTTGGAGGATGCGTTAAGGAGTTTGGTGCTGTTCACTCTTCGGATGTAGCTGTTGTAACGTTCCAGCTTTATGGTCTTGCTCGTGTCTGGTGGAGAAGCCATTCAGAAATATTTGATCTGATCTCGATTGATAGATAGATTAGATGTCAATATTGTTATTGCTATTGCTATTGGTGTGTGTTTTGAAGAGAACTACACAACAACAGCCAAAAGGGTTCAATTGATCAATTGTGAGAGCTGATTTGAAGTTGAGCCCTGAAGTTTGAAGGGTGTGAAAAGATTAATATAGAGGGGAGGGAGAGAAGGGAAGAGAAAGAGATAGATGAGTTGGTGTTGGTTGGAGACCACCTTCTTTTTCTTCTTAACTCGTCTCACTATCACATTTATGGAAAGTGCTAGTATATGTATGTAAATAATGTAATGTAATTGCCCGCATTAATAACAATATTGCATAATATACCAAATATATATATATATATATATATATATATATATATATATAATATTTTCACCCAATAAGTAATAAATTACATGATTAAACAATTTAAGTCTCTTCTATTTAAAACAACACTTATTAGTATATATATATTGCAATTTCATAGTCCCTTCTTGTATTGTAATATTAAGTATTATGCTACGTAGGCATTGCCAATGCCAGCTATGGATGGGGAGAAATTCGCACCTTGTGCTCTGCACGTGTTCAGATGTCAACATTTGGACAAAATTCACAAAACCAAGATCATCATTGGCATACATTAACTTGTGGGTAACAAGCGACTGTTATTATTTTTATTTTTTTCATTTATTTTTTATGTGTAAGGTATACCACCAGTGTTAAATTGTTTGATGTAAAAAGCATTATAAAATGGAGAGGTTTGGCCAATAACAAATAACCAAACCCAAAGAATATAGAAGAGCGTGGAAAATGGAAATGGATTATAGAAATTAACTTGTGGGTAACAAGCGACTGTTATTTTTTTTATTTCTTATTTATTTTTTATGTGTAAGGTATACCACTAGTGTTAAATTGTTTGATGTAAAAACCATTATAAAATGGAGAGGTTTGGCCAATAACCAATAACCAACAACCAACCCAAAGAATATAAGAAGAGAGTGGAAAATGAAATGGATTATAGAAATCCATAATTGGATTCTGGAGGATGATGAGATTTACTCAAAGTCAATGGGTTCAAAGTCTGAATGTGCCTCAAGTCTTCAAACTCATTATCGAGCAGGTAATTAGTTGTTTTTTTTATAAAAAAAAGTTTGTGAGAGTGTGACCATTGGCCACCGACAATAATAAAGAGTAGATCGTTTTCATATTTATCATTATTTTATTATTTATATAATACTAGTATTATTGTTAGCATCTTTTATCTTGTTTTAACATTTTGCAGTCATCACGTTAACTGATGCAATCAAAGCCAAATTTGATAATAAATTGCTGTCTTATCTTAATCTTAGCAATCTAATCGGTGCTAATAAGTACAGTAGAAATTTTAGTTACTTTATGTTTCTTAATTATATTCTTCTGTCTCGGAATTTGATGTAATAAAAAATATGAGAACGGCCTTGGTCGGCTGTCAATATCACCGTTTCTGGAATGACCCGAAAACTTGCATAAAATCAGATTTGTACCAAAACTTTCTCTTTATTCATTGCTATACGTAAATCTTTTCTTGAATAACAAAAATGTTAATACAAATAATATCAATATGACCGAGTGCAAGAACTTGAGATTTAATTCTATCTGAATCCCACGACTTCTCTTTGATTCTTCTAATCAAAATTTACTCCCTCCAATCCAATAGGGTGAGAATTACAAAGGATTCTGATTCGATGCATGAGGTCATCATAAACCATGTCTAATAAATTGGCTATTATGTATGGAGCCCCACTTGTATTAAATGTAGATTCAACTTATATAGCAGTTATATTTCATTAAAGATAGACAACTACTTATCTATTACTATCTTCTATAACGTAGCTTTGTATATTTTATTACGAGAAATATTAATAATGTATTTTTAATTTTTTTAATATTTTTTATTAAATCACGTTATATACTAAAGTATATATTTAATTTTATTAGTTTATAATTTTGATTAATTTATAATTAACTTGATTAATATATAATTAATTCAATTAACATATAATTAAATTTGAGTTTATATTTTAATATGTGACGTGATTAATAAAAGAGAATATATTAAAATGAGTATGATAAAGAGTATATTCATAATCCTGCTCTTTTATTATTTAATACTAATACTTTCACTCAATATCTTCACAGCTTAAAAATTTGTTGTGTAATTATTCACAGCTTAAACTAGTAATACTTCGAAGCATTACAACCGTAATTTTCAGTCTTTCATCCTAACAATACTTTAATTTTTAAAATAACAATACTTTACATTTTTAAGTTGCATAAATATAAAGTGTATAAACAACATTCTATCCGTCCTAATGAGAATTGTTTTCTCTTATTATAAACGGGATGGATGATAATAACCAACAGATATTTTGGGTCATTTTCAACACACATGCAATACTCATTCTTATCCTTTATAGTTGGGGGGGGGGGGGGTCCTTACTAGAAATAATTACATGACGGTGGAAGAAACTCAAAAAATGATATTATGATGGTAGCGACTTCAATAGTCTTAAAAATATTTGGACCATTAATGGACGAAATTTATACATTATTAATTAAAAAAATCAATAGTTGAGATGGATGATCTGAAACTTGTTGAAGAGATAATGAACAATTTTTATAAATTACAGGCTTAGTCCTTAGAGTAAAGAGATTCAATTCTTTCGCAACCGCCGTCGCGATCTCACTCCTCACCATCGTCAGCCTTTGTTGCTCCACCATTCCTTCATCCTCCTCCGTGCACTTCATCATCATCTTCTCCGCCTTCCTCCTCTCCGCCACCACTATTAGAAAAATCAGATTTAGAGATGGAAAATTTTCATCTTTAAATTTGTAAAATTTTGTTATTCAATATTTAGAGATGGAATCAGAGACAGAAATTAATCCATCTCAAAAGTGGCGTCTCTAATTATTAGAAATGAAAATTTTAATTTTGTCTTTAAATTAGAGACATTTTTTTTTCTAAATTTTAAAATTATGTTGTTATTTAGTTACCAAGATTCGTCTCAGTTCTTTAATTAGAGACAAAAAAATTTTATCCTTATTTCTTTCTCTAAATTAGAGACTGATTTTTTTGTCTCTAAATTCGTCTCTAATATTTTAAAAAATATTTAAAAAATTAGGCATCTAGTTAGGATTTGTCACAACTAGATGTATTCATTTTATATATAAAAAAAATTCTATTTTTCTATGCACATAATTATCCAAAATCAAAATTTACCAAAAATCAAAATAAATGATCAAAATCAAATAGCCAATCATCCAAAAAAAGGCTCAAAATCAAGTATCCCCGCCCCCTAAATACAATGTTGTGAGGGAGACTATAGAGTGCATTATACACTTAGACACAACATAAATTTGACCCCACAAAAAAAAGAGCTGAAATACAAGTTATTAGTTGTAACAAAGAAACCAAAAATTGAAAGAACCTCTTCTTTCTTGCCCTTGCCTCTTGTGAAAACCTTGTATCCCCCAAAGAAGAGTAGTCCTCAGTCAGTTTAAAAGACAATTATACACTGCAAGCACATAACAACCAGACAAAAGAATATTCATACATATATTAAATAAAATCATAAATAAAAGTATTTGAAGTAAGAAAGAATTACCTATGCTCAAGTTAAATTCATAATTTTTCAGTTATCTATATAATATGGAAGCAAGTTAAATGCTATAATCACTATTCCTAAATTTGGGGAAAAAATCCTATGATTTATACAAATATTCCTAAATCAGTAGATGAATACCAAATATAACAAGATATAAGTTTAAACTAAATCAGATACAACAAGATATAAGTTTAATTAATTTTCATTAATAAGGGCACTTGACAATTGCATAGAAAAATCATAAATAAAAAATCAAATTATATTAAATCGCTAACCATAAAGAAAAGAGTTTTCCACTCAAGAGGTAGACAAAGAAGAAACTGAGGAGCCCCAGGAAGTTTAGACTGAATGTTCTCAAACATCTTCTCCACTCTAACCATAGGTGGGGCATGCATAAACTGACCGTTTTCTTCGAATACATGAAAAGGAGGGGTCTATAAACTGCCAAAAGCAAATAAAACAAAGTATTAAGTAAACTGCTATATTTTACTTCAGTCAATACAGTTATGGAACTCACAATTCCTTTCATTTCTCTACATTTATTTAGATCCCTCACAAGCCCTCGAACATCACAGTGTGCAGAAATTTTAACCACAGCCTATCTCTCTATCTTTGTCAGTTGCACTATTTTCTGGAGAAGCAATTAAGTTGTTAAAAACTCCAAATCAATGTTGTTTTGTTTTTGTTGAACTATATCAAAATATAGTTGAAATAGGAATTGAATTAAGTACCTTATTATTAAAATTCCATCTACTATTCCTTGGATTGAAATCCTCCCCATTGTCGAACTTCAACTGTAGAAGGAGACTTAATAATCAATTTTGAACCACATCATAGAATACTAATAATACTGATAATTTACAGATGAGTAAGATCACTTTACTAACATGGGAAAGAAAGTCATTTCTCAAACAAGTAGCTCTCATTTCACAACAAAGTCAAACATAATTTTCTCATTGGAGAGCTTGTAAAACAATATTTCAAAAATAATAGAGCTATCATTTAGTTTCAACTCCAGAAGGTCTTACTGGAGATAGGAAAAACAATAAATTGCTATGGAATTCACTAAAGGCAAAGATGCAAAATAATATTTAAAGCTACCTCTGTTAACACAATATCATTAATATGAGGGAACAAAGTCATTTCTCGAGCAAGAGGATTAGCAATCGCTACATTTTCAAGCCTCAAGAAATGTTAAGTATTTTGCTTTAAAAGGAAAAATAAGACAATACACAAAAAAAGAAGCAATTTCATAAGCAAAATGATAAAAAAATACCCTTGGAGCTTGCAAAACACGACCCTCCACTTGATTAAAATTATAACTTATTTGAATTCCACAATTACGAAGCATGGGTTCAAAACCATAGTTGCTGATTTTTAGAGCTTACAATAACAATAGTAAGATCCCTTAACCTAGACATTTGAATGAGAATCTTATTACTCAATAAAGGAAAAAGACTTACATAAGACAAAACCATCATCCTCTCCTGTGGCTTTTGCCTGGACTTCTCCACTAATGAAGCCCTTTAAAGAGTGGACAATGCTTTTGTATACCGTTGCAACGATACCAAGGAGCAAAGCTAAGAAAAACACAAAAATGGAAGTAAAATCGTTAATATACGCAGTTCATATCAAACTATAGCTTTAGATTTTTAGTTCTAAACAAAAATGAAGCAATTAATCTGCCTCAAGAGGGAAATAAGTTGGCCGTTTGGGCTTGCCAACATTGAGACTATATCATCACATAAGACATTAAGACCATCTCTCACAACCAAACATGCGCTGATGACACCCAAGTTAAATCACACTCTCAAAATCACGATAATAAAGTTTCCACATGTCATATAACATCTCAATAAAGCAAGTATAAGAATTTCAACTGCCTTGTGCAATTTATTTCACATATCGACACATGTACACATCAACACAAGTATAAGAATGTCTTTCTTATCATTAATAAATTAAACTAGAACCAATAGGTTCTTATCCTCACCAAATTACGCCCTATTGCATTTACACAAGCTATCCCCTATAATTTTTGAAATAACTATACTTCAATGCCTTTCAAGTAACACTACTAGAATATCAAAAATAAATAAACACCTAGATCGGAAAGATCAGATGATGAAAACAAATTGCATATCAAATCACACATGAATTTGGATTATATTCCAAATTGCATATTTATCAATAATTGATCAAGAGATGACCAGATATCACATGACTAAGGAAAAAGGAAAAGGACAGATATCCCTTAGCATGCTACATGCAAACTAAACACTTACACAATATGCTGCAAAGATGGTCAACAATCAATGAAATTGAGCCTCATCCCCAATTACATCATATTGCATTTACTTATGCCAACACCAAACAAAACCATTATATTGCAAATTGGAAGTAATGCTTAAGATACAGTGTCATGAATCATGCAGTAAAGGCTATGTGAAGCCAAAACAAAGCAGTTTAAGATATTCACAAACTCAATATCTGATTAAATAGAAGAGTGAAAGCTAAAGCAACATAGTTACATAATCACACAGATAATAAAATGAAACAAAACTCTCATTTATGAGAACAACAGTAGAAGCTCAAGTAATAGGGACAAATTACCATGTCATGGATCTTGATATCAAGTGCATAGAAGACGCAAACCCAGCCACGCTCCTCCCTTACGTCATCCACCCATTGCAGAACCATCGTCAACCAAACCCAACCATTGTTCTTCATAATCCAACAACCCACTATACGACCAAACCATGGTAACCACTATACCAAAACAGAACAACTCTACCCAAAGCCACCTTCGATCCCCACCATGCTAATAACCCAGATTAGAACCACTCCACACAAAGCCTCTGTGCCTGAACGTGCACCACCGCAACCACTACCCAAATCTGCGTTGCTTCTCCATGAGAGAACCATTTTGGCCTTCCTCCAACCACACCACTACAAGCCTTTGCTAGAAGAAGAGCCATTGCAACCCAGGACCCCTTGCACTCAAGACTATCTGTGCTAAGCACTAGACCCTAGCCGCTTCGTCACTGTCTCACACCGCTGCCAAAGTTGAACCACCACCGCGCATTAATTACGAGTCATGAACGTCGCTTGGATCCGCTCTCATCGTGGTGCCATCGTTTGTGTTGTGCCGTCCTCCATCGTCACTGAGTCGTGCCATCCTCAGCACCCCTCCCCCTCTATTGCTAGTTTCTATGAGTTTTCTGATTGAATAATTGAGTTTTTTGATGAGAGGGATTGTGATTTGTTATTTGAGAATAATTAGGTTTCTGATGTGGGAATTAGGGATTTAGGTAAAAAAAAAATTAGAGACAGAAACAACTCATCTTTATCTTTAAAAATAAAATAAAATTTATTAATTAAATTATATTAAATTATATATATAATATATATATATATATATATATATATAATTTAGAGATAGAAGATATCCTTCTCTAAATATATTTATTTTTTAAAATACTTATTTGATCAAATAGAGATAGAACTAGAGACGAAAAATTTAGAGATGGATAAATTTCATCTATAAACATATTTGACTTTTTAAAATATTACATTGATGGAATAAAGATGAAATTAGAGATGAAAAATTTTGAGATGGGTAAATTCCATCTCTAAACATATTTAACTTTAAATTGACCAAATAAAGACGAAATTAGAGATGAAAAAGTATGAGATGGATGAATTCCATCTCTAAATTCTAAATTTTATTTTCCATCTCTAAATCATTAAATTTGTCTTTGTTTTTGTCTCTATTAGAGATGGAATTGTTTCTGTCTCTAAATTTTGTCTCTGAATAGGAATTTTCTAGTAGTGCACGTTCCTACCTCTGTTACCCAAATCATGACTTGGGTTCGAATCAAGACCCTCAATTTATGGGTTCGGGTTCTTTCTCTCTAGATAATGTGTCTGATCTATGGAGGCATGAGAAGTTCATGGATGCAAGAGGCTATGAAGATGTGAACCAGAAGATAGACTACGTGTTCAAGGTGGTGCTAATAGGTGACTAGACAATGGGGAAGTCACATATACTGGCTTGTTTTGTGAGGAACGAGTTTAGCTTGGACTCTAAGGCCACCATCGACATCAAATTCTACACTCGCACTTTGGTCATTCAGCACAAGAGAGTTAAGGCTCAGATCTAGGTTTTGTGGTGTGGTTCAAATGGGGGTTTTAGCAATGATTCATTGAAGCAACTATGCACTTCACCTCCTCTGCCGGTCTCACTCCATCGACGCTTCACCATGGAGGGTGTTGTTCATCTTTTCTCAATGATGTCGTCTCACTCCTTACTGTTGCCAGCCTCCGCTGCTCCACCTTCTTCGCACACTTCATTGAAGCCACCCAAGTCTTCGTGTGACTATTAGAAACTAAAGTTCTGGAAATTTTATTCTTAGAAGGACTACACTGCAATAAATTAAACATTTAATATAAAAATTTAAAATACTGGTTTACCTATTACATAATTATGACCATGGATGGACCAAAATTTATTAGGTTCATTATAGAATCCTCCTATTATGATTGGTGAAAGAAAACAAAACTCATCATGTAAGAGTTAATATTAATGTCAAGATAAAATAGGGTGAATGCTTAAGAGATTTAGCTCAAGTCGTACTAAATTCTTCTAGAAATTACTCACCTTTAACTAAGTCATAGAACTAAAAAGAGTTTAATTTGATGCACTATTATTGTAAAACTTAAAGTTTGAGTTTTGCTATATTTTCTTAAGAGCACAACTATTTCACATGAAAACTATACAAAAATATAGTTATCACGTCCAATTTGCTTTGTCTTTGTCTACAAATAAAAAATTGAAAATAAAAGACAGGCATGATAAACGGTGGTGATGGTTCGTAAATGATATCTTGAGTAACTATTTCATACTATTTAGCATTTTTGTTTCCTTAATAATTCTCATAAAGAAAGTATTAAATATAAAAAGTAAAATATCTTGAGAATATATAAAACATTCAATACTTTCTCTATTTAGTAATTAGAAAGAATATTAAGAGGATTTAGAATTATTCTAAAGTTTTATACTATTATCAAATATTGTGTTAGCATCTCATTTAATGAGTTTGACTATGTTAATAACTACTCCCTCTGATTCAAAATATGTGTCCTTTAAGGTAATGCACAAAGATTAAGAAAATTATTAAATGACTTCAATTTCAAAAAAATGTAACTATATTTGATTAAATTACCCTTTGTTGAAATACTCAAAATATTATTATTTCATTAACGCTTGCTTATTTTATTTGGTGGAGATAACAAGTAATAAAGCTAAAGATAGAAAAACATAATTAATACTTTACTAATTTTTTTAAAGTGACAAATAAATTGAAAGAAAACCAATTTTCTAAAGTGATGCTTATATTGCACAAAGGCAATACATGAAATATCAAACTCATTAAATGATATGACAACAAATTATTAGATGCCAATAAAAAATTTTTTTATATGCAATTACTAGTGAAAATAGGCTAGGTAGTCTGTCGGGGACCTATGACTTGGCCTATTTAATGCTTGACCTGACCTAATATGTTTAATAAAAAAGTTAGGTTAAGATTTATAAAAAAAAACCTATTTAATTAAACGAGTCAAACGTCAAGTCTTTAAAAAAGCCTTTTAGGCCTAGTGGGCTAATCTATTTAATTATATATATTATTACTTTATATATATTATGATATTTTAATATTTATATAATATAATTAATTTTATAAATAATATAATATTTTTTAAAGTTTAGGCCCGTTATTCTATCTTGTTGGCCTATTTAAAGCCTTTAAATAGGTTTTTGGTTAAGTCAGACTTTTAAAAAAGTTAGGTCAAACTTTAAAAAATAACCTATGTCAAGTAAATAAGTCAGACTCAAACTTTACATTTGATAAATAAGTTAGACCTGTTTAAGGCAAAGTCTGACATATTTACACTCCTATATACAATGCATCAAAATTAAATTATTATAAAAAATTCTCTTTTGGTAAAAAAAAATCAAAGTTTCAAGTTTTTTGTTCCATATCTTAATTTGTTCTTCCTATTTAAGTGAATATGCTTTGGGATACTAATAGCCGTCAACCAAATAATACTATCTAGCAATTGACCAATTAGAAATTATGTTTGAGATAATAATTAGCATTAAATGTTGTCTAAAAAAATTAAGGATGCAAATTCTCCATCATGTTACAAAGTGTATTTCAAAGACACTATCTTTTCAATTTTGATGGGGCGATGCTAAGGAAAGTGCATTTACTCATAGTAAAAGTTTTTTTTTTTAAATTTCATTTCATTTTTTTTATAGATCACAAGGTATCCTCATAGGTTCGGCCTATTTGAATTGACCATTGAATTAACCTTCGTTCGACTGCGGGAGCACAATGGTTATGCAATCTCTGCACAATAGTTGCTTTTCTTGAGATTTGAACTTGTGTTCTCGTCTCAGGATTGAAGTTGCTTACTGATGCATGTAAAATAAACTAAGAGCAAGTACACTATATTGCAAAGTAATATAGGACTTGAGTCCTAGTTATCGACCCCACGAGGAATAAGAGATAATTACTAGATTCGCTAAACTCTTGGTTATTTACACAATTGAAAGTGTAAGAGAAATTAAAAATACAATCTGAAAACAAATAAAGAAGAATAATGGACAATAAATAATGTAGAGATAATCAAATAGAGAGTAACTAGGGCACAATGTTCACTTGTATCTAATTAATCATATTCTCATTCATTTATGATGTAAGGTAATTCTCTTACCAATATTCTCTTAATTATTATTGAATCTCAATTATCATGGATGAGACAATATTCTATTCCTAAATTAAATCACCTATTTGGTCATTAGTTGAATTAATTAGGAATGCATTAAGCCCCAATTCAAGAGATGAACTAGCATAATCATTAATTCCGTTGATAGAATAAATTGATGTTTGGTCATTCACTAATCTAATCCTAGGTTTATCATATAAGTTCACTCATTGAGTGTAGATGGTCACCGGTCAAACAATGAATTAATATATGCCAAAAGAGATCAAGTTCTGACAAGAGTACATGCAATATAATAAACCTTAAAAGAAATTATCTTAATCAAATTCGATATTAAACCCAATTAATTAGGAAAACAAGATCCCTCATAGCCCTAGCTATGAGTTTAGCTACTCATGTTCAATATAAACAAACCTAAATCATAATACAAATCCATGGAAAGAAAACCCAAAGAAAGGGAAAAACTAAAAAGAAAGAGAAATCAAAACCCCTTTTACGGTAATTATGATATTCAAGCCTTCAAGTCCTCCAAGGATTTGTGGCAATTCTATCTTCTGATCTACCGCTCAAAGTCTGTCATGGCAAAAGTGTTTCTCAAAATTAGGGATTTTCTGTGTTCTGCTCGAATTATGGTGTAATTCTTCTATTTATGAAAAATAATGTGTGCTGTTACGCCACCAACGCCTAAGCACTAGCTTCTGAGCGCTCAAGCGCTGAGTCACTAAACCAAAAACACGCTGTGTAACGCGTTGCGTGCTCAGGCGCTGCCTTCCTAGTGCCTAGGCTCTAGGACACTGGAAAGATTGGAGGCTTTCTGTTGAGCACTGGCTCTTGGGTGTTTAGGCGCTGAACCACCAAAGAGAATTTGTGCTTTTTCTCCTTGAATAAATTGTCCAGTCTTCTTCCATGCAAATTTTTCTATCAAAAACCATTAAAACCCGTAATAAGAACACAATTAAAATAATAATAATAACATAATCAAACTTGAGAACAAAGTTCAATAAAAAATATCTAAAGAGGATGAAAAACAAAGAAAATGAACCATAAAAATATGAGATTTCTAAAGTTCATCACTTACCACCTCAACTTATCCTTTGTGGGTTAAAATTTCATTTTGAATACACAAATTAATCCCAACACCACTTTCTCAATCTATGGGTTCAAAGGCTCGAGTGGACAAGTACTAGAACTTATAATAGCAAAATCAATTGTGATATTCTTCTTCCCTTAAATTAAGGTTTTCTACATTAAAAGTTGATTATTGTAAAATTTATCTTCATTGATTGTATACTAGGAGTAGGAAGGAATTTTCTTTTTAGGGTCTTGTCTCCTTCAATTGTATTCTTTTTTTTTTTCAGAATATTCTACATCTGATAAGTGAAAGATTAATCTTTCAGGATACGGTTAGGTGCTTAAGTGGGGATCCTTCCTAACGGTGTTATTTTTATACACATAAATCTCAAAATAGAACCTATGACCACATGTTTAAGGGACTTGAGCCCCTTCCACTCAAACCAACAAATGTTGGTTCCTTCAATTGTATTCTTGCTTATTGGTTTGTTGACTAAATCTATTAATTAATAAAAATATTTTATGTAATGTTTGTTGAAAAAAATTGATATATGTAATTTAATTTCTCTAGAAAGAGTTCAAAAGGGTGGATCAAGTGATAAATAAATTTGAGCTTAATAGTTGAGAAGTTTATACAATATAAGGGATAAAGCCAACGGAAAGCATTTGTAAAGAAGAGCAACTTCTGTATCTCAAACGAAGATTAATTTTACACTCAAATAATGGGGTGTGAGAAACTTAGTTAAAAAAAACTCTTTAGAAAGAATTTAATTTTGATTGTGTGATGTGATGTTTCTTCCAAATAAAAGAGACGAAAAAGATTATCACACTAATAAAAGTAATTAGAAAGAGTAATATTTAGCATAAAAAAGAAACAAATATAAAAAGAAATAGGAAAATTAAGCAACATTAAAACTCCACAAGAAGAGACACTTAGTTTTTAACATTTTGTTTGATTAGTTGTATTGAACTATATTTATAGTTGAATAAATGTAACTTTATTTTAGAAAAGGTAAAAAAAAAGAGAGTTTTAGATTGGGATGAGAAGAGAAAAAAATACAACTAATACTAATCAAACATATTATGAATAACTAAAAGTAAAAAAACAAATAAAAAGTCTTGCTTGACAATGATGTTTTGGACTTGGTTCATGCATGTTACGGTTTTTGGCGAAAATTGTACACTTTTTTTTTTGCAAATATTAATCACACATATTATGAAAAATGTGTATAATATCGTACACATTTTTCTTTTAAAATCTGTATCATAGTAATAATTACGGAGGGATCCGTCCAAATCCTAACAAATTCCTTTAGAAAGATCCAACAATTTTGTCAATTTTAGAACAACATTTTAATTTTTAGAGTCAATTCTCATTTATGAAAATTTTATGTATATATAAATATAATAATGTTACTCATACACCCTTTTTATATACTTCTCCGGTTCTCCCTTATATTTTTCTATTTTTGAAAAAAAAAGGAGAAAAAATATATGTGGATGAAAGGTGTATAGAAAAAGGGAGAAAGAAAATATAGAAAAGGTATATGAATAACATTGCTTATATATATATATATATAAATTTTGTTCGTCGCCTTGATAATTACCAGGTTTAGTATGCCACCGCCACTAACACACTATGTGATTAGATTAGATGCATAATGTATTGCTCTTATTCACACCGACAACATCAGGCTATGAAGTATTGGTATGGCTCTCAGGTTGCCGTATAGGTGTCTAGTGTGTACTGAAAACAGGGATGAGTACGGCACGCTAGAAAACATATTAACAACTCATTTTTTTAACACTTTCTAAAACGTACCGATACACCAAAAAATGGCTTGAAACGTGTCCATGGCTGGTGAATTAACATACTCCAAAAATTTCAAGATTTTTTGAAACCAAACTTACGTTTTGAGAATCTAAGAGATTTAACCTCTTTAACTCACTTTAACCCTATATTTTGAGTCGAAAGACAACCATTCATCCATGGTTTTCTGGATCTGTGACCTCTTTCTCTGATCTGCGACTACAACCATTCTATAACTTTTCCGATGACTCTCTGGCCTTTGTTGCGCGGTGGCTTCTGCACGTGTCTGTGAGTTTGTGTTGGTGTTGGCTTCTGCACGTGTGTCCGTGTTGGTGTTGGTGTTGGTGTTGGCTTCTGCACATGTGTCCGTGTTGGTGTTGGTGTGGAGTAGCTCGCTGCAGCGCTGCTCATCTCACATCTTCGTCTCTGACTCTTTGTATTGTAACTTTGTAAGGCTTCCAATTTAATAAGGTTGTTTCAGATGTGGAACTTATCACGTCTTCGTCTTTTTTTTCTGTCTTGTAAATTTAATAATAGTTAAGACATAATAGTATCATCTTCCTGCGTGTCTCTGACTCTTCTGCATTATTGAGCAAGTTCAATTGTTTTATAATTTAATAATACTTTAGTAGTTTTATAATTCAATAGACTTTATAATTTAATAATTGTCTTTGTTTTTTTACTTATTTTCAATCAATTTAAAATTTGTTTAATCACTTTAATGCCATTATTTTGTCAGAATAGTAAAAATAATTTAAGGTGGAGACCATATTTTTGTTCAGCTCTACAAAAAATTTGCTTATTGATTGAGTTTTTTTTGGTCTAGTATGGGTGTTTTATTAATAATTTAATAATAAGTTTAATAAACGAATCCATTACGTGGTGTTTTACATTTTATAATTTTATTGACTCGATTTTTTTTATAAAAAATATTCAAAGTTCAATAATATATTTTTAATCTTTAAATGAATTATAATTTTTAGTTTCTAAGAATTTTTCTTCTATTTTTTTAGATAAATCCTTAAGAATGTATAAGGCTAATAGTAGTTTTAATAACATAATTAGTAAATTTGTTGTTGATGACAAACAAAAAATAGTTACTTCTCTTTGGGCTCATGTCATAAGAGATGAAGTCCCTGCTCTTGGGGGTGGTAGAAATAGAGGATTGATATATAACTTTTGTCAAAACCATTATATATGGTTCATATAATAGAGTCAAGGTTCACTTGCTTAGACTTACTGGTGTTCGAATTGATAGATGTCTAAAGATGAATGTCGAATACTTAACTGAAATTCAGAAAATTATTGAGTGTGCTGAAGAATCAATAAAACCAAGAAATGTTCATCTTCCTCCTACATCTATTACTGATAACTCATTTCAACAATTATCACAACCTATGTCAGGAAATAAAAGAAGGTCAGGTAACCCTTTAGATAGAACTTTTAATGTTGGAGTTAGAGAGCAACTTAAGAATGAAATTGATAGGATGCTTTATTCTGCCGGCTTGCCCTTCAATCTTGCGGGCAATCCTTATTACATTAGTCCGTATCAATTTGCTGCAAATAATTCTATTACTGGTTTTATTCCTCTTGGTTACAATTCTCTAAGAACTACATTGTTACAAAGGAAAAGGAAAAATGTTGAGAGATTACTTGAATCAATCAAAGGGACTTGGAGTGAAAAGGGAATAAGTATAGTAACTGATGAATGGATTGATGCGCAAAGGAGGTCACTGATTAATTTTATGACCGTTTCGGATGGAGGTCCTATATTTTTAAAGGCCATTGATGGTTCTAAGGAGTACAAAGATAAAAATTACATAGTATGCCTAATTAAATCCACTATTGAAGAGGTTGGACTAAAAAAAGTTGTCCAAATTATCATTGATAATGCCCTTGTGTGTAAGGCAGCTGAACTTCTTATTGAAAATGACTATCCTCATATTTTTTGGACTCTTTGCATGGTGCACATGCTCAATATTGCTTTGAAAAATATCTGCGCGGCTAGAAACACATAGAAGAATGAGGTTGTTTATGAGGAATGTCATTAGATTACTTTAATTTGTGATGATGCTATGTTTATTAGAAATTTTGTCATGAATCATTCTATGAGGCTTGCCATATTCAATGAGTTTGTGACTTTAAAACTACTTTCCATTGCCAAGATAAGGTTTGCTTCCACAATAGTCATGTTGAAAATTTTAAGGCTCATCAAATATAGTCTCCAAAATATGGTTATTAGTGAGAAGTGGAACACTTATAGGGAGGATGATGTTGGAAAGGCAACACATGTGAAAGCAATTATTCTTGATGATTCTTGGTGGGATAAGGTGGATTATATTCTTTCTTTCACAAGGCCTATTTGTGATATGCTTCGATTGTATGATACTAATAAGCCTACACTTCACTTAATTTATGATATTTGAGATTCAATGATTGAGCAAATGAAGACTATAATATTCTACCATGAAATGGTAAAAAAATGAGAGACATCATCATTCTATGGTGTTGTTTATCAAATTCTTATTGATCGGTGGACAAAAAGTTGTATACCTTTGCATTGCTTAGCACATTCTCTAAATCCTAGGTAAAGTCCTATGAATCTTTTTTAATTTTATTTTTTTAAATTTAATTTGTTGCATTTATATATGGTATTAATATTAATTAAGTTAAATTTTTTTATTAAATAGGTATTATAGTCAACAATGGCTTCAATAATGGCCAAATAGAATTTTTCCACATAGAGATCATGAGATTTTCACTGAGAGACAAAGGTGCTTAAGAAGATATTTTATTGATTCTGATGAAAGAAGATAGGTAACGAGAGTTTTCTAAATTTTATGGAGAGTTGGACGAGTTCAACCTTTAAGATTCTTTAGCGGATAAAGCTCTTTTGGAGCCAAAAGAGTGGTGGATAACTTATGGTTCAGAAGCCTCATTACTTCAAGGCATTTCCTTGAAGCTTCTTGGACAACTGAGCTCATCATCATGTTGTGAACGGAATTAGAGTCCCTACTCTTTCATTCACTCCATGAAAAAAAAAAGATTAATCCTAAAAGGGCTAAAGTTTAGTATATGTGCATATAAATCTTCGCCTTTTACCTAAGAAGAGTGAAAAGTATAATAATGGAGAGAGCAAAATGTGAGATCTCGTTGGGGATGAATGAATGTCGTTTGATAGTATTGAAAGTCTTGAGGTTGCAAGTTTATTACTTGATGAATCGGAGTTAGAGAAATAGTTATTATCCGCAGATAATAAATATTAATTTTAAGAATGACTTTAGTATTTGATGAAACTATTTATTTTGTACTTTAAATTTTTTATTTTTTTTATAATTTATCTACTTATACTTAATATTTTAATTTATTTAAAATAACATATTTTTATGATTTATTATAATGACTTTATAATAGATTTATATAATTTTTATTAAAATTTATAAAATTATATATGTTATGTCGTATTTTATCATATTTATATCCTAATTTTTATAAAATTACCATATTCTCATACTATACCTGTATTATACTAGATATTCATACCCAGAACCGTGCATCTTAGGCAACAGCTTGTGTCCATTCACTGCATCGCCTACAAAAGGGTGAGATAGGTATGTAATTTCCATCACTGGGCTTTTTATCATAATAGTTTCTATTTCTCAACTCTTCCACGTTTTATATGGTTTATATAAACTCTCACTCCTACACAAGGACACTATCACAAATAAATATTGTTCCCTAGGCTAATACCTACTCCAACAACTCATACCACTGTTAGACTTTTTTATTTATAGTATATGCTTTTTGACTTAGGTTGCAGACGACAATACTTTTTTTAAATAAAAAATTATGATAAAATTTGAATCTTTACTCTATTTTTTTAAATATTACAAATGATTTTAGTAAAAGTTTGAAAAATTAAGATAATGAGTAACTCTTTCATTATCTTAAAAGTAAAGATATAAATATGATATATATGAATGTAATAAATTTTAAAAATTATAAGATATGATATAATTAAAATATAACATATAAATTTAATAAACATTAACATAAAAACATAAATTTTAAATTAAAATAAAGACATTAATATTTTATAAATCAACTTTAATCATTGTAAACTTAATAAAATATTATCATTTATCTAATCATTGTGGCATTCTACTTATATTGGCACAAAAATTCAAAAATTATTAAAAGATATAAGTTAGAAGTATTCAAAAGTATACGAGAAGTATAAGAAATGATATGTATCGGATATCGATATAATAATTATCTTGAAGTATGGTGCTTCGTAAACATTATCTGTGCTAATTAACATTCTGTTAGTGTAAAATTTCAACCTTAATAACACAGATAATGAATAAAAAAAAAGCCAGTGATATTCCAATAAAAATAAATTGAAATTAATATAAGATTTAAATTTCTTTATAAATCAAAGGGAAAAAAGGGAAAATATTTTGGATAACTATATAGTAATTTTCTTATAAATTAGAGAAATAATTTAAAACAACCTAAGCAACATTTTATTAAAGAGAAAAAAAGAATGAGTATTGAAAATTTTTCACATGCATGTAAGCAAAATACGCAAGACATTATTTTAAATGCTGTAAAAAGTTAGTAATTGCCATAATTACAATGACTCCTATTCTTGTCCCAATGTGCGATCGTTCTTGTACTGTTGCACGTGAATAATTTTTGCAGTACAATTGGGAACAACTTTCTGAATTTTTTTATCTATTTTTTTTTAAATAATGTGATGCCATGAAACCTTCAGAACTTTGTTCTGTACCTAAAACTCAACCTTGATCTCTGATATGATGTCAGACAAGTTAATTATGATATTCTTACCATAAATAATGATATATTTCTTTTCACACCCTCAACTAATATCATTTATTATATTTATTTTTTCTTATCACTTTTTCTCTTTCAATCATACATCCTTAAAAAAGGTGTGTATAGTATGTTATTGTGTAGGATCATCATTTTTTCAGACAAGCAGGTATTATTGTGCATCTTATAAAGTTTGGGTATATTATACACTCAAATTTTTTACTTATAATACTAGGTTTTTTTTAAACAAGTTGTCTCTTTTTTTATTATAATTTTATTTTTTTTTCAAGCTACCATTACTTAGCCACTGATCGGCCACTGATGACGACGCGTGAGGTTGGCGAACTTTTGGTCACCACTGGTGAATTTTCGACACGTTTGTCGGTCTATAGATTTGGTGATGCAAATTTTCAATTACTGCCGATGAACTTTCGGTTGTCATCGCCAACCGTCCGCCACCTCTGGCCACTTTCGGTTACCTATTATTCTTTTTTTAAAAATTACACAACTATGTAAATTATATCGGTTAAAATTATATCGTATTTATATTTTTTCATAAATAATCAGTACATATTAAATTTTTTTAAAATTATAACTGTTGAAAAATCTTATAAATTTTAAATCGATAATATTTATACAGTTATATAATCTGCAAAAAAAAAATTAGAGGTGACCGCTTTTCCTAAAACTATAACTATGTTTATTAAAAAATCTTATAAATTTTAAGCGATAATATTTATACGCTTATACAACTTAAAAAAAAAACTAGAGATAGTTAAAGGTGGCCGACAAACAACGTCATTACAAATAGAAAAACGAAGTTAATTGTCAACCGACGACAATTGTGGTGGTAGTATTTAAAAAAAATATAAAACTAAAAAAAACTGAAAAAGAAACCTACTTAGATGAAACCTGATCTAAGTTATCATTTGTAAACTTTTATGCTTAAATTAATTGACGCGATTTAGATTAGTTGTTGGATGCAATGGTAGAACCATACACCCTCTAAGGCGCAAGACCAAAGTTCTTTATAATTGATCTAAGTTATTGATTTATTTTATGAATAAATTAATGATTTAGATTGTCAAGTGTACCATACACCCTCTAAATGAGGGTGTATATTAGGGATTTGGATCTTCTAAAGTAATTTATGAATAAGTAAACATCTATCAACCATTAATTGATAGGTAGAACCATCAATTAATAGTTAATAAATACTTACTTATTCATAAATTACTTTAGAGTATCCTCCGTATATTAGACTCTCCCATAAGACAATGTCTGTATGTGTTATATTATCCCCAAGAAATGACTTCATGGTTCAACGATTTTAATCGCAAATACATGGTGAATAAACACTGAACATAGAGAGTTTTTTATGAGTCTGTTCAGCCGACTGAATACTATCAAAGTGTTATTTATTGTTATGGTGAACCCATGGCTAAGATCGCAACATATGTACGTATCTCTTCTTGAATATACGCGGATCCCTTTATTTTCTAATTAACACAACATAAACCTCTCCTTTACGTCAAGCTAAAGAGTTTATTGTTTCAATTGCATTTAATTACACTCACTTGCCCAGTCAAAAAATAATAATAATACTCTTTTTGATTCATTTTAAGTATAGACATAAGAATTAAGAAACATTATATCAAATCTTAATTGTGATAACTTTTTATTAAATTATCTTTATTTATTTCAATTAATTATTCCATTTTATCATATTCATTCAATTTCTATTAGTAATTAATACTATTAAAATAAAAGAATAAAGATGAAAAAAAATAATTAATATTTTATTGATATACAAAAATGTCATTTATAATGGACTAAATTTTTTTAACAAAAATGACAAATAAAATGAATTGGATGGAGTAATAATTACACTCATTTGTTCAAAATCTAGAAAAATCTCCCAACCATAACATATAACGAGGTATTGCAAAATATTATAATAAATTTTTTTATAACAAACAGTAAAAGTATGGAATTGTTTTTGTTTTAGATGAAAATAAACTTTATTAATGAACTAACTCAGTTAACAAAATTTGAGGCCTTTTTTATCCCAAATTTGAGGAATTTTAGTAGAAAGAGTCCACTTAACTAACCTTTTGTAAAACCTATGACAATAATTTAATATTAGACGACCATGTAATGTGTTGATAAATATATTGTCATAAATTTAAATTCTAATTATGTCAAAATTTAATGTAATGTTAAATTATAAGAAATATCTTTATAAAAAATACTATTAGAAATTTGGATTTTAGAGATTAATTTATTTTGGTCTCTATAAGGATTGAAATAGAGACCGATTAAGAAAAAAAATTTAATTTGCTACTGAAATAAAAGTGATTTCTAATTCGGCCTCTAAATTTTTTAGAAACCGAATTAGAGATCGAAATTATGTTATAAAAAATTTTAAAAAATAAAAATGTGTCTTATTTTTAGAGACCGATATTTTGGTCTCTACATAAAAAAATTACAAAAAAATAAAAAATAAATAAGTAGCGATCGCAAATTCAGTCTCTAAAAAATAAAAAAAAATAAAAAGAGGAAGGTGTTAGAGACTGATATTTTGGTCTCTAAATAAAAAATTTTAAAAAAATAAATAATTAGCGACCAAATTTTCAGTCGTTAAAAAAATAAAAAAATGTTAGAAACTAAAATTTTAATCTCTAAATAAAAAAAAATTAAAAAAAATAAGCAGATAACAACCGAAAATTCGGTCGCTAAAAAAATAGAAACTATAATTCAAACCTTATTCCTCATATTTCAGAAAGTTATAGCACGAATCACATAGAAACAAATGAGGAAAATTGAAGAGTGAGGCTTTAATCTATGGTTTCACGAAGGTAACGCAGCGGCTGGCCGGTGCGAGATGACGTCAGCCGGATCTGGTGCGGTTTCCGGGTTGGAATGCCAGTGAAGGGACGGAGGACGACGGCGCGCGAGATGGTGACGAAGCGGCCGGGGTATGCAGATCTAGTTTGCGGGTGGCTGAGGACCGCAAATCTAGGTTTCTGCTATGGGTTGGGTGTGCGACTGGGCTCACACGAATCGGGTGGGTGATGGTGACAGAGCTGTTGGCGGTCTTGGTGTGACGGTGACAGCTTTGGTTGGGTGAAGGGAGCTAGTGGTCTGATCTGGGCGTCCGCGGATGGTCGAATATGGCGAGCTAGGGCGACTGGGTGTGGGTTTAGAGCGTAGGGCTGCCAGCGGGTTCACAGAGCACGACTGTGTAATAATTCAGATCAGAGAATGAAATAATGCCAGTGAAATTAAGAAAAAGTTGCTGTGTTATTTTATATATGTGAATCAACTCCCAGTATACCACTAAGGAGGACTAGCAACTATACAATTAACAAACAGAGAGATAAGGGAGAGGAAGACGGAAGCAAGATCTAGAAAGGGGAAGATTACATCACATATTCCACATCTTTCCCTTCTCTACTCTCTATCTTTTATAACCTTACCCCACATGGAAATCCCTCAGCCTAGAGTTAGTTACTTTCACTCTTTGGCCCCTTCTCACTCCCACATTTTGCAAATCTCTAACAGAATTCTCTAGTATCTATCCATCTTCATTTAATCCAGCTGCCATGTCATCATGTGGGGCCCTTACATTACCTTCCCCTATAAAAGCAACCTTGTCCTCAAGGTTGAAGTTTGGATAACTCACAGCAAATTCAGTGGTATTCTCCCAAGTAGCAGTATCTGTTCCCAAACCAGTCCATTTGATCAGCACCTGAGACACTAGAACTGTCCCCTGAATAACGGTACGATGCGCTAACATAGCTGCTGGTTATAGAATAGGACCCTCTTCAATAGTAGTGAGTGGCAATGGCAAGTAAGGAGTGTCGACATGGCCCTTGAATAATTTCAGCTGTGACACATGGAAAACAGGATGGATTTTTGTAGTTAATGGTAACTGCAATTTATAAGCCACAACACCAATCTTAGCAACTATAGGGAATGGCCCAAAGTAGTTTCAATTAATTGCATTTAATTACACTCACTTGCTCTAGAAAAAAATAATAATAATACTCTTCTCAGTGTATAAGTATTATTAATGGAGAATAGAACAGGCATGCCCAATTTCTGGTGTTTATGAAGTGCCATTGAGGTCTGTCTATAAGGTTGCAGCGGCACTAGTACCTGGTCCCCAACAACAAAAGCAAGTGGCAGTCTTTTCTTATCAGCCTGAAACTTCATGGCTTGTTGAGCACGCATTAAATTGCGCTGCAGAAGTTGTAATAACTCTTCCCTAGCAGCCAAGAGAGTCTGCACCTCTGGCGGGTCCTTTATGCTAGGGTGATAGCGAACCAATGTGGGAGGGTCTCGACCATATAAAGCTTTGAAGGGGGTCATACTAGCACTAAGGTGGTGTGATGTGTTGTACCAATATTCAGCCCAAGGAAGGGCCTTGTACCAATTCTTTGGATTGTGGAAAGTCAGGCATCACAGATACATCTCTAGACATTTGTTAAGGGCCTCAGATTGGCCATCCGTTTAAGGGTGGTAGGCCGTGCTCATGGCCAAAGTAGTTCCAGAAAGTTGAAATAAATGTTGCCAAAATTTGGCTGTAAAAACTTTATCTCTATCGGAGACAATAGATTTGGGAAGGCCATGCAATTTGACCACCTGTTGGAAAAACACCTCAACCACTTTTCTACTATCATAATCTGACTTGAGAGCAAAGAAATGCCCATATTTAGTAAGCCTATCCACCACAACCATGATCACAGAGAATCCAAAAGAAAAGGGCAATCCCGTAATGAAATCCATTGCAATATCATCCCACACCTGATGAAGGATAAGTAACGGTTGTAAGAGACCTGCAGGCAATTGATTGGAAGATTTAGCTTGTTGACACATAGAGCATTGTTGAATAAAATCCCTGATATCTGATTTCATATGGGGCCAATAAAACTGAGCAGAGATCCTTGCCAATGTCCTAGTGATGCTCGAATGACCACCTATAGGAGATGAGTGGTATTCACACAAAATCGTTTGGATGAGTGGACTGTTTTGAGGGATGCATAAGCGACCTTTCCAAAACAGTAGACCATCTCGTGCTGAATAATTTGTGTCTTGGCAAGTCTGATCGAAACATGCTTGTAAAAGGGCAGCCAAGGCTGGATGTTGCTGTAACTCATCTTACAGTTGCTGTAAAAACTGATTCTGAGGTTCGGACCAGGCTAGGTGCATGATTCTGAAGAGAGCATTTGTAGCAAGATTTTCTTTTCCCGATTTGTATTCAATCTCAAAATCAAAACCATTGAATTTATGGAGTCAAGCTTGCTGCTCTGGGGTTTGTAAAGATTGATCCAGTAAGGCCTTGAGACTCTGCTGATCTGTGCGGATTATAAAATGATGGCCCAAGAGGTAGTGCCAGAATTTGGCTAATGTAGCAGTGATGGCCATGAATTCCCTGACATAAGCTGATTGTTTCTGAGCTGCAGGAGCTAATTTCTTCAAAAAGAAGGCCATGGGGTGGCCTGCCTGGCTTAAAACGGCTCCAATGCCTAAACCCGAAGCATCTGTCTCCAACACAAAGGACTGTTGGAAAATGGGTAATGCAAGAACAGGAGCAGAAGTGACAGCATGTTTCAGATGAAGGAAGGCTTGTTCAGTTTGTGCATCCCAATGAAAATTGTCCTTTTTTAACAGATTTGTCAATGGTAGGGCAATTGAAGCATAGGAACGAATAAACTTCCTATAGTAGCCAATGAGACCCAGAAATCCCTTTAATTGCTTTAAATTCTGAGGCTAGGGCCAATCAATAATAGCTTGGACTTTGGATTTATTCATAGAAACACCAGTACCGGACACAATGTGGCCTAGATAATCCACCTCTAACAGTCCAAATGAGCATTTAGAGAGTTTCACATATAAAACATGTTGTTGTAATGTATGCAAAACACTCTCCAAATAATGTAGATGCACAAGCCAAGAGGGACTGTATATCAATATATCATAAAAAAAATAAGAACAAACTTACGAAGAGCATATTGAAAAACCTTATTCATCAAGCATTGAAAAAGAAGCAAGGGTATTGGAGAGCCCAAAAGGCATCACAAGCCATTCATAGTGGCCATGGTGGGTCTTAAAGCCGTTTTGTGTCTATCCTCTGGCTTTATGAGAATTTGGTGATAGCCGGATCGCAAATTAAGCTTGGAAAAATATTTGGCCCCATTTAGTTCATCCAATAGTTCATCAACCGTGGGCATGGGAAAACTATCCTTGATAGTTAAAGCATTCAAGGCCCAGTAGTTCGTACAAAATCTCCAAGTACCATCTTTCTTCTTGACTAATATAATTAGAGAAGAGAATGAACTAGTGCTAGGTTGGATGATGCCTTGCTCAAGCATTTCAGTAACCATCTTCTCAATTTGTTCCTTCTGGCTATGAGGATATCAGTATGGCCTGACTTTCACAATTTTTGACTTATCCAGGAAAGGAATGGCATGATCCTGGTGTCTAGTAGGAGGCAAACCCTTAGGTTCTTGAAAACCATGCTATATTGCCGTAATAACTTGCTCAAAGCAGGATCCATGTCCGGAGGTAATATCAAAGAAGAGTTCTGGTTGGATACCCGTGGAATAGCTTGGATAGTGAACACCTCTGAAACAGCCTTGGTGTGTTGGAGTCGTCGAAGATGATGTAATTGGGCTTGTGCTGGAATATCATCTTTCTGACCCTGAAGTGTGATAAATTTGCCTCCCAAAAAGAATTTTAGGCTCAATGAGGCATAATCCGCAACATAAGGACCAAGTGTAGCTAGCCAAGGGGAGCCAATGATTAAATCAGCCCCAACCACAGGTAAAAGAAATACAGGAACTGTGAGTTGATGTCCCTGAATGGTAACAGCTAAATTTGAAATTTGGCCTTCAACCATCATTGTTTGACCATTGCCCACTAACACCTTGAAGCTGGGAACCTTCTCAATAGGTAAATGAAGCAAGTGAGCAAATCTGGGTTGGAAAAAACTATCTGAGCTGCCACCATCTATCAAGATCTGGATTGGCAAGCCAGCCACTTGTCCGGTGAACCTCAATGTCCCTACACCACTATTTCCTCTCATGGCATTCAAAGAGAGATGATGTTCGGGCTCTGAATCATGTGGTACAAGGATGTCATCAGGGGTTTTTGGGTCGAGCTCAGTCGGGTTCACATAATCCAATTGCAACAAAAAGAGGTGTTTATTAGGACAACGATGCTGAAGTGAGAATTTGTTATCACAATAATAATAAAGCCCTTTGTCACGCCTCACTTGCATTTCAGCAGGGTTGATACGTTTGATGTTGGATGGTTTTGGATTGAAGGCAGTCTGTTTGATGGGTGGTGGCGTTGGTGTAGGTAGTAGAGGTGGAAGGGAGGGTTTGACTTGTGTTTGGGTGGTGGTTCTGTGTGGGGTGGGGAAACTGATGGAATGAGATTTAGGGATGGCATATAGGACGGATGGTTTGGTTGGGTTAAACTTTTCTTCAAATAATCTAGCAATTAACACAACTTGAATCAAGGAGGTAGGAGCCTTAGATAATACCTCACGCTGTAAGTCGTTCTGCAAGCCACTGATGAAGCAGTCTACCACCGCCTCCAAATCGAGCCCTGTAACTCGATTCGCCAAGGCTGTAAACTCTAGGTAATAGTCACTGAGAGATCCGGTTTGTGATAGCTTGAACAGAGACGCGTGTGGGCGATCAAACGCAGAATGACCAAATTCCAGTTCAATGGCACGGGTCAGAGCGGACCAAGACTGAAATGGGTTGGCCCGTTGGAGCATCTAGAACCAGGGAACCGCTGATTAATCCATGTGAACTGCAACGATTGTGAGGCGCTCATGGTCAGCGGTGCCATAGTATTCAAAGAACTGCTCCACTTTGAAGATCCATTCTAACGCATGAGTTCTGTCGAAACGTGGAAACTCTAATTTTACATTTCGAGTCTGAAATGGGTGTTTGCCGGCGTCGGATTGTGAGTTCGGACCACTATGGGGGGAAGAATACACTGACTCCACTTTCGTAACAAGGGTTTGCAGCAAAGACTCTATGCGCTACATGGAAATAGATGTCTCGGTGATGCTAACGCTGTGGGTAGCTACTGTCTCCGTTAATTGAGCCATTTGAGGTCGCAGTAGGGAAGAAATAGTCTCGTTTAGCTGAGACAGCAAGGATTCCATCGTCTTCATCTGGGTGTTCTCAGCCATGGTGTCAATGAAAGCACTAAATATTAATAATTCAGATCAGAGAATGAAATAATGCCAGTGAAATTAAGAAAGAGTTGCTGTGTTATTTTATATATGTGAATCAACTCCCAGTATACCACTAAGGAGGACTAGCAACTATACAATTAACAGACAGAGAGATAAGGGAGAGGAAGACGGAAGCAGGATCTAGAAAGGGGAAGATTACATCACATATTCCACACATTTCCCTTCTCTACTCTCTATCTTTTATAACCTTACCCCACATGGAAATCCCTCAGCCTAGAGTTAGTTACTCTCACTCTTTGGCTCCTTCTCACTCCCACATTTTACGAATCTCTAACAGAATTCTCTAGTATTTGTCCATCTTCATTTAATCCAGCTGCCATGTCATCATGTGGGGCCCTTACAGGCTAGTACTAGTCTATAACGGCGATGGTCACGATTTTTCGATGGTTTGGTGGAGGTAGTGGTGGTTTTGGGTGGTTGTTTAGTGATGGGGAAGATGGAGTGTTGTGGTGCAGAGTGCAGAGCTTAATGAAGTTATAATTTATCTTGAGCACTGTGCTATGATATCCTTGTTTAAAGCAAATATGCTTTGTTTCAACCCATTGTTTGTTACATGGAAGAAAGTGGTAAATGGTGGGGAGCCTTGTCTTTGTGGATGTATTGGAACTCTAGAAGCACGTTGCTTGATCAATGGCTTTAGAGATTATGCACTGACCAGGTTTGTTGTTGTAATAGGTCATCTTATGTTTTATCAATGTAAATGCCACTTGCATGCATTTAATTGAACTACATTTTTTGTTCTTAACACTTGCATTAGATCAATATATTTCTTACTCATCCATGTTTTGTATTTGCAATATCTTGCAGTGCTCTTAGGGACCGCAGATTTCCGTCCATAGAGGCTAAGGAGCTGCGATTTTTGAAGTGTACAATATCTATTCTTACTGATTATGAAACTACTAACCATTACCTTGATTGGGAGGTATGTGCTGATTTGCTTGTTTTAGTTTCTCAGATATCGTTGGCAGAAAATGACTGTAGAAATGTTATTTAGCCTATTGTCGCATTTAGGTATGGAGTTAATTATCTTCATCTTTATCTTTTACTATTTTAAAGGGTGGGAAAAGGGTTGCAGTGTTGGCATACACTTTTAAAATTTAAGAAAAAAGAAATGCTTTATAATCAGTAAAGCTAAAAGTTACATGGTTTTGGATTTGGGGGTGGTAGTTCTCATTTGAAATGATTTATATAGATAAGATATATATTGTACTATGTTTCAAAAGGATTACTTCACTTCAAAGTGGAAAAGTGTTCTGGTGATTTGTTACATCTTATCAATTGCTTTCATTATTCTTTTGTTTTTAAATATTAATTATATGTCAGAAGTTAAACCACTTGAATTAAAGTATCAAGTAATTCATTCATATAATTGAAGTTTGGAGTTTATGCTAACTCTTCGCACGACATAAGAATTATTTGTGACAATGCAGATAAAAATGATGCCTTATAAGAAAAAAAAAGAAGCTTATAAACTTAGCTGTCTAATGTTGATTAATAATTGGAAGTGGATGATAAAGCTATAATTAAGGATTTAGTATCAGTTAGATAAGATTACTAATGTTTACAAGCATCTTTCTGGGCCAATTTTGAAGGATTTGGATTGTAATCCTGCTTTTGAGATGAATGCTAAATGAATGAAAACATTGGTGATGGAGGTGGTGAGGTGAGCCATTCACAAAGTGGATAAGGAGAAGGCTCTTGGTTTTGATTGTTTTGTTATGGCTTCTTTTCAAATCTTTTTTTTATAAATAAAATAAAATTGATTGTTGGAGATCTTTAAAGGTAATTTTTTTTTCTGTAATGGTGGATTGGATATTACTGTTAGTATGTATTCAACTTCTAACATTCTTGTGTCTAAGAACTGTTTATATAAGATTATGAATATGGTTGTATGTAAAATTTGTAAAAATGTCTTGTGTTTTTTAGAGAATTTTTGTGTTGCTATTTCCTGGTCAGGCTGGCTTTATTGACAGTAGTCAAATATTATATGCTATGATTGTTGCAAATTTGTCTCTGATGCTAGGTGTAGAGGAAGGAGATGTTCGGGTTTTAGAGTGAAGATGAATTTGGTTTTTTTTCAGAGAGTTTTTAAGGAGCAAATTTGTAAACGAAATGCAAGAAATGACCCAAAGAACAGTAGAGTAGGGAACTCCTTCCCAGATGAACTATTGTTGTTTCATTTATATCTGATTTCCATGTTAGAGTGAACTATTATGAATCTTTTCTTTGCCTTTAATTTACCGGTCCATTTTAAAATCACGGGTACAATATATTGGAGCAAGATCTTGTAAGTAATAAGGTGTTCACTTTTTGGCTCAATAGGGATCCAAAGGCGAAAAAGGGTGGTGAATTAATTTTTGGTGGTGTTGACTCAAAGCACTTCAAAGGAGAACACACTTATGTTCCAATTACTAGAAAAGGTTACTGACAGGTTAGCAAAATAAAATTTAGTTTGATCAGGAATTCCTTTAATATATATAATAGTTTACTCAAGAAAATTTTCTTTTTCAGATTGAAATGGGAGATTTTCTCATTGGAGGTCTTTCAACAGATGACTTTATTGTTCCTCAACAAAATAAAAGTTCTCTTTTGATTCCAAAGTGCATTTAATTCTAAAAAATATCAATGTTATTGTTAGGTGTTTGTGATGGTGGCTATGCTGCTATTGTGGATTCAGGAACATCATTGCTTGCTGGTCCAACTGTATGTGCTTCCATCTTTTTGAAAAAATTTTGCTTATAGATTTTCCTCTATAATTTCTATTGACTGTTAATAATTTCAGCCTATTGTGGCTGAAATCAACCATGCTATTGGAGTTGAAAGAGTTCTGAGTGTAGAATGTAAAGAAGTTGTTTCTCAATATGGAGAGAGGATATGGGATCTCTTAGTATCAGGGGTAAGTTTTCCTTACTTTTCTATAAAGATTTTGTGTTGAACATGATTTGCGGCCCTTGATCTTTTCCCATTTGCATTTCCACTCTTTGGAGCTAAATGAGTTTATCTTGATATGCAGGTACAACCTGCTGACATATGTTTGCAAGTTGGGTTATGTTATGCCAAGAGGGATCAATCTACAAGGTTAGGAAGTTCCTTATTTGATGAGCTTTTTATATATCAATATCTTACTTTTTGCTTCCGTTGTATGCCTTTTTGCCCGTATTTGTTTTATTGCACATCAATTGGGTAATAATTTGAAGATCCATTACAATTACTAACTTATTAATTTATTTTTTTGCCACTGGGAGAGTTTACGTCCTGACCTCACTCACTTGTGGCCTAACAAAATATAATTGAGTATAACATCCCAAAAGTACATTTTGATTGAAACCATGTTTATTCTTATGTTAAAAATAAATAACAAAATATAACATAACTTTCAAGATTGCAGCTTATAGACATGCTAGTCCAAATATAACATAACATCTTTTGAGAATATAACAGAATATAACTAGAAAATTCATTTTGATTGAAACCATGTTTATTCTTATGTTGGCTTATTTTTTGACTTGTTATGATATTTGTTTATTGCATGTCAAAAGTCCCTATTCTATTTTCAAAGAGGAATATTTGAACTATGCTATCATCTCAAATTGAAATTAAACAAGCTTACAGCTTTTAACATGTGATTGATACCACGTTTATTCTTATACTTTATGTCATGGTTTATATTATGTTAGACTTATGTGTTGCTTTAACTTTTTGCATTAATTAGTGTCATATTGGTATTGACAGATCAAATTTGCAAACGAAATACAAGAAATGATCTAAAGAGCATCAGAGCAGGGAACTCCTCCCCCAGATGAGTTGGATGTGTGGTGCAATGTGGTTGGAGTGAAAAAAGGTAAAATATATGGTCTTGGAAATGAGTCAACCATAGTGGCTGGAAGACCACAATATCGTGGCTCAAGTTCTTCATCATCTAATTGAGTGCGAAGAGATGAACTTGAAGAATTAAGAAGCGAGAGAAATGAGCTTCAGGCTTAAGTGGCAGATAATAGGAGACAGATTGAGGAGACAAACTGGCTGGTACGAGAGCTGATGCAGTCGATGAACTTTCAACCTTCTCAAACATTTCCTGTGACTAATGGAGCAGAAGAAGGGGAGGACAAGGACGAGGACGAGTTTTTATGATTACAGTTTAGTTTGTGTTGTATTCAACTTTCTTACATTTGAAATGTTATAGTAATGGGATATTGTACATAATGCTTAATTTAGTTTATTATAGAATGTCTCGATATTTAAATGATATATGCTAAATACTGAATTAGTTTAGTTTACGCTATTTTTTATTTATGTGTTTGGTTATATATGAGATTGTTGATTGATGTTTATTAGGTGTTTAAAAATTTGGATTTTAATAAATTTAAAAATAATTACAAATTCATATAACAAATTAGAGATTAAATTAGAAACTGATAATTAGAGACCGATTTAGTGACTGATTTTATAAAATATATAATATATTCAAAGTTTTAGAGATTGATTTAGAGACTGATTTAGCGACCGATTTTATAAAATATATAATATATTCATGCTTTTATAGATCGATTTAGAGACTGAAAAATCAGTCTCTAAATCAGTCTCTAATGTACATTTTTTGAAATATAATTGACCAATATTTGATAAAAAAAATTAGTGTCTAATTTAGAGCCTAAAATAATTGGTCTCTTTAAAATCGGTCTCTAATATTTTGCGACGAGACTTTTAGAAATTGATTTAAATCAGTCTCTAAATCGATCTTTAATTATTTTAGAGACCGATTTTCTTGATTTAGAGACCGATTTTTCGGTCTCTAAAACTCAAATTTCTAGTAGTGAAATAACTTACCTTAAACGTGAATTAGTTAAAGTGTGCATAAGATAGTTTGGCAACAATAAAGAAAATTAACCTGTGTAAATTCATTATAATTTTAAGATATATGAATTATATAAGTGTAAGTGATATAGAATGGAAAAATTGAGATCAATTGCCAAACATCAAATAAGACTAAAGCCCAACTCAGTGATCTTTAGCTAGCTAGTTGGTTCAAGTCTTGTGTCACACCTTCATAGTCTGACTCAATTATATCATATCATGAAAACTTATATCAAAGTCAAATCTCATCCAATTTTTAATAGTCACAACTTCCATTAGTCGAGGGGAATATAGCAGAGATTAAGGTAATCTGCTCCCAAACAGGTAGCATTAGAATTAAGTACAACTCATGCTGCATCTACATTAAAAGACTTTTGAGAAATCACAATAATTTGTTTTTTAATCCTTAAAAATAATCCTCTCTTTGATTTTAATGACGTGTATTTTGAGCAAACCTCATTGGAAGAACTCCATTCAGCGAAAGTATCCGTTTGGATGAGGATTATCATTAATAAACGTACAACCAAGAAGGGGATGATGTAAAAGTGGGGCTTTCAGTGATGAAAGCAACCACATGACATATAATATGGTGTCATTTTCCAATTTCCAATAGTCGAAGATGCCATCGCCACAAAGGGAAACGCACAAGGTTCATAAGCCATGGGCATAGGGTACCTTACAAATGGAGCTTTGTGGTTGTGGGTATGTCATTTCTGTGATCTGTCCCTTCTTTATTTTGTGAGAAGTATCACATGGAAATACCGGTGCAGTCTACATAAAATGGGTTACCCATTAATAATTAGCAGAAATATTGGATTAATATTAATTGCGTTATGGATATTCTAACAATAGAGTGATAAGTACGGCAAATATAAAGAATGGTACCCTGCAAAGATAATGAACGGAAGCATACATGGATGAGTGTACATTTTTTTTTTTCAATTTTTCAGGCAAGATCATAACATTTTATTTGGGAAAAACATGTAGTGTCACCATGATGACTTACTTTGCAACTTTTATTTGTAAAATAATGAGTTACACTTCAAACATATCTTAATACTCTCTTTCCTTTCTTCAAGATAAAAATGACTAACTTATTTAAGTGGATAATAAGCTTACTATTAACACTATATTCATCTTGTTGCTATTGGATAATGTTGATTTCCAACCAATAGACTTCTATAAAATGTGGAATCTATTTTTTTTATCTCGTCACATTTCAATTCCTTCAATTTCTCTCTCATTTCCTCCTCTTCTCACAAAGAAGAGATGCACTCCTGAAAGGGAAAGTAAAGCATCAGAGATTACGTTTATTTCCACCACAAGTACCTCATATATAGCATGCAACATGCAATGGGACATGGAAGAAAAGAGTACGTAAGTGTTTGAAATTGAACATGAACTTGCGGTGGTTAATTTCAGTCACCACAAAGAAAACTGAGAAAAGGCACGTAGATTAAATTAATTATTAATTAATACAACTATGAGGTAGGCTATCTATATGGGTTACATTCTTTCTGGTTTTTTAATACAAATGTTATTGGCATTGCTTTTATGGAAAGCCAAGATTGAAGAAGATGCTGATCATTGCTCGGTGGAGCCGAGTGTTTTGACTTTATTTAATTACCATTTGAGATAAGACAGAAGAAGACATGGTTCTCCTCTCCCCAATGCTTCCTCATACCTATATCAAAATATAATAGAATTCCGTATGACTTGCATTTCTTGTAGTGCAACGAAACCATATATACTTTTGGCCCTTCGGCATCCAATGGGTTTTCCTAACCATGTTACATATGCTATGTTCTGCTTTGCCCTCTCAATATGATCAGAGGCTAAGAGTATGTTTAATTTTATGGTATATACAAATTTGTTTGAGGGGCAAACTACATTCTACACTGTTATCGAATGTATTTTGAGTATTTTATGAGATGTTTTGCTTTTGGATTAGAATTAACTTTGCCTGGGGTGAACATTCACTGGGAGCCTCAACTAAGTTGGGACAAAATGAATTCTCTTGACTCATAAAAAAAAAAGAAGAAAGAAAGGGAATTCTCTTGCCTCTACTGTACATAAAAAACTGAGTTTAGTGAAAAAAACTTAAAAACAATTATTGTTCCGGGCTTGAAAATTGTTTCATTGCAATGGAAAGAACTGATCCAATTATTATCGTTTGTGTTCTTAAACAGGATTCTGAATTTTAAAAAACAAAAAAAACAAGACAGGTACATACATCCTGTTAAATGAATATTTATCCAAGTAAAGTACAAAAGAGTAAATGTTAGCGTAGCTTACTTTTGATCTGTTTATCCTATATTTTAATGTTGCTGTATAGTTACTTCGATTATTCCTCTTTTATCTTTTGCATGATTGAGAAGGAGATTCGTTGTTGATAATTGGTTCTTTCTAGTCAATAATATTGAAAATCACGTAGTCAGCATGATATGTGAGAATACCTTTTTTCCAATTGCCACCACCTTAAGAAATGAGTTGTCATTTTCCATGTTGTTAAAATGTTCATACATAACAACTTTAGCCTCTATCTTTCCGCTGTCGGCAGCAGAACCTTCCTTCATTCCATTAATAAAATTTAAATGAAAAAGTTTTTTTTTTAATGGATAGTTCATTTAAGAAACCTTACCGATTTCAACCTATAAATTACTTACACACAGTAGAGAGGGAAAGGATGAAGGCAAAATTTAATACCAATGTCCTGGCACCTTCAAATAAAAAAGAAATTATAGAGCAAAGCTTATTAAATTTTATCATAATATTTTAAAAATCTTCTTATGTAATGATTCTCACTCAATAGATACAACTGATTAATTAGTTTTTCTTTTAATAAAAAATTTAAGATTAAGATTGATTATCCTATATTAAAATTAAGACATATCCTCAAACTCAACGAACGCTTACGATGAGAAATTGGCATTGCCATCCCGACATCATTGCCATTATAAACCAAATAATTTATCATCTACAAATATATTGGGAGATAGACAACCTTCCCCACAGCATTGCCATTATGACTGGCATGCGGTTAGTGAGAAGAAGAAAGGCAGAATTTGAGTTTCCATCCGAGACCAACGTTTATATACAAGTTATTCATCATGTAATCATTTTTTTTTTTTTTTTGCAGAGCATCAACCAGAAAAAACAGATTTACATGCATTGTTAAGTCACTTGTTAAAAGAACTAAAATAAAAAAACTTTTAAGATGAAAATAAGATATTTAATATATTAAAATAAAAAATATTATTTATTTTATTTTTATCTAAGACTTTTTATTTTGTCTTTCTTAACAAGTACTTTAAAAAAAGACACTTATTAACAAAATTTATAAATAAAAATAATTTAACTTGACCTCAAATAAAGTGTTCTTTCACTTTGTAATATGGAAAATATAAAATAGAAAAAATGCTGCTCTCACTACGCGACTGTTAAAACCCTGTCACATTGTAAAACCTTGTAAGGTGTTTTTTAATTATTAACACGTCTCTCTCAATCTGAAAGTGAGAGCTGTTAACATCACGTGTTACACTGATGGGGGGAGGTCTTGAATTGATTTGAGGTTCATCCACCGATGGGGATTGGGGGTGCTAGGGACGGTACGAGCTATCCCATCACCTTCAATTATGCATGCCTTTCATATATCACATTGGGAATGGGAAGGGAGCAAAGATCATAGAATAGCAATTAACCCTACAGTTTCCTGTTGCAGGTTATATATTGATGATGGCTAGGAACATGATTTCAAAATGACGACGAACCAGTTTCTTTTGTTGCGTTTATTGCTGATCAAAAAGCAGAATCTGATTATTCTTCGTGTTTAAAATAATGACAATTTCATGATATCATATCTAGGGTGATATTGTTTACATAATTTTTTCAGGCACAATTTTATTGGCACATTTATTGGAGTATTCTCTATTTTTTATTTTTAGTAAAATGTAAGATAAAGCTATACAAGACTACGAGTTAATCATAAGCTTTAACATTTTCAAGCACCCTCTTGACTTTAGTGGTGCTAAATCAAAGTTCACTTGATTACAGATGAACTTTCCAGCAAGAAATGAGCTCAAAGAAGAAAAATAAAAGACGTATCAGGTGGGACCAGGGTATGGTATTATGAAAGATAATGATATCCTTACACCATAAGTGTGTCTTTGAGTTTGCTCTCAAACACACTTTTGGAGTTGTCGAAGGACGTAAAATCATGTTTAACATTTTTACTTTTCAGTTGAGTTCAACGAAAAATACTTTTAAAAATGTGTTGAAGTGAAAGCAAGAATTTTTTACTTTTCTATTGAACAAAAGTATGTTGGAGAACATTTTTCTCTTCAATCTTACTTCAAAAGTAATTTTAATCTTTCATCCAAACATCATTCATTTTGTCAAACTCACTTTTGAGACAAAAGTTCCCAAACATAAATCATGTTACTACAAACTTATTTTTAACCAAACTAAAATTTATAAACACACTTTTAACTAAACTTAAGTTTACCAACTACAAACCAAACAGACACTAAGTGTTCAATGCTTTAAGTTCAATGTATGAAACAGTGAAATGAACAATAGGGAGTATTTCCTAAAGCAAAGTGACCAATCTCTTTCATTTCTTTTTCCGTAGAAACACATACACCATCACACAAATACAAAATAATGGCCAGAACTGGGTTTTGATTTCTTGGGACATTCTCAAAAGATTACAAGAGACATTTAGTACATATAAATATAATTAACAACAAATGAAATTTGATACACAGACTAAAGATGTAATCATTGTTGCAATACACCTTCCACTTCGCAACTTCTGTCAGTAACTTCCTGCTCGTCTGGGAGCTCTTTAATCGCCTGCAAAAAATAAAAGAATTCCTTGTATCAAGTGACAATAACATGGCAAGATTGAGGACATTACTTACTAGTTTGAAAACAAGATGAGGTTAATAATTATTGAGTGGTGGTTGGTATTTACTATTTACCTGATAGAGATACCAAGAAGCAAAAGCATCTGTGGCAGCATACTCTAGTTGCTCCTTTGATAAAACAGGAGTCTCCCAATTTCCCAGTCTTATTTTGTTGGGCTTTTTGAGCTGCAAATTTAACAAGCTTGATAAATATCCTCCCAACATAGTTCTTCACCTTTTTCAAGAAAGCAGTTGAAACATCTCACTGCCCCCTTCAAATTTTGTTCTCTCTCCAGGGGCAAAGAAAATAAAAAAGACTGAAAAAGTTACTAAAAAAGGACAATGACCAAGCAGTAATATGCAAATTAAATACTTAAATGGCTGTCCCTGTTTTGAGTAACAGCAGGAATACAGATGATCCAGTGAGGAGAAAATGACCAAAGAGAAAAAAAAATGTTATTACTATGGCATTCATTTTTGTCATTTGAATGTTCCCAACACGCCTACAAATTCAGCTGGTCTGACAAAACCTTTTTCCCTTTGAAAAACTTAAACTGCATTATGAAAAACCCAACCAGCCCCTAAAAAGGACAAAAATCAATGGTTTATTCAGAATTGAACTATGGCTTATGTGCAATAAAGTAAATGCATGTATTAAACTAGTTTTAAAAAAATTAAGAACTTTTATTAACTTTGGATGATGCCTATTCTCATTATTGTTTTATTAAAAACATTTCTCATTTAACTACTACTAATAGTTAAAAATATTTATGGCAAAACAAACTAATTATAACATTTGTAAGTAGATACTGATTTAGGAATATAACAAAATATTAGTTGGCATATGTAACATCCAATATTGCATTGGTTTAGTGGTGAGAGGACCGGCCACTTTCTTATGTGGTAAATTCAAGACCCAACAAAGCCACCATTTTTAAAAGGATTCTACCATATGAAAACTTGAGAAGGGGCTGGCAAATTCAACTGGAAATAGTTTTCCAGTCAACCAGCCAGTTTGGAAGGGCGTAAGACTGTTTCTTTGAGCCATCAGGTATTAGAAGACTGGAACAGTCGAATCATGGGGTCTAGTCTGGTTTTCAGAAATTTGGACTTAAAACATACCTGTTTGGATAAAAGTTTTTCAGTCAAAGATGCAAGACCCCACTTCAGAGGACCTCCGCCTAGCTTTTGATTAGCATGAAAAGAAAGATCTTCCACGCCTTTAATAGATATGTTATAATCTCTAAAAACCTTACCAGCATCACTGCCAGTCCCAGCTCCAACCTTGCACACGTCAAACATTGTATTAATACTTATTATAATTGATTAGTGCCCATAGATAGAAAGGATAAAATAAGAGGGAAAAAAAATCCAGCTTAAACGAAACAAAAACCTTCAAAACCATGGGATCTTCAAGCAAAAGCTGTAGATTTGGAGGGATTCCAGAATGAATTACATGTAGAACATGACATTGACTAGTGCCACCACATATCTGCATCACTGCTACCTTCCCAGGTGGAACACCTATAAAAGTTTTATACAATAATGATTCAGGAATTGTAAGTCACGGTAATCTTCTATTTTCAAAGAATTTGGTTTTATAAGGGCAAAAGGGAAAAGCGCTTCTTCTGCAGAAAAGGGTGGCAATGCCCCTCTCACCATAGGGGAACAAAGCTTTACAAAAAATATAATACATAAAATCTAAGAACACTAAGAAATCAAATATGTGATGGAGTAAAGAGCCAAACACTTGGCTAGAATGAGGAAGTTCAATCCCCCAAAATACTCAACTCATAACTCCTAACCTTCATCCACATTGCAACACAAAATGAAGAGGCTCTGCCTCCCAAGAATTTTAAAATTCCTCATTGTGACTATCCATTGCCAAGTTGTAGAAGCTTGAGCAAGAATCTAGACTAACTTAAAACATTCTATATGATACAAATTCCAAAACCAAAACTAGTTCGATAACAACTGGCACAATAGGCAGGCAAACAATTTCCAACAATTTCCTTCACTCTTGTTCACATATTAAACCAACAAAAATATCTTAATATCAGATATATCATCGATATTATCATGTTAATGCTGCAATTCTAATAGACCCAATGCAAACAGGTAAATGCCAAAATAAACTATTGCAAAAAAAAAAAAAAAAGCTGAAGCTGCTGAACCAACCCTTCTTAAAGGTAGGTCTCCACTCAATGTCAAATCCAAGTGCAATTTGCACCATCTCTCTTTTCTTTTCTTCCAGAATTTTTAAGAGCTTTGTTGTGGCTTTCTCTACATCATCAAAAGTCTTGCTATACATAATTTGCCCACAAAACTTCATTACAGGCAATCTCATCCTTGAATGGCCTGTGTAAGAATAAAAAAAATAAGTTTGATTAGAAAAATGAGAAGAAAGGTAGATACAAATTCATCTAAAATTGTACTTAGCAGAGGAGAAGAGAAGATAAGTATTCAGGGCTTCCATTGAAGTGAACCATATTTGGAGTTTCAGGCTCCCTCGAAGTAGCCTAATACTATTTGATTTTTTCCAAGCCAGTAACAGATCACTGCATTCTCATAATCAAATGGAATTCCTTTCAAGCATCACTACGCTAACCAATATAACAAAGAGTCAAAAATAGCCTAAGCCCTCTCCAGACAAGCATCAACATGCATATCCCTTTCTTAAGAGGGGAGAAATCAGAATTAAGTTGTGAAAAGAGAGCATGCATTTGATCATTATTATTATTATTATTATTATTATTATTATTATTATTATTATTTCAGTGCTAGGTTGCTAGCCAACATGTCAGGAGCTGTAAGAATGGTATTTAGATTCAAATTGTTACCTAGAATATAAAAATTCAATAGTGGCTGCAATCCGTAAAAGAACTAAATGTTCACTTGCTTCCAAACAGAATGAACCGTAATAGTTACTGATCACTGTCAAGTAAGCATATGTGATAAACTCGGGTGGACATTTCCATGTACCATCGATGTGAGCATAAGCATAACATTCTATCAACAGCAGCAGAAAAGGTATGCAAGGAATAAGCTGATTGTTGAAATCCAGGACTTACTAATGTAGGTTTTGATATTGTAGATTCCAAAGCAAAGCTTAGAATTCAAAGCCTTTAGAGTAAAGGAGGAAAAATTCCATGGAGGACATGATAAGATAAATGAGAATAGAAGAAAATAAAGACAATAATTAGGAAGTTATTGAAATTGGTTTGACATCACATGACATGACAATAGATCATTCATAGTGTGATAGTGTGAAGTCACAAATGCATGAAGAGAAATATCATATCTGGGTTATGTATACTAGTAACACCAGCATTGATCAACTAACTTATAAAAAAGAAAAATTATAACTTGCTGGAAAATTTGAAAAAATAAAATAAAAAATGATAATGGGAAACGATATCAACCAAAAATATTTCAGAAAATAACAGGCAAGACAACGTAGAATAAGACATTAATGAAGCCAAATAAACAACTATACCCACCAAAAGAAAATAAAAAAAAAAATAGAGACAGTAGTGCGGGAGCTGCAAAAATGAATGGTTAGCGACCCAAATTGAAAACCCCAAACCCAAAGACAAGCTGTATCGTTAGATTTTCAAGATGGTGAAAATGATAAAGTGGAATGAATACCTTGACAAAGAGACAAGGAAAAAGCAGTTGGGTGTTGGAGAGCGACAAGCGATCTCGGCAAGCGGCGGCGGCGGCCCCGGCTACGGCGGGGGGAGTCAGGGGAGGTTGTATCGGCAGTGGCGTCGTGATGGTCGTTGGTAGGATTAAATGGACGTTTGTTGGGTTTGGGGAGAAAGCTGGCTTCGATGGCTTGGATGGCTTCAAGGTCTTGATCTGAGAAAGGCTCGTCTTGGTCGGAGTCGCACACGAATGAGGCAAGTCGCGTGAAACCCTCCTGTCCTTGCAACCACTTCATCTCATTCGAAACCAACTTTGGAATTGGAGGGAAGGAATGTAGTCAATTCCGGAGGGATATGTCTTTTGAGTTTTTTTTTTTTTTTTTTGGGTTTTGGATAGGTTTCAGTTGATTTTTTTATTCATGTGAACGTTGAAATTGAACCCAAAATTATATATTTAAGGGTATCGAATCCCTTTCCTCATGAAACGGTATCATTGATGCATGATGATAGAGTTGATTTAATAATAATGCGATTCAGTTTATACTATTGGATTGGATTTGGGCGAGTTACAAAACTGTTTTGCAAAGAGGCCCAACAGCTTTGAAAGAGTAGTTTAGTTGGCCCATGTTGAATACTCAGGATTCAGAAGTCAGAAGTAGAAGTGTTGAGTTGAGTGGGGGTATGGCCGAGGCTCACTCACTCAAGTATGAGCTGAGGGAGAGAGCAGTAGCAGTAGCAGTAGCAGCTGCAGCACACAAGTTGGCGGAGTCCCCTCCCGCCTTTTTGATTGACTTGAATGAACTGATTCATTTCTCACTTGTCGTTCGTTGTGATCAAATTCATAGCATAACATAAAAGCAAAAGCAGGAATCTCAAGATGAGTACGGTTGATAAGATGTTGATAAAAGGCATCCGGAGCTTCGACCCGGAGAACAAGAACGTCATCACCTTCTTCAAGCCCTTAACCCTAATCGTTGGCCCCAATGGTGCTGGCAAGACCGTATGTATATATATAAATATAAATATATATCACTTCATACCCTAACACTATCAATCAATGTCACACACTTCTATTCTTCCATTTCATCATCATTATTATTATTATTTATGCAGACAATCATAGAGTGCTTGAAGCTTTCCTGCACAGGTGAGTTGCCTCCTAATGCCAGGTCTGGCCATAGTTTCATTCACGACCCCAAGGTACACGTCTCTCTCTCCCTCTCTCTTTCTGTTTTCTTCAACTTTTATTATTATTATTATTATTTAAATGCTTCACCATTTGCATTTGGCACTTGTTTCGGAAGGTTGCCGGGGAAACTGAAACCAAGGGACAGATTAAGCTCCGATTCAAGACTGCCGCCGGCAAAGACGTGGTTTGCATAAGGTCCTTTCAGCTCACGCAAAAGGCATCCAAGATGGAATACAAGGCTATTGAGAGTGTGCTTCAAACCATTAATCCTCATACAGGCGAGGTACATTATCAATTTTACTCTTCAACCAAAATTGAGTGTTTCTTTTACTTGTCCTTATATTATAATTTGACTCGAATTAGTTTTTGGTGTTAGTAATTCTCGAATTAACTTGACTTATTTGTTGTGCTCTGTCAGAAAGTTTGCCTTAGCTATCGATGCGCTGACATGGATCGAGAAATTCCTGCGCTCATGGGTGTTTCAAAGGCCATTTTGGAAAATGTTATATTCGTTCATCAAGATGAAGCCAATTGGCCACTACAGGATCCTTCTACATTAAAGAAGAAGTTTGACGATATCTTTTCTGCAACTCGGTATCATCTATGTTCTTATACAATCCCCCTTTCATTAGTCTCTCCTGTAACTCAGGTTACCTAGCACAGATCTAATTTGGGACTTTCAGCTTTGCCATGAAAGCACTATATTAATTCATTTAACTTATCTTTTACTTAAAGTGTTTAATTATTACATTCTCCCCTCTCAAATTACCAAGTTTTGCATCATTATGCAACCCAATGTGTAGTGCCATCGAGCTCACATAGGTAGTACAGGAGATCAGCTTTGTTACTAGTTGCAATGGCTTAAATAGTTACTTGGTATAATAAGTAGTCACTTGTCAATGCCAGATGGCTTAAATAACGTCGTTGTCATCCTCCATGAAATGTACCAAATCCTGTGTTTCACTGCAAAAGAACTAGTGAACCCCAAAAGAAATAGCACAAAATGATGTGGGACTTAACTCAATGTGATGCAATTCAAGGAGCTAGGAAATTTAAAAGATGCTTAAGGAAGTGGTTAGGTGCTTCCTGTGCTTGTAGCAATCACAAGATGACTCTCTTCAGTTGCTGCTTTCTGTTCTTTACCATTTAACATACTAGATAACACTGAAAATGCTGGTGCTTATGTCATAGAGTTGGTAGTTAATATATGCTCTTGTACTGAGCAGATACACAAAGGCATTGGAGGTTATAAAGAAACTTCACAAGGATCAGGCCCATGAAATAAAGACTTACAAGCTGAAACTGGAAAATCTTCAAACTCTGAAAGATGCTGCTTATAAGGTCATTTTCCTCTTCCCAAAATCAGACAACTTCACAGATAAAATCTGCAAATTATCTTTCCTTCTCTATTGTAATGATCTTGAACTTGTACTTTACAAAATCCCTGATGGATACCTCTATTTCTTGTCTTTTCTAAATCAAGTAAATTTAAACGGCTAAAAAGTGTGTGAAAACTTATATTCTCTTTAATTCTGCTTTGATGTGCCCATTTTGTGCTGCCGATTTTTATTTTTATTTTTTTGCATTCTTACCATGGAGTGCTGTTGTCTTCTTCCTTCTCATGTGTGTTTGAACAGAGCACAAAAGTTCTGCTATGCTTTAATTTTTAGTTTAGTTATTTTAGAACTTAAGCTCTGTGCCAGTTTGACTACTATAAACATAAAGAAAACCACAATGTGCCAAAATAGAAAGGAAAAAAAAATCTAATCATTTAATTTTTTTCTTTTTATAGCTTCGGGAAAGCATTGCACAGGATCAGGAGAAAACAGAATCTCAAAAATGTCAGATACAAGAGTTGGAAGGAAGCATTCAAGATTTGGATGCTAAAATTCATCATGCGGAGAAAACATTGAAAGATTTGCGGAAGCTGCAGGACCAGATATCAACTAAAACTGCTCAACGAAGCACTCTGTTTAAGGAACAACAGAAACAATATGCAGCTCTTGCTGAGGAGAATGAAGGTGTGTTAACCATACTATATGTATCACCGTAATTGAGCCTGTTTTAAATTCTCTCTCTTAGTTTTCATAGGGTTTGCTCAGATATGGCCTTCAAAATATATTTATCAGTTTCTCATGATTTCTTCTGTTTCTTATATTGATTAGACACTGATGAAGAGTTGATGGAATGGAAGACCAAGTTTGAAGAAAGGATTGCAATTTTAGAAACAAAAATAAGCAAGTTGGAGAGAGAGATGAATGACACTGACACTAAAAGTTCTTTCCTTAAGCAGACCATCAATGATTCCATCTGGGAGATTAGCAGGCTACAAACTGAAGCTGAAGTAAATGAATTGAACACAAGTTGATGACTATACAGCCATCCAGTTGTGTGGAATATTGTTGTAATTTTGTATCTAATTTGAACTGCAGGCTCACATGTCTTTGAAGAATGAACGTGATTCCTCCATTCAAAATTTTTTTGCTAGGTATAATTTGGGATCTCTTCCAAAGTCACCCTTAAGTGATGAGGTTGCTTTAAACCTCACTAATCGTGTAAAATCAAGGTTGGTGGATCTTGAGAAGGATCTGCAAGATAAAAAGGTGACTCTTCTCTTCTCCCTTTCTGGTTATATATATTCACCTTAAGGTGCCTATGATTGGAGAGAAAAGGCAGAATTTTCAAGGATAATTTCTTGCTGTTACTGTATGTTTGGGATAAAGTGATCTTCTTAGCTTCTTTGTGGTACTCAGCTAGTGGCTATTGCCTATTATAGAGGGTTTTGCTGGATATACAGAGTGGTTGGAATGCTTTTCTCACTTGATGTGTCATTTTTTTTTTGGTGTTTTCTTTACCAGGATATCTTATCCTATGCTCTTGTACTTCTTTCGTTCTATTCTCTACTGAATTTATTTTCTTATTTAAAGATTCTTCTTTAAATTGACCTAATTTTTAAATTATTTTCACCATTTCAAAAAGAAGAAAACAACATGATTATTGAAGATATTAATAACGTTAATATTCTAAAATACCCTTGGAGCTTCTGAATCATGGGGGGACTGACTATTTTTTGGCTTCTTCTGTGCAGAAAACAAATGACAATGAACTCAAGATGGCATGGGATTGCTACATGAACGCAAATGACCGTTGGAAAAATACTGAGGCCCAAAAACAAGCTAAAATAGAGATCAAGGTTTGGTGTTTAAATGCATCCATTTCTTGTCAAATGTCTGTATGTTACTTGTACGACGTTTAATAGTTTGTTATACATGCAGAGCGGCATTTTAAAGCGCATTGAAGAGAAGGAAAATGAACATGACTCATTTGAACTTCAAATTTCTAACGTAAACCTTTCTCACATAGATGAAAGAGAGAGAAATTTGGTGAGTGCAGCCTGCTCTTTGGTGGTGTTTGGTAGTTTATAACCTTAAATTTTAGACATCTGGCAAATTAGATTAACATAATTCTGAGTAATGCTTGCAGCGAATTGAGGTTGAGAGGAAAACAAACCAACTCGCTGAAAGAGAATTTGAAGCAAATATACGTCAAAAGCAAAGTGAACTATATAGTATAGAACAAAAGATTAAGGCTGTCAATCGAGAGAAGGATATCATGGCTTCTGATTCAGAGGACAGAGTGAAGTTATCTCTTAAGAAGGCAGAGTTGGAGAATCAGAAGAAGAAACATAGAAAGATGTAGATCAATTTTCTTTTTATCTCCTTTACTTTTGCCTTTTTGTTTTCAGAATAATATTTGAAGTTGGTGGCCATCTTTTTATTCTTCTTTACAGAATCGATGACCACAAGGATAAAATAAGAAGGGTGCTAAAAGGGAGGGTTCCTCCTGACAAGGATGTGAAGAAGGAAATGACACAAGCATTAAGGTTGGGGAAACCTTTTCTTTCATTGTGTATGTCTTACTTTGTACTATCTTTAAGAAATTTCTCTTTTAGTGTTTCTGTAGCTAGTCTGTTCTACTACTATTTTAATCAGAAGAAATGTGTTGGCGTTTCACTTTCTCTCTAAGAGTATAACTTTTTGATTTGGATTATCAATTTTATGCACACGATGCCTCTGTTTGCCTGGTTATATTATTATGTTTCTTCATTGTTTTTGTCTTCTGATACAATTATTTATTGAAGGTAGAGCAGAGTGCAAAAGGAAAGGATTGATAATCTTCCTAAGTTAAAACAAAAAGCAGAAGAAAAGTAAACCTAAATTGGCTCAAAGGAGGTCTGCAATCCCGCTACAAATGAAAAATGGAACTCCATAATGAAACCAGGTGCAGAAATCCAAAAAGAAGCCATGAAAACAACCCCATCTTTTAGAATTCGCATGGCTAGAAATTTGTTCTAAAAAGTACAGTATTATACTCTAACCAAATTCACCACAATCCAGCAAACATGTCTAGTTTCCTCCACAAAGCCTGATAGTCCTTCCTCCACTCAACCCCGATAATGAACAGAAAGGAACCGCTTCAAAGTGTCAGGACAAATCCATTCATCTAAAAAATGCTAAAAAAACATTGTAAATATGCAAATCAAATTCACATTGAAGGAAAAGATAATTGCTAGTCTGAGCTTTTAAGTACAAAACATCAGGACATCTTATGTGGCCTGCGCACCTGTAACAGATTACTTGTGATTATTTTCTTCAGTACCTCACTACAAACAATAAGGCTTAAACTTGGACGGAACTTTAACCTTCCAGAAACAGGTGTTAAGAATTGTTGAAAACGTGTAAATATCTTTTATATATCTTTTATATATCTTTTGTATTTATGTAGTTTCCTTGTATAGGCTAATCAGATCATAACCCTAATCCTTGTATTTATTATTATAGCTCTATATATACAGCTCTCCGTCGTGTAGTTGAGACACACGGTTTCCTCATATGTCTCTCTTCTCTTTCTCTCTTTTAACATGGTATCTAGAGCCTAAAGAGAGGCAACCCTAGAACCGCGCACACTCGGTGGGTCCACTGCCCTCCGTTGAAAATTTTTCCGGCCAACCGTGTTCCCCTTCCGGTTTGCCGACCTTTCTCTCGTGCCGTGACGTCTTTCCGGCGCTCTTTTCTCCCTGTTCGCCGCTGCCGCTGCCGTTCGCCGCCTTCTTTCCGGCCGCCGACCACACCGTTGGCACCGCCTCCCTCCGACCGGCCAGACCCCGGAAGCGCAGCCCCAACGCCGCCCTCATGTGCCCGCACGCGCCGACCGTCTCCGCTGCTGCCCAGCCACCGCGCGAGCTGTTTTCCGGCGCGTGACGGCGCGTCCGGCCGCCCCTCCGGCCGCCGTTCCTCTCGTTTGACTCGTCTCGGCTTCCTCTACGCCGATCCAATGTTGTTAATAGCGGATGGCGGTCCATGGCGGAAAGCCAAAAATCCGCCATACAAAATGGCGGATGGCGGTTGCGGAAAATGGCGGAAGCATGGCTGCCGATTAAAAAATAAAATATATACAGAAAAAATACAAAAAAAATCTGATAAATATAATAAATAATAAAAACTACCATCATACACCAAGAACAATAAAATTGTAAATATATTCTATCAAATAAAATTCATCAAAAGTATCACAATCAAAAGCTAAAGGGAAAAACATAACTGTCATAACTTAGTCATAAACATAATCAAAGTCTTCATAAGTCATAACATAAGCAATTAAGCATAAGGTCACTAGAAAATAAAAACTAACAATACTAACAAGTGACCAAAAAGTGACACAAATCAAGAGTTCAAGACAAGATACAATCACACAAGTGACAAGAACAAGTTAAAAATCTATTTGTCCCCCTCCTCCTCCTCCTCCGGCTCCTCCACATCAACATAATCATCATTGTCAGTGTCAGATAGTGAGGCATATCCCTCAAGTTCTTCTTCTTCCGAATCATCAAAATCAATTTCTTGTAATTCTTCTTCCAACTCCTCATTGTGGTCTTCAAATTCCAATTCTTCGTCGTCTTCAACTTCAACCACTTTCTCTTTTCCTCTTTTGGTTGAAGATGCACTTGCTGAACCTTTCTTGGTCTTGAAACTCTTGCGATTCGTGCTTGAACCACTTGTTGGTTCCTTTCCTTTTTAGTTTGACGCCTAGTATATGTTCTAGGCTCTCCAATCCCCGAAGCCCTATAAACAGTTTCCCAATTAAGACCATCATCATCCTCAAAAACCCTCTCATTCGCAAAGATCATCATCATCACCATCACCATCCATCTCTCCAAGTAGCCATTCATTACACTCATCAATATCATCGAGTGAGATTGGGTCAATTTCATCCCTAAGATTGTATCTTCGGTTGAGTGCTTGATTATATTTGACATACACTAAGTCGTGCAATCTTTTATGCTCAAGCCTATTTCTTTTCTTAGAATGAATCTGCAACATTAAGATAAATAATTAAAAAGTATTAATAATTATAAGAAAGTATTGACTATTATTGAGGATTTGAGGTAGACCAAAATGAAAGCAAATTGATAATTACTTGCTCAAACACACTCCAGTTACGTTCACATCCCGATGCACTGCATGTCAAGCTCAAGATTTTAATAGCTAGTTTCTGCAAATTTGGAGTTGACTGTCCGTACATTCGCCACCATTGAGCTACAAAGCCAAAGATATTTTGTTAAGCAAATGACTTAAATTTTAAAAGTTAGAAGAACTTAGAAGTTACTTAGAAGACTAGAAGTTCTATTCTTAGTTTCTCACAGTGCAATGGCTTTCCTCTGTAATATTGCAAATTTATTTCCAAACATACCACTAGCAGCTTTATAAATTGGTAACTCCAAGAGTATCTTCTGTTTCACCTCTTGAGTTGCCACCAACTTCTCGATGCATGCATACAACCCATTTGTAACCTCAAAATCATATTCCATGTCGGGATTGTCATAGAAGAATTCGGGTTTAAAAAGTGACCAGTCGTGCATGTAATGGGCGATGAAGCTGGCAAGTCCACCTCTTATCAATGATTTCAAAAACCTCTTTGTATTTGCTTTCATTATTTTTGAAAGACTTGATAATGGCTTCTTTTGCCTTCTCCATTGCTTCATAAATATAACCCATGGTGGCTTTTTCTCACTATCAACAAGCCGAAGCACTCGAACAAGAGGAGCCATCACTTTGAGTATAAACACCACATTATTCCAAAAAGATGGCATAAGTACACTTTTTGTTGCTTCCCTCCCTTAGCCTCCTTAGACAACTTGTTTCTTACCCAATCTTCAAGTAAACATCCTTCTAAGATTTGCTTTTCTTTATGAATCCTTTCCAATGATAGAAAGGATGTTGCAAATCGGGTGACTGCATGCCTCACCAATTCCCTCTTGTTTGTAAAGTACCTTAACAAACTCAAGGTACTAGAATGGCTATAGATGAAGCCAACAAGAGAGATTCCCCTTTGAATTGTCTTCTTTATCAGAGGAAGCTTACCAATGTCTTCCAAAATCAAGTCTATGCAATGGGCTGCACAAGGGGTCCAATAAAGATGTGGTCTTTTTTCTTCCAACAACTTACCGGCTAGAACATAGTTGCTTCCATTGTCCGTTATAACTTGGACAACCTTTTCCTCTCCAATCTCCTCCACAATAGAGTCAAGCAACTCAAATAATTTCTCACCGGTCTTCACAAAGTTAGACCCATCAATAGACTTTATGAACATTGTCCCAGCGGGAGAGTTGACCAAAAAATTGATCAAGCATCTTTGCTTCCTATCAGTCCAAGCATCCGACATAATAGAGCAACCAAAACTTGCCCATTGCTTCTTTTGACCCTTCAACAATTCTTGGGTGTACTCCAACTCCTTGTTGAGAAGTGGAACTCTTATGTCATGATAACTCGGAACTCGCAAATGTGGTCCGAAGCTTCCAATGGCTGCAACCATGTCATGAAAGCTTTGCAATTTGATCATGTTAAATGACAACCTTGACTTGGTACCAAAACCGAGCTATATATTGATGGACTCTAGCCGTAGCTTGTTTATCACATGCCTCTTTGATGCTTGCTTGCCTCAACTTCTCTCTTCTATTTTTTTCAATTGCAATTTCTGGTTTTCTAAAAAACAGATCAATAGGGCCCTTCAAATTACCCCTCCTACTAGCAGATGCAGTGCAGGTGCTGTATCTCTAAACCCAAACTCTTCATCCATTGCACGTTCTTCATCACTATCACCATCAAGATCAAGAATATCTCGCATTTGCACTTTCTCGACTTTGAATTTCAGCAATTGCTTCACTCTCTCGCTTCCTTTTATCCTTCAAATATCCCCACAACTCTTCTCTAACTTCCTTTGGACATTTAGAGCAAGCCGCAACATTGCCCTTCTTCCCCATTAGATGCTCTTTTGCTCTAGTGATTCCTCCCTTTGTGACTTTACCACAAAAATTGCACACACAAATCATTGGTATCATTTTTACGTAAGTGGTGGCAATATTTCCACCTGTGGTCCGTCCTATTACTATTAGCAGACCTTGAAGCGTTTGAAGAGACTTGACTTTGTCCACGACATGCCATTGTTCTAGGTTAGGTCCTAGAAGTGAAAATAAAACAGAGACTTAGATAGGATCATTGGAAAATATAGTGCAAGAACTAAAAAGTGTAAAACAGAGAGTAGAGCTTGAGAGTGTAAAATACTAAAAACCAAAATGAAGAGAGGTGAGAAAACCAAAACGAAAAAAAAAAAAAAATGAATAATGAACAGAACAAACGATTCGAGTTTGAGAACAGAGAACAAATAAATAAATAAAGAAAGAAGAAGTGAAGAAACAAGAAAATGTGAAATTTGAGAAGTGAGAAAGGAGAGGCGGGAGCTAAGAAGGAAAGCCCAAAACGAAAAAAAAAGAAAAAGAACGAGAATGACAGAACAATGAACAAACAAGTATGAGTTTGAGAATAGAGAACAAAGAAAGAAAGAAAAAAGTGAGGTTGAGAAGTGAGAAGTGAAAACAGAGAGAGACGGGGAGCCGAGACGGAAAACCCAAAACGGAAAAAAAAAAAAAAAAGAATGAGAATGAGAATGATGAACGATGAACAAAAACAAGTATGACCGTATGAGTTTGAGAACGGATAACAAAGAAATAAAGAAAGAAAGAAGAAGTGAAGAAAGAAGAAGAAGTGAGAAATGAGAACAGAGAGAGACAGGGGAGCCGAGAAGGATCATCATTACCTCGCCGGAGAAGGTCGTCGGCCGCACGGAGATGCACCGGTCCGCCTTTCGGCCGCCGGAGTTGATGGACGAGGCATTGAGAGAGGAGTGGGAGGAAGTCTTGAGAGGCAGAAGCTCGTAAGTGGGAAGTCTGTCGAATGGGTTAGGGATTTATAAAATCCCTAATGTTGAAAACCCGAAAAAGCCCCTAAAAAAACGAGGCAGAACCGCTATTTCAGCCTTGAAACGCCATAACCGCCATGGCGCCATGGCTGTGGCGGCCACCATCCCCAACAAGGCGGAATCCGCATTACAGCGGCTGGCGAATGGCGGATTCCGAGAATCCCGCCACCGCAATCCGCCATGGCGCCGCCATAGCCGCCATTTGACAACACTGCGCCGATCTGCCCTCAGATCCGTGTTTTCTTGCGTTGGAGTTTTCAGGTATCTTGTATTTTCCTTTTTTGCCCCTTATCTTCTGACCTATGGCAAGTTCTACCTCTCCAGATGGTTCTAAAGATCATCCCAAGGCTGAGCCTCCTGTTTTCACAAGTTACCTCCATACCCTCTCTCTGGTGATAAATTAGATGGCAAGCAATTATGATACATGGGCTTCAGACATCAAGTTATGGCTTGAAAGTCAAGGCTATGAAGACCACCTCACCATAGACCTTACCTCTATAACTACGGAGGAACAACCCCGGTGGAAGAAAATTGATAAACAGTTGTGCGTTGTAATCAAGTCCACCATTCACTCCTCTCTCAAGCAGATCTTCCGTGCGCAGACCACTTGTGCGTCACTTTGGGACCAAGCCAAGGTTCTTTACACTAATGACACTCAGCGATTATATGGGGTTTGCCACAACCTCATGAGTCTTATTGCTCCTCGTCAGTTTGATGGACCTATGTCTGCTTACTTGGGTAAGGTTCATGGTGCTCTGCATGATTTTAATGAGTTGCTACCTCCTGCTGCCGCTACCTGCGCAAGAACTCGAGCAACGTAGCACCTTTTTTCATGCTCATGGCCTTGTATGGGTTACCTCCGGAATATTCTGCGAATCGTGATCAGATTTTGGGTTCGCCTACTGTTCCCACTCTATCCTCAGCTTGGTCCTCTTTGCTTCGGGTCCCAACGAAGCAACCCTCTGGTTCTGTCCTCGCTCCGGCCCCAGTTGATACTTCTGCCCTCGTCTCCCACAGTGCCAATCGTGGTCGTTCTCGTCCTGGCACCTCGGGTAGACCTCGTCCGAAGTGTGCATTCTGTAAATGGGTTGGGTCATACTGAGGATCGTTGTTGGACCAAAATGGCCGTCCTCCACGGCTGCCCATATTGCCTGTGCCTTGTCCCGATTTACCTGAGTCCTCTGCTCCACCGACCCCATCTCCGGCAGCCTATGCAGATTTTCTGAAATGGTTTGAGCAACAACAGGCTTCTACCTCTACTGCATCTGTTGCACACACTGGTAATACGTTTGCTTGTCTCTCTCAATCCCCACCATTAGGTCCTTGGGTACTTGACTCTGGTGCTTCGACCATATCTCTGGTAATAAACGTCTTTTCTCCAAATTCTCTAACTCTGGCTATTTACCTATAATTACTTTAGCAAATGGTTCCCAAACACAACCCGAAGGGATTGGCACTGTCCATCCCCTCCCTTCTCTGTCTCGTTGATTCTGTTCTTTATGTTCTGGTTGTCCTTTTAATTTACTTTCTATTAGTCGTTTGACCCGTTCTTTAGATTGTCGCATTAGTTTCACTAAAGACTCGTCATTTTGCAGGACCGGAGTTCAGGACGGATGATTGGCGCCGGATGTGAGTCTAATGGCCTTTACCAGCTCTCTGCCACCTCTCGTGTGTGCTCTGTTATCGATTCCCCTCTTACCACCCATCACTGAGGTCCTTCCTATTTTTCCTCCTCTTGTCCCTGTTGACCCTGCTCCATCACCACCTTCTCCTATTAGTGCCCCCGGCCCCTACCATCGGCACTCTCCGGGTTTATAGTCGTCGCCACGCTGACCACCACCACTAACATCATCACCATCCGCGATTGTAGAGATTATCGAAGCTCCTTTGGCCTCTCATCCCAGCACCACCTCCTTTACCGGCCTCCCAGACCTTTGCCTCTGCGTCCGACCTTCCTATTGCTCTTCGAAAAGGTATTAGATCCACTCGTAACCCTTCTCCTCACTATGTTAATCTCGTTACCATCGCCTTTCTTTATTGCATTATGCTTGCCTTTCCACTTTGTCTTTCGTGTCTATTCCTAAATCTCTAGGTGAAGCATTATCTCATCCTGGATGGCGACAAGCAATGATTGATGAAATGTGTGCACTTGAGCGTGAGTGGTACTTGGGCACTTGTTCCTCTTCCTCCTGGGAAATCTGTTGTTGGTTGCTTAGGTGGATTTATACGGTCAAGGTTGGTCCCGATGGCACTCTTGATCGCTAAAGGCTCGTTTGGTGGCAAAGGGTATACCCAGATATTTGGTTTGGATTATGGCGACACTTTCTCCCCGGTGGCGAAGATGGCTTCTGTTCGCCTTTTTTCTCGTCTATGGTCGCTATTCGCCATTGGTCCCTTCATGTTGGATATCAAGAATGCTTTTCTTCATGGTGATCCTGGAAGAAGAAGTCTACATGGAGCAACCTCCGGGTTTGTTGCTCGGGGGAGTCTTCTACGGCCTCGTGTGTCGTCTACACAAGTCCCTGTATGGTCTCAAACAATCTCCCAGGGCTTGGTTTGGTCGATTCAAGATCTTGTTGTGCAGATTTGGTATGACTCGTAGTGAGGCCGACCACTCTGTTTTCTATCGCCATACAAATCGAGGTCGTATCTATTTGATTGTGTATGTGGACGACATTGTTATCACCTAAGAAGTGATCACCAAGGTATAACTCAGATAAAACAGCATCTCTGTCATCACTTTCAGACCAAAGATCTTGGCAAACTTCGTTATTTCTTGGGAATTGAAGTGGCACAATCCAAGGATGGTATAGTAATCTCACAAAGAAAGTATGCTATGGACATTCTTGAGGAAACAGGACTACTAAATGCAAAGCCGGTTGACACCCCTATGGATCCCAATGTTAGACTTTTACCGGATCAGGGGGAGCCATTTTCAGACCAAGGAAGATATAGACGATTAGTTGGAAAACTTAACTATCTTACTGTTACCCGTCCAGATATCTCCTTTGCGGTGAGTGTGGTGAGCCAATTTCTAAACTCACCTTGTGAAGGGCATTGGGATGCAGTGATTCGTATTCTCAGATATATTAAGGGAGCTCCAGGAAAAGGCCTTGTCTATGAAGACAAAGGACACACTCAGATTGTAGGGTACTCGAGATGTGATCATGTGTTCTCCTATTGATAGGAGATCAACTTACGGTTATTGTGTATCCATTGGGGGTAATCTGATTTCTGAAAAAGTAAGAAACAAAATGTAGTTGCAAGATCAAGTCTTTGAAAGGAATATCGAGCCATGGCCTCAAATTTACTTGCGAACTCATTTGGTTAAAACAAGCTTCTTAAAGAACTTCAATTTGGAAACGTTATGCAAATGACTCTTATTTGTGATAATCAAGTGCCTTGCATATCGCTTCCAATCCGAGATTTCATGAGAGGACCAAACACATTGAGATAGATCGTCACTTTATCGAGAAAAGATTTTGTCTGGAGACATCACCACTAGCTTCGTCAATTCAAATGATCAACTCTGCAGATGTTTTCACTAAGTCTTTGAGAGGTCCTCGAATAAACTATATTTGTAACAAGCTTGGTACATATGACTTATATGCTCCAGCTTGAGGGGGAGTGTTGAAAACGTGTAAATATCTTTTATATATCTTTTATATATCTTTTGTATTTATGTAGTTTCCTTGTATAGGCTAATCAGATCATAACCCTAATCCTTGTATTTATTATTATAGCTCTATATATACAGCTCTCCGTCGTGTAGTTGAGACACGCGGTTTCCTCATATGTCTCTCTTCTCTTTCTCTCTTTTAACAGGTGTTAAGAATAATGTTTTGATTACTTGGACGGAACTTTAACCTTCCAGAAACAGGTGTTAAGAATAATGTTTTGATTACTTGAGCTCCCATAAGAAGGTGCCAAAAGTAAGATTGTATAACATAATAATTACAAATATAATCTAATAATAAATATGATGAATGATTAAACCAATAAGAGTGGATTCTGGAATTATAAAAAGGAAGCTGGTTTTGCTTTGTGAGCTGGATGTGAAAAACGCTTACTATTATGAGTGGCTTGTATTTAGTTTTGGGCTTGACCCAACAAGGGGTTTTCATCATATCTTGTAAATTCAGTAGTAAGGTTATTCCATAATATCTTTCACAGTTGGATTAGGTTTGAGTGTTGAGCATCTACTACTTGTAATCTTCATTGATCATAGTGAATTTTCTCTGTTTTGCCTGTGGGTGTAGGCCTGTGGTTCACTGTAGGATGAACATGTTATATTTTGTGTTGATTTCTCTTGTCCTTATTCTCTGCTGTGTGCTTGGTTATAACACTTACATTATGAAAATTGGAAATTCATGATTTTTTGTTGAGATATATGGATTTTAGTATCAAATGGATTGAGTTAGGTGCTTCTAATTTTGTAAGTCAAACATCAGAGAGACCATGGGCATGGCATTTGAAAATAATATTTTTATTCTGCGTGCTTTAGGTGCTTTTGGTGTTAACCTTTTGGTTGTCATATTTCAGTTTATAGAAAAAAACTTTCTTTGTTTAAGTAGATCATGAATTCCCTTGGATTGATGCTTTTGCGGTGCAGGACTGTTGTAGCTGAATTTGATGACCTGAATGCAAAGTACCGTGAGGCTGAGAAGGAAGTCAATATGTTCCAAATGAAAATACAAGAAGTTAATAGTAACCTATCCAAACACCACAAGGATTTGGAGTGTAAGTGCTATCTATCATTCAAAGAAGTTGTATATGAATATTGTAGTTTTTAAGTGAAATCAGTTTTTTGAGTTCTGCATCTGTTATGTTGCAATGGTTCATAGGTAGTGTACTTATCTGGTGAATATCTTAACAGAATTTTCTTTTAAATAAGGAATAACTTTAATTTTTAGTTTTAGTGTTGTTTGTGTCCTTTACATTCTCTAGGTACATAATTTTTCATGAATAAAATTTTGCTGGATGTTGCCTCATGTATTAGATTACTTTAGTGATAAACAACTTTTGATACTGGCAAATCATCTACCTTGCGTCTTTACCTGGCAAATCAACTATGAAAGTACAAGAAGTATTGGTTTCTAGGTTGGAATGTCTATATGGTTTTAACAGTGCTATTGAAAGCCTCATGATTCTGCATATCAAACATTTGATAATAGTGTGCAAGAGAATAGAAATAAGCGTTGCATAGTTTAGCATTTTTTATGTGTCTCTTGACATGACTGATGATGCCCAATTGATATTTGCATTTCTTTATGCTGCTTCTCTTTTGTCCTATAGTCTAGTGTGATTTCTTTATTCCAGGGTGCAGAATTACTGAACACAATGTTTTGCACCATTATATTTGAATAATTTTCTTGCAGCAAGAAAGAGATTTATTGAATCCAAGCTTCAGTCTTTGGATCAGCAATGTTCTGGAATTGATTCTTATCTCAAAGTTTTAGAGTCTTCTAAGGAGAAAAGAGATGTCCAGAAAAGGTCAATTTATGCCATACTACATTCATGAAGTCATCTTTGTGACCACATCAGACTGTTGTTTGTGTTGTCACTGTTGTGCTAGTCTCAAATGTACTAATACTTTATCTGGTGATTGCCTGCAGCAAATATAACATTGCTGATGGTATGAGACAAATGTTTGATCCTTTTGAAAGGGTTGCTAGAGCTCATCATGTTTGCCCTTGCTGTGAGCGCCCTTTCTCTGCAGAAGAAGAAGATGATTTTGTCAAGAAGGTTGGTAGATTTCACATCCTATCGTAATATACTAATACAATCTATTGGCTTTGACCAAGCACTGTATATGGTTTTGAATTGGCTTATTTTTCTTGTAATGACAGCAAAGAGTGAAGGCTACTAGTTCAGCCGAACATATGAAAGTTCTCGCTGTGGAGTCCTCAAATGCAGACTCTCATTATCAGCAGTTGGACAAGCTTCGTATGGTTTATGAAGAATATGTTAAACTTAGCAAGGAGACAATTCTTAATGGCGAAAAGGATCTCCAGCAACTAAAGGAAGAGCTGGATCACAAATCTCAGGCACTTGATGATGTAATTATCATAATTTCTTTTAAATATTTCCTTGAAATTTCTTTTAAGTACACAATCCCTACATGCTTGTCACTTCCTTTTTTTTCAATGTTTGGTTTGCGGATGATGATTATTAATTTTGATGAGTCATTTAATATTATTTGTTTTTTTCTTCCTTTCTTGGTGTTAACTTGTTCTAGCCTATATAACTACTGTAATTCTTTTCAGGTTTTAGGTGTTTTAGCTCAAGTAAAGACTGACAAGGATTTGGTTGAGGCACTGGTGCAACCTATTGAAACCGCTGACCGTCTTTTCCAAGAAATTCAAGCTTTGCAAAAGCAAGTTGAGGATTTAGAATATAAGCTTGATTTTCGAGGACAAGGAGTGAGGACTCTGGAAGAAATTCAATTGGAGCTTAACACATTGCAGGGCACAAAGTAAATAGCTTCAATTAATTACTACTTTTTACTAGCATGGTCAATTTTATAATCTAGATCCATTAAGATAATTGATTTTCATCAATTCATCATCTCCCATTCCCTAAGTGCATTTATATCCTATGGGTTTTACTTGGTGTGATGTTGCTTATTCTTACCATTATTTCCATGCATATCTTCGTTACAAGGGACACTTTGCATACTGAATTGGAGAAGTTGAGGGAAGAACAGAGGTATATGGAGAATGATCTATCAAACATTCAAATACGGTGGCACACTCTAAGGGAGGAGAAAGTGAAAGCAGCTAACACCTTGCAAGATGTTAAAAGGGTAGAAGAAGAATTAGAACGTCTGACTGAAGAAAAGACCGAAGTTGATCTTGATGAGAAGGTTGTCTACTTATCTGAGACATTGATTGGTACTTAATTTTAAGTTATAGGCATGTGCAATTGCCTTTTTACCCCACTCTATGTATTTGAGTACCCTACACACACACACATTCAAAAGAAAATTCAGTAAAATGATTGATTCTCTCGACACAGAACATGCAGTTATCTGTTTTGTTTTTTTCTTTCTAAACTATTTTTGGTTGATTATATTTAGTTTATCTTCCAATTCAGTATGTTGTATTTTTGTTTATTTACAGTAAAGAAATTAGGCGGCTTTTTCTTTTTCAAAAGAAATTGTCTCTTTTTCAAAATTGTCAAGCTTAATGATTGATGCGTACATTTGTTTCTAGTTTATATTCCAATTCAGTATGTTCTATATGTGTTTATTTACAGAAAAAAAAAATTATGACACCTTTTTTTTCAAAAACATTGCCTCAATCAAAATTCCCAAACTTAACTGATACATTTGTTGCTTCTTTTTTTATAACACTGAAGTTCTCTCTCTCTCTCTCTCTCTCTCTCTGTGTGTGTTGAAAATGGTCGACCTAGTCAAAATGCATAATTCCACTCAAAATCTTGGTATTTGCAGCATTTGGCAGAAGCTCTTGGACCTTTATCCAAAGAGAGAGATAAATTACTTGCTGACCATAATGAACTGAAAATTAGACTTAACCATGAGTATGAGGATCTGGTTGAACAGAAGAGAAGTTATCAGCAAGAAGCTGAAGCACTTTTTAAAATAACTTCTAAGATTAAAGAGTAAGCTTTATCAACTTGAAAATTGTTATTTTAAGTTTTTAAGAGTATGTTTTATCACAAGTTTTGTTTATCCAGGTACTCTGGCTTAAAGAAAGGAGACAGGTTGAAGGAACTGCAGGAAAAGAAATCTCTATCAGAATCTCAACTTCAAAGTTGTGATACCAGGAAGCAGGAAATTTTAGCTGAACTAAACAAAAGTAAAGATTTGATGCGAAATCAAGATCAATTAAAAAGAAATATTGAGGACAACTTAAATTACAGGAAAACAAAGGCTGAAGTAGATGAGCTAGCACATGAAATTGAAACACTGGAAGAAAGTATATTAAAGGTTGGTGGGGTTTCCACAATTGAAAATGAACTCCAGAAACTATCACAGGAGAGGGAGAGGCTTCTTTCTGAGGTATTTTCAAATCCCTGAATCATACTTTTATGCATGCAATCTGTAAGTAGTTCAGCCAACCAACATGATTGGTGGACATTTTATCATTTGTGTGTTCACATCTTCAGAAGGTATTTACTTTACCTTAGTATAGAACTGACATCTTGTTTCTCCCTTTTTTGCTTTTGGTTCTGTACGTGTACCTTGGTAACAGTTAAACAGGTGCCATGGAACAATGTCTGTTTACCAGAGCAATATTTCCAAAAATAAGATCGATCTTAAGCAGGCTCAATACAAGGACATAGATATGCGATACTTTGACCAGCTTATCCAGCTTAAGGTGTAATCTATTGTGATACTGTGCTAGTATGCTTTCTTGTTTAGTACTCATTCTATATTGTTAACAACTCAACTTTTCTTCACAGACAACTGAAATGGCAAACAAGGACCTGGACAGATACTACAATGCACTTGATAAGTGAGTTTCTTAAAATTGAGTAATGTTTACCATTACATCTGTCATGTTTGTATTCTTTGTCATGTGCTAGTCATGGCTATGCAATGTATAATCAAATCAATAAGGCCACCTTCTTTTGAGCTTGTAAGGCCATTTCTCTTTTTGTTTGTTTCATGTGCTTCAAAAGCTCCGAGACATATAGCCACCTCATTTTGCATTGCAAGGTGCCGAGGTTGCTTTGCAGCTTTGGTACGCTGTTTGGGTAGTGCTGGATATGTTTGTTATCTGACTATATTTATATTACGTTTTGCTTTGCCATTTGCATGCTCAGGTGTATATTATGTGTTGGGTGTATGTGCATATGCATTATTCTTCCTGACTTGGAAAGAAGGAAGGATGAATCACAATTCAGGTCCCTATTCCCTTTAAGCAATAATATTTGAATTTGATCCCATTAGTTATTTAGTTTTGATTGCGACAACAATGTTGTCCGCCTAGTTTTCAAATTGATGTAATTTAAGTCCCTTTCTCTGATTGACATTGACATAGTGCCCTTCGCTAATGTGGCACTGTGACATGCCATTTTGACCTTAACAAAGTCTAAGTGCCACATCAGCAAAAAAGCATTATCAAGTCAACATCTGGCTGATAGGGGGCTTAATTGTATCAATTTGAAAACTATGAGAATAACATTGTTGCAATTGAAACGAGGGGGACACAACATCAAACTATAGTAAAACTAGGAACCAAAATTATAATTAGGTCAAAACAGGGACATCATTTCTTTTCAAGCAGTTTCATTAAACTGGTGTATCACTTTTTGTGTTTATCATCTGTTCTTATTGTGAGCTAATTATCACGCCTGACATACAATAACAAATTATGAAAGGAAAGCATATTAAACTGACCATTTCTGGTCCTTAAGTATTAACCAATAAGGTTACACTTTTTAACAAAATTAGATACTTTTATGTGTTAAATGATTAATCAAAATCTACTTTTGTTTGTTTTCCATATGATTCATCTTTCAGAGCACTGATGCGCTTCCATACAATGAAAATGGAAGAAATCAACAAAATTATAAGGGAATTGTGGCAACAAACTTATAGAGGACAGGATATAGACTATATTAGTATTCATTCAGATTCTGAAGGTGCTGGGACCCGTTCCTACAGTTACAAGGTTTGACATCTTTATATTGAAACACTGATTCCTTCAAAAGCTGTCTAATTTTCTCATACAATTTTTGAAATATTGTTTCTTTTGCATTCCATACAGGTTCTCATGCAGACTGGTGATGCAGAGTTAGAAATGAGAGGAAGATGTAGTGCGGGTCAGAAGGTATGTTATTACTGTAGGAATTAGTATGTCTAGTATTCTTTTTTTTTTTAATATTAAAAAATATGCTTTACTTAATTGTGAGGTTCCAGGTCCTTGCGTCTCTTATCATACGGTTGGCCTTAGCTGAAACTTTTTGCCTCAATTGTGGAATACTAGCACTGGATGAACCGACCACAAATTTGGATGGGCCAAATGCTGAAAGTCTGGCTGCTGCTCTCCTAAGGTATGAATAGATTGTCTAGTTCAGAGTAAATTGCTAATAATTAATTAATTATTGTTATTCATCTGCCGTTATCTTCCTTAACATGCAGGATCATGGAGGACAGGAAAGGCCAGGAAAATTTTCAGTTAATTGTAATTACTCATGATGAGCGTTTTGCTCAACTGATTGGTCAGCGCCAGCATGCGGAGAGATATTATCGGGTCGCAAAAGATGACCAGTAAGGACCAATACTAATGTTTCAGTTGTTTTCATGTTACTCCTGTATCACGTGTTCATCACTTTTCTTTATCATATTGCATGAGAAAATTCTGTGTACCGTGCTTCCTTAACTTCTCGTTCTCACATTTTCAGTCAGCACAGTATAATCGAATCTCAGGAGATATTTGACTGAAGGACGTATTTTATCAAGTTAATTACTCCTTCGAAGTAGCATGTTGGAGGATGTTGGAGGATTGGTGGATCTGTAAAAACCAGAGCCCAAAGGCATACCTCAAATGATCGTTTATGCTGTATCTTGATTAAACATGCTGTAGATCTGTACTAAAGATGGGTAGTCCCAATTAATTAAATGATTTCAACACTCGTCTGCGACTACAATTTGTATATTAGTTTTCTGTAAGCATGTTTTAGTTTTGTTGATAGGCTTTTCATCCTTGGGGCCCACTGAATTTTCGGAATCAGGCATGTATAGAAAAAAGAATTAATTGATCATCGAGTTTCGACATTGTTCTTGGCCTGTGTATTAGACAACTGCTCTGCTGGAAAGTACTGCATTAAAACTGAGACAGTTTCTTTTTACTGGTGGCAAGTATAATGATAGATTTATTGCCTTAGAACAAAATCATTTTTCATAGGTAATTTAGTATTCATTCTTCATTGTATCAAATAGATCCTAATAGATTAGTCCACTTTTCGGCGCGGTTTAATGAACTACAACAAATAAAGCCCTCCAGGACAAATATACTTTCTCCAGCATTGAATCAGCTAAAATTCACTAGCTTCTAAATAATACACGTAATTTCAATTGTTATTAAGAAAAATATGATATCAGGCTTACAAAAACATGACAGCAAAGACAACGAAACTTCAAATTGGATCGAAAAAACCATCGCGCTAACCTATGTAACACCCAAAAAATAAAGACACTTCTCTTTTTCTCCATTTCCCCATCTTGTCAAGACATTAAGACATTTCGGAGGAGATTTGCATTATTCAGCCTAATCCTTGTACTTCATCTCAGATACCAGGAAGCCAGGCATATCGAATGAGGCTGCAAACTTCTCAACATCAGCTTTGAGATCTTCAATAGCCTTGCTGTTCACCAAGCCCTTGTTGAAATCCTTCAAAAGTTTGCCATGCTCCTTCTGGATCTCCAGTGTGAGAGTCACCGCACGGTGAAGGAACTCTCCAATCTGCTCAAAGTCCTTTTCAACCAACCCTCTAGAAGTCATGGCTGGGGTACCTGTTAACCGAATCTCCTGTCAGGTACTCATGCAAAATGATGAATTTTGGCAATACATCAAAATAATTTTTTCAAGAAAAAAAAATTATGAAAAAAAGGCTGAATAACGCTTCTTTTCTTATAATTGTTTTGGCAATCACATTGCATAAACAAGGACTTCCAATTTTGGCTTTCCAGTTAAAAAAATATGATGCGTCATGTTCCCAATTGCTTAATCAGGCCTCCCTGCAAGCTCAGCTAGAACTAACACAACGTTGGTAAAGCATTAAAAACAAATGTACCTTCTATTTGTATATAAGAGAATTAGATTCCCAATAACAAATACGAATTCATATAGGAGTTCTTACCAATACGTACTCCTCCAGGAGCCAAGGCACTGCTATCACCAAAAACAGCATTTTTATTCACAGTAATGTTACAGAGGTCACAAAGTTTCTCCACCTTATTACCTGCAAGAACATCAAGCAGTGATGAAAACTGCATTAACAAATTGATGCCAATTTAAACCCAGTGAGCTTGCTACATTTTCTTCTTAGTTAGGTATGAGTTATCCTTTACCAGTCAAGCCAAGAGGGCGGAGATCCCACAAGACAAGATGGTTCTCAGTTCCTCCAGTGACAAGATTGTATCCCTTGCTCATCAAGTACTTTCCAAGGGCAACTGCATTGGCCTTAACTTGCTTGGCATATGCCTTGAACCCAGGTGTCATGGACTGTTTCAAAGCGACAGCAAGGGCACCAATCTGGTGATTGTGAGGACCACCCTGAAGGGAGGGGAAGACAGCAAAGTTGATTTTGTCTTCAAAATCGTAAACTGCATTCTCAGGCTGGCCCTTCTTAGGCGGCTTAGGTCCCTTTCGGTAGAAGATCATACCGGCCCTAGGACCCCTCAAGCTCTTGTGGGTTGTTGTCGTGACAATGTCACAGTACTCAAAAGGATTATTAGCTTCCTGTAGCCACCAAAAAAAAAAACTCATCATTCAGACCAAAAAAACACAGATCATTAATTAAAACTTTAACATTCAAGAAACAAACTTTGAGGCATAAATGAAACAAATAGAGTTAGATTCATTTCTGTTAGCTCATCCATCTCAACAAAAACAGATCTAGACAGAATAAAAAAATAAGCAATTAACAACTTAGACATTGGAATTATTCTTCACATGCAGTTTAGTCCCTAAATTTAATTTAATTATGCATATCTGAATCAAAATTGTATAACCCGAATCGAAGTTTAACCTGATCAGAATGTTAGGTCACCAGGTCATGTCCATCCATGAATTAAGTGGCCGAATCGAAAGCATGAATAAAGAAGAATTTTTTTGAAAAAATATATTATATGAAGAAATTAATTCATATAAAAATATTATATTAAATAATATTAGTAGTGATAATAATATAAATTATAAAATTGAGAATGATTTAGTGGGAGAGTACATTTCATCACATCACAATAATAAGGGTCTTCAACTTACTATGTTCAAATCCCACAAGTTACAATTTTGAATCACCATTTAAATATATAAATAAGAACCGGGGCAGACCGATCTGACCTGTCCAGGCGGTGGAAAATCCGTTATAATTTGCTAATTTACTCAATAAAAAATATACAAGTTAGAATATACAAGTTAGAACCAAGTTGGCACCCATCAATAATGCAGATCTGTTACTCTATCCTAGCAGATCCATAAACAAAACACACAAAAAAAACGATGACACATTCATTGTAAACACAGTTTCTGAAAAACAAAACAATAACACATAGATAGATATGATTAGATATACCTGAGCAGCAACGAGGCCACTAATGTGAGCCATATCACATAGCAAAAGGGCACCACACTTATCAGCAATCTCCCTAAACCTAGCATAATCCCAGTCTCTAGGGTACGCACTGCCACCACAGATAATCAACCTGGGCCTGAAATCCAAGGCCTTCTCCTCCAACCTATCATAATCAATATACCCAGTGCTCGAATTCACCTTATAAGGCAAACTCTCAAAGTAAATAGAAGTGGCAGATATCTTCTTCCCTCCAGAGGTATAGTACCCATGGGTCAAGTGCCCTCCGGAAGGGAGATCCAGCCCCATGATGCGGTCATGGGGCTGAAGCACCGCCGTGTAGGCGGCGAAATTCGCCGGAGAACCGGAGTAGGGTTGAACGTTGACACCCCATGATTGGGGGTCGAGGTGGAAGGCTTGGAGGGCGCGTGAGCGACAGAGGTTTTCGATTTGGTCGATGTATTCGTTGCCACCGTAGTAGCGGTTACCGGGCATGCCTTCAGAGTATTTGTTGGTGAGGGCGCTGCCGAGAGCTTCGATGACGGCGAAGGATGTGAAGTTTTCTGATGCGATGAGCTCGATGCCACGGCATTGGCGACGCTTCTCTTTCTCTATTAGGTCGTGGATATCTGGGTCCACTGCTGCCAGGCACGTGTTCCCCCACTCGCTCACTGGATCCATTTGCCTGAGTCTCAAGAAAGAGATAGTAATAGAATGAGAGAAAGACGAAGATGCAGCTGCGGTAGTGGTTGTGCTGCGTTTGTCGATTTCAATTTTTGTGGTATGTGCCCTTTTAAAGAGTTTCCAAGTTCCAACCATATGTAAATGTACAATCCTAGCCTTCTCTTTTTCTTTTTCCTTTTTTTTTTCTTTTTCTTTTGGTGGTTTAGGTAAGAAAAATGTTGCGTATCTATCTCCTTTTAGGTTAGATTTTTCATATTTATTTATGTGATAAAATTAAAATATATATATATATAATAAAATAAATTTAATTATAATTAGATGATAAAAATTATAAAAATATAAAATTATGTATATATTAATATATGTGCTTAATATTATTCTTTAAATACTGACTATATCTAATCATATAAATTTACATACATATCATTTCACTTCTTCAAAATTTTTTATTGTTTATAGCTGATTTAATTTTATTTTTTTTATATTTATATTCTAATTCTATTACATATTCTTACGTATATGTACTTAAAGATGTCCAGAAATATTTATATTAGATAAATTAGAATTTTTTAAAAAAAAATTAAATTATAAAATTTTAAAATTTAGTTAATACTAATCTCATGAATATAAATTCAATATCAAATTAGTAAGGCAAATAAATGTGTCTTATCTACATTTAGCTATACATAATTTTTTTAACTCTTCGCACTTTGCATTTTTATGAGTTCAAACTCTTAATATATAGATATTCTTAACTTAAATTTGCTTATCATTTAAGTTATAACTTAGTAATTCACTACACATATTTAAGTTTAATGCTTAAATATTTAAGATTTTAAAATGAAATCTTCATTTCTTCATTTGTCCATCATATTTTAATCATGTATTATCGCATATCATATTATAAGAAATATATTATGAGCTCGTTTAAAGAACTTTTAAAATAAAATCTTTTTTATGTAATTATTTTTTAAAAGTCTTTTAAAAAAGTAAATATTTTTTATGTTTGAATATAATATTAGAGAAGTACATTTTTTAATATTTGAATAGTTTTTATGTTATAAAAATTATTTTTTTAGAAGCACCAAAATTCATCTTTTGAAAAAAGCAAAATTTATGTTTTTTTAATATTTTTTTAAGTTCATCCAAATATGTTAAAAATAAAAAAAATTAATCTAAAAAAATACACCCAAACAAGTTCTATGTAAATTTCATGGCATAAGCAAAACATGCCATTTTTCTTAAAACTACTTTTATTTTGTACAACCCATGAAACATTAACACAAAATTCAAAATGAATAGCACAAAAGTATACTATATTTTAAAATCAAAATAGAAAAGGCACACCAACCTTGAATAGAGGTCTTAGAAGGTATTTCTCTTTATTAATAAAAAATTTAAAACAATCATCCATTTGTTTAAAGATGTGCTAGGTGTACTTAGGAGTATTATTTGAAGACCTAAACTTTTTATGATAAATTAATTAAGGAATTAAACTTTTATTATTATCAATTAAGGATCTCAATTTTATGAAAAAATATTTTTATTAATAAAAAAATAAAAAGACAAAAATATTCAACTTAATAAATAAAAAAATTATAATATAAACAAAATATATGACATATATGTCTTTATTTTTTTAAATGATAAATATTATTTAATTATTTTTTATTAAAGTTGAAATCATTAGTAATTAAAATAAAGTTCAAATCCTTAATTAATAAATTTTAAAATTGAAGCCTTTAATTGATTTTCACACTAAAATTGCAATACTTTGCTCTGCTTACTACCATAGATTAACAAGGTCGACTTGTTCTCAAACCTTGGAAAGAGTTAATTTTCATTTGAATTTGGAAGTTTGCTTCCATCCCAGAGTCATTTATGCGATTTGCGTCAACCGTCACTTCAATTGCTTCACATAAGATAAAGCCATAAATTCAATTATTCCATATATTTGACAGCAAATCTGAATGTGATGTCCAAACTCCGGAGTATGTGGTTGTAAGCTTCGGTAGTGTAAAGAGAATTTTGGCGTAAAACTGATTACTGGGTTAGCTTCTTTCTCAGAATCTCAGTTCCCACTTCCCTCCAGTGTTGTTGGTGACATTGGCAATTGGCAAATGAATGAGAGGTTGGTTGGTGAGGGTGATAGAGTCAATTTATTCTCACCAACCCTACTCCCATTGATGCTCACGATTTCCTTCCCCCACAATTGCTTCACTAATACGTGCCTGTATTGGATGAGTATGACTGGGAAGTGGCAACTCTAAATATTTATTTATTTTGTACCAAACTCATGAATGTTGATTTATGAAATTGAAGTTTAAATTCAATAGGAGACACAAATGTCTAAGATTAATATAATTAGGATTTTGTTAAAAAAATATTTTAAGAGCACTTGTTAAAAAATTAAAATAAAGTTTGTTTATGAAAATAAAGTATTTAATATATTAAAAATTTTAAAAAAAATATTTTTCATATAAACTGATAAATAGTGTTTTTGGCTTGATGGGTAAAGACAATAGGTAGATGGTGTAACTTTTGGTTTAGGTTGGAATAGCAGTTTAATCATGTTTGGTAAAATTAAAAATCTTGAGAATAAATTGACTATATCACCTTCACTATTTTAGCAAAAGATTCTTTTTTATATCATCTAAACGAACGGATTAACTTAAAATTCTATCATCTAAATATGAAAATGAATCAATTATAATCGATTATAGCTTTTATACAATAATCGATTACTAAGCATAATCAAATTTTTACAGTTATCCCAAACACACTCACCTTCACTAAGCAAAAGTTACACCATCTATCTCGTTTCTTTACCCATCAAGCTAAAAACAACTTTCACTAATGAGAGGATAAACCAGTAGGACTACATCAAAATTTAAATAATTTTCGTAGCAAACAAACAATTTAATTATATGTACACCAAACAAATAATTACATTATATGTAAGAATTATAAAGTTTCATACCTTAAATATAGAATTACACTCAGAGTTATTAATAATTTATTAATTTGTAGAATAAAAAATTATTTAGACTCATACTTGAATAATTTCATATATATATATATATATATATATATATATATATATATATATATATATATATATATATATATATATATTATCTTTGACCAATTGCTATTGGGTATACTCTGTATATCAATTTTATCTTTGACCAATTGCTATTGGGTATACTCTATATATGTTTCATTTAATTTATTTTATATTCAAAATAGTTTATAATTGAATTCTTATCAAATAATTAAAAAAACACATGATTTTTCAAAAAAAAAATCCAAACATATACTTTCTCTTGTCGTATTTACTTCAGATATGTAATGAAGAATACTTGTGATTGACTTTAACCTTCAGATTCGGCAAAGTTTGTCTGTTTTATATGGAAAGAAAATAAAGGGATATAATAGAAAAGAAATGAAATGAAATAAAGAAAAAAGTTGATGAGTTCTTATTCTCTAATTAGTATCATTTAATGAAAAAAAATATTTATATTCCTTTATTTGGTTTTATTCATAAAAAATAAAAATAAATAAAAATGTATATAAATATATAGTATAATTCATAAAAATATATTTTTTTATTCCTTTTCATTCATCAACTGAGGAATACAAAATATGTAAGTACTATGAAAAATGCATGTATCTAAATTTCTTCTTTCCTACGTTCCAATACTGGGATGGTCTAATCCTTTGCCTTTTTGTTTCCTTTCTACTCAAAAATAGTATATCAAATCAGACCCTAAACAGTATTATTACTGTTTCATGTACTAGGCAGTTAGCACGTCCCAACCTCTTCCAGACCTCAACCACAAGTACCTGCCCAGTAATTTTTGAAGCCATGTTACGAGGCTGTCATTCAATTTATAACTTACCTTATGCTGCTCAATGTCCCTTCAAAGTTCAAACCATGGTCCAGATATAGGTATTTGGTTAAAGTTGACTTCAAACAGTTTTTGTTCTTTGGGGGTTATTATGATTAAGAGCATACCTAAATGGTATTTATAAATGAGGATTAAGTTAAGGTTATTTGGTTTAAATTTTTGTTATTTGTATCAATAATATGATTAATAGCTCCTTTATTGTAAATAATATCAAACTTCAGTCCTTTTTTATTATAAAAGAAAACTCTTGCTCTTGTCTTGCTTTGGATAAATTGTAATACTATGTTATCCTTTATTTTAAATGCTAATAAAATTATAACTACTAACTTGTTAATTCATTTAATTTGTGTTTTTTCATCTATTAATTCACTTGTCTTTTTTTTTTCACGAAGTTGAATTATCACATCATCAAAAGCCCAACGACAATTACAAATAGAACAAGAAATATTAGATCTAATAAGAAAGAAAAAAGTTAATCATATTGTATGTATTATTTACACTTTTTTTAAGAGTGTGTGATTTAGTGAGTGAAAATAATAAAAAAATATGTATAATAAATAATATTAGGAGCAGTGTAAAAAGTGATGTGAAAAAAAAAATCAGAGTTGAATAAGAAAAAGAAACAAATATAATCTACACCTTAAACTTAGAAGAAAGTTGAACTCCTCACTCGAAAATTATCAATGACTAAACATATTTCTCAATGGAATCCAACACAAACAGTACTATTGCAAAGTGTATCTCATCCTCTCCCAAATTATATCTGAATATCTTTTCTACTGTCAAAACTATAGAAACAAAAAGAATCATAAAACGATTCATAGAAATGATCCAAATAAGAGGAACAAAAAAACATCTAAAAATAGACAAACAAAAAGACAATAAAAATAATTCAGATCTAACAAATTTGAATGAATTATTGAAAAGAAAAGTATAAATATAAAGAGAAAGACGGTAAGGGCTGCCATCAGAAGAGAAATATGACACCTTTATCGCCCCAAATAAACTACTTAAAAAATATAAACTAGAAAATGAGAGTTGTCAAAAAAAAAAAAGGGAAGATGGTAAGGACTGCCATAAAAAAAGAAAGACAACACTCCTATTACTCTAAAAAAAGCTACGTAAAAAACAAAAATTAGAAGAAAAAGAGATTGATGATTAATTTTGGTTAAAGTGACTAGAGTAAAATAACAATATTTTAAAACTTGGATCAAATAATTGATGGAGCCAAACCAGCTATGTCTCTTATTTGATCATTTCTCATTGCATTATCGGATTTGATCACAAATTTACATATTAAATTAATTAAACTATGAAGACATCTAGCTGGTCGATTTTCTTTTCATTTTTTAAACAAACGAATAGTAATGAAAAACATAAGTCATGTTTTGACGTTGTCATAAATATAAACAAACACACATATAGTAATGTCTTGACACACCCTTATCAATTTATTTTTTAACTTAATTTAATTATTTATTTAATATTTAATTTAAAAACTCAAATGATTACATATATATTCATCATAAATTTATTTAAAAATAAAATAAAATAACTAATCACTAATTGTGTTTGTTTTAAAGTAAGAAAAACCAAATAATAATAAATTACATTTTCCAGATAAAACAATAAATAAATTACTTTTTTGAAAAACAAATAGCTTGTTTCGTAAAGATTATTTTTTGCCAATTTTTTTTCATGAATTAAAAAGTTTTTTATGTGTTAAAGTGATATTTGGGTAAAATTGCTTAAAGCGATAAAAAGCTTTTTTATTGATGAAAAAGCTTTTCTTCGTAATCTCTAGTTTTGAACATTATTAAAAAGATTTTTTTCTTCAAAAACTGATTATATTATGTTTTTATTAAAATAACCATAAATCATAAAATATTATATAATATAAATACATCATTTCATATCTTTTTTAATAAATTATTATACAAAAGTAATTTTTTATATAATTCAAATTAAATAAATTATCTTAAAATTACTTTTTAGTTAATATATTCAAACATAAAATTGATTATATTATAATTGATTATAATAATAATTAATTATTAAAATAATATTTCTTTTCAAAACTAATCTAAACACACTTATATTCATATAATTTTGGGTCAAATTGTTATTGAATAAAATTCTTTCTAAAATAGCCATAAATCACTTATTATAATAGGGAAATAATAAAATAATTTTAATCGTTTGATGTGGTCATCATAACGATTCTCCAAATGAGCAGGTCGTAGCCTTGACTAGAGCTGTCAATTTGGATTGAAACCCATGGCATAGCCCACTAAATCCTGCATAAGACTAGTTATTTTATTAGGCCATCCACTAGTAGGGCTTTTTGGCCCTTAACCCACAAAGCCCCACCTGTAAGTGGGTTAGGGTTGGGCTATCCGATGAGTCAACCCATATCTCAAACTCAACGACAATGTTTCTCTCTCTCTAAAATCCAATCATTTCTTGAAATACAAAACAAAGCAAGAAAGCTCGCGTTCACACACACACACCAACAAATACTAATCCCTTAGTCTCAACCCTTTTCTTGAAAAAATTCCATTTTCTCCCTTAGATTCCTAGAAAAAATTACAGATACACAGTGACTCTAGTGAATGGGGGAATGCACGGTGGGGCTTGATTTGAAGGGTGATTGGTCCGCGCCTTGCTAGCGGTGAAGGAGATGAGGAGGCTCGTGCGTGTAGTCGTGCCTTGTGGGCGTCGCAGACTCGCACGTTGTAGCCATTGGTCGCAGTCACACGGTAGAAAGAAGCGGCAGTCGACGGCAAGAGTGAGAGATGAGATATGAGAGATGAGTGAGAGAGAGGAAGGTAGGGTTTTCAAATGTGAAATGAGAGATCATAATCAAATATTTAGATATAATTTTGTATTATTTAATTTTTGTTTTTTGGTTATTTAATTATTTTAATTTTAATTTTAAAGTTTTTTTTTCATCTGGCCAACAATAGGTATTAAAGTTTTTGTGTTGAGCCCAATAGCCAAATTCAAAGGAAATTTTTTTAAAAAATTAATAATAATTATTATTTAAGTAGAGTTAAGGGTTGGTCTATAAATTCGAGGACTAAAATCTATTTAACTACGAGTTAAAACGAACTGGACCAATAAGTTAGCGTTTAAATAGACTAACATTTTGCTTAGTCCTAACTCGCACAAACCACGTGTTATCTAGATCAATACACCCTCCTTTGGAGGGTGTATGATACACCATGTGATCCAAACCATTGATTTAATCATAAGAATAATCAATGACTTGGATCAATTACAAGAAACCTGCTTAGCAGATTTCCTTTTTTTTGTTTTATATTTTTTTTTTACATTTTTTAAGTTTTATGTTTTTTTATGGTTTCTAGTCATGTCATGTCATCATCAGTGACCACATTTGTTCACCATCTTCGACCACCAGCAGTTGTCACCACTTTTTTTTAACGTTATACTGTTTATTTTTTTAAGTTACACAACTGTATAAATAATATCATTTAAAATAATACTAGTTAAAACTGTATCAGTCTTTTATTTTTTTAATAAATAACTATGCATACTAAAAATCTTATAGATTTTAACTAATAATATTTTACACATAATGTAAAATTTTTAGTATGTACTGATTATTGATGAAAAAAATAAAAAACTGATACAATTTTAACTATTATTATTTTTAATAAGTATTATTTATACGGTTACAGAACTTAAAAAAAAAATAAATAGTATCAGTCTTTTTCGACTGATGAACAGTAAATTTTTTGGTGCAAATAGTATATTTTTTAGCATGAATAATATATTTTTCAATGTGAACAATACATTTCCCGACATGAATAGTATATTTTTCTCTTGATTGTTCTTATCTACCCTTTATTTATGATTTAATATGATAAATATTCTCGGCAACTAGATCCAAATAATGCATATGTTAATTATATTTTCTAATTAGAGTATACGGTTAATTGGAGATAGTTTTGATTATTTAAACAAGAATCAAGAAGTTTTGGATCAACATAGGTTTATTGCTCTTATGCACAACCTGTCTCCAATGTTTACCGTTTAAAGGAGTTTATTATATAATTAGTCACAGGCTTGAGATCATGGAAAATTCTAGAGAAAAAGAAAGATGCATTTCTAATTCGCTTGTATTGCAAGGCAGAGATTGTAACAGCCTAATACTATTTATCTTTATATATGAAGAATATATTAGGATATTTGTATTAGGATATTACATAGATTCAGTTGTTCGCTTTTGCCTAAGTGACTTATTTTTTGAATGTGTGCTTAATTGAAAGTGATGTCATCTTTGCTATACTTTGTGACAAAAAGCATTACTCTTACAAAAAGCACATTGCGAAAGCAGATAGCTCGACCAATCAGAGGCAAACGGAAATTTAAAAGTGAGGTCAGTGGCAGATTCCAATTACAACAAATTAAAGCAGATTTCCAATTACAACAAATTAATAATTAATAATATAATACAAAGTGATGCATATTGTCACAATAGTGGATATGCGCGTTCGAAAATCTGCACTGACATAGCCGACTTAATTCCAGGCGCTATAAATAACGCATTGCTCTTACCTTTTCCCTCTCACTTCGCTCTTCCCACTTTGCTCTTGCCTCTCTTCGCTGTTCTATCCCTCTCCCACTCCCACTCCCACTCTTTCTCTCCATCTACCTTCATTAGTTGTTCTTGAGCCATGGCGTCGCTGCTGGAGAAAACCACAAGCGGCCGCGAGTACAAGGTGAAGGACATGTCTCAAGCCGACTTCGGGCGTCACAAGATCGAGCTCGCCGAGGACGGAATGCCCGGTCTCATGGCCTGTCGCACCGAGTTCGGTTCTTCTCAACCCTTCAAGGGCGCCAAAATCACTGTCTCCCACCACGTGACCAGCGAAGTCGCCGTCCTCATTGAAACCCTCACCAAACTCGGCGCCGAGGTTCACTGGTGCTCCTGCAATACCAACTCCACCGAAGACCATGCCGCCGCCGCCATCGCCCGCGATAGCGCCTCCGTCTTCGCCTGGAAGGGCGAAACCCTCCCGGAATACTGGCTGTGCATCGAGCGCGCCCTCGATTGGGGCCCTGGCGGAGGACCCGACCTCATCGTCGACAATGGCGGCGACGCCACCCTCTTGATGCATGTGGGCGTTAATGCTGAGGAGGATTTTGAGAAGACCGGGAAGTTACCCTATCCGGTGTGGACGGACGAAGCTGCGTTTCAGAATATGTTGACGATTATCAGGGATGGGTTGAAGAGTGATCCAAAGAGGTACCACAAGATGAAGGAGAGGCTGGTTGGAGTTTCGGAAGAGACAACAACTGGGGTTAAGATGCTCAATCAGATGCAGGCTGATGGGACTCTCATTTCCCCTGCTATCAATGTCCATGATTCTGTCACCAAGAGCAAGGTATATAAGGTTTTACAAGTTACAATGTCGAATTGAATTCAAATCTATCACGTGTTGAGGTATGTTAGGTTTAGTTTAATGTTTTTTTTACATACTATCATCACCGGCCTCCACCCCAGTCACCATCCGGCAACCTCCGGCGAATGTCCGGCAATGTCCGCACAGTCCGGCAACGTCCGGCGACTGTCCGACAACCTTCCGACGCCGGCAACCACCACCGGCCATCTTCCGGCCACTGCTGCAGGCCACACCCGGCTACTGGTGCCAGCCGCCACCTTTTTTAGATTATGCTGTTTATTGTTCTTTAAATTGCACAATTGTGTAAAATTATATAAGTTAAAATTGTAATAATTTTTATATTTTTTTATAAATAACTATATATATTAAAAATTTTATAAATTTCAATTAATAATATTTACACATAATATTATTTAAAAAGATATTATCATATTTTAATTAGTTAAAAAATATTTTTTAACTTGTAATATTATTAAATTTTAATTAATTAAAAAAATTATTATTAAATTTTAATCAATAATATTTATATACAATAATATTTTTTTAAAAATAATTTTTTTCTTAAAATTATAACTGTATATATTAAAAATTTTATAAATTTTAAATAATAATATTTATATAATTTTACAATTTAAAAAAAATAGTACAACTAAAAAAAATCAAATGATTAAGTTACACATCAATTATCTCAATCGTTAATATATTTTTCAACAGAATCTGCCCACCGAGGACATGATATATTAGACACGGCCTAAAGTGAGTGTATGAAAACAGTATCAAATTGACAATTTCATTCATGTTTGGTTTTGACAATAGTTGGGAGAAAAATCTCTTTGTTTTTTTTCAAAAGGTGAAAATTTTATCGAATTTTTAATAACAAAATTTGTATAAAAAATTGAGGTTGCTTAGGTATTGAATACTCACATTTTATAAAATTATATATTTTGAATTTTTATTATGTATCCTAAGGTTGCTTATTAGCAAAACCTAAATTTTAATTATAAGTTATTTTAGACACAAAATAAGTTAAATTATATGTGTTTCTATTTGGTATAAAATTACTGTGTTTTATTCGTCAGATTGTATGTTAAGGAACAATTATTGATTAGGTTGCTAGAAAACAGAGTCAACTCTTCTGTCGTTTTTTAGGTTTTTTTGTTGTCTTCTTATTGAAGATAACTCATTAAAAAAACTACAAATATTAGAAAAATTGTTACCAATTAAAAGAGAGTGAAATACGGATAACTTACTAAAAAAACTGACAAATAAGAGAAAAGCTGTTACCAATTAAAAGAGAGTGAAATACGGGATTATTATCATTCAATTGCAGGAATCGGGTCTAGTTATTAATGTACATGTGAATTACTCGCATTCTATGGGGTCAGCCAGTGGATCTAGTTCTGCATTCAATTCTGTTTGTGGTTTGTCATTTTCTGGTCTAACAAATTTGCTTTGATCTATGTCTGATAACAGTTTGATAACCTATATAGCTGTCGTTACTTCCTCCCCGATGGACTGATGAGAGCCACCGATGTCATGATTGCCGGGAAGGTCGCGGTTGTCTGTGGGTATGGAGATGTTGGCAAGGGTTGTGCTGCTGCCTTGAAGCAGGCTGGGGCTCGTGTGATTGTTACTGAGATTGATCCCATTTGTGCCCTTCAGGCTCTCATGGAAGGTCTTCAAGTTCTGACCCTGGAGGATGTTGTCTCCGAGGCTGACATCTTTGTTACCACCACCGGTAACAAGGACATTATCATGGTTGACCACATGAAGAAAATGAAGAACAACGCCATTGTTTGCAACATTGGTCACTTTGACAATGAAATCGACATGCACGGGCTTGAGACATACCCTGGCGTGAAGCGCATCACTGTTAAACCTCAAACTGACAGATGGATTTTCCCTGAGACCAACGCGGGCATCATTGTCTTGGCTGAGCGTCGTTTGATGAACTTGGGTTGTGCCACAGGGCACCCCAGTTATGTGATGTCCTGCTCCTTCACCAACCATGTCATTGCTCAGCTTGAGTTGTGGAAAGAGAAGGCTTCTGGCAAGTATGAGAAGAAGCTTTACGTTCTGCCTAAGCACCTTGATGAGAAAGTGGCTGCTCTCCACCTTCGCAAACTTGGAGGCAAGCTCACCAAGCTTACCATTGAGCAGGCTATTGACATCGGTGGGCCTGTTAGTTTGAAGTATAAACTTAATTGATTACACTATCTATGTACGGAAATAATTGTTGTGAAAAGTATTTTATTTTAAAAGAATAAAGTCTCGTAGTTATTTTCATTACATGTGTGATTTCATGATATTCGAATATTTTTGTGAATTATTTAATTAATTTTTTAATTTTTTGAATTTACTTAAAAATAAATTTTTTAATGAGATTAAAATTGATTTGATCTTTCAACAGTCACTTTTTAATGGACATTTTTCTAACGGATTAATTCGTTTTTCAACGGGCAGTTTCTAATTTCTTTTCCAACTTTTTTGCTCACTTTCGCAAAAGCACTTGGCAAAGGGGGCAATGGACCTATAAAACTGAAAATTTAAGACCAAAATAAAAGAATTAAAGAATTTAACTGCTTTGCACATAATTCACCTCCAGAAAAGGACTGAATCTAACATAAATAATGTCGTTGAAAATTAAGCTAGCTGTTGGAAGCAAGAATCCAGAGTGATTGATAAGCAATTATATTAATTAAACGAGCAAGTTCATCAACCTACTATTCGAAAATAGAAATAAAATAGTTTTAGAAATAGAAAATAAGTGAAAACTTTGCTTAAGAAAAAAGAAAGAAACTATGCTTAACAAAATTCGTAAAACTCAGAAAGTGATTATATCACCTTCTAGGACATTGCCCAAAATTATCCAAAACCTGGTCTATTTTTTGGGCAGTTTGAAGAAAAGCCTAAGCGTTTTTACGCTCAGGTATTTACAACATAAGAAAGTTTCTTTATTTTTTTATTTTCACTATAAATGCACATATCCCGTAGCTTTTATCCAACCCAAGTGTCACCAGGCACAAAGCGCCCGAGCTTCTGATAGCAAAATCTTTATTTTTTCCTTGTGCTGTTAAAGATAAAAAAAATAATTTAAAAGCAAATATGGAATAAAAACTACACCATATACTCTAACTCTTAGGAGGTGGACCAATCCAATTTAGACACAAAGCATCCTGTTTTACATCCAATTTTGTAAGACTACCTGTTGGTTGATTCCTTTTCTTTAAAATGTGGCTTAAAATGACAACCAAAAACTCATTACAAATTAAATCATATGATCTTGAATGTCCTCAAGAAGAACCCGTAATGGGTGGGAGATAAGAGAACGAGAGTTCCCCTCGCATACTGTTACGGCATCTGATGGATCAGATTCAATATTCAATACTAATTTTATAAAGACTATTTCTTTGTTTATCACAATTTTATAAAGACAATAGTATTATTCATCATAGGTCTGTGTTGAGTCACCACAGTAAAATAAAATTGTTGAACGAAAACATCAACACATTATGACAATGGTTAGATATCAAATAATAGTCTAATTTTATATATATTTTTTATAAAAAGTAGATATTATTATAATTTAATATAATTAATTTTAATAATTTTATGATTTTATTATTTATTTATTGAAAAAATTAATTTTATATAATTATCATTATAATTGTAAAATTTAAAAGAAAATAATAATTTTTAATGATATGAAATAACATACTAAAGCAAGTGCACAAATAGTATCGTGAAAAGAATTTGTTTCATATGAATTTTATTAATTGACTTAAGCATGCTTGGGCTACAAATTCTTAAGTCCAAGGTCAAAGATTTCTGCGGATGCTAAAATTGCTTAGAAGAATTGATAGCAAATGGATGAGTTGTGTGGCTGCCAAGAATAGATGCAACATGTGAAGTATTGGGGCCCACAGTCTGTTTTGGATACAAAGAATGTTTGGGCTTGTGGCAGCGAAGAATTGATGAAGGGAATTAAAACCTAGTATTGGCCATGAGAAAACGGTGTGCACAATCAAAGATCATCAAGTTATAAATTGATCAACACTGATATTTTTACTATAAATAATACAAATATTATTTTTTGTATTTTTTTTAATATCATTAATCATATTTATATTTTTTTATTATTTTCTTTTTACATAATTACACTCATTTAAAATAAATATAAAAAGAAATGTGAGTTGAAAAATGATGCATGATTATCATTTTCCTAAATTGATAGTAGCACCGCACGAAATTGGAGAACAGGGACGCAGCAACGCGTAGAACAGCACAGGAGAGAAAAAACGAACAGCGCCGCACAGTACTGAGAGATGTTAGAATTTTTATTCATAGATTAACATAAATAATATTATATTTTTATGAAATTCAGATTAATTAGATGTTAAAATTATTAGAATAGTTTATTTAACTTAAATTGTGATTAGTGTTATAAATAAGCTTATTATTGTTAAAGTATTACTCATATATGTGAATTTTGTTTTATAGGTTTTATATATGAATTTGACATAGTGGGTAAGAATAATATCTCTCACTCATCGTGTTTTACTTTTCAAGATTTCAACAATGACTTCTTCATCGACGCTATTTCAAGATAATCCTAAATTTTTTTATATGTATTAATATATCATAAATTGTTGGGATTAATAGATCCGATAAATTTTTATCAATTGGTATCAGAGCTAATATTTTAATCCTGATTATGACTATCAATATTTTGTTTTATCGAGATATCTTATGAGGTTTGAAAATTTAATAAACCCGAAATCTTAACGTATGTGATCTTTAATTTTATTTTTAAAAAAAAATCAATTTCAAAAATAAAGTTAAGGTTTTTGTATATTGAGTTATTCTGAGTTCAGAGACATGTTATGATATTGTAAATTTACAAATAATTTTATACAAATTCGTGAAACCCTAAAGGTGTAATCTTTTATGATTCATTTTTTTTTAAAGATTATTTCAAGAAATTGATTTAGGGCTATTGTAGATCCCTTTTTCCTGAGTCTAAAAACGTTTGGATCATGAGTTTTGGTTGAGAAACAACCTTGAATTTTTGAGAAAACAATTTGCGGTGTGTGTTGCACGTGTTCTTCGTTTTGATTGAGAAAACCCAGAACGTATGTGTCGTTTTTTTTAAAATTTTTATAGGGGTTTTAAAGATCGTGATTTTTTGAATCTAATAGAATAAAAATCTCCAATTTTAATGAAGTATCAAAAGATAATTTTGACGCGACTCGTTTCTGGAGAAAACTGATCGCGCGACCCGATTATAGTGAAATGGGCAAAGAAGGAGACCCTGGTCTCCAATGCTTCCCCACTCATGCAAGTGGTGCGTGGAGGCGCGTGTTGCCTCATGGAGAGTGTTTTTCAACTTCTGTTTTTTGGAATTTTCACCACGCGCCCTTTCCTAATTTTTTGTGATTTTTATTTATTTTTTATTGTCCATTTACTATTTATTTAAAAATTTCTAGAGATTAAAATTATTAAAAATATATAGTACCCTCCTTTTTTGCCTTTGAAAATTTTTTGTGTGTTATTATAATGTTGTTGGGCATGATATATACTACATACTCTCAGAGTTGATGTTACTTAGTCACTTAAATATTTTTTGGTATTATTTTATGCATAAATTAATAGATAATGTTTTGAAAACTATATGTTTTACTGTTATTTATGCAATTTAATTCTGAGAGTTGTTGTTTAAAGTATTGTAGTAATGTTTTGAGGCACTTTTCATGATTGTGAACTTGCCTTCGCAGGACCAATTATGTTGAGGTGTCAATTTTGTTGATATTTTGTTAATAATGTTGCATTATGAAATGTGCAATGTGGATCTAGATTTGTGGTGGTACGCGGCTGTGCAGGAACAATCACAATGGTGAGAGATGACGGATGGCAAAGTGGAGGTGGGTCGACCAGGAATCGAGGGCCTTCGCACCAGATCTTGCACGACAGCGGAGAGAGAGAGAGAGAGAGGGAGAGGGAGAGTGAGAGGAGAACGAGAGAGAGAGGGGGAGAGAGGGAGAACGAGAGAGCGAGGGGGAGAGGGAGAGGAAGGCAAAAAAATAGAGGAAATATAAAATTCAGCCTTTTTTACATTGCAAGGGATAATAACCTTCACTAAAAGGCAAAAAAAACTCCTATAATATATGTTAATTTGTGGAGTTTGATAAACCCTGCAAAAAAATCACCGTAATTTAATACTTTTTTGTAGTGAATCTACATTTTAAACTTAAACTTAGAAGAAAGTTCAACTTCTTATTCGAAAACTATCAATGACTAAACATATTTCTTAATGGATTCCAACACAAACAGTACTATTACAGACTGTATCTCATCCCCTCCCAAATTATATATGAATATCTTATCTATTGCCAAGACTGTAGAAACAAAAAGAGCTATAAAATGATTCATAGAAACGATCCAAATAAGGGGACAAAAAAATATAAAAATAGACAAATGAAAAGACAATAAGAATAAATCAGATCTAACAAATTTGAGTAAATTATTGAAAAGAAAAATATAAACATAAAGAGAAAGACGATAAGGGCTGCCATTAGAAGAGAAAGACGACACCCTTATCACCCCAAAGAAACTACTTAAAAAACATAAATTAGAAAAAGACAGTTGTCATCAGAAAAAAAAATATGGTAAAGACTACCATAAAAAAATAAAGACAACACTCCTACCGCTCCAAAGAAACTACTTAAAAAACAAAAATTAGAAGAAAAAGAAAAACTAAAGAGAGGGAGATGATTAACTTTAGTTAGAGTGACTAGAGTAAAATAACAATATTTTAAAACTTGAATCAAATAATTAATGGAGCCAAACCAGCTATGTCTCTTATTTGATTATTTCTTATTGCATTATCGGATTTGATCACAAATTTACATATTAAATTAATTAAACTATGATCAGACATCTAGCTGGTCGATTTTCTTTTCATTTTTTAAACAAACGAATAGTAATGAAAAACATAAGTCATGTTTTGACGTTGTCATACTATAAACAAAACACACATATATAGTAATGTCTTGACACACCCTTATCAATTTATTTTTTAATTTAATTTAATTAATTATTTAATATTTAATTTAAAAATTCAAATGATTACATATATATTCATCATGAATTTATTTAAAAATAAAATGAAATAACTAATCACTACTTGTGTTTGTTTTAAAGTAAGAAAACCAAATAATAATAAATTACTTTTTTCAGCTAAAACAATAAATAAATTACATTTTTTGAAAAACAAATAGCTTGTTTGGTAAAAAATATTTTTGTCAATTTTTTTCATGAGTTAAAAAGTTTTTTATGTGTTAAAGTGATATTTGGGTAAAATTGTTTAAAGTGATAAAAAACTTTTTCATTAATGAAAAAGCTTTTCTTCATAATCTCTAGTTTTGAACATTATTAAAAATATTTTTTCTTCAAAAGCTGATTAGTTTTTATTAAAATAATCATAAATTATAAAATATTATATAATATAAATACATTATTTCATATCCTTTTTAATAAATTACTATACTAAAGTAATTTTTCATATAATTCAAACTAAATAAATTTTCTTAAAATTACTTTTCAATTAATATATTCAAATATAAAATTAATTATATTATAATTAATTATAATAATAATTAATTATATATATAATTAATTATTAAAATAATATTTTTTTCAAAGCTATTATAAACACACTTATGTTCACATAATTTTGGGTCAGATTGTAGTAATAAAATTCTTTCTAAAATAACCAAAAATCACTTTTTATAATAGAGAAATAATAAAATAATTTTGGTCGTTTGATGTGGTCATCATAACGATTCTCCAAATGAGAAGGCCGTGGCCTCGACAGCCGACAAGAGAAGCACATGGGTAATATTCCTATGAGATGAGACAACATCCCACTTCTCTTTCACTATAATTTTTTTTAAATTTTTTTTCGTTTTTGTTAATTATAAAATCTGTTTTTTTTTTAAAGCAAGTTAAGAAAATGAGAAATTATTTCATTTCAGGTTTATTATTGATTTCAGTGATGAACTTACAAATCTTATAGAGAGGATTATTAATATTGAGAATCTAATTTAGATTTTACAAGCAAAATATTCAAATTATTATGGTTAAACCAAATTGTATTTATTAAAATTTGAGTTTTGTAAACAAGTGCTTTTAAAAAAGTTAAAATATTTTTTAATAAAAATAAGATAAATATATTTTTTAATTTTTAAAATATTAAATATTTTATCTTTATCAAAAAATTATTTTAACTTATTTAATAAGTATTTTAAGTGAAATCTTTAAAATTTTTAGCCATCTAATACAATTTACTAGATCACCGGCAAAATATCACCATACAACCATGTGGGACCCACACTTTGATTGGTCCAAAATGTGGCAGGTACGCTCCATGAGTTGGAACCCCAGGCTGTGCTGTTCTTTTTAATGTTTTAGGCCATGCTCCATTTAGCAACAAGTTTACATGCATTTTTTAGAACCGACATGTAATGTTTAAAAATTGAATTGAATTAATAGATTGAATTAGTTAAATCATAAATTGATTATATTTTTAATTTGATTAATATTTAATTTAATTATTATTTAATTATAAATTTAATTAATTAAAATTAATTGAATTATAATTAAATTTTTATAAATTTAATTTTTATTTGATTTTTAAAATATTATTAAAAAATTGCAATTTTACAAAACACCGACACAAGTAGTATGAGTGTTTCATTCTTAATTCTTATATTCTAAATTGACTAATATAAGAGTTATTACGGAACTTATATATTTTTATTTAAATAAATTATATTTTGATTAGATTGAAATATATTGATAAATTGTTAAAATATTAATTAACTATTAATTATATTTAAAATTTATTTTTAAATTTTTTGTTATAATAATTAATAATTGATAAATATTTAACAACTTACTAAAAATATTAATATAAAATACAAACATAATGTCAACTCCTTTTATTTAGTTATAGCCAAATGAATCATAGAATTAATTGAGATTTTCCATTCCAAGTGGCATTGAGACTAAATTTTAAATAGTTTATTTATTATAAAAACTAAATTTTACATTTTAAGTTTATTAAGTAAAATAAATCTATAAAATATTATTAAATCTTGTTAACCTTATGTCTTACGTTTTTTTTTTGTACATTGGAAAAGACCCAGAGAAACTAGAAGTTGTTAATTGTTATAAACACATTTTTTTTCTAGAGATAGTCAAAGTTAGATTGTGCTGTATTTATATAACACAAATTTAAACTATTAAAATTTTTGAAATAAAAATGAGAAAGCCTAAGATATACAAAATTAGAAAGCGGTATGGACGTGGGGGTGGGTGGTGGTGGTGGGGCTACTGCTTCACTTTTGTCAAATCTAAGACCCACCAACCGCGCGTCATGATCGGAAGTTGTTGAGTGTTGAGTTGTGGTTCCCAACAAAACACTTGCAACAAATATAACAGGTGATACGAGCACGTAGCTTTAAAAAAACAAATCAGATGTAACGATGTTGTCATCATCTCTTATTTTCTTTTATAATGTTAGATATGAAAATATGAATATCTGATATATTTACATGATTGAAACAAATTTTATAAATAATATTAGTGTATTATTAAATAAACAATTTAGGTAGTGTCATATTAATAGTTTATATATAAATAATTAAATGAATCCCGTCAAAAAAACAAATTAAATGTATATGTATATACCACACATCCCAGGTTAACTACGATATTAGGTAGTCTTGTTTATCGATGATAATAATAATAATTGACAAAATGTATTGTACTTAATAATCATTGGACAACATTTTCAATTTTCAGAAAAAAATTAACAATTTGAAAAACCTGTTATATTAGATCGAACTTTTGTCATCAAGCCACGTACTATAATTATTATTAATTTCATCACTTCAAGCACCACAATTTTCAAATGGTCAAAAATCAACGTGTGCTTAACTACTAATCTCTAAAGAATTTCTCTCACAATATATTCATGTATTTGTTTTATTTTCAAGGATTGGTTTGACATCAAAATAGGTGTTTGTTTATTAGAATTTAAGGTTCTTCAAGGAGGTTTGAAATTAAACCTCCTCCTCAAACACTTTTAAAGTAAAAATATCATAGTTGGATTGCCTTGCGAGAGCACTTGTGGCTGTGTGTTTATTTGAATCTCAATAAGTTTGGAGGAAAAAGGTAGAAAATCTAAAGGTAAAAATTAAAAACTATTATATTTTAATATATTTATTTTAAAATTCATTTAGTTGTCATTTTCATTTCAACCAAATTTAAGTCTCAAACATGAAAGAAAATGCCTCGGACTCCAAGTTCTTAATTATGTTCTCAAGACGTAAAGAGTACTCAAAGTCAGTAATTAATCCCTCCAAAAAAGAAAATCAGTAATTAAATAAGAAGCAAAATCTGGCTTAGGTTAGTTAAGACATAGAGCTCAAAAACAAAAAAAAACTTGCATCGAAGATTTTTTTTTTTGTTTATAATGGATAAATTTATTATCAATGTGATGCCATTCAAGACTCTTTTTACTTTGTTAAGATAAAAAAATATAAAAAGTATTTGAAGTAAATTATGATTATATATCAAGAAGTTGATAACTGATTAAACATAATTATAATTAAAGAGTAAGAAATTTTTCAATTTATATTTTTATATTTATCTTTAATATTTAAATAAGTAATTAAGAATGTAAATTAAAAAATAAGTAATTAATAATGATAGTTTAAAAAACAATTGAAAAAACAAGTGAGGAAATTTTTTTAATATAATAATATTGATTTAATTTGAGTTTAACATATAAAAAATGATTTAATTTAAATATATTATTAGTGTAAATTTTTTTTTATATTATCATTCAATCATATATTGTCATATTATAAAAAAAATATTTGACTCTCATAATATCTTTATGCATCAAAGTTGAACTAAAAAAATATACTCACATGATTATAGTAATTAGTATTATTTTTCTTTAAATAAAATTTGAACTATTATTTAAGTATGCAGTATCTATTTTTTTTAAAAAGAAAATTTATTATGGACAAAGCCCAACTATAATTACAAATGGGAAAAGATGTATCGGATATAAAAAAGCAAATACTATCTACACTTTAAATTAATAACGACCAGTAATTCTACTATTTATCTTAAAATTATCAATGTTTAAGTATCTTATTTTCTAGTAGAAACCAACATAAAAAGTGATATAATTTAAAAAGTATATTATGCCTTTTTTCTAAAATAGACTTAAGACTCTCCCATACTAGCAAAGCCATTAAGATAGGGACAAATACAAGAGAATTGATAAAAGATATCTTAAAAATAAAAAATCAAAATACTCATAAAGAGAACAACAAAGTCACAAGGTTTACTACTGAAAAAAAAAACAAATCTAGATAATCAAATTAAAGATCTAACAAATATTAGTAAATTATTGAAAAACACACAAAAATAAAAGAAAAAGAAACAGTTGCCATTGAAAAAAAAAAGAAAATAATTTTTTCCTCTTACACTTTTTTAGAAAAAAAAAAAGAGGCTTATATGAGAGAGAGATTCACAAAAATGTTAAATTAAATTTGAACACATTAAAGACGAAACCTTAATCACACACATATATATATATAACAACATACATATAAAAATAAATATAAATAATTTTTAATTTTAATTATTTACATATAATTATATGATCAAAAATAAATTTATCTATAAATACTCTTCATTTGAATAAGAATATATATATATATATATATATATATAATATATATAATACATCCTTAAAGAACCTTTAATTCTTTCTTTAATGTGGTGAAATTACACTTTATACGTCAAGGGTAAAACTAAAAGTATGAAACACTACAACGAAACAAAAAAGTATGCGACACGTGCACGCTAGAAAGCAAATGTGAGAGTAGGAAGATTTATTTATTCCTAAAGCACGCATAAATCTCTCTTGATGCTGGCGGTGGAGGTTTTCTTTGTTCAAGAAGGGGCCTTTACAATCAGGTAACTAGCATATTAAATAAGGGTGATCAACCCGGACCATTGACTTACGAATTCGACTGATTTAATCCGACTTTATTATAAATATTTGAGTTAATTTAAGTGTGGTGAAATTACAATTTTATACATTAACTTGATGATTTGTGAAAATTCATAAAAAAGTTATGAAACACTATTATTTTACAATTTTTATAACGAAAAAGTATGCGACACATGCACGCTAGAAAGCAAATGTGAGAGTAAGAAGATTTATTTATTTCCAAAGCACGCATAAATCTCTCTCTGCTGGCGGTGGAGGTTTTCTTTGTCCAGGTAACTACCATTTTACAACTTTTCCATGCAATTTTCTCTTTTGGGGTAGTTGGTAAGCCTTTTCCACGTTAATTTAAGTGCAAATTTAATTGGTATGATTTACAGAATTTTTATGATATGTTGATGGGTTTAATACTTAAAGTAAATTGTCTAAGTATTTATTAAATATTAAATTTATAATAAATAAATATTTAAAAATAATTAATAATTAATAAAATATTTAACAACTTATGTACTTAACTTTTAAAAAATAGGTATCATAAAAATCTCTCATGATTTGGATTCCTTGAGTAGTATATTCTTGTGAGAATGTATGGGATAATGCGGACATAAGAGACAGTTAAAGAAGTGTGTATTTGATTTTAATAGAAAACACATGTACTTTAGTCATAATAAAATAATAATATCACATCTCATACATAATCTCAAAGAAAAATAAAAAATATGATAGCACAAGTAATGTGAGAGTCGAGTGTCTTATTGGTCAAAAACCAAGGTTTTAGGAAATTAGAGGTGGATACTTATTTCTTTGCAACATAGTTCACGGCTGTTAGAGCTACTCGCTTAGTCACATATTCTGCCCCAAAACACAGGGCAGCTCCAAAATCTCCTTGGATTATGGAGCCTCGTTCAGCAATCCCGTTTTCCCTTTGCTCATAATTGAAAAAAAAAATGAATGTTTGAATTAAATTTTTCAAACTTAATTTTGGATAAATTTTATGTTGTTTAAATTTGATTTAGCATTGAAATGATTTATACGGGTATCAATTTGCATTAAAATTGGGTTTCGTCAACTTATATGATTAAAATAATATTTATTACCTATTTAAATTACTTAAAAAATACTAAATATATTTTAAATTTTTAAAATATTAAATATTTATATTTTTTATTTTTATTCTGCATTAAGAGCACAGATTAATAAAACTCGTTTAAATTTTATTAAGAAGATTAATAATTTTTATCTGTTATGGGTGGGGAGATCCAGCGATAAATGTTGAGTCACCAACGGCAAGTAAAATCTGAATCGTCCATTTCATCATTCAAACCTATTATTTATAGAGACCCTCAAACACAGAGTCTCTTCGCACTTGCCCTCTCTAACTCTCACACACTAACTCTTTCTCTGCATCTATCTTCAATAGTTGTTATTCAGCAATGGCGTTGCTGGTGGAGAAAACAACAAGCGGGCGCGAGTACAAGGTGAAGGACATGTCCCAAGCAGATTTCGGGCGTCTCGAGATCGAGCTTGCCGAGGTGGAAATGCCCGGTCTCATGGCCTGTCGCACTGAGTTCGGTCCCTCTCAACCCTTCAAGGGCGCCAAAATCACCGGCTCCCTCCACATGACCATCCAAACCGCCGTCCTCATCGAAACCCTCACCGCCCTCGGCGCTGAGGTTCGCTGGTGCTCCTGCAACATCTTCTCCACCCAAGACCATGCCGCCGCCGCCATCGCCCGCGATAGCGCCTCCGTCTTCGCCTGGAAGGGCGAAACCCTCCAGGAATACTGGTGGTGCACCGAACGCGCCCTCGATTGGGGCCCCACCGGAGGACCCGACCTCATCGTCGACGATGGCGGCGACGCCACCCTCTTGATCCATGAAGGTGTTAAGGCTGAGGAGGTTTTTGAGAAGACCGGGCAGTTACCCGATCCGGCGTCGACGGACAATGCTGAGTTTCAGATTGTGTTGACGATTATCAGGGATGGGTTGAAGACTGATCCAAAGAGGTACCACAAGATGAAGGAGAGGCTGGTTGGAGTTTCGGAAGAGACAACAACTGGGGTTAAGAGACTCTATCAGATGCAGGTTAATGGGACTCTTTTGTTCCCTGCTATCAATGTCAATGACTCTGTCACCAAGAGCAAGGTATATGTATATATATGTGTGTGTGTGTGTGACTCTGCTAGATCTTTTGTGATTTTGCTTTTGGATCTGTTTTGGATATTGGGTTGTTATTTTTGGATCCACTGGGTTTTACAAGTTCCAGTGTTGAATTGAATTCAGATCTATCATGTGTTCTGGGGTATTTTAGGTTTAGTTGAAGTTACAGTATGAAAACGGTGTCAAATTGACAATTTCACTGTTCATGTTTGGTTTTGATTATTTTTGGGAGAAATTTTTTTTTTTTCTCAAAAGGTGAAAATTTTATGGATTCTTAAATAGGAAGTTTTGTATGAAAAGTAGAACGTTTTCAATTTTCAATGTATTAAATACCGACTTTTTATGAAAATGTCATATTTTGAATTCTTAACATGCATCGCTTATTAGCAAAATCTAAATTTTAATTATAAGTTATTTTAGATACAAAATAAGCTAATTATATGTATGTGTTTGTATTGGGTATAAAATTACTGTGTTTTATTCGTCAGATGGTATGTTAAGGAACAATTATTGATTAGGTTGTTAGAAAACAGATTCAAATATTCTGTCCCTGATTGAATATTGATAACTCACTAAAAAAAACTAACAAAGAAGAGAAAAGTTGTTACCAATTAAAAGAGAGTGAAATACTGGATTGTCATCATTCAATTGGAGGAACAGCAACAGGTAAAAGGGACATAAGATTTAGATCCCTTAGAAATCAACAAGTAGGTCTGGGACATTGAATATGTACATGTGAATTACTCGTCATTCTATGGGGTCAGTCAGTGGATCTAGTTCTGCATTCAAATCTGTTTGTGGTCTGTCATTTTCTGGTCTAACAAAGTTGTTTGCTTTGATCTGTGTCTGATAACAGTTTGATAACCTATATGGCTGCCGTCACTCCCTCCCCGATGGACTGATGAGAGCCACTGATGTCATGATTGCTGGGAAGGTCGCGGTTGTCTGTGGATATGGAGATGTTGGCAAGGGTTGTGCTGCTGCCTTGAAGCAGGCTGGGGCTCGTGTGATTGTTACTGAGATTGATCCCATTTGTGCACTTCAGGCTCTCATGGAAGGTCTTCAAGTTCTGACCCTGGAGGATGTTGTCTCCGAGGCTGACATCTTCGTTACCACCACCGGTAACAAGGACATTGTCATGGTTGACCACATGAAGAAAATGAAGAACAATGCCATTGTTTGCAACATTGGTCACTTTGACAATGAAATCGACATGCTCGGGCTTGAGACATACCCTGGCGTGAAGCGCATCACTATTAAGCCTCAAACTGACAGATGGATTTTCCCTGAGACCAACTCGGGCATCATTGTCTTGGCTGAGGGTCGTTTGATGAACTTGGGTTGTGCCACAGGGCACCCCAGTTTTGTGATGTCCTGCTCCTTCACCAACCAGGTCATTGCTCAGCTTGAGTTGTGGAAAGAGAAGGCTTCTGGCAAGTATGAGAAGAAGGTTTACGTTCTGCCTAAGCACCTTGATGAGAAAGTGGCTGCTCTCCACCTTGGCAAGCTTGGAGCCAAGCTCACCAAGCTTACCAAAGAGCAGGCTAGTTACATCAGTGTGCCTGTTGAGGGTCCATACAAGCCTGCTCATTACAGGTACTGAGATGATCAAGGGATGATATTGAGGGAAAAGAAAAGCGATTTTATCTGTCGGCTTGATTGTCTCATTTTCCTTGGATTTTTCTTATTACAATTTTCAGATTTGTGGTAGAATGGTAGTTTTCTGATTTTTGTAGGATCTTTATTCCATTGGGTTGGAAGGGGAAGATCGAGCAAAAAATCTATTGGTCTCTGTGAAATGAGACCAAATGGGTTTGAATAAGGCCTTGTTTGGAGCTGTGTGGGTAATGATTTAGTAGCTATAATTTGTGTTTCTGTCCATTTTCGATATATGAAAAGAAAATAAGAAAAAAATGAAAAAAAAAATGTACTTCCTATCTGTTACATGCAGTTTTAAATTATCTCTTACAATTTATGTTTGCTAATTCGCTCACTTTCGCAAAAGCACTTGGCAAAAGGGGTAATGGACCTCAAACAAAACTGAAAATTTAAGACCAAAATAAAAGAAATAAAGAATTTAACTGCTTTGCACATAATTCACCACCAGAAAAGGACAAAATCTAAGATAATGTCGTTGAAAATTAAGCTAGCTGTTGGAAGCAAGAATCCAGAGTGATCATAAGCAATTATATTTAATTAAACAAGCAATTTCATCAACCTACTATTCGAAAAGGAAAATGGTTAATTCTTTTAACACATTCTTTTAATAATTTTTTAATTATTAAATAAAAATAATAATAAATATTTTTTATATTCTTAAAATATTTGTTACATTTAATTTTTTATTTAATATTTTTATTAAATAATAAAAAAATTATTAAAAGAATGTTTTAAGAAGATATAACAAAATTCATTCGAAAATAGAAATAAAATAGTTTTATAAATAGAAAATAAGTGAAAATTTTGCTTAAGATAAAAAAAATAGAAACTATGCTTAACAAAATTCGTTAAACTCACAAAGTGATTATATCACCGATCTAGGACATTGCCCAAAATAATCCAAAACCTGGTTTATTTTTTGGGTAGTGTGAACAACAAGGCAAATCGACCAAAATGTCTTTTGTGATAAATTTATTTATTAATTTGTTATTATTTTTAAATTATTTATTAAATTGCCACTGATTTTGTCACGTTGAAATTTTATATTATTTTTGTGCCAACACATGTGCGTATCCCAGTTAGATGCATGCGCGTGTGTACAAGCATCCTATGGATGTGCCACGCGTGTTGGTGTATTTCACGTAGAATGAAAAATAATATAAAATTTATGCGTTATATGTTACTTAACTCATTTACGTATTTCTTAAAAAAAGTAGCGAGAGACACATATAATTTATATGTCTGTAAAATTATAATATTGAGGACATCGGTTTCAATTAACTTATTTATAAATCAAGTATTTTCTGTCGAGACTTTACTTGTTGATAGAAGGCAAATAAGATGACAAAATACATTTGTTCGATATGGGACTTTGATAGTGGCAAGACAAAGCAATTATGTAAGACAACAAAATATTTTTATTCGATGGGAGACTTTGGTGGTGATAAAGTAAAGTAACTAAGTAAGATAATAAAACACATTTATTCAATGTGGGAATTTGATGTTGGTAATAGTGTTCTGAGTGATGCATCAGAACAGCCACCACCACTTCCTCGAGATAGTCTCACACCTTGTTAATATGCCCAATTGGCATGCTTGAAATTGCTTTCACTCTACACTGCAAAAGAGTAAGAAAAGCAGTGTGAGGCATGAAGTTTGGGAGTCCAATCCATTTGGCTTCTTCAAGCACCTTTATTTCTTCCATCAAGAAGTTCTTGACAGGATCACTTTCAGGACACTTGTGAAGATCGTTTGTGTACTGGTTGAGCATTTCGACACGACGTGCAGTACAATGCAGGCTGCATATTGACATTATCAAAGTCCCACATTAAATAAATGTATTTTATTATCTTACTTAGTTACTTTATTTTATCACCATTAAAGTCTCACATTGAATAAAAATATTTTATTGTCTTACATAATTGCTTTGTCTTATCACTATCAAAGTCTCACATCGAACAAATGTATTTTGTTATCTTACTTAACTGTTTTGTCTTGCTAACAACAAAGTCCCACATCGACTACTTTACAGATCAAAAGCAAATACTTGACTTATAAATAAGCTAATTGAAACTGATGTTCCTCAATATTGTGATGTACTCTTTAGTAGACATAAATGTAAATGTGTCTCTCGCAGCGTTCTTTTTAAGAAATCCACGTGAAATGGGTTAAATGCCTACACATATAACGTGAGAATTTTATATTATTTTTCGTTTACGTTATCCAACTAGGATGCACCAACACATTGGCGTATCCAGTTTTACGCCACATGGCGCAAGATCAAAGGATACGCCACATGTGTTATTGGATGCGTGCACGTGTTATCTCACCGAAGCGAAAAATAATATAAAATTTTAACGTGACAAAATCAATGACAGTTTGATAAATAGTTTGAAAATAATGACAAATTAATAAATAAATTTGCTACAAAAGACATTTTGATCGATTTGCCTGAAGAACAGCCCAAGCGTTTATGCGCAAATGTTTCTTTATTTTTTTATGGAAAATGTTTCACTGTCCACACTTTTTCTCTTACCATATTTTTTATTTTTTATTTATGATTGTGATTAAATAAGAGAAATTAATGAACAAAAATAATGTAATTAATTATATTAAAAATAGTATAAAAAGTGATATAAAAAAATGTGATAAGTTGTTATTTTTTTATTTTCACTATAAATGCACATATCCCCGTAGCTTTTATCCAACCCAAGTGTCACCAGGCTCAAAGCGCTCGAGCTTCTAATAGCAAAAAATTTATGTTTTTCTTGTGCTGTAAAAGATAAAGAAAAAGAATTAAAAGCAAATATGGAATAAAAACTACACCATATACAATACGAAGACTCTAACTCTTAGGAGGTGGACCAATCCAATTTAGACACAAAGCATTCTGTTTTACATCCAATTTTGTAAGACTACCTGTTGGTTGATTCCTTTTCTTTAAAATGTGGCTTAAAATGACAACCAAAAACTCATTACAAATTAAATCATTTGACCTTGAATGTCCTGAAGAAGAACCCGTAATGGGTGGGAGATAGGAGAACGAGAGTTCCCGTCGCATACTGTTACGGCATCTGATGGATCAGATTCAATATTCAATACTAATTTGACCAAAGCTCTTGTTAGTAAGAAGATTAAAATGAATTGTCATAAACATTTGCCTTCATATTCGTTGCAATACCATGGATCAAGTTAATTCAATCAGAGTATGACACATTTTTTCCCTTGTATTTTATTAAGTTGTATATCAAATATTAGCGTCAAAAAAGTTGTATGTCAAATATTTGAAACTAGTAAAAATAAAGGATGTTGGAGAAATGGTCTCCTAGATGACGATTACAATACAATATATTTTTCTATCCAAATAAAAAGCATTCTGTTACTTTGTAATAAAATGTCTTAATAGTTGTATTATATTTATGTGGAATGACTATTTTAAAATTTTGATTTCTAAATACAGACCTCTCTACTAGAGAATCAATTAGTCAAATTAATAGTTAGCGGGGTGAATTGAAGATTGATTTGTTTTTAATAAAAAAAAAAGTGTCTGTTCAGATGTTCTTGAAGTTGACTTGAACATTAAACATTAAAGTGAAAAACTAAACGATCTGCTTGTCAAAATTTTAAAATTGATGAAAGTTAGAGCTTTCCCTAATTCTTTGAATAGTAAGCTTCCACATATGTTAAGTAAGAATCTTGAAAAGGCTAGCATGAGATAAAAAATACACTGAATAATAAAATTTGATATAGACTTAATAATATAAACATGTCATGTCAAGTAAATTAAATTTAAATTTAATAAAAAAAATATGTCAGACTAATTGTGTTTATATACAAACGCAAGAACAATATATTTATATAATGTATATAAGTATATAGATATAGTTAACAACGCTTGCTTTGTTTACTTGTCATCAAAAACTTAAAAGCGTCGTGTCTTCCATATTCTCCAACAAATAATAAAATAATAGGAAAGAAAAATGGAGCTGATACTAATAACTCCAAGGGTAGGTATAAAGGATGGTGGGCTAATCGTGGTAGGCGTATTAGCATATGAAACAAGTCTTGAAAACAAAGAACTCCTATAGTCACAAAAGTTTGGCATCTCACTTCTTTGAAGTGATATTGGTATAGCATTATCTTAATCTATAATTAAAATGCTATATATCTGTGGTTTTGGACTTCCTTCTAGATAAAGATAATGAATGGTCTTATGCTACCTTTGTGGTAAGTGCACCAAACCCACTCCTCATAAACTTGATCGTAACAAATGCTCATTTATTTCATAATTTAATCATGTCATTCATATAAAGCTAATCTAAAGTTTCAGCTGTTCGTGAAAACGAGAAGCTCCATTTTGGAACCCAAGGCATGTTCGTTTTCGCCAAAGACACATGAAAGGCGATTTACGATTTTTCCTGTAAAATGGGGTGACTACAAAAAAATAAAAGTTGAAATAGCTTCCATTAGGTTCGCACTAATTTTTATCTCATTACTCCCATAGAGACAAATTTAAATTCATTACCCTATACAAATATGAATGATACGTATGCATACCCTCCTTGTTACTTGATTTTTCCAAGAAGCTGTTAATCCTAACATTGCTACTGCGCCTTTTTTTTTACTATTGTTATTATTGGGTGCAAAGGGGGTTGGTTATTTTGGATTTGGAAATTGGTGTTGAAAAAAGGAGCTATCAGAAGGTGGGTCGTTGGGTCCTGTTTTTATGTCGGCGCCACGACAGATGATGTTTGACATGTGCCCATGAAGTGTGGACTGTGGATCCAGCAGGCGCACCAATGCACAGCCCATTAACCCTTTACTTTAATTGTCACTTGGATGGAAGATCTTGAAAGTGGCGCCTACCATTACCAATAGGCAATAGTATGCTTGGATATGTCAAGTGATAATCACAATTGCCATTAGAGGAATTTGTCAAGTTTCAATGAGCTCCAGCCAACATGTTTCTCCTTAGAATATAAGGGTACAAAAATTAAAGTGTACAGTGGTTCAGACTCAAATCTAATCAGCAAACTCAACGTTTTCAGACTAAAACAAAGGATTCAGACCAAAGAAAAAGGACTAAAACAAAGGATATAAAAAAAAAGAAAGAAAGAAAGAAAGAAAAGTAGAGATAGCTCACTTTGGAAGTTAAGCATGACTATTAGCACATGACTTTCTGGTGTAATTGCAAATATAAACAGAGAAACAAAATTGAAATGCTGTGGACTCAATTAGTGCTAGTGATCCGTTGCTAATTTAATTAGTTATTGAGCCTTATTTAAGAAAAAAAAAAGAAAAAGAGTGGAGAGTAGGGGTACCCATCTTCCATTAGTGCAGCACAGCTCACCATGAAACATTGTAGCATATGCCAACATGGGCTAGCTATTGTATTGTATGAGCACTCATACTCTAAGGTTCAGCACATTTTCACTTTCATATTATTCCTAACCAGCTCCCCGCACCATTAATCTAATGCGACATGTAACACCTTCATACATATACAGTTCTGTCATTGTTATTGCTATGGACCTATGGTCGATAAGAACACTTAAATGTGTGGTATCTTAGTCCCATGAAAATCCCATAACTATAAGTGACCAAGCATAACACAGGGAAGAGAGAGTTGAGTAAATGTGACTGATTTCTAGAACTTGCTGAATCTTGTTCCATCTTTCGAACTTTGAAATGAGATACTATCATTTCAGGTAAGCTTTTACCAACATCAATTGGAAAATATGGTCCCCACTTTTTTTCAACTAAATAAAAGGAGTGTTACCCATTTAAAACAACAAAAAATGAAAAACAGAATATAAACAAATACACGCAAAAACTGGAGATTATAAAAATATTCAACCTACTACAATAATAACAAAAGATCCAAGCCACTCATCCAGTAGGGCATGGCAAGCAGCATCTTCTTTTCTATGTTCATGGTAATGATTGAGTAAACTTTACCTTATCAGAAAGCTCAAAAGCAGTCCTAGATGCCAAGTTTCCAACAGGCTATCCAAACTAGCGTTAAAATGACAAAAGCGAGGACATGGACAGGCACAATAATTATATTTTTAACACAAAGGAACCGTAAATTAATATTACTTTACATATTTTATAGTACTAGAGGCCTAATCTTGTATTCAGTAAAATCTTAACAACAGATATTCTAAATAGTAATGTTATATTTACACCTGAAAATCTACATATGGTTACCAATGTGTTAATTATTGGTTATCAACGTTTATCATTTATTGTTAAAAAACATGTTATCCGGTTAATCATACGATAAACGTTGGTAACCAATAAAAAACTCATCGGTAACCAGGTGAAACCCAGATGTAGATATAACATCAATTAGTTCTAAGATGTCACTCTGCCCTTCTCTGCTTACCACGTTTACACCAAAGGTGAGCTCAGATACAAGCACCGTTCAAGCCTTCAAGTAAAACTCATAAGTCACATAAAGTATGGGATTACAGACTCTTATCACACAACTCAACTTTCATGATGGATTAACTGTGCTCTTCACTTGGATTCACATTCCTACCTGGTGTTAGGCTTGCAAATTTAAGGAATATAAGTTATAACTCGGTTAAATGTTCAAACTGCAGAGGCTATTAGGTGATCAAAGATTAGTATAGTCCTACATATGTTGAACAACAAGATAAGACACCATCTTGGCTTGCCTTTGAACCACAAAATCCCACTGTAGAATCATTAACGAAAAAGAGCAGTGGGTAGGACCTGCAGAAGTTGGTTATATAAACACAAGATTCCACAACAGAACTCAATCACCTAAAATTAGATCATGGCAAAGACCCATGAAATTTGATGTATGGAAACAGCCAATAAGAGATTGTTTTTAAAAAAGTTGGTTTTGCATTTCATATTTTTTGGTTCTTGTTATCTCTGTCCCATATGAAGAAATCAACTTCTTTTCCCTTGCAATCAAAATCTGGTATTAGGAGCTGCAGAATACGGTTTGACTCATTATGAAGAGCCTTGTATTAAAACAAATATAAGCAATTTTTTCCATTGGCTCATGTAGATTGAATATCCCCTCTAAAACATGTTTTCTTCCTGACAAGAGAACTTCTAGAAAACATATAAGAAATAAACCTAGCTTCTGGGAAAATATTTATCGTTCTTAATTCAAGAAAATGTTAAATGTTGCAACCAATTCCTATAAATATTTGTTGTGTGAGCATTTGGTTATTTTTTTTTGCAAAAAAGATATTATGTAATATTTCTAGACTTGGTTCTTACTTTCTAACAAAATGATGTTGCCAAACTGAAATTGTAACCCCAAATTTCTATCAAAACTATTTTGTAACAAATAGGCATAATAATGCCAAAGAAAATGTCACATTAGCAGTCATATCTTCTCGAAAAGAAAAGTTAAACATTTTCAATTTTTCATAGATAAGTATGTTTAGATACAAAGTAAATAAAAAGCATTCAAAATCATGATCTTAACTACAGAGGAAAGCTCATAAACGAAACAAGACAGGATTAGATGGGGGAGAAAAAAAGAAAGGGCAAAAGAGAAGTAGTGGGGAGCAAGAAGGAAGAAGAACATACAGCCACTTGGCTCACTTTCCTTCATCCATTCTAATGACTCTATTATCAAGTCTTGATACCTTGAACACCTCTTGCACATGCTGTAATTACCTCACAGCCTCTTCTATAGGGATTTGCTTGTCTTGGATGACAATTGTAGTAAGAAGCTCCAGCTGTATCACATGGAACCATGTCCCTTTTCAGTGTATCATAGCTAATGTACCTTTTCTGCATTGCCAGAACTCTTCTATTGGTCTCTGAATCCATCTCTGGCTCTGTCAAGCTCAAGCACTCCACAATGCTCTTGGTGCAAACCCTTTTGGTCATTACATCGATTTCACTGTGTTTCAACAAATTGAGGTCCACAAATGATAGGCCATTGCAGACTGGGAGATGGGTGTGAAGCAGAACAAGTGCCAGATAGAGGAAGGTCATGAAAGTGAATCTGGGTTGAGACATTGTTTTTCTTTTTGGAGCTTTCTTGTTTTCAGTTTGATGTTGGGTTAGTGAAAGTGAGATGCTTGGTTGGTGGAGGGTTATAAATGGTGTAGGACTCGGAGCACAAGTGCAAATGTTCAACTAGTCAACTATATTAGTGCCATCATTACTGTCAGCAACCCAGAATAAAAATGATTACAGCGAAGAATTAGTATACAGTGAATGAATTTGATTAAGAATAATGAGTCATTAATTATTTTGAGTGGTTTACTGGTTACTATTTTTATCAAGTAATGAATGATCGATTAGTTAATTGATTAATGAATCTTTCTTCATAAATAAGTTCTACATTGATCTTACAATGCAATAAAAAATCTAAGGTTTCATATGATAAAGAATAAAAAATAAAATAAAAAATAAAAAAGGATATATATTTATTATTTTAAAAGTTTAAAAATATTTAATATTTTTTAAATAATTAATAAAAATAATAAATACTATTTTTAATTCTTAAGACACACTAACACAATCCTTTATTATGATTTCTATAATATAGTTTACTTTTGCTAAATAAATTGCTATACTATTTAGTATTTATAATCTTGGCAATTTTTTATTTTTGTTTACAAATTATAATTGTCGTAATTTAATATTTTAATAAATTAAATAAAATTTTACTGTTTTAATTTTGAAATACTCACCCTTCGTTTTTTGTCATATTGCTTATTTATTATCAATACCTAAGGCATTAATAGAACAGAAAATAAAGTAAGAAAAGAAGACAGTAAATTAGTAATGCACGTGACAGAGTGAACAGAATAATGCTATTTACACAATTAAAAAAAAATTTATTAACTCTTATATTTTTAATAAGCTTTTTTTATCTTATTTTTTATCTGATATTTTTAATAACCTTTAAGCTTAAGATTTTAAAATAAAATTATTCAATGCTAATTAGCCTATACATTTAGAGATATTTATATAATTATTCTAGTCACAATTATATATAATTACACTGATAGCTCCATTGAAGTATTGTTACTAGTCTTACTCGAATGTGTTTGGTATTTTTATTTTTATTTTTAAGAAAAAGAGTATAGAGTCATCTTAATTTTTTATTTTTTTATAAATCACCACCATAAATTTAATTTTTTTTAATTAATCTTCAAACTTTAATTAATGACCTAATAAATCTTTTCATTAATCATCTATTAAATCACTAATAGAGATGTCATGTGACATCATTTTACTCATTCAAACTTATTAAATCTGGACTCTTGATTTTTTATTCAATTAAAAACTATTTTTTAAAATTATATTTTACTCAAAACAAATTAAATAAAAAAAATAAATTATTTTAAAATGAAAAAAGACGTTGAAGATTATCTTGCATGCATTTAAAAAATGTCTTTTTTGTTTTAAAGTAATTTATTTTTTTATTTAATTCGTTAAGAGTAAAATATAATTAAAAATGAGATTTTAATGAATAAAAAAATTAATGATTCAAATTTAATGAGTTTGGATGTATAGGATGATGCCATGTGGCATATCTGTCAGTAATTTAATAGATAGTTAATAAAAGAATTTATTTGGTCATTAGTTAAAGTTTAAAAATTAATTAAGAAAATTTTTAAGTTTATGGTGATAAATTACAAAAGGATAAAAATTCTGGATGATTCTATACTCTTTTCCTTTTTTTTTTGGTGCAAGCTATGTGGCCCATTAGGGGTCTAGGACTTAGTTTATTTTTAACTTACATATGTCTGACCTATTTAACAATTAAGTTAGGCTTAGATTTTTTAAAAATTTTATTTAATTAAGCATGCAAAGACTTGGCCTTTTGAAAAAACCTATTTGATTAATCAAACTGACCTATTTCTTTAATATTTGTATATAATTAAGAATTTATAATACTTATATAATTTAATAATTATATATTAGTATAATATATTTATTTTATATAAAATATAATAATTTGTCAAGTGTTATACTTATTTAAAATTTTAAGCTTCTTAATTTATATGAAAGCCTCCATGTAATACATGCTTTTAAACAAACTTTCATATTAAGTTAGACTTCTATATTTTTATAAACAAATTAAGGTGAGCCAAAAAAAAGGTGTATGATAAATAACAGACCATACTCATATTGACATATTACAAAATAGGGGCTTTTTTACTAAAGCCACTATTAGTAAAACTATTTATCAAAATGCCATTTTTTTTTAACTATTTACTAAATTACCATTTTTTTAACTATTTATCAAATTGCCCTTTTTTTAACTATTTACCAAAATGCCACTTGTTTTGAAACTATATACCATTTGTCACCCTTTTGGTGACGTGGCATTTTTAATGTTTTTCGGCCAACCAGGGATGCGCCACGTAGGATGGCGCATCACGTCAAATTGCGCCAACACACGCTGGCGCAACCTACGTGGATGCGCCATCCCATGGCGCGCATCCTGGTTGGCCCTGGAACCAAAAACGCCACCCTTAATGGCGTAACCAAGTACAAAACGCCAACAAGGGTGGCGTAACCCTAGTATATATTCCCACACCCCTTCCCCGTGCGTGACATTCTCACATTTTCCTAAATTCTCACTTATCTCTCTACAAATTTCTTCTCTCTAAACACTCTGAAGTCTCTCAATTTTTACGAAAAGTGGTGTCGGGATCATTGTTTGTACTTTAAATTATATTCCTTCATTAATTGTAAGTATTTCTTTCAATAGTTAAATAGTTTATTTATTATTTATTGATTACTTTTTACTAAGTTAGTGTTAGTTATAATGTATTATTATTATAGTTTAATATTTGTATTGACTAATGAATAATGAAGTTGTATGATATGTAATTTAAATTATATAGATAATTAATTTATAGGTAATCTAGTAGGATATATATCTTTGACATGATTTACATTAGTAAATGTAGCTTAATTCAAGATATTCGAGTTTAGAATTTTTTTTTACATAAATAATTGTATTGAATATTGTAATTGATGTTTAATCTCTCTACAAATGTGTTGAATTGTTATTGTTAATTGGAGTTAACATGACAAAATCGCTAAATGTGCATATTCTTCAATGGGACAATGTATGATGGTGAAGAGGGTGTCATGTATCGAGGTCCTCCTCTAGGCTATGTGTGATCAAGTGACATGACTTTGGATGGGTTGAAAACTAAGATCCATTCAAAGTTGAGGCTTCAAGCAAACCAACATGTGTCAAAAGTTGTCTATCGGTGTCGCAATGCTTCAATCCGTGGAGATGGGTAGGGCTTCTAATAGAAGACGATGATGATCTAAAGTACATGATAGATTCTTTTGTCAAACTCGAACATGGCATCTATGGAGTTGTATGTGGAGGTAGAAACAAGTGGGCAAGAAGAGCATCTTGAAGCTCCTGGTGAAACCGAATCTCGAGTTGGTCCGTCTAATCAAGTTGAGTCATGCAATATGATCCTTATTGGTGGTGCAATGGTTGAACTCGATAACCCACTTGTCGGAGATGCGAGTATGGGAGTCAAGTGAAGACGAAGAACAAGTAGCCGAGGGCGACGATTTTCTGGAACGACATAGAGGCGAGTAAAACTTTGATGTCGAACAAAATTTGTGTTCCTTTGGCGATTGCTCCTCAATCCATATTTATGCCTCCGTGGTTGAATCGTGTTTGTGCCACCATGCCCTCAGTTTTCTCAAATTAACTGGGATGCATTGGATAATCCTGATAACTTGCCTGAGTTAGACACTCGTGGGACTTGGTGTAACACCCCAAATTTCCTATATCTTAAACAATGATAATTTTGTGATAAACGTAATTTTCTTGTTTAGTAAATTTGAATGAGCGTGTAAAATTATTTTGAATATCCCATCAGCGTATTTAATCGTTTTGAGTGATTTACTCCGTGTCGGAAAAATGATAATTTTGGTAGGGAAAATCTTTCTGTATTTATTTCTCTTGATTGTTAATTATTTTTAACAATCGACTTGATTTTATACGTTTTTAATTTTTGTAATTTTATGTGTAATTTTGAATTTTTTTTTTCTGTTTGTGGGCCCCACGAGGGGTATGTGGGCCTATGTGGCCATACGTGGGCCCAAGTGGGTCCATAAAGTGAAAAATTTTTCTACGTATAGAAAAATTTGTACTGTTTAGACGGAGACAGGGGATCTTACTAAACCTGAATCCGGAAACAGTTTTAGAAAATTTGTTTTGTACTGTATTTATTTATCGAAAGATAAAAATACAGTAAATATATTCTTTCGTGGGATTTTTAGTAGATAACAATAGAAATTATATTGTTAAGTCAACATTAGTGGTTTAGATATCCACCATTAATTTAATTAATAGTTAAGAAATAAATTTAATAAAGAAGTATAAGATAATCATCATTAATTTAATTAATGGTGTTAGAATAAAATTAGGCAAGCTTCAATATCAACCGTAAATTTAATCAATGGTGTAAAATTGATGATATAAGGTGACCATTTATAACCATTGGATTTAGACTAAATCAAAGGTGGAGATTTAGTCTTAAAAAGTGAAGGAGACCATTTATGACCATTGGATGAAGAATTAATCAAGGGTGGAGATTTGGTCTTAAAAAGTAGCAAAGACTAATTATAACCATTGGATTAAAAGTAAGAAGAAGCAATCTTGACCCTTAATTTTGGAAATACATCTTATGGTTAGAATTTCAAGTAGGAAGATCTAATGGCCTAGATTTAATCTTCTAAAATAAAAAAAAAATTTACCTAAAATCCTAACCATTGAATTAATCAATGGCTAGGAATGCTTCACATAATTGCTTGGAAAAAGATGACCATATTATTGCATGCATAATGGGGGGGGGGGACGGTTGGAGCATGCTTGGACAAGGAGGAGACAAAGCTAACATAGCCTTTTTAGGCCAAAGAAAAGTTGAAGACCATTATTTGCCTATCTTGGTCAATTTTCATCATTCATTATTTTTTTAAAAGAAAAATATATTTTCTTCTTTCTCCCCATGCAAAGCTACGACTACCACTCCCAAAATGCAGCATCCTTCTTTTCATTTTATCACACTTAACTCATTTTCTCTCTTCTCTCTCTTTCAATTTGTCAAGAACACCAAGAACACCAAGAACAACACCATTTTCTTTCCTTCCTTGAACCATTCGGTCACCACCCATGGAACCATTTCTAATCTACCATAATTTTATCTAGCTACATATCTTGAATCCTCTCATCAATTCAAAACACTTTCATGTTGGGGATTTTCTCTAAATCATTCATCTTCATCACTTAACCAAGCCAAGAACACAAAACAACCATTTTCTCCTTTTCTCTCCATAGATTCGGTCAAGCAGCCCAAAAACACCATCCATCACTTTTAATTTCATCCAACTTGATTTTCTAAACCTAAACACCATTCTAAGAACATCTCTAGTTATGAGTTTTTCCAAAATCATTCATCTTGAGCTTCAAATCCAAGCTTCAAGTTTCTATCAAAAAAATCAAAAATTCAACCTTTGTGCTACAAGAGAAACTATTCGGTCAACCTACCAAAAACCACTCTCCAATCTCTTTTAATTTCATCCAACCATAGATTTTGAATCTACATGAGATTCTAAGCAACTTTCATGTTGGAGACTTTCTCTAAATCCTCCATCTTCATGGATTTTCTTCAAGGTCAAAGTTCTTGGGTATTTATGGTGAAGTTTACTAATCTTCACTTTTCTTTTGATTTTCAAAGTTTTAAACCATGTTTGATCCATGGTTCCTCTTAATTAAGCTTAGTATACTAATTTTCTATGTATTTTGTTTTGAATTTGAGAAGCCCTTGGTGGTGAAGGACTTGGAAAAAGAAGCAAAATCAAGAAGCTTTGAGGATCTTCAAGAGGTAAGAGGGGGATCCATCTCACCAACCAAGTATGGTGGTGAGAGATGGTTATATATTTGATGGATGTTGAATCCATGTGAGGATTCATATCCATGGTCTTGTAATTAATTTGTGGTTGTTTATGTGTTTTAATTATTTGCCTATGCTTGGTATGCTTTGCATGAGTTTATGATTTCGATGGTATGCTTATACTATGTATGATTTATTGCTTTTAATTATGGCATGCTTGTGATATATATATGATTATATATATATGTATGTCATGACTTGATGATGGAAAGAAAATCAATTTTTGGTTCCAATGACCAAAGAGATGACTACGATTTTGGCACCCAAGGTTAGGGTTCCATGTTGAAATTTTTCAAGAACAAGGAAATTAAATTTTGATCCTTAGAACAATGAGAATTTCGGCCAAGACACCTCAAAATAGGTGTTTACAAATTAATATGTTTATGGAAGAATAAAATTGGATTGATTTGAGGAGTATGGAAAATAAACAAATGGTTTGTTTTTCAAGAGAAACAAGAATGGACTTTAATTAAGTTAGAAGAAAAATATTTCATGGTTCCAATGACCATCTATAACGTTTTGATAATTTAGAAACATGTTTTGATGCGATGAAATATAAGAATTTTTCTAATAAGGATTTTTAAAAAGGGAATTAAAGTGTTATCAAGTGGAATTTTTATAAATAAAGGAAAAAGGTAGATTGAAGGTGTTTGAACTTCAAATTATTTTAAAGAGAATTAATTTTAGAAGTGATTTAAAAATATAAAAGAAAATGTTTGTAACTTAAATTTACTAACGTAGAATTTATTTAGTGGATTTTGGAAAAGCGTTAGGAAATTTAAAGTTAAGAAACAATAATTAAATCCACTAAATGTGATTGTGTAAGACTAGATCAATAAAAAGTGATTTTTGAGAAAAATATATTAAGGAATTTCTATTAATTTATTTTGTGTAAAAAGTTTCTAAGTGTTTTACTAAACATGAGTTTTAAATAAAAATAGCAATGTTGATTTTAAGGATTTGCAAAGAAAGTGAAAAAGAATTTGAACAAATGGATTTGGTTTTATAACCAGGTGGAAATATAATTGATTTAATACAAGAAGTTTGAAAAGGAAATCAGTATTTTACTCACTTGAGTAATTAAATTTTGTAAACAAAAATATTTTCAAACTTCAATTTATTTTGAAGAAAGGATTAATTGGAAATGATTTGGAAAAATGGAGAATATAATGGTATTTTGAAAAATTTACTAACGTATGACTTATTTTCAAGTTTGGAATACGTTAGAAAATATTAAGTTTTGAAATGATGATGAAAAAGAATTTCTTAAGTAAAGAAACGTGGAAAAAGCTTTTCTTGAGTAAGAAAATGTGAAAAATGAAATAGAAAGTCATAATATTTTGAGAAAGGATGAAATGGAATTTTTGAAGATTGAGAAATATTTTCGTAATAGAATTATGGTGAAAAATTATTTACGTATCTTAAAAGCGTATTGAAAAGGATATTGATTTATTTGAAAGTCCAAATAATGTTTAGAACATTGAGAAATATTTTGAACTATCTTGTTGAAAAATCACTAAGTGATTAAATATTTTTATGCGATTATGAAAAAAAATGGTGGAAAATTGTTATGAGATTTGGAAAGTGTTTTAAATATTTTGAGAATGATAGAAAATGATTTACGTAACTTAAAATAATGATTTTTTTAGTTATGCGATTTTGAAAATGATGAAAAATCATTACGCGATTTGAGAAACGTATATTTTTATGCGATTAAGAAAAATGTTAAAAAATTAGTACGTGATTAAAAGGTGAAACAGAAAAGTTACAGTATTTTGAAAATGTAATAAAAAAGTTTTGAAGTTTTAAAAACGTAACAAGAGTGTTACGGTGTTGAGAAAATGTAAAAGAAGTGTTGTGGAATTGTGAAAACGTAACAGAAATGTTTTGGAAATTGTGAGAACAAAATAGAAATGTTGCACAATTTTGTGAAAAACACGGCTAAAGTGTTTTATAACTATGAAAACATGATAACATGATTTTGTGTTGAAAATAAATTATAATTCTTGTTTAATCGATGTATGGACATTTTGTATGAGAGAATGGCGTGTTTTGCCTATGATTGGTATTTGGTGTATTTTATATGCATTGGAAAGAGATGCTTGTATTTGAAATTGATGCATTATATATGCATTGAAAAGATTTTTTAGTTGGGGTTGGACTTGCACCTTGATATATTCGTGCATTGTACAAATGAAATTGAAAAGATTTGGCAGTTGGGGTTGGACTTGAACTTGATAAATTCGTGCATTGTATAAAAGATAGCTAATAGCTATTATGACCCTTGTGGTTGAAAGGGAATGAGAATTGATAGTGAGGTCTATGATGGATCTTGGGGGCGTCAAGCGCGGCGGTCGACCAGTGGACGGTGGCGAGTACCACCGTGCCACTTAGCGATGCGATCCGTTACAACGCATTGACGATACCCGACAAGAACACGATTCTTTTCTACTACTTGGAAGATTGTCTTTGGAATAAGGTTGAATTGACCGAGCATTCTTCTCGAAATTTGGAAAACCTCCATGGAGTTGTTTTTGAAAAAGCGAGTCTTTATGCACATGCATAATCGAACATTTATATCGTGTGATATATTAATTGAGGAATATTGGTTATGACGATTGTTATGAATACTTGGATGATGATGATGATAATGGTGAGAGCATTGTTCATGATTATTGTTGATGATGATTGAACCGATAAATGATTAGATAATGATAGTTGATTAATCCGATAGCATGATTATGATATGATCTATCTGTATGAATTGTTGGTGTGTGTTATCTACGTGTCGCCATGTTGGTATTGGTGTAGGTGATCTCACCTCTTCGTTATATTGTTTTGTTGTGTCTACGTATTGTTTAAATCAAACAATAGAAGGATTGAGTTGTCTTAGACATAACTTGGCGATGGATACTCACGAGATTGGTGATAATAATAAGGAGTGGACATTCGGGACTCGAAGATGTGCGGTGTTGACAAAGGAACGGATGTCGATGCATCAAGATGGACGAGAAAAAGGAATAAGTATGTTAAAGTTTCTCGTTAGTGTTGTACCGTGCTATTAAGTAGGACCCGTCATGGGGTTTGCTACTGTCAAAAAAAAAAGTCTATTAATTTTATATTTCTCTTTAAATTGTAAAATTTTAAATTATTAATCAGTGTCAGTATTGTATATTAAGCTCTTTAAATATATTGTTTGCAGTATGACCTATAAATTTTAGTAAGTTTATATTTCCGCGAAAAGAAATTTTGAAACCCATATACTTTTTATAACTCAAACTTTGTGCAAACTTATTTTCAGATTATGAGTCGGAAGTCAGAAATGTGATGCCTTAGCTAGGGTGTTACATTAGTTGGTAATCAGAGCTAGGGTGTTACATTAGTTGGTATCAGAGCACGGTTTGAGTCTTTTGGGGTTTGTGGTTAGGTCTATGTTGCTTGTGTTTTCTGTGATATTGTTTTCTAAAAGGAAACAATGTTATTTATAATGGATATCAGATCCATTGTATTTTGATCCGCACGCCTTGAGAAAAAGAAAATGGCTCGTGATAGTTGTACTGTGTGGAAGTGGAACATGTTACTAGTAATGCGATTCTGACTACAAAAGCATTGTGGAAGAATGATTGGCGTGACGATAACAGAAGAACAGACGATCGTTGAACGGTGGGAATTGGAAGTTGAAGTTGAGATCGATGAAAGAGAATCAGTCTTGGAAGAATTGTAATTTTGGCACCTGATATTTCTTCTTAGGAATATTGGGAAAGTGATTGATTTTGATGGAAAATGTATTTTCGACCATTGAGAAACCAGAAGCAGTAAGTGATGTGAAAAGGACCATTGAGGAAACCAAAAGAAGTAAAAGATGTGCAAAGAAAGTGTTTAATGAAGTATAGTATATCAGGAAAACAACTTATGAAAAGTTTACACACATTTTTTTTAGAGATTGTGTTTCTTTGAAAACGAGTTTTGTTAATAAAAATCTCGATAGTGGGGAAAGTTGTTACTCACGAATGGAGCGGGAGTGTTCCGAAAGTGAAGACTTAAACAATGGAGATCGTGTCATTGGAGCTAATGCTATAAACTATCCTGTATACTTACGGGGTAACCTATTCTTTGTGGCATATGATTGAGTAGATCAATTATATGTTAGAGTTATTCGTAATCCTCTGATCTATTTATTTCTATTTCTTTATGACATATGATTGTGTAGATCAATTGTATTATTTGGTATCATGTGTCTTCGTTATCCTTTACCTTGTTTACTTCTATACCTATTAAGTAGCCTATCAAACTACTTGTATTATTCAAATTATTGTTATGGATCAAATTTTTGTATTAGTTTAATCTGTTTATTTCTTTCATAAGCGAGATCTGATCTTTGAAAAATGGATTGGTTATTTTCCAACCATATCCTATGAGATTGTCTCAATAAAGTGTTAGTATTCGAGAAAAGTTCATTCTGAAAATCGAGACAAAATCAAATTCTTGTTGAATATGTTTGGTAACATATTTGATCGTCTTGCTATCTTTCAAAATGTTCTTTCATATATTGCATTTGCATGAAAGAATATGTTGCAAGAAAGGATATTCCTAACCATGTCATAGTATTGGAGTGATTGACGCAAGCGGAAGCGTGGTGGGTTCTTCATCTTGTGGAGAAGTTTGTCAATGGGAAAAGTTGAAACGGTAATGGAAAAATTTTTGGATCATAAGACTTCTCACTTAGCTTATCGAAAGTGAAGTGATACAAGAATAAGGAAGTTTTACGTGATACGTTACAGTTGTTGGTATCAAAGCTATGGAGATACTTTCTTTCGGAGTAACATACAATATCTTCCGTAATTATAAGAGTATTGAGATGTCTATTTGATCAAGTAGAAGGGAACAAGAAATAAATGACTTTCATTGGATAAAATCATTTGGAATGACGTAAGAGGTGAAACTACGTGAAATTTGGAATAAAAGAATAGGAGAAGGATATCCATATTTATTTCGTGGGTGTGAAATCATGTTCATCAAATTTCGAGGACGAAATTTCTTTTAGAGGGGAGAATTGTAACACCCCAAATTTCTATATCTTAAAATGATAATTTTGACGAGTTAATGAAATTTTTCTGTTTAGTAAATTTGAAGCGCTGTAAAATTATTTTGAATATCCCATCAGCGTATTTAATCGTTTTGAGTGATTTACTCGTGTCGGGAAAATGATAATTTTCGGTAGGAAAAATCTTCTGTATTTATTTCTCTTGATTGTTAATTATTTTTAACAATCGACTTTGATTTTCATCGTTTTCTAATTTTTGTGATTTTATGTGTGATTTTGAATTTCTTTCTGTTTGTGGGCCCCGACGAGGGGTATGTGGGCCGGTGGCCATACGTGGGCCAGGTGGGTCCATAAAGTGAAAAATTTTTCTACGTATAGAAAAATTTTTGTAACATTTAGACGGAGACAGGGGATCTTACTAAACCGAATCAGAAATAGTTTTAGAAAATTTGTTTTGTCTTGTATTTATTTATCGAAAGATAAAAATACAAGATAAATATATTCTTTCGTGAGATTTTTAGTAGATAACAATAGAAATTATATTGTTAAGTCAACATTAGTGGTTTAGATATCCACCAATTTAATTTAATTAATAGTTAAGAAATAAATTTAATAAAGAAGTATAAGATAATCATCATTAATTTAATTAATGGTGTTAGAATAAAATTAAGCAAGCTTCAATATCAATCGTAAATTTAATCAATGGTGTAAAATTGATGATATAAGGTGACCATTTATAACCATTGGATTTAGACTAAATCAAAGGTGGAGATTTAGTCTTAAAAAGTGAAGGAGACCATTTATGACCATTGGATGAAGAATTAATCAAGGGTGGAGATTTGGTCTAAAAAGTAGCAAAGACTAATTATAACCATTGGATTAAAAGTAAGAAGAAGCAATCTTGACCCTTAATTTTGGAAATACATCTAATGGTTAGAATTTCAAGTAGGAAGATCTAATGGCCTAGATTTAATCTTCTAAAATAAAATAAAAAAAAAATCTACCTAAAATCCTAACCATTGAATTAATCAATGGCTAGGAATGCTTCACATAATTGCATGGAAAAAGATGACCATATTTATTGCATGCATAATGAGGGGACGGTTGGAGCATGCTTGGACAAGGAGGAGACAAAGCTAACATAGCCTTTTTAGGCCAAAGAAAAGTTGAAGACCATTATTTGCCTATCTTGGTCAATTTTCATCATTCATTATTTTTTTAAAAGAAAAATATATTTTCTTCTTTCTCCCCATGCAAAGCTACGGCTACCACTCCCAAAATGCAGCATCCTTCTTTTCATTTTATCACACTTAACTCATTTTCTCTCTTCTCTCTCTTCCAATTTGTCAAGAACACCAAGAACACCAAGAACAACACCATTTTCTTTCCTTCCTTGAACCATTCGGTCACCACCCATGGAACCATTTCTAATCTACCATAATTTTATCTAGTTACATATCTTGAATCCTCTCATCAATCCAAAACACTTTCATGTTGGGGATTTTCTCTAAATCATTCATCTTCATCACTTAACCAAGCCAAGAACACAAAACAACCATTTTCTTCCTTTTCTCTCCATAAATTCGGTCAAGCAGCCCAAAAACACCATCCATCACTTTTAATTTCATCCAACTTGATTTTCTAAACCTAAACACCATTCTAAGAACATCTCTAGTTATGAGTTTTTCCAAAATCATTCATCTTGAGCTTCAAATCCAAGCTTCAAGTTTCTATCAAAAAAATCAAAAATTCAACCTTTGTGCTACAAGAGAAACTATTCGGTCAACCTACCAAAAACCACTCTCCAATCTCTTTTAATTTCATCCAACCATAGATTTTGAATCTACATGAGATTCTAAGCAACTTTCATGTTGGAGACTTTCTCTAAATCCTCCATCTTCATGGATTTTCTTCAAGGTCAAAGTTCTTGGGTATTTATGGTGAAGTTTACTAATCTTCACTTTTCTTTTGATTTTCAAAGTTTTAAACCATGTTTGATCCATGGTTCCTCTTAATCAAGCTTAGTATACTAATTTTCTATGTATTTTGTTTTGAATTTGAGAAGCCCTTGGTGGTGAAGGACTTGGAAAAAGAAGCAAAATCAAGAAGCTTTGAGGATCTTCAAGAGGTAAGAGGGGGATCCATCTCACCAACCAAGTATGGTGGTGAGAGATGGTTATATATTTGATGGATGTTGAATCCATGTGAGGATTCATATCCATGGTCTTGTAATTAATTTGTGATTGTTTATGTGTTTTAATTATTTGCCTATGCTTGGTATGCTTTGCATGAGTTTATGATTTCGATGGTATGCTTATACTATGTATGATTTATTGCTTTTAATTATGGCATGCTTGTGATATATATATGATTATATATATATGTATGTCATGACTTGATGATGGAAAGAAAATCAATTTTTGGTTCCAATGACCAAAGAGATGACTACGGTTTTGGCACCCAAGGTTAGGGTTCCATGTTGAAATTTTTCAAGAACAAGGAAATTAAATTTTGATCCTTAGAACAATGAGAATTTCGGCCAAGACACCTCAAAATAGGTGTTTACAAATTAATATGTTTATGGAAGAATAAAATTGGATTGATTTGAGGAGTATGGAAAATAAACAAATGGTTTGTTTTTCAAGAGAAAAAAGAATGGAATTTAATTAAGTTAGAAGAAAAATATTTCATGATTCCAATGACCATCTATAACGTTTTGATAATTTAGAAACATGTTTTGATGCGATGAAATATAAGAATTTTTTCAATAAGGATTTTTAAAAAGGAATTAAAGTGTTATCAAGTGGAATTTTTATAAATAAAGGAAAAAGGTAGATTGAAGGTGTTTGAACTTCAAATTATTTTAAAGAGAATTAATTTTAGAAGTGATTTAGAAATATAAAAGAAAATGTTTGTAACTTAAATTTACTAACGTAGAATTTATTTAGTGGATTTTGGAAAACGTTAGGAAATTTAAAGTTAAGAAACAATAATTAAATCCACTAAATGTGATTGTGTAAGACTAGATCAATAAAAAGTGATTTTTGAGAAAAATATATTAAGGAATTTCTATTAATTTATTTTGTGTAAAAAGTTTCTAAGTGTTTTATTAAACATGAGTTTTAAATGAAAATAGCAATGTTGATTTTAAGGATTTGCAAAGAAAGTGAAAAAGAATTTGAACAAATGGATTTGGTTTTATAACCGGTGAAAATATAATTGATTTAATACAAGAAGTTTGAAAAGGGAATCGAGTATTTTACTCACTTGAGTAATTAAATTTTGTAAACAAAAATATTTTCAAACTTCAATTTATTTTGAAGAAAGGATTAATTGGAAATGATTTGGAAAAATGGAGAATATAATGGTATTTTGAAAATTTACTAACGTATGACTTATTTTCATGTTTGGAATACGTTAGAAAATATTAAGTTTTGAAATGATGATGAAAAAGAATTTCTTAAGTAAAGAAACGTGAAAAAAGCTTTTCTTGAGTAAGAAAATGTGAAAAATGAAATACAAAGTCATAATATTTTGAGAAAGGATGAAATGGAATTTTTGAAGATTGAGAAATATTTTAGTAATAGAATTATGGTGAAAAATTATTTACGTATCTTAAAAGCGTATTGAAAAGGATATTGATTTATTTGAAAGTCAAATAATGTTTAGAACATTGAGAAATATTTTGAACTACTGTTGAAAAATCACTAAGTGATTAAATATTTTTACGCGATTATGAAAAAAAAATGGTGAAAAATTGTTATGAGATTTGAAAAGTGTTTTAAATATTTTGAGAATGATAGAAAATGATTTACGTAACTTAAAAGAATGATTTTTTTAGTTATGCGATTTTGAAAATGATGAAAAATCATTACGCGATTTGAGAAAGCGTATATTTTTATGCGATTAAGAAAAATGTTGAAAAATTAGTACGTGATTAAAAGGTGCAATGAGAAAAGTTACGATTATTTTGAAAATGTAATAAAAATGTTTTGAAGTTTTAAAAACGTAACAAGAGTGTTACGGTGTTGAGAAAATGTAAAAGAAGTGTTGTGGAATTGTGAAAGCGTAATGTAAAGCGTTTTGGAAATTGTGAGAACGAAATAGAAATGTTGCACAATTTTGTGAAAAATACGACGAAAGTGTTTTATAACTATGAAAACATGATAACATGATTTTGTGTTGAAAATACCGTATAATTACTGTTTAATCAGTGTATGGATACTGTATGAGAGAATGACGTGTTTTGCCTATGATTGGTATTTGGTGCATTTTATATGCATTGGAAAGAGATGCTTGTATTTGAAATTGATGCATTATATATGCATTGAAAAGATTTGGCCCGTTGGGGTTGGACTTGCACTGATATATTCGTGCATTGTACAAATGAAATTGAAAAGATTTGGCCTGTTAGGGTTGGACTTGCACTGATAAATTCGTGCATTGTATAAAAGATAGCTAATAGCTATTATGGCCCTTGTGGTTGAAGAGGGAATGAGAATTGATAGTGAGGTCTATGATGGATCTTGGGGCGTCAAGGCGCGGCGGTCGACCAGTGGACGGTAGCGAGTACCTGTGCCACTTGGCGATGATCCGTTGCAACGCATTGACGATACCCGACAAGAACACGATTCTTTTCTCTACTTTGGAAGATTGTCTTTGGAATAATTTGAATTGACCGAGCATTCTTCTCGAAATTTGGAAAACCTCCATGGAGTTGTTTTTGAAAAAGCGAGTCTTTATGCACATGCATAATCGAACATTTATATCGTGTGATATATTAATTGAGGAATATTGGTTATGACGATTGTTATGAATACTTGGATGATGATGATGATAATGGTGAGAGCATTGTTCATGATTATTGTTGATGATGATTGAACTGATAAATGATTAGATAATGATAGTTGATTAATCTTTGATAGCATGATTATGATATGATCTATCTGTATGAATTGTTGGTTTGTGTGTTATCTACGTGCTTTTGCCATGTTGGTATTGGTGTAGGTGATCTCACCTCTTCGTTATATTGTTTTGTTGTGTCCGTATTGTTTAAATCAAACAATAGAAGGATTGAGTTGTCTTAGACATAAAGGCGATGGATACTCGAGATTGGTGATAATAATAAGGAGTGGACATTCGGGACTTGAAGATGTGCGAGTGTTGACAAAGGAACAGATGTCGATGCATCAAGATGGATGAGAAAAAGGAATAAGTATATTAAAGTTTCTCGTTAGTGTTGTACCGTGCTATTAAGTAGGACCCGTCATGGGGTTTGCTACTGTAAAAAAAAAAGTCTATTAGTTTTATATTTCTCTTTAAATTGTAAAATTTCAAATTATTAATTAGTGTCAGTATTGTATATTAAGCTCTTTAAATATATTGTTTGCAGTGTGACCTATAAATTTTAGTAAGTTTATATTTCCGCGAAAAGAAATTTTGAAACCCATATACTTTTTATAACTCAAACTTTGTGCAAACTTATTTTCAGATTATGAGTCGGAAGTCAGAAATGTGATGCCTTAGCTAGGGTGTTACATTAGTTGGTAATCAGAGCTAGGGTGTTACACTTGGAGCATGGGTGATGAATTCTATGTTGGCTTGCAATTTCCATCAAAAGATTCTGTGAAGTTAGCTCTCAAACAATATTCCATTCACAGGCATCAAGAGTACAATATTGAAGACTCTGATTCACGAAGATTCACTGCCAAATGCCCTAACTTTGACGAAGGTTGTAGTTGGAGACTTAGAGCCATACAAAGCAGGAGGTCGAATACGTGGCAGATTACAAAATATAATGGACCTCATAGTTGCGTAAGCCCATCTATGTCATTAGATCACTGGAAGTTGGACTCTCGTTTGATCTGCTCTTGCATTTTGGAGTTAGTCAGAACAAAACCCGATGCACCCGTATCATTAATTATTGAACGGATTCGAAGTCAATTTGGTTACCAAGTTTCATATCGAAAGGCTTGGAATGCAAAACAAATGGCTATTGTGAATGTGTTTGGGGATTGGGACAAATCTTATGAGGTGTTGCCCGGATGGCTAGCGACCATGCGAGAGAGACATGGAAGGCATTGTTAAAGTGGTGGAGTTGCAAGACGAGGAATGTTTTGTGAATAACCGACTCGATCGTTCAAAAAGAGTCTTTTGTCGGTTATTCTGGACATTTAGACCATGTGTGGCTGGCTTCCGATATTGTAAGCCCATCAATCTGAATGATGCCACTCATTTGTATGGCAAGTATCGTCATAAGTTGTTGATTGCAACAACTCAAGATGGAGAGAGAAAACCTCGCCTATTGCATTTGCCATTGTGGAGGGGGAGACAAAGGATGCTTGGAGTTGGTTCTTAGCCCACTTGAGATTGCATGTAACCCAACAAGAGGGCTTGTGTTTGATCTCTGATCGACATCGAGGCATCTTACAATCAGTGGCAAATGAAAATCTTGGATGGCGACCTCGAATGCATATCATGTATTCTGCATCGGCATATTGGTTCCAATTTTAACTCCAAATTTCAGAACAAGGAGTTGAAAAGATTTTTGATTAACACAGGTACTTTACATTTTCTCTTTGTGTTGTAAAGTATTGAGTGATACTGTGATACTGTGATTGGCGTCCTTCTGCATACAGCATAAAGTATTGAGTGATACTGTGATTGGCGTCCTTTTATATTATCGTCAGTTCTTCGATCAGTTGAAGAACGATGAGGTATGTCTTCGTTTACATTCCTTTGATATATTTTCTTATGCATATGCCGTCTTAATGTTTTGTGCATCTCATTTTTTCGGTTTTTATATGGCAACCATACACGGATGAGCGGTGGCGGCATTGCCACCTTTTTGTGTGGTCGCTAGGGACATAGCGCCGGCAAGTGGTCCTCTCATATGTTTCCATATTGTCGAGTGGCACCGGCCGAGACCGCGTCATGCGCCGATTTGGTCTTGACCGGCCCATTCCACGGAGACCGCTCCGGCCAGACAGATTGCACTCGGTTATATTGGCGGCCGAGGCATGATGAGGATTGGCCGGCACACATGTCCTTGTTTATATAGCCACGGGATAGTCGTAGGGAGAAGCTTGTTAGGGAGTCCCATTGGTCGCACCCCCTCAGTTCGCGTTCTGAGTACATGCGTTGGTATAAAAGAATTACCAGACGCTGGATTTCTCCCACAAGCGCATCTATTGGGAATGCGGTAAGCTCTTTACTAATTTGTTAGTGACTATATGTATTTTGTATTCAGTATAATGACATAAATTGTATATGTTTATTAGGCGGACATTGCAGAGTATTTGCTCAGTTCAACTACCGACACTGTCGCTCGAGAGGCTGCTACACAAATCCTACACTCATTGCGGGAGCATGACCGCATTACGATGGAGCAGCTGCGTCCCAGCTCCACCGGGACAGACGACATTTCAGGGCCGCCGAGGAGTCGAGCCAACAGGGAACGCGGCGTAGACGGAGGAGAGGATTAGCGAGCAGTCGGACACGACTTCGACATCCTGAGGACTCCAGCTCTACTTGCCAGCATACGACACAGCATCCTACCGCTGCTACCGCTGCTACATACCCCCACTCAGCCTCCTACTACTGCTACGTACCCCCTACTCAGCCACCACTCGCATATTACCCACCATACCCACCATACCCTTACTCACCGTATCCATACCCGCCACCGAGTTACCCCCTCATATCCTTACCCACCACGGGGTTACCCACCACCAGGTTACCCACCATACCCATCACTGACCCATGGTCCTCTTCCGAACCATCTCACAGGCCACCGCATTCGATGCGGGCCCATCTCATTGACATTTAGAGAATATATTTATTGATTTTGTGTAAAATACTATTGAGAATATATTCTTGTGAGTTTGGTATCTAATTAGATTACACTATATATGCTTTTCGCCTTGTTTTAGATTTTATTAAATATTGTGGTAAGCGGTTCCATTAAACAGGATCATTGGCTTTTGGGGAGATCCAACATTTAGGGAAACTACTGTCGAAATTTTTACTAATTGAATTACTAAAAATTTGAGATAGGGATTATTCGGATCGAATCTTACTCACTATCATCGAATCCTACTCAACAAAAATTCATTTAAGTGATACGTCTCTTATACGGGATATACCATTTAATTTTTATTATATGTTGTTTAAATTATTTGTGTCAAAATAAATAAATATATTCAATAACTTTAATAATAAGATATGTACGTACATTTGATTAGATTGTTTTTAAATTTATTAAAAATCTTACATAAAGACAATTAAAAGCAAATAATTAATACCTCAATCGTTTTTAAATTGATCAATAAATTGAAACAAATTTTTTTAAAAAATAACAAAAAAATAAACATATGTGTTATGTAATTAATAAATCTTCATAATAATTAAAATAATATTCAATATTATTAACATACTCAATTTGTCACTTTTTTTATTTTATATTATATATTTTATTCTCGTAATTAGTATGAATTCATTAATAAACGTTTATAAATATTTATTAAGTATTTTAATTAATTTTTAATTAATTATTTAATTTTAATAGCTTGCGCCAAAAAGGGTGGCGTTTTTGGTTCCAGGGCCAACCAGGATGCGCCACGTAGGATGACGCATCCACGTAGGTTGCGCCAGGCGTGTTGGCGCAACCTACGTGGATGCGCCATCCTACTTGGCGCATCCTGGTTGGCCAGAAAACATTAAAAAATGCCACGTCAGCCAAAAGGGTGACAGTTTGGTATATAGTTTCAAAACAGTGGCATTTTGGTAAATAGTTAAAAAAAAAGGGCAATTTGGTAAATAATTAAAAAAAATGACATTTTGATAAATAGTTTTACTAACAATGGCAGTTTAGTAAAAAAGCCACAAAATAGGTCTAGGCCTATTTAAGTAAAACCTAACATAGTCCAGCACATTTCTATCCATAAGTGCAAGTCTTAGCTCTAATGTTGTTGAATTTATTGGATTCATATGGATAATTATGATTCTAACTAGGGGTGTAAATTGGTTCGGATAACCCGACCAACCCGATCAATCTAAATCGAACTAATTAAATTGGTTCGATTTAGTTTGAGTATATTGATTAGTTCGGATAAAATTCAAACCAATTAAAGCTTAATTGGTTCGGTTTCTGATTTGAAATTTCAAAACCAAATCAAACCAAACCATATATTTATATATTATTATTATTATTATTATTTTAAATTTATGCTACAACCTTTTTTGGCTATTACTTGTTGTTTTTACTTTTTGTAATACTTTTCTAATTCCTAACCCCTAAAACATTGTCTTCGTCCAACGCAGAAGGCCAAAAAACTCCTCTACCAAAATGTTCAGTTCTGCTCACCGGCATCACATTTCACCGTATGTTCTGCTCCACCACAGCTCAGGCCAGATCTGCTCTGCCATAACTCGGGTCACGCCATTCATCCAACGTAGAAAGAGATACTAGTGTTTTAACTTTATTAATAATAATTAATCATGATCTGCATAATTATTAATTTTCTAACTTATTTCATCATCAGTTTCTTAAATAAGTTGGTTCGATTATAAAATTAACTCTAATCAATATTAGGCATAGTATATATTGAAAAATTAAAAAATTAACAATTGTTTGGTGACATCCCTAGCTCATTCAACAATTGTCTAAGCTTGAAAAATTTGTTTTTGGCTAAGAATATGCTATCAGGTGCTATTCCAAAAACTCTTGGAGAGGTGAAAGACTTCGAAACTTTGGATCTTTCCTCCAATTAACTCTCTGGATCCATTCCTATTGAGCTTTAAAATCTATATGTCCTTCAGTTTTTGAACCTCTCTTATAATGATTTAAAAGGAATCATTCATAGTGGTGGAGTTTTCCAAAATCTCTCTACTGTCCATTTAGAAGGTAATAAAAAACTTTATTTGCATTTCGCATGTAAGCCTATAGTCATGGAAGAATGCATGTTAGACATTACATCATCATAACTACAGTGGTAACATTGATACTATGTCTAACAATTTGCTTGCTACTATACATAAAGAATAGAAAAGTGAAGGTAACAACAAAAACATCATCTGAACTTAAAAACTTGAAAACGATGAATTGACTTTAAATGTTCTAGTATTGACTTTAAAAACAATGAATTTCTGACTCTGGTTTATGAGTATTTTAATAATGGGAGTTTGGAAGATTAGATTAAGGGGAAGAGAAAGTATGCAAACGAAAATGGGTTGAATCTTATGGAGAGACTGGATATAGATATTGATACTGCTTGTGCATTGGATTACTTGCACAATGATAGTGGAGTTCCTATTGTGCATTATGATTTGAAACCCAACAACATTTTCTTGGATGAAGATATAACTGTAAAGGTTGGAGACTTTGGATTCACTAGGTTGCTGATTCAAAGTTTAACTAATTAAGTCTCTATTAGCTCCACTCATGTCCTTAGGGGTTCAATTGGTTACATATATACATTCAGGTTAGTAGTCTCACAACTTCCTCATTAATTGAATAATAGTAGTATACAACTTACCATGTTAAATCTCTCTTGAAAATTTTTTTAACTTATTCAAATATAATTTCTTAATACAAATATTAATATGTTTATTTATTCTCTCTTTATGAATATTTTAATACACATTTAAAACATGAAATAATTATTAGTGTTCAAATTAATAAGTTTGATTCTATTTTTAAATTTTTTTTCATAGGTTTATTATGTATTTTTTTTGTTATGAAAAATTAATTATTTAGTTGATTTTTGTATTAAAAAAATGATTAACCCGATCATCCGAACCAAACCAATTCATAGATATTCAGTTCGATTTGGTTTGGATTTGACTATAAAAAAACATAAAAATCGAACTAAATCAAATCAATTGATTTTGATTGGTTCAGGTTTATTTTCCTTCAAGAATTGAACTAAACCACTCACTTATACCCCTAATTCTTACAGACAAATACTAAAGAGTGTCCTAAAGATATTTGTTAAGAATTTAAAATAAGAAGTTTTTCATAAAAAATAGAGTATTTATTATATTGAGAATTGAAAAAGCTCTACTTTTTATGTATAATTTCTTATTTTAAATTGTTTAATAAGTACTCTTAGGACACTTATTAAAAAAATCCAAATAAGAAATAGTGCAACTTTATATAATGCATAGGCATATAATTTTTTAAAATGGCAGAAATTTGTATATATCCCATAATAATTAAGAAAAAGATACTTGAGTTAAATAGAGATAGTTGAGATGAGTAAACATTTGAGTAAAGATATGACAAAATTCAAAATATGTTTATAAACAAAAAAGTATAACGAACCTTCCTTTTCTTTTTGTCGGTGGGTGCCAGATTTATCCTTTTCCCAATCGATACGTAAGCAAAAAGAATAATGAGAAGGAGTGAAAATGAATCATGCAAACTAAATAAGAGCATAATACACTTTTTATCACAATTTTTTAATATATTTTTTTATTATATCATGTCACATATTTAAATATATATTTAAATTTAATTACACATTAATTAAATTAATTATACTTTAATCAAAATTAAATATATATTTTAATATGTGACGTAATTTAAAAAAAATATATTAAAATAAATATGATAGAAAATATATTCGTATTCTTCTTCACTAAAATACAGCACCTTTATTTACTTTTTCTTTTATAAAGATAAAATTATGCATTTTGGCTGAAGTTATCTATTTTTAGTGTAGAGTGTATTTGTCAAATTTCAAAAATCATATAACTAGCTATAAAACCATGAATGAATTACACCGACTTCTGAAGTTTTCAGAACAAGGAGTTGTGTGTCTCAAAAAAATTCAACCAGTAATGTAGTTATGAAGCTACATGAAAATAGTGGTTTGAAGAAGGCAATAAATACTCGTGTTTTCCAGCCTCTTCAGAAATATAATGGCCAACGAAATCCTCGTTTTTGTGTTCAGCAGTCTTAATCAACTTAACAATTAGTACTATTGGTATGAAAATAGCATCACTCATCCTGGTCATTTATCCAGAAGCACTGTTCAGGAGCTGTATTCGTGGCTGATGTCATCAAAACTTTCCATCATATAAAGGAGGTGAACTTTAGTGGAAGATAAAATAGAATGATTTATAATGAATGGAGTGAAAATGAAATGAGAAAGAGTAGAAAAGATTGAGATTATGGAAAGAGATGCAATGAAAACTGCAAAATTGGGGCCACGTCCCCACTCCACTTCACTTGAATGGCAATTAAAGTGTATAACAAGGTTGCATTCCATCATATTCCATTTCATTCAATCCTCTACTATCCTCCCAAACAACAGTACGTAATGTTATAACTCTACAACCAAGAAAAGCCACTCAATTATTCACAAAGAAGTTTACAGGAATACTGGTTGTGTTAAAACCATTCAAAACATGAATATCTATAAAACTGCCAAGTATCTAATTACATTGTATACATCAGTGATTTAGTGCCAAAAGCAAATACAAATTATCCAGATTTTACACAAAAGAGGCATCAACCAAAAAATACCTAAAGTATTTTTTTCATTAAATAATTCCAGCCCCCTGCGTTACAATTTGATAAATTTCAAATTATAGTATATTTATCATACAAATCTCACATACCATTACTAAAAACAAAACTAGTGTGGCTCCAAGACAATAAGCTGATAGTGTGAGTTGATTCATATTCTTAACGTATTTAGAAATGAACTGACCGCCCTTTATCTTGCTCATCTATCTGTAAGGAACTGTTCCCAAAACACATCATTTACTCCAACTGGAGCAGCTGGAGTCACTTGGTTGTTACTTGGAGCATCCTGTGAGGAATTGATAACCTCATTAGCCAAATTTCTGTTTGAAGAAGCTCCACCATCAGATTCTTTATTATTGGCATAAAATCTTGATTCTGCCAAATTACCAATTTCCTGACAGTCTATTTGGGGTGATCTAGCTGAGTATGAATTTCTGTCGACTTGCAATGAAGAAGATGCCAGAGTTAAATTTAGATAGCAGGACATATGACTATCGCCTTCTTCATTACTTGGCTCCAATGAGTGTAGTTTTGGGTTCTCAGCAGCTGTTGCTGTTCGTGATAAACATGAATCCATCTTAAATGTAAAAGATGCTCCAGTATCTGCAAGCTCTAATGTTTCAGGTGCAAATGCAAGAGTTGTTCTTGTCTGCAGTTCTTTTGATTCTCCTTCAGATAGCATCTTTTGTGGGCTTTCCCCATCTTCATTTGAACTCTCTGTGCAATCTGATACCAAGTTCATATCTGAAACGGCTGGTGACAATTCCAATCTGAGTTTATTCGAGAAATCTTGATGGAAAACATTCCCAAATTCCGTTCTAAAATTGCTTTGATTGTCAATAAAGTTACTTTCAGCAGCAGGCTGCAAGTGATCACACTGAGGCAATCTTCTTCTCTTGTTATATGCCGACTCAATTTTGCGAGAAATTTGTTCAACAAGAGCAGGATTCTGAAGAGCCTTTTCAAAGAAGTTGAGCAAATTTTTCTGCCTCTTCTCCATACCATCTAATCGCTGATGTAGTTCTTCCAGATGAAGCTTTGCAGCTGACTGGTGTTGTTTGAAGCTAAAAATATTGGATTCAATAGTAGTTTTCTCACATGAGAGTTTCTCTATTTCTTCCTCAAATGCTGACCTTTCTGGATCCACAAGAGAACCTGGAGGATGACTGTGACTGTGGATAGGCTTCCTGCGATGAATATTCTTAAGAAGATGCTTTTGGTCTTTCGCAAAATCATCATTAGCAAACTCCCATCGCTCAGCATGTATTTTTCGAAATCCCTGACAATAGAACACATAAATAACCAAAAACAAATTAAATTTGGTGCTATAACTTTCAACCTCCCCTCCCCCTGTTGTAAAAAAAGGGAAAATGGACAGAGCTTAATAAAATCAATTGTGTGCTTTCTTTGAATCTATTTTAAACACTTGATGTACAGTTGACTGAGATTTTTTTTTTAAAAAAAAAAAGGTATGAATAACACCACTAAAAGCATAACATACAAAGATAAAGCGGGAAAAAGTTTCTGATGCAAGCAATGGTTTTCCAAAATACTTTACAGTATCAGCAAGACAGCAACCAAAAGGATAAACGGCCATAAATGATTATTTATCTTTGTTCATAATCATATGGTCTTTGCAACAAACGAAAACCGCCAGAAAACAGAATCAGGCAGTAGGCCTTACTTAAATTCCCATGGTTGTCCTATGTGCATGATTTTCCCACCTTATCCAAATGACAGGACTGGACCTCCATAAAAGAAACTAAGGGGCCTACAATATAACCTGGCAAAAATAGCTTCTAGTGTGAAGTGCCCATCATGCAAAAACTCGATTTATTTATTTAACTCCCAAACACTAGAGAAGATGCTTCACCATCATATTCCCACCAAACTAAAGTAACTGAAAACTGCGCCTTTTTGTTGTGTGACTATGACAAAAATGTAAAAGTGAATGTGAGAGTGTGAGAAGTGAAGTGACATAGACATACATAGGTATTGAGCTGACGGATGAAGCTGGAGAAGTTGTTGTGCTTGAAATAGGTGGGAAGAAGAAGGCGACCGAACTCAGCGGGGTTCCACACGATGAAGCTGTTGCTGGCGGAGCTCCACGATACTATATCATCCGTTGACGAATCCTCCACCATCTCGTACGTCTTCAGAAGGAACGGTGCCGGACCTCCGCTTCCGCTTCCGCTTCCGCCGCCTCCAGACCCAGACCCAGACCCAGAACCAGACCCTCCCTCCATTTCTTCTTCTTAGCGTAGAACTAGATGGAGATTATTGGAGAGGCCGAGAAAGTTTGAATGAGTACAAATTAAAGACTTCAAATTCCAATCCCAAACACTGATGCGTGAGAGAGAGAGAGAGAGAGAGAGAGTTTGACTTCAACTTTGTCTTCTATTCAACACGTAGGGCTGCGGGTCGTTGCCTGTTTGCCAACGTAGGCTGCGGGTCGGTTGCCAACCTGCTCCCAGTTTCTGGATTAATTAACGCTAAAATATCGAAATGTGAATGAATATAATATAATGTAATAATCAATCAATCTCAATCAATATAATTAAAATATAATAATAATAATAATAATATAAAAAATTAAAGATATTTGCCTTAAAATTCTGTTGTATATCAATGATTGAATCATAGGAAGCAAAGTTCTATTTTTTTATTATATGCGAAATTACTTACTTATTTTAATGTTATGTATTTTATAAATATGAAAAAATTATAATATAATGTTGATAGATATGCATACGTGAACGATACATATATAAACACTAAAAATTAAATAATTAAATAAACAATTATTTAGCAAATAAAGAAACATGAGCATTCAATGCTATGTTTTTAAGAAATTGACGTGGAACATATAATAAATAAAAATAATTATTTTTTTAACTCATTTTTTTAATAATTTATTTAATTATTAAATAAAAAATATTAAATATTTTTTATATTTTTAAAATATTAGTTATATTTAATTTTTTATTTAATATTTACTTTATTAAATAATAAAAAAATTATTAAAATAATATTTTAAGAAGATATAACAATATTTTATAACAAAATATTATGTGAAACGAATTAATCATCAAAAGTTCGCCGACATGGTGTTTATCTATTTTAATGACATGTATTTTTTATAATTAAAAAAAATTATAACATAACATTAACATGCTTGCATATGTGAACGAACTATATACAAATATTAAAAATTAAATTAAAAAAATTTAATCAATCAATCTATTAATATAATATAAAATATTATAGAGATACATGACTTAAAAGTCCGTTTAATCAAATCAATTTTTTTTGTTATATTCGTTTAATCAGATCATGACAAACGCATTATAAATCAACTCTTACCTATAAAGGGTTGGACACAATAATAAGTAAATTAAAAATATCTTTGCTTCGTGTTCGAATGAATTAGTCTTCCATCAATAAGAATGTGGTAATACCTTAGATAACAAAAATAAAAAATCAACTCCTATTTAAGGATAGCTTTATAAGGGAATGAAAACTAATTTGGTTAATACACTAAATTTAAACTTACTTTAAATAATATTTACTTTGTTCCAAATTTTGATGTGAAATACTTCTAATACTAAATACTATTCAATGATTTGTTTTATATAGGTAATAAATGTAAGAGCAGTACACCCAAAAAAAAAAAATTTGTTAGAGCAATGCCATTTCACCTATTGACACATGACATTATAAGTTATCGTTAATTTTTGTGGTATGTCTTATTGATTTTGGAATCAATCAATATCCTCTTCTTCTATTTTGTTTTAAAAAAAAAAAAAAACCTGAAAGTGATAAGTTTCTTAATATTATTGATTTTGTGGAATAACATCAGCTTGTAAAGTTGAATTATCATTATTAGCCAAAGAGTCTTACCTTAGGTAACAACACAAAGTGTTTTGTTCTTGATCCAAGATTGGATGACTGAATCCTTTCAGATTCCTTGTTTTCACTTATCATTCCTTCTTCTTCACACTAGATAGAATATCTCATTTTTAAGTTTGTAACTTGTAACCAATAAAGGAGAATTATCATAGTTAAAATGTGTTAACTCGCTTGACTTATTATAATTTTGAGTTAGGTTGTCCTATTTTTTAACATTTAATAATAAAATAAAATACAGGTACATTGATTTTTTTTGTCCAGTACACATCTTTTTTTTTTTCAGAAGTAGACTGTTATATTGGTCCTTTAAAAAATATACTATATTTACAATCTAGTCATTGATTTATTTAATTATACAGGTTGTTCTTAAACTATTTAAATTCATTCTATGTAATTACTCCTTAAAAATTGGGATGAAAATAAGCTAAGTATTATCTGTCTACAAGGAGTTTTTATGACCCAACTTACTTAAGACTTGACTTGTTTACTAAATAAGTTAGGTTAAAACATTTTTAAAAGACTATTTAACTAAAAATGTCGGACTATAGAAATTTATTTAATAAACTTTTAAACCTAATAGGCCGACTTGGCACGATTTGTGTAATTATATATAATATAATATATATTATTATAATAATTATAAATTATTTATATATTTTTTAATAAAAATTAGTAACTAAAATCTAAATTAATAAGTTAGAATAGAAATAATATATTTATTAATATATTTAATGTAATATATTTATTAGAATAAAAATTAGAAGTTAACACTCATTTCCTACTTTTATAGATACTCACTATTTTTTTACTCTAGTTTTTAATCGATGTGAAACTTAGAGATATATGCCTCTAATAATTTTACAACTTGATATATCTCTAAGTCCCACATCAACCAAAGACTCAGTAAAAAGAATTTAAGTAAATGGTGGCGTGATCATATAAATTAGAAGAGAGAGTTAAGTTATAACAAAGACATAGCTTTAAGTAGGCTTGTTGGACTATTTCAAGATTTACGTCTGTTAACTTATGTAAAAACATGTTGATATATTTAAAAATAAGTCTATTAACCTATATAAAGACATATTGCCCTATTTAAAAGTAGACATATAAATTCATTTAAATGTCTCATTACAAAATAGACCTTTAAATAGGCTTTCAACTCACTCCAGACTTTTAAAAAGGTCATGTCAGACCTTAAAAATTGACATATTACAGGCTCACAGGTCAGACCTAGACCTTATAATTGAAATACATGTGAGACCTGTTTAAGTCAAAGTCTAACCTAATTTGACCTGTTTTCACTCCTACTTAAAAGTAATAGCAAGAGGACTGATATAAATTGGGTTTGCATAATTTAAGGATTGATATATACTGTTTTTTTTTTCATGCATTATCAATGATGTAATAGTTAAGTAAATTAAAACCAACTAGAATTTACTAAGTGCAACAATTATATTAGAAAATAAAATATTGTTTATGATTATTGGATGTGGTTTATGGGAGAGAATAAGTTGATCATTAGCTTATGAAGTAAACTAAATTGAGCAAATTACACTAATCTTCCCTGAAGTTTTGCATAATTATACTCGCCACTCGTGCTTTTTTCACCCTACACAAACTTTTCCTAAAACAGAGAGATGGATGCACATCTAATGTGAGGCGCGATTTTACCACTATACTATCTCTTCAGAAAATACTATCTAATTAGATAAATCATTACCCTCTTTAATAGCAAGACAAAAAGCTCCTAATTCAAATTTAAAAAAGAATAAATTATACTCATCTCCCTCCAAATTTAATGATATTACACTCAGCTCTATTCTTTTCTAAAAATAACACTCACCCCTATTAATTGATCAAGTTACATAACTATATAAATATTATCAATTAAAATCTATAAGATTTTTAACATTTATAGTTATTTATAAAAAAATATTTTTAAAAGAAATATTATTATGTATAAATATTATCGTTAAAATCTGGTAATAATTTTTTTAATTAAAATTTAATAGCATTATTAGTTAAAAAAATATATTTTTTCAAAAAATTCTTTACACACCCACATAGAAAAAATTATAAAAGTTTTTTTTATTAAATATATTATTATATATAAATATTACTAATTAAAATTTGTAAGATTTTGGTATACATAGTTATTTTTAGTATACACAATTTTTTATAAATAACTATAAATGCTAAAAATTCTATAAATTTTAAGCGATAATATTTATACATAATTATACAACTTAATCAATTAATTGAGAGGTGAGAAGTCATTTTTTGAAAAAGAATAAGACTAATTTTTTTTAAAAAAATATTTTTTTATAAATAATTGTATAAACTAAAAATTTTATAAATTTTAGTTAATAATATTTATATAATTATATAATTTGATCAATTAATAAAAATAAGTGTTATTTAAAAAAAATAAGACTGAATGTAATATCATTAAACTTAAAAGGATTAAGTGTAATTTACACTTTAAAAAAGCTTGTAGCAGTGGATTTGTGGTCCTCTCGATAAAGAAGACAACCGTGGTGGGACCACCATCAGGTCATTGTTCAGTAAGTAACTCTGGTTGAATTTTCGGTTGCAAGTCTTGCTTTTAGTTTTCAGTTGCAATTTTTGGTAACATTTTTGGTCTATGTTTCTCGGTTGCAGTTCGTGACCGCATGTTCGATATGTGTAGGTCGAAATGGTGAAAGGGAAGGAACCTATGAATGCTACCCTACCTGTGATTGATTCTAAGCGGGTGATTGCTTTTGAACCTTTTATTATTTTTGAACATCTGTTAGTGACTGAGAATGTAGGGCCAGTAAAGTTGTGATAAGCTCATCTGATGAAGAATGGTGTGATGAGGGTGACAATGAGTCTGAACTTGATTCTGATAGTAAATCAGATGGGTATGAACCAGAAGAAGAGAACCATAGTAGTGAGGGCCTGAGTGATGAAGAGGAAAGGTTCCACATTGTCAATGGACATAATTCTGATGATGATTTGCAAGAAATTTACACTGATAAGGGTTTGACAGGAAGACAATTTGCATATGAACCTAATGGGAGGGTAAGGTTAGAAAAGGGTTTGTTATTTAGGGATGCAAATCATTTTAGGGAAGTTCTTGAAGACTATGTAATTCAAGAGGGGTTTGAGATAGTGAGGATTAAGAATGGGAAAGCTAGAGTAACTGCTAAGTGTGCAGTTGAAGGGTGTTCTTGGAGGATACATGCATCCCATGTAGCTGATGGGGTGACATACAAGATCAAGACACATAATGGGTAGCATGACTGCAAAAGAACAAATAAAAACTCCAAGGCAAGTTCAACTTGGATTGCAAAGAAGTTGCAAACTAAGCTGGTTGCTGACCCCAATATAAGTTACTCCAGTATGAAAGTTGATTTATTGCATCAATTTGGCCTTGAGCCAAATAATCATATGCAGTTGTATCAAGCTAGGAGAAGAATGATGGAAGAGAACAAGCCATTCAATTCGATGCAAATTTATACCAAAAGTTGTCTACTTGGGTAGAACTTGCTAAGGAGGTCAATCTTGGTAGTATCATAAAGTTAGAGGTGGAGCGTAGAATAAGCCATAACTCCATCTTTAAAAGGATTTTTGTGTGCTTGGATGCTATGAAAAAAGGGCTTTGTTAGAGGTTATAGACCTTGGTTTGACTTTGATGGCTACCATCTCAAGGGTCCAAATGGAGGAGTTTTACTTTCTGCAATAGCCATTGATGCCAACAAAAGGCAATTCTCAATTGTATTTGTTGTTGTTGAAGTAGAGCGTACTTCATCTTGGAAATTTTTCCTCAACCTATTGCGTGAAGCACTTGAAATTGTGCCTGAGTGGAAATCAGAGTGATTAACCATAATGTCTGACATGCAAAAGGTATTTCTTGGTGTAATTTAATCTTTGAATTAACTTGTTTGATATTCCTTGCTTTAACCATTCTTTTCCTTATGCGTTAAGGATTAGTTGCAGTTGTATCACAAGTATTCCCTTATGGAAAACACAAGTGTGGCTTATGGCTTAATGCATGTTGTCTTTGATTTTCTTATACATTATGCAAAACATAGCCCTTCAATGCATACTGTCTCTCTAGTTAATTTCAATCTGTTAATGCTTTGATCTCCTTTAATGCATTTGTCTTTGGTCTCTCTAGTTAATCTGTCTCACTTTTTGCTTTGTGTGTGTAGGAATTTCATTATATTTGAATGTTATGTGACTATGTGTTGGTTATGCTTATACTAGGTTTTGTTGTAATCATTTGCTGAATAATTTTAAGATGAAACATAGAACATTAATGCTGACAAGTTAGTTTTAGGCTGTTGCAATGGCTCATAACGAGTACATGTTTAATAAGGCACTAACATAAATGAGAAAACTGAGTAGTGATGTAACAGATTGGTTGGTGGCTGCTGAGAGACTTAAGGAGATGTGGGCAAGATACACTCTTGATCTTGAGTGTAAATCAATTCATGTAACTGATAGTGTTTCTAAATCATTTAATAGCTGGGTTGGAGATGACAGAAAGAAAACTATTTTGGCCATGGTAGAGTCCTTAACTACTAGGCTAATGGGTAGATTCCAAAAGTGGTATGAGAAAGGCTATAGGTTTGAGCATTTGATCACTCCTAGGGTTAGGAAGGACCTTGACAAAATCATGTAGGATGAGAGGGTTATGAGAGCCATATATGCTAGTAATGATGAGTTCTAAGTGAAAGATGGATTCACCACATTTCTAGTGAATCTGAGAACTATGGAATGTGGTTGCAATTCATGGAGATTATCAGGGTTACCATGTGCTCATGCATGTGCATGCATTGCATACAAGAGAGCAAATGCTAAGAGATATTGTCATCTTTACTACTCTAACACACAATACTACAAAAGCTATGAAGAGCTGATTTATCCAATGCCAGATTTGGATGAAAGAAACCAAGGTGGCTATGATAGCACACTTGGGCCTCCAAGGCTAAAAAGGTTAACAGGTAGGCCTAAAAGGTCTAGGAGAAGAGGTGCTAATGAAGGTCATGGAGGCCAAGGCGATGCAAGAAGGTCTAACACCCTAAGATCTAGTTTTTGTAATGAATTTGGGCATAACATGAAAGGATTTGAGAGAAAAAAAATTGCTAAAATGAAGGTATGGAGTATAATTTCAATATTATACCCAATTCAAACTTTACAAACTAATTTAACATTACCTTGCATTTTTACATAAACAAGAAATGCTTTAAGGTGGATAAAGACCTTCAAGAAATGCTAATGTTGGGTCAAGGAAGTAGGTATAATATGCTTCTCTATTTTTTTATTATATTTTTTTACTTGTCAATGCTAATTATAAGTACTTTTAAAATTTTTACAGAAGCAAAAAAAGGTGGAAGAGGGACTTGAGACTACTGCTACATCAAATGCAACCCATGGTGCACCTGCTTTCTCATCAAAGAAGGTATGCTTCTTTGTTTGCTATATTTCAATTCATAAATTTTGCAACATTGCAGTGCTAATTTAAGTTCTTTCTTATATTTTGTAGAAGCAGAAGCAACAATGAAAAGGAACTTCAAGGCAAGGTCAAGCTGACGGAGCTCCAAGCCAAGTTTTGAATTCAAACACTACAAGTCAAGTGCTAAATTCAAACCAAGTGGGACATTCAAGCATTGATGGAATTGCAAGTCAAGTTCTGAATTCAAGCACTGCAAGCCAAGTGTTGAATTCTACCACTGCAAGCCAAGAACGAACAACAGTGTTACCTTAGAGACTAGAACTTAGGGGTCTATCACTGTCATTTGGCGAAGATGGACCTTCAAGACAACATATGCAAGGAAGCCAAGTGGGAGATTCAAGTCATGTTGGGGGAAGAAGGAAGAGTGTACCATGATGAAGAGTGTAGCACAATAGTTACCAATCAAGAAGAAGACTTAGAGTGCATTAGCACTTTTACTTTTTGAGACATTTTGAAGTCTACTATTCATTTTTTAACCTTCTATTGAATTTGTACATTTATCTGAATTTAGTCAAACGTTGAACTATAGGTTCAAGCTTGCAAATAATTTCAATATTCAGGTGCTGAAAATTAGGCCTTGCCCCATTGTCTTTACCTCTTTTTCAAGTGGTGCAAAAACTTGTATGTTAAAGGTTCTTCAGGTATTTTGTTCCAGACTTTGGGCTACTTTTTTTTAAAAATTATTTTTATATTTTGATCATCATGCTATAAATTTTTTTAGTTTTGACGTTTGATGACTTTGTTTACCTTTGATCCAGATAATTAGTGGGAAGTATGAAGCACATAATATGGTATGTTTTCTATCATTAGCAGTTCAAGGGATGATTGAGTTACATAGATTGCATAATTAGTAAACTAATCAATGTCTTAAATTTTCTCAAATCATGCTAATGTGTTAAATGAGGTATACAAGATAGTGTTGAACCCCTAGCTTGGTATTCTATGTTTCATAATTTAATTGATCCTATATTTCCTTTTACTAAATATTTTGGTCAAGTTCTTGTACATTGGTTTATGTATATTATATATTGGGTGATGATTTTTTGTCCTTGTAACTTTTCTGTTCACTGATAGTTTTATATGCTTCATTGCTTCTAAACTATTTTCATGGCTCAGGATGATTACTGATAAGATAAAATACAATTCGAATGAACATTTGTTATGATAAGATATAGATAAACTTTTTTTTTTCGAATTTACAAATAAGCTTCTGCCTTCTTATTAGCGAATGTTTATCATTTGTATTCTGTTGTATTATAAATATCATATCAATGAATACACAATGTGCTTTTTCCTTTCATTCTTTATGGAATCAAAGCTTTAGAGCTTAATAGCAAAATATCCACTTCATTATCAACCACTCCATCTTCAACCAACTTAACCCCTTCAACTCCTTTATAGCCCCACCCTTCCCGCAATCTTCATCAATGTTTTCAAGTTTCTAATATTAAAACCTATGTGAGTGAAACTTTGACTTCTCCAACTATCTCCTTTAGCAATTTCTTTTTCTTCCTGTGTTCAAAGGTTTCAATGTTTTTGATGATCACATTGTTGAAACATTTTCTCCTCCCCCACGCATAATTACCAATTATATTGGTGCCTCAATTCCAAACCTTATATTTTCTGAGTTGGAACAGGTTAATTTTCTTTTTCTTTCTTGGATTTAAGCCATTATTTCCTCTAAAGTTCTACGTAGCATCCATTGTTCTAAGGTATCCCTCACTGCCAAGGATGCCTGGCAAGCCATTGATAAGTTATTCAAGGATCAAGCTCATGCTCGCCTTTTGCAACTCAAAGCCGACTTCTATTGTCTCAAAAAGGGTGACTCAGCATCAATGATTGCCTCCACAATGCCAAGACCATTTTTGACTCCCTCTGTGCCATTGGACATTAAATTCCAGAAGATGACTTGGTGATGCAAATATTAGAAGGACTGCCTATAACCTATAAAAGTCTTGTGATCAACATTTCTTCTCATACTCCTTTGCCTTTGTTGGAAACTATATATAAATATAATTAGGTGTAATTAGTTAGTCCCACATCATGTAAATTGTGTAATTATTTATTACTTATTGAGTATATATTCAGCCTCCGTTGTGTAGTTGAAACACACGATTTTCTCATATGTCTCTCACTTTCTCTCTCTCTCTCAACATGGTATCAAGAGCCTAAAGAGAGGCAATCCTAGAACCGTGCACGCCCAGTGAGCCTACTGCTCTCTGGTGAAATTTTTTCTGGCCAACCGTGTTTCCATTTCGGTTTGCCGGCCTTTCTCCCGTGCCGTGACGTCTTTCCGGCTCTTTTTTCTCCCTTCCCGGCCGCTGTCTCCGCCAGCCGCCACCGTCCGCCGCCTCCTTTCCGGCTGGTGACCACACCACCGGGATCGTCTCCCGCCGATCGGCCGACCCCCAGAAGCCCAGCCCCAGCGCTGCCAGCATGCACCCCCATGCGGCGCCTATAGCTGCTGCCAAACAGTCACCGCGCGGCCCCATTTTCTGGCGTGTGACTGTGCGTCCGGCCGCCTCTCCGGTCGCCGCTCCTCTCGTCTGACTCATCTCTGTCTCCTCTATGCCGATCTGCCCTCGGATCCTCCATCGGACATCTCTATCCCCTTGTTCCCTTGCGTTTGGACTCTCAGGTACATTGTGATTTCACTTTTTAACACTTTGTAGTCTGACTCATAGCTAGTTCTACCTCCCCAGATGGTTCTAAAGACAACCCAAAGGCTGAGCCTCCTGTGTTCACGAGTTACCTAAATGCTTCTTTCTTCGCTGATAAATTAGATGGCAGCAACTATGATACTTGGGCCTCAGATGTCAAGTTGTGGCTTGAGGGTCAAGGATATGAAGACCACCTCACCACCGACCTTGCCTCTGTGCCTACGGAAGAATAACCCAGGTGGAAGAAGATTGATAAACAATTGTGCGTTGTCATCAAGTCCACTATTCACTCGTCCCTTTTGATCTTCCGTGCTCGACCACTTGTGCTTCTTCTGTTTGGGAGCGAGGCCAAAGTTCTTTACACTAATGACACTCAGCGGCTATATAGGGTTTGTCACAATCTCATGAGTATTATTGCTCCTCGACAGTCTGATGGCCCTATGTCTGCTTACTTGGGGAAGGTTCATGCTGCTCTCCATGATTTCAATGAGTTGCTACCTCCTGCTGCTACCCCAGCCAAAGAACTCGAGCAACGCAGCACCTTCTTCATGCTCATGGCCTTGTATGGTTTGCCTCTGGAATATGCTGCCAACCGTGATCAGATTTTGGGTTTGCCTACTATTCCTACTCTGTCCTCTGCTTGGTCTACTTTGCTTCGGGTCCCGGCTAAGTACCCCTCTGATTCTGTCCTAGCCTTGGCTCCAGTTGATACTTCTACCCTCGTCTCCCACGATGCCAATCGTGGTCGTTCTCGCCTTGGCACCTCAAGTAGGCCTTGTCCGAAGTGTACATTTTGTAACAGGTTGGGTCATACAGAGGATAGATGTTGGACTAAATATGGCCGTCCTCCACGGGCTGTCAATGTTGCCCAGGTTGCTGTATCTAATTCACCTGAGCCTTCTGCATCATCAACCCCATCTCCGGCTGCTTATGCAGATTTTCTGAAATGGTTTGAGCAACAGTAGGCTTCTAACTCTACTGCATCTGTTGAGCACACTGGTAATGCATTTGTTTATCTCTCTCAATCACCTTCCTTAGGTCCTTGGGTCCTTGACTTTGGTGCATCTGACCATATATCTGGTAATAAGCGTATTTTCTCCAAACTTTCTAACTCTGACTATTTATCTATGATTACTTTAGCAAATAGTTCTCAAACACGGCCCCAAGGGATTGGCACTGTCCATCCCTCCCTTCTCTCGTCTATTGATTCTGTTTCTTTATGTCCCTGGATGTCCTTTTAATTTACTTGTCCATTAGTCGTTTGACTCGTTCTTTAGATTGTCGCATTAGTTTCACTAAAGACTCTGTCATTTTGCAGGACCGGAGTTCGGGATGGATGATTGGCGTCGGATGTGAGTCTAATGGCCTTTACCAGCTTTCTGCCACCTCTCGTGTATGCTCTACTATAGATTCCCCTCTCACCATCCATGCTAAGTTAGGTCATCCTAGCCTTGCCAAATTACAGCAAATGGTGCCACACTTTTCTAAGTTATCTAGTTTACCTTGTGAGTCGTGTCAACTTGGGAAACACACCCGTAGTCCATTTCCTGATAGGATGTGTCGTCGAGCTGCGTCTCCTTTTGCTTTAGTACATTCTGATATTTGGGGTCCTAGTCGTGTTGAGTCTACTTTTGGGTCTAAATACTTTGTTACTTTTATTGATGACTATTCTCGATGTACTTGGTTATTTTTAATGAAAAACAGATCCGAGTTGTTTTCAATTTTTCAGACCTTTTATCATGAAATAAAAACTCAATTTGGTGTTCCAATTCGTATTTTGCGTAGTGACAATACCTGTGAATTTTTATCTCACAATTTTCAAACTTTTATGGCATCTAACAGAATTCTTCACCAAATATCTTGTGCCTATACCCCACAACAAAATGGGGTTGCTGAGCGCAAAAATAGACATCTTATTGAAACCACCTGGACCCTTTTGCATCATGGTCGTGTTCCTTTCCATTTTTGGGGCGATGCGGTTCTCACTGCCTGTTATTTGATTAACCGTATGCCCTCTTCTGTGCTTGATAACCGGGTACCTCATTCTGTTTTGTTCCCTCACCAACCCCTCTATTCTCTTCCACCCCATGTCTTCGAGTCAACATGTTTTGTCCATGATGTTACTCCAGGTTTTGACAAACTGTCTGCTCACTCCATAAAATGCGTTTTTCTTGGTTACCATCGGTCTCAAAAAGGTTATCGGTGTTTTTCACCTACTCTTAAGCGTTATCTTGTCTCTGCCGATGTCACCTTCTTCGAGTCTGTTCCTTTCTTTGAGTCTCATGACCTGCCTCTTCCACCCATTACTGAGGTCCTCCCTACTTTTCCTCATCTTGTTCCAGTTGACCCTGCTCTATCATCACCTTCTCCTGTTAGTAACCTGATTCCTACTACTCGCCCCATCCAGGTATATCATTATCGGTCACAGCCATCGCCACCACCATCAGAGGTTGTAGAAGTTACTGAGGCCCCTTTGGACTCCCTTCCGGCTCCACCTCTTTTACCAGCTCCGAAACTGCCTCCCGTGCCTGACCTTCCCATTGCTATTCGAAAAGGTATACGCTCCACTCGTAACCCTTCTCCTCATTATGTTACTTTAAGTTACCATCGTCTCTCTTCATTACATTATGCTTGTCTTTCTACCTTGTCTTCTGTGTCTATTCCTAAGTCTCTAGGTGAAGCTTTATCCCATCCTGGGTGGCGCCAAGCAATGATTGATGAAATGTGTGCTCTTCAGAGCAGTGGTACTTGGGAACTTGCTCCTCTTCCTCCTAGGAAGTCTGTTGTAGGTTGCAGGTGGATTTATACGGTCAAAGTTGGCCCTGATGGTACTCTTGATCGCCTCAAGGCTCGTCTGGTGACAAAAGGGTATACCCAGATATTTGGTTTAGATTATGGGGACACTTTCTCACCAGTGGCGAAGATGGCTTCTGTTTGGCTTTTTCTGTCTATGGCCGCTATTCGCCATTGACCCCTTCATCAGCTGGATATCAAGAATGCTTTTCTCCATGGTGATCTAGAAGAAGAAGTCTACATAGAGCAACCTCCCGGTTTTATTGCTCAGGGGGAGTCTTCTGGCCTCGTTTGTCGTCTACACAAGTCTTTGTATGGTCTCAAACAATCCCCTTGGGCTTGGTTTGGGAGATTCAGTACTGTTGTTCAATAGTTTTGTATGACTCGCAGTGAAGCTGACCACTACTTAACTATATTTCTGTTACTCGTTCAGATATCTCCTTTACGGTGAGTGTAGTTAGCCAATTTCTAAACTCACCTTGTAAAGGACATTAGGATGCAGTGACTCGTATCCTCAGATATATTAAGGGAGCTCCAGGAAAAGGCCTTATCTATGAAGACAAAGGACACACTCAGATTGTTGGATACTCAGATGCTGATTGGGCAGGTTCTCCTACCAATAGGAGATCCATTTTTGGTTATTGTGTATCCATTGGGGGTAATCTGATATCTTGGAAGAGTAAGAAACAAAATGTGGTTACAAGATCAAGTGCCGAAGCAGAATATCATGCCATGGCCTCAGCCACTTGATAGCTCATTTGGTTAAAACAGCTTCTTAAAGAACTTCAGTTTGGAAACGTTATGCAAATGACTCTTATTTGTGATAACCAAGCTGCACTGTATATTGCTTCTAATCCAGTGTTTCATGAGAGGACCAAACACATTGAAATAGACTGTCACTTTATTAGAGAAAAGATCTTGTCTGGAGACATCACCATTAGCTTTGTCAATTCAAATGATCAACTGGCAGATGGTTTCACTAAGTCTTTGAGAGGTCCTCGAGTAAACTATATTTGTAACAAGTTTGGTGCATATGACTTATATGCTCCAACTTGAGGGAGAGTGTTGGAAACTGTATATAAATATAATTAGGTGTAATTAGTTAATCCCGCATCATGTAAATTGTGTAATTATTTATTATTTATTGAGTATATATTCAGCTTCCGTTGTGTAGTTGAAACACACGGTTTTCTCACATGTCTTTCACTTTCTCTGTCTCTCTCAACAGCCTTCTTACATGGAATTACGAACTATTATTTATCTACAAGAGAATCGTCTTTCCAAGAACTAGTCAGGCCCTGCACCTGCACCTGTTGATCCACCAGCTCAAACTCAAGCTTCTGTCGCACAACAAAACAACAATGGTGGTCGTGGTCGTGGCGGTGGCCGTGGAAGGGGACGTGGTGACTGTGGTTTTAATTACAACAACTACATCTATCGCCTAAATAATCCTCTATATCTGCTTAACATCGCTCCTCAATTTCCTTCACCACTTTATTCTCAACAAAGTTGTTTCCCTGCTCCACCTACACATGGCATTCTTGGCCCATCTTCTTTTTATACTAACTCCTATCACACAAACACTTAATGCCAACTCTGTTTTCAACCCAACCATGCATATTGCTAGAAATCACCTATACCGCCATGCCAATCCTAACAATGACACTTATCCTTGCCTTTACGCTGCCTCTTAATACCCTGATGCTTTTGAAAATCTCTAGTACGTTGACATTGGAGCTTCATCTCACATGACCCTAAACCTAGGTAACCTACAAATTTCACATCCCTGTCCAAGTACAATTTCAATAATTTTTTGGAATAGTAATCTCTCCCCTATCTCTCAAATTGGCTCTTCTCATCTCTACTCTTATACTTTTGCTATACTTTTTTTTCTTAAAATACATTTTTTTTGTTCCTCACCTGACTTCTAATCTTCTTTTTGTCAAAAACTTTACAAAGGATAATAATTGTAGTATTGAATTCTTTCCTTCTTCTTTTGTTGTCAAGGATCTGAAGACCCAAGCCCCACTTCTTAAGTTCAATAATTCTAGACCACTTTATCAATTTCTAGCAAACATTCCCACCTCTCGAGTGGCACTTCGAGCTTCTTCAATCTCTCCAGATACATGCCATAGACGTTTAGCTTATCCTGGCAATCAAGTTGTTTCCACTTATCTAAGTTTCTTCCTTTAGTGCAAAAAAATAAAGGCAATCATTGTTTGTCATGTAGTTTAGGAAAAAGCACTAGGCTTCCTTTTCATCCTTCCCATTCTATTTGTAATAAGCCATTTGAGCTAATTAACTCTAATTTATGGACATCACCTGTTTCTTCCTTTCAACATTATAATTATTATCTATTATTATTAGATGATTTTACTTGTTATGTCTGGATCTTTTCATTACGCAACTTTCTCTCACATTTCTACATTCTTTACTTGGGTTCAAACTCAATTTAATACTACTATTAAATCCTTCCAATGTGATAATGGCACTAAATATAATAATTCTACATTCATTAAATTCTGCCATGATAAAGGTGTTAAGTTATGTTTTTCATGTCCATACATTTCTTCACAAAATGGAAAAGCTGAAAGAATGAATCGTACTCTCCTTAATTATATTCGGACTCTCCTAATTCAATCACACTTACCACAAATCTTATGGGTTGAGGCCCTTTTTACTGCTGTTCATACAATGCCTTTATACAACGCCACCAGATTACTCTCATCTAAGGGTTTTTGGTTGCCTTTGCTATCCAAACTTGAGTGCCACTACCCCTAACAAGTTTTCCCCACGTTCTATCCCTTGTATTTTTATTGGTTATTTCCCATATCACAAAGGATATAGTTGTCTTGATCCTAAAACCAATAAACTCTACATTTCTAGGCATGTTATCTTTCATTAGTCTGTTTTTCCTTATCCTAATTTTTCTCCGAAATCTCTCTTCTTATTCCTTATCTTTTAAACTGCTAAATCCTACCACAATTCCACCTTTCTTGCCAATGCTATTCCCAAAGATGCCACGCCTACTCCAACTTCCTCACACATTATCCCAAATACAACCTTATCTCCACCCTTAACTTCCCAACAGTCACATCCCAATTCCTCATCATTACATCCATCTCCACCTCCATGCCTTATCACTTATCCTTTACCTCATTTAGTCCCTACTCAACAATTATCCCATCCAATGATAACTAAGAACATGGACGGAACCAATAAGCCAAAGCTTAAACCTTCTCTTTTAGCCTCATCCACATCCCTTCCCATCATAGAACCAACCTCAATCACCTCCTTCCCACCAAAGAACCAACTTCATACAAAGAAGCTTCTTCCTTTCTTATTTGGTAATAAGGCATGCACGATAAACACTCTGTCCTCATGTCAAACAAAACCTAGACACTCGTTGCCTGTCCTCCTAATGTAAACATTGTTGGTTCTAAGTGGATTTATAAAATAAAATACAAGGTTGATGGCTCAGTTGATAGGTATAAAACCTGATTAGTGGCACAAGGGTACAACCAATAACATGGTGTTGATTATGATCAAACTTATTCTCCTGTGGTCAAACCAGCTACTATAAGAGCTATTTTTTCTTTAGCTCTCTCAAAGCATTGGCAAATTTGACAACTTGATGTAAAAAATGCTTTCCTCCATGGGCATTTATAAAAAGAAGTCTTTATGAAGCAACCTCAAGGATTTATTGATCATTCTAAACTTGATTTCGTCTGTCGTCTCAATAAAGTCATTTGCGGTCTTAAACAAGTTCCTAGAGTTTGGTTCCAACGGTTTGCTTAGTTTTCAAGCTTGGTTTTCAATCTAGTCGCTCTAATAGTTCTATGTTTGTTTATCATTGCTTGGATGGCATGGCTGTACTTCTTTTATATATAGATGCCATTCTTTTCACAGCTTCGCTTCTTCTACTTCATTATTACAAAGGATTTTGACATTGTTTGGTCAGAAATTTGCTAGGAAGGACTTGGGTGATGTTCACTTTTTTTTAGGGGTCCAAATTCTATCTAATTTGGCTGGTTTGTTCTTGTATCAAAGTAAGTATCCACTTTCCTTGTTGAAACGTAGTGGGTTACAATGCTACAAACCCGTTAAGACTCCATTATCACCGAAGACACCTCTCTTCCATGACAATAGTCCTCTCCTTAAGAATGTCACTAAATATAAGTCTTGTTGGTGGCTTGCAATATCTAACTTTTACAAGATTGGATCTTGCTTTTGCTGTCAATCAAGTCCCTCAATTTATGCATATTCCAAGAGTGCATAATTTACAGGCTGTGAAAAGGATTCTTCATTATGTTAAAAGGACACTTCATTATGGTTTACAATTATATTCTGACAATATCTCAAACCTTGAAGGTTAAACTGACCCAGATTGGGCTAGCTGTCCAATTACTCGACGTTCCATTACAAACTATTATTTCTTTCCTGGTAAAAATCTTATTAGTTGGAGTGCCAAGAAACAAAACATGGTAACCCGCTCTAGTACAGTGGCAGAATATCATGCTTTAACTTCTTCAGTAGCTGAATCATGTTGGTTACGTAATCTTCTTCATGAGCTTCACCTTCCTATTTCCTCACCTACTTTGCTCCATTGTAATATCTCAAGTGCCACTTATTTAGCACATAATCCATTCTTGCACCAGCGTACCAAGTATTTGGAGATTGACTTACACTTTGTTAGGGATAAAGTTTTGCATAAAGAAGTTCAGTTACAATACATCTCTGCATATCAAAAAGTTGCATATATCTTTACCAAGACTTTATCTTTCTCCAAGTTCCATGATATTCGAAACAATCTTACAGTAGTTTCTTCTACTGCTCAGATTGAGGGGAGATGATAATATAAAATACAGTTCAAATGTACATTTACTATGATAGGATATAGATAAACTTTTTTTTTTGAATTTACAAATAAGCTTCCGCCTTCTTATTGGGTAATGCTTATCATTTGTAATTTGTTGTATTATAAATATCAGATCGACGAATGAACAATGTGCTTTTCCCTTTCATTCTTTAATTACCAGCTTATTAGAGACTGTATTTCTGGCTATATTTACGATTCCGGTCCAGTTGATTTTACCAGTGACTTGGGTGTTCGGTTTCTTCTACACCCAACTATTTTAAAAATGTCTCATCCACCAAGATTTGCTTCATGGGTTGCAAATGGCATAGCATCTGGTCTTGATTATCTTTTCCTCAGCCAATTTGAATCACGGCGTGCAGAGTATTGGCAAACTCTCTACTCCACCACTGTAAGAAGCTAAGAATACATGACATCTAATCGACATTTTATTTTATTTTTTCCTTTTCTTAGGTCTCTTGAATTATCTGCTTATCAAGTAATATGATTTTGCAGAGTATGCAGGTCCCATTTTTTGTGCAGAAAACGATGATCTTGCTCCTTTTCAAGTTACGATGATCTTGCTCCTTTTCAAGTTATTTCAAAATTTGTCCATCGACTGAAAGACGTTGGGGGAGATGTCAAACTGGTAAAATGGAGTGCCTCTCCTCATGTAGGTCAGTATCTTGACTAATTATACCTAATAGTGCATGGATGAGATAATAAAATTCTACTTGACAAACAGATGCCTAGTTGAATTGTGAAGCTCCTATTGTGATTTTGTACTTCAAGATATAACAGCATATATTAAAGCTTTGTTTATGCTAACTTTCATGGTCAATATGACTATATTACTATTTATTATGGGAATATCCGTGTGATATGGGTACATGCCTTCTCCGCAAACCATTTGTTTCTTTTAATCTGTTACAGTAAAGCTTATTTATATAAACATTTTACATCAAGTTAATATTTCTGGCAGAGACATGCAACTTCTTCCTGATCCTTTTTCTTTTTCTTGCCTGTCTTTCTCATATTTAATGAGACAAAATTCATTTGTGGAAAATGTGTAGTCTTGGTTATGTGTAGTCTTGGTTCAGTTGGCAACCTCCTTCCCTTAAGATCTGCATTTAGATTCCAACTCACAAGTTTGCATGCTAGGCTGCATAAGAGGTGGGTACTATGAACGTATACGGACACGGATACGGGACACGACATGAACATAAACATGAGGATACACTAAATTTAAAAAATTATAAAACCTTGAGATATGATATATATATATATAAAAGTAAATTAAAGAACTTAATTTATGTATATATATAATTATAAAATTTAAGAAAAAATAATCATAATTCATGAATATAATTTCTTTAAGCTTAAAGATTTATAATATTTTAATATATGTCTATATATGTATATGTATCAATATTTATTCTTAGTAAGTCCCTAAAAAATATAAAACATAATTTCTGTTGACATTTTTTAAAAAATCTTTTAAACTAACTTCTCTTAATATAATTAATTATGTACAAGTACATGTGCATTTAAAAAAATTAACTAAAGAGAATAGTGATGTGAAGCAAGTTTCAGTGATGATGAAGTGGACGACTTGGTACGAGGAGAGATAGAAGAAGTAGATAAAAATAGTAGTATATGAAAAGATAAAATTTAAAAACTTAATAGTGACGTGTGAAAAGATAAAACTTAAAATACTTATATGTGAAAATAGTAACTTAAAACGTTATTCATGTGATTGTGTTTGAGTGAGTTACGGATTTACTAATTAGAAGTTAGTCATGAAAACTAATTTTTTTTTTAAATTTATGGGTCATGTTTAATTCGTATCTCATATGTGTATAAGCATGTTTGAACTGTATCTAAAACGTGTCTAAAACGTGTTTAAGTAAAATAAAAAAATCTTTTTAAGATATATTTAAACACATAAAATACGGGTATGCGCATATACACGTGTCCAATACAAAAACGTGTTTGACAGGCAAACACATTTCAAAAAATAACGTGATCCTACTTCATAAGACGAGTATACTCATATAACCCATGGCTTGCACATGTTAGCATGTAGCCCATGGCCTGTACATGTTACAATCAAGTAAAATATAGGTTCATTAAAATGTGAGTTAGAGGCTTGATTCATTTAACTTTGCGAGTTAAACGGGACGTGGCTTGTAAATTTGTGGGGTGACACCTTATTATTATTATTATTATTTAAAAATCTATTATAGTCATCTATGACTATAAGATGACTCTACATATATGTCTGACCCAACTCTTTTATCTAGGCAAAAAAAAAAAAAGTTGCCTAATCAATAATGGTTCAAAATAGCTTTCAAATTGAACCTACAAATATTTTTAAAAAATACTAAAACTAAAATAACAAAAGATTAAAGAAAGATATCAAAGAAAACCCTAAAGTTGTGTTTGGATAAGGTATTTTGAAATTTTAAGGTATTTGAAATTTAAAGAATTTTAATTATATCAATTTAATTTTTTTCATTTACAAAATATTTTATTTAAATAAAATAATTAAATTCTCTTAAATTTTAAATTTCTTATTTAGATAAAACAATTCAATTATAGATTTTTGTAAAAAAAAAATTTAAGATATTTTTATAAAATTGAGATTTCAATACAAAATTTTACCAAACAAAACAAATATTATATAACATTTTTTCATAAATTTTATTAAGTTTTGATTAGATTTTAATTTTTTAATTTGATTTTTGTTTGGATTAAAATTCAAAACTCTTACATTCAATTATTTCAAGACTATAGTGCTACGAAAGCACATAATAAAATTAAAATATAAAATAAACTCTGACAAAAAATGAATCACTTTATTATGATACAAAAACATTATATAAATACATTATACAATTATTTGAAAGTTAATTTAGTAAATATTTTTACTACAGATATATTTTAATTACATCTTTAATAATTTTATAAATAAAAAATCTATTAACTAATGTCTATATAACAAGAATGAAAACTTTATATAAATATATAATAAAATTAATTAAAATATAATTTATTTAAATAATTTCCAATGCAAAATACTTTATAACTAATTTTTTATTACTTCAAAAATAAAAATTATACTAATTACCTATATATGTACAAGTACAAACGTAAGTATAATATATAATATAACATAATTATAATATTTATTTTTATTTTTAGTTTAATTTTAATATTTTAAAATTAACACAATAATACTGGGACGCTAGATCCCTAACTTTAGAATCAGAAGTTTAGAACAGCAGCGCCGCTCCCTTCTTTCTGAGTTCCTTCTCGGTTCTTACTGCCAGCCAGGCGACCACCGTGACCCCCTCCTCAAGACCACCGCGAGCCACGCCGTCAGGAGTCATCACGACCTCCGCGAGTCACGCCGTCACCTACCACTACGATTGCGAGTCACGCCATCACCTACCACCGCGATCCGCGAGTTACGCCGTCGTCTACCACCTCGACCCGTGAGTTACTGAAACCTGTTTTGTTTATGAACCTGTATATCTATCAAATCGTTGAACAATTTGAGGATAAACCAATCTTACTTCTGATTGAAATTTGAGTTACCTGGTTTGTCCCTCTCTCCCTCGACACCGTCGCCATTCTGTTCTTAGTATTCAACTGTTCGAGCCACCCGAAATGGGAGCTTATTGCTCCATCCCATATTTGTACGAGACTACAGCGCCTCGGATTTTCAAATCTGCACATGCCCGTGCATAAATCAATCTTCCTTTTCTTTTGTATTTTCCTGTTAATCTGAATTCCCAACGATGGACATGAACCTTGAGTCGGAGGAGGAGGAGGAATTCGAACACTCAAGAAACTATTTTCTGGCGAAGGAATTGGGGTCCTCGGGAAAGAAATCAACTCACAAGCTTACCGACATTGATGTTGTGGAGGAACAGGTAACGGAAAGATCCATTCCCCTTTTATTTTATGATGATTGTGGAGTTTTACTTCTTCTTTTATCATACCAAGGTTTCTTATGTGTAATGTAACATAGGAATTAAGGGCAGCAGCATCCCACATTGAACCCAAGCACCAGAATGAGATTGCTGCTTTAATGGATAGCTACACAAATCTGTATCCCGAATGGCTTCTTGCGCTAAGGTCTTGCTATGTTATACCTTGATCTAATCTCCACCTTGGGAAAATTGCATCTTACACCATATTATAGATTGGACATTCACTTTTTTTTTTGGCATCAATGAGCCAGGTGTGGTTTTGCTCTTCTAATGTATGGCTTTGGATCTAAGAAGGCTTTGATTGAAGATTTTGCTTCAACTGCACTGACTGAATATTCTGTACTTGTCATTAATGGATATCTTCAGGCCTTTAACTTAAAACAGGTTTGTTTTCCCCCTAGCATTGTACACCCCAAAGATGATTGTGTTGCCTGTGATTGTTGCATCACTGTTGTTTTCATATATGTATATTTCTTTTATAGTAAAAAGAAAATGCTAAAAGTAGACAAGTAACTAAATCTTTGTCTATAATATCATATCAGTGCACTCTAAGAATACATCAGAAATGCAATATTTTTTTAATTTAGGTTGTGATAGCTTTGGCCGAAATTCTGTGGGATCAAGTGAAAACTAGACAAAAGGTTTCTGGTCGGGAATTGCCCAAAAGCCAGCAGCCATTCAATTCTCAATCCATGGAAGATCTTCTTACATTTTTGGATGAAGTGGAAACAGACGAGGACAATTGTTTTGTTTGTGTTGTCATTCACAATATTGACGGGCCTGGATTAAGAGATTCTGAAACCCAACAATATCTTGCTCGGCTAGCTGCTTGTTCTCATATTCGTATTATTGCCTCTATTGACCATGTGAATGCTCCTCTGTGTAAGTATAGTTATGTCAAATTATCTGCCTTAAATTCATGCTGTACTTATATAATTTTCTCAAGGTTTGAATTATTATACTATCTTAAATTTTTTTTTATAAGAGATTAATTTTGAGGGTTTGAATAGAAGTTCAATGATGCAATCTATAATTGATTTGTATAAAATCACTTACTTTATTATTAATTTACAATAAAAGTATAAATACCCTTTTAAAACCAAATTAAAATATTATTTAATTTTTTGTTTGATCTATTAGAGATCCTCTGATCAAGATGCCCTTTTCTCCGTTTTAAAGTGACAATAGGACTAAGTGGTATCACATTTTCAAAAAATTGAAGAACCAAACTTTTCTTGGTCTTGACTAGAGATTTACAAATTGCTGCTTTGTTTGCTATGGGCAATTAAACATTATGAGCATTTTTCTTTTTTCCTGAGACTTGAATATGAATTTTAGAGTGTTTTTGTAGTGTCTTTGTCTATTCTGTAAAAATTTCATCTTGACTCTGTTGGTAGTTTGGGACAAAAATATGGCTCATACACAGTTCAAGTGGTGCTGGTATCATGTTCCTACCTTTGCCCCTTACAAGGTTGAAGGCATGTTTTATCCTCCGATTCTTGCACATGGTGGTGCCAACCAAAGTGTCAAAACAGCTGCAATAGTTTTGCAAAGCTTGACACCCAATGCCCAGAGTGTATTCAAAGTTCTTGCCGAACATCAGCTCTCTCATCCAGAAGAAGGCGGCAAGTTCCTATAATTTTCCATGGATATGTGCATCTAATATCTTATCTATGTTTTGTTAAATATTTTCCTTTATTTTTCAGGAATGGCTACTAATGATCTTTACTCAGTCTGTCGAGAACGTTTCCTTGTTAGCAGTCAGGTTACGCTGAATTCTCATTTGACTGAGTTTAAAGACCATGAGTTGGTCAAGATTAAGAGGAATTCTGATGGTCAAGATTGCTTGTACATCCCTCTGGCAGCTGAAGCACTTCAGAAAGTGTTGCTCGAGATCAGTTAGTAGTGTGGATTATGATTCAAATGAAATTGAATGGTAGAAAGGCCAATTTGTTCTTGCAGTGCATTTTCCAATAGGGGATAGGTGAAAGAAGTTGCTAGTGCAGTTTTCATATGAATTTTCAAATTGTTACTTCATTTGATGAAAGAGCATCTCAGTGCTTCATAGTTGATGTTAATGGCGAGAAAGGAATGTATACTGAAGTCACTGAATTAACTAGTCACTAGATTTTTCAGGCCCTCCTGGTCCTAATCATACTCGCTTCACCATGCATAATTGGTAACCCCATCATTGCAGGCTGTAAATAAATTTAATCATTAACTTCTTCTCTATCGCCAGGAAAGAAACTTAATTGTTAAGAAGGGTGAAAAAGAATGCTGCATTCTGCATTGAAATGATGAGCGCAAAAAGTTTCTGGTCATGCACATTCTTCCAATGATAGTCAGGAAGCGCATATGACATGGTAATCAAATGTCCTGAACATCCTTGCCGAAGAAAGCCGGATGTTTAAATTTTTAAATCAGTTTTATGTGGATATAGAGAAAGCCTTGTATGCGGATGGAGGTAGAAAAATATTGTCCACCAGAATTTCAGTCATTAGATTCATGTAGTTCTTACTGATCATATATTGGAGAACCACATGAATCCAGTTACTAAAATTCTCCTGTTCTCGGTAAGTATATAAGAATTTTCTATAAATATAATCCTTTACCAGCTTTGATTTGGAAAATGCGTAGCGGGTTGATATTCTGTTGCTTCTATGTGTGCACTCGGGCAGCAAAAGCCTATATTGATAATGAGCCGGTAGGATGAAAAATGAAAAGGCAACGACCAAACCGTTTAATTTTGATGTAGCTACAGTATAATTTCTTTTTATTATCATCAAATTATCATCAAATATATATATATATATATATATATATATATATATATATATATACTGGCCTTTCTACTGTATCCTTATTTTTTTAAGGGTATCACTATCCTTTTAATCAAAATGTGTCATTTGTATTCATTTGTAGGGCAAATTTTTATTTCAATTAACTTTTATTTTTATTTTAAGTTTGACTTTGAATTTTAATATTACAAATTTTAACTTTCTATTCTACAAATTTTATGCTTAGAATTCTCATTGATCGTGTTACTTAATTTACAAAGAAAAATGAGAACAAATTACACAATTAGAGATATATATATAAACCGATATATCAAATTACATATTATTATTAATTATTTTTTTATAATTAACTATTTATATTATATTAAGCTAACAAGGTATCGATACTATTTAGTATAGTAACCTTTGATAAAGGGTACCGAAAGAATTATATATATATTATGTCATCAAATAATATTTTGATACAAGTAGATAAGTCTTTAAAAACACTATTGTTTAAAGGAATATTGAATCATCTTATTTGTTACTTTACGTCAATTATTAAAGCTAAATCTTCCGCGGAACAGCTACCAATCGAATGGACCTAGTATGGTGTAAGATAAGAACAACCATAAGACACGGCCTGATATTATCTTCATCTTCTGCTTTACTCAAATCAAAATGAAAGATGACAAAAAAAAAAAAAAAGATTGGAGTCCTAACCTTTGAAAGCATGGCAATTTGACTCTTGCCTGCAATTACCCACCCCACCCTGCATGGTGTGGGTTTAAAATCCGTCCCACAACAAAATAGGCTAAATGAGAGTTTGAGGTCAACTCATCGCAATAAGCTTTACATTTAAATGAATATTATATTTATTTTAATTATTAAAATTGTTAATTATATTAATTTAATATTTATTTTTGATATATTTTTTACTTTATATAATATAATGAGTTAATTTTAAAATACTAATTTATTATTATATAAATTATTTAAAAATATTTATAAATATAGAATGGAATGAGATAAGTGTAAATTTTAATATTTTTCTTATGAAGTAATACACATTTTAACTCTTAAAAATGCAGAATGGTGTCTGATTGAGAAAAACACGCCCCATCGCCTTCCGTTATGAGGATATAATCGCATATTACAACCCAATCCATACCCTGAAAAAAAAAAGGATAAAAAAGAGTTAAAACAATTTCGAGTTTAGCACAGGATAGTATCACGTTGTGGATTATGCAGGCAACATAAAATAAAGTGGGTGAACCAATAGAAAATGGACAGCGTAACAGGGTGAGGGAGCGTTAACAGTTTTCCAGTGGACAAATTATTGAATAAACTGGAAGCATGTAAATTGGATAGACTAAGCTAACCATATTATTAGTTGATAAAGTTAACTATATTATCTATTTATTAATTATGGTAATAATTTATTAATTAATATAATTAATATTATGATTGAACTAGTATATTTAACTTGAATACATTAATTTTATGCAAGAGTTTCTCTTTTCTGTGATACCCTATGGATTGCGATCTGTGACTGTGATACGGATTCATATACAGTAACACCATTTGCCTTTCCTCTGGTGAAGACAAAACAAAACTTGTACTGTACGCAGCTCACTCCTTAATTCTATAACGCCCAAGTCCCAAACCCGATGAAAGAATCTAGCCTTCATAAGTTTGGACATCCGAGACTGGGGATTTTAGTTTAATCTCCAACTCGGGTTTGCTAACAGAGCCGCATTGAAAGCGTGGAAACTTCGAAATCCAAGACCCTCTTTATTTTTGGTTCACATAGTGACCTTTACCTAACCCAATGGATGTTCTGTTCTCTTCCTTTGCTACCCCACAAGAAGTTACTTATCATAGATTCAATCTATTGGCATAGTTCTAAAGGTAATATAAAGCAACCCATTATGTATGGTGGGATGGATTGCGCCACTGCTAGCATATTAGAGAGGCCACCAAGGTGTCTAAATTACGTTCTTTATTTCCTATGCTTTTCTTCTTGTCTCCATAAGAAAGACATGGGTGGATCTTGTTTAGCAATGATCGGACTGCGCATGAATTCCCAAGCCCACGACAGTTCCAACTTAGGCAACTTATGGCAATTGACAGGGCTGCCCAGCAGCACCCGCCACCTGAAATTTGTTTCTGCCGCCCTCCTCTTAGATTCTACTTCCATCGTGACTTTATCTTCTCCTTTCTGAGAACAGTTATTCTTTTTGGTGATCATAGTCAGTTTTGCAGTGTTTTCCTTTCCAGCCATGCCACCCCTCTCTCCATGAGTTCTCTTTCATTTCTTTGTGCTTTTACCCTCCACCGAGAAGCTTTGGGTATTTGTTATATCTATAAGATTTCCTTCCTTCTTTGTGAGAAGAGCCGATTCAACCTCCTTTTCATTATCAGAGTTTTTATAGTTGTCTGCCAGTGAGCTTGTATATGTTGTTATCCAGAGAATTTGAGATAAAGACATTCCCATCATTCCTTAGTGCATCGTTCTCTGTCATGGTGGTGGACCCAATAGTAAAACTTGGTGCAGTTACCTATTCTAGAGGGGGTTTCCTTCACTGATGGCTTATCAGTTTTCCCAACCTCCTTTATACTTGTTCTGTACCGAGTATGGGCTAGAAAATTGGAGCAACCTGACCCATCAGACTAGTTCCCAGACGTGTAATGCATAGAGAGTCACTCGCCCACTAAACATGTCCCCATCGACAGAAAAGAAGAGACACCACTCCACTTGAAAGGAAGAGACAGATCATACGAAACAACGATTTCCTGCATTACTAGAGCTGACAAAACGGGCCAACCCGCCCTGCCCCGCCTCACCTCAATCTGCTAAAATGTGGGGTGGGGTGGGTTAGCCTGTTTTAAGAAATGGATTGGAAGAGCCAACTCATCCTGCTTTAAGGTGAGTTGGTGGGTTGACCCGCATAAAAGATAAAATGAGAAAAAATAGACGAGTTGGCAGGTCAACCCGCTTAACTCGCCTAAAAAACAAAAGAAAAATTATATAAAAAATCAAAAATAATATATAAATTTTTTAAAAAATAAAAAAAATAATGGTAAAAAATTACAAACCACATATTTAAAAACATAATTTTTAAAATAGTCTAATTAAATATTCAAATATAAATTATATAACATTAAAGAACTGTTCATTTATAATATTACTTATCAATTTTTTTTAAAGAAAAGAGCCAACTCGACGGGTCAATCCGCCCCACCTCACTTAACCCGCGGGTTAAGCGGAGGGTATGCGAGTTGAAAAAAGAATATGGGTTCAATCCTTGAACCAAACTAGCAAAAAAATAGCGGGTTGGCGGGTTAACCCAACGGGTTGAACTCGTTTTCCGGCTCTATGCATTACAAGGGGGCAAAGCGCTATATGCACCGATACGCTTAGACTCCTTACACTTTTTACACGCTTATAAGTCGCTATATAAAGGCTCAACAAAAGGACAAATGTACGCATTAACTCCATTATACAATATCCTCCTCGAACAGCCATTAACTTGAGCATCAGAGTGTCTTTTGTAAGTACTCACTCCCTCGTTCCTCGAATCATTGCTGTTGCACCGCAGAGGAATCAACCTTTGCTTACATTTTCAGGTAACTCTCAGAAACCAGTTCTGAACATTGGCGCCGTCTATAGGAAGACATAAATTTATATTCTCAACTCCACTCTCAATACTCCACCTACCACTGCCACAATGGTGGACACCAAAAGGAGACAAACTCCAACAAACCAAAATCGAGCTCCGACAGTGCACAATTGACCTCCAACATCAACCCCTGCCACCCATGAACCAGCCTTAACTAGACCAGAACCCAAGAAGGATGAGCACGAGAATTCCTCCACTAGAGAGAATCTCCTCCCGCTTCCTGAGAGAGTTTCGGAGAGACAACGCTCCGGTTTAAAAAGGGTACATTTCAAAGATGCTAAACAGTGGTCGTCAGTAGTGCAAAGACCTGGAGATCTAGTGGGAGATAACCGCTCCCACCTCGAAATACCTAAACCATAAACACTATTTCTAGGGGATTCGCGGGCGGTGGCGAGTCAGCAAGTGCTAGAAAAGGGTCACTCGAGTAGTGATGAGTGTGACCTCCCTTGCAGAATCCAAATCGGGAAGAGGGTTAAGAAAGGCCCCTTTGATCTCATTTTCTGACGAGGACTACGGGAGGGAACACCATCTCAGACCACGATGACCCCATGGTCATCACGGGAATAATTACTAACACTGAGGTCCGAAGAATATTCGTGGACTAGGGAAACTTGGCCAATATCATGTTCCTAGACTTATTCAACAAGCTAGGATTATTGAAGGAAGAGCTCATTTTGCATATCGACGAGTTGATTAGGTTCACAAGTGACAAGATCACCCTGGTTGGGTATATCGAGACTCACCTTACTTTGGGAAAAGACTCCCTTTTCAAAACTGTCAAGGTTACGTTCCTGGTGGTAAATTACCTCTTTGCCTACAATATCATTATGGGCTACCCTTTACTTAATGCCCTGGCGGCCATGATTTCCACACCTCACTTAGCTATGATGCTTTTGGACCACCAAGACAGGGTTGTGACAATTAAAGGGGATCAAGTTAGGGTGAGAAAGTGTTATAATGAAAGCCTAAAAATCATCAAGAGACCATGGACAACAATTCCAAGCGACGATCCAGCCCCAATCACTTCGGACTCCACATCAACATCCTACTGACCGAGTTGGATGTACGTGAAAAAATACGGGATACGTGCCCCCTGCTAGACGGAGAGCTCCACCCTCTTCAGCTGGGAAACAAACCAGGTTAAGTCACCAAGATTGGCGGCCAACTCAACCAAGAAGAGAAAGCCTGACTGACCAAGATCCTTCAAAAAAATAATGACTTGTTTGCCTGGATTTCAGCGGACATGCCAAGCCTAGACCTTGAATTTGTTTTCCACCATCTTTCTATCATGAAGAACGCCAAGCTAGTGGCACAATGAAAAAGGAAAGTTGGGTCGGAAAGACAAGAGGTGATACAAAAATAGGTGAAGGAACTCCTAAACGTCGATTTCATCAGGAGGTCCCTTACACCACGTGGCTCTCAAACGTGGTCTTAGTAAAAAAGGCCAATGGGAAGTAGCGCATTGTGTCGACTACACTGACCTCGACAAAGCATGTTCAAAAGACCCCTACTCACTTCCTAACATGGACAAGTTAGTGGACAACTCATCCGATTTTAGGTTACTTTCCTTTATGGATGCCTATTCTGGCTATAACTAGATCCTCATGCATCCAGATGATGAGGACAAGGCAACCTTTGTAACCGAGATGAAAAGTTACTACTACCGCGTGATGCTGTTTGGGCTAAAAAATACATGAGCCACTTACCAGCGCATGATGAATAAGGTCTTTAACGGACAAATCGACAAGATGCTAGAAGTATACACTGACGACATGATAGTCAAAACAGTAGACACTAGCGACCACATCCAAGATTTGGAGGAGGTATTCGCCAAGGTTCAGAAGCATGATATGCGACTTAACCCAGAAAAATGCACATTTGGTGTACAGGCTAGCAAATTTTTAAGAGACTTGTTAGTAGATTGAGTGTATACTCTTTCACAACACTCATGAATTCCATAGCATTTTTTAATTTTGGAGAGAGTCAACTTGATGTTGTTTGTTATGCTCATTCACATAAACATTATGTTGAGTTTGTTTGACTGTTCTCAAGCCTTATAATGGGCTTTTTCTTTATTGCAATAAATTTTTGGGTGCACACAAATATAACATGTCAGATTTACACACAAGAGACAAAAAATTAGAGAGAGAAAAAATGGGTCTCACTAAACTCACTCATAACAAAAAAATCATAATATCTCTCTAATTTTTTGTGAGTATATGTAAATCTAACGTGTTACATTTGTGTGCAACTAATAATTTCTCCTTCATTGCTACTAGCAACAATAATAAGAGTAGGCTTCCCAACTTGAAATGTCAAATCAAGATCCATTACACCAATGTGAAATTAAACTTGTTCAAATAAGATAAGTTCAACCCATTAAAGACCGGAATAGATGAAACAAGCAAATTTAAAGAAATGGAGACATATACTGCAATGATTAAATGTTTAACATTAATACTTTAAATCATAAATTAACATATTATACAAATTCAGACAAAAAATTACTTAAGCATTTAATGTATATCAATGTTCTCATTTGGGTGATACATCAACATACAATAACAAACATAATGATCTTTACCAAATTTAACATTATTTAATAATGATATATGCACTAATTAGAAATATTAATTATCTTTAGATATATAAATAAAATTAATAGTGTACTTACACTATTAACAATCATATTTATTTATTATAAAGGACAATTTAATCAACCTTTAAATGATCCATAAATATCTTATAATAATGAATTTTAGTTTACTCATATACAAATAATTATCATGTCATTCACATTATCTATTCTTTGGATAATTAAAAAAATAATTTTATATAATTTAGAATCAAATCAATTTAATTTTTTTTACTTTAATAATTAACAAATCTCATATAATATTATCTTAAATTAATAATATTATGCATAAAAATCAAATATTACATATTCTTTAAAAGGATGAAATATTGCAAACAATCATATAATATACAATTATATTATATTGAAACAATCAAATACGAAAATAATAAATGAAGAAGACACGTGATTTTCCGTACTTTTACTTTCCAAACTAATAAAAAATATCGATGATTTATTGTAAATAATAATATTATTCATCTAATTAAAATATTTTAATTTTTATTTAATTTATTTATAAATTTATTTTATATTTTGTAAAAAAATTATAGTAATATATAATCTAATTTAATATTTTTTTATATAAATTTAAGATATAAATATAATATATATATATTTTAATTATACGATAAATATTATTTAAAACAATCAAGTTTTTCAAGTTTCGATCAACTTGCCGTTAGACCAAGTTTCGACATGACGTGATGAAAACAATCATACTCTTCAATACGTGATTGTTTGGATCAAAATTATTAATAATCAAATACAAAACAACTAATGTAGCGGAATAACATAATTTATTTTTAATTTTTATAATTAAGGTTCATATAAATTGAAAAAAATAATCATTATTAACAAAGAAACATAAATTATATAACTTTGCTTTCATACTATATATTAATTTATAATTTTTTAAAAATCTTAATACAAAAAATTATCATTAAAACATCACTAAAAAAATTGGTATTTAGCGTATGGTTTGAACAACCGTGGCTAAACCCATTGAAAGCACTCTTCTGCACATATCAGCGCGCACCCAATTTTCTCATCTCCTTCTTTTTTCTCCTATCTCTCACTGTTTTCCCGAACCCACTCTTTCCTCCCTCTCTCCCTCTTCCTTTTCTCCTATCTCTCACTCTGTTTTCCTGAACCCACTATTTTCCCCCTTTCTCCCTCTCCCTGCGACTCGCTCTTTTCCCCCTCTCTCCTTCTCCCTGCGTCCCACTCTGAACCCACCACTGCTACAGCCTCCAACGCTGCTACAACACGCCGCGTCGCTCAGATCCAACCACCACCACGACGCGCAAACCTCAAAAGCTCCTTCTCCCCCTTTTCCATCCTCCCACGCTGCAACTACATTGCCATTCTCCCACGCGCGATGCTCAGATTTGCTTAAACTCCATTCACTGTTAACTTCTTTATCCTTCTTCTCTCTCAACCCCATTTTGCCACCACATTCCCAACCCATCAAAACCTTCAGAGTTTATTATTATTATTATTATTATTATTATTATTATTATTATTATTATTATTATTATTATTATCGTTATTGTTGATTTGATTGAGAATCAAAACAGAGACGAAAGGATGAGCAAGAGCAAAGGAAGTGTAGAAGTGAAGAAAAAAAGGATTTAGCCTTTGAATTTTGCATCAGTCAAGTAAGGTTTTTATCGTTCCCTATTATTTTGAGCTTTGATTTCTTTTTGAGTGTTTGTGAAATTGATGCCTTTTTCCCACTTATGCTGTGAGTAATATACTGTCGTGTTGATGATGATACTTTGTTTTGGTTGAGTTCCTCACTTCCTCTACAGTTTGTATATTAAATCAAATTCCCTCTTACATGAGTTCCTTCTTAAATGAAATTCCCTCTTACACGTCCACCCATATCCGCCATAAACAACTAAAATTCCTTTTCACCTATCAGCCATAAGATCAAACAAAACCAAATAATAAATACATAAACCCATTATTTTAGATTGAATGTTATTATTTCGATTGTTTCTAGTTTGACGTTTGAGGAGTTTGTAGAAAAAGGATGGAAGCTATGCGAATGAAGAAATAAAGATAATAGCTATAAGTCTGCTTTTGATATTGGAAAGTCTACCTTCTATGCTTATGATGCTGGCACTGTTGCTGTAATGTGCTGTAATGTGCAACATTAATGTTGCATTTTAGCACTCCTCTAGGAAAGGGCCTCCAAAGAGAAGACCATTTTACTTTTAATTGTCATTGTGATTAATTTGTCATTATCTTCTGGGTTAATACTATTTGTTTTCTTGTAGTTAGAGTACATATTTGACCTTTGAATTGTAAACACTGGATTAATACTCGTGATTAAAATGAACTTCATTTCTACTTTTCTAAATTGCCCAAACTAATTAGCAGATCATAACTAAACTATCCAGACATGGTTTGTTGTTGATTTTTGAAGCCTAAATTCTCTCAAAAAACTATAAGTCAAACCTGGTCACATTCTGTTTTGTTGACAGATATTGCACCTGAGACCCAATCCACATTGGCCTAGTCCAATCACACAACAAAATGGCATGTTCCACTGATTCATCTTCTATTTGACAGATAGGACAAATTTGATCTTTTGCAATCCTTCTTCTATATAGATTTCCCTTCACAAGAATAGCATTATGGCATGTTTTCCATATATATAGTTTATTAGGTAAATTTCCTCCTTTAATATAGAGAAATCAATCACGGCCACAAATTTGCAAATTTGCAAATCGATATTTAGATTTTGAACTTCAAATTTGCAAAGAAATTAACAGATTATTTCAAAAACATTCTAAATTACGTATACCATGGTGAAGAATATACTTACAACATATATAACACTCATTATTTCTAGTTTTCCTTTGAGAATCCATGAGGCATTATTTCTCTTAGATAATCAAATTTAATATTACTGATTGAATGATAGCAAAAGGTGATAAAATAGCTGTGCTAGAGTATTGACATGGATATTTTTTGCTAATCTTTGCTTGTATAATAAACTATGAAGACCACAAAAAGCATCCTCCAATCAGAAGTATTGAACCTATAATCCTTTTCTCTAACTTGGCTGCTGGTGGTGTACTTATAGCTTTGTTTGCTACGTGTTGCGATTGTGGGTTGATTAAGGCCATTCATTCCATCTAGATCTCTAAGTGATAGGAATGAAGTACTAGTATTCTTATGATGTTAAGTTAGTTTAAGTGATAGTAATCAGCTATACAGTTATAGTCATTTTGATGTGGTCTATTCATTCAAATTGGGTTGTTTGACTTATTTACATGTTAGACCCTCTCTTGGATCTTTATTGAAAAGAAAAGGAAAACTTGAGAAATGTACTTGTCTATGTTATTGTAAACTTAGCATTACTTTTTTTTAAAAATTTTTGTGTTAACAAATGATGAGTTTTTCTTTACTTTTAGGATAAGATTTCAAAAAACCTACCTCAAGATCAAGAATGTGCTGCTTCTTCAGGTGTTCCTTTAATGATTTTAGCTCAACCAAATGATGCAACTGAAAAAGTCTTTAGAGTTGAGAACTTTGGTCGTGTGCGTGGCTTAGGATATGGTGTTTGTCCTACTAATATTTTTGATATGCCCACACAATGTAATATAAGAGCATCAAGCAACAATGCATCTTAACAACATATTGAAGACTTAGAGAAACAAGTGGAGACCTTACAAGATAAGTTAAGTGGATATGATGAGACTAAAGCACAATTGAGTAACATCTTAAATTTCTTATAAGATATATTTGGTTCTTACTTACCTTTTAACAATGTTTCAAGTTCTTAAGTTTATGTAATTAAATGTAGTGATGATAATAAAGTCCACTTTTTGAGTAACATTTGTAGTTAAGTGAAGTTGTGAACACAAAGTGTATGGTTTAAAATAGTGATGTTGCTAGCTAGGGTCTATATTTTGAGTAGGATTGGTTAGTGAAGTTGTGAACATGAAATGTATGATTTAGTTTTGACAAATATTCAAATTTTTTTGTCCAATCCTTTGTATTAACTAGTGATTTGAATGTTCTACTTGATTGAGACTTGGTATTATGTGATTGAACAAGTCTTTTTTGTGTGATATAATTGGGAAGAAATTAGTATTTAAAAAAAATTAGCCACAATTTAACTGTGGCAAATCAGGTTTATAAATATAAAACACTCATCACATTAGTCAACGTTAAACCGTAGTTAATAATTAAATTAGCCATGATTAAACGGTAGCAAAAGTATTTTATAGAATATATTTTAATTAAAATTAGCTACGGTAATTACTTAGTTAACCACGGTTGTAAACCGTTGGTAACAAAATATTGCCACGGTCTTAAAAATCGTTGCTAATATCCTCAAAATCGTGGCTAATAACAAAATGTTGCCATAGTCTTTAAAATTGTTGCTAATGTCTTCAAAACCGTGGCTAATGTATTAGTCACGCCTTATATAGCCACAATTGTTATAACCATGGCTAAATGTATTTAGCCACGGTTTTTAGGATATTAGTCACGGTTAAAACTGTGGCTAAAACACCCTTTTTTTTGTAGTGCATAAGGATCTTAAAATTCGTAATTCTCACAAATAAGAATGTATGAAGGCACTAACCTTTATCTCGAACTATATTCCAAGAGTATTAGAGAGATATCAAAAATTCACTTTCTATTCATTTTTCTTTCTTTAATCTTTATCAAAAATTCACTTTCTATTCATTTTTCTTTCTTTAATCTTTTTTTCTACTTTAGTGATGGTGAGAAAAGAAGAAACCATTTACGGTCAGGAACAAGATCTTGAGTTTTAAGCAGAAACTGTTTTTAAACTACTAACTTTCATCAAGTTAGTAGTTTTTATAATTATAAAACTATCCTTTTCCTTTTACTCAATAAGAGTTTGGATAAAACTTAGGTTTATTTCTTTATGTCTATTACATTCATTCTACCAATCAAGTTATGAAGTGTGTTCATTAATGTTCTTTCTTCTACTCTTTTTTAAAAAAAATACACATGTCATAACTTGATTGGTGAAATGGATATAATGGACACAAAGATATTAACTTAAGTTTTGTATTAAGAGTTTAGCCCATTAACTTAATTTAATTATTTATTAAATTAATAAGATAAGTACATGAGACATTTAATTTAACACTGCCAAATTATTTTATCCCCGTACGAGCTTGTCTAATGCCAAGCCCTCCCCACCGCTTGGGCCTAGTAACCAGATCCCACTTAACCAAGTGAATACCATTGTTATGATATTTGTTTTGCCAAATAAATTTTCGCCTCACATCAATGTTGTTGCAAATCCCTTGAGGAACCCATAAGTTTTGCATTCTACAGAGGGGGACAAAATTAAGGACTGAGTTAGCTGACACATCTCTTCCAGGTTTGTTCAATAGCTTACTTTTCCAACATGCTGGACGTCTCTGCATTTTTTTTCCATATACAATAAATCCAAAATCTCTTTTCGTGGCTCTACCAAGCAACAAAGGGAATTCCAAGTACTTACCTAGGTTGCTTGTTGAGTGAATAGAGGACATAGCAGTGAATCTCTCTCATTTTGAATTCGACATGTTTTCAGAGCACATAAACTTCGATTTCTCAAGATTAACTTTAAGGCCTTATGTGCCTTGCAGAACTCTTAAAGAATAGAAGAGATAGTGAAAACCTGGGAGCACTTCGCTTTGGTGAAAAGAAGGCAATCGTCTGTGAAGAATATATGACAGATGGCTGTCCCATCCTTCGAGATTTTAACTGGCAGCCAAGCGCCTTCATTCACTTTTTCTGTGATTCAGAGGCCTAATTTCTCCATGCATAAGACAAAAAGATATGGAGAGAAAGGAACCCCTAGGCGGAGACCCCTTGGCTAGACTATTGATTGATTATCTTTAAATATTTTTTTATATTATCTAATTAAACAAAAAATATATATCATTTACCTCTTAAAGTACACATTTGTATGAATCAATGGCAAATTTGAAAACTGTGTTATGAGTTAAAAATTAAGTTGGACTCCAATGAATGTCCAACCATTGCGTCTATTTTGATACGAGGTGATGAGAGATCGGAAGAAACAAATAAAAAAACAATAGTTCCTTATTTAAGAGTTTAAGAATTTATGTAGAAATAAGAGATTGTGTCTATTTTGATAAAATGTAATGAAAAATGATAGGGAAAAATGATAAGAAATAAATATTCTCCTTATTTAAGAGTTTAAGAATTTATGTAGAAATAAGATTAAAAGATATAAAAATGGGAGCATAATATAAGGGAAACTATATTGCTTTAATGCCAGTATAAAATTATAACAAATTTTGTTAGGTTTACATAAATTTAGAGCACATATTATTATGAGTTTAAAATTATGTTAGGCTCCTAAAATACTTAGCTACTGCATCTATTTTGATAAGAGGTGATGAGAGAATGGATGAAAAATAATAAGAAACAAGTATTTTTTTCTTATTTAAGAGTTTAAGATATAAGAATGAGAAGGGAGTGTGAAGAAAACTATATCCCTTTAATGTGAGTATGAAATTATAACAAATTTTATTTGGTTTGACACTTTTTGATTGAACATAAACACAAATTTAGAGCACATATTATTACTTAATTATTTTGTGAAGGTATGTAAATGTAATTTATTTTGTTATTTTTACATGTTTAAGGTTTTCATTATTTCAATATATATATTGATTCTATTAACATGATAAAAGAAAATATATTATATGCAAGAAAACTTTTTATAAATTAAAATGTTAAAGTAAATTTTAGTATTATATTTGTTGATATATATATATAGGGGCATATTTAGTGAGAGAAATTTTTATTGTGAGATGGTGAGATGAATAAATTTTGACCATACAATCATATATAGATGGTCAAGATTAAAAGTTACTTAAAGCTCATGTGACCACTTAAAAAAGTCACATGCACTTATGTTATATTCTTGATCCTATTCATGTAAGATCTAATGGTCAAAATTTACTAATCTCACATTTTATAATAAACACTCTTCTCATGGATACTTTATATATATATATATATATATATATTGCAACCCATGTGTGTGTATGTAAAAGAACAGAGTTTAAAAGGGAAAAAAGATTAAGGAAATTTTAATACTCTATATATTGATATGTATAACAATTTAAATAAGATTAATCAATTTAATATTATTGTTCTTAAACTTAGAATAATAGATATTATAATAATAGAGCATCACATATATTGCAAACATGAGTTCAAGATCTATTTATTATTATATAAGTAAAATTTCCTTCGGATTCATAAAGTAATTAATGATCCGATTAGTTATTAATTATAATAAAATTATAAGAAAATTTTAATTATTAATTATTATCTATATTACTATCATTATTGTTATTATTATTATCATATAAATATAAGTAAAACTGCCTTTAGATTCATAAAGTAATTAATGATCCAATTAATTATTAATTATAATAAAATTAAAATAAAAATTTAATTAGTAATTATTATCTATATTACTATTATTATTATTATTATTATCATATAAGTAAAATTGCCTTGATATTTATAAAGTAATTATTAATTCTATTAACATTATCAATTATAATAAAAAGACAAATTATTAATTATTAAATTTTAATTACTATACAAGTAAAATTACCTTGAGATTTAGAAAGTTTAATTATCAATTATAATAAAAATAAAAATAAAAATAAATTAGTAAATTAGAGTAAACTCTTGAGAACGAGATAATCTCTTACTCTATTTTCATCCAAAAGTGACACATGTTATTCTTGACATTTTTTCTTTTAAATCTAAAATTTAAATTATCATTTTAATTAATTATACATATTTCTTTTATAATTTTAAATAATTTTCTCTTTTAATCTATATTATTTTAGATTCTACCTTAATGAATTAATTATGTATATCTTATTTATAATTTTAAACATTTTTTCTTTTAATCTATATTTGTTTAAAAACTATTTGAATTTAAAAAATCTGTGTAATGCACGAGATATATACTTGTTAGTGCAAATTTTATTTCAAGCAGAAATAGCAAGAAATTAAAGCCCTAAGATAAAAGGTTATAATGCAAATAATTAGTACGTAAATTCCTTGCTAGGAAAAAAATGAATTTTTTTCCCATATCATTATTGCTGATTATAATTTTTCTCCAAATAATGGTGCTTCTACAATCAATATATAAATTGACTTCCTTTCTGCACTTTTCACTTCACAATTACATTTTAGCCTCTCTTATCTAGTTAGATTTGATCACGTATAATAGTATTAGTGGATTTTTTACCTCAAAGATGAAATGTCTATATGCTATTATCCTTTTATTGTTTGTAGTTGCTTCACCTGGCTTGTGTGCTAGAATAACGCCTCATGTAGATGCTAGCTTCAATGTTGTTGACTATGGTGCCACGGGGAATGGCCAAATTGATGATTCACAAGTATGTTTGCCAGTTTCATCTTTTTTCATATAATTATGTTTTTACAGATATATTTTTTGTGAAACTAAAGTTTCTCTCATCTAATACCATTTGTAACTATTTGGCAACTTGTAAAGGCTTTTGTGAAAGCATGGCAAGACGTGTGTAATGCAATTCAGGGCAACCCAACGCTTCTCATACCCGAAGGGAAAACATTCATGTTGCAGCCTGTGTCATTCGAGGGTCCTTGCAAGCCTGCAACCCTTAACATTAAGGTAAATCATAAATGAATTACTCATTGCTCTAGTAGCAAGGAAGCATGTGTGACTGTGTTATATATGCATGTCTTTAATTCAGCTAATGTTTTTTCACCAAAAGAATAAAAATAAAAAAGCTCAGCTAATGCTTTAGGATATTAAAGTCATTAATCAATCATATGATTTTTTCTCATTTGACCTACTATTAATTACTCAATGCATTGTTTGGCTTGGCAGCTTCAGGGAACTATCATTGCCCCAAACAGCGTTGAGGCTTGGAAACGGCCAAATAATTTTAATAACGCATGGATCCAGTTCTCAGGCATAAGTGGCCTTGTTATCAATGGAGGAGGTAAAATTGATGGCCAAGGTGCTGCATGGTGGAATTTATTAAAATCTGACAATGAGAGGCCAAGTGTAAGTTGAAAAACATGATAGACTACTTACGTAATCTTCTTTCTTATGAAATTTAAAATGAATGACAAACATAAATACTTGGCCACTAAATATTTCACTTTAGATTCAAATCTCATTAGAATTAATAATATATTTGTTTGATAACATGTGCAGGCCCTGCATTTCCATAAATGTGAAAATCTAACGCTTAGCAGTTTGACTCACCTCAATAGCCCGAGAAATCATATAGGCATAAATGTATGCAATGGCGTACACGTATCCAGTCTACACATTATTGCACCAGCTAATAGCCCAAACACCGATGGGATTGATATCTCAGGATCTTCCAACATAACGGTTCAGGATTCTAAAATGGAAACTGGTAACTCATAAGAGTCCCATATATATAGAGTCTTCAATTCAAGAATTCCTAATTCCTATCCTACCCCCATCATTAATTATTATATACAATGTTGATATTAAAGTTAAAAAAGAATTAATGGGAAGGATCATAACAATACAAAATTAACCATTCAAAATGGCTAATTAATCATTTCGAATGGTCATCGTTGATAAAAAATGATTATTGGTCCTTCACTTTTACTGTTGTATTGATAACGGGTCCTTCCTATTAATGGAGATTTGCATCTTTTACTTAATTATAATTTATTATAGGTGATGACTGCATTGCCATTAATGGTGGTTCCTCCTTCATCAACATAACTAGTGTTTATTGTGGACCTGGCCACGGCATCAGGTCAGTTCAAGTAAATTCCTTTGTTTCCACGTTGTTATTAAGTTGTTTGATCAATATTGAAACTCTAACTCTCTGCGGGTGTGTTGGTGAATCCTAGTATTGGGAGCCTCGGAAAAAATGGAGCTTTTGATACAGTAGAACAAGTACATGTGAAAAGTTGCACCTTCAATAGAACTTCAAATGGAGCCAGAATCAAGACATGGATGGTAAGATTCGGTTATAGTTGATTGGATGAGCTACTGTCACTACTGAAGCAAGTGATTAAATCATATTAATGTTTTATGTTATTTTAAATCAGGGTGGAGCTGGGTATGCCAGGAAGATCATATTTGAGGATATTATACTTGTCGAAGCTAAGAACCCTGTGATTATTGATCAGCACTATGACGCTTTTAATAGTGTAGCAGGAGCAGTGAAAGTGAGTGATATTACATACCGCAACGTGAGGGGAACCTCAAGCAGTGGGGATGCAATCCAACTGAATTGTGACCGTAACATAGGTTGCACTGACATTGTAATGGAGGGGATTGACATAACCTCCGCTGATGGAGAGAATATATTTGCATCGTGCACAAATGCACATGGGACTAGCTCTTTGTGTATTCCAAACGTCCCTTGTCTTTCTCAAGGGTGACCAAGCTTTTGTTGTACTTTGTGTCTTCTTATGTATCAACAGCTATGAACGCTTGCTTGGGTAAAAAAATAAATAAATAAATAATTAAAGCAATTAATTTGTCTTTTTTAAAAAATAATAATAAGAAAAAAAAAGAGAAGAAAAAATTTTGTTTGTCTCATGCACCAAAACCTTTTTTTGCTCGAAGTGCACTTTCCTTTGAACTCAAATCTCTCCTTCCAAACTCGGCCTAATATGTAAACCCATAACTCAAAAAGAAGAAAAAATAATTGAAGGTCCTTCACGCTGAAGGAAAAATGGTTTTTAGTCATTTGATAAAAGGCAGCGGTAGGGGTGTAAAAACGGGCTGACCCGACCCATTCGGGCCACCGGCCATTTCGGACCATGTTAATTTTGAGCTAGTATTTTACTGGTTCAATTTAACCTATTTAATTAAATATAATGTTATTATAACGGGTTAGCTCAGCCCATTCGGGCTCGGTTCATTCGGGTTATTTTTAATTTTGTGTTCATTTTTACTGGCTCAACCCATCTATTTTGTCGGGTCATTCAGACCTGCTCATCAGGCTCGGCCTATTTTGACACCTCAAGGCAGCGGTGCAACTTGCACAGAAAAAGGGGGTACAGAGTAGGGAGCTACACAGACAGGCATCATCATTTTTTCTTTCATCCTCAACAGTTAACCCTATGTCCAGCCCCTTTATAAAAAATAAAAAAAAATCCACTCTCTCATCCATTCTTTGTATCAGATTCTCACTCACATCACAAACCCCATCTTCACAACAACCATGCCATGAACCACCATCATACTTCCAATTCCAAGCTCCAAACGGCCACCACAACTTCATCAACCTCTGCCACTTAAATTAGGAACCTAGATAACCTGCCTCTGCCTCAAACCAACACCATCTTCATCATCATCATCAAACAATTTTCACCACTTCCCTTCACCATAACAGTTACCTCTGCTGTCGTCCCACCCCCGCCACCGTAGCTGCCCACCAGACCCAGCGCCGCCACCCCTGCCACCGTCCCTCCTCCAACCCTTCCTTGCAGGTACGCCTCGATGAAGAGCCCCCGCGTTTTGGCTTATGTTTCTTCGTTTCTGCTATTTTTATTTTTATTTTTATTTTTTTTATGTTGTGATTAAGTGGTCTTTTAATAAAAAATAAAAAATATATATATAAAAAAAAGAAATAAAGAGAAGCAGTTGGGTTTAATTTGATAAAATTTTGAACTAAGGTTTATTCTTCATTTTGTGCCTAAATGAATTTAATTAGTGTTAGTTTAATCTAAAATGGGCTAAAGATTACAATTTTTTTATCTTTAATTTTGTAAGTTGTTAAAAAAAATTTAACTAATAAAAGGGGTGGTAGAAAAAAAGGTTTAAATATAAAGAAAATCAAAAGCACAAAAATATAAGTTCAAAAAAAAAAAGTTTAATAAAAAATAAAAAAAAAGTTTTAGGAATTAATAGATTAGCAATAAAAAAAATTAATAAATGAAAAAGAAATATTTTGATTTTCTTGTTTGGTTTGCTTAGAATTTGTTTAATTTTATGTGTATGTTTAATCTGTTCTCAGTGGCATAATTTTATGTTCATCTTAAAGTATTGTCAATTTTGCGAGCATGTTTCTGCCTCTAAATATATTTATATAAGTTTTTTTAAGCTTTCTAGTCATTTAGCATATTCTATTTCAAAAGAAAAAAATGTGTTGCATGTATTTGTTTTTTAGCTTGTTTGCGTAAAGGGATAAAACAAGTATTTTAAGGTTGTAAACAAATCTACACAATTAATTAAGGTATCATCTTAGGACAGGTGTATTAAAAATGTTATAGGATTTAGTTTTTACCATTTACTGTATATAATCAACTCTCAAACTCAATCTAATTTTCAAAGAATAAGCTAATATATTTGAAAAATATCTCAAAATATCTTTATTGTATCTTAAAATATTTTAGAGTATCATAAATGATTTCTTAGGACAAATTTGATTTATTTCCTTAATTCTCATATTAGGATAGATTTGATTTATTTTCTTATTCCTGTTATTAGGATAGATTTATTTCATGTAATTTAACTCTATTTTAGGCAAGTAGTTATTGACACAAGCTTATATAATATAAATTATACATATACAATTGAATTTTAAGTAATAACAATAAAAAAATATTCTTTCAACATGACATCCAAGCCAATGTGTCCACCTTGAGGAGAATTTCTCATTTTCGTGGTGTAGAGTTTTTGGAACTCCTTAGCATTATTCACCACCATCATACCAAGATTTAGTTTTGTTACTTTCTGTAACACCCCAAAAATTATTAGTTTCATCATAAATCATCATTTTATAATATTTATGATTTTTAAAAAATTTTGTGAATTTTTTCAGAAATGGTGAATATTTTAATATATTTCTTGTTTTACATGTACACTGAGCAGAGTCAGTGAAACACCCCAGAAAATTGTTTGTTTCGTGATAAATAGTCATTTTCTAATATTTGTGATTTTTGAAAAAATTTCTAAATTTTCCTAGAAACGTCGAATATTTTAGTATATTCTTCGTTTTATGTGCGTGCTGAGCGGAGCCTGAAAAACGAATGTTTTCCTTGAGGCTGATAAATCTTTGAACTGTAGAAGTGTCGACGAGGGATCTTATTAAACCCGAGGTCGGGCACAGTTTACGAGGTTTGTATTTTTCAAGGTTTTATCTGATAAATAAAATTTCTGTATGTACCGTTAATTAAAATTTTACAATACGCTCTATTATTCATTGAATAATTAATACAGGCTTTTGTGCACTGTAACAATTATCCATTGGGTAATAGTTTATAGTAAAATCCTAATTACCTTATTATTTTAACTATTAAATCACATTATCTTATCTAAAGATAAATCTCCTTTATGTCTAATCACATCTTCTTTATTGGAAAAGCTCTCAAGCTTCTCAAAGAAGCTTCATCACCTCTCTCTCTCCTCCCTCTCCCCACACGGCAGCAGCCCTCCTTTTGTAGCTAAGGGATTGTGCTTCACTTAATTAAATTATACTATCTAAATTCAAAAATCCTAAAAACATCTTTCATTCTTACTATCACTTTCTCTCTCTAAGCTTCATCTTTTTCTTTCAAAAGAAATTCTGTCCTCCTTCTCTCCAGAAAACCCACGGCCACCACACTCCCAACCCACCAACCATCACAAAATTTTCAACCAAACACATTTTCTTAATCTCTTTCATCATCTAAACACACTTCTAGTTGGTGATTTCTTGAAAAGGCTTCATCTTCACCATCTTCTTCTTCAAGCTTTAAGCTTGGAACTTTTGGGTGAGATTCTTATTTTCTCCTAACTCTTCTTCCATTTTCGTTTTTAAGGTCATCTTTGTGACCATTTATCTCCTCTTTTTCAAGCATTGATATTAGTTTGATGAGGTTGTAATTTCTAGGGTTTGTGGTGGTGTGAATCCAAAGTTTCAAGGAGCTTCAAGGGAGTTCCATTGCTTGTTTTCTTCTCTAGGTAAGAGGAAGATACTTATCCTCAACCTCTATTGGTAGTAAGGAACCTTGTTTTGTGATTGGTTGTGAGAAACCCTATTTAGGGTTATTCTTTCTGGTATGACTTTTATGATTATGTGTTGTTTTAAATTTGTTTGAGTTATTGGGTTGATTGAATATGTATATTGATATGCTTAGATGGATTGAAAACTTGAATGGAAGCAAAATGATTCTTGCCCTCTTCCATGAGGCCCACGACCTTGGACCCTAAAAATGGATGTTCTTGGTGAAAATTTGTAACAAGATGAAGACATGATTAATCAAGAGGATAACACATAATAAAAAGGATAAAAAAAATTGGAACCCCTAATCATAGAGAGGCCCATGGCCTCTAGGGCTAAATGAGGCTAAATTATGTAACATTGACATTTAATTAATTAAGAAATCAAGTAGTTAATAATGTAATGGGAATGAATCAATTAGACAACCTAAAGAACATTTTTGGACCCTAAGGAACTAATAAGGAATTATAAGGCTTGGTAAAACCCTAGAAATAATTCTCTAGGTAAATATGACTAAGTTTAAAGTAAGGACCTAATAATGAAAAGAATTTCATAAGAAACATTACTTTGAGGTGGAATTTAACTAATTTGGATAATTAAGATTTACTTAGGATTTCATAAGTTGAAAAGAACCAAGAATGAAAATTTACCATAAAACTTAGAGTAATTTTAATTAAAGAAAGAACAAGAGAGTGTGAGATTTTGAGACCCTTAGAATAATTTTCTAAGTGTGTGTGAATAAATTTATAATAGAGAACTCAATTAATCAAGAGAATTCCTCTAGAGACGAACTTTGTAAGAAATGTTACACTAAAGTGAGAATTCATAAGAAACCTTGAAAGTGTATTATTTCATTTAAATTCCGGTAATATGATATTGTGAGTCCATGTGAGGGACCAATGATGTGTTGATGCTTACTTTCGCCAATTGAGGCATATTGTGGAAAAGTATGTAATGATAAATATACATGTTTATGCATTTAGTCATCATGCATTGTGAAAGTCCGTTGGATTGTTGTCAAGGCCAAGTTGCCTAGGAGATTGAACACACCTTAGTGTGGGTGCGAGTAGACTAGTGTAGGTCATACTGTTGACCTTGGAGGCGTCGGGGTGCGGGTTCCTCGCTATGGACAGTTGGTAGCTCTTCTATCCGTGGGGTAGACTGATGCAAATGCACCGACGATTCGGACCGAGACACTGTCCTATATCGTGATCTAGTGTAGAATGTCTGTACAATGCCTTGATGTGCATGTGGATAAACTGGTGAGTTATAGCACTTTGGCCGCGGCAGCCGAGTTGCAAACATATCTCCTGATCTTTCTCTCTGACTTTTTGTGTCTAGCTCCATGGAGTAGGATTTTGGTGTCGTATACATGTGCATAGTGAGTCCATATATTATATGACATTTAATTCTTATGATAATTGGAACTATTACTTTACTGATGTATAATTGCCTGGAACTGCTCAATTGTTTATTGTCGTTATTTAATGCTTATTATTATTACTTTTTGAAATGCTATGTGGGCACTTTGCGCCGTTTTGTTTTGTATTGCCATAATTGGTAATGATGATAAGATGTCTTACCTCTTTCTTGTATTTCTATTATTTCTGTCTGTATATATGTCCCATCGAAGACGTCGGCGATGGAGGTGAAGCTCATGAATTCCCCTGCTTCTGGTCCGACCGCGACTAGCACCTGCTTTTGGATCATGGGGGCACGTCCACGAGAATTTTTAGGTTATGTGTGTTTGGCCTTCATCGGAGGTCCAGACTGCTGGCACATCAACCTTAATTCTGATCGTTGTGTCTACGAGGGGGATGTGACGGTATCACTGGCTTGGGGGCGTCATGATCCACCCATCTTCACTTGCAGTGTCAGTTTACGTTTAGAGTTTTACTTGCCCATTAGGGAGATGTGGGGTGATCGCTATTACACCCCATAGGAGGATTCTTTCCTTTCCACTACCCAAGCCGCAGCCCGTAACTCGTTGGCTCCAATGTGGGTTTCCTCGGATGAGGAAGACCCTGAGGAGGAACCCGAGGAGGATCCTAACACGGTTCCTTCTCCTCTTAGGGACTGATACTATTGATAGCTACTGATGGCTATCATTGTTCATTTTGGGGGCCTGATGTTTCATTATTTTGGTGGGCTGTATATTTATGATCTCTTAGGGCATATATGTATAATTTTGCTTTTTGTATATCAGGCGCTGTAACCAAACAAGTTTAATATAATGATATATCATTGTACATGTATGTTGGTTTGATGTATGCTTTATTTCTATTTTACTCTTTATTGCAATTATGTCTTATCACCAGATTTTATTACTTAAAAAATATATATACTCGCTAATTTAATTACGCGATTGTAACCAAGTAAATTTATATTTATAAAACAAACCGGGTCTTAACTTTTATTTTTATTTTTTGTATTGTAAATGACAATGTGACGTTCCCTCTCAAAAAGGGAAGTTACACTTTCGATCTCAGAGCCTCTGTTGTTTCCGTTGCAATAAGCTTTCATTGTTGATCAAATCAGATTTTATTGGTGAGTTTAGAGCCATCATTCATTGTTGGGTTTCAATCAGCCTTCATCATTGTCGCTGCCCTCATTGAGAGGGAGAATGAGAATAAATCCATTTGTACATATATATACTTCAATGTCGGTGTTTGTCATGTCGTTAATTTCTCACTAATGGATCATATCAGTGGCTTCTCTTCACACCGACGATCATTCTGGTGGTGACTCCTCTCCTACGGATGAATTATATTAGTGGTGACTTCTTTTCCCATCGATGATCTTTCCGATGGTAAACTTATGTTGGTTATGACTTACACTAGCCCGACTCTTTGTTTCAGATGTTCTGACCCCAGCTTTTTATCTTAGATGGCACTAGCCTCATCTCCGTCTATCCAGATGTACTGATCTTGTCTCTGTCTTCGTCCCAGAAGTAGTTGCCAGCCACCATCTTCGTTCATCCTAGCCACTATCACACTATCAAATTATTTGATTGTTAGAAGCTCAAGCTTAGGAATCTTTAGCTTGAGGTGAAGTGTTAGAGTATCTCAAAAATATCTTTATTGTATCTTGAAATATTTTAGAGTATCATAGATGATTTCTTACAACGGATTTAGTTTATTTCCTTATTTCTTTTATTAATACATATTTGATTTATTTCCTTATTTATGTTATTAGAACAAATTTAATTATTGTATTAGGATATATTTATTTCATGTAATTTAGCTCTGTTCTAGGCAAATAGTTATTGACATAAGCTTATATAATATAAATCATATCTATACATAGGGGTGGAAACAGGCTAGACCAGGCCAGGTTTTGCATCAAACAAGCCTGGCCTGTATCCCAATTATAAGGCCTGGGTCTGGCCTGTGAGCCTGTAATAGGTCAATTTTTAAGGTTTAGCTTGACCTTTTTAAAAGCCTGGCCTGACCTGAAAGCCTATTTAAAGGCCTACTTTGCAATGAGACCTTTAAATAGGCTAACATGCCAACCTTTAAATAGGCCAACAGGCCTTTATATAAGCCAATAGACTTCCCTTTAAATAGGTCAACATGCCTTACATAGGCTAACAGACCTACATTTAAATAAGTCATATGCCTTTACATAGGCTAACAGGCCTAAACCTTGAAATAAGCTAACGAGCCTACTCAAAGCCAATAGGTCTTTGTTATAATTTAACACTCACCTTCTAATTTTATAGATGCTCACCACTTTCTTACTCTAGTCTTTGGTCGATGTGGGACTTTGAGATATATCAAGTTGCTCACTTTCTTACTCTAGTCTTTCAAGTCCCATATCGACTAAAGATCAAAGTAAGAAAGTAGTGAGCATCTATAAAAGTAAGGATAAGTGTTAATTTATTATTTTCATTCTAATAAATATATTACATTAAATATATTAATAAATATGTTATTTTCATTCTAACTTGCTAACTTAAGTTTTAGTTACTGACTTTTATTAAAATTTAATTAAAAATATGTTAATATATTATAATAAATTAATAATTATAGTTATAATTTATAATTATTTTAATAATTATAATTATAATTTATAATTATTATAATAATATATATTATATTATATATAATTAAATAAATCAGGTCAACCTGTCAGGCTTAGAAAGCCTATTAGATGGCCTGAGGCCTGACCTTTTTAGTTAAAAAGACTTTTAAAAAAGCATTGGCCTAACTTGTTTAGTAATCAGGCTAGGCTAGGCCAAGCCTTAGGCAGACTAGGCCGTAGGCTCCTGACGGACAGTCTGGCCTATGTCCACCCCTACCTATACAATTGAAATTCAAGCAATAACAATATTTAGAAATATTCTTTCAAGTTAGTGTAAGAGCTCCTGATCTGAGAGCCTCTGTTGTTTTCGCTGCAATCAACCTTCATTGTTGATTAGAACAGTCTTCATCGCTGGGTTTAGAGCTAACCTTCATCACTGGGTTTCAATCAGTCTTCATTGCTGATCAGACCAGCTTTCATCGTTAGGTTTAGAGCCAGCTTTCATCACTGGGTTTTAATCAACTTTCATTGTTGTCACTGCTTTCATTGAGGAAGAGAATGAGAATAAACCTATCTCTACAATATACTTCAATGTCAGTGTTTGTCATTTCATTAATTTCCCACTAATGGATCTTACCAGTGATTTCTCTTCCCACTGATGATCATTCTGGTGGTGACTTATTTCTCACGAATGAATCATAGTAGTGGTGACTTCTCTTCCCATCGACAATCAATCCGATAGTAACTTATGTTGGTTATGACTCACACTAACTTGACTCTTTGTCCCATGTGCACTGGCCTCATCTCCATCTTTCCAGATGCATTAACCTCGTCTCCGTTCGTCCAGATGCACTAGCCACATCTCCGTATTCGTCTCAAAAGTGTTTGTCAGTCACTGTCTCCGTTTGTCCTAACCACTATCATACTATCAAATTATTTAATTGTTACAAGCTCAAGTTTAGGAAGCTTTAGCTTGAGGAGAAATGTTAGAATATCTGAAAAATATTTCAAAATATCTTTATTATATCTTAAAATATTTTAGAGTATCATAGATGGTCTCTTAAGACAAATTTGATTTATTTCCTATTTTTGTTATTAAGACATATTTGATTCTTGTATTAGGATAAGTTTATTTCTTATAATTTAACTCTATTTTAAACAAATAGTTATTAACATAAATCTATATAATATAAATCATACTTGTACAGTTGAAAATCAAGTAATAATAATATTCAAAAATATTAGTTCAAGTGATTATTATCTTGCAAAAGGGTTTTCTAATATTTTTCACTAAATTAAATAAATCTTGATGACAACTCCATTTCCATTTCCCTTTTCTTTTTATCACTGTGATCCCGGTCACTCACGATAACAACAAAAGTAGGATTAAGATATTTCTTTTTAAAATGGCAGAGATCTTTAACCTTAAAAATTTGTTTATTATATAGTAAAATATTATAATAAAAATAATGCAATAAATATGAACCTTTAGATGCGTAACTTCATCAGATGCAGTTCTTTTTCAAGCTCTAGAGGATTAATCTTGGCGAAACTAGTTTTCAACATGGTTTCCTTCATTATACATAATTATTTATAGAACAAATAACAACAACACTATAAGTATGTTTGGGATAGATTTAATACGTTCATTGACTAAAAAAGCTGTTGCTAATAAAAATAGCATGTTTGGATTTTTTTTATCAAAAGCTGTTAATGCAAAAATTTATGTCATTAATAGCTTCTTTTTAAAACCTAATTTTTTGGTTGTTTTTAAAAGAGTTATTGAGATTATTCTTAACAGTGATATGTAAATATTATTTTATCTTTAATTAAATAATTTTTTTAATCAATCAAATATTTTTTAATTATTTTATATTTATTTTAATAATTTAATACATAAAAATATTTTTTATATCATTCAAATAAAATAGATTAGCTTAAAAATACTTTTCAGTTAACATATCTAAACATAATTTTTTTTCTTATAATTAATTATAAAAAAAATTTATACAATAATTAATTATTAAAATAATATAATTTTTATAACTATCCTAAATACGTACTATAAAACATCATTACCAGTTTCACACTATTTTCAGTTCACGGTATGGGTATGCTGTATACACGGTTTATTACTTTAATAAGTATGTTGTATGCCGGGAGTATAGTTAGTAGATACGCTCTTTGAGTTTGTGGTAGGTTTTAATATATTAATTGGTATGCCCTAATATAATATTTTTATAAAGTTAAAAACAAAAGATTATATAGAAAATAATATCAAATTACAATATTTAAAATGAAATGGCTAGACATCTTTGATATGTTCTGGTTGGTTAGTTAAGTTACTAAAAATTTGTAAATTACTCATATGAATGTATTATGTGTATATTTTATAAAACTTCTTTTATAAAATTTTAAATTCTAATATTCTACTTTCTCTTAGAGTGTGTTTGGAATGTAAAAAAATAAGAAATGATTTGATTTGTAAATCAAATTTAATTAAATATTGTGTTTGGAATATTAAAAAATAGAAATGATTTGATTTTTAAAATCTCATAGATTTAATTATTTTGTTTTAGAAATTCAATCAAATTTGATAGGATTTGGTAGGATTTGATTTGATTTGAAATGAATAGACTATTTTACATTTAGTAACTACCTCTAAACACTTCTCATAAGGGTTAAAATGTAAAATAATAAAACCAAATCAAATCAATTCTTATTTTAATGAATTCCAAAAACAAAATTTAAATTTTAAATCAATTCAATTCCTATTTTTTTAAGTTCCAAACATAAAATTTGATTTCTAAATCAAATCAAATCATTTTTCATTTTAATTCATTCTAAACACAACCTTAGACTTTTTTTTGGTAAATCTTTCTTTTAGGTTGTGTTTGGAATGAATTAAAATGAGAAATGATTTGATTTGATTTGATTTGATTTAGACATCAAATTTTATGTTTGGAACTTAAAAAAAATAGGAATTGAATTGATTTAAAAATCAAATTTTATGTTTGGAATTCATTAAAATGAGAATTGATTTGATTTGATTTTATTATTTTACATTTTAACCTTTATGAGAGGTGTTTAGAGGTAGTTACTAAATGTAAAATAGTCTATTCATTTTAATTTCAAATCAAATCAAATCCTATCAAATTTGATAAATTTCTAAAACAAAAGGATTGAAATCCATGAGATTTTAAAATCAAATCATTTCTTATTTTTTATTATTTTAAATACAAGATTTAATTAAATTTGATTTACAAATCAAATCATTTCTTATTTTTTACATTCTAAACACACTCTTAGACTTTATTTGGATAACTTATGATAGATGAAATAAAATAAGATGAAATAAGATAAGATGAAATAATATAAAGTTTTTATATTATTATTTGGATATTTAATTATAGAATATAGAATAGTTTTCATTCCATTATTTAGAAGTTCTAGTGAAATGAAATGAAAATATAAAAATTAAAACTATTTTACTCCTAATTCATTCCATTATATTCCATTCCCTTCAATTTGAGGGGAAGAAAAAGTGAAGTTTAAAATGGAATAAATATCACCTCGTGTCATTCTATTTAACCCTAATTTTAACAACCAAATAATGGTACCCAAGTCTATTCTAATTTCTTTCCACTCCATTTTATCCCTTACCACTAATTCAAACATATCAAGTAAATGCTTCTAACAACTAAAAATATTAAAAGTAACGTAACAAACCCGTCAGCCCATAGATGAACATAAGCTGATCCATATGAGCATTAGCTATTTTAAATCTAGATAGATGAACAGTCCGTTTTGATCAAGTTGTGGTATGGTTTTGTTTCTATCTTCTTCCTCCACGGGTTCATGCCTCGATCGTCCTTCTTCCTGTCTCCACATTTGCAGCAGCAGCAGCAGCATGCCTCTGCAAGCAACAGGCAGCCATGGCAATGATGTTTACCCTCCGTTCTCTATCTTATTTCACTCATAACGTCGGTTCACCAACTTTGGTGATTTGGATCTCGCTCTATGGCGCTCCAGTTTAGATTGCTAAAGTACCGCGAATTGGTACGCGGATCATAGGAGATATCAGCGAATTTGGTAATTATACTATATACTAAAAAAAAAAAAATAGCACCAAATGCTGCAAATCTTTTCATTATTTGGAATGTCTATCCTTTATTTTTAATTTTAATTATTTCCTCTTGTGTCCGTTTGAATCAAACTTTGTTAGAAATTTTCTTATGATTTTGGACTTCTATTGATTTGTCTTTTTGTCAAAACTGATTGAATAGTAACCTGATATTTCTTGAAATCCATTTATATTGTGATTAATGGGTTTATTGAAAATCACATGTTGGACTTTGAGTTCAAATAGTATGTGTGCTTGAAAAAGTATTAGGCCTAGTTGCTTAATTCCATGATGGGTAGAACAAGACAACTCTTTAGCAAAGGGGCAAATCCTCTCTTCACTCCCTCTCTCTCTCTCTCTCTCTCTCTCTCTCTCTATATATATATATATATATATGTGTGTGTGTGTCTTTTAAAGACAGAAACATGATCTTTCACTCACAAACTACTATTGCCCCATCCAAAAGATAGAAGAGAAGGAGAGGAAGATCCTGATTCCTGTAGTCCACAAAGTGTGCACAATCATTGGGTTAGGCAACACATAATGAAGACTGTATAAGAGGAAAGACGACCAACACAAGTAGGAAGGGTTCTATACGTAGTGAAGAACTTTTAGAAATAATTCATACATATATAAGGAAGCAATTTTTAGTGCTTTATCTGATAATTGGATTGAAGCAATAAATATTGAAATAGTCTCTATGAATCATAATGATGTGTGGGAACTTGTGGAACCTCCTGAAGGTGTTAAGCCTATTGGGTGCAAATGAGTGTTTAAGACGAAGAAAGATTCTAAGGAAAATGTGGAGCATTTTAAAGCAAGATTGGTAGCAAAAGGATTCACTCAAAACTCAAAAGGAAGGAATTGACTACAAAGAGACTTTCTCTCTTGTTTCTTCCAAGGATTCTTTCTAGATTATTATGGCTCTAGTTGCTCATTATGATTTGGAGTTGCACCAGATAGATGTAAAGACAAACTTCTTGAATGGAGATCTTTATGAAGAGGTTTAATGAACCTTTAAAAATTCATATTTTTACAGTTCAAAATCTTAAGTTTTCATCATCTTTTAATATTTTTGATTTAGTTTTATTCTTAAGTTTTATTATGTTTTTCTTATTTTAATTGTGTTCTTATTACGTATTTTTATGTATTTTTTGTAGGTAATTGCATATGAAAAAGATTGGGCATTTGAGGAGCAGAAAAAATAAGAAAATTCATTCAGAAGCCCAGCGCTTAAGCACTGGGCCATCACCACCTGAGCGCGCAAACCCGCGCTGGAGAATCCACTTAAGCGAGTCAGCGCTTGAGCGCTGTAGACTTAGCGCTTGAGTGTTGAACGCGTAAACTGCAACGGTATAAATTTCTTTTAAATAAATTTTTTTTGCCAAATACAACACGCTTTTGACACACTCTTACACACTTGGACAGAACGCAGTAGCCATCAAGAGGCACAAATCCTAATGTGGTGTGGGCACAATTAGACTTAAAAATTAGGAATTTTCTTCAACCTTTCCACCTTTCTACAATAGAGTTTATCATATTCTTTCCTTTGTGTTCTTCTTTTTTCATGTGTAACTAATTTCCCTTTGTTAGGGGGAATGATAGATCTTGTTCTTAGATGATGTAACTTCTTTTATGGGTTTAATTTATATTTCTATTTCATGATTTACGTATTTATCTCTATTCTTAATGCTTTTCTAAACCTGATCAATTTGAGAATGATCTTTTAGGTTTATATATGATTTGAAAAAATTTGCATGAACCTAGAACACGTGATAAACATCATAATTTCTACAATCGCTGGGAATAGACGTTGTTAGTTATGTGGTCTTTCTTTTAATTCCCTCATTCTTGATAATGCCTTTCTATTTAGGGTTAGACTAAGAGATTAGTTAATTCCAAACAACTTAAGAGGATTAATATACTAAGGTATTGGGTATTAATATATTTTGAAAATTGATCATAAATCATTGAAATAGAATATAGTTAAACTAATTTTTGAATGTGCATCTAAAGAGTTCAAGTGAAGTCAGAACCCTAACTCTTCAACATCATTGTTTTTCATCCCTTTGATTTATTGTTTGCTGATTTTTTGTTTCTTTTTAATTGAATTTGCAACAACCCTCTTTTCGATAGCTTAAATAGTATTGATTTAACGAACTTAGTAATTGATAACATAATCCTCGTGGGAACAATACTTTACTCACTCTTTATTACTTTTGTCGATTTGGTACACTTGTCAATATCCACATCAAGTTTTTGGCGTCGTTGCTGGGGATTGTTGTTATTAATATTAAATAGTAGTTGGAAAGACACTAATTTGAGCATTTATTTTTCTTTGTTTAATTTTATTTTTAATTGTTTATTTTAATTTTTTAATTTTATTTTTCTTCATTTAATTTTCTTTTTAATTTGTTTCTTTTTATTTTTTTTTTTGTTTGTTTTTATTAGTCATTTATTTTTATTTTTCTTTTCTTTTCTTTACTTCACTCTAGTTTACTTGTTTATGTGTTTATGCAAGATTCTTTAAAGTCAGAAGAATTATTTTTTGATCCAAAGATAGAGAGAACAACTAAAGCAAACAGGAAAGCAGTTAGAAAAAAGAAAAAAACTTGAAGAAGTAGAGGAAAAGATGACAGAAATTGTTGTAACTGCAGAGCGAAGACGTACATTGGCTGACTATGCTACCCCATCTGCTGAGAATATTTCTACTAGTATTGTGCGCCCTGCTATTCAGGCCAATAATTTTGAGATTAAACCAGCACTTCTACAGCTGGTGCAGCATAATCAATTTGGGAGAAATCAGGCAGAAGATCCAAACTTGCACATTACAAATTTCTTGCACCTCTACGATACTATTAAGTATAATGGCGTTACTGATGATGGCATTAGATTACGAATGTTCCCATTTTCTCTCAGAGACAAAGCATAGAGCTGGATACAAGCCCAGCCACAAGGGAGCATTTCTACTTGGGAGGATCTGGTTGGCAAATTTCTCACTCGGTATTTTCCTCTATCACTGTTTGTGAAGATGAGGGGTGAAATTGCTTATTTCACTCAAAGTCAAGGGGAGTCATTATATGAGTATTGGGAGAGATTCAAGAACCTATTAAGGAGATGTCCTCACCATGCATTTAAGGTTTGACAGCAGGTGCAAATTTTCTATAATGGTTTAAATCATTCTACCAAAGTTATGGTGGATGCATCTGCAGGTGGGTCTTTAAATACCAAAACTCCTGAAGAGACTCAATAATTATTTGAGATAATGGCCACTAATGAATATCAGTTGCCTAGTGGAAGAGCTACAGTCAAACAGAGAATTTTGGAGTTTGGTGTTGTTGATACTATACTTGCACAGAATCAGACTATGATGCAATACATTGTCAACCTTACTAAGCAAGTTGGTAATTTACAGGTAAATGCAGTTAATCATCAATTTCTGACTTGCAATTTTTGTGGAGGCAGCCATGTCAATGATCAATGTGAGGCAGGGAATTCAGGTGTCAATATTTCAAAGCAGGTGAACTATATGGGTAATCCTTCAAGGCCACAAGGTAATTTTTATTCTAGTACTTACAATCCAGGCTGGAGGAATCATCCCAATTTCTCTTGGAGCAATTAAACAATACCATTGAATCCTTAACCAGAGAAGAAATATCTTCTTGAGATTGTACTTGAAAAACTCTCTATACAGACATTTGCTTTTGTGCAACAGACTTCTACTTTTATAGGGAAAACAAAGGCAAATTTTCAGAATCAAGGAGTTGTTATTAAAAATTTAGAAAATCAAGTGGGGCAATAGTGAAACAGCTTCAAGAGAGACCTCCAGGTACCTTACCGAGTGATACTGAAGTCAATCCAAAGGAGTAATGTCATGTAATTACACTGAGAAGCGGCAAGACTTTGGAAGGACAAGTTAAAGAAGCTGAAAAAATTGATGTTCCTGTTGTAGATGTCTCACCTCAAGAGTATTGTAATGAAGAAGCTAAAGAGGAGCAACCAAAGTGGCAGAGGAAGAAGAAAGAACATGAGTAGAAAATAGTTGATCCTTCATTGTATGTTAGACTCTCGTTTCCTCAAAGGTTAAAGAAGGAGAACCAAGAGAGGCAATTTTCAAAGTTCTTAGATGTCTTCAAGAAGCTGCAGATTAACATTCCTTTTGCTGAGGCACTTGAGCAGATGCCCTCTTATGTAAGGTTCATGAAAGATTTGCTCTTCAAGAAGAGGAAACTCAAGGAATATGAGACTGTGACACTTACTGAGGAATGCAGTACTATAATTCAGAGAAAACTACCATTAAAATTGAAAGATCCAGATAGTTTAACCATTCTATGCACTATTTGTGAGTTGACTATTGAGAAAGCTCTATGTGATTTAAGAGCTAGCATCAATTTAATGTCATTGTCAATTCTCTACAAGTTTGGGATTGATAAAATGAAGCCAACTACAATGTCTCTTCAACTAGCTGATCGGTCAATTAAACATCCATATGGTATAGTGGAAGATTTGCTAGTGAAGGTTGACAAATTTATTTTCCCAGCTAATTTTGTGATTTTGGATATGGATGAGGATGCTGATATTCCTCTAATTCTTGGAAGACCGTTCTTGGCTACTTCAGGAGCGTTGATTGATGTACCTTGAGGAGAGCTTATTCTGAGGGTGGATGGTGATCAGGTGACTATTAATGTTTTTGATAAATCTACACTGACATCAGATCTTTATACCCTTGTCAAATGCATTCAAGATAAGCCTCTATAAAGATCCCTTCATCATTAATCAATTGTGATCTTCCCATTTCCAAGATTGTGGATAAAAAGGAGAAAGATCATCCTCTTGCTAAAATTGCTGCAATTGAAAAAGATCCTCCAACTTCCACTTATTTATTACAAATTGATTCCAAGGCTAGTGACAGAGTATGGAGGCAAAGATCTGACAAAAGAAAGATGTCATCTTACTTTTCTTGCTTCAAGCCATCATGATTAATTGAGAAAAGGCAACGTCGAGCTAATGACGTTAAACAAACGCTTTTTGGGAGGCAACCCAAATTTTCTCTCTTTTTCTCTTTTATTTTTAATTTTGTTTTTATTTTGTTATTTATTATTTTCTTGACTAACATTTTTCTATTTTTGTAGTTAGCTAGTGTTGAGTTGGCTTAAGTGTCTCCCTGAGTTTGAAGTCTTTATAGGAGGATGTATATAGTTGTCAGCCGCCAAAAAGAATTTTTCTTTTCCTTTCTTGCATTTATTTCATTTAGTTATTTGTTTTTATTGATTTTGATTTTGTTATCATCACCCATTTTGTGTTTTGAGTCTTTGTGTTGAAATTGTGCATGCCGGTGTGTTAAATTGAATATCCAATGATTGTTTAAATTGTGGATTGGTCTGATTTCTTGGGATAGCACATGAGAATTTATGCGTTACATTTATCTCTATTGTTTCAATTGTGTATGGATGTATTTTCCATCTTTATATTTGATAGACCTTGAAATTTAATTGCATGTCAAGCTTAGAGAAAGTTTATGGAATTGCATATGTGCGGATGATTTTCATCTAGAAGTTGTTTGATTCTCTCTTGAGGTGAAATCTTAGGTAGTGCATGATTAAGGAAATGATAAGGGTCTTCTTTGGATCGTTTGAGTCTTTCAAGCCAACTTGTAGACATAGTATATTCTTAGGTCCCTTTTGCAGCCTTGTTTTTGTTTGGCCTTTATTTCTTTTCTTTACCTACATTTTCTTTTCCCATACCCACATAAAAAAAATTTCTCTCTTACATAACCTTTGTTGAATTTATATCCTGTATTATTTTATTATTCAAGTTTTTATTATTTTTATGCATGAAGTTTAGCGGAGCTACAAAAATTCAAAGAAAAAAATTGAAAAAAAGAAAAAAAAAAGAGAAGAGAAAGTTCACCCAAAGTTTTGTAAAGAAATAAGTTTGGGGGTGGAGATTATTTGAAAAGAAAAGAAAGAAAAGAAAAATAATGAATGAATGTTGTGTTGTTTTTTATGCTCCGTTTTGCACTTGTCCTACATTCTGTGGCTTGAATTGTGAAATTTACATGATTTTGTATCTTAACTTTTGTTTTCATTTTTCTACCACTTCTTTATTAACCCATACCATTGGCCTTACATTACAAGTTTTGTAAAGTCCATTTTGATCCTTGGTTGTGTGTTATTTACATTAGTGGAGAGAAAGATGAAAAACAATCCTATAGATGTGGGTTTGATGTGCACTTGCAATTTTATGAACCTATCTGAGTTTGTACTTTATGAGGAGAGTGGGTCTTTCATTCATGTTTTTGAAAAGTCATTTGTGCATAAGAGTTGCATGTGAGAGATGATGTGATAATTGAATTGTTCATGTGTGACACTTTGAAATTAGATTGTGAAGTAGTTTTTGAGGATGTGAATGATTTTTGATACCCGGTATTGCCATGTTTGAGTCTATTTTGAGTTTCAGATTATTTTCTTTTGTTTTATTTTTATTTTACTTGAGGATAAGCAAAAACTTAAGTTTGGGGGAGTGATGAACCTTTAAAAAATCATATTTTTACGGTTCAAAATCTTGGATTTTCATCATCTTTTAATCTTTTTGATTTAGTTTTATTCTTAAGTTTTATTATGTCTTTATTATTTTAATTGTGTTCCTATTACGTGTTTTTATGTATTTTTTGTAGGTAATTGTATATGGAAAAGACTGTGCATTTAAGGAGCAGAAAAAAAAAGAAAATTCATTCAGAAGCCCAGCACTTAAGCCCTGGGCCATCACCGCCTGAGCGCGCAAACGCGCGCTGGAGAGTCCACTTAAGTGAGTCAGCGCCTGAGCGCTGTAAACTTAGCACTTGAGCGCTGAACGCGTAAACTGCAGCGTGAATTTCTTTTAGATAAGAAAGTTTTTCCAAATACAACACACTTTTGACTCACTCTTACTTACTTAGACAGAACGCAGTAGCCGTCAAGAGGCACAAACCCTAATGTGGTGTGGGTGCAATTAGGCTTGAAGATTAGAGATTTTCTTCAATCTTTCCACCTTTCTACAATGGAGTTTGTCATATTCTTCCCTTTGTGCTCTTCTTTTTTCATGTGTAACTAATTTCCCTTTGTTAGAGAACATGATGGATCTTATTCTTGGATGATATAACTTCTTTTATGGGTTTAATTTATGTTTCTATTTCATGATTTACGTGTTTATCTCTATTCTTAATGCTTTTCTAAACCTGATCAATTTGGGAATGATCTTTTAGGTTTATGTATGATTTGAGAAAATTTGCATGAACTTAGAACACGTGATAAACACCATAATTTCTGCAATCGCTAGGAATAGACGTTGTGAGTTATGTGGTCTTTCTTTTAATTCCTTCGTTCTTGATAATGTCTTTCTATTTGGGGTTATATTAAGAGATTAGTTAATTCTAAACAGCTTAAGTGGATTAATATATCAAGAGATTAGGTATTAATAAATTTTGGGAATTGATCATAAATAATTGAAATAGAACATAGTTAAACTAATTTTTGAATGTGCATCTAAAGAGATCAAGTGAAGTCTGAATCCTAACTCTTCAATATCATTATTTTTCATCCCTTTGATTTATTGTTTACTGATTTTATATTTCTTTTTAATTGAATTTGCAATAACCCTCTTTTCGATAGCTTGAATAGTGTTGATTTAACGAACTTAGTAATTGATAACATAATCCTCGTGGGAATGATACTTTACTCACTCTTTATTACTTTTGTCGATTTGGTGCACTTGTCAATATCCACATCAAGGTCTACATGCTGCAACCAAGGGGTTTTATAGAAAATGGAAAGGAGCATATAGTATGCAAATTGAAGAAGTCTATTTATGCTTTGAAGCAAGCTTCTAGACAATGGTATATTAAATTTGATGAAGTTGTTTCTTCTATGGGCTTTGTGGAGAATAAGGTAGATCAATGCATATATCTTAAGGTGCGTGGGAGTAAATTCATTTTTCTTATTCTCTATGTGGATGATATTTTACTTGCCAGCAATAGTTATGATCTACTTGTTGAGACCAAAGATATATTATTAACTACTTTTGATATGAAAAATCTTGGATAAGCTTCTTATGTTTTGGGCATTGAAATTCATAGAGACAGGAGTCATAGACTTTTGGGTTTATCTCAAAGAGCCTATATTGATCGTGTTCTTAAAAGATATAATATGGAAACTTGTAGGTCCAGTAATGTTCCAGTTACCAAAGAAGACAAGTTGAGTAAGAAGCAGTGCCCTAAGAATGATATTGAGAGGAGTTTCATGACAGATGTGCCTTATGCTAGTGCGGTTGGTAGCCTTATATATGCTCAGGTGTGCACTAGACTTGATCTGTCATTCGCTGTTAGTGCATTGGGCAGATATCTATCTAATCCAGGACATGCTCATTGGGTAGTTGTTAAGAAATTTATAAGTTACCTACAGAAGACAAAGAGATTACATGCTTGTTTACAGGAATGTAGATGATTTAAATGTCATTAGCTACTCTGATTCAGACTTTGACGGATGTATAGATGATGATAGATATACATTTTCATGTTAGCCGGAGGAGTTATATCTTGGAAAAGAGTAAAGCAAACTCTAACAGCTTCTTCCACAATGCAAGCCGAGTTTGTTGCATTGTATGGTGCAGTTTCACATGTTATGTGGTTAAGGAACTTTGTTTCTACTCTTGGTGTTGTTGACTATATTTCTAAACCATTGAAAATTTATTATGATAGTCAAGCTTCTGTTTTGTTCACCAAGAATAATAGAACCACTTCTTCCTTTAAACATATAAGGATCAAATTCTTAGTGGTGAGAGAAATGTTTGATAATGAAAATATTCTTGTTGAGTATATTCTTACTGATGAGATGTTTGTTGACCCCCTAACTAAAGTACTTAGACCTATAGTGTTTATGAGACATGTTGAGAACATGGGTATTTTAAGATCATTTGATGGAATTGATTAGTGGGAGTTGTCATTTATTGTATACTTGTTACATTGAACTTATGTAATGCTCATTTAATAAATTTATGTGCATGATTATTTTTATATCATTGTTATAATAATTATTGTACAGTTTTATTGCTGTGTTGTCTCAAGATGTTTAGTTTTCATGAAGAAAATGATGTTTAATGATAAACATATTTATAATCTCCTTGGGGAGATTGGTTGTGTTTTCTTGGGAAAACACAATGTAGGATCTATACACATTAGCTTAAAGGGCAAATGATCACAAACTAAGTTATGATGTGTATCTACACTAGCACACTTGTATTATGATCATGACAATAAGATTATTGGTTACGTATTCATTGGTGAATTAGACTCTTTTAGTTTATCTATCACTTATGGCTCCTAATTGATTGTTTTATTGAACTCTTTGATCATGTTTGATGTGAGTATAATCAAGTTATTTTAGTGACAATAATTGTTCAACCAAAATTTCTTTTCTTTTCTTTTCAAAAAGAATTTGTAAAAATACGTATATATTTATTTTTTTAAAATTCTTTTGAGTTAAATTAAACTGAATCAATGTTGACTAAGTGGGAGAATGTTAAAAATTTTCCTATGATTTTAGATTTTCATTGATTTTACTGTTTTTCAAAACTGATTAAATGATAACCTGATGTTTCCCCATTTATATTGTGATCAATGAGTTTATTAGAAATCACATGTTAGACTTTGAATTCAAATAATATGTGTGCTTAAAAAGGTATGAGGTTCAGTTGCTTGATTCCATGATGGGTGAAACAAGATAACTCTTCAGCGAAGGGGCAGGTCCCCTCTTCACTCCCTCTATATATATGTGTGTGTCTTTTAAAGACAAATACATGATCTTTCACTCACAAACTACTATTGTCCCATTCAAAAGAGAGAGGAGAATGAGAGGAAGATCCTGAATCCTGTAGTCTACAAAGTGTGTACAATAATTGGTCTTTTCTTGATCATAAATTTAACAAGAACAAGATATCTACAAGAGGTATGCATTTGATTATTAATATGGTATTTTAAATTCATGATCTATGAATTAGAGACATTCTTAGTAATGTTATCTAATGTCTACAAATTTTACTATTCCAAATTTTCAATTATGCTTCGGACCATAAATTTCGACATGGTTGAAATGCACACCAGGAATGGTGATAATAAAAACCGAATCACACAGACAATTTGGGACATAAACTACCTTAAAACCCAAAAACAAATGATTGTACAAGTATTGGCAATTTGTTAAAAAATTACAAAACATATTGAACTGTAAAACTGAAAAAGCTAGTTATTAAAGCAAGAGAATATATGCTAACGATATTGCAGAAAAATAATTTAATCTTTTCCTAATGTAATGTAAATAAATGTTTCAAAGTTTCATTGCAGGATTTCTTGTTCAGCGCTTACCAAACTCTGCATCTATATAAAAAAAAATTATTGTGGTCAGGTGGTGTCCAAGCCAGTTTACATGTACTTTGAGTAATTTATTTTTTCAGTCTGGTTAAATATAGATCATCCACGTTGAAACTTGGGGACTCACAAGAAATTATTGTAGCTAGGATTTGAACATGTGATTATGCGTCTATTCACACATCACATGTTCCTCTACCACTATATTTAATTTTTTTTGGATACATTACGATTTACAACATCATTATAACAATTGAGTTTAAAAGGTAATGGATAAAATAAAATAATCTTAAAAATTTTCTAACGACTGGGTGGACACTAGATAAAATAATATTTCTAACTCCTTGATGATTCACATAATGGATAGAGTGATTTTCTTAATTCTTAAGTCTGGTTTCATCTTGAACTAATATATTGTGCAATTCATGCACATTCAATTTATGTCTTTCATGATATTATAGTTCATTTGGAATAGACCATACTCAAGCGGTAATGAGTTCAGAATAAAACTGCACAAGGAAATTCTCATCCACTTCCATTCCTAATGACTTAAGTCTTACTGTAATGTTTGTCATTTCAATGATGTGTTCATACATAGTACGAGAACCATCAAATTTTATGGTGGTTAAAGTACTCATTAATATCCCAGCAAGAGACTTGTCAGCAGTTTGTGTGTAATACTCTTCCTTAAAACTCATGAATTCTATAGCACTTTCAATTTTGGGAAGAGTCGACTTGATGTTGTTTGCAATGCTTATTCGCATAAACATCAGGCTCAGTCTATTTGACCTTTCCCAAGCCTTATAATGTGTTTTCTCTTCATTGCTATTAGCAGTAGTAATAGCAGTAAGCTTCTAAACTTGGAGTTCCAAATCAAGATCCATTACACTCAGGTGAAATTGGATTGGTTCACTTTAATAAGAGAAGTTCAAAAAGACTTGAACAAACGAAACAAACAAATTTAAAGAAATGGGGACAAATATTGTAATGATTACATGTTTAACATTAATACTTTAAGTCATAAATTAACATATTATATAGATTCAGACAACAAATTACTTAAGTATTTAATGTATATCAATGTTTTTCATTGGGTGATATGTTAACATACAACAACAAACAAAATGATGTTAACAAAATTTAACATTATTTGGTAATGATATATGCATTAACTAGAAATGTTTATTATCTTTGGATATATAAATAAAATTAATAGTGCACTTACACTACTAATAATTATGTACATTTATTATAAGAGAAGTTAATCAACTTTTGGGCGATCCATAAATTCCTTATAATAATGAACCTCAATTTACTCATATATAAATAGTCATCATGTCATTCACAATATCTATTCTTTAGGTAATTAAAATTTTTATTTATACAATTTAAAATTAAATCAACTTAAAGATTTGACCATTTTAATGATTAATAAATCTCACATAATATTATCCCAAATTAATAACATTATGAAAAAAAATTAAATATTGTATATTATTTAAAACAATGAATCTTGAAGAAAAATGATGTTCATACATCATTTTCTTTTATATACTAATTTTTATATTATTTTTGAATAATTATGATTAAGTGAGAAAAAGTAATAAAAAAAGATGTAATTAATGATATAAAAATAATATAAAAAATGATATAAAAAATTAGAATTAAATATTGAAATCGTGGATTTGCAAACAATCATATAATATACAATTATATTATATTGAAACAATCAATGGAGACACGTGATTCTCCATACTTTTGCTTTCCAATAATATAATATGAAAACGAATCAAATAATCTCGTTGATTTATTGCAAACAATCAAGTTTCTCAAGTTTCGATCAAGTTGCCATAAGACCAAGTTTCGTGACGTGACAGAGACGTGATGAAAACAATCATATTCTTTAATATGTGATTGTTTCGATCGAAATTAATAATCAAATACAAAACAACCAATGCAGCGGAATAATATAAAAAAATTATTAATTTTCATAATTACGATTCATATAAATTAAGAAAAATATTTATTATCAATGAATTATTATAAATTTTATAACTTTGCTTTCATACCACATGTTAATTTATAATTGTTTTAAGAATCTTAATATAGAAATTTTCATTAAATATAAGGATCTTAGAATTCGTGATTCTCACAAATAAAAATATATGAAGACACTAATATTTATTCATGAATAAAGAACTAATTGTATTTTAAAAGTGTTAAAGAGATTCCAAAAATTTACTTTCTATTCATTTTCCGTTTTTTAGGAGTGCAAGTAAGTGGTTTAATTTGATTTTTGATGGAAAATAAATCTGAACCAATCAAAATCAAATTAGTTTGGTTTGGTTCTATTTTTGTATTTTTTGATAGTCAAATTCGAACCAAACTGAACCGAACATTTACAAATTGATTTGGTTCGAGTGATCGGGTTGACCATTTTTTTAACACAAAAATCAATTAAATAATTAGCTTTCCATAGCAAAAAAAATACATAATAAACTTATGAAAAAATTTCTAAAAATAGAATCAAACTTATTAATTTGAACACTAATAATTATTTCATGTTTCGAAATGTGTATTAAAAGATTCATAAAGAGGAAATAAATAAACATATTGATATTTGTATTAAGAAATTATATTTGAATAAGTTAAAAAATTCTTCAAGAGATATTTAACTTAGCAAATTGGATACTACTACTTTTTAATTAAAGAGGAAGTTGTGAGGCTACTAATCTGAAGGTATATATGTAACCAATTGAACCCCTAAGGACATAAGTGGAGCTAATGGAAACTTGATTAGTTGAACTTTAAATCAGTAACCTAGCGAATCCAAAGTCTCCAACCATCGCAGTTATATCTTCATCTAAGAGAATGTTGTTGAGTTTCAAATCACAATGTACAATAGAAAATTCACTATTGTGCAAGTAATCCAATGCACAAGCAGCATCAATATCTATATTCAGTCTCTCCATAATAAGGTTCAACCCATTTTCGTTTGCATGCTTTCTCTTCCGCTTAATCCAATCTTCCAAGCTCCCATTACTTAAGTACTTATAAACCAGAGTCAGAAATTCATTATTTTTAAAGTCAATACTAGAGTATTTAAAGTCAATTCATTGTTTCCAAGCTTCCAAGTTCAGATGATGTTGTTGCTGTTACCTTCACTTTTTTTATTCTTTATGTATAGTAGCAAGCAAATTGTCAGACATAGTATTAGTGTTAACATTGTTGCTATGATGATATAATGTCTAACATACCTTCTTCCATGGCCATGCAAAATGCAAGTAAAGTTTTTTTATTACCTTCTAAATGGACAGTAGAGAGATTTTGGATGGAAAACTCCACCACTAGAAATGGTTCCTTTTAAATCATTATAAGAGATGTTCAAAAATTGAAGGACATGTAGATTTTGAAGCTCAATAGGAATGGATCCAGAGAGTTGGTTAGAGAAAAGATCCAAAGTTTCCAAGCTTCTCACCTCTCCAAGAGTTTTTGGAATAGCACCTGATAGCATATTCTTGGCCAAAAACAAATTTTTCAAGCTTAGACAATTGCTGAATGAGCTGGGGATGTCACCAAACAATTGTTAATTTTTCAATTTTTCAATATATACTATGCCTAATATTAACTAGAGTTAATTTTATAATCTAACCAATTTATTTAAGAAACTGATGATGAAATATATAAGTTAGAAAATTAGTAATTATGCAGACCATGAGTAATTATTATTAATAGAGTTAAAACACTAGTGTCTCTTTCTGCGTTGGACAAATGACACGGTCCGAGCTGTGGTGGAGCAGATCTGGCCTGAGTTGTGGTGGAGCAGAACCAACGGTGAGATGCGGTGCCGGTGAGCAGAATTGAACATTTTGATATAGGAGTTTTCTGACCTTCTGCGTTGGACGAAGACAATGTTTTAGGGATTGGGAACTGAGAAAATATTACAAAATGTTAAAATAACAAGTAGTATCGGTTGTAACATAAATTAAAATAATAATAATAATAAAATATATAAATATATGGTTTGATTTGATTCGATTTTGAAATTTCAAATCCGAGAACCGAACCAATTAAGCTTTAATTAATTTAGATTTTACCCGAACCAATCAATATATCCAAACCAAACCGAACCAATTTAATTAGTTTAGTTTGAATTGATCGGGTTGGTCGGGTTGTCCGAACAATTTACACCCCTACTTTCTTTACTCTTTTATTCTACTTTAATGATAGTGAGAGAAAAAGAAACCCTTTACGACTAGGAATAAGACGTTAAATTTTATGTAAAAATTGTTTTTTAAATACTGTTAACTTTTATCAAGTTAGTAGTTTTTAAAATTGCAAAACTATCTTTTCTTTTTTACCCAATAAGAGTTTAGCTCATTAACTTAATTTAATTACTTATTAAACTAATAAGATAAGTCACATGCCCATCACATGAGACGTTTAATTTAACATTGCCAAATTATTTTACCCAATAGAGCAGCATTGGCCATACGAGCTTGTCTAATGCCGAGCCCTCCCCAACGCTTAGGCCTAGTAACCAGATCCCACTTAACCAAGTGAATACCACTGTTATGATCTTTGTTTTGCCAAAAAAAATTTCTCACCACAGCATCAATGTTGTTGCACATCCCTTGACGAACCCATAAGTTTTGCATTCTATAGAGGGGGACAGAATTAAGGACTGAGTTAGCTAACACAACTCTTCTTAGGTTTGTTTAACTGCTTACTCTTCCAACCTGTTGGACGTCTCTGCATTTTTTCCACAATAAATTCAAAATCTCTTTTCTCTGCTGGACGTTTTGCATTTTCTCCATGCATAAGACAAAAAGATATGTAGACAAATGAACCCCTAGGCGGAGACCCCTCGGCTCTACTATTGATTGATTATCTTTAAATAGTTTTTTTTTTATATTATCTAATCAAACCAAAAAATATATTTTTATCACTTACTTCTTAAAGTACACATTTGTATGAATCAATGACAAATTTGAAAACTGTGTTGAGTCAAAAATTAATATAGACTCCTAAATGTTCAACTACTGTGTCTATTTTGATATGAGGTGATGAGAGACAATGAAAAATAATAAAAATATGAATATCTCCTTATTTAAGAGTTTAAGAATTTATGTAGAAATAAGAGATTGTCTCTATTTTGATAAAGGAAAATGCTTTTTCCTACTGTATGTGCTTTGGTGGCATAAAGATCAACGCCGCCTACGTGTTGGTGAGAAGAGCAATGAGGTAGCGCCAGCGTGTTGGGATACGTTTGGGTTTTTTTTTATTTGTCATTCCTGAGAAAAAATAATAACCCCCTGCTGCGTCATTCGTGTCGATTTCTACAAAAATGTTTGGTAGGAAATAGCAGCTCTCTTTGATAAAATGTAATGAGATAATGAAAGAGAAAAATGATAAGAAATGAATATTCTCCCTATTTAATAGTTTAAGAATTTATGTAAAAATAAGAGTAAAAGATATAAAAATGGGAACATAATATAAGGAAATTATATCTCTTTAATACAAGTATAAGATTATAACAAATTTTGTTGGGTTTACACAAATTTAGAGCACACATTATTATGAATTAAAAATTATGTTAGACATCTAAAATACTTAACTACTATGCCTATTTTGATAAGAGATGATGGGAGAATGAATGAAAAATAATATAAAAAGCGTATTTTTCGTATTTAAGAGTTTAAGATATAAGAATGAGAAGAGATTGTGAAGAAAACTATATCTCTTTAATGCGAGTATGAAATTATAACAAATTTTATTTGGTTTGATACTTTTTAATTGAACATAAACACAAATTTAGAGCACATATTATTACTTAATTATTTTGTGAAAGTATGTAAATATAATTTATTTTGTTATTTTTACATGTTTAAGGTTTTCATTATTTCAATATATATTGATTCTATTAATAAGATAAAAGAAAAGAATATTATATGCAAGAAAAAAATTTATAAATTAAAATGTTAAAGTAAATTTTAGTATTATATTTGTTGATATATATATATATATATATATATATATATATATATTACAACCCATGTGTGTGTATGCAAAAGAAAAGAGTTTAAAAGGGAAAAAAAGATTAAGGAAATTTTAGTGCTCTATTTATTGATATGTATAATAATTTAAATAAGATTAATCAATTTAATATTATTGTTCGTAAACTAGAATAATAGATATTGTAAGAATAGATCATTACATATCTTACAAATTATAATAAATTAATCAAGGCAGATAAATAATAGAATAATAATTGTATAATTATTAAGGTAATATAGTTATTAATTATTAATCAATTTTAAGGTAATTTAATGATCCGATTAGTTATTAATTATAATAAATTAAAAGAAAATTTTAATTACTAATTATTATCTATTTTACTTTACTACTATTATTATTATTATTATTATTATTATTATTATTATTATTATTATTATTACTATTATTATTATAAGTAAAACTGCCTTTAGATTCATAAGTAATTAATGATCCAATTAATTATTAATTATAATAAAATTAAAAGAAAATTTTAATTAGAAATTATTATATATTACTATATTACTATTATTATTATTATTATTATTATTATTATTATTATTATCCTATAAGTAAAATTACCTTGATATTTATAAAGTAATTATTAATTTTATTAATTATCATTATCAATTGTAATAAAAAGTAAAATTATTTTTTATTAAATTTTAATTACTATACAAGTAAAATTACCTTGAGATTTATAAAGTTTAATTATCAATTATATTAAAAATTAAAATAAAATTAATTAGTAAATCAGAGTATAAACTCTTGAGAATGACATAATCTCTTACTCTACTCTCTATCTAAAAGTGAAACATGTTATTCTTGACATTTTTTCTTTTAAATCTCAAATTTAAATTAATATTTTAATTAATTATGCATATATCTTTTATAATTTTAAATAATTTTATCTTTTAATCTATATTATTTTAGATTCTACCTGAATAAATTAATTATATATATCTTATTTATAATTTTAAATATTTTTCTCTTTTAATTTATATTTCTTTAAATACTATATGAATTTTAAAAAATTCATGTAATGCACAAGATACTTACTAGGGCAAATTTTATTTCAGGCAGAAATAACAAGAAATTAAAGTCCTAAGATAAAAGGTTATAATGCAAAAAATTAGTAAATTCCTTGCTAGGAAAAAATGAATTTTTTTTTTGTTCATATCATTATTGCTGATTATAATTTTTCTCCAATAATGGTGCTTCTACAATCTATATATAAATTGGCTTCCTTTCTCCACTTTTCACTTCACAAGTACATTTTAGCTTCTCTTATCTAATTAGATTTGATCATGTATAATAGTATTAGTGGTTTTTTTACCTCAAAGATGAAATGCCTATTTGCTATCCTTTTATTGTTTGTAGTTGCTTCACCTGGCTTGTGTGCCAGAATAACGCCTCATGTAGATCCTAGCTTCAATGTTGTTGACTATGGTGCCACAGGGAATGGCCAAATTGATGATTCACAAGTATGTTTGCCAGTTTCATCTTTTTTCATATAATTATGTTTTTACAGATATATTTTTTGTGAGACAAAAGTTTCTCTCATCTAATACCATTTAAAATTATTTGGCAAACTTGTAAAGGCTTTTGTGAAAGCATGGCAAGACGCGTGTAATGCAACTAAGGGCAACCCAACGCTTCTCATACCCATAGGAAAAACATTCATGTTGCAGCCTGTGTCATTCGAGGGTCCTTGCAAGCCTGCAACCATTAACATTAAGGTAAATCATAAATGAATTACTCATTGCCCTAGTAGCAAGGAAGCATGTGTGACTGTGTTATATATGCATGTCTTTAATTCAGCTAATGCTTTTTCACCAAAACAATTAAAATAAAAAAACTCAGCTAATGCTTTAGGATATTAAAGTCATTAGTCAATCATATGATTTTTTCTCATTTGACCTACTATTAATTACTCAATGTATTGTTTGGCTTGGCAGCTTCAGGGAACTATCATTGCCCCAAACAGCGTTGAGGCTTGGAAACGGCCAAATAATTTTAATAACGCATGGATCCAGTTCTCAGGCATAAGTGGCCTTGTTATCAATGGAGGAGGTAAAATTGATGGCCAAGGTGCTGCATGGTGGAATTTATTAAAATCTGACAATGAGAGGCCAAGTGTAAGTTGAAAAACATGATAGACTACTCACGCAATCTTCTTTCCTATGAAATTTAAAATGAATGACAAACACAAATACTTGGCCACTAAATATTTCACTTTAGATTCAAATCTCATTAGAATTAATAATATATTTGTTTGATAACATGTGCAGGCCCTGCATTTCCATAAATGTGAAAATCTAACGCTTAGCAGTTTGACTCACCTCAATAGCCCGAGAAATCATATAGGCATAAATGTATGCAATGGCGTACACGTATCCAGTCTACGTATTATTGCACCAGCTAATAGCCCAAACACCGATGGGATTGATATCTCGGGATCTTCCAACATAACGGTTCAGGATTCTAAAATGGAAACTGGTAACTCATAAGAGTCCCATATATATAGAGTCTTCAATTCAAGAATTCCTAATTCCTATCCTACCCCCATCATTATTTATTATATACAATGTTGATATTAAAGTTAAAAAAGAATTAATGGGAAGGATCATAACAATACAAAATTAACCATTCAAAATGGCTAATTAATCATTTCGAATGGTCATTGTTGATAGAAAATGATTATTGGTCCTTCACTTTTACTGTTGTATTGATAACGGGTCCTTCCTATTAATGGAGATTTGCATCTTTTACTTAATTATAATTTATTATAGGTGATGACTGCATTGCCATTAATGGTGGTTCCTCCTTCATCAACATAACTAGTGTTTATTGTGGACCTGGCCACGGCATCAGGTCAGTTCAAGTAAATTTCCTTTGTTTCCACGTTGTTATTAAGTTGTTTGATCAATATTGAAACTCTAACTCTCTCTGCGGGTGTGTTGGTGAATCCTAGTATTGGGAGCCTCGGAAAAAATGGAGCTGTTGATACAGTAGAACAAGTACATGTGAAAAGTTGCACCTTCAATAGAACTTCAAATGGAGCCAGAATCAAGACATGGATGGTAAGATTCGGTTATAGTTGATTGGATGAGCTACTGTCACTACTGAAGCAAGTGATTAAATCATATTAATGTTTTATGTTATTTTAAATCAGGGTGGAGCTGGGTATGCCAGGAAGATCATATTTGAGGATATTATACTTGTCGAAGCAAAGAACCCTGTGATTATTGATCAGCACTATGACGCTTTTAATAGTGTAGCAGGAGCAGTGAAAGTGAGTGATATTACATACCGCAACGTGAGGGGAACCTCAAGCAGTGGGGATGCAATCCAACTGAATTGTGACCATAACATAGGTTGCACTGACATTGTAATGGAGGGGATTGACATAACCTCCGCTGATGGAGAGAATATATTTGCATCGTGCACAAATGCACATGGGACTAGCTCTTTGTGTATTCCAAACGTCCCGTGTCTTTCTCAAGGGTGACCAAGCTTTTGTTGTACTTTGTGTCTTCTTATGTATCAACAGCTATGAACGCTTGCTTGGGTAAAAAAATAAATAAATAAATAATTAAAGCAATTAATTTGTCTTTTTTTAAAATAATAATAAGAAAAACAAAGAGAAAAAAAAGAGAAGAAAAAATTTTGTTTGTCTCATACACCAAAACCTTTTTTTGCTCGAAGTGCACTTTCCTTTGAACTCAAATCTCTCCTTCCAAACTCGGCCTAATATGTAAACCCATAACTCAAAAAGAAGAAAAAATAATTGAAGGTCCTTCACGCTGAAGGAAAAATGGTTTTTAGTCATTTGATAAAAGGCAGCGGTGCAGCCTGCACAGAAAAAGGGGGGACAGAGCAGGGAGCTACACAGACAGGCATCATCATTTTTTCTTTCATCCTCAACAGTCAACCCTATGTCCAGCCCCTTTATAAAAAATAAAAAAAAAATCCACTCTCTCATCCATTCTTTGTATCAGATTCTCACTCACATCGCAAACCCAATCTTCACAACAACCATGCCATGAACCACCATCATACTTCCAAGCTCCAAACGGCCGCCACAACTTCATCAACCTCTGCCACTTAAATTAGGAACCTAGATAACCTGCCTCTGCCTCAAACCAACACCATCTTCATCATCATCATCAAACTATTTTCACCACTTCCCTTCACCATAACAGTTACCTCTGCCGTCGTCCCACCCCGCCACAGGAGCTGCCCACCAGACCCAGCGCCGCCACCCCTGCCACCGTCCCTCCTCCAACCCTTCCGTGCAGGTACGCCTCGATGAAGAGCCCCCGCGTTTTGGCTTATGTTTCTTCGTTTCTGCTATTTTCATTTTTATTTTTATTTTTTTATGTTGTGATTAAGTGGTCTTTTAATTTATATATAAAAATATATAAATATATATATATATATATATAAAAAGAAATAAAGAGAAGCAGTTGGGTTTACTTTGATAAAATTTTGAACTAAGGTTTATTCTTCATTTTGTGCCTAAATGAATTTAATTAGTGTTAGTTTAATCTAAAATGGGCTAAAGATTACAATTTTTTTATCTTTAATTTTGTAAGTTGTTAAAAAAATTTAACTAATAAAAGGGGTGGTAGAAAAAAGGTTTAAATATAAAAAAAATCAAAAGCACAAAAATATAAGTTCCAAAAAAAAAAGAGTTTAATAAAAAATAAAAAAAAAGTTTTAGGAATTAATAGATTAGCAATAAAAAAATTGATAAATGAAAAAGAAATATTTTGATTTTCTTTTGTTTGGTTTGCTTAGACTTTGTTTAATTTTATGTGTATGTTTAATCTGTTCTCAGTGGCATAATTTTATGTTCATCTTAAAGTATTGTCAATTTTGCGAGCATGTTGCTGCCTCTAAATATATTTATATAAATTTTTTTAAGCTTTCTAGTCATTTAGCAAATTCTATTTCAAAAGAAAAAAAATGTGTTGCATGTATTTGTTTTTTAGCTTGTTTGCGTAAAGGGATAAAACAAGTATTTTAAGGTTGTAAACAAATTTACACAATTAATTAAGGTAATCATCTTAGGACAGATGTATTAAAAATGTTATAGGATTTAGTTTTTACCATTTACTGTATATAATCGACTCTCGAACTCAATTTAATTTTCAAAGAATAGGTTAAAATATTTGAAAAATATCTCAAAATATTTTTATTGTATCTTAAAATATTTTAGAGTATCATAAATGATTTCTTAGGACAAATTTGATTTATTTCCTTATTTCTCATATTAGGATAGATTTGATTTATTTCATTATTCTGTTATTAGGATAGATTTATTTCATGTAATTTAACTCTACTTTAGACAAGTAGTTATTGACACAAGCCTATATAATATAAATTATACATATACAATTGAAATTTAAGTAATAACAATCAAAAATATTATTTCAACATGGCATCAAAGTCAATGTGTCCACCTTGAGGAGAATTTCTCCTTTTCGTGGTATAGAGTTTTTGGAACTCCTTAGCATTATTCACCACCATCATACTAAGATTTTGTTTTGTTACTTTCTGTAACATGCCGAAAATTATTTGTTTCATCGTAAATCATCATTTTATAATATTTATGATTTTTAAAATTTTTTGTGAATTTTTCAGAAATAATGAATATTTTAATATATTTCTCATTTTACGTGCACACTGAACAGAGTTAGTGAAACATCCCAAAAAATTATTTGTTTCATGATGAATAGTCATTTTTTAATATTTGTGATTTTTGAGAATTTGTCTAGATTTTTCTAGAAATGTTGAATATTTTAGTATATTTTTCGTTTTACGTGCGCGCTGAGCAGAGCCTGGAAAACGAATGTTTTCCTTGAGGCTGGTAAATCTTTGAACTGTGGAAGTGTCGACGGAGGATCTTACTAAACCCGAAGTCGGACACAGTTTACGAAGTTTACATTTTTCGAGGTTTTATTTAATAAATAAAATCTCTGTACTTACCGTTAATTAAAAATTTGCAATACGCTCTATTATTCATTAGATAACTAATACAGGCTTTGTGCACTGTAACAATTATCCATTGAGTAATAGCTTGTAGTAAAATCCTAATTACCCTATTATTTTAACTATTAAATCACATTATCTTATCTAAAGGTAAATCTCCTTTATGTCTAATCACATCTTCTTTATTGGAAAAGCTCCCAAGCTTCTCAAAGAAACTTCATCACCTCTTTCTCTCCTCCCTCTCCCCACACGGCAGCAGCCCTCCTTTTGGAGCTAAGGGATTGTGCTTCACTTAATTAAATTATACTATCCAAATTCAAAAACCCTAAATGCATCTTTCATTCTTACTATCACTTTCTCTCTCTAAGTTTCATCTTTTTCTTTCAAAAGAAATTCTCTCCTCATTCTCTCTAGAAAACCCACGGCCACCACACTCCCAACCCACCAACCATCACAAAATTTTCAACTAAACACATTTTCTTAATCTCTTTCATCATCTAAACACACTTCTAGTTGGTGATTTCTTGAAAAGGCTTCATCTTCACCATCTTCTTCTTCAAGCTTTAAGCTTGGAACTTTTGGGTGAGATTCTTGTTTTCTCCTAACTCTTCTTCCATTTTCGTTTTTAAGGTCATCTTTATGACCATTTATCTTCTCTTTTTCAAGCCTTGGTATTAGTTTAATGAGGTTGTAATTTCTAAGGTTTGTGGTGGTGTGAATCCGAAATTTCAAGGAGCTTCAAGGGAGTTCCATTGCTTGTTTTCTTCTCTAGGTAAGAGGAAGATACTCCTCCTCAACCTCTATTGATAGTAAGGAACCTTGTTTTGTGATTGGTTGTGAGAAACCCTATTTAGGGTTATTCTTTGTTGTATGGCTTTTATGATTATGTGTTGTTCTAAATTTGTTTGAGTTATTGGGTTGATTGAATAGGTATATTGATGTGCTTGGATGGATTGGAAACTTGAATGGAAGCAAAATGGCTCTTGCCCTCTTCCATGAGGCCCATGGCCTTGGACCCTAAAAATGGGTGTTCTTGGTGAAAATTTGTAACAAGATGAAGACATGATTAATCAAGAGGATAATACATAATAAAAAGGATAAAAAAATTGGAACCACTAATCATAGAGAGGCCCACGGCCTCTAGGGCTAAATGAGGCTAAATTATGTAACATTGACATTTAATTAATTAAGAGATCAAGTAGTTAATAATTTAATGGGAAGGAATCAATTGGACAACCTAAAGAACATTTTTGGACCCTAAGGAACTAATAAGGAATTAGAAGGCTTGGTAAAATCCTAGAAATAATTCTCGAGATAAATATGACTAAGTTTAAAGTAAGGACCTAATAATGAAAAGAATTTCATAAGAAACATTACATTGAGGTGAAATTTAACTAATTTGGATAATTAAGATTTACTTAGGATTTCATAAGTTGGAAAGAACCAAGAATGAAAATTTACCATAAAACTTAGAGTAATTTTAATTAAAGAAAGAACAAGAGAGTGTGAGATTTTGAGACCCTTAGAATAATTTTCTAAGTGTGTGTGAATAAATTTACAATAGAGAACTCAATTAATCAAGAGAATTCCTCTAGAGACGAACTTTGTAAGAAATACTACACTAAAGTGAGAATTCATAAGAAACCTTCAAAGTGCATTATTTCATTTAAATTCTGGTAATATGATATTGTGAGTCCATGTGAGGGACCAATGATGTGTTAATGCTTACTTTGACCAATTGAGGCATATTGTGGAAAAGTATGTAATGATAAATATACACGATTATGCATTGAGTCATCATGCATTGTGAAAGTCCGTTGGACTATTGTCAAGGCCAAGTTGCCTAGGAGATTGAACACACCTTAGTGCGGGTGCGAGTAGACTAGTGTAGGTCATACTGTTGACCTTGGGGGCGTTGGGGTGCGAGTTCCTCGCTATGGACAGTTGGTAGCTCTTCTGTCCGTGGGACAGACCAATGCAAACGCACCGACGATCTGGACCGAGACACTGTCCTATATCGTGATGTAGTGTAGAATAAATGTACAATGCCTTGATGTGCACATGGATAAACTGATGAGTTATAGCACTTTGGCCGTGGCAGTCGAGTTGCAAACATGTCTCCTGATCTTTCTCTCCCACTGTTTGTGTCTAACTCAATGGAATAGGATTTTGGTGTCGTATACATGTCCATAGTGAGTCCATATATTATATGACATTTAATTTTTATGATAATTGGAACTGTTACTTTACTGATGTATAATTGCCTGGAACTGCCCAATTATTTATTGCCGTTATTTAATGCTTATTATTATTACTTTTTGAAATGCTATGTGGGCGCTTTGCGCCGTTTTGTTTCTTACTGCCATAATTGGTAATGATGGTAGTATGTCTTACCTCTTTCCTATATTTCTATTATTTCTGTCTGTACATATGTCCCATCGAAGACGTCGGTGACGGAGGTGAAGCTCACGAATTCCCCTGCTTCTGGCCTGACCGCGAATAGCACCTGCTTCTGGATCATGGCGGCACGTCCACGAGGATTTTTAGGTTATGTGTGTTTGGCCTTCATCGGAGGTCCAGACTGCTGGCACATCAACCTTAATTCTGATAGTTGTGTCTACGAGGGGGACGTGATGGTATCACTAGCTTGGGGGCGTCATGATCCGGACATCTTCACTTGCAACGTCAGTTTACGTTTAGAGTTTTACTTGCCCATTAGGGAGATGTGGGGTGATCGCTATTACACCCCACAGGAGGATTCTTTCCTTTCCACTGCCCGAGCCCCAGCCCGTAACTCGGTGGCTCCAATGTGTGTTTTCTCGGATAAAGAAGACCCTGAGGAGGAACCCGAGGAGGATCTTGACACGGTTCCTTCTCCTCTTAGGGACTAATACTATTGATAGCTACTGATGGCTATCAGTGTTCATTTTGGGGGCCTGATGTTTCATTATTTTGGTGGGTTATATATTTATGATCTCTTAGGGCATATATATATAATTTTGCTTTTTGTATATCAGGCGCTGTAACCAAATAAGTTTAATATAATGATATATCATTGTACATGTATATTGGTTTGATGTATGCTTTATTTCTATTTTACTCTTTATTACAATTATGTCTTATCACCATATTTTATTACTTAAAAAAAATATACTCACTAATTTAATTACGCGATTACAACCAAGTAAATTTATATTTATAAAACGAATCGGGTCTTAACTTTTATTTTTATTTTTCGCATTGTAAATGACAATGTGACATTCCCTCCCAAAAAGGGGCGTTACACTTTCGATCTCGGAGCCTCTGTTGTTTCCGTTGCAATAATCTTTCATTGTTGATCAAATCAGCTTTTATCGGTGAGTTTAGACCCATCATTCATCGCTGGGTTTCAATCAGCCTTCATCATTGCCGCTGCCCTCATTGAGGGGGAGAATAAGAATAAATCCATTTGTACATATATATACTTCAATGTCGGTGTTTGTCATGTCGTTCATTTCTCACTAATGGATCATACCAGTGACTTCTCTTCACACCGACGATCATTCCAGTGGTGACTCCTCTCCTACGGATGAATTATATTAGTGGTGACTTCTCTTCCCATCGATGATCTTTCCGATGGTAAACTTATGTTGGTTATGACTTACACTAGCCCGACTCTTTGTTTCAGATGTTCTGACCCCAGCTCTTTATCTTAGATGCACTAGCCTCATATCCGTCTATCCAGATGTATTGATCTCGTCTTTGTCTTCGTCCTAGAAGTAGTTACCAGCCACCATCTTCGTTCATCCTAGCCACTATCACACTATCAAATTATTTGATTGTTACAAGCTCAAGCTTAGGAATCTTTAGCTTGAGGTGAAGTGTTAGAGTATCTAAAAAATATCTCAAAAATATCTTTATTGTTTCTTGAAATATTTTAGAGTATCATAGATGATTTCTTACAACGGATTTAGTTTATTTCCTTATTTCTTTTATTAATACAGATTTGATTTATTTCCTTATTTATGTTATTAGGACAAATTTAATTATTGTATTAGGATATATTTATTTCATGTAATTTAGCTCTGTTCTAGGCAAGTAGTTATTGACATAAGTCTATATAATGTAAATCATATCTACACATAAGGGTGGAAACAGGTTAGGTCAGACCAGGTTTTGCATTAAACAAGCCTGGCCTGTATCCCAATTATAAGGCCTGGGTCTGGCCTGTGAGCCTGTAATAGGCCGATTTTTAAGGCTTAGCTTGACCTTTTTAAAAGCCTGACTTGACCTGAAAGTCTATTTAAAGGCCTACATTACAATGAGGCCTTTAAATGGGCTAACATGCCAACCTTTAAATAGGCCAACAAGCCTTTACATAAGCTAATAGACCTCCCTTTAAATAGGTCAACATGTCTTACATAGGCTAACAGACCTACCTTTAAATAAGTCATATGCCTTTACATAGGCTAACAGGCCTAAGCCTTGAAATAAGCCAACGAGTCTACTCAAAGCCAATAGGTCTTTGTTATAATTTAACACTCACCTTCTAATTTTATAGATGCTCACCACTTTCTTACTCTAGTCTTTGGTCGGTATGGGACTTTGAGATATACTAAGTTGCTCACTTCTTACTCTAATATTTCAAGTCCCACATCGACCAAAAATCAAAGTAAGAAAGTAGTGAGTATCTATAAAAGTAAGGGTGAGTGTTAATTTATTATTTTCATTCTAATAAATATATTACATTAAATATATTAATAAATATGTTATTTTCATTCTAACTTACTAACTTAAGTTTTAGTTCTTGACTTTTATTAAAATTTAATTAAAAAAAAAAATATTAATATATTATAATAAATTAATAATTATAGTTATAATTTATAATCATTTTAATAATTATAATTATAATTTATAATTATTATAATAATATATATTATATTATATATAATTAAATAAGTCAGCCAACTGTCAGCTTAGAAGGCCTATTAGAGGGCTTGAGGCCTGACTTTTTTAATTAAAAAGACTTTTAGAAAAGCCTTGGCCTAACTTGTTTAGTAATCAGGCTAGGTTAGGCCAGGCCAAGCCTTAGGCAGGCTAGGTCGTAGGCTCCTGACGGGCAGTCTGACCTATGTCCACCCTTACCTATACAATTGAAATTCAAGCAATAACAATATTTAGAAATATTCTTTCAAGTTAGTATAAGAGTTCCTGATCTGAGAGCCTCTGTTGTTTTCGCTACAATCAACCTTCATTGTTGATCAGAACAGTCTTCATCGCTGGGTTTAGAGCCAACCTTCATCACTGGGTTTCAATCAGTCTTCATTGCTGATCAGACCAGCTTTCATCGCTAGGTTTAGAGCCAGCTTTCATCACTGGGTTTCAATCAACTTTCATCGTTGTCACTGCTTTCATTGAGGAAGAGAATGAGAATAAATCTATCTCTATAATATACTTCAATGTCAATGTTTGTCATATCGTTAATTTCCCACTAATGGATCTTACCAGTGATTTCTCTTCCCACTAATGATCATTCTGGTGGTGACTCCTTTCTCACGAATGAATCATAGTAGTGGTGACTTCTCTTCCCATCGACAATCATTTCGATAGTAACTTATGTTGGTTATGACTCACACTAACTTGACTCTTTGTCCCATGTGTACTGGCCTCATCTCCATCTTTCCAGATGCATTAACCTCGTCTCCGTTCGTCCAGATGCACTAGCCACATCTCCGTCTTCGTCTTAGAAGTGTTTGTCAGTCACTGTCTCCGTTTGTCCCAGCCACTATCACACTATCAAATTATTTAATTGTTACAAGTTCAAGTTTAGGAAGCTTTAACTTGAGGAGAAATGTTAGAATATCTGAAAAATATTTCAAAATATCTTTATTGTATCTTAAAATATTTTAGAGTATCATAGATGATCTCTTAGGACAAATTTGATTTATTTTCTATTTTTGTTATTAAGACAGATTTGATTATTGTATTAGGATAAATTTATTTATTATAATTTAACTCTATTTTAAACAAGTAGTTATTAACATAAATCTATATAATATAAATCATACTTATATAATTGAAAATCAAGTAATAATAATATTAAAAAATATTCTTTCAAGTGATTATTATCTTGCAAAAGGGTTTTCTAATATTTTTCATTAAATTAAATAAACCTTGATGAGAACTCCATTTCCATTTCTATTTTCTTTAAAATTTTCTTTTTATCACTGTGATCCCGGTCACTCACGATAACAAGAAAAGTAGGATTAAGATATTTCTTTTTAAAATGGCAGAGATCTTTAACCTTAAAAATTTGTTTATTATATAGTAAAATATTATAATAAAAATAATGCAATAAATATGAACCTTTAGATGCGTAACTGCATCAGATGCAGTTCTTTTTCAAGCTCTAGAGGATTAATCTTGGCTAAACTAGTTTTCAACATGGTTTCCTTCATTATACATAATTATTTATAGAACAAATAACAACAATACTATGAGCATGTTTGGGACAGATTTAATACGTTCATTGACTGAAAAAGCTGTTGCCAATAAAAATAGCATGTTTGGATTTTTTTTATCAAAAGTTGTTAATGTAAAAATTTATGTCATTAACAGCTTCTTTTTAAAAGCTAATTTTTTGGTTGTTTTTAAAATGGTTATTGAGATTATTCCTAACAGTGATATGTAAATATTATTTTATTTTTAATTAAATAATTTTTTAATCAATTAAATATTTTATAAATTATTTTATACTCATTTTAATAATTTAATACATAAAAATATTTTTTTATATTATTTAAATGAAACAGATTAGTTTAAAAATACTTTTCAACTAATATATTTAAACATAATTTTTTTTTCTTATAATCAATTATAAGAAAAAGTTTTTATATAATAATTAATTATTAAAATAATCTAATTTTTACAACTATCCCAAACACACACTATAAAACATCATTACCAGTTTCACAGTATTTTCAGTTCACGGTATGGGTATGCTGTATACACGGTTCATTACTTTAATAAGTATGTTGTATGCCGGGGGTATACTTAGTAGATACGCTCTTTGAGTTCGTGGTAGGTTTTAATATATTAATTGGTATGCCCTAATATAATATTTTTTATAAAGTTAAAAACAAAAGATTATATAGAAAATAATATCAAATTACAATATTTAAAATGAAATGGCTAGACGTCTTTGATATGTTCTGATTGGTTGGTTAAGTTACTAAAAATTTGTAAATTACTCATATGAATGTATTATGTGTATATTTTATAAAACTTCTTTTATAAAATTTTAAATTCTAATATTCTACTTTTCTTAGAGTGTGTTTGGAATGTAAAAAAAATAAAAATGATTTGATTTGTAAATTAAATTTAATTAAATATTGTATTTGAAATATTAAAAAAAAGAAATGATTTGATTTTTAAAATATCATGGATTTCAATCCTTTTGTTTTAGAAATTCTATCAAATTTGATAGGATTTGATAGAATTTGATTTGATTTGAAATGAATAGACTATTTTACATTTAATAACTACCTCTAAACACCTTTCATAAGGGTTAAAATGTAAAATAATAAAACCAAATCAAATCAATTCTCATTTTAATGAATTCCAAACACAAAATTTGATTTTTAAATTAATTCAATTCCTGTTTTTTTTTAAGTTCCAAACATAAAATTTGATTTTTAAATCAAATCAAATCAAATTAAATTATTTTTCATTTTAATTCATTCCAAACACAACCTTAGACTTTTTTTTGGTAAATCTTTCTCTTAGGTTGTGTTTGGAATGAATTAAAATGGAAAATGATTTAATTTGATTTGATTTGATTTAGAAATCAAATTTTATGTTTGGAACTTAAAAAAAATAGGAATTGAATTGATTTAAAAATCAAATTTTGTATTTGGAATTCATTAAAATGAGAATTGATTTGATTTGGTTTTATTATTTTACATTTTAACTTTTATGAGAGGTGTTTAGAGGTAGTTACTAAATGTGAAATAGTCTATTCATTTCAAATCAAATCAAATCCTACCAAATCCTATCAAATTTGATAGAATTTCTAAAACAAAAGGATTGAAATCCATGAAATTTTAAAAATCAAATCATTTCTTATTTTTTAATATTCTAAATACAAGATTTAATTAAATTTGATTTACAAATCAAATCATTTCTTATTTTTTTACATTCTAAACACATTGACTTTATTTGGATAACTTATGATAGATGAAATGAAATAAGATGAAATAAGATAAGATGAAATAGTATAAAGTTTTTATACTATTATTTAGATATTTAATTATAGAATATAGAATAATTTTCATTCCATTATTTAGAAGTTCTAGTGAAATGGAATGAAAATATAAAAATTAAAACTATTTTACTCCTAATCCATTCTATTATGTTCCATTTCCTTTAATTTGAGGGGAAGAAAAAGTGAAGTTTAAGATGAAATGAATATCACCTCGTGTGATTCTATTTCATCCTAATTTTAACAACCAAATAATGGTACCCAAGTTCATTCTAATTTCTTTCCACTCCATTCTATCCCTTACCACTAATTCAAACATATCAAGTAAATGCTTCTAACAACTAAAAATATTAAAAGTAACGTAACAAACCCGTCAGCCCATAGATGAACATAAGCTGATCCATATGAGCATTCGCTATTTTAAATCTAGTTAGATGAACAGTCCGTTTTGATCAAGTTGTGGTAGGGTTTTGTTTCTATCTTCTTCCTCCACGGGTTCACGCCTCCATCGTCCTTCTTCCTGTCTCCACATTTGCAGCAGCAGCAGCATGCCTCTGCAAGCAACAGGCAGCCATGGCAATGAGGTTTTCCCTCCGTTCTCTATCTTCTTTCACTCATAACGTCGGTTCACCAACTTTGGTGATTTGGATCTCGTTCTATGGCGCTCCAGATTAGATTGCTAAAGTACCACGAATTGGTACGCGGATCATAGGAGATATCAGCGAATTTGGTAATTACACTATATACTAAAAAAAAAAAAAACAGCACCAAATGCTGCAAATCTTTTCATTATTTGGAATGTCTATCCTTTATTTTTAATTTTAATTATTTCCTCTTGTGTCCATTTGAATCAAACTTTGTTAGAAATTTTCTTATGATTTTAGATTTCCATTGATTTGTCTATTTGTCAAAACTGATTGAATGGTAACTTGATGTTTCTTGAAATCCATTTATATTGTGATCAATGAGTTTATTGAAAATCACATGTTGAACTTTGAGTTCAAATAGTATGTGTGCTTGAAAAAATGTTAGGCCTAGTTGCTTGATTCCATGATGGGTAGAACAAGACAACTCTTTAGCGAAGGGGCAAGTCCCCTCTTCACTCCCTCTATATATATATTGTGTGTCTTTTAAAGACAGAAACATGATCTTTCACTCACAAACTACTATTGTCCCATCCAAAAGAGAGAGGAGAAGGAGAGGAAGATCCAGATTCCTGTAGTCCACAAAGTGTGCACAATCATTGGGTTAGGCAACACATTATGAAGACTGTATAAGAGGAAAGACGACCACCACAAGTAGGAAGGGTTCTATACGTAGTGAAGAACTTTTAGAAATAATTCATACAGATATTTGTGGTCCTTTGAAACCAACCTTGTGTGGGAATAAATAATTTATTATTTTCATTGATGAATTTTCTCGTTTTAGTTACGTTTACCTAATAAATGATAAGTCATTGTCTTTAGAAAAGTTTAAAATATTTAAAAATAAGGTTGAGAATCAATGTAGTAGAAGAATAAAAATAGTAAGCTCAGACTGAGGTGGTGAATATTATGGTAAACATAGTGAGACTGGACAATTTAAGGGACATTTTGTTAAATACATTGAGGACTGTGGAACAGTTTCTCAATTTATTATGTCAGGGACTCCTGAACAAAATGAGGTAGATAAGAGGCGAAATCGCATTTTAATGGATATGATGAGGTCTATGATGAGTCAGTCCAAATTACCTAATTTTCTTTCGGGAGAAGCCATTAAAACAACCATGTATATACTAAATAGAGTGCCTTCTAAGTCTGTTCCCAAAACTCCATTTGAATTGTTTAAGGGATGAAAACCTAGCCTTAACCATCTTCGTGTGTGGGGTTGTGCCGTTGAGGTGAAAATCTGGACCTTACTGCATCAAAATTAAGTCCTAAGACTACCAAGTGTTATTTTATTAGTTATCCTATCAATGCTAAATGCTACAAATTCTACTGCCCTACCCGTGGAACAAAAAATAGTTGGAGCAATTACTGCCAAATTCCTTGAGAATGATGTGGGGAGTTATGGTGTTACTATGGATGAGGGCACAAGTTCTAGTGGAGAAAATGTTATAGTACCAATTCTTATTATACAAGAAAGAAATGTGAGTGAGTCATTTGAAAGGGTTGATGAGGAACCACAACAAGAAGTTATAGAGCTGTTGGCTCTTGAGCATCCTATTGAGGTTCCTCCTTTTAGACGATCTCAAAGCGAAAGAAGACCGGTCAACCTTGATGATTACTATACTTTTCTGGGAGAGATAGATATTAATGTTGGGTGCATGATAGATCCAAAAAATTATAAGGAAGCAATTTCTAGTGCTTTATCTGATAATTGGATTGAAGCAATAAATATTGAAATACTCTCTATGAATCATAATGATGTGTGGGAGCTTGTGGAACCTCCTGAAGGTGTTAAGCCTATTGGGTGCAAATGAGTGTTTAAAACGAAGAAAGATCCTAAGGAAAATGTGGAGCATTTTAAAGCAAGATTGGTAGCAAAAGGATTTACTCAAAACTCAAAAGGAAGGAATTGACTACAAAGAGACTTTCTCTCTTGTTTCTTCCAAGGATTCTTTCCAGATTATTATGGCTCTAGATGCTCATTATGATTTGGATTGCACCAGATGGATGTAAAGACAAACTTCTTGAATGGAGATCTTTATGAAGAGGTTTGATGAACCTTTAAAAATTCACATTTTTACAGTTCAAAATCTTGGGTTTTCATCCTCTTTTAATATTTTTTATTTAGTTTTATTCTTAAGTTTTATTATGTTTTTATTATTTTAATTGTGTTCTTATTACGTGTTTTTATGTATTTTTTGTAGGTAATTACATATGGAAAAGATTGGGCATTTAAGGAGCAGAAAAAATAAGAAAATTCATTCAGAAGCCCAGTGCTTAAGCGCTAGGCCATCACCACTTGAGCGCTGTAGACTTAGCGCTTGAGTGCTGAACGCATAAACTACAGCGTGATTTCTTTTAAATAAAAAAGTTTTGCCAAATACAATACACTTTTGACACACTCTTACACAGTTGGATAGAACGCAGTAGCCGTCAAGAGGCACAAACCCTAATGTGGTGTGGGCGCAATTAAGCTTGAAGATTAGGAATTTTCTTCAACCTTTCCACCTTTCTACAATAGAGTTTGTCATATTCTTCCCTTTGTGTTCTTCTTTTTTCATGTGTAACTAATTTCCCTTTGTTAGGGGGAATGATAGATATTGTTCTTAGATGATGTAACTTCTTTTATGGGTTTAATTTATGTTTCTATTTCATGATTTACGTATTTATCTCTATTCTTAATACTTTTCTAAACCTGATCAATTTGAGAATGATCTTTTAGGTTTATATATGATTTACAAAAATTTGCATGAACCTAGAACACGTGATAAACATCATAATTTCTGCAATCGTTAGGAATAGACGTTGTTGGTTATGTTGTCTTTCTTTTAATTCTCTCGTTCTTGATGATGCCTTTCTATTTGGGGTTAAACTAATGGATTAGTTAATTCCAAACAACTTAAGAGGATTAATATACTAAGGTATTGGGTATTAATAAATTTTGGAAATTGATCATAAATTATTGAAATAGAACATAGTTAAACTAATTTTTGAATGTGCATCTAAAAAGTTCAAGTGAAGTCAGAACCCTAACTCTTCAACATCATTGTTTTTCATCCCTTTAATTTATTGTTTGCTGATTTTATATTTCTTTTTAATTGAATTTGCAACAATCCTCTTTTCCATAGCTTAAATAGTGTTGATTTAACGAACTTAGTAATTAATAACATAATCCTCGTGGGAATAATATTTTACTCACTCTTTATTACTTTTGTCGATTTGATACACTTGTTAATATTCACATCAAGTTTTTGGCGCCGTTGCTGGAGATTATTGTTATTAATATTAAATAGTAGTTGGAAAGACACTAATTTGAGCATTTATTTTTCTTTGTTTAAAATTTTATTTTTAATTGTTTATTTTAATTTTTTTAATTTTATTTTTCTTCATTTAATTTTTTTTTTAATTTGTTTCTTTTTATTTTTGTTTTTTTGTTTATTTTTATTAGTCATTTATTTTTATTTTTCTTTTCTTTTCTTTACTTCACTCTAGTTTACTTGTTTATGTGTTTATGCAAGATTCTTTAAAGTCGGAAGAATTATTTTTTGATCCAAAGATAGAGAGAACAAACTAAAGCAAACAGGAAAAAGATTAGAGAAAAAAAAACTTGAAGAAGTAGAGGAAAAGATGACGAAATTGTTGTAATAGCAGAGCGAAGACGTACATTGGTGACTATGCTACCCCATCTATTGAGAATATTTCTACCTACCAAGATTGCGCCCGCTATTCGGGCCAATAATTTTGAGATTAAACCAAGACTTCTACGGTGGTCGCAAAAGATAATCAATTTGGGGGAAATCAGGCAGAAGATCCAAACTTGCACATTACAAATTTCTTGCACCTCTGCGATACTATTAAGTATAATGACGTTACTGATGATGGCATTAGATTACGACAGTTCCCATTTTTTCTCAGAGACAAAGCAAAGAGTTGGCTACAAGTCCAGCCACAAGGGAGCATTTCTACTTGGGAGGATCTGGTTGACAAATTTCTCACTCGGTATTTTCCTCTATCACTGTTTGTGAAGATGGGGGGTGAAATTACTTGTTTCACTCCAAGTCTAGGGGAGTCATTATATGAGTATTAGGAGAGATTCAAGGACCTATTAAGGAGATGTCCTCATCATGCATTTAAGGTTTGGCAGCAGGTGCAAATTTTTCATAATGGTTTAAATCATTCTACCAAAGTTATGGTGGATGCATCTGCAGGTGGGTCTTTAAATACCAAAACTCCTGAAGAGGCTCAAGAATTATTTGAGACAATGGCCACTAATGAATATCTCTTGCCTAGTGGAAGAGCTACAGTCAAACAGGGAATTTTGGAGCTTGGTGTTATTGATACTATACTTGCACAGAATCAGACTATGATGCAACACATTGTCAACCTTACTAAGCAAGTTGGTAATTTACAGGTAAATGCAATTAATCATCAATTTCTGACTTGCAATTTTTGTGGAGGCAGCCATGTCAATGATCAATGTGAGGCAGGGAATTCAGGTGTCAACATTTCAGAGCAGGTGAACTATATGGGTAATCCTTCAAGGCCACAAGGTAATTTTTATTCTAGTACTTACAATTCAAGCTGGAGGAATCATCCTAATTTCTCTTGAAGCAATCAAACAATACCATTGAATCTTCAACCAGAGAAGAAATCTCCTCTTGATATTGTACTTGAGAAACTCTCTATACAGACATTTGCTTTTGTGCAACAGACTTCTACTTTTATAGAGGAAACAAAGGCAAATTTTCAGAATCAAGGAGTTGTTATTAAAAATTTAGAAAATCAAGTGGGGCGATAGCGAAACAGCTTCAAGAGAGACCTCCAGGTACCTTACCGAGTGATACTGAAGTCAATCCAAAGGAGCAATGTCATGCAATTACACTGAGAAGTGGCAAGACTTTGGAAGGACAAGTTAAAGAAGCTGAAAAAACTGATGTTCCTGTTGTGGATGTCTCACCTCAAGAGTATTGTAATGAAGAAGCTAAAGAGGAGCAACCAAAGTGGCAGAGGAAGAAGAAGGAACATGAGCAGAAAATAGTTAATCCTTCATTGTATGTTAGACTCTCGTTTCCTTAAAGGTTAAAGAAGGAGAACCAAGAGAGGTAATTTTCAAAGTTCTTAGATGTCTTCAAGAAGCTGCAGATTAACATTCCTTTTGCTGAGACACTTGAGCAGATGCCCTCTTATGTAAGGTTTATGAAAGATTTGCTCTTGAAGAAAAGGAAACTCAAGGAATATGAGACTGTGACACTTACTGAGGAATGCAATACTATAATTCAGAGAAAACTACCACCAAAATTGAAAGATCCAGATAGTTTTACCATTCCGTGCACTATTGGTGAGTTGACTATTGAGAAAGCTCTATGTGATTTAGGAACTAGCATCAATTTAATGTCATTATCAATTAATCGCAAGCTTGGAATTGATAAAATGAAGCCAACTACAATGTCTCTTCAACTAGCTGATCGGTCAATTAAACATTCATATGGTATAGCGGAAGATTTGCTAGTGAAGGTTGACAAATTTATTTTCCCAACTAATTTTGTGATTTTGGATATGGATGAGAATGCTGATATTCCTCTAATTCTTGGAAGACCATTCTTAGCTACTTCAGGAGCGTTGATTGATGTACCTAGAGGAGCTTATTTTGAGGGTGGATGGTGATCAGGTGACTATTAATGTTTTTGATAAATCTGCACTGACATCAGATCTTTATGCCCTTGTCAAATGCATTCAAGATAAGTCTCTACAAGATTTGACTAGTAAGATCCCTTCATCATTCATCAATTGTGATCTTCTTATTTCCAAGATTGTGGATAAAAATGAGAAAGGTCCTCATCTTGCTAAAATTGCTGCAATTGAAAAAGATCCTCCAGCTTCCACTTATTTATTGCAAATTGATTCCAAGGCTAGTGATAGAGTATGGAGGCAAAGATTTGACAAAAGAAAGATGTCATCTTACTTTTCTTGCTTCAAGCAACCATGATTAATTGAAAAAAGGCAACGTTGAGCTAATGACGTTAAACAAGCACTTTTTAGGAGGCAACCCAAATTTTCTCTCTTTTTCTCTTTTGTTTTTAATTTTGTTTTTATTTTGTTATTTATTATTTTCTTGACTAACATTTTTCTGTTTTTGTAGTTAGCTAGTGTTGAGTCGGCTTAAGTGCATCCCGGAGTTCGAAGCCTTTATAGGAGGATGTATATAGTTGTCGACCGCCAAAAAGAGTTTTTCTTTTCCTTTCTTGCATTTATTTCATTTAGTTATTTGTTTTTATTGATTTTGATTTTGTTATCATCACCCATTTTGTGTTTTGAGTCTTTGTGTTGAAATTATGCATGCTGGTGTGTTAAATTGAATATCCAATAATTGTTTGAATTGTGGATTAGTCTGATTTCTTGTGATAGCACATGAGGATTTATGCGTTACATTTATCTCTATTGTTTCAATTGTGTATGAATGCATTTCCCATCTTTATGTTTGATAGACCTTGAAATTTAATTGCATGTCAAGCTTAGAGAAAGTTTATGGAATTGCATATGTGTGAATGATTTTCATCTAGAAGTTGTTTGATTCTCTCTTGAGGCGAAATCCTAGGCAGTACATGATTAAAGAAATGATAAGGGTCTTCTTTGGATCGTTTGAGTCTTTCAAGCCAACCTGTAGACACAGTATATTCTTAGGTCCCTTTTGCAGCCTTATTTTTGTTTGACCTTTATTTCTTTTCTTTACCCACATTTTCTTTTCTCATACCCACATAAATATTTTTTTCTCTTACATAAAATTTATTGAGTGCATATTCTGTATTATTTTATTATTCAAGTCTTTATTGTTTTTGTGCATGAAGTTTAGTGGAGCTGGAAAAAATTCAAAGAAAAAAATTGAAAAAAAGAAAAAAAAAAGAGAAGAGAAAGTTCACCCAAAGTTTTGTAAAGAAATAAGTTTGGGGGTGGAGATTATTTGAAAAGAAAAGAAAGAAAAGAAAAATAATGAATGAATGTTGTGTTATTTTTTATGCTCCGTTTTGCACTTGTCCTACATTCTGTGGCTTGAATTGTGAAATTTACATGATTTTGTATCTTAACTTTTGTTTTCATTTTCCTACCACTTCTTTCTTAACTCATACCATTGGCCTTACATTACAAGCTTTGTAAAGTCCATTTTGATCCTTACTTGTGTGTTGTTTATATTAGTGGAGAGAAAGATGAAAAACAACCCTATAGATGTAAGTTTGATGTGCACTTGTAGTTTTATGAACCTATCTGAGTTTGTACTTTATGAGGAGAGTGGGTCTTTCATTCATGTTTTTGAGAAGTCATTTGTGCATAAGAGTTACATGTGAGAGATGATGTGATAATTGAATTGTTCATGTGTGACACTTTGAAATTAGATTGTAAAGTAGTTTTTGAGAATGTGAATGATTTTTGATACCCGGTATTGTCATGTTTGAGTCTATTTTGAGTTTTAGATTGTTTTCTTTTTTTTTGTTTTTTTTTACTTGAGGAAAAGCAAAAGCTTAAGTTTGGGGGAGTGATGAACCTTTAAAATTTCATATTTTTATAGTTCAAAATCTTGGATTTTTATTCTCTTTTAATCTTTTTGATTTAGTTTTATTCTTAAGTTTTATTATGTCTTTATTATTCTTATTACGTGTTTTTATATTTTTTGTAGGTAATTGCATATAAAAAAATCTGTGCATTTGAGGAGCAGAAAAAAAAAGAAAATTCATTCAGAAGCCCAACGCTTAAGCCCTGGGCCATCACCGCCTGAGCGCGCAAACGCGCGCTGGAGAGTCCACTTAAGTGAGTCAGCGCCTGAGCGCTAAACGCGTAAACTGCAGCGTGAATTTCTTTTAGATAAGAAAGTTTTGCCAAATACAACACACTTTTGACACACTCTTACACACTTGGACAGAACGCAGTAGCCATCAAGAGGCACAAACCCTAATGTGGTGTGGGCGCAATTAAGCTTGAAGATTAGAGATTTTCTTCAATTTTTTCACCTTTCTACAATGGAGTTTGTCATATTCTTCCCTTTGTGTTCTTCTTTTTCCATCTGTAACTAATTTTCCTTTGTTAGGGGAAATGATGGATCTTATTCTTAGATGATGTAACTTCTTTTATGAGTTTAATTTATGTTTCTATTTCATGAATTACGTGTTTATCTCTATTCTTAATGATTTTCTAAACCTGATTAATTTGGGAATGATCTTTTAGGTTTATGTATGATTTGAAAAAATTTGCATGAACCTAGAACACGTGATAAACACCATAATTTCTGCAATCGCTAGGAATAGACGTTGTGGGTTATGTGGTCTTTCTTTTAATTCCCTCGTTCTTGATAATGTCTTTCTATTTGGAGTTATATTAAGGGATTAGTTAATTCTAAACAGCTTAAGAGGATTAATATACCAAGAGATTATGTATTAATAAATTTTGGGAATTGATCATAAATAATTGAAATAGAACATAGTTAAACCAATTTTTGAATGTGCATCTAAAGAGGTCAAGTGAAGTCTGAATCCTAACTCTTCAACATCATTGTCTTTCATCCTTTTGATTTATTGTTTACTGATTTTATATTTCTTTTTAATTGAATTTGCAACAACCCTTTTTTCGATAGCTTGAATAGTGTTGATTTAACGAACTTAGTAATTGATAACATAATCCTCGTGGGAATGATATTTTACTCACTCTTTATTACTTTTGTCGATTTGGTACACTTTCCAATATCCACATCAAGGTCTACATGCTGCAACCAGAGGGTTTTATAAAAAATGGAAAGGAGCATATAGTATGCAAATCGAAGAAGTCTATTTATGCTTTGAAGCAAGCTTCTAGACAATGGTATATTAAATTTGATGAAGTTGTTTCTTCTATGGGCTTTGTGGAGAATAAGGTAGATCAATGCATATATCTTAAGGTGCGTGGGAGTAAATTCATTTTTCTTATTCTCTATGTGGATGATATTTTACTTGCCAGCAATAGTTATGATCTACTTGTTGAGACCAAAGATATATTGTTAACTACTTTTGATATGAAAAATCTTGGATAAGCTTCTTATGTTTTGGCATTGAAATTCATAGAGACAGGAGTCGTAGACTTTTGGGTTTATCTCAAAGAGCCTATATTAATCGTGTTCTTAAAAGATATAATATGGAAACTTGTAGGTCCAGTAATGTTCCAGTTACCAAAGGAGACAAGTTGAGTAAGAAGCAGTGCCCTAAGAATGATATTGAGAGGAGTTTCATGATAGATGTGCCTTATGCTAGTGCGGTTGGTAGCCTTATGTATGCTCAGGTGTGCACTAGACTTGATCTGTCATTCGCTGTTAGTGCATTGGGCAGATATCTATCTAATCCAGGACATGCTCATTGGGTAGTTGTTAAGAAATTTATGAGGTACCTACAGAAGACAAAAGGATTACATGCTTGTTTACAGGAATGTAGATGACTTAAATGTCATTGGCTACTCTGATTCAGACTTTGGTGGATGTATAGATGATGACAGATATACATTTTCATGTTAGCCGGAGGAGTTATATCTTAGAAAAGAGTAAAACAAACTCTAACAGCTTCTTCCACAATGCAAGCTGAGTTTGTTGCATTGTATGGTGCAGCTTCACATGTTATGTGGTTAAGGAACTTTGTTTCCACTCTTGGTGTTGTTGACTATATTTCTAAACCATTGAAAATTTATTATGATAGTCGAGCTTTTGTTTTGTTCACCAAGAATAATAGAACCACTTCTTCCTTTAAACATATAAGGATCAAATTCTTAGTGGTGAGAGAAATGTTTGATAATGAAGATATTCTTGTTGAGCATATTCTTACTAATGAGATGCTTGTTGACCCCCTAACTAAAGTACTTAGACCTATAGTGTTTATGAGACATGTTAAGAATATGGGTATTTTAAGATCATTTGATGTAATTGATTAGTGGGAGTTATCATTTATTGTATACTTGTTATATTGAACTTATGTAATGCTCATTTAATAAATTTATGTCCATGATTATTTTTATATCATTGTTATAATAATTATTGTACAATTTTATTGCTGTGTTGTCTCAAGATGTTTAGTTTTCATGAAGAAAATGGTGTTTAATGATAAACATGTTTATAATCTCCTTGAGGAGATTGGTTGTGTTTTCTTGGGAAAACACAATATAGGATCTATACACATTAGCTTAAAGGGCAAATGATCACAAACTAAGTTATGATGTGTATCTACACTAGCACACTTGTATTATGATCATGACAATAAGATTATTGGTTACGTATTCATTGGTGAATTAGACTCTTATAGTTTATCCATCACTTATGGCTCCTAATTGATTGTTTTATTGAACTCTTTGATCATGTTTGATGTGGGTATAATCAGGTTATTTTAGTGACAGTAATTCTTCAACCAAAATTTCTTTTCTGTTCTTTTCAAAAAGAATTTGTAAAAATAAGTATATATTTATTTTTTTTAAATTCTTTTGAGTTAAATTAAACTAAATCAATGTTGACCAAGTGGGAGAATGTTAAAAATTTTCCTATGATTTTAGATTTTCATTAATTTGTCTGTTTTTCAAAACTGGTTGAATGATAACCTGATGTTTCCCCCATTTATATTGTGATCAATGAGTTTATTGAAAATCACATGTTAGACTTTGAATTCAAATAGTATGTGTGCTTGAAAAGGTGTGAGGTTCAGTTGCTTGATTCCATGATGGGTGGAACAAGACAACTATTCAGCGAAGGGGCAGGTCCCCTCTTCACTCCCTCTATATATATATGTGTGTCTTTTAAAAATAGATACATGATCTTTCACTCACAAACTACTATTGCCCCATTCAAAAGAGAGAGGTGAATGAGAGGAAAATCTTGATTCCTATAGTCTACAAAGTGTGTACAATAATTAGTCTTTTCTTGATCGTAAATTTAACAAGAACAAGATATCTACAAGAGGTACGCCTTTGATTATTAATATGATGTTTTAAATTCATGATCTATGATTTAGGGACATTCCTAGTAATGATATCTAATGTCTACAAATTTTACTATTCCAAATTTTCAATTATGCTTCGGACCATAAATTTCGACATGGTTGAAATGCACACCAGGAATGGTGATAATAAAAACTGAATCACACAGACAATTTGGGACATAAACTACCTTAAAACCCAAAAACAAATGATTGTACAAGTATTGGCAATTTGTTAACAAATTACAAAACATATTGAACTGTAAAACTGAAAAAGCTAGTTATTAAAGCAAGAGAATATATGCTAACGATATTGCAGAAAAATAATTTAATCTTTCCCTAATGTAATGTAAATAAATGTTTCAAAGTTTCATTGCAGGATTTCTTGTTCAGCGCTTACCAAACTCTGCATCTATATAAAAAAAAATTATTGTGGTCAGGTGGTGTCCAAGCCAGTTTACACGTACTTTGAGTAATTTATTTTTTCAGTCTGGTTCAATATAGATCATCCGCGTTGAAACTTGGGGACTCACAAGAAATTATTGTAGCTAGGATTTGAACATGTGATTATGCGTCTATTCACACATTACATGTTCCTCTACCACTATTTTAATTTTTTTTTGATACATTACAATTTACAACATCATTATAACAATTGAGTTTAAAAGGTAATGAATAAAATAAAATAATCTTAAAAATTTTCTAACGACTGGGTGGACACTAGTTAAAATAATATTTCTAGCTCCTTGATTATTCACATAATGAATAGAGTGATTTTCTTAATTCTCAAGTCTGGTTTCATCTTGAACTAATATATTGTGCATACTCAAGCGGTAATGAGTTCAGAATAAAATTGCACAAGGAAATTCTCATCTACTTCCATTCCTAATGACTTAAGTCTTGCTGTAATGTTTGTCATTTCAATGATGTGTTCATGCATAGTACGAGAACCATCAAATTTCATGGTAGTTAAAGTACCCATTAATATCCCAGTAAGAGACTTGTCAGTAGTTTGTGTGCAATATTCTTCCCTAAAACTCATGAATTCTATAGCACTTTCAGTTTTGGGAAGAGTCGACTTGATGTTGTTTGCAATGTTTATTCGCATAAACATCAAGCTCAGTCTATTTGACATTTCCCAAGCCTTATAATGTGTTTTCTCTTCATTGCTATTAGCAGTAGTAATAGCAGTAAGCTTCTAAACTTGGAGTTCCAAATCAAGATCCATTACACTCAGGTGAAATTGGACTGGTTCACTTTAATAAGAGAAGTTCAACCCATTAAAGACTTAAACAAACGAAACAAACAAATTTAAAGAAATGGGGACAAATATTGTAATGATTACATGTTTAACATTAATACTTTAAGTCATAAATTAACATATTATATAAATTCAGACAACAAATTACTTAAGTATTTAATGTATATCATTGTTTTCCATTGGAGTGATATGTTAACATACAACAACAAACAAAATGATGTTAACAAAATTTAACATTATTTGGTAATAATATATGCATTAACAAGAAATGTTTATTATCTTTGGATGTATAAATAAAATTAATAGTGCACTTACACTACTAATAATCATATCCATTTATTATAAGAAAAGTTAATCAACTTTTGGGCAATCCATAAATTCTTATAATAATAAACCTCAATTTACTCATATATAAATAGTCTTCATGTCATTCACAACATCTATTCTTTAGGTAATTGAAATTTTTATTTATACAATTTAAAATTAAATCAACTTAAAGATTTGACCACTTTAATAATTAATAAATCTCACATAATATTATCCCAAATTAATAACACTATGAAAAAAAATTAAATACTGTATATTATTTAAAACAATGAATCTTGAAGAAAAATGATGTTTATACATCATTTTCTTTTATATACTATTTTTTATATTATTTTTGAATGATTATGATTAAGTGAGAGAAAATAATAAAAAAAAATATAATTAATGATATAAAAAATAATATAAAAAATAATATAAAAAAATAATATAAAAAAATTAGAGTTAAATATTGAAATCGTTGATTTGCAAACAATCATATAATATACAATTATATTATATTGAAACAATCAATGGAGACACGTAATTCTCCGTACTTTTGCTTTCCCATAATAAAATATGAAAACGAATCAAATAATTTCGTTGATTTATTGAAAACAATCAAGTTTCGATCAAGTTGCCATAAGACCAAGTTTCGTGACGTGACAGAGACGTGATGAAAACAATCATATTCTTTAATATGTGATTGTTTCGATCGAAATTAATAATCAAATACAAAACGACCAATGCAGCGGAATAATATAAAAAAAATTACTAATTTTCATAATTACGATTCATATAAATTAAGAAAAATATTTATTATCAATGAATCATTATAAATTTTATAATTTTACTTTCATACCACATGTTAATTTATAATTTTTTTAAGAATCTTAATATAAAATTTTCATTAAATATAAAAATATTAGAATTCGTGATTCTCACAAATAAAAATATATGAAGACACTAATATTTATTCATGAATAAAGAACTAATTGTATTTTAAAAGTGTTAAAGAGATTTCAAAAATTTACTTTCTATTCATTTTCCTTTCTTTTAGGGGTGTAAGTGGGTGGTTTGATTTGATTTTTGAGGAAAAATAAATCCGAACCAATCAAAATTAATTAGTTTAGTTTGGTTCCATTTTTGTTTTTTTTATAGTCAAATACGAACCAAACTGAACCGAATATCTACGGATTGATTTGGTTCGGGTGATCGGGTTGACTATTTTTTTTAACACAAAAATTAGCTAAATAATTAGCTTTCCATAGCAAAAAAAAAACATAATAAACATATGAAAAAATTTCTAAAAATAGAATCAAACTTATTAATTTGAACATTAATAATTATTCCATGTTTCGAAATGTGTATTAAAAGATTCATAAAGAGGAAATAAATAAATATATTGATATTTGTATTAAGAAATTATATTTGAATAAGTTAAAAAATTCTTCAAGAGATATTTAACTTGACAAATTGGATACTACTACTATTTAATTAAAGAGGAAGTTGTGAGGCTACTAACCTGAAGGTATATATATAATCAATTGAACCCCTAAGGACATGAGTGGAGCTAATGGAGACTTGATTAGTTGAACTTTGAATCAGCAACCTAGCGAATCCAAAATCTCCAACCATCACTGTTATATCTTCTTCTAAGAGAATGTTGTTGAGTTTCAAATCACAATGCACAATAGAAACTTCACTATTGTGCAAGTAATCCAATGCACAAGCAACATCAATATCTATATTCAGTCTCTCCATAATAAGGTTCAACTCATTTTCGTTTGCATGCTTTCTCTTCCGCTTAATCCAATCTTCCAAGCTCCCATTACTTAAGTACTCATAAACCAGAATCAGAAATTCATTGTTTTTAAAGTCAATACTAGAGCATTTAAAGTCAATTCATCGTTTCCAAGCTTCCAAGTTCAGATGATGTTGTTGTTGTTACCTTCACTTTTTTTATTTTTTATGTATAGTAGTAAGCAAATTGTCAGACATAGTATCAGTGTTACCATTGTTGCTATGATGATGTAATGTCTAACATGCCTTCTTCTATGGCCATGCAAAATGCAAGTAAAGTTTTTTATTACTTTCTAAATGGACAGCAGAGAGATTTTGAAAAACTCCACCATTAAGAATGGTTCTTTTTAAATCATTATAAGAGAGGTTCAAAAGCTAAAGGACATGTAGATTTTGAAGCTCAATAGGAATGGATCCAAAGAGTTGGTTGGAGGAAAGATCCAAAGTTTCCAAGCCTCTCACCTCTACAAGAGTTTTTGGAATAGCACCCGATATCATATTCTTGGCCAAAAACAAATTTTTCAAGCTTAGACAATTGCTGAATGAGCTGGGAATGTCACCAAACAATTGTTAATTTTTCAATTTTTCAATATATACTATGCCTAATATTGACTAGAGTTAATTTTATAATCCAACTAATTTATTTAAGAAACTGATGATGAAATATATAAGTTAGAAAATTAGTAATTATGCAGACCATGACTAATTGTTATTAATAGAGTTAAAACACTAGTGTCTCTTTCTGCGTTGGACGAATGACACGGTCCGAGCTGTGGTGGAGCAGATCTGGCCTGAGTTGTGGTGGAGCAGAACCTATGGTGAGATGCGGTGCCGGTGAACAAAATTGAACATTTTAGTATAAGAGTTTTCTGGTCTTCTACGTTGGACGAAGACGATGTTTTAGGAGTTGGGAACTGAGAAAGTATTACAAAAAGTCAAAATAACAAGTAGTATCTAAAAAAGGTTGTAGCATAAATTAAAATAATAATAAAATATATAAATATATGGTTTGATTTGGTTTGGTTTTGAAATTTCAAATCCGAGAACCGAACCAATTAAGCTTGAATTAGTTTAGATTTTACCCGAACCAATTAATATACCCAAACCAAACTGAACCAATTTAATTAGTTTAGTTTGGATTGATCGGGTTGGTCGGGTTGTCCGAACAATTTACACCCCTACTTTCTTTACTCCCTTATTCTACTTTAATGATAGTGAGAGAAAAAGAAGCCCTTTACGGCCAGGAATAAGATCTTGAATTTTATGTAAAAATTATTTTTTAAATACTATTAACTTACATCAAGTTGGTAGTTTTTAAAATTGCAAAACTACCTTTTCTTTTTTATCCAATAAGAGTTTAGTTCATTAATTTAATTTAATTACTTATTAAACTAATAAAATAAGGAATAAGACGTTAAATTTAACACTGCCAAATTATTTTACCCAATAGAGCAGCATTGGCCATACGAGCTTGTCTAATGCCGAGCCCTCCCCAACGCTTAGGCCTAGTAACCAGATCCCACTTAACCAAGTGAATGCCACTGTTATGATCTTTGTTTTGCCAAAAAAAATTTCTCACCACAGCATCAATGTTGTTGCACATCCCTTGACGAACCCATAAGTTTTGCATTCTATAGAGGGGGACAGAATTAAGGACTGGGTTAGCTAACACAACTCTTCTTAGGTTTGTTTAACAGCTTACTCTTCCAACCTGTTGGACGTCTCTGCATTTTTTCCACAATAAATTCAAAATCTCTTTTCTCTGCTGGACGTTTTGCATTTTCTCCATGCATAAGACAAAAAGATATGCAGACAAATGAACCCCAGGCGGAGACCCCTTGGCTCTACTATTGATTGATTATCTTTAAATATATATTTTTATATTATCTAATCAAACCAAAAAAAATATTTTTATCACGTACCTCTTAAATTACACATTTGTATGAATCAATGACAAATTTGAAAACTGTGTTATGAGTCAAAAATTAAGTTAGACTCCTAAATGTTCAACTACTGTGTCTATTTTGATATGAGGTGACGAGAGACAATGAAAAATAATAAAAATATGAATATCTCCTTATTTAAGAGTGTAAGAATTTATGTAGAAATAAGAGATTGTCTCTATTTTGATAAAGGAAAATGCTTTTTCCTACTGTGTGTGCTTTGGTGGCGTAAAGATCAACGCCGCCCGCGTGTTGGTAAGAAGAGCAATGAGGTAGTGCCTTCGTGTTGGGATACGTTTGGGTTTTTTTTTTTTTTTTATTTGTCATTCCTGAGAAAAATAATAACCCCCTGCCGCGTCATTCGTGTCGATTTCTACGAAAATGTTTTGTAGGAAATAGCAGCTCTCTTTGATAAAATGTAATGAGATACTGAAAGAGAAAATTGATAAGAAATGAATATTCTCCCTATTTAATAGTTTAAGAATTTATGTAGAAATAAGAGTAAAAGATATAAAAATGGGAACATAATATAAGGAAACTATATCTCTTTAATACGAGTATAAGATTATAACAAATTTTGTTGGGTTTACACAAATTTAGAGCACATATTATTATGAATTAAAAATTATGATAGACACCTAAAATACTTAACTACTATGTCTATTTTGATAAGAGATGATGAGAGAATGAATGAAAAAATAAATTTGAAAAGTGTATTTTTTTTTAAGAGTTTAAGATATAAGAATGAGAAGAGATTGTGAAGAAAACTATATCCTTTTAATGCGAGTATGAAATTATAACAAATTTTATTTAGTTTGATACTTTTTGATTGATCATAAACACAAATTTAGAGCACATATTATTACTTAATTATTTTGTGAAAGTATGTAAATATAATTTATTTTGTTATTTTTACATGTTTAAGGTTTTCATTATTTCAATATATATTGATTCTATTAATATGATAAAAGAAAAGAATATTATATGCAAGAAAAAATTTTATAAATTAAAATGTTGAAGTAAATTTTAGTATTATATTTGTTGATATATATATATATATATATATATATATATATATATATATATATATATATATATATATATATTACAACCCATGTGTGTGTATGCAAAAGAAAAGAGTTTAAAAGGGAAAAAAAGATTAATGAAATTTTAGTGCTCTATTTATTGATATGTATAATAATTTAAATAAGATTAATCAATTTAATATTATTGTTCGTAAACTTAGAATAATAGATATTGTAAGAATAGAGCATTACATATCTTACAAATTATAATAAATTATTCAAGGTAGATAAATAATAGAATAATAATTGTATAATTATTAAGGTAATATAGTTATTAATTATTAATCAATTTTAAGGTAATTTAATGATCCAATTAGTTATTAATTATAATAAATTAAAAGAAAATTTTAATTACTAATTATTATCTATTTTACTATTATTATTATTATTATTATTATTATTATTATTTAATATTATTATTATTATAAGTAAAACTGCCTTTAGATTCATAAGTAATTAATGATCCAATTAATTATTAATTATAATAAAATTAAAAGAAAATTTTAATTAGAAATTATTATCTATATTACTATTATTATTATTATCCTATAAGTAAAATTACCTTGATATTTATAAAGTAATTATTAATTTTATTAATTATCATTATCAATTGTAATAAAAAGTAAAATTATTATTTATTAAATTTTAATTACTATACAAGTAAAATTACCTTGAGATTTATAAAGTTTAATTATCAATTATATTAAAAATTAAAATAAAATTAATTAGTAAATCAGAGTATAAACTCTTGAGAATGACATAATCTCTTACTCTACTCTCTGTCTAAAAGTGACACATGTTATTCTTGACATTTTTTCTTTTAAATCTCAAATTTAAATTAATATTTTAATTAATTATGCATATATCTTTTATAATTTTAAATAATTTTATCTTTTAATCTATATTATTTTAGATTCTACCTGAATAAATTAATTATGTATATCTTATTTATAATTTTAAATATTTTTCTCTTTTAATTTATATTTCTTTAAATACTATATGAATTTTAAAAAATTCATGTAATGCACAAGATACTTACGAGGGCAAATTTTATTTCAGGCAGAAATAACAAGAAATTAAAGTCCAAAGGTAAAAGGTTATAATGCAAAAAATTAGTAAATTCCTTGCTAGGAAAAAATGAATTTTTTTTTTGTTCATATCATTATTGCTGATTATAATTTTTCTCCAATAATGGTGCTTCTACAATCTATATATAAATTGGCTTCCTTTCTCCACTTTTCACTTCACAAGTACATTTTAGCTTCTCTTATCTAATTAGATTTGATCATGTATAATAGTATTAGTGGTTTTTTTACCTCAAAGATGAAATGCCTATTTGCTATCCTTTTATTGTTTGTAGTTGCTTCACCTGGCTTGTGTGCCAGAATAACGCCTCATGTAGATCCTAGCTTCAATGTTGTTGACTATGGTGCCACGGGGAATGGCCAAATTGATGATTCACAAGTATGTTTGCCAGTTTCATCTTTTTTCATATAATTATGTTTTTACAGATATATTTTTTGTGAGACAAAAGTTTCTCTCATCTAATACCATTTTAAACTATTTGGCAAACTTGTAAAGGCTTTTGTGAAAGCATGGCAAGACGCGTGTAATGCAACTAAGGGCAACCCAACGCTTCTCATACCCATAGGAAAAACATTCATGTTGCAGCCTGTGTCATTCGAGGGTCCTTGCAAGCCTGCAACCATTAACATTAAGGTAAATCATAAATGAATTACTCATTGCCCTAGTAGCAAGGAAGCATGTGTGACTGTGTTATATATGCATGTCTTTAATTCAGCTAATGCTTTTTCACCAAAACAATTAAAATAAAAAAACTCAGCTAATGCTTTAGGATATTAAAGTTATTAGTCAATCATATGATTTTTTCTCATTTGACCTACTATTAATTACTCAATGTATTGTTTGGCTTGGCAGCTTCAGGGAACTATCATTGCCCCAAACAGCGTTGAGGCTTGGAAACGGCCAAATAATTTTAATAACGCATGGATCCAGTTCTCAGGCATAAGTGGCCTTGTTATCAATGGAGGAGGTAAAATTGATGGCCAAGGTGCTGCATGGTGGAATTTATTAAAATCTGACAATGAGAGGCCAAGTGTAAGTTGAAAAACATGATAGACTACTCACGTAATCTTCTTTCCTATGAAATTTAAAATGAATGACAAACACAAATACTTGGCCACTAAATATTTCACTTTAGATTCAAATCTCATTAGAATTAATAATATATTTGTTTGATAACATGTGCAGGCCCTGCATTTCCATAAATGTGAAAATCTAACGCTTAGCAGTTTGACTCACCTCAATAGCCCGAGAAATCATATAGGCATAAATGTATGCAATGGCGTACACGTATCCAATTTACATATTATTGCACCAGCTAATAGCCCAAACACCGATGGGATTGATATCTCAGGATCTTCCGACATAACGGTTCAGGATTCTAAAATGGAAACTGGTAACTCATAAGAGTCCCATATATATAGAGTCTTCAATTCAAGAATTCCTAATTCCTATCCTACCCCCATCATTATTTATTATATACAATGTTGATATTAAAGTTAAAAAAGAATTAATGGGAAGGATCATAACAATACAAAATTAACCATTCAAAATGGCTAATTAATCATTTCGAATGGTCATCGTTGATAAAAAATGATTATTGGTCCTTCACTTTTACTGTTGTATTGTTAACGGGTCCTTCCTATTAATGGAGATTTGCATCTTTTACTTAATTATAATTTATTATAGGTGATGACTGCATTGCCATTAATGGTGGTTCCTCCTTCATCAACATAACTAGTGTTTATTGTGGACCTGGCCACGGCATTAGGTCAGTTCAAGTAAATTTCCTGTGTTTCCACATTGTTATTAAGTTGTTTAATCAATATTGAAACTCTAACTCTCTCCGGGGGTGTGTTGGTGAATCCTAGTATTGGGAGCCTTGGAAAAAATGGAGCTTTTGATACAGTAGAACAAGTACATGTGAAAAGTTGCACCTTCAATAGAACTTCAAATGGAGCCAGAATCAAGACATGGATGGTAAGATTCGGTTATAGTTGATTGGATGAGCCACTGTCATTACTGAAGCAAGTGATTAAATCATATTAATGTTTTATGTTATTTTAAATCAGGGTGGAGCTGGGTATGCCAGGAAGATCATATTTGAGGATATTATACTTGTCGAAGCTAAGAACCCTGTGATTATTGATCAGCACTATGACGCTTTTAATAGTGTAGCAGAAGCAGTGAAAGTGAGTGATATTACATACCGCAACGTGAGGGGAACCTCAAGCAGTGGGGATGCAATCCAACTGAATTGTGACCATAACATAGGTTGCACTGACATTGTAATGGAGGGGATTGACATAACCTCTGCTGATGGAGAGAATATATTTGCATCGTGCACAAATGCACATGGGACTAGCTCTTTGTGTATTCCAAACGTCCCGTGTCTTTCTCAAGGGTGACCAAGCTTTTGTTGTACTTTGTGTCTTCTTATGTATCAACAGCTATGAACGCCTGCTTGGGTAAATAAATAAATAATTAAAGCAATTAATTTGTCTTTTTTTTAAAAATAATAATAAGAAAAAAAAAAAGAGAAGAAAAATTTTTGTTTGTCTCATACACCAAAACCTTTTTTTGCTCAAAGTGCACTTTCCTTTGAACTCAAATCTCTCCTTCCAAACTCAGCCTAATATGTAAACCCATAACTCAAAAAGAAGAAAAAATAATTGAAGGTCCTTCACGCTGAAGGAAAAATGGTTTTTAGTCATTTGATAAATGGCAGTGGTGCAGCCTGCACAGAAAAAGGGCGGACAGAGCAGGGAGCTACACAGACAGGCATCATCATTTTTTCTTTCATCCTCAACAGTCAACCCTATGTCCAGTCCTTTTATAAAAAATAAAAAAAAAATCCACTCTCTCATCCTTTCTTTGTATCAGATTCTCACTCACATCACAAACCCCATCTTCACAACAACCATGCCATGAACCACCATCATACTTCCAAGCTCCAAACGGCAGCCACAACTTCATCAACCTCTGCCACTTAAATTAGGAACCTAGATAACCTGCCTCTGCCTCAAACCAACACCATCATCATCATCATCATCAAACTATTTTCACCACTTCCCGTCACCATAACAATTACCTCTGCCATCGTCCCACCTCGCCACCGGAGTTGCCCACCGGACCCATCGCCGCCACCCCTGCCACCGTCCCTCCTGCAACCCTTCCGTGCAGGTACGCCTCGCTGAAGAGCCCCCGCGTTTTGGCTTATGTTTCTTCGTTTCTGCTATTTTCATTTTTTTTTTAATGTTGTGATTAAGTGGTCTTTCAATAAAAAATAAAAATAAAAAATAAAAATAAAAAATAAATAAATAAATAAATAAAGAAAGAAAGAGAAGCAGTTGGGTTTAATTTGATAAAAATTTGAACTAAGGTTTATTCTTCATTTTGTGCCTAAATGAATTTAATTAGTGTTAGTTTTATCTAAAATGGGCTAAAGATTACAATTTTTTTATCTTTAATTTTGTAAGTTGTTAAAAAAAAATTTAACTAATAAAAGGGGTGGCAGAAAAAAATGGTTTAAAAAAAATCAAAAGCACAAAAATATGAGTTCCAAAAAAAAAAAGAGTTTAATAAAAAATAAAAAAAAAAAGTTTTAGGAATTAATAGATTAGCAATAAAAAAATTGATAAATGAAAAAGAAATATTTTGATTTTCTTTTGTTTGGGTTACTTAGAATTTGTTTAATTTTATGTGTATGTTTAATCTGTTCTCAGTGGCATAATTTTATGTTCATCTTAAAGTATTGTCAATTTTGCGAGCATGTTTCTGCCTCTAAATATATTTATATAAATTTTTTAAGCATTCTAGTCATTTAGCAAATTCTATTTCAAAAGATAAAAAATGTGTTGTATGTATTTGTTTTTTAGCTTGTTTGCGTAAAGGGATAAAACAAGTATTTTAAGGTTTTAAAAAAATTTACACAATTAACTAAGGTAATCGTCTTAGAACAAGTGTATTAAAAATATTGTGAAATTTAGTTTTCACTATTCACTGTACATAATTGACTCTCGAACTCAATCTAATTTTCAAAGAATAAGTTAGAATATCTAAAAAATATTTTAAAGTATCATAGATGATTTCTTAGAACAAATTTGATTTATTTCCTTATTTCCTATATTAAGGCAAATTTAATTTATTTCCTTATTCCCGTTATTAGAATAGATTTATTTCATGTAATTTAGCTCTATTTTAAGCAAGTAGTTATTGATAAAAGTCTATATAATAATCATACATATACAATTGAAATTTAAGTAATAACAATAAGAAATATTCTTTCAACATAGTATCAAAACCAATATGTCCACCTTGAGGAGAATTTCTCCTTTTCGTGGTGTAGAGTTTTTGGAACTCCTTAGCATTATTCACTACCATCATACCATGATTTGGTTTTGTTACTTCCGATTTCAGAGCCTCTGTTGTTTCTACTGTAATAAGCCTTCATTGCTGATCAGATCAGCTTTTATTGATCGGTGGTTTAGAGCCATCCTTCATCGTTGGGTTTCAATCAGCCTTCATCATCGTCTTTCTTTGCCCTCGGTGAGGGGAGAATGAGAATAAATCCATTTGTACATATACTTCAATGTCGGTGTTTGTCATGTCATTCTTTTCTCATTAATGGATCATATCAGTGGCTTCTCTTCACACCGACGATCATTCCAGTGGTGACTCCTCTCCTACGGATGAATCATATTCGTGGTGACTTTTCTTCCCATCGATGATCTTTCCGATGATAAACTTATGTTGGTTATGACTCACACTAGCCCAACTATTTGTTTCAGATGTTCTGACCCCAGCTCTTTGTCTTAGATGCACTAGCCTCGTCTCCGTCTGTCCAGATGCATTGATCTCGTCTTTGTCTTCGTCCCAGAAGTAGTTGCCAGCCACCATCTTTGTTCATCCCAACCACTATCACACTATCAAATTATTTTATTATTACATGCTCAAGCTTAGTAATCTTTAACTTGAGAGGAAGTGTTAGAGTATCTAAAAAATATCTCAAAATATTTTTATTGTATCTTGAAATATTTTAAAGTATCATAGATGATCTCTTACGATGGATTTAGTTTATTTCCTTATTTCTTTTATTAGGACAGATTTGATTTATTTCTTTATTTCTGTTATTAGAGCAAATTTAATTCTTGTATTAGGATATATTTATTTCATGTAATTTAACTTTGTTCTAGGCAAGTAGTTATTGACAAAAGCCTATATAATGTAAATCATACCTATACAATTGAAATTCAAGCAATAACAATATTTAAAAATATTCTTTCAAGTTGGTATAAGAGCTCCTGATCTGGGAGCCTCTGTTGTTTCCGCTACAATCAGTCTTCATTGTTAATAGAATAACCTTCATCGTTGGGTTTAGAGCTAACCTTCATCGCTGCATTTCAATCAGTTTTCATTGCTGATCAGACAAGCTTTCATCGCTAGGTTTAGAGCCAGCTTTCATCACTGGGTTTCAATCAACTTTCATCATTGTCGTTGCCTTCATTGAGGAAGAGAATGAGAATAAATCCATCTCTATAATATACTTCAATGTCATTGTTTATCATGTCATTAATTTCCCACTAATGGATCTTACCAGTGATTTCTCTTCCCACCGATAATCATTCTGGTGGTGACTCCTCTCTTACAAATGAATCATATTATAGTGGTGACTTCTCTTCCCATTGACAATCATTCCGATGGTAACTTATGTTGACTATGACTCACACTAGCTTGACTCTTTATTCCAGATGTTCTGGCCCCAATTCTTTGTCCCATGTGCACTAGCCCCATCTCTGTCTTTCCAGATGCACTAACCTCGTCTCCGTTCATCCAGATGCACTAGCCACGTCTCCGTATTCGTCCCAGAAGTGTTTGTCAGCCACCGTCTCTGTTTGTCCTAGCCACTATCACATTATCAAATTATTTAATTGTTACAAGCTCAAGTTCAGAAAGCTTTAACTTGAAGGGAAATGTTAGAATATCTACAAAATATCTCAAAATATCTTTATTGTATCTTAAAATATTTTAGAATATCATAAATGATCTCTTAGGACAAATTTGATTTATTTCCTTATTTTCGTTATTAAGATAGATTTAATTCTTGTATTAGGATAAATTTATTTCCTATAATTTAACTCTATTTTAAGTAAGTAATTATTGATATAAGCCTATATAATATAAATTATACATGTACAATTGAAATTCAAGTAATAATAATATTCATAAATATTCTTTCAAGTGACTATTTTCTTGCAAAGGGGTTTTCTAATATTTTTCACTAAATTAAATAAACCTTGATGACAACTCTACTTCCATTTTATTTACTTTAAAAAAAAATTTATCGATGTGATCCCGGTCACGATAACAACAAAAGCAGCAGCATTATTCGTCCAACCAAAATACTCTAACTTTCATCTAACCCTCTCACAAACTCATTCTATATCCTACGGAAAGTTACAGTAATATATAGTCTGATTTGACATTTCTCTCACATAAATCTACGGTGTAAATACATTGTACGTATTTTAGTTATATGAGAAACATTATTCCAACAAAAGTAGGATTAAGATATTTCTTTTTAAAATGGCAGAGATCTTGAACCTTAAAATTTTGTTTATTATATGGTAAAATATTATAATAAAAATAATGCAATAAATATGAACCTTTAGATGCGTAACTGCATCAGGTGCAGTTCTTTTTCAAGCTCTAAAAGATTAATCTTGGCTAAACTAGCTTTCAACATGGTTTCCTTCATTATACATAATTATTTATAGAACAAATAACAACAACACATAGAGCATGTTTAATCCGTCACCAACATATGTTCATTGACTAAAAAAGTTGTTGTCAAGAAAAAGAGCATGTTTAGGTTTTTTTATCAAAAAGTTGTTGATGCAAAAATTTATGCCATTAACAGCTTTTTTCTAAAAGCTAATTTTTCGGCTGTTTTTAAAAAATTTGTTAGAATTATTTCTAACAGTGATATATAAATATCATTTTATCCTCAATTAAATAATTTTTTTAATTAATTAAATAATTTTTTAATTATTTTATACTTATTTTAATAATTTAATACATAAAATCAATTTTTTTATATCATTCAAATGAAATATATTAACTTAAAATTACTTTTCAGTTAACATATTTAAACATAAAACTTTTTTCTTATAATCGATTGTAAAAAAAATTTATACCATAATTAATTATTAAAATAATTTAATTTTTACAAATTATTTCAAAGACGATACATACATATGTAACATCGTTACCAATTTCACAGTATTTTCAGTTCATGGTATGGGTATGTATACACGGTTCATTACTTTAATAAGTATGTTGTATGCGGGGGGAGTATACTTAGTAGATACGCTCTTTGAGTTCGTGGTAGGTTTTAATATATTAATTGGTATGCTCCTAATATAATTTTTTTATAAAGTTAAAAACAAAAGATTATATAGAGAATAGTATCAAATTACAATATTTAAAATGAAATGGCTAGACATCTTTGATATGTTCTGATTGGTTAGTTAAGTTACTAAAAATTTATAAATTACTCATATGAATGTATTATGTGTATATTTTATAAAACTTCTTTTATAAAATTTTAAATTCTAATATACTACTTTCTCTTAGACTTTTTTTTGGTAAATCTTTCTCTTAGACTTTATTTGGATAACTTATGATAAATGAAATGAAATAAGATGAGATAAGATGAGATGAAATGGTATAAAGTTTTTATACTATTATTTGGATATTTAATGATAGAATAAAGAATAATTTTCATTTCATTATTTAGACGTTCTAGTGAAATGGAATGAAAATATAAAAATTAAAAGTATTTTGTTCTTAATTCATTCCATTATATTTCATTCCCTTCTATTTAAGAGAAAGAAAAAGGTGAGATTTAAGATGGAATAGATATCACCTCATGTCATTCTATTTAATCCTAATTTTAACAACCAAATAATGGTACCCAAGTCCATTCTAATTTCTTTCTACTCCATTCCACTGATTCAAACATATCAAGTAAATGCTTCTAACAAGTAACAACCAAAAGTATTAAAAGTAACGTAACAAACCCGTCAGCCCATAGATGAACATAAGCTGATCCATATGAGCATTAGCTATTTTAAATCTAGTTAGATGAAACAGTACGTTTTGATCAAGTTGTGGTAGTGTTTTGTTTCTAACTTCTTCCTCTACGGTTCACGCCTCCATCGTCCTTCTTCCTGTCTACACATCTGCAGCAGCAGCAGCATGCCTCTGCAAGCAACAGGCAGCCATGGCAATGAGGTTTTCCCTCCGTTCTCTATCTTCTTCCACTCATAACGTCGGTTCAGCAACTTTGGTGATTTGGATCTCGTTCAATGGCGGTCCAGATTAGATTGCTAAAGTACCGCGAATTGGTACGCGGATCATAGGGGATATCAGCGAATTTGGTAATTATACTATATACTAAAAAAAAAAAATATAACAGCACCAAATGCTGCAAATCTTTTCATTATCTGGAATGTCTATCCTTTATTTTTAATTTTAATTATTTCCTCTTGTGTCCGTTTCAATCAAACTTTGCTAGAAATTTTTCAATGATTTTGGACTTCCATTGATTTGTCTGTTTGTCAAAACTGGTTGAATGGTAACCTGATGTTTCTTGGAATCCATTTATATTGTGATCAATAAATTTATCGAAAATCACATGTTGGACTTTGGTTGAAAAGATATGAGGTCCAGTTGCTTGATTTTATGATGAGTAAAACAACACAACTGTTTAGCAGAGGGGTAGGTCCCCTCTCCACACTCTCTCTCTATATATATATATCTTTTAAAGACAGAGACATGATCTTTCACTCACAAACTACTATTACCCCATCCAAAAGAGAGAGGAGAAGGAGAGGAAGATCCTGATTCCTGTAGTCCACAAAGTGTGTACAATCATTAGTCCTTTCTTGATCGTAAATTTAACAAGAACAAGATGTCTACAAGATGGCATTTGATTATTCATATGGTATTCTAAATTCATGATCTATGATCTAGGGACATTCTTAATAATGATATCTAATATCTACATGTAGTATCTGAACCTTGGATACATAATTTAGAACCCATTCAAATACGTGAATTTTCTTATATGTGCATCTCGTTGCTATATATACATGTGAAATTATTATTTGATATGAGATTATGTTACTTTCATGTAAATATGTGAATTTTCTTGTATGTTCACATAGATGAAATTATTATTTGATATGTTCACATAGATGTAAATTCTGTTAAAACTCAAATTGGAATTAATTTGACATTTGACTGTAAGGTTTATTTCGCATACAGGGTTGTCAACAAGAGACCCCATTCATTCCCTAATAAAAAAAATGAGTCATTTTTGGTCAATTTTTAATTGTTTTTATCACACTAGAAAAAATAAATTATATTGGTTGATGGTAGAACACATTTGAATGAGAAACCATGCATTGGAAGTGATCAAAACAAGTTTAAAATTGAAGAGGGGTGTGATTTTTTCAAACTGTTTTGAGCAGACCCGTTTTTGCATTTTTTGGATCCAAAACGATCCATTCCTGTGTGATTTTCTTCGTGAAAATCATCCAAAATGATGAGAAATCACGTTTAGAGGAAGACTCAATTGTTTAGGGATCAAAACCGTGTCAAAAACTATGGAAAATGGTGTTGGATCGCAACCGGGTCATCAAAACCCATTTTTTAGCGAACTGGGTCGTGACGACCCGGCTGGAGGTTGAAGGTGATGAACAATGTGTGTGGACGAATCCCACGCGCACTGCTAGGTGCGTGAGGCCCGTGAAAACATGTGGAAGCTCCATTTTGAGTTCGATTTTTTCCTATACACTCATATTGATACCTAGAATTTAATTATATTGGTTTTATAATTTTATGGATATTAAAAATATTTAATATTAATTTATTTCTTATTTATTAATATTAGGCATTTGAAAAAATCAATTTATAGTGATTTTGAACATGAAAAATATTTCAATATTATAATAAACCAATTTATGATAGTCACTCTCCCTAGTTGTTAAGTTTGGGTAGTGCACTCTCTAGATACATTAAGAAAATTAAAGAATATGTTAGAAAATGATTATTTGGACTATTAATTAATTTATCCCAGTTGATGGCTCTATTAATTGAAGTGAATATATGTCACCACATTGGATTATTTGCTGAAATTGATAGGGTTATTACTTGTGAATAATTTTTTGGGATGTTGTGTTACTTAATTAATTTGTGAATTAAACTTACCCACAAGTAGTAAATTCATAAATTATTTTGTTGTAACATGTTATTACTTTTGGGATGATCTTCACAGTAAAATTCTTTCTACCATTTTAAAATTTTTGTAACTGTTGTTATTATATGATATATACTCTACTCATAGGAGAGTTTATATTATATGTATTAAATTTCTGTTTCAGTAATTGTCATTACTATAATTGCCCATGATATTAATTATTTTCTTATTTATTATTTTAAGCTCCAATCATTTTTTCCTTGAATAATATTACAAATCAAGTTGAGGTTTTGATTGTGAATAATTATAATAAGTGGAAGGATGATATTGAATTAGTCCTTAGCAGCTTGTTGAACATTGATATAGTTATTAGAGAATATGAACCTGTTGCACTGACTGCCAAAAGCACTAATGAGCAGAATACTTATCACAAGGAGTGGACAGAAGCTAATTACAAGGCTTTAATGTTTATCAAGCGCTCCATTGATGAGACTCTTGTGAAAACAATTTCACATTCTGACAATGCCAAAACTTTTCTTGCTTCCATTAGGGAAAGGTACGCAGTATCTGGAAAGGCCAAAACATGTCAATTGATGGAAACCTTTATTAACATGAAATATGATGGAATTGATGGTGTTAGGCAACACATTATGAAGATGGTAACCATTGCCAATAAATTTAGTGACCTTTAGTGCCATATTACTGATACTTTTCTTGTTCACTGTGCTTTAAATTCCCTACCTACCAAGTTTGATGCCCTAAAAAAAATCCTGTAATACTCAAAAAGGAAGAGTGGGATATTAATACTTTAATATCTTTTTGCATACAAGAAGATGATAGGATTAACAAGTTGATAAAGGATAATATCCTACCTTCACTTGATTCTATAGATTTTGGAGATTATATAGACTGTATAAGAGGAAAGATGACCAAGACAAGTAAGAAGGGTTCTCTACGTAGTAAAGAACTTTTAAAAATATTTCATACAGATATTTGTGGTCCTTTGAAACCAACCTTGTGTGAGAATAAATATTTTATTACTTTCATTGATGAATTTTCTCATTTTGGCTATTTACCTAATAAATGATAAGTCATTGTCTTTAGAAAAGTTTAAAATATTTAAAAACGAGGTTGAAAATCAATGTGGTAGAAGAATAAAAATAGTAAAGTCAGATCGAGGTGGTGAATATTATGGTAGACATTGTGAGAATGGACAATTTAAGGGACCTTTTGCTAAATACCTTGAGGACTGTCGAATAGTTTCTCAATTTATTATGTCAGGGACTCCTGAACAAAATGGGATAGTTGAGAGGCGAAAATGCACTTGAATGAATATGATGAGGTCTATGATGAGTCAGTCCAAATTACCTAATTTCCTTTCGGGAGAAGCCCTTAAAACAACCATGTATATACTAAATAAAGTGCCTTCTAAGCCTGTTTCCAAAACTCCATTTGAATTGTTTAAGGGATGGAAACCTAGCCTTAACCATCTTCGTGTGTGGGGTTGTGCCGCTAAGGTGAAAATCTATGACCCTACTGCATCAAAATTAAGTCCTAAGACTACCAAGTGTTACTTTATTGGTTATCATATCAATGCTAAAGGCTACAAATTCTACTGCCCTACCCGTGGAACAAAAAATAGTTGGAGCAATTACTGCCAAATTCCTTGAGAATGATGTGGGGAGTTATGGTGTTATTATGGATGAGGGCAAAGTTATAGTGGAGAAAATGTTATAATACCAGTTCCTATTATATAAGAAAGAAATGTGAGTGAGTCATTTGAAAGGGTTAATCAGGAATCACAACAAGAAGTTATAGAAGAACCACTGCCACTGGCTCCTGAACATCCTATTTAGGTTCCTCTGAACATCCTATTTAGGAAAGATAAATATTAATGTTGGGTGCATTCCAGATCCAGAAAATTATAAAGAAGTAGTTTTTAGTGCTTTATCTGATAATTGGATTGAAATAATGAATAACGAAATACTCTTTATGAATCATAATGATGCGTGGGAGCTAGTGGAACCTCTTGAAAGTGTTAACCCTATTGGGTGCAAATGAGTGTTTAAGACAAAGAAAGATTCTAAGGAAAATGTGGAGCGTTTTAAAGTAAGATTGGTAGCAAAAGGATTCACTCAAAAAGAAGGAATTGACTACAAAGAGACTTTCTCTCCTGTTTCTTCCAAGGATTCTGTCTGGATTATTATGGCTCTAGTTGCTCATTATGATTTAGAGTTGCACCAGATAGATGTAAATACAACCTTCCTGAATAGAGATCTTTATGAAGAGGTCTACATGCTGCAACAGAGGGTTTTATAGAAAATGGAAAGGAGTATATGGTATGCAAATTGAAGAAGTCTATTTGTGGTTTGAAGCAAGTTTCTAGACAATGGTATATTAAATTTGATGAAATTGTTTCTTCTATGGGCTTTGTGGAGAATAAGGTAGATCAATGCATATATCTTAAGGTGCGTAGGAGTAAATTCATTTTTCTTATTCTTTATGTGGATGATATTTTACTTGCCAGCAGTAGTTATGATCTACTTGTTGAGACCAAAGATATGTTGTTTGCTACTTTTGATATGACAGGTCTTAGATAAGCTTTTTATATTTTGGGCATTGAAATTCATAGAGACAGGAGTCGTAGGCTTTTAGGTTTATCTCAAAGAGCCTATATTGATCGTGTTCTTAAAAGATATAATATGGAAACTTGTAGGTTCGGTAATGTTTCAGTTACCAAATGAGATAATTTGAGTAAGGAGCAGTGCCCTAAGAATGATATTGAGAGGAGTTTCATGACAAATGTGCTTTATGCTAGTGCGGTTGGTAGCCTTATGTATGCTCAGGTGTGCACTAGACTTGATCTGTCATTCGCTGTTAGTGCATTGGGCAGATATCTATCTAATCAAGGACATGCTCATTGGGTAGCTGTTAAGAAATTTATGAGGTACCTACAGAAGACAAAGGATTATATGCTTGTTTACGGGAATGTGGATGATTTAAATGTCATTGGCTACTCTAATTTAGACTTTGTTGGATGTATAAATGATGACAGATGGACTTATGGATATATTTTCATGTTAGTCGGAGGAGTTATATCTTGGAAAAGAGTAAAGCAAACTCTGACAGCTTCTTCCAAATGCAAGTTGAGTTTGTTGCATTGTATGGTGCAGCTTCACATGCTATGTGATTAAGGAACTTTATTTCCGCTCTTGGTGTTGTTGACTCTATTTCTAAACCATTGAAAATTTATTGTGATAATCGAGCTGCTGTTTTGTTCACTAAGAATAATAGAACCACTTCTTCCTCTAAACATATAAGGATCAAATTCTTGGTAGTGAGAGAAATGTTTGATAATGGAGATATTCTTGTTGAGCGTATTCTTACTGATGAGATGCTTGCTGACCCCCTAACTAAAGGACTTAGACGTATAGTGTTTATGAGACATGCTGAGAACATGATTATTTTAAGATCATTTGATGTAATTGATTAATGAGAGTTGTCATTTATTGTATACTTGTTACATTGAACTTATGCAATGCTCATTTAATAAAGTCATGCACATGATTATTTTTATATCATTGTTATAATAATTATTGTACAGTTTTATTGCTATGTTGTCTCGAGATGTTTAGTTTTCTTGAAGAAAATGATGTTTAATGATAAACATGTTTATAATCTCCTTAGGGTGATTGGTTGTGTTTTCTTGAGAAAACACAATGTAGGATCTATACACATTAACTTAAAGGGCAAATGATCACAAACTAAGTTATAACATATATCTACACTAGCACAGTTATATTATGATCATGACAATAAGATTATTGGTTACGTAGTCATTGATGAATTAGACTCTTATAGTTTATCTATCACTTATGGCTCCTAATTGATAGTTTTATTCTATGAAGTACAGACACACTGTTTTTGAGGCGTGTCGGCATGTCAGACACGTGTCCGTGTCTGATATATGGGGACACGTGTACGACACACGTGTCTTATGTGTCCGAATGTGTCCAATTAAAAAAAAAAAAATTTCGGCTTGGACACCTCTCGAACACGCTTGGACACATCTCGGACACACTTGAATACGTCTAAGACACGACTTGATCATAACTCATTAATATTTAAAAAAAATTAGAAATGATATATAGAAATGATATTAACATATATTCAGATATTGTTTAACTTCAAGTTTATAAAAATGATATTAATGAATTATAAATCTTTTTCTTAAAATTTGTAATTATATATATACATAAATCAAGTTCTTTAATTTACTTTGATATATATATATGTGTGTGTGTGTGTGTGTGTGTGTGTGTGTGTCATGTCCGTGTCCTATAATTTTTTGAATTTGGTGTGTTCTCATATCTGTGTCGTGTCCCGTGTCCGTGTCTATGCTTTCTGGGTTTTATTGAACTCTTTGATCATGTTTGATGTGAGTATAATTAGGTTATTTTAGTAGCAACAATTGTTCAACCAAAATTTCTTTTCTTTTCAAAAGGAATTTGTAAAAATAGTTATATATTTATTTTTTATTTTTTGAAATTCTTTTGAGTTAAATTAAACTGAATCAATGTTGTCCAAGTGGGAGAATGTTAGAAATTTTCGTATGATTTTGGACTTCCATTGATTTGTTTGTTTGTCAAAACTAGTTGAATGATTTGACTAGTTGAATGATAACTTGATGTTTCCTAGAATCCATTTATATCGTGATCAATAAATTTATTAGAAATCACATGTTGGACTTTGAATTCAAATAGTATGTGTGCTTGAAAATGTGTGAGGCTCAATTGCTTGATTCCATAATAGGTGGAACAAGACAACTCTTCAGTAAAGAGGCAGGTCCTCTTTCCACTCCCTCTATATATATATGTGTGTCTTTTAAAGATAGAGACATGATCTTTCACTCACAAACTACTATTGCCCCATCTAAAAGAGAGAGGAGAAGGAGAGAAAGATTCTGATTCCTATAGTCCACAATGTGTATACAATCATTGGTCTTTTTTTGATCGTAAACTTATCAAGAACAAGATGTCTACAATAGATACACTTTTGATTATTAATATGATGTTCTAAATTCATGATCTATGATCTAGAAATATTCTTAATAATGATATCTAATGTCTACAAATTTTACTATTCCAAATTTTCAATTATGCTTCGGACCATAAATTTCGACATGGTTGAAATGCACAGCAGGAATGGTGATAATAAAAACCGAATGACACAGACAATTTGGGACATAAACTACCTTAAAACCCAAAAACAAATGATTGTACAAGTATTGGCAATTTGTTAGCAAATTACGAAACATATTGAACTGTAAAAGTGAAAAAGCTAATTGTTAAAGCAAGAGAATATATGCTAACGATATTGCACAAAAATAATTTAATCTTTTCCTAATGTAATGTAAATAAATGTTTCAAAGTTTCATGGGAGGATTTCTTGTTCAACGCTTAACAAACGATGCATATATATATATATATATATATATATATATATTATTGTGGTTTGGTGGTGTCTAAGTCAGCTTACACGTACTTTGAGTAATTTATCTTTTTAGTTTGATTAAAGATAGATCATCCGCGTTGAAACTTGAGAACTCACAAGAAATTATTGTAGTTGAGATTTAAACATGTGATTATGCGTCTATTCACACATCACATGTTCTTCTACCACTATATTTAATTTTGTTTGGATACATTACAATTTTACAACATCATTATAACAATTGAGTTTAAAAGGAAATGGATAAAATAAAATAATCTTAAAAATTTTCTAATGACTGGGTGGACACTAGTTAAAATAATATTTTTAGCTTCTTGATGATTCACATAATGGATAGTGTGATTTCCTTGATTCTTAAGTCTGGTTTCATCTTGAACTAATATACTGTGCAATTCATGCACATTCAATTTATCTTTCATGGTATTATAGTTTATTTGGAATAGACCATACTCAAGCGGTAATAAGTTCATAATAAACTGCAAAAGGAAATTCTCATCCACTTCCATTCCCAATGACTTAAGTCTTGCTGTAATATTTGTTATTTCAATGATGTGCTCATGCATAGTACGAGAACCATCAAATTTCATGGTGGTTAAAGTACTCATTAATATCCCAGCAATAGACTTATCGGCAGTTTATGTGCAACACTCTTCCCCAAAACTCATGAATTCTATAGCACTTCCAGTTTTGAGAAGAGCCGACTTGATGTTGTTTGCAATGCTCGTTCGCATAAACATCAGGCTCAGTCTATTTAACATTTCCCAAGCCTTATAACGTGTTTTCTCTTCATTGCTATTAGCAGTAGTAATAGCAGTAAGCTTCTAAACTTGGAGTTCCAAATCAAGATCCATTACACTAATGTGAAATTAGACTTGTTCACTTTAATAAAAGAAGTTCAACCCATTAAAGACTTGAACAAACGAAACAAACAACTTTAAAGAAATGGAAACAAATATTGTAATGATCACATGTTTAACATTAATACTTTGAGTCATAAATTTACATATTATATAAATTTAGACAACAGATCACTTAAGCATTCAATGTATATCAATGTTCTCCATTGGGTGATATGTCAACCTACAACAACAAACATAATGATGTTAACAAAATTTAACATTATTTGACAATGATATATGCATTAACTAGAAATGTTTATTATCTTTCGATATATAAATAAAACTAATAGTACACTTACACTACTAATAATCATGACGTCTATTTATTATAAGGGCAGTTAATAAACATTTAGACGATCCATAAATGCCTTATAACAATGAATTTTAATTTATCCATATACAAATAGTCATTGTACCATTCATAACATCTACTCTTTAGGTAATTGAAAAAAAAAACTTTTATACAATTTAAATTAAATCAACTTAAAATATTTGACTAGTTTAATTATTAATAAATCTCACATAATATTATCTCAAATTAATAATATTATGAAAAAAATCAAATACTGTATATTATTTAAAACAATGAATCTTGAAGAAAAATAATGTTCATACATTATTTTCTTTCATATATTATTTTTCACATCATTTTTAAATAACTATGATTAAGTAATAAAAAATAATATAATTAATAATATAAAAATAATATAAAAAAATAATGTAAAAAAATCAAAGTTAAATCTTGAAATCGTTGATTTACAAAACAATATTGCAAACAGTCCTATAATATACAATTATATTATATTGAAACAATCAAATACGAAAACTTCAATGGAGACATGTGATTCTCCGTACTTTTGCTTTCCAATAATATAATATGGAAACCAAACAAATAATCTCGTTGATTTATTGAAAACAATCAAGTTTCTCAAGTTTCGATCAAGTTGCCATAAGACCAAGTTTCATGACGTGACAGAGACTGAAAACAATCATATTCTTTAATATGTGATTGTTTCGATCGAAATTAACAATCACATACAAACCAATCAATGCAGCGGAATAATATAAAAAAATTATTAATTTTCATAATTAAGGTTCATATAAATTAAGAAAAATAATTATTATCTATGAAGAATTATAAATTTTATAACTTTATTTTGATATCACATATTAATTTATAATTTTTTTAAGAATTTTAATATAATTTTTTATTAAATATAAAAACTTAAAATTCATAATTCTCATAAATAAGAATATATGAAGACACTAACATTTATTAATAAATAAAAAATTAATGGTATTTTAAGAGTATTAAAGAGATTCTAAAAACTTATTTTCTATTCATTTTCTTTTTTTACTCTCTTATTCTATTTTAATGATAGTGAAAGAAAAAGAAACCCTTTATGATCAAGAATAAGATCTTGAGTTTTATGTAAAAATTGTTTCTTAAATACTGTTAACTTTCATCAAATTAGTAATTTCTAAAATTACAAAATTATATTTTTTCTTTTACCCAATAAGAGTTTAACTCGTTAACTTAATTTAATTACTTATTAAACTAATAAAATAAGTTACATGTTCATCGCATAAGATATTTAATTTAACAGTATTAAATTATTTTACCCAATAGAGTATTATTGGCCATACGAGCTTGTCTAATGCCGAGCCCTCCCCAACGCTTAGGCCTAGTAACCAGATCCCACTAAACCAAGTGAATACCATTGTTATGATCTTTGTTTTGCCAAATAAATTTTCTCACCACAACATCAATGTTGTTGCAAATCCCTTGACGAACCCATAAGTTTTGCATTCTATAGAAGGGGACAGAATTAAGGACTGAGTTAGCTGACACAACTCTTCCAGGTTTGTTTAACAGCTTACTCTTCCAAACTGCTGGACGTCTCTGTATTTTTGCCACAATAAATGCAAAATCTCTTTTCTCTGCTGGACGTTTTGCATTTTCTCCATGCATAAGACAAAAAGATATGTAGACAAATGAATCCCTAGGCGGAGACCGCTTGGCTCTACTATTGATTGATTATATTTAAATATTTTTTTTGTATTATCTAATCAAACAAAAAAAATATTTTTATCACTTACCTCTTAAATTACACATTTGTATGAATCAATGACAAATTTGAAAACTGTGTTATGAGTCAAAAATTAAGTTAGACTCCTAAATGTTCAACTACTGTGTCTATTTTGATATGAGGTGACAAGAGACAATGAAAAATAATAAAAATATGAATATCTCCTTATTTAAGAGTTTAAGAATTTATGTAGAAATAAGAGATTGTCTCTATTTTGATAAAGGAAAATGCTTTTTCCTACTGTATGTGCTTTGGTGGCGTAAAGATCAACGCCACCTGCGTGTTGGTAAGAAGAGCAATGAGGTAGTGCCTGCGTGTTGGGATACGTTTGGGTTTTTTTTTTGTTTGTCATTCCTGAGAAAAATAATAACCCCCTGCCGCGTCATTCGTGTCGATCCTACGAAACATTTTCGTAGGAAATAGCAGCTCTCTTTGATAAAATGTAATGAGATAATGAAAGAGAAAATTGATAAGAAATGAATATTCTCCCTATTTAATAGTTTAAGAATTTATGTAGAAATAAGAGTAAAAGATATAAAAATGGGAACATAATATAAGGAAACTATATCTCTTTAATACGAGTATAAGATTATAACAAATTTAGTTGGGTTTACACAAATTTAGAGCACATATTATTATGAATTAAAAATTATGTTAGACACTTAAAATACTTAACTACTATGTCTATTTTGATAAGAGATGATGAGAGAATGAATGAAAAAATAAATTTGAAAAGTGTATTTTTCGTATTTAAGAGTTTAAGATATAAGAATGAGAAGAGATTGTGAAGAAAACTATATCCCTTTAATGCGAGTATGAAATTATAACAAATTTTATTTGGTTTGATACTTTTTGATTGAACATAAACACAAATTTAGAGCACATATTATTACTTCATTATTTTGTGAAAGTATGTAAATATAATTTATTTTGTTATTTTTACATGTTTAAGCTTTTCATTATTTCAATATATATTGATTCTATTAATATGATAAAAGAAAAGAATATTATATGCAAGAAAAATTTTTACAAATTAAAATGTTAAAGTAAATTTTAGTATTATATTTGTTGATATATATATATATATATATATATATATATATATATATATATATATATATATAATATATATATTACAACTCATGTGTGTGTATGCAAAAGAAAAGAGTTTAAAAGGGCAAAAAAGATTAAGGAAATTTTAGTGCTCTATTTATTGATATGTATAATAATTTAAATAAGATTAATCAATTTAATATTATTGTTCGTAAACTTAGAATAATAGATATTGTAAGAATAGAGCATTACATATCTTACAAATTATAATAAATTAATCAAGGTAGATAAATAATAGAATAATAATTGTATAATTATTAAGGTAATATAGTTATTAATTATTAATCAATTTTAAGGTAATTTAATGATCCGATTAGTTATTAATTATAATAAATTAAAAGAAAATTTTAATTACTAATTATTATCTATTTTACTATTATTATTATTATTATTTAATATTATTATTATTATAAGTAAAACTGCCTTTAGATTCATAAGTAATTAATGATTCAATTAATTATTAATTATAATAAAATTAAAAGAAAATTTTAATTAGAAATTATTATCTATATTACTATTATTATTATTATTATTATTATTATTATTATTATTATTATTATTATTATCCTATAAGTAAAATTACCTTGATATTTATAAAGTAATTATTAATTTCATTAATTATCATTATCAATTGTAATAAAAAGTAAAATTATTATATATTAAATTTTAATTACTATACAAGTAAAATTACCTTGAGATTTATAAAGTTTAATTATCAATTATATTAAAAATTAAAATAAAATTAATTAGTAAATCAGAGTATAAACTCTTGAGAATGACATAATCTCTTACTCTACTCTCTGTCTAAAAGTGACACATGTTATTCTTGATATTTTTTCTTTTAAATCTCAAATTTAAATTAATATTTTAATTAATTATGCATATGTCTTTTATAATTTTAAATAATTTTATCTTTTAATCTATATTATTTTAGATTCTACCTGAATAAATTAATTATGTATATCTTATTTATAATTTTAAATATTTTTCTCTTTTAATTTATATTTCTTTAAATACTATATGAATTTTAAAAAATTCATGTAATGCACAAGATACTTACTAGGGCAAATTTTATTTCAGGCAGAAATAACAAGAAATTAAAGTCCTAAGGTAAAAGGTTATAATGCAAAAAATTAGTAAATTCCTTGCTAGGAAAAAATGAATTTTTTTTTTGTTCATATCATTATTGCTGATTATAATTTTTCTCCAATAATGGTTCTTCTACAATCTATATATAAATTGGCTTCCTTTCTCCACTTTTCACTTCACAAGTACATTTTAGCTTCTCTTATCTAATTAGATTTGATCATGTATAATAGTGTTAGTGGTTTTTTTACCTCAAAGATGAAATGCCTATTTGCTATCCTTTTATTGTTTGTAGTTGCTTCACCTGGCTTGTGTGCCAGAATAACGCCTCATGTAGATCCTAGCTTCAATGTTGTTGACTATGGTGCCACGGGAATGGCCAAATTGATGATTCACAAGTATGTTTGCCAGTTTCATCTTTTTTCATATAATTATGTTTTTACAGATATATTTTTTGTGAGACAAAAGTTTCTCTCATCTAATACCATTTTAAACTATTTGGCAAACTTGTAAAGGCTTTTGTGAAAGCATGGCAAGACGCGTGTAATGCAACTAAGGGCAACCCAACGCTTCTCATACCCATAGGAAAAACATTCATGTTGCAGCCTGTGTCATTCGAGGGTCCTTGCAAGCCTGCAACCATTAACATTAAGGTAAATCATAAATGAATTACTCATTGCCCTAGTAGCAAGGAAGCATGTGTGACTGTGTTATATATGCATGTCTTTAATTCAGCTAATGCTTTTTCACCAAAACAATTAAAATAAAAATACTCAGCTAATGCTTTAGGATATTAAAGTCATTAGTCAATCATATGATTTTTTTTCTCATTTGACCTACTATTAATTACTCAATGTATTGTTTGGCTTGGCAGCTTCAGGGAACTATCATTGCCCCAAACAGCGTTGAGGCTTGGAAACGGCCAAATAATTTTAATAACGCATGGATCCAGTTCTCAGGCATAAGTGGCCTTGTTATCAATGGAGGAGGTAAAATTGATGGCCAAGGTGCTGCATGGTGGAATTTATTAAAATCTGACAATGAGAGGCCAAGTGTAAGTTGAAAAACATGATAGACTACTCACGTAATCTTCTTTCCTATGAAATTTAAAATGAATGACAAACACAAATACTTGGCCACTAAATATTTCACTTTAGATTCAAATCTCATTAGAATTAATAATATATTTGTTTGATAACATGTGCAGGCCCTGCATTTCCATAAATGTGAAAATCTAACGCTTAGCAGTTTGACTCACCTCAATAGCCCGAGAAATCATATAGGCATAAATGTATGCAATGGCGTACACGTATCCAGTCTACATATTATTGCACCAGCTAATAGCCCAAACACCGATGGGATTGATATCTCAGGATCTTCCGACATAACGGTTCAGGATTCTAAAATGGAAACTGGTAACTCATAAGAGTCCCATATATATAGAGTCTTCAATTCAAGAATTCCTAATTCCTATCCTACCCCCATCATTATTTATTATATACAATGTTGATATTAAAGTTAAAAAAGAATTAATGGGAAGGATCATAACAATACAAAATTAACCATTCAAAATGGCTAATTAATCATTTCGAATGGTCATCGTTGATAAAAAATGATTATTGGTCCTTCACTTTTACTGTTGTATTGTTAACGGGTCCTTCCTATTAATGGAGATTTGCATCTTTTACTTAATTATAATTTATTATAGGTGATGACTGCATTGCCATTAATGGTGGTTCCTCCTTCATCAACATAACTAGTGTTTATTGTGGACCTGGCCACGGCATTAGGTCAGTTCAAGTAAATTTCCTGTGTTTCCACATTGTTATTAAGTTGTTTAATCAATATTGAAACTCTAACTCTCTCCGGGGGTGTGTTGGTGAATCCTAGTATTGGGAGCCTTGGAAAAAATGGAGCTTTTGATACAGTAGAACAAGTACATGTGAAAAGTTGCACCTTCAATAGAACTTCAAATGGAGCCAGAATCAAGACATGGATGGTAAGATTCGGTTATAGTTGATTGGATGAGCCACTGTCATTACTGAAGCAAGTGATTAAATCATATTAATGTTTTATGTTATTTTAAATCAGGGTGGAGCTGGGTATGCCAGGAAGATCATATTTGAGGATATTATACTTGTCGAAGCTAAGAACCCTGTGATTATTGATCAGCACTATGACGCTTTTAATAGTGTAGCAGAAGCAGTGAAAGTGAGTGATATTACATACCGCAACGTGAGGGGAACCTCAAGCAGTGGGGATGCAATCCAACTGAATTGTGACCATAACATAGGTTGCACTGACATTGTAATGGAGGGGATTGACATAACCTCTGCTGATGGAGAGAATATATTTGCATCGTGCACAAATGCACATGGGACTAGCTCTTTGTGTATTCCAAACGTCCCGTGTCTTTCTCAAGGGTGACCAAGCTTTTGTTGTACTTTGTGTCTTCTTATGTATCAACAGCTATGAACGCCTGCTTGGGTAAATAAATAAATAATTAAAGCAATTAATTTGTCTTTTTTTAAAAATAATAATAAGAAAAAAAAAAAAAAGAGAAGAAAAATTTTTGTTTGTCTCATACACCAAAACCTTTTTTTGCTCAAAGTGCACTTTCCTTTGAACTCAAATCTCTCCTTCCAAACTCAGCCTAATATGTAAACCCATAACTCAAAAAGAAGAAAAAATAATTGAAGGTCCTTCACGCTGAAGGAAAAATGGTTTTTAGTCATTTGATAAATGGCAGTGGTGCAGCCTGCACAGAAAAAGGGCGGACAGAGCAGGGAGCTACACAGACAGGCATCATCATTTTTTCTTTCATCCTCAACAGTCAACCCTATGTCCAGCCCCTTTATAAAAAAAAAAAAAATCCACTCTCTCATCCTTTCTTTGTATCAGATTCTCACTCACATCGCAAACCCCATCTTCACAACAACCATGCCATGAACCACCATCATACTTCCAAGCTCCAAACGGCAGCCACAACTTCATCAACCTCTGCCACTTAAATTAGGAACCTAGATAACCTGCCTCTGCCTCAAACCAACACCATCATCATCATCATCATCAAACTATTTTCACCACTTCCCGTCACCATAACAATTACCTCTGCCATCGTCCCACCTCGCCACCGGAGTTGCCCACCGGACCCATCGCCGCCACCCCTGCCACCGTCCCTCCTGCAATCCTTCCGTGCAGGTACGCCTCGCTGAAGAGCCCCTGCGTTTTGGCTTATGTTTCTTCGTTTCTGCTATTTTCATTTTTTTTTATGTTGTGATTAAGTGGTCTTTTAATAAAAAATAAAAATAAAAAATATATAATAAATAAAAAAAAAGAAAGAAAGAGAAGCAGTTGGGTTTAATTTGATAAAAATTTGAATTAAGGTTTATTCTTCATTTTGTGCCTAAATGAATTTAATTAGTGTTAGTTTTATCTAAAATGGGCTAAAGATTACAATTTTTTTATCTTTAATTTTGTAAGTTGTTAAAAAAATTTAACTAATAAAAGGGGTGGCAGAAAAAAAGGTTTAAAAAAAATCAAAAGCACAAAAATACGAGTTCCAAAAAAAAAAAGAGTTTAATAAAAAATAAAAAAAAGTTTTAGGAATTAATAGATTAGCAATAAAAAAATTGATAAATGAAAAAGAAATATTTTGATTTTCTTTTGTTTGGGTTACTTAGAATTTGTTTAATTTTGTGTGTATGTTTAATCTGTTCTCAGTGGCATAATTTTATGTTCATCTTAAAGTATTGTCAATTTTGCGAGCATGTTTCTGCCTCTAAATATATTTATATAAATTTTTTTAAGCATTCTAGTCATTTAGCAAATTCTATTTCAAAAGATAAAAAATGTGTTGTATGTATTTGTTTTTTAGCTTGTTTGCGTAAAGGGATAAAACAAGTATTTTAAGGTTTTAAAAAAATTTACACAATTAACTAAGGTAATCGTCTTAGAACAAGTGTATTAAAAATATTGTGAAATTTAGTTTTCACTATTCACTGTACATAATTGACTCTCGAACTCAATCTAATTTTCAAAGAATAAGTTAGAATATCTAAAAAATATTTTAAAGTATCATAGATGATTTCTTAGGACAAATTTGATTTATTTCCTTATTTCCTATATTAAGGCAAATTTAATTTATTTCCTTATTCCGTTATTAGAATAGATTTATTTCATGTAATTTAGCTCTATTTTAAGCAAGTAGTTATTGATAAAAGTTTATATAATAATCATACATATACAATTGAAATTTAAGTAATAACAATAAGAAATATTCTTTCAACATAGTATCAAAACCAATATGTCCACCTTGAGGAGAATTTCTCCTTTTCGTGGTGTAGAGTTTTTTGAACTCCTTAGCATTATTCACTACCATCATACCATGATTTGGTTTTGTTACTTCCGATTTCGGAGCCTCTGTTGTTTCTACTATAATAAGCCTTCATTGCTGATCAGATCAGCTTTTATTGATCGGTGGTTTAGAGCCATCCTTCATCGTTGGGTTTCAATCAGCCTTCATCACTGCTGCTGCCCTCAGTGAGGGGGAGAATGAGAATAAATCCATTTGTACATATACTTCAATGTCGGTGTTTGTCATGTCATTCTTTTCTCATTAATGGATCATATCAGTGGCTTCTCTTCACACCGACGATCATTCCAGTGGTGACTCCTCTCCTACGGATGAATCATATTCGTGGTGACTTTTCTTCCCATCGATGATCTTTCCGATGATAAACTTATGTTGGTTATGACTCACACTAGCCCAACTATTTGTTTCAGATGTTCTGACCCCAGCTCTTTGTCTTAGATGCACTAGCCTCGTCTCCGTCTGTCCAGATGCATTGATCTCGTCTTTGTCTTCGTCCCAGAAATAGTTGCCAGCCACCATCTTTGTTCATCCCAACCACTATCACACTATCAAATTATTTTATTATTACAGGCTCAAGCTTAGTAATCTTTAACTTGAGAGGAAGTGTTAGAGTATCTAAAAAATATCTCAAAATATTTTTATTGTATCTTGAAATATTTTAAAGTATCATAGATGATCTCTTACGATGGATTTAGTTTATTTCCTTATTTCTTTTATTAGGACAGATTTGATTTATTTCTTTATTTCTGTTATTAGAGCAAATTTAATTCTTGTATTAGGATATATTTATTTCATGTAATTTAACTTTGTTCTAGGCAAGTAGTTATTGACAAAAGCCTATATAATGTAAATCATACCTATACAATTGAAATTCAAGCAATAACAATATTTAAAAATATTCTTTCAAGTTGGTATAAGAGCTCCTGATCTGGGAGCCTCTGTTGTTTCCGCTACAATCAGCCTTCATTGTTAATAGAATAACCTTCATCGTTGGGTTTAGAGCTAACCTTCATCGCTGCATTTCAATCAATTTTCATTGCTGATCAGACAAGCTTTCATCGCTAGGTTTAGAGCCAGCTTTCATCACTGGGTTTCAATCAACTTTCATCATTGTCGTTGCCTTCATTGAGGAAGAGAATGAGAATAAATCCATCTCTATAATATACTTCAATGTCATTGTTTATCATGTCATTAATTTCCCACTAATGGATCTTACCAGTGATTTCTCTTCCCACCGATAATCATTCTGGTGGTGACTCCTCTCTTACAAATGAATCATATTATAGTGGTAACTTCTCTTCCCATTGACAATCATTCCGATGGTAACTTATGTTGACTATGACTCACACTAGCTTGACTCTTTGTTCCAGATGTTCTGGCCCCAATTCTTTGTCCCATGTGCACTAGCCCCATCTCTGTCTTTCCAGATGCACTAACCTCGTCTCCGTTCATCCAGATGCACTAGCCACGTCTCCGTATTCGTCCCAGAAGTGTTTGCAGCCACCGTCTCTATTTGTCCTAGCCACTATCACATTATCAAATTATTTAATTGTTACAAGCTCAAGTTCAGAAAGCTTTAACTTGAAGAGAAATGTTAGAATATCTACAAAATATCTCAAAATATCTTTATTGTACCTTAAAATATTTTAGAATATCATAAATGATCTCTTAGGACAAATTTGATTTATTTCCTTATTTTCGTTATTAAGATAGATTTAATTCTTGTATTAGGATAAATTTATTTCCTATAATTTAACTCTATTTTAAGTAAGTAATTATTGATATAAGCCTGTATAATATAAATTATACATGTACAATTGAAATTCAAGTAATAATAATATTCATAAATATTCTTTCAAGTGACTATTTTCTTGCAAAGGGGTTTTCTAATATTTTTCACTAAATTAAATAAACCTTGATGACAACTCTACTTCCATTTTATTTACTTTAAAAAAAAAATTTATCGATGTGATCCCGGTCACGATAACAACAAAAGCAGCAGCATTATTCGTCCAACCAAAATACTCTAACTTTCATCTAACCCTCTCACAAACTCATTCTATATCCTACGGAAAAGTTACAGTAACATACAGTCTGATTTGACATTTCTCTCACATAAATCTACGGTGTAAATACATTGTACGTATTTTAGTTGTATGAGAAACATTATTCCAACAAAAGTAGGATTAAGATATTTCTTTTTAAAATGGCAGAGATCTTGAACCTTAAAATTTTGTTTATTATATGGTAAAATATTATAATAAAAATAATGCAATAAATATGAACCTTTAGATGCGTAACTGCATCAGGTGCAGTTCTTTTTCAAGCTCTAAAAGATTAATCTTGGCTAAACTAGCTTTCAACATGGTTTCCTTCATTATACATAATTATTTATAGAACAAATAACAACAACACATAGAGCATGTTTAATCCGTCACCAACATATGTTCATTGACTTAAAAAGTTGTTGTCAAGAAAAAGAGCATGTTTAGGTTTTTTTATCAAAAAGTTGTTGATGCAAAAATTTATGCCATTAACAGCTTTTTTCTAAAAGCTAATTTTTCGGCTGTTTTTAAAAAATTTGTTAGAATTATTTCTAACAGTGATATATAAATATCATTTTATCCTCAATTAAATAATTTTTTTAATTAATTAAATAATTTTTTAATTATTTTATACTTATTTTAATAATTTAATACATAAAATCAATTTTTTTTATATCATTCAAATGAAATATATTAACTTAAAATTACTTTTCAGTTAACATATTTAAACATAAAACTTTTTCTTATAATCGATTGTAAAAAAAATTTATACCATAATTAATTATTAAAATAATTTAATTTTTACAGCTATTTCAAAGACGTACATACATATGTAACATCGTTACCAATTTCACAGTATTTTCAGTTCATGGTATGGGTATGTATACACGGTTCATTACTTTAATAAGTATGTTGTATGCGGGGGGGAGTATACTTAGTAGATACGCTCTTTGAGTTCGTGGTAGGTTTTAATATATTAATTGGTATGCTCCTAATATAATTTTTTTTATAAAGTTAAAAACAAAAGATTATATAGAGAATAGTATCAAATTACAATATTTAAAATGAAATGGCTAGACATCTTTGATATGTTCTGATTGGTTAGTTAAGTTACTAAAAATTTATAAATTACTCATATGAATGTATTATGTGTATATTTTATAAAACTTCTATTATAAAATTTTAAATTCTAATATACTACTTTCTCTTAGACTTTTTTTGGTAAATCTTTTTCTTAGACTTTATTTGGATAACTTATGATAGATGAAATGAAATAAGATGAGATAAGATGAGATAAAATGGTATAAAGTTTTTATACTATTATTTGGATATTTAATGATAGAATAAAGAATAATTTTCATTTCATTATTTAGACGTTCTAGTGAAATGGAATGAAAATATAAAAATTAAAAGTATTTTGTTCTTAATTCATTCCATTATATTTCATTCCCTTCAATTTAAGAGAAAGAAAAAGGTAAGATTTAAGATGGAATAGATATCACCTCATGTCATTCTATTTAATCCTAATTTTAACAACCAAATAATGGTACCCAAGTCCATTCTAATTTCTTTCTACTCCATTCCACTGATTCAAACATATCAAGTAAATGCTTCTAACAAGTAACAACCAAAAGTATTAAAAGTAACGTAACAAACCCGTCAGCCCATAGATGAACATAAGCTGATCCATATGAGCATTAGCTATTTTAAATCTAGTTAGATGAAACAGTACGTTTTGATCAAGTTGTGGTAGTGTTTTGTTTCTAACTTCTTCCTCTACGGTTCACGCCTCCATCGTCCTTCTTCCTGTCTACACATCTGCAGCAGCAGCAGCATGCCTCTGCAAGCAACAGGCAGCCATGGCAATGAGGTTTTCCCTCCGTTCTCTATCTTCTTCCACTCATAACGTCGGTTCAGCAACTTTGGTGATTTGGATCTCGTTCAATGGCGGTCCAGATTAGATTGCTAAAGTACCGCGAATTGGTACGCGGATCATAGGGGATATCAGCGAATTTGGTAATTATACTATATACTAAAAAAAAAAAAAAAATAACAGCACCAAATGCTGCAAATCTTTTCATTATCTGGAATGTCTATCCTTTATTTTTAATTTTAATTATTTCCTCTTGTGTCCGTTTCAATCAAACTTTGCTAGAAATTTTTCAATGATTTTGGACTTCCATTGATTTGTCTGTTTGTCAAAACTGGTTGAATGGTAACCTGATGTTTCTTGGAATCCATTTATATTGTGATCAATAAATTTATCGAAAATCACATGTTGGACTTTGGTTGAAAAGATATGAGGTCCAGTTGCTTGATTTTATGATGAGTAAAACAACACAACTGTTTAGCAGAGGGGTAGGTCCCCTCTCCACACTCTCTCTCTATATATATATATCTTTTAAAGACAGAGACATGATCTTTCACTCACAAACTACTATTACCCCATCCAAAAGAGAGAGGAGAAGGAGAGGAAGATCCTGATTCCTGTAGTCCACAAAGTGTGTACAATCATTAGTCCTTTCTTGATCGTAAACTTAACAAGAACAAGATGTCTACAAGATGACATTTGATTATTCATATGGTATTCTAAATTCATGATCTATGATCTAGGGACATTCTTAATAATGATATCTAATATCTACATGTAGTATCTGAACCTTGGATACATAATTTAGAACCCATTCAAATACGTGAATTTTCTTATATGTGCATCTCGTTGCTATATATACATGTGAAATTATTATTTGATATGAGATTATGTTACTTTCATGTCAATATGTGAATTTTCTTGTATGTTCACGTAGATGAAATTATTATTTGATATGTTCACATAGATGTAAATTCTGTTAAAACTCAAATTGGAATTAATTTGACATTTGACTGTAAGGTTTATTTCGCATACAGGGTTGTCAACAAGAGACCCCATTCATTCCCTAATAAAAAAAATGAGTCATTTTTGGTCAATTTTTAATTGTTTTTATCACACTAAAAAAAATAAATTATATTGGTTGATGGTAGAACACATTTGAATGAGAAACCATGCATGGGAAGTGATCAAAACAAGTTTAAAATTGAAGAGGGGTGTGATTTTTTCAAACTGTTTTGAGCAGACCCGTTTTTGCATTTTTTGGATCCAAAACGATCCATTCCTGTGTGATTTTCTTCGTGAAAATCATCCAAAATGATGAGAAATCACGTTTAGAGGAAGACTCAATTGTTTAGGGATCAAAACCGTGTCAAAAACTATGGAAAATGGTGTTGGATCGCAACCGGGTCATCAAAACCCATTTTTTAGCGAACTGGGTCATGACGACCCGGCTGGAGGTTGAAGGTGATGAACAATGTGTGTGGACGAATCCCACGCGCACTGCTAGGTGCGTGAGGCCCGTGAAAACATGTGGAAGCTCCATTTTGAGTTCGATTTTTTCCTATACACTCATATTGATACCTAGAATTTAATTATATTGGTTTTATAATTTTATGGATATTAAAAATATTTAATATTAATTTATTTCTTATTTATTAATATTAGGCATTTGAAAAAATCAATTTATAGTGATTTTGAACATGAAAAATATTTCAATATTATAATAAACCAATTTATGATAGTCACTCTCCCTAGTTGTTAAGTTTGGGTAGTGCACTCTCTAGATACATTAAGAAAATTAAAGAATATGTTAGAAAATGATTATTTGGACTATTAATTAATTTATCCCAGTTGATGGCTCTATTAATTGAAGTGAATATATGTCACCACATTGGATTATTTGCTGAAATTGATAGGATTATTACTTGTGAATAATTTTTTGGGATGTTGTGTTACTTAATTAATTTGTGAATTAAACTTACCCACAAGTAGTAAATTCATAAATTATTTTGTTGTAACATGTTATTACTTTTGGGATGATCTTCACAGTAAAATTCTTTCTACCATTTTAAAATTTTTGTAACTGTTGTTATTATATGATATATACTCTACTCATAGGAGAGTTTATATTATATGTATTAAATCTCTGTTTCAGTAATTGTCATTACTATAATTGCCCATGATATTAATTATTTTCTTATTTATTATTTTAAGCTCCAATCATTTTTTCCTTGAATAATATTACAAATCAAGTTGAGGTTTTGATTGTGAATAATTATAAGAAGTGGAAGGATGATATTGAATTAGTCCTTAGCAGCTTGTTGAACATTGATATAGTTATTAGAGAATATGAACCTGTTGCACTGACTGCCGAAAGCACTAATGAGCAAAATACTTATCACAAGGAGTGGACAGAAGCTAATTGCAAGGCTTTAATGTTTATCAAGCGCTCCATTGATGAGACTCTTGTGAAAACAATTTCACATTCTGACAATGCCAAAACTTTTCTTGCTTCCATTAGGGAAAGGTACGCAGTATCTGAAAAGGCCAAAACATGTCAATTGATGGAAGCCTTTATTAACATGAAATATGATGGAATTGATGGTGTTAGACAACACATTATGAAGATGGTAACCATTGCAAATAAATTTAGTGACCTTTAGTGCCATATTATTGATACTTTTCTTGTTCACTGTGCTTTAAATTCCCTACCTACCAAGTTTGATGCCCTAAAAAAAATCCTGTAATACTCAAAAAGGAAGAGTGGGATATTAATACTTTAATATCTTTTTGTATACAAGAAGATGGTAGGATTAACTAGTTGATAAAGGATAATATCCTACCTTCACTTGATTCTATAGATTTTGGAGATTATATAGACTGTATAAGAGGAAAGATGACCAAGACAAGTAAGAAGGGTTCTATACGTAGTAAAGAACTTTTAAAAATATTTCATACAGATATTTGTGGTCCTTTGAAACCAACCTTGTGTGAGAATAAATATTTTATTACTTTCATTGATGAATTTTCTCATTTTGGCTATTTACCTAATAAATGATAAGTCATTGTCATTAGAAAAGTTTAAAATATTTAAAAACGAGGTTGAAAATCAATGTGGTAGAAGAATAAAAATAGTAAAGTCAGATCGAGGTGGTGAATATTATGGTAGACATTGTGAGAATGGACAATTTAAGGGACCTTTTGCTAAATACCTTAAGGACTGTCGAATAGTTTCTCAATTTATTATGTCAGGGACTCCTGAACAAAATGGGATAGCTGAGAGGCGAAAATGCACTTGAATGAATATGATGAGGTCTATGATGAGTCAGTCCAAATTACCTAATTTCCTTTCGGGAGAAGCCCTTAAAACAACCATGTATATACTAAATAAAGTGCTTTCTAAGCCTGTTTCCAAAACTCCATTTGAATTGTTTAAGGGATGGAAACCTAGCCTTAACCATCTTCGTGTGTGGGGTTGTGCCGCTGAGGTGAAAATCTATGACCCTACTGCATCAAAATTAAGTCCTAAGACTACCAAGTGTTACTTTATTGGTTATCCTATCAATGCTAAAAGCTACAAATTCTACTGCCCTACCAGTGGAACAAAAAATAGTTGGAGCAATTACTGCCAAATTCCTTGAGAATGATGTGGGGAGTTATGGTGTTATTATGGATGAGGGCAAAGTTATAGTGGAGAAAATGTTATAATACCAGTTCCTATTATATAAGAAAGAAATGTGAGTGAGTCATTTGAAAGGGTTAATCAGGAATCACAACAAGAAGTTATAGAAGAACCACTGCCACTGGCTCCTGAACATCCTATTTAGGTTCCTCCTCTTAGACGATCTCAAAGAGAAAGAAGACCGATCAACCTTGATGATCACTATATTTTTTTAGGAAAGATAAATATTAATGTTGGGTGCATTCCAGATCCAGAAAATTATAAAGAAGCAGTTTTTAGTGCTTTATCTGATAATTGGATTGAAATAATGAATAACGAAATACTCTTTATGAATCATAATGATGTGTGGGAGCTAGTGGAACCTCTTGAAAGTGTTAACCCTATTGAGTGCAAATGAGTGTTTAAGACAAAGAAAGATTCTAAGGAAAATGTGGAGCGTTTTAAAGTAAGATTGGTAGCAAAAGGATTCACTCAAAAAGAAGGAATTGACTACAAAGAGACTTTCTCTCCTGTTTCTTCCAAGGATTCTGTCTGGATTATTATGGCTCTAGTTGCTCATTATGATTTAGAGTTGCACCAGATAGATGTAAAGACAACCTTCCTGAATAGAGATCTTTATGAAGAGGTCTACATGCTGCAACAGAGGGTTTTATAGAAAATGGAAAGGAGTATATGGTATGCAAATTGAAGAAGTCTATTTGTGGTTTGAAGCAAGTTTCTAGACAATGGTATATTAAATTTGATAAAATTGTTTCTTCTATGGGCTTTGTGGAGAATAAGGTAGATCAATGCATATATCTTAAGATGTGTAGGAGTAAATTCATTTTTCTTATTCTCTATGTGGATGATATTTTACTTGCCAGTAGTAGTTATGATCTACTTGTTGAGACCAAAGATATGTTGTTAGCTACTTTTGATATGACAGGTCTTAGATAAGCTTTTTATATTTTGGGCATTGAAATTCATAGAGACAGGAGTCGTAGGCTTTTAGGTTTATCTCAAAGAGCCTATATTGATCGTGTTCTTAAAAGATATAATATGGAAACTTGTAGGTTCGGTAATGTTTCAGTTACCAAATGAGATAATTTGAGTAAGGAGCAGTGCCCTAAGAATGATATTGAGAGGAGTTTCATGACAAATGTGCTTTATGCTAGTGCGGTTGGTAGCCTTATGTATGCTCAGGTGTGCACTAGACTTGATCTGTCATTCGCTGTTAGTGCATTGGGCAGATATCTATCTAATCAAGGACATGCTCATTGGGTAGCTGTTAAGAAATTTATGAGGTACCTACAGAAGACAAAGGATTATATGCTTGTTTACGGGAATGTGGATGATTTAAATGTCATTGGCTACTCTAATTTAGACTTTGTTGGATGTATAAATGATGACAGATGGACTTATGGATATATTTTCATGTTAGTCGAAGGAGTTATATCTTGGAAAAGAGTAAAGCAAACTCTGACAGCTTCTTCCAAATGCAAGTTGAGTTTGTTGCATTGTATGGTGCAGCTTCACATGCTATGTGATTAAGGAACTTTATTTCCGCTCTTGGTGTTGTTGACTCTATTTCTAAACCATTGAAAATTTATTGTGATAATCGAGCTGCTGTTTTGTTCACTAAGAATAATAGAACCACTTCTTCCTCTAAACATATAAGGATCAAATTCTTGGTAGTGAGAGAAATGTTTGATAATGGAGATATTCTTGTTGAGCGTATTCTTACTGATGAGATGCTTGCTGACCCCCTAACTAAAGGACTTAGACGTATAGTGTTTATGAGACATGCTGAGAACATGATTATTTTAAGATCATTTGATGTAATTGATTAATGGGAGTTGTCATTTGTTGTATACTTGTTACATTGAACTTATGCAATGCTCATTTAATAAAGTCATGCACATGATTATTTTTATATCATTGTTATAATAATTATTGTACAGTTTTATTGCTATGTTGTCTCGAGATGTTTAGTTTTCTTGAAGAAAATGATGTTTAATGATAAACATGTTTATAATCTCCTTAGGGTGATTGGTTGTGTTTTCTTGAGAAAACACAATGTAGGATCTATACACATTAACTTAAAGGGCAAATGATCACAAACTAAGTTATAACATATATCTACACTAGCACAGTTATATTATGATCATGACAATAAGATTATTGGTTACGTAGTCATTGATGAATTAGACTCTTATAGTTTATCTATCACTTATGGCTCCTAATTGATAGTTTTATTCTATGAAGCACAGACACACTGTTTTTGAGGCGTGTCGGCATGTCAGACACGTGTCCGTGTCTGATATATGGGGACACGTGTCTTATGTGTCCGAATGTGTCCAATTAAAAAAAAATTTTGGCTTAGACACCTCTCGAACACGCTTGGATACATCTCGGACACACTTGAATACGTCTAAGACACGACTTGATCATAACTCATTAATATTTAAAAAAAATTAGAAATGATATATAGAAATGATATTAACATATATTCAGATATTGTTTAACTTCAAGTTTATAAAAATGATATTAATGAATTATAAATCATTTTTCTTAAAATTTGTAATTATATATATACATAAATCAAGTTCTTTAATTTACTTTGATATATATATATGTGTGTGTGTGTGTGTGTGTGTGTGTGTGTGTGTGTGTCATGTCCGTGTCCTATAATTTTTTGAATTTGGTGTGTCCTCATATCTGTGTCGTGTCCCGTGTCCGTGTCTATGCTTTCTGGGTTTTATTGAACTCTTTGATCATGTTTGATGTGAGTATAATTAGGTTATTTTAGTAGCAACAATTGTTCAACCAAAATTTCTTTTCTTTTCAAAAGGAATTTGTAAAAATAGTTATATATTTATTTTTTATTTTTTGAAATTCTTTTGAGTTAAATTAAACTGAATCAATGTTGTCCAAGTGGGAGAATGTTAGAAATTTTCGTATGATTTTGGACTTCCATTGATTTGTTTGTTTGTCAAAACTAGTTGAATGATTTGACTAGTTGAATGATAACTTGATGTTTCCTAGAATCCATTTATATCGTGATCAATAAATTTATTAGAAATCACATGTTGGACTTTGAATTCAAATAGTATGTGTGCTTGAAAATGTGTGAGGCTCAATTGCTTGATTCCATAATAGGTGGAACAAGACAACTCTTCAGTAAAGAGGCAGGTCCTCTTTCCACTCCCTCTATATATATATGTGTGTCTTTTAAAGATAGAGACATGATCTTTCACTCACAAACTACTATTGCCCCATCTAAAAGAGAGAGGAGAAGGAGAGAAAGATTCTGATTCCTATAGTCCACAATGTGTATACAATCATTGGTCTTTTCTTGATCGTAAACTTAACAAGAACAAGATGTCTACAATAGATACACTTTTGATTATTAATATGATGTTCTAAATTCATGATCTATGATCTAGAAATATTCTTAATAATGATATCTAATGTCTACAAATTTTACTATTCCAAATTTTCAATTATGCTTCGGACCATAAATTTCGACATGGTTGAAATGCACAGCAGGAATGGTGATAATAAAAACCGAATGACACAGACAATTTGGGACATAAACTACCTTAAAACCCAAAAACAAATGATTGTACAAGTATTGGCAATTTGTTAGCAAATTACGAAACATATTGAACTGTAAAAGTGAAAAAGCTAATTGTTAAAGCAAGAGAATATATGCTAACGATATTGCACAAAAATAATTTAATATTTTCCTAATGTAATGTAAATAAATGTTTCAAAGTTTCATGGGAGGATTTCTTGTTCAACGCTTAACAAACGATGCATATATATATATATATATATTTTTTTTTTATTGTGGTTTGGTGGTGTCTAAGTCAGCTTACACGTACTTTGAGTAATTTATCTTTTTAGTTTGATTAAAGATAGATCATCCGCGTTGAAACTTGAGAACTCACAAGAAATTATTGTAGTTGAGATTTAAACATGTGATTATGCGTCTATTCACGCATCACATGTTCTTCTACCACTATATTTAATTTTGTTTGGATACATTACAATTTTACAACATCATTATAACAATTGAGTTTAAAAGGAAATGGATAAAATAAAATAATCTTAAAAATTTTCTAATGACTGGGTGGACACTAGTTAAAATAATATTTTTAGCTTCTTGATGATTCACATAATGGATAGTGTGATTTCCTTGATTCTTAAGTCTGGTTTCATCTTGAACTAATATACTGTGCAATTCATGCACATTCAATTTATCTTTCATGGTATTATAGTTTATTTGGAATAGACCATACTCAAGAGGTAATAAGTTCATAATAAACTGCAAAAGGAAATTCTCATCCACTTCCATTCCCAATGACTCAAGTCTTGCTCTAATATTTGTTATTTCAATGATGTGCTCATGCATAGTACGAGAACCATCAAATTTCATGGTGGTTAAAGTACTCATTAATATCCCAGCAATAGACTTATCGGCAGTTTATGTGCAACACTCTTCCCCAAAACTCATGAATTCTATAGCACTTTCAGTTTTGAGAAGAGCCGACTTGATGTTGTTTGCAATGCTCGTTCGCATAAACATCAGGCTCAGTCTATTTAACATTTCCCAAGCCTTACAACGTGTTTTCTCTTCATTGCTATTAGCAGTAGTAATAGCAGTAAGCTTCTAAACTTGGAGTTCCAAATCAAGATCCATTACACTAATGTGAAATTAGACTTGTTTACTTTAATAAAAGAAGTTCAACCCATTAAAGACTTGAACAAACGAAACAAACAACTTTAAAGAAATGGAGACAAATATTGTAATGATCACATGTTTAACATTAATACTTTGAGTCATAAATTTACATATTATATAAATTTAGACAACAGATCACTTAAGCATTCAATGTATATCAATGTTCTCTATTGGGTGATATGTCAACCTACAACAACAAACATAATGATGTTAACAAAATTTAACATTATTTGACAATGATATATGCATTAACTAGAAATGTTTATTATCTTTCGATATATAAATAAAACTAATAGTACACTTACACTACTAATAATCATGACGTCTATTTATTATAAGGGCAGTTAATCAACATTTAGACGATCCATAAATGCCTTATAATAATGAATTTTAATTTACCCATATACAAATAGTCATTGTACCATTCATAACATCTATTCTTTAGGTAATTGAAAAAAAAAACTTTTATACAATTTAAATTAAATCAACTTAAAATATTTGACTAGTTTAATTATTAATAAATCTCACATAATATTATCTCAAATTAATAATATTATGAAAAAAAATCAAATACTGTATATTATTTAAAACAATGAATCTTGAAGAAAAATAATGTTCATACATTATTTTCTTTCATATATTATTTTTCACATCATTTTTAAATAATTATGATTAAGTAATAAAAAATAATATAATTAATAATATAAAAATAATATAAAAAAATAATGTAAAAAAATCAAAGTTAAATCTTGAAATCGTTGATTTACAAAACAATATTGCAAACAGTCCTATAATATACAATTATATTATATTGAAACAATCAAATACGAAAACTTCAATGGAGACATGTGATTCTCCGTACTTTTGCTTTCCAATAATATAATATGGAAACCAAACAAATAATCTCGTTGATTTATTGAAAACAATCAAGTTTCTCAAGTTTCGATCAAGTTGCCATAAGACCAAGTTTCATGACGTGACAGAGACTGAAAACAATCATATTCTTTAATATGTGATTGTTTCGATCGAAATTAACAATCACATACAAACCAATCAATGCAGCGGAATAATATAAAAAAATTATTAATTTTCATAATTAAGGTTCATATAAATTAAGAAAAATAATTATTATCTATGAAGAATTATAAATTTTATAACTTTATTTTGATATCACATATTAATTTATAATTTTTTAAGAATTTTAATATATTTTTTTATTAAATATAAAGATATTAAAATTCATAATTCTCATAAATAAGAATATATGAAGACACTAACATTTATTAATAAATAAAGAATTAACGGTATTTTACGAGTATTAAAGAGATTCTAAAAATTTATTTTCTATTCATTTTCTTTTTTTACTCTCTTATTCTATTTTAATGATAGTGAAAGAAAAAGAAACCCTTTATGATCAAGAATAAGATCTTGAGTTTTATGTAAAAATTGTTTCTTAAATACTGTTAACTTTCATCAAGATAGTAATTTCTAAAATTACAAAATTATATTTTTTCTTTTACCCAATAAGAGTTTAGCTCGTTAACTTAATTTAATTACCTATTAAACTAATAAAATAAGTTATATGTTCATCACATAAGATATTTAATTTAACAGTATTAAATTATTTTACCCAATAGAGTATTATTGGCCATACGAGCTTGTCTAATGCCGAGCCCTCCCCAACGCTTAGGCCTAGTAACCAGATCCCACTAAACCAAGTGAATACCATTGTTATGATCTTTGTTTTGCCAAATAAATTTTCTCACCACAACATCAATGTTGTTGCAAATCCCTTGACGAACCCATAAGTTTTGCATTCTATAGAAGGGGACAGAATTAAGGACTGAGTTAGCTGACACAACTCTTCCAGGTTTGTTTAACAGCTTACTCTTCCAAACTGCTGGACGTCTCTGTATTTTTGCCACAATAAATGCAAAATCTCTTTTCTCTGCTGGACGTTTTGCATTTTCTCCATGCATAAGACAAAAAGATATGTAGACAAATGAATCCCTAGGCGGAGACCGCTTGGCTGTACTATTGATTGATTATATTTAAATATTTTTTTTGTATTATCTAATCAAACAAAAAAATTTTTTTTATCACTTACCTCTTAAATTACACATTTGTATGAATCAATGACAAATTTGAAAACTGTGTTATGAGTCAAAAATTAAGTTAGACTCCTAAATGTTCAACTACTGTGTCTATTTTGATATGAGGTGACAAGAGACAATGAAAAATAATAAAAATATGAATATCTCCTTATTTAAGAGTTTAAGAATTTATGTAGAAATAAGAGATTGTCTCTATTTTGATAAAGGAAAATGCTTTTTCCTACTGTATGTGCTTTGGTGGCGTAAAGATCAACGCCACCTGCGTGTTGGTAAGAAGAGCAATGAGGTAGTGCCTGCGTGTTGGGATACGTTTGGGTTTTTTTTTTTGTTTGTCATTCCTGAGAAAAATAATAACCCCCTGCCGCGTCATTCGTGTCGATCCTACGAAAATGTTTTGTAGGAAATAGCAGCTCTCTTTGATAAAATGTAATGAGATAATGAAAGAGAAAATTGATAAGAAATGAATATTCTCCCTATTTAATAGTTTAAGAATTTATGTAGAAATAAGAGTAAAAGATATAAAAATGGGAACATAATATAAGGAAACTATATCTCTTTAATACGAGTATAAGATTATAACAAATTTTGTTGGGTTTACACAAATTTAGAGCACATATTATTATGAATTAAAAATTATGTTAGACACTTAAAATACTTAACTACTATGTCTATTTTGATAAGAGATGATGAGAGAATGAATGAAAAAATAAATTTGAAAAGTGTATTTTTCGTATTTAAGAGTTTAAGATATAAGAATGAGAAGAGATTGTGAAGAAAACTATATCCCTTTAATGCGAGTATGAAATTATAACAAATTTTATTTGGTTTGATACTTTTTGATTGAACATAAACACAAATTTAGAGCACATATTATTACTTCATTATTTTGTGAAAGTATGTAAATATAATTTATTTTGTTATTTTTACATGTTTAAGCTTTTCATTATTTCAATATATATTGATTCTATTAATATGATAAAAGAAAAGAATATTATATGCAAGAAAAATTTTTACAAATTAAAATGTTAAAGTAAATTTTAGTATTATATTTGTTGATATATATATATATATATATATATATATATATATTACAACTCATGTGTGTGTATGCAAAAGAAAAGAGTTTAAAAGGGAAAAAAAGATTAAGGAAATTTTAGTGCTCTATTTATTGATATGTATAATAATTTAAATAAGATTAATCAATTTAATATTATTGTTCGTAAACTTAGAATAATAGATATTGTAAGAATAGAGCATTACATATCTTACAAATTATAATAAATTAATCAAGGTAGATAAATAATAGAATAATAATTGTATAATTATTAAGGTAATATAGTTATTAATTATTAATCAATTTTAAGGTAATTTAATGATCCGATTAGTTATTAATTATAATAAATTAAAAGAAAATTTTAATTACTAATTATTATCTATTTTACTATTATTATTATTATTATTTAATATTATTATTATTATAAGTAAAACTGCCTTTAGATTCATAAGTAATTAATGATTCAATTAATTATTAATTATAATAAAATTATAAGAAAATTTTAATTAGAAATTATTATCTATATTACTATTATTATTATTATTATTATTATTATTATTATTATTATCCTATAAGTAAAATTACCTTGATATTTATAAAGTAATTATTAATTTCATTAATTATCATTATCAATTGTAATAAAAAGTAAAATTATTATATATTAAATTTTAATTACTATACAAGTAAAATTACCTCGAGATTTATAAAGTTTAATTATCAATTATATTAAAAATTAAAATAAAATTAATTAGTAAATCGAGTATAAACTCTTGAGAATGACATAATCTCTTACTCTACTCTCTGTCTAAAAGTGACACATGTTATTCTTGACATTTTTTCTTTTAAATCTCAAATTTAAATTAATATTTTAATTAATTATGCATATGTCTTTTATAATTTTAAATAATTTTATCTTTTAATCTATATTATTTTAGATTCTACCTGAATAAATTAATTATGTATATCTTATTTATAATTTTAAATATTTTTCTCTTTTAATTTATATTTCTTTAAATACTATATGAATTTTAAAAAATTCATGTAATGCACAAGATACTTACTAGGGCAAATTTTATTTCAGGCAGAAATAACAAGAAATTAAAGTCCTAAGGTAAAAGGTTATAATGCAAAAAATTAGTAAATTCCTTGCTAGGAAAAAATGAATTTTTTTTTTGTTCATATCATTATTGCTGATTATAATTTTTCTCCAATAATGGTTCTTCTACAATCTATATATAAATTGGCTTCCTTTCTCCACTTTTCACTTCACAAGTACATTTTAGCTTCTCTTATCTAATTAGATTTGATCATGTATAATAGTGTTAGTGGTTTTTTTACCTCAAAGATGAAATGCCTATTTGCTATCCTTTTATTGTTTGTTGTTGCTTCACCTGGCTTGTGTGCCAGAATAACGCCTCATGTAGATCCTAGCTTCAATGTTGTTGACTATGGTGCCACGGGGAATGGCCAAATTGATGATTCACAAGTATGTTTGCCAGTTTCATCTTTTTTCATATAATTATGTTTTTACAGATATATTTTTTCTGAGACAAAAGTTTCTCTCATCTAATACCATTTTAAACTATTTGGCAAACTTGTAAAGGCTTTTGTGAAAGCATGGCAAGACGCGTGTAATGCAACTAAGGGCAACCCAACACTTCTCATACCCATAGGAAAAACATTCATGTTGCAGCCTGTGTCATTCGAGGGTCCTTGCAAGCCTGCAACCATTAACATTAAGGTAAATCATAAATGAATTACTCATTGCCCTAGTAGCAAGGAAGCATGTGTGACTGTGTTATATATGCATGTCTTTAATTCAGCTAATGCTTTTTCACCAAAACAATTAAAATAAAAATACTCAGCTAATGCTTTAGGATATTAAAGTCATTAGTCAATCATATGATTTTTTTTCTCATTTGACCTACTATTAATTACTCAATGTATTGTTTGGCTTGGCAGCTTCAGGGAACTATCATTGCCCCAAACAGCGTTGAGGCTTGGAAACGGCCAAATAATTTTAATAACGCATGGATCCAGTTCTCAGGCATAAGTGGCCTTGTTATCAATGGAGGAGGTAAAATTGATGGCCAAGGTGCTGCATGGTGGAATTTATTAAAATCTGACAATGAGAGGCCAAGTGTAAGTTGAAAAACATGATAGACTACTTACGTAATCTTCTTTCTTATGAAATTTAAAATGAATGACAAACACAAATACTTGGCCACTAAATATTTCACTTTAGATTCAAATCTCATTAGAATTAATAATATATTTGTTTGATAACATGTGCAGGCCCTGCATTTCCATAAATGTGAAAATCTAACGCTTAGCAGTTTGACTCACCTCAATAGCCCGAGAAATCATATAGGCATAAATGTATGCAATGGCGTACACGTATCCAGTCTACATATTATTGCACCAGCTAATAGCCCAAACACCGATGGGATTGATATCTCAGGATCTTCCAACATAACGGTTCAGGATTCTAAAATGGAAACTGGTAACTCATAAGAGTCCCATATATATAGAGTCTTCAATTCAAGAATTCCTAATTCCTATCCTACCCCCATCATTATTTATTATATACAATGTTGATATTAAAGTTAAAAAAGAATTAATGGGAAGGATCATAACAATACAAAATTAACCATTCAAAATGGCTAATTAATCATTTCGAATGGTCATCGTTGATAAAAAATGATTATTGGTCCTTCACTTTTACTGTTGTATTGTTAACGGGTCCTTCCTATTAATGGAGATTTGCATCTTTTACTTAATTATAATTTATTATAGGTGATGACTGCATTGCCATTAATGGTGGTTCCTCCTTCATCAACATAACTAGTGTTTATTGTGGACCTGGCCACGGCATCAGGTCAGTTCAAGTAAATTTCCTCTTTCTCCACATTAAGTTATTTAGTTGTTTGATCAATATTGAAGCTCTAACTCTCTGTGGGGATGTGTTGGTGAATCCTAGTATTGGGAGCCTCGGAAAAAATGGAGCTTTTGATACAGTAGAAAAGTACATGTGAAAAGTTGCACCTTCAATAGAACTTCAAATGGAGCCAGAATCAAGACATGGATGGTAAGATTCGATTATAGTTGATTGGATGAGCCACTGTCACTACTGAAGCAAGTGATCATATTAATGTTTTATGTTATTTTAAATCAGGGTGGAGCTGGGTATGCCAGGAAGATCATATTTGAGGATATTATACTTGTCGAAGCTAAGAACCCTGTGATTATTGATCAGCACTATGACGCTTTTAATAGTGTAGCAGGAGCAGTGAAAGTGAGTGATATTACATACCGCAACGTGAGGGGAACCTCAAGCAGTGGGGATGCAATCCAACTGAATTGTGACCATAACATAGGTTGCACTGACATTGTAATGGAGGGGATTGACATAACCTCCGCTGATGGAGAGAATATATTTGCATCGTGCACAAATGCACATGGGATTAGCTCTTTGTGTATTCCAAACGTTCCGTGTCTTTCTCAAGGGTGACCAAGCTTTTGTTGTACTTGGTGTCTTCTTATGTATCAACAGCTATGAACGCCTGCTTGGGTAAATAAATAAATAAATAAATAATTAAAGCAATTAATTTGTCTTTTTTTTAAAATAATAATAAGAAAAAAAAAGAAAAAAAAGAGAAGGAAAATTTTGTTTGTCTCATACACCAAAACCTTTTTTTGCTCGAAGTGCACTTTCCTTTGAACTCAAATCTCTCCTTCCAAACTCGGCCTAATATGTAAACCCATAACTCAAAAAGAAGAAAAAATAATTGAAGGTCCTTCACGCTGAAGGAAAAATGGTTTTTAGTCATTTGATAAAAGGCAGCGGTGCAGCCTGCACAGAAAAAGGGGGGACAGAGCAGGGAGCTACACAGACAGGCATCATCATTTTTTCTTTCATCCTCAACAGTCAACCCTATGTCCAGCCCCTTTATAAAAAATAAAAAAAAAAATCCACTCTCTCATCCATTCTTTGTATCAGATTCTCACTCACATCACAAACCCCATCTTCACAACAACCATGCCATGAACCACCATCATACTTCCAATTCCAAGCTCCAAACGGCCGCCACAACTTCATCAACCTCTGCCACTTAAATTAGGAACCTAGATAACCTGCCTCTGCCTCAAACCAACACCATCATCATCATCATCATCATCATCAAACTATTTTCACCACTTCCCTTCACCATAACAGTTACCTCTGCCATCGTCCCTCCTCCAACCCTTCCGTGCAGGTACGCCTCGATGAAGAGCCCCCGGGTTTTGGCTTATGTTTCTTCGTTTCTGCTATTTTCATTTTTTTTATTTTTTTATGTTGTGATTAAGTGGCCTTTTAATAAAAAATAATAATAAAAAATATATAAAAAAAAAGAAAAGAAAGAGAAGCAGTTGGGTTTAATTTCATAAAAATTTGAAATAAGGTTTATTCTTCATTTTGTGCCTAAATGAATTTAATTAGTGTTAGTTTTATCTAAAATGGGCTGAAGATTACAATTTTTTTTATCTTTAATTTTTTAAGTTGTTAAAAAAATTTAACTAATAAAAGGGGAGGTAGAAAAAAAGGTTTAAATATAAAAAAATCAAAAGCACAAAAATATGAGTTCCAAAAAAAAGAGTTTAATAAAAAAAAAGTTTTAGGAATTAATAGATTAGCAATAAAAAAATTGATAAATGAAAAAGAAATATTTTGATTTTCTTTTGTTTGGGTTGCTTAGAATTTGTTTAATTTTATGTGTATGTTTAATCTGTTCTCAGTAGCATAATTTTATGTTCATCTTAAAGTATTGTCAATTTTGCGAGCATGTTTCTGCCTCTAAATATATTTATATAAATTTTTTTAAGCATTCTAGTCATTTAGAAAATTCTATTTCAAAAGAAAAAAAATGTGTTGCATGTATTTATTTTTTAGCTTGTTTGCTTAAAGGGATAAAACAAGTATTTTAAGGTTGTCAAAAAATTTACACAATTAACTAAGGTAATCGTCTTAGAACAGATTTATTAAAAATATAGTGAGATTTAGTTTTTACTGTTCATTGTACATAATCGACTCTCGAACTCAATCTAATTTTCAAAGAATAAGTTAGAATATCTAAAAAATATTTTAGAGTATCATAGATGATTTCTTAGGACAAATTTGATTTATTTCCTTATTTCTTATATTAGGACAGATTTGATTTATTTTCTTATTCCCGTTATTAGGATAAATTTATTTCATGTAATTTAACTTTATTTTAGACAAGTAATTATTGATAAAAGCTTATATAATATAAATCATACATGTACAATTGAAATTTAAGTAATAACAATAAGAAATATTCTTTCAACATGGTATCAAAGCCAATGTGTCCACCTTGAGGAGAATTTCTCCTTTTCGTGGTGTAGAGTTTATGGAACTCCTTAGCATTATTCATTACCATCATACCATGATTTGGTTTTGTTATTTCCGATTTCGAAGCCTCTGTTGTTTCTGCTGCAATAAGCCTTCATTGCTGATCAAACCAGCTTTTATTGATCGGTGGTTTAGAGTCATCCTTCATCGTTGAGTTTCAATCAATCTTCATCACTGTCGCTACCCTCAGTTGGGGGGAGAATGAGAATAAATCCATTTGTACATATACTTCAATGTCGGTGTTTGTCATGTCGCTCTTTTCTTGTTAATGAATCATACCAGTGGCTTCTCTTCACACTGACGATCATTCTAGTGGTGACTCCTCTCCTACAGATGAATCATATTAGTGGTGACTTCTCTTCCCATCGATGATATTTCCGATGGTAAACTTATGTTGGTTATGACTCACACTAGCCCAACTCTTTGTTTCAAATGTTCTGACCCCAGCTCTTTGTCTTAGATGCACTAGCCTCGTCTCCGTCTGTCCAGATGCATTGATCTCGTCTTTGTCTTCGTCCCAGAAGTAGTTGTCAGCCACCATCTCCGTTCATCCCAACCACTATCACACTATCAAATTATTTTATTGTTGCAGGCTCAAGCTTAGTAATCTTTAACTTGAGAGGAAGTGTTAGAGTATCTAAAAAATATCTCAAAATATCTTTATTGTATCTTGAAATATTTTAAAGTATCATAGATGATCTCTTCCGATGAATTTAGTTTATTTCCTTATTTCTTTTATTAGGATAGATTTGATTTATTTCCTTATTTCTGTTATTAGGACAAATTTAATTCTTGTATTAAGATATATTTATTTCATGTAATTTAACTCTGTTCTAGGCAAGTAGTTATTGACAAAAGCCTATATAATGTAAATCATACCTATACAATTGAAATTCAAGCAATAACAATATTTAGAAATATTCTTTCAAGTTGGTATAAGAGCTCCTGATCTGAGAGCCTCTGTTGTTTCCACTACAATCAGCCTTCATTGTTGATTAGATCAACATTCATCGTTGGGTTTAGAGCTAACCTTCATCGCTGCGTTTCAATCAGTCTTCATTGCTGATCAGACCAGCTTTCATCACTAGGTTTAGAGCTAGCTTTCATAACTGGGTTTCAATCAACTTTCATCATCATCCTTGGGTGATTTCGGCTTATTTTCTCCTAATTCTTCTTCCATTTTTATTTTTAAGGTCATCTCTTATGACATTTACTTCTTTTTTCAAGCATTGGCAAGAATTATGTCAAGTGAATCCGAAATTTCAAGTTCATGCGGATGTCCAGTTGCTAAATTTGCCTTCTTTGCTGCCTTCATTGAGGAAGAGAATGAGAATAAATCAATCTCTATAATATACTTCAATGTCATTGTTTCTCATGTCGTTAATTTCCCACTAATGGATCTTACCAGTGATTTCTCTTCCCACCGATGATCATTCTAGTCGTGACTCCTCTCTCACGAATGAATCATATTAGTGGTGACTTCTCTTCCCATCGACAATAATTCTGATGCTAACTTATGTTGGTTATGACTCACACTAGCTTGACTCTTTGTCCTAGATGTTCTGGCCCAAATTCTTTGTCCCATGTGCACTGACCCCATCTCCATCTTTCCAGATGCAGTAACCTTGTCTCCGTTCGTCCAGATGCACTAGCCACGTCTCCGTCTTCGTCCCAGAAGTGTTTGTCAGCCACCGTCTCTATTTGTCCTAGCCACTATTACATTATTAAATTATTTAATTGTTACAAACTCAAGTTTAGGAAGCTTTAACTTGAAAAGAAATGTTAGAATATCTAAAAAATATCTCAAAATATCTTTATTGTATCTTAAAATATTTTAGAATATCATAGATGATCTCTTAGGACAAATTTGATTTATTTCCTTATTTTTATTATTAAGATAAATTTAATTCTTGTATTAGGATAAATTTATTTTCTATAATTTAACTCTATTTTAAGCAAGTAGTTATTGATTTAAGCCTATATAATATAAATCATACATGTACAATTGAAATTCAAGTAATAATAATATTCATAAATATTCTTTCAAGTGACTATTTTCTTGCAAAGGGGTTTTCTAATATTTTTCAGTAAATTAAATAAACATTGGTGACAACTCTACTTTCATTCTATTTTCTTTAAAAAAAAATTTATCGCTGTGATCCCGGTCACGATAACAACAAAAGTAGGATTAAGATATTTCTTTTTAAAATGGCAGAGATTTTGAACCTTAAAATTTTGTTTATTATATGGTAAAATATTTAATAAAAATAATGCAATAAATATGAACCTTTAGATGCGTAACTGCATCAGGTGCAGTTCTTTTCAAGCTCTAAAAGATTAATCTTGGCTAAACTAGTTTTCAACATGGTTTCCTTCATTATACATAATTATTTATAGAACAAATAACAACAACACATAGAGCATGTTTAATCCGTCACCAACATATGTTCATTGACTAAAAAAGCTGTTGTCAAGAAAAAGAGCATGTTTAGGTTTTTTTTATCAAAAAGTTGTTGATGCAAAAATTTATGCCATCAACAACTTTTTTCTAAAACCTAATTTTTCGGTTGTTTTTAAAAAAATTATTAGAATTATTTCTAATAATAATATGTAAATATTATTTTATCCTCAATCAAATAATTTTTTAATTAATTAAATAATTTTTTTAATTATTCTATACCTATTTTAATAATTTAATACATAAAATTAATTTTTTTATATCAGTCAAATGAAACATATTTACTTAAAATCACTTTTTAGTTAACATATCTAAATATAATTTTTTTTCTTATAATCGATTATAAAATTTTTTTTTATGCAATAATCAATTATTGAAATAATTTAATTTTCACAATATATTTCAAACACATACATACATATGTAACATGTTACCAATTTCACAGTATTTTCAGTTCATGGTATGGGTATGCTGTATACACGGTTCATTACTTTAATAAGTATGTTGTATGCGAGGGGGGTATACTTAGTAGATACGCTCTTTGAGTTCGTGGTAGGTTTTAATATATTAATTGGTATGCTCCTAATATAATTTTTTTTATAAACTTAAAAACAAAAGATTATATAGAGAATAATATCAAATTACAATATTTAAAATGAAATGGCTAGAAATCTTTGATATGTTCTGATTGGTTAGTTAAGTTACTAAAAATTTATAAATTACTCATATGAATGTATTATGTGTATATTTTATAAAACTTCTTTTATAAAATTTTAAATTCTAATATACTACTTTCTCTTAAACTTTTTGTTGGTAAATCTTTCTCTTAGACTTTATTTGGATAACTTATGATAGATGAAATGAAATAGGATGAAATAATAAGAGATGAAATGGTATAAAGTTTTTATACTATTATTTAGATATTTAATGATAGAATAAAGAATAGTTTTCATTCCATTATTTAGACATTCTAGTGAAATGGAATGAAAATATAAAAATTAAAAGTATTTTGTTCTTAATTTATTCCATTATATTCCATTCCCTTCATTCTATTTAATCCTAACTTTAACAACCAAATAATGGTACCCAAGTCCATTCTAATTTCTTTCTACTCCATTCCATCCCTCGCCACTGATCAAACATATCAAGTAAATGCTTCTAACAACTAAAAGTATTAAAAGTAACGTAACAAACCCGTCAGCCCATAGATGAACATAAGCTGATCCATATGAGCATTAGCTATTTTAAATCTAGTTAGATGAACAGTCCGTTTTGATCAAGTTGTGGTAGGGTTTTGTTTCTATCTTCTTCCTCCACGGGTTCACGCCTCCATCGTCCTTCTTCCTGTCTCCACGTTTGCAGCAGCAGCAGCGTGCCTCTGCAAGCAACAGGCAGCCATGGCAATGAGGTTTTCCCTCCGTTCTCTATCTTCTTTCACTCATAACGTCGGTTCACCAACTTTGGTGATTTGGATCTCGTTCTATGGCGCTCCAGATTAGATTGCTAAAGTACCGCGAATTGGTACGTGGATCATAGGAGATATAAGCGAATTTGGTAATTATACTATATACTAAAAAAAAAAAAATAGCACCAAATGCTGCAAATCTTTTCATTATTTGGAATGTCCATCCTTTATTTTTAATTTTAATTATTTCCTCTTGTGTCCGTTTGAATCAAACTTTGTTAGAAATTTTCTTATGATTTTGGACTTCCATTGATTTGTCTATTTGTCAAAACTGATTGAATAGTAACCTGATGTTTCTTGAAATCCATTTATATTGTGATCAATGGGTTTATTGAAAATCACATGTTGGACTTTGAGTTCAAATAGTATGTGTGCTTGAAAAAGTGTTAGGCCCAGTTGCTTAATTCCATGATGGGTAGAACAAGACAACTCTTTAGCGAAGGGGCAAGTCCCCTCTTCACTCCCTCTATATATATGTGTGTGTGTCTTTTAAAGACAGAAACATGATCTTTCACTCACAAACTACTATTGTCCCATCCAAAAGAGAGAGGAGAAGGAGAGGAAGATCTTGATTCCTGTAGTCCACAAAGTGTGCACAATCATTGGGTTAGGCAATACATTATGAAGACTGTATAAGAGGAAAAACGACCAACACAAGTAGGAAGGGTTCTATACGTAGTGAAGAACTTTTAGAAATAATTCATACAGATATTTATGGTCCTTTGAAACCAACCTTGTGTGGGAATAAATATTTTATTACTTTTATTGATGAATTTTCTCGTTTTAGTTACGTTTACCTAATAAATGATAAGTCATTATCTTTAGAAAAGTTTAAAATATTTAAAAACAAGGTTGAGAATCAATGTGGTAGAAGAGTAAAATAGTAAGCTCAGACCGAGGTAGTGAATATTATGGTAGACATAGTGAGACTGGACAATTTAAGGGACATTTTGTTAAATACATTGAGGACTGTGGAATAGTTTCTCAATTTATTATGTCAGGGACTCCTGAATAAAATGGGGTAGCAAAGAGGCGAAATCGCACTTTAATGGATATGATGAGGTCTATGATGAGTCAGTCCAAATTACCTGATTTCCTTTCGGGAGAAGCCCTTAAAACAACCATGTATATACTAAATAGAGTGCCTTCTAAGTCTGTTCCCAAAACTCCATTTGAATTGTTTAAGGGATGAAAACCTAGCCTTAACCATCTTCATGTGTGGGGTTGTGCCGCTGAGGTGAAAATCTGGACCTTACTGCATCAAAATTAAGTCCTAAGACTACCAAGTGTTATTTTATTAGTTATCCTATCAATGCTAAAGGCTACAAATTCTACTGCCCTACTCGTGGAACAAAAAATAGTTGAAGCAATTACTGTCAAATTCCTTGAGAATGATGTGGGGAGTTATGGTGTTACTATGGATGAGGGCACAAGTTCTAGTGGAGAAAATGTTATAGTACCAATTCTTATTATACAAGAAAGAAATGTGAGTAAGTCATTTGAAAGGGTTGATGAGGAACCACAACAAGAAGTTATAGAGTTGTTGGCTCTTGAACATCCTATTGAGGTTCCTCCTTTTAGACGATCTCAAAGAGAAAGAAGACCGGTCAACCTTGATGATTACTATACTTTTCTGGGAGAGATAGATATTAATGTTGGGTGCATGATAGATCCAAAAGATTATAAGGAAGCAGTTTTTAGTACTTTATCTGATAATTGGATTGAAGCAATAAATATTGAAATACTCTCTATGAATCATAATGATATGTGGGAGCTTGTGGAACCTCCTGAATGTGTTAAGCCTATTGGGTGCAAATGAGTATTTAAGATGAAGAAAGATTCTAAGGAAAATGTGGAGCATTTTAAAGCAAGATTGGTAGCAAAAGGATTCACTCAAAACTCAAAAGAAAGGAATTGACTACAAAGAGACTTTCTCTCTTGTTTCTTCCAAGGATTCTTTCCAGATTATTATGGCTCTAGTTGCTCATTATGATTTAGAGTTGCACCAGATGGATGTAAAGACAAACTTCTTGAATGGAGATCTTTATGAAGAGGTTTGATGAACCTTTAAAAATTCACATTTTTACAGTTCAAAATCTTGAGTTTTCATCCTCTTTTAATATTTTTTATTTAGTTTTGTTCTTAAATTTTATTATGTTTTTATTATTTTAATTGTGTTCTTATTATGTGTTTTTATGTATTTTTTGTAGGTAATTGCATATGAAAAAGATTGGGCATTTGAGGAGTAGAAAAAATAAGAAAATTCATTCAAAAGCCCACCATTACCACCTGAGCGCGCAAACGCGCGCTGGAGAGTCCACTTAAGTGAGTCAGTGCCTGAGCGCTGTAGACTTAGCGCTTGATCGCTGAACGTGTAAATTACAGCGTGAATTTCTTTTAAATAATTTACCAAATACAACACACTTTTGATACACTCTTACACACTTGGACAGAACGCAGTAGCCGTCAAGAGGCACAAATCCTAATGTGGTGTGGGCGCAATTAGGCTTGAAGATTAGGGATTTTCTTCAACTTTTCCACCTTTCTATAATAGAGTTTGTCATATTCTTCTCTTTGTGTTCTTCTTTTTTCATGTGTAACTAATTTCCCTTTGTTAGGGGAAATGATAGATCTTGTTCTTGGATGATGTAAATTCTTTTATGGGTTTAATTTATGTTTCTATTTCATGATTTACGTATTTGTCTCTATTCTTAATATTTTTCTAAACCTAATCAATTTGAGAATGATATTTTAGGTTTATGTATGATTTGGAAAAATTTGCATAAACCTAGAACATGTGATAAACATCATAATTTCTGCAATCGCTAGGAATAGACATTGTTGGTTATGTGGTCTTTCTTTTAATTTCCTCGTTCTTGATAATGTATTTCTATTTGGGGTTAGACTAAGGGATTAGTTAATTCTAAATAACTTAAGAGGATTAATATACTAAGGTATTGGGTATTAATAAATTTTGAAAATTGATCATAAATCATTGAAATAGAACATAGTTAAACTAATTTTTGAATGTGCATCTAAAGAGTTCAAGTGAAGTCAGAACCCTAACTCTTTAATATCAATATTTTTCATCTTTTTGATTTATTGTTTGCTGATTTTATATTTCTTTTTAATTGAATTTGCAACAACCCTCTTTTCGATAACTTGAATAGTGTTGATTTAATGAACTTAGTAATTGATAACATAATTCTCGTGGGAACGATACTTTACTCACTTTTATTACTTTTATCGATTTTGTACACTTGTCAATATCCACATCAAGTTTTTGGCGTCGTTGCTGGGGATTATTGTTATTAATATTAAATAGTAGTTGGAAAAACACTAATTTGAGCATTTATTTTTCTTTGTTTAATTTTATTTTTAATTGTTTATTTTATTTTTTTATTTTTATTTTTATTTATTTAATTTTATTTTTAATTTATTTCTTTTTATTTTTGTTTTTTTGTTTATTTTTATTAGTCATTTATTTTTATTTTTATTTTTATTTTCTTTTCTTTACTTCACTCTAGTTTACTTGTTTATGTGTTTATGCAAGATTCTTTAAAGTCAGAAGAATTATTTTTTGATCCAAAGATAGAGAGAACAGCTAAAGCAAACAGGAAAACAGTTAGAAAAAGAAAAAAACTTGAAGAAGTTGAGGAAAAGATGACAGAAATTGTTGTAACTGCAGAGCGAAGACGTATATTGGCTGACTATGCTACCTCATCTGCTGAGAATATTTCTACCAGTATTGTGCATCCTGCTATTCAGGCCAATAATTTTGAGATTAAACCAGCACTTCTACAGCTGGTGCAGCATAATCAGTTTGGGAAAAATCAAGCAGAAGATCCAAACTTGCACATTGCAAATTTCTTGCACCTCTGCGATACTATTAAGTATAATGGCGTTACTGATGATGACATTAGATTATGACTGTTCCCATTTTCTCTTAGAGACAAAGCAAAGAGCTGGCTACAAGCCCAGCCACAAGGGAGCATTTCTACTTGGGAGGATCTAGTTGGCAAATTTCTCACTCGGTATTTTCCTCTATCACTGTTTGTGAAGATGAGGGGTGAAATTGCTTGTTTCACTCAAAGTCAAGGGGAGTCATTATATGAGTATTGGGAGAGATTCAAGGACCTATTAAGGAGATGTCCTCACCATGCATTTAAGGTTTGACAGTAGGTGCAAATTTTTTATAATGGTTTAAATTATTCTACCAAAGTTATGGTGGATGCATCTGCAGGTGGGTTTTTAAATACCAAAACTCCAGAAGAGGCTCAAGAATTATATTGAGACAATGGCCACTAATAAATATCAGTTGCCTAGTGGAAGAGCTACTGTTAAACAGGGAATTTTGGAGCTTGGTGTTGTTGATACTATACTTGCACAGAATCAGACTATGATGCAACACATTGTCAACCTTACTAAGTAAGTTGGTAATTTACAGGTAAATGCAGTTAATCATCAATTTCTGACTTGTAATTTTTGTGGAGGCAGCCATGTCAATGATCAATGTGAGGCAGGGAATTCAGGTGTCAACATTTCAGAGCAGGTGAACTATATAGGTAATCTTTCAAGGCCACAAGGTAATTTTATTCTAGTACTTACAATCCAGGCTGGAGGAATCATCCCAATTTCTCTTGGAGCAATCAAATAATACCATTAAATTCTCAACCAAAGAAGAAATCTCCTCTTGAGATTGTACTTGAGAAACTCTCTATACAGACATCTGCTTTTGTGCAACAGACTTCTACTTTTATAGAGGAAACAAAGGCAAATTTTCAGAATCAAGGAGTTGTTATTAAAAATTTAGAAAATCAAGTGGGGTGATAGCGAAACAGCTTCAAGAGAGACCTCCAGGTACCTTACCGAGTGATACTGAAGTCAATCCAAAGGAGCAATGTCATGCAATTACACTGAGAAGCGGTAAGACTTTGGAAGGACAAGTTAAAGAAACTGAAAAAATTGATGTTCCTGTTGTGGATGTCTCACCTCAAGAGTATTGTAATGAAGAAGCTAAAGAGGAGCAACCAAAGTGGCAGAGGAAGAAGAAGGAACATGAGCAGAAAATAGTTGATCCTTCATTGTATGTTAGACTCTCGTTTCCTCAAAGGTTAAAGAAGAAGAACCAAGAGAGACAATTTTCAAAGTTCTTAGATGTCTTCAAGAAGCTACAGATTAACATTCATTTTGCTGAGGCACTTGAGCAGATGCCCTCTTATGTAAGGTTCATGAAAGATTTGCTCTTGAAGAAGAGGAAACTCAAGGAATATGAGACTGTGACACTTACTGGGGAATGCAGTACTATAATTCAGAGAAAACTACCACCAAAATTGAAAGATCCAGATAGTTTTACCATTCCGTGCACTATTGGTGAGGTTACTATTGAGAAAGCTCTATGTGATTTAGGAGCTAGCGTCAATTTAATGTCATTGTCAATTCTCCACAAGCTTGGGATTGATAAAATGAAGCCAACTACAATGTTTCTTCAACTAGCTGATCGGTCAATTAAACATCCATATGGTATAGTGGAAGATTTGCTAGTGAAGGTTGACAAATTTATTTTCCCAGCTAATTTTGTGATTTTGGATATGGATGAGGATGCTGATATTCCTCTAATTCTTATAAGACCGTTCTTGGCTACTTCAGGAGCGTTGATTGATGTACCTAGAGGAGAGCTTATTTTGAGAGTGGATGGTGATCAGGTGACTATTAATGTTTTTGATAAATCTGCACTGACATCAGATCTTTATGCCCTTGTCAAATGCATTCAAGATAAGCCTCTACAAGATTTGACTAGTAAGATCCCTTCATCATTAATCAATTGTGATCTTCATATTTCCAAGATTATGGATAAAAAGGAGAAAGGTCCTCTTCTTGCTAAAATTGCTGTAATTGAAAAAGATCCTCCAGCTTCCACTTATTTATTGCAAATTGATTCCAAGGCTAGTGACAGAGTATGGAGGCAAAGATCTAATAAAAGAAAGATGTCATCTTACTTCTCTTGCTTCAAGCCACTATGATTAATTGAGAAAAGGCAACGTCGAGCTAATGACGTTAAACAAGCGCTTTTTGAGAGGCAACCCAAATTTTTTCTCTTTTTATCTTTTATTTTTAATTTTGTTTTTATTTTGTTATTTATTATTTTCTTGACTAACATTTTTCTGTTTTTGTAGTTAGCTAGTGTTGAGTCGGCTTAAGTGCCTCCCTGAGTTCGAAACCTTTATAGGAGGATGTATATAGTTGTCGGCCGCCAAAAAGAGTTTTTCTTTTCCTTTCTTACATTTATTTCATTTAGTTATTTGTTTTTATTGATTTTGATTTTGTTATCATCACCCATTTTGTGTTTTGAGTCTTTGTGTTGAAATTGTGCATGTCGGTGTGTTAAATTGAATATCTAATGATTATTTGAATTGTGGATTGGTCTGATTTTTTGGGATAACACATGAGAATTTATGCGTTATATTTATCTCTATTGTTTCAATTGTGTATGGATGTATTTCCCATCTTTATGTTTGATAGACCTTGAAATTTAATTGCATGTCAAGCTTAGAGAAAGTTTATGGAATTGCATAAGTGTGGATGATTTTCATCTAGAAGTTGTTTGATTCTCTCTTGAGGCGAAATCCTAGGCAGTGCATGATTAAGGAAATGATAAGGGTCTTCTTTGGATCTTTTGAGCCTTTCAAGCCAACCTGTAGACACAGTATATTCTTAGGTCCCTTTTGCAACCTTGTTTTTGTTTGGCCTTTATTTCTGTTCTTTACCCACATTTTCTTTTCCCATACCCACATAAAAAAAAAATTCTCTCTTACATAACTTTTGTTGAGTGCATATCCTGTATTATTTTATTATTCAAGTCTTTATTATTTTTGTGCATGAAGTTTAGTGGAGCTGGAAAAAATTCAAAGAAAAAAAATTGAAAAAAAAAAGAGAAGAGAAAGCTCACCCAAAGTTTTGTAAAGAAATAAGTTTGGGGGTGGAGATTATTTGAAAAGAAAAGAAAGAAAAGAAAAATAATGAATGAATGTTGTGTTGTTTTTTATACTCCGTTTTGCACTTGTCCTACATTCTGTGGCTTGAATTGTGAAATTTACATGATTTTGTATCTTAACTTTTGTTTTCATTTTCCTACCACTTCTTTCTTAACCCATACCATTGGCCTTACATTACAAGCTTTGTAAAGTCCATTTTGATCATTGGTTGTGTGTTGTTTACATTAGTGGAGAGAAAGATGAAAAATAATCCTATAAATGTGGGTTTGATGTGCACTTGCAGTTTTATGAACCTATCTGAGTTTGTACTTTATGAGGAAAGTGGGTCTTTCATTCATGTTTTTGATAAGTCATTTGTGCATAAGAGTTGCATGTGAGAGATGATGTGATAATTGAATTGTTCATGTGTGACACTTTGAAATTAGATTGTGAAGTAGTTTTTGAGGATGTGAATGATTTTTGATACCCGGTATTGCCATGTTTGAGTCTATTTTGAGTTTCAGATTGTTTTCTTTTGTTTTGTTTTTATTTTACTTGAGGACAAGCAAAAACTTAAGTTTGGGGGAGTGATGAACCTTTAAAAATTCATATTTTTACGATTCAAAATCTTGGATTTTCATCCTCTTTTAATCTTTTTGATTTAGTTTTATTCTTAAGTTTTATTATATCTTTATTATTTTAATTGTGTTCTTATTACGTGTTTTTATGTATTTTTTGTAGGTAATTGCATATGGAAAAGACTGTGCATTTAAGGAGCAGAAAAAAAAAGAAAATTCATTCAAAAGCCTAGCACTTAAGCCCTGGGCCATCATCCCGAGGCGCAAACGCTTGTATTTGGAGAGTCCACTTAAGTGAGTCAGCGCCTGAGCGCTGAAACTTAGCGCTTGAGCGCTGAACGCGTAAACTGCAGCGTGAATTTCTTTTAGATAAGAAAGTTTTGCTAAATACAACACACTTTTGACAGACTCTTACACACTTGGACAGAACGCAGTAGCCGTCAAGAGGCATAAACCCTAATGTGGTGTGGGCGTAATTAGGCTTAAAAATTAGAGATTTTCTTCAATCTTTCCACCATTCTACAATGGAATTTGTCATATTCTTCCCTTTGTGTTCTTCTTTTTTCATGTGTAACTAATTTCCCTTTGTTAGGGGAAATGATGGATCTTATTCTTAGATGATGTAATTTCTTTTATGAGTTTAATTTATGTTTCTATTTCATGATTTACGTGTTTATCTCTACTCTTAATACTTTTTTAAACTTGGTCAATTTGGGAATTTTAAACCTGATCAATTTGGGAATGATCTTTTAGGTTTATGTGTGATTTGAAAAAAATTACATGAACCTAGAACACGTGATAAACACCATAATTTTTGCAATCGCTAGGAATAGACGTTGTGGGTTATGTAGTCTTTCTTTTAATTCTCTCGTTCTTGATAATGTTTTTCTATTTGGGGTTATATTAAGGGATTAGTTAATTCTAAACAGTTTAGAAGGATTAATATACTAAGAAATTAGGTATTAATAAATTTTGGGAATTGATCATAAATAATTGAAATAGAACATAGTTAAACCAATTTTTGAATGTGCATCTAAAGAGGTCAAGTGAAGTCTGAATCCTAACTCTTCAACATCATTATTTTTCATCCATTTGATTTATTGTTTACTGATTTTATATTTCTTTTTAATTGAATTTGCAACAACCCTCTTTTCGATAGCTTGAATAGTATTGATTTAACGAACTTAGTAATTGATAACATAATCCTCGTGGGAATGATACTTTACTCATTCTTTATTATTTTTGTCGATTTGGTGCACTTACCAATATTCACATCAAGGTCTACATGCTGCAACCGGAGGGTTTTATAGAAAATGGAAAGGAGCATATAGTATGCAAATCGAAGATGTCTATTTATGCTTTGAAGCAAGCTTCTAGACAATGGTATATTAATTTTGATGAAGTTGTTTCTTCTATGACCTTTGTGGAGAATAAGGTAGATCAATGCATATATCTTAAGGTGCGTGAGAGTAAATTCATTTTTCTTATTCTCTATGTGGATGATATTTTACTTGCCAGCAATAGTTATGATCTACTTGTTGAGACCAAAGATATGTTGTTAGCTACTTTTGATATGAAAAATCTTGGATAAGCTTCTTATGTTTTGGGCATTGAAATTCATAGAGACAGGAGTTGTAGACTTTTGGGTTTATCTCAAAGAGCCTATATTCATCGTGTTATTAAAAGATATAATATGGAAACTTGTAGGTCCAGTAATGTTCCAGTTACCAAAGGAGACAAGTTGAGTAAGAAGCAGTGCCCTAAGAATGATATTGAGAGGAGTTTCATGACAAATGTGCCTTATGCTAGTGCGGTTGGTAATCTTATGTATGCTCAGGTGTGCACTAGACGTGATCTGTCATTCGCTGTTAGTGCATTGAGCAGATATCTATCTAATCCAGGACATGCTCATTGGGTAGTTGTTAAGAAATTTATGAGGTACCTGTAGAAGACAAAAAGATTACATGCTTGTTTACAGGAATGTAGATGATTTAAATGTCATTGGCTACTCTGATTCAGATTAGTGGATGTATAGATGATGACAGATATACATTTTCATGTTAGTCGGAGGAGTTATATCTTGGAAAAGAGAAAAGCAAACTCTAACAGCTTCTTCCACAATGCAAGCTGAGTTTGTTGCATTGTATGGTGCAGCTTCACATGTTATGTGGTTAAGGAACTTTGTTTCCACTCTTGGTGTTGTTGACTATATTTCTAAACCATTGAAAATTTATTATGATAGTCGAGCTTTTGTTTTGTTCACCAAGAATAATAGAACCACTTCTTCCTTTAAACATATAAGGATCAAATTCTTAGTGGTGAGAGAAATGTTTGATAATGAAGATATTCTTGTTGAGTATATTCTTACTGATGAGATGCTTGTTGACCCCCTAACTAAAGTACTTAGACTTATAGTGTTTATGAGACATGTTGAGAACATGGGTATTTTAAGATCATTTAATGTAACTGATTAGTGGGAGTTGTCATTTATTGTATACTTGTTATATTGAACTTATGTAATGCTCATTTAATAAATTTATGTGCATGATTATTTTTATATCATTGTTATAATAACTATTGTACAACTTTATTGCTGTGTTGTCTCAAGATGTTTAGTTTTCGTGAAGAAAATGGTGTTTAATGATAAACATATTTATAATCTCCTTGGGGGGATTGTTTGTGTTTTCTTGGGAAAACACAATGTAGGATCTATACACATTAGCTTAAAGGGCAAATGATCACAAACTAAGTTATGATGTGTATCTACACTAGCACACTTGTGGTGTGGTATGGAATGTGATTAAAAATAAATATCAAAAACAGTTGCTAAGTTCCACAAAAAATACAAAAACCTTGCAACTAGTTGTAGTAAACAAGGGTCGATCCACAGAGAACCAATTCAATTAACACTATCAATCTAATTCCTAAATTAAACTCTGACGAAAAATAAACAGTAAAATTAAAAAGGGGGTTTTGTTAATTAAAACTAACAAAAGAAATTAAACTTAAACCAAAACAGTAAACACAAATTGAATTATCAAATTAAAGATATTGGTTAAGAGATGGAATCCACTACTAGATTTAAATGATTATGCTAACTTACCTACTCTTTATACCAACATGATCAATTATGTTCTTATGTAATTATGAGATAAATCTCTTGTTTTCCTTAAGTTTCGCTTAATTCAGCAACCGCTCAAATCAAACCCTAACCATTAGTTATTTGTAAAGCAACCACTCTTACACCTACCTAATGATTGCATTAAGAATTAGAAAACCAATCACACTAAGGTCTAATCACAGTGGGATTGAATTGCTTAAATCATATGTCTCACTAGTCATACCATTAATCACAAGCATAGCAATCCTAGTTTTACCATTCTGAAGTTTGGCAAGAATATAAAAACCTTTATATTGATTTAAGAACAGAAACATATGAATAAAAACATAATTGTATTGATATAAAGAAGTATGCAAGATTGTAATCAAAACTAGAGTTTCATCTTCCCTTAACCAATCAAGGAGTTTAGTCACACATGGCAAATTCAAAATCACAAGAAAAATAGAAGAAAAACATAGTTGAACGAAAGTGCAAAAGAAAACTAAAGATCAAACTAGTTTCCAAAATTGGGGATGATCAATCTCCGATTGCTCGAACCCGAGACTCCAATCTTCGATCCAATCTCCCTTCCCCTTGGTCTTTGTGTTTCCCTCAGTTCCCTTGACGGCTCTCTCTGTCTAGATCTCCTTTAAGGGCTCTAAGCAACCCTATTTATAGGTTTTGAAACCTAATTTAGCATTAAAACTCGAATTTAAATTTCTGATGCGACGACACGGGCCGTGTCATATGACACGGCCCAGGCCCTGTACTTTTCTGTCAGCCCAATTCCATGTAAAGAGAAAAGAACGGCCCAGGCCCCGTAATTTGACACGGGCCATGTCGTTTGACATTGGTCTTTTGACATGGGCCCTGTAATTTGGCACCAAGACTGGATTCTTTACAAATACTTTTCTTTCATTACAAGAGGTGATATTGATCTCCTTAAGCATTCATCTCTCCTTAAATGGTCATCAAGCTCGGTTCAATTTAATGGACTCAAACACTCAAAGATATCCTGAAAAGTATAATTCATTTATGAGTGTTTATAACCACATTTAAGCATAGTTTCACAATAAACATCCAATTAAGCTCTAAAGCAGAAACTTAGCTAAATATCAACAATTAAGCATATATGGAGTCCAATTAAATCAATCATAAGGCAATTAAAATATGGAAATAATCGACAGATCAAATACCCCCACTTAGCCTTTTGCACTCTGGGCAAAACATAAGACCAAACCAAGGAACAAGGAAAACAAAACAAATTCAAAAACCTAACAATTTAAAGAACTCAATTTCTAATGATATTCAAGAGAGGCAAAAAGAGTAAGAAAAGATTCAAGGGATCACAATATTCAAGAGATAACAATTCTTCACATCTCAAACCAACATGCAAAGTATCTTCAAATTGAAAAGCATGAATTAAGAATGATAGATCCTCACAAGATACAACTCAATCTCTCAAGTGTTTACCAGGTAAGTATTTCACCAATTCAACCTATGAAAAATGCATACCATAAGCTTGCTTATCTTCTACTTCTTTACTCAAATATATGCACACACAAATCAAGAGGACTTTATTTAAGGTTGTAATGGGGCCAAGGTAAGGGAAGAAAATAATATGGATATGGTAAGATGAGCACCCAAGAGAATAAAAGAACATTGGGGAGGAACTCAATTGATAAACATGAAATTTTTATCCCTTCAAATCTATATAATGCACATTCTCTTTACAAATTCCTTTCCTTTTTTTTTTTTTCTTACAACCTTTCTTGAAATTTTTTTTTCTTTGCTTTTTTTTTTCACCAACACCTTGCATATTACACATCAACTTACACAACCCCCACACTTGTTCTATTAAACACTTGCAAGCAAAAGAGCTCCTCCAATAAAAATGAACCAATGCTCTCCCATTTCTTAAGGTAAGGTAAAATCATGGTTTTTCACATAAGGCATATAATGAGGTAAGACAAAGAATAAGCAAATAGGCTTAAGGGGTTAATCAAAGGGAAATAATGCAAGGTTGGCTATTTAGCCAAAGTAGTTAATCACAAAAGAATGCCTCAATCAAGTTCATGTATGTAAGTGAAAATGTAGCCTCAAAAAGAGTCAAAGCAAGTTCTAGAGTGATCAATATGACATGAGTGAAAATCACACAAGAAAGAAAAGAATGGTATAAATGTTAAATCCATCCATCAAAAGGCTCAAAATCTCACCAGGTATGCATCTATCATACTCAATTCATCAATTAAACATCCAAAATCAAGCATGCCAAATTCAAGATGACAGAAGAAATTTATAAATCATAACCTTGAATTTCAATTGCGTCAAACTCATAGACTTCACAAATCTCAAAACATCATTGGAAACCAAATAAAAACACAAATTTTTTTCAAAAACAGAAAATAAAAATTAAAATAAAAATAAAAATAAAACAGAAAACAAAATGTCAATTCCTCCCCACACTTAAATTCTACATTGTCCTCAATGTAAACCTCAACAATAAACAATCATTAATAAATTTAGGACAAGTAAAATAAAAGAGAGGAAAGAAACATCCTTATTAATTGAAGTAACAGAGGAAGATGAAGAGATTTCCACCAGGATCCCATTGGCGAAAGCATAATAACCAATTTATGCTTGAAATAACATGAGAGTTTCCACCGAGGTCCTATTGGCTGAAGTGTAATGACCAAGTTAAGCTTGAGACATGAGGGCTTCCACCGGGATCCCATTGGCCTTCCTTATTTTCCTTGGATTCACTACTGAAGAGTAATATGTGCACTTCATCAACTTCATATGCATTGTTTCTATTGGACTATGGCCCAAAAACAAAATCCACTTCAGCAGTGTCCATCATTCGATTCTCTTCTTCCATCTTTGAAAACTCTTCAGTGGCCTGTAATTCCACCTCCCTTTGGGTCTTAGATTCTGCTTTGTAAATAAAATCATCAACTTTCAAGTCTGCAGAAATCTCAACACGATTAGCACATATGATATCAGTACATGAGTGACAATGAATATAATTATTGAAACCAATAAAATCAGAAAATTCATCACACAACTCATCATACTGTCTCTCCACCACCTTAGAATGGAGTTCAAAAATACTTACCTTGGAAACCTTAGAGTTTTCCCCCTCCTCACTTACCTCTTCAGGCTCTGTTTCTTTCTTTTCAATGGTTTGTGAAGGAGAGGTGGGTTCATCTAGCGTCTTCCCACTTCGTAGTGTGACAAAGACTAGCATCTTCCTTCACATTCTCTTCTGATTGTGAGGAAGTCCTTCAGAAATTTGGCTCTGGAACTTGCTGAGATATGTGGCTAACTGATCCAAAGAGTTTTGCAAGTCATTACACATGGCCTGTGTTTCTTGTTGAAACTGAATGTTATTAGTGGCCATTTGTCTTATTAGCTCCTCCAGTGAAGGTTCAGGTTGCCTAGGAGGTTGAAACTTGTTGCCCATGACTCGAGTTAGGAGGATCCCACCACCCCTGGATAATATGTATTGGAGTAGGGGTTGTAGTTGTCGGACGGTTCAGAATATCCCCATACTGCCTCTACCTCCTCATTTGTGTCTACTAGGAAAGTGGGACACAAATCAGTGGGATGTCCAGATGATAAGCAAATATCACAAGCTTCCATGATCAATGGACATCAACACCTACAAACACTCGAAAGAAAGAATCAAAAATTAAAATAAAAAAAAAACAAAAACATAGTAAAAATAGGAAACAAATTAATAGCACAATTGGAAAATTAGTTTTAGTTCCCAAAATGGCGCCAAAATTTGGTGTGGTGTGGAATGTGATTAAAAATAAATATCAAAAAATAAGTTGCCAAGTTCCACCAAAAATACAAAAACCTTACAACGGTTGTAGTTTGGTCGATCCACAGAGAACCAATTCAATTAACACTATCAATCTAATTCCTAAATTAAACTCGACGAAAAATAAACAGTAAAATTAAAGGGGGTTTTGTTAATTAAAACTAACAAAAGAAATTAAACTTGTAAACACAAATTGAATTATCAAATTAAAGATATTGGTTAAGAGATGGAATCTACTACTAGATTTAAATGATTATGCTAACTTACCTATTCTTTATACCAACATGATCAATTATGTTCTTATGTAATTGTGAGATAAATCTCTTGTTTTCCTTAAGTTTCGCTTAATTCAGCAACCGCTCAAATCAAACCCTAGCCATTAGTTATTTGTAAAGCAACCGCTCTTACACCTACCTAATGATTGCATTAAGAATTAGAAAACCAATCACACTAAGGTCTAATCATACACCGAGATTAAATTGCTTAGATCATATGTCTCACTAGTCATACCACCGCAACCGTGCATAGCAATCCTAGTTTTACCACTCTCAAAGTTTGGCAAGAATATAAAAACCTTTATATTGATTTAAAACAGAAACATATGAATAAAAACATAATTGTATTGATATAAAGAAGTACAAGATTCACATAATCAAAACTAGAGTTTCATATTCCCTTAACCAATCAAGGAGTTTAGCCACACATGGCAAATTCAAAATCACAAGAAAAATAGAAGAAAAACATAGTTCAGAACGAAAGTGCAAAAGAAAACTAAAGATCAAACTAGTTTCTAAAAGTTGGGGATGATCAATCTCCGATTGCTCGAACCCGAGACTCCAATCTTTGATCCAATCTCCCTTCCCCTTGGTCTTTGTGTTTCCCTCAGTTCCCTTGACGGCTTTCTCTGTCCAGATCTCCTTTAAGGGCTCTAAGCAACCCTATTTATAGGTTTTGAAACCTAATTTAGCATTAAAACTCGAATTTAAATTTCGATGCGACGACACGTGTCATATTCTCCGTACTTTTTGCTGATTCCATGTATTTCACAAGTCGAGAGAAGAACACGCCTAGGCCCTCAATTTGACACGGGCCGTGTCGTTGATACCCACCCCTGTCGGGTGACATGGGCCACTGTAATTTGACACGGCTCAAGTTTCCCTGTAATTTGACATGATCGTAATTTGGCACCTTCATTTTCACTGGATTCTTTACAAATACTTTTCTTTCATTGCTTCAAGAGGTGATATTGATCTCCTTAAGCATTCATCTCTCTCCTTAAATGGTCATCAAACTCGGTTCAATGCTAATGGACTCAAACACTCAAAGATATCCTGAAAAGCATAATTCATTTATGAGTGTTTATAACCATATTTAAGCATAGTTTCACAATAAACATCCAATTAAGCTCTAAAGCAGAAACTTAGCTAAATATCAACAATTAAGCATATATGGAGTCCAATTAAATCAATCATAAGGCAATTAAAATATGAAAATAATCGACAGATCAACTTGTATTATGATCATGACAATAAGATTATTGGTTATGTATTCATTGGTGAATTAGACTCTTATAGTTTATCTATCACTTATGGCTCCTAATTGATTGTTTTACTGAACTCTTTGATCATGTTTGATGTGAGTATAATCAGGTTATTTTAGTGACAATAATTGTTCAACCAAAATTTCTTTACTTTTCTTTTCAAAAAGAATTTGTAAAAATACGTATATATTTATTTTTTTAAAATTCTTTTGAGTTAAATTAAACTGAATCAATGTTGACCAAGTAGGAGAATGTTAAAAAATTTCTTATGATTTTAGATTTTTATTGATTTGTCTGTTTTTCAAAACTGGTTGAATGATAACCTGATGTTTCTCCATTTATATTGTGATCAATGAGTTTATTGGAAATCACATGTTAGACTTTGAATTCAAATAGTATGTGTGCTTGAAAAGGTGTGAGGTTCAGTTGCTTGATTCCATGATGGGTGGAACAAGACAACTCTTCAGCGAAGGGGCAAGTCCCATATTCACTCCCTCTATATATATATGTGTGTCTTTTAAAGACAGATACATGATCTTTCACTCACAAACTACTATTGTCCCATTCAAAAGAGAGGGGAGAATGAGAGGAAGATCTTGATTCCTATAGTCCACAAAGTGTGTACAATAATTGGTCTTTTCTTGATCGTAAATTTAACAAGAACAAGATATCTACAAAATGTACGCCTTTGATTATTAATATGGTGTTTTAAATTCATGATCTATGATTTAGGGACATTCTTAGTAATGATATCTAATGTCTACAAATTTTACAATTCCAAATTTTTAATTATGCTTCGGACCATAAATTTCGACATGGTTGAAATGCACACCAGGAATGGTGATAATAAAAACCGAATCACACAGACAATTTGGGACATAAACTACCTTAAAACCCAAAAACAAATGATTGTACAAGTATTGGCAATTTTTTAACAAATTACAAAACATATTGAACTGTAAAACTGAAAAAGCTAGTTATTAAAGCAAGAGAATATATGCTAACGATATTGCAGAAAAATAATTTAATCTTTTCCTAATGTAATGTAAATAAATGTTTCAAAGTTTCATTGCGGGATTTCTTGTTCAGCACTTACCAAACTCTGCATCTATATAAAAAAAATTATTGTAGTCAAATGGTGTCTAAGCCAATTTACACATACTTTGAGTAATTTATTTTTTCAGTCTAGTTAAATATAGATCATCCACGTTGAAACTTGGGGACTCACAAGAAATTATTGTAGCTAGGATTTGAACATGTGATTATGCGTCTATTCACACATCACATGTTCCTCTACCACTATATTTAATTTTTTTTGCATACATTACAATTTACAACATCATTATAACAATTGAGTTTAAAAGGTAATGGATAAAATAAAAATCTTAAAAATTTTCTAACAACTGGGTAGACACTAGTTAAAATAATATTTCTAGCTCCTTGATGATTCACATAATGGATAAAGTGATTTTCTTAATTTTTAAGTCTGGTTTCATCTTGAACTAATATATTGTGTAATTCATGTACATTCAATTTATATCTTTCATGATATTATAGTTCATTTGGAATAGACCATACTCAAGCGGTAATGAGTTCAGAATAAAACTGCACAAGAAAATTCTCATCCACTTCCATTCCTAATCACTTAAGTCTTGCTGTAATATTTGTCATTTCAATGATGTGTTCATGCATAGTACGAGAACCATCAAATTTTATGGTGGTTAAAGTACCCATTAATATCCCAGTAAGAGACTTATCAGCAGTTTGTGTGCAATACTCTTCCCTAAAACTCATGAATTATATAGCACTTTCAGTTTTGGGAAGAGTCGACTTGATGTTATTTGCAATGCTTATTCGCATAAACATCAGGCTCAGTCTATTTGAAATTTCCCAAGCCTTATAATGTGTTTTCTCTTCATTGCTATTCGCAGTAGTAATAGCAGTAAGCTTCTAAACTTGGAGTTCCAAATCAAGATCTATTACACTCAGGTGAAATTGGACTGGTTCACTTTAATAAGAGAAGTTCAACCCATTAAAGACTTGAACAAACGAAACAAACAAATTTAAAGAAATGGGGACAAATATTGTAATGATTACATGTTTAACATTAATACTTTAAGTCATAAATTAACATATTATATAAATTCAGACAACAAATTACTTAAGTGTTTAATGTATATGAATGTTTTCCATTGGGTGATATGTTAACATACAACAACAAACAAAATGATGTTAACAAAATTTAACATTATTTGGTAATGATATATGCATTAACTAGAAATGTTTATTATCTTTGGATATATAAATAAAATTAATAGTGCATTTACACTACTAATAATCATGTCTATTTATTATAAGAGAAGTTAATCAACTTTTGGACGATCCATAAATTCCTTATAATAATGAACCTCAATTTACTCATATATAAATAGTCATCATGTCATTCACAACATCTATTCTTTAGGTAATTGAAATTTTTATTTATACAATTTAAAATTAAATTAACTTAAAGATTTGATCACTTTAATGATTAATAAATCTCACATAATATTATCCTAAATTAATAACATTATGAAAAAAAAATTAAATACTGTATATTATTTAAAACAATGAATCTTGAAGAAAAATGATGTTCATACATCATTTTCTTTTATATACTACTTTTTATATTATTTTTGAATGATTATGATTAAGTGAAAAAAAGTAATAAAAAAAATGATATAATTAATGATATAAAAAATAATATGAAAAAAATGATATAAAAAAATTAGAATTAAATAATGAAATCGTTGATTTGCAAACAATCATATAATATACAATTATATTATATTGAAACAATCAATGGAGACACGTGATTCTCCGTACTTTTGCTTTCCAATAATATAATATGAAAACGAATCAAATAATCTCGTTGATTTATTGAAAACAAATCAAGTTTCACAAGTTTCGATCAAGTTGCCGTAAGACCAAGTTTCGTACGTGACAGAGACGTGATGAAAACAATCATATTCTTTAATATGTGCTTGTTTCGATCGAAATTAATAATTAATAATCAAATACAAAACAACCAATGCAGCGGAATAATATAAAAAATTATTAATTTTCATAATTACGATTCATATAAATTAAGAAAAATATTTATTATCAATGAATCATTATAAATTTTATAACTTTACTTTCATACCACATGTTAATTTATAATTTTTTTAAGAATTTTAATATAGAAATTTTCATTAAATATAACGATCTTAGAATTCGTAATTATTTCAAATAAAAATATATGAAGAGACTAATATTTATTTATGAATAAAGAGCTAATTATATTTTAAAAGTGTTAAAGAAATTCTAAAAATTTACTTTCTATTCATTTTCCTTTCTTTTAGGGGTGTAAGTGAGTGGTTTGGTTTGATTTTTGAGAAAAAATAAATCCGAACTAGTCAAAATCAATTAGTTTAGTTTGGTTCCATTTTTGTGTTTTTTGATAGTCAAATTCGAACCAAACTGAACCGAACATTTACGAATTGATTTGGTTCGGGTGATTGGGTTGACCATTTTTTTAACACAAAAATCAGTTAAATAATTAGCTTTTCATAGCAAAAAAAAAGTACATAATAAACCTATGAAAAATTTTCTAAAAATAGAATCAAACTTATTAATTTGAACACTAATAATTATTTTATGTTTCGAAATGTGTATTAAAAGATTCATAAAGAGGAAATAAATAAACATATTGATATTTGTATTAAGAAATTATATTTGAATAAGTTAAAAAAATTTTCAAGAGATATTTAACTTGACAAATTGGATATTACTACTATTTAATTAAAGAGGAAGTTGTGAGGCTATTAACCTGAAGGTATATATGTAACTAATTGAACCCCTAAGGACATGAGTGGAGTTAATGAAGACTTGATTAGTTGAACTTTGAATCAGCAACCCAGCGAATCCAAAGTCTCCAACCATCGCAGTTATATCTTCATCTAAGAGAATGTTGTTGAGTTTCAAATCACAATGTACAATAGAAACTTCACTATTGTGCAAGTAATCCAATGCACAAGCAGCATTAATATTTATATTCATTCTCTCCATAATAAGGTTCAACCCATTTTCGTTTGCATGCTTTCTCTTCCGCTTAATCCAATCTTCCAAGCTCCCATTACTTAAGTACTCATAAACCAGAGTCAGAAATTCATTGTTTTTAAAGTCAATACTAGAGCATTTAAAGTCAATTCATTGTTTCCAAGTTTCCAAGTTCAGATGATGTTGTTGTTGTTACCTTCACTTTTTTTATTCTTTATGTATAGTAGCAAGCAAATTGTCAGACATAGTATTAGTGTTACCATTGTTGTTATGATGATGTAATGTCTAACATGCCTTCTTCCATGGCCATGCAAAATGCAAGTAAAGTTTTTTATTACCTTCTAAATGGACAACAGAGAGATTTTGGAAAACTCCACCACTAGGAATAGTTCCTTTTAAATCATTATAAGAGAGGTTCAAAAGCTGAAGGACATGTAGATTTTGAAGCTCAATAGGAATGGATCCAGAGAGTTTGTTGGAGGAAAGATCCAAAGTTTCCAAGCCTCTCACCTCTCCAAGAGTTTTTGGAATAGCACCTGATAGCATATTCTTGGCCAAAAACAAATTTTCCAAGCTTAGGCAATTGCTGAATGAGCTGGGGATGTCCCCAAACAATTGTTAATTTTTCAAAGTTTCAATATATACTATGCCTAATATTGACTAGAGTTAATTTTATAACCCAACCAATTTATTTAAGAAATTGATGATGAAATATATAAGTTAGAAAATTAGTAATTATACAGACCATGATTAATTATTATTAATAGAGTTAAAATACTAGTGTCTCTTTCTGCGTTGGACGAATGACACGGTCCGAGCTGTGGTGGAGCAGATCTGGCCTGAGCTGTGGTGGAGCAGAACCTACGGTGAGATGCGATGCCGGTGAGCAGAATTGAACATTTTGGTATAGGAGTTTTTTGGCCTTCTGCGTTGGACGAAGACGATGTTTTAGGGGTTGGGAAGTGGGAAAATATTACAAAAAGTCAAAATAATAAGTAGTATCCAAAAAAGGTTGTAGCATAAATTAAAATAATAATAATAATAAAATATATAAATATATGGTTTGATTTGGTTCGGTTTTGAAATTTCAAATCCGAGAACCGAACCAATTAAACTTTAATTAGTTTAGATTTTACCCGAACCAATCAATATACTCAAACCAAACCGAACCAATTTAATTAGTTTAATTTGGATTAATCGGGTTGGTCGGGTTGTCCGAACAATTTACACCCCTACTTTCTTTACTCTCTTATTCTACTTTAATGATAGTGAGAGAAAAAGAAACCCTTTACAGACAGGAATAAGACCTTGAATTTTATGTAAAAATTATTTTGTAAATACTGTTAACTTCCATCAAGTTAGTAGTTTCTAAAATTGCAAAACTACCTTTTCTTTTTTATCCAATAAAAGTTTAGCTCATTAACTTAATTTAATTATTTATTAAACTAATAAGATAAGTCGCATGCCCATCACATGAGACATTTAATTTAACACTACGAAATTATTTTACCCAATAGAGCAACATTGGCCATACGAGCTTGTCTAATGCCGAGCCCTCCCCAACGCTTAGGCCTAGTAACCAGATCCCACTTAACCAAGTGAATACCACTGTTATGATCTTTGTTTTGCCAAAAAAAATTTCTCACCACAGCATCAATGTTGTTGCACATCCCTTGACGAACCCATAAGTTTTGCATTCTATAGAGGGGGACAGAATTAAGGACTGAGTTAGCTAACACAACTCTTCTTAGGTTTGTTTAACAGCTTACTCTTCCAACCTGTTGGACGTCTCTGCATTTTTTCCACAATAAATTCAAAATCTCTTTTCTCTGCTGGACGTTTTGCATTTTCTCCATGCATAAGACAAAAAGATATGTAGACAAATGAACCCCTAGGCGGAGACCCCTTGGCTCTACTATTGATGGATTATCTTTAAATAGTTTTTTTTTTATATTATCTAATCCAACCAAAAAAAATATTTTTATCACTTACCTCTTAAATTACACATTTGTATGAATCAATGACAAATTTGAAAACTGTGTTATGAGTCAAAAATTAAGTTAGACTCCTAAATGTTCAACTACTGTGTCTATTTTGATATGAGGTGATGAGAGACAATGAAAATAATAAAAATATAAATATCTCCTTATTTAAGAGTTTAAGAATTTATGTAGAAATAAGAGATTGTCTCTATTTTGATAAAGGAAAATGCTTTTTCCTACTGTATGTGCTTTGCTAAAATGTGGGGTAGGTGGGTTTAGGGATAATTTACTCGCCATGAAGGGGCAGATCATCCCCGTTTAATAAATGAGACGGAGGGGGGGTGGTTCTCCGTATCATGGTACCAACAAAAAATTTATATAAATATTTTATATAAAATTATAAAAAAACCAAATTTTAAAAAATTATAGTATTATACTTTTTTTTATTTTTTATTTTTTTATTTTATTTTTTGAATTTTTGAATTTTTTTTACTGCGATGGAGCGCGGGGCGGGGACAAATATTACCCGCCCCGTTGCCATCCTTAGGTGGGTTGGTCCGTTGTTGGTGGTCAACCGACTTAACTCACCTAAAAAATAAAAAAATTATATAAAAAATCAATAAATACTATAAAAAAACATATCTAAAATATAATTTTTAAAATAGTCTAATTAAATATTTAAACATAAATTATATAACATTTAAAGAGTTTTTCATTTATAAGATTACATTTATCATTTTTCTTAAAAAGATTCAATCCTTAAACTAAACCTGCAAAAAAATAATGGATTGACAAATTAATCCGATAAATTTAACCCATTTTCTCAGCTGTAGCTTCAGTGGCGTAAAGATCAACGCCGCCTGCGTGTTGGTGAGAAGAGCAATGAGGTAGTGCCTGCCTGTTGGGATACGTTTGGGTTTTTTTTTTATTTGTCATTCCTGAGAAAAAATAATAACCGCCTGCCGCGTCATTCGTGTCGATTTCTACGAAAATGTTTCCTAGGAAATAGCAGCTCTTTTTGATAAAATGTAACGAGATAATGAAAGAGAAAAATGATAAGAAATGAATATTCTCCCTATTTTATAGTTTAAGAATTTATGTAAAAATAAGAGTAAAAGACATAAAAATGGGAACATAATATAAGGAAACTATATCTCTTTAATACGAGTATAAGATTATAACAAATTTTGTTGGGTTTATATAAATTTAGAACACATATTATTATGAATTAAAAATTATATTAGACACCTAAAATACTTAATTACTATGTCTATTTTGATAAGAGATGATGAGAGAATGAATGAAAAAATAATATGAAAAGTGTAGTTTTCGTATTTTTGAGTTTAAGATATAAGAATGAGAAGAGATTGTGAAGAAAACTATATCCCTTTAATGCGAGTATGAAATTATAACAAATTTTATTTGGTTTGATACTTTTTGATTGAACATAAACACAAATTTAGAGCACATATTATTACTTAATTATTTTGTGAAAGTATGTAAATATAATTTATTTTGTTATTTTTACATGTTTAAGGTTTTCATTATTTCAATATATATTGATTCTATTAATATGATAAAAGAAAAAGAATATTATATGCAAGAAATTTTTTTATAAATTAAAATGTTAAAGTAAATTTTAGTATTATATTTGTTGATATATATATATATATATATATATATATATATATTACAACCCATGTGTGTGTATGCAAAAGAAAAGAGTTTAAAAGGGAAAAAAGATTAAGGAAATTTTAGTGCTCTATTTATTGATATGTATAATAATTTAAATAAGATTAATCAATTTAATATTATTGTTCGTAAACTTAGAATAATAGATATTGTAAGAATAGAGCATTACATATCTTACAAATTATAATAAATTAATCAAGGTAGATAAATAATAGAATAATAATTGTATAATTATTAAGGTAATATAGTTATTAATTATTAATCAATTTTAAGGTAATTTAATGATCCGATTAGTTATTAATTATAATAAATTAAAAGAAAATTTTAATTACCAATTATTATCTATTTTACTATTATTATTATTATTATTATTATTATTATTATTATTATTATTATTATAAGTAAAACTGCCTTTAGATTCATAAGTAATTAATGATCCAATTAATTATTAATTATAATAAAATTAAAAGAAAATTTTAATTAGAAATTATTATCTATATTACTATTATTATTATTATTATTATTATTATTATTATTATCCTATAAGTAAAATTACCTTGATATTTATAAAGTAATTATTAATTTTATTAATTATCATTATCAATTGTAATAAAAAGTAAAATTATTATTTATTAAATTTTAATTACTATACAAGTAAAATTACCTTGAGATTTATAAAGTTTAATTATCAATTATATTAAAAATTAAAATAAAATTAATTAGTAAATCAGAGTATAAACTCTTGAGAATGACATAATCTCTTACTCTACTCTTTATCTAAAAGTGACACATGTTATTCTTGACATTTTTTCTTTTAAATCTCAAATTTAAATTAATATTTTAATTAATTATGCATATATCTTTTATAATTTTAAATAATTTTATCTTTTAATCTATATTATTTTAGATTCTACCTGAATAAATTAATTATGTATATCTTATTTATAATTTTAAATATTTTTCTCTTTTAATTTATATTTCTTTAAATACTATATGAATTTTAAAAAATTCATGTAATGCACAAGATACTTACTAGGGCAAATTTTATTTCAGGCAGAAATAACAAGAAATTAAAGTCCTAAGATAAAAGGTTATAATGCAAAAAATTAGTAAATTCCTTGCTAGGAAAAAATGAATTTTTTTTTCTTCATATCATTATTGCTGATTATAATTTTTCAACAATAATGGTGCTTCTACAATCTATATATAAATTGGCTTCCTTTCTCCACTTTTCACTTCACAAGCACATTTTAGCTTCTCTTATCTAATTAGATTTGATCATGTATAATAGTATTAGTGGTTTTTTTACCTCAAAGATGAACTGCCTATTTGCTATCCTTTTATTGTTTGCAGTTGCTTCACCTGGCTTGTGTGCCAGAATAACGCCTCATGTAGATCCTAGCTTCAATGTTGTTGACTATGGTGCCACGGGGAATGGCCAAATTGATGATTCACGAGTATGTTTGCCAGTTTCATCTTTTTTCATATAATTATGTTTTTACAGATATATTTTTTGTGAGACGAAAGTTTCTCTCATCTAATACCATTTTAAACTATTTGGCAAACTTGTAAAGGCTTTTGTGAAAGCATGGCAAGACGCGTGTAATGCAACTAAGGGCAACCCAACGCTTCTCATACCCATAGGAAAAACATTCATGTTGCAGCCTGTGTCATTCGAGGGTCCTTGCAAGCCTGCAACCATTAACATTAAGGTAAATCATAAATGAATTACCCATTGCTCTAGTAGCAAGGAAGCATGTGTGACTGTGTTATATATGCATGTCTTTAATTCAGCTAATGCTTTTTCACCAAAACAATTAAAATAAAAAAAACTCAGCTAATGCTTTAGAATATTAAAGTCATTAGTCAATCATATGATTTTTTCTCATTTGACCTACTATTAATTACTCAATGTATTGTTTGGCTTGGCAGCTTCAGGGAACTCTCATTGCCCCAAACAGCGTTGAGGCTTGGAAAAGGCCAAATAATTTTAAGAACGCATGGATCCAGTTCTCAGGCATAAGTGGCCTTGTTATTAGTGGAGGAGGTAAAATTGATGGCCAAGGTGCTGCATGGTGGAATTTATTAAAATCTGACAATGAGAGGCCAAGTGTAAGTTGAAAAACATGATAGACTACTTACTCTTCTTTCTTATAAAATTTAAAATGAATGACAAACACAAATACTTGGCCACTAAATATTTCACTTTAGATTCAAATTTCATTAGAATTAATAATATATTTGTTTGATAACATGTGCAGGCCCTGCATTTCCATAAATGTGAAAATCTAACGCTTAGCAGATTGACTCACCTCAATAGCCCAAGAAATCATATAGGCATAAATGTATGCAATGACGTACACATATCCAGTCTACATATTATTGCACCAGCTAATAGCCCAAACACCGATGGGATTGACATCTCAGGATCTTCCAACATAACGATTCAGGATTCTAAAATGGGAACTGGTAACTCATAGGAGTCCCAGTCTTCAATTCAAGAATTCCTAATTCCTATCCTACCCCCATCATTATTTATTATATACTATGTTGGTATTAAAGTTAAAGAAAAATTAATGGGAAGGACCATAACAATACAAAATTAACCATTCAAAATGGCTAATTAATCATTTCGAATGGTTATTATTGATATAAAAATGATTATTGGTCCTTCACTTTTATTAATGTATTGTTAACGGGTCCTTCCCATTAATGGAGATTTGCATCTTTTACTTAATTGTAATTTATTATAGGTGATGACTGCATTGCCATTAATGGTGGTTCCTCCTTCATCAACATAACTAGTGTTTATTGTGGACCTGGCCACGGCATCAGGTCAGTTCAAGTAAATTTCCTTTTTCTCCACATTAAGTTATTTAGTTGTTTGATCAATATTGAAGCTCTAACTCTCTGTGGGGATGTGTTGGTGAATCCTAGTATTGGGAGCCTCGGAAAAAATGGAGCTTTTGATACAGTAGAACAAGTACATGTGAAAAATTGCACCTTCAGTAGAACTTCAAATGGAGCCAGAATCAAGACATGGGCGGTAAGATTCGGTTCTAGTTGGTTGGATGAGCTACTGTCACTACCGAAGCAAGTGATTAAATCACATTAATGTTTTATGTTATTTTAAATCAGGGTGGAGCTGGGTATGCCAGAAAGATCATATTTGAGGATATTATACTTGTCGATGCTAAGAACCCTGTGATTATTGACCAACAATATGACGCTTTTAATAGTGTAGCAGAAGCAGTGAAAGTGAGTGATGTTACATACCGCAACGTGAGGGGAACCTCAGGTAGTGGGGATGCAATCCAACTGAATTGTGACCATAACATAGGTTGCACTGACATTGTAATGGAGGGGATTGACATAACCTCTGCTGATGGAGAGAATATATATGCATCGTGCACAAATGCACATGGGACTAGCTCTTCGTGTATTCCTAACGTCCAATGTCTTTCTTAAGGATGACCATACTTTTGTTGTACTTAGTGTCTTTTTATGTATCAACTGCCATGAACACCCAATTTTATTTGGGTAAAAAAATATAAAATAATTAAAGCAATTAATTTGTCTTTTTTTTTTTTAATTTTGTTTTAGTCTCATGTACACCGAAACCTTTTTCTGATCAATGTGCACTTTCCTTTGAACTCAAATCTCACCTTCCAAACTCTGCCTAATATATAAACCCATAACTCAAAAAGAAGAAACAATAATTGAAGGTCCTTCACACTGAAGGAAAAATGGTTTTTAGTCATTTGATAAAAGGCAGCGGTGCAGCCTGCAAAGATAAAGGGGGGAGGGGGGACAGAGCAGGGAGCTACACAGACAGGCATCATCATTTTTTCTTTCATCCTCAACAGTCAACCCTATGTCCAGCCCCTTTATAAAAAATAAAAATAAAAATCCACTCTCTCATCCATTCTTTGTATCAGATTCTCACTCACATCACAAACCCCATCTTCACAACAACCATGCCATGAACCACCATCATACTTCCAAGCTTAACCTGCCTCTACCTCAAACCAACACTATCTTCATCGTCATCACCAAACTATTTTCCCCACTTTCCTTCGCCATAACAGTTACCTCTGCCGTCGTCCCACCTCGCCACCGGAGCTGCCCACAAGACCCAGCTGCCGTCGCACCACCGCGTTGCGCCACCAGCATCGCCACCCCTGCCACCGTCCCTCCTCCAACCCCTCCGTACTGGTACGCCTCGATGAAGAGCCCCCTGCGTTTTGGCTTCTGTTTCTTCGTTTCTGCTATTTTCATTTTTTTTAATTTTTTTTATGTTGTGATTAAGTGGTCTTTTAATAAAAAATAAAAAATATAAATAAAAAAAGGAAAGAAAGAGAAACAGTTGGGTTTAATTTGATAAAAATTTGAACTAAGGTTTATTCTTCATTTTATGCAAAAATGAATCTAATTAGTGTTAGTTTTATCTCAAATGGGCTAAAGATTACAATTTTTTTATCTTTGATTTTGTAAGTTTTCAAAAAAAAAAAAATTAATAAAAGGGGTGGTAGAAAAAAAAAGGTTTAAGTATAAAAAAAAATCAAAAGCACAAAAATATCAGTTCAAAAAAAAAGAGTTTAATAAGAAAAAAAGTTTTAGGAATTAATTGATTGGCAATAAAAAAATTGATAAATGAAAAAGAAATATTTTGATTTTCTTTTATTTGGGTTGCTTAGAATTAATTTAATTTTATGTGTATGTTTAATTTGTTCAGAGACATAATTTTATGTTAATCCAAAATCCAATCAAATAGACATTGTACCTCATAAAATAGGATCATTATGTATTTTCCATTTTATTCTCAAAGATTGAACAGTCCCATTCAACAATCAGTAGTCAACTAATGTAGGAAATTAAATGGTCATTTGGTGCCGCTGCCCACCCTTCTAGCCTTCCCTTAGAGCTCATCATGGAAATCCTGTCGTGGCTCCTAGTGAAGTTCTTCCTGCAACTCTAGTGTGCATGCAAATTCTCATGGAAGTGATCAGAAGGCTCCTATATAGGAGGTATGAGCTGTATGAAAACACCCACACAAAAAAATGATGAAAACTAAGGTAGATTCAATATTGATTGTTACCTTTTGGGTAAATAGTAGATACAACCAAAAGGAAGAAAGAAAATGCAAGAAGAATGAACCAAAAGATTTGTTTGAACTGAAGGAAGCGACAAAGGTGTGAAAATGAAATAAGAGAAAAGTAGCCATTGATTTGGATGGAGATACAAAAAGTCATGGCAGGGAAATAAGGTAAAGAAGTGTCAGAACTTTAACTCTTGAAGGAAGTAGAGCTTGCGTCCAACTTGAATGGGAAGGTGAAGAAATGACAGAGAAAAGCATCTCTGATACAATTCCCAAAAACCCAGACTCAAAAGAAGGAATAAATGAGAAACACAGGTGAGAAAGAGAGAAGCTTCTACGATGCATTGTGGTTTGTGGCCGCAACAAAAAAAATTTAGGGACCAAAGACATATTTTGATTTCCATACCTGTAAAAGAAGTGAAAACAGTGCTACCCTTGAATCCTCTATTGTCACATAAAATTACTTATTCAATTTTTGATAATTACATATTCAAACTCATTTGTAAACAAAATGCAAAATCCAATCAAATGGACATTATACCTCATAAAACGGGATCATTATGTATTTTCCATCTCATTTTCAAAGATTGAACAATCCTATTCAGCAATCGACAGTCAACTAATGTAGGAAATTAAATGGTCATTTGGTGTTTAATTTGATATCATTTAACAAGTAAGTAAATTACGTATTCATCTACCTACACAATAGTGGTGCCAGGCAATGGTAACAACAACTGCTTCAAAAATGATGCCATTCATCTCAGCCACGCACGGAGGAAACAACCACGACCAAGAGGCAGCGATTCACTACCTCCATAGAAACACACTAGGGAACTCTAACATCACCTTAACTTCCTTCCTCCTCCCTGCACCAACCACACATGCATCACGACTTGCCGACCCTTCTGGCCTTCCCTTAGAGCTCATTGTGGAAATCCTCTCGTGTCTCCCTGTGAAGTTCTTCTTGCAACTCAAGTGTGCATGCAAATTCTCATGGAAATGATCTGAAGGCCCCTGAATAAAGGGTGTGAGCTGTATGAAAACACTGCAAAAGAAAAAAACAATGAAAATGATGAAAATTAAGGTAGATTCAATACTGATTCTTACCTTTTGCCTAAATAATAGATACAACCAAACACGAGAAAGAAAATGCAAAAAAAATGAACTAAAGGTATGTTTGAACTAAAGGAAGCTCATGGGAGAAGCTTCCTCTTCTATCTTTGGTCACTCTAAATATATCATTTTTGGTTTTGGTATCTTGAGAATTTTTGTAACGGTTTGTGTCACTACAATTTTAAAAGGAGTAGTGCTATTTGCTGCGAACAATTTTTTACGAAACTATTCATGACAACACAAATGTACTTGACCAATTAAAACTGCAATAAGTAAAAAAATAAATAAATGAAATTATAAATTGTAACAAGATCGTTCTAGTTTTCTAATTTCGTTTGACATTTCACGAAAGTGATTTTGTGAGATCAAGCATTATCCTTTTAAAAGTAAGTGAAATTGATGTCTAACATCATTTTAAAATTGAATGAAATTAACTCAATTCAATCTCTCATATTAATTTTTCTTAACCTTTGAAATGAAGAAATATTTAATATAAGAAGAATTGAATTGAGTCAATTTTACTCATTTTTAAAATGAGAATATGAATCAATTTCAGTCACTTTTAAAATTACACGGACGTAAATCGTAACAAAAATTTTTGAAAGATAAAAACCAAAAATTAATATATTTAGAGAAACCAAAAACATAATTAAACCTTTAAAAAAATAAATCAAAAATATGAACAGAAAATCGAATTAACCCATATAATTTGATTTTCATACCTACAGAGGAAATGAAAGCAGTGCTACCCTTGAATCCTCTGTTTTCACATAAAACTACTTATTCAATTTTTTTATGATTATATATTTAAACTCACTTGTAAGCAAAATGGAAAACCCAATCAAATAGACATTATACCTCATAAAACGGGATCATTATGTACTTTCCATCTCATTCTCAAAGACTGAACAGTCCCTTTCAGCAATCAGTAGTCAACTAATGTAGGAAATTAAGGTTTTCAAAAATTGGATTATGCTTTATATATAGTATAGAATAAAATATATGGTATAGATATATTACATAAGTAAAATTGTCTACAGATTTGTAAAGTAATTAAATATCCTATTATTTATTTATTATAGTAAAAAGTAAAAAATAAAAATAAAAATTAATTATTATCTTGATATAAATTATTAATTAATTTCTATATTATATATATAATAATATTATAATTAAAATTTCCTTGAGATTTATAAAGTAATTAATGGTCCTATTAATTATTAATTATAATAAGAATTAAAAGAAAATTTTAATTAGAAATTATTATCTATATTATTATTATATTATTATTATTGTTGTTGTTGTTGTTGTTGTATAAGTAAAATTACCTTGAGATTTATAAAGCAATGATTGATTCTATTAAAATTGTCTGGAGTTTTGAAAAGTGATTAATGATCTTATTAATTATTAATTATAATTTAAACAAAAGGTAAAAATAAATATTAATTATTTTTATATTATATACTATATAATAATACTGTGTTACAGGTAAAATTGTCATGAGATTTATAATGTAATTAATGATCCTATTAATTATTAATTATACTTAAAACTAAAAGAAAATTTTAATTAGTGATTATTATCTATATTATTATTATATTATTATTATATAAGTAAAATTACGTTGACATTTATAAATTAATTATTGATTCTACTAATTATGAACATATATATAGAGAGAGAAAGAGAGAGAGAGAGATTGAATTGAGTTTTATAGAAGCATTAATGACTTGAATTTAATATATATATATAATTAATAATCATTGAGGTAATATATATATATATATATATATATATATATATAATATTAAAATTACTTTGACATTTATAAATTAATTATTGATTCTACTAATTATGACATAGATATATATAGGAAAATGATTAATCATCCTAACTCATCCTCCTAATAATCCTCTTAATTATTAAATAAAGAAAATATTGAATATTTTTTATATTCCCAAGATATTAGTTACATTTAATTTTTTATTCAATACTTTTTTTATTAGGTAATAGGAAGATTATTAGAAAGATGTATTAAGAGGATATAATAAAGCTCATATATAGAGAGAGAGAGAGAGAAAAGAGAGAGAGAGAGATTGAATTGAATTTTATAGAAGCATTAATGACATGAGTTTAATATATATAATTAATAAGCTTTGAAATAACTAGTGTGTGTATATATATATATATATATAGCAGGGAATGTATATGGTGAGATAAGTGCTTATTGTAAGAGGTGAGAGAAGTAAATTTTGACCATTAGATTTTTTATAAATGATAAGATTATAACATATATAATGCATGTGACTTTTTTAAGTGGTCAGATGACTTTTAAGTAATTTTTAACTTTAACTATCCATATATATGGTTGTATGGTTAAGATGTACTTTTCTCACTCTCTTATAATAAAAAATTCTCTCATTAGATATGTTCCTATAATAGCGAGAAGAGTTTTTATTATGAGATAGTAAATGGATAAATCTTGACCATACAATTATATATAGATTATCAAGATTAAAAGTTACTTAAACTTAAAAAAGTCACATGTATTTATATTCTAATCTTAATCATTCATGTAAGATCCAATGGTTAAGATTCACTCTTATCATCTCTTATAATAAATATTTTTCTTATCAGATACGCTCCTATATATATATATATATATATATATATATATATATATATATATATATTAAGAGGGAAGATTAACTTATACTAGTATAAGTTTTTTTTCTCTTACACTTATTTTTAATCGTTAATTTTATTTTCATCTAATGGTTACTTTTAATGAAATAATCTCAATTATTAGATAAAAGTACAATTAACAACTAAAAATAAGTGTAAAAAAAAACTTATATTAATGTAAACTGATTCCCACTCATATATTAAATGTTACGATTTTGCTAGGGAGCGGTGTTTCTAATACTCGACTTTTAACACATATATGGGCCAATGATATCTTGGGACCACTTGTTTTTAAAGCCAAATGTGATGTTAATTTTATGGCTGATGACCAATGAAAAGTTAGGGTGTTCTTAGGCTCGAGCTTTTGCTAGCATCACCCAAAATGTTATTGATAATCTTTAAATAGTGTTTTTATATTATATAATTAAATAAGAAAATTAATTTTATCACTTACCTCTTAAATCACACATTTATATGCACCTTAATAATTACTGTAATTAATATATACATGCATATACTTGAATTTTGATAGAATCATTAATGGCTTAAATTTAATAAATATAATAATAATTTTTGAAGTAACCAATATATATATATATATATATATATATATATATATATATATATATATATATATATATATGCATTGTATATACTTGAATTTAAAGTTTAGTGATGATCTTTAAATAATTGTTTTATATTATCTAATTAATTAAAAATAATATTTTTAACACTTACCTCTTAAATCATACCATTGTATACACTTTAGTAATTATTGAAGCAATCAACCAATATATGTATATACCTGAATTTTTTTTTGGTACATCAGAAAAAAAAAAGATAACTCCTAGGGAAACAAATATCCAAGCAGTCACCAAGAAGCAAAGAGTCCATCACTGCAGGGGGAGAGTGCCAAAGATTCTTAGGATCTGAATTCTAAGGACCTGTTTTAGTAAGAAAATCTGCACAACTATTCCCTTCACGAAGGACATGAGCAATGCAAACTTCCCAATTTGCTGTTAAAAGAGACAAGATATCCTTGATAATACATGCATTCTTGTGGTAAGGAAAGTATTTCTCTGTAACCAACCCAATAGCATCCAAAGAATTAGACTCACAAATTAAGCAACAAATGCCAAAATCCCATGCAAGTCGAAGGCCATGCAACAAAGCAAGCAACTCAACATGTAAGTTTGTAATAACACCCACATATCTGAGAAATCGAGCATTCATGACCCGTCTTCCTTGCGCGAAAGACCCTCAAAACCAGCGTTACCAGCATTTCCAAATACACTCCCATCTACATTAAGCTTATGGAATCCATGAGGGGTTTGGACCAACTGACCAAGCGAACATGATGCTGGGAAGGAGGAGCAATATCATAAACACACCTAATGGTGTCATGCAGCTCGATGATATGGAGAATCATATGATCATCCGTCCACTGCTCTTTCGAGATCGTTTTAGCATTATGGGCATGCTAGATCCACCATAGCCCTAGAGAGAAAAATAGCAGAATGGGTTAAAGAAGCAAAACAATGAACCCAGTCTTTGATATTCAGGGTCCTAAAGTGAGGAAGATTGAAGAGACCCAGCAAAGATCATATTCTAGTAGCTTTGATACAATCTCTAAGGCACTGAATAACATCTTCCTTAACACTGTAACAGCAGTGGCAAACAGTATCCACAAGGAGATGTCGTCGAGCAAGTAACGACTTAGTGGGGATAGCTTCATGACTGATGAGCCACAAAAGGAATTTAATATTTTCAAGAACTCTAAGTTTCCATAACCATAACCAATCTCATTGATCAGTATAATGTTATTTTGATTCATTAATTAGAGATAAGCAGACTTGGCTAAATAAATTCCATTCATTTCTAGGGACCAAGTAAGAATATCATCCGAGTGTTCAAAAATAGCGACAGGAGTTGCCTTGACGATAGCTTGAAGCAAGGGAAAGGAAGTAGCTAACAAGTCTAGGTTCCATGTATTATTGTTGTGAATGTCTCAAATCCGAAAATATGCATCTTGAATATCAACAAAATCAACTAAGTTACATAGGGTCCTAGCGTCCAACCACTTATCAAACCAGAAGGAGATATGGCCATTTCCCACCCTATGCTTAACCACTTTTCAAAATTGCCACTGCTTTGGTGATGGATCTCCAAGTGTAAGGGTCATCACTCCTAGAAACCGCAGAAAGAATCCTAGTCCCATGGGGATACTTGTTGCCCAAAACCTGAACCCAAAGCTTCTGTTGATTATATATCATCTGCCATATTATTTTATCCAACAGAGCAACATTGGCCATACGAGCTTGTCTAATGCCAAGCCCTCCCCAACGCTTAGGCCTAGTAACCAGATCCCACTTAACCAAGTGAATACCACTGTTATGATCTTTGTTTTGCCAAATAAATTTTCTCACCACAGCATCAATGTTGTTGCAAATCACCTAAGGAATCCATAAGTTTTGCATTCTATAGAGGGGGATAGAATTCAGGACTGAGTTAGCTGACCCAACTCTTCCAGGTTTGTTCAATAGCCTACTCTTCCAACCTGCTAGACGTCTTTGTAGTTTCTCCACAATAAATTTAATATCCCTTTTCCCAGCTTTACCATGCAACAAAGGGAATCCCAAGTACTTAACTAAGTTGTTTATTGAGTGAATAGCGGACATAATAGTGAATCTCTCTCATTTTGAATTCGACATATTTTTAGAGCACATAAACTTCAATTTCTCAAGATTATAACTTTATGGCCTAACTCGCCTTACAGAACTCTTGAAGAATAGAAGAGATAATGCGAATCTGAGAGCACTTCACTTCGGTGAAAAGAAGGCAATCGTCTGCCAAGAATAGATGAGAGATGGCTGGCCCATCTTTCGAGATTTTAACTGGCAGCCAAGTACCTTCATTCACTTTTTCTATGATTCGAAGGGCTAATTTTTCTGTGCATAGGACAAAAAGATATGGAGACAAAGATCCCCTCTGCAGAGACTCCTTGGCTCTACGATTGATTGATTATCTTTAAATGATTTTTTTATATTATCTAATTAAACAAAAATAATAATTTTATCACTTACCTCTTAAATTACATATTTGTATGAATCAATTAATGACAAGTTTGAAGACTGTTTTACGAGTCAAAAATTAAGTTAGACTCTTAAAATGTCTAATCACTGGGTCTATTTTGATACGAGGTGAAGAGAGAATGGATGGAAAAATAATAAAAAATGAATATTCCTCTTATTTAAGAGTTTAAAAATTTAAGTAAAAATAAGAGCTTGTGTCTATTTTGATAAGATGTAATGAGAGAATAACATGAAAAAATGATAAGAAATGAATATTTTCTTTATGTAAGAATTTAAGAATTTATGTAGAAATAAGAGTAAAAGATATAAAAATGGGAATATAATACAAGGGAAATTATATCTCTTTAATGCGAGTATAAAATTATAACAAATTTTGTTAGGTTTACACAAATTTAGAGTACATATTATGAATTAAAAATTGTGTTAGGCTCCTAAAATATCTAACTACTGTGTCTATTTTGATAAAAGATGATGAGATAATAGATGAAAAAATAATAAGAAATGAATATTTTTCTTATTTAAGAGTTTAAGATATAAGTTTGTGTATGAAATTATAACAAATTTTATTTGGTTTGATATTTTTGATTGAACATAAATACAAATTTAGAGCACATATTATAACTTAATTATTTTGTGAAAATATGTAAATGTAATTTATTTTGTTATTTTTACATGTTTAAGGTTTTCATTATTTCAATATATATTGATTCTATTAACATGATAAAAGAAAAAATATAACATGCAAGAAAACGTTTTATAAATTAAAATGTTAAAGTAAATTTTAGTATTATATATATATATATATATATATATATATATATATATATATATTAACTATAATAAAACTAAAGGAAAATTTTAATTAGTAATTATTATCTATATTACTATTATTATTATTATTATATATGTAAAATTGCCTTGATATTTATAAAGTAATTATCAATTATAATAAAAATTAAAATTATTAATAATTAATTACTATACAAGTAAAGTTACCTTAAGTTTAATTATCAATTATAATAAAAATTAATAAGAAATTTAATTCATAAATCAGAGTACAAACTCTTGAGAATGATATAATATCTTACTCTACTCCCTATCTAAAAGTGATACATGTCATTCTTGACATTTTTTCTTTTAAATTTCAAATCTAAATTATCATTTTAATTAATTATACATATCTCTTCTATAATTTTAAATAATTTTTCCTTTTAATATATATTTTTTAAAATTCTACCTGAATAAATTAATTATGTATATCTTATTTATAGTTTTAAACATTTTTCTATTTTATTCAATATTTGCTTAAATACAATCTTAACTTAAAAATATCTGTGTAATACACGAGAAACCTATTAGAGTAAATTTTATTTCAGGTAGAAATTGCAAGAAATTAAAGACCTAAGATAAAAGGTTTCAATGCAAATAATTAGCAAATTCCTTGCTAGGAAAAAAAAAGAATTTTCATTTTATGTGTTTGAATATCTAATTTTGTAATCCATATCATCGTTGCTGATTATAATTTTTCTCCAATAATGGTGCCTCTGCGATCTATATATAAATTGTCTTCCTTTCTCGACTTTTCACTTCACAAGTGCATTCTAGCCTCTCTTTTAATCTATATATTTTTTTAGATTCTACTTGAATTAATTAATTATATATATCTTATTTATAATTTTAAACATTTTTCTCTTTTAATCTATATTTATTTAAATATTATTTGAATTTGAAAAAAAATTTGTGTAATGCACTGAATACTTGCTAGTGCAAATTTTATTTCAAGCAGAAGTAGCAAGAAACTAAAGCCCCAATAAAAAGGTTAGAATGCAAATAATTAGTAAATTCCTTGCTAGGAAAAAATGATTTTTTTCCCTATGTTTGAATCTCTAATTCTGTAATCTATATCATTATTGTTGATTATAATTTTTCTCCAATAACGGTGATTCTACAATCTATTTATAAATTACCTTCCTTTCTCCACTTTTTACTTCACAAGTAAATTTTAGCCTCTCTTTTAATCTATACTTTTTTAGATTCTATATGAATAAATAAATTATTTACATCTAATTTATAATTTTAAATATTTTTCTCTTTTAATCTATATTTGTTTAAATACTATTTGAATTTTAAAAAAATCCATATATTACACGGAATACTTGTTAGTGCAAATTTTATTTCAAGCAGAAGTAGGAAGAAATTAAAGCCCTAAGATAAAAAGGTTACAATGCAAATAATTAGTAAATTCCTTGCTTGGAATTTTTTTTTTTGTGTTTGAATCTAATCCATATCATTATTACTGATTATATTTTTTCTCCAATAATAATGCTTCTACAATCTATATATAAATTGCCTTCGTTCCTCCACTTTTCACTTCACAAATACATTCTAGCTTCTCTTATCTAGTTAGATTTGATCTGTGCGTATAACAGTATTAGTGGGTTTTTTCCCTCAAAGATGAAATGCCTATTTGCGATCCTTTTATTGTTTATAGTTGCTTCACATGGCTTGTGTGCTAGAATAACGCCTTATGTAGATCGTAACTTCAATGTTGTTAACTATGGTGCCACGGGGAATGGCCAAATTGATGATTCACAAGTATGTTTGCCAGTTTCATCTTTTTTCATATAATTATGTTTTTACAGATATATTTTTTGTGAGACTAAAGTTTCTCTTATCTAATACCATTTTAAACTATTTGGCAACCTGTAAAGGCTTTTGTGAAAGCATGGCGAGACGTGTGTAATTCAACTCAGCGCAACCCAACGCTTCTCATACCCAAAGGGAAAACATTCATGCTGCAGCCTGTGTCATTCAATGGCCCTTGCAAGCCAGCAACCCTTAACATTAATGTAAATCATAAATGAATTACTTATTGCTCTAGTAGCAAGGAAGTGTGTGTGACTTTGTTATACATGCATGCTTTAATTTAGCTAATGCTTTTTCACAAAAAAATAAAAATAAAAATACTCAGCTAATGCTTTAAGATATTAAAGTCATTAGTCAATCATATGATTTTATCTCGTTTGACCTACTATTAATTACTCCATGTATTGTTTGGCTTGGCAGCTTCAGGGAACTATCATTGCCCCAAACAACGTTAAGGCTTGGAAATGGCCAAATAATAATAACAACCCATGGATCCAGTTCTCAGACATAAGTGGCCTTGTTATCAATGGGGGAGGTAAAATTGATGGCCAAGGTGCTGCATGGTGGAATTTATTAAAATCTGGCATTAGGAGGCCAACTGTAAGTTGAAAAACATGATAGACTACTTACTCTTCTTTCTTATGAAACTTAAAATGAATGACAATCAAAAATACTTTACCACTGAATATTTCACTTTAGATTTAAATAATCTCATTAGAATTAAGTATATATTTGTTTGACAACATGTGCAGGCCTTGTTTTTCCATAACTGTGAAAATCTATCACTTAGCAGTTTGACTCACCTCAACAGCCCGGGAAATCATATAGGCATAAATGGATGCAATGGCTCACACATCTCCAGACTTCAAATTATTGCACCAGCTAATAGCCCAAACACCGATGGGATTGATATCTCAGCAACATCCAACATAACGGTTCAGAATTCTAGAATGGAAACTGGTAACTCATAAGAGTCCCATATAGAGTCTTCAATTCAAGAATTCCTAATTCCTATCCTACCCCCATCATTATTTATTATATGCTATGTTGATATTAAAGTTAAAGAAGAATTAATTAATGGGAAGGAACATAACAATACAAAATTAACCATTCAAAATGATCAATTAATCATTCCAAATGGTCATTGCTGATATGGAAATAGTTATTGGTCCTTCACTTTTAAAGTTGTATTGTTAACGGGTCCTTTCCGTTAATGGAGATTTGCATCTTTTACTTAATTATAATTTATTATAGGTGATGACTGCATTGCCATTAATGGTGGTTCTTCCTTCATCAACATAACTGGTGTTTATTGTGGACCTGGCCACGGCATCAGGTCAGTTCAAGTAAATTTCCTCTTGTTTCCACATTAAGTTATTAAGTTGTTTGATCAATATTGAAATTCTAACTCTCTCTGGGGATGTGTTGGTGAATCCTAGTATTGGGAGCCTCGGAAAAAATGGAGCTTATGAAACAGTAGAACAAGTACATGTGAAAAATTGCACCTTCAAAAGAACTACAAATGGAGCCAGAATCAAGACATGGATGGTAAGATTCGGTTATAGTTGGTTGGATGAGCTACTATCACTACTGAAGCAAGTCATTAAATCACATTAATGTTTTATGTTCTTTTAAATCAGGGTGGAGCTGGGTATGCCAGGAAGATCATATTTGAGGATATTATACTTGTCGAAGCTCAGAACCCTGTGATTATTGACCAACAATATGGCCGTATTAATAGTGTAACAAAAGCTGTGAAAGTAAGTGATGTTACTTACCGCAACGTGAGGGGAACCTCAGGTAGTGGGGATGCAATCAAGTTGAATTGTGACCATAACATAGGTTGCACTGACATTGTAATGAATGGGATTAAGATAACCTCTGCTAATGGAGAGAAAATATACGCATCATGTACAAATGCACATGGGACAAGCTCTTCGTGTATTCCAAACGTCCCGTGTCTTTCTTGAGGGTGACCAAGCTTTTGTTGTAATTTGTGTCTCTTTCTGTATGTATCAACAACTATGAACACCCAATTTGGCTTGGGTAAAAAATAATAAAATAAATAATTAAGGCAATTAGATTGTTTGTTTTTTTAAATAATATTAGTAACCTCTGCTGCAACACAAAAGCATTCAAGCCACGCCTGAAACTCCAACACCACCATCCGCCATCTCTGCCACCACTCCTCACCACCCTCTACCACCGAAAACTAATCCATACTTCTGCAAATGCAACCCAAACGATTTATCTTATTTAAATTATTGTACATATCAATAAATAGAGTACTAAATTTTTTTTAATTTTTTTCTCTTTTAAACTCTTTTCTTTTGCATACACACACATGGGTTGTGATATATATTCCCATGTGTGTGTATGCAAAAAAAAATTAAAAGAGAAAAAAAAAAGATTAGGGGAAATTTAGTACTCTATTTATTGATATGTATAATAATTTAAATAAGATTAATCAATTTAATTTTGTTGTTCATAAATTTAGACTAATAAATATTATAAGAATAGATTACATATATTGCAAATACGAGTTCAAGATCTAGTTATTATTATACAAGTAAAATTTTAATTAGATTCATAAAGTAATTAATGATCCGAGTAGTTATTAATTATAATAAAATTAAAAGAAAATTTTAATTAGTATTATATATTATCTATTATTACTATTATTATTATTATTATTATTATTATTATTATTATTATCATATAAGTAAAATTTCCTTGATATTTATAAAGTAATTATCAATTCTATTAATTATCATTATCAATTATAATAAAAAGTAAAATTATTAATTATTAATTATTAAATTTTAATTATTATACAAGTAAAATTACCTTGAGATTTATAAATTTTAATTATTAATTATAATGAAAAGTAAAAAAAATCATATAATCATATAATTATCATATAATCATCATTTAATATATAAAGAGAAGATACATGTCTTTATATTCGACATATGTCATTTTAACATGAAAAAATATGTTTAAAAATTTTTCATATATCAATTATATGATCTCAATAACTGACATGTGACATCTCATATTACAATTTAAAAAGAAAGTGCACATGAGTTATCAAGTCTAAATTAAATTTATTACTCACACATATAAATATAAAAATTTATAATAACATATTAATTATCTTGACATATATACTTTTAAATATTAATTCATATTCATATTAAAAGAATTCAAAAATTTTCACTTATCTTTAATTAACCATGTTATTAATTATTTTCATTAGTGATTGATCTTAAAATTCTAAAATTTTTGTAGGTGTGTGATACCATCTCTACTATTTATATGTACTATCACTCTAAATTAATTAATTATATTTTAAAATTATTATATTTATTCATATATATTTATTTTATATTATTTAGAAAACTTCAATATATACATCACACGAGAGTTAAAATTTTGCATGAAAATATAGTAAAATTAATTAAATGTAATATATTATGAGGAAACTAAGAAATTATTAAGTGTTTTTTAAATTTTTTCATTTATATATATAATATATAATATTTAAATATTTTATATTTATATTTCATGGAATTAAAAACTTTAAATGAAAATATATTAATATTTACATATATGAAATGAAATATTTACAAGAAGACATGATAGACTTAATTAAAAAGTTCAAATTTATAATAAAGTTTGTTTAGTAAAATCGTTTAAATGCAATTAAAATCCGTATTATATAATAATGAGATTTCATTGATGTTTTAAGTAAAATTATTTGCAAGAGTTGAGATATTTTTATGGACAAATAATGGAATAAATTAACCTCAACAAGAAAACATATGTAATGGACAAGTTATAATCTGATATCATATTGAAATAGATTAGATTTGTGAAAGAGAATATGCTTAAAGAACCTAAAAAGTCATCTGTCAAATGATTGATTGAAGCATATGTAATGGGTAAGCATATGTCAATTGGTTGATTTAACTAATGTATTATTTTATTTAATCTACTTAAATTGTGTAAACTAAATGTATAGGTTATAAAATGTTAAGGTATTTGAATGCATTAAGTATCATTTGATTATATTGTTATTGACCATTTCAATTTTTAGTAGGTTTTCTTTTTATTTATCATTGTTTGTATAATTTGACAATAAAGGTCAACTTGGTATTCTCCTAATAATAAGTTGATAAAATATCTAAATGAATAAATACATAAAAACTAATATTAAAAGAAAAAATATAGATTCAAAAACTGGAATTATCTAAAATTATATAAACTAATTATTTATTGAAAAGAGCTACATAACCTAGAGTTATATAGCCGATTATCATAATTTTGAGTGGGTCTCACTATATACATCATTAATTATAACTTAATCAAATTCACTTAAATCATTCGAGATGTCATATATTTAAGTTAAGTATATTTTTTATTTATTTTAATATTGTTTAATTTATCCTGTATATTACACGGGTATGAAACACTAGTTTAATTAATAAATCAGAGTATAAACTCTTGAAAATGACATAATCTTTTACTCTACTCTTCATCTAAAAGTGACAGAGGTCATTCTTAACAGATTTTCTTTTAAATTTCAAATTTAAATTATCATTTTAATTAATTATACATATCTCTTCTATAATTTTAAATAATTTTCTCTTTTAATCTATATTTTGTTAGATTCTACCTGAATAAATTAATTATGTATATAGTATTTATATTTTTAAACATTTTTCTCTTTTATTCTATATTTATTTAAATACTATCTAAATTTTAAAAAATCTGTATAATACATGGGATACTTGGTAGGGTAAACTTTATTTCAGGCAGAAGTAGTAAATTCCTTACTAGGAAAAAAAAGAATTTTGTTTTTGTGTGTTTGAATCTCTGATTTTGTAATCCATATCATCATTGCTGATTATAATTTTTCTCCAATAATGGTGCTTCTACATTCTATATATAAATTGCCTTCTTTTCTTCACTTTTCACTTCACAAATACATTCTAATTTCTCTTGTAATCTATTTTTTTATAGATTTTCTACCTGAATAAATTAATTATGTATATCTTATTTATAATTTTAAATATATTTTTCTTTTAATTTATATTTATTTAAATACTATTTGAATTTTAAAAAATCCGTATAATGCCCGGGATACTGCAAATTTTATTTCAAATAGAAATAGCAAGAAATTAAATTCTCAAGAAAAAAAAGGTTACAATGCATATAATTAGTAAATTCCTTGCTAGGAAAAAAATGATTTTTTTGTGTGTGTTTGAATCTTTGATTCTATAATCCATATCATTATTGCTGATTATAATTTTTCTCCAATAATGCGTTTCTACAATCTATATATAAATTCCCTTCATTTCTCCACTTTTCACTTCACAAGTACATTTTAATCTCTCTTTTAATCTATATTTTTTGTAGATTCTATCTGAATAAATTAATTATATATATCTTATTTATAATTTTAAACTTTTTCTCTTTTAATCTATATTTATTTAAATACTATCTAAATTTAAAAAAATTCGTGTAATTAATACACAAGATACTAACTAGTGCAAATTTTATCTCAGGCAGAAGTAGCAAGAAATTAAAGCCCTAAGATAAAAAGGTTACAATACAAATAATTAGTAAATTCCTTGCTAGGAAAAAAATATTTTTTTGGTGTGTTTGAATCTTTGATTATTTAATCCATATCATTGTTGCTTATTATAATTTTTCTCCAATAACGGTGTTTCTACAATCTATATATAAATTGTCTTCCTTTGTCCACTTTTCACTTCGCAAGTACATTCTAGCCTCTCTTTTACACTACGTTTCTTTTTCTTAAATTTATCTGAATAAATTAATTATGTATAACTTATTTATAATGTTAAATTTTTTTTCTCTTTTAATCTATATTAGTTTAAATACTATCTAAATTTAAAATGATCTATATAATACACCGGATACTTGCTAGTTCAAATTTTATTTCAAGCAGAAATAACAAGAAATTAAAGTCCTAAGATAAAAATGTTACAATGCATATAATTAGTAAATTCCTTGCTAGGAAAAAATGATTTTTTTTTTTTGTGTTTGAATCTTTGATTCTGTAATCCATATCATTATTGCTAATTATAATTTTTCTCTAACAGTGGTGCTTCTACAATTAATCTATTTATAAATTGTCTTCCTTTCTTCACTTTTTACTTCGCAAGTACATTCTAGCCTCTCTTTTAATCTATATTTTTTTAGATTCTACATGAATAAATTAATTATGTACATCTAATTTATAATTTTAAACATTTTTTCTCTTTTAATCTATATTTGTTTAAATAATATCTGAAGTTTAAAAAAATCCTTATAATGCATGGGATACTTGTTAGTGCAAATTTTATGTCAGGCAGAAGTAGCAAGAAATTAAAGTCCTAAGATAAAAATGTTACAACGCAAATAATTAGTAAATTCCTTGCAAGGAAAAAATGTTTTTTTTTTTTTGTGTGTGTTTGAATCTAATCCATATCATTATTATTGATTATAATTTTTCTCCAATAATGATGATTCAACAATCTATATATAAATTGTCTTTCTTTCTCCACTTTTTACTTCACAAGTACATTCTAGCTTCTCTTATCTAGTTGGATTTGATCAGTGTGTAAATAGTATTAGTGGGTTTTTTTACCTCAAAGATGAAATGCCTATTTGCTATCCTTTTATTGTTTGTAGTTGCTTCACCTGGCCTGTGTGTTAGAATAACACCTTATTTAGATCGTAGCTTCAATGTTGTTGACTATGGTGCCACGGGGAATGGCCAAATTGATGATTCACAAGTATGTTTGCCAGTTTCATCTTTTTTTCATATAATTATGTTTTTACAGATATATTTTTTGTGAGACTAAAGTTTCTCTCATCTAATACCATTTTAAACTATTTGGCAACTTGTAAAGGCTTTTGTGAAAGCATGGCAAGACGTATGTTATTCAACTCAGCGTAACCCAACGCTTCTCATACCCAAAGGGAAAACATTCATGTTGCAGCCTGTGTCATTCAAGGGTCCTTGCAAGCCTGCAACCCTTAACATTAAGGTAAATCATTAATGAATTACTCATTGCTCCAGTAGCAAGGAAGCATGTGTGACTGTGTTATACATGCATGTCTTTAATTTAGCTAATGCTTTTTCACCAAAAAAAAAAAAACTTAGCTAATGCTTTAAGATATTAAAGTCATTAGTCAATCATATGATTTTTTCTCATTTGACCTACTATTAATTACTCAATGTATTGTTTGGCTTGGCAGCTTCAGGGAACTATCATTGCCCCAAACAACGTTAAGGCTTGCAAATGGCCAAATAATAATAACAACCCATGGATCCAGTTCTCAGACATAAGTGGCCTTGTTATCAATGGAGGAGGTAAAATTGATGGCCAAGGTTCTGCATGGTGGAATTTATTAAAATCTGGCACTAAGAGGCCAACTGTAAGTTTAAAAACATGATAGATTACTTACTCTTCTTTCTTATGAAATTTATAATGAATGACAAACAAAAATACTTTACCACTGAATATTTCACTTTAGATTTAAATAATCTCATTAGAATTAAGTATATATTTGTTTGACAACACGTGCAGGCCTTGTTTTTCCATAACTGTGAAAATCTAATACTTAGCAGTTTGACTCACCTCAACAGCCCGAGAAATCATATAAGCATAAATGGATGCAATGGCTCACACATCTCCAGACTTCAAATTATTGCACCAGCTAATAGCCCAAACACCGATGGGATCGATATCTCAGTATCATCCAACATAACGGTTCAGGATTCTAGAATGGAAACTGGTAACTCATAAGAGTCCCATATAGAGTCTTCAAATCAAGAATTCCTAATTCCTATCCTACCCCCATTATTATTTATTATATACTATGTTGATATTAAAGTTAAAGAAGTATTAATGGGAAGGACCATAATATAAAATTAACCATTCAAAATGACCAATTAATCATTCCGAATGGTCATTGCTGATATAAAAATGGTTATTGGTTCTTCACTTTTAAAGTTGTATTGTTAATGGGTCCTTCCCGTTAATGGAGATTTGCATCTTTTACTTAATTATAATTTATTATATTATAATTTATTATAGGTGATGACTGCATTGCCATTAATGGTGGTTCTTCCTTCATTAACATAACTGGTGTTTATTGTGGACCTGGCCACGGCATCAGGTCAGTTCAAGTAAATTTCCTTTGTTTGCACATTAAGTTATTAAATTGTTTGATCAATATTGAAACTCTAACTCTCTCTGGGGATGTGTTGGTGAATGCCAGTATTGGGAGCCTCGGAAAAAATGGAGCTTATGAAACAGTAGAACAAGTACATGTGAAAAATTGCACCTTCAAAAGAACTACAAATGGAGCCAGAATCAAGACATGGATGGTAAGATTCGGTTATAGTTGGTTGGATGAGCTACTATCACTACTGAAGCAAGTCATTAAATCACATTAATGTTTTATGTTCTTTTAAATCAGGGTGGAGCTGGGTATGCCAGGAAGATTGTATTTGAGGATATTATACTTGTCGAAGCTCAGAACCCTGTGATTATTGACCAGCAATATGGCCGTATTAATAGTGTAACAAAAGCAGTGAAAGTGAGTGATGTTACTTACCGCAACGTGAGGGGAACCTCAGGTAGTGGGGATGCAATCAAATTGAATTGTGACCATAACATAGGTTGCACTGATATTGTAATGAATGGGATTAAGATAACCTCTGCTCATGGAGAGAAAATATATGCATCATGTACAAATGCACATGGGACAAGCTCTTCGTGTATTCCAAACGTCCCGTGTCTTTCTTGAGGGTGACCAAGCTTTTGTTGTAATTTGTGTCTCTTTCTGTATGTATCAACAGTTATGAACACCCAATTTTGCTTGGGTAAAAAAATAATAAAATAAATAATTAAGGCAATTAGTTTGTTTTTTTTAAAATAATATTAGTAACCTCTGCTGCAGCACAAAAGCATTCAAGCCACGCCTGAAACTCCAACACCACCATCCGCCATCTCTGCCACAACTCCTCGCCACCCTCTACCACCGAAAACTAACTCATACTTCTGCAAATGCAACCGAAATGAACTGAGAACCTCATCCACATCCAAGCAACAGCCACCCATAGCCACTGCCATGCACACCCATGACCGAAACCATGAACTACCAAACTCAAACAACCATCAACTACAACCTATTGAAATAAAACCCTTTTCCACCACAAAAAAACAACCTTCAACCCAGCACCTCGTCTTCGTCCTTCACCATCAACCAGCAAAGCCACCACGCACCGCTACGAACCAGCCTCGAAACCCAGAACCTCGTCTTCATCCTGCATCGCTCTCTGGAAATCACGCTGCCACCCACGCCGGCCAGCGACGTACTACGCCCTCCACTGCGTCACGCGCCAACAACACCTTGCCTCTAAATATTAGTTTAGTTTTATGTGTATATTTAATTTGCTCAGTGGAATGATTTTATGTTCATCTTAAAGTATTGTCAATTTAACTTCCACTTCAAATTTATTCCCCTTCCGAAATGGAAAATTAGTGGAATTTGTAGTATAAAATTAATTGGATTCGCAGACTTGGGTTCGCAGACAGGTTAAAAAATACTTTAACCTATAATGTATGGGTTAGGTAACGAGTTAGAATACTTTCAACCCAACTCACCCACCTTTAAAAAAAATGACTCAGATAGAGTGTGCGTTTTACTTAAAAAATATCTTTAAAATTCGTAAATATCATCTCTGATATAATAAGAAATAGCGCTAGACCATGTAAATATGTCAACAAATAGAGGCCAAAGTGAAAAAAGAAAAAGACATCAAAATCTTATCTATTTACTCTCTCTCTACTGACTTCAGTGCGGTTAGTAGTTCTCTCTTCTCTGTAACTAGTCTTTGCAACTAGTTTTCTGCAGTGCAGCTATTCTCCCAAGCTCCCAGTGTTTACCCCTTGAGTCTGTGACCATTACTTCTTCTCCCACCCAATCTCCCAGCCGTTCTCTACAACTAGTCACGCCACCACACAGTCACGTGTCCCTCTTCCCTCTTGCAACTTTTTCAGTTTTCTGCACCAGGTAACCGCAGTAGGTAAGTCTTCTTCTTCTACTCTTTTCATGTAAATGTGGAACATAAGAGGGAGTGCAACTGGATACAGTGTAGTTGTACCATATGGACAAGGAAGCTACAAGGGGCAGAGCGGACAGTAGAGCTAAGGGTACGAGCAGAGTGGGCAGGCGATGAATGTAGTATCGTTGGAGAAAAAGAAGAGCAAGCTTGGAGAGTTGGGGGCTGGATTGGCTATTAGCGCCATAGCAGGTGGGCTTGGTGCACTCGCATTAGGTGAAGCCATTAACATTCTGGAGGACATGATTACTGATCGTGAAGGCGTTTTGCACCCTTTTCCCTTCGTGTTGCTAGTGTTCTAGTTGGATTTCCTGAGTTTAATTCGAATGTGGAATAGTTCTTTTAAAAAAAATTTCAAGTTTATATGTCAATACTGGAAAGGGAAATAGAATAGTGCTAATGAATTTTCAAGTTGATTTTCGTCTAATTTCTCTTTCGTGATAAGTATATTTATAAATATTAACTAATGTTTTATTATATTGTTCGGTTCATATTTATTTACGTATTGATGACAGAAAATGGTTGACAAATGACAACTAAATATTGATCATTCACTAACTGGAAAAGAGCGAATTGGAAGTACTCCTACACCCCCAAGTTGTGTGCAACCTTCCCAACAAGTTGAACGTTTAGCTACTGAACAAGGAGGGGGAACAAGGAGGAGAATAATCTGCTGGTAAAGAGGTATTCATACTTCTGAAAAACCTTCAAGACCAAGTTCACATGTGTGGAAATATTTTACCAAAAAAGATAATGGTGAAAAAGTTAAATGCAATTATTGTAGAAAAATATATGCATGTGGTTCTAGAAATCATGGCACAATTAATTTGTCTAGGCACTTGTCAATGTGTAAGAAAAGCCCAATATACATGTTGACAAGGGGCAAAAAACTCTTGGATTTCTAAAGAAATGCGAAGAAAATTATGGTAATGCAAAGTTCAAGGTGTTATCTTTTAATCAAGAAGAGTGTAGGATTGCACTTACTAAAATGATTATCATTGATGAGCTTCCATTTAAATTTGTTGAAAATGAAGGCTTTAAAAGTTTTGCTCAAGTTATGCAACCTCAATTCTAAGTTCCTTCTAGACAAAATGTTGGTAGAGATGTTATGCAATTCTATGTGGTTGAGACTAATTTGTTATTTAAGTTATGACTAACTTTGTTTAATTTATTTCAGACTTAGTAAGACTTGTTAATTGTTAGTTTGTTATGCACTTATTGACTTATGATATTTAGTTTGAGATTGAGGCTCATGGTATTAATTTATTATATTTTTTATTTTGACTTTTTCTTTCAGGAATTTAAAAAAAAAACATGTCAGACCCACGAATTCGACCCAACTCAACCCACTGGTGAGCGGGAAATATCTTTTTGACCCAACCCAATCCAACCCACTACTCTGATGAGTGGGTCGAGTCTAAACATACTACTGAACCCATCCAACCCAACCCACAGACACTCCTAACTTTAATAAGTATGTTGTACGTGGGGGTATACTTAATTATTATGCTCTTTGAGTTCGTAGTAGGTTTTAATATATTAATTGGTATGCTCCTAATATAATTTTTTTATAAAGTTAAAAACAAAAGATTACATAAAAAATAATATCAAATTATAATATTTAAAATGATATGGCTAGATAGAGTTTTTATATATGCTCGATTGGTTAGTTAAGTTACTAAAAATTTATAAATTACTCATATGAATGTATTATATGTATATTTTATAAAACTTCTTTTATTTAAATTTAAATTCTATTGTAACACCCATCATAGGGTATCACATTTAAGACTAATCCTAATAGAACTTATCCAAGTTGCAAAAGAATTAATCTTGTAAAAATGTCAATTTTAAAATTTCGTTTATGAAACAAAATAAAATAAGTAAACTGAATTAAAATATTAGTAAGACTTGCAATGAATACACCAAAAGAAATATATATACATCATATTACAAAACTTGTCCAAGTAATTTACATAGATACAACCTTGTTCTTATAAGTAAAATACAAAACTAGCTATCAAAAGGTACTCTAAAACAAACCAAAGGATTTGGTTCCTCGGAAGGATCCTCCTCCTCTTCTACATTATCATCGAAGAACCCTGACGGATACAGACGCCTCATAGGGGTTCTTGCAGATGATACGACAGAATCCTCTTGGGGTGTATAGACAGACACCACTCCACCTCAGAGTTCACGAAGAGTTATCGTGAATTCCAACCCGCTCAGTTGCATGCTGAGTTAACACGGAAATCCCATCCAAGGTTCCACTCAAGCTCATAGTTAAGTCCTCGGTATAAACAAACCTTTCATTATTGTAGTCAAACCTCCAGGCATCAGCTCCCCCATGGAATTGAACCCTAACAAAACCTAGGACTTGTCATCTTGTCGCCATATAACAAATAAAGAAAACTGCTACTGAAAATAAACAGGGTCCCTTGCCTCCTCGTTCCCTTGGTCTTTGTCGCGACCGATGATCGTGGTGAAAAATAGTAACTCAAAGGATTTTAGAAAATGAAATGGAGTCGCCACCAATTTTATTTTAATTTAGAAAAAATTGGAAAACCCTTTTTTGAAAATGGTCTTTGGAACCAGATTGGATTCGGAAGTCGGTTATGGATAAGGAAGGGCGGAAACTTAATCCCACAGCACCCCTAACACACCCGTTCTAAAACGGTACCTTGAGTTAATTGTGCAAATTCTTAACAATCCTTAAAAATATTTATTTTACCCTTTTTTGCAAAAACATTGTAACTATTTATAAAAAAAGGAAACCAAAAAATTATGAAAAATTAATTTTGACTTGACAGAAATGAAATTCTGCTCCTACGTACCCTCGGGTGCAGTGAGGAACTCAAAGTCACGTAGTTCTCTAGAAAATAAGTGTGGGTTGATTGATTTTAATTAAGAAAAAAAAGAGATTTTATTTGAAAACAGATCCATTCTTACACGGGGTTCAAGTTAACACTAGGCTACTCAATAAACCCTTATTATCCAAACGACAATGAAGATAACATTCGCTATTCAATCATCGCCGTTAGTCATTGCATCAATTAAACGATTTTTTTGTTTTCTTTTTATTCATTTATTATATTTTTGTATTTTTCTTATTTCATATATGGTTCATCTTTTTGAAAGAGCAAAAAGGACAAATAATTAAACACAATGTTTATGAGCAAAATAAATAAAGACAAACAAGATTAAGTATACACATCACAACACCACTTAAGACAAATTTTATTTTTATATTTAACACTTTTCGACTTTATATATATATATATATATTTTTATATTTTTTTTTTATGAAAAGCTAACAAATTACTTTCAAACCATCTAATTAACACTTTAACCCAAACAAAATCTAACCCACAAACAAATAAAGTAAAAAAAAAAAACAAGAAAAAACTAAGCCCAAAATAAACTTCAGCCCAAACAAAAGAAAAACCCAAAAGGAAATAACTTTAAAAAAATAAAAAAAATAAAAAAAATTAAAGCTTTGCAGCAGACTTGTTTTCTTTTCATACAAATCACAGGAGAGTAAAACGAAATGGAGGAAGGGAAACTCACTCCCACCAACGGAGGCTGCGGCGTGTGTCGCGGAGTGACCGAATCTGTGCGGGTCGACCGGCGAACGCGGCGTCAACAAGTTCGGTTCCGGCTCGGTGCAGATCTGGGTCGGATCTATGGGTTGGACGGCAGTTTCATCGAGCTGGTGCGGTATGGAGCGTGCGGCTCTGGTTCGGGCTGTCCAATGCGAGGAGGACAGTGTCGCGCGGGTCTGGTTCGATGCTGGCCGGATCTCGGGCTCTGTCGGGGTTGGGGCGGCGAACAGGCGGTGCGATGACGGAAGTCCGATGCTGTCTGGTTCAGGCGCGGTCCGACAAGCTCGACGACGGGGTGGTGATGGCTCCTGCTGGGTTACGCGAGACGAGGAGCGGCAACGAGGTTTTTGGGATGCGGGATCTGTGGGGAAGCTCCGTTTGCTGGGCGATTTCGGGTGGGTGTTTACGGTGGTTGCTTGGGTGATGAGTGGTCAGAGGGTGTTGGGTGGCTTGGATTTGAAGATGGTTGCTACGGTTTGGAGGTTAATGGGATGGCCGCCATGGAAGGGGTGATGGCGTGGTGGAGCTTTTTGGGGATGAAGGGTTGGCTTCTGTTCTGTGGTTGATGGGAGGGTGAAGGTTGCTGAGTTGACTCAGTTGTGGTGAGTTGGTTATGGAGATATAAGTGATTCACGTTTTTGGGTTGTGAGAGGATGGTGACTGGTGTTGGTGAAGTTGATGAAGCTGTTATTTTGGTGGAAGGTGAGATGATGAAGGTTAGTGAAGGATGGTTCACGGTTTGGGGAAAGGAGCTAGGAGTAGTTGGTGGCTGAGATGAAGATGGGAAATGGAAGGTTGAAGGTGGTTTGGTTGGGTGGCAGCCAAGTGGTTCACAGTTTGGGGAGGTGAGGTGAAGACAAGTGGAGATGGTTGGTAGCTTCTCGTTGATGGTGGAGAATTCGTTCCTGGAGATTGCCACAAGGAGTCTTTCCTCTTTTTTTTTTCTTCCACCCTTTCAATTAAAAACCACCTCCCCTTTTCTCTTTGTCTGCTTTTCTTGTAAATCCTCTGAAGAATCCGCTGAAGCAACGAGTGATCAGAAAAAAAATAGCTTAGGGTCCTTCATTGCAGATGTAGGTGTTTCCATTTTCATGAATTTTCCTTGTGATTGAGACCTTCCCCAAATGCAAATCTCTACCAACTTACCATTTTTGTGCTACCTTGAGCCTTGAGTTTGCAGGCTTGCAGCAGGGTAAGAAAGGTTGACATGATTTAGTTGTATTTCAACTTCTGGTTGAGACTGCAACCAAAAGAAATCAACCAGCTGCAAAACGTAACAAAGACCCCCTCCCCTTTTTTTTTAAACAAGATCAGTGTTCTCTCTTTTTTTTTTATTAAAGCGGGCTCATATTTGGGCTAACAAAAAAATAAGAATATAGACCTTTAATTAATTAAATTCAAAATTCAATTTTTTTTAGGAGCCCGATCAAAATTGAGTGTTCACAGTTGCCCCTCTTTACTTGTTTCTTACTAGATAATAAGAAAACTGTGGTCTTCATATTATCGTCGTAAGAAACGAGTAAAGATATGAATTTCAATTTTGTCCGGCGATGCATAAGATGTAAAACAAATGCGAGAAATAACATGCAAAGCGCCAATACGCTCAAAAGAATGACAAGAATTTAAAATGCATGGAGCTGCAGCGCTCAAAAGAATGACAAAAAATTAAAATGCATGAGGCCGAAGCACCCAAAAGAATGACAAGAATTTAAAATGCATAGAATGCACGGAGCTGATGCGCCCAACAGAAATTAAAATGCATGGAGCCGATGCGCTCAAAAGAATTTAAAATGCATGGAATGCATGGAGTCGATGCGCTCAAAAGAATAGACCGAAATTAAAATGCAAGGAGCCGATGCGCTCAAAAGAATAGACAGAAATTAAAATGCATGGAGCCGATGAACTCAACAGAATTTAAAATGCATGGAGCCGATGTGCTCAAAAGAATAGACAGAAATTAAAATGCATAAAGCTGATGCGCTCAACAGAAATTAAAATGCATGAAGTCGATGCGCTCAAAAGAATAGACAGAAATTAAAATGCATGGAGCCGATGCGCTCAACAGAAATTAAAATGCATGGAGCCGATGCGCTCAAAAGAAATTAAAATGCATGGAGTCGATGCGCTCAAAAGAATAGACAAAAATTAAAAAGATAAATAGGCAACTGAGTCCCAGAATTTAAAAGACAGGCGGGCTACTGTGCTCCCGAAAAATAGATATTTAAAAAGGCAAGGCATCTTGATCCACAAGGATTTTTCTTCTCTTTTTTTTTCTTTTTTTTTTTGTTCCTTTCTTTCCTTTTTGTTTTTTTGTTTTTTTGTTTTAGTTTTATTAAAAGACCTTTGAACCAGCGACAACTTTTGAAAAACTTTAACTAATCAAAACCCTTATTCGCATGCTTTTGCTTGTTAGACCTGATAACCTCGATCTTTCCTCTCCCTCTTCTTCTTCTTTCTCTTTTTTTTTATATTTTTCTTGATTCCTCTTTTCTCTTTGGTAGCGAAATCGAATACTGCATTACAATCTGTACTTTGAGCTACTGAGATCTTTTAGTCCAAGTCAATCATTAAAGAATTGTTGTAGAATTATCAAATCAAATTGTTAACCATAAATTTATCCTATTTGAGACATAACTTAATAAGTAAGCATGCATTCATGAATGGATAGAAATTTGTTAAATGAACAAACTTCTTTTTATTGCTTTGGTGATCTGATCATACATGAACTTTTAGTAAGACACATGCTTGAAAGATGAAATCCTAGAAACTAAAGGAAGTTACAAAGGATAAGAAAAATTTGCCCCAGTATTGGTTCCTTGTTCCTCATTCAATTGATTCCCTGCAATAGCCTGATAACTCAACTATTGCCTCTGTGTTGTTACTTCCTTCAACACATCTTCTCCTCAGTCCTTCAAAAATAATTGCCCCAGTGTAGCCAATTGGAAGCGAACAAAATTGCCCCAGTGTAGTCAATCAAATGCCGATAAGAATTGCCCCCGTTTGGTGAGCCCTTCAAGGAGTTTCATGCCAACCTTCTTTGAGATCTTACCTATTTATTTGCCCTAACTTTTGCTTAGACCGCCCTTTCAGGTTTTCAGCCTAACGGGCTCTTTTTTTTTTTAGGCATAGAATCTCTTAACAACATCAGTGTTTACGGGCCTTAGTAATTCTTCTTCATCCATATTCTGTAAAATTAATACTCCTCCTGAAAATGCCTGCTTGACTATATATGAGCCTTCATAATTTGGAGCCCATTTTCCTTTGTCATCCTCTTGATTAGGGAGAATCTTCTTCAAAACCAAATCTCCTGAACAAAAATCTCTGGGACTAACTTTCTTGTTAAAGGCTCTGCCCATTCTGCTTTGATATAATTGCCCATGGCAAATAGCTGTCAGACTTTTCTCTTCTATCATATTCAACTGCTCATGTCGAGTCTTCACTCATTCGAATTTTTCCAACTCTGCCTCCATCAAAACCCTTAGGGAAGGAATCTCAATTTCTATGGGAGAGACGGCCTCCATCCCATATACTAAAGAGAAAGGCATTGCCCTAGTGCTTGATCGTATATTGGTACGATACGCATGCAAAGCATAGGGCAACATTTCATGCCAGTCTTTGTAATTCACCACCATCTTGGTAATAATTTTCTTGACATTCTTATTTGCTGCTTCAACTGCACCATTCATCTGGGGCCTGTAAGGAGCTGAATTATGATGCTTGACTTTGAAACTCTCACAAAACTTCTGAATCTCAACACCGTTCAGATTGGTGGCATTATCTGTTATTATCCTTTCTAAAATTTCATATCTGCAGGCGATATCCCTTTTGAGGAATCTCAAAAGCACCTTTTGAGTGATATTGGCATATGAGGAAGCTTCTACCCACTTGGTGAAATAGTCAATCGCCACCAAAATGAAGCGATGACTATTGGAAGCTTTAGGATTAATGGGTCCAATGACATCTATTCCCCACATTGAGAAAGGCCATGGAGATACTAAATTGTGCAAGGGAAATGGAGGTGCATTTACTTGATCTGCATATATCTGGCATTTCTGACACTTTCGTACATATTCTATGCAGTCTGTTTCCATGGAGGACCAATAATAGCCACTTCTGAGAATTTTTCGTGCTATTATATGACCATTAGCATGAGTTCCACAAATCCCTTCATGGACTTCAGACATGATTATACGAGCTTCATGAGCATCCACACATCTAAGCAAAGTGCCATCATGACTTCTCTTGTACAAAACCTCTCTATTCAAGAAAAAGGCTATTGCCAGACGACGAATAGTTTTCTTGTTCACCTCATTTGCCCCAGTTGGGTATTCTCTATGTTGAATATACTGCTTGATATCATGGTACCATGGCTTACCATCTGGCTCATCTTCCACATTAGCACAATACGCAGGCTCACTGTGTGTCTTTACTTGGATAGGTTGAACATTATTGTGAACATCTAATTTAGTCATTACAGCCAAAGTGGCTAAGGCATCTGCAAACTGATTCTTGTCTCGAGTCAAATGGGAGAAGCTCACCTCCTCAAACTTCTCGATCAGCTGGGTCAAATACTTTTGATAAGGCACCAACTTCGAGTCTTTGGTTTGCCATTCCCCGTTTACCTGATAAATGATAAGTGCTGAATCTCCAAATACATTTAGCTGTTTGATCCCCAAGTTAATTGCAACTTGTAAACCATTAGCACAGGCCTCATATTCTGCAACATTATTAGTGCATTCAAAATCGAGCTTGATGGCGACTGGATATTGCTTTCCAGTTGGTGAAATAATCACGGCTCCTATGCCACTACCATGCATGTTGACTGCTCCATCAAAATACATCTTCCAAATGGGCTCATCCTCACCTTCTTCTTCTCCTTCTACTGTCAATATTTCTCCATCAGGGAACTCGGATGTTACTAGTTGTCCACCCTCAAGAGGGTTTTCAGCTAAATGATCAGCAATTACACTTCCTTTGACGGATTTCTGAGTTATGTACTTGATGTCGAATTCTGATAGTATCACCTGCCATTTTGAGACCCTTAATGAAACATGAAGGCTTTCAAATATATACTTCAGGGGTCCATTCGGGAGATCAACTAAGTGGTGTAATACAACATATATTGCCTTAACCGTTTTAAGGTCCATACCAGAGCACAACAAGTCTTTTCAACAGCCATGTAACGGGCTTCACAGTCATTGAACTTCTTACTCAGATAATAAATTGCCTGCTCCCTTTTCTCTGATTCATCATGCTGCCCCAACATTGTTCCCATTGAGGTTGGCAGTACGGTTAAGTACAATATTAGAGGCCGACCAAGTGTAGGTGGTACCAAAACAGGAGGATTCACTAGATAAGCTTTTATCTTGTCAAAAGCTCCTTGACATTCCTTATCCCATTTTCCTGGCTGGTGTTTCTTCAGCAGCTTGAATATAGACTCACAAGTACTGGTCAAGTTGGCAATGAATCTAGCAATGTAGTTAAGTCTCCCGAGGAAACTTCTCACTTCACACTCTGTCTTAGGAGCAGGCATCTCCTGTATTGCTTTCACTTTATTCGGATCCACCTTTATTCTTTCTCTACTAACAATGAATCCGAGTAACTTTCCAGTGGATGCTCCAAAAACACATTTAGCAGGGTTCAATCTCAGCTTGTACTTTCTGAGTCTTTCAAACAGCTTACGCAAAACTGCCACATGACTTTCTTCTTCTCTAGACTTGGCAACTATATCATCTACGTACACCTCAATCTCCTTGTGCATCATGTCATGGAACAATGCAACCATAGCGCGTTGGTAAGTAGCCCCAGCATTCTTTAATCCAAACGGCATCATTGTGTAGCAAAAAGTCTCCCAAGGAGTGATGAAAGTGGTTTTTTCTTTGTCATTGATATCCATGGGGATTTGATTATACCTCGAGTATCCATCCATGAATGAGAACTTGTGATTCCTAGCAGTGTTATCAACCAAAACATCGATATGAGGGAGTGAGAAATTATCCTTCGAACTGGCCTTATTCAGATCCCTGTAGTCCACACACATTCGGACTTTCCCATCCTTCTTAGGCACAGGCACAATATTGGCTACCCACTCTGGGTATCTTGACACTTCTACAAATCCTGCTTCTAGCTGCTTAGTCACCTCTTCCTTAATCTTCAGGGACATATTAGGATGCATCCTCCTTAACTTCTGCTTCTTTGCCTCAACATCTGGATGTAGTGGGATTTTATGAGATGCTATCTCCGGATCTAATCCAGGCATATCCCGATAAGACCAAGCAAAGACATCTATATACTCTTTGAAGAGTGCAATCATTTCCTCACATTCAGGATTTTTCACCATTTTCAACTCCTTTTTCACTTTCTCTATCCCCATGTTAATCACTTCTGCTTCTTCGCCATTCAAGTCAAATCCCTTCTCTGAATACTCCATTAATTTTTCAAAATTTTCAATAACTGCTCCCTCTTCATCAGATCCAAGGTCTTCTTCCTTAAACATCGCATGAGAATCAATTGATGAGTTTTCAAGGTCCCCTTCGTGAGGCGTACTTTCTACGAGACTCAGATCCCTGGAAAATAATTTGTGTGGAGTTGGAAAAGCAAAATAGAGTAGGAATGATAAAGGCAAAAATAAAATATTATACAAAAAGAAAATTTGGTAAATGCAAATGGACAAGTCAAAGTACAACGAGGAGAAATGTTGAATAATCATGCAAATTCATTAAGTTAATGTCTCAAACAGCACAAACATAAGCTCAATACACAGCCAATCTTAAATATCAACTTAGTACAGTATGACCAGACAATTACTTGAAAACAATCACATCAATCATTGGTTCGGACCGCCAGTTCTTCAGTGGCTCCTCATCAGCAGAGGGACAAATTGCCTTGTTCTCTTCTGGGTCTTCTTCATGCAATGCATTAACAGTGGGATGGCATTGGGAGCGAATGACTTCTCCAGACATGATTACCTCGGCCGGTGCTGGGAATGTTTCCCTCAGGTGGGGAATATGCTTCATCTTGCCCTTGTCATTTTTCTTTCCGAGGGTCATGCTCCTTGTTCTTTCTTCCAGGGATGCTTCATACCTTAACCCAAACTTGTCCCACTTTTCCTGGAAGGACACCGGCGACCGAGTACCTTGCAATTGTGAGCCCAAGCCTTTTCCTTCTTCGTATCCACTACTTGCCATAATTCGGGCCACCACCTGATCCACACTTTACGTCGGAGATTCATCCTTACCAACTCCAGTCTCAACTATTTCAAAACTATGCCACAAATTCTCTTCATCTTTCTCTGCACTCTCCACATATGACACTGAAACTGGTTTTGACAACATAATCTCTTCCTCTCCATGTATGGTAACAACTGACCCATTTTCAATGTATTTAACACTTTGATGCAGGGTAGAGGGAACAGCACCAGCAGCATGGATCCATGGTCTCCCCAAGAGCATTGTGTAACCAGGCTCAATATTCATAACTTGGAACAACACTTGAAAGTTATTTGGACCGATCTCCAGCGGTAACATCATCTCTCCCAAGATACCTCTCTTATTTCCATCAAAGGCCCGTACCACCATTTCTCAGGGTGACAATTCATCCTTACTTATTGATAATGAAGTCAGAGTCGACATAGGTAGGATATTCAGTGCAGACCCCCTGTCTATTAAAACCTTTGCAACTATATACCTTTTGCATTTGAGGGTTATATGCAAAGCCCGTGGATTTCTCTCAGATCGAGAAATTATCTATTCCTCAGTAAAAGTGATCATGTTGACACGTTTCACCAGGTCCACCATATTGACGACACTTTCGGGGGTAACATCAGGCTTAACATAGGCTTCGTTCAGAATTCTCAACAATACCTTCCAGTGTATTTCAGATGTCAAGACGAGTGACAAAAGAGATATTTGGGTTGGAGTCTTCTTCAACTGTTCCACCACATCATACTCGCTTTGCTTCATTATCTTCAAGAACTCTTCTTCCTCTTCCTTCCTCTTCTCCTCTTCTTTTGAAGTTTCTTCCCTACTTACTTCTTTGACAATTTTCCCATTTTCTGTTTCTCCTGGGCTATAGCATCGCCCACTCCTTGTAATTCCTCCTACCCCGACTATGTTAGCCACTGGGTCTCCCTCCTGATGTACTTTTGCAACTCGGGCATTCGAAGTCCCTTCCCCAACTCCCTTTATCTCTACCCTTGTTTCATAGCTCCAGGGCACTGCGCGGGTGTCATTACAAGCAAATGGCGTTGGCTTCTTGACTGTCAATACTACTTTTCCTGGCACCAAAACTTTGTTGAGAGGTGGCACCTTAAGTACAAATCGTTCAATCACATTGACCTCTTTAGAGGAAGTTACCCCTGGTCTTGCTTGTATTACTCCCAATGTGAGCAACCTCTAGACTCGAGCCTTAAAGTCCCAACAGTTCTCAATATCGTGTCCTGTTTCCCCACAATGGTAAACGCACCTGGACTCTTCATCATGCCTCTCATCTTCTTTCACCGATGAAACTGGTGCAGTGATAACATAACCTGCTATCTTCAGTCCCTCAAATATTCGAACCATCGGCGTATGCAGGCTCATGACTTCTTTTATTGGAGGTCCTTCCATCTCCACGGCATTCGCCTCATTCCTTCCACCATGATTAGGGATTGGGTTGTTGACGATACTGGGTCCAACCTCTTCTTGAATGTCAAGCTTCCCATAAGCAATAAGCTTCGTTACTGCAGTCTTAAAAGTCTCACAATCTTCAATTGAATGTTCTGGGATATCCATATGGCATTTGTAAGTCAAATTCAGGTTATACCACGCTGGAAACGGTGGTTCTAAGGGACGTACAGGATTTCCCAAAATGAGGTGGGTATCGAACAGCCTTTGAAATAGGTCCGCATTTGAAATGGACAGTATTGGGAAATGGGGTAGGTTTTGAGGACGAAAGCGACCTTGATTCTGGAGGTTTGGCCGAGGTTGTGGGTGATTTGGGTAAGTTTGTGGAGGTACAGGTGGGTATCGGGTATAGGTTGGGCGGGTTGGTATATATGGTTGTGGTGTGGGAACATTATTGATTTGGAATTGCGGAGTTGGGGTAATGTTTGTGGTAGGCATAACTTGGTGGGGCGGGTAATAAGGAAGTGTAGGTGTTTGGTATAGAAGGTGAGGGTTAAGGTTATATGGTAGTTGGTGGCTTGACTTTTGTGGGGAATATCGAGGTCTGAAGGTCTGCTGGCATTGGACATAATAACCTCAGGTTCTTTTTTTTTCGGATGGAATCCCTTCTTAAAGGCAGTATTCTCCGTATTGCTCACCGACAACTTCCCAGCTTTAGCCAAAATCTCTATCCTTTCTCCTGCTATTATCAAGTCTGCAAAATCCTTATAGGCTGCCCCGACCATTGCCCCGATAAAAGGATTTCCCAAGGTTCCCAGGAAATATGAACACATCTCAGATAGTGTTAATGGGGGCTGAACTTGAGCTGCCAAGGCTCTCCACCTCTGTGCATATTATCTGAAAGGTTCATCATTTCCTTTCTGCATTGAGCTCAATTGTTCCCGGGTCAGAGTTGCGTCCAGATTAAATTTGTATTGGTCCATGAATAGGTCAACCAATTCTGTCCAACGAGAAATTTTAAAGTGGTTTAATTGAAGATACCACTCTAAAGTAGGACCTGTAAGACTCTTGTGGAAAAAGCTAATGAGGAACTTATCATCCTTGGACCAAACAGTCATCTTGGTTCCATAACTGATCAAATGAAACCGAGGATTGCCACTTCCATCATACTTGGTAAAATCAGGAATCTTGAAGTCTTTAGGGATTACGACATTTGTGGTAGGACACAGTTCTTCTATTCTTAGAGGTCCATAAGCACCGGGGCCCTTGATTGTCTTGATCTGTTCCTCCACTTTCTCCATCCACTCTTCCCTCATCCTATCTTTCTCGGCCATGACGTGACTATTCCCAGAGTGAGGTATTGTTGCTTGCCCTGTAATGGACACATGAGGTTGTTCCCAGGTAGGGCCAGCATAACCAGGAACTTCGTTATGAGCACCTTCCAAAGTGCGATACCCCTCCCCAATAGGCATGACAATCGATGTCGTTTGAGGTGGTTGTTCATGGATCCCCACAGTGATGCCTAAGGTTATAGTCGGGAATGACGGGGCAGTCATTGATGGCACATTTATATATGCTTCAACCCTATTTGTACATCTATTTTCACTGATTAAGTGAATAGACTCCCTCACATCTTGCAGTATTGCTTCCAACCTTACTTGGGCCTCTGACATCTCATTTATCCTCCCTGTCATTTCATCGACTTCTTTGCTTAAGTTTCTCTCTACCTCAGGATTATTAGCAGTCATTCTGGTCCGAGATCTAGTATTGTGAACTCGGGTTTGATTGGTATCTTCTTTCCTAGGCCACGCAATGATTCCTGAATCAAATTGATTTATTAAAACAAAACAACATTAAACAAAGAAAAAGTTAGCGCTATTGTGAGGATGCTTGGTGATTGTGGAAAGATTTGTACGGACATTCAATAACAATGCAGGATCCCAAATTCTGCACTTCGGGTTCATCATCCCTTAGGCAAGAATATGGTTGACAATGATCCCAAGGGAGTATTCTCTCCTCAATGGGTGCTATCTTCTTGGATATTCACAGCAATGCGTTATTCTTTCACTGAATACTAGGCTTTCTGTACTTTCGCTGAAGGACGAATTGTCTCAGGTCGAGAGCACGATTGACAACCTATTCAAGAGGGCATTCACCCCTCAATGAATAATGTCCAGGTGAAAAATAGTAAAATCAATGTTTGGAACAAAACACTGCAATTGGTCATTCATATTCATTTCAAATTTCAATCAGTATAAGGTCTCAGACTCCTCAAAGGGTAACATAAACAACATTACATTAACAACTTTGTTTGTTTCTTCTTAAGACCTTTAGCAAGACCTCGACAATAATTCATGAACTCGGTTATTTTTTGTGGTAGTTGTAACAATGGATTCAGTCGAATCTGAAGGTCTGCCTCTTCAAAATGATTAACCAGTTGCACAACATGATATTGCACGTTGTCAGACATGTCCTCAAAATTTCTTCTTCCATTCTTCTTTTTCAGCCCTTTGATCTTATGCTACTGATTGCCACATTTCTGCCCATTCTTCTTTTTGCCTTACTAGTCTTTGGGCTTCGAGTCTCCACTGCTCATGGTCTCGCCCTAACTCTTGAATTTTCAGCTTCAAATGCTTATTCTTTCAGTTTGCTTCCACGAGTGCATCGTGATATTTAGTAGCTAATGCTCGTCCTTGGTCAAAGCGGCACTTTGCTTCAGTCAGAGCTTCTTGTAAGGCTTGCATTCTACGATCTTGTACCCTAACATTCGCCTCCAACTTTTCTTTCTCTTGCAAAACCAACGTCATTATCTCTTCCTGAGCGCTTATCTTTGCTCGCAATTCACGAACTTCTGTTGTGGTCTTTTTAAATTCTATCTCATTTCCTTTCCTTGCTCTTTTTACTCGGCTTGGGGTCTCAGCCATATCTGCACACGTATCTTTTAAATATTCAACTTCATCAGCTAGCTTCTGGCATCGACTCTGGTGGATGACTACTTTTAACTCAGCGGCTTCCTTTCCTTGTTCTAAGACTTTCATTTGTGCTTTCAGTCTTTCCATCTCGGTGGCCATTTGAGGTATGATTTAAGGATGACCTTTATCATCTGAAACTGTCTGAGGGATACTATTTTGTACCCTTCTTACCTCTCTCCATTACAAGTATTCAGGGGTACAGACCACCACATGCTTCCCTAATTCCTTTGTTCCTGCTATATGAATATTCTTCCAAGCATCTCTAATCTCTTTTTCTCGTTAGTAGTGCTTCCATCTTGCTGGTATAAGTGATGCACAATTTTTAGTTGTTGCATTTGCAAACCCAAGTGCAGGTTGTCTCAAGTAATAAATTTCTCGGTGAGTCAGAAGTCGATCCACAGGGAATTGATGAAGATTATTTAAGGTAAGGTAAATATTTTGTTACTACAGTTAAAATTATTTACTTGGGTAAAAATGATTCACTCTTGGTAAATAAAGTAAAAGTAAGATTAATTCCTTTTATAACTCAATTAGAAACCTCGCAACATGGAGGTTCCAATCGGAAAATATAACGTTAAAAGTCTATTAAAATAATACACGTAATTATATTATGTTTCCTAAAAATATTACCACCACTTATAAATGGGTTAAAGCATTCATTGTGCCAATATTTTGTCTAACACAAATCAAGAACTCCTCTTTACAAAGATGGTTTCTAAATTATAAGAAACAAATTATAATACGTATAATGGTTACTAGAAAATATAAATCATTTAAGCACAAGAGAAGAATAAATCTAACCTTACTTTATTACCAAGAGCTTTACCCTTTCACCCAAGTAAAATGAAACTTAGTTACTCATAGATAAGAAGAAAGAAAGAAAGAAGAAGAAGAAGAAGAACATGACTTTCATTTAGAACAAAGGAAAATTACTACAAGAAAACCTAGTAACAAAATAGTATCATTTTGGTAACTAACACCTAATTCCTTCAATGATCTGCCAAGGCCCCCTTTTATAGAGGATTAGAGATACAAAATGTCAAGGGGGCTGAGTCATTAGTGGTTGAATGATTGGAAAATGAGTGGAAAATACCAAATGACATTAAATGAGTGGGAAATTATGGAGATTCCTTGTCTCCGAAATCATGTAGCTCTGAAGTCATTGCATTCGTCATTTTTGAACCAAGTAGTCTTCATTAAAGTTGTAGGCCTGGATCTTAGCTTTCAAATGGCTTTAATTTGGGTCCAATATCATTTCTACAACTCTAGATATGTTCAAATTACTACATACTGTCCAGGCCCAGTCACAGCTCCTCTGTTCTGACTTCCAAACCCAATATCACCTTTACGGAATCCGATTCTGGAAAAGTGTTCAACATGAAAGTTATAGATATGGGTCTTAACTATTTAGCATCCAAATTTCAGTCCATTTTACAACATCTAGCCCAAAATCTGTGATGAACAGTATACGTAGGTCAAGCTGTCAGGAACAGCACTCCAATTCTTGCTTCAACCCCAATTTGAGTTATCTACTTGTGTGATTGGGCCTTTGAGGTCTTCATGAAGTTATAGAACTCTCTCTTATCTTTCAAATGCCACTAGAATCAGCTCCAAAGACCACCTACAGCCCAAGATATGGCCAAAGTACAGAAATAGTGTAAGATGTAAATTATGCTGAAAAATTCAATTAAGTCTAACTTGAATCCAAACTTACAAAACATAATCAAAATCAATCAATTAAGTACATGGAGAGTGTAAATGACTAAAAATGAAGGCTTATTAATGTATCAAATATGTGATCATCAATAAGAAGCTGAACCCTTCAAGTTACTTTTCGTTGGGCACATATTGAGTCCATCGGAGTTGTCTAAGCACAAGGATTGGCGCGTATGATACACCACCTCTAGGGCTCATCAAAGGAACATTAGGAAAGTCACCACAGCTGAAAACTATCTCTTCTCCATGATACCACGGGCATACCCATTTAAAAGAATCTGGCCCCATCCTCATGAACTCATTTTTCCATTCATAAGCTTTTTGTTGCTTCACTGGTATACGACCAAAATTCATTAACGGGTCAAGTAGGAGTCCCAGGCGATTCTGTACATCCATATGCATCATGATCCAAACATACAATATATGTGTACAGTATCGAATCTTTCCACCACCCTTTTGATGACAGATTTCCATTGTCAAGAAAGTATCAGCAAGAATAGCAGGGACTGGATTTGCTTTATACTTCTCAAACTTGAAGAATATATCCATTGCTGCTTGATCTACCATATCTGAGGTAAATGGGAATAACACTAACCCAAAGATGGTTAAGGCCAGTGTTTTGTTGAAGAAATCCCACTTTCCTTGTTGTGCTAGATACTGAAGATGTGCTTCGAGGTAGCTTTTCTTCAAGCCTTCTGTTCCTCCCCTTTTTTCCATGCCCAATTGATTTGTTTGAGCCTCTATCAGTTCTGCTATCTTCCCTACTGATACATAATACCCTTCATAAAGATAAACATTTGGGTGCTTGCTCATTGGGATTCTTAATATGATAGCGTACTCTTCAATGGTCGGTGCAATATCTAGGTCAGGCAACTCAAAACATTTCAGAGAATGGTTCCAAAATTAAGCTAGGCCACTCAAGACAGGCTCTTTAACTGTGATGCGCAATAAGTCTAGGATCTGCCCATAACTACTCGAGAACTCTGATCGAGCTGTAGGAGTCATCTATTGAGTAATGTCTTTCACACGCCTCAGATCACTGCCATTAACTATAATCTTCATATTCCTCTTGAGGTCAACTGCATTACTTATGTTTTGCCCATGACACATTTCTTCCATTCTTTGCTATTGATGAGTAACAATCTTTCCACTTTACTAAGCAAACTCACCCTACAGAATTAAAAAAAAAAGTGTAAGCATGCCAGAAAAAGGAAGAGTGCATCCTAAGGGTACCTCTTATCGAGGTAACTCTAGAGAATGTATCCTAACAACCTATATGGAGAAACCCTTATAGGGTTGTAAACTCAAAGGATGATGCATGATATGCAAATACATTTTTTTTTGCTAAAAGGGTTATGACAATGCAAGATGAGACATCCCCCTCTTTTTTTTTTTTTTGCAGTGAATGACATGAGAATGCAAGATATTATTTTTTTTAATGCTATGACAATGTAAGCCATGAGTAATGCAAGATGAAGTATATATATATATATATATATATATATATATATATATATATATATATATATATATATATATATATATATATATGCTGATTTTTATTATTATTATTTTTTTTACAAAAAAAAATGCATGAATGAATGATATGTGAAAACGATAAAGAATTTTTTTTGCTAAGAATGGAAATGTAAGATGATGTATTTTTGATGATTTTTTTGGAAAAAGAAAAGAAAATGCAAGAATGAATCACATAAAGAAGATATAGATAAAGAAAAAGTACGCCTCATTTATGCCCTAGTTAGGTGGAACTTAAAGGTTAGATTTCCTTAAGGTCACGACTCTAATTTTGGCAACCATTACGTTTGATCTATCAGTGCAAGATTTTCAGGACAGATCTAAACTTCTAAAAGTGATAGTCCTCAGATTGCCCTTATCTATAAAGACAAGGTCTTAATTCATGAATTAATCACAAGTAGGGATAAATCCTCTCAATATGACTAGTCCATGATATTAGTAACAATCTGAGTGGTGTCTCAACGAATGTCAAGTGAGCATAAAGCCCCTCAATAACAAAAGTCGAGACCCCTCCTATTCCTCGGCTTCGCACAGACTCGGGTATAGAGTCCAAAAAGTGTGTGAGGTAAGTGATAGTGACGTGTGTGAGGGAGCATATAAACCTGTACAAAAATTTTAAAATAAAACTACCCCCAACCCGCAAAAACATATATATAACAACCAACTAGCAATCATCTATCCTAGGGTTTCAACAATTATGTACGAAATATATACAGGTAACAATATACATAAGATAATGCCATCAGATATTTACACACACACAAAAAAAACAAAAATAAATAAATAAATAAAATCTATTTACAAACAAAAAGAAAACAAAAACAAGGATCAAAAGGGGTAAAATAGATAAATTTCAGATATTAACAACTTGCACAACTAACAACAACAGGCTTGACTCTCTAAGTGTCCCCAGTGGAGTCGCCATCTGTCGCGACCGATGATCGCGGCGAAAAATAGCAACTCAAAGGATTTTAGAAAATGAAATGGAGTCGCCACCAATTTTATTTTAATTTAGAAAAAATTGGAAAATCCTTTTTTGAAAATGGTCTTTGGAACTAGATTAGATTCGGGAGTCGGTTATGGATAGGGAAGAGCGAAAACTTAATCCCACAGCACCCCTAACACACCCGTTCTAAAACGGTACCTTGAGTTAATTGTGTAAATTCTTAACAATCCTTGAAAATATTTATTTTACCCCTTTTTGCAAAAATATTGTAACTATTTATAAAAAAAGGAAACCACAAAATTATGAAAATTTAATTTTGACTTGACAGAAATAAAATTCTGCTCCTATGTACCCTCGGGTGCAGTGAGAAACTCAAAATCACGTAGTTCTCTAGAAAATAAGTGTGGGTTGATTGATTTTAATTAAGAAAAAAAAAGATTTTATTTGAAAACGAATCCATTCTTGCACGGGGTTCAAGTTAGCACTAGGCTACTCAATAAACCCTTATGACCCAAAGATAATGAAGATGACATTCGCTATTCAATTATCGTCGTTAGTCATTGCATCAATTAAATGATTTTTTTTGTTTTCTTTTTATTTATTTATTATATTTCTGTATTTTTCTTATTTCATATATGGTTCATCTTTTTGAAAGAGCAAAAAGGACAAACAACTAAACACAATTTTTATGAGCAAAATAAATAAAGACAAAGAAGATTAAGTATACACATCACAACACCACTTAAGACAAATTTTATTTTTATATTTAACACTTTTCTGACTTTCTCTCTCTCTCTCTCTATATATATATATTGTGAAAAGCTAACAAATTACTTTCAAACCATCTAATTAACACTTTAACCCAAACAAAATCTAACCCACAAACAAATAAAGTAAAAAAAAAAAAAACTAAGCCCAAAATAAACTTCAGCCCAAACAAAAGAAAAACCCAAAAGGAAATAACTTAAAAAATAAATAAAAATAAAAATAATTTAAAGCTTTGCAGCAGACCTGTTTTCTTTTCATACAAATCACAAGAGAGTAAAACGAAATGGAGGAAGGGAAACTCACTCCCACCAGCGGAGGCTGCGGCGTGTGTCGCGGAATGATCGGATCCGTGCGGGTCGACTGGCGAACGCGGCGTCAAGAAGTTTGGTTCCGGCTCGGTGCAGATCTGGGCCGGATCTATGGGTTGGACGACGGTTTCGTCGAGCTGGTGCGGTGTGAAGCGCGCGGCCCTGGTTCGGGCTGTCCGGTGCGAGGAGGACGGTGTCGCACGGGTCTGGTTCGGTGCTGGCCGGATCTCGGGCTCTGTCGGGGTTGGGGCGGCAAACAGGCGGTGCGGTGACGGAAGTTCGGTGCTATCTGGTTCAGGCACGGTCCGACATGCTCGACGGCGGGGTGGTGACGGCTCCTGCTGGGTTACACGAGACGAGGAGCGGCAGGGAGGTTTGCGGGATGCGGGATCCGTGGGGAAGCTCCGTTTGCTGGGCAGTTTCGGGTGGGTGCTCACGGTGGTTGCTTGGGTGATGAGTGGTCAAAGGGCGTTGGGTGGCTTGGATTTGAAGATGGTTGCTACGATTTGGAGGTTGATGGGATGGCTGCCGTGGAAGGGGTGATGGCATGGTGGAGCTTTTTGGGGATGAAGGGTTGGCTTCTATTCCGTGGTTGAGGGGAGGGTGAAGATTGCTTGAGTTAACTCGGTTGTGGTGAGTTGGTTATGGAGATATAAGTGATTCACGTTTTTGGGTTGTGAGAGGATGGTGACTGGTGTTGGTGAAGCTGTTGAAGCTGTTATTTTGGTGGAAGGTGAGATGATGAAGGTTAGTGAAGGATGGTTCACGGTTTGGGGAAGGGAGCTAGGAGCAGTTGGTGGCTGAGATGAAGATGGGAAATGGAAGGTTGAAGGTGGTTTGGATGGGTGGCAGCCGAGTGGTTCACAGTTTGGGGAGGTGAGATGAAGACGAGTGGAGATGGTTGGTAGCTTCTCGTTGATGGTGGAGAATTCGTTCCTGGAGATTGCCACAGGGAGTCTCTCCTTTTTTTTTCTTCCCCCCTTTCAATTAAAAACCCCCTCCCCTTTTCTCTTTGTCTGCTTTTCTTATAAATCCTCTGAAGAATCCGTTGATGCAACGAGTGATCAGAAAAAAAATAGCTTAGGGTCCTTCATTGCAGATGTAGGTGTTTCCATTTTCATGAATTTTCCTTGTGATTGAGACCTTCCCCAAATGCAAATCTCTGCCAACTTACCATTTTTGTGCTGCCTTGAGCCTTGAGTTTGCAGGCTTGCAGTAGGGTAAGAGATGTTGACATGATTTAGCTGTATTTCAACTTCTGATTGAGACTGCAACCAAAAGAAATCAACCAGCTGCAAAACGTAACAAAGACCCCCTCCCCTTTTTTTTTAAACGAGATCAGTGTTCTCTTTTTTTTTTGTTAAAGCGGGCTCATATTTGTGCTAACAAAAAGATAAGAATATAGACCTTTAATTAATTAAATTCAAAATTAAATTTTTTTTGGAAGCTCGGTCAAAATTGAGTGTTCACAGTCTTCAATAAACATATACAATGAAACAGATACAATACAACAACGAGGTGAGATCCCCTACATCAATACTAGTATGGCAATAAAGGAAACGACAGTAATTAAACAAAATATAATATTAAGACTATAACCATGTTATCATATCATGGATAATAAATCATATACTCATGAATCAGTTAATTATAAATTTCATATGCTGACTCACTATGCATGTACACACACAGACCAATTCCTACTCCATGGAGCTAAACACAAATTCGGAGAGAAGATCTAAAAGACATGCCTGTCACTCGGCTGCCATGGCCAAAAGTGCTATAATATATCCATTTTGTCAAAACTGCACATCAGGCATTGGACAAGACATTCTATACCAGATCACGATATAGGACAATGTCTCGGTCCAGATCATCGGTGTGTTTGCATCGGTTTGCCCCACAGATAGAAAAGCTACCAATCATCCATTGTGAGGTACCCGCACCCCGATGCCCCAAGGTCAACAAGTGACCTACACTTGTCTACTCGCACTCGCACTTAGGTGTAATTCATCTCCTAGGCATACAGCCTTAACCAAATAAGCAAATATGCTTTTCTATGTATGATATATGATTCAAATACACATACCATTATTTTTATAGCATCTCATATATCCTCACCTTTTCTTGGTGATATCAAGATTTAACACAACCGGGCCCACCACAACTGCCCAACAGCAAACTTCTGTTTATGCTTAATCGCGTAGCGATATTATCACAGTTTTGAAATCGCAGAATATTTTTCTTACATTTTTAAATTGCGTAAAGATTTTTCAAATCGCGTAAATATTTTATTGCATTTTTTCAATCGTGTAGCCTAAAATTACTATTTTTAAGTTGCGTAAATATTTTTTAACGTATTTTCAATTACGTAAAATATTTCTAACATATTTAATCCAATAATAATGTTTTTCTCAAAAATTTGATTTTATTTCCATTATCTGCATAATAGTCTCTCATTAAATAATATTTACATAATAATCCTTGTTTAAATAATATGTTCATAATAGTCTCTCCTAAAATAATATTTGTAAAATAGTCTCTCTTTAGATAAAAATTGCAATATAGTTTCTCTAAAAATCAGTATTTCTACTGTTTCCCAAAAAATTGTGATTCTTTGATTTACTTAAGATATTATAACTCAAATTTTTTTAATGTGCTTCAAAACCAATAGGGTGAGTTATACATTAGAAAATTTCAATTATTGACATCTATTTTTATTTCATAACTTAATTATTTAATTATGTCAATTTTTATTCTAAAAAGTATATTGCTTTAACTTTCGCTTCAAAACCTACCAAAATAATTTTCTTCTCAATTAAACTTCTAAGTCTACACCTAATAAATATCTAAGTTATGAAAAATGGCATGTTGGCCAAAATCCACTTAGGGTTTCATAATCCATCATTTAGTTCTTTTTAACATTTATTACTTGCAAAAATTCTTAATTTATTTTTCTTGTCATAAAATCATTTGCTTCTTGGTTAGGAAAATAATTTAGAGCCCTAGGTTCCTTTTGAAGTGTAGAGGTCGTGTGCCTCATAGGCCCTTTGGGACCTTCATACAACAAATCCTTCATGTGATTCACATCTTATATTACACATAAATTTTTGCATGCTTTCTAAATCACACATACAAGCATATTATCAAAGCTATAAGCATACAAGCACACATACAATCATATTTTCAAAGCCAAAAGCATAACAAACACAAGAAAAGAAAGCATAGAAAATTAAGTGAATAAATCCTTATGGATTTTTCACCATAAATTAAACAACCCATTTCCTCACCACCAACACATAGTTGATGAGGTTAATCTCCCTCTTACCTTAAAGAAGACAAAATCTTCAAGCTTCTTCTCTCTCTTGATTTCGTGTGCTTCAAACAAAAACCCTAAAAATCTTAAATAAATTCTAAAGTCATAAACAAAGCTTAAGAACAAAGAACCATAAATCAATCATGGTCTAGAAAATTAAAAACCTATCTTAGAATCAAAGAATCAAAAGATTACATTTAGAGTAGTAAGCTAAAGCTTGATTTTTGGTGCTCTTAAAGTAGGTTTTTGATAAAACTTACTAAAAGAAAAGTGTTTAGAAGGAGGTTTAGCTTTAGAAAGTGGGAAGAGATGAAATTTTAGAAGTGGAGAGGTAGGGTTTGGAGGTTGAGGCCGTGGGGTTCACAAAGGAAAAGAGAAGAGAAATGGTTAAGTGTTCTTGGTTATTCTTGAATATTTGAGAGAAAAGATGAAAACTTGATATTTCAAAGTGTGATAAAAATGCAAATGGATTGCTATATGAAAGTGTGCAGCCGTGTAGTGCATGGAGAGTAGCTTAATGTGATAAGAATTCACTCACATGGTCTCACATGGTGCACACATGGCTTAGGTCACAAAATGGTCATCAAGTGGTCATGTAGATGAACCTAGAACATGGTAGAAAAGCCTTCATGGCCGTGTGACTCTAGGGAACTTAGTAACTAGGTTTGACTTCAATTAGGTTTTAGTTACATATTAATTAGATAGTAAGCTAATTAGGTTAGGTTATTTAGTTACAAATTAAACTATTTAAAGTAACTTAGTTAGTTATCCTAGTTACTTAGCAACTAGTCCAATCATTTTTATTGACCATTTTCTATTCGTCTAGAAAAAGGCTAACCACTAATATTGACTCATTCATATTGGTTCATTTAAAAATAAATTACAAAAATTATTCTTAATCTATTTTCTAACAGATAAAATATACTGGGTCCATTACTCGGTAACAAAAGCTGCTGTAAATAAATAGCGGATATTTTTTTCGTGAAATATTATTATTTCACAGATAAACTTTAAAAAATTAAAAGATTTGATTTCGTGTTTCTCAGATTCGAGTTTAGTAAGATCCTCCGTCTCCGAATAAATCAAATAAGATTTTCTCTGGTCCGAAAATTATTATTTTCCTAACCGGGAGCAAATCTCACACAACGATCAAAAACAGTCTCGGAACAGTCAAAATGATTTTATATCATACAAGAAACACAAAACAGTGCAATTTAGTTATTACTGTAAAATAGCCAAAATCTGGGGTGTTACATCTATCCCAAATGAATGTGTACTATGTTTTTTTTTTACTAGATATCTTCATATACATTATTGTGAGACTAACCCTCAAGTACTATCGCGACTAAGAGACCCTTCTAACAATTATTTTCTTTGAGGTTTGAACTTTGGTCCTCTTCCTGAAGGTGCAACTGCTTACCACTACATCTAACCCTTGTTAGTGAGTGTGTCCTAAAATATATTCACTTTTTTTTGAATTTCTAGAAATTAAATCTTGTTGACAAATTCTAATAGCCAAAATTTTTTTATAGTTCTATTTTATTTTATTTAGGTTACATCCCCATAATTATTGCCTAGCATTAAAATCTGTCAACTATGTAACAGACGTTTGGGGATCAAGATCCTCTAAAGTTCTTGATGAACTTTACATTATGCAGTTGGTGATAAAAGGAAATAATAAGATAGGTTTTATAATTTTTTAAATGTAAATTATTATTTTTCTCATTTTTATATCTCATTCTCTCTCCTACTTGAGGGAGTAAAGTATTTCAGAGGATCCTCCCCTACACCGAGAGGCTCATTCATTGGACAACCCTTTACATTTTATCTTTGTCTTTATGACTCGCCCGTACTAGAAGACAGGCCCAATCCAACTTTGATCCACTACTAAAAGCTCGGTCTAGCTCAATTCAAATAACACCTCACAAAACCATAAAGGTCGTGATGACCCGCATCCCAAGGTCCTATCCTACCAGACCCATTCACAAGGACCCAATTCAACAAAACCTATTGGTTATTATCTATCCTACCTGCACCAACCCATTGACTTTTACCCGACCCACAACCCAAGTTTACACCTGACTTGATATCTATCTAGATACCAAAATATCTCTCAAAATATTCGTAACGGTCGAGACACGTGTCAACATTTCTATGAGAGTTTTTTAACCAAGGATTGACCTTGCTGTAATCTAGGGTGCGTATTGTACATCATACCTCTGTTATAAATAAGCAATTCCCACTTTCCTAAAACAATTTTTTCCTTTCTCTCTTTACCTCTTTTATTTTCCTAGCATTTTTCCTATATCCATCAATGACTTGAGCATCAAAGTCCTTGCAAGTACCCCCACCTAACGAATCTGACCTATCTGGAGGCATTCTGGAACAGTCCCACCATCAATCCACCATCATCCCAGATAAGGGAAGAAACATTGGCATTGTTTGTGAGAATCTAGTGAAATAGTTTCCCACTTTCTCTTTACCTTTTTACACTCAAAAACCTTAAACACAAGCCAACATTCCAAGAAAACACCAAACCATCGTCCATGCTAGTAACCAAGAGTCGTGTTACAAGCCTTAATGCAGACAATAACCAATTGGACCCTAACCAAAAGAACAAAGAAGAAAATATGAATGGAGAAAATGTCATCCAGAAGATGCAATGGCTCAGACAACACCTCCAACTGTTGGAAAATCAGATCGGTCATCAAGAAAGTGAGAATAAAACAAACCAAGGAGACTCTACACAACCTCAAAACTCTCAAACAATAATTCCAAGCCTCCATAATATGATACCACGACCACCACAAATTCAAACCAACCCAGGCCATCCATTCTCTGAATTCATCATGTTGATATCCCTCCCGGCCAATTTATGTCCCCTTGCCACGATGTATACTTATGATGGAACGAACGATCCACAGGAACACTTGGAATCATTTAATTTTGCAATGCTATTGGCAAGTGAATCAGACCCATCACCCTAATCAATCCATGATTTTTTTGAGCTTTTTAACTGTTTCCTTACACATTTTGCTACCAGTCGATCCCACCAAAAAACTTCTACTAGCCTGATAAATTTCAAACATTGCCCTTTCCTACCTTTTGAAGATTGTGGATTTGAGAAGGGGTAGGCGTGAATCAAGGGTACAACAAGGTATTTTCTCCTTTTTGTTGAAAAAAAGTGAACATGAACTCTCAGGTCTATTCTATATGGAAATCTTGTTTTTTCTCTATCTTTCGGGTGAGTGGAGTGTTTTTTATGCTAAAATCGAGGAGAGATGGATGAATTTTATAAGCAACCTACTTATTTCCCAAGTAGTCAATCTTTCAACATTTGACTTGGTCCAACAAATAAGCTTTCCGCAAATGTCTCTAAGAAAAGCAGTTAACGTATTCCTTCACAACTTGTTCAAAATATCTCATGTGTAATGAGGAGTTCTTAATCTTCAAGAAACTACTTGTTCTAATTTTAAGTTTCAAGTTATTTCCATATCCTTCCAGTTTAAATGTAATAATTTTATTTTGTTCTTTCAATAATTTTTTTTTTGATATTTAAATATATATATATATATATATATATATGTATGTATATTAGTTAAATAAAATTAGATATTATCGTTTCATTTTTATTCTTAAATATTTTCACATAGATATTTATGTACCTTTTATTATTATTATTATTATTTTAGGAATGTTACAAACCTCACTAAGAAGGCCAATAACAATAATCAAAAGGAAAAGAGTCATTTGTTCTTCAGTTTCTTTGATCATTGTAAAAAAAGGATTGATGTAAGGATTTAGAAGATGATGATTCACATGAGAATTTATGAGTAATTGCCCCTTCTTTTTTTTCTGTGTAGTTTAATTCTTGATTTGTTAAGTTTAATTCATTATTATATGAAGTAATTTTTTATTTGTTTCATTTGCTTTATAGTTTAATAATCAATTGGAATATTCATTGTTAGTATATTAATGAAGACTCTAATTGATGAGAAGAACAACAACAACAACAATAATAATAATAATATCACATATTCATCATATAAGAATATATAATATAATATATATATATATAATATAATCATATATAATAATAATATAATTATATATTAGTGATTAATCTTAAAATCTTAAAATTTTGTGATCTAATACCATCTTTGTTATATATGTAGTGTTATTTTAAATTAATTAATTATATTTTTAAATTACTATATTTGCTCATATATAGTTATTTTATATTATTTACAAAAGTTCAATATATACATTACATAAAATTGAAAATTTTGCATGAAAATATAATTAAATTAATTAAATATAATTTATTATGAAAAAACTAAGAATTTATTAAGTGATTTTTTAAATTAAGAAAATATAGTAAGTTTTCTTGGTATCATATTCATAATAAGTTGATAAAACATTCAAATAAATAAACACATAAAAATTAATATTAAAAGAAAAAACTATAGAATCAAAACTTGAAATTATTTAAAACTATATAAACTAATTATTTATTGGTGAGTCATATAAAAGAAATATTTATTGAAATGAGTTACATAGCATGATTATCATATATAGCACGAGAAGAGCTGCTTAACGAAAATAAAAAAGATGATTTTGAGCGGGTTTCACTGTAAATTTCACTAATTATAACTTAATCAAATTTATCTAAAATATTCGGAATGTCATATCTCTAGGTTAAGTATATTTTTTCTTATTTTTTGTAACTTTTTTTTATTTTATCACTACATTGCACCGTACAAAACACTAGTTTAATTAGCAAATCAAAGTATAAATTCTTGAGAATGACATAATCTCTTACTCTACTCTCCATCTAAAAGTGACACATGTCATTCTTGACATTTTTTCTTTTAATTTTCAAATTTAAATTATCATTTTAATTAGTTATAGGTATCTCTTCTATAATTTTAAATAATTTTCTCTTTTAATATATTTTTTTGGATTCTACCAGAATAAATTAATTATGTATATATTAATTATAATTTTAAACATTTTTCTCTTTTAATTCATATTTGTTTAAATACTATATGAATTTTAAAAAATTCGAGTAACACATGAGATACTTGCTAGACTAAATTTTATTTCAGGCAGAAGTAGCAAGAAATTAAAGCCATGAGATAAAAGGTTACAATGCAAATAATTAGTAAATTCCTTGCTAGGAAAAAATGAATTTTTTTTGTGTGTGTTTGAATCTTTAATTTTGTAATCCGTATCATCATTGCTGATTATAATTTTTTTTCCAATAATAGTGCTTCTACAATGTATATATAAACAACTCTTATATTCTTACATCAAACAGTATATACACTTATTTTCACACCTCATCTAATACCATTAATTATACATACTTTTTTCTATCACTTTCTCTCACTCAATCACACCCCTTAAAAGGAGTGTAAACAGTGCTTACATCCTTTTTTAGGGGTGTAAGAGTAACATTTTCTATATATAAATTGCCCTCCTTTCTCCACTTTTCACTCCACAAGTATATTTTAGTCTCTCTTTTAATATATATATTTTTAGATTCTACCTAAATAAATTAATTATGTATATCTTATTTTTAATTTTAAACACTTTTCTCTTTTAATCTATATTTGTTTAAATAATATTTGAATTTAAAAAAATCAGTGTAATACACGGCATACTTGCTAGTGCAAATTTTATTTCAAGCAGAAGTAACAAGAAATTAAAGCCTTAAGATAAAAAGGTTACAGTGCAAATAATTAGTAAAATCCTTGCTGAAAAAAAATGATTTTTTGTGTGTAATCAATATCATATCATTATTGTTGATTATAATTTTTCTCCAATAATGGTGCTTCTATAATCTATATATAAATTGCCTTCCTTTCTCTACTTTTCACTTCACAAGTATATTTTAGCCTCTCTTTTAATCTATATTTTTTCAGATTCTACCTGAATAAATTAATTATGTATATCTTATTTATAATTTAAAATAATTTTCCCTCTTAATTTATATTTTTTAAATACTATCTGAATTTTAAAAAATTCATATAATACACGGGATACTTGTTAGTGCAAATTTTATTTCAGGCAGAAGTAACAAGAAATTAAAGCCCCAAGAAAAAAAGGTTATAATGCAAATAATTAACAAATTCCTTGCTTGGAAAAAATGATTTTTTTTTGTTTGTGTTTGAATATCTGATTCTGTAATCCATATCATTATTGCTGATTATAAATTTTCTCCAATAATGGTACGTGTTTCTACAATCTATATATAAATTGCCTTCCTTTCTCTACTTTTCACTTCACAAGTACATTCTAGCCTCTTTTTTAATCTATATTTTTTTATATTCTACTTGAATAAATTAATTATGTATATCTTATTAATAAATTTAAACATTTTTCTCTTTTAATTTATATTTTTTAAATACTATCTGAATTTTAAAAAAAAAATCTGTATAATCACGGGATTCTTGTTGGTGCAAATTTTATTTCAAGGAGAAGTAGGAAGAAATTAAAGCCCTAAGATAAAACGGCTACAATGCAAATATTTTGTAAATTCCTTGTTAAGAAAAAAATAATTTTTTTAAAATCCATATCATTATTGCTGAATATAATTTTTCTCCAATAATGGTGGTTCTACAATCTATATATAAATTGCCTTCCTTTCTCCCCTTTTCACGTGACAAGTATATTCTAGCATCTCTTTTAATCTATTTTTTTACATTCTACCTAAATATATTAATTATTTATATCTTATTTATAATTTTAAACAATTTTCTCTTTTAATCTATATTTTTTTAAATACTATCTGAATTTTAAAAAAATCCGTATAATGCACGGCATTCTTGTTGGTGCAAATTTTATTTCAAGCAGAAGTAGGAAGAAATTAAAGCCCTAAGATAAAACGGCTACAATGCAAATATTTTGTAAATTCCTTGCTAGGAAAAAAATGATTTTTTTTAAATCCATATCATTATTGCTGATTATAATTTTTCTCCAATAATGGTGGTTCTACAATCTATATATAAATTGCCTTCCTTTCTCCCCTTTTCACGTCACAAGTATATTCTAGCATCTCTTTTAATTTATATATTTTTTAGATTCTATTTGAATAAATTAATTATGTATATCTTATTTATAATTTTAAACATTTTTCTCTTTTAATCTATATTTGTTTAAATACTATGTGAATTTTAAAAAATTCTTGTAATACATAGGATACTTGTTAGTGCAAATTCAATTTAGGCAGAAGTAGCAAAAAAATTAAAGCCCTAAGATAAAAAGGTTATAATGCAAATAATTAGTAAATTCGTTGCTAGGAAAAAAATGATTATAATTTTTCTCCAATAATGGTGCTTCTACAATCTATATATAAATTGCCTTTCTTTCAACACTTTTCACTTCACAATTACATTCTAGCTTCTCTTATCTAATTAGATTTGATCAGTCCGTATAATAGTATTAGCGGGTTTTTTACCTCAAAGATGAAATGCCTATTTACTATCCTTTTATTGTTTGTAGTTGCTTCACCTGGCTTGTGTGCTAGAATACCGCCTAAAGTAGATCCTAGCTTCAATGTTGTTGACTATGGTGCCACGGGGAATGGCCAAATTGATGATTCACATGTACGTTTGCCAGTTTCATCTTTTTTCATATTAATTATGTTTTTACAGGTATATTTTTTGTGAGACTAAAGTTTCTCTCATCTAATATCATTTTAAACTATTTGACAACTTGTAAAGGCTTTTGTGAAAGCATGGCAAGACGTGTGTAATGCAACTCAGCGCAACCCAACGCTTCTCATACCCAAAGGGAAAACATTCATGCTGCAGCCTGTGTCATTCAATGGTCCTTGCAAGCCTGCAACCCTTAACATTAAGGTAAATCATAAATGAATTACTCATTGCTCTAGTAGCAAGGAAGCATGTGTGATTGTGTTATACATGCATGTCTTTAATTCAGCTAATGCTTTTTCACCCAAAAAAATAAAAATAAAAAAACTCAGCTAATGCTTTAAGATATTAAAGTCATTAGTCAATCATATGATTTTTTCTCATTTGACCTACTATTAATTACTCAGTATATTGTTTGGCTTGCCAGCTTCAGGGAACTATCATTGCCCCAAACAACGTTAAGGCTTGGAAATGGTCAAATAATGATAAGAACACATGGGTCCAGTTCTCAGGCATAAGTGGCCTTGTTATCAATGGAGGAGGTAAAATTGATGGCCAAGGTGCTGCATGGTGGAATTTATTCAAATCTGATACTGAGAGGCCAACTGTAAGTTGAAAATCATGATAGACTACTTACTCTTCTTTCTTACGAAATTTAAAATGAATGACAAACAAAAATACTTCACCACTGAATATTTCACTTTAGATTTAAAAAATCTCATTAGAATTAAGTATATATTTGTTTGACAACATGTGCAGGCCTTGCGTTTCTGTAACTGTGAAAATCTAACACTTAGCAGATTGACTCACCTCAACAGCCCGAGAAATCATATAGGCATAGATGGATGCAATGGCTCACACATCTCCGGACTTCATATTATTGCACCAGCTAATAGCCCAAACACCGATGGGATTGATATCTCAGCAACATCCAACATAACGGTTCAGAATTCTAGAATCGAAACTGGTAAGTCATAAGAGTCCCGTATAGAGTCTTCAATTCAAGAATTCCTAATTCCTATCCTACCCCCGTCATTAATTATTACATACTATATTGATATTAAAGTTAAAGAAGAATTAATGGGAAGTACCATAACAATACAAAATTAATCATTCAACATGATTAATTAATCATTCCGAAAATAGTTATTGCTCCTTCACTTTTAAAGTTGTATTGTTAACGGGTCCTTCCTGTTAATGGAGATTTGCATCTTTTACTTAATTATAATTTATTATAGGTGATGACTGCATTGCCATTAATGGTGGTTCTTCCTTCATCAACATAACTGGTGTTAATTGTGGACCTGGCCACGGCATCAGGTCAGTTATAGTAAATTTCCTTTGTTTCCACATTAAGTTATTAAGTTGTTTGATCAATACTGAAACTCTAACTCTCTCTGGGGATGTGTTGGTGAATCCTAGTATTGGGAGCCTCGGACAAAATGGAGCTTATGATACAGTAGAACAAGTACATGTGAAAAATTGCACCTTCAATAGAACTACAAATGGAGCCAGAATCAAGACATGGATGGTAAGATTCCGTTATAGTTGGTTGGATGAGCTGTCACTAATGAAGCAAGTGATTAAATTACATTAATGTGTTGTGCTCTTTTAAATCAGGGTGGAGCTGGGTATGCCAGGAATATCATATTTGAGGATATTATATTTGTCGAAGCTCAAAACCCTGTGATTATTGACCAGCAATATGACCCTTATAATAGTGTAACAAAAGCAGTGAAAGTGAGTGATATTACTTACCGCAACATGAGGGGAACCTCAGGTAGTGGGGATGCAATCAAACTGAATTGTGATCATAACATAGGTTGCACTGACATTGTAATGAAGACGATTAACATAACCTCTGCTAATGGAGAGAATTTATATGCATCGTGCACAAATGCAGAGGGGACAAGCTCTTCATGTATTCCAAACGTCCCGTGTCTTTCTTGAGGTTGACCAAGCTTTTGTTGTAATTTGTGTATCTTATTGTATCAACAGCTATGATAGATATTTTGCATGGAAACAAATGTCAATCTTTGATAATTTTGTCATCATCTAATTGTTTTCAAATGATACCATTCAACAATGTAAAATATTACAATAAGATAAAAGAAAGAATTTATCAAATTAAAAGAGATCTTCTAATTCAATTGGTCAGCCCTTTAAGAATAGCCCTTCAAGTTATAAATTTTTATTCATTTTATCATTTAATAACTCATAATCAAATATGGATAACTAAAATTTGCAACTTGACAAATTAAAGAAATTTTTTTAAATATTTAAATGTTATTTAATGGATGAAAACGAGAGAATTTATAAATTCCATCTAAGCAATAACATAATATATCATCTTAATTTATACATAAGACACAAAATATTAGAGAAAAATAAATTTCATTAAATTTATTTATCACAAAAAATTATTATTTTTCTTTAATTTTTTATAAATGTGTATAAAAATGACGTGTTATATTTGTGTGTAACCAAAAAAAATTTCATTTAAAAACATCCAATTTTATTAGGTGAAAAAAAAAACAATTAAGGCAATTAGTTTGTTTTTTTCAAATAATAATAGTAATCTCTCCTGCAACACAAAAGCATCCAAGCCACATCTGAAACTCCAACGCCACCATCCTCCATCTCTGCCACCACTCTTCGCCACCCTCCACCACCGAAAACTGACCCATACTTCTGCCAATGCGACCCAAACGAACTGAGAACGTCATCCACATCCAAGCAACAGCCACCCGTAGCCACTTCCATGCACACCCATGACGGAAACCAGGAACTACCAAACTCAAACAACCATCAACCACAACCTATTGAAACAAAACCCTCTTCCACCACAAAAAAACAACCTTCACCATCAACTCACACCATCACTCCAACCCAGCACCTCGTATTCGTCCTTCACCATCAACCAGTAAAGCCACCACACACCGCTTCGAACCAGCCTCGCAACCACTTGCGTCGCTCTCTGGAAACCACGCTGCCACCCACGCCAGCCACCCACGTACTATGCCCTCCACTGTGTTACGCGCCACCAACACCTTGCCTCTAAATGTTACTTTAGTTTTATGTGTATGTTTAATTTAGTGTGTGATTAGAATAATTGTAAAAATTTAAATATTTTAATAATTGATTATTGTATAAATTTTTTATGTTATAATTGAATTAATTTTATATTTAGATATATTAATTAAAAAATAATTTAAAATTAATATATTTTGTATTAATGATAAAAAAATTATTTTTATATATTAAAAATAGATGTAAAATAATTAAAAAATTTATTTAATTAAGAATAAAATAAAAAATGATATTCTTATATAATTTTAAAATATAATTTTTAAAATAAAAAAATTAAAATCTATAAATTGAAAAAAATTATAAATTTTAATTTTTAGTTCATAAAGTATTGTCAATTTTACGTACATGTTTCTGCCCCTAAATATATTTATAAAAAAATTATAATATATTATTTGTTTATATAAAAAATTAAAAAAACTAATTTTATCAAATATATTATAATACTATCTAATCATGAAAAAAATTGAGTGAAACATGCAATTATTCAGTGAAATGATTTTATGTTCATATTAAAGTATTGTCAATTTTACGTACATGTTTCTGCCCCTAAATATATTTATATAAAAAAAATTAGCTTTCCAGTCACTTAGCAAATTCTATTTTTAAAAAAAAATTGTGTGGCCTGTATTTGTTTATTAGCTTGTTTGCGTAACGGAGTAAAATAAGTATTTTAAGATTGTAAAAAATTTACTCAATTAATTAAAGTAATCATATTAGGATAAAAATAAATAATAGTGTAAGATTTAATTTTTATTTTTTATAGTATATAATTGACTTTCAAATTCAATTTAATTTTTAAAAAACTATTTTCTTTCAAATTCAAAAAAAAATTTAATTTTTTTTCTTAAATTAAATAAAATTTAGTGATAATTTTATTTTTATTTTTATTTTTTAAAAATTTTCTTTTTATCGCCGCAATCCGGTGTCAACAATAATAAAAAGTAGGATTAAGATATTTTGTAGTTCTTTTTAAAACGGCAGAGATGTTGACCCTTAAAATTTTGTTTATTATATAGTAAAATATTATAATAAAAATAATACAATAAATATGAACCTTTAGATGCGTAACTGCACCAGGTGCAGTTCTTTTTCAAACCCTGGAAGATTCATCTTTGCTACAGTAATTTTCAACATGGTTTCCTTTCTTCATTATACATAATTATTTAATTATAGAAAAAATAACAGCAACACTATGTAACATAGTTACCAGGTTTACAGTACTTTCAGTTCCTGGTATGGGTATGCGGTATACGTAGTTCGTTACTTTAGTAAATATGTTATACGTGGGGGTATATTTAGTGCGCTCTTTGAGTTCGTAGTAGATTTTAATATATTAATTGGTATGCTCTTAATATAATTTTTTTATAAAGTTAAAAACAAAAGATTACATAGAAAATAATATCAAATTATAATATTTAAAATGATATGGCTTGACTTCTTTGATGTGCTCTGATTGGTTATTTAACTTACTAAAAATTTATAAATTACTCATATGAATGTATTATGTGTATATTTTATAAAACTTCATATTTATAAAATTTTAGACAAAAAGGAGACAAAAACTTAAGTAAAAGTTACCAGGTTTACAGTACTTTCAGTTCCTGGTATTGTATGGTATACGTAGTTCGTTACTTTAGTAAATATGTTATACGTGGGGGTATATTTAGTGCGCTCTTTGTTTTATTTTTTATTAATTGGTTACTTAATTATTTTTTAAAGTTAAAAACAAAATTTTCATTAATTATAATATTTAAAAAAATGTATACTTCTTTGATGTGCTCTGATTGTTTTATTTAACTTACTAAAAATTTATAAATTACTCATATGAATGTATTACTTTTTATAAAAGTTTTATCCAATTTTAAATTCTAATATATAACTTTCTCTTAGACTTTTTTCTTTTTGGTAAATCTTTCTCTTAAACTTTACTTGAATAACTTATTGTAAGTGGAATGAAATAAATGAGATGAAATGGTATAAAATTTTTATATTATTATTTGAATATTTAATGATAAAATAGATGATAGTTTTCATTACATTGTTTAAAAGTTCTAGTGAAATGGAATGACATAATAAAAATTAAAAGTATTTTGCTCCTATGTCATTTCATTCTATTTCATTCCCTCCAATTTGGAGGGAAAAAAAGTGAGGTTTAATTAGGGTAGAATGAGATGGAATGAATGCCACCACATATTATTAATTATTTTATTTCATTTTAATTTTAAAAACTAAACAATGGTACCCAAGTCCATTCCATTGTTTTCCACTTCATTACATCCCTTACCACTGATCCAAACATATCAAATGAATGCTTCTAATAACTAAAAATATTAAACGTAACGTAATAAACCCATCAGCCCATAAATGAACATAAGCTTATCCATATGAGCATTAGCTATTTTAAATCTAGTTAGATGAAACGGTATGTTTTGATCAAGTTGTGGTAGGGTTTTGTTTCTATCTTCTTCCTCCACAGGTTCATGTCTTGTTGCTCAATTGACAAGTATATCAAATTGCAAAGGTAATATAATGATGAGTGAGTGTCATCTCACAAAAATTACGTTGTTAAGTACCAAATTCATCAAATCAAAATTATCTAGGCTATAGGAAATTGAGATTAAAAAAGGTTCAAAGGAAAATAAGTAATTAAAGGAAAAGAAAAATAAGGTAAAAACATATAAATTAAAAATAGTAAGAGAGCACGATAACAAATTAAGGTGTAAAACAAGCAATGGTAAAGATGTTAGGAATCCGACTTCACTTAATTCAACAATCTAACTTAGATAATAAAGTAACTTTAGGAGTTTCATTCTAATTAATTTATAGTCATTTAATTGATGATAAGAATCTTTTAATTAATTAAAACTCAATTCCTTGGAGGATTAATTCTCTTTGATTATCAAAGACTAGTCAATTCTTTGATCTAAACCCTAACTCTTAAAAACATGACTTTTACTCTATAGATTCTCATGAAAAATATCACATTTCTCCCACACAACCTATAACCTCCATTCTTAGATGATTATAAACAATGACATATTATTTATTGTCTAAGTTATATGCAAATCTTCTGATTTTACACACATCTCACTAAATCAATTTATAAAGGACACCTAATTCATAAAAGCATTAAGAACCATAATAAGCATTCAAATTGAATATAAAAGAAATTAATTAAAAATTTAATCTTAATACATGTCAATTGAATTAAGTTACATTTTTACCCTAGAAACATACGAATTAAGCTACTCATGACAGAAGAGAAGAAGAGATAGGAAGATGAAAGAGAATTCATCATGATAGAACCGTAGAGAAGAAACAAAAGCACCTTCAATTGTGATTCGATCTCCAACTCCATGAGAGTTCTATGACAACTCCTCCTTCTCTCCTAGGGCTTATCCTCTTACTGCCTTTGAGCCTCCAAAACTCTGTAATTTTCATATATTTTATAAACCAAAAGAGAGCTCATTTGCTAAACTCATTTTTTCCCTTTTATAGAAAAGTTGACAGTTTTTCGTATCTAACTTGCATAATTTTTCTCACCCTCAAGATGACTAAATTTGCCATTAATCTCAATAGAGAAGTTGTAAGATTTTCTATTAGCTTTTCATGAATGCCGCAAACAGCGCATCGATCCAATCTCTGTAATCCAAGATATGGTCTAATTATTAAAATATGATTAGGAAAGTGTGAGAATCTGAATTTGTAACAAACTCTATCTCTTTGAGAATCCTTATCCAATTTTCAATTCAAACCTTCTTCAAGCTTTTGCGTCCAATTAAAACTCTGATTGACATTTAAGAATATGATAAGAATTCTTTAAATATTTATCTTTAGGAATTTCTTATTTTTGCACAAAATCTGATAATTTATCTTAAAAATTCAAATATGACTAGGTGGAGAGATAATTATTTTAAATTGAAATTAAAAATAAATAAATAAATAAATAAAAATCAATTAAAAATCCTAATAAATAAATTCAAATCAAATACCCCTAAACTTGAACAATTGTTTGTTCTCAAGCAATGAATAAACAATAAAAATCATAGTAAGAGTACTTCTTTTGTAAAGATGTCAAGCATTGCAATTCAAAATTCTCAAAAAAAATCTCAAGAATCCAAATCTATGAATAACTCATTCAAATGCCAAGAAGTTAAAATACTCAATCAAGCATACACATTTAACAATGCACAAAAAACTTAACTTAAACCAGCTTTCACAAACAAAATCATGAATCCATATGTATCCGAATGAGATTATGTACACAAAGCAATCTCTAAAACCTCAATGACATAATTGAATTGATGAATGAATGTATGTCCCAAATCTCATAAGCAAAACCACTACTCCTTTCTCCACTAATGTAGCACACACTTTCAAAAGATCAAAATGTCTTTATTAGGGTTGTAATGGGGTCAAGAGGTGAAAGGTAAAACAATAAAAAGAAAAAAAGAAAAAAATATGAGAGTCATGATGAAAAAGTTTAAAACACATTAAAAACTAAGATATTTTATGCAAAGGAAAAACTTTACTTCAATTTACTAGCACACTTGCTTCTTCTTATTCTTTTTCTATTTTTTTTTAATATGTACCTCCGCCTCTCCAAACTTATTTCTTTGCAATATATTGGGTGGGCTCTTTTTTTTTTTTTCAAACATACTAGACTTTGACTTTTCTATCATTCTTCTCCCTTTATTTTCATTGCATTTAGATCCTCCATAAGTCTCTCTCTTCCACATTTAATCCTCTCTCACAAAAGGGTAGGTAAGTGTTTAAAAGTTAAGGGTAAAGGTAAAATGTGGGTTAATGAAAGAAAATAGGCCAATGAAAGGCTCAAATAGGATTCCAAGGGATAATAATAATGAGTGGATGGTCTAAGGCCATAATATGGTTAAAGAAAGAATGCCTAGATCATCTCCTTTTAAGTGCACACTAGGATACTTTGCCTCTAAAGGATGCAGCGGAATTGTTCTAGAACCGGTGAGGCAATTAGATACTTGAATATTTAAATTACCGAACTTAAAGCTTACTCCCCATACAAACTCAATTCCGCAACTTCGAGACCTATATCCATTGCACAAAACTCACCTTTTCTACCTTAAAGAAACAAAATAAAGACACGTTACTACACAATAAGGTTGTTAGTGAACAAAAAGAAGTTGCTAACTGAAACTACCAAAATCAACAAATTTAAAGATAAAACAGTAAAAGAAATGAAAGAAAACTTGAGTTGTCTACTAAGAAGCGTTTGTTTATAGTCATTAGCTTGACTTTGCCCTTTGCGTCGAGGCTTTTTGCAGTAAACCTGAATTTGTCGCAAATTTTGATTTTGCGACAGATTTTATCCAATTTGTGGCATATTTATTCTTCCCAAATAACAAATCTTCTTGTAGTGACAACTAAGTAAAATTATGAAATGGTGTGTCTGTTCATAGAAAGATGTTCATGGAAAGATATGTCTCTTCCATGAACAGATTTGTCTACATGTACATGTTACTATTCATGGTGACTAGTCATGAAAAGTTGTTATACATCAAAAATTGTATCTCTTCATGAAAAGTTATTATACATGAAAAATTGTATCTCTTCCCAAGAGAGAGGTATGACATTTCTCTAGAAGGAGTTGTGTCTCTTTTCAAGGGATCTCTCAATGTTTGTATAAAGACATTCTTCATCAAGTCTCAGATGCATGATTGGAATCATTCTTTCTTCCAAATTATCTCTGCTTTTCTTCTATGCGTAAGAAGCATAGTAGAAAACTATCATTTTGTAAAACACCATTATTGTCATTGGCTTGGTTGTATTAGTGCAAGACAAATCAAGTGTAAAACACCATTGTTCTTCATTGTATCTCTTCATGGAAAGTTATTATACACGAAAAGTTGTGTCTCTTCATAGAAAGTCGTTATATATGAAAATTTGTATTTCTTCCCAATAGAGAGATGTGACCTTTCTCTAGAAGGAGTTGTGTCTCTTCTCTAGAAGGAGTTGTGTCTCTTCTCAAAGGGTCTCTCAATATCTATATAAAGACATTCTTCATCAAGTCTCATATGCATGATTGAAATCATTCTTTCTTCCAAATCATCTATGCTTTTCTTATATGCGCAAGAAGCATAATAGAAAACTATCATTTTGTAAAACACCATTGTTGTCATTAGCTTGGTTGTGTTAGTGCAAGACAAATCAAGTGTTCTTCATTGTATCTTGTAGAAAATTCGTTATTATCCTTTTGCATCAAATATTTTGGAATTGGTAGGGTGAATTAAGTCTAAAGAAAAGTGTTACAATACACCTTGAAGAGTTGAGCATATTCTCCATCAAAGTTACTGATTTTTGCAAGTTTAAAGTGTTATACCAAGACTTCATTTTTATGTCATTCCAAAACTTCACAAGACATCATCTCCAACAACTTGTATGTAACATCCCTAAAAAAAATAAACTTCCAAAAAACCTTGTTATTCGAATAACCAGAAGGTTATTCAAATAAAGCTCCTACGATGCAATAATATAGGAGAAAACCTATCACTTTATTCGAATAAGTATTTTGCTATTCGAGTAAACAGGCTGTTGAGAACACAAATTCGAAATGACTTATTTGAATAACAACCCTATTATTCAAATAAAATAGCAGATATCAGAAAAATAGGAAACATGTCAACTGTAATAGAATGGGAAATAAAAACCCATTTAGCTCTATTCTTCCTTGTTCAAATAGTCCCAATGGAACCAAATGATAAGGTAAGCAAGACAAGTGTCATGAAGGAAAGGCTTTTGAAATCTTGACCAAGGAAGTAATGATTGACATCAACATGTGTCAAGAGTGGATTTGAAAGCAATAATTGAAAGAAACAAGTGTCACAAAAATAATGAAGATGAATGGTGAAAAACCAAGCTTATGAAACAAGCATAGACAAGTGGTAAGAGGAAAGAATCTTGGAAGACTTAGACTTTGAAATAATGATTATAAGGGACATGTGTTCATCTTGGAAGCATGTTGCATAAGATCTAGAACAAGTATGATGAAGCATGACCAAGTGTCACACAAACAAAAGAAGGATGGTGATTTATGTAACAAGTGTCCAAAAATTCAATGATGTAAGCTTAGTGAAGTCATCAAAGACAAGTGTCAAGATAGGATTAAAAGCTATGATTATGGTAATGAGATTTTTCTACATGAGAAACTCTATAAATAGTTCATTTCCTTCTTCCCCAATCTCGTCACAACACACCCACCAAGAATCAACAAGCAACTAAGCTTGGGTACTTGCAAACTCATCCCTTTTAATTCCAATCACTCTTCCACCTATCTCAATTCTGAAAAATAGGTAGGGAATGACAAAAACACTACTCTTTCTTCTCTATTTCTTCCAATCATACCTCCTAGTCTATCACTTTACATCCAAACTCATTTACCCTATTTTTGTTTAATGTAACAGTGACATTCTGGTTTCTGCAGACATGATTTTTAATAGTTTTATTCGAATAAACTCGTGACTATTAGAGTAAAATATGCTAAAATGTTTATCTTAAGTGTGAGGAGGTACTTTTATAATTTTTTGCAAAAAAATATTTGATGAGCACTTGAGTATTGCTGGTAATTAAGTTGGAATTATGTGTTGATTTCTTAATTTATTTTGAGCTGATAGAGATATGTTTTTAAAGGGGATTTCATTGATCATAAGCTGATTTTGTGTGAAGCAATCTTTTTTAATGAAGTAAAGTGAAATTTGACATCTTAGTTAAAAATTAGTCATGTCTACTTGCTTTTATTATCTTTATTAATTCTAGTCAGAAAGTGAGTTTTGAGCTTTAATGATTGAATTTTTCATAAACAAAATCCTATTTTTTCTTCTAAAATGAGTTTTCTCTTGATTGATGTGCGCTAGAACTTGCTTTGATATCTTGTTGAGGTTTCAATGATTCACATATATACTTGAATATGATTAAGGCAATTAGGTTTAATTCTTTCTTTACTTTCAGAGTTATATTGATAAAATAATCCCTTAGTTGCTCCATTTGAGCTTGTAATTGATTTCTTTGAATACCCAATTGAATAATCAGGTTGAATTCTTTGGAGCATCTGATGTATTGATTGAAAAGTCTTGAAAGATTATTTTTGTCTTCAAGGGTTAAAAAAATGAAAAAAAGGCATAAAAAAAGAAAAAAAAAGGAAAAAGAAGAAGAAAGAAGAAAATTGTTAGTGAAGAATAATGAGAATATTTGGTTGAAAGTGAGAATGTGTTATATTCTTGTGCATTATGCTCTATTTGTCATCTTTTCAGCCTTATTTTGCTTTGTATTGATTTATTCATGAGCATTCTTTACCCTTATTTATCTTTTTCCTACTCTTTCATTATACCCTTGGCCCCATTACAACCAAAGGAAGTCTTTTTGATTCTTGTGTTGTATGTAAACTTGGAAGTGGAGATGTGATTAATAAGCAAACTTATGGTATTGCATTTTTTAAGAGAAATTTGAGTGATCTCTTTGTCCTTAAACACTTGAGCGATGGAAAAATGAGTGACCTCAATTAGTTGGTAAAGAGAAAGTTGCAAGTTAGACTCAAGCCTCTAATTGTTTAAGTGTTAAAATAATCTTGCTTGATTGGATTTGATTGTTGAACTTGATTTTTTTTAAATTGTGAAATTTTTCTTGATTTATGTTTCTTGATGTTGAGTTTGATCTTGTTGTTAATTCTTATACTTTGCTTGAGAACAAGTAAAGCTCAAATGTGGGGGAGTTGATGAACTGTCAATATATCATATTTTTATGGTTTAATTCCTTGGTTTTTCGTGTTTTTTTTATATTTTTATTAAACTTTATTCGTAAATTTTGTTATATTTTTAGTATTGTTTAATTGTGTTTTTATTATGTGTTTTGTGTGTTTTTGTTAGATAATTACACATGGAGAAGACTGAACGTTCAAAGAAACGAGAAAAAGAAGACTTTTTCATCAACGTCTAGCGCTTGAGCACTTGAATGGAGCGTTTGAGAGCCCAAAGTGTATGCAACAACGATGATTTAGTAACTCAACGCTCAGGAGGGCCTGAACGCGCAACGCGTAATAGCACGCATCCTGATTTAAGTGACTGAGCACCCAAGCGTGCAGAATTGAGCGCCTAGGCACTGATTGCATAACAGCAAATGTTAATTTCAATAAATAGAAAAAGTTACGCCAAATTCAACACATTAAGCACATCACACAGAAAATTTCTAATCCTGAGAGAGTAGTTTCGCGATAGCAAACTTTGGAGGTCGGCTTCTAAGGGAGGATTCGATTCTTGAAGGCTTGAAGATCATAATCTCCATTAAAGGAGTTTTGATTTCTCTTTCCTCTAATTTTCTCCTTTCTTTGGGTTTTCTTTTCATGAGTTTATATTTTGATATAAATTTGTTTGTATTGAACATGAGTAGTTAAACCCATAACTAGGGCTATGAGGGATCTTGTTTTCTTAATTATTTGGGTTTGATTTCTAATTTGATTAAGGTAATTTCTTTTAGGGTTTATCATATTGCTTGCATTCTTGTCATAACTTGATCACTTTTGGCATGTGTTAATTCATTGTTTGACTAGTGACCATCTGCATTCAATGAGTTAATCTATATGGTAAGCTTAGGATTAGATTGGTGAATAACCAAACATCAATTTTTCCTACCAGTGGAATTGACAAGTATGTTAGTTCATCTCTTGAATTGAAACTTAATACATTCCTAATTAATTTAACTAAATAACCAAATAAGTGATTTAATTTAGGAATATAATATTGTTTCATCCATGACCATTGAGATTCAATAGCATGTAAGAGAATATTGACAAAAGAATTACCTTACATCATAAATGAAAGAAAATATGAATAATTGAATTTAAGTGAACCTTGCGCCCTAGTCTCTCTCTCATTGATTATCTATTCTTTGTTTAATTATTCATTATTTTTTTATTTGTTTATTTTGATTTTATCTTGAATTTCTTCATATACTTTCGATTGTCTGAATAATAAAAAGTTTTACAAATTTAGTAATTATCACTTATTTCTCGTGGGATCGATAACTGAGACTTAAGTCCTATATTACTTAGCGATAAAGTATACTTACTCTTAATGTATTTTACACGTATCAATTTTCAACCTTACATTGGCTCTCCTCAGCCTATTACTTTTTCTTACCCCCACTATTTTAGGATCATGCAGCATTTGTCCATTTTCTCTAACTATTTTTGATTCCTTCAACTTTTCAGTGTGTCCATGTGCACCTGATTTTGCTGACTCAGTGTCCATGTTGGTGTCCTTGTTGGCATTATCATCATGTGTCCCCGTAACACTATCCTACGCCATCATTATTTATTGGTTAAATTACTCTTTTGATCCTACAGTTTCATTAAGTTATTAATTAGGTCTTTACAATTTAAAAGTATTTAATGAAATCCTTATACTTCTAAAAAAATTTAAATAGGTCCCTAGTTAATAGATATTTTCAGCCATCTATCTACAAAATATTCTATGTTGCTTTTACAAGTTCCAGGGACTTAATTAAAAAAATTATAAATTAGTAGGGATCTAATTGAAAACTTATTTAAAATATAGGAATCTATTTAAAAACTTTTAAAAATATAGGCATCTAATTAAAAACTTTTAAACTTTTGAGATCTATTTAAAAATTTAATGAAAAAGTAAAAGAATAATTTAACTTTATTTATTATATACCATGTTGATCATAAAAGTTAAGGAATAATTAATAAAAAGGATCGTTAATAATACAAAATTAATGGGAAGGACTATTTAACCAATCAGAATGACCAATTAACTCATTGTTGTTATAAGAATAGTTATAGTTATTCGTTCATCACCTTTAATTTTGTATTGTTAACTGTGTTCGTCCTGTTAATTCTCCCTAACATTAAAAATGGAAGTGGTTAATGGAGATTTGCACCTTTTACTTAATTATTATTTTTTATAGGTGATGACTGCATTGCCATTAATGATGGTTCTCCCTTCATCAACATAACCGATGTTTATTGTGGACCTGGCCTTGGCATCAGGACAGCTCAAGTAAATATCCTTTGTTTCCGCATTAAGTTATTAAGTTGTTTGATCAATATTAAAACTCTAACTCTCTCTGGGATGTGTTGGTGAATCCTAGTGTTGGGAGCCTTGAAAAAAATGGAGCTTGTGATGAAGTAGAAGAGGTACATGTGAAAAATTGTACCTTCAATAGAACTACAAATGGAGTCAGAATCAAGACAAGGATGGTAAGGATCAACTCTAGACTCTAGTTGGTTGGATGAGCTACAATCACTGAAGCAAGTGATTAAATCACATTAATTCATGTTTTGTGTTCTTTTAAATCAGGGAGGATCTGGGTATGCTAGGAAGATCACATTTGAGGATATTAAACTTGTGGCAGCTAAGAACCCTGTGATTATTGACCAGCATTATGACCCTTATAATAGTGTAACAACATCAGTGAAAGTGAGTGATGTTACTTACCGCAACGTGAGGAGAACCTCAGGTTGTGGGATTGCAGTCCAACTAAATTGTGACCTTACCATAGGTTGCACTGACATTGTAATGAAGAGGATTAACATACCTCTGCTTATGGAGAGAACATATATGCATCGTGCATAAATGCACAGGGGACATGCTCTTTGTGTATTCCAAATGTCCCATGTCCTTCTTGAGCTTGACCCAATTTTTGTTGTAATTTGTGTCCCTTTTTGTATCAATAGCTAAGTAGGATTAAGATCCTTTGCAACTCTTTTTAAAACTCCAGAGATCTTGACCCTTAAAGTTGTGTTTATTATGTAATAAAATATTGTGACAAAATACGCAATAAATACGAACCTTTAGAACAGTAATTCCATGATGCAGTTTTTTTCAAAACTCTAGAGGATCCAACTCGGCTAAAGTAGCTTTCTACTTGGTTTTCCTTTCTTCACTATACATAATTATTTATAGAACAAATAACAGCAACACTATGTACAAAAAAAAATTAAAAAAAAAACTCAATAAAAAATAACAGCAGCAAATGCTGCAAATCTTTTCATTATTTGAAATGTCTGCCTTTTATTTTTATTTTAAATTATTTTCTCATGTTTCCTTTTCAATCAAATTTTACTATCCCAAATTTTCAGTTATGCTAATGACCATAAATTCCCACATGGTTGAAATGCACGCTGGGCATGGTGATAATAAAAACTGCAATCACATAGAGAATTTGGGACATAAACTACCAGCGGTGCACACCGGTCGGGTCGGGTCGAGTTTAGGGGAGAAAAAAAATCTAAACCAATCATGTGAGTTCAGGTCAGGTCGGGTTAAGAGAAAAAAATTGAGTAACCCGAACCGAACCAATCCGATTAGAATCGAGTTGGTTCGGGTTAAATAATTGGGTTAATTGGGTTGGTCGGGTCACCGGATCGGATTGTAAGAAAAAATAAAAAAAAACTTAAATATAGGCAAAACGACGTCGTTTTATTGGGTCGTCGGGTCAAGTTGTCGGGTTGGTTCATCAAACCCGTTACCCGAACCGATATTCAACGGGTTAACAAAATTTTATCTGACCCGACCCGATTACCCGAACCAACCCGGATATATGTTGTCGGGTCGGGTCGGCGGATTCGTGGGTCGGGTTGTGCACCCCTATAAACTACTAAGGTTGTACATTGGGTGGGTTAAGTGAGTTTAATAATATTTTTAGACTCTACTCGCTCATTAGAGCAATGTGTTAGGTTGAGTTGAGTTGGGTTAGGTTGAGGGGATTTTTTCACTCAACTCGACCTAACCCCACTTGCTTAAGAATGAATTGGGTTAGGTCAAATTCATGGGTTCGATATTTTTTTTTAAATTTTTTTTTAAAAAAAAAGTCAAAATACAAAATTTAACAAATTAACACTGTAAGTCTCAATTTCAAACATAATAAGTTTCAATATAATAAATTAATACCATAAGTCTCAACTGACTTTACTCAAACATAATAAGTCTCAATCCCAAATAAACTAAACATATTAAATTAATAAGTGCATAATAAATTAACAACTAATAAGTTTTACTAAGTTTGAAAAAAACTAAACAAAGTTAGTCATAACTCAAACAACAAATTAGTCTAACCAATCAAAGTCAGTGTCATCATGTATGTCATATGTATTGACATAATCATTGACTTCATTCTCTATTTTTTTATATATTCTTTATCATCTAAACGATCCATTAGAATTGCAGCTAAATGACCTTTTACTTAAAAAAATAGTGGGTGGGTTGGGTTTATGCGGGTTAGACATGTTTCAACCTGCTACTCAACCCACACACTGCGGGTTGAAGCATTTTTCAACCCAATCTAACCCGAGAATTTAACCCAACTCTCATTTTATAGGTTGGGTTAAGTTGAAACTTGTGAATTTGCGGGTTAACTTGACCCACTGGACACTCCTGTAAACTACCTTAAAACTGAAAACCAAATGATAGTACAAGTATTGACAATTTTGTTGACAAATCACATAACATATTAAACAGTGCAATTGGAAAATTAAGTTATTAAAGCAAGAGAATATATGCAAATGATATTGCAAAAAGATAATTCAATCTCATGTTAAGGCTCTTCTAAGTGAGTATGTCTCTAAAATGAACAAGTATAGATATATCTATCCTTAATTTAATAAAGTATATCGAGATCTTAATCCATTAAATAATCTAAGAGTGGATATACTCTTATTTGCTCATTAACAAATCCACTTTAGAGAAACATTTTTCGTAAATAAATGTTTCAAAGTTTCATTGCAAGATTTCTTGTTCAACACTCATTAAACTCTACATTCATGTATTTTGAGTACATTACAATTTATAACATCGATCACTATGACAATCATATAATCATATATCATATAATATATAAAGAGAATGCATCTTTATATTCTGACATGTATCATTCTAACATGAAATAATATGTTTAAAAATCTGTTATGTGACAAATACATAATTCTAATAACTAACATGTGACGTCTCATGTTGCAATTTAAAAAGATAGTGTACATATGTCTCCAAGTCTAAATTAAATTTATTACTCACACATACAAATATAGAAATTTATAATCACATATTAATTACCTTAACATATATACCTTTGAATATTAATTCATATTAAAAAAATTCAAAAAAATTCACCTATCTTTAGTTGACAATGTTATTAATTATTTTTATTGATAATTGATATTAAAATCCCAAAATTTTCATATGTGTCTCGATATCATATTTGTTATATATGTACTATTACCTTAAATTAATGAATTATATTTTAAATTACTATATTTATTCATATATAATTATTTTATATTATTTATAAAACTTCAATATATATATCACACAACAGTTGAAAATTTTATATGAAAATATAGTAAAATTAATTAAATACAATTTATTATAAAGAAACTAAGAATTTATTAAGTGTTTTTTAAACTAAGAAAATATAGTAAATTTTTTTATTATATAATCTTAATAATAAATTGATAAAACATCTAAATAAATAAAAATATAAAAATTAATATTAAAAAATATTATAGAATCAAAAATTAAAATTATCTGAAACTATACAAATTAATTATTTATTGAAATGTCATACTAAAAAATATTTATTGAGAAGAGTTACATAACTCGATTATCATAACACGAGAAGAAAGTCGATTAACGAAAATAAAAAAATAGTTTTGAGTGAATTTTACAATATATTCTACTAATTATAACTTAATTAAATTTATTTAAATCATTTAAATGTTATATCTCTAGATTAAATATATTTTTTTATTTATTATAATAATTTTTTAATTTATCTTGTGCATTATATGGATACAAAACACTAGTTGAGTTTAAAATGAGATGGCTAAAATAAAATAATCTTAAAAAAAATTTAACAAGTGGGCAGACATTAGTTAAAAAATTAAAATAAAATTATTAAATAAAAATATTTAATATTTTAAAATCTGAAAAATATTTAATATTTTTTAATCGGTGCTCAGCAAGATCATAATATTGACTTTAAGTGAAAATAAAAAGTCTTACCCATATAATTTTATAAAAGAAAAAAGAAAAAACTGATCATCAGGAAGTTTTCCAAATATTTTCCATTTCGCAGAAAATTTTTTAAAGTGAATGTCTACTCTAAATTTTTTATTTATTTATTTTGGAATTTCTACGGATTAAATCTTATTGACAAATTTTAATAAAAAAAAATTAATAATTTTTTTATATGGCTTACGTCCGCACAATTATTGCCTCCCATTAAAATCTGCCAATAATGTAACGGACGTTTGCTACTCCGTGATGAGGCTCATTCATTGGACAACCCTTTAAATTTTATCTATCTTTTTCACCGTTCCAAAAACTGATATTGAATATTGAATCTGTACACTTCTTCACTGATGCACAACATCACTCACAAGCTTCTTAGAAGGTTTCTCTTGAAGATCAAATGGAAAAGCCAGCCATGATGATAACCCGAAGCTGCAATGATCATCAGCTCTGGTTTGCAATTCTTATCTCCTTTCTCTTATGCTCTATACTGATATGCTTTGATTATTCTGCTACCTTTCACAATGGGGTCACTTTCTTAGTCAACAAACAAGTTAACCCATTTGTTATGAAGAAGAATGACACCACTTTGGATACCAACAAAAACTCCAACTCAGATTCCTGTAATGGCAAGTATGTTTACATTCATGAGCTTCCTTCCCGCTTCAACTACTACTTGCTTGAGAATTGTAAGTCCCTTACTAGAGGCACTGACAAACCCAATATGTGTCCGTACATGGAGAACAAGGGTTTGGGTCCTGAAATTGACAACTCTCAAGGGGTCTTCACCAACAGGAGTTGGTATGCCACCAACCAGTTCTTGTTGGAGGTGATTTTTCACAACAGGATGAGGAAATATGACTGCTTGACTAATGATTCTTCACTGGCATCTGCAATTTTTGTCCCATTTTATGCTGGTCTTGATGTGAGTCGCTTCCTTTGGGTTTCTAATCTTACAGTGAGGGATTCCTCTGGTATAGACCTTGTTCAATGGCTTGCAAACAAACCTGAATGGAAGAAAATGTGGGGTAGAGATCATTTTCTTGTTTCAGGTAGGATTTCTTGGGATTTTAGGAGACAATATGATTATGAGTCCTATTGGGGTAGCAAGTTTAGATTTCTACCTCAATCCATGAACATGTCAATGTTAGCAGTTGAGGCAAGTTCATGGAACAATGACTATGCAATACCATACCCAACTTCTTTCCATCCCTTAAAGGAAAGTGAAGTTTTCAAATGGCAGAATAAAATCAGACATCAAAAGAGGCCATACTTGTTTACTTTTACTGGAGCTCCAAGGCCTGAACTTGAGAATTCCATAAGGGGAAAGGTTATAGATCAATGCCGAGCTTCTACAGCATGCAAATTCATTGATTGCAGCTATGATAGTGGAGAGAAATGTGACAACCCCATTAATGTTATGAAGGTGTTTGAAAGTTCTGTGTTCTGTTTGCAGCCTCCGGGTGATTCATACACCAGAAGATCAATTTTTGATTCCATGTTGGCTGGTTGTATTCCGGTTTTCTTTCATCCTGGTACGGCTTATTCACAGTATCAATGGTACTTACCAAAGAATAGGACTAAGTACTCTGTGTATATACCAGTGAAGGATGTAAAAGAATGGAATGTCAATGTGGAGAAGGTGTTACTGGGAATTCAAGAGGATGAGGTGTTTGCAATGAGAGAAGAGGTTATAAAGTTGATTCCAAAAATAATTTATGCAGATCCTAGGTCTAAGTTAGATAAGCTTGAAGATGCATTTGATGTAGCAGTAAAAGGGATACTTGAAAGGATAGAGAAAGTGAGGGAAGCAATGAGGAATGGGAGAGATCCTAGCATTGGTTTTGCAAATGAAGACCATTATAAGTATACATTTTCAGATAATTACAGCTGAAGGTAGGAATACTACAGAGCATATTGTTTTATCATATTATTCATGATAATATATACTGGAACAACAACATTCATAGTTAGAAACTTAGAATTAAAATATTCCCTTCAGAGAATCCCGGGTGATACCGTTTCTTGGTCTTCTGGCTTTTCTGAATTCGTTCATTTTGCTTTCTTCTTGGCCTACATTTATCATGTACTTTGTGTGTGATATGTTTTATATGTTCTTCATGGTCTAACAAGAAAGAAAGACAAAGGCATCATATCATAAACTACGAAGGCTTAATGCCACCAAGCCACTAACAGTAAAGCATTTGTCTCCTTAGCTAGTTGTAAGTAGAACATTATTATCTAAAAGTTGTGTTGGCCATTAATTTGATAGACAAATAGCCATTTTTTGGGTCTTCCCTGTAATATTCCTGTCTTCTCAATCACGTTTTGTTCATACACGAGTCATTTAACAACACTTGCATATATATATATTTTTTTAATTAAAATTTCGAGTATTAGAGTTTTTTTTCCCCTTTGGTACAGACTCTAGTTCTAGAATAACTGTTTTGCCGACAGTGAGTTTACTCTATAATTCAATAGCAGGATAGCAGCACCGTTTTGCCGACAATAACTCAAGGACACAGTTTAGTATTTAGAATTAGAGCCTCATCTTCGTAGACATGGGATGCATGTGAATGGCATCTAATGTAACCCTGCGCTGACAGTGCTAGGTCCAGGGAGATGAATAAGCGATGAAATTTACATGACATGAAGTATAGTCACCCTGTCACTGTCACAGAGGAGGCCACAGACACGGCATTGAACCAGTAGACCCCAATCTCCGTATTATCGCCTGTAATTAAGGACGTGCTCTCCCATCCCCATTCCTCGAGTTTCACTAAAGACACTACTATCTGGCTTTTTGTCTAAAAAGACTAGAAGAGTCACACTATGCACTTTCCTCTCGGGGAAACGAAAAGCAAGTCATGTTGCCAAAGTTGGCTTTTACTTTTCTCCCATTCATTCAGGACTGTGTCCAACAACTTGATAAAATTAAATTGACAAATAACTATCTTATATTATTTTTTTATATTTGATTAATAATATATAAATTTATAATTAATTAGTAAATTTATAATTTAAAGTTAAAATTTAAATTTATTTATTAACTAATTAATACACATAATTAATTATAAATTTATATATTTTTAATTATATATAAAAAATAGTGTTAAAAACTGAGGTAGAAATAAAAGAGTTGAATATAATTTTTAGTTTAAAATATCGGTTTTTTTATTTTTATTTTTTATTTTTTTGGTTGAGATCTTTTGAGTCAATGAAATGAGAAATCAACTTTGATATTTTTATTTATTTTTTTTCATATTATTTTTTATATTTTTTAATATTATTTATAATATATATTTTACTATATTTTTTTATTAAATCATACATCCTTAAAAAGAATATGAATAATACATATACCCTTTAAAAAAAATATGATTAACCTTATATATGAGAAATTGGAGGATTATCACAAGCAGGGCCACCACAAGCACGATTCCTTAATCACTATGACCTAGGGGTCAAGGGAAGTACCAGTTAAGCTCAGCCGGTCAATCAGTAATTTTATTACGTTACATTTTAGCACATGTTAATTTAAAATAGAAATAGAGATTTGATATTAAAAAATAGCTTAGTATTAATTATTTTGAATTCAACATTATTAATACAGGAATCATATAATATATAAAAAGAAATTATATATTTTTATATTCCAATATGTATTATTTTGATATATAATAATATGTTTAAAATTTATTATATGACACATACATTATTTCAATAATTGATATGTGATATTTTATATTATAATTTAAAAGAAATGTCTACATATATCTTCAAGTATAAATTACATTTATAGATCATGCTTACAAATATAAAAATTTATAAACACATTAATTATTTTGACATATATATTTTTGCATATTAATTCATATTAAAAAATTCAAAAAATTCTTATCAACATTTAGTTGACCATATTATTAATTGCTTTTATTGATAATTGATCTTAAAATTTTAAAATTTTCATAAGTATATGATATTATTTATGTTATATATGTATCTTGTCATATAAATTAATTATATTTTTAAATTATTATATTCATTCATATATAATTATTTTATATTATTTATAAAATTTCAATATATACATCACACAAAAGTGGTAATTTTACATGAAAATATAGTAAAATTAATTAAATATAATTTATTATGAGAAAATTAAGAATTTATTAAGTGTTTTTAAACTAAGAAAATATAGTAAAATTTTTTGATATACTCTTAATAATAAGTTGATAAAATATCTAAATCATATAATCATATAACAATATAACATATAAAGAGAAGATACATATTTTCATATTCGATATGTATCATTCTGACATAGAATAACATATTTAAAAATTTGTCATATGACAAATATATGATCTCAATAACTAATATTTAGCATCTCATGTTGCAATTTAAAAGGAAAGTTCACATGCGTCGTCAGGCCTAAATTAAATTTATTATTCACGCATACAAATATAGAAATTTATAATTAAATATTAATTACCTTGACATATATATTGTTGCATATAAATTCATATTCAAAAAAATTCAAAAAATTCATATCTATCTTTAGTTGACCATGTTATTAATTGTTATAAAGTAAATATTAATTACATTGAAATATATACATTTGTATATTAATTCATATTCAAAAAATTTTTTAAAAATTATTACCTACCTTTAGTTGACAATGTTATTAATTGTTTGATCTAAATCAGAATTTATTACTCCAACATACAAATATAGAAATTTATAATTACTTATTAATTACCTTGACATATATATCTTTGCATATTAATTCATATTCAAAAAAATTTAAAAAATTCTCACATACTTTTAGTTGAATACGTTATTAATTGTTTGGTCTAAATTAAATTTTTTTCACACATATAAATATAAAAATTTATAATCATTTATTAATTACTTTTGACATATATACATTTGCATATTAATTTATACTTTTAAAAAAAAAAAATTCTTACCTATCTTTAGTTGATCACGTTATTAATTGTTTTTATTAGTTATTAATCTTAAAATTCTAAAAATTTTGTAGATATTTGATACCATCTATGTTATATATATATTGTCACCTAAATTAATTATATTTTTAAATTATAATATTTATTTATTTATAATTATTCTATATTATTTACAAAAAATTAATATATACACCACACATGAGTGGAAATTTTACATGAAAATATAGTAAAATTAGTTAAATATAATTTATTATGAGAAAATTAAGAATTTATTAAGTATTTTTTTAAACTAAGAAAATATAGTAAATTTTTTTGGTATACTCTTAATAATAAGTTGATAAAACATCCAAATCATATAATCATAATCATAATTCATTCATATTCATATAATAATAATAATAATAATAATAATAATAATAATAATAATAATAATAATATATAAATAGAATGTACATGTTTTTATATTTTGACATGTGTCATTTTAACATGGAACAACATGTTTAAAAATGTGTCATGTAACAAATATATGATCACAATAATTAATATGTGTCACTTCATGTTGTAATTTAAAAGGAATATGTACATGTATCGTTAGGTCTAAATTAAATTTTTTGTTCACGTTTACAAATATAAAAATTTATAAGCACATATTAATAACATTGACATATATACATTTGCATATTAATTCATATTAAAAAAATTTAAAAAATTCAAAAAAATTCAAAAAATTCCTACCTACCTTTAGTGGATCACGTTGTTAATTGTTTTTATTAGTGATTGATCTTAAAATCTCAAAAATTTTGCAGGTATATAATATCATTTCATTATATATGTATTGTCACCTAAATTAATTATATTTTCAAATTATTATATTTATTCATATATAATTATTTTATATTTTTTACAAGACTTTAATATATACATCACACAAAAATAAAAAAATTGCATGAAAATATAATAAAATTAATTAAATGTAATTTATTATGAGAAAACTAAGAAAATATAATAATTTTTTTATATACTCTTAATAATAAGTTGATAAAACATCCAAATCATATAATTATATAATATATAAAGAGAATGTATACGTACCTTCATATTCTGACATGTATCACTCTGACATAAAATAATATGTTTAAAAATTTGTCATGTGACAAATACATGATCTCAATAACTAACATGTGACATCTCATGTTATAATTTAAAAGGAAGGTTCACATGTGTCGTTAGGTCTAAATTAAATTTATTGTTCACACATATAAATATAAAAATTTATAATTACATATTAATTATCTTGACATATATACCGTTGCATATTAATTCATATTAAAAAATTAAAAAAATCATACTTATTTTTACTTGACCATGTTATTAATTGTTATAAGTAGATATTAATTATCTTGACATATATACCTTTGTATATTAATTCTCATTTTAAAAAATCAAAAAATTATCACATACCTTTAGTTGATCACGTTTTTAATTGTTTGGTCTAAATCAAAATTTATTACTCAAACATACAAATATAGAAATTTATAATCACTTATTAATTACCTTGACATATATATCTTTGCATATTAATTCATATTAAAAAATTTCAAAAAATTCCCACCTACCTTTAGTTAACTACGTTATTAATTGTTTGTTCTAAATTAAATTTTTTGCTCACCCATACCGATATAGAAATTTATGATCACTTATTAATTACTTTGACATATATACATTTCTATACTCACAAAAATTCTCACCTACCTTTAGTTAATCATGTTATTAATTATTTCTATAGGTGATTGATCTTAAAATTCTAAAATTTTTGTAGGTGTCTAATATCATCTCTGTTATATATATATATTTGTCACCATAAATTAATTAATTATATTTTTAAATTATTATATTGATTCATATATAATTATTTTATATTATTTACAAAATTGCAATATATACATCACACAAAAGTAGAAATTTTGTATGAAAATATATAAAAAATAAATTAAATGTAATTTATTATGAAAAAATTAAGATTTTATTAAGTGTATTTTAAAACTAAAAAATATAGTAATTTTTTTGGGTATAATATTAATAATAAGTTGATAAAATATTCAAATAAATAAACACATAAAATTAATATTAAAAGAAAAAAAATTATAAAATCAAAAATTAAAATTATCTTAAACGATATAAATTAATTATTTATTTAGAGATCAAATAAAATAAATATTTATTGAGTGCGATTACATAACCCTAGGTTATTATAATACGAGAAAAGTCAGTTAATGAAAACAAAAAATAGTTTTAAGTAGGTTCTATTGTAGATTTTACTAATTATAACTTAATCAAATTCATCTAATTAATCATTCGAGATGTCATATCTATAAATTAAATATATTATTATTTTTTATTGTAATATTTTTTAATTTATTATGTAAGAATGTACAGTATAAAACACTAATAAAAATAATAATAATGACACGATTGAAGAAACATGACACAATTAAGCTAATGATGTAGTGTTTCTATCTTGGATCCTGTCTAATTTAACCCGTTAACATAACTTAAACACTCCTAAGTTAGATTTTTCTCTTTTTATTGGGGGTCAAAAGTTAATTTTGTTTTTTTGTAAATGACAATTGTATGGGCACACACAAGCTTATTCACGATCCGAGAAAGTCATGGCTTTATACCAAAGGCGAGGGTGATTATGGATGACAAGCAACTGATACGCAACTAAAGCTCAATATTGCACAGAACATCACAAATGAAAACATTGGGTCAAAGGGTGGAATGCTGGATAGGCCCAAACGTGTGAGGCAGAGATCAAAAAGGCTTGAGGATTTTGTGTAATCTTCTGGAAAGAATACGTGGATGACTCAGCTAAATTCTGTTATTGCCATTTACAATTTACAACGTTCAGTAGATTCCAATATTGTTAGCACTATAAGGATCCTTGGCCACCTGGCAACCGATCCATGCGACTAGGAATATTGTTAGCATTTGCTAGTCTTTAAAAATGAGAATGAAATGAATAATCAGTAGCCAGAAAAAAGGATTTCGATCCCATTTTTCCTCTTTATTTTTCTCTTCCTCATCTTTTCTTCAAGGAGTATTCTCCAGCTCGAATTGGAGACCTGTTCTGCTCTGAAACTTGCATTATTAGTGCTTTCATTGCCTCTCATATTGCCTCCCAAACCTAAAAAACACGAGAACTCTAATGAGGAACTCATGGCCCAAATGAAGGCGATGCAAATCAACATTGACGCCATTACAAAACAACATGATACCTTCCAGAAATTTGTCTCTAACCAATTACCCAACATCATCAGAGACCACATTTCCACACAAGCATCACACTCCACTGATTCCAATTACACACCACCAACCATTAAACCTTCCAAAATTTCTCTCCTACCTTTTGAAGGGTCTAATCTTAGATTGGTTGTTCCAGGCAGATCAATACTTTGATCTTACCCAGATTCCTCATAATTAGCGTATGACCTATGTCCCCTTTTTCATGAAGGGAGAAGCTCTAAGTTGGTACAAGTGGATGGCCAACAATCACCAAATTTCTACATGGGAAGCCTTTACTAAGGCCTTAGAACTCAGATTTGGTCCTCCTGAGTTTGACAACCACCAAGCTTCACTTTTCAAGCTCCAGCGGTAAGGCACGGTTGTTGAGTACCAACAACAATTTGAAACGCTTTCTAATAGGGTAATTGGGATGCCTGCAGAAATGTTACTTAACTGTTTTATTTCAGGTTTGAAAAAGGAAATACAACATGAACTTTTCATTTTAAAACCACATTCCCTGTCACACACAATTGACCTAGCCAAGCTATTGGAAGCCAAATTCACAGCCTCAAAACCTTCTCAACCTAAATTCCATAGACCTGCGCCTCCCATCTCTAATCCAACCACTACCCAACTTGCCAACCCCACCCAACCCCGCTGTCTCACACCAGAGGAAATGTATGACCGCCGTAATAACGGCTTATGCTATAATTATGACGAAAAGTTCAATCCTGGGCACAAATGTCAACAGAAACAATTTCACCTGCTACTATCCGAAGAAAACCCAATTGATGAGGAAGACACGAACACCTCCGCTACGGATCCTATTGATCCAGGGCCATTAGTGGCAGTTTCTACTGAATCCAGTCCCATCCTTCCCTCGTCAGAGCATTTTCAACTGTCCCAAGCTGCCTTTAATGGGCCACCCTCACCCCAAACTTTGCGAATTCAAGGCAAAATACATGAGCTGGCTGTTACCATACTCATAGATTCTGGAAGCACTCATAATATTATGCAACCTCGGGTTGTCGAGTTCCTTAAACTGCCAATTTTGGCAGTCAATCCCTTCTCTGTTGTAGTAGGAAATGTGACTTCTATTAAATGTGAAGGGAGTTGTTCAGGTGTGCCAGTTTTAATTTCTGAACAAGTTTTTTTGATTCCTTTTTTCATCTTGCCAATTTATAGGGCAGATCTAGTCCTAGGGGTGCAGTGGTTACAAACACTAGGGGGTTTCTCTCAAACTACAACATACCTTCCATTCAATTTTTCTACCAAGATAAACCCATTACTCTTATTGGCTCATCATCTAATACCCATACTTTAGCCACACTGGCCCAGTTCAACCGTTTCCTTTTCACCGATGCAATAGCCTCAGTTCACAGCATTATCATATCCCTCATTGACCCTTCCCTTAACCCCGCTCAGGTTAACCCCTCAACTAACCTTGACTCCATTAACCTGGACTCTACTTTAGCTGAAATTCTTCAGTAGTTTGCAGCCATATTCAGCATCCCTCATGGACTGCCCCCCATAGACAACAGGACCACCATATTCACTTACTGCCCGACTCCACCCCGGTGAATGTCAAGCCTTATCGTTACCCTCACTGTCAAAAGGAGATCATGACAAGCATGATTCAAGAGATGCTAAAAGAGAGCATCATTTGACCTAACATCAGCCCCTTCTCCTCCCAAGTTCTTTTGGTTTGCAAGAAAGATGGCACTTGGCATTTTTGTGTCGATTATAGAGCTCTCAACGCCCTAACTATCAAGGATAGGTTCCCTATTCCAACTGTGGATGAATTAATTGATGAGCTTCATGGGTCTACTATTTTTTTCTAAATTAGACTTGCGTTTCGGATATCATCAAATATTACTTGCACCAGAAGATGCTTTCAAAACAGCTTTCCGGACTGTTGATGGCCATTTTGAGTTCCTTGTCATGCCCTTCGGCCTTTCAAATGCATCATCAACATTTCAAGCTACCATGAATGAGGTATTCCACTCCTTTCTTCGCAAGTTTGTCTTGGTCTTCTTTGATGATATTCTAGTGTACAGTTCGGATTGGGAATCTCACCTAGGTCATCTACACCAAGTGCTTAAGTTGTTAGCCACTCACCACTTGTTTGCTAAGTTTTCTAAATGTCAATTTGGCGTCAATCGGGTTGCTTATTTGGGCCATATAATTACTACTGAAGGAGTGGCAGCTGATCCTGAGAAAATAAATGCCATTCAAGATTGGCCAGTTCCACTCTCGGTTACCTCCCTTCGGGGGGTTTTGGGTCTCACAGGGTACTACCGCAAGTTTGTGCATCATTATGCCTCTATAGCCAGCCCCTTAACAGATTTAAACAAGAAACAGGGATTTAATTGGACACATCAAGCAGATGCAGCGTTCATAGAATTGAAGAAGGCTATGGTATCCTTACTTGTCCTTGGCATTCCCAATTTCAACCAAACCTTTGATGTCACTACTGACACATCAAGAAGTGCGGTGGATGCTGTGTTATCCCAAAATTCCCACCCTATGGCCTACTTTAGCAAGAAATTGTGCCCAAAAATGCAGGCAGCATCAGCCTATGAGAGAGAGATGTATATGATTACTGTTGTAGTTAAGAAATGGCGCCATTATCTCCTAGGGTACCACTTCAGGATCTACACTGACCAAAAAAGCCTCAGGGGGCTCCTTTCTCAGACTATACAAACTCCTGCCCAACAACAATGGTTGACTAAATTGCTAGGGTATGACTATGAAATTCTATACACACCTGGCCATTCTAATGTCGTTGCAAACGCGCTTTCAAGAATGCCAGCCCCCCGATTTACCGTCACCGCTTCGATATCCCAACTTTAAGAGTTCTACGCTTCCACAGCAATGGGAAAAGCGTTGCTGACTGAATTTGCCAAAACCACAGATTCCAGTCATTTTAGAGTACAACACGGTCTCCTGTATTTTAAGGGGCATTTGTTTATTCCAGCAGAAACGGAGCTGCAATCCAAACTGATCAGAGAGTATCATGCGACTCCAGAGGGGGGACACTCAGGAAATAAAGGAACTCTGGCGTGACTCACAGTCGTTTTCTCTTGGCCCAACATGACTAAGACGGTCAAGGAGTTCATCAAAACCTGCACAGTATGCTAACAAAACAAATATTCAACACATAAACCTTATGGATTGTTGCAACCCCTACCAATACCACAACAAGTTTGGGAAGACTTATATATGGATTTCGTGACCAACTTGCCTTCCTCGAATGGCAAAACTACCATATGGGTTATTGTGGACCGCTTGACCAAATACGCCCATTTTATAGCTCTGCCGCCTCAGTTTTCAGCAACCACTTTGGCTTCCATTTTCATTTCAGAAGTGTACAAGTTGCACGGCATGCCCCGTTCAATTATCAGTGATCGGGACAAGCTCTTTGTTGGCCGCTTTTGGCGAGAACCGTTCAGGATCCATGGTACTACCTTGTCCTATAGCAGTGCCTACCACCCAGAGTCCGACGGACAAACTGAGGTTACCAACTGAACCCTTGAGACCTATTTGTGCTGCTTTGTTGGGGATTCACCCAAACTCTGGTCTTAGTTCTTGGCTCTCACAGAACCCTGGTACAATACTTCGTACCAATCAGCAATTCGGATGACTCCCTTTGAGGCCTTATATGGTAGATCACCGCCGTCGCTGCGTTCATACCTTGCCAGAACGACTTCTGTTGCAACCCTGGATGATTCTCTAATCCACCGCAACAAATTGCTTCATATTATGAAGGAGAACCTGAGTAAAGCTCAGATTTGTATGTGGTCACTTGCCAATGCTCACCGCAAGGACAGAAACTTTGAAACAGGAGAATGGGTTTTGCTGCAACTTCAACCGTATCGACAAACGATGGTGCGTGGTTGCAACTCACCGAAGTTATCGAAACGATACTTCAGCCCTTTTCGTATCACCCGAAAAATTGGTCCAGTTGCTTACGAGTTAGCGCTGCCGGAAAACGCAATGATCCATCTCGTATTCCACATATCGAAGCTCAATGCCTTTCATGGAAACCCTCCAACACAGATCCCTCAGTTGGAACCTTCAGTCACTGGAACCTTGGTTGAGCTTCGTCCAGCAACGATTTTGGACTCTAGAGTTGTTCGCATAGCCATGGGAGATCGCCGATTCTCGTATAGTGGGAAGGGTTCCCCGACAGCGAGGCCACGTGGGAGATTGAAGATCAGTTCAACTGTGTTTACCCTAACCACAACCTTGAGGACAAGGTTGGTTCTGAAGGACCCGGCAATGATACGCAACTAAAGCCCAATATTACACAGAATGTCACAAATGAAAACATTGGGCCAAAGGGTGGAATGCTGGATAGGCCCAAACGTGTGAGGCAGAGATCAAAAAGACTTGAGGATTTTGTGTAATCTTCTGGAAAGAATACGTGGATGACTCAGCTAAATTCTATTATTGCTATTTACAATTTACAACATTCAATAGATTCCAATATTGTTAGCACTATAAGGATCCTTGGCCACCTGACAACCGATCCATGCGACTAGGAATATTGTTAGCATTTACTAGTCTTTAAAAATGAGAATGAAATGAATAATCAGTAGCCAGAAAAAAGGATTTTGATCCCATTTTTCCTCTTTATTTTCCTTTTCCTCATCTTTTCTTCGAGGAGTATTCTTCCGCTCGAATTGGAGACCTGTTCTGCTCTGAAACTTGCATTAGCAACCTCTCCATTGAGGCATCCATTTGAATATAAGAGGATCCGAAGGTATGGACAGGACAGATCCAAGGATCAACTAATAAGGGAATTAAAATTATAAAAGCAAGGTCTTTTCTTAATTTCTTCCAACGAAATAGGAAGAAGAGCGAGTGAAATTGTCTCTTACGCTGCTCTGGATTGGTGAAGCCATGCAGGGGAAGCTTCTTTCTATCTTTTGCTAGCTTAGCATGCTTTTTACTTCTTCTTTTTTGGTGTAAGCATACATTTTATTTAAGTTAAAAATGATTTATGATAACAAGTCACTAAGTAGTTCAATAATTTCTTTAGTTGTTTTTGTCACTCATTATATGGACCAATACGGAGCAGTAATAGTAGTTCCTACTACCACTACTACCTTTTTGTTATGATGACAAAAAAAAATAGTAGTAGAAGCTATTTTTCCATGTTAAAAATACTATATGTATCATAAAATTTTATATAAAGCAGGGGACAATAGCACCTACTTGCCCCTTTAAATCCGTCCCTAGTATGGATAGAATTTAAATATGAGAAATTGCCTATGTTTTGCTACTACTGTAAGAGGACTGGTCACGATGAGAAAGGATGCACATTGATAAAGGATGACATGGCCGGCTTGGTCCAGGAATACAAATATGGTCCCTAATTGAAAGCAGATCAAACCAGGCGTCCTGTAAACCCATGCATAGGAAACGATGAAAAGGGAGAAGGCTACGAACACAAGGAGCCAGCCAACAGGTGTAGAACAAGTCTCCCATCACCTATCCTCTTTGTCAGTTAAGGAACAGAACCTGGAACCAACTGGTCTACAGAACATTTAGTTTGGAGCAAGAAAACACGGTTGACAAGGTTGGTTTACCTAATGAAGCTGTTATAGTGACCCCACTTATTGCTACTTGCAAAGCATTGCTCGCAGATGACACTATCTACTCAGCCATTGATGTGCATAGCACTAGCCATTTGACTGAAGTTGTAGAAGGATCACCATCTGTTCATTGCCGAGTACGTTCCATGATGAGCAGCCCAACCCAAAAAGCAAATCTGGGCTTCCGCCACATTCAAAAAGCCCAAAAATCAAGACACACGAAGAACAGGAATAAAAAAAAAAGTCTCAATTTCCAAACCGAAAAAAAATAAAAAGAAAATCGTTACGCGAGAGAACGAAGAAGAAGTGAGGAAGCTGAAGAAAATGGCAGCGACGAGCTCTGAGTCTGAGGTCTCACTATTTAACTCTCAGTATTCAAACAACCTCTTTTCACTGCACTGATCTCAATTAATGGTTTTAAAAGCTTTTTTTTTTTTTGGCTCAGAAACCAAGTTTCGAAACGTTTCGATTATTCTCCTCCACTGGTTCTGGCTTTGGAATTTTTGACGATGCTGCACAACAAGTTCCTGCTATACCTCCTCCTCCTTGCGTTGAAGTACTCGCCTCAGAGGTACGCTTAGGTCGTTGTTAATCATTGATTGAAACGCTGCCGTTTCTAAAGTGGTTTGTTTTCGTGGGGTTCATGTAAATTAGGTTCCTTCATCCGTGAACGACAATGTGGAGTCAGTGAATTTGGATGGGGTCACTTTGCTAAAGGTAAAGTTTCTTTCTTTATTTCCAAATTCTTAGAATACTATAATGAGGAACTATAGCTTAGTTTTATTCTTGTATGATTTTTATGGATCAATTTGTTTACGTGGACAATTCACAGGGGCGGGTGAATACCCAACAAGTCTTTGGTTTATCTAACTCCGATTTAGTTCCCGGGAAATATGAAGGTGGTGGCATTTTTGTTCCTTGCATTTCTGTTTATTCATTCCCATATTGTTCAATGATGACTAAAGCAGTTGCAACTTTGGTTCACTTTGGGTGGAAAATGTTTAATTGTGGAATGTAGGTGGACTGAAGCTGTGGGAAGGTTCACTTGATCTAATTAAAGCCCTTCGTTCAGATATCAAAAGTGAGCTTATCTCATTTGGCGGGAGGCGAGTATTAGAGGTGGGGATTCTGTTTTTCAGGTGATTCTGTATTTGTTTGATAAATGATTTATGACTTTCAGGTTGTTTGTTTTTTGACAAAACAAAAAATTACATTGGCTTATACCTGCTTTGGTCTTTATAATTTTACTTGTCTAGATTCTGCAGTCTGCACTGAATATTCCTGTCTGTTAATTACCCTTGTTGCGACATAGACATTTAGTAGGAAGGCATATGACTTGGAATACATTATTGTGAGTCCTTAAACAAAATTGTGTGGCAGTATCAATGTTGTGTCCCGTGGGAGGACGACTAGATAAATAAAAGTTTGATGGGGGGTTGGTTTTGGTGTTACCCTATTGAAACAATTTTATGGATTAAGTGTGACAATCCTAATATTTCATTTGTATTTAATAAATTTTTGGATAGAAAAATTGGATTTTATAAGTTGAGAAAGTTGAAGTTTGTGATTTCATGAGGATTATGAGTGGCCTTTTGAGTGTCTATTTGGTGGGCCTAAGCAAAATAACAAGTGCCAACCCCTATGCTAACTGGTCCTTCATTGTTTGGCAAATAAAGCAAAGGAGAAAAGGTTGGGATTCTGGTCAATAAATATCCAAAATGCCTGCTTGGATTGTTAAAAAGAAGAAAATATGATTGTTGATGAAGGAATTATTCAGAAATTATACTTTAAAATTGGCGTGTGAGTCAGCATTTTGGATTGTCTTATTTCTTTTGTCCTCTTGTTATTGCTAACGTTAGGTAGAAATTTAATTATTTCCAACAAAGAAAATCTAGTGTAACTTGACAAATTGGTTAAAACCTAAAATGAGCAACGAAAACAATGGATGCTTATGGACCAAAAAACACATGCCATAATCCATAGTATTTAAATCTTTTTTGTTTATATGAAAGGAAAACTGTGTATTCTTACACCATTTTCATAGCTAGCTTGTCTCTTATCTGTTTCAACTTAGAACAAACTCTGGAGATGAATTCTAGTTCTTCTTGAATTTGTCAGAGCAGTTATCCAGACAGCTTCTCATTTGGTTTGCATCTGGCACATTTATTGAATTTTTAAGAGATTAGATATCAGAATGGAAAGACAAAGGAATATATATATGCGTGTGTGTGTGTGAAAAATGTTTATCTAAATTTGTATTGGCAATTGAAAATTATTTATATATATATATATGGTAAAATTTATCTGTTTTTCCTTTTGATGAGAAGTTATCAGACAACTTGCATTTACAAGCAACAAAAAAGAGAGTTGAAATTTTCAGAGTAGCATATAAATTCTGCAAGTAAAACAAAAAATGAAAGGGGGAAAAAAAGATTTGAAGTTGGATGTGTAATGTATGCTTTCAGGTTTCAACTTTTATGTGGGATATATGCTTTCATTTCATTACCTGATTTTTTAATTTAAAAATTGGAAATTAGAATGGGCAAATGAGAAAGTTGAGCTAAACCTGGTGGACATCTAATATGCAAGCCAACAAGTCAGAGTATATTAACTTCAAATAATCTAATTCTCAAAATGGAAAATCTAAATGCATACATGGAAGTATAGTAGCAATTATGCACAAATGCAGTTTGTATATAATGGAATAAGGATAAAACTTAAGCTATTTTCATACCAGAGATAGAATTATACTCAGAACTTGCACAACCAAGGGTGCAATTGTTGATTTGAATGTTAGAGGGGTGTCCTGGGCATCTTCCTTCACATGGAAAGATACACAATGCACAGAATGGGCCCCTGAATCTTGCATAGCACATCTGAAAGCATTTCTTATCAATATTTTTTGCTTGCACTGCACTTAACACAAGGATGGACATTAACATCACCATATATGCGCATCTTCTTAGAGTTCTCTGCTCCATAGCTCTCTGTATATTTCAGTTCTTAGTTTGTTAGGTTATGGAAAAGTCATATTTAAAGGATCCTAGTCTTGCATTTACTGAGAAGATAATTATTTTGTTGATTTTGCTCTCGTCTGATAGTCAGATGAAGACAATGGCATTTAGTAAAGTGTTCAATCTTTTAGGACAAATATTTTATGGAAAAATTACAACCATCTTTGAGAAATTGCACCGATATCAATAATTGTATGTGCTAAAACTTATATGCAAGAATATCATTGGCAGTTATTGCTATGAAGTTTTTTGAAGAGAGATACCCTTTGAGATTACCTTCCTCACATCTCAAGCTAAACCAGTAACTGTAAGCCATTAGTTCTCATTTTATGTTCTATCCAGTTATACTTTCTGCTTATATCACATTGTGGACATTGATATTTAAATGCTAGCAAGCTTATTCGTAGGATTGTTCCCATTTTAAAGATTTTCCCTTTTTTTCCTTTGATAATCTACATTGGAAATTGTTTTATGGAAGATTTAGTTCAGTAGAAGACTTTTTTGCAGACATGGAAACAACTTAGAGACGATGAAGAAAATATTAATTTTGAAATATAGGTAATGAGTTATCTTTCTTAAAGATTGATCAAGTGTTTGGAAAAAATTATGGGGTATTGAGACCCACACAAGCAGTTTTTGGGGTATTGAGACCCAGTTTATTATGGACTGAAACACTAAACAAAAATGCCAGTGAATTGTCAAAAGAAGGAATGAGTTTTAGCTCTTATTGTGGCCCCCTTCCCAAGAGGTTTGGCCTTAGCCACAAGAAGTTGAGAATTTCTGGGGTATTAGCATGATTTAGGTCTATCATATGGAATTTTGGTTCAATATAACTAAGAAATGTAGTATAGTTTATATAGAAGTAGATTAAGAAGATATACCTAAATCTTTTTTTTTTGGTAGATAAGCTGTCCGTCTATCACTCAGTTTCAGTATTTGATTTTCAGGTCGGATGTGGTCATGGACTGCCTGGAATCTTTGCATTGCTTGAGGTGAGACTATGGTTCATTGGCTTTGCATTAGCGTCTTTAACTTTGAAAATTATAATAATGTGTTTATTCTGGTTGCTTTAGGGGGCAGCTGCCGTACATTTTCAAGACTTCAATGCCGAGGTCCTACGTTGCCTCACCATTCCCAATTTAAATGCAAATCTTTCTGGAAAATCTCATCCATCATCGTCAAACTTGACAATTTGTGACAAGGCAGATGTTCGCTTTTTTGCTGGTGACTGGAGTGAAATTGATAAAGTGCTTCCTCATGTTGGTACAGATGCAAAACATAATCAAGGTGCTGGTTATGACTTTATTCTAATGGCAGAGACAGTTTACTCAATCAACAGTCTCCAAAATCTCTACAATCTTATCAAGAAGGTATTGTTTTGTTCATTAACAAGAACAAAATAATATTTCTATATTGAGCCATTGCAATGTAAATGTGAGTGCATTTATCTGTGTGTCAATATATATTTTTAACTATAAAAATATTGGCATGCTTATCTATTGAAGTGTTTAATACACAGTGCCTGAAACATCCTGATGGAGTTGTATACATGGCTGCAAAGAAGTATTATTTTGGAGTAGGCGGTGGAACTCGCCGATTTCTGTCTGTGTTAGAAAAAGATAGTAAGCTGGTCCTGACATTTGGTTACATAGTTTATTGAGGAAATGTGTGGAAATATATATGTTGTGCGCATTTGATTTTTCCAACCCTCTCAAAATGATGTACTCACGGGGTGGCAAATGGATGGATCGGTTTGATTTTGAATTGGATCGTAATGGATGGATTCAAAATAAATCATTAATCTATTTAAAATCTATTACAAAATATTTAATATTATCTAATCTAACCACGACCCAATGTAATGGATGGATATTCAATCCATCCATTAATCCATTTTAATGGATTGGATGGATGGTTATCCATCTCACTCATTTAAAAAAATGTTTCTCTCTAAAAAATTTTATTCTCTCTCTAAAATTTTATTCTCTCTAAAGAAAACATAAAATATATTGGATATCCATTAGATTGATTTTTAATTGGATATTCATTGGATATCTAATACATATTTTGGTTAGATTACTAATCATTTATAATTAAATTTAATTTATTAAATTCAATTTAATAAAATATATTATTTTAATTGGATGGATTGGATTGATTTTAATATAAACGAATTGAATGAATTAAAAATTAATGAATTTTATTGCTAAGCCTACATGAGATGGAAGTAAAAAGTTGTGATTATACTCATGCTGGAGCATTATTCTGATTCTTTGTATGTTATGTGCTATGCTGTTGCATAATAGAAAGTAGTGTCCTTGATATGCGAACAACTTGTAGTAACAAACATACTGATCTTTTGATATATTGGTTTTCCAGTATAAGCCATACAAATACAGTGTTTTATATGACTTATTATTTGGAACCTAAATAATGGAACCATGTATTTCATGCCGGCTGGGAGTTATCAAAAGTATGGTCTCTTTATGCAATGGGAACTATCAAGGATATGATGTCATCCTCATGAGATATTATACTGGTGTTTTTCTCTTTCCTTTTACCAATTATTGTACTGGTGTCATCTCATGATTGATGCTTATTTGTGCAGGTGTCATGACTAGTAGTCTGGTTGGTGAAATCACAGACGGTTCCTCTAATGTGCGTGAAGTATGGAAGCTTGCGTTCAAGTAGTACTCTTATTTTCTTCCTCCATGATTCAAACTATCCCCGGTTTGTTTGCTCAAGATTGCCCATGCCCACTTCATTTCTTTTATGTTTGTAACGGATGAACCCATAATGGAAAAGGGGGCTGTTGGAAGAGTGATGATGGGCTGGGGAACAAGTTGCCGGTTTATATCCAATTGAGGGATCATTAATGTTGGAGTAGTTTTGGAAATGATTGTAGAAACCATATGATCTAGATGGAATCTCATTCCTCATTTCGTGCTATACTTCTCTGCTTATACCGGGCTTGGTTTTTCTTTGTCAATTGTATTTTCTAGTAGGTAATGCAAATATAGTAATTTTTTTCTCTTTTGTATTTATTTCCATTGGATGCAATTCAGAACAGGCAGGATTGCTTCTTGTTATTTGAAGAAATAAATAGTTAATATAGTACTTGAAGACATGCAAAGCCAACCCATAGTTAATATGCCTGCAAGTAAGGCTGTGTTTGGAAGTGAGAATTAGAAGGGAAAGGGAAGGAAAGGAGGGGATTGGAGTTGAGAAAACATTGTTTGGGAGTTTTGGAAATAAGAAGGAAGGAAAAGGGAGAATTTGAGATGCTTTCCAAAGCCTCTCATTTCAGTTCCCCCAAATTAGGGGGTTTTGCTTCAAAATTACCCACTTGTCCCTGCCTCGTCTCCTTGCGCTTGTCTCTGTGCTCTGCGCTCATCTCACTGCCTCATGTCTGCGCTCGTCTGTCTGGGTTCGTCTGCTCGTCTCTGTGCTCTCCAGTCTTCACCGTTGCATCTCTCCGGTCTGCGCTCCTCTCTCTATAGCCTTCTTGTTGGTAGGAAGCTTGGGGCTTCTCATTTTATGTTGCTTTCAGTGATATGTGTGCAGAAGCCCCTCCTTGAGTTTCTGCGTGCCAAGCTGAAATTTGAGGCTGAGCTGATGAAGGAAGCTGTAGAAGATGATGGCTTCACTTATAGCATAGTGAGGCCAACTGCATTTTTTAGTAGTTTGGGTGGTCAGGTTGAGTTGGTGAAAGATGGGAAGCCATATGTAATGTTTGGAGATGGAAAGTTGTGTGCTTGTAAACCAATAAGTGAGCCAGATTTGGCTTCTTTTATTGTGGATTGTGTGTTAAGTGAGGACAAGATTAACAGGATATTACCAATTGGAGGGTCGGGGAAGGCGTTGACTCCATTCGAACAAGGGGAGATGTTGTTTAAACTTTTGGGGAAGGAGCCTAAGTTCTTGAAAGTTCCAATAGGGATAATGAATTTTGCCATTGGGTTTCTTGACTTTCTAGTTAAGATCTTTCCTTCACTGGAAGATGCTGCTGAGTTTGGAAAAATTGGAAGGTATTATGCAGCTGAAAGCATGTTGCTTTTAGATCCTGAGACTGGGGAGTATAGTGCTGAGAAGACACCTAGTTATGGGAACGATACATTATAAGAGTTTTTAGCAAGGGTGCTCAGGGAGGGAATGACTGGTCAAGAGTTAGGTGAGCAAACAATATTTTGGGATGGTTGTGGTTAAATAAGTCTGAATCCAATAGGTCAATAGAGCAACCACTTTTGTTTCTATAAATGCATGTACTCAACCAGAGTCACTGTAACATTTACAAGTTTAAGCATTGTTGAAAGTAATTCAAGTCTCTGGAAATGCATAATTGAAGCTTCATTCTTTAACTTCATAGCACTACCATTCTAGAGAATTTTTTTATAGAGAAAAAATATTTGGAGATAAGTTTTTAGAGATAGAAAAATTGTAGTGAGAGAAATTTTAGACAATTTTTTTTTTCACATTAATATTTTTTTTATAAAACATTAATTATATTAATTTTTTGGAACAAAGGGTAAAATGATAAAAAATATATTTTAAATCTTCTATTTTCTTCTTCTCGTATATTTTACACTTCTAAACAATGAGAGGGTAAACTTCTCATTTTCTTCCCTTTCTTTCTCCTTTAAACTCTTCTCCTTCCTTTCCCTTTCAATCTCTCAAGCACAGGCTAAGTAATCTTACCCGAGAAATAATTGAGCACGTGTGTTTTTGTAACTTAAGAGTAGTTAGCTTAAGCTAGTTAGTCTTAACAGAAATTAGTTAGTTAGTTTCATTTCGTTTTTCTCTTTCTCGCTCTTGTATAAATACTGTAATCTTTAGTAGGTTCATTGAATGAAAGCATAAGCTTCAAATCATTTTTCATCTTCTCTGGTTCTTGCTTGATTCATTTTCTCTCCTTTTTGGCAAGTCTTGCACGATAGCAAGATTGCATTGTGTTGTTCTGGTTCTACCAGAAGATCTCGTTATTTTCTTTCTCTGATTCTTAGTTTCTACATGGTATCGAGATCCGATTATCGAGCTCGCTCCGTTGGTGCACGATGACCTAGAACGACTTCAAGATCGGGAGGTTCGAACAGTTCGAATCGAATTTCTAGAGGTTCGAATGAAGATCCTCAAAATTCGCCATATTTTGTTCATGCATCAGAGAATCCATCACTGGTTCTTGTTTCCCGTTCTGGATGATCGAAATTATCATCAATGGGTTAGATCCATGAAGATGAGTCTTATTGCAAAGAACAAATTAGGTTTTGTGGATGGCACCATTCTGAGTCCATCGAAGACAGATCCTACTTTTCCTATATGGCAAAAGGCCAATAATCTTGTTCAATCGTGGATATTGAGATCCGTTTCGCCTCAAATTGCAAGAAGTATTTTGTCGGCTAACAGTGCTCAAGAAGCATGGAAGAAACTGAAAATTAGGTTTTCTCAAGGTGACTTGTTCAGAATTTCTGACATTGAAGATGCGATCATAGCCCTCAAGCAAGGTGAGCTTTCAGTCACTAATTACTTTACTGAATTAAGGATTCTATGGGATGAACTAGAGGATTATAGGCCTCTTCCCAAATGCACTTGTGCTGTGAAATGCTCGTGTAGTGCTCTTGTGGATGTTGAGAACTTCAGAACTCAAGATCAGGTTATCAGGTTCTTGAAAGGGCTGAATGATTCTTTCAGCACTGTGAAGACTCAAATCATGTTGATGGATCCACTTCCCTCATTGGATAAGGTATTCTCACTGGTTGTCCAACAGGAAAGGCAACTAGTTGGTTATGATGTAGAACCAAGACTAATTGCTGCTGTGGGAAGAGGAGATGGTTTTGGCCGTGGCTTTGGAAGAGGTAGTGGTGAATTGATGAAATATAATGGTGGCAAAGGTGCAAATAGTGGGAAAGTTTGTACTTACTGTGGAAAAAATGGTCACACTGTTGACAGCTGCTATAGGAAACATGGATTTCCACCCAACTTTAAGTTCAAGAATCAGAGACAGGTCAATTCAGTGGCCTCTAATAATGATGATGAAAAGGATGAAACAGATCAAGGGAATAATATCCTGAAAGAAGAGAGTACCAATTCTGTGTTTGGCTTGTCTGCTGAGCAGTATGAAGGCTTAGTAAAGCTACTCCAACAATCTCAAATCCAACCTGTTACTCATTCATCAAACCATGTAAGCACCATCATGTCTTCAACATCTGGTGCATCACCTGCACAGTTTGATCAAGGTATATCTCATTCTCCTCATATTGTTTCTACTTGGATTCTAGATAGTGGGGCTACAGATCACATATGTTCTTGTATTTCCTACTATACTTCTTATCATAAAATTAGACCTATTAGAGTTAAACTTCCTAATGGCAATGAAATATTGGCCTGCTACTCAGGCACAATACATTTCTCCGAAAATTTTGTTCTGCACAATGTGCTCTATATACTAAGTTTCTCATATAATCTCCTGTCCATTACAAAACTAACCTCATTTTTGCCTTATACTCTGTGTTTTGATTCTGATTCCTGTATCATTCAGGAGAGAGTTTCCTTGAAGAGGATTGGTACAGCTAAGGTTCAAGGTGGACTTTATGTTTTGAGGATGCCTCTTTGCTATACTAGCTCGTTGGAATGTAATTCTGTCATTATAAATTCCATTACCATACCCTTACCTAGTATATGGCATTTTAGGTTAGCTCACCCTTCCATTGATTGTATCAATACCTTACACTCATGTATACCATATGTTACCCTTAGCAAAAGTTACATTTGTGATATATGTTACTTAGCTAAACAAAAGAAGTTACCCTTTTCTGTAAGCACTTCAAAATCAATAAAATGTTTTGACTTAATTCATGTTGACATATGGGGCCCTTTTCCAACTCCATCCATTCATGGACATAAATATTTCTTAACCATTGTAGATGATTTTTCTAGATACACTTGGATATTGTTGATGAAACATAAAGGAGAAACTTCACAATTTTTGCAAAACTTTGTTGCTTTGATTGAAAGACAATTTAATACTAAAATCAAAACTATCAGAAGTGACAATGGTCCTGAGTTTTTAATGACTGACTTTTATGCTAAAACTGGAATCATTCATCAAACTACTTGTACTTATACTCCACAACAAAATGGAGTTGTGGAGAGAAAGCACCAATACATTTTAAATGTAGCTAGAGCTCTGATGATTCAAAGTTTTTTACTAAAGATATATTGGTCTTATGCTGTGATACATGCAGTACATATCATTAATTTGCTTCCAACTCCTCTGTTGCATAAACATTCACCACATGAAAAACTTTTCAAAAAACTGCCAGACCTAACTCATCTCAAGGTCTTTGGGTGCTTATGTTTTGCTAATGTTGCTTCTGCACCCAAGACCAAATTGGATCCCAAGGCTTGCAAATGCATTTTTCTGGGTTACAAGCCTGGCACCAAGGGTTTTATAGTATTAAATCTGAAAACAAGAGAATTAACAGTGTCACGAAATGTAACTTTTCATGAATCCATCTTTCCCCTTTCACAATCTTCTTCATCTCCCATTATCTTCCCCTTTCCTACTTTTGACATGCATAATTCTGCAGCATATGAAGATGTTCTGCATTTTCCACAAACACAACCTGCACCAATTTCCACCAATTCACTACCATCAGATGCTGCAGCAACCCCTCATGAACCTTCATCTTCCATCACTTTCCACAATAATTCACCTATTTCAACCGAACCATCACCTTCCATATCATTCAATCCCCAAGAAGAACAACCAAGAAGATCTAGTAGAGCAAGGAAAGCACCATCTTATCTGCAGGACTATCACTGCAGACTTGCAACCACCACAGCTGTCACCAATTCTTCTACTAGTATCTCTTCTCCTGTTGATTCTTCTAATAATATTCCTTATCCTATTAATTCTTATTTATCTTATCATGCTTTATCTCCTACTTACAAAGCTTCTGTATTGTCTATGACTACTGAGGTTGAACCATCTACTTACCATCAAGCCATCAAACATGATTGTTGGAGACAAGCTATACAAGCTGAATTACAAGCTCAAGCAAACAAATCAAACATGGATATTGACTGATCTTCCAAAGGTAAAGTTCCCATTGGTTGCAAATGGGTGTTCAAGATCAAATACAAGGCCAATGGTTCCATTGAGAGACACAAAGCACGGCTCGTGGCTAAAGGATACACACAGACCGAAGGAATTGATTATCTAGATACATTCTCTCCGGTTGCAAAAATGACAACAGTTAGGCTCATCTTATCCTTAGCCTCCGTTCATGGCTGGTTCCTCAAACAATTGGATGTAAACAACGCGTTTTTACATGGCGATTTGATTGAAGAAGTGTACATGAGTTTGCCTCCTGGTCTTACACATACTCATCCCAAGCAAGTATGCAAATTACAAAAGTCTCTCTATGGCCTTAAACAGGCCAGCCGACAGTGGTTTGCCAAGCTCTCTTCATTCCTAATTGCTTCAGGGTACTCACAATCCAAAAGTGATTACTCTCTCTTTGTCAAGAAGAAAGGTTCATCATTTACAGCATTGCTTGTTTATGTAGATGATGTTATCTTAACTGGGAATGACTGTACTGAGATTGACACAATTAAGACAGCCCTAGACTTCACCTTCAAGATCAAGGATCTAGGTGATCTAAAGTTTTTCTTAGGGCTCGAGGTGGCCAGGAATTCCACTGGAATTGTTGTAAATCAACGTAAGTATGCTTTAGAGCTTATCTCAGATGCTGGTTTATTGGCTTGTAAGCCAGCCAATTCACCTATGGACACCAAAATCAGATTACATCAAGATGATGCCCCCCTTTTTGAAGATGTTCAGGGTTATAGGAGGCTTGTTGGCAGATTGTTGTACTTAACAACAACCCGTCCTGACATCACTTTTGCTGTTCAACAGCTTTCACAATTTTTGGCCAAACCCACTACTTCTCACCATGCTGCAGCCTTGAGGGTGTTGCGATATCTGAAAAGTTGTCCTGGCCTTGGTTTACACTTTCCAGTTAATTCCATAATTCAACTGAAGGCTTATAGTGATAGTGACTGGGCTACATGCCCCGACACTAGAAGATCAATTACAGGCTATTGCATCTTCCTTGGTACCTCTCTCATTTCTTGGAAATCCAAGAAACAAACTACGGTTTCTAGAAGTTCTTGTGAGGCTGAATATAGAGCCATGGCTGCCACCACCTGTGAATTACAATGGCTGTCCTATCTTTTGCAAGATTTGCATGTTTCATTCATTTCCCCGGCATTACTTTATTGTGACAATCAGTCCGCTATGCACATTGCAGCCAATCCCGTTTTTCACGAAAGGACTAAGCACATAGAACTTGATTGCCACATTGTCAGGGAACACTCCACCAACGGCTTGCTCAAATTGCTCCCGGTTCCCTCAGCAATGCAGCTAGCTGACATTCTAACCAAGCCTCTTCCTTCTTCTACATTCCAAGAAGTTCATTCCAAGCTGGGTCTCCTCAACATTTGTGGACCTCCAGCTTGCGGGGGGGTCTTACCCGAGAAATAATTGAGCACGTGTGTTTTTGTAACTTAAGAGTAGTTAGCTTAAGTTAGTTAGTCTTAACAGAAATTAGTTAGTTAGTTTCATTTCGTTTTTCTCTTTCTGCTCTTGTATAAATACCTGTAATCTTTAGTAGGTTCATTGAATGAAAGCATAAGCTTCAAATCATTTTTCATCTTCTCTGGTTCTTGCTTCAGTTCATTTTCTCTCCTTTTTGGCAAGTCTTGCACGATAGCAAGATTGCATTGTGTTGTTCCGGTTCTACCAGAAGATCTCGTTATTTTCTTTCTCTGATTCTTAGTTTCTACAAGTAAGTAAACTTAGATGTTGGCAATAGCATTCATTGCTGGAGCACTTGTTACTTTAGAAAACGTTGTGGCCAGAGCAGAGCTAAAAAGCTAACCCCTTTAGCATATATTGAGGAATCCACAAATGATCATGAAAATAAGAGAGCTAATAGGAAATTTTCAAATAATTTCAAATTCCAAAGCTCCCATCAAATTTAATGACAACAGAAAGATTATATGTGAATGCATGATTTATCAACAACCTTAAAGATCTTTGTATGAAGCTGCAGTCAAGAGTCAGACCTACAACGATAATATGTTGAGCAGCCTCTATTTTCAGGGTTTGATGGGGGAGGAAGACACCCACCACTTTTACTGTAAGCTTCACCACTGGCACCACCATTACAAACTGGTTTATCTCTATCAAGAGCTCCTTTGGAAATGTAGTTCCTCTCCTCCAGAAACCTTCGGCTTATTTCTGACTCCATCAGCAGCTCATCTTCTTGATTGCATTCGGCTATCGAACCATTGCATGTGTATGCGTGACTTGATCGTGAGAACACAGTGCTGCTGAAATGCATAAAGCTAAAGAGCACGAAGTAGCAGAAACCCAGAAGTTCAATGGTAAATTTTGGACCCATTCTTAAGTTTTGTGTCTTAGATGTTTCCTTCCACTCAGAAGCACTATATAGAGAATATGTAACACGTTTTTTTAGCAAGAGGTGCAAGTGGAAGCACCATTAGTGATAAGCAGATTCAGCGCACTTCAACAAACTTTGTGGACGAAATGGTATTTGGTATTTCCCGTGTGATGCAAATGATTTAAATTGTTATTATGTGATTGCGTATGTATGAAATGAGATTGTCCTAGAAATCCGAAGGGGGATATTCTAATATGTACCAAGTATATTATATATTATAACCAGAACAAATATACATATGACAGAATAATTAAATATAGATTATTAGATTAACTTATAAAAGTGATATATATAACTTCTGGGTGTAATACACACACACTCACACAAGAATTGTTCCAAGTTCCAGTAATCTAAGAGTTAAATATCCTATTTCAAACCATTGATGACAGTAAGATAGTCCACAGATTCCATACACACTTGAGAAAGTATGCATATATATAAGGTGGCGTTAGGTAAAACGACAGGAGATTAACATGAGAAAAAGGAAATAGAGAAAATAGAGGCAAAGTAGTGTTAATTAAAAGTATGCATATATATAAAGTGGCGTTAGGTAAAATGACAGGAGATTAACATGAGAAAAAGGAAATGGAGAAAATAGAGGCAAAGAAGTGTTAATTATAAGAGTAACGATACTTGTACATATTTTATTTTCACAAACCTTTCAACTTTCAAGCTTCAATGTAGACTCATTTGGACCATTCACACAAGAGAAATGTTAGTTACACGTATAAAATTCTCACATACCTCACCTCCATACGTTGAGGTGGAGAAATTTTGTTGGTGAAACAAGTTAACAAAATTTCTCTACACTACATGTGAGGTGTATGAAATTTTTTTGCATATGACTAGTATTTCTCTTCAGAGAGAATTATAATGGAACTAAAGTACATGAGAGTTTGTGAGGGTTTTATTAAAGATTTGTTTGTTTAATTATCATTTTCCTAATTATAACATGCATTTCAAGTGTCGGGTAAATTTGCCAGCAAGTGGCTTATCTATACTCCAGTCTTTATCAGTCAACGGACTTTAAAATACAATTAATTGTTGGGTCATTTCGATTTCATTCGAGTAATAATGGAATGAGGACTAGAGTTCCATTCATACCAATATCAAATCAAACAGTTGCACTCATGGAACTTGCGAAGCCAAGGGTGCAATTGTCTTGTTATTTTTTCTGTTGATATTTGCACACTTTTTTAGCAAATCATTTACACAAATGGTGATTTACGTGTAAGGTATGTATTATGTAGTGATTCAAAATATTAATTAACGTATAAATAATTGATAATTAATGTGTAAATAATTAATGGAGAAAACTTAGATACAATTTCTTATATATTAGTTGTACTGTTCTCCTATTAAATTATAACACGTCTTATTTTTTACACATCAACACCACTTCATAACTCTTCAAAGTTGACACTGTTATTTGAGTTCTCATCGTTAACTTTATCTTGGTGCCTCTCCCTTTCATCCACGCCCTAGTTTATGCCACTTCTGACTATGCTCTCTCCCAATGCCACTGGCTTCTCCGCCTTTATGGAGACTTTGTCATCCGTCAAAGCTGCTCATGTGCAGTCTTTCTCATCCACAAAAGCGTGCTCATTGTTCGCGGCTTCACCCTCGATGCCAACCGACCAAGGCTGATAGTGGCACTCTTAATCCTATTGGTTTTAATTCCATTAGTATGGGTTTCGTTTTTGCTCTTTCCTAAGTCATGCGTTTTCTTCCCCTTGAATTTGCTTGTTGGAATTGTGTGGCCATCTCAGTTCACCCAATTGAGAAATTGGCCAAAAATAGGTGCTGTTATTTTTTCCTGCTTCCTTTAAAATCCTTTTCATGTTGGTTTCCTATTAAGTCTTACGAAAAGTCTTGCTAAACCCCGTTCAAAAAAACAATCTTGCCAAACCTTAAAAATTAAAGTGGTATTATTTGATTGGTTATTGTGGATATTGTTTGATTTTCACTCTACCATAGTTTGGGACCATGTGATCTAGCTCTAAACAAAAGTTGATCTAATTTGTGAATATTTGATCACAATGATTTGCTTGATTCTGTACTTCCCTATGACTTAATTTTGGGCTGTCAATAGTTAGCTTATTGCCAATTTGCTATGAGTGTCAAGTTCCCACATCAACTAATTCATTCCCCTTTTTCCTCACTATTTTGACAGTACTGCAACTACTATGACAATTCGGAGCACCATAAGGAGGTTGAGGGAACCAACTGAGGGTTGAGCATTTTGGTTTATGCCAATTTTTGAACAATTCAGACAATCAGACTTGCGAGAGATGCCTATCTGAGAAGACTCTTTTAGTTTAATTGTTTACGACTCTTTTTTAGATTCTTATTATTTTTTTTTTGGTTCTTTGCAATTGTAAGTGGCTCATTGTTTCTTGTCGTACTTAAGCTGAATTTTAATGTACACTAGAAATGCTTTAAAGCTCTATGCATATGTTAATTTGACAACTATTTTGTCCATTCTAATTTAACGTACAGTTTCAACCATTTGCTTTGTCCATTTTTCTTTAAAATAAATTTAAATGTTGAAATGCTTCTCATCAATATAAGACTATAATCTAGATGACACCAGTAATTTTGTATTTGTCTAATAGCCAAAAAAATCACATAGATCTTTGGGACTATAATAAGCATAAATGTTATCGTGGTTGATAGGTTAATGTTAAAAATAAAATACACCAGTACAGTAAAAGAATGCACAATTTGTTGTAATCAAGAAAGAATGCACTAATATATTCATCAAATCTCTTTAAAACTATGTGCAGTACAATATTCAAATGATAATGTATTGTACAATTTGCTCTTTAAAATAATCTACTATACAATTTCCATTATAGCAAAACTTGGCTACAAGTTTAGTGCATTAAACCTATAAATTATAATAAAATGTAAGCCCAATCTTGAATCAATGCCAAAGAATAAGAAATTTCCTATGTCCTATATCCATCCATTTTACACGTCTTGCCAAATCAGAATGACATGAGGCATTTTCTCTGAGGCCAATCACAAGAATTATAAATCCAACAACATGAAGCATATCTTTAGAAATTAAGGCTGAAAGGAACACTTCTCCCTCTTCATGAGTAAGAGACCCAGCACTATAAAAAATAAGGAAACAATCATATGACATAAGGGTGGAAATAAACAAGACAAAAAAAAATAAAAATAAATAAATGAGCATTTATGCAACCTCTCAATTCAATAATCTTTATGAAAATTGGCAAGATCCTAGCAAAGCAACCAAATAGAATATCGAATACAAGCAATGGATAGATCCCTCATCCCAGCAACTAGAAATCAATTATTGTGCTGGGCATAAAAATAAAAATGAGCTTCTGGCAATTCTTGACAGTTATCACAAAGTCTTCTCTGCATATATAGCAACAGCAATCAGTTAGAAAATAAACCTAGTCCAACCTGATTTTGCAGAGAACAATCAGAACAAAAACATGCACACAAACACACACATACAATATGCTAATATATTAAAATGCGTTGATTGCAACTTAGCAATGCCTCACACATTTCGGTGCATCAAATAGTGAACTAATTTTTGTACAAGCATATTTGAATTATGGATAGCAATAGTTAAAAGTTTCATGCTTTAGTTTCAATTTAGGTGTTCTAAAATTTCAATTCACTAGTGTTGCGGTACTAATTCTACATTGCACATATTAATATAGATGAAAGGAGGGGGCCATTAAGGCATTTTATCAAACACTTAGAATACCAAAAATGAGACAAGTAGTATTTATGGAGACCAATATGAAAAGGAATTTAAAGGAAGCAGAAAAAAACAACAGCACCTATTTTTGGCCAATTTCTCAATTGGGTGAACTGAGATGGCCACACAATTCCAACAAGCAAATTCAAGGGGAAGAAAATGCATGACTTAGGAAAGAGCAAAAACGAAACCCATACAAATGGAATTAAAATCAGTAGGATAGGGAGTGCCACTATCAGCCTTGGTCGGTTGGCATCGAGGGTGAAGCTGCAAACAATGAGCACGCTTTTGTGGATGAGAAAGACTGCACCTGAGCAGCTTTGACGAATGACAAAGTCTCCATAGAGGCGGAGAAGCCAGTGGCGTTGGGAGAGAGCATAAACAGAAGTGGCATAAACTAGGACGTGGATGAAAGGGAGAGGCACCGAGATAAAGTTAACGGTGGGAACTCAAGGCTATGTTTGGATATTTAGTAATTGATGGAATGGAATGGAATGGAATGAGATGGAATGGGATGGGATGGAATGGAATGGGATAAAAATACCATTCTATTGTTTGGATATTTTAAGATGGAATGGAGTAAAGTTACCATTCTATTGTTTGGGAAGTGGATGGAATGGTATGAGTTATAACTTTATTTTTCCTAAATTACCTTTATTGCAAACACACTAATTTTAAGATATGAGGTTAAAGTAGTAAAATACTAATTATAATTATAATAGAAAAATTGATTCCATCCCATATCCCCCAAATTGGGGGGGAAGAAAATTGAGGGTTTTTGGTGGGATGGGATGGGATCCATCCCACTCACTTCCATTCCATTCCATTATTTTTTAACATAACCAAACAATGGAACCTATCTCTATCCCATTCTATTCCATTCCATCCCACTCAATCCCATCAATCCAAACATACCCCAAATGACTGTGTCAATTTCGAAGAGTTATGAAGTGGTGCTGATTAGTAAAAAATAAGACGTGTTATAATTTAATAGGAGAACAGTATAACTAGTATGTAAGAAATTGTATCTAAATTTTCTCCATAATTGATGATCAACATATATTATGTAGTGACTTAATTATTAATTATTTACATATCAATCAATATCTCAATCATTACATAATACATGATTATCATCAATTATTTACATATGAATTATAAGTGTGTAAATAGTGTACGAGAAAAGTGTCTAATTAGACTTTTCCTTATTTTTTAATTAGAGTGTTTCCAAGCATTTTTTTTATCTCTTCATATTTTTTTTAATATAAATAAGAGGCAAGCACTGCAGGGTTTGAACCTGCTGACGTTGTATAGCATTCCTGAAGGCATTTCTTATTTATAATGACATTCAGTTCGGTGTGATTCAACTGGGTGCAATTCACCTAGGTAGCGCAGAGGGAAGAAAACCAAGCAGCTATATACCTATAAACTATCTAAAAATTAATATTTGGATATGTATTATTATTTAATATCAAAGACAGAGCACAGGCTTCAATACAAATTATTCATCGCATGAGCTGTAGAAATCGGGGTATGCTAAGATCATAGTCCCATAATCCTAATTCAGAAGTAGCAAGAAACTGAGAGCTGGTTATAATTTTCTGATCGTATATTTAATGTGATACAAACATATGGCTCAAGTCTGCACATGGCAAACACATTTGTGGGATGTCAAAATTGGTTATAACTTATAATAGCCTATAACAATTTCTGTTAGCTCAACCGCATGATATTGGACTCCATATTCAACAAACTCATTATACACTGTTCTTTGTTCACTGTATTACTATATTATCCTTAAAACCATTTCGTTAAATCCCAAGCAAGGCCCTTAATCTAGAATGTTATAATCATAGATTCAGTTTTAACAAATAAAAACATTTCACTTTGTCGTTTCTACACCTCAATAGCCTTTCTATTTCGTTCTTTTTTTCCCTCTAATTCATTTTTATCTGGGTTGGAAATGGGCATGGACCAAATTTTCACACACACGGACTATAAGTAGATAGTAACCACAAAGATAGAATAACCCGTCTAATAAGTTCGACGGTGAACATAAGTTAATAATATATTTATCCAGAAAACTATGTCTTCCAAGATATTGTAAATAAACAAGAGCATGATAGTTGCACATTACAACCATATGAAAGATATCTTTATTACAACAAGAGTATGATACGTCTGCTTAAACCCATATATCTGAAGTGCAGTCCCCACCAGGATATCTCATCTCATGGGCAAGGGAAGGACCATCAGGTTCAGCTCCAAAGTCCACAAAGAAGTTGGGGTTAATTTTCAGGCCACCATTCACAGTATCAACATCAATCTGTAACATGTGGGCTCCTTTCTCCACAAGGTCTGGATAAAACTGTTTATCCCATGCACTAAACAGTGAGTTGGTAACATATAGCCGCTTCCCATCTAAACTCAATTGAATCATCTGAGGGCCCGCTCTCAACTTTTTTCCCTGAAAAGCAAAATTTTGATCTCATCAGCCACCAAGAAGATACCTTGAATATTGAAGGAGTCACTTTATGCATCAGATATAATCTTGGTGTTCTAAAATAACAGAGGGAAGTGCATGCATAAATGGCAAGAATGCCCTTGCTCACTTGGGACTCTAGACTAACTTCATGGAGATAATGCAGAGGTTATGTTGCAGTGACCAAACAAATGGGTTTTCAACCCCTTTGTTTATTTGCTTCCTACTCTTTTGTCATTGTTCATTTGAAGGCAATTAACTTCGATCCTACAAGGCTAAAATTTGAAACTTACACCTCTGCTTTTAGAGGTGAAACAGTACCATCATACTACAAAGGGAAATAAAATGCTAGTGAGTAGTGAGATCTTGGTCTGCATCTAACTGAATATTCTTTCAGTTATGAATGAGTTTTATAAATGAATTAATAGATGAACAAATATAGTAATTTTTGAGGAAAAAACATATAGCACAGACTAGAGTTAAATAAATAACAAAATGCAAACATGCTACATTCATGTGAAATTCCATATGGTGAGCCTGGGGTTGGCAAGATGAAACAAGTGAAAAGAGATTATGCTTCTAGACAAAGTGAAAACAAAGCAACTACCTTTTCATATTTACATACTTAAGTAAATTTTTCCTTTTATAATGGAGTGAAAATTAGAGTATTAAGTGTAGTCGTATGGTGTCAATCAAAAGTATACAAGACTCAATCAATTCACTCATATGCTTTGCTAAGAAATCATTCGTTAGAGTATATAATGCATATGGATAAAATATAGGCGGCAAAACTAAGCGCAATTTTTCACTTACAATTAAAAGTCACATTTCTCTCCTCTAGTCTCCATTTTCACTTTACTCTACTGAGCAAAACCTTAAATGTTATTTCGACAATTCTGTTTGCATTTTTAGTATAACCAGTTGCCACTATTAGTATAATGATCCAAGAATTTGTAGTAACAAATTCTATTCCTCTTAGAAATTACTCAGATAATACGTCCAATAAGTCAATATCCAATCAACTCCAAACATGTGTTATGCAAGAAGTTGGATAGTAGGATTACTAACTTTGAAAATTAAATATCACTAACCTGAATCTCTGGCACATCAGATTGCCAAGTTTTACCATCGTCTGCTACAGCTACTATAGGGCTTCCTTTGTGGATAAGTCCACCAACCCAAACTTGGCCGGTCAGTACAGGATTTTTAGGGTCCTCAATGTTATACTGTCGTATATCCCCATGAAGCCAGTTTACAAAATACAGAAACCGATCATCAAGAGAAATCAGAAAATCAGTTATAAGCCCAGGCATTTCAGGAAGAATCCAGTTTTGCACTTTCAGTGGTTTCACTGATATGGCAACCTGCAAAGTGAGCTTACTCTATTAGTATTATTGATAAAAATACCTTGGTTGAAGTAAAATACTAACCAGAAGAGAATACATATTAAATGTCCTTTTGGTATACCTCATGGCTCCATGATCCATCTTGGGTCTTGAAAAATCGTATCATGTTACTCGACAATGCACTCCCAACGAAACCTGTATCTTTAGAAGGATCATGCAGGAACCTAATCTGCATTTAGGATACATTAGTTATAAAATATGCCAACTTTTGCACAATGGTTCACAAGTACAAGCTAGGGGAAGGGGGGGAATAAGGCACAATCATAGTTAAATCACACGAGTGTATAAGCAGGCTTCAAATACAGAAAAAGTTAAGAACAAAAATATAAAAATAAAAAAATGCTTCTTAGACATCTCCCAAGATTATATTAAACAACTTGCCTCCAAGGGTAAAAGCCCTGTATCACCAAGGTCCAGTGTTTGTCTCAGTTCACCCCCGGGCCAGCTGTATACATGGAGATACCTCCCATACAATCCATCAGAGACATGCTGTAAGTCAAAACCTTTGGTAAAAGCAACAGGAGCACCCCATGATGTGCTAATCATAGTATTGTGCCGCGGTTGGTACCAAAAGTCATACCCAAATAATGGACTGTGCCCTGGTTTCTCCCACCTAACCAATGTGAAGCAAAATACAAAATAATATAATTACAAAATATGATATTGAAATGCTAACTATGCCATTTAAAAGAAGATTAACATCATATCATATTCGAAGAAATATGCTGTTGTATGCTCTATCCGCAAGCAATTATTTAATGATTCCACATAAAATATTGTACAAAACTCTTGACATCTCAGTATTAAAATTGATTTTCAATCAATGTTTGCCCCCATTACCCGCGTCGGCAATAACTTGAACTTCAAACTGAGCAATAAAAACTAGAAGATATAACAGAAAATCAGAAAGCAAGCACATGAAGAGATGAATAAGGATCAGTAAACAGAGACTATTTTTGACATGCCAATATGCATTCTTGCATTTCTCAATCTAACATATAAAAGAGTACCTTCCTTTCACATTAAACTCTGAATCAAGAAGAAGAAATCCACTTCCAGCAGCATTTCCATCTTTATCTCCAAGACAAGAGATCATTATGTCACCAGAAGCAAGGCAATGAGAGGTGTGTGGATAGGCTAATCCAGTCTTCTGAATGACTTCTGCAGGCTCAACAACTTTGTGCAAAGATGGTGCCTTTGGATTTGTTCTTGTGTCAACCACATATATGTGACCTGATCTGAAATATGATAAAGTAGACTTTATAAGGCAATTAGTAGACGGGAAAAAACAAGATAATTAGTAGAAAGTTGATATCTTTCTTTAGAGTTCTTCCAATCCACAATGTGCAACACATATATTTATTTGAACTTCAGTACTTTCTTAAGGCAGATTAAATGCCATTAAATTACCACAGCTGGGGTTCAAATTAGATTTATTTATTTTTAGTTCGTTATAATATATCATTCTTTTGACACAACATTACTCAGTACTCACAGTCACAGCTTCTTCACTGTTTCCCTGCTTTTCAGTTTGAGGATAATATCTTATACTGTGTCTTCCTATTCTCTCTTTCTGATAACATGATATCTTATAAAAAACCAAACAAATAGAGGATATACTTGAAACTAGAATCATCATGCAGCATATAAGTATGGTTATATTCCAACCAGGTAATGCAAATTTTGCAAACCAGTGTTGTTATACCATTGAAATCAAAAGTATGATGGCTTCTTTTCTCCTTTATTTTTCTTACTCTAGTTTGGGTTCTGTTTTCCCTTGTAATTATCAACCAATTGTCATTTATGTTTATATTGTTCATCGAAAGTAACTGTTTCGCCTCTTACACCAGTGAAGGTAGGATCAGAAATCGTCGCTCTGCTGATGGATCTCCATGGCAAGAGCTGCAAGAATTCCACCCAGTATGGTGCAATTCATCACGCAAATAAGGAACAGGTAGCCTATGGATCACTTTTGAATAAGTTGGAGAGCCTGGATCTACGTCCACTGTGGCCAGATAGTCAGGCTTCTCTATTCCTGTTCCTGTATTGTATTGAATCAACAATTCAAATCATCAAATTGCACATGTTTAAAGAGACATCATTTAAACCACCTAATTGATAAAGGGAAACAATGTTATAATAAATGATATGAAAATTCAGTGATATGAAATTCTCAGAGAGTAATTTAATCAATTTGATAAAAAATAAGTTCAGTCCTTCAAGACTCCACTCTGCTAATACAAAAACTAAATGGATATTTGGCAAGGAAATTTTATTTTAACCCATTAAGATATCATATAATTGTTCTTTTATAAAAAACTGAACCCCATATCTTCACTTTCCACTGATTTAGTTAGAAGTAGATAAGAAAGCTCAAATCTTTGCAACAAAATTAGACACCCATCAACACTTTTCCGTGTCTAATATGATATGTAACCCTCAAATGAAGCTGAATTGGCAAATTTGAACCAACCGGTGTAGAGAGCAGTGACATAAATCAGAGACTCTCTGGGACCAGACATGGCTTCCAGTGGGGAAGCATAGCCTGGCCCTGATTTGCAGCATCCATGACCATTGTTCTGGTCAGTAGCCATCTCTCTCTCTCTCTTTCTCTGTCTCTGAGAGATTAATTCACTTCACTGACTTTATCTTAAGAACAAGAAGAAGAAGAAGATGTTGATGAGAAATGAAGAGGAAACCAATCAGAATTCACTTGCAAAATGAATGGCAGAAACAAACAACGTTATATATGCGTAGTGATCGGTGTGTACTGAGTCAACAATATTGTCTTTGTACGTATTGGCATCACATGATGTCCAGGGAGGTTGTACCTGTACCGTTACGATGATGATAACGCATTTATCTCCATAGGTTGTTCATCTGTTGACACGTGTCGTTTATTTTTTCTATTTCTATTTTTAAGATAAAACTTTCTTGCTTCTTTCTCGTATCTTGGTCAGTCCCTCAGTATCTCAACGAGATCTAAATCCTTGTTCATAATCATTAAGGTATAATAATAACTAATATAACTAATTATTATAATTATAATTGTTATTTGTGAATTTATAACTAAGTATTATAACTATTATAGTAATACCATTGACTTTTTTTTTTTTATCAATAGTAATACCATTGACTAATCCTATTGAGATCTCAGATAAAAAAATTCTATTAAGATCCTGCTTCAAATTTTTCTTTTCTTTTTTTATCTATTTTAACCAAGTTTTTAATTAGAAGTGGACTGATGCATTTGGACCAAATTTAGTCCAAGTTCATTTGGCCGGGCTTTCCTTATTATGTTTTCTTTTTTGGAGAAAAAGAAAAAATATTACATGATAGAAAAAAGACTAAATTAAAAATACAAATAAATAAATAAATGAATAAGCATCTTGCTAGAAAAGTCAGGAGTTTATGCTGATGATGTTTAAGCATTCATTCGCTTATTGTCATTTAAATTTCCCATCATAGATATTTACCTAATCATTTAATATGTTTTAAACATATGTCATATAAATGACCGTATATATAACTAATTAATTAATACTATAATCGAAATAGATTGCTTACTTATATTATTTAATTAAACACGTCACTAATTTTAGCTTCAATTCTTTTTCTATTGTATATTACTCTTATTATATATACTAGTGGACGTGTATGTTAATTCGTATTTTTTTATTTGTAATCATTCTTCTCTTTATAATTAATCATCTTTGTAAAAGTTATTAGAAGTTATTTTTTGAGTAAGTGGGGCATTAATTACATATCTTTGTTCATGAGTAAGCTACGATAAGTTACTGTAACAAACCGAAGCAGTTTAGTAAAGTGAAAGAGTCCTTTTTTATTACTTTATCTTTTTTTTTAATTGAGTTTTGTTTAGTAGTAATGGAAAATATAGCAAAAAATATTGGACACCAAAATGGTCTATTGTCTTTATTATAGTATAATATATATATATATATATATATATATATATATATATATATATATATATATTGTTAAAAATAATATTTAAGAGTGGATATCTATAGGTCACTATAGTTACATAATTAGAAGAATGTTATAAAAGACTTATTATGTATATGGTACACATATTATTATTCTTTATATCTCATTATAATGATAGTTATAATTTCATATAATTTTGATCCTATAAACAGAGGGTACAAGGCACTTGAAAATAATATAGAAGAATAAAGAAAATTTATTTTTTTCTCTCTAGTTTTTTCTCTATTTCTTGAATTATTTATGTTTTACTCTCTAGTTTCTTCTCTATTTCTTGAATTCTTTATACTTACCTTTTTAACACGTTATCAGTATGAGACTCTATCATATGAGTGATGGCTTAAAAAGCTTAAAGGTTCTACTGTAGGAGTTTGTCTTCTTATCACTCTTTTTGGATTAATCTAACTCATTGTTTTATTCTTTCTTATGACTTCATTCATGTTAATCTTAATATCGAATACTTTTGTGTTTCATCTATAGTAATTTTATTATCAATCTTGCTTGACTAACACAATTATCACATTCTGTTTTATACCGAATTTGTAACTCTTGATAAATTTTGGAGGAAATTACTATTCAAACATCCATGAAGGATTACACAAAATAAATGATTTTTCATGGTCATCTTTTTATATAAAGATTTATGGTTTAGTCCCTAAAGAACTATGTAATACCTTTAGTAACATGTTAGACTTGTATATGATTACAAGATGTAGTATATTACTTGCTTAACATGCTTGTGAAGTTTTGTAATAAAATGAGTTCGTTTAGGCGCTTAGTTGCAATACAAAAGTTGAAAAGTAACTTAAAATGATTTAGAAAAAAGCATAAAATGCTTAGATGAGAGAAATAAATATGTATAAGTTGTTTCTAGGTCACAAATGAGCTAAGTAATATGTAGTTGAAGTTTTAAGATAATCAGAGTTGGTTTGACATTTTTAGGTATACTGGTTATCTATTTAATGCCAAATTAACTAACAGTAGATATGAAAAATCATGAAAATGGTAAACCAATAATTTAGATGAATCTTATGATTTATTCTAAAGTTGTTGGAAGCTGAACAACTTAAATTAATATAATTCGGGCGTCCTTAGCATATATAAGTTTCAGTATAGAAACTTAAGTTACCTTTTCTTTTCTTTTTATTTCCCTCCTCTCTCATGAAACTCTCAGCAGAACAGAGAAAGAAAGAAATGAAGGAAGAGAGAAGAGAGAAAGGGAAAGAAAGGAAGAAGAAGAAGGAGGAGAAGGAGGAGGAGTGGAATATCAAGATCAGTGTTCAAGCTTCAAGATCTTCATCCAATAAAGAAGTAATGAGTTTCTATTCATCTTTCTTCTTAGTTCATTGGATTGAACCTAGGTTTTGTATGAATAGGAATTAAGGATTTGAAGAGCCAAATCCATGTTCTTGGCTTGGTTCTTGATTCCAAGAACTAGGTTAGGATAGTTTAAGCTTAATAAATGTAAGATGGCTATTTATGGCTCAATATCAACCATTAGAGTTCATAGGAAATGGATTTGGAAAATGGTTGGGGTTATGTGGTTTTGGACTTAAATCTATGCCTAAGTGAATCCATAGGTTGTAAAAGAGTTACAATAAGTTTAGGGACCTATATTGGTGCTAGAAATCACAAGGAAATCGATCTTAGATGATTGGAAGTGAGAAAAGAATCATGGGAGCAATCCCAGGTTCTGCAGAAATTCTGTAGAACCTAGTTTCTGCAAGGCACGCCGCGACGTGAAAAGGTCACGCCGAGGCATGAGGTTGAATGTTTATAATGCGCCACGGCATGACAGAAGTCATGTCACGGCGTGCTGCTCTCGGCCTACTGTAGACTTAGAACCCGAGAGCTGGGCGCCGCGGTGTGTTCAGAATTATGCCGCGGCGTGAGTACCAAGAACTCTAAAAATGTCATTTTTGATGTTTTGAAGTTTTGGACTAGATGAAATCATTTGTGTATGCTTCTTAAAATGTGTTAAGGCACAAATGAGGATGGTTCAAGAAGAGAATTATCACCTAGTAAGTATGAGAAAGCTTAAGCCTTTGAGTATCCTAAAGTAAAGAGATTACTTTAGGTAAGGATATAGCACCTTAGGCAACCTAGTATTGCATTAGATATCACTCAAGATGTGATGAGATGGTGCATTGGACACAAGTATACTAGGATGTATTAATAATATTCACTCTAGTAAGAATAAGGAAAGTACGAGCCTTCATATATCAAAGAGTAGTGGATTACCTTTGGAAGGTACCTAGAACCTAAAGTAATAAAGAGTTACAAGTAAGAACCACCCTTGAGTTAGATTCACTTAAGAGGGGATAAGGTTGTGTATTTGATTCTGAAGAGAGAATGTTATGTACTAAGTCTCTAGTTAAGTGGACATTGTACATTATAGAATACACAAAAGAAAGAGTTGAGGCTAGTAAGTTTGTCATATCCATGAGAGTAATTGGATATGCAAAGTTCTAGGGAATTGCTCATTTGTTTCCTTAAACAAGGTTGGAATGAAGCATTAGCTAAGATAGACTATTTCACTAGGATGAGTTGAGTCTATAGGAACGTTAAGGTGGTGTTTATGTAAAAGGTAAACATAACACTATGCTTTTCACACACTTGTTAGTTAATCTAGTTTGTATATGAAAGCTAAGAACCTTAGTGCAATCAAGAATAATGATTTGCCATAGATGAGTATCTAACACCTTAGCAACATAGTATTGCATAGAGATCACTTAAGATGTAATAAGTGATGATGGAGTGTATTAAATGTAATGAACTAGGATGGATTGGTAGTATTTGCCGAAGAATGTGACTTTATATGACGAAAGATCATTTAGCCAGAAGGAAAGGAATCAGAAATTCCTAAGGGGATAAGTATTCCTAACTAAGTGCTAGGATTACATATAGTATGAGGTTATAGATTCTCCTTTTTATAAAGGGTAAACATAATAAGCTAAAGTTCATAGTAGAATATGCTTAGGTCTTAAATGAACTAAGTATATAGGTATGTATGTATGTCTATGAAAATAGTCTAGTAGTATAGATCTTTGTGAGTATCCTTTGATGTTGTATATCATCATTAAGGCCAAATAAGATAAGTGAAAAATTTGAAAAACGCTCTTTGAGCAAGGATGAAGCTCAAATTTCTCAGCGTGTCAGGGTACGTGTGATGTGAGGATGAGCTTTCCCTTTATTTACCACAGGATAATATACTGAACTAATTTCTAATGAATATCTTTATTTTCAAAATAAATCTCTGCAAGTATTTCAAAATAAAATATTACACAATCATGTCTTTTGGATCTTTCTTATGCATAATCATATTTTATATCATCATCGTATTGCATTTTACGTTGTTGATAAGACAAATGTAGTTATTGCCCCTTTAATATGTGTGTGTTTTGTCAGTCCTTGTTTTGAGGCATGAATGGAAGACTTTAGTCGTTCAATTCCATGATGATTATAATTGCTTTTATAAGGCAATTGTTGTTGTTGAATTCCAATAGTATGTGGCTATCTTAGCGGGTGAAATCTTAAATGTAGATAGATCAAAATGGATGATTTGATGCAAGTAAAGACCCAGACATGTGGAGTAGTTATGGAGCAATTATGGAGGAAACTCCTATATTGATAGTTATAGCAATTGTTATATTTGTTATACAATGTTATAGCTAGCTAATATTGTCTATAAATATTGTTTCATTATTTTCTTGGAATTACTCAAATAGATTTTGTTCTTCCGATTTTTGGATAGAAAAAAGCGGTAGCCAAGAAGGCCTTCTTCACCTTGGTGGAGGAGAAAGAAGGATCAGAAGCTTTGAAGACTATGATTAATCTTGTTTATATGCGTTTTTTCTAGTTATAGGATTTTTCTTTGGATCTTCCTATGGATGTTGATTAAACTTGCAATCCTTTGTTTATTATGATTTGGCTTGTGTTGTATATATGCTTAATGCTTTGTTTGAAGTTTATCAATTAATTTGTTTAAATCTAATGAACCTAGACATAGGAAATTGGGTTTAAGATCTCTAGATGCATTTCTATTTCATTCAATTGGGTTGGATGCGATGATTCGATTAATAAGATAGGAATATACCTATTGACCATGCATAGTATTAGTTGGGAATAGATCTTAATAGTGGATTTATTCTAGTTCTCATGGAAACATAGTGAACTGGTATACGGGGTTAGATATAGGCTTTTAACTAATTATGATTTCTACTAAACTAGTCATTTCGTTTTATTGCTCGTAAGGATTATTGTTATCAATTAAAATAGGAAAAAGGAATCCCTATTCTTATCAACTCTTAATTTAATATTTTAAGTTCTTATAATTAACAAATACAGAACACTCCAATTTAATGAATAGAAGTATTTGAATTATGTTTATATCACTTAATTTAACCTTTTTTTCCTCTCGATATCGACTCTAGCTAAACTACAAGTGTTCTTGCACTTGCAGTAAGCAAAAATGTGAAAATTGTATAGTCAAGAAATATTTTGATATCAAGTATTAGGTTATTTTTTAGATGATCAAACTAAACGCGAGTTATGAAAAATTAGGGACAAAACTCTTATGTTGATAGTTATAGCAATTATTATATTTGTTATACAATGTTCTGATATTATAATTGCTTTTTTGAGAATTGGATATTGTTCTTCTATATAAATCCAGGTAAAGACCCTGCTAATGGAAAGAAGGTTAAGCTTGAAGACTAGTATAATTTTATATGCTTTTCTAGTCAGAACTTATGTATACAGTTTACATTTGTTTTGTATGCATTACAATATGCCCTTAGCAGAAAATTACCATTATCATATATTAGTAGTTCTAACTCCTCCAAAAATACATATCATATGAAGTAGAAAGACAATAATGAGAAAACTAGTTAATAAAATAAGAATTTTGAAATAAATATCACTATTGTAAGATGTATGAAAGGACATTTACTATGTACGTATCGTATATCAAATTTTTGCTTGTGAAAATTATTCATTTAATCATGGTCCTACAAATAATACGAATTTGAATGTATCTATTTTCGTTAAATATTATGAAGGAAATTTTTATCACTTGACTAATGATTTGAGTAGTTGAATTATTTCTTTGGAATTCATATTTATCACTTTATATGTATATTTTTAATGTGATTTAAAATTATCACATACACATTTTCTCTTATTTTGTTAATTTGTAATATTTTAAATAAAATATGTATGATATGATTTCTTAGAATTTTTATTGATTGAAGAAAAAATAATTATATTTAAATATATATATATATATATATATATATATATATATATATATATATATATATATATATCAATGATAAGTTTTGATATATGGTAATACAAAGGTAATTCATGTCTCTAGAATAGCTACTATACTTTGTTACCTCAATGAACAAAATTTTATATCAAAGATTGCGCAAAACAAATGATTTTCCATGATCATCTTTTATATGAAGATTTATGGTTTAGTCCTTAAAGAACTACACCTTTTGACCGTGATTAAATCTAAAAATATCTATTTTATCTTAATATAATTTGAAACAAAGAATTGTGAGAAAGAACTTTATCTACTTTTTATGCCTCTCAAATATGTTCATGTAGTAGCAAAAATGAGAAAACTGTTTCAAGAAATATTTTGAATCAAGTTTATGTTTTTTTTTGTAATTGAACACAAAAATGAGTTATCGATGAAAAATCACAAAGGCCAACCAATGGGTTAAACTTCATACCCTAAAGTGAATGTTTCATATTATAATTTTGGGTATGACAAATGTCGTGGTTATATCTATTAATGTAGTAGAGATTAGAAAATGACCATTACCATATATAGTAGTTCTAAGTCCTCCAAGAATACATATCATATGAAGTAAGAAGACAATAATACAAAAATTAATTAATAAAATAAGAATTTCAAAATAAATACTACTATTGTAAGATGTATGAAAGGACATTTAACATGTACGTATCATATGTCAAAATGTTGCTTGTGAAAATTATTCATTTAATCATGGTCCTACAAATAACATGCATTTGAATGAATCTATTTTCATTAAATATTATGAAGGAAAGTTTTATCACTTGACTAATGATTTGAGTAGTTAAATTATTTCTTTAGAATTTATATTTGTTATTTCATATGTATATTTTTAATGTGATTTAAAATTATCAAGTACACATTTTCTATTATTTTGTTAGTTTGTAATATTTTAAATAAAACATATATGATATGATTTCTTAGAATTTTTATTGATTGAAGAAAAAATATGTGTTCCTAATTCTTTATATATATAGATCAATGGTAAGTTTTGATATCTAGTAGTACAAAGGTAATTCATGTCTCTAGAATAGCTACTATACTTTGTTATCTCAATGAACAAAATTTTATACATTATGCTTTATTCACTATCAAGTCTAATAGATATGATCAGAGCAATTGAAACACATGTTATTGTAAATCAGAAGTTTACTATACTATTTTAGATCAGAAATTTATGATATTGTTGTAAACCAGAAGTTTATTAGTCTAAATAATTTTTTTTTATTTCGCATATGACCGGTAAGGTTATCTTGAGTTAATATTGATAATTCATAAGGGTATCATTGAAGGACCAGAAGATTTTTCAATATAATGAGTTTTTACGTGCAAGGTGTTCTCAATACAAATTGATTATAAGGCTATCACTAACTAAAAATAGAGTCAAATTTGTTGAATTTCTAAAACGAATTTAAGATGATATTGTAGATTATATCATAAATCATGTATCATTTAGAAATTTTATGGTTAGAAGTCAGTTGGTCACATGTGTCCTTATTATCAACATGCAACTTAGTGTTTGTGAGAATATGCAAGTAATTTGATTAAGAGCACAAATTTACAAATAAAGACAATTTGTCTTGATAATGTTGGTGAGTTTACTTCTCAATCTTTTATTGATCGATATATGACCATTGGTAAAATTTTGAACATCCTATTACTTATGTTCAAATGTCTCTAATTAATAGATAAATAACAAATTGTGAGAATAATATCTCAAGTTTATACTTGGGGCATGCTTTTTATATGTTGCATCACTTGTTGTTATAAAATCAATAAATAATTATAAACTATCCTCTATACAATTAGATTTTGGCCTAAAGTCAAATATTTCTCATATAAGAATTTTTTTGTGTGATATAATCATTATTGCTCAAACACATCATGCTAAAATGAGCTTTAAAAGAAAGTTGAGAATATATGTTGAATATGAAATAATGTTTCCAACATTACGAGAAAAGAATAAGTAGCTGAAAAAGTAAATTACTTGAAATGCATTATTATTATATTGTTTAAATCCTCAAACAAGACAATTTGAACTAGAAGTTCAAATGATAATAACACATTTGCAAAAAAAAGCAAATGAATTGCCAAATACATTTTCTATTACAAAAGGATAAATAAATCATATACCAACTATGAATGCTCCATTTAGAATTGATAAGACATGGTAGACTAATTGATTCCAAAGACAAAATCTCTATAAAAGAGAAGAAGCAAATAATATTGCTATAGAGACAAATAATCCCAATGAGAATACTCTTGAAAAAGATATTAGAAACACAAGTAGGACTCATGAAGTAGTCCGAACTCCAGAAGAAATTAAAATACATTAAAATGGTGAAAATAATGAGATATCAATTATTTATGACTCTATGGGCAAAATGATAGAATCGAAAAGAAATAGTTGTCGACAACATATTTGCAAAGCGAGCAATATTAAGAATAATAATGAGGAACTTAAAATTAGAATCGTCAAAGAATATTGATGAAGAAATGATTGACCAAAAATAGAATAATATTTTACTGGCAGAATTGAACTCACTTGTAAAGTGTGAGATCATTGAATTTGTAATTAAAATTTCAAAAGATGTTTTAATGGGCCTGAAGTATAAACCCTAGAAGGTGCAAAATCTATGGATACAAATAGATGCAATTATGTTTTGATGTCTGACAAGATTATTTGCACACAAGAAGTCAAATACTTCTAATTGATGTTATTACATCTTAGAGCTCTATATTTGTCATCTATATGAAAATCCCTAAATGATGATTTAAAATTTCAACAACATCTAATGAACTTAATTTACATATGTTAATAATTTATGTTCTTTTACTCATCATATTGAGACTTTCTTATTGAGTATTAATGTTTGTTTATATGCATTATATATTTATTCCAAAATTCTTAAAGTACTTTATTTGCTTATGTGCCAATTTAAAGAATTTGAAGTGAAAATTTTTTCTTTTTTTTTCTATTTCTTAAGTTCTTGTATGCTTACTTTTACAGCATATATATATATGGAACGTGTATGGTGAGATGAGTGTTTATTGTAAAAAGTAAGAAGAGTGAATCTTGACTATTGGATCTTACATGAATGGTCAATATTAAAACATAAATGTATGTGATTTTTTTAAGTAGTCACATGACTTTTAAGTAACTTTTAATTTTGATCATTCATGTATAGTTGTATGATCAAAATTTATTCCTCTCATAATCTCACAATAAAAATTATTTTCACTAGATATGCCCCCTATATATAGAAAGGAGTAAATCTTTATCATATAACTAGACATGAATGATCAAAATTAAAAGTTACTTAAAAAAATCACTTGTATTTATATTTTAATCTTAACCATTCATGTAATACTTAATAATCAAGATTTACTTCTTTTATTTTTATAATAAATATTATTTCACTAAAAATGTTTTATGTATATATATAAATATATATTAGTTTTTAGGTTTTTTTTTGGTAAAACTTTTTTAATATTATTTTATTCACTAGAGAATGAATTTAAGACATTCAATCCTTACGTCGTTCTTATCCTTGGAAACATGTAAAGCGACTTCTTTAATGAAGTTATTTGATGATGTATACTCATTTGAAAGAAAAGGATCTAACAAGATAGAGTGCAATAAGAAGCAACATTTTTTTCTCCAATTAAGAAAAGTGCATGTGGGGTTGAGGTGTCGTGTTAAAATGAACTTCAAGGAAGACCTTTTTAAGCCAAACAAACAACACCAAGGCACGAGAGTTTGACAAATAATGCACATATGATTGTAGTATACAATAATTGGATTTGATATTCGAAACCGCTACTGTCTTGCGTGGATATGGTTGTGATAGAATTCGATGGCATTTGTTACATGATGATCGTTACAATGTGTGAGCGTAATGGTGAATATATAGACTCTAAATCATAGAGATGCTGGATATATTTGGTTATGTTTCCCAATTTTTTTTTTCATAAACAGTTTTTAATTATACAAATAAATTAGTATCATGTAGAGCTGGCCCTTGTACAACCTGTTATTTAAAAAAAAAAATTGTATAGCTGGCCTTTCAAAATGGAATCTTACAAGAAGTTGTTAGTTGATTTATCAGATAACTTATTTTATAGTAGTCTAATAAACATAAAGAATATTTGAGATATACTTCTATTTTTATAGAAAAAGGAGAGTTTTATAAAATATAAATAGTTTTTTTTTTTACGGAAAATACAGGGGCAGCTCAACACATTTAGTGGCCTAAAACGAGATTATAAAGCTAGGCTTTTTTTAAAATTATTAAACATAATATAACTTTTTATTCAAATTTTAGTTTTTTTTTTATGTGTAAAGTTTAGTTCGCACGACTCCATGAACACAAAATTATTTAAGCATGAAACAAAAGAGAATGACCAATGTTACATAATTTTTTTTTTAGGAAAAACCATAATTTAATTAGATTCAAGTTTGTGATTGTTAAATGAAATAAAATGGATAAACTACTCATCAATCAAGAGTTAACACACCTGTTAAACCATTATGTAAAAAATTGACAAAAGTTCCTGACTTTTTTTTTTATCAATTTTTAAAGAAAATGAGTTATAGGAATTATGATAAATAAGAAATAAATGGGAGAGGACAAAAAAATGTAAAGATGACAAGTAACAGTTATTGAGTGATAGATAACCAAACGAAAGAGATAAAAGAAGTAAATTGGGGCATAAAATATATAATTAATATAACATAAAAAATAAATTTGGCCATAAAGCTAAGGCTTCAATGGCCTCACCTTAAAGCCGACTCCAAGAAAATATAAATAGTTATTTCTTGTTATGTAATTTTTTGTTATATATATCACGTTTATATTAGATCTTTTATGAATGGTTAAGATTAAAAAACACGACCTTCAATATATATATAGTTGTATGGTCAAGATTTACTCTTTTTATCATCTCACAATAAAAACTCATCTCACTAAATATGTCCCCTATATATATAGAGAGAGAGAGAGAGAGAGAGAGGTATGCTAGCAAAACCACATTGTATAAAACAGTTCTAAAATATTTTACATTATTAAGGTCTTGCAAATACTTAGGCATTATTTAAGAAATATTTAATATGATTTATTAAATCAGTCTAATTATTTTTAAAGTTTATTAAATGCTTGCTAAATTTTTTAAGATATTAAATATTTTTTATTTAAATTCAATAATTTTTATTTTAATTCTTTAAACAGGCATGGACACTTGTAAAAAATTCCTTGAATTAAAACTTGTAAAATAAAATTAATATTTAAACATAACAAATAATATATGCACAATCTAATAGGCTTAACTCAAGTAGCAAGAAAAATTTTAAAAGATTATTTAATTTGATCCGGGTTTGAATAACTGAGTCTTTAAAAATAATTTAATGCCACTTTGGTTCACCTCCCTTGATTTTTGTTTGGTATTTGCACACTCTGTAATATGATAATCCTTGGGTTCTTAAATAGTAATAGTCATTTTTCAAAATTTATTTTATTCGAAGTTACTTGTTATTTTTAGAGAATAAAAGAAATATTTATTTTTTATTTTTAATTTTGTCCTTATTTATTGTTAGTTCCATTAACAATTTTTTCTCTTTTATATTAGTTGCTTCTTATCTTCTTAAGGGTAATATTATCGAACATCAGTTTCTTTTATCTAAAATTTAGGTCATTTAATTAGTTTCTTAATTAATATACATAAATCTTAAACAATTATTATTTAAGAACAGAGAGAGTATCCAATAACTTATAGAAAAATATGTAAAGAGAGTGTTAATGTATGTATTTATAAGTAACATGTAATAAAGTATAAGTTTTTGTAAATAAGTGCCTTCAGTTTGCAATGTATTAAATGCTTTGGTTTTAATTAAAATTTGCTATTTTGGCTTTCTTAATAGCACTTATTAGTAAAATTCATAAAATATTATATCCACAAAGAATTAAGTATAGTGGTAAGTAAGTTATACTTTTAAAAGAAAATAATGTTTAAGTCTGAAGACACACTTATAAGAATGATTTTAACTATATCATTTTGTATTTTAAAAAATTAGTCTTATATTCAAAAGATGTTGAGATATCATAAATAAAAATAAACTAAACAATTAGTTTCACCAAATTTAAATTTTAGTTCCTATAATTTTATTTTAATTTTTATCCCTATATCTTCACTAATTTGAATCTTAGTTCCTGGATAATTAATAGCATAATAATTTAAAACTATAAATACTAATACTTAATAAAAAATAAAAAATAATACATTAACAAATAAAAATTATAAAAACTAAAACTCAAATAATTTAAAAATATAAAAATCAATCTCGTAATGAGAAAGAATGAATGAAATTACATGAAAAATCAAAAGAAAATGAAATTTTATGGACCAATATCATAAATTTTTTTTAAAAAAAACACTATAAAGATGAACATCCAAATCGGATAAAACTATACCAAAAATAAAATTACATGCTGTATCAGTACTCTCCTCTTGGTTTGAGTCAGCTCTTGTTAGCAGATGTTATGGGGTTGAGGTGATGTGGAAGTTTAGTTCTTGCTGTTTGCTGTTTTTTCTTCTTTTCATTTGCCTGATGTACCAAAAAAAATAAATAAGAATTTTGTTATATCTTTTAAAAAGTTTCTCTTAATGATTCTTTTAATATTAAATGAAAAAATAAGTGTATATAATGTTTTAAGGATATAAAAAATATTTAATATTTTTTTAATAATTAAAAAATTAGTAGAAAATTGGGTTAAAAAAATTAGAATTTTAAAAAAAATATATATATCAATAGATGGTTCTGATTATTGAGGAACTCATGAACTTGGTGGCTTATTAAATGAAAAGCGTTTGGCTGGCCAAACTCAAAGGTTGGAGAATGAATGAATGGTGATATTAGTTGATGAATGTCAATCTCTCATCAATTTCAATGCCATGCACTCCAATCTCAACTCTCATCCTTGGCACGCCACACCCCATACCTCACCAAAAAACTCCACGCCCAAATCATAAAAACTGGCCTCCACCATTCCCAGCCACTCCCAAACACTCTCCTCCACGCATATGGCAAATGCGGCCTCGTTCGCCACGCCCTCCAACTGTTCGACGAATTGCCCCACACTGACCTCATCTCATGGGCTTCCATTCTCACCGCTTGCAACCTCGCCAACCTCCCCCACACAGCCCTCTCCCTTTCACGCGCCATCCTCAATACCACGCGCTTCCACCCCGACCACTTCGTCTTCGCCAGTATTGTTAAGGCTTGCGCCAACTTGGGTGCTCTCAACCAAGGAAAACAAGTCCACGCTCGCTTTCTCCTCTCACCCTTCTCAAACGACGACGTTGTTAAGTCGTCGTTGGTTGATATGTACGCGAAATGCGGGTTGCCCAATTACGGGCGTGCCGTTTTTGATTCGATTTCGTCGTTTAATTCTGTTTCTCGGACTGCAATGATATCTGGGTATGCGCGGAGTGGACGAAAGTTTGAAGCTTTTCAACTGTTTCGTGAATTGCCGGAGAGAAATTTGTTTACTTGGACAGCTATGATTTCTGGTTTGGTGCAGAGTGGGAATGGAATTGATGCGTTCCACTTGTTTGTTGAAATGCGCCATGAAGGTATTGATATAGTGGACCCTTTAGTTCTTTCCAGTGTGGTTGGTGCTTGTGCTAATTTAGCTGTTTGGAAGCTTGGGAAACAGATGCATGGTTTGGTTATAACACTTGGTTATGAATCTTGCTTGTTTATAAGTAATGCTCTTATTGATATGTATGCCAAATGCAGTGATCTTGTTGCTGCTAAAGATGTATTTTGTAAAATATGTAGAAAGGATGTGGTGTCTTGGACTTCAATTATTGTTGGCACTGCCCAGCATGGGCAAGCTGAGGAGGCATTGGCTTTGTATAATGACATGGTTTCGGCTGGGGTTAAGCCTAATGAGGTGACCTTTGTTGGGTTGATCTATGCTTGCAGTCACGTTGGTCTAGTTAGCAAGGGTCGTGCTTTGTTCAAATCTATGGTTGAAGATTATGGAATTAGGCCCTCTTTGCAGCACTATACTTGTTTGCTGGATCTTTTCAGTCGATCTGGGTACCTTGATGAGGCAGAGAATCTCATTAGAACGATGCCGGTTAACCCTGATGAACCTACTTGGGCTGCTTTACTCAGTGCTTGTAAGCACCATGGTAACACCCAGATGGCAATTAGGATTGCTGATCATCTGTTAAATTTGAAACCAGAAGATCCTTCCTCCTATATATTGTTATCTAATATTTATGCTGGAGCTGGATTGTGGGAAAATGTTTCAAGGATGAGAAAGTTAATGATGGTTATGGAAGTTAAAAAGGAACCAGGTTATAGCTGTATTGACTTGGGAAAGGAAAGCCATGTGTTTTATGCTGGAGAGACGTCGCATCCGATGAAGGATGAGATTGTAGGTTTAATGAGGAAGTTAGATGCAGAGATGAGGAAAAGGGGTTATGTTCCTGATACTAGCTTAGTTTTGCATGACATGGATAAACAAGAGAAGGAAAGACAACTTTTCTGGCATAGTGAGAGGTTGGCTGTGGCTTATGGGCTTCTTATGGATGTTCCAGGGACTATTATACGTATAGTGAAAAATCTTCGTGTTTGTGGAGATTGCCATACTGTTCTGAAGCTCATCAGCACTATAGCAAGTAGGGAAATTTATGTTCGAGATGCCAAAAGATATCACCATTTTAAGGATGGGAATTGTTCGTGCAATGACTTCTGGTGACTTGGGAATTTTGATTGAAATTTCCACTAATTTGATGTTGAACTGAGGCCCTTGATATGAAGAATGCTAGCGTGCCCTGGTCAGATGCTTGTTGCCATTGCCTTTTGGACCTTCAGAAGTGATCCTTAGCAATTTTTTTGTTTTGGGAATCTCTTTCTCCCTTTCTGATATCTACTATTGGCCTGTGCCTTCAACACGTGTTGCCAAGTCATCTACTTTCATCAAGGATGTGACAATAGATTTTATATTGAGCTGTAAGGCGTCAAACCACCCATGTTATTAAGGGCCAAAGTCGGGTATTTGCATGTTCTCGGATCCTGGCTCATGTTATGGGTATGTATCCTATGCATGGCTAGTACTTTTCATCTGATATGATACCTGACCTCAAGGGTTAATTAAAAATTGTGTTAATGGCCTTCTAGTTTTGCATGTATTACTTATATCTGCTAGAACTCTCATGCTGGTTCATGGTCTTTGCTTCCATATGACATTGCAGGAAGCAAGACTGAGAAGAGCATCAAATTTTAGGAAATTTACAAGTTTTACTCTGATTTGAGAAATCACTATCAAGATTGCTCGATATTTCTCCTTTAAGCTACATGATGTTCTGAGTAAATGCCTTTTTGAAGAGAACTGGTGGTGTAAGTGTAGCCGGGACTCCTTTTTCATTTTATTCCTTTATTTTTTTGTTGAATAGGACCTATATTTTGTTTCTGCTTGCGGAGACATGTAATCAACGTGTTGGAGCTGTTATTCAAGTGAGCCAAACAGAGATGCGTATTTTGTTAAACTTTAATACTGAGAAACATGGATGCTGATTTGAGCACGAATGCAGAGACACCATAAAATTTTAGGTTTCTTATTAACATTGGAAGTGTGACAGCACTCTATCTTTGAAGTGTCGTGTTTCTTAACTCTGATAATGTATCTGTTTCCTGACTCTGATAATCTATCTTGCTTGTTTTAGAAATCAATGGAATAGGATTTTATCATATGCTTTTGATATTCATACATTCTTTATTCTTATAATTTTCAGTTGACTTAATATTTGGTAGTGTTACTGTATGGAAATTATTTACAGTTATGACATAAAAATCATATATGTAGGACTAAAATAATCATATATATGGCCCCAACAAAATTTAGGCCCTCAAAATACAAATTGATCATATAATGTGCATATTAATTAACTCTTATGAAGAGTAAATAATCTGTGAGGCCACAATTGTACTAGGACATTAACCCATGACGTCTACTAAAATAATGCAGTCAAATTTGTTGCTTATTAACGTAAATGACTGGTACTTTCACCGCTTTAAATAATGAAAATATTTGTTTCCTTCATTACCACTTAACAGTAATTTTAAAACTCTTTCTCAATCCCACTGCGCATCCACATAAAACTATGACCTCACATCATCAGACTCTACTAGCCAAATAGTCTGAATTCAGTTTAATGGACAGGCGTTCAAAAGGTCATACCTACGCGTTCAGGTTAACATTACATTTTCGTCCAGGTTGATTTTTATCAAACTGCTTGGTCCGGCCTAAGGTTTTTCTGGGCCACCACCGAACCAGTTTTAACACCTCTAAAATAAAGTGCGCCTGGTCCAGTTAGTTTAACCATGGCTAAACCGGTTTTGATAGGCATACAATTATCTAAGTTGACACCAATCACTTCAAATTAATTTGACACATTAACTTCTAATGAAGAGAACGGTATTTTCCTTTCTCTAAGAAGATATAATAACAAAAGGATTGACACAATATCTTATAATGAAGAGAACAGTATTTTCCATTCTGTAAAAAGATATAATAACAAAATAATTGTCACACAGGGACAAGGATTTAGGATTTTACTGCACTCTTAACATAATATACAGTGAAAACTCTGTTGTGCCATACCGTTGGCACTAGGTAAGTTTTTTTTTTTTGGGTATAAACCCCCAGTTTCCCAAAGCCGCATTGGATCCCGAGGAATCGACTCGGATCGGACTACAATGGTAAGATTACTTGTATAGATTCTCTATTTGGTCCCTGTATTGAGCCACTACTCTATCCCTTCGAATTTTCATGGTGGGTGTCATTAGCCCATTATCAATCTGTAAAATATTAACCAAATATGTCAATTCTGTTATGTAAATTACATAAAGATAGATACTACTACTGTGAAGTTCAATCTAACCGTGAAAGGATCATTTACGAGAAGGATTGGCCCAATTTGAACTGGAGACTCTGACGTCCTGCATGATGAAGACATGAAGAAAAGGGGCAAAAGCAAATAAATCAAAACGAGTACAGGAAAGAAAACCAGTTAATGAAAGCCAAAGAGGGAAAAGGGAAACTTTTTATCTCTTTCCCCTTATTTTTGGTTCTGAAAAAAACAGAACTATGTACCTTTTGCTCAATCAAGAAACCTGTTTTAGCTTCTCCTTAAGGAATCTAGTTATGGAAGTCTAGGATGTATAAGTGAAGTGAAAAATTGTCATCCTCATCCTTGGCTTATAACAGTAAAATTTCTAAACAAAAGCTTGCTACATCCTCTTTCATACAGCAGCATAAGTTATGCTCATCTATTCCTCATTTGGTAAAGGAAAGCACTACCCAGATGTAATTTCCTTCTCTTTCATACATTATAATACTAATGAAGTCTCTATTTTTGTCTTCATCCTTCTTTTGCAAGGCATGTATGACTTACGAGAACACTCAAATGTGCGCTTGTTCGGTTTGTTTTCTGTTTTCATTTTCAGTTCATCTGTTTTCACTAATAATTACAAAAATGCCACATTGTTTTCATTTTGTTTTCTGTTTTTAGAACTTTTTGAAGGAAATTGTGAAAACAAGAAAAAGTTATTTTCACCATTTCCTTAACAAAAGTCTAAAAATAGGAAACAAAATGAAAACAATGTGATATTTTTGTAATTATAAGTGAGCATATCATTTGAAAATAAAAACAAACCAAACAGCCCCTAAGGGTGTCCAAGAGAGAGATTCAATTTTCAGATACAAAATATTTCATGTTTCCTATTTATAACACCTCTGGCCATGTATTTATTTCACTCTTAAAACAACTTAACTAGCTTTAAACAAATTAATTTTTTCTATTCCATTCTCATAAACTCCAAGTAAAGTTAGTTATCCATAGTCGTCAAAAACTGCCTTTCCCTGTAAACAGAAAAATACTAACATACCATAGAAATATATATAAAGACATAAAATTTCTCTAGCATTCATTACAAGAAGCAGAAGTGACAAAAGGTCTTACCAGGTCTTTAATTCTCTATAAATTAGGCTGGTCACTTTTTCCTGACTGACATCTGAACTGTTGGAATCTACGATTGACAATTCCCTCGCTGCCTTTAAGACTTCTTCTTTGTTAGGAACAATTACAGCTCCTAGACGTCGCTTATCCTATATGTTACAGTAATCACCAAATAAGTAAAATCATCAAATTTTATAATATCTGAACTGTTAATATCTAGGCCTTGAGCCATAAAAGTTTAAAGACATCGAGATTCAAATTCACCTGGCCAATAACAACAATTTGTTGTATGAGGCTACTCCTCATGGCAGCTTCTTCAAGGTCAGCCGGTTCAACATTTTCACCTTCTCTTATTGATACAAGTAGTTAGTACTACTTCTTACATAAGGGGGGAAAAACCGATGATCAACAGGCTTTTGTGTAGAGAGAAAGAACATAAGCACAATTAAGGTTCAAAAAATGGAAAATAACCTTTAAAAACCAGATTTAACATATAACAACTAAAAAAAGGCAACAAAGTTAAATGCAAAAAACTGATTAAAATAATAGAATTCTACAAGTATCTAACTTGAGCAGCAACCTTAATTAAAGTTTTAGACATAGCCATACACATACAGTAAAGAAAATCCAAGGAACATTATTATTAACATAAATATTCACAAAAGAAGATGATAAAATAAAATAATTTTTTCAATATAAAGAACTATTTTGTTCATATAATACATAAAGTGTAACGTGTGTTAGTCTTAAGCTTCTCTACTCTAAAGCAATATGTGATATAATTGACAATAGTACCCATTATAATGTATATATATGAGTATATCAATATAAGCCACTAGGACTAGGCTAGTGGTAAGGGATTTGAGTAGTTTGCATATGGTTATAGGTTCAAACCATATAGGTTCAAACCTCAATGCCACCATTGTACATCAATATCACTAAAACTTCTGTTCTACCTGTTAAAAGCACAATAGTGTCTTTAGCACGGCCTTCCACAACAATCACACCGCCAGAATGACGACTCCGTCCAGTTGAATGATGGGGAACAATCCAACCAATATCACCAGTATTCAGCCAGCCATCCCCATCTAAGACCTGATTTGTAGCTGAAGGATTCTGATGCAAGAATAAGACATGAACTGTCACAACTTGATACAGCATATGTCAATAAGATCACATGACGTGCATGTGATGTGAGCTCTTAATTGAGACTGCTATGACCATTACACAGGTTGCTGGTACATGGAAAAGGTGTTTCATGACAAAACAGAATTCTTCATCTGAAGATTCCTTACAGAGCACCTGTTAGTGATCCTTTCACAAGCCCTTGCCTCAATTTTCAAGCTTGGCAGACGATCAAATATTTATATAAATAAATAAAACTACAACTCCAGGATAAAGGATGTATTTTAGAAAGCCTGAAATATAATAGTAATATTCATGCTTTTATATCTGCCATGTGTCCACACAACAAAATTGTTATGAATTTTTCATAAACGTGTGTGTGTGTGTGTGTACACACGCGTGTCAACATAAGAACGTGTTTGAATTTTGACAAAGTAAATTACCTTGTAGTATCCCTTCATCAATTGTGGGCCCCGGACTTTTAAAATTCCCTTTGAACCAGGTGGAAGAACTTCATCAGTTTCAGAATCTACAACTTTGAATTCTGTATGCTTAATTGGATGCCCGACAGATCCAATAACCTTCAAAAGATTGCATCTATAACATTTTCAGAGAAAAGCACCACTTTTTGCAGACTCAAATTACAAACTAATTAAGAGTGCAAATTATGCAATTATTATGAATACCAAGCTCTAGATAGAGAGACTCGTGACAAAAGGTTTACGATATGGTATCTCTTAAAAATGAAAAATAAATAATAGGAAAAGAAATGTCAGCCTTGTTATAATCAGTTATTGCAGTTGAAGATTTTAACAATAGGGTTTGGTTAATGTGTTGTGTGCCTTTAGAATACATGTTAAGAAGCATTGATTACTCTTTATTAAATCATCCTAATCACTTAAAGAAGAATGTATTAAATGCTTTTTGGATTTTCAAGATATTAATGCTTCTAATTTTTATTTTATAGTTTCTATTTTAATTCCTTAACATGTGTCTTAAAGGTACACGTTAACAAAACCCTTAATAATAAACAATTTTTTTTCAAATGTAAATTTGCACACATTTTTATGGCGTAAGTGAGTAAGTCTCAAGTGAAACTGAGTAACTCTCATTTAGCTTTTCCTTTTCTTAACAAAACCAAATAATTTTTGTTTTAAATTTTCAAATTTTTTTAATTTTTTTCTCTCTTTTTTTTTTTGGGTTCTCAATCCTTCAATTTAAGAAGAAAAAAGAAACATTCATATAGTGAGGCAGAAAATAGTGGGCTAAAATAATTTAGTTATAAAATGACATGTTTAACCATTCATTATAAGAGTAACAAGTTTTAAGTTACAGAAAGGACAACAATATGTTTGAAACGATGATACTAGGAGCAGTTGATGTATTGCTTACATTAAATCTAAGTCGTCTAGCAGCAATTGCTGGTGAAGTTTCTGTTAAACCATATCCATTCTGCACTTTCACACCAATAGCCTGCATATTATTAAATTAAAAAAACACCAATTTGAAAAGGATGCCAAAACAAAATATCCTGCGTACAAGTTACATGTGTTAAGTATCAAACCTCAAAAAATTTATCGACATGACTAGATAAGCTACCACCACCACATATTCCAGCCTGCAGAATGCCAGAAGGTTTCGCTTGTCATGAGCAGAAAAGTGATCCATTTCCAAATCATGAACAATGACACAATATGGCATGTAGTTTAGATGAATAATCTATACCACAAGAAAGGGGGAAAATACTAAGGGGCGATCCTAAGAATACAGGAGGTATACGAAGAACATCCCGCTTAAAAGGGAAAGGAAAGAATATAATTACTAATTTACTATAATACAACCAAAAGGAAGAGGGAAAAAAACTATAAGACAATTAGGACCCCAACATCTAGACACGGGTTTATTATTCCTTTGCAAAGCTAGAATTAATGCACAAATGTATACTTTCAAAAGGAAACCATGCTTGAATTGTATAAACTCCTCCCTTGAAAATTCTTTTGTTTTTGTCTAACCAAAGGGACCATACCAGACAGCTGCATGCATCTTCCACACACTACACTTCTTACTTCTATTGTTGTTGCAGCCCAGAAAGACCTCCACCATAGTGGCTAGTTTTGTCCATGAGGCACCAGAAAGAGAAAGGGGGAAGAAAACTTGATCTTGGCCAAAAGACGGTTAATAATAACTATTTTTATTATTATTGTTATTGTTATTGTTATTGTTATTGTTATTATTATTACTATTATTATTGTTATTGTTATTGTTATTATTATTATTATTATTATTATTATAGGGCAGTCAGAATAGCATCACTGCTGAAAAACTTATGTATTGATGCTAATTCGAAGTCCCATAATTCCTAGCAACTCCACAGTAATATGTGCTCTCAGTCTCACTATTCCTTTTACACATGTAAAACCAGCAGATTATTTTACACCCCTTTTTTTCTCAAATTACTTGTCGTTAGAACCCTATCTTAAACTGAAGTGCAACCAAAGAAGAAAACCCTGAGTTGAACCCTACTGCACAAGCCAAATTTCCTAGGTAAATGTTTATTGCCTTGCTGCCACTCGCGAGCCCTTTAAAGTTTTTTTTTTTTTGAGAATATCCTTTCCTATCCAAGTCTCACCAGCCTTTTACAAAGTTAATTTACAGAGAGAGAATGATAAGCAGGGACATAATGGAAACTAATAGTTAGAGGCAAACAATTGACAGAAAAGATTATGAATAAAGTTTCAGGAAAATTACAAGAAAAGAATTATTGGCAAAAATATTTTCAATTTAGGAACAATTAACCAATCAAGTGATTAATTAAATCAATAGGCAAATACTCATTAATCACTCTTTAAACATCTTTAACCAGTTAAGTGGTCAAGTATTCATAAACTGGAAATATTTTTCTCAAATATTTTTTGCAAAGTAAGAGACCGTCAGTATGGCACTCCACAAAAAGAAACAAAATAAAATAAAGACATAAAATACAATTATTAAAAATCCATAAATGAGATTACAAGACCTTTGATATTCCAATAGCTGAATGGATTTTACTGTAGACCAGTTTCTTTGCCAGCATATGAACTGGAAATAATATTGCGGCAATGACTCTTGCCCACAACCAATCCAACATTGAATAGGCATAGGAAGGCTGCTTCTGATGTTTTGTTAGACATTTACCCTACAAACATATTCGAAATTTATTAAAATCAATATCATTGGCTGGAATTAGAATTACTACGTTCATGTACTTGTTTATCTGATGAAGAAAAAGCGGTACTATATATAAATTAAAATTTTTAAACAAAACAAAAAAAGAAAAAATTATTGTATGGTCATCTTCCATATTGACTTATGCTATTGTTCACAAAGCATAGAAAACAAAATAGAAGGAAAATAGAGAATAATGATTTAAGAAATGATGTTAACACTTCAGAGACCATACAGAAAGAGCTGATGACCAGACCTCATAAATCCGTGTACACTCCATGTATGCTATGCTGACCCTTATGAATGTGAGTGCAACAAGCTTTCTAACAAGGGAGCTTGTAGATATCTGCTTCTGGATCCCACTACAGAGGATGCAATCAAGAAAAACAATAAAAGTTATGTTCCTGAGAAACATAAAACTCCCAATGGAAAAACCCAAGATATGATTCAGGTAATTAGAATTCCAGCATCATATTTAAAATATGAACATAGATTTATTCATAATAAAAAAACTGTCTAGCACTAAACATTTTTATTTGGCGCTAATGTTAACACATTCATGTAGGATTGAGTGAACTACTTGTTAAAATGCTGCTTGTAATTAGTTGGCCTAACCACATTATTTTTTTTCCCCTTAAACTATACAACAATGTGTGCCTAGGATGTGGATCATAAAGGATAAACCTGTCTAATGAAATAAATCTCTATGCACCAGTGTGTCAAGACAGAAATTTATTGATAGAAAGAGTCAAAGATAAGATATCCTCTTAAATGACAAAATAAAAGAAAGTAACATATGGAGACATTAAAGATTAAAGGTCCCCAATTTTTTGAAGATTTGTCAAGGTATTTGCTCTGAAATATTTACTATTGTACTATAAAATAACACAAAAAAAGAAATAAACAAAAAGAAAAATAACATCAAAGATTTAACTTGCTTTGACAATGACCTACTACCAAGAAAGAACACAGTAGCAAAAAGTTCACCATCAAAATACACAATTACTGTTTCTCTCTCACAAACCCAACCCCAACCCCAATTTCACCTAAAAACCTCTCACTCAAATAATTTTCTCATGTTGTGCAAGAAATTTACCATTCAATTAATATAACACACACCACCAAGGAACAACAATAGCACTATCTATATATTGGAAGCTATTACTTGGTCATAAACAAGAAGACATCTAATAGGAAACTAATTCCTTTTCTTCTTCTTTCCATTCTTTTATTTTCTTCTTCTTTGGATAAAAGAAGAAACTTTTTTTTTTGTTATATTGTTTCTTCCTTTTTGTTAGACATGGGCTTTGAGCAGTTATAAAATTAAGTGAAGAAAAAGAAACACAACAACCTCCACCCTCACTGCAATTATAAAAAGCTACAGATTGCAGGAATTTTTTAGTCATCTTCTCCATCAACACTTTATGCATTAGTAAGAACTGGCTTTATGCATCATACAGACTACAGAGGAATGATTTTGAATTTTGACAAAATACACCATATTTCTAAACCAAAAAAATCAATTTTTTTTTTCACTTTACATATGATATGATATATCATGAATGCAATTCATAAACGACATTAAATACAATGGACAATATTCACAGAATTCCTGGGAAAAGGATTTACCTGTATAATGTTTCATAAACTAAAGGAACAGAAATCAAGTAATGAGGTTGATAATGTGCCAAATCAACCTAAAAAGAAAGAAAATATAGGATATTAATACATGAGGCAATGTGTTTTCTTTTATGACATACAATACATTAAACATATTATTAAAGTAATAATACCTTCAAGTTTCTCACGCTTGTGTATACTTGTTCAACACCGCACGAGAAAATGAAATACTCACAAGCTCTTTCATATGCATGCCAAGGTGGCAGCATACTTAGAAATCTATCCCCAACTTCAGCAGGTACAATGTCCCATAAGTTTTTTATCTAGAAATTCATTAAAACATGATATATGACATCAATGGTATATTAAAAGCCAAGAACTATGTTCAACTGAAACCAATTGAAACTTGGAAAGCTTCACATGCTAAAGAAAATAAACAAGACTCAAATAAAAGACGATTTGGAGCAGAAGGCCCACAGTTTCAAGGGGCTCTCTCTTTGCCCTTACATATGTTATAGCTTATAACAAACATTTGTGTTTATGGACCCTCTTTGATGGTCTGCCCATGGTTATTTAAAGTGAATTTCCATTTCTGGTATGCAGAGAGCAGGAAAGCTTTGTTGCATATTTTAGACTCCTAAACTCTCTCTCTCTCTCTCTCTCTCTCTTTTTTCTTTTTCTCTGTTTAGGAGGATATCTTATCCTCTCCTAGCTGTAATCACGATTGATTTTAGGGTCAACGCTTAATAATTCATAACTCTAAGAGAAAATAGGGTTTTAATTGTATATTCATTGAGTCAATCACAGAGGTATATGTACAGAAGGTCCTAGCTCTATTTTAGGAAATGTCTTAAACTTCCTAGCACTAATTCAGGAAACAGAATATCTCCTAATCCTAGGATGTAATTCCTTGATTAGGAGATTACATTTATTACACCCTCATTACACCAAATATATACATTCCTAAAATAATACTCCTAAGAATCAGCATACAGATCCACATGGTTTCCGACACTCCCCCTCAAGCTGGTGAATAGGTATTCTCCATTCCCAGCTTGGATACAATTCTTTCAAATGAGGAGCTACTTAATCCTTTGGTGAGAATATCCGCAAGTTGTCCTTGAGTGGGCACATATGGAGTGCATATCAAACCACTATCAAGCTTCTCCTTGATGAAATGTCTATCCACTTTGATGTGCCTAGTTCGATCATGTTGAACCAGGTTATGTGCTATACTGATTGCTGATTTATTGTCACAGTAGAGCCTCATAGGTTCTTCCCACTTAATCTTCAAATCTTCTAGAATGATTTTATGCCAAAGTAATTCACACACACCTTGTGCCATAGCATGAAATTCTTCTTCAACAGTAGAACGTGCCACTACACTCTATTTTCTACTTTTCCAAGTCACAAGATTTCCTCCAAGGAAAGTACAATACCCGGTAATTGATCTCCTATCAACAATTGACCCTGCGTAGTCAGCATCAGTGTATGCTTCGAGTGTCATATTCCCATTTCTTTTGAACAAAATCCCTCTTCCTGGTGTTCCCTTGAGATACTGCAGAATTCTATGAGCAGACTGTAAATGAACTTCTCTTGGGCTGTGCATAAATTGACTGATCAAGCTTACTCCATAGGCAATATCTGATCTAGTGTGGGATAAGTAAATGAGTATGCCCACCAGACGTTGATACATCTCTTTATCTACTGAACCACCTTCTTCTGCATTCCCTAGTTTTAGACTTGGGTCCACAGGAGTACTCGCAGGTTTACAAGCTGTTTTGTCTGTTTCCTTGAGCAAATCAATGATGTACTTCTGCTGGGATATGAAGATCCTTTTCCTGGAGTGTGCCACTTCAATTCCCAAAAAATATTTCAGTTTTTCCAGAGTCTTGATCTCAAACTCCTTGGCCAAGCACTAACTCAAGATTTGTTGTTCTCTCCTATCATCTCCGGCCAATATAATGTCATCCACATACACTAACAGCACTGTTACTCCCCTTGACTCAGAGTGTTTGATGAACAGTGTATGATCCCCTTGACTTTGCTTGTATCCCAAGGCTATCATAACTCTAGTGAACCTTCCAAACCAGGCCCGAGGTGATTGTTTCAGCCCGTATAAGGCCTTTTTCAACTTACATATTGTATTGGCAGTCACCTTCCTCCCATATCCTGGTGGCATTTCCATATAAATTTTCTCCTCAAGTTCCCCATGCAAGAAAGCATTCTTCACATCGAATTGTTGTAGTTCACAACCATGGTTGGCAGCAAAGGATAGGATCACTCTAATTGTATTCATTTTAGCAACCGGAGCAAAAGTCTCTGAATAATCAATCTCATAGGTTTGTGTGAACCCTTTTGCAACTAACTTTGCTTTGTACCTCTCCATTGACCCATCAGCTCTGTATTTCACCATATATACCCACTTACATCCAACTGGTCGTTTTTCTGTTGGTAAAAGAACCAGCTCCCAAGTTCTATTCTTCTCTAGTGCTTCCATCTCTATATCCATGGCTTGCTTCCATTTTTCGTTGGACAGTGCCTCAGATAGGATAGTAGGTATGAAGGTAGTGTTTAGGTTTACAAGGAAGGCTTTGTGGGTTGGTGAGAAGTTTTAAAATGAAAGATAATTTGAGAGAGGATATAATGGCTGCTTGGTACATTTTCTGGTTCCTTTTCTAATGCCAATTGGGAGGTCCATCCGTCCATGTCATCTTCAGCAATTTGGGTTCTGGTTTCATCCTGTAAAGCTGGAAAAACAGAAATTATTACCTCATTTGAAGGAGTTGAGTTGGATTCTTGAACCTATATAGATTCTGGAATGGCCTTGGACTTCCTTATGTACACCAAACCTTTTCCAAATTTCACATCAAGTTGAGTTGCCTCATTGAACTCGGGTTCAGCTTCAGGGTGGTCTGGTTGGTGCTCTGGTTCAGTCTCAACAGAAAGGTTAGGAAGATCAGGTAACGCAAGATGTATGTCCTTATCTTCCCTAAGACTCTCCCCCTGAAGATAAGGTTTAGTGAAATAAGCTTCTTGCTCATTAAAGGTTACATCTCGAGACACAAAGAACTTCTTGGATGGAGGGTGATAACATTTATATCCTTTCTGAGTAGAAGAATACCCAACAAAAACACATCTTAGGGCCTTAGGATCAAGTTTCCCCCTGTCTTGAATATGGACATGAACAAATGATACACACCCAAATATCCAAGGTTTAAGATTATTGGTAGTGGAGAGATTCGGGTTAAAGGAAGAAAGGACATCTATAGGACTTTTGAATCCTAAGACACTAGAGGGTAATCTATTGATAAGGAGTGTCGTTGTAAGAACAGCTTCCCCCCAGAAGGTTTTAGGAACGTTTTTCTGATACAACAGTGCCCGGGTTTGGTTTAGAAGATGCCCATTTTTCCTCTCTGTAATTCCATTTTGTTGTGGTGTTTTGACACAAGAAGACTCATGAATTATTCCCTCTTTTTGACAGAAGGGAGTAAGAACCTGATTGAAATAGTCCTTGGCATTGTCAGATCTAAGTCTTTTGATATTCACACCAAACTGATTTTTTACCATAGAGAAGAAATTTGGGAAAACAGTGCTTACTTCAAACTTATGTTTGAGTAAGAAAATCCAAGTAACCCAGGTAGAATCATCAATAAAGGTCACAAACCATCGAGCACATGACATATTTGGAACAGTAGAGGGACCCCATACATCTGAATGAAAAAGATAAAAGGGAAATGTGCTTCTGTTATTACTTATTGGAAAGGGTCCACGCTTGTGTTTAGCAAGCTCACACACCTCACAATGAAAACTCTCAACATCTAATTTGGTAAAAAGAGAAGGAAACAAAACTTTGACAACCCTAAAAGAAGGATGTCCTAACCGACAGTGTAAAGAAAAATCTTCTCCTTGTTGGATAACATAGACTTGGACATGAAGGAATAAGGTAGACTGTTTTTGACCATGGTAGATAGATTTGGTTCTTCAAGGTAGCAAAGGTCATTCCATTCTCTAGCACGTCCAATTGTCCTCCCCGAATTCTTGTCCTGAAATACACAATTAATGCTGTCAAAAATTACATTATAGGATAAATCTTTTGTAAGTTTTTGTATAGAGACAAGATTGGTGGATAATTTTGGGACATGGAGAACATTCTTCAAGGTTATTAATGAGTTTATTTGGATATCACCTAGGCCAGCTACAGTTACAAGAGTATCATCGGCTGTGGCAATTTTCTTACTGCTGGGAGAAGGTGAATATGTGGAGAAGTGTTTGGATAAGGATGTCATGTGGTCTGTGGCGCCTAAATCTAGTATCCAGAACTGGACAAAAGGTGTTTCTGAGACATTTAACCCAAATGATAATGAAAGCTTACCTGAATATGCCAAAGTACAAGTACCTGTTGGTTTGTCCAGGCTGGTAAGGAAAGCTCTCATCTTGTCTATCTCTTCCTAGTTAAGACTGGTGGATTCAAGTTTGTTTTCTTCATTTTGTTCAGCAACAACAACATGAGCATATTCACTCTTTCGTGAAGATTCCCTCCTTTTTTCCCATTCACGACTAGGAGGCTTTCCATGTAGTCTCCAGCACTTCTCCTGGGTGTGGCGTGGCTTGTTGCAATAGGTGCACCATAATCCATCCTTCTTCTTTTCCACATTTGCTAGACCTTGTTTAAAATGTTCAGCTACGATAGCTGAACTCTTTATAGTTGGGGTATCCAACATTAAACTCCTTCTGCTCTCTTCACTTCGTACCATAGCCACCTCTTCATTGAGACATGGAATTTATTGTTTCCCCAGAATTTGAACTCTGATCTGATCAAACTCAGGGTTCAGGCCAACTAGAAAGTCGTAGACTCATTCCTTGAGAACCGCTGCATCATCCGAACATTGGGTTTTGATCACTCTATAATGATCTAGCTCCATCCATAGAGACTTCAGTTGGTTAGCAAATTTAGTAGCAGTTTTGTTCCCTTGCTTTGCCGCTACTGTTTTCACCTTTACATCATATACTTGAGCAGCATCTTTGGCTTTGGAATAGGTTTGTTCCACTGCATCCCAAATTTCCTTGGCAGTGTTGAGGAACATGCAAGTGTCACTAATTTCTGGAATCATCGAATTCCATAACCAGGCCATGATCATGGAGTCTTCTTCATCCCATGCTACGAATTTAGGGCTGCCCTTGTTAGGTCCAGTACCCGTTAGGTGACTCAACTTGCCCTTTCCCTTCAGCACTGTGCGAGTAAGTTGGGACCACTTTAGGTAATTCTTCCTATTCAACCTATACGTAGAGTAGATATTCTGCAATTCTCCGGGCTGTTGAGATTGAGCATCTCCTATTTCTTTTGCCTCTTCGGTTGACATCTTCAAATCACCAAATCAATCTGCTACGGTAGTGAATCTGGATGGATTTGTACGCAATGCAAGGCAAGGTTCAAGAAACAAGAAAAACTAGGTTTAAGTCTTCTCTGGCGGCTATGAAGGAAACGATCGGCAATGAAGGCCAATCTGAAAGGGAAGAAATGACAGCAATAAAGGCCAATCTGTTTGGAAGGGTGACGTTCAGTGGAAACTAGGAGCAGTCCCTGCCCGGAACTGCTTTGATACCATCTAAGAGAAAATAGGGTTTTAATTGTATATTCATTGAGTCAATCACAGAGGTATATGTATAGAAGGTCCTAGCTTTATTTTAGGAAATGTCTTAAATTTCTAGCACTAATTCAGGAAACAGAATATCTCCTAATCCTAGAATGTAATTCCTTGATTTAGGAGATTACATTCATTACACCCTAATTACACCAAATATATACATTCCTAAAATAATACTCCTAAGAATCAGCATACAGATCCACACGGTTTCCGATAATAACCATAAAATAGTTTTCTATACTCTTAACAAAATCAACACAGCCCGTCTGGAAGTACCATTGCCACAACAGATTTTATACAAGATTTGCAATCAAACCTGATGCAAAAGATTCCGATGCGTAAGCATAACACCTTTTGGATTTCCAGTAGTTCCACTTGTGTACACAAGAGTAGCAATGTCATCAGATTTGATTGCTTCATACATATAGTGCTGCTCTGCAATCACATTAAAAAGTAGACAAGTTGCACAGGACCTGATTACTGCTCCTTTTTTATTATTAAGAGAATGACCAATATATTGTCTCTTTTGCAAAAAAATAAAAAAATAAAGCTATTCTATTGAGAAAAAGTTCGATTATAAAGGGAAATAAGAGATTAAAAAAAGAACATTAACATAACTCTATTGGGATAGTGTTATGTTTCTGGCTTCTCTGTGGTCATTGCTATCTCGGATTTGCATAGAGATTGGGAAGCCTTGCTGCATACTAAGTTACTCCACCTTCGCACCCCCCCCCTTTTCTTTTGGCTTTTTGTTATATTTAGTCTTATCTGTTTTGGAGGATTTCTTATCCTCCCACTAGCAGTACATTCTTAAGTATATATATAATTTCTCAATGAACAAAAGGTTTGAACTGAACATTGTTCTTAAGTATATATATAATCTGAATTTGTAGAGAAAGATCCAGGTGACATACTAGCATCATGAAAATCAAACAATGCCCTGCGACTTTCTCGTCCCAAATCTATGACTTCCGTGAAAGTAAAGACTGGCACCTCCTTGTTTCCTTCACTAACCAGGCTTGATTTTTCTCCCCAAAGCAGAATAATAAATCTCATGGAAGTCTTTGAATAAAACGGTCTTGCAATCCGATTAAACATTTCGGGAGTGTCCACAGCTAGTGCAACACTGTATAACAATAGCAGAAGTCAGCAACTTTCTATTGAGTCATCAATAAAGACTGGGCATTTTAAAATATGTGAAAATTTGTTAAAAGAAGTTAGCAATTGAAGCACACCATCATAGTTAAAGAACATGTATGTGTAAACATTCCTGCTTATTCATCAAACTCAAAACCTCTATTGCAATTGTGCGACACTATTATATATTACTGTCTGTAAATACAACTCAATTCTTGATGTTAAATCTTTTAACATACAGGTCATTCTTCCCTAAACTCTACCACCCTAGTAAAGGCAAAACTCAATCCCAAGTCTTTGTAGACACGGAATTTACTATCTAAACCAATTTACACCATCTCCAGATGTTATTTCTTGTTGTAACCGTCTCCTTTGTAACTGTCTCCTTTATGTGTATTTATTTTTTCAATTATTGTAAATTATTATCATTAGTTGCCATACATTACTCATTAGTTGCCATACAGTGTATATGTTAGGAAGTCACGAAGTCTATATATTGTAAAAAGAACTATGTACAATTGTATTGAGGAATATATATACAGATATACAGTTTTTATCTTCTCAAGTTGGTATCAGAGATCCCGATCTGGGAGACTCTGCTTCCGCATTCAACCCTAGGCTAGCTTGCCTTCATCGCAGCTGCCTCCGCCTTTATCGCGGCTTGTTTCCTTGGCCTTTTTTGCGCCTTAATCGAGCCCAATGCCACTGCCACCACCGTCCGCCGTCAGTCACCGCCGCCATTCACTCCGGTGACCCTACCGGACGGATCGTCATCCCTATTCCGGCCGACCACCGAAAGCCCACCACTGGAAGCCCTCCCACGCGCTCTCACGTGTAGCCTCCCTTCTCTGCGCGTGAACCCACGCGCCGCCAATCTAACTGCGCGTGGCGACGCGTCTGGCCTTCGTTCCCGACATGGTTTGTCTCCTCTAACTTGTCTCATCTTTCCCTACTAGATTCTGTCACCACCTTGCCCAAACAGCAACCCGTTACTTCTGTTATAAGCCAAACAGCATCCTCTTCCTCATCCTATCAGCCAAACAGTGACCCTAGACCACCATGTCAGACATCGAGACCACCATCACCTCCACCACCACCCAGAAAACCACTCCCTGCATCACCACGCCTCTTAATCCCAATGACCTACCTGTTTTCCATCCTACCTATCGTCTAACAGGTAAGAACTATTTACAGTGGGCTCAAGTTGTTCGTACCACCCTCAAAGGTCGTCGAAAATTAAGTCACATCGAAGGTACAGCCCCTAGTAAGACTGACCCAACATTTGAAGAATGGGATAATGAGGACTCTCTCATTATGACATGGTTATGGAATTCTATGACACCAGAGGTTAGCAGAAATTGTATGTTCTTGCCTACTTCCTGAGACATTTGGGACAACCTTCGTCAGACATATTCCATGAAGCAAGACATAGCTACATGCTATGAGTTGAAAACCAAGATTTTTTCCACTAAGCAGGGGGCTTTATCAGTCACAGACTACTATGGGATCCTCAATGGGTTATGGATTGAGTTGGATCAGTATCAGAATCTGACAATGGAGTGCAATAACGATGCTTCCACTTTGGCCAATTTTGTTGAACGAGACCGCATCTTTGAGTTCCTCTCTGGTTTGAACTCAGAATATGACCCTATCAGAGTTCAGATTCTAGGTAAGGAAAAGCTTCCCTCTCTTTCTGAGGTTTTCTACACTGTTCGTGGAGAGGAGAGTAGACAAGCTGCTATGCTTGATGACAAACCCTCTAATGGGTCAGCCTTGATCATGGGCAAGCCTCCTAAACCCAACTCTTCCTCTTCCTCTTCTTCTAGACCTAACAAAGACAGCCGCTAGTGCACTCACTGTAAGAAATTTGGTCACACCAGGGAAACCTGTTTTAATCTCCATGGGAAAGACCAGGTTCTTCGGCGTGCAGGTGGATTCAAAGGTATTCAGCGTGGGCAGGCCAATCTGATGGCCTCAAATGAAGTCTCACATGTGACAGATGTAGTTCCTGCTCTCAGTCAAGATGAACTGGAGCGCTTACGGTCTCTTTTTGACTCTCTCAGTAAGCCTTCGGGTACTTGTTCTCTAGTCATAACTGGTAAGAATTTATGTTTTCAGTTCTTTAATGCTTCTAGTACTGCTTCTGAAGAATCATGGGTTGTTGACTCTGGTGTTACTGATCATATGGTTTTTTCTTCCTCACATTTGTTGTCTTATAAACCACTTTTTGGTATCCCTACCATTGTTGTGGCTGATGGCTCACACACCTCAGTCGCTGGCTATGGTAATATTAACCTCACCTCTTCCATCCACTTAACCAATGTTCTTCATGTTCCTAAATTATCCACTAATCTTATATCTGTTCATAAACTTACCAAGGATTTAAATTGTGTAGTAACATTTTTTCATTCTCATTGTGTCTTTCAGGATCTTGTCACGGGGAGGACGATTGGAGTTGCTGAGGAACGAGGAGGGTTGTATCGTCTCCTCAATGGTCCAAGTGGCTCCAGTCAGAGGTTGCTACTTTCATGTCATCAGTCTTGCCCTAAGATTTGGCTCCAACACAGGCGTCTTGGACATCCTCCTTTCTCTCTACTTAAGTCTATGTTTCCATCTTTATTTTTAAAATAGTCAATGGAGTCTTTTCATTGTGATGTCTGTGAGTTTGCTAAACATCATCGTGTATCTTTTCCTCCTAGCATTAAGAAAAGTGTTGAGCCTTTTACTCTTATCCATTCCGATGTTTGGGGACCTGCATCTATTTCTAATATTTATGGGGCCAAATGGTTTGTTTCGTTTATTGATGATTGCACTCGTACAACTTGGCTTTTCCTCATGAAAGACAAATCTGAAGTGTCAAAATTATTCGTTCAGTTTTATCATATGGTTCAGACCCAATTTGAAAAATCCATAAAACGACTGCGCTCTGATAATGGTAGGGAGTATGTCAACCAAACACTTTCTAACTTTCTTAAAGAGCATGGTATTGTTCATGAGCTGACATGTGTTGATACTCCTCAGCAAAATGGGATTGCCGAGAGAAAAAATCGTCACTTACTTGAAATAACCAGGGCACTGCTTTTCCAAATGTCTGTTCCACATTCATATTGGGGGGAAGCTGTTTTAACTTCTGCTTATCTTATAAATCGATTACCATCTCGTGTCCTTGGTAATGAAAGTCCTGTTCAACTCATGACATCCTTTTTTCCTTCTGTTCCTATTATGCAGAGTCTCCAGCCTCGTGTTTTTGGCTGTGTGGCCTTCGTACATGTCCATCGGCAGCATCGTAGTAAACTTGATTCTCGTGCTATCAAGTGTGTCTTCCTAGGTTATGCTCCTGACAAAAAAGGGTATAAATGCTATCATCCTTCGAGTCATTGTTTCTTTGTCTTCATGGATGTCACTTTTCATGAAGTCGAGTCTTATTTTTCTCGTCCTCAGCTTCAGGGGGAGAGCTTTCTAGAAGTTGAGCCCTCTGAATCTTTTTTTCCAGAGCCTTTCGTTCCTTTGCTACCTGGGTCCAAATCTGTCCTAGACCCTATCTCTCCTAGTCCACAGGAGTTAGCATCCTCTTCTGGTACCCCACCTGAACCAGTTAAGGTCAAGACCAAGGCTGGCACATCGAAACTGGTGTATAAGAGGAGACATGAACCCGATCTAGCTCAACAGCAACCCCCGTTGTCTGAACCTATGGTAAGTACTGAAGGTATAGTTTCCTATATTTCTGACCCCAATACTTTCAATATTCCTTTGGATAATTGTGATCGTGACCCAGATGACTTACCCATTGCCTTGAGAAAAGGGAAAAGATCGTGTACTCGATACCCTATTTCTCAATTTGTTTCCTCCAAAATCTTTCCTTGTAGCACAAGAGTTTTATTTCATCCCTTGATTCTGTTCAAATTCCAACATCAGTACAAGAAGTATTGAAGGATAAAAACTGGGTTCAAGTCATGAATGAGGAGATGAATGCTCTGGAGAAGAATAGAACATGGAGGATTGTTGAAAGACCTAGTAACAAAAGACCAGTGGGGTGCCGTTGGATCTATACCTTGAAATATCGGTCTGATGGTACACTAGATCGATATAAGGCAAGGTTAGTCGCAAAATGATACACTCAGACTTATGGAATTGACTATCAGGAGACATTTGCTCCAGTAGCAAAAATGAATACTGTAAGAATCCTACTCTCTCTTGCCGCACTCCTTGGTTGGGAATTGCATTAGTTTGATGTTAAAAATGCATTCATTCATGGAGACTTGGAGGAAGAAGTTTATATGGAGATTCCACCTGGTTATGACACCAATGGAAGAAATAAGTTATGCAAGTTAAAAAAGGCTTTGTATGGGTTAAAGCAGTCTCCCTGAGCATGGTTTGGAAGGTTTACAAAGGCAATGGTGTCCTTGGGATACAAGCAAAGTCAAGGTGATCATACCCTCTTCTTTAAACATTCACAAGAAGGTAAACTCACTATTCTACTTGTGTACGTGGATGACATTATTATCTCTGGGGACGACTTGGTTGAGCGACAGTTGCTAAAGAAAAAATTAGCAACTGAGTTTGAGATAAAGGATCTTGAGAGACTAAAGTATTTCCTTGGGATTGAAGTTGCTTACTCCATACAAGGCATTTTTATTTCCCAAAGAAAATATATTCTTGATCTTCTTAAAGCTGGTAAGCTGGGTTGCAAGTCTACTGGTGTTCCCATTGAGCAGAATCACAGAATAGAGAACAATGAAGAAAGTCCCAAGGTGGATAAAGCTCGATATCAGAAGTTAGTAGGAAAGTTGATATACTTAGCACACACTAGACTAGATTTGGCATATGTTGTCAGTGTTGTTAGTCAGTTTATGCTAGGGATGGCAACGGGGCGGGGCGGGGACGGGTAGTAGCCCCCCGTCCCTCGCCCCCGCCCCCGTCTCCATATCGTCAAGTGTAAGTTTATCTTTCCCCCACGGGTAAGCAGTATCATGGATATCCAAAGCAGTACCCAATAAATTATAAAAAAAATAAAAATAAAATTAATAAAATAAAAAATGAAAAATGAAAAAAAAAAAGTATAATACTATAATTTTTTAAAATTTTTTCAATACAACTTAATCTAAAAATAATGTTAAACACCTAAAATATTTTTAATTTATATAACTTTATAATATTTAAATTTATATAATTAAGTTTTTTAATAATTTTATATAAAATATTTATATAAAATTTTTATGTACACCATGTGCAGGGAACTACCCTAGCTTCCGTTTATTAAACGGGGATAATACTAAACGGGTATTTATATCCGCGGGGAGAATTTGACGGGTATTACCCGCCCGCATCACGGGTATTACCCGCGGGTACCCGCGGGGGCGGGTAAAATTGTCATCCCTAGTTTATGCATGACCCAAGGGTTAGACACTTATAGGCCGTGGACAAAATTCTACAGTATCTTAAAACTACACCTGGAAGAGGGTTACTATTCAAGAAAGGTGGAAGTTTATCCATGGAAGTATATACAGATGCTTATTATGGAGGATTAGTCATTGATAGAAGGTCAATCTCTGGTAATTGTACGTTTTTAAGGGGAAACTTAGTAACTTGGAGAAGTAAGAAGTAAAATGTGGTAGCTCGGTCAAGTGCATAAGCTAAATTTCGGGCTATGGCAGAAGGAATTTGTGAAGTGCTATGGATGAAAATTATATTGGATGATCTGAAGATAAAGTATGAGACCCCTATGAAATTGCTCTGCGACAATAAGTCTGCCATTAGCATTGCTCACAACCCGGTTCAGCATGTCAGAACAAAGCATATTGAGATAGACTGACACTTTATCAAGGAGAAGTTAGATAGCAGGTTGATAACCACAGCACATGTTCCCTCTAAACTGCAGATTGCTGACATGTTGACTAAATGGTTAACCACGGAGAGGTTCCAAGATCTTACTAGCAAGCTGGGAATGATAGATATCCATTTACCAGCTTGAGGGAGAGTGTTGTAACCATCTCCTTTGTAACTGTTTCCTTTATGTGTATTTATTTTTTCAATTATTGTAAATTATTATCATTAGTTGCCATATGTTACTCATTAGTTGCCATACAATGTATATGTTAGGAAGTCACGAAGTCTATATATTGTAAAAAGAACTATGTACAATTGTATTGAGGAATATATATACAGATATACAGTTTTTATCCTCTCAAGTTTTCTATATATGTTTTAATAATATTTCCTACAGAACAATTTTGCAAGCAAAAGTTGTTAAATATTTAAAAAAAAAAGCTGTATATTAAAATTAATTTATATAAAAAATAATGTCATGATGTTGAATTTAAGACAATTGAGTTAATGAAGATCTCACTAGCAATTTCTGATGCAGGCCCATATGCATTTCAAGTGTGAAAATGGACAAGAGAAAAGGGTGGGGTGGGGGACAATAACTACAAATTTTATAATAAGAAAACCAAGAGATCAAAATGGTGTGAGTTTCAACCACACACATAGATAAGAAATATTAAACCTCAGTCATTGTTACGAACCATAACAGAGTTCAAGTAAATATAGACGCATTTCTCATCAGTTCTCAAGACTTTGTCATCATGAAGGCGACCCTCTCAAATTTGAAGTTTTTAGTGCATATAAATATCAAAGTACAAAACAATAATCAAACGAGTAACACATATTGCACATCAAAGCTGGAAGGCATCATGAAGATGCCTAGTGTACAGTGTAAATTATATACTTGTTCAATGAACCAGAATGATTGAGCATGCTTCAAGTCTAAAAAACAAATATTTAGGTGAGAAATTTGACTATCTTAGTCATTGTCAGTAATCATAATAGCTTCAGGGGGAAAAAATGGACAAAATCCTCATCATTTGTCAAAATTTGGTCCAGAATGCAGTAACCCATCTTCATTAGTTTAAAGTGTTTAAATTTCAAATTTAAACATATATCAATAAAAGTAATAATCAAACTGAAAAATCACATTTCACATCAAGGGTAGAAGGAATTGAGAAGTAGCCAGGTATACACTAGATACAACTGTTTGAATGGAAGTATTTATCAAACCTTTCAGAGTGGTCATATATTTGCAACAGCTCTTCAATTGATGACCTTGAGCCCCTTACCACATTGATTGCTCCACTTGCCATCATACCTAGACTAAAAACATAGCATGGATGTGATTAAAAAAAATAACTACTATTGTAGATAATTAAGCCATAGGGATATTGGAAATAATAGACACCAAAATATTGGGTAGGGCTATTGGTACTCCCAACTGCATATTCACACTCCCCGTCAACCTTTTTTTTTTCCTTTTCATAAAAAAACACAAATAAAGAAAATTAATTAAGCACTTACACAACTCATGACCATATAAATGTTGTAAATCTGTCACTAAGCTCAGCATAGATCCCGATATGGGAAACAAAAATTCATTTTCTCTCAGTAAACACAAGAAAGGTAGAATGTTCACCTTTGCAAGACTGAAAGATATCTAGCAGACTAGCAGTGAAGATGAAAAGAAGTCTATACCAAAAATTTTTTGCTTACCAGTTTCTTCAAAAGAAAAAAATAATGAAAAGAAAAACTAGGTAATAATTATCTCATACACAGGTGACAGGTTAATGCATCAGAAGCAACATGGCAACCTCCTATTCACCATTTGTTTTGTATATAGGCTCAAGAGTAATGTTAGTTAAACAAAATCACAAACAAAAGTAACTTTCACAAAACAAGTAACTTTTAAACAATGGTGGTACTTTTTACAAAACATAACCGTAAATTTCTTTCACAAATATATTGGTAATTTTTAATATTTTGCAAAAGTTATTATTGAGTTTTAAAAAAGTTAAAATCACATGTCTTGATTGTTGTTTGTTTTGTGAAAAGTTTGTGCACTTACAAGCTGTGCAACTAGCATTTCCTAAACACAATACACCGAGAGTGGATAAAAAAAAAACTCTGATCATCTACGCAATGAAGTCCAAATAATACACAGTTCTGCACACACCTTGATCTGCTACAAGCCAGCGACATGAATTATCAGCAAAAAGCGCGAGCTTTTCATCGGGTCTTACTCCAATAACTCTCAAGCCTTCAGCAAAGTCCAATATTGCATCCTCCAACTGAAATTTTGATTTGAAACAAAATATAAGAAAGATATAGAGAATCAGCATAGCATACCACTTAATGACATTTCATAGGATAAGTTTCTCACAAAATTCAACACTGGAACAAAAAAAATTCATTATGTAGATCAAGCTCATAAAATTTTATAATAATTTGAAATTGATTTGCACTCCATCAATACATCTTCAGATAAACGAACAATATTCATTTCAAAATCACATACTTATTATTGTGCAGCATATAACATCAACATGATTACAACATATAATTCAACAATCAAAAATTCAAAATGATCACAGTCATATTCTTTAAGAAGTTATTTAATGGTGTAAGAGCATGAAGTCTTAAACCAGTGTCAACTGATCCCCCACATACGTTGCTGTGTCCGTTTGTATCCTATGTCACATATCCATGATCATGCTTAATAGATTAATCTTCAGGTAGATCTGTCCCACCATCAACAGAACTAACCCATAGTTTTTTTATCAAAAAAGTAAAAAATAAAAAACCACAAAAAGGTCATTGATCAAACCCAATGGTTCTTCTTCAAACCTTCAGCAGAGGAAATGGTTATTGCCTAATAAAATATAATAATTGCTTGAAAACATATTGCACCCTAGCCCTTCCTTTCTGTGTGAAGAACTTTCTCCATAATGTCATCTCCTTTGAAACACACCCCATAATCAGCCATACCCTAATCATGACCCAATTCCAATCACAGTGATATAGCTATTTACCATGCCAGCAACCCAGAAAACAAAATATTTCTTTCTAAAATATGAATTATTGAGGATTAGGCGACAAACTAGAACATATGACCACCATATTAGAGATTGGAAACCATCAAGAGCTTCTAAAAACACTTTCAGTATTCGGAAAATGATAAAAAAAACCTGTTTATACGTCATAGTTGTAGGAGGATCGTGATATGGATCTACTAAGGCTACTTTATCACCATACTTCTCAGCAGAAGATCTCCAAATGTCAGGAACTGCTTTCCACTCATCTGAGGCCACAGCACCATTACCAGAAAGTAATGAACTTTCTAGAAAAGGGGAGCACCTTCTTATCTGCACTTTCTCTGTCTACATGCAAAAGTTTGTGGTTGGAACTTGGAAGTGAAAAAAAAGAATAAAATTAACAATATAATATTGATATTCAGCACACTCTAGACACACATGAATACGAATAGTGCACGCAAGTTTATCATAGTTGTTTTAGCACACAAAGAGTGATATTAGCTAATGATAACATGGTTCAAAATAACCAAGAGAAGGCGAATTCTTGCAGAAAAAGAGGATCAGGGCAAATTCTAAATGCAATATTCATACCAAAATCTAAATCTTAAGACTTACTACACATACCAAATTTCATTCACTTTGAAGCTCAATTACTTTTCCCTAAATAATAAATTGCCCTGATATTAAAAAATAAATAAATAAATAAATGTTACTTGATAAATAACATCCAACAGGCTATGGTAATTTGAGCAGACAAACAATCATGTAACATGTGAAGCTATTTGCAGGTATTTCTGCCATTTTCAGCACAAGAGGGTAGCGAAGAACCAATTACGTTGGATTCGGATTGGCAAAACACACGAAAACGACAAGGTGGAGAAATTTTGACTTTGATTTTGATTTTGATGGTGGAGAAGTTGTAGCGAGCAAGGAAGAGAGGAAGCGCATGACAAGAATAAGATAAGTTGGTGGAAGCATAGTTGGAGCTGCTGATAGGAATCGCCAACATTTTATTTAGTTGAAGCAGAAGCAAAACGAAGAAATGCGGATGAAGCACGTTACAGATACTAGTAGTATCAAGAGGAGATACTCATATCATATCATAGACAGACACAGACAAATAAGCTGCTGAGATTTGAGAGAGTTCTTTAAGGGTAAATTTGGAAGAATTGGCAGGGACATACCGTATTGTGTTTGAGAATTATTTTAAAAGATAAAATGAGATGGCAAATGGGATGGATTCAGAGCTTCAAATTTTTAACCTCGCAAATTGGGAGATCAAAGAAACAATGACTTAAATATATCATACCCTCTTTTATTAAATTTATTAAACTATTAAATAATGGAATTACACTTTTTTTCATTCTTTACTTTTTTTTATTCTATTTTTATTAGAAGTCATTCTCTTTCATTTTCTTTAAAATTCATAATAAAAGAGAATGATCTATAATAGAATAAAACAAAAAAATAAAAAAATAAAATAAAATATATCACTTTATTATTTAAATATTTAATAAGATAAAAAAATAAATTACTCAAATTATTTATTCTTTAACTCCCAACTAGAAGAATAAAAAATAAAATCTTTAAGTAATAAGAGAGAAATTCATTAACCTTTTTTACTATTATATTTATTCTTTTAAAATAATTTTTAAATACACTTTTATCACATTTTATCAATTTATTCTATCTCATTCTCTTTATTTTCATTCTCATAAATATCACCTTAAATGAAATTAGAATACAAAATTCACATGTTATCTCACTTATATAAAAATATTTGCAACTCAATATCCCATATAAAAAAAAATTAAAATAAGTTAATCTCTAATTTTAAATTATTTAATAAATTAAAATCTTTATATATTATATCAAATTAAAAATAAATATATTTTTATTTACTCATTTTAAAATTAAACTTATTTTAAAGTAGACTTATTCCCAGACATATATAATATTCTAAGTTAAAAAAAAAACATTTTTGTTTGAGAAAATGACTTGTCGTTGTTGTACTTGTCAAAGATATCGAAAGCGGAGTTGACCCTCATTGCTAGCGCTAACTACTGAAAAAAATATTATTAACTTTTGGTACAATCGTTATCCTAATAGGCAATCATAATAAATGCTTGTCCTATTATTATACAATTATTACTTATTAAGAATCAATTACATCAAATTACTTACAATTATGAATTATGGATGATAGTTAGATAAAGTATTTTTTACACATATTTATACATATATTATTTTAAAATTTGTAAAGTTTTTATCAAGAATTTTACACATCTCCAATTTAGTTTTGCTGCCTCATTTATACATTAAGGATGTTCACAAAATAGGTTGACACAAATTTAGCATGATTTGAACTTGATTTGATATATAGATTGGGTTATTTTTTTTATACAAATTTGATTCAATTATAACCTAATTAATGATTAGATTGAGACTAAGTTAATTTATTATTTAGATAAAATGTATAAATTCAAATATTATATATAGTTAAATTATAAAATTTTAAAAATATAAAACTAAAATTAAGAGATATTTTATAATATATATTATAAAATAAATTATATTAATATAATAATATTATCATATTATATAAAATATATTAATTTGTATGTAAAAGTTTTATAATTTATTATTAATTTTTAAAAAATTATACATTTTTAAGTATTATATAACATCAAGTCCAAACTAGCCAACTTAAAATGTATCTTGAACCTAATCTAAAAATGCTAGGCTTAATTTTAAGACTCAATTAATTTTTAAATAAAGATGTATTATCGGGAGGGATGCAAATCATGGACACCTCTATCCAATCAGCATTAGTATTAAGAATATTTTTTATTTTTCTTCTTTTTAAGTAATTAAATGATTGTCCTCTTATGGTACAATTATTACTTATTATCAATTATAGAAAATAGGCTTATGCAAAAAGACTATCATAATAAATGCTTGTCTTCTTATGGTAGGCTAATGCAAAATGACTATCATAATAAATGCTTGCCTTCTTAGGGTACAATATTTTTTTTTGTACAAAGAAGGTACAATTGTCATAGTTGTTTCAGAGACTTGTGTTTTGAGTTTGTCGTGCCAATTAATTGAACCACTTTTTCTATCAATTCAATCAAATTAGAACGATTTATTGACTTGTCCGAGAGGTTGACTCGGATTGGTTTTTTTTAGAATTAAAATTTAAAAAATATAATTTTTAAAATTTTAACATTATATCTAAAATTCTTTATTATAAAATATATTCTACTATTAAATTATATTCTTTTATTTATTATTATTTTTAATTTCTTAATCTATATTTTTATCTAATTAATAGGTCATTATCATTACTTATTTAAAAGTATTTTTTTCATATAATATTTTTTTAATACTTTTTAATATAATATTTTTTATATCAAGTAATTTTTTTATAATATTTTTTTGTCAAATTTTTTTAATTTAATCGTTTGACCCACGATCGAATCATTAACCCAATAACCCAACTTCTAATCAAGTTAACATTCGATTCGAGTTATACAACTATAATAATCATTACTTATTAAAAATAATGTTTCTCTCATATCACATGTTGGCTCACATCTCTCACATCTATTAAGGTGATAAATTATAATATAAATATATAAAAAAAAGGTAAAATCAACTATAATCATTATGAACATGTGATGGAGAATTTTGAATGCCTCTTATTCTAGCTAGAATATGCATTTCTTCTTAAATATATCACCAAATACCTCGTGTTCCATCTAGTAGCCTTTTCAATAAATTGAGTTGTGGTAGAGATGAAAGAGTCATGATTCTTTCAGTTTTTTTTCAAAATAATTTTAAAATTATCACGCTTCAACCAAGCAGCTTCAAATCTAAATGGACGATTACTTTGAGTAAAGAATTGACCTTGGAGGTGAACTAACAAAGGATGATGGTCAGAATAGACACGAGGGAGATTGGAGACGTGTATGAAATTTTGTTCTCTAGCTTGCATTACAAAGATCTCTATCAAGTCTTTTGAGGACTCTATCCCTTTCACCCGATTTTGGCTCCCTCCAGGTATAATTAGAATCAGTGGCTTCTAAATTAATAAAATTAGAAGAAATTCAATTAGAGAAGAACTAACTCTTTTCAATATCAATTCCAACTCTCCCTTTTTTTCTCATTGGCTTTGGCGATTTCATTGAAATCACCTATAAGAAGCCAATCACTTCGTATAGAGTCCGCATCAAGGCAACACTTATATATCTATGAAAAAACACTTTCATGGTAACAAATGCTTCCTTTACGACTTCTATACATGGAAATAAATTATCTCATATGAAATTTTTATATGACAATATTATTATAAAAGAGATAAACACAAAAACTTAAATATAAGGTCTCACAAAATTTGACAAGACTTTACCATTTAGAATCTTTGTTTCTATCTTTTTTCATGTAACATTATCATGTAACTCGTTATGTAACATTATTATGTACAAATTCATAGAAAATCCATTTATTCCATTCCCTACAAAGATTTAAATACTAGATCACAAATTTTGACAAGACCCCATCATTTAGCATCTTTGTATTTGTCTCTTTTTATATGATGAGATGATCCATTCGCATTACCACTCAATACTCATTGCTGAATTGCCAGTTTCTTATAAAAATCAAAAGCACATGGTAGGAATTGACAATTGAGTTTTGAAACATTTAATTTGTTATAATGACATTGGTAGACAATTGAGTGTCAAATTCAACCCATAATCCATTGCCCATCAAGTGCATGTCCATCTAGTCATCATAAAAAAATATCCAATACCACCCGCTTATAAGTTATAAATGAATTTAATGCATCAGGTCTAGTTATTCCTTTTGTTTTTGAGTGGTCTAGTATTCCTTTCATTCATGTGTGTGGTTAGTTATTTGTCGGTGACCATTGGACGTGTGTCCAAATAAACTGTTTTGCATAAGCGTGAATCGAAGTAACCACTATTAAAGGAGAGAGATTCTTATCTAAGCTTAATTTATATACACAAGTTAAGTGAAAAAGAGTGTTAGAAACATATTTTTTATCATATTTGTTTTAATATATTTTTTTTATTGAATTATGTCATACACTAAAGCACAAATTTAAATTTAATTATATATTAATTGAGTTAATTATATATTAATTGAGTTAATTTTATACTAATTGAGGTTGGATGTAATTTTAGTGTGTAATGTAACCCAATAAAAAATAATATGTTGATAAGAGTGTGATAAAAAATATGATAAAAAGTGTGTTCTTAACATTTCTCATTAAGTGAATTTAACCAATAAGCCAAATGATATATTATCTTTTTTAATTTTAAAAAATTAGTAGACAAAAGAATTTACATAAAATTATGTTATTATTTAATATAAAATAAAAATATGCTAATTTTTTTATTAACTTAATTTATACAATTAACAGTTTGTATAGACTAAATTTATATTAATATTTTAAAAATTAAATTAAATTAGTCGATTGAATCGTGAACCAGTTATATATCGATTTGAATATTTTTTAATTTAATTACAAATTAGTTATGATTCAATTACAAATTTAATTAATTGAACTAATCAAATCATAATCCAAAGACCTTGCTTCAATCTTCATTTCGATTTTTAAAATATTAATTTACAAAAAAAATTTCTAAGCAAGAGCTTAGAAATGTAGACGGTATACAATTAAAACCTTAACACTAACCTTTATGATATATATATATAAAATCAAAATTATAAATTACTTAAATCTTACTTGAACTTAAAAAGAGAGAAATTACTCTATAGGTAGAGAGTAAGAAAGGAGACAAAAATTGGAATTTTTTTTACATAAATTAAGAATATTTAAGTTAAGTGCATTGCATGTTTGGTTGGGATTATTTCTCAACCAAATAATTTTTTTTTAAAAAAATTGTTTTAACAGTATTTTTACATATTTAACAAAATTAACTTTAACTTTTACATGAAATTTAATATATTATAATTTTTTTTATAATGTTGAAGATTGAAACTTATGTTTCTAATTTATAAATTATTTTTTATACTTTGATATGTAAATATCATATTGTCCTCAATTAAATAATTTTTTTAATCATTTTAAATTTATTTTAATAATTTAATACATAAAAATAATTATTTTTTATACTATCAAACAAAATAAATTAGTTTAAAATCATTTTTTAATTAATATATCTAAATATAAAACTGATTCAATTATAATTGATTAATTTTGATAGATTATAACAATTAATTATTAATTAAATATAATAATTATCTATTAATTAATAATACAATTAGTCTAATACACTATTTAACTTTATGTAAGAACTAGTACACTCGTCCGTGAGTTTTATGGATATTTTTATTTTTTTTATTTTGTTATTTTTAATATATTTTTTGGTAAAGTTGTTATTTTAAATATAATTATACATAATATTCTACAATTAGATGACATGTTCGCATGAGGGGAGAAAAAAAAAAGACAGCAGCACCAGGTGCTATTAGCGAGGGAGACGTCGGATAATATCAACAATAATAACAGTTTTGATGAGAATAATTTTGGTTTAATTGAAACCAAATGATAACATGTGGCAATTAGAGGTAATCCAATAATAATAGATACAGTAAAATACTCTAACCTTCCATATATTTGTTTGATTTTTCACATATCTCTTTTTATTTTTAAAAGTTATACAAATTTTTTTAATACTTTTACATGCACTTCTTATATTTTAAAAAAATATTGCACATAAATTTAATTAATCACAATAAATTTAAAATTGACTTATAAAATCATTAATCAACTATTAATGATTTTAAAATGATATTTCTAATATTAACTTCATTAGTATTATTAGAAATTAAGGATAAAAATGTTATTAAAGATAAAAATTTAAGGTAAAAATATTATTTTCAACACAAATGATTTAGTATTACAAATAATATTAAAGACATTAAAAGTAGAAATGATGTGTTTAAGGTTATTAATGGTTGCGTAATGATTCTATTAATTAGTTTTAAGTTTATTATGCTTAAATAAATTTATATATAATATTTTTGAAAATACAAGGGATGAATGTATAAATATTAAAGGAGTTTTATATAATTATAAAAAAAGATATATAAAAAATTAGATAAACAAAAGGGATGTTAGAAATTTTCTTTTTTTATAAGAGTACGGGGAGGTTAGAATTTTTTTATTTTTTATTTAAGAGTCGGAGGTTTCACACGGCTTGGATCCATAATTTGGAGTATTTTACTCAAAAATAGATAATAGATATATCTCCAAAAATAGAAAGGGTAGAATACAAAGAGGTTCCGCATGTGTCAAGTGGCGCACCGGGAGACGCTGTCGGTTACCCAGTACGTATAGGTGAAACAGGTGGCGAGGCGACAATGCAGCATTGCACAGGCACAGCCATGGTGTCGTTTTGTTCAGTGACCTCTCAGTTCCAATCCTTCTTCTTCTGCATTTCCCCTCCAATTCCAAACACTTCACATTTTCCACACCGCAACAACACCTATCCATCTCAATGCCCACTCTCTCTCCACCCTTCACATTTCCTTCGGTATGATATGAGACCTCCTTTGCTCTAGTCATGATACAACTATCGTTATCGTCTCTCGTTGTTTCATTTTTTGGATTTTGGAAAATTAGGTTGGCTGCAATGCAATCTTATACAATTTCATTCTCTTATTTTAAAACACTGACATTATATATTTGTTAGTGGTAGATAAATACAAAACAATCTCTTTCTCTTAAATCAATGCATTCATGCAGTATATTCTCATACATTTTCTTTGTTTATTTATCCTTTGCAAAGCCATTGTCCATTTGCAGATTTTGTTTTTCTTTTCATTAAAGAGATTTCTCTGCAAGAGCTGTTTTATTTTATTTATTTATTTTATAAAAAAAATTGCTAACTGTTAATTTACGAGGATAATGTATTTTCTATCTCAGAAAGGGTGTTACTTTACCATGGGGAACAAAGTCACCAAGCACCAGGATACGTGCTTCATTTACAGGTTTATACTTGCTTAATTTTATATTGGAAAGCATTCTTCTAGTTTTGCAGAAGGTAAGTGTAATGTTAATGTATAATTTAAATTTTATGTTCTTCTTTATTTACTGGCAGATGTTTCACTGGATGTATCTGTAGAGGAAAAACAGCTTCCTAAAGGAGAAACTTGGTCTGTTCACAAGTTTGGTGGAACCTGTGTGGGAAGCTCACTAAGAATAACAAATGTTGCAGACATAGTTATTAATGACGATTCAGAGAGGAAATTGGTGGTTGTCTCTGCAATATTGAAGGTGACGGATATGATGTTGTCTACAAGGCTCAACCTCGCGATGAGTCTTATATATCTGCACTGGATGCTGTTTCAGAGAAGCACAACTCAACTGCACTTGATCTACTTGATGAAGATGATCTTGCTACTTTCTTATCGCAGTTGCATCAAGACATCAGTAACCTTAAGGCAATGCTTCAAGCCATATACATAGGTATAGCTATTCTCTCTCTTTGATAGTGTCCGTGAGTTTGTCTATTTTTTCCCCTGAACCAAAAAGCTATTTATTTATTTATTTGATTTTCTTTTTTATATATCCATTTCTTTGAAAATCCTATTTTGGTTTTAGAAGATTACGTTCACTTTTTGCATCTATATTTTGTCTGATTAAGTTGACATTGTTGCCTTTTTACCTGTTTGGTGTAAATTTACGTATATGGTAATCTGCAGTTTTTTGTGATCTTACAAACTGCATTTTATTTTTTGCAAGAAAGAATTTAAGTACTTTCTTTCTCTTGGAGGATAATAAAACTTAAGAAATTGTGTTGAGATTTCATGAATGATGCAACTATTGTCTCTGTTTTAATTTTCATTTCCCTCGTGGGGGTAAACAAAATCATTTATGTTAGAGTTGAAGTGTTGACAGAATGTCTTGTTTTGCAAATAATGGGCATGTCCATATGACGTGGAAAAACATTACCAAGAGGGAAAAATGAAAGAAAATCTTTGTAATATGGCTTAAAATTATTTCTTTTTACCTATAGAAGATGCTTTTACAAATGCCAATCTAAAATGGTCATTCCTGTTTGTTTTTTTTTACTCATGGTGGTCCTCTTGAATCTTGATTATTGTTTTCGTTAAAAATCTTTGGCTGAGGATTCTAAGTGGTTCTATTTGATCTGATATTAATTTATGCTTGAAAGTTATTATATCATTTTATGAAAAAAATCATTTATCATGTATAAGAATTAAGATATCTATATAGTTACTTAAAATGAATTTCTGAGTTAAGGAATTAGGCTATCATCTTGACTAACATACTTAATATCTTGCAGCTGGTCATGCAACAGAATCCTTTACTGACTTTGTTGTGGGACACGGGGAGTTATGGTCCGCACAGATGTTGTCTTTTGCTATTAGGAAGGTCTGTTATTCTAATAAGAAATATCTGCTTTTTTTTATTTATCTGAATTGTGCTGATTGCATCATGCTTCCCTTCCATTCTGTAGAATGGAACTGACTGCAAATGGATGGATACAAGGGAAGTTCTTATAGTAAATCCTACTCGTTCTAATCAAGTTGATCCTGACTACTTGGAATCTGAGCAAAGAGTTGAGAAATGGTACTCTCTGAATCCATCTAAGGTAATCATTGCTACTGGATTTATTGCAAGCACACCTCAAAATATTCCTACTACTCTCGAGAGATGGAAGTGACTTCTTGGCAGCAATTATGGGTGCTCTATTTAGGGCTCGTCAGGTCACAATTTGGACAGATGTTGATGGTGTGTATAGTGCAGATCCTACAAAAGGATTGTTCTGCTCCTTATTTCATGTGCTAGTTTAACCAAGAGTGGATTATAATAGTCATTGAATTTTAATTCTAATTTTTAATCACTGTCTTCATTTACTTCTTCACTCTGACACATTGATGATGCTTTTGTCTTATGTGTGACTGCCTTAACATAATTTTAATTCTGTATAAACAATAACTTCTGCAGTTAGTGAGGCTGTGGTTTTGAAGACATTGTCTTATCAAGAGGCATGGGAAATGGTAAGTTGCACTCTGGAAAGTGTCAAAGCTCCTTTTGCCCATAAAAATCAGGAGATTAACTTTCAAACTGCATATTGTGCAGTCTTATTTTGGTGCAAATGTCTTACATCCCCGCACAATAATTCCAGTTATGCGATATGGCATACCCATTATAATAAGAAATATTTTCAACCTCTCTGCTTCTGGAACAAAGATCTGCCATCCTTCCATTATTGATGATGAAGACAGGCAGAACTTAAAAAATTATGTCAAAGGATTTGCAACAATAGACAACTTGGCACTTGTAAATGTTGAGGGGTGAGTCATGAATTGCAGTCATATTATATGATGATTAGTTTGTTTTCTTGCTGCTTGATGCTTTCTATTAAATTACTTTCTGTAACTTATATATTACTCCTCAAGGTTATAGACTCCAATGTTTTTCTCATTGTTTCCTTTTTCAGAACTGGAATGGCTGGTGTTCCAGGTACAGCCAGCACTATTTTTGGTGCAGTAAAAGATGTTGGAGCTAATGTTGTTATGATATCTCAGGTGCACTCTTCTTTTGCAGTTTTTTTAGTTTTCCACAGTTATATATATGAAACTGCAATTATAATTAACTGCGTTTGTCTAGGCTAGTAGTGAGCATTCTGTGTGCTTTGCTGTGCCTGAGAAGGAAGTAAAAGCTGTTGCTGAGGTGTTGCAGTCTAGATTTCGTCACGCTTTAGATGCTGGGTGTCTTTCCCAGGTGCCAAATCCAATTCCGTCACAACCACATGCTAATTTCAATTTGATTGCAACCAAATTCTTCTTCTGTTCAATTGTGAAGTGATATCAAGATTCAAGACTAAAAGATTTATCATATTCATGGATTTTGCAACTTATTCCAAGACTGGATGAACCATTAGTCTGTCATGCTTCTAACTTGCTTAAGGGCATAAAGCTGAAGAATTGGGTTATCTTGTCACTGATATAATGTCTTTATTGTGTAAGTGTTTCTCTTTTTTTTTTTCTTTTTTTTCCTTAATTAGGAAAAGGGTAGACTAAGCATACAATAAATGTTCACAGTATAACCTACTTAACATGGTACTGAAAAAAGGAAACATATATCTGTGATATATTGACAGTTGGGACTGAGAGAAACTGTTGGCTGATGCAAGAATGATGAAAGTATTTCTATAAAATCTCTAGGACATAGGATCTACTTTTTAGATTATTGAAAAGTGCCAAATGTGAACTAGGGAACTTCTTTATTATTGTTGAATTATTCTTCTCACATATCACAAAAGCTTGGGTGTTTCCTTGGGTATCTGTTAACATATTGTTGGATAATAAATATTAAATTAAGGATGTGTTCAGGGGAGCTGCCAAGTGCCTTACTGTCTTTGAGGGGGCCTTCCTCCCCCCATCCTAACACACACACACACACACACACGCAATTTCCAACAATGGTAATTTTCTCTTTGGTTCCCCAGCTAAAATATTCTAGCACTGCCCCTCTGTGCTGTTATTTTCTATGCAAAATGTATCAATAAATATATTTCTTAATCAAAAGGAATACTTTCCCGGCCTCTGCTCTTCTGTCCTTTGCCTCATGAGATAGTCAGTTGTGTGCATATTATGCTAAATGGAAGCCTTCTTTCTTTTCTTAATTATGTGCTTATTATTTTGTTGACATGTAAAGCTTGTTAAATTATATTTTGTTATCTTCATAACATTCTAAATTACATAGCACCTCTCAGGTTGCGGTCATTTCAAATTGTAGTATTTTGGCAGCTGTTGGCCAGAAAATGTCAAGTAGTCCTGGAGTTAGTGCCACCCTTTTCAATGCATTGGCTAAGGTTAGGAAAGTATATGGTTTATCTTTGTAGTATGACAGTTTTTGTTGAGGTTAGAATTTAATTTTTTTGTAAATTTATTTTAGTAATGTATTTATTTGATTGAGAGATGCCTTTTGTGTAGATGAACTAAACTCAACTATTAATTTGAATGTAATTTGACCTAATGGATTTTTTCCTTTTACTCTTCTCTTTTTATTACGATATGTTGGTATATTTTATTTTTTCTTTGAACTTGTTTATGGTCAAACTTGTTATAAAAACAGGCCAGTGTAAATGTCCATGCTATAGCACAAGGTTGTTCTGAGTACAATATTACTGTCGTTGTTAAGCGGGAGGATTGTATAAAGGCTTTACGGGCTGTCCATTCCATATTTTATCTCTCAAGAACCACCATAGCAATGGGCATTATTGGACCTGGATTAATTGGGAGCACACTACTTGACCAGCTAAGAGATCAGGTAGTTTCTATAGATAATTTTGGATGTATGCATCATTGTTTCATTTCTTCCTTCATTTATTTTTTGGATGTAACAATATCCTGCATTTATTTATAATTTAGTGGGCATTTTGCCTTTTATTTTCGTTGGTGCGAAATTACATTATTCTTTTTTCTCTTACAAATTTTCACCTGCAGGAAATCATGCCTAAAATTGAAATTTAATGCAAGTATAGTCTCCAAAATCGGAGTAAATTGGAAGATGATACTATGATATTATATTGCCATGAAGAAATAAAAAAATGAAAAAAAAAAATAGATGAAGACCTTAAGTAGGAGAAGATATATTTATAAATAATTTGCTTTATTTTGGAATCTCACTAATTTTTTTTTTCTTGATCTGGAATCTCACTTATTTTATTTTATTTTATTTTGTGCTTTTAAGTATTAAAAAATAAATCATGTTTCTTGAAATTTTTTATAGAATGTAAAGTTCTATCAATTGATATGGTATTAACTTATATTTTTGGTATTGTAAAACATGATCTCTTAAGTTGGCATTCAACAAATGAAATAACATTAGCTGTCATACTACATATAGTCATCCAAGATGACGGGTTTCTTGGTGCATTTTAACACGTCAACTCACCTGAAGGCTTCTTGAGATGTGGTGAATTCATGTAACATTTGTTTATGCAGGCTGTAGCTCTGAAAGAAGAATTTAAAATTGATTTGCGTGTAATGGGCATCATGGATTCAAAGTTAATGCTTCTTAATGATGCGTAAGTCAAATCACTTTGAACTGAATCACTTTTTTGAATGTTAAGTAAGCAAGGCATCAGAAAGTTAAAATGATACTGAAGTAGGTTTTCTTGCTTCTCTAGTTAAGAGAACCTTTCCAGTGAGAATTAGGAACTCATTTTACACTTTTTCTCCTTTTCCCTTTCTGGAAACCATTATCGCTGATTATCTGTGATTTATTTTATTTTTATATAAAATGAATAATATTATTACTAGGAATGAAAAATAGAAGGGAAAAGGAGGATAAACAACAAAGAAAAACAAATGAAGGAAAAAAAATTAATACAAAAGATCTTTCAAATCCTTCTAACTAGGAAATTTCCGGCTATGGAGAGCACCCAAGAGGAAGCATGAGAACAATCCTATCTCAAAGCATAAGGATAATGATTTACCCCAGAAGCATATGAGCATTCCGTTCCAATTAAAGGTACTATAGGACAGCACACAACTCACATAGCCATAGTATTTTTCCCTCTTTATTGCAGCCAAAAGTAGGGAAAGGAATATTTACAAGCTTGCTAACAGTAGGGAAAGGAAGACAAGAGACTTGGATCAAGTGAAATGCATTAAGGATGAAGAGGGTAAAGTCTTGGTTACGGAACAAGACATCAAGGATCGATGGAAGGGTTATTTTCACAAGTTATTTAATGAGGGACATGGGACTTTAGGGGACTCGGACATTCTAAACATTAGAGAGGAAGACCAAAATAAAACCTTTTATCATAAAATTCGGGAATTTGAGGTAAAAGAAGCATTGAAGACGATGGATAATGGAAAAATGGTTGGACTGGATAATATACCTATTGAGGTATGGAAGTGCCTAAGAGAGAAAGGTATAAGCTGGCTTACAAAGCTGTTCAACGAGATAATAAGATCTAATAAAATGCCAAATGAATGGAGGAGAAACACTTTAATCCTTATTTATAAGAACATGAGAGATATACAAAATTATGTAAATTACAAAGGGTTTAAGCTCATGAGTCACACCATGAAGTTATGGAAAAGAATAATTGAACGGAAATTAAGACAAGAGACTCATATTTTAGAGAATCAATTTGGTTTTATGCCTGGGAGGTCAACTATGGAAGTAATCTATCTTCTACGAAGATTGATGGAGAGGTATCGGAGGAAGCAAAATGACCTACACATGATTTTCATTGATCTGGAAAAAAGCCTACGATAGGGTACCGAGAGAGGTATTGTGGAAGGCTTTGGAGAATAAAGGAGTTTTATCGCTTATATTCGAACAATCCAAGATATGTATGATGGGGCTAAAACTAGTTTGAGAAGATAGGGTAGGGTTACAGAAGATTTCCCTATAACTATAGGACTGCACCAAGGATTAACTTTGAGTCCATATCTTTTTACTTTAATCTTGGATGTGCTTACTGCGCATATCCAAGAGCCGATGCCACAATGTATGCTTTTTGCAGATGATATAATCTTAGTTGGAGAGTCGAGAGAGGAAACAAATGGGAAGTTAGAACTATGGAGACGAGCTTTAGAAGAACATGACTTCCGTCTAAGCAAGAGTAAGACGGAGTATATGGAATGTAAATTCAGTAAGAAGCATGCTAATGCTAGCTTAGCGGTGAAAATTGGAGACCATACCATACCACAAGTTACACGGTTTAGTTATCTAATTATCTATCATACAAAATAACAGAGAGATAGAGGGAGAAGTAAACCATAGGATTCAAGCTGGATAGATGAAATGGAGGAGTGCTTCAGGAGTTATTTGTGATAGACAAGTGTCTCTCAAGCTTAAGGGTAAACTTTATCGCACAACTATAAGGCCCGTGATGCTGTATGGTATCGAATGTTGAGCGGTAAAAAGCCAGCAAGAGCATAAGATCAGTGTCACGGAGATGAGGATGTTGCGATGGATGTGTGGCCATACAATACAAGATAGGATTAAGAATGAATGCATTAGAGAGAAAGTAGGAGTAGCACCTATTGTGGAAAAGATGGGAGAATCTCGCCTTAGGTGGTTTGGACATATAAGGAGAAGACCCTTAGAAGTCCCTGTATGGAGAGTAGATCAGGTGGATGATAGTCCAATAGCTAGAGGTAGAGGGAGATCAAGAAACACTATAGGTGAAACGATTAAAAAAGATTTAGATTTGAATGACATTTCTGAAGACTTGATTTATGATAGGGCACAATGGCGTCGTTTGATCCATGTAGCCGACCCCACCTAATGAGAAAAGACTTGGTTGTTGTTGTATTGCTGCCAAATCTCTTAATTTAATCAACAACGAAGGCTCAAGCTCTGTGAGTAACTGAGCATACGCAAGTTTCAGAAAAAATGAAGATGTGTAATGTCACACATATGATTCTGTTATGAATTCATTTTATTCTTCTTTAAGAAGGAAATTTCACTGATCATGGAGATGGGTGACAGCCTTATTTGCTTTTACATTTTGGGTAGGCCATAGTAGCCTGATTAGGTCTGTCAGGTGGAACCAAATAAAAACTGTGGGTGATACGTTATTATTTTTGGAAAGTCATAATCCTTGGTAGTGGTGCTTTTAGGACTTCTACTTTGGTTTGATGTCTCTCTCTTACACATATGATATTCATCTATTGATAAGAGAAATTCTTTGACCAATACATGGTTATGCAGCTACATGGCTACATCTACTGCATGCATCCTGGGATTTGTTAGATTATGCCCTAGGCTATCTGTGCTCTGTTGATCTATTAAGTTGGTTCTCATTCAATTATGATGAACTATAATTTCTGATTGCAGGGGCATCAACTTAGTTAAGTGGAGAGAACTTCAAGAGGAAAAAGGAGAAGTGGCTAATTTGGAAAAATTTGTTCAACATGTACATGGAAATCATTTTATACCAAACATCGCATTAGTGGACTGCACAGCTGACTCCATCATTGCAAGCCATTATGATGACTGGCTGTGCAAAGGAATACATGTAATTACCCCCAATAAGAAGGCAAATTCAGGACCACTTAATCAGGTAAAGTAATCCACCACATTGTCCTTTTGATGGCATAGACTGCCTTTTGTTATGTAACATACCTCGTGCAATTATCCCTGTAGCGTTTGGATACTTTATCAACTAATAGTAACAGTACTCTGCTGAAAGTAGAGATCCCCATACATTGGTTTAAGTTTGCTTTTTTTTTTTAAAGTTTTTTTAATTAATGAATAATGCATAAAGGGAGGGAGAATTGTTTGTTTATATATATATATATAAAATAAAAGCACATCATTACAGTATCCTTATATCGTACAAGGGAATTTGGGGAGACAGCTTTTACTCTTTTATCCGGTATTTACTATCCTACATCCAAATCAATTTCAGTGCACCAAATTTAGAACTTACGTTTTAGCTCCATCATGTTTGGGAACCATACGTATGACATACCCTTGAACCCTTGATGATTCACAAATATTGCTGATTAATAATTCAGTTAAGATTGACGGTGAAAAGGTTATCTGGCACCTGTGATCATTTTCTTTGTCAAAAATTCACCAACAGATTACATTGCCTTTCCCAGTGCTGTGTTTTTTATTGTTTAGGACCAGAATTCATAGCATCTATCACTTCTTTTTTCTACAGTTTATGCGCAGAACAGTCTCTCCTACTATGATTAGTTAGAAGACAGATAAATCCCTTGTGATTAAGGATAAAAAAATTATCATTCGCGGTATGTTTGAATTTTCAAGAGGTTGTAGTGTATGTTTTGAAACCCCATGGGTGTAAATTGTAGGCTGCATTGTAGGATTTTAAAGTTAATGCACTAAAGTTGTTTGGGTGAAAACTTAAAGCTGTAAAGTGCAATTTACCAAAAAAACTCCTAAATACTATACATTGTTTTTGCTGGGATCATATTTGCTAGTGGCACAGGTTTCCTAACTTGATCTCATGTTGAAGACTTGAAATAATGAATTTTGAGAGTGAAAGCAAAGATTTATAACCATATTCCGTTGCACTTAAATGTGGATGTCTGCCAGTGTGCAACATTTTGAGTGATGTTTCACCGTTGTACATAGTTAATAACATCTACCATTAGTTGTGGTCACATAAACTAGAACTTTAAGCTGCAGTGGGAATTGGGCTCGGGATCTTAGTCTTTTGATTGAACTAGTACTTTAAAGATTTTTTTTCCTTTTCAAATCATTTAGAATTTTTGTATTTCTTAAAATGCTTCCTTTCTATAACCCCCAGTGGCTACTACATATGCCATTCTTTTACTATTTGCTTCATAGTTAAGTTACTGCTTTTGGGGCTTTCTCACCTTCACTCTCTGCATCCAGTATTTGAGGTTAAGAGCTCTTCAGAGGCAATCATACACACATTACTTCTATGAAGCTACTGTTGGAGCTGGTCTTCCAATTATCAGCACTTTACAGGGCCTTCTTGAAACTGGAGACAGAATACTGCAAATTGAAGGCATCTTCAGGTTCACTTCAAAACTATTTTTTTCTCTCTCCACTTGTCTCTTTTTGTGGTTTGAGACAACCTCACATCTCAGACTGAGACTTCTGTTCTGATCTTGCAGTCAATGCTAGTGTCCACCGCCAGACACTTTTCCCTCTGAAGAGAAAAATAAATTAAAAGAACATCAATTCAAGGATTATTAATGTCTATAGGCTTTATTCATTTGATCTTATGCTTTAAACCTAAGGTATTGCCTCTGATTTTGCAGTGGGACTTTGAGTTACATCTTTAATAACTTCGTAGATGGCCTGGTTTTTAGTGAGGTAGTTGCTGAAGCAAAGGAAGCAGGTTATACTGAGCCAGATCCAAGGGATGATCTGTCTGGAACCGATGTTACTAGAAAGGTACAATGTACAATATTTAACATGTTACTACATTTTATTGTCAAATGTCAATAAAGTGCCTTCTTGGGGTGGACATCTAATGAGTTTCGATATTAAGAAATTCTTAGTTTGGGAATTATGAGTAGGGCTGTAACTGAATTGAACCAAATCAAACGTGTGGATGTTTGAGTTTGATTTGGTCAAACTTTGAAGCTCAAATTTATATATGAGCTTGATTTGACATTTGATTTACATATAAACTTATCATGTATTTGAGTTCAAGCTCAAATTTTGACAAGTTAAAATTTTGAGATACTAAAAACTATTTTAAGATTTAAAACACACTAAGTTAAAAATTGAGTCAAACCAATATTATTTCAATCCATCTCAAATGTCTTGCAAGTATTTAACCTTAAAATATTGAGCAGATCATTAATTTTCCTCTTTTTTGCCTGTATACAATTTTTATTGGACAAATTCATATCTCAAATTTTATAATTAATGTATAAAATAAAGTTATGACTAACCACTATATATATATATATATATATATATATATATATATGTTGGATGGTAGGTACATTACATGATGTCATGAGAACTAGTTGGAACATGTAGGCTAATTACAATGTTGTTTTGGTTCATGATAGCGTTTTATGCTTAATTTAATCCTCTTTTGGTTGTGATAATTTAACGTTAAAATTCCTGTGGTTCTACAGGTGATAATTCTTGCAAGGGAATCTGGTTTAAAGCTAGAGCTTTCTGATATTCCTGTTGAAAGCCTTGTGCCAGAACCACTAAGAGTAAGAACCAATTTCTTTTTAATTATATAGTTCTGAGTTTTAGTGTGTACTATTACACTTGACATGGATGTTTTGATGATTTCATGCAGGTTAGTGCATCTGCCCAAGAGTTTATGCAACAATTACCAAAATTTGACCAGGATTTAACAAAGAAACTACATGATGCTGAGAATGCTGGGGAAGTGAGTAACTTGGCAGACAGTATTCTAGATTAAACTATTAGAAAGAATAGCTACATTAATTGCTTCACCCACGCATGATATATTCAAAATTATTAATAAAGCGCTTTAAACTCTTTTCTTTGATAGAAAATTTTAGGCTAGCAGCTACATGCCCAAACAGCAAGCGTAAGACTTTTTCTATTCAAAATTCAAATGGGGTAATAAAGGTGAGGCGTTTTAGAAAAGTGGGGAGCAGATACTGGTAAACAAGTGTTTTACATGAAAAACATGATGACTGACTTCTGCTGGGTTTGGAGGGTAGGGGTGGGTTATCCTGCTCGTGTGTCTTATGCTATAGAGTACAGATGTTAATATTATTAATCAGTTTTTCCACGATGACATTTTCTTCTTTGTATAGCATTTATGTATAGGTTTTTTAAGAGCTTGTTATGTTTGAAGGTCTTGAGATACGTGGGAGTGGTGGATGTGACTAATGAAAAAGGGGTGGTAGAGCTGCGAAGATACAAGAAGGATCATCCATTTGCACAACTATCTGGGTCAGATAATATTATTGCATTCACAACAAGAAGGTATAAAAATCAGCCTCTGATAGTTCGAGGACCAGGAGCTGGTGCGCAAGTCACAGCTGGCGGAATATTCAGTGACATTTTGCGACTTGCCTCATATCTTGGTGCTCCATCATAGACGTCATTTTGCAAACACGAATTTTGTAACATCTAAATCTCTCCCTTGCTTCTTGTAGTAACTTTTTCTTATAGTGGGTGATATGAATATGTCATTATAATAAATAATTAGGATTTTATTATAAATATTGCAGTTAAGCATTAAAAAAAAGTGATTCTTAATTATAAAATTATAATTATTTTAAAATATCAATATAAATTAAATAGTGAGATAATATTATAAAATGTAACTTGTTCCAACTTTAGTATTAAGAAATATAGAATTTAAATATTAAAAGTAAATTTTGATTGAGGACTTTTGCAAGATTGTTAAGAGGCTGGTTTCCTTCTCTCTCTCTCTCTTTTTCCTTCTCTAAGATCACTTTTCATTTTGGATTTACTTCTCTAAGAACACTTTAATAATCCAGTCCAAAAAAAAAAACACTTAAACATTATAATCTCATGCGAATATCAACAAGGATATATAGCACCATATTTATACAAATGTGCTATTGCACTATATGTACAATTCTGAAGTTTTTTTAGGGTAATAATAATCTGAGATTCTTAAAAAACCAAGATGTTCACAACCCCTGAGATGATCCAGGAAGATTGCACGACAAATCGGGGAAGGGTCATCAAAATTAAATAGTGGAACCTCGTATCCAGGTCTTGCCCAACATATATTGGCTATATATTGGCTAAGGAATCAGCTATTCTGTTACTGTGCTACTGTCCCTCATGACTGCATAACCTTAAGCTGTTAACTTGAGAGAAAGAAGCTTTTTGGATTCTGCCAACGCAGTGACAGGAAATTTGATTGACTGTTTCACAATAGATTTTAGATATTTATGAGCCCATATGAGGATTGATAAACCCATGGGTATACCTTTGGTGGCTCATATGCAAGTATATTATTTTTAAACAAAAAAATACTGAATGAGATATTTAATATATTCTAATCTCTTATGATTTGGATGAAGTTACCCTTCAATTTATATGGATCGTTAGACCACTGTATGAATCATCCCACATGTTTGCCTAAATTTTATTTCTAGCTTTCCAGTTAAGTTATCGCCTTCTCAAATGCAAAAACTAGTGTTCACGTTTTTGTAAAACTAGCAACCCTTCATCTTCAAAATCAAGTAACAAACTAATTTCAATAATTGATGAATTTTCTCTTTCATATAGTCATATCTCAATCACCAACTACCAATTATTTTCAACTACTCGAGTTGCCCTATCTTTGACGACAGCTCAAAATCACATTTCTTCTAAGAACTATTTATTCAACAGTTTCTTCCTCCAATTAGGGATCTTTTATTCTTTAAAAATTAAAAAGAGAAAACATCGTTTTCTTTCTATTTCATTGCTTATTAAGGAATCAATAAATGAATACTTTTGTTTGTCTTTATTATTAGAAAGAATAAGTGTAGTTGATAAATCGTTATTGCAATTGCAAATAATGTCAAACAACACAGCCAATAATGATAGTTTGCACGAAGATTTTGTGCCAAACATATAGCCAAGCAAGACAAACTGAGCTTCCGCGGTTTATGCGGCGAGTATGGTAGAGTGAAGTTAGTCCCATATATTTACATATATATTATCTTTTTTCTTTGTTAATATTAACACGTAACGATCTTATATTTATATAATTTTTATTATTTGATTTTTTATATATCATAATTTTAATTTTATCACACACTGTCGTATACGAGGTGATGTGTTTTTTTTTTTTTTGTGCTTAGGTGATGTGTTTCTGGTAGATATACAAGAAGCATTCCCCAGTACGCGTTGGTTTAAGGTTGAACGAACGCGTCTATAGAATCTAGATTGTCAAATCATGTCATGTGTGATTTGTAAATTAGCATGGATGGGAGTGGGAGTGGGAATGGGATGGTAAAGAATCTAGAAAATGGAGCCCACAGCATGTGCTTTGTCACGAAAGTCATTATCTGCCTAAGATAGTTTATAAATATCCAGCTCTAAAATATCGTAACATGCGCTAACGTTTATGCTCTTCAACTGAGATTAAGGGCAGCTTCCATTACAACCAACTCAAATTTAAGTGGAAAAAAAGAAGTATCTCTACCTTCCAAATTTCTTTTACTTTCCAATCAAATCAACCATTCTATTATTCCACAGAAGGCCTACCCAAAGGAAAAGAAGAAAAAGAGTAACAAAGATAAAAGAAAAGCAGACAACAACCAAAAAGAACAAAAAAAATTAAAAGAAAAGAATTTAAAAAAAGACGCTAAAGGGACCTTCGACGCGTAGGAAGTCTAATTAACTTTGATTTGTTTATGTTACCGCTTTTTTGGAGTCATGTCCAAGCATCCTTAGATCTTGCAGAGAGAATTCTCCATTTGGCTAATTGCTGTTGATTTACGCGGCATTGGTAATGAATTAGAAACATTGCAACTTACAGGTCAAAGAGAGAAGGGGTAAAACATTATTGTCTGCTGACTAAAAAAAACAATTAAACGAAATAAATATTCTTCTGATTCAAAAGTGTTAAAAAAATATCATACAATTAACATTTCTATAGACCCTTCCCCTCCCTCACAAACTAATAAGTTATAATAGTATTTCCCATCTAAGCACCCCAATGATCCACTAAAACCAATCTACTAGCTTTAAAGAATCAATAGAGAAAATCAGACTTATACAAGAGATCGCAAAAACACCAAAAAAATAAATAAATAAAATTTGTGATACAATTTGGTGATGCTGCTAGATCAAAACAGCATCCCAACCGAAAAGCAACTGGATGTAGTGTCTCGTTTGTCATTTTTGTTACCGGCAATCCATTGAATCAAAGGAGTCTGCAAATCCTGAAGGTTTTGCGGGAATGCTTGATTGGGTTTGTGACAAGGAGATGTCATTAAACATGGTGGAAGTGCCTTCATTGGCTTGCCATCTTTGCAGAGCTTGAGGAAGGCTCATGTGAAGGTCAATGCCATAACCTTCTTCTTCTTCATGGCTGGTAGGCTTCCATTGCTCTACAAGAGGAACCAAGACATTCACTGCATGCCCCATATCAGGCCTTTGGTATGGCTCACGAGCAGTGCAATGGCCGGCCAGTTCAGCCACTTTATATATGCTCTCCATGGTTTCCTCGTCGGGGTTGAGAGTTTGGTCAATTGCCTTTGGGATGTTCTCCTTGTTAATTAGTACCCTCCGGAACCATGAAACTAGGTGAGACCTTTCATCAGGCACAGTATCATCCAATGCCTTTCTACCGGTAATCAGTTCCATCAAAACTACTCCAAATGCATAAACATCCACTTTGGTTGTCACTCTTCCAGTAGCTGGCAAGAAACAAGATTACATTAATTACAAGTAAAGGAATAGGTTAGCATAAAGTAAATGCTAAAACCATGTATGTAGTTATACAAAACACGAAAAATATTCTTCAGACTAGACAAGCAGCGAAGACAAACAAAAGTTTAAGGCGTTTTTTAAAATGCACAAATGTAATGCTAGTGAAAATGTGGAATTCACAATTGACAAAGTTTGTAAATAAAGAAATGTCAAGGCACCAGGGAACTCAACAGTAATTAGTAACAACTGAGAACTGCTACCCAAACCTATGACAAAAAATAGAGTAAGAATCCTTCGAAATCCTCCTAATTACTAAACAAAGAAAGTATTGAATCCTCCTACGCTATGGAAAAAAACCCAAGAAACAGGAAAAACAAAAATGCAAATTACTAACCACAAAAAGGAGAAAACATCATGGCTAGTCCAAAAATATCTAGGGATTAAACATCAATTATTTTTGTTCGTTCCTCTTTTAAACAAGGCATGATATTGAAGTAGTAACCAAATAAGGAAATAAATAAGAACTTTCAAAATTGAGACAAGGTTAAAATCAAAGGCTTTCTATACCTGCATATTCAGGTGCAAGATACCCAAATGTTCCAGCCAACCGTGTCTCGACGGAGTACTTCCCATCTGGTGCATTTTTAACCAACCCAAAATCAGCAACCTTTGCTCTCATGTCATCACCCAATAGTATGTTTGAGGGTTTTAAGTCTCTGTGAATGAAGCTCTGCTGAGCTAAGCTGTGCAAGTATTCCACTCCCCGTGCTACATCCAAAGCTATTGCCACCCTTTGTTTCCAAGTCAAAGGAGCACAGCCATTTTCACGCCAATCAAACAGATGTTGTGTTAATGTACCTTGAGGCATATACTCGTACACCAAAAGCCTTTCATTGCCATTCATGCAATATCCTAAAAGAGCAACCAAATGCCTATGCCTAACTTTAGTGAGAACCGCAATCTCTGCTTGGAACTCATTCATTCCTTTACTTCCCATTGCAACAGATTCCATCCTCTTCACAGCAATTTTAGTTCCATCATGCAATTCCCCTTTATACACAACTCCAAATCCTCCCCGACCCAAAATGTTATCCTCACTGAAATTATTGGTTACTTGCCGAAGAACTTGGATCGAAATTGACACATTTCCACCCTCAAAAACAGGAAGGTCTCTACGCTCACTGTCCTGACTTTGTAACTCACTCGGAACTCCACCATATCCATTCGAATTGGAAACACTCATGGCATCAATTTTAACCTCTCCTTTTCCATTCTCAGGATTATTAACCCTTCCAAATTTCCTATGCCGGTTTTTAACATAACACTTGCAAAAGACAAACAACACCACCGCAACAAAAAATACAGCAATAATAGCTATACCTGCGATCCAACCAGCTGACAATGAACTACCATTTGCTGTTTTAGATGGACTTCCACTCGGTGCATTACCAGAGTTTGTCGATGGACTAGTTCCACTTCCTCCACCTCCACCTCCACCTCCAGAACGCCCAAGCAAAGCATTACCAGTAGAAATGAACTTCACCTTAGGTGAGAATTTGGGAACCTCACCAGACAAGTTATTATTAGACACATCCAGAACCTCAAGTTGAGTCAAATTTGTCAAGCTCTCCGGTATCGAACCAGTCAAATTATTATCACTTAGATACAAGTTCCTTAAATCTGTTAAATTTGCAAATGCAGGCGAGATCGTTCCATTTAAATTCCGCTTCGCTATATTCACTGTAACAATCTTCCCTCCTGCACACACAACAAAGCTCCAATCTTGACAAGGATCGTTCCCTACCCACGAGCTCGCCAACTGAACAGGATACTCAAAACCCGCAGCAACCTCAAGCAAAGTGGTCACCCAAGGATGGCAAGGTCCAGGAGTGCTTAAACAAAAGCTATTGATCCCATCAAGAGTGACCTTCACACCTTTACCAAACTCAGGCATAGGACCCTGCAACATGTTATTGTCCAAAGACACATTTTGCAAGCTAGAAAGACCCATCAACGAAGATGGAACCACCCCAGTTAACTGATTATCCCGAAGCTGCAAATCAAACAAACTAGTGCAATTCGACAAATCAGGAATGGGACCCGTGAAGAGGTTCTTGTGAAGCCACACCTGAGTTACACGGGTCATTTCAGAAAGCACATCGATCGAACCCGAAAACCCGAACCCGTCAATCTGGTTGTTAAGCCACAAGTACTGAATCGAAGAACCAGCGAAGGTTCTTGGCAACCCCCCAGTGAGGTTATTGTAAGAAAGACGAAGGCTTTGCAAACTGGGTAACGAGTCGAATATATCAGGCAAGGAACCAACGAGATTCGTGGTTCCGAGCTCGAGTTTGACGAGGTTGCTGGACTGAGTCAACTCAGTGGGAATCTTCCAAGGTGCGAGGTTGATGTTGGTGGTTAAGCTGAGGGTTTGTAAACTGGTGAGACCGTTAAAGCAACCGTTTGGGATTGAAGTGAAGTTGTTGGTGTCGAGGTAAAGAGTTTGGAGATTGGAGAGGTTGGCGAAAGAGGGTAAGGGACCTGAGAGAGCGTTGTTTTGGAGAGAGAGGGAAGTGAGTTGAGAGAGCGAGTTGAGATCGGTAGGGAGGGTACCGGTGAGTGAGTTGGAAGCGAGGTTGATGGTGGTGACTCGGTTGGAACCGTCGCAATTAACGTTTTTCCAGCTGCAGTAGGAGGTGGTGGAGGACCAGCCGGTGGGGGTTGGTTTGAGGGATTTGAGGAGTTCCATCATGATGGCTGCATCGTCGGCAATGGCGGTGAAGAAGAAGAAGAAGAAGAGTGTAGAGAGAGAAACTAGTGTTTTGAGTTTTGATTTGGGGTGAGCCATTCAGATTTGGGGGAATGAGAGAGAAGAGAGAGAGAGAGTAATGTGTTGATGTCTGGGTTGGTTGGTTTGGTGTGTGTAAGAGTATTACTATTACTATTTGTGCAGATGAAAGGAGGAAGGAGATAACTATTGGGAACACATTTCTATTTTGGATACTGTTAAGTCACTTTTTAACAATTCTTTTTTTTTTTACTTTTTGGTATGTCATTAATTTTTTTTAAAGTGTAAAAGTATCATAAAATGCATATAAGAATCGGTTCCCATTTTTGAGTAACAGAGATTAACCTTTGATGCGAAAAATAGTAATTTATTTTGCTTGTGAGGATAAAGTATGTAGGAGTATTATTACTTTTTATTTTTTTATTTTGTTAAATTTTTTTAAAGTAATGAAATAAAAATTTATATAAAAAAAAGAAAATTAGGATGAAGTGGAAATTAGAATTAAAGTAAAAACAGAAGGAAAATAGAGAAAAGTTACATGCACAAATCTCTTTCAACACAAGGCTTACTATAATGGTGGTAAAAAAAAAAAAGAGAGAGAAAAAATAAATGTAATGAAAAATATATGAATATGTGAGTTTTTTTTTCTATATAAATAACATAACTCTGTAAAATGATATAAAAAAAATAACTCAGTAAAATAAGGTGGGGAAAGTGATTAGTGGGAGGGAAGACCCACCAACGGAGTATGAGTAGAGAAACAAAAGCCAAAAACCACTGTATTTGAATCGGAGTTTAGGTAACGACCAAACAAGGAAAACGTGGTTTAGGCAACAGTGTGGCCCCCACGAATGCCAACTGTTGCTTACTGGATTTCGCGTACAATACTGTCTCACCATCTCACTGTCTATCTGTCTCTCACTCTGTCTTTCTCTTGACTCTTGAGATGCACAGAAACGAAGAAAGGTAACCCCTGGTCTACCATTTTGATAAATTCTTAACTCAGAATATTATATCAATCAATTTATTATTATAAACATAACAAATGAATACGATACACAGATACAGTATAGCTTTTATATTTTTTAACCTTACTACTCTCAGAATACAGCATTATTTTTCTCACATTTGAGGCGGCACATGTAAAAGATAATAAATGAAGTTAATAAAGTAATCACAATCATAATAATTTACCAAACATTGTCGCCTTTCCCCTTTTTCTCTGACTTTAGGCACTGTGCCCGACTTTTATTATTCGCTTGATCATTTTTCACGGAAGCTTCCGTTTCCATCTACAAATGACATCGATTATATATAACTTTTTTACAAATCTCTGATATCACAAGTGATGTAGGTGTCATTGCTGAATTGGATATATCTCGGTATAGAGCTGATTTAATAGTCCATATAATTGACTGGCTACGTACCTAACAAGTTAATTTTAACCAATTTTAAAATTTTGTATTTAATCCTTTTGTCTTCTCCTTCTCCTTATTTCTTCTCCCATCTCCTTCCCAGTTTTACTTGTTCCATTCATTCAACTATCCCAAAATGTTGTTATTTTTATGGAAACGTTTTAAATACTCTAAAATATGGTGGAACATAGATGTTCTTAAATGGATTACCATTGATTTTAGAATTAAAATAATGAATGACTTTGATTAAAGACCGATAAAACAGGTTGGTCATATTAAAGGAATGATTCAAGCTTCGTTGGAGAATCAGTTCGGTGGCGGTTCTTCCGCCCAGACACAAACAACACTATTTGATGTAGTGCATGGGTTTCGTAGAGGATTGTTCGAGAGAACCTAAACAATAATAATTTTTTGTTTTTTGTTTTTAAAAAATTAACAAGTCAACTAAAGTTTACCTGCAAAAGCAGATAATTTCTTAAGAGTATTAATGTTCAAAATCTTTTAAGGAATATTATAAACGCTTCCTACTTTTATGCTATATATTTAATAAAATTAATTGGATAAGAGCAAGAGCTTGATTTGGTCATTGACATTAACAAAGAGCTTTGCATTCGCTCCGTGATTGGCGTTCGGGCAAAACTGAAGACCAAGCATTCTGGACAATATTTGGGTCCACTTCAAGGTAGAAAAGAAGTTTGGCCTCGCTATTACACATATTTTGCGGGTTGTGAAGAAGCTTGAACAAGTGGGCATGCTTGATTGTCTGCAATTGTTGCATTTCCATATTGGTTCTCAAATTCCTTCAACTACATTTCTCGCTGATGGGGTGGGTGAGGCAACGCAGATCTACTGTGAATTGGTTCGACTTGTTGCCCAGATGCGAGTTATCCATATTGGAGGTGGTGACTAATTGATTGGTGCCCAGATGCGAACCGGGATTCATGTGCCCAGCATGCTCTTTTTTTTTATGAAGTATTATTGGATGGAGACTTTTCATAATGATCTTGTGTTATTTTTGCTATGATCATGACATGACTCAGAATCTACTGGTACATTCCAAAATTTCAAATTAAATGATTAGTCTCCTTTGCAAAAGCATTTGATATCATCAGTAACCACAAAACAAGTAGCAAGCTAAACATTATCCTTTTCTCTTATTAGAAGGAATCAGGCATTTCCTTCACATTATTTTTCAATATTTAACTCACCTACCTTGCGATGCTTATAGAGAGCAAGAGAGAAATTGGTATGACTGTATAATTATTTTAAAAATTAAAAAAAATAATAAATGGCCATATGTGAAAACTCTTGATAGATCAGAATCCTGTGTAGATGCTCTTGATGTTCAAGGAGGGAGTCATGATATATAATACAGAAAATATGATAGTAGCACAGAAATGTATTTCTTTTTTATTTCTAAATCTATGAACACCACGTAATACTAAAAGAGGTAATGACAAGGTTCTTACTTTATGCTTTATATGATTGTCAATGTTACGTTCACAACTTTCTTTTCCCCCGGGCTCCTGGTTCATAATCAGAAAGAACAAAATTGAAAATTCAACGGAAAAATAATAATTGTAAAAACAATTTTTTCATCCTATTACTATTTATATTATATAATATAATTTTTTTGTTATATATTTATATAATATAAATATAGCAACTTAGCAAGTCATTTTTATAGTTATATTTAAGTAAATAAAATATGTGATAAAATATTGATCACTAATTATTACGGATATAAGTACTTCATAAAAGATAAAGATTAACAAAGGAATCTCCTATGTATGTTATATTTACTGTTTTGCTGCTCTAAAATAATAACTATCCTAAGGTTTTTGTCTTCAATTCCATGCTTCCGAAAATTACTCACATCTGGACACCAATTAGTCAACGCCTCCAATTCCTTCAACAACGTATGTATGTTACATTTATATTAGTGACTAATTGTATAATTTTATAATTAAGAAAAGATTTAATATTTATAATTAGTGACTATTTATTGTATTCATATTTAAAGAAAGATTCAATATTTAAAATTAATAACTAATTGTATTATAAATTATTTTTTATATAAAATTATTTTATAATATAGAAAGAAAGAAACTAGAGAGAATAGTAAATGAATAGAAAAATTATATTTTCTCTATGCACATTTGGATGAAGAGAAAATGAGAGAAAAAAATATAAGAGTTGGATAAAAAAATTAAGAGAAGAGAATATAAAATTATGCAAAATAACATATATACTCTTATCTTTATATAATGAAATTCAAATATTATTTTTTATTTTATATCTCTAAATTAAACTTATTATTTTATAAATTGTATAAATTATTGTATTTTACAATAAATATTAATTTAAAAATTAATTCGCTAATATTTAAATTATAAAGTTAATTTATAATCTTTTGTTAATAAAAATATTTAGCACTAATTATTTATAATATTTAATGTCTAAAGCCCCAAATAGAAAAAACAAACACAAAAAGTGGGTCATAATGATATTACAAAAAGACATAGTATAACAAGTTATCAAAAGTTATGGGCCTCATCATTTTTACACTTCTCACATATATATTAGTGTGTCAGTTATGGTGCCTAAACCACCAAAAAGTATTTGTTGCACCAGATAACTCACCTTTTTTTTGGCGACGTTTAACATGGTCCCCTCTAGTTGGGGACCTTGTGATGGAACCTCAAAATTACCTGCTATAGTAAGTTTCAAGTATTTATAATATAATCCATTAATTTAATCTTAATTTTGTCCATCAACAAGTCGATCCTCCATTTGTCACCTCTGGTCATCTTCTCCGATACCAGTAGGGCCCTTTACTCCCGTCCAGTTATATCCCAACAACACTTCCAAAATGCCACACCCACCATGCTCCAACCACCTCCTGCCACCACACTGTCCGGCTGTGCCTTCCACCACGCTCCAACTGAGACCAACTATATTTTCCCCTCCCTCCTCGTCTCCTTTTCCTTCATCGCCCAAACACCATAACCCCCCACCATAGACGATGTCGCCCCTACCACACCCAACACCACAGCCCCATTTCTTCTCTTTCTTTTCTCTCTCTTTCTCTTTCTCTCTCTCTCCCTTTACTAGAACCCTCTTTCCCATACCCACTTTCTTTTCATTTGCACTGCGACCTTTACTCCCTTTGGTGAAACCCTCCCCTGCATCCCCCCTTTCGTCCAAAGTTCGCACCTTTCGTGTCCCCACATAAACTCGCGACCTGAAACTGTAAACAGGTCAGAGAGCTGGTCTGTGGTGCTTCGACCAAACATCAGATTTGGGGGTGATGGTGGTTGGTTTGGGTGGTTAAAAGTGATGCGAGATTTGACAATTTGGATGATGGTGGTGCGAGATATGAGATCTGACGATTTTAGAGACTCTGCAGGGAGGCTGGCCATGACCATGGGTGGTTGGCTGCAATTTCCGATGATGGGTGGTGGCTTTTCAATGCTACCATGGGTGACCATGGCATCTAATGGGCTCACAGTGTTTTGGGATTGTCGGCGACTGAGGGGTTTGGTGGGTTGCTGAAATTGAAGAATCGGTGGAGAGGAGAGAGAGAATGTGATAAACTGAAAATTAATTTTAAAATTTTGAAGGGGCTTTCGTATAATTTATAGAAGTTAAAAATTTTACCTATTATTTAGGTTATAGGTCATGAATCTATGCCATTGATTTTTTTTATTATTATAAATCAATGACTAGAAATAGGGGTCCATCCATGGTCCCAAACTCAAGAAGACCATGGTAGATGACACTACTTTTTTTTTAACGGCCTAAGATCTACTTCGAAAGTCTAGTAGAAGGATTTCTTGGTAAGACTCTTGAATGACTCCTTAATAGAGTTCGAAGGAATGGTGAAAAAATAAAAAAAAAGAAATTGAGATAAAAAGTATTTATAAGAATCAAATCATACTATTTTATCTTTATGCTTTTAATTCTTATCAAATGAGCTACTAACATGAGACATTAAGTATACTTTTATTGAAGAGTTTTGCAATACTCCCATTATTACGATTTACTATGGAAAAAAAAAATGGTAGTGTGTATATAGAAACAAATAAAATATTTGTTGTTACCTAAAAAAAATTTTTGTTTTGAATAATGTGAAAATATTTGTTTAGAAAAAGTTGAAAGGTATATCATAAGTAACAAATCCAACGATATATAAGTTGCAAAATATTTGGCTTGTTTTGCCTCGTTTAATGTTGTGCCATTTGCCGATTTTATTTGGCATACCACTTACATATCGTATGATTTATATTTAAATAATGAGTGATTAACCTATATTATATGATAAATAAAGAATTTAATTGACATCTAAATAATTGATAATTAACATATAAATAACTAATAAATGATGTATATTATGTGGTGATTGGACATTAATTTAAATAATTGTTATAAAAAAATATCATCGCATAATACTCATAAATTATCAATTATTTACACGTGCAAAAAAATATGTGTAAGTATGCTTTTCCTTTACTATTTGATTCCCACTATAAAACACAACCCACCTGCTTTTAACTTTGTACGAGTCTGCATGACCGGGCATATGTAAAAAAAAATAAAAATCCTTGCCCCACTTTTAATAAAGTGACAGAACACATATTGAAGTTGGTATGGACTGATTTTGTTTTTAAATCTGGGCCTCAAAAATTAGATGCAAATTATAATTTTTTTCAGCCGGACTTAGTTATGCATTCTGGGTATCGGGACATAAGGACAAACGCATCTCTTTGAACCCAATGTTCAAGCTGCAGCTCCTATTCAAGAAACTTTATTTTTAGCCCCTCATTAACAATCAAGAAATGAGAAACTAAATTCACGTGAAGAGTAGGACGAAAATCAGAAGATCATATGAACAATAGTATTCAGTTCTTAATGCGTGCAATGTAATGGCAAAAAAAATAAAAATGCGTGCAATGTGTTCAAGAAATTACATTTCCTCATAAACAATTTATTTAAGCCATCTAATATAGGATATATCTTCAGCTCATTGCAGGTACATCGCCAACATTATAATGTAGAAAACGAAGATTAAACTCCACAACTATATTTATTATTTGCATCATTGCATGTACGTATATACCAATTACTGGACAATTTTCAAAATACTATATTCTTTTTGTTTATGTATTGGGTATTCTAAGAGACAATGATCAAAGCTACTATGAGTGGCGATGGGTGAGGCAGAGCAATTTGACTAGGAAACTCCAAAAATAATCATTGCCATCAATAGACAATCCAATATCATTATCATCATATTTAAATCCATAAATCATATTTTGCAGCTATATTAGTCATGTAAAGTTTGTAAGTGCTAATTTAGTAACAACTGTAAACAATCATATTAACTAAAACAGTTGCCAATGTCCAAAATAATCACGATAACGTAGCAACTTTTCAAACTTTTTTAGTAAGATGGTATTTCCTTGGAATTGGAAGGATTAGTATGGTAATCTACCCAACACTTGACTTCTAATAGAGAGTAGAAATATGAGCTGTAATTCAGTTCGTTACTATGTTAGAAGTAGTTAGTAATGATGAGTTGGTTTTAAGTTAGTTATTATATTAAATCATAGGGTTGCACTATAAGTATTGAGTTCTGTATAATTGTGAAAAGTACTTTAGATTTTCTCATGTTCATTCAATTCAGTTTCTCTTACTATTCTCTTCGATTATGTTATCTTCTATCTATTCCCTTTATTTTCTTTATCTCATTTGTCTCTGAATCTTAGCATGGCAATTAGAGCTTGATTTCTTGGGGCCATGGTGGATTCTTCTTCTCCTCCCACTGCTTCATCTCTTAGTTGTATTGCTTCATCTTCTCTTGTTACGTTCACTCATTCCATTTCTATCAAATTGGATGAAAATAATTTCTTAGTATGGAAACAACAAATTGCTGCAGCAATTTGTGGTCATCGTCTTCAAGGTTTTCTTACTAGATATTTGATTCCACCACAGTATCTTTCTGCGGATGATGAAACAAGTGGTAATGTGAATCCCGCATTTCTCACTTGGGAACAACAAGATCACCTTCTCTTATCATGACTGTTGTCCTCTCTGAGTGAAAGCATGTTAACAAAAATGGTAGGTTGTGATTTCTCATAACAACTTTAGAAGCAGGTTCAGATTTTCTTTGCTTCACAATATAGATCTGAGTTGCGTAATACAAAGAAAAATTCAAAAGCTGTTACTGAGTATCTCTGACGCATCAAAGATTTGATTGATGCACTCAATTTGATTGGTAGTCAAATCAGCACAGAAGAACACATTGAGATTATACTTGACGGTCTTCCAAGTGAGTATGATGCATTCGTTACCTCTATTAATTCTCTTCTAGATCCTTATACAGTAGGAGAAATAGAATCTTTGCTGCTTGCACAAGAAGCTATAATTGAAATAGCATCACCTAAGTCCATTCTTGGTGATAATTTGACTATTGCTTATTTTGATGCCACCAAGTCTAATTTCAATGTGCAATCTAAAGCTAATACTGTTGGTACTTCAAATGGTTCTCAATCTGTTGATACATAACACAATCATTTTGAGCAGAAGTCTGGTGGTTATCATGGTATTTTTTTTATCATAATCAACTTGCATTTCGACATAATTTTGACAGAATTGGTCAAAATAAGAATGGTTATCAGACTTCAGGGGGATATGGTGGTCATTTTGATCCTAATCAAAGTGGATTTCGTGGTTTTAACAACTATTCTCGTGGTGGAAGGTTTTCCTATGGTTATGGTAGAGGCAAGTTTGGTAGGTTTGGAGGAAGATCCTCAGCCTTCTTCTCAGAATGCTTATTCCTCTCAACACTCACCTTCTTTTCCACCTCCAATGTATCTTTCCTCTTTTGTATATCCCTCTTCCCATCATTATCCCTCATCTTCACAGTATCCTTCACCATCGCCATCTCCTTTTTCTTATCCATCACTTCCTTCTAATTTTTCTCATCCACATTCCTACTCTTCCTTTTTACTTATTCCTTCTCAATCTTTACCATCACATTCACATTCCTCTCAGTTTAGATAGCCTGCTCCTCTTCCAAATGCAAATGTATCTACTATATCTGCTACTCCTGAAATTTTAACTAATCAAGCATGGTTTCCTGATTTATGAGCAACTGCTCATGTCACTCCTGATGATCATAACTTTGTGTACAAGGTTCCATTTGAGGGTCAAGAACAACTTCATACTGGTGATGCTACATGTCTGAATAGTAAACACATTGGCTATTATAAAGTTATTTCTCCATATAATTCTTCTATCACTCTCAAATTACATGATCCTCTCCATGTTCCTCGAATTACTAAAAACTTAGTTAGTGTCAGTAAATTTGCTAAGGATAATTCTGTTTTCTTTGAGTTTCGCCCTTCTCATTGCTTTGTTAAATCATAGGCAACCAATGAGGTGCTCTTGAGAGGCACAATTGGACCTAATGGGTTGTACTGCTTCAATTCTGTTCAGCTTCAACACCTTTCTCCTGTTTTAGTTATTCCTCAAGCTGCTTGTTGATGATCACATATTTGATACATTAATAAGCCTTCATTTTTAGTCATTTACATTCTCCATATACTTAATTGATTGATTTTGATTATGTTTTGTAAGTTTGGACTCAAATTGGACTTAATTGAATTTTTCAGCATAATTTACGTCTTACGTTGTTTCTGTATTTGGGCTATATCTTGGGATGTAGGTAGTTTTTGGATTTGATTCTAGTGGAATTTGAAAGATAAGAGAGAGTTCTATAACTTTCATGACTTTCATGAAGACCTCAAAGGCCCAATCACACGAGTAGATAACTCAAATTGGGGTTGAAGCAAGAACCAGAGTACTTCTCCTGACAGCTTAACCTACGTCTACTGTTCATCATAGTTTTCGGGTTAGAGATTGTCAAATGGGCTGAAATTTGGATATTGAATAGTTAAGACCCATATCTACAACTTTCATGTTGAACATTTTTCCAGAATCGGACTCCTTGAAGGTGATATTGGGCTTGGAAGTCAGAACAGAAGAGCTGTGACTGACAAGTGTTTGCTCGATCAAGCACTGGGCCTGGGCAGTGTGCAGTAATTTGAACGTATCTGGAGTTATAGAAATGATATTGGACTCAAACTAAAGCCATTTGAAAGCTAAGATCCAGGCCTACAACTTTCATGAAGACCACTTGGTTCAAAAATGAAGAATGCAATAACTTCAGAGCTGCATGATTTCGGAGACAAGAAATCTCCATAATTTTCCATTCACCAAAAGTCATTTGACATTTTCTACTCATTTTCCACTCATCCACCCACTAATGACTCAGCCCCCTTGTCATTTTGTATCTCTAATCCTCTATAAAAGGAGGCCTTGGCAGATCATTGAGGGTGTTAGGTGTTAGTTACCAAAATGATGCCATTTTGTTACTAGATTTTTTTTTGTAGTAATTTTCCTTTGTTCTAAATTAAAGTCATGTTCTTCTTCTTCTTCTTCTTCTCTCTTTCTTTCTTCTTATCTATGAGTAACTAAGTTTCATTTTACTTGGGTGAAAGGGTGAAGCTCTTGGTAATAAAGTAAGGTTAGATTTATTCTTCTCTTGTGCTTAAATGATTTATATTTTCTAGTAACCATTATACGTATTATAATTTGTTTCTTATAATTTAGAAACTATCTTTGTAAAGAGGAGTTCTTAATTTGTTGTAAATAAAATATTGACACAATGAATGCTTTAACCTATTTATAAGTGGTGGTAATATTTTTAGGAAACATAATATAATTACGTATATTATTTTAAATGGACTTTTAATGTTGTATTTTCCGATTGGAACCTCCATGTTGCGAGGATTCTAATTGAGTTATAAAAAAAATAAATCTTACCTTTACTTTATTTACCAATAGTGGATCTTTTAACCTAAGTAAATAATTTTTACTATAATAACAAAATATTTACTTTACCTTAATTAATCTTCAACAATTTCTGTGGATCGACTTTCTTGACTCCCATTTGGAGAAATTTATTACTTGAGACAACCTGCACTTGGGTTTGCAAAGCAACAATTAATCCCTCATCAAGTTTGTAGACTTGTTTGAAATTAAAAATTGTGCATCACTTGTACAACTGGTACAATTTCTATTATGTCCTCTAATTCCATTATAAATCCATTATAGTCTTTTCAAGTTTCTGTAAATCCTTTGCTTTCAACAAATAAAAATGAATCACATGTATCTTCTTTTTCTTTGTGGCACTGTAGACTTGGACACCCTGCTGTTGCAGTGGTAAAACAAGTGATGTCTTCTTGTAATCTTTTAATACCAACTAAAACTATGTATGATTTTTGTTTTGCTTGTTGTCTTGGTAAAGCTCATAGATTGCATTCACCTGCATCTTCTACTTCATATAATGCAACTTTAGACCTTATTTTTACTAATTTGTGGGGACTTGCCCATATTCTCTCTTCTGGTGGTTATTCTTATTACATTAGTTTTGTAGATGCATGCACCAGATATTTTTAGATATATCTGTTGAAAAGAAAATCAGATGCTATGTCCATATTTGTTGAATTTAAAAAGATGGTTGCACTTCAATTGGGTAAACAAATCAAAAGTGCACATTGTGATTGGGGGGTAGAGTTTCGCCCTCTCACTACTTTTCTTAAGTCCCATGGTATTATTCATAGGCTTATTTATCCTCATAAATGGTGTTGTTGAAAGAAAACATTGTCACATTACTAAACTTGGTTTAACCTTGCTTGCTCAAGCTTCTATGCCTTTAAAATTTTGGGATGAGACATATGTTGCTGCTGTGTATCTCATAAATAGACTGTCATATTCTTCTGTTTCAAATACTGTTCCATACTCTAATTTATTCTCCTCTTTACCTGACTACACTTTCTTTAAGGTTTTTGGCTGCTCCTGCTTCCCTTTAATTAGGCCATACAAGAATAATAAACTTCAGTTTCGATCAGTTGAGTGCACCATCTTAGGTTACAGTCTTAATCACAAAGGATACAAGTGTCTTACTCCTTCTGGTAAGTTGTATATCTCCAAAGATGTGATTTTCAATGAGTCAAAGTTCCCATTTTCTACTTCTTTTTCTGTTTGTCCATCTCCCTCACCAGTATCATATCCATTTGCCATTCCTCATCTTGCTTCACTTCCATCTTGTTCTAATAATATCAGTCAAGTGCAGTCTCCAGTTTTACAAGTTCCTATTATTCCTACAGTTTCTTCTGCTGTCAATCAGTTTGTTACTATCACTAGTAGTGCATCTTTTGCCTCTATCCCTTCTACCACACCTTCACTACCATTAGTTCCACCTACTATTCCATCTACTCATCCCATGATAACTAGATCAAAGTTTGGGATATTTAAGCCTAGAGCTTTGCTATCTACATCTCCCAATTTTTGTTCTGAGGAACCCTCTATAGTTATTGAAGCTTAATCTAATCCTCTTTTGAGAAAAGCAATGCAACAAGAGTATGATGCCTTAATAAGGAATAAGACTTGGTCTTTAGTCTCCTTGCCTCCTAACAAGGCTGCCATTGGTTGTAAATGGGTTTTCAGAATTAAACATCATCCAGATGGTACAATGCAAAAATACAAAGCTAGGTTAGTAGTAAAGGACTTTCATCAGTAGCATGGTTTTGATTTTCAAGAGACTTTTTCTCCTTGTTATAGTAAAGATTCTTCTCACCTTGGCTCTCACAAACCACTGGACAATTAGGCAACTTGATGTCAATAATGTCTTTCTTAATGACAATTTTCAAGAAGAGGTTTATATGGTCCAACCACAGGGGTTTACCTCTCTTGATAAGTCATTAGTCTGGAGGTTACATAAAGCACTATATGGTCTCAAACAAGCTCCTCGGGCTTGGTTTGAGAAGCTTACATCTACTTTGCATAAATTTGGATTTGTCACTAGCTAGCAAATGTGATCCCTCTCTTTTCATTCAATCATTCAATCAAATTCTCTTGCCACTACCTATATCCTAATTTATGTAGATGATATTATTGTCACTGGCAGCTCCTCTACTGTGATTCAAACTTTGATTTCTAATCTTAACAAAGAGTTTGCTCTCAAGGATCTTGATAAGTTGAACTATTTCTTGAGTATAGAGGTTACTGAGCTTAAGGATGGGAGTCTGCATCTCACTCAATCTAAGTATATTAGGGACTTGTTGGCTAAAGTTCATATGTTGCATTCCAAAGGCATAAGCACTCTTATGATTTCTAATTCTAGACTCACTAGGTTGGGACATTCTCTGATGGAGGATCCTCAATTATATCGATATACTGTTAGAGCACTTCAATATGTCACAATTACAAGACTAGAGTTATCTTATGCAGTTAATAAAGTCTGCTAATACATGCAGAATCCATATGATGATCATTGGAAGGAAATCAAAAGGGTTTTGAGGTACCTTAAGGGCTCAATAAGTTTTGGTCTTCATCTCAAACCAAATTCCTAGTCCCACTTGTCTCTGACTGCATCTTGTGATACTGATTGGGCAACTGATTTGGATGATAGAAGGTCCACTTCAGGGTCTTGTATCTTTTTGGATTCTAATGTCATCTCTCGGTGGCTTAAGAAACAGCAAGTGTTTGCTCAATTAAGCACTGAAGTTGAGTTTAGAAGCCTGGCAAATATAGCTGTAGAAGTTTTATGAATTTAGTCCTTATTAAGGGAGTTACATGTTGCGTTCTCAACTCCAACTATCTTTTGTGACAACTTAAGCACTATTATGTTAACACATAATCCAGTATTACATAGTAGGACTAATCATATGGAGCTAGATCTGTTTTTTGTGAGAGAAAAGGTTATCCAAAAGCAGCTGCATGTTACTCATATACCTTCAGCAGATCAAACAGCATATGATCTCACTAAACCTTTATCATTTGCTAGTTTTAATTTACTAAGACACAAACTTGGGGTCTATGATCCTTTTAGTTTAGCTCAACCACCCTGAGTTTGAGGGGGAATAATAAAGAGTAGAAATATGAGTGAAATTCAGTTAGTTACTTTGTTAGAATTAGTTAGTAATGATGAGTTGGTTTTAAGTGAGTTATTCTGTTAGATCATAAGGTTGCACTATAAGTATTGAGTTCTGTATCATTGTGAAAAGTAATTCAGATTTTCTCATGTTCATTCAATTCAGTTTCTTTGACTATTCTCTTCGATTATGTTATCTTCTTTCTCTTTCCTTTATTTTCTTTATGTCATTTGTCTCTGAATCTTAGCAGTTTCACAGTTTCTGACAACTTTGCACATAATGACAATATTAAGAGAAACTTTTAAGAAAAGAAAGATAAGATGATCGCTTTTATAGCCAACAGTAATTCTAATAATAAAAACAAATCCAATTTGAATTAATGAATGAAGACTTTGCTTTAGTTGACGAAACTGCAATTTTTACAGTACAATATGGTTCGAACTTTTAATTATTATTGGTTATATTGTCAATTTCAGGATAACAGAGAAGGCCCCACATCCCACGAGTTCGGTCTAGTTCTACTCGTGTATCCCATGGTGTTATAATAATATTTCTTTCTTGCATTTGAAATCGGTATAAATCGCCATATATGTAGCGTTATAAAGAGAAAAAAAAAATGAACATACACAGAAAAATGAGTAGTATACTACTTGGTGAACCAGCAGTAAAATTGTGGGAAAGGAGATTGATTCGTTGTGTCATTTTCAAATATTGGATGCAGACATGTCATGCAATACTATAATAATGAAAACAAAACAAAAGCTCGAGGAAGACAGAGCCCACAGGAAAAATTGTGACTTGTGTGGCTGAGGCAGGACCAAATTAACGCAATTTACACACTCCACAAGACACAATTTTTCTTTTTGGGTAAACCACCCCCTCAAGATTGCTGTATCAAACAAAAATCAATCTTTATGTCCTACCAATTAAGCCAATCCCATTGGAAGCGAGAATTCAGACGACAAAAGTCCAACTCAACAACTCAATTTTCAACGAAACGTCCACATTGTCCAACATCATCCAGAAAAGTCCTCAGATTCTTATCTGAAGACCCTCCTTCCTTCACAGCTTCCCTAGCCAATCCCTTCCATTTCTTTGCATTTCTTCTCAACTCCTCTCCTTTCTCTCCACTCCCCATCACCACTTCCAAACACCTCCTAATTTCCTCCCTTTGCACTATTCCCTCCTCATTGACCCCATGATCCACTCTCACCCCTATTTTCCACACATCTTCTATTAGCTTTGCATTAGTGGCTTGATCTGTCCATTGAGGAAATGCCACCACAGGAACCCCTGAAGCCAAACTTTCCATGGTTGAGTTCCATCCACAATGTTTAATTTAAAAAATGTATTATAAAATTTACCATCTGTTATTTCATGGTCATCTTGACAATTGATGACAATTGGTAAGTATGTGGTTCAAGAACTTAAGAACCATAATCTAATGTGAAATCAAATTTCAATCTTACTCAAACTTTATGTTGGATATATGTTATTTTGGTCATGATCTTTCACATGTCTTTTTGCAAAACTTGACTAGGAACTCATTGTTTACTGACAAATTCCATTTTGAAAACCTTTGTTCAGAATAAAAACAGTAAAACTTTACATGAATTTAAGATAATATTTATATTAAGAGTTACTGTGTAAAAAAATGATGAAATTAATTTAAATATAGTTTATTATTAGAAATCTAAAATTTCAAATTTGTATTGTGTAGTTCATCTTTTTTGAAATTGAATATATTATTAAGAATAATAATATTTACATATACTAATAGACATATCATTTATATTTATATAATTTTTATTATTTCATTATAATTTGTTTTACATCACTTTATGTACAATTATATTATAATTTTATTGTATCAGTTTATTATAACGTGAGGTGATGTGCATTTATAAGTAGTGCATCAAGTATTATTTTATTCATAATATCTTGTCTTAACATGTTATAATTGTTTCATTTGAAATTTTACCCAATATATATTTTTAATTTTTTATCTTTTCATAAGGAGATTATCAAAAATCAGTTTTGATAAAGTAAGAATTTACTCACATAGAATAAATTTAGTAAACAATATTATATTTACTAAATTTTTATTAAATATAATTATTTCAAATATATTGTATTTTTTATTTTAATGTTTTAAACTTTTACTAATTATCCGTGCAATGCACGGGTACTTAGACTAGATAATGAAAACAAAACAAAAACTTGAAGAAGACAGAGCCCACAGGAAAAATTGTGACTTGTGTGCTGAGGCAGGACCAAATTAAAGCAATTTACACACTCCACATGACAATTTTTCCTTTTAATCATTATATTCTTATATTAAATAATACATACATTTCTTTTCACACTTAATTTAATATTATTTATTATTTATATATATATTTATTATTTTTTTCACTTAATTATATCTCTTAAAAATAATATAAATAATAATACATCTCTAAAAAAATGTAAAATTATCTTTATCCTTTTGCTTTTGGTAAACCACCCCCACAAGATTGCTGTATCAAACAAAAATCAATCTTATGTACTAGAAATTAAGCCAATCCTATTGGAAGCGAGAATTCAGACAACAAAAGTCCAACTCAACAACTCAATTTTCAACGAAACGTCCATATTGTCCAACATCATCCAGAAAAGTCCTCAGATTCTTATCTGAAGAGCCTCCTTCCTTCACAGCTTCCCTAGCCAATCCCTTCCATTTCTTTGCATTTCTTCTCAACTCCTCTCCTTTCTCTCCACTCCCCATCACCAGTTCCAAACACCTCCTAATTTCGTCCCTTTGCACTATTCCCTCCTCATTGACCCCATGATCCACTCTCACCCCTATTTTCCACACATCTTCTATTAGCTTTGCATTAGTGGTTTGATCTGTCCATTGAGGAAATGCCACCACAGGAATCCCTGAAGCCAAACTTTCCATGGTTGAGTTCCATCCACAATGTGTCATAAAACAACCCAAAGAAGGATGTGACAGCACCTCCACCTGAGAACACCATCTCACTATCTTCCCCAACTGTTCCAATTCTTCCTTGCAACTCAATTCCTCCTCCTCCTCCTCCTCCTTTCCTTCTTTTGCTTTTTCTCTAATAACCCACAAGAAAGGACGTCCACAATCTAATAACGCACGTGCAATTTCTTCCATCTGTCTCTTTGGCAACACAGCAAGGCTACCAAACGAAACATAAACAACAGATAACTCAGGATTTGAGTCCAACCATACAACATAATCATTTGAGCCATGGAAGATGTCACCACCAAATGACGTATCAGTAGGGTCTTTGCCGTCTAAGAAGGCAGAGGGAATCAACGGCCCGATTGGTATCATTCTAAACTTATCAACGGCTCTCAAGGCCTCAGGTTCCAACTCCTCAAACGTGTTCACAAGTACTCTAGGGTTTGTTTCTACCTCAAGCTCTTGAATTTGCTCTTTGAACGATGGAAGAGCAAAAGTGTACATATTTGAGGCCAACAAGAACGAGGGAAGGTCACGAGTTGTGAGCAAAAATGGCAATCCTGGTAATTCTATTGAACATGTGGGCTCCTTCACTTTGTGGCTGATGTACTCGCCGTACTCATGGAAATAGTAATAGTATATATCAAAAACCGTAGCTGGTTGAATACACAGCAGCGCGCTGGGGAGTTGAAACTCACGCGCCACTGTAGCAGCCCAAGGAAGGATGAGGGTGTAGGTTATACAAGTAAAAGGGTTACCTTCCTGTGCACTAGAGGCTATGAGATTTCTGAGAGACTCTGAGCCATGGCGCTTCAGCTCCGACATGTAGAACGCAATATCGGCGTCGCCGGTGATGTTGAAACCGTCGTCGTAGCCGTCGGAGAAGGTGGCGAAGAAAAGGCCAGGAATGGTTGTTTTGCTGGTCATGCGACGGTGCATGTGGACGCTAGTTGCAAAAGTGACATGTACACCCATGCCAATTAGTCGCTTGGCAAACTGGAGGGTAGGGTTTATGTGCCCTTGTGCCGGGTATGTTATGAGGAGGAAGCGGTGGTGCACCATGGTAAAGAGGTGGCGCGTGATAGAGCGAGTGAATGGCAAAGACTAGAGAAAAGTTATTGTATTTTTGTAGGTATCTGTCTGAAAAATGCAATGCAATAATAGTGTGGGCTCTGGGGTATGTGTCCTAGCTATGGCAGAGGAGAGGAGTGAAATTGTGTGACATGCATGCATCTTGTGAGTGGATAAGCATTTATATATCAGCAAGGGTGGTGGTGACGTTTGAGGTGACGAATATTTGGGGATACTTGATGTCATGATTTTTTGATTGAGTACTTGACCCTATGATTGATTTTAATTGTTTGGTAGTTTTGGTAACTTTACGTATTTAACTCTAAATTTTCTTCATTACCGTGATGTACGCCTAATGTTTGTTTTATTTGGAAACATTATTAGTTCAATTAAAATATTTTAATTTTAATTTAATTTATTTATAAATTTATTTATATTTTATAAAAAATTATAATAATATATAATTTAATTTAAAATTTTTATATAAATTTATAATATAAATATAATATGTATATTTTAATTATAAAAAATATTATCGTTTATTTGATTTTTTTCAAAACTAAAATAAATTAATAATCAATAAGTAATATATATATTGTTAAATTCTTATAATAAAATTATTTATATATATTTGTCACCACCATTCTTGTTGATAAAATCTTTACTGTATATAAAAGCATATATATATATATATATTATATGATTTTTTTAAAAATTAAATAAATTAACAATCAATAAAATATATATATATATATAATAACAATTTTATTATAATAATTTAACAATATATATATTGCTTATTGGTTATCAATCTATTTAGGTTTTGAAAAGAAGCATCACATAAGATGTGTGTGTGTGTGTGTATATATATATATTAAATGGCTTTATTTTATATTTATTTAATTTTACTTATTATTAATATAAATATATTTAAGATGAGGTATTTTGAAAATAATTCATAATATATTATGTATATACTTAGTCTATTCTGATAAAAAAAATATACTTAGTCTATTAAAAGTTAATATATCATAATTTTATAGATGAATATCAATTTTTCAACATAATTTTATGTTACTATTGGTACTCTTGAGACATTCTTTCCTAATTTATTTATTTATTTATGAGAAAAAAATTCATTACGATTGAAATCTAATGACACTTATAAATTAAAAAAAATACATCAAATTTAAAAGAGATATAAATAAATATATTTATTTTTTTAACTTATCCATGATTTATAAATCTACTCCTTACTCAGAAATTATTAATTTTTAAATATTTTTTACAAAAGAAATAAAAAAAAACACATTTAATACATTTAATACAAAAAAACACATCTTTCACAACGAAGAGAGTGGTCCCTTCGGAGTCTCTCATTCTTTCCTTGCTCTCGTTGTCATATCTCAGACCATCAAAAAACACATTTAATATCTTAAAAACTTAAAAAGTATTTAAATTTTTTAAAAAAATTAAAAGGATTTAATAAAAAGAATCAAGCAAGACCATACAAAAATCTCAGCATTTTTTTATCGTTATATTTATTTATAAATTTCAAATTTAGGTAATATTAAGTTTAAATTTATTACATCGATTTACGTATATATTTTTTTGATTTTTTCATTTGGTATACACAAATTTACGTATATACTCTAGTAGTTATTCATGGCGGTTGTCACTTTTTCTTTTCCTAATAATTAGACATATAAATATTTTTTTTTTTTTTTATAAAATAAGGGTTTTGTTTACATATGTAAACATTCTATTTTGTTTAGGTTAATATAATTTTTATAAAAAAAATAAAATTTCAAAACCCAATTCAAAGTTATTTAGTTTGTTGTAAACGAAATAAAAGAGAAGACAATGATAAATTAAGACAAAGTAAATTGAAAAACTAAAGTTGAACATCAATATCTTGAAAATATGGTTGCTTCTAAATTACTCCTAATCCTGGGTTAGTTTTAAAAGTGGTTAGGGGTCCGTTTCAGGGATTCTAAGTCTGTAACACCAATTGCAATCTTTCAGCATTTTTCGCTAGAGTAGGCGCAAGTATATAGTCTGTATAACTTCAAAGTCAACAATGATAGCAACAGATGATTTTCTAAGTCAATTTTGATACATGGATATAATACAATATTTTATTGTGAAGATGATAATTGATAAGGGAAGATACATAGAATCAAGAGAATGGTTTATCCTTGTTGAACTACATTTTCTCTTGCTCCTCAAATTTTGAATGGCTGCTGGACTTGTATTTGGTTTGCTTGTTCTCTGTAGTTCTCTGCTTCTTCTCTTGGCAGAAGAATGCCCATGGTATTTTCATTGTGGGGACCTTGTCGCTGCTTGAGGATGTTTATTGAATAGATTGTCCAATACCATTTCAAACATTTCCTTTTATTATGATATTATTATCGTGGGGTGACTTCCATTTTAATTTAATACTTAAAATGGTCAGTTTTCTTTTCCTTAATATATCATATTCTAGTATTTGACAAACATATTCTTTGGGTTGACGCAGATTGGAGATGTGCCTATTCCATTTGAGTTGAATTTTGAGAGCAATCAAGGGAAAAACTTAATAGGTATGGTATGTTCAATGTCTTGCTTGTTATATAAAGTTATGGTTTTATTGGATATGTGGTTTTAATTATTACTTTTTGTTCTTTAATTTTTTTAGCCTGCTTTATTTGGGAGCAATATGAGAATTTGTATTCTCTATTATGCAACATATGTTGTGTATTTTGATTTCAGTGTAAAATTATCATTGCAGAAAATGGTAGTTCCAAAAAATCATAGGTGGATGTATAATAAGACTCATTCGGGTTGTAGAGAACTTACACAAGAATTTGTATGTGGAGTTGAAGAGTTTGTGAATTATAATGTAGCGATTTTTCCCATTACTTAAGTGAAGGAACAATTAGGTGTCCATGTTTGAATTGTTATAGTGAGAAATTGTTAAAATCTGAAATTGTGAAACTTCACTTGTATAAAAAAAGGATTCAAACCTAGCTATTGATATTGGACAAATCATGGAGATGAAGAGTCTGATTCAATTAGTGTAGATATAAACTTTGGTGTGAACACTGCTAATAGTCCTATATTAGAGGAGGAAGACATGGTTGATAGATATCAAAATATCATTTTGATGATGCGTTGGCACTTAACGTGTTGGAACAGTTTACTTTATGGATTTTACGTGGAGTCGTTTGAGATTTCAAGGATTAAGTGTTGAGGACTAAGCCTCCACATCTAAAAGAGTTTACTCTTTTCTCTTGCTCCTCAAATTTGAAAGAGCTTTTTACGATCTATTAAATGCTTCATTGTGATCCATTATAGGGTCCAATACCATTTCAAACATTTTCTTTATTATGATATTATTATCGTGAGAAACTCATTTCGAGTTATCCTTAATATATCATATTCTAGTATTTGATTCGAATGTTAAGCCTCAAATCTGATTATAATGTAATACATGCATGCTTTGATTCATTTATGGAGATATTAAGAGAGGTTTACTTGATGAACCGTCAACATGTCATTTTTACAGTTCAATTCCTTGATTTTTCATATTCTTTTTATGTTTGTTTTATTTTTATTGAACTTTGTTTGTAAGTTTTGTTATATTTTTAATATTATTTAATTATATTTTTATTATGTGTTTTATGTGTTTTTGTATAAGTAATGGTACACATGGAGAGAAGAGTCGGACGTTCAAAGAAGCAAGGAAAAGAGAAATGATTTTCATCGGCGGTAGAACAGCGCTTTAGGGATTTTGGAGTCGAGCGTTGAGCACCTAGAAATTTGAAAAAGCTATTAAATATGCATCCATTAGCGGTGATTTAGTGATCCCGATTCGAATGTTAAGCCTCAAATCTGATTATAATGATGCATGCTTTGATTCATTTATGGAGATATTAAGGAGGAGATGAGCGAATCAACATGAGCGCGTTCAATTCCTTGATTTTTCATATTCTTTTTATGTTTGTTTTATTTTTATTGAACTTTGTTTGTAAGTTTTGTTATATTTTTAATATTATTTAATTATATTTTTATTATGTGTTTTTTGTTAAGTTTAAGTGAATCATCGGCTTGGCGCACAGAGTGGAGCGCTTGAAGGCTGAGCAAGCGCTTGAGCGTCAAAAGTGCAAAGCGGTGATTTAGTGACCCGGCGCTTGAACGTGCGCACGCCCTGGTTTAAGTGAATCGACAAGACATGAATTTCAATAAATAGAAGAAGTTACGCCAAATTTAACACATTGAGCACACAACACAGGAAATTTTGAATCCTGAGAGAGTAGTTTCGCAGCAGCAGACCTTGGAGGATGACTTCGAAGGGAGGATTCAATTCTTGAAGGCTTGAAGATCATAATCTCCATTAAAGGGGTTTTGATTTCTCTTTCCCTCTAATTTTCCTCTTTCTTTGGGTTTTCTTGTCATAACTTGATCACTTTTGACATGTGTTAATTCATTGTTTGATCGGTGATCATCCGCATTTAATGAATGCATCTATATGGTAAGCCCAGGATTAGATTGGTGAATGACCAAAAATCAATTTTCCTACCAATGAAATTGACAGGTATGTTAGTTCATCTCTTGAATTGAAACTTAATGCATTCCTAATTAATTCAACTAAATGACCAAATAAGTGATTTAATTTAGGAATATAATATTGTTTCATCTATGACCATTGAGATTCAATAGGAGGTAAGAGAATATTAGCAAAAGAATTACCTTACATCATAAATGAAAGAAAATCTAAATAATTAGATTTAAGTGAACCTTGCATCCTAGTCTCTTTCTCATTGATTATCTATTCTTTGTTTGATTGTTCCTTGCTTTTCTTTATTGTTTTTCTGTTTTAATTTGAATTTCTCTTCACTTCTGATTGTCCAGATAATAAAGAGTGTTACGAATCTAGTAATTACTACTTATTCCTCGTGGGATCGATAACTGAAACTCAAGTCCTATATTACTTTGCGATAGAGTGCACTTGCTCTTAGTGTATTTTACGCGTATCATTGCTCCACCAGGATAACGAATTCCTCTGAATTACTATAGAACAAAAAACTGGTTGCTAAACTCGGGCTTACTTCAAGAAAAATAGATTATTGTGTAAATAGTTGTATGTTATACAATGATAATGCTAGACAATGCAGGTTTTGTGGTGTTGAAAGATACGAACTTCGTAAAACCAGTAATGGAAATAATAATGAAGTTCTGGTGAAAAGAATGCATTATTTACCTCTTATTCCTAGGCTCAAGAGGTTGTATTCCTTTATGGGCTCATCTGCACACATGAGATGACATGCTGAAAATAATAGGAAGGATGGGGAAATGTCTGACCCATCAGATGGTGAAACATGGAAGAATTTTAATAGGACATATTTTGAATTTGCATTTGATCTTAGAAATGTTAGGCTTGGTTTGTGTGCTGATGGTTTCACTCTTTACAATCAATCTGCTTCTCCTTATTCTTGTTGGCTTGTGATAGTCACTTCATATAATTTGCCGCCATAAATGTTTATGACTGCCCCATACATGTTCCTAACATGCATTATTCTTGGTCCTCACAATCCCAAGAGCAAGATTGATGTTTATTTACAACTATTAATTGATGAATTAAAAATTTTATGGGCGGGTGATTTGTCGATTATTTCCATATCTTGACTGTCTTATGTTTGATCTAATTTGACTTCATATGTGCTTAATTGTTAACATTTAGATAAGTTTCTGATATAAAAGCTTAATCAGATGTTTATTGTGAAACTATGCTTAACTGTGATTACAAGCACCCATAATTGAATTGTGTTTTTCTAGAAATCTATGAGTGATGAAGTCCATTAGCCTCAAACCTGGTCTGCTATCCACTTAAAGAGAGAGTCAAAGGTTTAAGGAGATTAATATCACCCTGGAAACAAAGAAATAAGAGTTTTTGTGAAGAATCTGGGCTGAAAATGAAGGAACCAAGTGACACGGCTCGTGTCATCAAACACCAGGGGGGTCGTATCCTTCTCTGGCATCACAAAAAGGGATCCAAATTAGCGTTACCCGAAGACACGACCCATGTCATCAGACATGGGGTAGGCCGTGTCCTTTTCTGACTTTCAATTCATTTGAAATTTGCTGGCAGACTTAAACAGGGGGCGTGTCAAATGACACGGCCTGTGTCTTCGCATCAGAAAACTAATTTTAAGTTATACGAGGAGCTAGGTTTGAAAGGTTATAAATATGAATGTTTAGGGTTCCAAAAAGAACATCTTTGGACTGCAAGCTGCCAAGGAACTGAGAGAGAAAGGTTGGATCGAAGATTGAAGATTCAGGTTCGAATTATCAGAGATCAACCAATTATGATCATTGGAAATCAGTTTGATATTCAATTTTTCTTCTACACTTATGTTCTTGATGATAACTTTCTTTAGTTTTTCTGTTAATTTTGAATTTGCCATGTGTGGTTAAACTTCTTATTTAGTTAAGGGAATATGAAACCCTAGTTTTGATTATATGAATCCTTCATATTCCTTTATATTCAATACAGTTATGTTCTTATTCATATGTTTCTGTTCTTAATTCGATATAAAGGTTTTTATACTCTTTGCTATTTTCGAAAGGGGTAAAACTAAGATTGCTATGCGCAGTTGCGGTGGTATGACTAGTGAGACTTATGATCTAAGTAATTCAATCCAGTGTGTGATTGAACCTTAGTGTGATTGATTTTCTAAATCTTAATGTTGTCTTTAGGAGGATATAAGAGCGATTGCTTTATAGCTAACTAGTGATTAGGGATTAATTTGAGCGGTTGCTAAATTAACCAAAACTTAAGAAAAATGGAGAATTAATTTCATAATCACATAAGAACATAATTGATCATGTTGATATAAATGATATGTAGGTTATCATTATCATATAAATTTAGTGGTGGATTCCATCTCTTAACCAATGTATTTAAATTAGTAAATCAAATTGTATTTATTGTTGTTGCTTTAGATTCAATTTCTGTTATTAGTTTTAATAAACAAAACCCCTTTTTTACTATTTATTATTCATCAGAGTTTAAATTTGGGATCGATTAATAGTGTCAATTAAATTAGTTCTCTGTGGATCGACCCTTATTAACTATAACTAGTTGAAAGGTTTTTATATTTTTGGTGGAACTTAACAATTATTTTTAATCATAATCTGTAGCACACCAGCTGGTGTTTTAACTTATGACGTGTCAAGCAAACAAAATTTTATGATGAGGACTGCATTGATGTGGATAATAAATGACTTTCTTGCATATAGAATGTTGTCTGGATGGATGACTGCTGGTAAAGTAGCATGTCCATATTGCATGGATCAAACAGAGGCATTCATTTTAAAGCACAGGGGAAAAAATTTGTGGTTTGACTGCCATCGTCAATTCTTGCCTGTTAATCACATGTTTAGAAGAAACAAAAATGCATCCAAGAAGAAAACTGTTGTGGCTGATTTGTCTCCACCAATATTATCTGGACATAGATTAAGTGAGTTTGTTAGCGCCTTTAGTAAAATAACTGAAATACAGCTGTGCAAATAACATGGGTATGATGTTTATCATAATTGGACCAAGCAGAGCATATTTTGGGAGTTACCATACTGGAAGAACAATTTAATTAGGCATAATTTAGATGTCATACATATTGAGAAAAATGTCTTTGATAACATATTCAACACTGTTATAGATGTTAAGGTCAAAACAAAGGATAATGTGAAGGCAAGAATGGACTTAAACAAATATTGTCAATGACAAGAATTGGAGCTTATTGATTTACCAAATGGTAAGATCATGAAACCAAAGGCTAATTATACTTTTACAAAAAAGCAGAAGAAGATTGTTTGTGAATGGGTGTAGGATTTAAAAATGCCAGATGGTTATGCTTTGAACTTTGCCAGATGTGTGGACATGAATCAATTACGATTGTTTGGGATGAAGAGTCATGATTGTCACGTGTTTATGAAAATTTTGCTTCCAGTTACTTTTTCTTTGTTGCTAGATCAAATTTGGAAGTCATTAACTAAATTGATTCAATTTTTTAGAGACTTGTGCTCAATGACTTTGAGGGAAAAAGACACGCTCCAAATAGAACAAAACATTTCGGTGATTTTGTGTAAATTGGAAAATGATATTTCCACCAAGTTTCTTTGATTCCATGGAACATTTACCATTCCATTTACCCTATGAAACAAGAGTAGGGGGCTAGTTCAGTATAGATGGATATATCCATTCAAGAGGTACTTAAACAAGATAAAGAAAACAGTTAAGAATAAAGCTCGAGTTGAAGGTTCAATTTGTGAAACTTATTTGATTAAAGAAATATCTTATTTCTATTCATTTTACTTTGAGCCTCATGTTAAGTCAATGAGAACTAGAGTTGAACGAAATGATGATACAAATGAAAATATGTCAATGGAATCGACTTTGGTAATTTTTAATCAACCCGGCCGAGGTTATGAAACATCAAAACAACAATGGTTAAATGGTACTAAGATGAAATCTGCGACATTGCACATCTTGCTAAATTGTGAAGAAGTTGAACCATACCTCAAGTAAGCAGTACTGTTAAATTAATTTAAATTTCAAATGTATTGCTCACTAACAATCAAATCATAAACTTTTAATTTTTTAATTTTTTTACAATATTTCAACATTCCTTATGAAAATTCAAATGAAAGAATTAATGTAGATTTTATAGAGTGGTTTAGAAGTTATATAAGTATTTAAATATTATTAAATTGGCTTTCCTAATCATTATGTACGATTTAGATAATTAACTTTAACTATATTTTTTTCTAGGTTCACAATCCACAAAATATAGTGAGCAATTCTTACTTGCATGATTTGGCATGGGGGCCTAGTAAATGTGTGACATCTTGGCCAATGTATTTTATCAATGGATATAAATTTCATACAGATGCTTGGTTAGGTAGGAAGAAAGCAATCAATAGTGGTGTGTGTGTTAAAAGCTCAACCAATGGTAAAGATGAAAATGATTATTATGGAATACTAAAAGATGTGATTGAGTTAGAATATCCTGAGAAACAAAAAAAAAATGTAATTCTTTTTAAATGTGAATGGTTTAATCCTATGATTAACAGAGGTACAAGAGTTTACAAAGATTATAAGATTATCGAGGTTCGACACACTAGACGATATGAGAGGTTTGATCCTTTTATCATTGCTTCCTCTGTGAGACAAGTGTATTACGTTCCTTATCCTGGAAAGAAAAAGGATAAGGTCCAATGGTGGGTGGTAATAAAGACCAAGGCAAAAAGTCGAGTTGAAATTAAAAGTGCCTTGGAAATTACATTCCAAGATGATACTATGACTCTTGTGGATTCAATTACTGATGTGGATCTCATTGACCACTTGCAAGACACTAATGAGACTTTTGATGTAGTTGAAGATGTTGGTACTAGTAGACAACATGAAAATGATGAAGAAGAAGAAAATAGTTTTAATGATGCTGATGATGAAACATCTTCCAATAATGAATATGAAACAAATAGTGATGAAGATAATGTTTCCTCATAACTGTGAGGATAACATTATATTAATATGTTGTAGTTACTAATTATAGATTATTGTGTTGTGTTTGGAATTATATTCATATTAAATTTTTATTATTTGTGAAGATGTCATCATTATGAGGAGATAAGGGGAAGGGGCAGGAGAAGGAGAAGTAACTCACTCGACGTCTTAGAATCAATTTAGGGAGGTCACCTAGGAGGCAATAATTAGGATCATCTCCACCCCCAGCTACAATATCACCCACTAATAGTTTGCATCTAGCACCATCTTCTTCCGAGTTCATTATGATTCTTGTTGCGACTGTGATCGCAGCAAGAAAAGCAACTTAAATTAAAAAATTAAGAGTCACCACTAATTTTATTTTTTATTACGAAAAATTGAAAAACCCAAGAAAAATAATCTTCTAAACTAGATTGAATTCGGGAGTCGGTTATGTATAGGGAAGAATAGAAACTTAATCCCACAACACCCCTAACACATCCGTCATGAGACAATACCTTAAATTAATTGTACAATTTTTTTAAAAACTCTTGAAAATATTTATTTTACCATTTTTGTGAAAAGATAAACAAAGTAGACAAATAAATTATGAAAATTTAATTTTTGACTTGATGGAATAGGAGTTCCGCTCCTACATATCCCCGGGTGCAATGAGGAACTCAAAGTCACGTAGTTTTTTAGAAAATAATTGTGGGTTGGTTAATTTTAATAAAAAAATAATTTAATTTTTGATTGCGAAAATTTGAATTAACAAGTTATCGCGACTTAGTTAATTTTGTTAAGATTTGAATAGGTGAAGCTAGGCGTCACACTAGGGACATCACCTACTGATTATTACGTTTGTTGCGATTGAATAAATTTTTTTATTTAAAATTATCTAAGAAAAAAATGAATTTTTGGTCTTTATTAAGTGGTGATTTATTTTATTTTGAAAAATAAATAAAATGAAAATTTGAAGACAGAAACAAAAAATTTGAATTATCAAGTTGTCACAACTCAAATGATTATAATAGTTACAAGATTAACGAGCTGTCACAATTTAGATAACCCTGCTTTATTCTTCTCAAAAAGAGTTTAATTATTTTTTTTTTTTTTCTTATTAATCAATTTTAAATTTTTTTAATTTTTTTATTTTTAAAATACAACCAACAGAAAAAAAGGAAACTTACTAAAAGGATGGCACAAAGAAATGGGGGGTTTTGATAAGTTGTAGAGAAGGATTAGAAGGTTTAGGAAGGGACGGTGACTCGGGTGAGTCTTGTACGGCATGGAGGACGGTGATGCTAGGTGGTCCAAGCAGTGCGACGTAGTTCGCAGGTCACGACTGGCATTGGGGTGGCAATGGTTCGTGGACGGCATTGGTCTGCGACGCTGGTGGAGGCCGGTGGTTGCGCAAAGATGGGTGGCACGACTCACGGATCTGGATTTGGTCGCGGTTCTGGTGTGATCCGGACGACGGAGCAAGGCTCACAGTTCTAGTGCAATTCAAACGACGGATCAAGGCTACTGCTTGGAGGATGGAAGACTAAAACGATTGGTTGGACTCAGTTGGTGGCAAAGGCTACGGTTTTGTGTGGATTCTGGGTGGTGAAGTAACGACCCAGATCTGAGTTTTGCAGGTGGTGGCGCGACGCCTCAGCTGGCAGAGGAGTGGTGGTGCACGCAGGGGGGTTCTTAGTTTGGGTGGTGCTAGTGGATCAAGGTGGTTGTTGAAGGATGATGGTGGTTGTGGTTATGGTGAAAGACAATGAAGATGAAGGTGGGATGCTAGTTATGGAAGATGGTGTTGCGGTTATGGTGATTACGGTTGGTAGAGAAGAAAAAAGATGATGACTATGGTATTTGTGATGGGTGTTTTGGTTGTTTGGTTTAGATGAGGTCATGGTGGTGATTTGTGGTGGTGAAGGTTATGGTGGGAATGTGATTTTAGGAAGATGGTGAGATGTTGAAAGTGATGGTGTGGTGATGGAGGAATATTGGTAGCAGTATGTTGCGAGAGAAGGCTACGTAAGTGAGAAAAATATGGCTGTAGGAAGAAGTCTGTGTAGGTGATGGGTATTTATAGAAAAAATTTGAGTTTGGAGAGTGATGGTGATAAGTTTGTTTAGGATGAGTTTGTTTTAGGATGAATTTGTTTAGGATGAGTTTGTCAGGATAAGTTTGTTTAGGATGAGTTTAATGATAATTGCTAGGGTTTGTTTAGGATAAGTTTAATTGCATATGGGTTATGAGATGGATAATAGGTCAATGGGCCAGGTTATGGGCTAATAGGTCATGGGTGGTTAAATGAGTCATGAGTTGGATAATAGGTCAATGGGTGAAAGTTGGGGTCTTTTCTTTTTATTTCCCTTTTTTTTATTTTTTTAACAAAATGCATTGGACAAAATTGAGTGTTCACAATGCCCACACTTGGATTCCAGCCTTTGTCACATACTTCCCATACATTGCATGGTACAACATCTGCTTCTGAGTCACTGACTACCGCCAACTACCCGTGAGTCAACGGATACCCATATTTCTATTGTTCCTATTTCTTCTACACCATTTGTTACCAATGGGGGAGCAACAAATCAAAGAAACAAGACGTTTGTTAAGCTAGATGGTGATTTTGGGTATGTGAACAAGTATTTGTTATTCATTTATAGTTATATGCATTCAAATTTTTTGTTGAGAATATTTACTTGATTTTTTAAATTGTATCGTAGGTTTCTGCCATCTAAACCTATTGTTGATGCCATTACCAAGGTTATACAATCTAGGTATAATCATCCTTGGAATTCTTAGGGAGAAATAACCAAGGATACTAGAAAAATGTAGTTTCGAGAGTTTCAAGTATGTATTATTTCTTATCTTATTTGTTTAATTATATTTTTTTGTTTTGTAATAGTGCAATTTTTTTAACTTTAAAGTTATTTACATAATATTTTTGAAGGGCTATGTTTGGTGGATGCCTCAACATCATGACCATATACGGAAGGCATATAATAGTCATAGTTCGAAGAGACTATCAGGTTTGCTAGGGAAGGCATACGACTTAAATAAAAGACATTTTTGGATTGGAGAAAGCATATGGGAAGACTAAAGCAGACACTGGGCTAGTAGCGTGTATAAGGAGAAATGTCAACAAGTAAAGAGGAATCGTGCTTCTGACACTGGTGGATGCTTGCACACTAGTGGTTGCATTTCTACAGGCACCCATGCATAGAAATTGATAATTGTCATCGTCAATTGTTAAGTGATATGTTTTATTACTTTGTTATTAAATTATTTTCTCAATATTATAGGGTAAGACTTGAGGTAGAGAGCTCACAGTTGATGAGACCTTTCGTCACGTCCATTTTAAAGAAAGCAGACCATGAATGAGTTTCTACAAAAGCTAAGAATGCATAAGTTAGTATTTCTTTTGAATTTATAAAATTTAATATTAACTCATTTTATAACAATATTATAACATACTTTCCCCCCCTTTTTAGGAGGATTTCAAAGTTAAGGAAGTTGAACAATCTTCTCAATGCTCAAATGAAGAAGGGGCATCTATTACACAAATGACCAATTAAGAGCTTTGAATTAAAATAGTTAGTAGGATAAAGAAGGGTCGTGTTTATAGACTTGGTTCTCAATCATCTATCTGTGAACATGGAGAGTCATCCTCTTCAAGGCATGGATTGAGTTAAGTTCTTTAACATGTTATTAATCAAGTTAAGTAGTAGCTGCAATATTTTTTATTAATTAATTTTCATATTTTGATTAATCAACTTGTTGGATGTAGTCAATCTTTTAATTTTTGTATTTTTGGTTAATTAATTTTTATCCCATAAAAGAAAAACTTGTTGCAAGTTTTTGTGGGTTTAGAGATGAGTTGTGGAATGAATTAATGGATTTGTGTTTATATATATTAATCAAGTTAACGAGCAGTTGCAATAGGAGATGGAAGATCGAGTTAAGGAGATGGAGGATTGAGTTCATGAGATTCAACAGTAAATGAAGTAGCAGTGCCAACAACGTGATTTTGAGTGGAAAATGTCATTTCAACAATACCAGCATCAATAGCATAAATGAATTAGTTATTTGTTGAAAACATATTTAAAATCCACCGGTACTCAGCTAGGCCAGCAACAACCACTATTTGAAGACAATGAAGATATTGAAGATGATCATGAAGATGACAGTGATGATGAGGATATAGATTGAAATTGATGTTTGAGTGTTGTTTGGATTGTTATATTTCTTTTAAACATTTTTATGAACCTAGTTGTGGACTTAATTTTTGTTTTAACATTCTATGGATCAAGTTGTATTTGGACAAGCTTTGTTTAAATAATATAATTTATTATGTTTATTTTATGAATTGATTAAATGCATTAACAGGAAGATTTGAATATATGTAAAAGCTGTTTGTATTGTAATTGAAGATTTTTCAAACATTAAAATAGTAATATAAGTATTTTTTTCTCCAAAAATTTTGCGGTGGATTTAATTTGCAGCAGATGTATCTTCCTCAAATTGCAGTGAAATTAGCGGCATATTTATCTGTCACAAAATTAGCAAAGTGATTTAAATCTTGCCTTTAAAGACAAAGACTTTGGCAATAGAAACGTGATCGCCGAAAGATTTAATATGCTTTATGGCAGATATTGTAACACCCCAACTTTTGGGTTAATTACAATATCGTCCTAAAATGTCTTGTTTTGTGAATTACGAAGCGATAAATTAAATTTTTTGTTAAAGTGAGTGTACTTGGTTGTTGTATGTGATTTGCTCGACCCAAGGAAATAATAATTTTTCGCCGAAAAAATATTATTTTAATTAATTGGAGTAGGGATCTTACTAAACCCAATTGATTGATATATATATTAATCTCGTAATTTTTGGATTTAAGCGTGTAATAAAATAATTTTATATTTTTATAATATTATTTTATTCAACAAGATCTCTTGTCCAAAAATAGTAGAAAAATTATTTGTGGACGAAAAAGTTCGTGGGGCCCACGTTTAGTGTAACTGTGATCAACGATCTTTTGATCGGTAAATCTAAACCAATATGAAATGGTCAAAATTGATGGCTTGACTTTCTAAACCAATTAGAAAGAGTCAACAAAAGGAGCATTGACTTCTTTTTGTGAGCTATTGGATTATAAAGCTTACTTTAGAAGCTTTAATCTTAGATTGATCTAATCAAAGGTGAAATTAGAAGGATAGTTTTATGACCAATTGATATCTACCCTAGATGTGATCTATGGCTAGAAATTAAAGATGAATCAAGGGTTAGGATTTAGTCAAAGATTGTAGGCTTGAAAATGGTTAGTAACCTAATTAAGCTTAATTCAACTAATCTAATTACTTAATTAGCATACTAAGTGAACTAGCTTAGTTATTAATTAATTATAATCTAAATACTAATTAGATATCTTAATATTAATTAAAGGTTATAATATATGTTAATATATACTAAATTAATTAGTTATGTGACTAGTATGTTAATTTAGTTTGGTTAGGATAATTAACCTAACAAATTACCTAATTAACTAGCATATAATTAGGACTAATTTAGAAGCAATTAAGCCATTAAAATGGAGGGGGCTGCACGGTTTTTGGGGGCTGCAACAAGGAGGCAAGTGGCTTGGTTCTACAATATTCAAGAACCATCTAACATGACATAAGCCATGTGCACCAAGTGTGAACACTTTAGATATTTTAGCATGCAAATTCATTCACTCAACCTCACCTAAAGATCACTCACGGCAGCTGCACTTCTATTTCCATTTCACTTTCATTTCTTTCACTTATCACAAATCAAAGCATCTACTTTCTCTCCAAAAAGCTATCAAGAACCAAGCAAACTTTCCTTTCTCTTTTTCTCTCTATATTCGGCCATGCACCTCACATATACTACCAAACCTCTATAAATTTTTCCTATCATATTTCCTAAAGCCACATACCATTCTAAGCATCTTTCATTCACAAAGTTTTCCCAAATTTCTACTCTATCTTGCCTAAAATTCCACTTCTTGCTTACTTACTTAAGGGTAAGTTTGGTTTCTATGGTTCAAAACTAAATTTTTAATTTTTCTAACCATGATTGTTCCATGGTTTTTCAATATTGTACCTTGTATGTGTTTTTACTAATTGTTTAAGAATTTTAGGGATTTGTTTGGTGGATAGCACAAATTTGAAGGAAGGAAGGAGAACAAACCGATTAAAATTGTCTACAAGAGGTAAGAGGGAGATTTAATCTCATCAACCCTAAGTGGTGATGGGAAAATGGATTTGTATGTGTGTGTAGAATCCATAAGGATTCATTTGTGTGATTGTTTTATTATTTGTATTATTATTTGTGTGATTGTTTATGGTTTTTATTATTTTTGTGATTGTTTAAATGCTTTCCTAATTGTGATTTATTCTACTATGCATGATTATAGTTTCTATTATTTTTGCTATGCATGTTTATGGCTTTAAATAAATTATATGTATATTGTATGTGATTATATGATTGCATGTGTTTATAATTGTATAATTATTAAAGTAGGATGTGAATAACATGTAACGATTTGCATGAGTGTTCCAAGGAACACAGAATGAGGCACACGGCCTTACATCAGAACAGAGAACCAAAATGTTCTCAGCAATTTTCTAAATTACTGATTTAAGGAATCTAGGTAAAATAATCAATTAAAAGATGATTTTAAGTTAATTATGGCCAACATGCCATTTAGAGTATAATTGAATACCATTTATTTTTGATTTGGCCAACATGCCATTTTATTTTCTAAGATAGGTTAGATAATGGATTTACAAAATAAATTGATTTCCAATGAATCATTGAGAAAATAAAAAGGAATGAATTCAGTTCTAGAATTTTAACTTAGCAGAATTTAGTTTAAATAAGAATTAATTCAGACGCTTGAAAAATACTAACGTAGAGCTCATTTTATAAATTTTGAAGCGCGTTAGTAAGTTTCACAGTGAAATTATAGGGTAAAAATAAAATAAATTATATTTAGAGGAAAACGTCAAACATACCTTATACTGATTTTATAGGCAAAATGCTGCCGAAATTTACTAAAATCAGGCGAATAAAATAAAACGATTCCATACTATATTTAGAACACAAGAAAAATACTCTACGTAATTTAAATGTACTATATATAGTTTTGCACATTCTTGAAATAATAATTTTAAGCTATTCGGTTAAGAAAATGAATTAAAAATCCTACGCGATTGAGAAAATGATTTAAAAAGATTTTGCGATGTTTAAAAATATCAAAATATCTTTATGAGATTTAAAAACGTTTGTAAAAATGATGAGATTGTGAAAATGCGATAAAATTACTACGCGATTAAATGATACAGTGAATTTTTCTGTCGGGCCAAAGTGGTGTACCCAGACATATTGTGGTGTAGTACTGTCAAGTGGGACGTACTATACTATTGAGATGTAGTATTGTCAAGTGGGACGTACTATATTTTGGTATTTTGAGACAGAGGGCATTTTTGTAATTTTTCACAATTATGGTAAAATTTGGTTAATAAGGATATTTTTGTAATTTTAGATCATGTTAGAGTGCTATGTCAATTTAGTTGATAATTGGCGATTGATTGATGAGGTGAATTACACCGTGTTTGGTGTGATAAGCGTAGTGTGGTTCATTTATAAACTTGGAGGCATTAGTGTGCGGAGGATTCCATATGTGGATAGTGGTAGCACCTGCAGGCGTGGTAAGCGGCAACACACTAATGATCTTGACAAGCACTATTCTTAATCGAGATCTTGAGGAGACTATTACGTCTTATGCCCTGTGGTACACGATGATTGGACGTGTCTTGCTACACGATGTTTTGAAATGTGGGCTATAGACACGACGTTTGACAGTGCAATAGCTTGGTTGGGCAGCCATAAAGTATTTCTAGTTTCTATTCGGATCATTCTCTCAGATATCTGTGTTTAGCTCTATGGAGTAGGAACGAGTCAGTGTGTGTTCATGCATTATCTGCATTTTACTGTACATGCATCATTTGCACTTTATTGCTTACCATATTCTGTGATAAAATATATGATGTACTGTTTTAATATATTATGTATGATACGTGTTATTTTAATTGCTTTATTATATTATGCATGATATAATGGTATGGGTTATTTTAATATGTATTACTTTGTTATATTATGCATGAAATATTGGTATGTACTGTTGTGATATTTGTTTGTATTATCGTTTTCTTTATTGCCATGCGGGTAATGGTGTAGATTGTCTCACCTCTTTATATGTTTTCTCGATATTATTATATTGTTTCCGTAAAGAGTTTGAGGAAGAGGGAGAGGAGAAGAATGACCTCTTGAGATACGAAGATCCAGGACGACGAGCGACAGTAGGCGGCGAGTTATACGAGGAAGAGGAGCCGGTAGATCACACCGATCATCAAGGCGATCTTGAGATCATGACGATGCGGGATTCTTCGGGTTTGTGAGGCGGAGTTTCACGGAGGTTACGAGGCCTGGCGTATGCATGTGGACAGAGGGACAGTTGCTTATGTGGGACGTTTGACTGTGTCCCTACGTAGAGAGTATGACGGAGATGTCATATTCACTACTGTGTTATATTTACATTTAGAGTTTTCACTGACTCTTAGGCATTATTGGCAAGGAATATTCCATGCGCCTAGTGAGCTCAGTAGCGAGTCAACTGCTCGGACTCGTGTCTGTAGCACTATGGGACCTAGAACTATGGGACCTCCAGGAGCTCTGAATTTCGAGGATCTTTCTGAGGATGATCCATCGGAGGATTAGAGAGCTCTGAGGTGCACTTGGGCTATACTGTGTCTTAGTTTTACGTCAACTCTTTACTGCTTTGTTAAACATTTATCGTTGTAAATCATATGTGTATTAAAGAAAAATCATATATATATATTAGCGTGGTTATGTTTGTTTTATTTTGTGCACTGTGTTATTTCATTTATTGTTATTATTATAAAAAGAAAAAAAAATATTACCACAAATATTATGTAAGTATCAAATATTTTATAACTTGGATAAATATTTATTTTATTTTATTTTATTGCATTCATAAATGTGACATCCCCAGAAAGGGTGTTACAGATATAGTGGCCATAAATTTGTGGCAAAAATTGAAATCTGCCGCAAACTACATTACATCCAAGGTTTTGTGTCAGTCACGAATCCGCCGCAAATCAAATTGTCAATTTGCGGTGAATTTTAGCCTATTTACGGCTGATTCATCCTTCGCAAATTCAGACTTTTCTTATAGTGTAATAACAAGATGTAATAACATCTATTAGAAGTACTTGATTTCTTGTGTGCAAATAACCTTATCAGATATCAGAACATAATTGCATCCATTTGTATCCACAAATTTTGCACCTTTTGAGTTTAGATTTTAGGTCCTTAAAACATTTTTTGAGGTTTGAACTACAAATTCAATAACCTTACATTTTATAAGTGAGTTCAATTATGCCTGCAAAGCATTTTTTTTTTTATTTTTGGCCAATCATTTCTTCGTCGATATTCTTTGACAATTATAATTTCAAGATCCTTATTATTATTTTTAATATTGCACTCTATACAAATATATTATCGACAACTATTTCTTTTCGATTCCATCATTTTGCCTATAGAGACATAGTTTATTGAGATCTTGTTATTTTCACCATTTTCAAGTATTTTAACTTCTTTTGGAGTTTGAACTACTATTGGAGTTCGGACTACTTCATGAGTCTTACTTATGTCTCTAATATCTTTTTTAAGAGTATCATTTTTAGGATTATTTGCTTTCTTAGAATAATTATTTGCTTATTCTCTTTTCTAGGCTTTGTCTTTGGAATCGATTAGTCGACCATGCTTCTAACATGTTTTCCGACTCATTTGATATCAATTCTAAATGGAGCATTTATAGCTGGTATAAGATTTATTTATCCTTTTGTAATAGAAAATATATCTGACAATTCATTTGCTTTTATTTGCAAATGTTTTATTATTTGAACTTCCGGTTCAAATTGCCTTGTTCAAGGATCTAAATGATATGATGATACATTTTAAGTAATTTCATTTTTCAGCTACTTATTCTTTTCCTATAATGTTGGAAACATCATTTCATATCCAACATATATTCCCAACTTCTTTTAAAGTTAATTTTAGTGCGATGTGGTAGAGTAGGAGTGACTATATCGCACATAAGAAAATTTTATCTCCTATGTATGTTTTATTTAGTCTTTTATTGCTCTAAAATAATAACTATCCTAAGGTTTTTGTCTTGAATTCCATGCTTCTGGGCACCAATTAGTCACCACCTCCAATTCCTTCAACGTATGTATGTTTTATTTATATTAGTGACTAATTGTATAATTTATATTTAAGAAAAGACTCAGTATTCATAATTAGTGACTATTTGTTGTATCCATACTTAAGGAAAGATCCAATGTCCATAATTAGTGATTAATTGTATTATAAACTATTTTTTATATAATTTTTTTTATAATACGAAAAAAAAAGAAACTAAAGAGAATAGTAAATGAATAGAAAAAGTGTATTCTCTCTATGTACATTTGGATGAAGAGAAAATGAGAGAAAATAATATGAGAGTTGAGTAAAAAATTAAGGGAAGAAAATATAAATTTATGCAAAATAACAAATATATTCTTATCTTTATATAATGAAATTCAAATATTATTTTTTATTTTATATCTCTAAATTAAACTTATTATTTCGTAAATTGTATAAATTATTGCATTTTATAATAAATATTAATTTAAAAATTAATTCATTAATATTTAAATTATGAGAGTTAATTTATAATCTTTTGTTAATAAAAACATTTAGCACTAATTATTTATGATATTTAATGTCTAAAGCCCCAAATAGAAAAATCAAACACAAAAAATAGGTCATAATGACATCATAAAAAGACATAGTATAACAAGTTACTAAAAATTATGGGCCCCATCATTTTTACACTTGTCACACAAATATTAGTATATCAGTTCTGGTACCTAAATCACCAAAAAGTGCTTGTTGTACCAGAGAGCTCACCTTTTTTTTTTGTGACATTTAACATGGCCCCTTCTAGTTGGGGACCATGTGATGAATGTTAAGAAATTTATGTTTCCTAATTAATGTTAGACATCATATTTAATTGACAATTATAGTAACTATTTAGTTTATTGGGCTTGTTATTAAGTGATCTAATTTAGTAAGCCCGTGGACTTCACAACTTGATGTGGGCTTGATGAGTAGATACCATATTGACCCATTAAGGGATTATGAGAACCCTAATTGGTTAATATACGTTAGAAATAGTTATGGTCCCCAATATACCAAATCATAACACAATTTTTCTTCTCCCTATCTGGAAGAGAGACGACGGTCCCATTGAGAAAGTAAGGCGATTTGGTTGAGGAAGATCACAAACCACCCATTTGTTCGTGATTGATTGCCGCAAAGATTCCGCAACAGTTGGTGATCAATAACTATGGATCCAAGTATTTATGAAAACCCAAGAATCCTTGATAATCTGGCATGATGTAGATCCTAAGTCTTATGGTGTTTTATTCTAGGGTGTATGTATTTAGAATTTGTTTTAAAGAATTAAAGAATCAATTTCTAACAAGTGGTATTAGAGCTGATGGTTCGTTTGGACCGAGTATTTGGAGACGATGGTTGGTGCTCGGGTTCAGCCTAACCCATGTTGTTAAGCATATTAACAAGACTTGGGTCTTGGTTGGTAACTCCGTAAATACTCAGAATCGCTTCCGCTTGAGGGGGAGCATACTAATGTTGGGACTCACATTTGAGGGAGAGAATGTTGGAAATACAAGTGTGAGTGTTGAAATTCCACATTAGCAAAAAATGAGTTAAGTGAAGAGTATATAAGTGGAAAGACCCATAGACTCATTGCCTTAAGGTTTTGGGTCAATATATGACGTCAGACTCACTATTGTGATTTCTCACTTAACTCATTGATGAAGATCTCCCCTGCTTATGAGCTCCCCTTATGGTCCAACAAGTGGTATCAGAGCCGATGGTTCATTTGGGCCGAGTATTTGGAGACGGAGGTTGGTGCTCGAGTTTGGCCTAACCCATGTTGTGGAGCACATTAACAAGACTTGGGTCTTGGTTGGTAACCCCGTGAATACTCAGAATCGTTTCCACTTGAGGGGGAGAATGTTGGAAATACAAGTGTGAATGTTGAAGTCTCACATTAGTAAAGAATGAGTTAAGTAAAGAATATATAAGTAGGAAGACCTATAGACTCATTGCCTTAATGTTTTGAGTTAAGATGTGGTGTCAAGCCCATTTATGTGATTCTTCACTTAGCTCATTGATGAAGATCCCCCATATTGTTGGGCTCCCCCTATGGCCCAACAATGGAACCCCAAAATTACCTGCTATAGTAAGTTTCAAATATTCATAATACAATCTATTAATTTAATTTTGATTTAGTCCCTCAACAACTCTATCATCCATTTGTCACCTCCGGTCATCTTTTCTGGTACTGGCAAGGCCCTTTACTCTCATCCAATCATATTCTAGCAACACTTCCAAATGGCCACACATACCATGCTCCAACCACCTCCTACCACCATACTGTCCGGCCGCGCTTTCCACTACGCTCCAACCAAGCCCAATTGTGTTTTTCCCCTTCCCCCTCTTCTCTTTTTCCTTCATCATCTAAACACCACAACCCCCCACCATAGACGATGTTGCCCTGCCACACCCAACAAAGACAACCCTCTCTTTCTCTTTCTCTCTCTTTCTCTTTCTCTCTCCCTCTTTCTCCCCCTTACCAAAACCCTCTTTCTCATACCCATTTTCCCTTCATTTTCACTACGACCTTTACTCCCTTTGGCTAAACCCTCCCCTGCTTCCCCCCTTTCATCCAAAGTTCACACCTTTCTTGTCCCTTCATGGACTCGTGACCCGAAATTGTAAACGGATCAGAGAGCTGGTCTATGGAGCTTCGACCAAACATCAGTTTTGAGGGTGACGGTGGTTAGTTTGGGTGGTTGAAAGTGGCTCGAGATTTGATGATTTGGATAAGGTTTAGATGAAGGTGGTGCGAGATATGAGATATGACGATTTCAGAGACTTTGCAGGGAGGATGGCCATGACCATGGATGGCTGGCCAAGACCATGGGTGGCTGGCCACGATTTCCGATGGTGGGTGGTGGTTGAGGTTTCGATGGTACCATGGGTGACCATGGCATCTGATGGGCTCACAGTGTTCTGGGATTGCCGGTGACGAAAGGGTTTGGTGGGTTATCGAAATTGAAGAATCGGTGGAGAGGACTGAGAGAGTGTGATAAACTGAAAATTAATTTTAAATTTTTGAAGGGGCTTTCATATAATTTATAGAAGTAACAAAATTTACCTATTATTTAGGTTATAGGTCATGAATCTATACCATTGATTTATTATTATTATTATTATTATTATTATTATTATTATTATTATTATTATTATTATAAATCAATGGCTAGAAATAGGGATCCATCCATAGTCCCAAACTTAAGGGGACCATGGTAGACAGCACCTTATTTTTTACAGTCTAAGATCCACTCCAGAAGTTTAGTAGAGGGGTTTGATGATCACATATTTGATACATTAATAAGCTTTCATTCTTAGTCATTTACACTCTCTATGTACTTAATTGATTGAGTTTTATTATGTTTTGTAAGTTTGGACTCAAATTAGACTTAATTAAATTTTTCAGCATGATTCTTATCTTACACTGTTTTTGTATTTGGGTCATATCTTGGGCTGTAGGTGGTCTTTGAAGGTGATTCTAGTGGCATTTGAAATATAAGAGAGAATTCTATAACTTTCAAGAATACCTCAAAGGCCCAATCACACGAGTAGATAACTCAAATTGGAGTTGAAGCAAGAACCAGAGTGCTTTTCCTGACAGCTTAACCTATGTGTACTGTTCATCACATATTTCGGGATAGAAGTTGTCAAATGGGCTGAAATTTGGATGCTGAATAGTTAAGACCAATATCTACAACTTTAATTTTGAACACTTTTCTAGAATCGGACTCCTTGAAGGTGATATTGGGCTTGGAAGTCAAACAGAGCTATGCTGGGACTGGGCCTGGGCAGTGTTCAGTAATTTGAACGTATCTGGAGTTATAGATATGATATTGGACTCAAACCAAAGCCATTTGAAATTTAAGATCCAGGCCTACAACTTTTATGAAGACCACTTGGTTCAAAAATGACGAATGCAATGACTTCAGAGCTGCATGATTTCGGAGACAAGGAATCTCCATAATTTCCCACTCACCTAAAGTCATTTGGCATTTTCCACTCATTTTCCACTCATCCACCCACTAATGACTCAGCCCCCTTGTCATTTTGTATCTCTAATCCTCTATAAAAGGGGGCCTTGGCAGATCATTGAAGGTGTTAGGTGTTAGTTACCAAAATGATGTTATTTTGTTACTAGGTTTTCTTGTAGTAATTTTCCTTTGTTCTAAATTAAAGTCATGTTCTTCTTCTTCTTCTTCTTCTTCTTCTTCTTCTTCTTCTTCTTCTCTCTTTCTTTCTTTTTATCTATGAGTAACTAAGTTTCATTTTACTTGGGTGAAAGGGTGAAGCTCTTGGTAATAAAATAAGGTTAGATTTATTATTCTCTTGTGCTTAAATGATTTATATTTTCTAGTAACCATTATACGTATTATAATTTGTTTCTTATAATTTAGAAACCATTTTTATAAAGAGGAGTTCTTGATTTGTTGTAGACAAAATATTGGCACAATGAATGCTTTAACCCATTTATAAGTGGTGGTAATATTTTTAGGAAACATAATATAATTACGTATATTATTTTAATTGGACTTTTAATGTTGTATTTTCCGATTGGAACCCCATGTTGCGAGGATTCTAATTGAGTTATAAAAGGAATTAATCTTACCTTTATTTTATTTACCAAGAGTGAATCTTTTTATCCAAGTAAATAATTTTAATCGTAGTAACAAAATATTCACTTCACCTTAATTAATCTTCAACAATTCCCTGTGGATCGACCTCGGACTCCCGAAAAATTTATTACTTGAGACAACTTGCACTTGGGTTCATAAATGCAATAACTAAAAAGTGTGTATCAAGTTTTTGGCGCCGTTACCGGGGATTTGATTTGAAGATTGAATTTCTGGTGTAAAAATTTTGTATATATACTAACTTACTAACTAGTGGGGGAACCTCTCCCTTTTTAATTTCTGTGCATACTAACTAGTGGGGGAACCTCTCCCTAATTTCTCTATAATATTTAATTAGTAATGAAATAATCTTTCTTCTTCTCTTCTCTCTCATTTGGAGCAAAAAAATAAAACTTGCCGATTCTCCGATTTTCATATTTTAAATTTACTTTACGTACTTTATTTTTACGTATTTTAATTTACGTACAGTGGGGTAATTCTCCCTTTTATTTTTTTTTTGTACTTTATTTTTTGTATTTATTTTCTGTCATTTTATTTATTTATTTTTTTCTGTCATTTTTTTTGTTTACTAACTTACTAACTCTCTTACTAACTATCTAACTTTTTACTTTATCGGCCTATCTAACTTTTTACTTTTTCTGCTTCTAACATTTTAATTTATCGTATACTAACTTTTTAATTTTTTTTTAACTTATTTGGTGGTTGGTTTATACCACACCTTTGTTAATATTTAATGAAAGATTTATACTGCTAGCTTGTACATTTTATTTTATACTGTAAGTTACTTGTGTATGCTTAATTGGTATCGTGATTTAAATTCTGGTCGTTTGGTTAGAGTTAATCCAGGTACTTTATATATTGATTTGTTTGAATCACAATCACACACATTAAGCACAATGGCTGAAAACGAAAGTGTGCATGATGAACATGAAAATCAACCGTTGCGAACCATGCGTGCGTATTTGCAACCATCTCGAAATTCTAGTCCATCATGTTTTATCTTTCCACTCAATGCCAACAATTTTAGATTCAAGCCAGGTATGATTTCTTTACTTCCTAATTTCCATGGTTTAGAATCTGAAAGCCCATATTTACATCTAAAAGAATTTGAGGAAGTATGTACCGCTTTTCATGATCAAACTTGCACTGAAGAGGTTGTTAAGCTTAAATTGTTTCCTTTTTCTTTGAAAGATAAAGCAAAAGCTTGGCTTAACACTTTGAAACCAAGATCAATTGGCACATGGCAAGAAATGCAATGTGAGTTTTTGAAGAAATTTTTTCCAACACATAAAACCAATGCTTTGAAAAGACAAATCCAAAATTTTTCCCAAAATTCAAATGAAGCATATTTTCAAAGTTGGGAACGTTTTAAAGATTTGTTGAATTCTTACCCACATCATGGTTTTGAAAAATGGCGCACTATAAGCTTCTTTTATGAAGGGTTAACACCTGAAACCAAATAATTTGTGGAAACAATGTGCAATGGTGAATTTCTTGATAAAGAACCTGATGAAGCTTTAGACTATTTAGACCATTTGGCTGAAAATTCTCAATCTTGGCATGGTACTAATCATACGAAAATTCAATTAGATCAAACCTTGCAAATGCTAGTAAAGGAAAATATCATCTTAGTCAAGAAGAAGATCTGAATACTAGGTTTACTAGTTTGGCTAGAAAGGTTGAAGCCATGGAATCTGGGAAAGTAAAAGAAATCAAATCTGTGCAAAATGAAGAAATTTGTGGCATTTGTGATGAATTAGGACATTCAACAAATGAATGTCCAAAACTTCCTGTTTTTAAAGAAGTTGTGCATGAGCAAGTAAATGCAATGAACAATTTTAAAAAGCCATTCACTTCTTCTTTTTCAGATACATACAATCAGAGATGGAGAAATCACCCGAACTTCAGTTGGAGGAATAGCAACCACCACAATTCATGCAACCACCACCTCCTCAGTGCACAAAGATTCTCAAAATCCTCAAGGATATGCACCCTATGTCCCACCATATAAAAAAAACCTTGAAGGAACATTACATGCATTCATGGAAAAACAAGAGGCCATCAATAACCAAAACACTCAAGCCATGATTGACATAAAAGACACTCTTGCTAAACTTTCTTCTGCACTTGCCATTCATGAGAAAGGAAAGTTTCCCTCTCAACCTCAACCAAATCCCAAGGGTCAGTTTAGCCTAAATGAGGGTAGTTCAGAGAGTCAAAAAATAGATCAAGTCAACTCAGTGATAACTCTTAGGAGTGGAAAGGTTGTTGAAAAACAAATTTCTGAACTTTTTGAGAAAGATGATGAGTCAATTCCCAAAGATGAGGAAGGAGTTGATAAGCCACCTGGCCAAAAGGAGATCAAACCTTCGTCTTCACCCCCATTTCCTCAAGCATTAAACAATTCAAGTAAAGTGAATCATAACAGTGACATTTTTGAAATCTTTAAACAAGTGAAAGTCAATATTCCTCTGTTAGATGCTATCAAGCAGATTCCTTATTATGCCAAATTTTTGAAAGACTTGTGCACTGTTAAAAAGAAACATAATGTGAAAAAGAATGCCTTTTTGACTGAACAGGTAAGCTCCATTATTCAAAACAATAATGAGTTGAAATATAAAGACCCTGGTTGTCCTACAGTTTCATGCATTATTGGTGAACATAAAATTGAACGAGCTTTACTTGATCTTGGTGCTAGTGTTAATTTGCTTCCATATTCGGTTTATCAAACAACTCAACCTTGGTGAGTTAAAACCAACTTTCGTAACTCTTCTACTTTTACGATAGATCAATTAAAATTCCAAAAGGAATAGTAGAAGATGTGTTGGTACAAGTTGATAAATTCATATATCCTGTGGATTTTATTGTCTTAGAAACTGAACCTATGGTTGACAGTTCTAAGTCAGTTCCTATTATTTTGGGTCGCCCATTTTTAGCAACATCTAATGCTTTGATAAATTGCAGAAATGGAGTGGTGAAGCTAACTTTTGGAAATATGACACTAGAGCTTAATGTTTTTAACATGTGCAAGCAACCACAAGAAGTTTATGATGAAAAGGAAGAGATTGAAGGGATTGAGGCCATTATAGATGGTCATCTTCAAATCAGGAGTTCTTCTGACCCATTAGAAATCTGTTTAATTAATTCATTTGATTCAGCTACACAAATAGATGATGATATTTCTGAAATATGCTCTTTGCTTGACTGTACACAGGAAATGGAATACAAAGGATGGAAGCCAAGATTCGAAGAGCTAAAATCCATGAATGATGATGCCTATGAAGAAGTACCACATTGGAGCTGAAGCCATTACGATGGGTTGAAGTACATATTTTTGGGAGAAGAACAAAGCTCTCCGGTGGTAATTTCCTCATCCGACCAAAGAACAAGAAGGTAAGTTGATAGAAGTACTTAAAAGGCATAAAAATGCAATTGGATGGACATTAAAGGATATAAAAGGCATTAATCCATTAATTTGTACACATAGAATACATTTAGAGGATAATGCTAAAACATCTCAACAACCTCAAAGAAGATTAAATCCACACATGAAAGAGGTAGTTAGAGCTGAAGTTCTTAAATTACTTGATGTTGGAATTATCTATCCTATCTCTCGATAGCAGGTGGGTAAGCCCTACACAAGTTGTGCCTAAGAAATGCGGAATAACAGTGGTTGAAAATGAAAAAGGAGAATTAGTACCTACCCGAGTCTCATCTAGTTGGCGTATGTGTATTGATTTCAGAAAATTGAATGCAGCCACTAGGAAAGACCATTTCCCTTTGCCATTTCTTGATCAGATTCTAGAAAGAGTAGCAGGACATCCCTACTATTGTTTTCTTGATGGTTATTCAGGGTATAATCAAATACCAATTGCATTAGAGGATCAAGAAAAGACCATTTTTACTTGTCCCTTTGACACTTTTGCATATAGAAGAATGCATTTTGGTCTTTGTAATGCTCCGACAACTTTTCAAAGATGCATGCTAAGTATTTTCAGTGACATGATTGAGCATTATTTAGAGGTTTTCATGGATGATCTGACAGTTTTTGGAAATTCTTTTGAAAATTGTCTTGATAATTTGGAAAAAGTTCTTAAAAGATGCGAAGAAAAAGGATTTGTATTAAATTGAAAAAAATGTCATTACATGGTTACCTCAGGAATAGTGTTAGGTCATGTGATATCTTCTAAAGGAATTGAAGTTGATAAGGCTAAAGTTGAATTAATTGCTCATTTGCCTTTTCCAAAAACAGTCAGAGAAGTTCGTTCCTTTTTAGGACATGCAGGATTTTACAGAAGATTTGTAAAGGACTTTAGTGCCATATCTAGACCTTTATGTAATCTTCTAACAAAAGATACACCATTTGATTGGACTCAAGATTGTCAGAAATCTTTTGAAAAATTAATCGGTCTTTTGACTTTGCTCCTATCATGCAATCTCATTGGTCTTTGCCTTTTGAGTTGATGTGTGATGCTAGTGATTTTGTTGTTGGCGTATTTGTTTTAGGCCAAAGAAGGAAGGTAAGCCTCATGTAATTTATTACGCAAGTTGAACTTTGAATAGTGCACAAATGAATTACACCACTATCTTGAAAAAGAACTACTTAGTAATTTTTGCATTGGACAAATTTTGAGCTTATTTAATTGGTTCATCCACTTGTTGTTTTCACTTGATCATCTTCTTTGTTAGATATTTAATGTCTAAACAGGATGCCAAACCTAGGTTGATACGGTGGATCTTGTTGCTTCAAGAATTTAACATCACAATAAAAGACAAGAAAGGAGCCGAAAATGTTGTTGCAGATCATTTGTCAAGGCCGACAATGCTCATCTTTTGATAGCACACCTATCAATGATTCTTTTCCGATGAATTTTTATTTTCTGTCAATTCCATGCATTGGTTTGCTAACATTGTTAATTTTCTTGTAACAGGTAAGATGCCGCTACCAATTGGACACACCAAGACAGAAAAAAGTTTTTGATTGAGGTGAAAATTTTCTTTTGGGATGACCCATATTTGTTCAAATATTGTCCTGATCAAATCTTTCGAAGATGTGTACCCGACAATGAGGTAAGCAGTGTCATTAAATTTTGTCATTCAGAAGCATGTGGAGGTCATTTTTCTTCAAAGAAAACAGCTGCAAAAATCTTGCAGTGTGGATTTTATTGGCCCACTTTGTTCAAGGACAGTTATACTTTTTGCAAAAGTTGTAAAAGTTGTCAAAAATTGGGATCTATTTCTAAAAGAAATATGATGCCTTTGAACCCTATCCTTATCATTGAAATTTTTGATTGTTAGGGAATTGATTTCATGGGTCTATTTCCATCATCTTTTGGATTTGTGTACATTTTGGTTGCAGTTGATTATGTCTCAAAATGGATTGAGGCGATTCCATGTCAAGACAATGATCATAAAACTGTTTTAAAATTTTTAAAAGAAAAAATGTTTTGAGTCAATTTGGAATTCCTCGAGCTATCATCAGTGATGGGGAACACATTTTTGCAATAAACCATTTGAATCCTTAATGAAGAAATATTGCATTACCCACAAAATTGCAACCCCTTATCATCCTCGAGACAAGTGGACAAGTTGAATTGGCAAATAGGAGATTAAACAAATTTTGGAAAAAATGGTTAACCCAAATCGTAAAGATTGGTCTTTAAGACGAAACGATGCACTTTGGGCTTACCGTACTGCTTTTAAAACATCTTTGGGCATGTCTCCCTATCGGTAAGTTTATGGAAAACCTTGTTATTTGCCTGTAGAATTGGAGCATAAAGCATTTTTGGCCATTAAAGCTTTCAACTTAAGTCTTGATGATGCTTCCAAATTACGCAAATTGCAATTGAATGAACTTGAGGAATTAAGAAATGATGCATATGAAAACTCAAAGATTTATAAAGCTAGAACAAAAGCTTTTCATGACAAATCAATTTTGAGAAAAACTTTCGAAATTGGTCAAAAAGTTCTGCTTTATAATTCTTGTCTTCATCTATTTCCTGGAAAATTGAGATCTAGGTGGATTGGTCCTTATATTGTCAAACATGTGTATTCTTATGGGGCCATAGACATTGAGAATCCTAGGAATGGTATTGTATTTAAGGTCAATGGACAAAGACTCAAACCATTTTTGGAACATCAAGTTGTTGAGGTAGAATCCATTTCTCTTTCTAATCATTGTTATGAGTAGAATTTATTCTAATGTTGTTTCTTTCTTTTTGCAGTTCTTTGTGTTCCCGGTTAAATGGCGGATAACGGTACTCCGTGACTCTTAAGTCGGTTTGTTTTTCAGTTTCCCATAATAACTGATTTCTTCTCCTTTTAAAATGGATGTCATTCTCTCAAATCTAAGAAAACGTTTTCCTTCTCTCCCTCTAAATGCTCTAACAAAATTCTATGAAGCTAGGTGTGAAAGACTGAGATTGTTAATGTATAAAGGCATCCCAGAAGATATACGTTGGATAATCGAAGCAAAGGTTCGTTTAGCTGGTGAATCTTCAGATTCATTTGTCCCATACATGCCTAGTCTCGGTAAAAGTTCATTTTCAAAAAGGAGAAGAGCAAAAAGAATGAAAGTTTGTTACAAGTGTGCACGATGGAATTGCAACACGCGATGTCGCTCTTTGGGGATGGTTTCCGTAAACAGAGAAGATAAAATATTCTTCATTAAGAATGGACTGAGTAAGGAGTCATTAGATAATATCTTATTGACTCTTGAGACGCATTCTTGTGGAATTGTGCAGCGTGAACTTCTTAGTTTGTGGAATCTCTTCAGGGACGAGCAAGAGCGTTACAGTCTTGGGAATCTGACTCAAAAAGACCCTGTTTGCCAATTTATAAGAAAATTGGATGGGAAGCTTATCCTCGACTCATAGAAGGCGTTTAAGCCGTTTCTGGACGTGAAACCAGAGGAAGATGTGAGTCACAATCACAACAACATGTATATATTATTTTGTACATTTTAAAAAAAAAAAAAAAAAAAAAAAAAAAAAAAAAAAAAAAAAAAAAAGAAAAAAAAAAAAAAAAAAAAGAAAAAAAAGAGAAAAAAATAATGAAATAAAAAAAAAAGAATAAAAAAGGCGAAACTTCGGTTGTACTTGGTCTTTAATTAGATTAGGAGCCCTTGCCAGTGGAGTGGCAGACCCGTCATTGACTCGGGTGGACCTTCGCACGCCGGTCGGTAAATAAGGTTCGTGTGCTATACTCTGTAGAGAGCGCGCAAGCATTCCCGGGTTTTAACCAAAGGCTCGCTGGCGATGGACGAGAAAGAAGCATCCGTGTTTGCATTCTCGCGTGACAATGCCTCCGAAATTTGGATCCTGTGATTTAATGCCATGGGCTCTCCAACGACCTCTCCGGTGTTTGTGGTCACCGGTCGTCGTATTCGGATTTTTTCTCTTTAACTAGAGGGACGATGCATAGGTGGGATATCCCACAAGCGGGAGGGAAAAGAATGCCTAGATTGGTGAGCCGTCTTGGTATTCTTGCACTCATGACCTTGTGATATAAAGATCCGCCATGAAACACGTACATAAAGGTATGTAATTATTTTTTATTATTTTATCTTTGAATGATTTTGTTGAATTTTGGTTTTGGACAGACGATCCTTTGGATGGGATCCTTGGGGGTTTCTAGACTTTTTTACCACGATGATTTTCTTGAAGTCAAAAAAACAAAAAAAAAAAACAAAACAAAAAAAAAAAAAAAAAAAAAAAAACAAAAAAAAAAAAAATTTATTATTATTATTATTATTATTATTATTATTATTATTATTATTAAAATTTCACATTTTTTCGACACCACCAACCTACGTATAGGAGCTATTATTACTTTTTCTATTCTCTTCCCTATTTAAACACTCTATTTTCTTCACTTTCCTACAACTCATAATCCTTTAAAGAGAGTGTGAGTGCAAAAATAGAGGGAGCTTCTTCTTACATTGTAGAGTTGTCAGTATCTGTGTATTTTGTGGGACAAGTTATGGGAAGGGCTTAGAGTTTGTAAACGCAGCAAGCACTTGTGGGTAGAACACTTCTTTGCGAGGAACATTCGTGTTGTATATGGGTGAGGTAACATTGGGTTAATGGGAAATTTGTATCACTTCTACGCACATATAAGAGGTGGTCAAGTTTTAGGTGTCATTCTGAACCTTTAACTCGAAGGAACATCGTTGGAAAGACAATTGAATTTGGAAATTGGGTATCATCTATGCATGGACGAATGAAGGCAATGCTTGAAAACTCGATGCATTCATTGCCTTACAGTGGTTTTGGTACTTTGGAAGAAGTCTTTCAAGTTGTCTCTTGGGCCCAATTGAACATCCACCATAAACCCATAGGTTTGTTGAATGTTAATAATTTCTTTGATAATTTGTTATCTTTTGTTGATCATCTTTGTGGAACGAGAAATTTGTCACACCTTGACAAGACGACTCCTATTATCTCTGCTTCACTTGTTGATGAGTTGATTGATAAATTAGAAGCTTTTGTTTATGAACCTGATCCAATAATAGCTCAGATAGATTGGTCAGAAGGAAGCGGTGAAGGAAGTGGTGAGGGAAGCAAAATGAAAAGAAAGCCAGCCAAGACACTCCAACTATTTAAATAATTACAAGCTTTGGTTTTATTTATCGTACTTTGTTTCTGTTTAAATTTGTGTGAGGTTTTCTTTTCAGTAATTGCAGCAACAGGTAATATATTCTATCCTTTTTCCTATCTATGTTTTGACATTGAGGACAATGTTGTGATCTGGTTGGGGGGAAGGATGGTTGTAAAAAAAAAAAATTCAAAAGTGTGTTTGTTAATATGTTTGTTGTGTTTGTCATCAATTTATTAACAACAAAAGTAATTAGGGATGGCAGAGTAATGAGTAAATTATTTACTCTTGAGACGCATCAAAAATTGGTGGCAGAGTAAGGAGTAATTGGGGTAGTAACTAGTTTGTGTGGAAGTAGCAATTCAAATTCAGGGAAATTTGCATGATTGAGTTAATTATCTTCTTTCTTAAAAATCACATGCTTGGTTATGGATGTTGAATTGGTGGACTGAGAATGATAGAATTATGCCTTGTGAGATTTTGAGCCTATTGATGAATGGATTAAACATTTGTACCATTCTCTTCTTTCTTGTGTGAATTTCACTCATGGAATTGTTACTCTAGAACTTGCTTTGATTCTTTTTGAGACTACATTTTCATATGCATACATAAATATGATTGAGGCATTTTTCTTGAAATAGCTACTTTAATCAAATAGCCAGCCTTGTTTAGCAGCATGTTGTCTCAATATGATATCAAGCACTCTTATGACTTCTTGGAAATTCTCTGATTCCTGCCAACATAAAGCATTAGAAATGACCTATTTCCCTTTGCTTAACCCCTTTGAGCTTATTTGACTATTCTTTGTTTCGAACTCATTATGTGCCTTAAATGAAAAACCATGCTCTTACTTGACCTTAGGGAATAAGAGAACATTATTTTTGTCATTCGATGAGTTCTTGAACAAGTGTGGGGGTGTGTGTGCAGAATGGTTAAAAAAATTGTATATATGATGTTCTTATTGTAAAAAAAAAAAAATTCAAAAAAAAATTAAAAAAAATGTCAAAAGAATAGGGTCAACAAGGTAATAAAGGAAAGGAAAAGAATATGTAAAGGGAATTTGTATTAGGTGGAGTTGGGATGAACTTTCATGCTTGTTAATTGAACTCAGCTCTCATGCTCTTTTATTCTCTGATATTTAACTTATCATATTCATATTACCTCCTCCTTTACCTTGACCCCATTACAACCTTGAATAAAGTCCTCATGATTTGTGTGTGCATGTGTTCTGAGTAGTGGAGAAGTAGAAGATAAGCAAGCTTATGGTAGTGCAATTTTCATGGGTTGAATTGAGTGAAATACCTACCTTTTAAACACTTGAGGGATTGAGAGTGAATCTTGTGAAAACCTATCATTCTTGACTCATGCTTTTCAATTGAAATATCCTTACTTGTTGATTTGAGAAGTGAAGATATGTTACCTCATGAATGTTTTGATTACTTGAATGATTTCTCTTCATTTTTAAATATTATTAGAAATTGAGTCTTTTAGAGAGTTTAGCTTTTGAGTCTGTTTCGTTTTTTTTTTTTAGTGGTCTTATGTGTTTTGCTCAGGAGTGCAAAAAGCTAAGTGTGGGGGAATTTGATGATCACATATTTGATACATTAATAAGCTTTCATTCTTAGTCATTTACACTCTCTATGTACTTAATTGATTGAGTTTTATTATGTTTTGTAAGTTTGGACTCAAATTGGACTTAATTGAATTTTTCAGCATGATTCTTATCTTACACTGTTTTTGTATTTGGGTCATATCTTGGGCTGTAGGTGGTCTTTGGAGGTGATTCTAGTGGCATTTGAAAGATAAGAGAGAGTTCTACAACTTTCAAGAATACCTCAAAGGCCCAATCACACGAGTAGATAACTCAAATTGGAGTTGAAGCAAGAACCAGAGTGCTTTTCCTGACAGCTTAACCTATGTGTACTGTTCATCACATATTTCGGGATAGAAGTTGTCAAATGGGCTGAAATTTGGATGCTGAATAGTTAAGACCCATATCTACAACTTTTATGTTTAACACTTTTCCAGAATCGGACTCCTTGAAGGTGATATTGGGCTTGGAAGTCAGAACAGAGGAGCTGTGACTGGGCCTGGGCAGTGTTCAGTAATTTGAACGTATCTGGAGTTATAGATATGATATTGGACTCAAACCAAAGCCATTTGAAAGTTAAGATCCAGGCCTACAACTTTCATGAAGACCACTTGGTTCAAAAATGACGAATGCAATGACTTCAGAGCTGCATGATTTCGGAGACAAGGAATCTCCATAATTTCCCACTCACCTAAAGTCATTTGGCATTTTCCACTCATTTTCCACTCATCCACCCACTAATGACTCAGCCCCCTTGTCATTTTGTATCTCTAATCCTCTATAAAAGGGGGCCTTGGCAGATCATTGAAGGTGTTAGGTGTTAGTTACCAAAATGATGCCATTTTGTTACTAGGTTTTCTTGTAGTAATTTTCCTTTGTTCTAAATTAAAGTCATGTTCTTCTTCTTCTTCTTCTTCTTCTTCTTCTTCTTCTTCTTCTTCTCTCTTTCTTTCTTTTTATCTATGAGTAACTAAGTTTCATTTTACTTGGGTGAAAGGGTGAAGCTCTTGGTAATAAAATAAGGTTAGATTTATTCTTCTCTTGTGCTTAAATGATTTATATTTTCTAGTAACCATTATACGTATTATAATTTGTTTCTTATAATTTAGAAACCATTTTTATAAAGAGGAGTTCTTGATTTGTTGTAGATAAAATATTGGCACAATGAATGCTTTAACCCATTTATAAGTGGTGGTAATATTTTTAGGAAACATAATATAATTACGTATATTATTTTAATTGGACTTTTAATGTTGTATTTTTCGATTGAAACCTCCATGTTGCGAGGATTCTAATTGAGTTATAAAAGGAATTAATCTTACCTTTATTTTATTTACCAAGAGTGAATCTTTTTACCCAAGTAAATAATTTTAATCGTAGTAACAAAATATTTACTTCACCTTAATTAATCTTCAACAATTCCCTGTGGATCGACCTCGGACTCCCGAAAAATTTATTACTTGAGACAACCTGCACTTGGGTTCATAAATGCAATAACTAAAAAGTGTGTATCAGGGTTTCTTAGTGAGACTCTTGAATGACTCTTAATGATGCTCAACGGAAGGGTGAAAAATAAGAAAAGAGAAATTGTGATGAAAAATATTTGTAGAAATCGAACCACACTATTTTCTCTTTATGTTTTTAGTTCTTATCAAATAAGTTACTAACATGACACATTAACTATACTTTTATTGAAGAGTTTTACAATACTCCCATTATTATAATTTACTATGGAAAAAATGGTAGTGTGTATATAGAAACAAATAAAAAATTTGTTGTTACCTAAAAAAGAAATTTGTTTTGAATAATGTGAAAATATTTGTTTAGAAAAAGTTGAAAGGTATATCATAAGTAACAAATCCAACAATATATAAGTTGCAAAATAGTTCGCTTTTTTTGCCTCTTTTAATGTACTGGTGTGCTATTTGCCGATCTTATTTTGCTCACCACTTACATATTTTATGATTTACGTGTAAATAATTAGTGATTGACAAATATTATATAATAATTAAGGAATTTAATTGATATTCAAATAAATGATGACTAACATAAAAATAATTAATAAATGGTGTATACTATATAGTGACTGAACATTAATCTAACCTAATTGTTATAAAAAAAGTTACCACATAATACACGTTAATTATCTATTATTTACAAGTAAATCACCAACATATAAATGATAATGTGCGAAAAAATGTGTGTAAGTAGACTTTTCCTTTACCTTTTGATTCCCACTATAAAACACAACCCGCCTGATTTTAACTTTGTAAGAGTCTGCATGACTAGGCATACGTAAAAAAAAAAAAGCATATTCCTTGGCCCACTTTTAATAAAGTGACAAAACACATATTGAAGTTGGTATGAACTGATTTTGTTTTTAAATCTCGGCCTCAAAATTTAGACGCAAATTATAATTTTTTGCGGCCGGAGTTAGTTATGCATTCTGGGTATTGGGACATAAGGACAAACGCATCTCTTTGAACCCAATGTTCAAGCTGCAGCTCCTATTTATGAAATTTTATTTTTAGCCCCTCATTAACAATCAAGAAATGAGAAACTAAATTCACGTGAAAAGTAGGACGAAAATCAGAAGATCATATGAACAATAGTATTCAGTTCTTAATGCGTGCAATTGTTGTGAATTTTTCTCAAGCACACGAATCGTTCAAATAGTAAAATAAAGATTGTTCCCTCAAAAATCAATTGATTATTAATTCTTACGGCAACTTTGATTATTTAAGCAGTTAAAATAATAGTGAAAGCTCAATTAAAATCAAGATGAAAATCAAAGTAATAAAATAAGCAAATAAATCTAGAAAAGTTTAAGATTCAACCAAGATTTAAAGGTCTAGGACTAAGAATTCATTACACTACTCTCCTATGATAAATTGTAATCCTATCTTTGCTAATGTTCAATTATGTTCTTGAAAGCGATTTGTCCTAAATTGTATAAAGTCCAATTTCTTGACACTCAAAACATGTTAAAACTCCATCAATCACATTCTCATAACAATTAATCCAAGTTCTATCTTAATCCTAAAAAAAGGAATTTAGTCACTCATGACTAATGTAGTATAAACAAGAATAAAAGTTAAAGAGACAACCACAATTCTATCTCAAGAAAATATAAAGGAAAAATATAAAAAGAGAAGATGGAGAAGATAAAGAAGGAGAAGATGTCTTCAATGGTTAAACTTCAATTGCTCTGCACTTGTCTTCAAAACCCTAGCTTCTAATCTTTGGTTGTCTGTCGTCGCAAAAGTGTGCTTTAGGTTTAGGTATTTGCTTCTATTTATAATGTTTGGGGTGGAAAACTGGTGCGCGTAAAATACACTAAGAGCAAGTGCACTCTATCGCCAAGTAATATAGGACTTGAGTCCTAGTTATCGATCCCACGAGGAATAATTGGTAATTACTAAATTCGCAAAACCCTTTGTTATCCAGACAATAAAAGGTGTATGAAGGAATTCAAATTAAAATCAAAATAACAAATAAAGAAAAGCAATGAACTATTAAACAAAGAAAAGATAATCAATGAGAAAGAGACTAAGCGCAAGAGTTCACTTGAATCAATTATTGATTTTCTTTCAATTATGATTAAGGTAATTCTTTTGCTAATATTCTCTTATTTGCTATTGAATCCCAATGGTCATGGATGAAACAATATTCTATTCCTAATTTAATTCACCTATTTGGTCATTTAGTTGAATTAATCAAGAATGCATTAAGCTTCAATTCAAGAGATGAACTAACATACCGTCAATTCCATTGGTAGGATAAATCGATGTTTGGTCATTCACCAATCTAATTCTAGGCTTACCATATAGATCCACTCATTGAATGTGGATGGTCACCGGTCAAACAATGAATTAACACATGCCAAAAGTGATCAAATTTTGACAAAAATACAAGCAATACGATAAACTTAAAAAAAAATTACCATAATCAAATTAGAAATCAAACCCAAATAATAAGGAAAACAAGATCCCCCATAGCCCTAGCTATGGGTTTAGATACTCATGTTCAATAAAAACAAACCCATATCAAAATACAAACTCATAGAAAGAAAACCGAAAGAAAAAGGGAAACTAAAAAGAAAGAGAAATCAAAACCCCTTTAATGGAGATTAAGATCTTCAAGCCTTCAAAAATCCTCCTTTGAATTCACCCTCCAAGGTCCGCTATCGCAAAACAACTCTCTCAGGATTAGGGATTTTCTGTGTAATGTGCTCAATCAAAGAAAGTTCTCTTGCTAAACTCGTTTTCCCCCTTTTATAGAAAAGCTGATAGATTTTTGTATCTTACTTGCATGATTTTTCTCACCCTTTAGATGACCAATTTTGCCCTTGATCTCAACAGAGAAGTTGTAGGATTTTTTGTTAGCTTTCCAACACCGCAAACGGCGCGTTGATCTAATCTCTGTAGCTCAAGATATGACTTAATTAATGAGGAATGGTCAGGATAGTGCAGGAATCCGAATTTTGCTCCAAATCAAATCTCTTTGAGAATCCTTATCCAATTTCCAATCTAAGATTTTGTATCCAATTAGAACTCTAATTAGCATCTAAGAATAGGATAAGAATCCTTCACATATTTATCTTCAGGAATTTCTTCTTTTTGTACAATTACCTGACAAAAACACACAAAACACCTAATAAAAACACAATTAAACAAAACTAAAAATATAACAAAACTAACAAACAAAATTCATTAAAAACAAATAAAAAGAATATGAAAAACTAAGGAATTGAACCGTAAAAATAAGACATATTGACGGTTCATCAACTCCCCCACACTTGAGCTTTGCTTGTCCTCAAGCAAAGAATATGAATCAACAACAAGATCAAACTCAACATCAAGAAACATGAATGAAAGGAAAATTCCACAATTAAAAGAAATTCAAGTTCAGCAATCAAATCTAATTAAGCAAGATCATTTAGTATTTAAACAATTAAATGCTTGAGTCTAACTTGCAACTGTTCTTTTCATCAAACATCTAAGATCACTCAATTTTCCATCGCTCAAGTGTTTAAAGGACAAAGAGATCACTCAAATTTCTCTTGAAAAATGCAATACCATAGGCTTGCTTATCAATCTCATATCCACTTTCAAGTTCACATACAACACAAGAATCAAAAAGACTTTCCTTTGGTTGTAACAGGGCCAATGGTAAAATGGAAGGAAGGAAGAAAGGATAAAATATGGTAAAGAATGCTCATGAATAAATCAATATAAAGCAAAATCAAGCTGAAAAGATGATAGATAGAGCATGATGTACAAGAATATAACAACTTCTCACTTTCAACCCAATATTTTCATTATTCTTCACCAACAAATCTTTTCTTTTCTTTTTTCTTTTTTTTTCTCCTTTTTTTCAAACTTTCTTTTTCTTTTGCTTTTTTTTCTTTTTTTTTTCTTTTTTTTTTCAACCCTTGAAGACAAAAGTAACTTCCAAAATTTTTCAATCAACACATCAATTGCTCCAAAAAAAATTTAACCTGATTATTCAATTGGGTATTCAAAGAAATCAATTTCAGGCTCAAATAGGGCAACTAAGGGGTTATTTAATCAATGTAACTCTGGAAGTTAAGAAAGAATTGAGCCTAATTGCCTTAATCATATTCAAGTATGCATGTGAATCATTAAAGCCTCAACAAGATATCAAAGCAAGTTCTAGCGCACACCAATCAAGAGAAAACTCACTCCAGAAGAAAAATCCAATCATTAAGGCTCAAAACTCACTTTCTGGCTAAGTTGATAAAGAGAACAAAAGCAAGCAGATATGGCTAATTTCTAACTAAAGATGCTAAATTTCTCTTTACTTTAATGAAAAAGATTGCTTCACACATTATCAGCTCATGATCAATGAAATCCTCTTTAAAAACATATCTCCATCAGCTCAGAATAAATCAAGACATCAAAACACAATTCCAACTTAATTACCAGCAATACTCAAGTGCTTCAAAATTTCTTTTTTTTTTCTTTTGACAAAAAATCATAAAAGTACCACTCCCCCACACTTAAGATAAACATTGTTCTCAATGTGGAAGAAAAAGAAACAAAGAGGGTAAAGAAAAGAATAACACAACCTGATGGACAGTGACACAATGTCAGGCAAAGGAGAAGCAAAAGAGTCAGCGCAGCAACACAATCTGAAAAATAAAATCTCAAAACACATGAGTAGAATCTAAAAGAAAAACAAAAATAACAAAACAGCTAAAATGAAAGAAAGAAAGAAGAAACACAGGTTGCCTCCTGTGAAGCGCTTGTTTAACGTCCTTAGCTCGATGTTGCCTTTTTAGAAGAATCAAGGTGGCTTAAAGCAAGAGAAATAGGAGGACATCTTTTTCTTTTCAAAACAGTTCTTCCTCCCTTCATCAATAGCCTTGGGATTGCTTCAAATGAATTTTGAATTGGAAAAGAGCTTGACTGTCCCAATTGCGCATTGACTCCACTAGACCAAGGTGGTTGCACTCGATCAACAGATGAAGGACCAATCTGTGAAGAAGCATGAATCTTAGGAGGACCCTTATCTGTCTCAGCAGCTTGACTTTCCAAAAGATCAACCTCAACACTGTATGATGGCGGGGGGTCCTTGATAGCTAAGATTTCCTGCTTCTTCGCTTGAACAAAATTAATAGGAGCGTGAAGATTTGACATTAGGGAAGATTTAGCCTCCCTAAAGACATTAATGAACACATAATCTCCATTCACTCTCAAGATGAGCTCACCCCGAGGTACATCAATCACAGCTCCAGAAGTGGCCAAAAACGATCTTCCAAAAATGAGAGGAATATCAGCATCCTCTTCCATATCTAGCACCACAAAATCAACTGAAAAAATGAATTTATCCACCTTCACTAAAACATCCTCCCCCACACTGCGCGGGTAAGCGAAGGATCTATCAGCTAACTATAGTGAAATGTTGGTGGGCTTCGGTTCCTGCATTCCCAATTTCTTAAACACAGAAGAAGGCATCAAATTAATACTAGCACCCAAATCACATAATGCCTTATCAAAATAAGAGTTACCAATAGTGTAAGAAATAGTAAAACTCCTTGGATCTTTCAATTTTGGAGGTAACTTCTTCAAAAGAATGGCAGAACACTCCTCAGTAAGACATACAGTCTCAAATTCCTCAAGCTTGCGTTTCTTTGTAAGTATTTCCTTCAGGAACTTCGCATACTTGGGCATTTGAGATATGGCTTCAATGAACGGAATATTAATTTGCAATTTCTTGAATATCTCCAAGAATTTGGCAAATTGCTGATCTGGCTGATTGCTTTTAAGCCTCTGAGGGAATGGGATCTTGGTATATGAAGATGATTCATACATTGCACTTTGCTCACGATCCTTCTTTACTTTTCTTCCACTTTGGTGCTTTCTTCTCAACCTCTCTCTCTTGGTTGACATCTTCAGTAAGGACATCGTCAGTTGCCTTCTCATCTTCTTGCACTGACTGAACAAGAGTATCTCTAGGCTCTGATATATCCTTCTTTTGTGGAGACTCCCCAAGTTCCTTACCACTTCTCAGAAAAATTGCATGGGCCTGTTCCCTAGGATTAGTCTCAGTAGTGCTAGGCAATGTCCCTGGTGCCCTCGCTGTCATCAATGTAGTCAGCTGATTGATCTAAGTCTCTATGTTCTTCATTCTGGCATCAGAATTCTGCATGTACTTCATAACTAGATCTTCAAAACTTGGCTTCTCTGCAAGTGCTTGGAAACCAGGAGGTGGTGGTAGAATTCTCTGCTGATAGCCTTGATGATTTCCCCATTTAAATTTTGGGTGGTCCTTCCAACCAGGATTGTACGTATTTGAATATGGATTGTACTGCTACCGGTTGGAATTACCAATAAAATTTACTGCTTCAGGCTCGGGGGCAAAAGGACTACTAACTTGATAATTTGCACTTGTATGACCCTGTCCTCCACATGCCTCACAGATGATATGTGGGGCTGCACTATTTGCCACCATCAAAGTCTCCACCTTCTTGGTCAAAGCTTCCAACTGACTCAGAATAGCAGTAGAGGAATCAATAACATGTACACCTGCTTGTTTCTTAGGAGTCTGGCGCTCATTTTGCCACTGATAACTGTTCAGCGCCATTTTTTCAATCAAAGCTTGGCTCTCAGTAGGTGTTTTTCTCCATATAGTACCTCCTGCAGCAGCATTAATAAGTGAACGGTTTGCAGGTGACAAACCATTGTAAAAAGTCTGAACCTGCTGCCATACAGGAAATCCATGATGTGGACATCTCCTCAACAACTCCTGAAAGCGCTCCAAAGCTTCATAAAGAGTGTCCATCTCAAACTGCACAAAATAAGATATATCATTCCTTAATTTAGCATATTTAGAAGGAGGAAAATACTTAGCCAGAAACTGTTGTGTCAATTGATCCCATGTAGTGATAGAACCCCTTGGGAGTGACGTTAATCATTGGCTTGCTCGGTCCCTAAGAGAGAAAGGAAAGAGTCGCAACCGGATTGCATCATCTGTCACTTCATTATACTTGATAGTATCACACAACTGTAAAAATTTGGCCAAATGTTGATTTGGATCATCTGAAGGTAATCCACCAAACTGAACTGAATTCTGAATCATGGAGATCAATGCTGGTTTAATTTCAAAATTATTTACCGCCACAGCTGGTCTTATAATACTTCCTCCATATCCTTCAGTAGTGGGCATAGAGTACTCAAACATGGTCCGCTCTGCTGGAATAGTTCTTTCTTCACGATTGACCTCAACAACTGGTTGCCTTTCCATCTTGCTTATGTCTTCTGTTACAACTGCAATAAAAGTCTGCTTTTTTAACCTGCGAGTTGTTTTCTCAATTTCAGGATTAAAAGTCAAATCAGGACATTGAGATCGAGTAAGCATAAATAAGAAATAGGAAAAATTAATTATAATTAAAATAAAATAAAATAAAATAAGAATAAAAAATAAATAATAAAATAAATAAAAAATAAGAAGTGAAAACTAATTAAAAATAAAAAATAAAATAAAAATAAAAATAAAAATAAAAATAAAAATAAAAATAAAATAAGGAATAAAAGAAAAGAGCGTGTAAATTAACTAGAGTTTTTTCGTTTCTAATATTACCAAACTTATTCCCTAGCAAATGGCTTCAAAAACTTGGTGCGCGTAAAATACACTAAGAGCAAGTGCACTCTATCGCCAAGTAATATAGGACTTGAGTCCCAGTTATCGATTCCATGAGGAATAATTGGTAATTACTAAATTCGCAAAACCCTTTGTTATCCAGACAATAAAAGGTATATGAAGGAATTCAAATTAAAATCAAAATAACAAATAAAGAAAAGCAATGAACTATTAAACAAAGAAAAGATAATCAATGAGAAAGAGACTAGGGCGCAAGGTTCACTTGAATCCAATTATTCAGATTTTCTTTCAATTATGATTAAGGTAATTCTTTTGCCAATATTCTCTTATTTGCTATTGAATCCCAATGGTTATGGATGAAACAATATTCTATTCCTAATTTAATTCACCTATTTGGTCATTTAGTTGAATTAATCAAGAATGCATTAAGCTTCAATTCAAGAGATGAACTAACATACCGTCAATTCCATTGGTAGGATAAATCGATGTTTGGTCATTCACCAATCTAATCCTAGGCTTACCATATAGATCCACTAATTGAATGCGGATGGTCACCGGTCAAACAATGAATTAACACATGCCAAAAGTGATCAAATTTTGACAAGAATACAAGCAATATGATAAACCCAAAAGAAATTACCATACCATAATCAAATTAGAAATTAAACCCAAATAATAAGGAAAACAAGATCCCCCATAGCCCTAGCTATGAGTTTAGCTACTCATGTTCAATAAAAACAAACTCATATCAAAATACAAACCCATAGAAAGAAAACCCAAAGAAAAAGGGAAACTAAAAAGAAAGAGAAATCAAAATCTCTTTAATGGAGATTAAGATCTTCAAGCCTTCAAAAATCCTCCTTTGAATTCACCCTCCAAGGTCCGCTACTGCAAAACAACTCTCTCAGGATTAGGGATTTTCTGTGTAATGTGCTCAATCAAAGAAAGTTCCCTTGCTAAACTCGTTTTCCCCCTTTTATAGAAAAGCTGACAGATTTTCGTATCTCACTTGCATGATTTTTCTCACCCTTTAGATGACCGATTTTGCCCTTGATCTTAATAGAGAAGTTGTAGGATTTTCTGTTAGCTTTCCAACACCGCAAACGGCTCGTTGATCTAATCTCTGTAGCTCAAGATATGGCTTAATTAATGAGGAATGGTCAGGATAGTGCGGGAATTCAAATTTTGCTCCAAATCAAATCTCTTTGAGAATCCTTATCCAATCTCCAATCTAAGATTTTGTATCCAATTAGAACTCTAATTAGCATTTAAGAATAGGATAAGAATCCTTCACATATTTATCTTCAGGAATTTTTTCTTTTTGTACAATTACCTGACAAAAACACACAAAACACCTAATAAAAACACAATTAAACAAAACTAAAAATATAACAAAACTAACAAACAAAATTCATTAAAAAAAAGAATATGAAAAAATAAGGAATTGAACCATAAAAATAGGACATATTGACGGTTCATCAAAAACTATCATTGTTAAACACATGAGGCCTCACACAGCCGTGTCTAAGCTCGACATGACTGTGTGATCTTAAAAATAACGTAACTTCAACATAGAAGGGAGACACAGCCGTGTGACATAGAGACACGACCATGTCTCTTTAAAAAAATCAGACAGAAGCATTTTCTATGTTAGACACGGCCCTGTCTAACTCCTCATTCGCTTGCAGGGCCCTGTTTAAGTCAAAATAATCTTCTTTTGCCCCCAAAACACAATGTCTTTGTTTATTTTCACTTCAAATGTGATAAATTTCATTCAATCTATAAAAAAATGAAGACAGTGATAATGATCCATTTAAAATTCACTAATAAAATAAGCAAATCACCATAATTTATATGGTTTAAGACTAAAATATAGGCTTATCAACCCCCCACACTTCAGCTTTGCTTGTCTACAAGCAAAGAATAAGAGTCAAAAACAAGATTATACTCAAAATCAAGAAACATGAATTAAGAGAAATTCTACAATTTAAAAATTTAATTAAGCTCAACAATCAAATCTAATCAAGTAAGATAGTTTAGCACTCAACACAATTAGAGGCTTGGGTCTAACTTGCATCTTTTTTCTTTACCAACCAATTGAGGTCACTCAACTTTGGATCGCTCAAGTGTTTAAGGACAAAGAGATCACTCAAAGTTATCTTGAAAAATGAAATGCCATGAGTTTGTTTATCAGTCTCATCTCCATTTCCAAGTTCACATACAACACAAGAATTAAAAGGACTTCTTGTGGTTGTAATGGGGCTAAGGGTATAATGAAAGGTAGGAAAAAGATAAATAAAGGTAAAGAATATTCATGGATAAATCGATACAAAACAAAATCAGGTTGAAAAGATAATAAATAGAACATCATGCACAAGGTAATAACAGATTCTCACTTTCAACCCAACAATCCTTTTCTTTATTCTTCTTTTTCCATTTTTTATTTTTTTTTAAATTTTTTTTACTACTATCCTTGAAGAACAAAAGCATCCCTTTATGACTTCTCAATTAACACATCAGTTGCTCTAAAGAATCCAACTTGATTATTCAAATAAGTATCCAAAGAAATCAATTTCATGTTCAAATGAGGCAACTAAGGAATTATTTAATCAATGCAACTCTGGAAGTCAAGAAAGAATCAAGTCTAATTACCTTAATCATGTTCAAATATGTATATGCATCAATAAAGTCTCAACAAGATATCAAAGTAAGTTCTAGCGCACATCAATCAAGAGAAAATTCACTCCATAAGAAAAATAGGATTTTGTTTATGAAAAATTCAATCATTAAAGATCAAAACTCACTTTTTGGATAATGTTAATAAAGAAATCAAATGCAAGTAGACATGACTAATTTCCAAATAAGATGCTAAATGTTTCAATACAAAATTGAAAAAAATTATCTTGCACAAAAGCAACTCATGAGTAGTAGATTCCCCTCTCAAACATATTTCTATCAGCTCAAAATTAATCAAGAAATTAACACACAATTCCAGCTTGATTACCAACAATACTCAAGTATTCATCATTCAGAAAATTTTTGAATAAATTTTCATCAATTATCATAAAAGTACCCCCCACACTTAAGATAAACATTGTCCTCAATGTTAAATAAGAAAAATAATAGAACAAAGCACAATAAAACTTCCCTGAAAATAGAAACGCAAGATCACGAGGGTGGTGGGAGAGGTGGAGCTGGAGGGAGACGAGTAGCCATGAACTTAAACATCTAGTCTAACTTAGCGCTAAAATGTTGTCTAAAAATGCACAAGAAAAACAAAAAGGGTCAAGACAAATTTTTTTATATATATATATATATATATATATATATATGAAAAACAAAGCAATAAGAAACAACTAAAAAAAACAAATGCAAAGGACAGAAATACAGGTTGCCTCCTGTGAAGCACTAAGTTATAGTCATTAGCTTGACTATGAGCTTGTTCCATACTTAGGTGATGCCAATGGAGTGGTGCTCAGTCCCTACTCCTTCTTCATAATGTTTCACTCTCTGTCTATTTTATCACTCTCTGGTCCATACCATTTTGACTACAACTTACCAGGATAGAAACGTAGATGTGAGTTATCGACAAGAATTTTATCCCCAAGCTTAAACTCATGCTGCTTGACATGCCTGTCGTGCCGCTTCATTGTCCTCCCCTTAGAAAACTTAGCATTATCAAAGTTAGTGACAGCCTTAGGCAAGGTATTCTCTAACATATCATCAGTCACAGATTCCTGCAGATATGAAAGCACAACATTATCCACAATATCAGTAGCATCTATGCGATTACATTAATCAAATGAACTAGGGATTTTTTTTTTTCAAAATTAAAAACATTAAACACTACTTCCTCATCATTCAATTACAAAGTCAATTTCCCTTCATGGATATCAGTCCGTGCCCTTCCAGTGGCGAGGAATGGATGCCCAAGTATGATTGGGATTTGAATATCTACTTCCATCTCAAGCACAACAAAATTGACCAATATGTAAAACTTTCCTACCTTCAATGGTGCATTCTCTAATATGTCAATATGATGTTTGATTGACCTATCTACCAATTGAAGAGAGATGGTGGTTGGTTTGAGCTCCCCAATATCAAGTTTCTCACAAATAAAAAAGGGTATCAAACTCACACTTGCCCTAAGATCACACAAAGCCTTGTTAATATTCATGTTCCTAATTGAGCACAAAATTGAGAAGCTACCTGGATCCTTAAGCTTAGGTGGAAGCTTGTTTTGAATGATTGCACTACATTCTTCCATCAAAGCAACGGTTTCATAGTCCTCAAGTTTCTCCTTATTAGAGATAATATCTTTTAAGAACTTAGCATAAGAGAGCATTTGGGAGAGAGTTTTCGTAAAAAGAATGTTAATGTAAAGCTTCTTAAGTACCTCCAAAAATCTCCCAAATTGATAATCAAGCTTCGCCTTTTGATACATTTGAGGGAAGGGCAAAGGTGGAACATATATTTTTGGAGGAACATACTTTTTAATGCTTTCTTCATCTCCTTCTTTATCCTCGCTCTTCTCTTGCTTCTCCTCATTTTCATGGGTTTCCTTATCTTCAAGCTTTTCTTCCCTTGTGGGGCCTTTAAGTTTCTTACCACTTCTCAACGAAATTGCTTGAACGTGCTCTCTTGGGTTAGTTTCCAGTTGACTTGGTATTCGCCTTTGAACCATGTTAAGCAAGCTTGCTTGTTGGGCTATTTGAGTTTCAAACATCTTAGAATAAGTGACTATTTGATCTAAGCGAGTATTGATTTGCTTGTTGGACTCCCCATATTGTTGCACTTATACTTGAATGACTTGATTATGTTCTTTTTGAGTAACTATGAAGTTTTCCATAAGGGCTTCTAAATTGGACTTCGCTCCTTGAGAAGATTGTTGAGGCTGTTAGAATCTGGGTGGGGGTCGATTGTTGGATGGAACCGCTTTGTTATGTTGGGTACCATATGAGAAATTGGGGTGGTTTCTCCATCCGGGGTCATATAAGTTGTTGAAGGGATTTCATTGAGCCTTGAAATTATCATTTTGCACATAATTCACTTGCTCCAAAGACAGGTCTTGAGAATACGTTTTCACTTCATTGCATTTCGAAGCCAAATGCCCTCCTCCACATGTTTGACAAGTTATATTAGGAGTAGTGACAACATTGACATTAAACTTCTCAAGTGACTTAGTCAAGGCATTAAACTTGGCATTAAACATAGCAATAGCATCAAGTTCTATCATTCTAGCTTGCTTCTTTGAAGATGATATCTCACTTAGTCACAAATAAATGTTTGAAGCGACCTCATTAATCAAAACCCTTGCCTCTGTTGGAGTCTTTGCCATCAAAGCACCGCCAGCTGCGACATCAAGAGTTGCCTTTGTAGAAAAAGTTAACCCATCATAGAATATTTGCATAACAATAAAATCTTGTAAGCCATGACGTGGACACTGACGAGTGAGATTATTATACCTCTCTCATGCATCATAAAGTGATTCATCTTCTTTTTGGGAGAAGGTAGTGATGTCTTGATGAAGCTTGATTATTTTTCCAACCGGATAGTACTTGTCCAAGAAAACTTGCTCCATCAAGTCCCATGTGGTAAGTGAATTTGAAGTTTCTGAGTGAATCCATTTCTTTGCTTTCGCCCTAAGAGAAAAGGGAAAAGTTTGACCCATATAACATCAATTGAAACCTCATTTATCTTTATCATGTCACATAGCTCTAAGAATTCATCCAAATGTTGATTTGGGTCCTCAGTTATTGACCCACTAAATTGTAATTGTTGGACCATCTAGATTAATGACTTCTTGATCTCGAAATTATTGGCCTATACTCGTGGCCTTACAATGGAAGACTGACGAGCGTTAGCGTTGGGGGTTCCATAATCCCTTAGCCTTCACTCTTAATTGGCGACTTGGTTATTGTTGTTCCTCATATGATCTTCCTCAAGTCTCAGTGTTCTTATTTCCCTTCTAATATCACGAAGTGTCCTCTCGATCTCAAGATTAAAAGGGACAATAAGATCTTCTTGACTCTTCGTTCTACGCATAAAAAAAGAAATAACACCTGAAAATTCAAAGAAAAAATATTATATAAAATAAGATGAAAATAAAATAAATAAATAAAATGCTTAAATCAACCAAATTGCCACTTATGTTATTATCAACATGATCCCCGATAACGGCGCCAAAAACGTGTTGTGAATTTTTCGCAAGTGCACAAATCATTCAAGTAGTAAAATATACATCTTTCCCTTAAGGATCGATTAATTACTAACTCTTACGACGACTTTGATTATTTAAGCGGTTAAAACAATAGTGAAAACTCAATTAAAATCAAGATGAAAATCAAAACGATAAAGTAAGCAAATAAATCTAGAAAAGTTTAAGATTCAACGAAGATTTAAAGGCATAGGACTAGGAATTCACTACACTGCCCTCTATAATAAATTATAATCCTATCTTTACTAATGTTCAATTATGTTCTTGAAGGCGATTTGTCCTAAATTGTTTAAAGCTCAATTTCTTGGCACTAAAAATGTGCTTAAAACTCCATCAATCTCATTCTCATGGCAATTAATTCAAATTCTAACCCATTAAGTTTTATGACAAACGTTTGCTCCTTGAATGATTTAAGTCTATGTTTAGGTCTCAATTCCTAAGTTTAATTCTTAGATTATCTAACAATTAGGTTTCATCTTTCGATCATTCACCTAAAGCCTAAGATCATGTAAATATGATCGGCAACATACCACAAGCATTAAGCATACTAAGAATGAATCAAGAACAATAATTTTTCATTAACAAAGAATCAAATTAACAATTCAACATAGAAAAGTAGAGAGTTGCATCCTAATCCTAAAAAAAGGAATTTAGCCACTCATGACTAATGTAGCATAAATAAGAATAAAAGTTAATGAAACAACTATGATTCTATCTCAAGAAAATAAGAAAGAAAAAAGATAAAAAGAGAAGATGGAGAATATAAAGAAGGAGAAGATGTCTTCAATGGTTGAACTTCAATTACTCTGCACTTATCTTCAAAACCCTAGCCTCTAATCTTTAGTTGTCTGCCATCGGAAAAGTATGCTTTTTATTTAGGAATTTGTTTCTATTTATAATGTTTGGGGTAGAAAACTGTCATTTTTAAGCACAGGAGGCCTCACACAGTCATGTCTAAGCTCGACACGATCGTGTGAGCTTAAAAAATAGCATAACTTCAACTTAGAAAGGAGACACGACTGTGTGTGACATAGAGACACGATCGTGTCTCTTAAAAAAATTAGACAGAAACGTTTTTCAAGTTAGACATGGCTCTGTTTAACTCCTCTATCACTCCTATCTAAGTTAAAATGATCTTTTTTTGCTCCAAAAATACAATGTCTTTACCTGCTTTCACTTTAAATGTGATAAATCTCATTCAATCTACAAAAATAAAGACAATAATAAAGATTCATCTAAAATTCACCAATAATTTAAGTAAATCACCACAATTTATACAGTTTAAGATTATAAAATATAGGCTTATCAACAATGTATTGGCTAAAAAAGAAATGCGTGCAATGTGTTCAAGAAACTACATTTCCTCATAAACAATTTATTTAAGCCATCTAATATAGGATATATCTTCAGCTCATTGCAGGTACATCACCAACATTATAATGTAGAAAACGAAGATAAAACTCCACAACTATATTTATTATTATTTGCATCATTGCATGTACGTATATACCAATTACTGGACAATTTTCAAAATACTATATTAATTCTTTTTGTTTATGTTTTGGGTATTCTACGAGACAATGATCAAAGCTACTGTGAGTGGCGATGGGTGAGGCAGAGCAATTTGACTAGGAAACTCCAAAAAAAAATCATTGCCATCAATAGACAATCCAATATCATTATCATCATATTTAAATCCATAAATCATATTTTGCAGCAATACTAGGCATGTAAAGTTTGTAAGTACTAATTTAGTAACAACTGTAAACAGTCACATTAACTAAAACAGTTGCCAATGTCCAAAATAATCATGATAACCTTGCAACGTTTCAAACTTTTTTACTAAGACGGTACTTCCTTGGAATTGGAAGGATTAGTATGGTAATCTACCCAACACTTGGCTTCACTGTTTCAGACAACGTTGCACATAATGGCAATATTAAGAGAAACTTATAAGAAAAGAAAGATAAGATGATCGCTTTTATAGCCAACAGTAATTCTAATAATGAAAACAAATCCAATTTGAATTGATGAATGAAGACTTTGCTTTAGCTGACGAAACTGCAATTATTACAGTACAATATGGTTCTAACTTCTAATTATTATTGGTTATTGTCAATTTCAGGATAACAAAGAAGACCTCACATCCCACGAGTTCGGTCTAGTTCTACTAGTGTATCCCATGGTGTTATAATAATATTTCTTTGCTTTCATTTGAAATCAGTATAAATCCCCATATATGTAGCGATATAAAGAGAAAAAGAAAAATGAACATACACAGAAAAATGAGTAGTATACTACCTGGTGATCCAGCAGTAAAATTGTGGGAGAGTAGATTGATTCTGTTGTTGTTTTATTATATATTTAAAAGAAGATGTTTTATTATATATTTAAAAGGAGATCAACTTGATTATATTTATTTGTTGTTAAGGTTGGATTTGGTCAATAATAGAATGTTTAGGTTGGACTTGGTCAATAACAAAATTTGTTCCTTGAATTTGGTCATCGTTTTTTGTTCATAACAGAAAGTAAGTCCACCACTTTCTCATTTTTTCCACCAATAAAGGTAACGTCTTCCTTTTTCAAAACAAACTCAACATTCCTTTTATTATTATTATTTTAATTATAAAATCATGGAAGCTCTCTTTAAGAGATCATCTACTTTTTTTAGAGAAAGACAGATAATACACTGCAATTTCGAACAGTGTTGTGTGCAAAAAACACTGATACAGAGAGAGTTTTTAGGCCGTTTTATCATGGGGGCGACGTTGTTGATACACTGCTTGCATAGAAAGAGTTAGAGCCACAAATCATCATAAGAGAATGACTTAGTTCGTGACTCAACCCATAATTTTCAAGTTTACTAGTCAATATTTTTTTTGCTTTTCAAATTTCGAGGTAATATTTTAAGATAAATTTGTTGTTCTACCATGGAGATTGAAAATAAGTCTGCTGCTACTACTGATAACAACAACAACAAACCTTTCAAGTTTGATGGTATGTTTTTTAAAAGATGGAAAAGTAAGATGTTCTTTTATATTACTACAGAAAAGATTATTTTTTTCTCTCATTACAACTGAGCCTGGAAAAGTTGATCCACCTACGGCTGAAAACACAAAAGAAATTAAAAATTGAGAATATGATGACTCTATGTGCAAGAATTATATTTTGAATGCTCTGGGTGATGAACTGTATGATTATTATTCTTCGTATAAGACTGTTAAGGATGTTTGGGATGCTTTGCAATAGAAATATGATACTGAAGAGGTTGGGTTAAAGAAATATGATGTTAGTCGTTATATGAAGTATCAAATGGTTGAAGAAAAATCTGTTGTTTCCCAATCCCATAAACTCCAGAAAATTACTCATGAAATATTGTCTGAAGGTATGTGGATTGATGAACAATTTCATGTTGTTGTGATGATTGAAAAACTGCCACCAAGCTGGAATAATTTCAAGAAGGATCTGCGCCACAAATCAAAGGAGTTTTCGATGGAAAGCCTGATCTTTAAATTCAGGGTTAAGGAGGAGGCTCAGAAACAAGATTCGAAAGAGGATGTTTTTGTTGTTTCAAACAAAAATAATAAAACTCAAGCACACTTGAAGCCAAAGAGGAAGAATATGAAGCCGAACCACAACCAGAATCAAAGGTATATCCAAAATAAGAATAGGAAACAACCAAAACTAGAACAGGAACAACAATGGACCCCTTTTAAGGTAGCAAACACACAAAACAATCAGTTTATGTGTTATGCTTGCAACAGACCTGGTCACTTGCATGGCTCAAAATTACAAGAATCACCGTCCTACAATTCAGGCTAATGTGATTGAGAAAGAGCCACTTGTGGCTATGATTACTGAAATCAATATGATTTCTGGTTCTGAGGAGTGGTGAGCAGATTCAGGCGCAGCTCACCATGTGTGTCATGATCGTTCCTTGTTCAAGACTTATTCTGAAGTCAATGATGTGAAAGTGTTGTTAGGTGATTCCTACACCACTAAGGTAGCTAGAACTGGAATTTTGGAATTGAAGTTTACTTCTGGAAAGACACTTATTCTAAAGGATATATTGCATACTCCAAAAATGAGAAAGAATATTGTTTCTAGTTTTCTACTTAACAAAGCTGGGTTTGTTCAAAACATTGGTTATAATTAGGATGTTATCACCAAAAATGGATCATTTGTTGGTAAGGGTGATGCTTGTGATGATATGTTCAAGTTGAATGTTGAGATGAATAAAATTGCATCTTCTTCTTATATTGTTAGTACTTTTAATGTTTAGCATGTTAGACTTTGTCATGTTAATAAAAGGCTAATTAAAAATATGAGTAATTTAGGTATTATTCCTAAAGTACAAGTGGAGGACTATGAAAAATATGAATCATGCAGTCAAGCCAAAATAACCAAGACTTCACACAAATCTATAGAACGAGAATCTAAACCTCTTGATTTGATTTATTTTGATATTTGTGAATATGATGATGTTTTAATTTGAAATAGAAAAAGATACTTTATTACTTTTATAGATGATTGTTCAAATTATACCTATGTTTATTTGATGTGATATAAAAGTGAAGCTCTTGATATATTTAGAGTGTTTATGAATGAAATAGAAAATCAGTTTGGGAAAAGAATTAAGAAATTTCATAATGATAAAGGCACAAAATATAACACTATTGATTTTAATAAGTTGTATGAAACACTTGGAATTATTCATGAAGTAACATTCGCCTGAAATGAATGGAAAAGCTGAACGAAAAAAATAGAACATTTTATGAGCTTGTTATAGCTATTTTATTGAATTCTGGTGCATCTTGTCTTTGGTGGAGAGAAAATATCCTAACTATTTGCTATGTTTTGAATAGAGTTCCTAATTCAAAAACTAGTGTTTCACCTATTGAATTATGGCTAAATAGGAAACCAAATATTTCATATTTTAGAATATGAGGTTGTTTGGCTTATGTGCGAATACTAGATCCTAAAAGATCAAAATTAGCAAGTAGAGCATATGAATGTGTTTTAATTGGATATGCATCAAATAGCAAGGCATATAGGTTCTTTGATATTAAAAATAAAGTGATTATTGAATCACTTGATACTGATTTCTTTGAGAATAAGTTTTCGTTTAAATCTAAAATTAGTGGGGGGTCAACTAGTGAGGGTTATACAGAAAATGTTGTTGCTAATGAGCCTATGTTGTATAAGCGAAAGAACTGTCCAATACTGAAATTGAGTTCAGAAGAAGTGTAAGAACTAAAATATCAAAAGATTTTGGGCCTAATTTTTATGCTTTTACTTTGAAGGATATCCTATTTCTTTAAAAGAGACATATAAATCTACTGATTCTGTGTTTTGGTAAGAAGCTGTGAATGATGAAATGGATTCTTTGCAATCTAATAAAATGTGAAAACTTGTTGATTTTCCTTCTGGATGTAAGCCTATTGGTTGTAAATGGATACTAAAAAGAAAGTTAAAGACTGATGGTTCCGTAGAAAAATACAAAGCTAGACTTGTTGTAAGAGATTTTAAGCAAAGAGAAAATATAGAATTTTTTGATACCTATTCTCCTGTCACTAGAAGAACTTCGATCTGTGTTCTATTTGCTATTGTTGTTGTGCATAACTTGATTATACATTAGATGGATGTTAAGACAACATTTTTGAATTGTGACTTGGATGAGGAAATCTACATGGACCAACTTGAAGGATTTATTATTCCTAGACAAGAACATAAGGTATGTAAATTAGAAAAATCTTTATATGATCTGAAGCAAGCACTTAGCAATGACGTGATAAATTTGACTTTCTTGTTATTGGTCATGGTTTCAAAATAAATGAAAGTGATAAGTGTATTTATTACAAGCTTATGGGTAATGTGCGTACTATAATGTGCTTGTATATGGATGATCTATTAATATTTGGTACAAATATTTGTACTGTTAATGAAGTGAAAATTATGCTTAGCAACAATTTTGATATGAAAGATGTTTAAGAGCTAATGTTATTCTTGGAATTAAAATAACAAGAACAAGTAATGGCATTTTGTTGGATCAATCTCACTACATTGAAAATATGTTATGTAGACTATTTTGATTGCAAACCTGTTTGTTCTCCTTATGATCCTAGTATTAAATTATTTAAGAATACTAGTGAAAGCATTATGCAATTTGAGTATGCTAGCATTATTGGGAGTCTTCGTTATGCCACTGATTGTACCTGACCTGATATTTCATATGTTATTGGAGTTCTTTGCAGATTTACTAATTGTCCAAATGAAGAATATTAGTTTGTTGAAGAACATCAAAGGTTTCCCACGGTCCTTGAAGGATTCAACGATGCCGATTGGAATACCCTTTTGGATGATTCAAAAGCAACCAGTGGATACATTTTTATTATCGCTGGTGAAGCTATTTCTTGGAAGTTAAGTAAACAAACTACACTAACTTAATCCACTATGGAGTCAGAACTTAGTGCTCTGGCCACCGCTAGTGAGGAAGTTAGTTGGTTGAGGAATTTGCTAGCAGATACTCCCTTATAAGAAATACCTACACTAACTGTTTTAATCCACTGTGATAGCACCGCGACTATCTCAATTGTTCAGAATCGTTATTACAACAGCAAGAGTCGACATATATGTCGAAAACACAACATTATAAGATAATATCTTTCTACAGGTGCTATAAGAATGGATTATGTTCAATCTTGTGAAAATCTTGCCAATCCTTTGACGAAAGGATTTGCATGTGAAAAAGTGTGGAATACTTCGAAAGGAATGGAATTAAAGCCAATGAATAAATGAGTCACTAATAATGGTAACCCAACCTATTGAGTGGAGATCCCACGAAAAGGTTCAATGGGAAAAACAAATCATTAGTGATATACATGGAATCATGCAATTTTACATAGAGTTTTATACTCCAAGTCCATTCCCATAGCATGATATTTTGTAGCGATGGAAAATGTTAAGTTTATTAAAACTCTTAACAAGGATTATAGCAAATTAAAAGTGAGGTGTTTTGCTACGAAAACACTCTTGATAGCCTCACACACACACGTGTGTGTGAGTGTGAGTGTGTGTGTGTGTGAGTGTGTGTGTGTGAATGTGAGGCCGCATTCTATACTATAAGAATTTGGCAAATATTTTAGAACATATAATAGAATTGGGATAGAAGCACATGGTCGATAAGTGTTGGCTTCAGAATTACGTGCTAACAAGATTGTGTGTGATATTTCTTCTTTGTATATACTAAAATGATTGTTCAAGGTTAATTCACTAGGTAAAGATTCAAGTTCAAAGAACACCTTTGTTAATACACAAGTTTTGACTGTCTTTCTTAAAGTGTTATTTTCGTTCTTTTAAATATAAGTGATGGATTATTGGTGTTTTATTATATATTTAAAAGAAAATTAACTTGATTATATTTATTTATTATTTACATTAGATTTGATCAATAACAGGATATTTACGTTAGACTTGGTCAATAACAAAATTTGCTCCTTGAATTTGATCATTATTTTTTTGTTCATAACAGAAAGTAAGCTCATCACTTTTTTATTTTCTCTACCAATAAAGGTAATGTCTTCTTTATTCAAAACAAACTCAATGTTCTTTTTATTATTATTTTTATTTTTATTATAAAATCATGAAAATTCTCTTTAAGAGATCATCTATTTTTTAAGAGAAAAATAAAAAATGCACTATAAATTTAAACAATGTTCTTGTATATAAAAAACACTAATAAAAAAATTAAGCTATTTTATTCCGACAATAATGTTACTAATGCATTACTTAAAAACAAATTATAAATTATCTTAAAGAGAACCACTTAATTCATAATTTAACCCTCAATTTTCAAATTTAGTGGTCTGTAATTTTTTTGCTTCAAATTTTAAAGTAATAACTTCTACAATTCATTGTGTGTCCTTTTCAAATATTAAATGCAGACATGTCATGCAATACTGTAATCATGAAAACAGAACAAAGGCGTGAGCAAGACTGAGCCCACAGGAAAAATTGTGACTTGTGTGACCGAGGCAGAACCAAATTAAAGCAATTAACACACTCCACATGACACAATTTTTCTTTATGGGTAAACCACCCTCACAAGACAGCTGTATCAAACTAAAATCAATCTTTATGTACTGGCAACTAAGCCAATCCCATTGGAAGCGAGAATTCAGACGACAATAAAGTCCAACTCAACAACTCAATTTTCAACAATACGTCAATATTGTCCAACATCATCCAGAAAAGTCCTGAGATTCTTATCTGAAGACCCTCCTTCCTTCACAGCTTCCCTAGCCAATCCCTTCCATTTCTTTGCATTTCTTCTCAACTCCTCTCCTTTCACTCCATTTCCCATCACCACTTCCAAACAGCTCCTAATTTCCTCCCTTTGCACTATTCCCTCCTCATTCACCCCATGATCCACTCTCACCCCTATTTTCCACACATCTTCTATTAGCTTTGCATTAGTGGCTTGATCTGCCCATTGAGGAAATGCCACCACAGGAACCCCTGAAGCCAAACTTTCCGTGGTTGAGTTCCATCCACAATGTGTCACAAAACAACCCAAAGAAGGATGTGACAGCACCTCCACCTGAGAACACCATTTCACTATCTTCCCCACCTGTTCCAATTCTTTCTTGCAACTCAATTCCTCCTCCTCCTCCTCCTCCTTTCCTTCTTTTGCTTTTTCTCTAATAACCCACAAGAAAGGACGTCCACAATCTAATAACGCACGTGCAATTTCTTCCATCTGTCTCTTAGGCAACACAGCAAGGCTACCAAATGAAACATAAACAACAGATAACTCAGGCTTTGAGTCCAACCATACAACATAATCATTTGAGCCATGGAAGATGTCACCACCAAATGAAGTATCAGCAGGGTCTTTACCGTCTAAGAAGGCAGAGGGAATCAACGGCCCTATTGGTATCATTCTAAACTTATCAACGGCTCTCAAGGCCTCAGGTTCCAACTCCTCAAACGTGTTCACAAGTACTCTAGGGTTTGTTTCTACCCCAAGCTCTTGAATTTGTTCTTTGAACGATGGAAGGGCAAAAGTGTACATATTTGAGGCCAACAAGAACGAGGGAAGGTCACGAGTTGTGAGCAAAAATGGCAATCCTGGTAATTCTAATGAACATGTGGGCTCCTTCACTTTGTGGCTGATGTACTCGCCGTACTCATGGAAATAGTAATAGTATATATCAAAAACCGTAGCTGGTTGAATCCACAGCAGCGCGCTGGGGAGTTGAAACTCACGCGCCACTGTAGCAGCCCAAGGAAGGAGAAGGGTGTAGGTTATACAAGTAAAAGGGTTACCTTCCTGTGCACTAGAGGCTATGAGATTTCTGAGAGACTCTGAGCCACGGCGCTTCAGCTCCGACATGTAGAACGTGACATCGGCGTCGCCGGTGAAGTTGAAACCGTCGTCATAGCCGTCGGAGAAGGTGGCGAAGAAAAGGCCAGGAATGGTTGTTTTGCTGGTCATGCGACGGTGCATGTGGACGCTAGTTGCAAAAGTGACATGTACACCCATGCCAATTAGTCGTTTGGCAAACTGGAGGGTAGGGTTTATGTGCCCTTGTGCCGGGTATGTTATGAGGAGGAAGCGGTGGTGCACCATGGTAAAGAGGTGGCGCGTGATTGAGCGAGCGAAGGGCAAAGACTAGAGAAAAGTTATCGTAATTTTGTAGGTATCTGTTTGAAAAATGCAATGCAATAGTGTTGGCTCTGGGGTATGTGTCCTAGAGGAGTGAAATTGTGTGTCATGCATGCATCTTGTGAGGGGATAGGCATTTATATACAGTGGAGATCATATCAGCAAGGGTAGTGGTGACGTTTGAGGTGACGAATATTTGGGGGATACTTGATGTTATGATTTTTTCGTTGAGTACTGTACGCTATGATTGTTTTTAATTATTTGGTAGTTTGGTAACTTTAGTTGAAAAGTATTTAACTCTAAATTTTCTTCATTACCGAGATATATAATTTAACAATATATATATTACTTATTGGTTATCAATCAATTTAAGTTTTGAAAAAAAGCATCACATAATATGTATATATATATATATATAGGTTTTTATATACAGTGGAGATCATATTAGGAAAAGTGATGTTGACGTTTGAGGTGGCAAATATTTGGGGGATACTTGATGTTATGATTTTTTGGTTTTAATTGTTTGGTAGTTTTGGTAACTTTACTTGAAAAGTATTTAACTGTTAATTTTAATCATTACCGAGATGTACGCCTAATGTACGTCTTATTTGATGCTTTTTTCAAAACTTAAATAGATTGATAATCATTAAGTAATATATATTGTAAAATTATTATAATAAAATTGTTAATATATATTCATCACCTCAAATGTTACTGTCACCCTTGCTGATATAATCTCTCTCTCTCTCTCTCTCTCTCTCTCTCTCTCTCTCTCTCTCTCTCTCTCTCTCTCTATATATATATATATATATATATATATATATATATATATATATATATATATATATATATATATATATATATATATATATATATATATATATCTATCTTATGTGATGTTTCATTTTAAAACTGAAACAAATTGGTAATTAATAAGTAATATATATACATATTAACAATTTTATTATAATAATTTAACAATATATACATTACTTATTGGTTATCAATCTATTTAAGTTTTGAAAAGAAACATCACATAAGATGTATATAAATATACATATTGAATGACTTTATTTTATATTCATTTAATTTAACTTATTATTAATATAAATATATTTAAGATGAGATATTTTGAAAATAATTCATAATATATTATGTATATATTTACTTATTTAATCTATTAAAAGTTAATATATCATAGTTTAATAGATGAATATAGTTTTTTAACATAATTTTATGTTACTATTAGTATTCTTGTGATATTCTTTCCTAATTTATTTATTTTTTGGACGAGAAAAAAATTTATTATGATCGAAGTCGTCTAATGACACTTACAAATTGAAAAAAAACACATCAAATCTAAAAATAGATAGAAATAAATATAGTCTAATTTTTTGAACTAATTCACGATCTGTAGATCTACTCATTACTTGAAAACTATTGATTTCTAAATATATTTCACAACGGAGATCAACACAAAAAGTGTTGCAGAGTGCATTACACATTTTTTTTCAAAGTAGATCTAAAACTCTTCCAAATGTAAAACCATCAAGATACGACCAATCACAAGGAGACTGACAAAAGACACCCTAAGAATTAAAAACCAAAACACCTATAAAAGGGACAACAAAAATACCTATAAAAGGTAACAAAAACATAAGATTTGATATTTTGACAACTAAACTCAATATCTATCAAATCACACACACACACACATAGTGGGGCTACCACCAGAGAAAGAGGATGACAGCCCCCTCCAATATTCTCGGAGAAGGAAGACTCAGAACAAGAGAGAAATAAAGAGAAAATGAGGTTAGGGTTTTTTTTGAAAACGGATCTTTCTTAATTCATTTATAATTTGATAGTAATTATAAAACTAGTGATTATAAAAAAATAAAAGTAATAATCAATTGCATATCTTTTTACGACTTGAATAAAGTATTAAAAAAAAAAAAAAAACAAAAAGAAGAAAGGAAGTGAAAAAATGTTTAAATGGTGAGAAGAAAAAAATATTAAAGCTTTTAAAAAAGGAGAAAAAAAAGATATAGAATTTGGGTATAAAAAAATAAGGTAGGTAAATTATTTCAAAATCAAAATTTAAAATTTAAAAATAAGAGTGTTTGATTGATAATAAAAAAATGCCTGCATGAAAGTAGTAGGAATTGGAGGGAAAACAATCTACCAATAACTGACATGTGTCATTGCCAACATTTATGTGTTTTATATAATAATATGTAGATATAGATTTTTTTTTTTAAATTTATTGATTATTATTTGTAATTTAATACATAAATTCACATATACTTTTAATAGTTATACATATTGGTTATTTATTTATTTTCTTCCTAACATTTCGTTTTCTTTATTAAATAATGCCATATAAACCATATTTAAAAGGAAAAAAAGTATGGTCTTTATAAATAAAAGGAAACAAAATGAAACAATGAACGTTAAGAAAAAACAAAAACAGAGTCAAATGAATCAACTAAAATAGAGACATTAAATGTGTACATTTTGCAAAAAAAATTATTGTCATTAATTAGGTAAGGATTTTCCAATAATACTCTTAGGGCATTGAGTAAGGAAGGCCATTAAAAATTAAAATAAAAAAAAATAAAAGTAAAACATTTAATATATTAAAATATAAAAAATATTTATTAGTCTAAAAGTATTTATTTAATCCATGTTTTTCGAGTACTTGTTAACAAAACACATTAAATAATAAACCCAATAATAAAAAACAAATGTGTGTTATGAATTTGATAATGAAAATCATTAAATAGGAATAGAAACATTTAATATTACAAACATTTGATAAATATTTAACATTTTTTTAAAATAATTAAGATGATTTAATAAAAGTATCAAATGCTTCTTAATTTGTGTCCTTATTGCACTGTTAGCAATACCTTTTTTATAATTTTATTTGAAAAAATATATATAAAATTTTACAAATGTTAACTAAATTAAAGTAAAAAATACTCAATAATAGTTGGTTACAATAAAATTAAACTGTAATTTTAGGTGAATTTTACCTACAATATCAAGAGTTTGAATTTTAAAGTTACTACTTTAAAGAAGACTTTACTTAATCACTATCTCTAGTGCCTAAAATTGCTAAAACAATTGGTTATGAACCAAAAAATTAAAATAAAAAATATTAAATAAAAAAATAAATACATTTAATTTCTATCAACGAGAGTTAAGTATTGTTGTAAGTGAGCCACACTCTTAGAAAAAAGATTAAAATTTAAACTCTAAAAAAGATAATTATTAAAAATGGCTTTATAGTTACGATAACGTCTAAGCGGTTATGCTCTTAGGAGTCCATGTAAAAAAACTTTACTTAATCATCAAAAGACACATTTTTTTAATGAGAAAACGGGGTCAAAGGACCTAAGCAAAAATAGAAACACTAACGAGCTCTAGTAAAACTAGTATCCGAGGCATCTAATAAGACTAAATTCTTATTTTAGTCCTTAAAATTATAAATACTGATGATATTAATTTGGGTAAAATTTAGATAAAATTATTTAGATGCTTGTGGTGTTTGTCTCCAATAGAAATATGACATGTGTACATTTTTCTATAACTCATTAATAAAAATTTTGAAAATAATAATTAAGTAACTAAAAAATAAAACACATGTCATATTTTTATTGGAGACAAGCACCACAAACACCTAAGGAACTTTACTTAAGTTTTCTCTTATTAATTTTTAACTTGAATAGATTATATTAGTCTTTAAAATTGTAATTTATTAATTACATTAATCTTTATATAATCTTATATAAAGTAATATGATCAATACTAAAAATTAATTTGACTAATAAATTATAATTTTAAAAATTAATATAACTGATTCTTAAAATCAAGAATTAATATGATGAGTATTTATAATTTTAAGGACTAAAATAAAAATTTAGTCTTGAAAAAAAATACAATAAAGAGATAAAACTAGGCAAATGCATGAAAGGGTGAAACCCCAAAGATAAAGAGAGGCCATGACGAGCTAACGTGTCTGCACATGAGTTAGCTTCCCGGAAGGTATGGCACCAAATCACCTCCTCAAAACCATTAGCTAAGGTCTTAATATTCTATACAAGATTGAAGCTAGAATGGCTAGGATCACACCCCAGCTGAATAAGATGCAAGGCAGCAATATAGTCGGACTCAACCACAACTTTCATATAACCTTGATCCCTCACCAGCTGGAGGCCATGGCAGATTGCCCAAAGCTCCGCCTAAGTTATGGTACAACTCCCTAAGTTACAGGCAAAAGCAAAGAGGAATCCATCCACCTCATTTCAAACAATGTCCCCGCAAGCTGAACTGGCTCCTTGAGAGATCACAAAACCATCAGTATTCAATTTAACCCATCCCATTGCAGAGGGATGCCAAGACACATGATCTATAACTCTATCAGTAGGTCTGATCTTCTGAGTGCAAGCAAAGGCCTTTGTATACACCCCACATCTATGTAAAATCTTGGCAAGAATCACGTCCGAGCTGTCATCCCTATTCTAAAAAACAAAAACATTTCTGCTATGCCAAATTGTATCCAAAGCAATTGGAAATAAGAACTGCCAGTTCCTATGAGGATAACCATTAACTCTCTGAACAAGTAAATTATGGAGCCAATCTTCCATCGTTGAGATATAAAAAAACTGGGGGCAAAAACTGGGAGGTAAAAGCTTCTCCCAAACCAGCCGAACACGCAAACACCTACACAGGGCATGAAGAATAGTCTCTGAAGCAAACCTACAAACTGGGCACAGATCCGAAGACGCCATATGTCTAGTCCATCTAGCAAAATTAGTTAATTGAGCATTATTGGCAACTAGCCAAAGAAACGCACGAACTCGTTGGGGGCACTTCCCATCTCCAAATTCTCGTAAACAGATTATTAGCAAGTGGCATAGACTGATCATTAATCCTCTCATAAGCTGATTTAATAGAGAACTTTCCATCTGGGGAGCCACCCCAAGCCACCTCGTCGGCAAGGCCACCCAACGGGTAAGTTTGAATGGAAGCCAACTTAGCATAAACACTTTCTAGAAGATTCTGACTAAGTTTGAACCAATTCCATTTACCATTCTCCAAAATATAATCCTTAACATACTCTTATGGAACAGGATCATTAGAAGAGAACATCCTCAGCCTACTTTAACTTAGGCGAACTTGATTTTGCTACCATCACCAACTCTCCAGACCAAATTCTGTTGAACCTCACCCAAGCTTGGCAAACTCCTTTCCAGAGACTGGAATAGTAGGAATAATATCATCTCCACAATTATACTTACTTCTGATCACCCTAGCCCATAGAGAATCACGTTTATGAATCAAATTCCGGCCAATCTTCATCATGCAGGCTCTATTCGCAAGTAAAGAGTGTCTGAAACCCAACCCACCACATCGCTTTGGTCTATAAACTTGATCCCAACTAACTAGATGAACTTTCCTTCTATAAGGACTTGACCCCCAGATAAAAAGATCTACAAGTCTTATCAAGCTCGTTGCAAACTTGGTAGTTAATTTGCATTACATAGCTAGGCAGGGCAGCTAATACAGAGCTGGCTAGAGTGATACGACCAGCAAGGGATAAGGAACGAGATGTCTAAGCCGTCAAGCTTTGAGAAGCTTTATACAGAATATACTGATACTTTTTTGTATTAGCTCTACCTTGTAGCATAGACGCCCCCAGCCACTTGCCAAAATCACAAAGTACGAGAGAAACCTAAAGCATCCGAGATCCCCTCCCTCCTAGAATTATGAACATTCCAAGAAAAGAAAATCCTAATCTTATCCTTATTCACCTTTTGCCCAGATCTTTTATAAAACCAGTCGCCATTTCTCTTAACTGAGATTGATCATAAACCCAGTCCCCTTCTGCATTCTGTAAAGCTTCTATCTTATTCTTTTTTCTACGGAAAATTGTAGTGGCATGAAAGTACCGAGTGTTTTTGTCAAAAAAATTAAGCCATTTATACCTAGACTTCTGAAATCATAACACCTCCTCCTGCACCAAAGAGGCACCAGATGCCACCCGAGTGGTCATGAGCCTCACTAACGAAATACCCAGGCAAACCAATTTTCTTAACAATTCGATTGGCACAATCCATAAGAATACAGAACGACATACCATACTTTTGACAAAGGTCACGAATGACAGGTAAGGGGTGAGTCCAAAGACTCAAAGAACTGAGGGGGCATTGCCCCCATCACTGTGCACTCCTGTAGGCAGCAAGCTATGTCCTTCTATAGCACCCAAACCTTGGCCGCTATTGTCATGTGAACCTTGCCCTTGATCCGGTGGTTTAGGAATAATTTGGTGGCCTTGAGAATCAGCAATTCCCTTTCAACCAACTTCCTCAATGAGCATTTCATCTTGCACAACATGCAACTCCAAAGCCTCTTTCCCACTTTTAGCCACCAGGAAAGATTCCCAATCTGCTTTTTGACCATCCTTGAAAGCTTGGAGGTAAGCATAATATTCACTAGATTTAGCAATCTCTTTTTTCCTAGATGGCTCCTGCATCTGCCCACTACTATCACCTTGGGCTTGTGGTGGAATTTGTTTCCCCACCAATTTGGGCTTGTTATTTTTAGCTGGGCCCAACTTATGACTTGTAGCTGTTGGTTTACTCACCTTTGCCCCTTTTATAACACTCAGGTTGCGTTTGGTACACTTGATAATATAAGATATTATAATGTAAGACAATAGGATAAGATCTCATAATATAAATAAGTTAATAAACTCTTATTCTATCAAACATTTGGTGCAAATAGTATAAGTGTAATATCTCGAAAAAAAATAAACACGTTAGACTTGTAAATGGTTACAAAGGTAATGTATTACTTGTTTGGTATGTCAGTTAAGTTTTGTGACAAATTGAGTTAATTTAGATACTTTATTACAACTTCGAGTGTGAAAAGTAGTCTAAAATGACTCAAATAGTGGCTTTAAAGGCCAAGTTAAGGGAAACAGATTTAGATAATTTGTTTCTAGGTCACGAATGAGTTAAGTAGGTTGTAATTAAAATTTAAGGACAATCGGAGCTAGTTTGACATTTTTAAGCATATTGATTGTGTGTTTTGATACCGTATTGACTACCAGTAGATATGAAAAAATAGGAGAATGGTGAAATAAGATATTTTATGAATCTTAGGATTTATTTTAAACTTGTTGGAAGTTAGAAAGTTGGATTTTGTGAAATTTAAGTGTTCTTAGCAGATCGAGAATTTTGGTACATGTTAATTTCTATCCTTAAGTAGCAAAGTGAGACTTTGCTACTCACGGCAGAAACAAAAGAGAGAAAAAGAGAGAAAAGAGAAAAGGAAACCGAAGAAGAAAGAAAAAAGAGAAAGAAGAGGAGAAAGAAAGGAAAAAGGGGAAAGTCAAAGGCCAAGGCTTCAAGATCATCTTGTCTACAAGTGGTAGGGGTTCTTGACCTTTAATTCCATCTTTCCCTAAACCATTCCATGGTTAAGATTAGGTTATTAGATGGAGAAAATGAGTTTTTAAAGAGTAAAATCTGTTTTCTTTGCTTAATACTAGGTTTCAATGATTGGAATTGGTTATTTTAGCCATTTGGAATCAAGATGTTTGAGTTTTGTCATTAAACAAAGTTAGAAAGTTGTTTTGATGGAGTTAAGGTTAATAAAAAATGAGTACGTTATTTTTTATCATTGACTTAAGTTTAAGTGAACCAATAAGTTGTAAAAGTGTTACAACATTTTTAGAGGTTGTTAGTGATGTTAGAAATCACCTAGAAATTATTTTTGAAAGATTGGATCACTACTTTGTTCCAATGAAATAGTAGCAGCATGTAGAATTCTACAGATTTGCTGTTATGCTGGGAGCTCTCAAGCACTAAGCGTGGAGCGCCCAGGCAATCAAAGACCAAAGAGAAAAATATGCGCAGTAGAGCATTGAGCGCCCAGACGCTTAGTGTTGAGCGCTTAGGCACTCATCGCACGGCAGAACAGAGTTGTTCTCTACCCAGTCAGCACTCAGGCGCTGAGCAGAGAGCGCTCAAGTGAGTAGAGAGCGCTCAAGTGAGTAGAGAGCGCTCAGGCGCTGAAGAATGGGCGCCCAGTGTAGTTTTTATCAAAATCTTTATTTTCATATTTTGAGTTTCCCTACTTATTAGGATCCTTTTTATATGCCTTGTAAAATGTGTTGAGACACTAGTAAAGGTAATTCCTAGAGAGAAAGATGATAAAACATATAAGGGAAAGTGAGCAGAGTTTGTGCTTCAATTAGCTATGGATTGCCATAGTTAGGTGTCTAGTTCCCCAGGTAATATAGTGTGGCATTAAATATCACTTACGAGTGATGAGAAGGTGGGATACTAGATACGAGTATTTACAGTTAGTTTAGCCATAGCAGAATGCCTTAGTGCATGAAGCGCTCTCACAGAGTTGAAGTAGAGTTAGTAATGCAAGGAAAGGAAGTATGCTAAGTCTAGTTTGGCAATAGTAGAGTGTCATAGTGCATGAGATGCTCTCACAGAGTTGAGGTAGAGTTAGTAATGCAAAGATGAACTTAGTATAGAGGTTAAATGGTGGTTATGTTAGAGTTAGACATAACACCATATTTTCACACACATACTAATTTTTTCCACATACTTATTATTCCTAACAGTTTGAGATAGTGGACTTATTCACTCAATTTATGGTAGGGTATAGGAGGTTACATGTTAACATAATAGATTCCCTCCCTACTTGGTAGGTTATAGGAGGTTACATATTATGATAACAAATTCCCTCCCTATCCAGAGGAATAGTCAAGTTTCATGACATTACACCTACACTATCATACACTTTTATTTGAGCATAATCATACATCATTTCAACATTACATTATTTGATACTTGTTTTGCTTGGGATTTTTGTTTCTTTTATGTATGTATTATATTTGCTTTTGGTGACAGCTGTATGGGCAGTTGTCTTGTAGATGATATCTTATGAGTGTATGAGCGGTTGTTTGATATCATTGTGGTTACTAATCTTAGATCAAAAGTATAGTTTGCCTAGGAACGATACATAGAGAGAAAGTTTGTGATTGTTCCTTATGCGATGTGTATTAGTATATGTACTAGTTTTAGTTTGGTTTATTCATTATGAATGATTAAACTTTGGTTTTGGTATACTAATACTAGGGGTATAAATTGATTTGGATAACCCGACCAATATGACCAACTCGAACTGAACTAATTAAGTTAGTTTGGTTTGATTTGAGTATTTTGATTGGTTCGGGTAAAATCTGAACCAATGAGAACTTAATTGGTTCAATTCTCGGATTTAGAATTTTAAATTCGAAGAACCACCCGAACCAACCACTACAGTGTACAGTACAGAGACATTTTACACAGACATAGTTGTAATGGTGGATTTGAATGGTGGAAATGGAAGATTTGGAGGGGGAAGTGGTGGAGGAGGATGGGGGTTGTGTTGGAGAAAAGAGAGAAATGGGGGAAGAAGGGAAGAAAAAGCCCTAAAAGAAAGGGGGAAAATAGTTGCTGTCACGAGTACACGGCCGTGGCATGTTACACGGCATAGGCCGTGTACTCTACTAAATTTGAGGTGTCTGTCACGTACACGATTACACGGCCGTGTAATGATACACGGCCCGTGTACTACACTATTTTCCTTTTTTTTTTAATAACCTCACGATTACACTACCCAAAAGGCCAATTTTTGTGTTAAAAAAAATAATGGTCAACCCGATCACCCGAACTAAACCAAACCATAGATATTTAGTTTGGTTTGGTTCAGATTTGACTATCAAAAAATAAGAAAATCGAACCAATTAATTTTGATTAGTTCAGATTTATTTTTTCCCAAAACTCAAACCAAACCACCCACTTACACCCCTAACTACTACTGAGAAATGTGATTTCTCATCCCGTTTGTTGCCATGTACTCTTCTAAAGGAAAAAAGAACAAGTATGAAATCTAGAGTAGTTTTTATGCGTAGTAGTTAAAGCTTGTATTTATTTACACTGCTTTATTTTTGTATGAAAGTTTATGTATACCAAGTGCCTTTTTAAGACAAAGATGTATGTATAACTTTAGTTTCTGCAAGGCTCTCCATTATTATTTGTTTAAATGATATGGATTAGTATGATATTTAAGTTAGAATTGCATAGCTAATACTGCTTATCCAGGTATATGCCAGGTATATTAGGTTATCGGTATCAAGATGTTACATTAAGTGACTTGATAGTATATGTAACTATCTACTATGACCATACTACGTTTTCACCTTCCTCACCATCTCCTTGGCTTCTCACCCAGTTCCACCGTAAAGGAACCTTACCATCCAACTAAGAAACCTAAAAAATCTCATCTTCAATAAGCTTCTTTACCGAAAAATCCAAACCCAGATCGTGACTCACCATGTAACCCAGATTGTGACCCACCAGCAACCTAACCATCGTCGGCCAACGAACCAAAGTCACTAGTCACCAAGCCACCTGACCACCACTCGCTGCCCCACCATGGAACTCAGATTGCAATCCACCCCAGATTCATCACGAACGACTGTATTCCGCCATGACTGCAAACCAGAACGTTGCTCTTGTCAACAGTGATGTGCAACCACTAGTCGCACCCTCAACCTAGATTTGTCACAAACGGCGCTGTGGTTGGTTATCGGTGGAGATTTGGTGGTGACTAGTGTTGCTAGCTTGGACGGTGCACAAGGGAGGCGACGAGCTCTGGGCAACTAAGCACGAAGCTGGCTTCTTCTAGGTTGTTGGTTCGGGTTTGACATAAGGGTGACATATTCTGATGGTTTAGTGGCAAAGATGAGGGGCGACTATGGTAAATCGATGGTGGCGAGGTGGCCTGTTTGGTGGTGGTGAAGGGGTTTGTTGGTCGGGGGGCAGTAGTTGTTTCAGGTAGTGGGGATGAGGTTCTTAGCAGAGAAGGAAATACTTAAACTGAGAGGGATAAAGTTAAGGAGTAAGATGAGAAGATATATCTTATCAAGTCTAATTAGAGAGTGAGAGAGGTGATAAAATAATCAGGTCATAATAGAATAAAAAAATTTAACCTTATAATTTGACTATATTATCATATTAAACCACCAAAAGCAACCTCAATCGCTTATCTTTTTGTGTAACACATGCATGAGCACCCTCATGAGGATTCTGCTTTGATACACTACCTTTATTAGGATTCTCCTAAGGAATATCCTTATCATTAGTTAAAATTTCAAGCCTTGATCCGTTATTCATATCTCGTCCAATCACTGGCTCTTGCCAAGATTCTTGGCTCAACATTCCTTCCTTTATCAGTACCATTAACTTTACGTCTAGGATTCCTCTTTACCGACATCCACGACCCAAAAAATGGTTCCTTTATTACTTAATTCCCCGGATTCTCCTTACTCCTTGATTCCCTTATTCCCTCCGAAACAGTAGGGGCAACAATTATGGGATTCCCACTGGAATTGACTAGTCCACCACTGCTGGAGTTTGAACCATCGGGTCATAAGGAACACTACAACCATAAGCTCTATGACCATACTTCTCACAAGTAAAACAGATAAGGTGCAACTCCTCATATTCGATAGCTAGTTCATGCTCCAACACCTCTTTCGAAGAGAGTGGTCCTTCCGGAGTCTCTCCATTTTTCCTCGTTCTCGCTGTTATCTCTCACACCATAAAAAAAACACGTAAAAAATACTCCTATATCATTTTTTGTGATATATCTTTTTCACAATTTTTTTAAAAATTGTGATTAAGTGAGAAAAAATAATAAAAAAAGTGATATAATTAATAATATAAGGAGATATGTAAAAAATTATATAAAAATAATAATAATAAAATCATAGTTGAAAAAACACATTTAATACCTTAAAAACTTAAAAAGTATTTAACTTTTTAAAAAAAATTAGAAGGATTTAATAAAGACAATCAAGCAAGACCATATAAAAATCTCAGCATTTGTTTATCGTTATATTTATTTATAAATTTCAAATTTAGGTAATATTAAGTTTAAATTTATTACATCGATTTACGTATATATTTTTTTATCTTTTTCTTTTGGTATACACAAATTTACGTATATACTCTAGTAGTTATTCATGGCGGTTGTCACTTTTTCTCTTCCTAATAATTAAACATATAAATATTTTTTATTTTTATTTATAAAATATGGGTTTTGTTTACATATGTAACATTCTATTTTGTTTCGACTAATATAATTTTTATAAAAAAATCTAATTTCAAAATACAATTCAAAGTTATTTAGTTTAATTTTTTTGATTTTTCAAAAACTCATTACCCATATTGTCCCAATTCGAAAATTTTATTATTGTTTCTTTTAAAATAAACAAAAATAAAATAAAAGGTCCTTTTTTTTTTTCTTTTTGAAATACTATTTGTTACGAATGCATTTCCTAAAAATGTTTAGGAATACAGTAAAACAAGAAGCGATTTTGTTCTGTCTATTTTATATTTGACTTTTCAAATGCATGTTAGAGAAGTGGGAGGTTATATCTTTGCCATGTCATTTGTAAACAACATTCCTTATATATAGCAATGTTTTTTTTTTCTTTTAAACTATAAATTCTTAAATACACAGAGTAACACATTTTTCTTGTTATATATCATTAAATGTATATCATGTCATTTTGTAAGTCACTTTTATCTCTAATTTAAATTACATTTTAAACTACACTTTAATGATCACAATAAAAATAGAATTTAAATGGAAAACAAGAGTGACACACATTTAATAGTACAAAATAAAAAAAATATCTTATTTTGAGTACATATAAGAATATCTTTTTTTTTTTTTTTACACTCACATGCATTCTAACTTATGGTCACACATTCACATTTTCACCTCATTCACAACATCCATGCACTCTCACAATTTCACTACACACTTTCGCACACTTTGTCACCTCAATCACGTGCCTACACTGCCATTCCACACAAGCATACAACATAATACATTCAGGGCAGCGGGAACCATGCTTGTTAATTTGCTCCCAACTTTTGCCTTGAACGCATCTACACCCACTTTGGCACCATTAAGACACATTACACACACTCACACCATAGACACATCACCATTGTTAGAATATATTTTAGCATATCTTATTAATTAATTTAGAGATTTCTTTTGATTCATTATAATTATTGTATTGTACCACACTTGTACTATAGTACAGTTCTAGGTCTATTAATAGATGTAAATACATTATACAGATATTCAATTAAGAGAATATACATAAACTTTTTCTAAACTTTTCTCATATCCCTATTTCTCCATTTCTAATATGAATTATTATTTTTTTATCCTGGGACCTGGTTGATCTTCTTATTGATAAGACATTTGTGGGATGTAAATGAGTGTACAAAATCGAGACTCGTTCTGATGGCTTTATTGAGTGATATAAGGTTTGTTTGGTTGCTAAGGGATTTACTCAAGAGTATAACATTGATTATGATGAGACATTTGCCCCTATTGCTCGCATCACCTCAGTTCGCACTCTTCTTGTTATTGTGGCTACTCAAAAATGAGCTATTAAGTAGATGGGCATGAAAAATACCTTTCTCAATGATGACTTGGAAGAAGAAATCTATATGCAACCACCTTGGGCTATACTTATCCACCTCACATGTCTTTTTTGCAAGACTTTATACGGTCTTAAACATGCTCCTCGAGTCTGATTTGCCAAATTCAGTTCTACCATCACTTAGCTTAGGTTTTCATCTGGTCCTTATGACTCAGCTTTCTTCATCCGTCAGACTAATCACGACACTATATTACTACTTCTTTATGTTAATGACATGATTATTATTGGTGATGACACTTCTGGCATTACTGATCTTAAAGCATTCTTGAGCTACAACTTTGAAATGAAGGACCTTAGCCCTCCCAATTACATTTTGGGTCTTGAAGTCTTTTCCTTCACTGAAGGACTTTTTCTTGTCCCAAGCAAAGTATACCTTAGATTTGATATCTCGAGCTGGTCTTACAAATAGTCGCACTGAGTCAACTCCTCTATAAGCCTAATGTTCGCTTTACACCTATGGATGGTACTATGCTTGATAACACTACTCTATATCAATAGTTGGTAGGTAGCTTGATTTATCTTGCTGTTACTCACCCTAACATTTTATATGTTATTCACTTACTCAGTCAGTTCATGTCAACTCTACGCTCTGTTCACTATGTTGCAGTTCTCCATATTATTTGCTATGTGAAATGTACTTTATTTCATGGGCTTCATTTCTTTGCCAATTCTTTCCTGGTCCTCCGAGTTTATTCTGATGCTGATTGAGGAGGTGATCTCACTCACTTATCGTTGTTCCACCACTAGTTATTATATCTTCCTTAGTGATTCTTTTATTTCTTGGCCTAGTAAGAAGCATTCTGTGAATGCTAGCTCCAGTACCAAAGCATAGTATTGTGCTCTAACTGATACCATTTCTGAGATACTTTGGATTTGATGGCTACTTGAAGATTTGGGCATATCTCAGCTTTTTCCTACTGCCCTCTACTAAAACAACCAGAGCGCTATTCAAATTGCCCATAATAATATTTTTCATGAGCGCACCAAACACATTGAAATAGATTGTCACTTCATTTGTCATCACTTTCATCGTGGTGCTCTTCGTCTCATCTCCATTAATATTCTTGACCAGCTCGTTGATTTGTTTACTAAAGCTCATCATCCTAATCGTTTTTGTACTTTAATATCCAAACTCAAGTTGATTCCCTCTACACTAACTTGAGTTTGAGGGGGATGTTAGTATATATTTTTAGCATATCTTATGTAATTAATTTGGATATTTCTTTTGATTCATTGTAATTATTGTATCGCACTGCACTTGTACTATAGTAGTACAGTTCTAGGCCTATAAATAGTTGTAAACCCATTGCACAAAGATTCAATTAAGAGAATATACATGAACATTCTCCAGACTTTTCTCGTGTCCTTATTTCTTTGTTTCTAACAACTATCACTGCTTAAAAGTTTCATGAATGAGCACTAGGTTGAAAACGAATGATCGGTGGTGGAAATGGTGGTTGTGGCGGCAGCGGCAACAAAAACAGTGACTAACCGGAGTTAGCACTATCTAAGAATAGAGTAGAAGGCGTTAACTCCTAATCTTATCACATCTTCAAGCATAATTTCCATAGAAGCTCGTCGGACGATAGCGAAGGATTGGGGCGGATGAAGCTCTCAGCCATGGCAGTGAGAGAGGATGAAAGAGTTCGAGAGCTCAAGATATAACTATATAAAAATAATAATAATAATAATAATAATAATAATAAATAATAATAATAATAAAGAAAATAAACAATAGGCAATAATAACATTTAGTTAGAAAAATGTTGCAAAATAAAATTCTATAAGAATTAGCAACACTTTACCCCTATGTTGTTAGTTGAGTGTTATAAAAAGTGATATATGTGTAGTAGTAATCACCCAAACACAATCGAGACTCCATTCACAGAGATTCACCACAAAACCATGCTCACTTAACAGTCAATACAAACCAAGCAACCCCAATGACATTCCAAACCACGTCCACCATCGCCTTCCCTGTTTAGCCACTCTACTGAGACCAGGGACTCTATTCTCCTTGTGTTTTCTTTTCCCTTTTATTTAACATTTGATTAAGTTTGTGTAATTGTTAATAATTTTCTGATGATTTTCGATTAAGGTTGTGTCTTCGGGTTGGCTGGGCACATGTATGGTTTGATCAGATGGTTTTAATGAGAGAAGAGAGTTTTTTGCTTTGGGTTTAGGACATATATATAGATCAAGTCCAAGTTTCATAGTGAGCTAAGGTTTAGTTTCTTTGAATAACATGAAAAAAAAAGAAGGTAATTAGAGGTATAAAATAATAACCCCTAATGGTTGGTCTAGCAGTGGATGAGCATGTAATGTGTAGGTAGGCCATTGGCACACGGTCATAGTTTCAAATACCAATTATGTCAATTTCTTTGGGTTTGACTGCAAGAAGCATCATTGTGTATCCCTTAATCTTAGCATGAATAACTTCCTTTTGATCAGATCAGGAAGGTGAAATAGTCGAGGTGCACATAATATAGCATGAATATCACCATATCACAATTAAAAAAAGGGGTAGAAAAATAATTAAAATGATAAAAAATAATAGAAAAACGAATAAGTAAGATTAGGCAAGTACGTAATAAAAATGGTAAAAAACAGTGAAGACAAAAATATAAATATTTAGGATTTTTAGGATATAAAAAAGGAAGGTAAAAATAAAAATAAAAAATAAATGGCAATTAGTAGAAGTAGTTGGTAATGGAAGAATACCAAAAATTATATATATATATATATATATATATATATTACTTGTGTGATCTACGGTCAAATATAAACCTTTATTTTTAATAAAATCTTATAATTGTACATTCTTATGCTTTCTTTGTATTTACTAATGTTGTAATGGTTATTGTATAGTTTGATGTTATCTTTAGGAATGTTATGCAAGAGTAGATTTGTTTTAAAATAAAATCCTTCTTTTTGAATTTTTTAAATTAAGATCTATCAACGCACAACTATATTCTTAAAAGAATTACGTAACTTTAAATTCTCCATTGTATTTAGGGGATACGTAGGCACGAAACTAAGACAAAATTAAATTTATATAATTTATTTTTCCTTTCTTTTGTGAATTTTGTTTCTTTCTGTTAAAAGAGATAAAATAACCATTGTTAAAGTTATTAATTAATTTGTACAACTAACTTTAAAATCATCTCAGAATAGATGCATCAGAGATGTAGTAGGGTTAAGTCTTCTATATTCTCTTTACATAAATCAACTCTCGAACCTAATATCTCTTTTAAAAGATTAATTTGAAAAATAAAAGGTTTTTTATAATTTTTTTTAAATAAAAATTAGTGACAACTCTTAAATTTTTAATAATTTAGTTACCTCTCGTCACAGCACCCTTCAAATACGTTGTGAAAGGAAAATTAAAATCAGAGCATTGGTAGACAGATGAAAAGGGTATGGATGCCAAGTAGTTCGAAATTCCTTTGTCATCTCAAACTCGAGAAGCTTCTGTTAGATTTTGTAGGTAGTGGTGTTCAAACTTAGAATTCTTTGTACATTTTGATTAGGGTTCAAGTTCCACATTAATTAAAATAAGCTGTTGGTGAGTCCTTATAGTATTGGGTTAATACCTTATAGTATTGAGCCAGATTACATATGAACTTGAGCTTAGCCATAAACACACTCTCGCTAGGGTCTAAGGTAGAGATAAACCTGTTGAAAATATTCAACATGTGTGGGCTCACATATGTATCTAATAATATTGTATGGCTATCTTAAAAGTATAGTCCAAAATTAATTGTGATTTAACAAGGTTAAAGTTGGACTAAGGGGTATTAAATTATCATGAAATTTTATGTGTAGATATCATTAGGTGATTTCTAATTTGATGAGAGGCCAAGTTAGAAATAAAAGAAATATTATAATAACTTATGATTGTCAGTTATTATAAAAGGGGTTATGGTCCCCATTTAAAAGTATCGTTTGATTTCTCAATGTAACATTTCTACAAAGAAAACATACCAAAATACGTATCAAGTGGAAGATCTTCAAATCCTTATATCTCTTTGAAGAATTGCTATGAATCAAGGTATGCTTCCGCTCTTGTGTTCCTCTTACATCTTTCTCTTTGAATCTAACTTGAGATTTGATGTTTATCTATATGAATATTTCAAGAATTAATATCAACAAGTGGTATCAAAGCCATCTTCTTTTTTGGATTCTTTGAGAAATTTCAGATTTTGAACTTTTGGGGAAAAGTTTGCTATATTAGGGTTCTAAAGTTTTCTGAATTACTCATATGAAAGTTACGGTTCTGGTGGTTTCACGCTAATTTGTTACGGTTTGAAAAAAATTTCCTTTACAATGAATCAAATTTCATTAGAAATTTCCTTTCCGTGAAGTCACGTGAAAATTCCTTTACAAAAGAAATTTGTTACGTGAAATTTCCATTACGTGAAATCACCCAATCTATTATTAATTTTCCAGGCTTTGCTTTGCTTTCAAGTATATATAAAGAATTGATTGGATATAAACATGCCATTGGTTACGTTTGTCTGGATATGAAATATATATGCAGAATTGATTAGATCATTGCTTACGTTTGTCTGAATATGATGTATTGATATATACTGTTCATCTTTTGATATATATTGATATATTTTGTCTGGATATGATATATATATATATGATATATTGATATATATTGTTTGGATATGAGTATATATATATATTGATTAGATCAATTTGTGGGCGTTAAGCCCATGGACAAAGGCAATGATATTTTTTTTTGGTGCATCTAATGACTTGTTAAGTTTGTCTAACATTTAAAATAACTAATTAAAATAAGATATTGCTAAAGTGAACTCTCTTGTGTAGATTAGTTTATTGAAAGTGTTAAGATGTTTTTGTGTATATGAATTCATGCGGATATTAGTTGGCCCAAAGGAAGGCTAATATTTGACTGAATTGCATATACATTTGTGGTGATAAATATGTGAAAATTGTAATGCTTGCATGTGAATAATAAGTTGATCTAAAGATAAACTCATTGTTTGACAGTAGTTATTTTCAATATTTGATCACTACACCAAGAGTACCACTTACAATTAATATTACTATCCAAAGACTTGATATTAATGTTGTACTAGGTATCTTGACATGTATCCAATAATTGTTTAAATTTGACAATCATATATTTAATTTATGATGTGAACATGTTTATTTATTTCGATTAAATTCGTTGTACAGTTATTGTATCTGCTACTACTATATCTACAAACACAAATAACATTCCTATGTTTAATGCGACCAACTTCAAGGATTGGAAAGAGAATGTGTTAATCATTCTTGGCTGCACGGATCTAGATCTTGCGCTAAGGACAGAGCAGCCCACTCCTCTTACAGATGAAAGTTCTTCTGAAGCCTGAAGGTACTTTGAGAAGTGGGACCGCTCTAACTGCATCAATCTAATGATCATAAAGCGCGACATTCCGAAAGCCTTTCGAGGTGCAGTATCTAAAGAGGTAACTCTAGCTAAAGATTTCCTTAATGAGATTGAAAAATGCTTTGCCAAAAAGGATAAAGCGGAAACAAGCACGCTTTTAGCTAGCTTGACTTCCATGAGGTATCAAGGTAAGGGAAATATAAGGGAGTACATCATGCAAATGTCTCATATTGCTTCTAAACTTAAGGCACTAAAGCTCGATTTGTCTGAGGACTTATTCGTGCATTTAGTATTGAATTCTCTTTCTGCATAATTTGGTCAATTCAAGGTCAGTTATAACTGCGAAAAGGAGAAATGGACTCTCAATGAGCTCATTTCATATGGTGTGCAAGAAGAGGAAAGGATGAAACATGAGAAATTTGATAGTACTCATCTGGCTACTACCTCAAAAGATAAAGGCAAGAAAAGAAAGAAAGATGAAGCTGTTAAAGGTCCAGCACAAAAGAAACCTAAAGAAAGCAATGAATGATGTTTCTTTTGTGGAAAGCCTGGACACGTGAAGAAAGAATGTCCGAGGTATCATGCTTGGCATGCCAAGAAGGGTATGTTCTTTATTTTGGTCTGTTATGAGGTAAATTTAGTTTCAGTACCTAGAAACACTTGGTGGTTGGATTCCGGTGCTACTACTCACATCAATGTTTCTATACAGGGTTACCTGAGCTATCGAAGGCCAAGTGATGTTGAAAAATGCATCTTTGTGGGCGTTGGAAAATTAGTGGAAGTCGAGGTGATAGCGTATTTTAGGTTGTTATTAGGAACTGGTTATTATTTGGATTTGAAAGACACTTTTATTGTACCATCTTTTAGACGAAATTTGGTTTCTATTTCTTTATTGGACAAATCTGGTTATTATTATTCTTTTGGAAACAATCATTTTAGTCTTTCTTTAAATTCAAATATTATTGGTACTGGTTCATTGAGTATTTATGATAACCTATATTTGCTTGAAACTATTGCATCATACAATGAAACCTTGCATGTGGAATCACGTGGTACTAAAAGAAAGCTAAATAATGAAAAATCGGCAAAATTATAGCACAAGCAATTGGGTCATATATCCAAATCAAGAATAGAAATACTTGTGTCAGAAGGCATTTTAGATTCACTTGACTTCTCAGATTTAGATGTCTGTGTTGAGTGTATCAAAGGAAAACAGACCAAACAAAAGAGATTATATGCCAATAGATCTTCAGACATCTTAGAATTGATACATACGGATATTTGCGGACCATTCCCGACGGCTTCTTGGAATGGTCAACAATACTTTATATCATTCATGGATGACTACTCATGCTATGGGTACCTATATCTCATTCATGAGAAATCAAAGTCGTTGGACATGTTCAAAGCTTTCAAGGCTGAAGTTGAAAACCAACTTGGCAAGAAAATTAAGTGTATCAAGTCTGACCGTGGTGGTGAATATTACGGCAGATATCATGGTTCAGGAGAACAACGTCCAGGACCATTTGGCAACTTCCTGAAGGAATGTGGAATCGTCCCACAGTATACCATGTCGGGTTCACCTACCATGAATGGTATAGCTGAGAGACGAAACATAACTCTTAAGAATATGCTAAGGAGTATGAGTAGTCAATCCACCTTACCAGAATCACTCTGGGGAGATGCAATAAAGATAGCAGCTTATATCTTGAATAGAGTACCAACTAAATCGGTTATCAAAACATCTTATGAGCTTTGGACAGGTCAAAAGCCTAGTCTAAAGCACCTTCACATTTGGGGATGTCCATCTAAGGCTCGGCCTTATGGGCCAAATGAAAAGAAATTGGACTCCAAAACAGTGAGTAACTACTTTATAGGTTACTTTGAGCGATCTAGGGGCTATAAGTTTTATGATCTTATAACAAAGTCAATTTTTGAAACGGGAAATGCAACATTTTTTGAGGAAGTTGAGTTTGGGGGGAGAAATAAGGTTAGGGGCATTGTCTTTGAGGAGGAACCGATTCTGATTCCTACTACTACTACTTTTGACAATGTACAAGTTTTAATACCTATACCTGTCATTGATTAAGAATCAGTTTTGGAGCCTCAACAAGATAATACTGAACAACTCCCCAATCAAGTTCAAGTAATTATTCCTGAAGAACAAACTCAACAACCTCAAGAACCCATGCCATTAAGGAGATCCACAAGAGAGAGGAGAAATGCTATTCCAGATGATTATATAGTATTCCTCCAAGAACATGAGGACGCTGATGGCTTAGTGGAAGATGATCCAATCAACATCCATCAAGCTATGCAGGATTCTAACTCTCAAAAGTGGATAGATGCCATGAATGAGGAGTATAAGTCTATGCAAGTTTGGGATCTTGTCCCATTACCTGAAGGAAAGAAGCCCATTGGCTGCAAATGGATATTTAAAACCAAAAGGGATTCTAAAGGTAATGTGGAAAGATATAAGGCTCGTCTTGTAGCTAAAGGCTTTACTCAAAAGGAAGGCATTGATTTTAAAGAGACTTTCTATCCGGTTTCTTCGAAAGACTCTTTTAGGACTATAATGGCTCTTGTTGTATATTTTGATCTTGAATCACATCAGATGGATGTTAAGACAACGTTTCTTAATAGAGATATTGATGAAACAATATATATGGTGCAACCAAAAAAATTTGTGTTTGGAGACCCAAAGAACATGGTTTGCAAATTAAAGAAATCCATCTATGGACTCAAGCAGGCTTCCCGTCAATGGTACTACAAGTTTCATCAGGTAGTTGTCTCATTTGGTTTTGAGACAAATGCTATTGAGGATTATGTGTATCACAAGTTCAGTGGGAGTAAGTTTATATTCTTGATTTTGTATGTTGATGACATACTACTTGCCACTAATTATAAGAACATGCTGCACGAAACTAAGACATTTCTATCAAAGAGTTTTGATATGAAAGACCTTGGTGAAGCATCTTTTTTATTAGGAATCCAGATACGTTATGATCGCTCTCAGGGTATTCTTGGATTGTCACAAAAGAGCTACATAGAAAAGGTTCTCAAGCGATATGGCACACAAGAATATAGACAAATAGACACCCCTGTCGCTAAGGGAGACAAGTTTAGTCTCAATCAGTGCCCAAAGAATGACCTTGAAGTTAAAGAAATGCAGAAGATTCCCTATGCCTTACTTGTTGGGAGTCTAATGTATGCTTAGGTTTGCATATGTCCAGACATAGCATTCATAGTTGGAATGCTAGGCAGATATTTAAGTAACCTTGGGATGAATCACTGGAAAGCAGCAAAGAGGGTTTTGAGATACTTACAGAGAACTAAGGACTACATGCTCATATACAAGAGGTCAAATCATTTAGAGATCATAGGGTATTCAGATTCTGACTATGTTGGATGTCACAACAGTAGGAGATCCACATCAGACTACATTTTTTTGTTGGCTGAAAGAGCTATTTCCTGGAAAAATGTCAAACAAACACTCATAGCTTCCTCCACTATGGCAGAGAATTTGTAGCATGTTTTGAGGCATCCTGTAACACCTCAAAATTTCTATCTTTAGAAATGTAATTTTGATTAATGTAATTTTACTATTTAGTAATTTTTGGATCTTTGTAAAATTATTTTGATTATTAAAGCGTATTTGATCGTTTTGAGTGATTTACTCCATGTCGGGGAAAATAAAAATTTTGGTCGGGAAAACTTTACGTAATTTAATTTTTACCATTAGGTTTTAATTATTTTACGTGATCGATTTGATATTTGTGTGTTTTCTAATATTTGTGATTTTGTGGATGATTATGAATTTTTTACTATATGTGGGCTCGGTGGTTATACGTGGACCTGTGGGTCGCAAAGTAAAAATTTTTCTACGGATAGAAAAATTTGTACTGTTTAGATGGAGACAGGGGATCTTACTAAACCTGAATTTGGAAACAGTTTTTACAATTTTTCTTTACTATATTTTGTACTGTATTTAATTATCAGGCGATAAAAATACAGTAAAAATATTATTTGTAGGGTTATAACAAATAAAAATAATAAAAATTATACTGCGTAGTCAACAAAGAGAGCTTGACTTGATTTGTACCCTTGGATGAGAATACTTAGTTTGAAGATTAACCATTAATTTAATCAACGGTTAAGAAACAAACTTAATAAAGAAGCATTGGATAATTACCATTGATTTAATCAATGGTGTGAGAATAAATTTAGTTAGGAAGGCTTCGATATCAACCGTAGATTTAATCGACGGTGTAAAATTGGTTATATAAAGTGGTTATGATCATTTATAACCATTGGATTTAGAATTGATCAAGGGTGGAGATTTAGTCTTAAAAAGTGACAAAGACCATTTATGACCATTGGATTTGGATTTAATCAATGGTGGAGATTTGGTCTTCTAAAAAGGCTATGACTAATTATAACCCTTGGATTAAAAGTAAGAAGAAGTAATCTTGATTTCTTTATTTTGGAGACACATCTAATTTAGGATTTAAAGAGAAAGATCCGATGGGCTAGATTGAGTCTTAATCAAAAGTCTACCTAAATCTAACCATTCAATTAATCAATGGGTAGAAATGCTTCAAATAATGGCTTGAAAAAGATCTTGACCTTCCATTTTTAAAGATGCATCTTATGGTTAGGATTTAGTCAACAAAAGTGGCTAGGTTAATTAGTTAAGTAATTAGATAATTTAACTTAATTATCCTAGTAGCTTAATTAACTAAGTGAACTAATTTAATTGCTAAATAATTAGAAGCTAGATAAATATTTAATTATCTAGAAATATGACATGACCATAAGAATGTAATTAAATAATTAAAATATAGTTATAAAATCCTAACTAAACTAATTTAAGAGAAACTAAATGAATTAATTATTTAATTAAGGAGTGCATGAAGAGGGGGGACGGTTTGGAGAAGTAAGGAAGAAGGGAGATAATTTTGTATAGGCTTTTTAGGCCAAAGAAAAGGATGAAGACAATAGCCAAGTGTCAAGACCATTTCCTATTGATCATTAATGATCATGTTTTTCAAACTTCACTTTACACTTCTCTCCAATGCATGCTACGGCAATATCACTTTGGAAGACCAAGAAAATTCATTTCTACACTTCATATTATCACTTGTTCACCTTTTCCACTTAAGCTTCAAGAATAAACCAAAGAAAAATCCATTCTCCCTTCCAAAAGAAGACCATTCGGTCAAGCACTCTATTTCTCTCCTCCATCACTCTTTAATTTCATACAATCTAGTTTCTTGAATCCTTACCTTATTCTAAGCAACTTTCATGTTGGAGACTTTCTCTAAATCATTCATCTTCGGACTTTCTTCAAGAGCCAAGTTATAGGGTTTTTTAGGTGAAGTATAAGGAAACTTCACTTCTTCTCTCTTTTTCATGTTCTAAACCATGTTTGATCCATGGTTCCTCTTAATCAAGCTTAGTATACTAATTTCTATGTATTTTGTTTTGTATTTGAGAAGCCTTTGGTGGTGAAGGACTTGGAAAAAGAAACAAATCAAGAAGCTTTTGAGGATCTTCAAGAGGTAAGAGGGAGATCCATCTCACCAACCAAGCATGGTGGTGAGAGATGGTTTTATATTTGATGGATTGTGAATCCATGTGAGGATTCATATCCATGGTCATGTAATAATTTGTGTGTGTTATGTGCTTTGATTATTTTTGTCTATGCTTGATATGCTTTGCATGATTTACTTGTGTATGCATGCTTAGTATGATTTTTATTTGCTTATATGGTATGCTTATGATATGCACGATGAAGATATATTGAATATATTATGATGAAAGTATTATAAAACAAGAAATTTTGGCTCCAAAGGCCATAGAGAAGGTCACGGTTTTGAGCTTCCAAAACTAGGATTTCTATTGAAATTTTTCAAGAACGATGGAGTTAATTTTTGGTCCTTAAACTTAAGCAAATTTTTGGCCAAGACACCAACCAATTTGGTGTTCACAAAATTATATTTTCATGAATGATAAAATTGAATGATTTGAGAAGTAAAGAAAATAAACAAAAAGGGTTTGTTTTGCAAAAAGAATGCACACGGTTTAGAGTTATGTTTTCATGAATTTATTTTTTTGTAGAAACAAGAATGAAATTTTTTTAAGTTAGAAAGAATAAATATTTCATGGTTTCAATGGCCATCTATAAGGTTTTGATAATTTAGAAAAATGTTTTGATGTTATAAAATACAAGAATTTTCAAATAAGGATTTTGCAAAGGGAATTAAAGTGCTATCAATTAAGTGAAGTGAAATTTTTATAAATAAAAGAAAAAAAAGATTGAAAGTGTTGAATTTCAAATTATTTTAAAGAGAATCAATTTTTAGAAGTGATTTAGAAATATAAAAGAAAACGTTTGTAATTTAAATTTACTAACGTAGAATTTATTTATTGGGTTTTGAAAAACGTTAGGAAATTTAAAGTTAAAAAATCAACTAAATGTGATTTTGTAAGACTAGATTAATAAAAAGTGATTTTGAGAAAATATATTAAGGAAAAGATTTTTGACTAAGAATAAGAAGGGAATAAAGTTTTGATAATTTTCAATAGTCATGTCCACGTTTTCGAAGGCTTGTAATGCATTGATTTTGATGAAACAAAGTGATTTTTCAAGTGAAAATATAATTAATTTAATACAAGAAATTTGAAAAGGAATCAGTATTTTAGTCTTGAGAAATGAATTTTTATGTAAATGGAAAAAGAGGTTGCAAGTGAGCCTCAATTTGTTTTAAAAAGAATTTATTTTTGTTAAAATCCCGTTAAATTTTAGAAAGCGTTAGTAATTTTTAAAGTTAGAAACATTGATTTAATTCAATGAAATTGTGAATTTGTGAAATATACTGTGAAAAAGAATTTTCTTGAAGAAGAAGATATATTAAATGAAGTATAAAGTTATATTATTTTGAGGAAGGTTGATTTAGAAATGATTTGGGAAAAATGGAGAATATAATGGTATTTTAAAAATTTACTAACGTATAACTTATTTTCGAGTTTTGAAGTACGTTAGAAAATGTTAAGTTTTGAAACGTTGATTTATATCAATAGAAAAGTGATTTTGTGAATTATATTTTGGAAAAAGATTTCTTGAGTAAAGAAATGTGGAAAAAGATTTTCTTGAGTAAAGAAAATGTGTTAAATAAAGTATAAAGTCATATTATTTTGAGAAAAGTGGAAATGAAATTTTTGAAGAATGAGAAATATTTTCTGTAATGGAATTGTGGTAAAAAAAAATTATTTACGTATCTTAAAAATGTAATTTTTAAAGTACGTGATTTGAAATCATAAAATATTTTTAAGTATTTAGAAATACAGTAAAATATTTTACGCAATTTGAAATATGATAAAATATTACTACGCGATTGGAGATGCGTTGAAACATTTTAAATGATTTGAATTACGTTTAAACATTTTACGTAATTTGAACTACTGTTAAAAAATCACTATATGATTTAAAAGTGATAGAATATTTTTACGTGATTGTGAAAATGACGGAAAATCATTATGTGATTTGGAAAGTGTTTTAAATATTTTGAGAATGATGGAAAATGTTTTATGCGACTTAAAAGAATGATTTTTAAGTTACTCGATTTTGAAAATGATGGAAAATCATTACGCGATTTGAGAAACGTATATTTTTATGCGATTGAGAAAAATATTGAAAAAAATTTAATACATGATTTAAAGGTGCAACAGAAGAATTGCAGTATTGTGAAAACGTAATAGAAACATTTTGGAATTGTGAAAATGAAATGGAAATGTTAGTAATTTTGTGAAAACACGACGAAATAATTTTATAATTATGAAAATGTGATAATATGATTTTTTGTTAAAAATACAATATAAATCTTGTAGAACCAGATATATATGGATCTTTGTGAGAAAATGACATGTTTTGCTGTGATTGGCTTTTGATGCATTATACATGCATTGGAAAGATATGTCTGTGATTGGATTTGGTGCATTATACGTGCATTTGAAAAATATGCATTGAAGCATATGATTACATTGAACAAATGAAATTGAAAAGATTTGGCCCTTTGGGGTTGAACTTGCACTGATATATTCGTGCATTGTATAAAATATAGCTAATAACTATTATGGCTCTTGTGGTTGAAAAGGGAATGAGAATTGATAGTGAGGTCTATGATGGATCTTGGGGGCGTCGAGGCGCGGTAGTCGACCAGTGGATAGTTGGCGAGTACCCTGTGCCACTTAGCGATGCTGATCCGTTGCAACGCATTTTGACGATACCCGACAAGAACACGATTCTTTTCAACGACCGGGAGATTGTCTTTGGGCTAAAGTGCGACAATTAATCGAGCATTCTTCTCGAAATTGTGAAAACCTCCATGGAGTTGTTTTTGATACACTGAGTCTTTGTGCATATGCATAAATCTGAGCATTTATATATGTATGATATATTAATTGAGGAATGTTGGCTATGACAATTGTTTTGAGTACTTGGATGATGATTGAACTGATAAATGATTAGATGATGATAGTTGATTAATGCTGATAGGATGATTATGGTATGATCTATCTGTATGATATGCTGTTTGTGTTATCTCTGTACTGCCATGTTGGTATTGGTGTAGGTGATCTCACATCTTTGTTATATTGTTTTGTTTTGTCTGTATTGTTAAAATTATACAGTAGAAGCAATGAGTTGTCTTAGACATAACGGGTGGTAGATATTCAGAGATTGATGGAAACATTGAAAAGTGGCTGTCTTAAGTTCGAAGATGTGTCAAGTAGACAAGGAGTAAAGTTCTGATGCATCAAGTTGATACAAGAGAAAGAACGAGTATGTTAAGATTTAATGTTAGTGTTGTACCGTGCTATTAAGTAGGACTCGTCATGGGGTTTGCTGCTGTTAAAAAAAAATAAGTTTGTTAATTTTATATTTCTCTTTAAATTATGATATTAATTGATGTCAATATTTCATAATGAATAGTTGAAATATGATTTTCAATATTACCTAATATTTTCAGTAAATTTACGTTTCAGTAAAGAAGAAATTTTGAAACCCATCTTTTATAACTCAAACTTTGTGCAAACTTCTTTTCAGATTATGAGTCGGGAGTCGGAATGTAATGCCCTAAGGAGGGTGTTACACATCCAACCATGGATTATGGTTGCAAAACTTTGTCACTGGGCTGCGCATTGTGAGTGGTATTGAAAGACCAATAAAGTTGTATTGTGATAATAACTCAGCAATTCAATATTCCAACAACAATAGGAGCTCATCTTGTTCAAAGTTTATTGACATAAAGTTCCTGGTTGTGAAGGAAAGGATACAGAGTGGACAGATTTCTATAGAGCACATTAGGACAAATTCTATGATTGCAGATCCGCTTACTAAGGGATTAACACCAAAAGCTTTTCATGAGCACACTACTCACATGGATGTTTTATCATATGAGGATACTATGGTTTAGTGGGAGTTTGTAATTATCTATGTTTTGTTGCTCTATTTTGTACTATAGACATATTTTGTGTATTTGGATATTTTCAGCAAAAATATAGTATTAAGTTCATTCGCACTCTATTTTATTAAGTTAAAATTTGATCTCAATAAAGTTTAAAGTAGGACCAATTGGAAATAAATATGTTTAGATCACGTTACATGTAATTTCCATGCTACGCATCCATGATTGATCTATGTCATTTGGTTGTATTGGTATATATGACTACTGATGGATTTAGTTACACTAAATGTAACGAAAGTTCCTTTAATCCTATATCAATGTAGTCAATGGGCGAGATTGTTAGGAATACCCCATTATGTGATAGCAATATTTAAGCGCATAAGGTGTATACATTTATAAGGTAATATATATAGCCCAAGTGGGAGATTTTTGAAAACATTCAACATGTGTGGGCTCACATATGTATCTAATAATATTGTATGGCTATCTTAAAAGTATAGTCCAAAATTAATTGTGATCTAACAAGGTTAAAGTTGGACTAAGGGGTATTAAATTGTCATAGAATTTTATGTATAGATATCATTAGGTGATTTCTAATTTGATGAGGGGTCAAATTAGAAATAAAAGAAATATTATAATAACTTATGATTGTCAGTTATTATAAAAGGGGTTATAGTCCCCATTTGAACGTATTGTTTGGTTTCTCAATGTAACCTTTCTACAGAGAAAATACACCAAAATACGTATCAAGTGAAAGATCTTCAAACTCTCATATCTCTTTGAAGAATTGTTATGGATCAAGGTACGCTTCCGCTCTTGTGTTCCTCTTACAGCTTTCTCTTTGAGATTTGATGTTTATCTGTATGAATATTTCAAGAATTGAAATCAACAAAACCTTTAAGGATAGTTAATTTTTGAAATGCATGATACTATTGAATTTGGAGCTTCAGTAGATGTGCCATTTATAAATGATAATTGCTTGAGCAAATCAAAGGTTGATCCACCTATTGGAAATTCAAGTGTGGGTGTTGAAATCTCACATTGGTAAAGAATAAGTTAAGTGAATAGTATATAAGTGGGAAGACTCATAAACTCATTGCCTTAAGATTTTGGGTCAAGATGTGGCGTCAGACCCACTATTTGTGTTTCTTACGTAGCCTATTGATGGAGATCGCTCCTGCTTTTGAGCTCCCCCTATGGCCCAATAAATAGTATCAGAGCCGATAGTTCATCTAGGCCGAGTATTTGGAGACGGTCGTTGGTGCTCAGGTTCGACCCTAGCCCATGTTGTAGAGCACATTGACAAGACTTGGGTCTTGGTTTGTAATCCCGTGAATACTCGAAATCGGTTCCGCTTGAGGGAGAGCATGCTAATGTTGGGACTCACACTTGAGAGGGAAAATGTTAAAAATTCAAGTATGAGTGTTGAAGTCTCACATTAGTAAAGAATGAGTTAAGTGAGGTATATAAGTGAGAAGACTCATAGAATCATTGCCTTAAGATTTTTGATCAAGATGTGATGGTGTTGCTGCAATCACAAATGGGTCTGAATCCAATGCCACATTGGTAAGGACCAAAAGAATTTTTACTACCAAAAATTTAGTTCCAAGATTTAGATGAACAAAACCATGTTTCTGAATTCCTTTCTCTCTTTTTTTTTTTACCTATTTTTTCCTGATTGATTTAGATACCTAGTTTATTCTCCCTGCTCTTTTACTAAACTTATGATTAAAGAGTTGGGTTTTTTTTTTCCTTGTGTGAATATTGTAATTTGTTATTTTCATTTATGTTATGCTATTTAAAAGCAGGCTCTATATCGTTGCTTCCTAGTTAATTTGTTGAAAGTTGAAACATGCTGGATGTCTTTCCTATGCAACATTGTAGAGGCAGTTCTGGTAACAAACAAATTGCAGGGTTGCTTGGTTGTGATGATTTATTGAATAATGATAGTTCAAGCCTAAGATCTTCGACGAAAATTCCTGAATCTCAGTCATCACATGATTCATGCAAAGTGATTTGATTGCCTGATAAATAGGGTTTATTAAATTGACATTATAAGCTGGATGTTATCAAAAACTTGTCTAAGCCGAAAACCTTACATCATCATAAAGTCATTTTAAAAAGAAATCCTAGAGGATGTAGGGCTTTGCACATGTTTGAACTTTTCTTCTTTTTACCTTCATTATGCATAAATGATTTCTTTAGAAATCAGTGCTAGAATTTTCTGAGGTTGGATTTCTATTCATTTGTGTGTATTTGGTTCTATAAAATAAATTGAATGAATAGTTTGATATTTTTTTGGAAGTCCATGTTTTTATGTGATTCATTATGGATTTAGAAATCGTGTATATTTGTTTATTAGGCTTAAGCCTAATAATGAGTATGCTGGATTATAGTGTAGGGCCTGGTAGCCTAGAGTCTATGATATGGAAATTAGGTTATTGATGCTCGACTTTTGACATTTTATCTGCACACTATTGAGTAAGCCTTCACTTTTGTCTCTGAAATTGTATGCACTGGTCACATTAGTCGTTAAATTTTTAAAACTGACAACTTAGTCCCTGAAACCTCAAAACGTCAGTCACGTTAGTCTCTACTTCTTTTCCCATCAGTTAAACTTAATGGACACGCATGCGTAGCACGTTAAGTGTCAAGTTGAAAAAAAATGGAGAAAAAAAAACACTCCCTCTGTTCTCTCGCTCCCTACTTTGTCGTCTCCCCATTCTTGCTTTCAAACCAAGATTTGAGACTTGAACTCAACCACAAGTGCCCACTCAAAAATTTGAACGGATCTAAATGCTTTCAGGCCAACACCACAATTTCAAGGTCATGTTTGCTCATCAAAATCGTAGACCCCTACAACCATCTCAATTGACCTCTGCAAAATTTAAGTTCCATACCATGGCTTTCACCAAGTGCTCTGCAGTTCCTTCCCTCTACTGCACTATTCTTCTTCTACTACTTCCCTCCCCTTACTTCTCCCTCACCTATGAGATCGGTAAGCCCAATTAAAAAAAGGTACTAGCTTTGTATCTAAACACAGAGTCATATGCACACTAAGTTGTCTTTGATTTGAACAAATCCAGAAACTTGTGGTTGATTTAAATAAACCCAGAAACTTGTGGTTGATTTTTTAGATTTTAAAATTCAAGGACTAATGTGACCGATGTATGATATTTCAGGGACTAAAGTGAATGTTTATTTGAAATTTTTCAGATTCTCCCCTCAATTGCAACGACATTTTATCTCCCCATCTAATCACTCCACAACACAAACCAACAAAACTCCTTCAAACTCCTCCTCACTCAGCTACCCATCAAAACGCTCCAACAACAACAAACCCTCCAAGAACAACTCCTTCTCAAAAACCACCCTTGTGCCACCAGAGCATAACTCTGGTTTGGAGATGGGTGTGCTGAAACAACAAGAAGGAGTAGCAGGGGCTACGATATTTTCTCTGAGATTGGGAGCTTCACTAGCTTGATCATTTCCACTTCCACCAACGACGCATTTGGATTTTGGTACCAGTATCCCTGATGCATCATCGTTTCAGTGGCAGCACCAAAAGGTGATGAGCATAAACACTGATCATCATCATAAATTTCAGTATTGCAATTAGGGGGATCTGAAAAATTTCCCCCACACCTTTAATACAACGTTGTTTCATTCTTGAGACCTTTGTTTTTTTGGGCACAAGCGAAACTGCATCGTTTTGGGGGAGGTAAGAGATTACATCAACGTCTAACTTGACACTTAACGTGTCACGTGTACGTGTCCGTTAAGTTTAACTGATGGAAAAAGACGCAGGGACTAACTTAACTGACGTTTTGAGATTTCAAAGACTAAGTTGTTAGTTTTAAAATTTCATGAACTAATGGCCGGTGCATATAATTTCAATGACTAAAATGAGGGTTTACTCGCATACTGTTCCATGGAGTCGTCAATTGTAAAGAGTGAGAGTTGGAGTGGAAGACTTTGTTTCTGATGTATACAGGCGTGTGTACTTCCTGTTTAAGGATTTGTTGAGATTGCTTCTTGAAAAAGATATTGTCAAGAGGTACGCATTAATTTATGATTTTTTTAGTGTTCTAAATCCTATTATAATTGTGATCAATTTTAATATGTAATATCAGTGCGAGTTATATTAAGTTTAGAACCCAAGAGAGAAGGTCCCACATCCCATGAGTTCGAAATTGTTCTACTCGTGCACCCCACGAATCCGAAATTGTTCTACGGAATTTGTTCTACTCATGCATCCCGTGTTATATTTCTTTTCTTACATTTGATATCAGTGTAAATCCACATAAATGTGGCAATATAAAGAGAAAATAAAAATGAAGTATATACATCAAATGAGATGGATGATTTATTGTGAGAGGTGAGATAAATATATAAATTTTAACAATTAAATCATGATCAAGATTATAAATTATTTAAAAAAAACATGATTTTATGTTTTAATATTGATTATTTATATAAGATTTAATAATTAAAATTTATTTCTCTCACTTTTATGATGAACCGCCTCTATTACATTTATGCGCTATATATGTGTGTAGGTGTGCTTGCTGCTCATATTAATATTACTTATGAGTAACAAACAATATATTTCATGGAGGACATATTATATATTGACAATAAAGTGAAAAATGGGATAATGGATAATGCACTCGTGATTTTTGTTTAGGTCTTTGACTAGGATATTTTTACAAGCATTGCTATGAAACAAATTCTTCAATATTATCGTGACTAAGTGGCCTTTTTAATAATTATTTTTTAAAAAAATTAAAATTTTGATCTCCCTTTAAGAATGTTGGCATCGGTTAATTAAAACAAGAAAAGTATGTAAGTTAAATGATTTTATAGTCTAATAATCTTCAACTTTTTTAAAAAATATTTGATTTTATGTTAAATTTTGATAAAATTTCGTACACTTCTTCATTATCATAGAGTTATATTATTTAAACACAAAAAATACGACATAAACATTCAGAATATGATATTCAAATAATACACTACTTGCATATATATAATATATTCATTCTAATTTGACATACAATATATGAAAATAGTGAATTACAATCACATGCGATATGGTGTCTCAGACGATTATCGTATTATTATGTGTTCAAAAAACATTTTTGATTTTCTTTTGAGTGTTCGAACCTTGAAAAAAATTGAGTAGTACACTACCATACTTGGTGAATCGGAAGAAGGATAATAATATTTGCAAATCATTTTTCTTACATCATATTTACACTTTTTTTTAAAAATAATAAAAAAAACATACATTTCAACACACATACACTATCTACTTTTTATTTCCTAAACAAATAAAATGTAAGCATGATGTAATTATTTTAAGGTGCAAATAGCATTTCTAGACTTCGTTGGATTGACAATTTAGCCAACCCGTCGGAAACGAAAACTAAGACAAGAGACCAATTCAATAACTCAATTTTCAGCGATACTGCAATATTCTCCAACATCATCCAAAAAAGACCTCAGATTCTTATCTGAAGATCCTCCTTCCTTCACAGCTTCCCTAGCCAAACCCTTCCATTTCTTTGCATTCCTTCTGAGCTCCTCTCCTTTCTCTCCACTCCCCATCACCACCTCCAAACACTTGCTAATTTCCTCCCCTAACACTATCCCTTCCTCATTCACCACACTATCCACCCTTACTCCTGTCTTCCACACATCTTCTATTAGCTTTGCATTAGTTGCTTGGTCTGCCCACATAGGAAATGCCACCACAGGAACCCCTGAAGCCAAACTTTCCGTGGTCGAGTTCCATCCACAATGTGTCACAAAACAACCCAAAGAAGGATGTGACAGCACCTCCACCTGAGAACACCATTTCACTATCTTCCCCACATGTTCCAGTTCCTCCCTGCAACTCAACTCCTCCTCCTCTCTAATGACCCACAAGAAAGGACGTCCACAATCTAATAACGCACGTGCAATTTCCTCCATCTGTCTCTTAGGCAACACAGCAAGGCTACCAAATGAAACATAAACCACAGATAACTCAGGCTTTGAGTCCAACCAATGAACGTAATCATTTGAGCCATGGAAGATGTCACCGCCAAATGAAGTATCAGCAGGGTCTTTACCGTCCAAGAAGGCAGAGGGAATCAACGGCCCAATTGGTATCATTCTCAGCTTATCAATGGCTTTCAAGGCCTCAGGCTCTAACTCCTCAAATGTGTTCACAAGCACTCTAGGGTTGGTTTCTAGGTCAAGCTCTAGAAACTGCGCTTTGAATGATGGAAGAGCAAAAGTTTGCGTATTTGAGGCCAACAAGAATGAGGGAAGGTCACGGGCTGTGCCTGTTAGCAAGAATGGCAATCCTGGTAATTCTATTGAACCTGTGGGCTCCTTCTTGATTTTGTGGTTGATGTAGTCGCCGTATTCGTGGAAATAGTAGTAGTATATATCAAAAACCGTGGCTGGTTGAATCCACAGTAACGCCGTCGGGAGTTGAAATTCACGCGCCACTGTGGCAGCCCAAGGAAGGAGGAGGGTATAGGTTATACAAGTGAAAGGGTTACCTTCCTTAGCACTAGAGGCTATTAGGTTTCTAAGAGACTCTGAACCGCGACGCTTCAGCTCTGACATGTAAAACGTGACGTCGGCGTCATCGGTGGGGTTGAAACCTTCGTCGTAGCCATCGGAGAAGGTGGCAAAGGAGAGGCCAGGGATGGTTGTTTTGTTGGTCATGCGACGGTGCATATGGACGCTAGTTACAAAAGTGACATGCACACCCATGCCAATTAGCCGCTTAGCAAACTGGAGAGCTGGGTTTATGTGCCCTTGTGCCGGGTATGTTATGAGGAGGAAGTGGTGGTGCACCATGGTAAAGAGGTGGCGCGTGATAGAGCGAGTGAATGGAATAGAATTTCACTGCAATGGCAAAGACTAGAGAAAAGTTATTGTAATTCTGTATATATCTGTCTGAAAAATGCAATAATGTGGACTTTGGGCTATGTGTCCTTGGCTAGAGGAGTGAAATGTGTGACATGCATGCTCCTTTTGAGTGGATAGGCTTATATACAGTGGGGATCAGATCAACAAGGGTGGTGGTGACATTTGAGAACACAAATTTGTAATGTTATGATTTTTTTTTTCCTGGTTGAGTAGTTGTTTTATGATTGGTCGAATTTAATGGTTTGGCGGTTTTGGTAATTCACAAAAATTCACTTATATATTTTAATAGCTATACACATTAATCATTTATTTATTTTCTTTCTATTAGGTGTATATATAACATTTCGTTTTGTTTTATAAAATAATGACATATAAACCATATTTAAAAGGAAACAAAAAGTACGGTAAGAAAAATAAAAGGAAACAAAAAAAATTAACAATGAATGTTAAAAAAAGGACAATAAATGAATCAACTAAAATAGAGATAATTAATGTGTACATACATTGTGCAAAAAGAATTCGATGTCATTAATTAAAGAATAAAATTTAGCTCTAATATTTGACTCTAACCCTTATTTCAAATCACATTTAATCTTCTTTATTTATTATTTTTAACTCCATTTAATTGAATTAATAGACACATAAAAGAAGATTAAATGAAGTTAAAAACAAAGGTTGGAGTAAAATGTTGAAATCAAGTTTTATTCTTAATTAAATATGTTAATAATGTCCTCAACGTACTGGTTAAGGAATTATAAATAAAAAATATCAAATTTTAAAAAAAAAAGTATTCAATACATTAAAAATTTAGAAAACATTTATTATTAAAAATATTTATTTAACCATACTTATTAGCAAAATCATTTAAATAATAAATCCAATAATTCAAAAAAAATGTGAGTTATGAGTTCATTGAGGACATTATTTTAGCAGTTAAATAAAATAACTAAATACAAAATAAAAATATTTAATATCATGAAAATTTCAAAAACATTTAACATTTTTAAAGTAATTAAGATTATTTAATAATGATATTAAATGTCTTAACCCGTGTCTTTATTGCACTGTTTGAAAGGTTTTTTTAATAATATTATTTGAAATTTTTTTATATTGAAATTAACTAAAGTCAAGAAATTTATACAAAAAGCATTAAAGGAAAAGTAGATACGTTTAATAATTATCAATAAGGGTTAGACACAATACTAAACAAGTTGTGCTCTTCAAATAAAGACTAAAGTTTAAACCTTAAATAAAGCAATTGGTAGGACGGCTTCCTAAATGCAACAATACCTTATGTATGCCTTATAGTAATACTTGTGGAATTACATTACTCAAAGATCAAAAAACACGTTCTTAAAAACTTAAAAGTACTTAATTTTTTTAAATAATTAGAAGGACTCAATAAAGAGAATTAAGCAAGACCCATATAAAAATCTTAGCATCTGTTTATCATTATATTTATTTATTGATAAATTTTAAATTTGGATAATATTAAGTTTAAATTTACTACACCGATTTACGTATATTCTTTTTTATTTTCTTTTGGTGTACATAGATTTACGCATATTCTAGTAGTTATTAGAGATGGTGGTTGTCTCTTTTTCCCCTCCTAATAATTTGGCATATAAAATTTATTTTTTTACGTATACAAAGGAACAAAAACAGAGTCCTTTGGAAAGGGGGGTGGGGGTGGGGATGGTGATGTTCTTGCTGAGAAGTGGAAAAAAAAATTAAAAGGTGGGAGATAAGAGAAGTGAAAAAAAATCACCCAATCTCCACTCATTCAGAGATTCACCACAAAATCATGCTCATTTTAATACTCAATACAAATCAAGCAACCCAGATCACGTGCCAAAACATGTCCACCTAGACCATCACTCACAAATTCCCTTCACAAACGCACAAACAGAGCATCCCAAATTTGAAACCAAACAACTCAAGAAGTGAAAACAGATGGTTTTAATGAGAGAAGAGAGTGTTTTACTTTGGGCTTAGGAATTGCAGAGTAAGTCCAAGTTTCATAGTGAGCTAAGGTTTAATTTCTTTGAATAAAATGAAAAAAGGTAATTAGAGATATACAAATAATTAAAATGATAAAAAAAATTAATAAGATTAGGAAAGTAAACAAAAAAGTTAAAAAAAGTAAAGATAAAAAATAGAAATATTTAGGATTTTTAGGATATAAAAAAGGGAAGATAATAATTGGAAATAAAAACAAATAAATGGCAAGTAGAATTAGTCAGTAAGCAAAGAATACCAAAAAAAAAAAAACACTTATTAAAAAGGTATAAAAGTAATTTGAGTTATTACCTAGATTTATCATTACTTTTTTTTTTTTACATTTTATTGATTGCTTACCATGGTTTTTTATATATAGCTTGACTAGCATATGCTCGTATGATACGCGAGATAATATTAAAAGTAAAAAATACATAAATAATATAAAATAATATAAAATGTAATCTAAAATAAATATTTTAATAATTTTTTAAATTTTTAAATTCAGTTATGACTATTAATTCAGTTGATGACTATTATTATATATAACTAAGTCATAAAATTTATAAAGTTAAAAATCTAAACCTTTCTATATATATTTTGAATATTATATATAATTAAGTGATAAAATTTATAAAGATAAAAATCTAAAACTTGAGGTTCGAGCTTAAGAATTCTTGAAAACTACATCAAAACAAAATAAAAGGGAATGACATGTGATGCCACAAAAGCCAAACTTAGAGGATCGACTTCAAATGAGAATAAAAAAAGGATTTAACTAATAAAAAAATAAGACACATACTGTTTATTTTCATTTATTTTTAGAATTTTTTCCATTATTTCAGCAAGCTAAATCTTTTGGCCAATATTAATAATGAAATGAAAAAAAAAATTAACAGTGTAGATTTAAGATCATAGTAACAGAGTATCAATCAATAATTAATGTCAAATTAACTTTCAAATATTTTGAATTGAAATTAAAATTTTCAGATTGTATAAATGTAAAATGAAAAATTATGACTCTTTTCGTATTCAAATAATTGCACTCCAATCATACAAATAAGAAAATGTTTGATTAACGATAAAATTAACACATCATAATTCTTGAACCAATTTTAAATGACTTGAAAGTTAATAAAATAATTATTACAGTAATCATGCAAAAGTTTCTAAATTAAGATATGAAAATTGTTTATGGTGAAATCAAAAGCTAAGCAAAGGTTTGTGATTGAAAACAAAAACAAAATAAGTTATAATTATTTTTCCTATTTAAAATATATGCTGAGTTTAAATTCAAAAAGAGACCACTATATAATAATTTTCAAATCGGGGTTTATATCATTTTATTGATTCACAAGATGAAAAAGGAAAGAATAAACCTGCACATTGTTTGAAGAGACCTTTGATATAATCTGAAACTCTTTTACCGATTTTAAAAATTAAATTTTAGCATAGAGGCAAATAGAGTATCATTTTTCAAGAAAAAAATAATTAATTAAACTAAATAATTAATATGGATAGAAAAAAAATACAAAAGAACAATTAAAATTTAAATTAAATAATTAAATTAATGAAATAAAAAATATGAAAAGTGATGAGTTTAAAATTGATTGATTGATTTGGTCAAGAATCAGTTTCTATCATTAAGATTATTATTTTCCTAATTTGAGTTAATTCTCCTATTCACTTGAACTAACAACCATGAGTAATTAAATGTAAATTACCCATCCATCAAAATAGTTAGGATGAAAACATTCTATCATAACTCTAATCAGTAATTAATTCTAAAATGTATAGAATCAAATTTACAATCGAAATAGAGAGTAAGTTGTTCTAGGCAAAGATAACCTCACGTGAACCTTATGAACCTATATTGAATTCTCCCTTGAAAATTAGCAATTACTTGACTATAACAATTAATCATAAGTGCTATAATTAATTAAAATTTCATAGAAGTACAAAATCTAATATATCAATAGATAAATTTAAAACAAACTTAGATGATTAGGCTAAGAGAATTTTGAATATATCATAAACATTAAAGTATTACAGAATTGCAAACAACTCAAGTATAAAAAAAGAGAAATTAATATCAAATCAAATTAGAAAATATATCATACTAGGAATTTAACATCACCCTTAATCAAAAGAAAAACTAGCCTAACATAATAAAGATAAAAATCTCAAAATATTCAGAATACATCAAAAGTAGAGAATGAAAAAGATAAAAACTCTTTGAAGAATAGTTTCTCAAATTATAATTAGTTGATCCCCTCTTCAATCTCCTTCATGTTGTGTGGCTCTCATTTTTTTCTACAACATCATTGAGTCTTCTATTTATTATGATTTGGTGACTTAGACTATACCTAATTTTATTAGGTTTCTAACTCCTTGATTTTTTTATATATATATATATATATATATATATATATATATATATGTATGTAATGTAATATAACAAAATCAAAAATTTTTGAATCTTTCACCATCAATTTAAGCTTTTGATAAAATTTAGAATTTGATAAAATCTCTTTAAATTTTATCTTCAAGATTTCCTAATCTAACCCAAAATCTTTTAGATTATACTTGAAAATTTAAATAAAACTATAAAATAGATAGCAATGATCAAAATATTAAAATCTAAATAAAACTAATTAAAATGACATAAAATAAAAAAAAACCCTAAAAATAAAATAATATAAAATACTCATTTTTACATGATTTAAACTTGGAATTAGCACGGAAAATAATAAGATAAGCACTTGAAATTACACTTATCAATAGATCATGGTATTAATCTCAAGAAACAAACATTATTATGAAATTTCTCAATTCACAAGCAATACAACAATCTATGGTTGAACAAGTCATAGAAGCATTAAGAATATAGATTAACACTTAATTAAGAGAAATAAGTATATATTAACTCAAGAATCCATTTACATCTTGCTATGAGTCAAGTTAGATCTCCCCCTAACTATGTGAGATTTAGTTACTCATGGAAGAAAATAAAGAGAAGAAGGAAAGAAAGAAAAATTAAACTCACAAATCCATAATGAGAATAATGATCTTCACTTGAATCCTTGGGTTGAAGCTTCAAACTCTCCAAAAATGGTGAGAAATGAGAGAAAACAAAGATGAGGGAAAAATTGGATCTGAAAAGTGAAAAGTACATAAAACTATTGTTGAGAGCTTTCTATAGTGTGATCGCGTAAGATTCTCGCTCCAAGTCACGCACCAATGCAGAAATTTGACACACAAGCATCGAATTCTCTGTTTCCATGCAATCATTAGTTGAATCCATCTACGCATAGATGTAGAAATTTCACGCACATGAGTGGAAGTCTCTAATCTTTGGTGCACTTCATATATGCACTTCCACGCATCTACATGGAATGCTACATAGATTCGTAGGAGCCTTTCCATGCCTATACGTGGAATTCTACATTGATGTGTGGCTTTCTCCACCAACTAGATGGCTTAGCTGCAAGCCATTCATGCCTATATGTAGATTCCCATGCACATGAGTGGGAATTTAGTCAAAGTGGCCAAATTTGGCTTAATTCCAAATGCACCCACGTATGTGCTTGAATTTCTACATACATACGTGGGGTTCTCTACATATAAGGGTGAATTCTTGTTTCTTTGAGGAATCCCACTAAGCCTAGATGTAGTTTTTCGTACTCCAAAGTGCTTCTTTCCATGCTTCCTTTTGAGTCCCTTCATGCCTCGTTCCATACTTCTTCCTGTATTGCTCCTCTCTAAGTCTTCCTTGTCCTAATGAGAATTACAAATTCACTTCAATCCATGACTCTTGGATCAAGCTATCAAAATGAATCCATTCATTTCATGAAATGTAATTAGGATAGGTGAAATTGGCTTATAATTGAGTGTGACAAAAATGTATGAAAATAAACACAATTTCTCATGAACTAAGGAGAATTTTAGACTTAACAATCACACTTCTATTCAATTTAAGGCTAAAATAACTCATTTTATAGAGTTGTCACAACTTAAAGTCATTTTGAAAAGAAATACTAGAGGATGTAGAGGGCTTTGCACATGTTTAAACTTTGCTTCTTTTCTCCTTCATGCAAAAATGATTCCTCTAGAAATCAATTGTAGATGTCAAAAAATTTCCTCAGACCTTATGAAGGAACTATCTCATACTCATATAAGAGTTATGTTGAAAAGATCTATGATAGTATCAATGATCATCCTGTTCTTGATGGAAACTAGGTGAATGTCACAAAATCCAAAGCTCGTCTTATGTATGTGTTGTGTAGAGATTAACATGACTAGTTGACTAATTAACATCACCCTTTTCCTTTTTTTTTTTGTTTTTTCCTGATCAATGCATCTCTATTTTTTTCATTGTGCATTTTATTTCATCATTCTTAACAAAACTTTATGCTTGTAAATGGTTACTTTTCACTCCTTCCAATGCTTGTGATTGGGTGATACTTTTCATGCATTTCAGTATTAATAAATTTTCACCTAGCATGTTTAAATTGTTTTAGCTTTTTAGCCTTATTATCATTTTGGTTGATGACTAGTGAACTTAATTTTAGTCATTTTTCGTATTTGTATGAAAATTTGTGATCATTAAGCATAAAATAACGGTAAAATAGTCATCAAACTAACTTTTATCCTCCAATATATTTCAAGAAAAAGACACCTGCAAGAAAGTGGGATAATAGTATGTCTATACTTACATAGGATCACTTTAGCCAGATGAATGATAATCTTAACATCCATAGTAGAATAAGGGTATATCCATACCACACTTGTATTGAAAGTGGTTCCTTCAATTGAATTTTTTACTTTAGTTCAACCTTTTTTTGTGATTGAAATTAGTAGTAAGGAAAGGAGAGGTACCCTAATATTACTAGGCAGGGCGCCATTGTTATGTATGGGATCTCAAAGGGCAAGCATAGGCCCAACCTAGGGGATTTAAATGGTGTCGGGGGACTTAAACTCATACCCAAAGGAAAAGTGAAGATCGAGGCCTTACTCACTTGTACCAACTTAAGTTCGCTTATTTCACCTTGTTTGTTCAGAGCTTATTATACTGTTAACTAATTTGGCAAATGTATTAAATCGCAAAAGTAATAAAGTGATAAGTATATTCTCACAATGATTGAGTTGTCAAGTACTACTTCACTACTCAAATTACTATCTAGGCAACAAATTAATTCAAGGAAAACAAGTAAGCAAAATAAAGTAAAATAAATAAGTTGAAAATAGCAAAGGGATACGTTAACAAATCAAGGAGTGAACATGTAATGATAAAAACACTAGAGATCCGATTTCGCTAATTTTTTTTACTAGTATTTAGGATTTCAACCTAATTATTAATTAAGTTCTAATTAATCAATTGATAGGGAAATTCCTTAATTTAACTAATACCTAATTCCTTAGTGTATCAATCCTCTTTAATTCTAAAAACTCAATCAATCCTTTAATTGAATCCTAAGAACTAAAGGCATTGTGTGATATATGAAATCTCAAGTAAAGCCCACACAATCAATAATTTCTATTCCTAGATAGTCATAATTATGATATTTATCATATGGCCTAAGTTATGCACAACTTTTTCAGTTTCCTACACAAACTACAAGATCAATTTATAAGTGACTAATTCACAAAAAACATTAAAAGTAATGATAAACACTTAATTGAATAAAGAGAAGCTTATATTAAATTAATGAATACAAATACTTCATCATCTAAACTAAGTTACATCTTCACCTTAGTAAAAAAAGAATTTAGTCACTCATGGCAATAGAAGCACAAAATAAATAAAGGGGTAAAAGAAACATCATGAAGAAAATCCATGAAGAAAAAAATTTTGGAAGTCTTCAAGAGTGAACTCCTCTTAGCCTCAAAAATGGACTCTTCGCCTCTGTTATTGCTCTCCAAATCCTAGGTTTTGCCCTCTATTTATAATCTTCCAAGGAATCTAGGGCATACTAGGTAAACATGTTATCAAAGCCTTGTTTTATCTTAACTTGGGGCGTAATTTTGGCACTGAGGATAGCTGAATTAAAGAAAGTTATCAACATGAGATTTGTATATCTCTTTCTTAGTTTTACAACGCTATCAGAATTAGGTAAATTACATACTTGTAAAAAAAATGTCATGCCTAATTTACTAAGATAGATTTGATAGTAAAACTTTCCTCAATTAATCGTTAACAAAATATGTTGTTTCCTATTTTCTTCTTGTTGATTCTACATAAATTAGAAAACCAGTATTCCACTAAGATTAATGAAGCTCCCCGATATATCTTTATATTAAATACAAAAATACTTAGTCACAAAGTAAAAATTACTTACACTCCAATTAAAGATCTAAATATATTCCTAAAATTTAAGAATGCAAGGTTGACTTCGGTCAAACTTCATCAGTCAATTTGAATGCAATTTTTCACCCTCTTAACCCCTGAACCGATCTTCAATGTCTTTATGAAAGTTATAAAAATTTCTCTCATCTTTCCATAGCCATCAAGATTGGCTTAATCTGAGTCTGTAGCAAAAGTTATGCTCAAAACACTGCAATAAGGTCTTTATGCTTTTCACTAGAATTTTAATAACCATGCCCAAAATTTTACAAAAGCCCTTAAATTTCTACAAAATACAATAAAAAAATATTTAATTCGGTAGACCTAGAATTTACTCAATATAATAAATAAGTGACATGATTCTTCTCTCGAAGCACTCAAATCTATGTTTAAACAAGCATAAAATGTGTGGAATTTACACACACATCACTTACAATGACAAAGGGTTAGATTTGTAAATCACATTGAAGAAATAGTTGTTCCGTAAGATAGATAAATGGCAAATTGCATCTTACACAATTGCACTCTCTGTTGGGAATTCAAGTGTGAGTTCAATGTGGATGTGAGTAAAGAAGTCTCATAGTGGATGAGAATGGACAATGTGAGGACCATATATAGGGAAAGGATACATGAATTACATGAACCTAATGCCTTAATGTTTTGAATCAAGATGTGGTATCAAGCTAACTTAATTATGTGGTTATTGACTTAGCCCATTGGATGTAGATCTCCTAGGAGTTTTGGGCTCTCCTTTTCCTAACAATGATATTAGAGTCGATGGTTTGGATTGGCTAGACGAGTATTGGATAAACAATGGTTGATGAATAGCGGTATGAGCAAGTTGATGCGGATTAAAAGTTACAAACTCAAGTGTAGGTTATTTCAAGTAATAAATTCTCGGGAGTCCGAGGTCGATCCACAGGGAATTGATGAAGAAAAATTTATTTAACGTAAGAAAAATATTTTGTCACAACAATAAAAGTGATAAAACTTAGACACAAGTAAAAAAAAATTTACTTGGGTTAGGAGATCCACTCTTGGTAAATAAAATAAGAATAAGATTAATTCTTTTTATAACTCAATTAGAATCCACACATAATGGAGGTTCCAATCAAAAAATACAACAATCAAAATTCATTAAAAATTATATACGTAATTATATTATGATTCATTTAATTATTTATTAACATCACCACTCATAAATGGGCTCAAGTATTTATTGTGTCAATCTCTTGTCTACAATGAATCAAGATCTTCACTTTACAAGGAGAGTTTCTAAATTGATTGGAAACAAAATACAATACGTATAATGACTACTTGAAAATATATCATTTAAACACAAGAAAGAAATGAATCTAACCTTATTTCATTACCAAGAGTTTCACTCTTTCACCCAAGTAAAATAAAACTTAGTTACTCATAGACAAGAAGAAAGAAAGAGAGAAGAAAAAGAGGAAGAACATAACTTCAATTTAAAATAAAAGAAAACTACAATAAGATAATCAAACAACAAAATAGCATGATTGTAGTATCTAACACCAAGACTCCTAAATGATCAGCCAAAGCTCTCTTTTATAAAGGATTAGGGATACAAAATGACAATAGGGCTGAGTCATAAGTGAGTGGATGAGTGAAAAATGAGTGAAAAATGCCAAATGACTTTTGGTGAGTGAAAAATTATGGAGATTCTTTGTTTCTGAAATCATTCAATTCTGAAGTCATTGAATGCGTCAGAATATTAAAATGTGGTCTTCATGAAAGTTGTAGGCCTGGATCTTAGCTTTCAAATGTCACTTGAATCACCTCAAAAGGCCACCTACAGCCCGAGATATGGCTCAATTACTGCACAGTATTCAGGCCAGATTATAGTTCCTCTGTTCTGACTTCCAAGTCCAATATGACCTCCAAGGAGTCCGATTTGAGTCTTGTGTTATCATAAAAGTTGTAGATATAGGTCTTAACTTGCAGATACCAAAATTTCAGCCTAATACAGATCTTACATCTCGAGTCATGCTCTAATTACTGCATACTATTCAGGTTCCAATCACAAAACTCGTATTCTGACTTCCAAGCCCAATTAGTTCTACTATATGTCCGACTTTAATTTCGAGCTCTTCATGAAAGTTGTAGAGCTTCTCTTATCTTTTCAACAAGGTAAAATGTATGTAGACATTTAGAACTCAAGATATGGCCAAAATACAGAAATAGTGTAAGACGTAAATCATGCTGAAAAAATCAATTAAGTCCAATTTGAGTCCAAACTTACAAAACATAATCAAACTCAATCAATTAAGTACATGAAGAGTATAAATAACTAAAAATGAGAATTTATTAATGTATAAAATATGTGATTATCACAGGTGACTCGGTAACTTATGTGGAGACGTGGCTTGGTGAGTGGTGGAGAGAGGTAACACACGTATGATGTGGCTCTTGGAAAAAGTAGGCCCCATAAGTTGGCCTAGTCTAATGACGAGCGGTAACACGGTTGTCAAGTCGTAGCTAGATTTGGTGAAGGGTGGACGCATAGGTAGATATGTGGTTCTTGGAAAAGTGAGCTTGGTGTGCTCGCGAATAGACCGTTGAATACTCAGGAAATACAATGTAGGTGTGAGTAAAGAAGTCCCACATTGGATGAAAATAGATAAGGTTATGACTATATATAGTTGAAAGACTTATAAACTTAATGTCTTAAAGTTTTGAGTTAAAATGTGTTGTCAAACTCAATTATGTAATTCTTTATTTAACCTATCAAATACAAATCTTCTAAATGTTTTGAACTTCTCCACTCCTAACACTCTCAACTTGATTCTAGTAGTGAAATAAGAGTAGTATTCTAATGTTGTGAGCAATAGGGAAAAAGTGAGACAGGGAGATGTAAACCTTGTAGAAATTTTTTTTTGGTCCTTTTTGTTTTACACATAAACTTTCCACTGTGAATACTTTATATATTCTGACCAAGAAAATGTGCGTCTTGCCGACTTGTGCTTGCACAATATTAAAAAAAAAAATTTATCATCTACGTTGTTGAAATATGTATACCAAGTTTCAGATAATTTGGAGAATCTCTTTACAATCATTAATATCTACTTATGTACTATTAGAAATTTAAGTTACCCCAACCAGTTCTGATAATACTGGCAATAAGGCTAGAGATGATTAGGTCAGTTACTTAGCTTCTCATAGCATCTCAAGCTATTTGTATGCGCCGTTTGATATATAAAACATTTATGTGTTTTTATTTAATAACTTATAAGTTTTTAAGAAAATTAATTTATAACATAATATTTTAAAGTATTTATGATCAAGTGTTCTAAAATTCTACCCTTGTCACCTTATATTATTTTAATAAAAAGTTAAATTTTAATACAAAATAATAAGCCTGTGTATTTGTTTATATTTCAAGTCTACAAAACTTTATTCGAGAGAACATGTTAGATATGTAAAATTATTTATTCATATATTTTCACTTAATAATTTAAATTATATGGGTGTTCACCTAATAATTTAAACTTTCGAAAAGAGTTGGTTACATGCCACGAAAGCTTATTGTGATAGCTGGTTAATTGTTTAGTTTGGTCTGTGGGAACAATGTGCAAGTTTCATGCCAGCAAACAAGTATTACTATGCCAGATTTAAATCATGTTTCCTTTAGAAAGGTTTGACGTGTTTCTTAACCTCACTTTAATATTGTTTTTGAGCTGTTCGTGGGCCAATTTCTTGGTAACAATGTCTAGTGGACTGCTTTCACGGACACATTTATGGTACAATTTCACACATCGGAGACTCTAGGTAATTTTACTTATTATAATCAGTTTTCCAGTTTTTTTTTAAATTATGTCATAATTATTTTTTAAACTCAGAAGTTTTATTTATGAATTTAAATATATATAAATATTATTAATTAAAATTTGTAGATTTTTTTATATGTATAATTAATTATTTATGATAAAAAAATGTATGTTAAAATTTATAAAAATTTTAATATATACAACTATTTATAATAAATAAAAATAAAAATAATTTTTCTTGTATGTGAGCGTAAGTATATATAAATATTTTTAGTTAAAATTTATAAAATAATTTTTATATATAATTATTTATGATAATAAATAAATAATAATAATTTATACTTCAAATTATAAGTTACTAATACCAACCGTTTGATTTGATGTTATAGTTAATCAACAATTTTAAAAATTGATGTATCTCATGCATTTAATAGGTGGCTGCATTTTAAACGTTTCTTGCTTTCACATCGACAAAATCTAACAGTTAATGATAATTATACTTAGAAATAACTTGTTTGGGATAGCTGTGATGATTCCAAATCTCATTTCCATTTCGATGGGCAACTTCTCGCTGGAGCCAACTTATTAACCCATCTGATTGATCAATGTCAATATGGTATCCAGGATGAATATAAAATCTACAAAAGGATCAAATGCAAATAGAGGCCATCCCATTTTCATTCCACTTCCATCATCTCTTTTTTCTCTTACCAAGAACAAATACAATAACTGTTACTCCTAATTTTGACTTTTTAAGGCCCTCGTTTTCAATTCTTCATTTTTCATCCGTGGCAAGCACACCCTAAGACCTTACTGGCAAAAAAACTGTTTCCATTCTGTTAAGCATGTGATTGTTTGAGTCCAAACAGTGATTATAAAAGTAAGAGTTGACTAGAAATTAGATAATTTTAAAGGAGAATAAATCTCTAAATTTATCCGTGAGAATATAGATACCAAACAAATTAGTCATATCAAATTCATATAGTGATCTTTAAAGAATCACAAATATATATAGACACTACATACATTAATTCTTTGATATTGAATATATTAATACTTGAAAAAAACTAATATGATCCACATTAATAATTGTTTAAGGACCATAATGAGATTTTTATTATTATTATTAAAATCCAATAGAATTTTATTATATCTTCTTAAAAATTACTTTTAATAATTCTTTTAATATTAAATAAAAAATATTTAATAAAAAATAAATATATTTCATGTCTTAAAAATATAAAAAATATTAAATATTTTTTATTTAATAATTAAAAAATTAATAAAAAAATTCGTAAGAGTAGGAATTATTCAATCCAATATATTCAGTACTTATATTCTCAAAAATAAATTTGGGAGTTGACCATACTAGATTTCGAAGAATCCCACCGCATCTTAAGCTCGCACACTTACTCGAATTCCAATCTTGGGAGCGTGGATCGTACCAATACAGAGGGACAGAGTACATGTTACATCTTTTATGCTCTAGGCTACATCTTTTAAGTACATGTTACATGTTACATTTCTTACTTTCTAGAACTTACTCTTCTTTTTTTATTGAAGTTATATGTCAGTTTCAGAAGGACAGAGTATTATTAAATTCACCTTAATTTTAAAAAAATTGAATTATTTTTGAAAGGCTGTTAGAATAACAATTTGATACGGCTGACTTCATTTTTTATTTCTTGGAATCATATTACAATGTTGAGGTGTATGCATCATATGTGTCAAATTGGTCTAATGGTGGAATTATTGAGCATTGACATTTTAGATGAACATGGCCTAGACTGTTGACTTTGCAAATTAAACTCAACATCAACTCTATTATAACTCTATTATATGAACAGAGAAATTATTTCCAAAAATGATCTACTTCACAAAGTGGGTGAGTTCAACTCCCCATAGGTTGAAACTCATAGTAAAGTGGTACAAAGAATTTGATTTATTTTGACTCTGAATATAAAGGAGAAACTCAAACAAAATTAAAATACAGAGGAAGATAAAAAAAATTAAGGAATCATAAGACAGCCACATAATTTATTTTACAAAGACCATTGAAATTCAACTAAAAAATCACTAGTTCTTCAGCTCTCAAATCCTTCAGGGCTTACACTCAACAGGAAGACCCTGTGGGAATCGCTTAAGATCCTTGCAGTAGTTATAGATCATGAAGTACTTTTGAACCCATCTCAGTCTTCTTCTGCCATTAGCATCAAGCTCGTTGCTCTGCCATGCAGCATCAGAGAAGGAATTGGAAGAGATGGAGGAAAACTCAGTGGTTTTGAAATTGCGGTAGTAGGCTGTAAAGGGTGCCTTGGACCAATCAGTTTTCACCAAACCACCTCTGGTGGCCCAGTCATCAGCATTCCATAGGCTAGAATAGATTCTCATAGGTTGGTTCTTTGGGAAAGGAACACCAAGAGACTCAGCATTCTTGAACACCCTTATGGGGATGTTATCAACCAAGAATCTGCAGTTAACCAGGTTCATTGATTAGTTTGGTTATCAATAAAGAGCAAAGACATTTTATGTGATTTGATTAACTTATTTTGTATTTAAAATAATTTATAATCAAAAAGTCTTTTGAAAAAAAAAACAATTATTTTCTCAAATTTAATCAAAATCAACCATGCAAACCATATGGAAAACAAGAGAGATAAACAAAAGATGATTTTTTTTTGGAAGATTCTACCATACCATTAAGATGATTAATTATATATTAATGTAAGGGATGTAGTTATGTTACTTTTATTTAACTGAATTAACTATATTTTATATCTTATGACCTGGTTACCATCTAAATGGTACCATAGTGTCACCGTTTTATTTTTTACTTACATAATGTGCTGGGGCTTCCAGATGATAGAGTAAGTGTGGAAGTTTCTGGTGGGGTCGAACCAAAGGTAGAACTGTTGCTCTCTGTTCCCTTTGCCTTGGGTAAAGACGTTTGTGTGGAGAATGTAGGGGTCACCGCTTACGTTCCCCAAGAACTCAAAGTCAATCTCGTCATGTGTTGCCCCTTGTGATGACAACTGCACCACATCATATGGAAATAAATACTACCGTTATCGTTTTTTGATATGGCCCTTCGTTGTGGCAGTAGCACAATACAAGGAGAAATAGAAGAAAATGAAATGAAATTATGTGCATGCTCAAGCTTAACTCATAAAAGCTTTTGATTTTTTATCAATCCAAAACTAAATTAAAAAACCCATTAAGGCAAAAGCAATTTTAAATGAAGATTTTGGATTATGCAAGTTAGCTAAAAAAGACCAGGTTCACTAATACGTCTATGTTTGAAAGCACCATGGAATGAAAATTAAGTAAATGAAGTAATAGTTGTGGACAAAGTAAAATTCTGTAGCATAACTTGTTTTTGAGGGTTTGCTGTGATAGTAGTTCTCGTGAATGTACAGTTGCGTTTGAAAGGTTGATGCCTAAAGTGTACAAGCATGTCAATAATGGTTGTATTTTCAGGCAGGGAAAGCATAGTGTTATTTCATAAAGAATCAATATTAAAGTTGCTTTTGACAAAGAAAACGAAGTATAGTATGAGGAAGACAAGAAACGAATCAAATTGGATGAGTTTAATTTTGTCCCATTTTTACACCTGATTAAAAATGTACTCAGCATGTATTATGTGGACCTTATGTTTTTAATACATGCATACTGTTAACCATATATTTGTAATAGTTAACTAGGTGTAATAGTGTAAAAAAATGGTGTGCATATATGAAAATTGTCAATTGTCATAGTAAAACGTACGTAGTAAGCAGTGACTGTGCCAGCAGAGTTGCCAGCAACAAGCTTGAGCTGCATATCAATCCTCCCAAATAGGTACTCTTTCTTGGATTGGAAGCCAGAGCCAGAGATTTTGTCCAGGGAAAGTGATAGAAGCTGACCTCCATTGAATATCTTAGCACGGTTATCACCCCACGTTAGATCAAAGTCTTGGTAGAAGTTAGCAGCACTGGCAGCCACCATAGAGCTTACCACTACCCCAACCAGCATAAGCACATGAAACCCATTGCGAGTAGAAGCCATTTTGGACAAAAAAGAGAGAGAAATTTGATTGTTTTGATGTGTGGGAATGTGTTAGAAAGAGGTGTCTATATATATGTGATAAAGAGAGAAAGAGGAGTTAGGGAAATAAGAATGGGAATATAAGATTGGGTATATGGTGGGGTGGTGGGACGCGTGAAGGATCATTAACTGGGAAGGCTGGACGAGCCAAAAGCTGGTGCCAGCTTAGCAAGTTTTGAAAGCTGAAAGCTTTTTGTTTGGGCATTGGTTATTAATTATACCTATTGGTTTGGGTCAATATTTTGGGTTTACGCAGAGAATGATATGCGGTATGAATAATGATTGTGCTCCAAGGACGATAAATATGGGTAGACCCCATTTTAGTATGATTTGAAAAAAATAAATTAGGGAACAAAAACAGAGAAAATTAGGTGGTGGATGCCAACTGGATGTGATATGGAAGGGACTGAAGGAGAATAAAGTCACCAAGGTATCTTACTTGTTCCTGGGGTTATCAATCATGCATTATGGATCCACTAAGATGATGCCATGTGGCAGGGTTCATATTTAAGTCACTGACAATTTCCATTGTCAAATATTAGGAGTTTAATGATTTTCAAGTGTAAATAATAACAAAAAAAAAACATTTTCAAGTTTCTGACATTAGTCACGAGATCGCAAATGGTAGGCATGGTTTATAAAGTATGGGTCGTTCGAAATCCATGTGTTATTTGTCTCGGATATGTATTTGTATTTGTATTAAATATTTAAATATTTAATAAATATTAATTTAATTTTTTTTATAAAAATTATATTTTCGTATTATAATCGTGTCGTATTTGATATTCTTACTCATATCCGTGCTTATCCACTTCGGTGATGCTGATAAGTGATAAATCTTTTAGCTTGCTTTGTCTCTGCTTGTTGCATGGCTTGAGCTTTAATTTGTCTTCTGTAATGCTGACAAGAACGTTGAATGTGAATGATAAAACACAGGAAAAGAAATACAAACATATAAGCATATATATCTCATGAGCACAGGCATATATATAAAATATACTTTCAGGAGAGATTATTAATGAGAAAAATTTATAGTGCATGAACTTGAACTAGCTTCCTGCTGCACTCACTCAGTGTGTGTTAGAAAAATTGTAAAAAATTAATTATGTTTAGTAATTAATTATTGTATAATTTTTTTGTTATAATTAATTATAATTGATTTATTTTTATGTTTAGATATATTAACTATAAAGTAATTTTAAGCTAATTTAATTCATTTAAATGATATAAAAAATTATTTTTTGTATTAAATTACTAAAATGAATATAAAAAATTAAAAAATTATTTGATTAAAGACAAAATGATATTTATATATTAAATGTAAAAATAATTTATAAAATAAAAGTATAAGTTTCAATTTTCAACATTAAAAATTAACTTTAAAATTTTTTTATTTTACATTAAATTTTATATAAAAACTAAAATTAATTTTATCAAATATAATTAAATACTATTATAATAACTTTTTTCTCAAAAAAATTTAATCATAATCTATACCATACACATCCAATATTACAATAATCAGAGATAATTTTCAGATAACTGGACCAAACATTAATTGGGTATGGAAGTTCTCCACTAGCATGGCCATGGATTGAGGACTATCCTTTACCGTACAGTGTCAAAGACAGTGGTAATGATCACAAGGTACATCATTGCTACAAAAGATATTATTATTATTATTATTATTATTCAGGAAATTAAGAAAAAATGTATTATATATGAATATGAATATTATGAAAACAATGCAATTTCTGTATGAACCACCGTTACTGTGGCTTTCCACCTAATGTTAATTATTAAGCTTCTTGTTGTAAGAGAATTGCAGATTTATTAGTTATTGGGATTTGTTTAATGGGAATCGACTAATGGCAACCAGCTAGCAATAGACAGAATCTCCAACCTTTCCTGCAAAAAACCTATAAAAATGATGATGCCTTATGTAAATATGTCTTTTTATATATTAGTGTTGGAACAGAATGGACCAGATTTTAATGTACATATGGTTGTTAGGAAATTAAATCCTCACTTTTTCCTTTTTAATTTCATTCTCATCAAACAGGAAGTTTCTTTTCTTTCTTTCGTGCTTTTCTTTCGCTAAGAAAACAAGAAGCATGTCAGTACAAAGCTACTGCATATGATTGATGCTTTCGGCATTAATGTTTTACTTTCCTTTTTGTTAAAGAAACTTTGGGGGTTAAGGAATGAGGATGAGTCTCTCTACATTGGATAAAGCCAATATATGGAAGCACTGGTCTTTTGGTTGGCATAACAGTGTTAATGAAACAACAGACGAAACTATGAGATGGGGATACAGAATTAATAGATAAGAAAATTACACTGACTTCTTTATAAGTTTAGTTTAATTACATTTGAGATTTTTTTTTTTAGAAATTATATATATTTTTTTAAGTTTATATTGTTATGACACTTTTTTTTTAAATTTATATTATTATTATATTAATTTTTTTAATTATTGTATTTATTTTTCTTGTAAGGAAAGTTTATTGTAAGGGTACAGATAAACAAAATATCAGGTGTAATTAAGTTAAATTTAAAGAGAGATTAATGTAATTTTTTCTTAATAGATTGTGAAATTACTGGATTGCCACAAATATAGGTCCATTAATTAATCAAAACCACTTATCCCTCAACAAATCACAACTTTCACGAAAAGTAAGAAAAAGATCATCAATGTGTGATTTCATCGCCTGAGCTCAATGATGAGACTATCTCTCTCCTTCACAATCACTTATGGCGTATGCCTTTGGCGGAGATTAAAGTAGATAAATGCCATTAATTAATGATAATAATTCATGAGAATAATTGTGGAATTAAATATCATATAGATGCATCATAGTACTATTTAATTTATAAGCACTGTGTTAACTTTAAAGAAGAATGCAGATCCAAAAAAAAAAAAACTTTAAAGAAGATTGACACATTTCCGACTAGATAACAACGCCGTAGTTTTAATGTCAATGTGTTAGATTTTTTTTATTAAGTGCATACTAACATAGTTATTAATTTTTTAAAATTTGGATTAATTAAATATCAAATATTATAGAGTAGTTATTGTTCTAGTCTAAATAGTAATCAATTTTGTTATTGAACTCTTATAAATACTTAAATTTATGTGAATAATGTTATTTTGAGTTTGTAAGTCTTGTGTATGAATTTTTTATAATAGATAAATTAACCTATATTAAAAATATAAAGAGAGATTATTATTCTCATCTTATATGTATTTTGATAGTCTCATTAAGAACACAAGAATTTTTACACATATAAAGAATGAAGATAATTCTTTTCCTCCACACATATAAATCCATTCTTAATTGCTCTTTCAAGATCAACCCCTTCTCATATTTGTTCTTTCACGTAATTTTATAACTCAATCTCTAATTTATTATATTTTATACATGTCATAATTTAAAGTTAAATTAATTTAAAAATTTAAATATATCTTTAATTATTTTGAAGTGATCTACGTACCTAAGCAACTACCATTGCTACATTTGAATTTTTGAGTTCACAATCTCCATGATGGAAAATAGGCTTTGATTGGCATTACATCATAGGAGTAGGATAGCAAATGTTGGACTGGCATACACGGTGAGTGAACGTTTAACAACTAGAATTTAATGGGTGGGATTTGAAATCTGTATCTAATCCAGCTGGTTCTATTCATACCAACTCAAATCTCTATTAATTTAGTAGCAATGCTACATTTACAAAAATGAGTATAAAACCACGATGTTTCTACACTATTAAATTTATCTCAATATCACTACAGGGTCATATTAACAGTTTTCTAAACAGATCCACAAACAAATCCGATATTCCGTACTTATTTGTGATTGTTTGTATTCCTAACTCTTGTAAAATTAACATTTTCAAACAAGCATTCGCACTCAAGTTTTTTGCCCATGAGAATGGGATATGAAAGTTATGTGCGATACTGCTGTGACATGGTCAGAGACAAGTTCTAAAGACAACTATAAATCGTGATTTGTAAAATCAAAAGTTCGGTGACACTTATAATTTAATAAAATCAATAAATTTATTAAAAATAAGAAAATATATATAATCTTTATCTAAAATTAACTTATAATTTGTAATTTTACTCTTGATCGTAGCTTTCCAACTCTAATTTTAGAACCTAGAACAGTATATTAAGTTTTAAAGAACATTTCAATAATTAAAATCTGCAAATTTCAATTTTGATGATATTTAAAATTGATAAGATAGAATTTATAAAACCAATACTATTCTTTGATACCGCAAGTGGCACACATACCACAATCAAGTGAAATGTATGATCATATTACTCAATCTTTTATTTAATTATTTATTTATTATAAAACTCAATCTATCATATGGACTATATAATCTTGACTTATGTACGCTCCTGATTTTGTCATTTGGTTGTGACATGTGTGCGACTTGTGATACCAAAGAGTTATCTTTTAAAAAAATAACTTTATTGAGCAATATATTTTTTATATATCAAATAATATTATACTAAGTTAAATACCAGTTAAAAAAAAAAACTTTTTCCAATTCAGTTTCTCTTAATATAAAAAGCAAAACAGATCTTTTAATCTAAATCCCTCATTGCTCAAACGGTTATTGACAATAAAAAACTTACATCCCATCCCATGTTTGACTGTATAGAATTGACGTATACTTATTCTAGCTCAATCAATTTATTAAACTTTGAGAAATGTTAGATGATTTAAATCTCTCTATAATATGGTTACATTTAAATATAACAAAATCAAAGTTTAAATAAGACTATCGAGTATAAAAAGTCTATTAAAATATACATACATCAATAACTGTATAGCTAGTATTGTTTTAAAAGGATAGCAATCAGGACTTGACAAAGTTAATAATGATAATAGTAACACTTTAAGTTTTAATTTAATTATGCATGCGATTGTGTTTCATTATTTCGAAAAAAAGCAAGGAAAAGCAAGGATGTACAAGGCAATCCGTAATGTTGAAGTATAATAATATATGAGACGTTGAATCGTACACAAATTGAAAACCATGCATGCATGATCTGTTGATTGTAATTCAAATAGAAATACTGTCATGTCATCAATAGGAAGGTGCATCGAAAACGAAAAGGAAACGCACCGAGCAAGTAAGCGCGGCGGTGCATCCTGCATAGCTCAAGTGGGTCCATGACGATATGATATGAAAAATCCGGATTCTCTCCCGCTGCTGTCCGGCATCCTGTAACATAGCTAATAGTTTGTATTTTTTAATATTAAAAATATTTTTTAATATTAAAAAATTATTAATTATTAAATAAAAAATAAATAATTCAAGTGGGTCCATTTTTTGCTGACGATATGATATGAATGCTATGAATTATGAAGTGTAATAGGTAACGTCTAATATGGAATACTTTGGAGGTAGTCTACGAATGGATTAAATGTAAATTAATTATTAAAATAAATTAATAATTAAAATAAAAATTAAATTTTTATAAATTTTAATTAATAATATTTAAATTCATATATAAATTTAATTAAATTATTTTTTTATATATATAAATAACTGTACATAAAAAATTATAAATTTTAATTAATAATTTTTACATATACTTATATCTATATATAAATCTTTAAAATCACATGTACATGAATGAATCCCTTTTTAACCGGTTTATATTAGTCATCTCCAGTGTAATATAATATAAGAGTAGGAGTTTTGTTTTTTTCAGTTAGGTCCATGATTTGTGTGTTTGAAGATTCCTTTGGAATGGGGATTAGGGACTCAATCTCTCACATAAAACGCGTGAGTTCAATGATTTGAAACTAAAAAAGATGGGGGAAAAAACAAAAGCAGACAGCATATCCAGCACCAACATCAACATTCCCATCCCTCTTTAATTTGATTTTGACTTTGATTATGGGCGACAAATTAGTAGTATATCTGACTCTGGGATTTGATTGGAGCAACCACTATCTTACTATCCCATTTTGTGGGGCATTTATCAATTTAAAGCTGTTTATGGTATTAGGGAAAGTTAAAAATAGCTGAATTCTAAAGTAATAATTTTATGGACAAAACTTACGTTTATTTTTTTATATTTATTATATTTATTTTATTAATTAAATTATGATATGTATTTATTAATGTTCTTTCTCATATTTTTGTTTAAAAAAAAAATATACACATATTATAACTTGTTATACACACATGTTATAAAGAAATGAACATATATAAAATTATGAAAACTATCATAGAATTATAGTTTTACTTTAATAAATGTCAATTAATGATTTAAGTACTTAAAACTTAAATGTATGATCATTATTTAGATATTTGATTGTACTTAATGCACAATTTCGCTATGCTTCCAAGTTTTAAGCTTGTTAGAAGATTTGGGTAAATACTCGTTTCTATTGTCTTTAAGATTTTGATTTTCTCTTTGTTTTTAGTAATGAATTTTAACTATTTTTGAAAAAAAAATTAATGATTTAGTTACTTATGAAATGATGTGATAAAATTTGCCTGATTAAAAAATTCTCCTGAATTCTAAGGTAGTCTTTTTTTTCTTTTTCCTGTATCATTATTAGAAGAAATTTATCATGGTGCTAACCAAATTTTTTTTATCATGGTGCACGCAATTCCAATAAAGCAATGCGAGATAAAAAGAACTCCATAGAAACCTGCCAATATCTTAGTTCAGGAAATATTGTTACGTACTGACAAATTCTTACATTTAGGCTAGCCCAATCATATTATTATTAATTAACAAATAATTTAATTATAATAATTAATAAATAAATAACTCTAATTAACTATCATAAGTAATGATATAATTAACTTATTATTTTCAACTTGAGTGCATCATGTTTATTCAAAAATTTCTCTCTTGTTGCTTGCACAAGCAAAATTGTACAAACATCTCTTTACAAGTTTGATTTGACTCATTTGAGACCACTTCATTTCAGATGAAACTACGCATGTGCCATGTGATTTTGTTCAATTATTAAAGCAATTTCTTTTCTAGTTGAAGATCATTGAAGTAAATATTGAATAAATATTAAATAGCATTATTCTAGTACGAACTGAGAAATAATAAGTACAATAACTGTTACTCATTGGAATAATACTAGCATCACAATCCGAGTTTCAAAATATCGCAAGTTCCCTTTGCAAATCCACCGAATACAGGGATCAGTTGTGAATTTCTATGATTTCATAGTTGTAACTTGTAACCCTATCTGCAAAAATCAGATGTAAATTTATTTTTATTTTTTTGGTTTTGGAGAACGTGCAAGGTACTCAAACTATATTTTCCAGAGACAAACTATTAGACCGAAAGTATAAAAGTAACAACATAAAAAAAAAAAAATGTTAACAGTCATCAAAAGATAGGTCCAAACGATAAGGAGTCCTGCTTGCTATTCAGTTAGATAAATATGTTTGGTAATGATCATTCACGTTAACCACCTGCAAACTGGAATTAGTCGTTCTATACATTATAACCTTAAAATGGGAACAACTCATTGCCACTCAACGAAAACTACTTCAAATAATAAGCTTGTCTAGATGCTGACAACGCAAGTACAGAAAAATGCATTTTGAAATGGTTTGCTACTTTGATTACAATGTATTAACTTAAGAGATAGATAATTTGGCCAAAGAGATTTAGGAGAACTACCTACAACTTTTGCACTTAGTGAAAGTCATAAGACGGGAAATTCAATGGATTCGCTATTTGTCGACAAATGCAATCTAATCTAGTAAGATCAGAGGCAGTGATAAACAATTTTTTTGAGAAGACAACCATGTGAGATCTTATCACCCCAAATTCAATCAATTAGCAATTGCACCATAAATTGATGCATCTCCATGCGTCAATATGACATTCATTTGGTGTACATATACATGACAATATGCAAGTGTCCACAAGAACTGACAAAGAAAAATATGAAGTGCACTCAAAGCTTAGTTTAGTAGATTATGAAAAAATCCAAAACAAAAAATGACTTTTCCAATCTATCTCATTTGATGCAATAACGTTTCATATTGCAGACAGTATTTAAGAGTTTGCAGTCAGTAGTTAGTCATATGCACTACTCCTAAATAATCCTTTCACATATAAGTCATGAGTTAAGCCAATACCAGAAGCATGAAAGCAGATATGAATGATCAACCTCGTTTCCAGATCATCCTACCTTATTGCTCAGTTGAGACATCAAATCCAGGAGGTATGAAAATAACATCATCCCAGTTCGATGTAGAGTTTTCCTGCAAAATCATTTAATAGGAAGTTTCAATTTTCAACATAGATGAATCAAGGGTCCTGTATTCCATCTTGGGCAATAACTTTGACACTCACCTTCATTTCCTTTATTACATCCTCTAGAACGGCAACCTGAAAAATAAATCATGGATAAGTCCACTGAAAAGCAGGCCATACATCAAGGGGACTATTTCAGTCTATAACTGTATATCCCCTTGTCTGAGAGCAAGATTTAATTGATTCTGCTGGATGGCTGCCCTTTGAAGTGAATTTTCTAAGTCCTCCTGTGAAAATGTCAAAACGTGATGTTATTTCTGAGCTTGGCTTATAACTGCCTAAATTCATGTAACTGAAGACAGGTACTTCAACTACACCGTTCTGAAGAAAAGTGGACGATATTTCTTATTCTGGCTCTTCAATATCAGACTTCTGGACTGAAACCCACCAAGATAACATTCAAATCACCAGTTCAGTGATTCAAACAAGAAAATGAATGGCGAAAAAAATAAACATATATAGAAATGAAGCACGATTATGATAAGAATCAGCATTCCAAATACCATACCATAGTAAAACAGTAGAACAAATCCAGTTCACAATGCCTTCATAAATAAATCATATAATATGAAGTATCAACCATCATTAAATCCTTTCTACTTTTTCTGATAAAACAAACATCATGAATAACGAATTTATTAACATACAGTACACATTCAGATCCAAGAACTTCGAAGCCAGTGATATTCTTAGCCCACCATAGGTCAGGTTGTAACTCATAAAGAGACTACATGTTAAAGGTTAAGACCTATAAGTTTTCAATGATTATAATTATAGGAATTCCTAAAAATATCTTGTTCTTATAATCCTAAGTTCTTGGGGGGCATTGCTAAGAGACTTTATGTGAATACATGGAAACTTTATCACCAGGGGGGGGGTCACATCCCCTGACTGCCTTGACCATAAAAAAGTCTCAACACCTGAAGTCCTGAACTTCAAACATGGATATCTTCTCTTGGTTTTTTCTTTTTTTTTTATATTTATTTATCATCCTTGTTTGAGAAATATATGCTTGCATACATGTCTTTCACCCAGTTATATATAGTATTAACATGTTGAAAAGCACTCCCCGAATTCACTATCAAGTATCAACGCATATCAGCATAGGAACTAAGACACAATTGACATATCCAGACTGAAAAGGCAGAGGAAAGAACCTGGAAAACTGGAACACCAGAAAAACCTTTGGAAGATAAGCCAGATCTTTCCCTCTCCTGTAAGGCACAAGCATATATAGTCATTACTCATTACTGTATACCACAATTAGCAAGTTATAAGTTAAATACATTATACAGCCGACATTCAAACCTTACAATTACCAAGTTTCAGTGCATGACCAAACTGGCCATTAGACCAGAATAACGGGAAACTGAGCAGTATACCAGTCGAGTGGACCTCTAATTCCTGGAATTGGTGAGAACCAACACCAAACAGGTAGCTAACCAAATACCAGAAGATCCATTGTTGGTTCAAGGTATTAAACCAAGTGACATTGAACCTTTGGAAGATGCCAAACTCCTCAGTCAAAAAGCTTTCTTCATAAGGATTTGGAAACCCACCTCACCCCACCCTTCAAAGTATCAGAAACCTCCATTGAATTCACGAAGACTGAAGGAAGAAGAATTCATCTAATTCACATTAATGAAGAAAATGATCTACAGAGTATTTATACTTCTTACAACTGAAATGAAAAAGAATTGAAATTACAGGGAAATGAAGCTGAATGCTAATTACATTTGTAACTAACTAACAGCTAATACCAGCTAACCGAAACTAACTAGCTAACTGAAATGCTGAGTTGGCACTACCCTGACCATGCTCTGTTTCTACGGTTAAGACCCCCCCACAAGCTGGAGGGTGGAAGATATCCACCATACCAAGCTTGATGATACACTCACGAAAAACCCGAGGGCATGAAGCTTTAGTGAACACGTCTGCAACTTGGAATTGAGTAGATATAGGAAGAAGTCTCATTAAACCAGCTCGAGACTTTTCCCTCACTATGTGACAGTCAATGTCAAGATGCTTTGTGCGCTCATGGAACACTGGATTGGCCGCAATATGTAATGCACTTTGATTATCACAGTAAATGACAGGGGACCGAGAAGGTAGCTGAGACAAATCTGTAAGTAAATAACAAATCCATTGCAACTCTCTAGTAGCAGATGCTAGTGCTCGATATTCTGCTTCAGCAGAAGAGCAACTCACGGTGGGCTGTTTCTTGGATTTCCAAGAGACCAGTGAGTGTCCAATAAAAAAACAAAACCCAGAGATGGACCTTCGAGTGTCAATGCATCCTCCCCAATCAGCATCAGAAAAACCCAGAAGATGTAAGTCAGAATTTCTGGAGAAGAAAAGACCACGACCAGGAGATCTCTTGAGGTACCTTAATACTCTAAGAGCAGCTCTATGATGTGCCTCAGTTGGATGAGACATAAATTGGCTCAATTGTTGTGTGGCAAATGAAATATCTGGTCTTGTAGTAGTTAGATACAGCAGACCAACCAATCTTCGATAACCAGCTATGTCAGTAAAAGCAGAACCAGAATCTTGATGTAATCGAACAGCAGGATCTAATGGAGTGCTAGCTGGTTTACAACCTGTGAGACCAGAATCGACTAGTAGTTCAAGGCAATATTTCCTTTGACACAAAGAAATCCCTTTGGATGAATGAGCTACTTCAAGTCCTAAAAAGAACTTAAGTTGCCCAAGATTTTTAATCTTAAAAGCATCATGCAAAAGTGCTTTAATCAGATCAAATTCACCAAGAGAAGTACCGCCCAATATGATATCGTCTACATATATAAGCAACACAGTGAAAGAATCTTTGGTAGACTTGATAAAGAGGGTATGATCAGCTTGTCCTTGAACAAAACCATGAGAAGTAAGGAAACCACCAACTTTTCAAACCATGTCGACTAGCTTGCTTAAGTCCATAAAGAGACTTAAGCAATTTACAGACTTGGCCAGTTTGGGAGCTGAAACTCCTTGAGGAACCTTCATATAAACAGCTTCATGTAAGTCCCATGTAAAAAGCATTGTTTACATCAAGTTGATGTAAATGCCACCCATGAATGGTCGCCAATGCAAGTAGAATTTCGATCGTAGATAGTTTTGCTCTTTGGAGAGAATGTTTCAAAATAGTCTAGGCCTTTGTTTGATTAAATCCCTGAGCAACTAATCGGCCTTAAACCTTTCAATGGATCCATCAGCATGTCTTTTTATCTTATAAACCCATTTGTTGCCTATTGGTACAGCATCAGTAGGCAAATCTACAAATTCCCAAGTCTTGTTGCTGTTTAGAGCTGCTATCTCAAGATTCATTGCTTCAACCCATTTTGGATCTTTGCTAGCAACTGAGTATGAGGTAGGTTCAGGAATAGAAGTGAGAGACATGGCATAGGCTTGATGTTTAGGTGAAAGATGGTCATATGTAAGAAAATTAGACAAAGGATATTGGATGGCTGAAGCATGATTACAAACATAATCATTGAGATATGGAGGACTTTGGCTAACTCTTGTGGACGTTCGGGTAGAAGAAGAAAGAATAGGTTCTGGTGAAATTTCAGAATTTGATTGATCACTGTTAAGAGAAGATGTTGAAGAAGAATTATTAGGTGTAGAAGGTGTGACTGTTTGCTGATTTTGGGAATTAGCAGTAGTGTAAGGAAATGAAATAGAAGGCTTTGTTGGGGAATGAAAAGGGAATTCCAAGTCATAAAAATGAACATTTCTAGAAACCAGAATTTCCTTGGAATGAACATCAACCAATATATAACCTTTCATCCCTAATTTGTACCCTAAGAAAGCACACTTCTTTGCTCTGGGGTCAAATTTATTTCTGTGGCTGGAAAGTGTTGAAGCATAACACAAACATCCAAAAACTTTCAAACAACTAAGATCAGGCATTTCACCATGTAACATCTCATAAGAGGATTTATTTCCTAGCAACCTTGTAGGAATTCTATTCATTAAAAACACTGCATGAAGTACTGCATAAGACCAAAAACTTTTAGGCAATTGTGACTGAATCATCAAAGCTCTACTGACATTAAGTATATCTTTGGTGTCTTCTTTCAACTCTCCCATTTTGTTGAGGAGTAGCTACACAACTCCTTTGATGAATAATACCTTTTGAAGCATAAAACTCTGGCAATATAAACTCAGACCCATTGTCACTTCTTACTACTTTTATTCTTTTTCCAAACTGATTTTCTACCATGGCAATGAATCTTTTAACATATGCAGATACTTCAGATTTCAATTTTATCATCATCACCCAAACATATCGACTAAAATCATCTAGAATAGTCAGAAAATATTGATATCCATGCACTGATTTAGTAGAAAAAGGTCCCCAAATATCAAGGTGAATCAAGTCAAACATGGAACTTGCATTATTACTACTAATAGGAAATGGCAATTTCTTTTGTCTAGCCATATGACATACATCACATGTAGTATGCTCAGCTGCAGGAATGTATTCATATTGTTTATTCAAACAATGCATCCTATCATAAGATAGATGTCCTAACCTCAAATGCCAAAGAATAGCAGAGGATTTCACATGTGTATTCAGACTAAAAACAGTAGCTAAATTTGTAACAACACTTGATGGAACCTGATCTATCTCCAAGTAGTATAAGCTGCCAGCTTCTCTAGCCAAACCAATCCTCTTCAAATCCTCCTTGGTCTGTATGACACAACCATCAGGTCCAAAGCACAATGAACATGACTGTGCTTTACTCAATTTAGCAACTGAAATCAAGTTTACTGCAAACTGAGGCAGATATAAAACATCATCTATTATTAAATCATTTGTGAGCTTGACTTTGCCACTAACGGATGCACTCACAAAATTACCATTTGGTAAATTAACTGCAATTGGGCTAATATTCTGATAAGAAACAAACCAATCTATGCAGTAACAAATATGATGTGTAGCCCCAGTATCTAAAATCCACCTTGATTTGTTACTTTTGGAATCAAAAGACATTAGAGAAGGATTACCTGCGCTATGTGCTGCATGACAATAACTCTCTCCCTTTGCCATATTTACTAAAAATTTCGAATCTCCAGAATTCACAGAACTCTTTTCAAGCAGACTGACTAACTGATTGTACTTGTTCTTTTGTCAAACTTATATTTTCACTTTCTGTTTTTTTTGCCGAACCTATCACTGACTTGCTATCTGAATCTTCAACAGTGATATTGTTTGCATAAGATGGTCCTCCACGACCAAAATTAGGAGGAAAGCCATGTTTCTTGTAACAGGTTTCAATAGTGTGGCCTAACTTCCCACAAAATGTACACACTTTTCCATTACCTCTTCCTCCTCTTCCTTGAAAGCCATTGTTACCTCTTCCTTGAAAACTGCTATTAGCTCTGCCTCTTCCATAGCCCCTTGTTCCTTCTACAGCATTAATCAAAGCTCCTGATTCATCATTGTCAGAATCTGTTTTGAGGCAGTACCTCCTTGCAACTGTCGTTCTTGCTCCATCACCATTGAAAAAACTCTAGTTATCTGAGGTAAAGGCTCCATGAGGAGGATTTGTGACCTCACTCCTTGATATTCATCATTTAAGCCAACTAAAAATTGTATTATTCTGTCTTCCAATTTAAAGTTTCTTGCATTTCTCATGGCTAAACAACCACAAGGGACAGTACATATACACTGAGGTAAAGGCCTATATTGCTCTAATTCCTCCCATAAAGTTCTCAGTTCAGTAAAATATTCTGAAATTGTATGATTACCTTGTTTCAAATTGGAAATTTCCTGCTGCAACTGTGAAACTCGAATCCTGTCTCCTCTCATGAATCTATCCTTCAAGTCATTCCATACATCTATAGCATTCTCTATGAAAACAACACTCTCAGCAAGTTCTGGAGTCATGGAATTGATTATCCATGAATGCACCAGATTGTTGCATTTGTCCCAGGCTGCAAAATTCAGATTCGACTCATTTGGTACTGGAATTGTTCCATCTACAAACTTGTACTTGTTCTTTAACGCCAAAGCTCTTTTCATCTTCCTTGCCCAACTATGATAATTTTTGCCAGATAATTGCGGTGTAACCAACACAAAACTGGTGTTCTCTGAATGATGAACATAATACGGATCAAGAGATTGATCCTGATTTGTGCCTTGATTCGAAGTAGAAGAGTTATTGTTGTTAGAATTTCTTACCATTTTTCAATGATCGAATGAAAATCGAAAACAATTGAATCGATTGAACAAAGAAAAGAAACAAATCGAGATTGAAGAATCAGAGTGCTGCACGCGACAGAAGCAGAGCGGGTAGAACCCTCTCTGATACCATCAAAGTATCAGAAACCTCCATTGAATTCACGAAGACTGAAGGAAGAAGAATTCATCTAATTCACATTAATGAAGAAAATGATCTACAGAGTATTTATACTTCTTACAACTGAAATGAAAAAGAATTGAAATTACAGGGAAATGAAGCTGAATGCTAATTACATTTGTAACTAACTAACAGCTAATACCAGCTAACCGAAACTAACTAGCTAACTGAAATGCTGAGTTGGCACTACCCTGACCATGCTCTGTTTCTACGGTTAAGAACCCTCTTTTTCTTGTTTCAGACTTTCAGTTTTCAGAACACTGGTTGTGCATAACAGTTAACGTAAGAGAAACCAGACTGTAAACCATTCCTTCATTTCTGTAAGACGGTGCAATAAACTATTCTTTCACATTGAGAAAATATTACTATGAAGCTGTCCAATTGCAGCCACAAACTATTTTTATTCCACTGAGAAAGATTTGGCAATTGCCACCATAAGTTGAATACAAGTATTAAAAAAGAAATTAGTTCAAAGAGAAATTTCGTCTACCTTACCCCTAAAGGAAGCACACAAACTAACAGACCAAAAATATTATGACCAGCTAATTAGATCCTAATCCCAATAGGCAGCAGAAATCAGCATATTTTCAAGAGTCTTAGACTAAATGAAAACATAGCAGTTATTTAAATTATTTTATTGTTTAGGGGAAGAAAAACAAAATGAAATTAGAAAACACTCACTGTGAGGGCATTCTTGATTTGAGAGTACTCAGGTATGAATCTGAAGGCTACCCCATCGACCTTAAGCTGAAAGACCTGCAAAAAGGAGAAACTCTTCCACTTATCTTAATTCTAGAGAATGAAGCATAATAATAATAATAATAATAATAATAATAAAAAGACGCAAGTAGTGAGTTGAGTGTTTAAGTATCAACTTAGGAAGCAAGGATACAGACACAAAACACACAAATAGTAAACGACACGGATATATTGATATAATAAAAATTTTAAAAATAAGATGTATAGATGAAAAAATCTAAAAATATTTCAGTAACCAATACGATACAATACATGATATGTATCGATCATTCGACAACCATGTTCCATTTTAAAGTATCGTGCAACATAAGTGTCAACCTTATCTAAAGCAACGGGGACCACTTTGGAGCCTTGACGCATTAGGGGGTCAACACTCGTAACCTGCTGAAGAAGAGCGTCAGCATCCTGTTTGTTGAAGCAAAACAAACCCAGATTTTTGCCTGTGGAAGCACCCGAAACCAACAAGAATTCATCGGAAGCATTGCTGAGCGCATAAACAGGGACACCCGCCAAACGCTCCTCGATTGCTTCAGCCCGATTCCTGTTGCGTTGGGGTGGATTGTTGTTGTTGTTGTTGTTTCTTCTCTGAGTGTGAGAATTGAGATAGAACAAGTTGGTCATGGCGGCATCGAAGGCATGCTGTGCATGGGTTTGAAGGTTGGATAGGGCGTTTTGGAGGTTGGTTTTGAAGGAACAAGGGTTTGGGTCGAAGAAAGCTTTGGGGAAGAGGAAGGTTTCCGGCACCGGCGGGTTCATTGGAGAAGGACTTGTCCAACTTGGTATTCGTATTCATGTTTCTGGTTTCGAGGAGGTAAGATGAGATGACAATGTTAAGTGCACTTCAAATTCAACCCTGGCAATGATTGGAAGTTTGAAAGTTTTGGATGGTAGTCGAAAAGAGAAGGTATTGAATGAAATAGAATATGTCATTTTATTATTTAGATATTTATTGAATTTAATAAAAAAAATGGAGTTGAATATTTAAGTTATTTTTTATTTGACTCATTAAATTGAGAGGATAAAAATTGTTTTGAGTGATAAAGGAGGGATTTCTTATGCTAGTTTGTCATTTCATTCTGTTTTCTTAAATTAATTCTTAAACACATTTTATTAAATTGTTTCATTTCATTTGATGTTACTCTCTCTTTTACCATCCCGACAAACATAACCTAAAGTTTATTTGAATTGGTAAAAAAAAATGAAATTAAATGAAATGAGATAAAATATGATATAATTTTATTGTTTAGATTTTTGAAATTAAGATATGATAGAAGAATAATCTTTATTTTATTTCATTGTGTCTTGAATTTCACTTTTTTTTTCTCTAAATTAGATAGAATAAAATAAAATAAAATGACATAAAAATAAAAGTATTGTAATTTTTGTTATTCCATTCTATTCTACATATCTTTTTAAATAACAAGACAAAACTTTTCTTTTATTTTATTCTTAAATATTTAAATAATATTATAAAAATTTTATACCATTCTATTTTATTTTATTTTATATCTTCTTACTTCATTCTATTCCGTTAATAACTTCGATAATCTTATTCATTTTTAACAACATCAATTTTCACACCATATAAAATAAGTTAATAAAGTATAAATTTATTATTAATGAAGTATAAAAATTAGTTAATGAATATATAAAAAGTTGATCAATTAAAAATAAAAAAATAATTAATAACATATATAAGTTGATTAATAAAATTAAGTTAAAAAGATTATATACTTATACATACTCATTAATTAATAATTTATATTTCATTAACTAACTTTTATATAATATTAAAAAATATATAAATACTGTTTAAGATAAAAGTATCATCATCCATTCCGTTAAATCCATCGTAAGTTATTCAAACGTAGCTTTGTGGAGAAAGAAACAAACACCAGAGAGCAGAGACGCTGCCTGTGTTTGTGCTTTTCGGCTTCAACTCCTATGGGCTTTGTTCTAGTTTAGCTGGGTCAGCCCACTTTAATCTCTATTATATTTTCCATCGTGCCATGTCATACATTCAACATTTTGGTGATTATCATAATTAGCTTTTAGTATTTATGCTTTGGCTCTCATGAGGGTGTTCATGAACCATAGTCACCCGCTAATCTGTCACGACTCTAAGTTAACTGTATTATTGAGAAAGATTATTTTTTAAAAGATAATCACTTATTTCTTTAAAAAAATTATTTTTTTAATTATAAATTATTTTACATGCAAAATAAATTAACACAAACGCATACTTATTATATCAAATTTTAAATTTTAAATTTAGATTTAGTGCATTTTTAGGTTAAGTTTAGATTATACTTTAAATTTTCTTAACCTAATCTAACGTTATATAATACTTTAAATCTTATAATATTTTTAAAACTAATAATAAATTATAAAACTTTTAAATATAAATTAATATTTTTTTTACATAACACAATAATATTACTCATTGCTAATGCACGCCAATACTTGCAGCTCCTCACGTGATTTATCATGATTTCACTCACTTTGTTTTATCAATTTCTTTTTTCTTTTTTGAATTTGAACAAAGGCTAAGATTATGTTTGGTTTCAAGTTTGGCCTTGTAAGCGGATGAAGGTTACGGTGTACCCAGTCTAATTTTGATGTACAGTACACCTTTGACTTTACCTATTATAAAAGGTAATTTTTTTTGGCTTATCGATCATTGTTTTACTAAATAATAAAAGTTTTGTAAATTAAAAAAAGGTGCCGTGACATCTCAAAAGTTGAGTGTCCCATGAATAGTACTAATTTTTGGTAAATTTTTTTAAAAAAATTTGGGTGTCGCATAAATAGTACTTCTAATTTTGGTAAATTATAAAAAAAAAATTGGGTGTCGCGGCAAAAAAAAATTAGGTGCTGCATAAACAGTAACTTTTGATAAATTTCAAAAAAAATAAGAGTACCGCAGCAAAAAAAAATTTGAGTGCCACATGAATAGTAATTTTTGATAAAATAAAAAATATATATATTGGCTGCCGCGGCAAAAAAAAATTGAATACCATATGAACAGTAACTTTTGGTCAATTAAAAAAATAAATTGGGTGTCACGCTTCTCAAAAAATTTTGGTAAATTTAAAACAAAAAACAAATTGGGTACTAAGGAATAAAAAATTAGGTGTTGTGCTTCTCAAATAATATCTTCTTAATTTAAATTAACATCATTATTTGTATGACACATTTTTAAGAATTTATTAATGAAAATCAGCACATAAATTATTAATTTACGCCTCAAAATATATTAATGAATTCTCAAATCAAATTTTATTTTATTTTCAATTTTATTTTCAATTATAAAATAACATCGTTAGAAAAATAACATTTTGAAATAAGACTATTTTATGAATTTAATGATTATTTTTGTCATGCAAAAAATGTGTCTAGCGATAATGGAGATCTGGAAAAAAAATAATAATTATTTTATACAACTGATTAAGTCATAATAACGATGAAAAAAATGTGTCATACAAATAACGATTATTTTATACAACTTATTAAGTCACAATTGCATATAATGGAGATCTGAAAAAAAAATATACACACACGAGCAATTAAGCTCTAATAGAGGCATGTGGGCATTATGGTTGTATTTTTCTTTCACTAGCGAAAGAACCAATACGAAGATAGCAGGATACAGTCCTTGAATTTACTATTTCCAGGCAAACAGCACCATAAATCCACAATATCAAAAATTATGAAATATAGAAATTTCAATTGACATATAAATTGTAGATAATAAGCATTAACGAAAGCATTAAATTTATAAAACTTGAAAATTACATTTGAACTAATATTCAACATTCCACCATCACAAAAGGCTTTGACCTGGATGCCATGGTGCAGAACCACAAGCATATATCTTACAACTTGCAAAAGTAAAGTATCATATAGATGTTGAACTATGCTATTGAGACACGAATGGATTGAACAAACCCATCTATCCTTTTCTTTATCTCTTCAAGATTGGCACCAATGACCTTCTCTAGTGGAGTATCGTCCTTTAGCAGCAAAAATGTTGGCATTGCCTTTATATCCATCCTGGTGGCTACCTCATAACCCCAAAAAATTCCAATACATTTAGTTGCCATCATCAAACAATATCAAAACCATTAAAGAGAAAATCACCTGAGAATATTTTTTTTTTTTATGCAAAAATCCCCCAAGAATTAACTTTTTTGTTTCAATGCCTCGAGTATGAATATGATAGTAGGCAAAGGTAGGCCATCAAATCAGCCAATTATAGATATGAGAAACAAGATTTAAGATGTTGATTAGTAGAATATCTATATTTATATACTTCTTTGTTGAGTAGCAAACATCACATGTGTGAACCTGTGCTCATAATCCATGTGGGTAACCAAGGGGTGCAAGTTGCTCTATTATCTTAAGGATTACAAAAATAAATGGAACATATCAGGCAGGATTCTACCAGTTGATCTTATCCACATATCTAAAATGCTAGAGTCTAGACAATCATAAATCCACACAAAAAATCATGCCAAGAATGTATATTACTCAATAACTAAAGCAATTACGGAACTATATTACAGATCCATATGGCACTAGATAAATAATATAGAATACATGTTACAGAGTTCCATTATTCAGTAAACATTTGGCAAGACAACCATACAATAGCACGATATAATCTCTAAAACATTTTCAATAAATTCCAAGAATAATGCTGCATACGCATATTTACACACATATCATTTCACATTTGCACAATTTTCACCATTTGATTATAGCTAGTCCCAACTCATTTCTTGCACATCTACACTCTGATTCTGCCACATCACTGATGTGTGATATGTGAAAGCAAAAAGAGATGTGCAACTAGTATTTTCCAAACTCCAACACAGTCACAAGTTCTACTAACCTTGAACACTTTCCTTCCTTTACTGTCTATTCCTACTAATGATTGCCACTTTAAAATATAACATGGAAAAAAATTCAATATCAAAAATCTTTTACTACTCATAAATACAACAACATCCATTAAAATGAGGACCATAATAAGTAACAAGAAGTTATCACTGCAATGCTGCCAATCTTGGGACCAAACCATTTACATAACTTATAATTGGACATCTCAAAATCAGAATCATAGATCTTCATTGCAACAGAACTTTCTAAACTTTTGTCCTGCCAGTTCTTTTAATTGGTATTTCTTGGGGATCTATATGCAAATTTCCTCCACCAACAACCTGCTCAATAACATTTAAACTCACTGTATGATTTTAATTATCTCATTCACAATTTACAAATACACTTTTGCAAACTCCAACACCTACACTTACCTCCAACACTTATTCAGATCAATTATGAAAACATAAGATTTACTCATTCCTGCAACCCTAACATACTCTGCTCTAACATCATAGTTCTATCCCATGTCACATTACTGCTTCTTCCCTGCCAACCTATTCTGCATGTTATTATTTTTTACCTTTTTTAACCCCCCCTCCCATCACTCTTGCAAATTACCATTACTGCGGCACATCTTTTCTTCAACACAGCAGGTTATCTTGTATTTCCTTCAAACTTCAAAAGTTCACTTTTTCTTCCTTTCTTTATTTTTGGGTGCTACTTTGTTTTCATCATCTTTAGCTTCAGAGTTGCTTAACCATAAGATCTCAACCAAATTTTTAAATATTTAAAATGAAAAGCAAACTTGAGTTTTCCATTTCATGGATGATCCACGATTTAAATCAACATTTTCAACAATCAAACCAAAAATAACAATCCATCTAAAATCAAATTAAAAACAAATATCTCATTTAATATATATATATACAAACAAAAAGATGGAGAAGCAAGATTTATGGAGCAACACTAATGACCTGATTCAAAAAACTTAAAATTCTCTTATCACCAATCTGCCATCTTCCATCTTATTCTTCATTTCCAACACCCATGCCCTGAATTAGAGCCACGGATCTAACAGCAATAGCAATCGCCGAAGCGTTCCATGGTGCAACTTTAAACTGCAAGGCGTAAGGAATCTTTTATGCAATTCCAAAGATAGGATTTAAGGTAGAGGTGGCAAAACGAGTTCAACCCGTTGGGTTAACCCGCCAACCCGCCAACCCGCCAACCCGCTATTTTTTGGCCGATTGGGTTCAATATTTCAACCCACTTTTAATTTTCAACCCGCATAACCCGCGAGTTAAGCGAGGTGGGGGCGGGGGCGAGTTGGCCCGTTGGGCTGAGTTCTTTTTTTTTAAGTATTATAAATGAGTCTTTTTATTTATGTTTGTGATATTTTTATGGGTATAATATTTATTTTATTTTATTTTTTTTAGTCTCTATAAATTATAAATTTTGTATTTTTTAAAAAAATTTATGGATTTTTTTAATTTTTAGATGGGTTGACCATGCCAACCCGCCTATTTTTTTCATTTTTTTCTTTTATGGGGGTCAACCCGCACAACCCATCCTAAAGCGGGGTGGGTTGACTCTTCCAACCCATTTTCTAAAATGGGCCAACCCACCCCATCCCATATTTTGGCTAGTTGAAGGCAGGGCGGGGTGGGTTGGCCCGTTTTGCCACCTCTAGTTTAGGGTTTAAGGAAGAAACACTTATAATGAACTTGCTCTCACTGACGCTAGAATTAGAAAGCTGAATGGACCGGCGGTGAATGGCGAAAGATGAAAGGCCAAGAGCAAAATGACAAACGGCGCGATCGACGACAAGAGAAAGAGATGACCTTTTTATCTCACCGATCTGTAACTTGTGAGAAAGGGAAAGAAATGAGCAGAGAAAGGACAAGATCGACGACGAGAGAAAGAGAATGAGATGAGCTTTTATCTAACCGATCTGCAAGTTGTGAGAGAAAAGAGGAGAGAAAAATGATAGGAGGAATGACATTTCATAAATAATTGATTTAATATTAACTGATTTGTCAAATTTTGTGTAATTAATCTCTGACTTTGATTTGATATAATATTAAATCAACGGTTTGGCCTTCAAGGTGTACGATACACCCTCTCTAAGTGGGTGTATATTAGACTGAGCCTTGTAAGCGTACTGTTTAGGCCTTCTAATAAAGTTAACTTTTGTTTGGGTATTTTTCTTTTCACTCAATTTTAAAGAAAAATTATCTCAAACTTCAGTTAGAGTGAAAGCAAGAATCTATTATTATTTTATCTGGGCAAAATTATGTTAAAGACTTTTCTTCTTTCAATTTTGTTTTAAAAGTGATTTCAATCTTTCATTCAAATAACATTCATTTTATCAAAGTCAAATAAAAATTTCTAAACATAAATTATATTATTACAAACTTACTTTTAACTAAACTTAAATTTGTAAAATTAAATTAACTCAAACTTAAATTTATAAACTCTAATCTAAACACACACTAAAATTGCAAAAGGTACCTAAAATAAATTATCTTTTAATTGTGTAAATTTAATTTATCTTAATATTAGAAGTTAGTTTTGGCATGCCCCAAGAGGTACTTAAAACTAATGTAAACGTTACAATTATAGGAAGATCCTGGAATCATTTTAACCTTTTGGACTTTTGGTGCAATTAAACTACCAACACATGTTGGATTGAGAAATCATACTTGTTTACTATCTTCTAAAGCACACTAGCGGCTCAATCAAATTGGTAGCCTAAAGCCAATTTTTAATGTGAGACTTTTAGAATATTTAAATTTTAATAAATAAATAAAAACTTATAATGAAGTATAAATTAAAAAACAAATTATAATAACACAAAGTTAGAACAATAAAACCTAAATGTAAAAGTTGATATCAAAACAAATCACTTCATGTGAGTGTTTTAATTTTCTTGAACATTTCTCAACAAAATATAAATTGATTTGAATGTAAGGGGAAAATGAGAAAGAGAGAAAAAGAATGAGCAATTAAAGAAATATCTGTATAGAAAATCTATAAGCTTTTTGTATAGAAATATAAATTGTTTTAGTTTTCATCCAATGATTTAAACTCCTATAAGCTTTTTGTATAGAAAATCTATGTGCAACTAACAATCCTTCAAAATTAAATGAGGGATAATTGGTGTGAAGAAGCAAGAGAAAGCGGAGAAAAACTAACCTGTAGGTGTGACAGTAGTAGAAAAAAATTAATTATTTCTCCAATAATTATTTACCACCATGCAGAGGAAACCTAGATGATTGATTAGGCTTATAGATTTAATTCTGAAAATTGACCATTTAGCAAACCTCTATGATTGCCTGGGAGAATTCTAAGCAGAACCAAGCCTTTTTTCCTCGTCTAAAAGTTTGACAGGTAGCAAATCGCCATCGAAATATAACCATTACTCACCATATGTGACTCCAGCTTGCTTGTGCCTCTCTTTTCAAGTTATCATTCTTGTTCTTGCATTGCAATGCTCTTAGACTGGTTCTGCACCGCTCACTCACCACCATCGTCAGGCCTTATATTCTCACTCCTATTATTTCGCCTTCTTCTTGTATTCGTTGTCGAACTCCTCCCACTCCTTTCTCTTATCACTCCCATCGTTATCATCAAACAAATTTTGTAGTATTAGTGACCAGTTTCGGTTGGACGGTGTGACATCAACAACAATGAAGAAGTCATGGTTATCACTAAGGAAGACTGAAATAGAAATTAGCTTAATTGTAAATAATGAGAAAAAGTAATATATTAATAACCTCACGAATTTGAATCCTCTCATGTTATTTTTTTCTCATATAGTTAAGTAAAAAAAAATAGATACAAATATATTTATTAATAAGACTCAATTATAATTTGTGAAATTTCTTTTATAATATTTGTATCTATCTATTTCTTTCACACATAAAAAAAAATAATATGAGAAGATATAAATTCATAACCTCACATACATGCTTTAATGCTTGCATTAATTTTTGCTTGATTTGAAAAAAAAAAATCTTATTTCCTGAACGTATTCATGGATAATAAAGAATCCAGCTCAGTTGAATTAGATGGAAAGCCATATGAAATGAGAAGGATAAGAAAGAAGAATAAGGTTTACATTAGAATGCTTAGTGAGTTGAGGCCAATGGGACTGCCCAATGGTTTTGCAATTAAACCAAGGTAATGGGAAGAAATATTTACAATCCATTTAAAATATAAAAAATTATACTAATATAAAAACTAAAACTAATTAAAACTGAATGAAACAATTTATTGTATGAGCAATTAAGAGATATATTTTTTTCTTAGAAAAAATTAAGAGATAGATTAATCATCAATACATTTAAAAAATTAAAAATTAAAATATTTAAAATAAGAGAATTTGTTGTAAAACATGCATATTTTGCATGTAGATAATGACTATCTTGATTATTTCACAAAAATAGAAAATTTAGTTAAAATGGATTATAATCTTTAACGGATACTAATTTTAAATAACTGCATTGTATAAATCCTAAAACGCTCTTATAAATACCTTATCAGGTCTCAAAGGTATAGAGATCATCTGATATACAAAATAAGATTTTGAGTTTATATTTTCTTGTCTTGATCTTTCTATATTTCTCTTCTCTATTTACAACATGTTATTAGCACGAGACTCTACCATATCAGTGATGACTTGAACAATTTAAAGGTTCTACGACAAGAGTTTGTCTTCTTATCACATTCTTTGGATTAATCTAATTCATTACTTTGTTCTGTCTTATAATTTTTTTCATGTTAGTCTTAGTATGAAATATTTTTATGTTTCATCTATAGAATTTTTATTATGAATCTTATTTGACTAACACAATTATCATATTTTTTTATACTAAATTTGTTACTTTTGATAAATTCTGAAAAAGATTACTATTCAAGCATCCCTGAAGGATTGCACAAAATCAATGATTTTTCATGATCATATTTTATATGAAGATTTATGGTATAATTCCTGAAGGACTATACCTTTAGACCGTGATTGAATCTAAAAAGATCTAATCGATTTTAGTATAATTTGAAACAAAAAAATGTGAGAAAGAACATTATTGATCTTTTTATGTCTCTCGAATATGCTCCAGTAGTAGCAAAATGATAATTGTTTTAAGAGATATTTTGAAACAAGTTTATGCATTCTTATGATTGAACACAAAAATTGATTATTAATGAAAAATCGCAAAGGTCACCCAATGAGTTGAACTCCATTCCCTGAAGTGAATGTTCCATATTATAATTTTGGGTGTAGCAAAGGTTGTGGTTATGACCATTGATGTGGCAGAAATTAAAAAAATGATTATTACCATGGTGGTTCCAACCCTTCTAAGAATACATATCAAATGAAGCAGAGATATATTAATGAGACTCATTCATTTGATCATGGTCCTATAAATAATATGCTTTTGGATGTGTCTATTTTTGTTAAATATTGTGGAGGAAAGTTGTATCACTTGATTGATAATTTAAGTAATTGAATTATTTTTTTGTAATTCATATTTTTCATTTCATATGTATTTATTTTATTTTTTATGTGATTTAATATCATCACATATACATTTTTTCTTATTTTGTCGGTTTGTAATATTTTAAATAAAATATGTATGATATGATTTATTAGAATTTTTATTGATTAAAGAAAAATATGTGTTTCTAATTCTTTATATATATATAAATCAATGGTAAATTTTGATATATAGTAGCACAAAAATAATTTAAGTCTTCAAAATAGTTACTATATTTTGTTACCTCAATGAACAAAATTTTATACATTGTGCTTTAGTCAAATAGATATGATTGGTGCAATTAAAACATATTTTAGTATAAACTACAAGTTTACTATGCTATTGTAAATCAGAAGTTTACAATATTGTTATAAACTAGAAGTTTACTAGTCTAAATATTTTTTTTTTGTTTGGCATATGACCAATAAGACTATCCTGAGTCAATATTGATAATTCATAAGGGTATCATTAAAGAACTAGAAGATTCTTCAATATAATGAGTTTTTATGTGTTAAGTGTTCTCAATTCAAATTGATTATAAGACTATCACTAACTAAAAATAGAGTTAAATTTGTTAAATTTTTAGAACGAAGTTAAGATGATATTGTGGATTATGTCATAAATCATGTGTATCATTTAAATATTTTATGACCAGAAGTTAATTGGTCACATGTGTACTTATTATCAACTCGTAACTTGGTGTTTGTGAGATTATGCAAGTTATTTGATTAAGAGCACAAATTTTCAGATTAAGACAATTTGTATTAATAATGCTAGTGAATTTACTTCTTAATCTTTTAGTAATTATTATATAACCATTGGTAAAATGTTGAACATTTTGTTGCTTATGTTCAAATGCCTCTAATTGATAGTTAAATAACAGATTGTGAGAACAATATCCCAAGTTTTTGCTTGGGATATGTCTTTTACATGTTGTAGCACTTGTTGGTATAAAATTAATAAATAATTATAAGTTTTCTTTTATACAATTGGATTTTGGCCTGAAGCCAAATATTTCTCATATAAATTTTTTTCCTATGTACAATATAGTTACTCCTGTACGATTAGTTGTCTTTGCAGGATATCATATGGGTATGTTAACCAATGAATCTAAAACATGTCAAAAGTGTGATAGACTCATTAGTGCAAAAGACATTGTTCCTCCAAAAAAAAAAAGAAAAAACTTCAAAATGACACTCTAGAAGATATTATTAACACTCCTAAAGAGATCAAAAACAATATAGATCAACAACCTCATATTTCTAGGGAAGTAACCCTAGAAGTAGTTCTGGTATTAGCAAATTATGAGATCTCATTAAAATCTGGAAATATAAGGGGAAGAGATGAAGTTGTTGTTGATAATGTTTTTGCAAATACAATTGCTTCTGAAATTATCAATGATAATGAGCTTGAGCCTCAAAGTGTAGAAGAATGTCAACATTGAAGTGATTGGCCAAAATGAAAAAAAAATAATACAATTTGAGTTAGATTCTTTAGCAAAACGTAATGTAGTTGGACTAGTAGTCCAATCACCTGAAAATGTCAAACCTGTTGGGTATAAATGGATCTTTATATGAAAATGAAATGAGTTAAATGAAATTATGAGATACAAGGCAATTTGAGCTGAAAGTTCAAATGATAATACATTTGCGAATAAGAGTAAATTAATGAATTGCAAGAAGCATTTTCTATTACAAAAGGATAAATAAATCCTATACCAGCTATAAATGCTCCATTTAGAATTGGTATCAAATGAGTTAAAAATATGCAAGAAACATGATAGACCAATCGATTCTAAAGACAAAGTTCAGAAAAGAGAATGAGCAAATAATATTACTAAGAATGCAAATAATCCTAAAAAGGATACTATTGAATAAGAAATTAGAAACATAAGTAGGACTTTTGAAGTAGTCCGAACTCTAGAAGTAGTTCAAATTCCAGAAGAAGTTAAAATACCTGAAAATGATGAAAATAATGAGATCTCAATAAATTATTTCTCTATGGGCAAAATGATAGAATCGAAAAGAAATAGTTGTCGACAATATATTTTTATAGCGCATAATATTAAGAATAATGAGGATCTTGAAATTAGAATCGTTAAAGAATATCAACGAAAAAATGATTGGCCAAAATAGAAGAATGCCTTGTAGGCAGAATTGAACTCACTTGTAAAACATGAGGTTATTGAATTTGTAGCTAATACTTTAGAAGAGGCTTTAATAGACTTGAAATCTAAATCTCAGAAGGTGCAAAATCTGTTGATACAAATGGATGCAATTACGTTTTGATATCTGAAAAGTTTTTTTGCACACAAGAAATTGAGTACTTCTAATGGATATTTTTACATATTGTTGTTACATTTTATGAATGTCTCGATACATGTTATTTATATGAAAATCCTCGAAGGATTTAAAATATCAACATCCAATGAACTTAATTTATACATTTATGTTCTTTTGCTCATCATATTAAGATTTTCTTATTGAGCATTGGTGCTTATTGATATGCATTATATATTTATTTCAAAATTTCTCAAAGTACTTTATTTGTTTATGTGTCTATTTAAAGAATTTGAAGTGAAAGATCTTTAAATCATAAAATTTTATCTCGGCCTGCAGATCGAACATTTAGCAAATTAAATTTTGTCTATCAAGTTATAGAGAACAAGTTCTTAAGTGATTTATACATATAAATTATATATATTGAGTACACTAATACTTGTTAGATAGTTAGATTTAAAGAAAATTATGAAGATCTTAGTCTTGAAGCAATGAAGCAATATCATACTTTAGTGCTATAAAAGCACACATGCATATTGCTAAATAATACATGACCTAATATAATATTATTTTCATGAACTTATAGTAATATATAGTTCATCACCAACCAGAAGACTTTAGAATGAAATTAAGTATATTATTTTTATCTTCGAGGTACAATTGATGAAATTATTTTATTCACATGAATCTATGTCAAGCTAATTGATTATACAAATACAATATATTTATCTGATCCAAACCAAACAGACTATTATTTACATGTGGTGATATTGCTATATTATGGTGATCCACAAAATAATCTATAGTTGTTATTTCTTTATATTATGTGGACATTACAATAATTCATGAAGAAAGTCGTGAATGTTTCTAGTTGAGAGTTATGATTCATCATATTCAAGAATCTTGTGAAAAAAAAATTTCAACTGAAGATAATATTGCTTACAAAGCTCAACTGAAAGGAAGATATATCAAAAGTGACACAGGAAAGTATATTTCTCCAAAATTCTTAAGGAAAAGTGTTATGAATAATATTGAAGATGGATGTCTAAGAGTCACAAGAGTTACAATGTGCTGACTTAAAGACATTTTTATGATTAATTGTATTTTGAGAGGAAGTAAGTTACCTATGAATACTGTACTCTTTTTCCTTCGCTAAGTTTTTATCCCACTGAGTTTTTCTTAGTAAGGTTTTAACGAGACATATTCATAGTGTATAGTCATCCAATGAGAAGTGTTATAAAACATGCATATTTTGCATGTAGATGATGACTATCTTAATTATCTCATAGAAATAAAAAAAAATTAGTTAAAAATGATTACAATCTCTGACGTATACTAATCTTAAATAACTGCATTGTATAAATCCTAAAACGCTTTTATAAATATCTTACTAGGTCTCAAATGTATAAAAATCATCTAATATACAGAATAAAATTTTGAATCCATATTTTATTATCTTAATCTTTTTATATTTTCTCTTCTTTATTTACAACAGAATTAATATAATTGGTCATTATAGGTGGTAAGTATGGGATAAGAGATGTATTAATTAATCACCAATACATTTAAAAATTAAAATGAAAATATATTTAAAATAAGATAATTAATATGATTGGTCATTGTAGGTGGCAAGTATTGAAATAAGAGAGACATTAATTGATTATCAATATATTTAAAAATAAAAATAAAAATATATTTAAAATAAGAGAATTAATATGATACATCATTATAGGTGGGTGAAATTTTAGAGGAAAAGAGAAAGAAACGTGCGTGTGGCGCTTGTAAGGGAAAGGAGATAAGTTAGCAACTATTAGGGTTTACTTTTGTATTAATAAATGGGGTTTATGGGTCAGCTTTTTTAACAGATAAAAAACAAATGGATCAGGTTTTTTTAATAATTAAATGGGTCAATTTTTTAGTTCATAGGGAATTTAACAAGCTTATATGGTTAAAAAGTTGGGTAACATTCTGATTTTTTTTTAATTGTTTTCCTACTTTTATTCATAATATTAAACTTGGCCCAAATCTAAATATTTATATGTATAAAGTTTTATGTAATTTTTTATTTGTATTAAATATTTTATATATATATATATATATATATTTATATTCATTTTTGCGTTTGATTAGTGAGTTACTGATCGAGCTAGTAATAAACTAACTTAGTACCTTAATCAAGTCAATAATCAAGTGTGGTTTAATAATTATGGTTATACATGAATGACACTTACATCTTAAAAAATATAAATATCGATATGAGTCATAGATATGTTAATATGTAAAAAATTTAAAATATAATTAAAAAAAATATATAAATAAAAAATATTAAAATCTTCAATATAATATATATGATACAACGACCATATTAATATTCCATAACTTATACCCTCATAAAAGAGGAAAAGACCTAAAAAGCCTTCACCATCGTACAAGCATAGGGCGAAAAGTCGTGTGTGGTGGCTTTGACAGTTTGACGTATGAGAGTGTATACTGTGTACTTCAATGAGCAATGGCGACGGCGTCTTGCGTAGTCCACATGGGTGCGGCTCCTTGTTTTGTCCGGCGCTGTTCGGTACCAGCGTATCACTTCTTCACTACTGTGCCACCCTTTACAACTTTTTGTGTATCTTGATTCTTTGCTCTTCCAACAAGTCTACTTCTTTTTCTTCTGCTTCCATTTCCACCAGATTTTCATTTTGGTTTTAGTTGTTGGGTTTTCTTGCTCTGATTCACTGCCTTACTCTCTTGGGGATGGATAACCAAGATCAGACAAGAACTCACACTCAAGGTGGTTTTTTTCTTTAAAGGGTCATTGGTTTTATCTTCCTTTTTTTCTATTATTTTCTTTCTTTCGATATTTTATTGTCATTTGTTATTGTTTCTCTTTCTGGGTTTTGTTATGTTGGTTACTTTGTTGATTTTCTTATGGAAAAGTCCTTGTCTTTCTTGGTTTATTTATTTATTTATCTTCAAGTTTTTCAAGGGGAAGATTTTTATGGTGCTTTTTTTTTTTGCAGGACATGAGAGTCATGGAGTTCATGTATGTCACAAATGTGGGTGGCCTTTCCCGAATCCACACCCTAGTGCCAAGCATAGGCGTGCTCACAAGAAGATCTGTGGAACCGTTGAAGGTTACAAACTGTTAGTCTCAGAGGGCCAAACCCATTCCAATGCTTCAAATGATGAACACCTTTCTGGTGATGATCACAAAACACCAGGCGAGTTGCCTTCTTATTAAGATTGTACTATATACAATGTTTCACATTATTAGTAGTTTAGTCCTGAGAGTGAGAATGTTTTCTTTTTTTGGTCTATGTGGATTTGTGTTGGAGTTAGTGCATTTCAACAACACAGGTTAGCCAATCTGATGATATTTTACTGGTTGTGTCAGGTCCAGATGCCTTGGACAGTGGTAATAATGAGGAAGGTAGTGGAGGAATTGGAGAAAAATCAACTAGATCAAAAAATGAGGTGTTCTCAGATGCAGTTGCAGACTTTTCAGATGGTGGACAAAGTCCAGGAATTGAGGAACATTTGCGAGATAATTTGGAGTCAGCTACTGGTTTGGAAATAGTCCACAGAAAATATCCAGAATTTTCAGTTTCTTCGGAGGACAACGGTTCTGATGGTAAGCTACAAACTAAATGAAATGAAGCACTTGATTGATGTATCTGACAGTTTATTTTACATCAACGAATAAGTATTTGTTGTTTTGAATGAACCACTTCTGCTAGTATACGTAAGAACCTCATGTATAATTGTGAATATTGCTCAATTTAAGAAAGAGGTATCTATTAAATGTAAGGAAAACTAAAAATTGAATTTTTATATTTAGACTTGTTTTTGAAACCACCAATATTTGAATAGGCAGTTTCTTTTTGTGTGTTCATGTCTTATATTTCTCTGTGTAAGATTTCTTTCTTCTCTGTTACTCTATCCTGTTCTGATAATACGTTTCACAGCTGCAGATGTGAGTCAGTTAAGTGTCAAGTCAAGAGATGATGGCCAAATGCAAAATCCTAAATTTTTGCAAATTGAAAGAGTTGTGGATGGAAACATGCTGGAGTTGCAAGGTCAACAGTTAGGCTTTGCTGTGGATCCATTGTCAAGTTCCATTGCAGATTTGAGGACTGAAGAGTCGACTGCTGTGTATAGTGATAATTGCTTTGGTTTGTCAAGTGACTCAAATCCCAGCAAAGCTGAAGCCATGCCAGATGTGTCGCTAGAAAATAAGATCTGTGCTGGTGAAAATGTGAGGGATTGTAGTTTGACATCTGTTGCAAAGGAGACTAATTTGAAAGGAAAGGATGAGATTAAATCAGACAGAGAAATGTTTGAGATTGTGGTCTCTCCCAATAACAATGTAGGTGAAACATGTGAGGTAGTGTCTAACATAGCAGTTAGTGATGTGGATGTGGTTATCTCTGACTGCCAAGTAGCTGATGGAGCTTTTAATCTGAAGGAAAAGAACAGTGCTGAGTTCCTTTCTGTGATGCCCCAAGATGATCTTCCTCCTAGGATAAATTCTGCTGTAAGCACAAACGCTTCCACAAATGGCGTTCAGGAAGAGTCTACACATATGATACAGTTTGCTACTTCTAGTGATGTCAAGATGTTGCAGGAAAGGGGAGAAAGAAATGTTAATGTGTTTACACTTCCTTCATGTGATGGTATACCTGATGTGGCACTTCCTCAGAGTGAGCATGAAGGGTTTAAAGATCATGAAGGAGTTGTATCACAAAGTTCTTTAGGCCTACACTCATCTGAAGCATTGAAACAAGAGCGAGATGACTTGAAGGATTCTTTCACTGAGGAAAATAATTTTCTTATCAACCAAAGCCAATTGAGTGAAAAAAGAGAGATCCTCCTTCCAGACATGCATGTTTTGGATAGTAGCATGAAGAAGGAGCAGGTCAACTGTGAGCTTATGGCTGAAGAAATGCATGCTAAAGAGAGCATTGAAGTTTCTCCAGTGGAGCTCATGGTTGAAAGTAATAGAAGATCAGACAAAATTGGAGCCTCTATGAATGCTATGAAAACTGAGATGAATGAGAGTCATATGGCTCACTTTTCTGAAGAACAAGGATCTGATGATGTTGGTAAAAATTCACAACAGATAAGTTCACCTGATGGTAATTTTATGGCCGCATCAAACAAAAATCCCATTGATGCATCCTTTGGTTTTGCAACCAGTGAAACAACTAGTGTAATTAGCATAGACAATATAAGTCATCATGAGAAAAACATAAGGGAAATAGATGACGTAGCTGTAAATGGTGAGTGCAGAGGAGCTAATGTTGAAAATGATACTGGAATCAGCATGAAAAGTCTTCAACCCAGTAACTTGCATTCGGAAGTCAAGCTATCAAGTGGTGTATATAAGTCTAATAAGAGTGATGACGCAGTTGAAATGGATAAAATTGAAAAATGTGATATAACTGATGCTCAATATCTTGAAAGGCCCATTGTGAAAGATACTTCATTTCCTAAATCTGCTAGCAGTAATTTTGAATGTCCATTTCTTTCAGAGGTTGTAATGGATAGGTCTGCTAGGATGCCAAAAGCTACTGAATCCACGAATAGAGGTCCACTATCAAGTGCTCAGGAAGACATAAAAGATGAAGAAATCAATAATAATGGCAGAGTAAATGAAGAATGTAGTAGATTTGATGGTACTTCTGCTGATTCACGTCAAGCACAAGATGCAGAACTATTAGTGAAGGCTGCAGAAGACCTTGGTAGGAACTATTCATCGCTTTCTTCTTTAAATATTGAGCCTTCTGCTCTATGCGTTTCTGCTGTTGAAGATACTCAAGATGGAGAGCCTGACAGGAAAATATCTGGAACTACTGCTGTGCCTCTTCAAGATCAAAGTGGTAATAACGAGGTTAAATTTGCTTCATCTGCAATTAACACTTCAGTTGACTCTGGTAGCCGGTGTGATAGATTGGAAGGAAACCGGGGCTCTGTTTCAGGTATATACATCCATTATTTTATAGTAGAATGCACCCTGTACTATAGAAACGTTATCTATTGGGGCTTTTGCAATATGCTAGGCTCTGGTCAATGAAGTCAGCTAATATCTGTTGCCTTGCATTATTTGTATAAAGCGTTAAAGCTAAAATAATTAAACTCATTTTTTGGAAGGAACATTAGTTGATTTAGTTTTTTATGACCTATCAAACAGTTCTTTCCATGCAATCTGATGCACAAGCTGTTATTGATGCGGAAGCCTTACCATCAACTGATTTAGCAGCATCAACAGAAGCAGGGAAATCCAACTTGGAGGATCCAAAGGCTGCATCTAGGAGACAGCAATGTGAAAAACCAGATATGCTTGAACCACCATCTTTCATGACATTGGTTGAACCTGGATATGTGGTTGGCCCAAAAGCTGATGCATCTGAAGTCCAGAAGGGTCCAAACCAACAACATCCCAATTCTACCTCATCGCAGGCTGGTTGGTTTCCCACTCTAACTCAAGTTACTAATGAATCTCAAGGGAGAAAGAGGAATGAAGAAATAATAGCCAAGGTAACAAACTTGATCACCAGTAAGCAGCACAAACCTCTAAAGAGTCTCTTGGATGAGGCTGCCCATAGCAACAAGCCCAAGTCTCCAAAATTGGAAGAAAATTTAGTGAATCAGAAAAATGGTGAAGTACCAGAAGATTATGGTTCTGGATTGACAACTACTAACTCTATTCTGGGTCCTGAATCTACAGCAGCTCAAGCTGTGAAAGGAGAGGTTGGAAAAGAATGGAACTCCCCAGCAAGATATTCTGCTGAAATCAAGAGAGAAAAGAAGAAAGTCAAGAGCAGACCATACTGGATACAATTTGTATGCTGCTCATCTGTGGATCCTCAGAGAAGGTAGAAGATTTCTAGGTGGTGATAACTTCCCATTGCTCTCCACTCTGATGTGCTGATGGAATCTGGTTGTTGTCATGCTGTTTGTGCTATATTATCTGTTTTTAGTTAGTCTGCCGTAGATTTTAGGTACATATTTTGATCATTTGTATTGTCTTCCTAATCCTAGCCTCCCATGAGTCTGGTTGCTTATTTTGAGGATCTTCAGTTGTTATTTTACAAGTGAGATCTTACTACATATCATTTAACATGTCATTATTATGGCCTCGATCCCTATCTTAGTCCGGTCTTTGCTCTAGAAAGTGTTGTCCAAAGGGAACATGGCTGTAAACTTTGGCTTGTACTTTCTGTGGATGTAAGTTCAGAAAATGTTGGCATCATCTAAGATTATGTCTGCTGGGAATAACTTGCAGTTTCTGCCAGAGTAGATGAGACTCTGGTGGAAGGCCACTGGGGAAGTGGAAATATAGATGTAATGCTAATTACTTTGTTACATCTCAAGGAAAAGTAGTTGGTTTATGCTTCAAAGATAATATTATTGCAATAAAAAAACTATTTTAAAAGAACAAAATTTACAGAAATGGCAATTTTAAAAGAACAAAAGTAATTACAAAATAAAAACAATTTATGGATAGCCTATCATTATTTTAGAAATGTCAGTTTTATTAACATTTCAAAAAAGATAAATTACATATTTAAATAGATTATAAAAATAATAAGTGATACTAAAATGACAAAAATCCTGTGTTAGTCTATTACTAGTTTTATCATTTTCAATTTACTTTCTTATATATTAATTTTGCAATTTAGTATTTCATTGATTTAAAATTTACATCAATTTAGTTTTTTTCTGCGAGATGTATTTGAGTTAAATTTTGATCAAAGAAAAAAAATAGGACAAATAAACTAAATTGTACAAATAAATATGAGGGAAGGGTTTAAATCAAGAGAAAAAAAAGAAAAAAACTCAGGACCAAAATATGCCTTTTAATAAAATTAAATGTTAAAGTTGAAAAGTGTTGTGTTTTTTTTTTTTTAAAATTTGGTGAATAAATTTTTTTTTTGTAACAATAACACGTCATATTTTCTCAGACATATCTGGAATCTCAAGGGCGAAGGTCCATCCATAAATACGAGAAGGGAAAGCGTGAAATTGGAACAAAAATGGAGAATGTACTAACTCACGCTCTCTCTCTCTCTCACACACACACTCACCACGTCCACTTCCACCCCAAGTGTAGAAAAAGTAAGACCAACAACAGTGTCTTTAAGATGGAGAGGTAGAGGAAGAGACAAAAAATCTACACCATCCATTATCCCTCTCAAATTAAGAAGATCAAAGCTTTCAACAAAGAGAAAATCTACACCACCTAATAGTCAATGAGGACAATTGTGTGGAACTACTTTTTTGTGTTTTTTTTTTGCATCAAATTAGAATATGTAGGATATGTCTGTAATGTGGCCAACATGTTTGGGACCACATTTTTGGATCTTTTAAACCACTTTATTGTAATGTTGGTATGAGACCACTTGAATTTTGCCTATCATTATCAATAGTTTATTATATTTGTTAGTTATGTTAATTTTTCATCAAGTTGTTTGCTAACAAGCTTTTAGCTTGTTAATTTAAAATTTCTGGTTTGCTAACAAGTTGTTTCCCTATCATTAACAATAGAATGTCATCCATTGTTTGGTTGAAGTCAAATTTGGTTGTTTTATAATAATAGAAACAACAAACACATAACAATTAACTTCTATTATAAAACTAAAACCAATACATTATAATATCTTAATACATTCCACCCTATATAATTACACTGTCTTTCACTCAAAATCTTACCCTACATAAAAACAATGTCTTACATTAGCCTTAACACACCACCACATCTAACCGAATTCACCATACCAAATAGCAAAGAAATTACAGTCAACACACAACAATACTACGTCAACATCTTGTACTTATTCAGCTTTCGATTTTCAACTTCCAATTTTTTTATTCTCCTTTCTTGCTATATCCACATTGCCTTTGCTCTTTGGTCTACTGGAGCTTCTATCCATTGGAAGAATCTACAATCACTTGTCTACACAATCAAAATGTATAGTTATCAGAATAATTTCATATTACAAATTCATCATAAACCTAAAATCATTATCAATAAAAATCAAACCAATCTTATATTTAAGGCATCCCATAAACCTTCTTCCAAGGTTAGCCTCTGTCTTCGATGTATTAACATACATTGGATTACCACAATAATAATGAGTAGGTAGTCTCTTTCTGCTACTCGAGTGTGTGGAGGTTGATGGTTGAGTAAATCGTAAGTCTCTCATGAGACAATAACTGTAGCGACAGTGAGATTAGAGTTGCAAAGGGACAATGGAGTTGTAGAGAGAAATTGTCCTGCTACCATTCACGTTTGTCTTGTTTCTATTATTTGGTATACAATTTCTCAAATCCTAACAGTATATTTTTGGGGAAATACATCTTTTTTTGTTTTTATAATTTGCACACTTGTCACTTTGACACATAAAATGACCACATCACACCACTACCATTCACGTTTGTCTTGTTTCTATTATTTGGTATACAATTTCTCAAATCCTAACAGTACATTTTTGGGGAAATACATCTTTTTTTGTCTTTATAATTTGCACACTTGTCCCTTTGACACATAGAATGACCACATCACACCAGGTCATTTCGGTTAATGTAGCAGTAACGGATGTATAGGTTTAAGGACCAATTACAAATTTTTATAGCATTAAGGACTCAATTACAAATTTTTTAAGTTTAACGAACTATTTGAATTATCTCAAAAAATTTGAAGATCTAGTAATTATCTTTTTTAAAAAAATTGGTGAATAATTTTTTCTTGTTACGATAACACGTCATATTTTATCAGGCATATCCGCAAGCTCAAGGGCGAAGGTCCATCAATAAATACGAAAGGGAATGCGTGAAATTAGAACAAAAATGGAGAATGTACTAACTCACACACACAGTCATCCCCTCCACTTCCACCCCAATTGCAGAAAGAGTAAGACCAGCAACATCGTCTTTTTCAAAACCCATTTCCTGAAACCCTTCACCAAATTTCCATCCCTCGCCACTCAAATTCGCCTTGCCTTTCACCACCCATTACCATCACCGACTGATACAGTTTCAGACTCAAAACACACAACCCTTCTGGTTGAGACTTACCATGTACACCGCAGCCTCAGAATCTTACTTGAAAAGCTACAGAAGGAAGATTCAAACCCTCTTCAGATACTCATGGAAGACGGGGATTGGTCCAAAGACCATTTCTGGGCCGTTGTCAAGTTCCTCAAAAATGCCTCAAGGTTTTCCGAAATCATTCAGGTTGGGACCCTTTAGCCATACCCTCTCCTGTTTTTCGTTTCTGTAACCAATTTGGATGCTTTGCATATATGGGTCTTAATTGCCACTTTTTTATATCATTTATTCCTTTGTGGTTTTTGAGTTGTTACTTTGTTAGAAGTAATTGATTCACTGGAGTTTGTGAATAGGTATTTGATATGTGGAAGAACATTGAGAAATCACGGATTAGTGAGATGAACTATAACAAGATCATATGTTTGTTAGGTGAAGCAGGAATGATGGAAGATGCCTTATCTGCATTGCAAGAGATGAAAATTCAAGGTCTCAAGCCTTCTTTGGATACCTTTAATCCAATAATTCACGGTTTCTCCAGCGAAGGTAAATTCAGCGATGCTTTGCATTTTCTTAATGAGATGAAAGAATTTGGTTTAGAGCCGGACACTGAAACTTATGACGGTTTAATTCGAGCTTATGGGAAATTTAAAATGTACGATGAGATGGGTAAGTGTGTGAAAAAGATGGAGTTGAATGGATGTTCACCTGATCACATCACTTATAATATACTTATCCAGGAGTATTCGCGTGGTGGGCTACTCCAGAGAATGGAAAAACTATATCAAAGAATGATTTCAAAAAGAATGGGTTTGCAGTCTTCTACTTTGGTTGCAATGCTTGAGGCTTATGCCACATTTGGGATGGTTGAAAAGATGGAAACATTTTATAGAAAACTTATGAACTCAAAAACATGTCTAGACGATGATTTGATTAGAAAATTGGCTGAAGTTTATATCAAGAGCTTCATGTTTTCTAGATTGGAGGACCTGGGACTAGAATTACGTTCAGCATTTGGCGCGACTGACCTTGTATGGTGTCTCCGTCTCCTTTCTTATGCATGTCTTTTGAGTCGAAAAGGTATGGATATAATTGTCCGAGAAATGCAAGATGCCAAGGTTCATTTGAATGTTACTGTTGCAAATATTATCATGCTGGCTTATGTGAAGATGAAAGATTTCAAGCACTTGAGAATTTTGCTCTCTCAATTGTCAATCTATCAGGTGAAGCCTGATATAGTCACTATTGGAATTCTATTCGATGCAAATAGAATTGGTTTTGATGGTAGTGGAGCTTTAGAAACATGGAGAAGAATGGGGTATCTTTACAATATAGTAGAAATGAAAACAGATTCCCTGGTCCTTACTGCATTTGGGAAAGGTCATTTTCTTAAAAGCTGTGAAGAAGTGTACTCTTCCCTTCACCCTGAGTATAGAGAAAGGAAAACATGGACTTATTATGACCTCATTGCTTTATTGTCAAAACATATTGATAGTATCGACTGTATGAAACCAAAATAGTTAACCCATCGTTGCTTTTTTAAAAGCAAGAAAAACAGTATGTAAAAAATTTGTGACGTCTTGCTTTCCATTGTTTAGTTGGGATGGGGAAAAAGAAAATAACACACTACTGTGGCAGAGTGAAGACAATTATGCATTTCCGAAATAGTGACATGTTTTTAAACGAGTTGAGAATTCATGGCTAATGCAGATGCATCATTCATTATAAGTGTTCTGAGGAATTCTTAGATAAGTGAGAAATGTCTAATTACAGGAACTGTAGGAATGTGCAGAGAATGGACATATGTTTTCTCTGTAGTGTGTATTTTTTCTTCATGTCTCTGTGTATCATTTTCTTATGCACTGTTGCTTACGCTAGTTAATGTTTTGAAGGAACATTTTGGTATGGCTTAATATCAAACTGTTGATGATAAATTACCAAAAATCTTGCCCATGTTCTTTTTTAAGTCAAAATAGTGTGGATAGCATATGCGCTGACCAGGTGGAGGTGCCAAGGAAGGAACTGCTAGTTTTGTTTGGATTGAGGGGAATGGCAGAAAATAAGAATAGGAAGAGTTAATTCACTATTCCTTGTTTGGAAGTGTTTCTATTCAAGAGAAAAATTACGGGACTATTATTGACCTCTGTCGTGTTTGAAGATTTTGCCTTTGTGAATTGTGATTAATGCTTTTATGTCCTGTGTGGAAATCATGCCTACCCAGAGGACTGAGGTATGCATTTTATAAAAGACAAACTTAGATAAAGATCTTAGGTGCGGATGGTGGTATTATCTAATAAAAACATAATATATGTATTAATTTTGTATACCTCAACTGTGAGAACTTAAAAAAAGAGGGTGAGGTGGCTAAGAAATAAATATTTATTATGTTTTTATTAAAGAACAACACTAGAAGCAGTTAAAGAATTTTATCTAAGTTTATCCTTTTATAAATATCTGTACCAATTAAATTAGATATGCCAAGTCTAAAATAAAAGGGGTAATAAAGGAAGAAACTGCTCATTTATCTTTTTTTAAAGTATTAGTTACGCGGATATGTTTTCAAATGTACTTCACTCAACTAGGTGTTATGTTATGTTTCTCCTAAATGCTCTATAATGGAGTATGACTGATGATAAAATTAAAGTATGCATGCCACTTTTAAATTTGTTATAGCTAAGTAGTAAAACATGGTTTGGAGAATGAAGGATGGCTTGCTCCTTTATATTATTTTGAGTAAGTAGAGGCTATGTCTTCCAATATCATATGATCGTTGACTCAACCGGAATTTATTCGTCAATTGTTTCTGCTAGTTTTTACCTTCTGTTTTAGAATTTTTTATGTTTTGATTTTAGAGCCCTATCTGCCTAAGAACTATTATCTTTTTATACATGCTATGAGTGGGGACACTTGGTGCATTACTGTTTTCATATAAATTGGTATTGGTATAATTGAATACTTGCAGGATGGTAATTCTTTTGAGAGGTTGATGGCGATGGCAATGCCAAGCAGACTTTTTAACGACGGGTGATCACTCTATATTTTCACCCAAATTTCTGGTTTGCCCCCTTGGCATGCCTATTTGTCAGTTGTAACTTCTGTATGTTCTGCTATTCTTTGATCTATTAAAATTTATTTTCTATAGAAATCTCATTTTAGTACTTCACTAGTTTTCATCGGTGATGCCAATAACCAGCTTACAATTAGGCAGAAACAGTTCTTACTAATACTTTTTTTAAATTTTTGTACTGCAATTATCCATCTCCTTTAAGCTACCTTTCGTTTTTGGTAGTTAACCAATTGAACTGAGATTCACAAGAAATTAATAATAATGATGGTTTAACACGCTTATACTCACATAAATTCACTACTGTAATTTTGAAGTTTAAACCAATTATCTTGTTTTCATGAGTCTACTTTCTCAACTTAAATACTTCGCGTATTAATACAATGTGAATGACATATATTTATATTAGGATTTATTATATAGACAATTATGAGACAAATGATTAATTTGTAAAATTATTGGACTGCATATGTATTTGTGCAGCAAATTTGATGTTGCATTACAAGGAAATGTGAATTTTTATATATATTGAAATATTATTTATATAGTATCACCCATTTATATATATCTATACATATCCATAATTACTTTTGCAGTTTTGCTTTGCTTAGCATCAACGATACATCTAATTGTTTTAGCAAGATTCAATCTACATATACAGAATCATTTTGTTAGTTTGTCAAGGAATTCCAGACGTGCTTACCATTGTTGTCAGTTGTCAGATCCAAGCGCCCAATGGATTAAATGAACACTAAGCTATCTTCAGCTATCATCATCTACAGTCAAGGTACTGAAAAACAGCTCTATTTCTTCCAAGAGCCTCTTACTGCCCATATGAAATCCCCAGGACTCCATATCTAGATATGTGTCTGATGACATTAAATCGATGAGAAACCTACAAACGTCTCCCAGATCATATGGTGTGGCGAGGACCTTCTTTATCGGTTCATTTGGGAGACCCTCTTGAGCATTGTTAGTGTATATACGCTTTCTGCATTCCTGTAAATATCAAAACGACATAACTATGTAATCTATATTATTTAAATATGTTTGCGTACCTACATGTTTCGCGTTTTTTTCTTTCACTGAATCATCGTTTATAAGTATCAATAGACCTTATTGATTAGATACACATGGAAACATTTTTGTATGTGCTTTACAAATATAAATAAAAAGTATATATAGTGCAAACCTGGATAAAGCCTGAAAACATAAGGAAACCCTAAAAGATGACAAAAGGAAGGAGTTACCTGGAGCATTTGATTTAGAGTTGCAATTTGCTCAGTACTTAAGAAGTCAGATTTCAGTAGTTCTCGAAATAAAACCAGAATCTCCGAGCTCAAATTACTAGCAGCAAGGTTCTCCAGTATGCCAGATATGCATGAATTATTAAACACAGATCTCATCCATTGAGGGATTTTATGCAGTTTCAGCAACGCAATAGCTATATGTACTGCAGACCTTTGACTATTAATGAATGATTGTGATGCTAAAGCAGGAGTTGCCAAAGATACTGTCATCTCCTCTATAATCAATCTACACCAGCTGCTCTTTCCTAATAGTTTTGTTTCCTTTGCCAGCTTTTCCCATCCCAGAAGCATTGACAGGCAGAGGGCACAATTTGTAGCCACTCTCAGGTCATTGTCAAAAACCAGGCCTTCCAATATACTCCTTATGGACCTTAAGTACCTAACAGTACATTTCAACTCTTCATGTTTACTGTTTATTTGATCTGATATTCTGTTAAACAACTCTAACAGGCTATAAGAAGCAATAATCTTAGTCACAGGAGAACCAAAATGGAGAAATCTGCACAAGTCATGGCAACGAATGCCAATAAAGGCTAGCGGCTCTGCCGGATTTGTTGAAACAAGGAAGTTTTGCCAATCCACAAATCCTGGAAGGATAGCATGCAAACTAGAACAGAAAATTTAGCATTGATAACATAGATTTCTTTTTTATTTAAGGTAAGGTATGAGGAGTGTAAAATGTAATATTTTGAAGTTAGTATACTAAAATTAATTTGAACAAAGAGGATAAAGTGTAATTTATCCTTTTATTTATTATTGATGCAAACCGGCATACCTTTTAATAGCGAAGTAATCAAGCAAAAGAACAAATATTAAAGTTTCTCCAGTGCTTGTTCCCTCAGCGTGGTCAACCAAAGCAGGTCCCTTTGAAGAAGCTGCACAGACTATAGTGTTGACCACAGAGATTATAGAAGCATTAAAAAGAATGTGCTTTGAAGCCTCTTCAAGTGCTTTATTGGTGGAAAGATGCAAAATCAAGGAAAGAATGCCAATAACGAAGAGACTTTCATGGCTTAAGATATCAGCATTTTTGGGCGGAATAGAGTACTCCATCATCTGCAGAAGTGATAACGTGCTGTTAGAACAATCATTGACCAAATCCTTGTGTTTTCTAATTAGTTTTGGGATAGTTGGTAAGCTATGGAATTATTGTAGTATCAGAGCACAATATTTGCATTCCAACTCATATCTAACTACGATTTTGCTATAATCTACTTCAATTTGGTTCCTATATTTTAGATTGTGTCAATTTAGTTCTAATATTTCTAAATCATTCATGTAACCCATCCCCAAATTGTTGTTTGTGACCTGTTATCTATTCATAATGTCGCATGGTTGTCCATACTTTTCCAAACATGAGCATTGCATTCCACACACCAGTTATGTTTTGCCATCTAGACTATGGCTCTGCTTTGCCTAAAATCTGGAAGCTAACTAACATCCTTCAGGATTTTCACAATCAGGACTTCAAATTTAAAAATTCAGCAAAATGACACCCATATAACAGAACTAGATAATGTGCTATATCATCATTTTGGATAGAGACATTTTGGATAGAGATTACGCATGGAGGGGTTACAGATTACATTGAGTCTGATAAAAACCTAGGAGTACATTGGCACAATTAGAAAATTCAGGGACTAAATCGAAAGCTAGAGTAAATTGGAAGGACCAAACTAGTACTCTAGTCAAATAAAAAATTAGAGTCCAGTAGGCCACTCTAAGAGGAAAATAAGGCACACAAATGTGAGTTTCTAATATTGATAATGATTAAAATTTATATGATCTCTAACAACTTTATTCACTAAATTAACATTTTAGTTTCTGAAAACGAGATGCAATGTGCATAATTAGAAGTTCAGTTACTCACACCTTCATGGTTACTGCTACCCAACTCTGATCAGCAGAAAGTGTTTCAGGATGCACTGAACTCAAAATGTTGAAAACCAAAACCAAGATGGACATGAAAGTTGTTGTCGAGAAGGTATTACTTAGATAACACCAAGTCCTGATTACTGTCCCTATTCCATGCAAAGACAATTGGACAGAAGCAACTGGACAGACATGAACCATAGTTGCCATGAGATACAGAATAGAAATTATGTCATGTTCCTGGCCTTCTTCCTCAAAGAGCTGTGCCAATAAGCGTACAAAAATTCTAGCTCCATAGTTATCTTCAGTGGATACTAACTCTGCAAGTGTCCTTAGATTTATAGTTTGATAATAGTTTCCGAGAATTATGTCAGCTCCTTCTAAGTTACAGCTTCTGCAGAATTTCAAAATCTGATGACACAATGATTTGATTATACTTTCTTGTTGAAACAACCACTTCAATGATACCGTGTGAATTTTTGCAGAAAGTAAATCCCATTCATCATTGTTTATGAGCTGGAATATAATCTCCTCAGCTTCATGACTGTAGTGAATTTGGTAGCTCATCTTGCCAAGACCCCTTAACAAACTGTAAAGATTCACCAGTCGCGTGACTGTCAAATTATCAGTGGTCGGATTATGAAAATCACCGCTATTAAGAAGAATATATTGTTCAAGAGAAGCTAAAACCAACTTCTCATCTGCAAGTCTGGCAATGAAAGTCAAAAAACTGTTAGGGAAAATAGATGTTAATGAATTGTCATGCAGGGGAATAGGAGTAAAAAGGATTTGGAAGTTCAACTACCTTTCATCATATAGTGAACTGGTGTATATAATCAGCAATACAGCAGATTGACAAGAAGGCAAGTCTATACTGTTGGTACTCCTTTGCCCAAGCAGAAAGAGTAAATCGACAGGATCAGAAGGCAGGTGTAAAGCAGCATCTCTAATTGGTTGGCCAGAATCATTGCCCAGGAGAGAATCCATGAGTGAGCTGAGTAACAAATATATTCTGTATTTCATCCTGTCTCCTGTAAATAAGCCCAGACATCCATATGAAAAACTGAACCAACAGGATGAAATCAGGGTCTCTGCAAATTCCATGGCATTAATACTAGAGTGCAGAAGCAGTATTGAATGAAAAATTTCCAGCAAACCCAGGACAATTTCCTCTTCCATTTCATTGATGCCCATTACAAGCCAAGGAATTAAATGTGTTCTGCATATATCTAGAATGCAGCTTCTAAGTTCCAGTTTACTAGAGTTAGTGGAGTTTCCATCGTGACTGTATGCATATGCCTCTTTAAGTAGGTACAAGCATTGCAAAATTTGGTTAATATTCCTTTCAGAGACATAGAGACAAGCTGAAGTGGCATGTTTCATTGCTTCTTCAATTGATTTTGACAGATCCAAAGCTCCATTACATGATGGAGATCTTATAAGAGCCACAAAGACTGAGCAGGCCATTATAAACGTCTCAGGAAGCATACCCATCTCTCCATCAGAATGCTTTCTAAGCATTCTTGTCAAAACAAGAACCAGTTCCTCCAGTTGAGAAGTTGATACAGTTCCAGGGCACTCAGAAATGCATTCATAAATAAGCTTCAGTGTCTCACATTGGACTGGATGAAAAGGAACTTCAGCTATGTAACGAAGTACTGGAATCAGAGTTGAAAACCCAACAAGAAGCCTTAGTTTAAAGGCTTCCTCAGCAGTTGATAAAAGAACTAGTACCTGAAGGCACATCTTGACTGCAGGATCCTTATACTCTGTTCATTAAAATAGAATAATTAGTAAGCCACCTAGGTGTAACAGTAAGGTCAAAATTAAGTTTTGCATTCAAAAACTTAAAGTGGAAAAAAATGAGCCATGCTAAATTAGAATAGAGCAAACTTATTGAGATAACCAACTATTAATTTCATTCAATCAGCCGCAAAGAATCCAAACTATGGCAAATGTTTTCATTTTATATTGTGGCAAATTACAAGGCTATAACTATAAAGTAGCCAAAGTATTTGGAAAAGCTACATCAATATCTCTTTCAGAAAGGTGAAAAAGTGAGAAACGGAAGTGTTTGGCAATTTCTGTACAAAGTTCTCACCTGACAATCTTAATACTTCAAATACATAATCTGCAATGTTTTCTTCCACCAAGACTCGAATCTGATTGCCTGAAGTTCCAACTGAAGACAAATAATGAAAGAGTAAATCTAGAGTGCCGATTTGGACTTGACTGTTCGACGAAAGCAGTGGGCCTTTGATGGCTTCAGCAAACAGATTAACCAGAGATGATTCCTTGGTTCCATCCTCGGTTTCAGAGAAAGTCATGTTACTAGTGTCATATGCACATGCTTCCCTGAGCAAATGTCTTCGAGCCAGCATAGTCAAAAGTGCTAATCAATAATAATGGAAACTTCTAATCAAAATAAGAAAAGAATTAAAATTATCTAAACTATGGCTTACAACAACAACAACAACAACAACCAAACCTTTTTCTCACTAGGTGAGGTCGGCTACATGGATCAAACGACGCTATTGTGTCCTATCATAAACCAAGTCTTTAGAGATGTCATTCAGATATAAAATTTTTTTAATCGTTTCACCTATAGTCTTTCTTGGTCTTCCTCTACTTCTAACTATTAGGCTATTATCTACCTGATTTACTCTTCTTACAGGGGCTTCTAAGGGTCTTCTCCTTACATGTCCAAACCACCTAAGGCGAGATTCTTCCATCTTTTCCACAACAGGTGCTACCCTTACTTTCTCCCTAATGCATTCATTCCTAATCCTATGTTGTCTTGTATGACCACACATCTAACGCAACATCCTCATTTCCGCGACACTGATCTTATACTCTTGTTGGCTTTTTACCGCCCAACATTCAGTACCATACAACATCGCGGGCCATATAGCTGTACGGTAAAATTTATCTTTAAACTTGAGAGGCACTTTTCTATCACAAATAACTCTTGAAACACTCTTCCATTTCATCCATCCAGCTTGAATCATATGGTTTACATCTCCCTCTATCTCTCCATCATTTTGTATGATAGATCCAAGGTACCTAAATTGTGTGACATGTGGTATTGTATGATCTCCAATTTTCACCGCTAAGCTAGCATTAACACGCCTCTTACTGAACTTACATTCCATATACTCTGTCTTATTCCTGCTTAGACGAAGGTCATGTTCTTCCAAAGTTCGTCTCCATAGCTCTAACTTCCCATTTGTTTCCTCTCTCGACTTTCCAACTAAGACTATATCATCTGTAAAAAGCATGCATTGTGGCACCGGCTCTTGGAAATGCGCAGTAAGCACATCCAAGACCAAGGTAAAAAGATATGGACTCAAAGTTGACCTCACCCTGTGTTCTCACACTAGTTTTGGCCCCATCATACATATCTTGGATTGCTCGAATATAGGCGATACGAACTCCTTTCTTCTCCAAAGCCTTCCATAGGACCTCTCTCGGTACCCTATCGTAGGCTTTTTCTAGATCAATGAAAACCATGTGTAGGTCTTTTTGCTTCCTCCGATACCTCTCCATTAATCTTCATAGAAGATAGTTAGCTTCCATGGTTGACCTCCCAGGTATAAAACCAAATTGATTCTCTGAAATATGAGTCTCTTGTCTTAATCTCCGTTCAATTACTCTTTCCCATAACTTCATGGTATGACTAATGAGCTTAATTTCTCTATAATTTGCACAGTTTTGTATATCTCCCTTATTCTTATAAATAGGGATTAAAGTGCTTCTCCTTCATTCATTTGGCATTTCCCTAGACTTCATTATCTCGTTAAACAGTTTTGTGATCCAACTTATACCTTTCTCTCCTAGGCATTTCCATACCTCAATAGGTATATTATCTGGTCCGACCGCTTTTCCATTATCCATCCTCTTCAAAGCTTCTTTTACCTCAAACTCCCGAATTCTACGATAAAAGGTTTTATTTTGGTCCTCCTCTCTAGTGTTTAGAATGTCCGAGTCCCCTAATATCCCATGTTTCTCATTAAATAACTTGTGAAAATTACCCTTCCATCGATCCTTGATGTCTTGTTCCGTAACCAAGACTTTACACTCTTCATCCTTAATACATTTCACTTGATCCAAGTCTCTTGTCTTCCTTTCGCTATTTTTAGCAAGCCTGTAGATATTCCTTTTTCCATCTTTGGTGTCCAACGATTGATATAACCCGTTGAACGCTTTAGCTTTCGCCTCGCTCACTGCCTTCTTAGTATCTTTTTTAGTTGCCTTATATTTTTTCAATTTTCATCATTTTTACATACGTGTCAAACTTTATAACATTCCCTTTTAACCTTAACTTTATCTTGTACACTTACATTCCATCACCAAGATTCTTTATTCTTCGGTCCAAAGCCTCTTGATTCACCGAGTGTCTCTTTTGCTACCTTCCTAATCCTTTTAGTCATCTCATCCCACATATCATTAGCATTCCCTTGTACTTCCCAAATCTCTTCCTCCATAATTCTCCTCTGAAAGAGCATTTGTTTTCCTCCCTTTAATTACCACCATTTGATCCTTGGCTCTCTGTCCTGACAATTTCTCCTTACTCTCATCTTAACTCGTACATTCATAACCAAAACCCTGTGTTGGGTAGTCAAGCTCTCTCCAGGGATGACTTTGCAATCCATGCAAAGCTTTCTATCAGATTTCTTTATTAGAAAGAAATCAATTTAAGAGCAAGAACCCCCGCTTCTATATGTGATCAGATGTTCTTCCCGCTTCCTAAAACAAGTGTTAGCTATTGTAAAATCAAACGCTACCGAAAAATCTAAAATCGCTTTACCCTCTGCATTAGCTACTCCTAGACCATAACCCTCATGCAAACCCTCATACCCCTTAGATTCGCTCCCCACATGACCATTTAGGTCCTCTCCTAGAAAAATCTTCTCTCCTAATGGTATTCCCTGAACTAAACCTTCTAAATCCTCCCAAAAATTTATCTTGTAGTGCTCGTCTAGTCCTACTTGGGGTGCGTACGCACTGATAACATTAAAAGTCTCCTGTTCCACAACAAACTTCAAAGCTATGATCCTATCTCCGAGCCTTCTTACATCCATAATCATATTCTTCCAATTCTTATCTACTATTATGCTTATCCCGTTTCTAGATTTTACCTTGCCGGTGTACCAAAACTTAAAACCTAAAGTGTCGAGTTCCTTTACTTTTTCTCCAACCCACTTAGTTTCTTGTAGGCACATAAAATTAATCCTCCTCCTAATCATGGTGTCAACTATTTCCATTGATTTACCTATAAGTATGCCTATATTCCAAGTTCCAAAACGCATCTTACTCTTGTAAACTAGCTTCTTTACCCACACTCACCCAGGGGGCGATGCAGCGGCCCTTGCTCATTTGACACTGTACTCGAGCCATACAGCGCGTTGCTTAGAGGCAACGACCTAGCATTAAAACAATTACTTCATTGATCCATGTCATAAAGATTCAACAAAGTTTTACGTTGGCTGTCGACTGCCTAACACAACCCTCCTCTTTTATCCGAGCTTGAGACCGGCTATGTAGATATTTGCAACAAAGCTCAGGCTATGGCATCTTACTATTACTAAAATCTATTCTGCAAACTATGGCCATACTGACATCTAACCGGCCTTTGAATGGTTAACATTAATTACTAGTTCATTAAGCCAATAAGTTTGGTGCTTAGGATATAAGCTAAGAATGCATACTCTTGGAGAGATACTAGCAGGAAATCGACCTTCACATTGATATTCAGGATATATAAAATGGTCATCAGAAGTGATCCATGTGTTTTTATGTGTCTTTATATTGTCAACATGTAGCTGCACCTGAGCCTCCTAATAGCAAAAATCTACTATAGTATATCATCTTTCTTTGTACTATGAGTACCCATGAGACAAATAACAAATCTTTTTCAGAGAAAGTCTCGTAATGCCACATCTTACTACCCGTCAAAAATAGGCTTCACAGAAGGTAAAACAAACAAGACACCAAAAAAGAAATTTCAAGTTTTCTTTTCAACGAACAAAAATATTGAGAAATTGATAACGGACCAATACAATTCAAGCGAACATCATCATTCTGAGTCTTCATGAGAACATCTCCCAACAGGTACAAGAGCTTTGGACAAAAGGGAATTAAAACATCACTTCCATCTCCCTCTGCTGATGTATTCTGAAGAATAGACACTTTGTAAAGGACAAAAAGGATTTCCCCACGGATCTCCTCACTGCACTGAGGAAGTAGAGGACTTACAATAACGTGTGAAATAAATTTGAAAGTCAACAGCAAGTAGACAGCATCCAATACAATTTTACCTCGGCAATTGAAGGCCTGTAACAAGAATGGAAATAAGGCTATACTCATCTTTGATGTGTGCGCAGAGATCATCCTTCTCACAATTCAGAAGAACTCCAAGGCAGTGAATCTGTACATTCAGAAGTATCAGAACAATACAAACAGTCCATATAATTTTTCGTTCATTTAAATCACAACTTAATTTGTCAAGAATAAAGGGAAACGCCGTCTTGTTCTACAAGGACCCAAGGGATTTTTATAGTAACATTTTTTTTTTGTGACACATGGACTCCGTGTAAGCTTAACGACACACTGATCATTGCATGCACAGATCCTCATACTATTGTTTGAAACGTGGTTTTAATTTACAGTTGCTACTATTATAGAAATTGTGGACAATTGAGGAAAAATGCGACTGTCCCAATTGCGATTACCTTAAAAACTGCAATATTGCAGCGGCAATTGCAGATGCGCAATTTAAAACCATCCTTCAAATCTTCACAGATTTCATGTGACTCTGAGCCATGACATTTATAGGTGGATCATTCAAATAACAAAACAATATTCAGTGCAAGAACTTCACTAACTATACGCCTGAAAATATACTGGTGAAACTAAGAATCCGAAACAGTTGAACGGAAAGTGATGGAAATTACCATGTGCAACTGACGGGAACTCCAGACCAAAGCACCAGAAGAGATCCGATCCGAAACCCTAGCTACGAATTCGCGGCAAATAGAAGGATCAGCGAAAGCGGAGAGAGCAAGGATGAGATCGACGAGCTGTGCGGCGATGGGTTCGTCGTCGAAAGAGGAGAGGGCGGTGACGAGAGGGGATACGAGGAAGTGAGGGTGAAAGGTGAGAAGGGTTTGAAGGAAGGGAGGGTGAGAGAGAGAGCGAGAAAGCTGGGAGAGAGCGTAGGAGACATGGATGGTTGGGGAGAGAGGGTTGGAGATGAGATTCGAGAAGCAGAGGAGGCAGATGGAACCGCCGTGGTGTGTTTTCATGTTGAGCGAAGATCGGTGGCCCTGAGAGCACGACGACGACGATGACGGTGGCGGCGGAGAATAGAAGAAGCCATCGTCGTCAAGATCCAGATCCTGTGAATCGTTGCTCAAGTACATTGCATTCAAAGTTCAAACTCACAGAGAAAAGGAGGAGGGAAGGATGGAGGTTTTGTTCTTCGGAACTTTTGGCGCCACGTTGATTTTCTTTTGTGCTTTTCCTAACTGGAAAATGTATGGGAAGTTAGGCTCTTTTGTGGGGCCGATGGGAATTGTGAGATCATAACTTGGGCTAGGCGTGCAAGAATAATTGGGCCAATGGCCGGGCCCAAAGTGATAAATTTTCATTTTTAATTTTAATTTTTTGGTTGAAAGACAATAACTTTTTATTGTTTTAGTCTGGGTGTTGTTGTATCTGATGTCCCCTTGATCCGAAGGCTCAGTTATGTCAAACACGAAGAGACTAATGCAGCGGGATAAATGTAACACTTAACTTAGGAAGTAAGGAAGGATATAAGTATGAATAAGTTTTTTTTTTTTTTGCTAATAATGAATAAGTATTATTTTACTCACGACACCTTAAAATTCAATAACAATAAAATACTTGATATCTTTAATTAGTTTATCTCTAAATTTATTAAATTTTTAATTTTTTTAGCTTACATCTAAACATGTTTATTCACATAAACAAAAATTATCAACATGTTTATTCTGTTATTATAGTTTTAGAGTATAGTTATAGGTATGTTATTTTTCTTCCCTTCTTTTGAGAATTTTATCCCTAAAATTCAGTTACTTAATTTATCAAAATCTAACTTCTTAAACAAATTCTTGTCTCCTGTTGCAAACCAGATTCGTGCCTTCCTCAGTAAGCAGTTGAGTGTCAAAGTTTCTCATACTATGAGGGAAGGAAACAGGCTAGCAGGTTTTCTAGCTAAATTTTCCTTGAGTTTGTGCGTGGGTTTACATGTTTTTTCGTTTAGGATATTGTTGAAAGATCTAGCTGGTGTCTCACTCATGAGGAGTGTGCTTGTTTGTTAGGGGCTTTAACCCCTCTATCTCACATAAAAAAGTAATTTAAATAAATCAATATCTATTTAGCTGAAAAATCCTCACTAAAATCCTATAACATTTCTTCGCTTACAAATTTTGTAATGTTGATATTTCTCCATTTTTTATTCTATATCTATATTTATATCCTTTCATTTTTCAAACATTTCCTCTATTAGTAAGCTTCTTATAAATTCAAATTTCAAAAACATAAATAATTCAACAAAATTAACTAAAAAAATTAATAGAGGGTGCATCTTACATTAATATAGGCATAAAATATCACCGTTAATGGGCTGGAATATTGATACATTAATCTACGTTACATAATTTACGCTACACATTCATTCCTTTTAATGATTTCATAATGCATTGATTTAAAAAACTTCATTACAAATTTGAAAAGTTGATATTTAATATAAATGAAATGAATGGAGGTTTGATAGAATCTGATTTTAAAATTGGAATGCATTGATTTAATTGAATTTTTAATGGAAAGAATTTTTTTTTCTCAAAGATATTGGTTTTACGTTTTGCAAACCTATTTGAAAGAAGGAAGGTCTATTACATTTTCATGATTTTAAATTTGTCGTCTCATGATTACAGTTTTTTGTATAATCTTGACTACTGATAAGCGTATAGTGAATCGGAAAGATTGGCAGTACATTGCTTGCAACAAATGTAACAAAGCTGTTGAAGGGAAGCATGTTGTGGCATGTATTATTGTAATCGATATGTCACTCATGTTGTTAGTGTGTTACCAAGGTTTTAATACATATCTTTAGAAACCTTCTTTTTCCTTGTCAATCTTTTTTAATTTTTTTTGGCTTAATTGAACTATAAAATTAATTTTCATATATAATAGGTATCAAATAAGACCTAGGGTGATTGATGACATTAATAGTGCATCATTTGTGGTTTTTTTTTATCGTAATGCGACTTCTATGTTCAAAAAAACCAGACCGATGTGATTGGGCATTTAAAATAGATATGACATTCTTTTTAAAAATTTGGTCATTGATAATACGTAAAGAAAGTTATATATTCTCCTTTCTCATCCATACATATATTTTATGTGCTAAAACAGGAAGGAAATATGTCAACATAATTATCTTTTCTTCATGTATCTCAATTATTTCAAGTCTATAGTATTTGATTTTTCAATAAAGCACGCTAATTAAATATACCTAAATTGATTATAATAAAAGGAACAAATCAATTTCAGTGGACCTGATTGACTAAAATTTGCCTTTTCCATTTTTCACATAATCTGTTTGTTCCTTATTGATTTTCCTATTGATCCATCCCTTTCCATGCATGTACGTGATTTACTTTCAATTTGATGATGTCTATTTTTTTTTTTTTAAAAAAATTAAAGTTAAGGGTGGTTGTCTCATTCCAGAGTTAATGTGGGTCTCCAGGCTCAATAAACATTTACGGAAATATTTATAAATAATTCACTAACAACAAATTATGATAAAAATCAAACTCTAGTCAACTTAATTGATGTGATCTATCATTATCAATTGTAGTAATTGTTAACTGATGAAGCCTAATTAATCGTTGTGTACTTTACTAAAAACTCCAACGTCCATCTTTCTCCATCTTCTCTTCATGTAATTTTATTCTGCTTGAGATCCAGATGCCAACTGATTTTGTTGTTCTCTACGTACCAAGATAAGGAGGTAAGTTCCTCAACCTTAATTTTATCATAATACATTCAAGTGAAAATATTAGTGTTCTTATAATATTTTGGTTATGATAGAATAATCCGTTCAAAATAACTATAGTTAATAACCCCAATGAAATAATTGTCATGTTATCAATTCTTTATGTTTTTTTTTCTTTGCATCATTTAATCAATTATTCTCGATATTGTTGATTAACATGTTTATTTTTTCTATGCTTCAAGGACATTGTTGAAGTTGATTTCCAGTCTATTAGGGATATTGATCGTGAATTAGGTGATAAAATTATATTTATTAATCCAAAAGGCAATAGGTTGTTAAACTTGCAATACCAACGATTTCTTAGCTAGCGTCGAATATCTTAGGGATGGAAGTTTGTACAACAGTTTAGTATTTACGTCATGGGGAAGACAAATTTCATTTAAATTACATATAAGTTCATCAACTTTTCACATAACTTTTTTTATGAGGATAACCAAGAACTACTCTATCCAGACCTGGAGGAAACCTTTGTAGTTGATCTTCCCTCCCATTCACAATCTAGAAGGTTGAATTAAATGCATTCTCCACTAAGTTGAGTAAATATAAGGAAACTAAAGGCCACTTGGTAAGTTTATCAATAAATTAACATAAACCTTATCCATTAATTCTTCAAAATTATATGTTATTAATTTAGTTTATAAACTTTGATTGTTTTCATAAAATTTCTTGCATACAGAGTATACCTTGTTAAGTAGATTATTAGATAAGATTCTATTTAGATTGTTTCTGTTTCCTGTTTGAATAAGTTGATAGGATTAGAGTCTTATCTTATCTTTTTGTTTTTTCTGTTACTTTGTTCTATTTCAATATTGGTTATATAAACCAGATGCTATCATTAATAAAGCAGTGACATTTTCTTATTCAATTGTTACTTTGCCTCGTATTCAAGGTTTGTAACAATTTGGCATCAGAGCCCCTACTGGGCCTGATAACAAGAAAGCAAAAGTCGCAGACTTTTGTGTGAGAGCAACATGTCATTAGAAGGAAACTTTGTTCAACCTGTTATTCCGAGATTCGATGGTCATTATGACCATTGGAGTTTGCTGATGGAGAATTTCCTGAGATCCAAGGAATATTGGCACATAGTAGAGACAGGCATAGAAGAACCTGAGAAAGGAAAAAAGGCTGAGACACAGCAGAAGCGACTAGAGGAGCTGAAGCTTAAAGATTTGAAAGTGAAGAACTACCTGTTTCAAGCAATAGACAGGACCATTCTAGAGACAATCTTACAGAAGGACACCTCGAAACAAATCTGGGATTCAATGAAGAGAAAGTATGAAGGCAATGCTCGAGTCAAAAGATCAATTCTTTAAGCTTCAAGAAAGGAATCCAAAATGTTGGAGATGAAGACTGGTGAAAGTATAACATATTACTTTGCAAGAGTTATGTGCGTGGCAAATAAAATGAGGACATATGGAGAAAAAATGCAAGATGTCATTGTGGAGAAGATCCTTAGATCCTTGACTGACAAATTCAATTACATTGTTTGTTCAATTGAGGAATCTAAAGATATAGATGCTTTATCCATTGATGAACTTCAGAGCTCACTAATAGTGCATGAGCAGAAATTTCACAAGAATCATGGAGAAGAACATGCATTAAAGGTAAGCTCTGAAGAAAGAACTGGAGGAAGAGGACGAGGCACAAGCAGTTATAGAGGAAGAGGAAGAGGAAGACAAGGTCCAAATCGGGCAACAATAGAATGCTTCAAATGTCACAAACTTGGTCACTATCAATATGAGTGTCAAGAATAGGACAAGGAAGCAAACTATGCAGAAAATGAAGAAGAACATGAAGAAGAACTCCTTTTAATGGCTCATGTGGAGTTGGGTAATACAAAACAAGAGGAAGCATGGTTTCTAGACTCTGGATGCTCCAATCACATGTGTGGAGACAAGTCTCAATTCAGTAAGATGGATGAAACATTTAGACAGAAGGTGAAGCTTTGCAATAATACCAGAATGAATGTACTTGGAAAGGGAAGTGTGAAGCTAAATGTGAATGGAGTCAATCATGTCATTACTGAAGTGTTTTATGTGCCTGAGCTCAAGAATAATTTATTGAGTATAGGACAATTGCAAGAGAAAGGGCTGTCTATTTTGATTGGATCAGGAACTTGTAAAATCTACCATCCAGACAGAGGTTTAATCCTTCAAACTAGTATGATAACAAACAGAATGTTTATGCTGATTGCCAAAACAGTTATGCAAGCAGAATCATCACCAACAGGAAAGATCTCATGTTTTCAAGCCACTGCACAAGACCTCTCTCACTTATGGCATAGAAGATTTGGACATCTCAGTTACAAAGGACTGAAAATCTTACAAGCAAAAGGAATGGTTCGAGGCTTACCACATCTAACACCAACAACAGTGACTTGCACACATTGCATGATAGGAAAACAGTATAGAGACCCGATTCCAAGGAAAAGTCAATGGACAGCAGCAGAGAAGTTACAACTGGTTCATGCAGACATATGTGGCCCTATCACCCCTTCCTCTAATAGCCACAAAAGGTATTTCTTATGCTTTATAGATGACTACTCTAGAAAAGCATGGATTTACTTCTTAACAGAAAAGTCAGAAGCATTTCATCACTTCAAATGTTTCAAGAATTTGGTTGAAAAAGAAACTGGTCTGCCTATTAAATGTTTGCGCAGAGATAGAGGAGGAGAGTTCACCTCTTTGGAGTTTAATGAGTTTTGTAGAGAAAATGGAATAAAAAGGCAGCTAACCACAACCTACACTCCTCAACAGAATGGAGTAACTGAAAGGAAGAATAGAACCATAATGAATATGGTCAGGTCATTGCTCTTAGAAAAGAAGATCCCTAAAAACTTCTGGCCTGAAGCAGTGAATTGGACTGTATATGTTCTGAATAGATCCCTAACTCTAGCAGTTAAAGAGAAGACTCCAAAAGAAGCCTGGAGTGGAGTAATACCCTTAGTGGAGCACTTCAGAATATTTGGATGTGTTGGACATGTTCACGTTCTAGATGCAAAAAGAACCAAACTAGAGAACAAGAGCATATGTTGTGTGCTTCTTGGAGTAAGTGATGAATCCAAAGGGTACAGACTATATGATTCGAATACTAGAAAAATCATCATAAGCAGGGATGTGATTTTTGAAGAAGAAAATCAGTGGGACTGGAAAGCAAGCCATGCAGAAGATCTACACATGGATTTGGAATGGGCTGCAAATGAAGAACAAATTGAGAATGCAGAAGAAAGAGAAGGAGCCAGTGCAGAAGAGACAAATAAAGATGTGAATGAAGACAGCAGTGATGCAGAAGAATGTGTGAATGCTAGGGAGGGAAGATATAGACATCCCCCTAGCTGGATGAAGGATTACATTACTGGGGAAGGATTATCAAAAGAGGAAATTGTAGAAGAAGAAGTTAACATGACACTAGTCGATTGTGCAGATCCTAAAACATTCGAAGAAGCAGTAAAATGTTTAAAATGGAAGCAGGCTATGGATGCTGAAATCAGTTCCATTGAGAAAAATCACACATGGGAGCTCACTGAACTTCCAGCTGGAGCAAAGAAAATTGGGGTTAAGTGGATCTTCAAGACTAAGCTGAATGAACTGGGAGAAATGGATAAATATAAAGCATGCTTAGTAGCTAAAAGGTATTCTCAACAGCATGGGGTGGACTATACTGAAGTATTTGCTCCCGTGGCCAGAATGGATACAGTGAGAATGATTATAGCTCTTGCAGCACATAGAGGGTGGAACATATATCAACTAGATGTTAAATCTGCTTTCTTGCATGGGACATTGACTGAAAGTGTATATGTAGAGTAGCCAAAGGGTTATGAAAGAAGAGGAAGTGAGCATAAAGTTTATAAGCTGCACAAGGCATTATATGGCTTAAAGCAAGCTCCACGAGCTTGGTTCAGCCGCATTGAATCATATTTTATTGGTGAAGGCTTTAAGAAAAGTCAGAGTGAGCAGACTCTATTTCTTAAATGGACCAAAGAGGGCAAGGTTCTCATTGTTAGCATTTATGTAGATGATCTAATTTACACATGAAATGATGAATCAATTATGCAAAAGTTTAAAAATTCTATGCAGCAGGAGTTTGACATGACAGATTTGGGAAAAATGAGGTTTTTTCTTGGAATTGAAGTACTGCAGGGTTCTGATGGAATTTACATATGTCAAAGGAAGTATGCTATGGAAGTCTTGAAGCGATTTGGTATGGACAACAGCAACTTTGTCCACAACCCCATTGTACCAGGATGCAAGCTATATAGAGATGAAGATGGAGTGAAGGTGAATGACACATATTTCAAACAAATAGTGGGAAGCCTTATGTATATCACAGCAACTCGACCAGATATGATGTTCATAGTCAGTCTCATTAGTCGATTTATATCTCAGCCCACTGAACTACATTTTGCAGCAGCTAAGAGAGCTTTGAGATATCTAAAGGGGACTGTCAATTATGGAATCCTGTACAAGAGAGGTGGAAATGAAGAATTGCTAGCCTTCACTGACAGTGACTATGCAGGTGACTTGGAAGATAGGAAAAGCACTTCTGGATATGTATTTCTGCTGAGTGGTGGTGCAGTAGCTTGGTCTTCTAGAAAACAACCCATTGTCACCCTATCAACTACTGAAGCAGAGTTTGTAGTAGCAGCAGCTTGTGCTTGCCAAGCAATTTGGATGAGGAGAATCTTGAAAGAATTGGATCATTCACAGGAAAGATGCATAAATATAATGTGTGATAATAGTTCAACTGTCAAACTGTCCAAGAATCCAGTCATGCATGGCCGAAGTAAACATATTGATGTGAGATTCCATTTCCTGCGAGATCTCACCAAAGAAGGAGTTGTTGAATTAATTCACTGTGGAACAGAAGACCAATTAGCAGACTTGCTGACTAAACCATTGAAGTTGGACACATTCACCAAGCTTCGAGCACAACTAGGAGTTTGCGAAGTACCTAAGATAAACTGATTACATGAAAATAATCAGTTTAAGGGAGGGATTGTTAAGTAGATTATTAGATAAGATTCTATTTAGATTGTTTCTGTTTCCTGTTTGAATAAGTTGATATGATTAGAGTCCTATCTTATCTTTTTGTTTTTTCTGTTACTTTGTTCTGTTTCAATACTGGTTATATAAACCAGATGCTATCATTAATAAAGCAGTGACATTTTCTTATTCAATTGTTACTTTGCCTCATATTCAAGGTTTGTAACATACCTGTCAAAAAAAATTTAAAAAAAAAATTATGACTAAAAACGATGGTGTCTGGATTCTCATTGATTAACGAGGAAGAAAATGGCCATGCAAAGTCAGAACAAGTTCAGAGAGGCCACAATTAAGAAGTGAAATTAAGCTTAGGATGAAAGAAGTTTTGTCATGACAATCAACTTAAAAAAGGACACTAACGTTCATTTCTTTTTGTTGATGATGATGGTAGAAGAATTTTACATGTTTGTATGTAGTGCTGAATTGAACTCCTTATTGTTTTCTTTTATTCTTAATATTGGAGCTAGAAGCTGAAGAAAGAAACGTTGGTTAACTTCTGTTATATTAATTATCTTCTGTTATTTCAGTTATTATTAGATAAGATCAATTCTGTTAGTTGTTAGTTTATTAGATGATTTAGTTAGTTATTTCCTTCTCTGTATACTTGTAATCGGCAGTGACGGACCCAAAAATTTTTGTTAATGAGGGCAAATCTTTCCATTCTATCAAATGTACAATTTTTATTTAAAAATTGTGATATTTGTTGTGCTTTTCTTTATATATAGGATTAATGTGACTATTGTTATTTTTTAATGTGTATAAGTGCTAGTTTATTTAAGAGAAATTTACATATAAATCATCTAAGATTAGTTCATAGTTATGCACAAATATGACTCTATGCAATAAAATTGAAATTTATTTAATTAACTTTATATTTAGGTAAAACATTCTCAAGTTTTACGAGAGATAAAAATGATGTGTTACATATATATTGATAGATATTTTTTTTAATGGGGGCATGTGCCCCCAAACCCACCAACGTGGGTACGTCCCTGGTAATCGGGTCCTTTATCCACTACTATATAAGGACTCCTCCTCTTGTAACTCATTATCCAATTCATTTAATAACAAAGATGTTATTCAATTTCATTCCTTCTTTCTGATATTATGGTATCAGATTTCAAACAGCTTTTGCATTTCTTTTCATTCTTTTTTCCGGTCTTCATTGCCATTAATGGTCGATTCTGCATCAACAGCCGAGGCTGAAAACAACCAGTCACCACCAAACAATGTGACAACAAATCTCAATACCTCCATTGATCCTTCTCAAGTTCCCACCAGCCTTTATTACCTTCACCCTGGAGAGAATCCAGGAGCTGTTCTGGTTTCACCACCACTCCATGGTGAAAATTTCCATGCCTGGAGTCGTGCCATGAAGCGAGCCCTCTTGACCAAAAATAAACATAAATTCATTGACGGGACAATCACTGCTTCTCGCACAGATGACCTTCTCTATGACTCGTGGGAACGATGCAATAACATTGTCATCTCATGGATCAACCGAAGCTTGACTCCCCATATTGCCCAAAGCACCATCTACATTGATAATGTCAGGGATCTTTGGCTAGACCTTCAAGATAGATACTCCAAAGGTAAACATTTTTGCATTCAAGACATTTTACAAGAACTACATTCTATTAAGCAATGTGATCGCAATGTGTCAACCTTTTTTACTTATATGAAATCTCTTTGGGAAGAATTAGAATCTTTGAGGTCTACCCCTTTTTGTTCTTGTAACACACCTTGTCCTTGCAATCTTCTTTTACTGCCCTACTGGTTTATGTGGATGACTTGATTCTTGCAGGGAACAACCTACAAGAAATCAATGCTGTCAAACAATTCCTTAATCAACAATTCAGAATAAAGGATCTTGGAAATTTGAAATATTTTCTTGGACTGGAAATTGCTAGGAATACACATTTGCCAAAGGAAGTATGCTATTGACTTCTTATCAGACATGGGACTTCTAGTTTCAAAACCTGGTTCTACTCCTATGACTAAAGATACCAAGTTGCAGAAAGCAGGAGGACAACTACTAGATGATCCAGGTGCCTATAGATGACTCATAGGACGGTTATTGTATCTTATAACAACCAGACCTGACCTCAGCTATTTAGTTCACCAACTCAGTCAATTCATAAGTTGTCCAACCTCTAATTATCATCAAGCTGCCATTTGGTGCTCAGATACATTAACTCTACTCCCGCTCATGGTCTCTTCTATTCTGCCAATTCCAAGCTTCAACTAAAGGCATTTTTTGATTCAGATTGAGCTGGCTGTATTGACACTCGCAAATCAACAACAGGCTATTGCATTTTTCTTGGAGAATCCTTAATTTCTTGGCACTCAAAGAAATAAACAACTATTTCCAAATCCTCTTCAGAAGCGGAATATAGAGCTCTCGCTCCTACTGTTTGTGAAATACAATGGTTAACCTACCTTCTACAAGAAATCAAGCTACCTTTCATTTCACCAGCCATGTAATATTGTGATAACCAATCTGCTTAGTATATTACTGCAAATCCCACTTTCCATGAAAGAACAAAACATATCAAAATTGATTGCCACATTGTCAGAGAAAAGTTTCAATTTAAACTCTTTCATCTTCTCCCTATTTCTACTACTGACCAATTAGCAAACATATTGACAAAACCTCTTGATTCTACTCCTTTTCATCGTCTGCTTAACAAGCTGAGAGTGCTTACTATCCACTCATCAGCTTGAGGGGGGTATTGGAGCTAAAAACTGAAGAAAGAGACGTTGGTTAACTTTTGTTATGTTAGTTATCTTCTGTTATTTCAGTTATTATTAGATAAGATCAATTCTGTTAGTTGTTAGTTTGTTAGATGATTTAGTTAGTTATTTCCTTCTCTTTATACTTGTAATCGGGTCCTTTATCCACTACTATATAAGGACTCCTCCTTTTGTAACTCATTATCCAATTCATTCAATAACAAAGATGTTATTCAATTTCATTCCTTCTCTCTGATATTACTTAATACTTTTGGAGTGCTCTATTTTAGTGATTACTTCATGTTCTGAAGTAAATTCAGAAGGGTAACTGAAATAGACACGTACTAATGGTTGAAGGTATACTCTTCCATGACACAACTGCTCCTGCAATAGTGTGAGGGGGTGAGTATCTGTAAAAGACACTCCGACGCTCAAGTTAGATTGTATTCAATGAAAGCAGTCTATATATTAGAGGAGATACATATCTTTGAGACCTGACATGATATTTATAAAAACGTTTTAGGATGAGTGCAATATGTAAATGCAGTTATTTAGAATTAAAATCCGTTAGAGATTACAATCTATTTTAACTAATTTTCTTATTTATTTGGGATGTAATTAGCTTTCATATTCATCAAAGATACTTAAAAAATTTATGTCTAATAAATAGATTAATATACTCATCAAAATAACACGTAGTAATATCTAAGTATTATTCTGATGAATCGAATTACTCTTATATTGATAATCCAAAATCACAGTTCAGAACACTTCATAATACGACAACTCTGTCTTGCTGACCTTTTCAAAGGTCTTTTTGGTGCTTTACTTTTGAAATAAACTTGAATGACTTTATTTAATATATTCTTTATATACCAAGTGCTTTGGTATTTTGGTATTTCTCCTTAATATTTGATATAATAATAATAATAACAACAACAAGATAATATTTACATTTATATTTTGTAGCCCCTTTCATATTATGTCGTAAGTAACAATATATGGATTTGATTTATAGGTTTTACCATTAACATTACTTTTATTATCAATATCTTTTACGAGAGGATTGAGTGTTTTATTCAATATTCAAAAATTATTTCAATTACATTTTCTTTTCATTTGCAGGAGTTTGAAGTTTTTTCAGTGATATTCTTTTGTTACAACCCTAAGAATTTATTACAGACATACAATGCCATGTCTAACATATTTTTCAGCTCATTTATATATAACTTAAAAGTTAAAACCATGTCAACTCTTCTATGTCATTATCATAAGTTATGATGTTATGTCTTCTTTAATATGGATTAAAAACTTATTTGCCATTTATTTCAAAACCATTAACCATAAGAAAAAAAAAATCATTGCAACATCGTTTATCTCTCCTAAACAATAAAATCGTATTCCATATGGGTTCAAATACTAGTTAACTATTTCGATGTTGGTGTTGACTTATGAATTGCATTTTTTTTGTTGCGCAAAGAAGTATTGCTAGTTAAAGTTGAATTCATGTAATTGAAAATTTGTGTTGTAAACTTGTAATACTACTTTTTGACTAAGCACTCACAAGAAAAATAATAGTAAAAGAGATTCATGAAAAACTTGAAGAATTATATGATTCTTTGCAATACTTGATCAAGTGTTATTCATTCATCTTTGCCTTGTAAACTTGTTGGTATTTTGAATAGCGTACTTGGGATATCTCCCCTCTAATCCCATGACTTTTATTTTGGTGGGTAACAATGTTTTTCATCGTTTATTTATTTATTTATCTTTTTACCATGAAAACGGTGTAATGATAGTTATAAATAAAAGTTTAATTTTGATATGCTGCAATTGTAAAAAATTTTAACTATCATATAATTTTGTGTTAATATATTATTTAATGAGTTTAACTTCTACATGAAATGTTAAATTAAATAATGTGATAACACATTAGTAGATAAAAGTATAAAATTATATTTACACTGAAAATATGTCAAAATTTAATTCTACAAATAAGTACCATATAACCAAACTTTTAAATTTAATATTGAATATTGATCATATATATATATATATATAGCTATTTCATCTTTAGTTATAAATATTATTATAGATTAATAATTTATTATAGTTTTCCTAAAAATATAATGAGAATCTTGAAAAGTCAATACAACTACCACTGCCATTTGATGTATTTTGATTTCTTAATTTTTCTTTCTTTTCTTTTTCCCTCGTAATACAAAAACCTTACTAATGTTTAGATCATTTCAAAAAAAAAATGCATATGAATTTCCCTTTATTTATATATATGTGTGTGTTCAAATAGGCATTTGAAAATTGCCATTTGAGACAGACAATTTGAATTGAATAAATTCTTCTGAGTATGATTGGAATCAACTATTTCAAAAATTAATTTGAATGAAATTTTTTATTTGAAAAGTTATAAAATAGGAAATAATTTTTTTTCAATTGTATATATATAGAAATTCACTCAAATTAAAATTTGATTGAATTTGAGTGGATTTGATTTGATTTTAATTTTAATTGTTAGAACTGGTATTTTTGCTCTTATTAATTAAGCCATTTAGCCTATTTTAAGTAAGGGTAATAAAAAATATTGATAGTAATTACTTATTATAAAAGAATGAAATTCAAATATAACATTAGTAGAACAAAAACTTTTCACCGAATAAATTTCATTTTCTATTTTCATTTTCAATTTAAGCACAAGCAATAAATTATACACAGATATCTCGTCAGACAAAAAAAAATTATATACAGATATAATAATTTGAAGTTCACTATGTCTCTCACACCGTTTGAAAAGCGGGAAAAATAGTTAAAAGTTTTGTTTTAGATTAGATTTTTGGTTAGCGGCTCGGGATAATAAATTCAAATATAACATTAGTAGGACAAAAACTTTTCACCGAGTAAATTTCATTTTCTATTTTCATTTTCAATTTAAGCACAAGCAATAAATTATACATAGATATCTCATCAGACGAAAAATATATATATACAGATATAATAATTTGAAGTTTGCTATGTCTCTCACACCTTTTGAAAAGCGGGGAAAATAGTTAAAGGTTTTGTTTTAGATTATATTTTTGGTTAATGGTTTAGATCTAATTTGATCTAGTATAATATGATCTTAAATATTTATTTATATTATTAGATAAGTTAATTTATCTATTTATGAGATATAAATTTCTCAAAAAATTCTTCATATATATGAATACTAATTACATTATATATAAATAAAAAAATTAATTATAAAAAATAATAATTTTATAAATTTTGATATTAAATAATAATATTTAATTCAAATTAAATTACGATTCTTATTATCTAAAACGTTTTTATTAATATCCTATAAAATTATAAAAATATACATCTAATTTCAAATATTATCAATTTTATACACGATTTAAGATTCTCGATTCTAAATAATAATATTTAATTCAAATTAAATTATGATTCTTATTATCTAAGATATTTTTATAAATATCTTGTAAAATTATAAAAATATACATTTAATTTCAAACACTATCAATTTTATATATAATCTAATTTGAATATATAATATCTTTTGTAGATATTCACTTTTTATATCATCGTCACAACTGTCATATATCAAAAGATTCCACTATCGTGAATCAGATATTTCTCTTAACCTTGTCTAAAACAAGTTTAATATAAATTTAAGAGGTCTCTTTGAAAATTTTCCTTATCAATTTGACTATTTTAGGAGAGCTATGAAAACTTTGTCCGCAAGTCGTTCCATGTACTTAACTGTGTTTGTTGATCACTTGCCTTGAGATTGAGAAATTAAGTACTAATCCCATTAAAGAAGGAGCTTCTATTGAAAAATATTGGGAATTTTTTAGAAGATGTTTTTCCATATTGAAAATATTTTTGTATATTAGTGAGATTTTTTCAACGTTGAGAATTTATGTTAATACTAAATGTTCTGAAATGAGTTATGGATTAACAGTTTAGAAATAATTTATCTCATTATAATAATATTTTAAATATTTATATATATTATTAAATAAATTAATTTAATTATTTATGAAGTATAATTTTTCACATAATTCTTAAAAATATTAATTATATTTTATGTAAATAAAAAATTAATTATAAGAGATAATAATTTAATAAATTTTGATATTAAATAATAACATTTAATTCAGATAAATTATAATTCATATAATTTAAACACTCTTATAATTATCCTATAAAATATTAAAGATATGTATTTAATTATAAATATTATTATTCTTATCACGGTTTAACTTAAATATCACATCTTTTTATTGGTGCTCACCCCTTGCATCTATGTGGAGTACATATTCCACTAAGATTTCACCTTCAACCACTAAGATTTCATCCTGAATCCAGTTCCGAAAACTAACCGATTTTCCTATTTCGATTAGTAATAGAATTCTGAACCCCTATATATATTCACTCACGTCAAACCTACGGTAACATAGAACTTCTTCATATTCATCACATTTTCCCTCTCTTATCGCTCTTCAAACTTTGTTCTTTGCTAGCTTCACCATAGTTTCCCTCTCTTGCTCTACAAAAATTGTTCTTTGCTTTCAAACACCAACTCTTTATACTCGTAGCCATGGCATTGTCTCAAAACGAGTTATTTGATGTATTCTCTTGGTTACCAGCCAAAACAGTTTATAGGTTAAAATCTGTTAGCAAGTCATCCTCCAAGTTTTCAGATGAAACCTATTTTGCATTGAAGCAGGCAAAGAATATGTTGACAAAGGATGACACATGTTTCTTTGTTCAACTGGATACAGATTCGAGGTACAATGAACAAGTTGAGTTGCAACCCTTACCAGGAGAGCAACTATACTCTGGTTTGTCTAAGGATGTTCTGGCATTCTTGTCAAACTCAACAAGAGTCATAGCTTCCAGTAATGGATTGATTCTTTGTCGTACTACTTATAAGAACCCAGTTGATCTGCTCATTTGCAACCCAGCTACACAATCTTGGTTCCCTATTCCCATCCCTGAGCATCTTCAAGAAAATCCTGATGCTAATCTTAAAATCGTGTTAGATTGCTGCCATGGAACCCTTGACTCAGATGACTACAAGGTGTTTCTTTTTGAAGACTCAATTGATTGGTCCTCCTCGTCATATTTTGTCTGCAACGTTTACCGGCCCAAGGATGGGGTGTGGAAAACAATGGATAGAAACTTCTTCACTGGTAAGAGGCGTATGAAATTCAACATGCCTGTAAATCACAATGGAGCCCTACACTTCATTTCAGATTGCTTCCCTTCCATTTACTATAAGAACCCATATTTTAGGCCTTATATAATGTCCTACAATCTTGAGAATGGTATGTCAAGAATGCTTAGGGTGCCAAGAGAAGCAAGAAAGGGCTCTCATGACTTAAGTTGTGACATGAGCATCTTCAAATGGGGCAAAGTGTCAAGTTTAGTGCCTCAATCCATTTGTTTGGTGAGATTGAGAAAGTCTGTCTTTACCATTTGGGTTTTGACAGATTATGAATCAAGTTCATGGCAAAGGATTTTGAAAGTGAGAATAAAAGCAATGGGGTTGAAAGAGCAGGATCCTAAAGTAACAGGGTTTACAGTCATGAACGGTGATATTTTGATTTTTTCTATAGACAAGAAGGTCTATAGTTATGGTTTGACAGGTGAAAGATACATGAGACTTGAAGAAATCGGTGAACATAGTTGTGAATCCATAATCTGCTTCACTACCTACTCGAATACACTTCGACCATGTGGGACTGATGCTGCAACTTTGTCCTGTCAAGGCTGTTATACCATTATTCGTCCCGGCGAAGAAATTGGTATGGTAAAGTCCCCCTTGAAAGTAGTTCCTAATATCTTAGGAGGGAAAGTCACACAACTCATTCTGTTTCTTTCTTGTATTTTTGTTTTCATTGTTATTTTTAATTTGTGGTCTCTTTTTGCTAAAACCTCATGGAATTAATGTAGCAGAACTGGAATATTTCTATCCAGCGTGTTCTTCATGAAGCAAACCAAGCAGCTGATTTCTTAGCAAAAACAGGTTCTCGTGCAGAAGATGCTCTTAATTTTTGGCCGATACCTTCTCCAGGCTAAGGGATGAGTTCCATTCTCCCTGACTCCATGAGAGAGGCAGTAGTTAGCTTCCTTTGTGTCTTTTCTTTTGCTTTTCTTTAATTACCCTTTCTACCAAAGAAACAAACAAAAGAAAAAAAGAAAAAATCTCATGGAATGTAGCTGTTGATTTTCTGTTTGTTTGTTTTAAGGAACATCATAAATGATAATATTTTCTATTTGTTTTTGCAAGGAAAAGTTATAATAGAATTTATATCACTAGACTTTTCTTTTATATGATTATTATTATGTTCCATCTAAAGGAATATATAGTCGCTAAGATTTCACGTAAAGCGAGCCCAAATTTGTTATGTAAAAATAAAACGGAGAATTTATTATCTATGTTTGTTTTTAAAGGAACATCATAAACTCATAATAATAATTTCTATTTCTTTTTTCAAGGAAAATTTATAATAGACTTTATATCAGCAGACTTTGCTTTTATAGGATTATTATTATTATTATATTATTATGTTTCATTTAAAGGAATATATATTCGCTAAGATTTCATGTAAGCGAGTCCATATATTTGTTATAAAACCATAAAATAGATTGAAAAAAAAGGGAAAGTTAATAAAACAAAATTTGTTAGGTGACATGGGGCAATTAAAGAAAATAAAACGGCACTTTAAGAAGTTTGAGGTTAAGCTGTGGTTTAACGAGTCAATGGTTTACGAAAGAAACGTCTTTTCATGGAAATATTGCTGAGACTTTCAATTATCTATCTTGTTATACTATTTATTAATTACATTAAATATTATATTTTCTTAAATTATCCTAAATTAAATATAAATAAAAAAAAGTTAGACATGAATAAAAATTTTAATTTATAATAATTGTGAAATTATAATTAAAAATAATTCATATAAAATATGAACTAGCAATTGAAAATGCCATAAATCCAATTGTCTTTCTAATAAATAATATAATAAAAATGAAGCATATGAACTACAATGCGTAAATAATATGTAGGGTTGTCAAAAAGGAATTAATATTTTAACTTGAATAACCTGGCTAAAAATGTAAGTTGGGTTAAAAAAATTTATACAAAAATACATTTTCACTCAACTTGGCATAATCTGACATAGAATGATTTGCGATGGGCTAAGCATTCAATTACTTTATTAATAATTTATATAATATGTAAATAGTTTTATCTTTTTTTAATATAAATTAATATTTATATCATAAAAATAATTTCATCTGATATTTTGTGGGATTTAAATTATGCAAAAAAAAGTGATAAAGCCTAGAAGTAAAATCTTTAAGAGTTGAAAACTTAACAAAAAAATAAAAGAAACAAATATATAATTCGGGTCAGCAGGTACCCAACTCGAGACCCGCAGATAAAATGAAGCATACGAGCTTTGATGGGTAAATAATGTTGTTTATGGCTTTTGCTTATTGATCTTACTATTGTCTTTTAGATAATGTTATCCTTCATAATAAAATGAAGGATTTGATTCCTGCACTCTCATGTCATTTCTTTGAGTATATGGAGGTAATCACACTATACATAAAGCTACAAATATTAATGTGGAATGTTAATAATATATTCTTTGTTCATACTCCTCTTAACATTTACTTTTTTATTAGATCATTTCACATGCTAAAATGTACATTTAACATCAATTAATATATAATTAATTAAATTAATGTGTAATTAAATTTAAATGTGCATTTTAGTATGTGACATAATCTAATAAAAAAAGCGTGTTAAAAATAATATTATAGAGAATGTTTCTAATTGTGTAACCCGAAATTGATGTAAAATTTATAGATATCATTTTCCTTTTTGCATCCAACGAACACTAAACTTATAAAATTAATATATTATTTAATGACTTTAACTTCTACATAAAATATCAAATTGTGTCAATATATTATTTAATAAGTTTAATTTCTATTTGAAATGTCAAATTAAATGATGTGACAATATCGTTAGATAAAAGTGTAAAATTGTATTTACACTGAAAATATGTCAAAATTTAAGTCTACAAATAAGTACCATATAACCAAACTTTTAAATTTAATGTTGAATGATCATATATATCTATCTATTTATATATATAGAGAGAGAGGGCTATTTTATCTTTAGTTATAAATATTATAATAGAATAATAATTTATTATAGTTTTCCTAAATATATAATGAGAATATAGAAAAGTCAATACAACTACCACTGCCATTTGACGTATTTTTATTTCTTAATTTTTTTTCCTTTCTTTTCCCCTCTTAATACAAAAACCTTACTAATGTTTAGGTCATTTAAAAAATATATATATGATTTTCCCTTTATTTTATATATATGTGTGTTCAAACAGGCATTCGAAAATTGCCCTTTGAGACAGACAATTTGAATTGAATAAATTCTTATGAGTATTAAAAACTAATTTGAATGAAATTTCTTATTTGAAAAGTTTTAATATAAGAAATAATTTATTTTTTATTTCAATTATATATAAATAGAAGTTCACTCAAATTTGATTGGATTTGAGTATATTTAATTTGATTTTAATTTTAACTATTAGAATTGGTATTTTTGCCCTTATTAATCAAGTCATTTAACGTATTCTAAGTAAGGGTAAAAAAAATATTGATAGTAATTACTTATTATAAAAGAATGAAATTCAAATATAACATTAGTAGTGCAAAAACTTTTCACCGAGTATATTTCATTTTCTATTTTCATTTTCAATTTAAACACAAACAATAAATTTTATACACAGATATCTCGTCAAAAAAAATTATATACAGATATAATAATTTAAAGTTCGCTATGTCTCTTACACCGTTTCAAAAGGGGGACAAATAGTTAAAGGTTTTTAACTGATCAGATTTTTTAGTGGTTCAAGATGAATTTGGCATATTAAAATAAAATTTTAGATATTTATTTACATTATTAAATAAATTAATCTACTTATTTATTAGGTATAAATTTTTACAAAATTTATTATAGATATAAATATTAATTATATTTTATATAAATAAAAAAATTAATTATAAAAAATAATAATAACATAAATTTTAATTTTAAATAATAACATTTAATTTATATTTAATCACAATTCTTATCATGCTCCTAAAAATAAAATGTAAAATTATAAAAATATATATTTAATTCTAAACACTATAAACCTGCACATAATATAACTTAAACATTAAAATACCTTTTATAAGTAGTTATTCCATCACACCACTACCATCACATCAAATGATTCCACTATTATCAACCTGCCAGATGTTTCGCTAAACTTTATTCAGAACATGTTTAATATGTATTTAAGAGGTCTCTTTGAAAAATTTTCCTTATCAAATTGACTATTTTAAGAGAGAGGTATGAAAACTTGGGCCGCAAGTCGTTCCATGTACTTAACTGTGTTTGTTGATCACTTGTCTTGACATTGAGAAATTGAGTGCTAATCCCAATAAAGAAAGAGCTTTTAGTTTCCCACACTTGCTCTACAAAAATTGTCCTTTGCTTTCAAATACCAACTCTCTATACTCGTAGCCATGGCATTGTCTCAAAACGAGTTATTTGATGTATTCTCTTGGTTACCAGCCAAAACAGTTTACAGGTTAAAATCTGTTAGCAAGTCATCTTCCAAGTTTTCAGATGAAACCTATTTTGCATTGAAGCAGGCAAAGAATATGTTGACAAAGGATGACACTTGTTTCTTTGTTCAACTGGATACAGTTCAGAGGTACAATGAACAAATTGAGTTGCAACCCTTACCAGGAGAGCAACTATACTCTGGTTTGTCTAAGGATGTTCTGGCATTCTTGTCAAACTCAACAAGAGTCATAGCTTCCAGTAATGGATTGATTCTTTGTCGTACTACTTATAAGAACCCAGTTGATCTGTTCATTTGCAACCCAGCTACACAATCTTGGTTCCCTATTCCCATCCCTGAGCATCTTCAAGAAAATCCTGATGCTAATCTTAAAATCGTGTTATATTGCTGCCATGGAACCCTTGACTCAGATGACTACAAGTTATTTCTTTTTGAAGACTCAATTGATTGGTCCTCCTCCTCATATTTTGTCTGTAACGTTTACCGGCCCAAGGATGGGGTGTGGAAAACAATGGACAGAAACTTCTTCACTGGTAAGAGGCGTATGAAATTCAACATGCCTGTAAATCACAATGGAGCCCTACACTTCATTTCAGATTGCTTCCCTTCCATTTACAATAAGAACCCTTATTTTAGGCCCTATATAATGTCCTACAATCTTGAGAATGGTATGTCAAGAATGCTTAGGGTGCCAAGAGAAGCAAGAAGGGGTTCTCATGACTTAAGTTGTGACATGAGCATCTTCAAATGGGGCAATTTGTCAACTTTAGTGCCTCAATCCATTTGTTTGGTGAGATTGAGAAAGTCTGTCTTTACCATTTGGATTTTGACAGATTATGAATCAAGTTCATGGCAAAGGATTTTGAAAGTGAGAATAAAAGCAATGGGGTTGAAAGAGCAGAATCCTAAAGTAACAGGGTTTACAGTCATGAACGGTGATATTTTGATTTTTTCTATAGACAAGAAGGTCTATAGTTATGGTTTAACAGGTGAAAGATATATGAGACTTGAAGAAATCTGTGAACATAGTTGTGAATCCATAATATGCTTCACTACCTACTCGAATACACTTCGACCCTGTGGGACTGGTGATACAACTTTGCCCTGTCAAGGCTATTATACCATTACTCGTCCAGGTGAAGAAAATGCTATGGTAAAGTCCCCCTTGAAAGTAGTTCCTAATATCTTAGGAGGGAAAGTCACACTACTCATTCTGTTTCTTTCTTGTATTTTTGTTTTCATTGTTATTTTTGTGGTCTCTTTTTGCTAAAACTTCATGGAATGTAGCTGAACTGTAATATATATTCTGTTTCTCATGGAATGCAGAATTTATATCAGCAGACTTTGCTTTTATAGGATTATTATTATTATTATGTTTCATTTAAAGGAATATATATTCGCTAAGATTTCATGTAAGCGAGTCCATATATTTGTTATAAAACCATAAAACAGAGAGAGAAAAAAAAGAGAGAAGTTAATAAAACAAATTTGGTTAAGTGACATGGGGCAATTAAAGAAAATAAAACGTCACTTTAAAAAGTTTGAGGTTAAGTTGTGGTTTAATGAGTCACAATGGTTTACAAAAGAGAAGTTCTTTTCATGGTGATTACTGAGACTTTCAATTATCTATCTATTTACACTATTTATTAATTACATTAAATATTATATTTTCTTAAATTATCCTAAACTAAATATAAATTAAAAAAGTTAGACATGAAAAAAAAATTTAATTAATAATAATTTTTGAAATTATAATTAAAAATAATTCATATAAAATATGAACTAACAATTGAAAATGCCATAGCTCCAGTTGTCTTTCTAATAAATAATATAATAAAAATGAAGCATATGAACTAAAATGAGTAAATAATATGTAAGGTTGTCAGAAAAAGACTAATAGATCAACTTAAATAACTTAACAAAAAATGTAAGTTGAGTTAAAAAAAATTATACAAAAATACATTTTAATTCAACTTGGCATAACCTGACACAAATTGACCTGCTGTGGGTTAGGCATTCAATTATTTTATTAATAATTTATATAATGTTTAAATAATTTTATCTCTTTTTTGTAATATAAATTAATATTTATATCAAAAATAATTTCATCTGATATTTGTTGAGATTTAAATTATGCAAAAACAAAAAAGAGATAAAGCGTAGACATAAAATCTTTAAGTGTTGAAAACTTGACAAAAAATAAAAGAAATAAATATATAATTCGGGTAAGCAGGCACCCAACCCGAGACCCGCAGATAAAATGAAGCATACGAGCTTAGATGGGTAAATAAGGTTGTGGATGGCTTTTGCTTATTGATCTTTAGATCATGTTATCCTTCATAATAAAATGAAGGATTTGGTTCCTGCACTTTCATGTCATTTCTTTGTGTATATGGAGCTAATCACACTATACATAAAAGTTACAAATGTTAATTAATTGTGTAACCCGAAATTGATGTAAAACTTATAGATATCGTTTTCTTTTATGCTTCCAACGTGCATTAAAATTTAAAATTAATTTAACAGTATACATTTACCTACACTACTAAATTTCAATAAACGATCTATATCTAAATACCTTTTCACCTACCATTTTCTGTTTGATCGAAATGCATTTCTTTACAAATAAACTAGAATTTCCGCATCTGCTCGTAATCTTTTTTGGCAAGTTTACTTCTGGCGATGTTACTGGCATATAAAAAAGAATTTTTTTTTTCACTGTGGGTGAGAATTGAGGAGTGGCTCATTAGGAACAGGTCTTCACAAAGGCTAGTGCAATGTACACTCACTAAGCTTATCTTTCAAATAAAGAGCTCCCATTTTCAATTTTCAGGTTGGCTTGGAAGTTGGAACAAAAACAGGGATCACCCAAAAGTATTCATTTCACCACGATGAGTCTCCTATAATGATTACTTCACAATATACAATACAAAATGCAAAGAGGGAATAACAACGACATGACAAAAAGACTTTGCAACCTAGGGAGCATGTAAAAGTAAAACAACTATATAAATTAATCCAGATGAGGAACCCAAAAATTCAGATCTGGGCCAAAACAAATATTAAAAAATGAGACAAAAATATCTCCCTCATTTGCTTTGCTGCTGCCGCAGAAGTAGCTCTTAAACTCATTTTTCTATCCTTTCTTTCCGAAATACCCAAACTTGAACCCTTTATTTTCTCCATGAAACAAAATCCGACCAGAACTCTAAAGAATCATGTTTGAGAATTTCCTTGCTTATTCTTCAATTCATGCAGGCTCCGACCTTCTCTTTGTTAAGAACAAAGGAAAGAAAGGAAAAAATAACTGAATGCAACAGCACAATGCAGGACACACATCATTGGTGAATTCCCCGAACCAAAGTCCAGAACCCATAAACTGTCAGTCTCTACTATTATCTGCCCTCAAGATTGGACAGCCAGCCTTTGCAGATGCTCAAAGAAAACTTGAAGGCTCACATCGTCAGTGAAGATTACATCTGAACCAGCAGCCATCTCGTGTGCATTGTTATATGTTGCTGACGGATTCAGCTTTGCTAATAAAAATCTAGCCTGTTAAACGTCAATGAAACACCAGTGAGGTTGCCAATATGAAAAAACTAAAATTATCAAGCTGAAAGGATCAATGAAAGAACTGCTAATATGTTGTGCAAGGATAAGAAATACTTCTCATCAGCATCGCTCATGATATGGATGAATTTCAGAAAATAATCCTCAACAGTAAATAAGACATAACACTCAAACTGGAATAGGGAAACCATTCTGACCTGGGAACCATGTTGATCACACACTACCAATCTAGGAACAGGGAACCGTTCTCTAATTATCATTTGGGCATCATCATGCGGAGCTCGTAATAGTTGTGCAAATGCCTGTGCCATATATCAAACTTATCAGCAGAGTGGGAAAAGAAACAATGACAAATGCAACAGTGGAAACAAACCAAAAAAATGGCTCTGAACAAAACAAGTTCCATCATAAACTAACAGAAAGTAACTAACGCTCCCAATTAAAAGACAATACAGATTATATTTAAAAAACTAAGATCAATTTGTGAGCAGAATTTGCTAGTAACAGTAATTTCTTTAGCAGGACTTGACTAAGGACATACCTGATGTTCTGGTTGGTTCTGGTATCCTAAGTTGCGCCATTGAGCAATAGTCATCCCGTGAAAAATTACCACACTAAAATATGAATCTAGCAACAGAATCCGGTCTGCGGCAATGGAAGCTACATCTAACAATGCTGGTGCAGGCAGTGAATTAAATGAATATGATATCAGAGATGGCTGAATCATGACAGCAGCATTACTAATATTTTCCCTGTTTAACAACATGCGGAAGTAGGCAGTTTCGTCTGGACTGTTGTTAAAAACCTGCCAATACATTTCACCACCCACATGCCACAAAGTTAAATAAAGAAATTTGAAATGCAGGACAGGAAGAAAATTACAATAAAAAGTACCTGTACAAACTGTGACCTTCGCAGATTGAACATAAACTGGGGGAACAGTGAAAATGATGGGTTTAAGGTAAAAGATGATGGATCATCCTTGCGGTAGTCACCAAACTTAGAGCAGAGGCGAATGAGGAACCGATCCAACCACCGTGTGACATCAAATGTTTCCTGATCAAACAAAAATTGATGCTCAGCAAGGTATTTGTTTATAAAAAGTTTACTTAAAAGAAATTTTGCCACAGGGAATACATGTCCAACAAGGATTTGATAAAATGATTATTTGTAGCAAGTTATTAGCCTACGTTGCACGATTTGGGTACAGTACCAGTACTGGGTACCGGGTACAATAATTTATAAAAATCTAGGGTACAAGTACTTCAATATAAATTATTTAAAAAAATTATATATATATAAGAAACTGAAATTTAATTAAAAAAACATCTGAACCAAAATAAATCATCCAAAATTCCAAAATAAATCACCTAAAATATTTTTTAAAAAAATTGTTGTTGTGCATCTGCAAACCAAGCAAAAAGAGCCAAAAATATATTTAAAAAAACAAATGTTGCAGACATGCAGTCAAAGAGCAGAAACAAGCAACACGCAACCTAATATATACATATATATATATTGTTGTGTGTGAGTGTAAGAACATAAGCTTGAGGAGGAATTGTCGATTTGGGGAGAAAACAAAATCATATATTGGGGCTATCGAAGGAGGAAGATGGAGATTTGGGGCTGTTTGTCACCACTGCGCGTCACCACCTCGCACTACCGCCGTTAGCCACCACTGCAAGCAGCCATCAAGGGAGGAACAGGAAGATGATTTCAGTGTGTATCATGAGGGCTTACTCCAGCAAAAACACAAAAAAAGAAAGAGGAAAGGGAAAATTAGGTTAAGGCATGTAAAACAGCAGTGTTTTGTGAGCAAAACTCAATCAACCGTACCCTATGATGCACGGATACGGGTACGAGTATCCGGTGCGATATGAGTGCGGTACAGAAGTACGACAATTTCTTAAAAATTAGGATAAAGGTACGACAAAATACGGCATAACATATATATAAAAAATCTAAAACATATCATTTTAAATAACTTAAAGTTAAGTATCAGCAGATAAATCATAAAAAAAAATTCAAAGTACAAAATAAATAGTTTCATTAAATACTAAAGTCATTGTTGAAAATTAAACTATTCATTATCCGCGGATAATAACTGCTTCTTTAACTCCGGTTCATCAAGTGATAAGGATGCAACCTCAAGGCTTTCACCACCATCAAACGACACCCATTCATCTCCAGCAAGATCCCACATTTTGCTCTCTCCATTATTATACTTTTCGCTCTTTCTAGATAAAAGACGAAGATTTGTATGTACATATACTAAATCTTCAACCCTTTTAGGATTAATCTTGTTTCTCTTCATGGAGTGAATGAAAGAGTAGGTACTCCGCTTTCGTTCACAACATGATGATGAGCTCGGTTGTCCAAGAAGCTTCAAGGCAATGCCTTGGAGTAATGAGCCTCCAGAACCATAAGTTATCCACCACTCTTTTGGCTCCAAAAGAGCTCTATCTGCTAAAGAATCTTGAAGGCTGAATTCATCTAGCTCTCCAGAGAATTTAGAAAACTCTATTGTTACCTCTCTTCTTTCATCAGGATCAGTAAAATATCTACTTAAGCATTTCTGTCTCTCAGTGGAAATCTCATGATCTCTATGTGGAGGATCTCTATTTGGTCCTTGTTGAGGCCATTGTTGACTATAATACCTATTTAATAAAAAAAAAAAGTAACTAATATTAATACCATAAATGCAGCAAATTAAATTTAAAAAAATAAAATTAAAAAAGAATCATTTGAATTTACCTAGGATTTAGTGAATGTGCTTAGCAATGCAAGGGTGTGCAACTTTTTGTCCACCGATCAATAAGAATTTGATAAACAACACTATAGAAGGATGATGTACCTCCTTCTTCGACCCTTTCATGGTAGAATATTATAGTCTTCACTTGCTCAATCATTGAGTCCCACATATCATAATCAAGTGAAGTGTATGCTTATCAGTATCACACAATCGAAGCAGATCACAAATAGGCCTTGTGAAAGAAAAAATATAATCCACCTTGTCCCACCAAGAATCATCAAGAATCATTGCTTTCACATATGTTGCCTTTCAAACATCATCCTCCCTATAGGTGTTCCACTTCTCACTGATAACCATATTTTGGAGACCATGTTTGATGAGCCTTAGTCTTTTCAACATGACTATTATGGAAGCAAACCTTGTCTCGGCAATGGAAAGTAGTTTTAAGTCACAAACTCATTGAATATGGTAAGCCTCATAGAATGATTCATGATAAAATTTCTAATAAACATAACATCATCACTAACTAAAGTGATCCAATGGCATTCCTCATAAACAACCTCATTCTTCTCTGTGTTTCTAGCCACACATATATTTTTCAAAGCAAGATTGAGTGTGTGCACCACGCAAGGAGTCCAAAAAATATGAGGATAGTCATTTTCAATAAGACGTCCAGCTACCTTACACGGGGGCATTATCAATGATAATTTGGACAACTTTTTTTAGTCCAACCTCTTCAACAGTGGATTTAATTAGGCCTTCTACGTAATTCTTATCTTTTATCTCCTTAGAACCATCAATGGCCTTTAAAAATATAGGACCTCCATCCGAAGCGGCCATAAAATTAATCAGTGGCCTCCTTTGCGCATCAGTCCATCCATCAGTTACTATACTTATTCCCTTTTCACTCCAAGTCCCTTTGATTGGTTCAAGTAATCTCTCAACATTTGCCATTTCCTTTTGTAACAACGTAGTTCTTAGAGAATTGTAACCAGGATGAATAAAATCAGCAATAGAATTATTTGCTGCAAACTGATATGAACTAATATAATAAGGATCGCGCAAGATTGACGGGCAAACCAGTAGAATAAAACATCCTAGCAATTTCAGACTTAAGTTGCTCTCTAGCTCCAGCATTGAAAGCTCTATCTAAAGGGTTACCTGCCCTTCTTTTATTTCCTAACACAAATTGTGATGATTGTTGAAATGAGTCAATAATAGATGTAGAAGGAAGGGGAACATTTCTTGATTTTCTTGATTCTTCAGCATACTCAACTTTTTGAATTTCAGCTAAGTATTCGTCATTCATCTTTGGACATCTATCAATTCCAACACCAATAAGTCTAAGCAAGTGAGCCTGGACTCTAGTATATGAACCATAATAATGGTTTTGACAAAAGTTACATACCCATCCTCTATTTCCACCATCCCCAGGAGTAGGGACTTCATCGCTTATGACATAAGCCCAAAGAGGAGTAGCTGTTTTTTGCTTGTCATCAACAACAAATTTACTAATTATGTTGCTAGAACTACTATTAGGCTCAGACATTCTTAGAGATTGATCTAAAAAAATAAAAATAAAAATTTGTTAGAACTAAAAATTAAACCCAAAAATTATAATTCATAAAATTAATAAATATCATAAAATTAAAGTCACATATTAAAATTTATCAATCATAAAATTTTTAAATATTAAAAATTATCACTAAAAAAGAGTCGGGATAAAAATTTTAAAAATTAATAATTCCAAAACATTGAATCAATTAAAAATTTAAAAGTTTTCCAATCACAATTAAATTGCTAGTTTCAAAACGTGAATAAACTTGAAAGTTTTAGTTGCTGAAAACTTTTCAATTAAAATTATATTATATTATATTATATATATATATATATATATATATATATATAACTAAAAAAATCATGATAAACATTTAAAAAATCTGAAAAGTAAAAATTTTAATATTAAATTATTAATAAAACAAAAGATAACTAGATAAGTCATAAGTGGCTTAAAAGCCATCAGCAAGCTTGTGTTGACAAAACATCCAAAACAACGCGTGACAGTAAAATCTGAAAAGTAAAAACTTTAATATTAAGTTATTAATAAAACAAAAGATAACTAGATAAGTCATAAGTGGCTTAAAAGCCATCAGCAAGCCTCATGTGTTGGGTACAACTTGTACTTGAAAGGTGCAAACTGCAAAGTCTCTGTTTTGGTGGGGAAACACCGAAAGTGAAAGTCTGAGAGAGCTTCGACCAGAGAGACCCAGAGAGCTTTGACCAGGGAGAGACGAGATGAGCTTCAGTACTGCAGTGAGTTACCCCACAACTTGTCACGGACACACGCACAGCAGAGGAAGGAGATGGTGGTCGGAGAGTCACTGGAAAAGTTGCAGCCGCAGATCGGAGAAGGAGGTCGCAGATCTAGAAAACCATGGGTGAATTGGTGTTTTTCGACTCAAAATATAGGGTTAAGGTGAGTTAAATAGGCTAGATCTATTTGATAAGTTTAATCCCAAAAAAATTTCAAATTTTTAGGATTGATTTGATTCACCGGCCATTTACGCATTTTGGGGCATTTCGGAGCTTTTCGAAACGTGTCTGAAAAAAAAAAGAGTTGTCCGTACGTTTTCCGACAATCCATACGCGTTTCTGTTTCCGGTACATACCGACCACCGGTATGGCAGCCTTAAAGCCGTACCAGTGCTTCATAGACCGTACCCAAGCTATACCAAGTCATACCCAAATGTACCCGATCTGTAACCGACCATACCTAAGCAGTACCCAAACCGTACCCGTTTATGAAAAATTTTAAAAATAAATAAATAAATTGGTACTTACCCGGTACGTACCCACGCGTACCCAAGCCGTACCCATACTTGTGCCTGGTATGTACCAAGTATGTGTACGCATGCCAAAATGGCGTACCCATGCTTTAGAGTTATTAGCAAAATGATTAAACAAGTGCAAATTTCATCAAAGCCATCAATATCAATCAAAGCTATTCTCCCAATTTTATGTTTTCCTGAAACTCCCAACAATCACCCATTTGAACAAAGATATAATTTACAGCAGCTTGAGCAAATAAATCCCAATGGTGTTAAAATATATTTTAGGAATACATAAGAGAACAACAGAGAGTAACACAACTTATGATATACCTCAGTCTCCATTTTTAGAGAAGCATATCTAGCCATTACCACTGCAGCAGTTTCTTGGTCAAATCCTTGAACCAATTCCTGAAGAGCAAAAAAATTTAATTAAAAATCCCATCATTACTCAATTGAACAATCTCCTTGTCAATAAATAATAGTCCTATACAGCAAATAATATAGGGACTATGCTAATGTCCTCATAAAAATGGAGACTTTCAATTAATGTCATAGATATACATAATAAACACTTGTAAATGTAAATGCATTTAGATATCTGTATATAACAAAATTTGAGAATCAAACTTGACAGCAAGAAAAAAGAGTAAAAAGAAAACATGCAAACTTCTTAATATTATGATAATTGCAGGAGCTCCAGCTATTTCTTTGACATTGACAAACAAACAGCCATCCCACAGCCACAAATATAAAAAATATAAATATAAAACAAAAACTGAAACTACCTCAGAGCTAACAGAACTATCTACCCATCTTCTAGTTACTGTTGTGACACGAAGCACTAATTGACCATCCGGGCTCTGGTAACTGCAATAAGAACATGACCATTGATATTCAATGCCCAGCGAGGAAGTGGAAAGAGGCACAAAATAGTGTATATATGAGATCTTATTCGTGAAATTTCCCCCAACATAACCTCGTAAGGAACTGCAGGTACAACTGTGGGTTGACAGCACCTGGAGTGTTTGAACGATCACTTGATGAAAGATCAAACAACACAGTCAAGCACGTACTCTTGTCAAGACCACACATTTTCCATGCTGTTGTGTTCCCCTCTCCTATAACAGTATCAGCAACAGAAGGCCCTTTCTGCAGTATGTGATTCTAACCATCAAAATCCAGAAATATCATGTTTTGATTCAGTCTTAATTATGTTAACATAACACAAACTCCAATTCCAGAGTAAAAAAGCAACAGGAAATTAAGAGTTTGAAATAAAAAATGATCCAACCTTTTCCACTGATGTGCAAGGTCCAATTATTCCCTGAATTTTGATTTCCTTCGAGCAATTTATCTCAAGGGTTCCACTGAAACATAAATTAAGTTAGCAGTGAGCACATCTGATAGCTGATAAGGGAAAGATATCTAGAGAGAATAAGAGACGAGGGGGGATTAGACCACCTGGATTGGTCAAAAACATTTCCAAAAATGCTGCTTAACCTTTAGATCCCAAAAATATGGATGATTAGACCAAACCAAATATTTATTTAGGGGGGATTGAGGAATTGGCCCTCTTTCAGTCAATGATATAATAAGCTGAATCCTCTAATTTTTTTCCCCTTATTTTCTCTTTAGTGACTCCTTATTCTGATAAATTTAAAGAAAACTCAATTGTTCTCTCAATATTACTCCTATTCCTTTACAATGAAACATGCTTCTAATGAAATTGAAAATACCTACTTGACCAGTAAAGGAACAAAACACTCTCGACATACAGCTTTTATGCTAAAGAATAACGAACCAAATCCTAGCACATTTCCCAACAGAAAAATTCTTAAACACCAGCTGTAAGTTTAACTGAACTGGCAAACAAGTGACTAAATAAAAAGGTGGGACCCAGTGACGGTGGGGGGGTGGAGAGGGTGAGGGTGAGTAATATAGCATTAATAAGAAAGCAAAAGGCCAAAACAAACTGAAATTGAATAAAAAGATAGTACAACATTTGAAATGAAAGAATACTCACTTGAAACAAAGACCCAGAGATTGCTCCCCATCCTCAAAGACACGCTTAAAAGAGTCCTTGAAGACTGAATGACCAAAACTTTCAGCCAGGACAACAAGGCCACCAGTTCTTTCAACCACAACTTTCATTTCTGCAACTCCAACCTTTATATTTAAAACATCCATGGACCAGCAGAACACAAAGAATGAGCATAATTAGTTAGATTCTAATTGTTTTTTAACGCAACATTCTGATAATGATACCAAGTCTATTTTCATGAATGTTCACTGCATAATATATACAAAAAACTTCCTTGAATACCCCCAATAGAGTCCATGGTAAGAAAACAAGATTGAAATATCACCAGCTTCTCTCTCAAGCAGATAAAACATGCTTGACAATTATAATGCCATCAATATAATCACCCAGAAGGATGTAAGTGGCATGTTTATTAATCACATTGAATATATAGCTTCACAGGTCTTGTAGTCGTGTTGCCAGTTAAAAAAAAGGGGTAAATTCAGGAGATATACTGAAGTATGCCTCAAAAACTTCTCTATTGGGAAGGTGGATAACATGCTTCTAGTTTATGTATCATAAAAAAGGGGTAAAATATAAGGCGTTGTAACGAAATTAAATTAAATTAAGAAAAAAGATAAGAGAATGATCCCTGAAATCCTCCACTGGTAATGTTTAATTGTTTAAAGTTCAAAAAATTTAAAGTACAAAAGCTGTCAAACATTATGGCAGAAATGCTAGGTTAGATGCCTTCCAATTTGGAATTTGGAAAATTTGGGTTGCATGGAAATATTACATTTGCTGATCAGAACTCACACAATGCATGCTTCAGCAGTCTCACTTACCGAAACCCATCAGATCTATGATCTATCTATGCATTCTTTATCCAACTATCAAGTGAAAGAATTCTAGAAGTATGAGAAAATTAGTATGTTGGCACAAACCTGATCAAGTGCTGATGCAAAAAGATCTAAAACGTGACCCTGGCTAACCAGCTGTTTTGCGAGACTCTCATAAAATTTTACTGCTTTCTTAAAGTATGGTGCTGCATCTTTATCGAGATCTTTATGAGAACGCACTGGGTCAGATAGATCTTTTGACACAATCTGCGAAGAAATTTTAAAATCAAAATCTTTGGCATCAGAAACTTTGCGTGGATGGACTGTTCAGTAAATGTCAATATAAACAAGAACAAGCACAACATTGACCATAGTTCCCCTCCACTTATTCTAAGTTTACCACACAAACTTTTGTACTTCAATTTTAAATTCAAACAAAGAGATGAGAGTGGCCCCTATTTTATTCTCTCTCCAAAATGTCAACGGAACTATTAACTAATATAAGCAATTCAACATCTCTTCATTCTTCAAACACCTCTGCTTCGAGGGTTGCTGGTGCAATTTATGGCTTCACTACAATGCCACTTCCATGCAAGTGACCAAACACAAATATTAAAATTTCTTACACAATAATCTGATTTTAAGTGCAATCTCTACTAACACAGTCATGAAACTTACATACCAAGTCACGAAGCATGACACCAAAATGCCTGACCATTCCTATGGCCACACATTCCTAATGTTTTAAAGTTTGATGAACATTAAATCCAGACACGAATTAATATTTTATCCCAATAAAAAGGGTCATAATTTGAGGATAAAATCCAGCAAAAAACTATAACAAACAACCAAATTATACAGCAAAGAACAGAAAACAGATTTACAGTGCCCGGTCCTTCAGTGCAAGGCCCCCCAACCAAAGCTATGATTCTACCCCCAGTCCCAGGATTACAAGCACCAAGCAATCCCGCCGCAACACTCAAAGCCACTCCAGTGCACCGAGCCGGACGTCTGGCAGGTGGAACAGGCCATTGATCGGTTTGCAATTCATCTAACAGCTGCAAAAAAAAAAAAAAACCACAACAGTTTCATAACCCATTCAATGCCACAACCATCCATACCACAAGTTAAAGTTATTCATTCAATTCAAATAACCACTAACCGCATTGAGAGTGTATTCACAATCAGATGCAGGCAACAAGAACCGCGTGACACCCAAAGCAGGAAAACCACCACCCTGCACCCCCTTCTGATACCCTGGACCAGGTCTCCTCCCTGAACCACCAAGACCCAGTTGCTCCAAAACCTGTTCTTTCGGAATATCCTTGGTACCTCGAAAGACATAAACTTTAGACATATCCGAGAACCCCAATTCATGAACCTGAACTTGGGTTCCAAAAGACACGAAACCCACGAGAGCATTATCAGGTAATAACCCGATCGCCTGTCTGAGCGCAGATTTGACGAAGTCCATCTCTTCCTCGATCATACAGGTATCGAGGACGAAGACGAAAACGGGTGAAATAGAAGAAGAAGGGGAATGAAATTGATCGAAGGAATTGGGATTGGTATGAATAGGGAGAGTGTATTCAACGGTGGTGTAGTGAGGGTAGAGTTCGCCGGGGAGGTTGGTTTCGGAGATGGCGTTGTAATGAGGAGGGAAATGGTTGCGCTGATAGCAGAAGGGGCAGATCCAGATCTTGGCGGTGAAATCGACGCGCGAGAAAGGGTTGAGTGGGGAAGAACAGGTCTTACAGCGAAGAGGGGAATAAGGGAGACGGGGGATGTCGGGGTGGGGACGGATCAGTGAGACGGTGGCGGCGAGTGGGATCACGCACTTGCTGGCTTCGACTTTGGTGCGTGGCCACACGTTCCATGTCATTCGGACTCCGTCGATGCCTTCGGGATCTGTGTTCGCCATCTCCGACATCGTGGTTTTGATTTGATTCTCGTGTTGTGTTGTGTTGTGTTCTGTGTGTGTTTGATTGAAATTGAGATTGGGATTGGGATTTTTCTTGTGTGAGTGAGTGAGAGAGAGGGACGACCCCTTGAGAATTGAGAGAGAAAGGGGTCACCGTCCGCAACGAGAGAGAGAGAAAGAGAGAGAGAGAGGGAAAGAGAGGCTGCGGATGGAATGGTGTTAGAAAATAGAGAGTATGGTAATGGTGCTGAGAACGCACGTGGTTTGTCAAACCTTATTTTGTAATCTAACCACGGCACTTGCTTTGGGTTATCACTTACCACCATCAATTCCGTTTTATCGATCAGCTTAAATTTATTTATCTACTTTTGGGGATAAATTTTTTACAAATATTTTAGCGAGCATTCTTGTGGTATTAATTAAGAAATAAAAAATATCATAAGAAAAAATAAAATATTTAATATGTTAAAAATTCAATATATATATATATATTCTCTCTTCTTTTATTAATTAGAAGTATTTAATAAATTAAATGCTTCTTAATTAATACATTTAAAGTATTCATTGCATAAGGCCCAATTCTTTATGGCCAATGGTGCAAAACAATCGAGTGAATTCTGTACTTTGGATTAACAAAATGTAGTGAGATATGTGATTTTTTTTTATTTTTTAAAATATTTTTATTTTATATGTGAGAGATTAATTCTTTAAAATACGATTAAGTACTTAAGTAAATATTATTCTTAATAATCTTATTTTTATACATATAAATATTGAGAATGAATTTATAACTATATATTCAAAAATCTAAATTTCTTTTAATCGAATTAACACATATTAATTAATATGTGAATTTTTAGTTTAACAAATAAAAAAATCAAACAATATAATTGCTAGTGTTTATACATTCGAGCGTATGTTAGCATAGTTCATTTTTTATTCATTTAATCAAGTATTAATATATTATTAAAGGATAATATTTCTTGTTCACCAAAAATATGGTTATGTTAGAAATTTGAAAACGGGTTTAACCCGTCGGGTTAACTCTATTTTTATGCCGGGTTGGGTTGATCATATAAATTATCATGGTTGACTCTTTTTTTATATATAAATGAAAAACTCTTTAAATGTTATATAATTTATGTTTGAATATTTAATTAGACTATTTTAAAAATTATATTTTAGATATGTGATTTGTAATTTTTTACTATTATTATTTAAATAAATTTTTATATAATTTTTTTTTTATAAGTGAACCCGCCAACCCACCTTAAAAAAAATTCACCGCATTTTTTAAACATATATAAAATGTTATAATATAAAAAACAATATACAAAATAAATTTATGAATGAATTAAAAAAATTTAAACATATAAAAGTTATATAAATAACGAGACTAATCAATAAAAAAGTTAGAAATCTTTGTGACTATAACGATGGGAGCAAATCCCTGGGACTTTGTGCACCTAAATTCTTTGCTCCCCGAACAAGTTACCGCTAAGTCTCATTCTATGTTGCCTTCTCTCCTAGGAGGATGACGGGGATGAAGTTCTTGGATGGAATGAAGATTTGGCATTGGAAGTATCCACAGAGGATCAAAGCCTTCATGTGGGTGGCCTGTCATGGAAGACTATTGACAAATGTTGGTCGAAATAAATGGAGGATGGATGTTTCCCCGACATGTCCTTGTTGTAATGAGCAAGACGAATCTATGATTCACGTACATAGAGATTGTATGTTAGTGAACCAAGTATGTGGAGCTGGGTGTGACGGCATTCTGAGGGGTGATAATGGCCACTGGCAGGGACGGATCTACGATTAAATGGAGTTAAATGGAATGGGGACACACGCTTTTATTTTATTTTGTAATTTTTTTTTTTATATATAATATGTATTTTTTTTATATTTTAATATGTGTAATTTTTATTTTTATATGTAGATAAATTATTAAATTTATAATAATAAAAAATAAAATTTATATAATATTATTAAATAATTATTTAATTACATATATAAAGAAAAAAATATTTGATAATATTGATAATAAAAATATCATTTAACGTTTTCAAAATATAAAAATGCGACTTTACTTCCAGTGACTAAACTTCATGCAACTTTGTTCCTATTGGCTAAAATTCCTGGATCTATCACTGGCTAGCGGCGAAAGGGCATTACTTGCGCATATTAGGTGTGTGTAATTCCTACCAAGTGGAGATGTGGGGAATTATTTCACGAATAGAGCTTGCATGGAGGGAAAGATACAAGCTTCTGATTGTTGAAGGCGACTCCACGGCTCTCATTGACCAATTGCAAATAGAAACTAAGCATACCGATGTGCTGCTTTGCAAGCTTAAGCTTCAAATCCTCAAACAAAAGAATCGCAATTGGCACGCCATTTTTCACCATACTTTTCAAGAGGGCAACAGATGTGCGAACTAGTTAGTTAGCCATAGTCTCACGAGTCAAAATTTTGACATGCAAATTATGGATGCTTTTTGCTTCCTTGCCCTCACTTAGTTTCTATATGTAGTTAGCTTTTTCTCTTTTGGGCCTTTGGCCCCATCTATGTACCCAAAGAAATATATAAAAATCTTAAATAATAGTATTCATACTCAAGTTTTTTTTAATGATTTAACAATATACTCTATTTGTTTCAAAATATTTGTAGTTTAAGGTACTCATAGTGAGAGTTATTAAATAGTCTCAACTATTAAATGAAAGTAAAATTACATTTGAATAATTATCTTATATTGAAACATTCAAAATATGATTAAATTACATTTGAATAATTATCTTATATTGAAACATTCAAAATATGATTATTCCATGTTTGGAAGTTTAAATGGTCTATCTCATATGTTTTTTCATTTATTTTAGGGAGAACAAAAGTTTGGCATTTGAGGGAAAGAGGGAAGAAATGATTGTGTTAGTTCCAAAATTCCTTTCCGTTCTCCTCATTATCTATCATCCAAACATAGTGTTAGTAGAGAAACCAAAAGATAATAAGGATAAAATTAAAAAAAAAACATTTTTTTTTTGTTTTTTGATTCCCTAAAACAACAAATAAAATGAAACAAAATTCATTATCTAAAATGATAGATATTTTAAAACAGATGAAGTACAATTAAATGATAGGGTAAAAAAAATTATATTGACATTAAATCAAAATTTAATTAATTAATTATTTATTTATTATTATTTTGTGTTCTTATGATCTTTCCTCACATCTTTTTTTTTAGACTAATCCTCCCTATAGTATTAAGGGTACCCCTCCCAACATTTATTCTTTTTATTATGCCAGCTTGAGCTAAAAAGGAAATGAATTCATAATATATACCAAGCTAATCTTGAAAACACTCGTATCATTGCAAGAACAGAAAGCTGCCGAGTCCAAAAAATCTCTATAACATGTTTTGTTTCGAACTAACAGGAAAAAAAATGAAGCCTTAAGCGTGGTGATCACAATATAGTTGGCAGTTTGGAGTGATAAAAAAAGGATAACATCATTTCTGCGGCATGGTTTATATTTGAAGCAAAGGAAATAATATTAGTAACTGCAAATCTCTATTCACCTCATTGTTACTCTGGGATATGCGCAAGTTACATTATTCTGCTGTCCAACTTTTAAATCTGTCTCTTGCCTAGCATCTACAGCCAGTGCCTCATCTCTGTTGGGTTTGACAAGTTGTCTAGAGTCTTCAGAACATCTTTCTCAGTAACAGAAGAAAACCGTGTATGATAAGCATCATTTACATTGAAACCAGTTGACTCTATACCTGCAACAACATTCAATAATTAATATTATTTGAATTCTCAAACTTGATTATAAATAATTTCAAACAACACTGAATATGAAAGCATGATTCTGCTAAAACAAAATCTTTTAGCATCCTAGTATAAGATAAGACTAGGTGAGATTAATGTTCACTATGAATGGGGAAGGGAAAAACAAAGATTGGGAAGGCCAACCTCTAGCTGTGTAGCCCATACACACAATGCACTGACAAAGAAGTGGTAAAATAATTCCTTCACACAAATCCAAGTTGACTCTTGGCACACAAGGCTACTCTAGCTGGTAATTCCTCTATCCTACCTAGAGGAGTATCTATCACAAAAAGTGATAGAACTTTAGATGCAAAACTAAGGTGCAGGTATCAAACAAATCTAATGATCAGAGTCATTCTAAAGGGAAAAGAGATTGGGCTGCAGGGTGCCGTTCATACTACTGTAGCATGGGTACTGTAGCAGCATTCTTTATTTTTTTAGTGTTGTTCCTAACTGTTTTCCTCCTCTGGCCCTTAATGCAGAATGCAAGAGCAAAACAGGAGCCAACGCAAATGACTATTGATAGTAAAGCGTGAAATTTTGCAGCCATTTGGGTGGTATCCAAATTGCTGTGATCTAGTTAGCCCCATCACCATCAGTAGCTTTGTTCATGCCTCTTGTGGATTTTATATGAAGAATGCTTATGGTCTCAGTTGTCTCCCTCGTCTCACTGTATAAGTGTGTGAATTTGCAAAACAACTAGAATCTGTAGTAATGTTAGTAGGTCATATATTGATATAGTGTTGGGCAGAAAAAAGGCATCTTTAACTCTCTAACTTCCCCTCTGCCTCCATCTTTCTCCTTCCCTTATGTTCTCATTCAAACAATGTTTGGGGTACGACCAGTACAAAACAAAAATAGTGACAGAATTACCTAAACAGAAATGAATTCCAACTTAGCTAAAGATTAGTGAAGACACACCAAATAAAACAATATATCAGAAATTCAACATTTTAAAAGTGAAGACGCCTGGTCCTATTCCAATGTATGGAACACAATAAACAAATGGGAGCACCAGTTAACAACATTTCACTACTACCTATAAATAAAGCTCTGCTTCCTGATTTTAAAATTAAATAGCTATTGTTGTATGGAACATCCCAGCACATGATGGAACATCCCAGCACATGACTAAGCAAAGTAAAACAAACAAAACGAACACAAATAAGACTGGGAAGCAAAAGAGATAACCAAGCAGTTACTAATTTCATTTTCAAAGTGACCACAACCATCCATAACTTCAAAGTTACAATGTTACCTCACAAATTTGATGACCCAAACATATTATTTCTGCACACAAAAAAGTTGGCGAAGTTGAATGTCAAGTGAGCTTCACCTACTCACAGATAAGATGGATAATTTGCCTGACTTTTCATTTGTGACATCGTCATCAGAATCTAATTCCCACCAAGCACCCGTGTCATCCTTATAGGCATCATCAACTTCATCACAGATATCTTCGATATTCTCATCTTCAGATGCTTCAGTAACCATATTATCCAGATTGAATTTCATTTTATCCACCTCTGGGTTGTATGTCCACTCTAACCCTTTCAAAATATCGCGATCCTTCCAGTTTTCCACTACTGAAACAGCCTCCTTTTTAGCCTTCTCCATCAGAATTTCCTCCCAAGAAAAGGCAGCATCAGCAATCCTCTTCAAGACTCCATCATTAGTATCCCCAATGACAACTGTCTTGAGACATCGTAGCTTCGCTTCCTTTATAACATTAACAAAATCAGAATCATCTGATACGAGGACCACCCACTCAACCCGCCTATGATCCATCATATCCACCATGTGACTTTCTAACGCACGATCTGCAGCTTGTGGCTTATCCAACACAGTTTGAACCCAAAACCCTGCACGTTTTAGCTCATCTTCCAAACCATACCCCACTTTGGGAGTCAAAATAGCCCTTGCAGCCTTCTTAAACTTTTCCATTTTCATCGAATACTTAGCCACCAACTTCACCCTCCTGTTCCCCTTTGCTGACTCTATCTGGTTCAATCTTTTGACATGCTCGCGCTCATGGAGTTGCTTGAAATGGTTAACAAGCTTTTCATTGGTATAAAATTTTCTCCCACAAACCCTACAAAGGTAAGGTTCATTTGGCTTGATGACACCCTTATTCTCTAAACGATTCAACAGTTCCCTCTCTTTCTTCCTCTCCCGGACAACTTGGGGGACATGGCTAAAAGTGTGGCTATTTGCATAAGCCACCATATGCCTAACAACCCCAAAGGAAGAAGCAGCTACCCTCAGCTTATTGGCTACTTCATAAGGTGGGATTGAGTTGGGTGGTTTGTTGTCTAAGTCCCAGAAAAGCCCCACCCTGCTTTGCATCCCCTTTGGTGCCAAGTTCAGATTTTTATCCAAAGCGCTGTGACCCCATTCTGAACCAGAATGAAAATATCTCAAGGCACCATAGATGCTACGAAATTTGAGGATTGAATTTGAAACCATAAGCAATGGGTTCTCTGTTCTTCTATAAATAAAACAACTTCCAAAAGAAACCATTGAATCCAATCGAGTTTCATTGAACAAGAGACAAGGGAGTGAAGATTATACAAAACCCATTTTCTAAATGGCAAAAAGATTGGAGATTGGATTTGATTTGAGGGTATTATAGTATTTAGCAGCAGCAATAACGTACCTCCATGCACTTCGAATCACAGAGTTGAGAGAAGCAAGAGGCTACAACTATTGCGACAGCGGCGAACAGAAGATGAACTGAACTCAGAAGTCAGAAATAGAGCCTTGCTCTGATGCTTATTCGGAGTTTCAAGCTGAAGCTGATGCCCTGAGTGAATTGAGAATTATGTAGTTTCGAACTTGACGATGCAGTGTAAACTACTGAGCTTGAAACAGCATTGGTGGTTTGTGAATCTATAAGCTGCTACGCCCTCACACTCCACTTGCATACCATTGTTCAACGGAGATCTATCAACATTGTATTTGGTCCAATGGGCTTTGGCTTGTAGACTGATCCACCTTGGCCCATAGATAATACAATCTGTTCATAAAAACTAAGAAAGGCAATAGGCCCATTTACTTTTTCTTTTTCTTTTTCGGTCAAGGGCCCATTTTATTTACATGTATTTTCAAAGCTTGTGAAGAGGGCTTTGGAGAAAAAAAATACTGGTGAAGAGGGCCCTGTACCCAAGCAAACAATCTGCTCGTTATCGGATTGAGCTTGATTCTAATTTGAGGAGAAGGTATTTTTTTCTAATTTTTAATCTGTTATTATGTATTTATTAATTTAATTAAATAATATAAATAAATAATAAAATAAATACATAACAATAGATTAAATAAATTAAAAGAAGATAGTTCCTCTTAAAATTGGACCTAAGTTCTGTCCCTTGTTATCCTTCATCTGTATGCCTTACAAGACTCTTACATTTGCAACTCATTCAGATTCAAGCAAAAGATGCCATTGTTAATCTCAAAAATGTTTTTTTTATTATACAATATATCTGTTAAGAGTCTTACATCGTCTATCTCTATATTTTAGGTATAGTTTATATATCTATTGGGTTACTACACTTAAAGTCAATTGATTTTAGGTTAGAATCTCACAGGTATCAAAGTTTATATATCATCTTTGTTTCCATCTACTTCGTTAGGCTTATTTCTATCTGTTTCGACATACTTTACTAGACTTGTTTCTACCTATTTCGTCCAGGTATCTGTAGAGGTCTGCCTCAATATTTTAAGTGCGATTTATAATCTTTATATTTTGGGTATAGTTTATATATCTATTGGGCTACGTCACTCCACTTAATGTCAATTAATTTTAAGTTAAGCTTGTTTCTGCCTGTTTCGACATACTTTGTTAAACTTTTTTTACCAATTTTGTTCAAACATATGTAGAGCCCTGCCTCAATAATTTGAGTGTAATTTATAGTCTCTACATTTTAGATACGATTTATATATTTATTAAATTATATCACTTTAATTAATATAATTAATTTTAAGTTAAAATCTCGTAATATTAACTGAAATAAATGTATTATATACATATATATAAATAAAGTGTAATTTGAATAGTATCAAATAATAGAATTTCATGCCAACACGCACGTCACAGAAATAAAATTCCAAGCAATTTCATCTAGTGGACTGCACAGCCTGTGCCACTTGTGCTGTGGGACTCATGTCATGCATTCATACTCCAAACGTGGCTGTATCTCAAAGGGATGGTGGCATATCTGTCAGTTTCTCGCAAAAACAGCAAATTGACGATTACGCATGGACCATGGTATATAAGAAAACAAGGGAAGCACCATTGGACTGCACTAAAGCAGCAGCTAGCAGCAATAGACAACAATCTCTCTATCTCTGCCATGCCCCCATGCCCTGCATCAGAACCCGAGGTGATAACTCAATTGTTCACATCGAAAACTCCAAAACCTCATCTCCGTATACACCGTATAGTTTTCTTCCCTATCTCAAAATACGCGGCATACCGTTTGCATTTTCCTGCCGCCCACCTAATCTCATCTTGGTTGCTCTTTTTACGTCTCCAAACCAAACATACCTTTCCCTCAACCACACTATCATACTATATATATATATACACACTTTCATCCTCTTCCTTACTTACTACTTTCTAGTTTCTAACAAAACAAACTCTAAACAAGCAAACATTATTTGTGTTGTGCTTTGAATTTGATGATGGCCAATGTGGTGACTTTAACGATCATCGTCGTCACCTTGCTCTGTGTCCTCTCTACGGCGTCGTGTGGGCGAATGGTTGTTGGTGGGAAGACGGAGATTGCTGACGTGAAAACAAACAAGGAAGTGCAAGAGCTTGGAAGGTTTGCAGTGGAGGAGTACAACAAGGGTCTAAGGCTGTGGCGGAACGATTACGTCGACGGTGGAGAGCAGCTGAAGTTTGCGGAGGTGGTGGAGGCGCAGCAGCAAGTGGTGTCAGGGATGAAGTACTACCTGAAGATCTCGGCCACACAGAATGGGGTTCACAGAATGTTCACTTCCGTGGTGGTGGTGAAGCCATGGCTTCATTCCAAGAAGCTCCTCAACTTTGGGCCTTCAACCAGCAGGTTCCAGTAAGATTCATATATAAGATATGATGGCTAGGATTTGCTTGGGAGCTAATAATGACCATTAGGGTTTCTTGCTTAGATGGCGGTATTTGTAATTGCTTGTGAGCTTTTCATTTTTCTTTAATAAATTTTGTTATCTACTTTTTGTATGGTATGGGGGAGATTGAAATAAATAAAAAAAAAGGACAGGAAAACTATGTTGGGAGTTGAAATCTACATGAATAACCAACCATATGTACCAAAGAAAATTAATGAATAACTATATGCTAAAGTTTTGTTATAATTAAGAAGCTTCTCAGCATGGCTTCTACGGTGAATGTGGCTTGAAGGTTGATTGTTTATCGGTTCCTATGTTCTTTCTAAATTCTAACACTATTGGTGTATTGGTCTTGGCCGCATCAATTTTGTCAAACAGCAATCAAAAACGTGTTTGGTCCTCTGATATATATATATATTAACCAACAAAATAGCAACCTCTCGAGTGTAATTTTCTTTTTTCAGAATTTCTCATTCAGTTATTCACGTATTAAAATCTGCATACTAATACCACTTTTACATTGATCAACCATTATACACCGATCACTATATGATCATCATCCTCCTTTAAAAAATGGTGTGGAGCACAAATCCATATGATACGATTGTCCAAATATATACCGAGTAGTACAGTGGCCTGGAGCACAAATCCAAGTGTTCGATATAATGATAAGACACACCCTATCACTGTGAATTTATTTTTTATTTCAATTATTTTCATATATTTCGACAAAATGTTGTCACCTTAATTAACTTTAGATATTATTTTCTAAAATAGACAATTAATTATTAAGTAATGAAAAATGTTTGAAGTGATGATGTGTGTGTTTTGGTGTCATGCTGCGCTGTCTATAGCTGCAAATTATGGTGCTGCTGTTCCAAGTGTTTGGTTGGTACTTGGTATCCTTATGGTTTATTGTTGATGGATTAGTTTCATTTCATTTTGTTGCCAGTGGAGTGGCTGAATTGTTGTTGGGGATGTTTAAGGCTTTGGTGGTACTGTTATTGCAAGGGCATGGAATTTTTATATAATCTATATAGACCATAAGTTAATTGGTGCAACTGGCTTAGATGTATTGTGTTACTCTTGACCCATAGTGGAATGGATGGTGCTATGAAGATAATTTGTGGCCAGACAATCGGAGTAGAGCAATTTTATAGAAGTTTTGAGGAAGGGGCAGTTGAACTTATCGTGGAACAGGTCATTATATATGAAAGTACATGATAGGAGGATAAGATAAGGATAATGTAGAAAATAAGATAAAAGCAACATCTGAAATACAAACTTAAACTAAACTACGAAACTAAAGATTAGAGTAGCTGAAATATTGTCATCCTAATCAAATTTCATAAGTCTGAAAGCTATACATTCTTTGCAATAGCCTTTCTGATTTCAACATGGTTTCCAATATCTCTCCTATGGGTTTTCATGGGCAGATTGTTCATTCTTTTAGGCGTAGACCACGCAATTTGGCATATTCCTGCAATATTTGGCATTGCCTTTCTTCAAGATTAATTGGGTTCACTATTTTTAGGCACAGACTTTGATCTATATTAGGAGTTTTAAGCTCAACTATTGTCCTGCACTTTTGAACATGCCTTTTGCTTATTCTTGTTTAGATCGAGTTTCTGTTTGTGCTATTGAGGTTCTAGCATTCACAAAGCCATTGTCCTGACCTCTGCACTCTTTTGTTGCTGCAATTGGAAACCCTCTACTGGATTTGTATACTAATATGAATGTAGTTGATGAATATTTCTAGCGTCATGGATTTATATCTGATCATGCTTATAAAATTCGGGCTTGTCCATATAACTCGACTAGTTTAATCAGGGAATTCATTAATGGTCAAATATCTTTCTTACAATCTGTATCTCAGAGTTGTATTTTTGAGCTGGTAGATGTGCAGATGGCTCTCCTTGCCTGGCTTCCAATTTATCATTTATTCAGTTAATATGTAACGAACGAATTATGAACCATCAGACAAAGAATTAACATAATCTAATGGTGTAGGCTTCCTTGTATAGTCAGGCTTTCGAGCCATCGTTTACAGTGGGGTCAAGCATTTGACAATTCATCTATTCGTTAGCAACAATGATATTCTCACGGCATATTTATCTCAGGCCACTTTTTACAGTACTCTTTACATCATTTTTTTTCTTATTACTTTTTCTCACGTAATCACAATCATAAAAAAAAGTAATAAAAAGTGTGATAAGAGAAAAAATGTGATAAGATAAATATTTTTCATTCCTTCGTTGTAGTTTGTTGTTGGTACTTCTATGGTTTTGCTTAATCTATTAGTTTATATTTCAGCTAAATAATAATAATAAAATCTGTTTGACATGTCGTATTAGGCCTAATAGAATAAATTAATACAATACTAATTATTATAAATTTAACAAAAATAAAATGAAAGTGCAAGCACAAATGTAGTTCGGCTTATAGCCTACGTCTACAGGCAGAGACAACTCTCAAAATTGATATGAAAAAATATGATGGAGAGTACAAAAAAAGTAGTCACACTTCACTCAATCCCAAGTCCAAATACACCTAAACACCTTATAGTATTTTATCACTAGTGTATACACTCAAGTCTCACAAATAAACAAAAGAGAAGTAATAACAAAATCAATGTTTTATGTTGGCTATTCTCTAAGAGATGTGATGATGAGCTTAAGATGATACTAAATGATGTTGCTTAACTGCAAATGAAGGAGCTCTGAATTTATAGCGTAGAGACTCCTATATTCTGACCATCCATTAAGGCGAGGAGGAAATTACATTTTTTCATACCATTAATTTCTTGCAACATAATTAAAGGAGATAATTTCTCTCTTGCTTTGACCTTTCTATAATAGCCAAAATGAAAGGAAAATCACACATATAGAGCTGTCAAAAAGGTTCAGCCCACCCCATTCTAGCCCACCTAGGTGGGCTAGGGCTAAAAAGCCCATAAGACAAAAATGTCCACAGAGCTAGGTAGGTTAGGACTAGCCTATGGGTTGGCCCATAATAAACAAATTTTAATTTGTCCCACTTATTTAATGGGTTGGCCCTAACCCACCCATGGGTTAGTCCACTAAAAAAAATCTTAACTCACATATTTTATGGTAGACTGAACTATTAAAAAAACTTAACCCTCGTATTTTATGGGCTAGTCCTGATCCACTCTATGGCTGACCTACTAAAAATAACTTAAAATACTTATTTTAATTTCAACATTGTCCATTAAAAAAAACTTGAACCAAATTATGATTCAAGATCACATAAGGAGAAATTTACTACCAAGACATGCAGAATAATAATATCGTACTAAAATTCACATTCAAAGCAACACTACAAAATTCTCAAATGCAATTAGTAAAGCAATACTGACAAACAACAACACATCAAAACATAACACTACAAAGTTCACTCAATTCCTCTCTAATCTTCAATTTCATCTTCTTGATGCACATTTGACTCTGCTACTAATGTTTTATGACCAAAAGCTTTACAGTCATCTTCATTTAAAACAATTAAGAAATAATTAGACAATCAATACAAACATAATCAACCAATATTGCATATGGTTATAAAAAAAATGATACATATGAACACAAAGCATTACCATCAAGGTTTTGAACAAAATCATGCAACCAATTTCTAATGCAAATAAGCATTTGGACATGTTCAGGAAAAGTTGAACTTCTGTATTTGGTAAGAACACGTCCATCAATACTAAAAGTAGATTCTGATGTCACCATAGTAATCAGAATGCTTACCATATCTCATGCCATGATAGAAAGTGTAGGAAATCTTTTTTCATTCATCTTCTAATAGTTAAGCACATCAAAATCATCATCATCATCATAATCAACTTGTGGTTCATCTAAATAAAGATCAAATTCACTCTTACTAGTATTAGATTTAGTTTTATTCTAAAACATTTTAAACTCCTGTAAAAAATAATATGTTAATCATCTTTGACAAAATAAGAATGAAAGTAAAACAACAATGACTAAGTTAGCATTAAAAAACATACGCTGAATAATTTTGATCTTTTGGGCTTACTTCTTTCTCCACTTGACTTGTACAACATACTAGGTTCATTGGATGATTGAGATTGAGAAACACTTGGTGTGTTGAAATTGCTTGCATATTCTCCATAAAGCTTCTCAAACTTTGCCCTCACATGTTTAACCTTTATCTTTAGAGGTTGAAGGATCCAACTTTGTGTAACAAAAGTTTAAGAAATCAAACTTCAAGCTTAGGTCATTAATAGCTCCAAAAGTCAGTACTACACTATACTCCTTCCAATATTTGTTAAATTTTTCTTTCATCCTCATAGACTTGTCCCTTATTACTTAATCATCATTAGACTAGTTTTCTTTCAACATGCACTCAATCTTCCAAACTTGCATAAAATACAAGTTCGAGGTCGGGTAAGATGAACCAAAGATCATGTTTGTAGTATCATAAAATGGTTTTAAGAATTCACACATTTTCTCTCCTCTCCTCCATTCTTCATCTAATGGACAATCTTTGTAATTGGTATCTGCCACCTGAAGAATATCAAATGCTTTTTCATATTTGATTGCATTTTCAAGCATCAAATATGTTAAATTCCACCTAATTAACACATCTAATCTTAAACCAATGCTTGTGTCAATGCTTGCTTATTGCACACAATCCTTGAATTTAATCATCCTCTCATCTGATCCTCTCACATACTTAACACTCTTTCTGATTTTAAAGAGTGCATTACTAGCCACCTTCAAACCGTCTTGAACAATTAAATTAAGTATATGAGCAGAACAACGGATATGAAAGAATTCACCATCACATAACAAATGATTTTGCAAACGAAGATGGTTTTTCAAAATATGTTGCCTGTTATCATTTGCTAAAGTATTGTCCAATGTAATAGAAAATAATTTCTTATCAATTCCTCATTGCTTCAAGCAATCAAATAAAGTGGCTTCCAATTCAATTCAAGTGTGTAGAGGCTTCATCTGACAAAAGTTAAAAATCTTACTAATTAATTTTCAATTCTCATTAACAAAGTGAATAGTCGCACAAATGTAACCCTCAATGGTAGATGTTGTCCACACATAAGAAGTTAGACACACTCTATTAAGAATCCTAGATATGACTAACTTAAGTTTTTCCTTCTCGCGATGGTTATTTTGATTAATCTTTGTATGCTAGACTTTCCTTCTTGGTTAGGAAGAATGTCACCCACATCCACACTTAAGTCATTCTCAAACTGAGCAAGCAATGACTGAGAACTTCCACAAGTGCATGAATAGGTTGGTTGTAAAGTATTGAGTTCTTCCCAAATTGATTTCTATTTGGTGAACAATTTGGTGAAGTACTGATTAACAATGAGACTCCCTTGAGCAAGATTCACCAAATCCTTTTTCAACTGATATATTCTTGGAGCATTTTTTTGTTGAAAATGTTCACGTAAAACGCACCAAATTGCTACAACTGAATTATAAAAAATGATACTTGCAACAAGTTCTTTGGATAGTGAATTGAGAATCCAAGAACACACAATATCATTGTTGTGTTTCCAGCTAGCAAGAACCTGAGGATCAGTATCAACCAGCCTTGGAATTGTGTCATCGACAAAACCTAGCTTGTTCTTGGCATTCAATGTCATTTCCATGGATCTTAGCCATGCATTGTAATTCTCACTAGTCAAAAAATTGTGAGACAATAATCAAACCTAGGTGATCTAAAGGATGTAGAAAGAACGGATTGGACAAATAATCAATAGCAGAAAGACGCGCCATTGAATGAAGAAGATAAACAATGTCACATAAAGAAATAGAGAAGAAACGAGAAGAATGCATAGAAAATTAGATCTCAACTAATACCATATTAAAAGTAAAAATTGAGCAAAATGAACATCTGAATTCATTTACTGAGACGATTCATATATATGCAAGTGGTTCATTAGCTAGAAAAGACTAACTAACTCTGTTAACTACTTTAACTAACTATAATTGCCATCAATTAACAAAACTGAGTTAACTTAAACAAATTAAATTGAATCGTGCTATTATTAACACTTTAAGATGAAATGAATTTTTTTATTTTATAATAATTTTTTTTAGCAAATGAACATATAATGATAAGAATTCAAGAAAAAATATATATCATTCATATAATAATTAGTTATATAGATTAATTATTAAAAATATAATTAAATTTGGTATGTTATTTGTGATATTTTTTTAATTTTGTAAGAATCTTGTATTGTTAAACAAATTTGTGATATATGATTTTAAAGTTAATTTTATTATGTTTTATTTTTTGTGATTTTTAAAATTTTATTTTAAACTATTAAATATCTACAAATATCTATAAATACTCATCTTTACATGAATATTACAAATGGATACCTACAATGAAAACATTGGTGAAGGCGAGAAAAGCAATACTTGCCCTCGCTCCACCCCGTTGACAACTTGACATCCCTCAACTTACTTGAAAAGTATACATCTTTTATAACATAAACATCTTCTAAACCGAAATTCGAGGCTAAAATAAGATATAAAAGATAATTACAAATGAAAATTTGTCAACGCATTATATGAAAATTCAATTTAACGTGTATAATAACATCAGTTAGGAAATAATTAGATAATGTGTATATGGAGATAATAATGTGAATATGGAAATTCAAATAATAACATGTATATCGAACAGGTTAACGCCCACCATTTTTCTTGAATCCTAAAAGTGTGATTTATATACAAGATTGAAGCAAAGATATTAAAGAATTGGTCAATTTTTTAACATGATATTGAGATACAATTCATAATCACTTGCGTAATTAATGTGAAGTAAAATATTTATAAAAATACAAAGTCAATATTAATTCAAATACACACTGAATCCATGTTGAAAGAATTTAATAAGGAACTTGATAATATATATATAAAAACTTTCTAATAATAACACATTAAAATTGACCACAAGTATAAACCATAAACACACGTTTTTAGAAAAAAAAAACGCAATATAATTAAAGTTTTTTTAAAATTTAAGATATTAAAAAGCCAACACAACTATAAAAACCAATCTTCACATAATGCTAATGCTAAATATCAAATCATGGACATTAGATAAAAAAAAATCATATGTAATTTTTCTAATATATATTTAATCAATAAAACCAAAAAGTCAAAACTTTTTTTAACAACATTTTTTACAATTTACATATCAATCACAAATTTGAAATTTGGAATAAAATACAAAATAAATTCAAAAACTTACTCATTACATATGCTTGAGCAATAATATGTGGTAGCCGCACAAACAGTGTGGTAGCCATTTCACCACCAAAAATGCCACCGTAATATGAGATTGAAGTAGAGTGGTTCTTGTAGCCTAAGAGCATATCCGTCAGGTCATATGGATAATTGAAGATGGCTCAGTTTGCGGAGTTAGTACTACTACTCCTCATCGAGTAACCCACCTGTAGTTGTTTTCTTTGAGCACTTGCGAGTTTTGTTTTTCACAAGCACTTTACTGGTTTTGTTTTTTTAAGAGAGATAAAACGGATTTTAAAAAGAAGGAAATGGACTTTTGAGAAGATGAAGAACAATTTATTTGGCAAAAGTTCAAATTCGTTGACGACATGAAAAAAATTATCAAATGAAAACCCCTAGAATGTACTTGCTAAGAGGAACGTTGTCAACACATGACATTGTCAACACCTTATTGTCAATAACATGTGTATAAATTCCAAATTTTTATTTATTTTTTAGTTTTTAATTTTTTTTTCAACATGACTTAATTTTTCTAATGTGACGACACATGTACAATTTTTAGTTTAATTGTAGCATGATATGCTACATGACAGTTATTTAGAGCACATATTTGTCACATGTTAATGTTTTATACATGCACTATCATATCAAAGTAACACATGTCATAATTTGAAGACATGTATTTTCTCTTTATATATTATATGATTGTAAATATAAAAATGGTTTATATAGATAGTTGTAATTTTTAATTTTGTTAAATTATCTATAATAAAAAATTATTTCTAATAATAATAAAAGATTGTTAATTGTCCTTCATTCATTTTTCTTTTATATATTTTGTTCTTTATAATAAAAAAGAATTATTTCTAATTTTATTTTTTTTAATTTACTCATCTATTATCTATTATATTATATAAAATTACACATGTAATGCATTAATAGAAATTATATGAGACATCATTTTCTTAAGTCAATTTCATTCCAAAATTTCAACCTATCTCAATGACATGTTTGTCCATTTGTTTATTCTTATATCTTCTTTCTTTTATAATAAAAAACCATTCTAATTTTATTTTTTTAAATGTAGTCATCCATTATCTATTATGTATTATATATTGCACAAGTGATGACTTAGTAAAAAATGGTATGAGGTACATATTCTATTATCAATTTTTTCTAAAATTGCAGCTTATCTCAATGACCAATGTCTGGTCATTTCTCTTTCTCGTATCTTCTTTCTTTTATAATAATAAAAAACTATTTTGATTTTTTTATGTACTCATTTATTATACTATATAAAACCTTGGTGATACCTTAGTTAAAAATGCTACATGGTATCATATCTGTAACTAAAAGTTTCTCTAAAATTTCAACATATCTCAATGACCAATCATGTTCATTTGTTTTACTCTTATATCTTCTTTCTTTTATAATAAAAATATCCTAATTATAATTTTTTAATGTACTCATTTATTATATTTTATAAAACACATGTGTTGCTTTAGTAGAAAATGATATATGACACATATCCTTAAATCAATTTATCGACAAAATTTTAGTTTCTTTCAATGATTAATGTCTATTCATTCATCTTTCTTTTATATCTTATTTCTTTTATAATAAAGAATATTCTAATTTTATTTTTTAATATACTTATATATTATGTTATATAAAACACATGTAATGCCTTAGTGAAAAATGTTATATGACATGATATTCTTAACTTAATTTCCCTCCAAAAGTTTAGTCTATCTCAATAATCAATGTCTCTTCATTCATCTTTCCTTTAAAATACTTATTTATTATATTGTATAAAACACAGGTAGTGCCTTATACTATGTTTGGATGATAGGTAATGGTGAGAAAGGAAATGAAATGGGGGAAATGGAAATAATTTTTTGTGTTTAGGAGTTTTAAAATGCATAAAAAAGGAACAGAACACATGAGGAATTATTTCCCCTCTCTTCCTCTCAGATGGCCAATTTTTTTCCCCCAAAATTGAGGTGGAATGGGGGGAAGTAAAAATTATTTAAGTTAAAAATAAATAATTGACATTCTTATCCTTGTTTCTTTCTCAGCCTTTCATTTTTATCCCCATTTTTCTTCCTCTCTATTTCTTTTCTCTCACGAGCACCGACGCTGCACACCTCTCGTTGACGATTGCCACTTGACGAACACCCAGGACGCTGCCACCTACCTCTTGCCGGCGCCGTCTCACCCACCCAGTTCACGCGAATAACGTCTCAGACCAGGTATTTGTTATCCCTCTTTACAAAATAATGTTTATGTTGTGGTTGGTTCTAGTTCTGGTTGCGGTGTTTGGTTCTGGTTCTGGTTGCGGTGTTTGGTTCTGGTTCTGGTTGCGGTGTTTGGTTCTGATTATGGTTGGCTTATTTAGGCTACAAATTACTGTCATACTGAATAAGCTTCTGCTACTACCCATACGCTGTGAACTTGCAAGAGAGATCAAAATATTGCATTTAAATGTGTTTTATACCATGTTTTAGCTTGTTGTTGTACTTTTTTTAAATTCATTTTAAATTCTATGATTTATATTTGCCAATGTGATTTAGGTTGTATCCTCTATATTTATAGTTCGTTTGATTTATTTTTTTATTTGTATATATAATCATGCGTATATATTGTAAAAAGGATTTTAAAGAGCCATAAGGGTAGGTCAGGATGGCAATCTGATTATCATGAGGAATTACCCAAAAATTTTGTTGATTTGTTAGTTTCCTCTGTAGAACAAGTTTACATATAGAACAACTGTATCTAGTATACAATTTAGAATCACAGACAAATTTTGATTCTAATAGCATTGCAAACAAACACTCAAATTCATGTCAAATACCAAGACTTTTGTGAGTCAACATGTTCACGAATCTTTTCTTTTTAAATAGAAAAATATATACTATTGATGAAAAGGTAGAAAAGTACAAGAGATGATATATCCTCAAAACAGAGATAAGAAAAAATAAATCAACATAAAAAATCTCCAAAACCAAAAGGGAAACTTCACAGGAAACCATTATCAATAAGTCAATACCAAATAGGAGACAAAAAAGGTTCTGCATGTAGTAATAATTCCACCAAACACATGTCACACTAAACTTTCCCAAAACCAGATTTAACAAGCTTCCTCAAAGTTTGACTGCACACAAAAAATGAACCACACATCTTAAAGCAATTCCTTCCAAAGGCATACCTTGTCTCGATGGCATCCACTGTCAAATTTAAATCAAATTTCTTTGCAAAAATAAATTTATCTTATATGTTTTATAAGATAATCTATAGTGAACCTTAGCATGGGTTAAGGAATGATTGAAGGACTAAAAGTAATTTGTCCTTGTGTGTAAATAAATGTTAAGTTAAGCATTCATATAAATCATGGTTCTCATTCATATAAATATAAATAAAATTTGAATCATAATCCTGGTCCAAATATGTTATCTTGATGAATGATGATAACTTTAGTAGATAGCAACAATGGGCACGGGAACAACTTTGTTGAATTTCCTCACTAGCATTGTTTTGGTTCTTAATGAAATTTACTTTCAAGTGCTACAATAATTTTAGTCAAAGGCAGCATTGTGTTTTGTTCATTGTAGCAGAGTTCTTATACTAGTTTCATATTTTTTTTAGATGAGTACATTATAATTGATGGCTGATCAAGATATGATGTCCACATTTATGATATTGCAAAATCTATTTCATATGGCAATTATACAACTTATTGTGAACATCCAATTTTGTCTGAAGTATTTTTGTAAATAAAAAAAAGAAAAGAAAAAGAAAAGAAAAGGAGAAAAATATATAAAAAAGACTCATCTTTCACTTAGTGGTTCATTATCCAACCCATTAATCCACAACTCATATACCAGCACTTATCTTAAACAAATGCCATCAGTTATCCTAACCCTTAAACTCATCCTAAATAAACTTATCCTAAACTAACTGCAACTCATCTTAAATAGATGACAATTTATCATTTTAAACAAATCTTATTCACACTTCAACTTAAACACTTGAGCATGATCTTTCCTATAAAAACACATAACTCACTTCAACTTGAGATCACTTACTTTTTAGCCTTGACACACTACAGCAGAAAAAAAAGCCTAGCCTCACGTGCATACTTCTGCCTACATTTAATATAGCAACCATATTTTCCTTTTCATCACGTAGCCTTTTCTATAACACACCCCTGCTAAAAAAAAATGAAACCATCACCACCACAAACGCTTCCACCCTGTTCGTAGCCACCATCTACAATCACCCCATAGCACCCCTGTCCTCCATAACCACTAATCTTCACTTTCATCAATCACAAAAACCAAACCACCTTTATTCACGTTAACTTTGTCCCTCCATCTTCATTATCCATCATTAAACCACCATAGCCTTCACACATCCAACCCATGACACCCCTTCATCTTCTACCCCATAACCGAGTCAACTCACCACCAAAACTTTAAGCGAAAGCTTAAACACACTCATAGCCTTGCCATTTTTTTTCATATCACGTGGTCCCCTATTCACCTTCCCTCTACCATAGCATTTTTTTACCACTTCATCTTCAACCTCCCCCTTCATCACCCACTCCACCATTAATACCACCATTAAAACCACCTCCAAAACCACCTCCAAAACCACCTTCAACACCAACCTCTACCACTTTCATCTCTTGTCCATCTTCTTCCTCAACAAAATCTATCTTCTTCACAACTTCAACATTCAACCTTTACTGACAAGAAACACCATAACCATCTTCATCACCACCCACTTTAATACCATCATCAAGCCATCCTCAATCAAAATCATAACTACTCAACCTCACCTCCCCAAACCATAACCTCCACGCACAGATCTGACCCGAACAGTCTTTACCACCCAGGAAACCAGCTCCACCCTTACCAGATTCGCAACAACCATCACTGCACGCCATCCAACACCGCGACCCATGCCCAGCTCGTCCTGCTCCACTAGGTCCCAGACCGCAGCCGGTCGCACGTCCTCAACCCGTGTTGCCGTCACGCACCACGCCAACTGTCGACCTTCATCTCCTCCATCGGTCCTGTTCTGCAAATATCCTAAATAGCAAACAAAAATCCCCTCTTTCCCTTTTTTTTTCGTAAGGCATTTGTTGTTTTTTTTTTTGGATTTTTAGTTTCTGTTAGTTTTTTTTTAGAAGTGTTTTGGTTTAATAGGCTCATTAGGTTGCAAACCAAAATACTAAAAAACTGAAAATGAAAATAAAAATTAATAATGAAAGAAAAAAGATTAAAAAATTAAACTTTTTTTAAATAAATAAATCAAAATTATTTGAGTTGTGATAACTTGTTAATTCTGTGACTTTCGTAATCAACTGAGTTGTGACATGACTTGATGATTTAAATTATTATTATTGTTATTATTATTATTATATTATTATTATTATTTTATCTTCAAATTTTTATAAAATAAATCATTAATTGATAAAAATTCAAAATATTTTTTTAATAAAAATTTTCGCAACAAACTTGATGAGCAACGAGTGACGTCTCTAATGTGATGCCGAGTTTTACCTATTCGAGTCTCAACAGGATTAATTGAGTCGTGACGACTTGTTAATTCAAATTTTTAAAATTAAAAATTATTTTTTTAAAATTAAAATCAACTAACCCACAAGAATTTTATAAAGAATTACGTGATTTTGAATTCCTCATTACACCTAAGGATACGCAGAACTCTTATTCCGTTAAGCCAAAAATTAAATTTTTATAAATTATTTATTTTTTTAGTGTTTTTAACAAAATGAGTAAAATAAATATTTTTTAAGAGTTATCAAGGATTTGCACAATTAACTTAAAGTATCGTCTAAGAACGAGTGCGATAAGGGTGCTGTGGGATTAAGTTTCCACCTTTTCTTACACATAATTGACTCCCGAATTCAATCTGGTTTCCAAGACTATTTTTCTTAGGTTTTTCATTTTTTCTTAATAAAAAATAAAATTAGTGACGATACCTAATTAAATTTTATTAATTTAAATTGCTATTCTACCGCGATTTTTCGGTCGTGACACTTATGTGTCTTATGGTTGCATTACATGCACTACGAAAGTATTAAAAAAAAAATCAAATTTCATCTAGTATAAGAGAACAAAGGGAAAGAGTTCGAGATGAAATAATGAGACGGATTATTGGTACTGAGAGTTCTCGCGATATAATTCGCATTAGTCCTAGAGCTTTTGTACACTTGTGTGCCTTGTTAAGAAATTATGGTGGTCTTCGACCTACACAAAGAGCAACAATTGAGGAGCAAGTCACAAAATTTCTTTACATTGTTGGGCATAATATAAAGAATCGTCTAGTAAATTTCTTTTTTCGAAGATCTGGTGAGACTATTAGCCGCCCATTTCATAGTGTGATGGTAGCTATAATAGAGTTGGAAAAGATCTTTTTGAAGCAACCTGATGGACCAGAAGTTCCTCTAGAAATACTCAACAACAATAAGTTCTACCCATACTTTAAGGTAAACACAATTTAATTGGCTTTTAAATTAAGTAGATAAAATTTTTAAAATGATGTAAACTTTAATTAGATATTTTAAACTTAGGATTGTGTAGGAGCGATTGATGGCACCCATGTGCGTGTAAGAGTTCTTGCAGAAGAAGCTCCTAAATATCGTGGTAGGAAGAATTTTCTGACACAAAATGTCCTGGCAGCGTGCACTTTTAATTTAAAGTTTATATATGTCTTACCTGGATGGGAAGAAACAGCCTCTAACTCAAGAATTTAAAAAAAAGCATTAACACGTCAACATGCTCTAAAAATTCCGGAAGGTAGCTAGCATATATAGTTTAAAAATTAAATCTATAAGTACTTAGCTATAAACATTTTTGATGAGTTTGAACTTGATTTTCTAGGAAAATTCTATGTTGTTGATGCTGAATTCATGTTAAGGAGTGGACTAATCACACCTTATAGGGTAGTGTGGTACCGTTTGAAGGAATATTCAAGAAATCTACCTCGAAATTCTCATGAGTTATTCAACCTTCAGTATGCATCATTACAAAATGCAATTGAAAGAGCATTTGGTGTTTTGAAAAATAGGTTTACTATTCTTTATGCAGCAACTCAAGCTTGTTATGGCATTAAAACTCAAAAAAAGATCATATTAGCTTGTTTTATTTTGCATAACTACTTGATGGGAGAAGACCCGGATAAGAATATTCTACGTGAAGTGGATCATGAACTTGAAGGAAGAAGAAAATCTAGAGAAGAAAACCAATGTAAAAATTATGATGATATTGAAGATGCAGTTAGAGGAGAGTTAATTAGAGAGTCCATTGCAACTAATATGTGGGCTAGTTATAATAGATGTTAAAATTGTAATTGCTTGTGTAGTATATAAATTAGACTTATTTCAATTCACTTGTTGTTTATGTTATTGAGACTCATGCAGAGCTTTAGTATTTAGAATTGGTATGTACTGGTAAATTTTATTTTGATGGTTTGAATTGGTGTCAATTTTGATTTGATGGTTGGTATGCAGTTATATAATTCTTATTAATGGTTAAAAAATGATTACTTCTACTGTACTATTTTTCATGTGATGTTTTTTTTTATGTGAATTAATTTACATATATAGATGGAACCTAAGAAAGTAAGAAAGCCCAAAAGTGTTACTTGGATAGTTATCATGAATGAAGCTTTGATTAATGCATATTTGCATCAGCAAGATAAAGGAAATAGACTAGGTGACACCTTCACGACTCATGCCTTAGAAGCCATTTTTAAAGAGATGCAAGTACAATTTATTGACAAGCAAATCAACAAAGAAAAGATGCAAGATAATATGAAATATATAAAAAATAAGTTTAGTGGTTGTTATGACTTGTTCAAGAATGGTCTTAGTGGCTTTGCATGGAATCCAATAACATGTATTTGGAGTGCTAAGCCTAAAGTTTGAGAGAAACTAATTGAGGTACTCATTACATACACTTATTTATTAGTTGTGGATTGATTGTAATTATGAATAAGTTCATTATTGTGGCATTTATTCTTTTATGTTTATTATAGTCAAAGCCTGCAACTACTAAATGGAGAGATAAACTCATTCCATATTATGATAAATTAGTTCAACTCTATGGAAAAGATAGAGTAATAGGAGATCATGTAGAAACTGCTTTTGAAATCAGACAAAGAAGAGCTGCAAATGGTGGGATTATAGAGGTGGCAAAATGGACCAACCCGCCCCGCATTAAACCCTCCAAAATATGGGGCGGAGCGGGTTAGCCCATTTTGGAAAATGGGTTGGAAGAGCCAACCCACCTCGTTTTAGGATGTGTTGGTGGGTTGATCCTCTTAAAAGATAAAATGAGAAAAAATAGGCGGGTTGGCCGGTTAACCCACCTAATCCACCAAAAAAAATGTATAAAAAATCCATAAAAATTTAAAAATAGAAAAATTATAATTTATAGAAACTAAAAAAATAATAAAATAAAATAAAATTAGTATCATACCCATAAAATACTACAAACACAAATAAAAAGACTCATTTATAACACTTAAAAAAACTCAACCTAACGGGCCAACCTGCCCCCGCCCCCGCCCTGCTTAATCCCGCGGGTTATGCGGGGCGAATTATGCGAGTTGAAAAATAAAAGTGGGTTAAAATCTTGAAGCCAACCCGCCAAAAAATGGCGGGTTAACTCAACGAATTGAATCCGTTTTGCCACCTCTAGGTGGGAAGGACATTCATGACACTATTGTCGCGACCGGGATCGCGGCGGGAAATTAGCAACTCGTAAGATTTTAAAATATGGACAATGGAAAAATGGAGTCGCCACTAATTTTATTTGAATTTGGAAAAATTGGAAAACCTCTCTTTAAAAATGGTCTTTGGAACCAGATCGGATTTGGGAGTCGGTTATGCTTAGGGAAAGGTGGAAACTTAATCCCACTGCACCCCTAACGCACCTGTCCTAAGACGGTACCTTAGGTTAATTGTGTAAATTTTTAACAATATTTGAAAATACTTATTTTACCCTTTTTACAAAATATTGTAACTATTTATAAAAGAAAAATCACAAAATTATGAAAATTTAAATTTGGGCTTGATGAAATGAAATTCTGCTCCTACGTATCCCCGGTGTAATGGGAACTCAAAGTTACGTAGTTCTTTATAAAATAAGTGTGGGTTGGTTGATTTTATTTAAAAGAAGATTTTATTTGAAGCGAATCCATTTTTTGCACAGGATTCAAGTTAGCACTAGGCTACTCAATAAACCTTTATGATCCAAAAGATAATGAAGATAGCATCCGCTATTCAATCATCATCATTGGTCATTGCATGGATTAAAAGATTTTTTTTATATTCTTTTACCCCTTTTTTTGCCAAAAAATGTATCATTATTGCCTTAATATGAAATGGGCAGCAGCCCACGAGATTCAAACTCAAATCCCAAAAGACAGTCAATAATTCAAATTTTAAAAAAAAGAGTTTGAAACCTTGAGCACCAATAACAGAGCACATACAGAGGACGTTTGGGGAAGGATTTGGAAATTGGTTCAACGGTCGGTTTAGGGAGATTGAGTGATTCTGTTCTCGAGTTCGACAGTCGGTGGGGATAAGGATGGGATGGATTCGACGGTCCGTTGGGAAGGGGTGATGGATTCGACGGTCGGTTGGGGGTAAGGATGGGATGGATTCGACGGTCGGTTGGGAAGGGGTGATGGATTCGGTGCTTGGGTTCGATGGTCGGAAGGATGTGGCTCTTTGGATTTCGACGGTCAGTTGCAATTGATGAAGATAGTGGAGGTCACAGTTTTTTGGGGTCCGACGGTCGGATGGGATGGAGTTTGGTTGATGGTGTGAGGGTTTGGATGGGTTGTCGGTGAGGGGTAATATCCGGTGTGGTTCGACGGTCGAGTGAGGTGAAGGTGGGCTTTGTGAAGGAGTCGAGGGTCACAATGGTGTGGTTCGACGGTCGAATGAAGTGAAGGTGGGCTTTGTGAAGGGGTTGAGGGTCACAATGGTGTGGTTCGACGGTCGAATGAAGTGAAAGTGGGCTTTGTGAAGGGGTTGAGGGTCACAATGGTGTAGTTCGACGGTCGAGTGAGGTGAAGGTCGGTGATGTAGTTCGACGGTCGGTAGAGGGAATGATGGTATTTTGTGAAGTGGGTTGAGGGTCCAATGGTGTGGTTCGTGGGGTTCGACGGTCGAATGGGAAGTGAAGATATGATGGTGTTTGTGAAGTTGGCTGAAGGCCAGTGCAGGAGTTCGACGGTCGAATGAGAGGTGAGGATATGATGGTGTTATTGAAGGTGGTGGTTACGATTTTCTGGAGTTTTTTTTTTTGAATTCTTTGGTGGTTTAAAAAAATGTGATGCAGAAGGGGTGGAGTTCCAGTGTGCGTATGGTACTCAGGGTTAAAAAGAAAAAAACAAAAAAAAAATGGACAACATAACTAACCAGCCAGTATTCAAGCATACATTTGAACATTACATTTTTACTCACAACAGTGCAAGGATAGTGATGAGAAAGGGCTTACCTCTTCTGTGCTACCAATAACACACTCAACTCAAAAAGAATTAAAAATCCCTTTCGTTCCCAGCAGCCTCCCCAGTATTCTTTTTTTTTTCTTTTTTTTTTTAGCTACCACCAGGGATCAACCCAACATCATCACTCTTCTTTCCTTGGCTGAAGATGGGATGATTTGGGGAAGATAAAAGAGGGTGGTCGTGAAGATGGAGATGGTTCACGTTTTTTTTTTTTGAGGTGAAGATGAGATGAAGGATGATCAAGGTAGATGGGGAGTTCGGGGTTGAAGGGGTTACGCTTATGGTTTTTGGGAAGTGGCACACTGCGAGAAAAGAGAAGGAAAAGAAGAAGAAAAAAAATCTCTTTCGTGTTTCGTCCCCCCGAAAATGTGTGTGGGTGAGGGGTTTATGTGGAGAGAGGTGTGCAAAGAAATGGGATCGAACGAGAGTAGAGAAATTACGCGAAAAAGGTTGCGTGTGTGCAGTGAGCAACTTGAGTGTGTGCAGGTGAGGACAGAAAAATCAGAATGAGTGTGACCATTTTTTTGTTTTTTTTGTTTTTTTTTTGTTTATTAAGCTGGGCTTATGTGTTTGGGCTAAGAAAAAAAAGTCAATAATGTGAACTTGAATTTTTATTTTTATTTTTTTATATTTTTTTAAACTTTTTTTTTCTTTTTTCTTTCTTTTAGCCCGGTCAAAATTGGGTGTTCACAACTATAGATGAGCTAGGCCATTTAATATCCACTAATGAGGTAACATTGGAAAACTGTGGTATTACTGATGAAGTTCAGAATTTAAATTTGGAGTCTCTTAGAATGGCTTCTCAAGCACATCAAGGTTCAGCCTCATCAAAAGGTAATAAAAGAAAATCCAGATCTGAGGAGAATGACTTTGAAGTGGTTACTAAATCAATTGAGAAAATAATGAATGTCTTTGAAAAGTGTACAACAGAATTAGTCAAGTGCTACCAAAAGCATCCTCTATCCGAGGATGTAATATTGAAACAATTAGAGAACTTGGGTGTTGAGGAAGACAAGTTAGAAGTGGTTTATTATCATCTTGTTCACCACCCTAATGATTTGAGAGCTTTACTTGGTTGTCCATTTGAAAGGCGTAAGGGAACGTTAAAGCATATTGTGCCAGGTTACTTCTCAAGCAATTAAGTTTTAGATTATTTTTCATATAAATCGAAAGTGCTGGGGTTTAAAATATTTTTATGGATTGTGTTGATGCTATTTTTTTATGGATTTATATGTTTTAATGGATGTTGAATTATCTACTCAGTTACTCCATTATGTCTTAAATATGCTTTTGTAGTTTTTTTATGATAGTAATACAAAATAAAACTTCCAAAGAAAAGCTGGAATACAATTCTTCCAAATAAAATTCCTGTTCTTTAATTCAGTTTTTTTAACTCCAATATTACATGCAATGCAAGTAATTTGTTTGCCTATTTCTATAATTCTTGGTGTCCAACAATGATGATGAGCATGTCAGATCCTTTTTCATTTTAATTTCAAGGAGTAAGCACATCCCTCAGGTAAAGTAGAAGTACAAGCACATCCCACAGGTAAAGTAGAAGTACCTCATATCAAAAAATGAATAAACATAATATTTAGTGAATAAAAAGTACTACAGACGGAGCTTGACTAATTCTACAACAAGCTTCTACCTTATTGAGGCTTCTGAAGTACCTAAGCAACTAGATTCACAATACAAACAAATTAGCTACTTAAAGTCTTTGAAACACCAAGGATTCCAGTTGCACAAATTGATAGCTTTCAAGTTGAGTGTGAATCCAGACAAAAGGAGAAAATGTTTGAGATGAGTCATGACTAAAAACCAAGCAAGACTTGCATCTTCCCCCCATATGTTCACTGCTCGAATGATGTGAAACCAAGTAGTCCAGCTAAAAGAAATGAACACCAACATTTTAATGAAGGTAAAAATGTAAACTCAAGTTTTGCATTGATGTGTCTGTTTCAATGTTTCTTCAGCTAATGAAGTTCAATTTTTGTGTGAAAATCTCATATCAAGGCAATAAAAATAATTTTATAACCAATAAAGCAAATTTCAAGTAGTGTCAAACACTATTTTTTTATGCATAAAGAGAAATAAATAAATGATTTAAAAATTACATATGCTTATTTGGAAATTTAGCATCTATATACTGATAATTAATCATTGAACCTTTCAGTATTTTCCTTATTTTTAATGGTACTCTACACTGTTGGCAATAGATCTTAAAACTTTAATTTACATTACTAGCTTTTGTAGGAGTTGAACTAGACATTTAAATTGGGCATGTTATTCAAAGCCCATACAGAAACTGGGACAAAAAATTGTGATTGTGCAAGATGAAAGCACGGTTCTACACATTTTTCCCAAATGCAAAATCAAAGCACATCGTAGTAGTACTTTTTGAAATTGACACCATCAAGTTTTCCAATAACCCAATCTCGAAGGCAAGCACAAACAGATGAAAAGAACCACCACTAGCAGTCATATAAAGTGGTGTGCTCCCTAGGTAACTGCAAATGGTACTTTCATCAATTTGAATGAAGTTAAATAAGTTAAAAATTATAATTGTTTTATTTCGTTCTTTTATAATATAATTTTCAAATAAAATTAATGAAATTTTTATTTTGTTTTGTTATTAATCTTTTAAATAAAAAAAATAGTAACTATATTTTATTCTTTTTCTTTTTTTTTTTTTCATTCTATTTTCACCTATTTTGTTTCATTCTATTAATAAAAAAATATCTAAATACAAGGTTAGTGAAAAATACTAAGTACCATAATATTTTTAACTTAAATTTTCTCCATAATTTAGCATATCTTAATGACCAATGTGTATTTGTTTGTCTTACTATTATATTTTATTTCTTTTATAATAAAAGTTATTATAATTTAAATTTTTAATGTACTAATCTATTATTATATTAAATAAAACACAAATGATACTTTAATAGAAAATAATATATGTCACATATCATTAACTCAATTTTCTTTCAAAATTTTGGCCAATCTCAATGATCAATGCATGTTTATTGTTCTTTGTCTTATATCTTAATTTTTATAAATAAAAATTTATTCTAATTTTAATTTTTTAATGTACTCATATATTATATTTATATTCTTGTCTTAGTTGAAAATGATATGTGACACATATTTTAACTCAATTTTTCTCCGAATTCTAGTTCATCTTAAAGACCAATGCTTATTCATTAATCTTTCTCTTATATCTTATTTATTTTATAATAAAAACTATTCTATTTTTACTTTTTTAATAAACTAACATGTTATATTATACAAAATACATGTGATGTCTTAATAAAAAATGTTATGTAAAATCATATTCTTAACTCGATATTTTAAAAAAGTTATACATATTATCGCTTTAACTGAACTGCCTTTAAATTCAATTGACAATTTTTCTTTTCATTATTTTAAACATTAATCAGTTATTAATCGGTTCTTTTGATATAACAATAATAAATAAATAATACTAAAATGTTATTAATTAATTAATATATATTATTTTATTATTAAATTAATTACTAATTTAATTATAAAAAATTACATTCCAAATATTTAACTAACCCGTGAGATGCACGGGTAATTACAACACTAATTACTTTGTAATTTGCAGGCGAAAGCAAGTTGTTTAATCCATGCCCATCGGATCCTTGACTTTGGACTTTGGAGTATCCCAACCCGAAGAGGCGCTCCAGATCCAACACAAATTCAAAAAGTTCAATTTCGCTCTGTTCTCATTCTCACTCAAGAATCCTACACGACACGTGCCCTCTCTAATCATTCAAATCCCATCTTCTCCCCAACGGCTACTTCCTCTCTCTCTCTCCTCTCACTCTCTTTCTCCTTCCTCCGTCTTCCCCTTCCCTTCCTTGTCTTACCCAAACCCTGTCTCTCTCTCTTCTTCTCTCTCTCTCTCTCTCTAGATTTCTGGGCAAAATGAAGCACTTCATGCTACCAAGAAACGCAATATTAAGGGACACTCCCTCCGCAGAGCTCCCTTGTTCCTCAAGCCCTAGCACTGCCAAACCCCAAAGACCCTCTCGCAAGCACAAACCCTCCAAGGAGAACGATCCTCCCTCAGATCCCAACCTCATGCCCATCGATTCCAAACCCTCTCCCGCCAAATTGAAGAGCCCCTTGCCCCCGAAGCCTCCCTCTTCCAACCCTCTCAAGCGCAAGCTCACCACCGACACCCTCCCTGACAACAATTCAGTTCCTGCAACCTCAGATTCCGGCGTCAAGGTGTCTATCTATCTCCTCACTCTAAAATAGTTACCCTAAATATAGGGCACATTTTAGGGTTTTCAATGTTGTTGATCTTAATTGATGATTGATCTCCTCTTCGTGTTCTACTAGGTTGTTGTGAGGATGAGGCCGCTGTGCCATGACAAGGATGAAGGAGATCCTATAGTTCAGAAAATTTCCAGCGATTCGTTATCGTTTAATGGCCAGACTTTCACTTTCGATTCCGTTGCTGACATGGATGCTACTCAGGCATGATTTGATTTTTATTTCTGCTGAAACTGATTCTTTATCTCGTTTCGAATTACTTGATTTCGGTGTTTAACACACTTAATGATGCTGTTTTTCAGCTGGATATTTTCGAGCATGTTGGGGTGCCTCTGGTGGAGAATTGCTTGGCTGGTTTCAATAGTTCAGTGTTTGCTTATGGACAGGTTTTTTCCCATTTTCTCTTGCTATTAACTTGTTTTCTTTTTAATTTTGTTGTGTTGCTGCTGCTGTAGTGCTGTTAATTATGATTATGTTATTTTTCGAACTTGTTAGACGGGGAGCGGAAAGACTTATACAATGTGGGGTCCTGCCAATTATTTGTCGGAAGAAAATGCAACAAATGATCAACAAGGTCTTACACCCCGCGTGTTTGAGCTGCTCTTTGCACGCATAAATGAAGTAAGCATTCAATTTTATTCTTGTTAAAACTCTTTGAATATTGTATGCGCTGTTTCATGATGTTTACCGTTCTATTTCCTGCTCAGGAGCAAATTAAGCATTCTGACAAACAACTCAAGTATCAGTGCCACTGCTCCTTTCTTGAGGTTGAATGACTGAATTATTTATTTTTTTCCATGCTGCTGACCTGCTTAATCTTGTTACTCTAGTCCTTTTGACACAAAATTTGTTTTTGCAGATATACAATGAGCAAATCACGGATCTATTAGATCCCAATCAAAGAAACCTACAGGTAAAATACAAAGCACTATAACTTTCATTTTTCCCTCACGTTTCACTGCTTTATACTGAAACTGATCTTTTGTTGTTTGTCCAGATTAGAGAAGATGTCAAATCTGGTGTCTATGTTGAAAATCTTACAGAGGAGAATGTGTCTACAATGAAGGATGTAACTCGGCTTTTAATAAAGGTGTGATTCATCATACTTTTTATATTACAGACATTGTATTAACACAAAATGTTTTCTTTCTTTTATGACCTACATTTGAGTATCTTCTTAAGGTGCAATATCTAGCAGTATGATTAGCCTTTGTGGAACTAGTCTTAGCCTGCAGTTCTGTAGCAGATCATTTTTTATGCTCTGAAACATGAGTATCTCAATGGAAAGTATTCATGTTGCTTATTTATTGTCAGAAAGTTGAATGATTTTGTGTCATGTGATTATATGAATGCATCTAAATTTTAAAATTTAAATGTCATATTTTTCTCGTAAAGCTTTTGGAAGAGTAAGGAATCTCAAAAGATATTTGTATAGGAATACTCATGAAATGCTTATTTCTGTTTTGTTTCAATTAGATAGATCTAATACAATGTAGACCTGGTAAAGGTAGCCACAAATCATTGTTTCATAACTGTCACGGCTTGTCCTTTTCTCTTTTATGTGTTTTGTATCATCTACCTTTCATTATGCAGGGATTATCAAACAGGAGAATAGGTGCAACCACTATAAATTCTGAGAGTTCCCGCTCACATACTGTTTTTACTTGTGTTGTCGAATCTCGATGCAAGGTGATATACTCTTCTCTCATGGCCTGGAGATTGTCAAGTAATATAATTTTAAATAATATGAGTGAACTGCTGATATTATATTATAGAGGAGTTCATGTAGATTGGATTCAAGTCCAGACAATTAATGGGTTTAATTTAAACTAGATCAATGTTAGAAAAAAAGATGTGGCAATTGGAAAACTTTAGAAATCTAGTCATCCTGAATTTTTGTTTTTCTCTGTACCTGTTTGCCAAAAGAACTTCTGTTTGGGAGATATTACTCTGCCTGACAATGGAGCTGTAAACAGATAATGTTTCCTTATTATCTTTGGCATATATATCTGGAAGGGGTTTTGAAGTAAATTCACGTTTGCAGAGCACAGCAGATGGTATGAGCAGATTTAAAACAAGTAGAATCAATCTTGTCGATCTAGCCGGGTCAGAACGACAGAAACTAACTGGTGCTGCAGGAGAGCGTTTGAAGGAAGCCGGCAATATTAATAGATCACTCTCACAACTTGGGTATGGTTTAACATGTGTGTGTATTACATTGAGAGTTTATATCAGAGGTTAATGATAATTACAAATAGTGAACTAAAGCTTTGAATAACAAACCATTTGGTGCCATATTTTATAGAAAATGAAAAATAATTTTGTTAAAACATAAAAGAAAAGGTGAATTCAGCTTTAAGGAGAGTCTAGATTCTGCATCATATATTGAGTTTTTTAATGGAAATTTCTAAACCACAATGAGCCCCAGTAATCAGCCAAATAACATGGTATCCTGGTGCAGGAGCTAGGATAAATGAGAACAAGGAGAGTTCATTGTGGACAAACCTAAAATAAATATCTCATTAATGTTGATAAGCATACAGTTATGACAGGGATTGTTTCATAAGTTAACATAAGTTGGCAGAATTTTTTTCATTACCTGATTGAGTTGTTGGGCATGGCACATAATTTGCTGTAAACAATTGCCTGTGTATAATTCAAACATGAAAATTACAGTTTCCTTATGTTCTTCTCCTGTTTGAAACTAAGCAAAATACAAATGTAATTTAAAAGAGGAAAATGTGCTAAAGGGACTAAACTATATTATAGGCATACACGTGTATTTTTTGGAATCAAGGATTTCATAGCAGCTAGTACTTACTGAGGTTAAATTGGACTGCAGGAATTTGATAAATATTCTGGCAGAAGTTTCTCAAACAGGAAAGCAGCGACATATACCATATAGAGATTCCAGGTTGACATTTTTGTTGCAGGAGTCTCTTGGAGGAAATGCAAAATTAGCAATGGTTTGTGCTATTTCCCCAGCACAAAGGTAGTATGTAAGCCACTGGTGATTTGATGTGTATTTTATTCTGATCCTTCTGTATTATGGATTTTTTTTTACTTGACTTGGTACTGCAGTTGTAGGAGTGAAACTTTCAGTACACTGAGATTTGCACAACGTGCCAAAGCTATCAAGAACAAGGCAGTTGTTAATGAAGTTATGCAAGACGATGTGAACCATTTGCGACAAGTAATACGGCAACTAAGGGTATATTCTCTTCCATAATGCTCAATCATGTTTTGTTTTGCCATTATTTGAAATTCATTTTGAATAACTCAGAAGTGTAAGAAATCAACAGGATGAGCTGCATCGAATTAAAACAAATGGTTACAATCCAATGGAGTCAAGCGGAGGTCATTCAGCAGCTTGGATTCGAAGAAGCTTGAATTTATTACAATCTAGCCTCAATCGACCACCACCATTATCTTGCGTTGACGAAGATGGTGATGAAGAGATGGAGATTGATGAGGAAGGTTTTAACGACCATGATGCAGTTTTCTGCAATGCCAATACGCTGGATAATTGTAATATTGTAGCAGAAAATGACAAAGAAATGAACACTGATGATCAGGATTTGGCTCAACCCTGTGAGGACAAAAATACTCCTAGTTGCTCTGGCAGTAAATGTCTGAATGAAGAATCTTCCAGTGCAATGATAAGAAGCAGTCTCTCTTGTCCTGTGGATGAATCTGATATTGGAGATTTTGCTGGTTTTTCATGCCTAGATCCGTCCATTGATTCTCCTAGTGCTACCATGAATTGTGTCTCCCCTGCTAGCCTCAGCATAGTTCAGTGTGATTCATCTCCAGTCCTTAAATCCCCAACTCCTAGTGTTTCTCCTAGAATCAGCAGCAGCAGGAAAAGTCTGAGGACCTCATCAGGGCTGTCTCCAGAGAATGATCTTCATGTTGAAAGTGATTTGGGCATGAAAACTGGCAATCAGAAAAACTCATCTACTACCTTTTCTAGTCAGACAGCTCCAAATTTCCATACTAAAACAGAAAATTTAGCAGCAAGCATACGCCATGGTCTTGAAATTATTGATAGCCACCACCGTAATGCAGCTTTGAGGCAGTCATCATATAGGTTTTCATTACGACCAAGAGAATCCAGATTATTATTTCCAGCTGACAAAGTTGATGTGGGCGTGCAGACTTTTCTTGACGATAATGTCAAAGATTCTGTTTTGTTCACCTGTAATAACTGTAAAAGCAGAATGCAAGTTGATGTCAATGAGATTGACAATAGCTCAAACCTACAGTTAGTGCCTGTTGATTGCCCTGAGTCTGCTGATAAGCCAAAGAAGCAAGTTCTGAAAGTAAGTGCAATCTCTTTCTTGTGCAATTTCTGGTATTACTTGAATTCGTTGTATTAGTTATAATCTATGTAGCACCGATACTTTAAAATGGTTACCGTATTGGTATCCGATATGTATCGTATCAGATACTTCGATACTTTTAGATACTTTTTGTGTATATAACTTTCAATTATTTTTTAAATCTTTGCCATGTCAACATATCCGTATTGTGTCGTATCTGTCTCGTATCCGTATCCGTGCTTCCTAGATTATAATTTCTTTCTCGTGTTATAGGCAGTAGAGAAGGTTTTGGCAGGATCTATAAGGAGAGAAATGGCACTTGAAGAGTTCTGTGCAAAGCAGACTTCTGAGATAATGCAGCTTAATCACTTGGTAAGTTTCTCTCTTTTGTTTATCAAGAACCATCCCATTGTTTTCTTTGTCTGTTGTTGTGACTATTTCTTATCCTATTTGTAGGTGCAACAGTACAAGCATGAGAGGGAATGCAATGCCATAATAGCACAGACAAGGGAAGATAAAATTCTTCGCCTTGAGAGCCTTATGGATGGTGTTTTACCCACTGAGGAGTTCATGGATGAAGAGCTGGTGGCCCTTACCCATGAACACAAGGTAGAAATATGTTCTTTTAAGTTTTCCCATTTATGACTAATATATTAGAAGCTTGAACTTATCTACTATCAACAGCTTTTAAAGGAGAAGTACGAGAATCATCCAGAAGTTTTGAAGATGGAGACAGAGTTAAAAAGAGTACGAGATGAACTAGAAGAGTATCAGAATTTCTACAAATTGGGGGAGAGGGAAGTGTTGATGGAAGAGATACAAAGTTTAAGAACCCAGCTTCAATTTTATATTGACTCTTCATCCACATCAGCAAGGAAGCAATATCCGTTATTGCAATTGACTTATTTATCTGAACCCAGTTTGGCAGCAACCCTCACTGCCATTCCAGAGTCAACAGAGGAGAGGGCTGAGATAAATGAAATTCCAGCACCAGCCGAGGCTGAGACAAATGAAATTCAAGCATCAGCCGAGGACTATGCTGAAGTAAAACTTGAACAAGAAAGAATTAGATGGACTGAGGCAGAAAGCAGGTGGATTTCTCTTTCTGAAGAACTGAGAGCCGAGCTTGAAGCTAGCAGGTCGCTAGCTGAAAAGAGGAAGCGGGAATTAGATGCTGAGAGGAAGTGTACTGAGGAACTTCAGGAAGCCATGCATATGGCTATAGAAGGCCATGCACGACTTTTAGAACAGTATGCAGATTTGCAAGAGAAACATATCCACTTGCTTGCAAGGCATAGAAACATCCAGGATGGAATTGAGGATGTCAAGAAAGCAGCTTCCAGAGCAGGAGTAAGAGGTGCAGAGTCTAAGTTCATAAATGCCCTTGCTGCAGAAATTTCAGCATTAAAAGCAGAAAGAGAAAAAGAAAGGCGAATACTAAGGGATGAAAATAGAGGCCTTCAGGCCCAATTGAAGGATACTGCTGAAGCAGTGCAAGCTGCTGGTGAACTGCTTTTGCGGCTTAAAGAAGCAGAAGAAGCTGTCACTGCTGCACAGGTTAGTAAAGAATCAATTGTACTTCCATGGTTCATGTTATCAACTGAATGACTTAAATTTATTATGCTTTATTGCTGTTATTTCCGCGTTTTATTTGTCTACAACATCTCCAGATCACACAATGAAGAAAATGAGAAGTGGATAGTAGTCATTAAGAGGGTTAGCCATGTATGAAGCCAAATGATAAAGATGATTGGTCAATTTATGTGACAAGATCTGGAGTATCAATATCACTCTTATTCAATTTGAGGAGAATGGAATGTAGAGTGACAACTTGAATAAGAGTGATGCTAAAATATTATTAGCAGTGATTTAATAGAACAAATACGTAGGTACAAGGCAGCAACTTAGTATGCGAAGCTACTTGGGCCATAAGTGAAAGAAAGAGTGTAAGAAGTTTTATTTTTTATGCTAAAACTGAATTGAAAACACATGGGAAATAAGAATTTTATTTGCTATTCTGTTCTAATGAACTGTATTCCATTTTTACATTCAGGAAATATCGAACCATCGTGTACTTCATTTATTTCCTTTCCTTTTTTTTGTTTTTTTTTTTTATGCATTATCTTGAAATAAACAGTTGCACCCCATCTATATTGTTTTCAATATTACTTGCTGTGGTTACTTTTTGACGTTGAACTCTCCTTATCTAGCTAGCACTACGAATTTCTTTCAATTTGTAAACCTATCCTAAGTTCCTAACAGGCTCACCCATTTAGCAGCAGGTCAATTTTATTTACTGCAGCCGATGATGCATATATACATTTTCCCCCAGTAGTGGTGAACTTTTTAAAGAGCTGGGTCAGTTCAGTTTACTATCTGAGCCTGACTTTAACATGTAATTTGCAGAAACGGGCTATGGATGCAGAGCAGGAAGCTGCAAAGGCCTACAAACAAATTGATAAGTTGAAGAAGAAACACGAGAAGGAGACTAGCGCACTTAATCAGCTCCTTGCAGAAACACGTTTGCCGAAGGAATCAATACGACCGACTTATGATAATGACACTGTCATGCCCAGTTATGATGACTCAAAGGAGCCACACAGTGTTAATGATCAGTTTGAGCCCTTTAATAATGCAGAGGATGGTGAACTTGCAAAACTAGCAGAACCATCATGGTTCTCTGGTTACGACAGATGCAATATATAGATAATCGCATTTTGTGTCATTTTGTGTTAATTTGTTCATATGATTTGAAGAAATGATTGTATTCTTTCGTTCTTACTCTCTGTGAGCATAAATGAGTTTGTCTCCCATCTGTCTCTTCCATACTCCAAAGCCATTTTGAATAGACAGATTTTCCTAATAGAGAAGTTTGGGTTACAAAGTCTATGCAAGTTTTGCATGTCTGCTGTGAGGAATCAAGATCCTTGGGTGTGGGGAAATTGACATCTAATAACCCGGGTATCATATAGGCTTTTTCAGGGTAATTGTAGAATTTCTTACAATGTCTTGAGCCTTTAGCATTGACGTTGTAAGCCTTTTTTTTTGTTGTGATTATAAACTTTGGTCAGTTTTATCTTATTAAAACAATTTTGAAGCTGTTGGGCTAATTTTAGTAACTACCTACCAATACGAGTTTTAAAGTATTCTAAGTTTGACACCTAACAGTTTCTTAGAGGGTTATATAAAATATGTATTTTCTTGACATAAAAAATAACACTAATTGATTCTTAGATGTTAATAAGTTATAAAATAATTTTTAATAAATTTTTTATATCCTTAAACTTACTCATTTTAAAGAAAGGAAATTTTAAAAGTCTTATTTTGAAGTAAAATTCAAAATTTGACTTGACTTTTTGGATTTTAATTTTTTTGATATTTTTATTGAATTCAAATAAGGGGTATTTCTTAATTTATATTTATGTTTTAAAGTTGATGGGGAGCAAAATAAATGAGAACATTAACTTAAAATAAAGAAATGAGAATTGACGATATTACAAAGTGTATACTTGAAAAATCGTTTTAACTTTCGATGAAGAGAAAAAAATTTAGATTTTCTCTAACAAAATTGTTAGAGCCTAAGTAAATCTTGAGACAAATACTTGAAATTAATTCGTGATATATGATATGAGTATATTGAGTTATTGATGTAAAAAGTGAATATGAAATCATTGGGCATGCTTAGAAATATGATATTGATAATAAATTTTGTTTTGACCTCTTGAAAGAGATAACGAAACATGAATTGTATTTTGGACTTATGATTATATATTTTGTGAGAGGAAACTTTGACAGAACATTATAGCTAGTGACAGTTAGCGTTAGTGTTAGTCTTGGTGTAAAATGTTTTGGAATACACTAACTAGTAGGGGTAGTACTAATCAGGCATGTTTGGCTGTCATGGTCGATTTCGTTTCCCTAGGTGGTGCTAGCCTATTGTGTTGGTACACGTGCAGTTTTAGAAAAGTCCCAAAGAAGTGGACAAATTGTTTGGTTTTGGATTGAAAACCTCCTTTCATATTTTGGTCACTTGACTATTTTGAATTTGAGCACATTATATTGATATATTTCTTTTGTTATTATTTGAAGAATTATCTAAGCTATAGTTATTAAAGGAATATGATTTTTGCTTGTACTAAGTTACACTGTTTTAACTAGAATTATTGTTATGCTTATATTTGAAAAATTGTAAGAATGTTTCGATTGAAAAACTCGTGCATGAGCTTGTCTTGTTCCTATTTTAGATGTATTATCTCTCGCTGAGTCTTGTGACTCACCTCCCCTCATTCTTATGTTTTTTAGATTTCATTATTGAAAAGACTCCTAGTTCCTCCACTTAATAGGAGGCATTGCTTATTTTGATGAGCCTTACACTTGTTTGTGTAGGTAACTTCTTTTATTGTTTGTCTTTTTGCTATTTTAATGTATTTGTATTACTGTATAAATCTTTAGACGTGCTCAATCATCTACAAGTAGGATCTAGTTTTTGTTATGTTGTTTATTTTGGAATATGTGTTCGAACATGTACTTATCACTATTGAGCATTGTGTATATGCTGTAATTGTTAGAAATTTGAATATATATATATATATGAAATCCTTAAGTTACAGAATATGATATATTTATGAGATATTTTATTTTTCAAAAAAAATTCTATCAAATTTTTAATTTTTTTATATTTAATATGTTATGTTTAATGATTCTATTAGACTTGCTAAGTAGACTAATCCACCTATGGGCAAAAGATTGTTATGTTTGGATCATGACATGACATTAATGAATCTAAGAGCTTAGGTTTGAACATGAACTATGAGGAAGCAATTTAGGCTGCGCTTGGTGGATAGGATAAGGAGAACTTGATAGTATTAGTTAATACTATCAGACCTTATCAGATGTTTGGTGGTTTAACTTGATAGTATAGTCAAATCAGGTCAAACTTTTTATCCTATTATGATCTAATTATTCTATTATCTCTCCAACCACTTGATTAGACCTGATAAGATATTTCTTCCTACCATACCCCTTAACTTCATCCCTCTTAGTTAAAACATCTCCTTCTCTGTCAAGAACCTTATCCCTACCACCTGGAACAACCACTATGAAGCACCATTCGCGCCACCGTGAAGCACCATCTGCGCCAGATCTGCAACCACCGAGCTCTACCACATTGGATCTGTAACCATCGCCATCGGATTTGTAACCAACGCCACCATATCTACAACCACTGCCATCAGATCTGCAACCACGCTAACTGGGGCTGTGCACCACCATTCGTTCCCATGCCGAACCCACAACTATAGGCTCCTCTATGTTCATCATTCTCTTTCAACCTCTTCTACCACCAAGGCCACACATCCATACACCATCGTTGGACCACTACCACCGGACCACCTTGTCAAATCACCACCACCATTCTTGGACCACTTCTACCATCACCAAAGTTGTGAGGTTATAGCTTATGGGTGATGTTGGGTCACCGTTGAATAGGAAAAGGAAATTATGAGGATTTGGGTGATGCTCCAAGGGCTGCCATTATTCCCAATTTTGGGAAAAGAAAATTCTCTACCTTCAGTTCTAAAAGGTAGCCATTATTCCTAATTTAGCAGATGCTCTAGGATGAGAACTTCTTCCTTGCCATAGAATTTTTACATTTCTTAGCTAAATGGCAAAGTTTCTTTATGGTGGAATTTAGTGAGAAGTGAAAGGAGATTGTAAGGGAAGTGAATGGTAGTATAATTATAATAGATAATTATATATACTATCAAGTTATTTATATTATATGTATTAAATATTTAATAATATAAGAGTTTATCAACTTATTTATATTTTTAAATTTTATTTATTATTTTATATTATTATATTTTATCTTGTAATATATATCAAACGCAGTCTTAACTGAGTATTAAAAGAGATTTTTACAAGATGACTTTACGTACCACTTTTTTTTTTCTTTTTTAAATTAAGTTTACGTCCCACTCTGGTTCTTTGGTAAAGGAAAAATTGAAAATTGTTGTTTATGTGATTGATACTAGTTTAGCTACAAGTTGTGTCTCCTCATTAATTTTATTGAATGATAACCATTATCTTTCGTTAAATTTATAATTTAATTATATCATATACTTATAAAGAAATTGTGATTTTTAATATTTTATATTTTTTTATTAATTAGTGTCACATTCATGTTATTATTGAATACACAAAGAATAATATCAAACTACAATGCTCATTAAAAAAATTCAAACTTTAGAAATTATCATTATGAATACTATGGACTAACTAGAAGTTGAAAAGTGTCATTATGATTATTTGATTAATTTATGTTCTCAAATTTTCAATTAATCAATTATCATAATCAATACATTGAGGTATTGAATTAATTAATATTAATATAATATAAAATTAGGCTGGTTAAAAGGTCCTCACAGTAAATATTATATACTTACCGGCCCCATAATTTTCCCATAATTCTCTATTTTGAAATAAAAACAACACAAGACGGGACTCCGTGCATTATTTCGCACTTTCTCTTCTTCTTCACTTTCTGCGTGAGTGGGTACTAATCAGTATACACAAACAGTTAGCACCTAGGCATAGCAGAAGCAGAAGCGGAGACAAGTGGAATAGAAAGATCAAGATGGCCCCTCCCAAAGTTCTCATGGTGACACACAATTAACAGATCGATTCTTCACTCTTGATTCTCTACTATATATATATATATATATATGTTGGTTTTGTTTTCGTGAGTTTCTTATTCACTACTTCTTCATTTCAGGTGGCAGAGAAACCTAGCATCGCTCTTTCTATTGCCTCTGGTCTCTCCCGCGGCCAGGTACACTCTTCTCCTACTTTCTGCTGAAACCATTTCAACTTCAAAACTTTTATTTGCTCTGTTTAATGTTTCCTATTCGAGAAAAAACGGTGGAAACAACACACTTATGCATTTTGATAGGAATTTAGTTTGATATTTTGATTTTAGTGCTAGACTGTCGTTCTAAAATGAAAATTGAAAAGAAAACTGTGAGCCAAAATGGAAAAAAAAAATGCAATGAAGCTGTCCAATTGTTGTTTTGGTTTCTTTTCTTTATTTTTTGGTTTAGAATGTTATGTTTTTTGGCATATAATTATTTCTGACAGTATCAGTGACTTTTTGAAGCACGTTTATGTAAACAGATGTTTACAAGGAAGGGAAGCACAGAAGTTCATGAATTTGAGGGGATGTTTCTTGGTTCGCCTGCACGTTTTAAAGTAACATCAGTTATTGGCCATGTATTCAGGTCCTTATTCTATCAATTTTCAAAGAAAGTGATCATTTATTAAGATTTTCCTTTCAATTTTTTTTTTGGAGATATTTTATGATCCGTTTGCACTCCTTTTGTCATTCCTTGTCCTTCTTGCGGAAGTTGCTTTATATTATATGCTAATGAATACTGTATAAACTCACAAATCACAATAAAAGGCATGCAAGCAGACTTGAACAAGAAATTATATATTATGATGCTGTTCCATCTGGTCAAGGAAGGAAAAGATAGTGCACCAGTGGTAATTAAATCACTGGAGTTGTTTAGCATGAACATCTATAATCTATATCTGGTTTATGGTATAATCTTATAGTCGTTGGAAGTGTAGCATGTGGCAACTGTCTTGTTATTTTTTTACTCATTTTTGAAGATGAAACAACTGTTTATGGTGTTCACAATGCTATTTGGTCTCTTTACATGCTATGCATGTCCAATCCTGAGTGGTTTGAGTATTCACTGCAGTTTTTCTATGTTTTGTTGTCAATCTAGTGTAGATTTTCCTGCTAAATATCAAGATTGGACAGCAACAGATCCATTAGATCTTTTTCAAGCTCAGGTTATAAAGACTGAATCAAACCCAAAGGTATTTCTCTACAAATATTTCCTTTCAGTATTAACTCCTCTATATACTTGGTTTATGATAGGGTATAATGACGTTGTTTGATCTATGTAGCCGACTTCACCTAGTGGGAAAATGCTTGGTTGTTGTTGTTGTATTAACTCCTCTATATCTTTTCATGTAATCATTTATGCATTGTTTTGAGTTATTGGGGCAAGACAGATTACTTTTGTCTTTGTTTTCCTAACTGAAACCCAACTTCACGATGCTTTATATGCTCATAATAAGAAGTAACAAAAGACAATAAAAGAAAACTTTGATCGGTGATCTGTCTCTATATATTTCCATAACGAGTGTTGAGGATTTTTTTTTTAATGTTTTCTGAAAATTCTCAGAAATTCATTTGGAAGAAATGTTCTGGGACTTTTCTTTGGTTTTTCATGCATTTTTGTGTTTTCCTAATTTTGAATACCAAGCAGGAGCTGCTGGACATACGCATACAGGGCGGAGGTAGGCAACTTTTCTTGCCAATGGCAAATAGATATAAGCTCTCTATTATCTCAAATAATTATGTATATGTAATACATACTATTAAGAGATTTGTAGAAGTTATTGGGAGGCGATGGCTACCCCACAGCTCAATGATGTGCCTCCCCTGTATACACACACACACACACACACAGAGGAAAGGCGTAAGGGGTAATGAAGGACCTTTCATGTTCAACAGCTGGCTAAAGAAAAGGTTTAAGAAGTTTAAAAATTTTGTAGACACATTGCTTTCAGAAGCAAAGCCATAGTAGCTTTGAAAAGCATTGAAGCCAAGAATTGCTATAACTCTAACATGTCCTCTCACGTGAACATACTGGTCTTCAAATGTGGACAATGCACATGTTTTTCACAATTTTGTGTTGATACTTTGTATTTAAATTTGTTTATTTGTTTATAACAATGTGGGAAATGAGAATTGAGCTGTAGTGTAGATTACTTGGTCAAAGAAGCTCTGGTATCATTTCTCATTGTGCTGTAGTGTAGATTACTTGGTCAAAGAAGCCCTAGTATCATTTCAAAGTATCACTTGATCAGAAAGCTTAGACTCTTAGCAAGGGCCTAATTTTTATTTTTTTTTTATTTTCTTCATTACTCTCGTATTGTTTCTCTATTTTACCACCAACTATTTCAGTGGTGTGAGACTTGATACTGATTTAAATACTTCTTGTTTGGTGTATACAAGACTGATTATATTGAAATGACTTAAACTGTTTTCTCTGTTTTTGTTCCTACCCCTTCATGTCGTTGTCTTATCTACAAGTTAGTTCCATTAATGCTAACTGCTTAAGAATTGAGGTTTACTGCCTGTGGAGTTGTCTTATCTAAAATTGATTTTGTTTTGGTGATTTCCTTAAGTTATTAACATCATATGTTTCATTCAGGCGCATATTTGTAGACATTTAAATCAAGTAGCTCGTGGATGTCATTATTTGGTATTGTGGTTAGATTGTGATCGTGAAGGAGAAAATATATGTTTTGAGGGTAATTATATTTTATTCCTTTTAACATATATCAGTATCATTGTTATTCTTTTTCTTCATTTCTTGATACTTTAATGAGTATAACCTGTCTGTACTCTATCATTGGAATGCAAAATTATTACTTTGATGATGTGAATTTTGATTTGATTCTTGAAGAAACAAATCCTAGCCCTTTGAACAAATCTACTCCTAGCGGTCTAAAGTAACTTGAACAAAAAGAAATTAAAAAGAACATTTAAAAAAAAAATATGATGCTACAGTACACATGCTACAATATGAACAGCATTCTGCAGCTCAATCTCTTTTCCCTTTAATCGCTCTCTAGACATGTTTGATACTTGCACCTTAGTATTTGCATCTAAAGTTCTATTGCTTTTTGTTTTAGATACTCCTCTAGGTAGTATAAAGGAATTACCAGCTAAGAGTAGCCTTGTGTGCCAAGTGTCAACTTGGATTGTGTCAAGGAATTATTTACCACTTCTTTGTCAATGCCTTGTGTGTATGGGCTACACTGCCTGAGGTTGGCCTTCCCAATAATTCCCATTCATAGTGAAAATTAAATCTCACCTAGTCTTATACTAGGATGTCAAGAGATTTTGTTTTACCCCAGTTATGATAGCTGAATGGCTTGAGAATAATGTTCTTAGCCTCCTCTATTTAAAGAATGATAGATTACAATAATTAAATACAAAATCCCTTGATTTTAGGGATTGACTATTAACAACTATATCTAACTATAAAACTATATCAAACAATATCAACAACGTAATTAAACAATATTAACACTCCCCCTCAAGTGGTGCATAGATGTCATAAGCACCCGACTTGTTACATATGTAAGTTATTCGTGAGCCCCAGTAGAGACTTGGTGAAAACATCTCGCAAGTTGATCATTAGAATTGACAAATGAAGTACTAATCTCCTTTGAAAGAATCTTGTCTCGAATGAAATGACAATTGATCTCTATATGTTTCGTTCGTTCATGAAAGACAGGATTAGAAGCAATGTGTAAGGCTGCTTGATTATCACAAATCAGTTGCATAGAACCCATTTTGCAAAACTTTAACTCTTGAAGTAGATGTTTTAACCATATAAGTTCACATGTTGCAAGAGCCATAGCCCATATTCTGCTTCGCACTTGATCTTGCAACAACATCTGCTTCTTACTCTTCCAAGAGATGAGATTACCTCAATAAAAACACAATACCAGTTGACCTCCTATCACTTGGAGATCTGCCTTATCTGCATCTGTATAGGCAACAATAATGTGTTTACCTCTGTTCTCATATATTAGCCCTTTTCCAGGAGATCCCTTAATATACTTTAAAATGCGATTTTGCTTCCCAATGAGTGTCACAAGGAGAGTTAAGAAATTGACTCACAACACTACTAACAAAGGCTATATCCTGTCCGGTCATAGTGAGATAATTCAACTTTCCCACCAACCTTCGATACTGCCTGGATCGAATACGGCTCCCCGATTTGGCATAAGCTTAACATTCGGATCCATAGGAGTATCCACCGGCTTACAATTTAGCATCCCAGTCTCTTCCAAAATATCAAGGGCATACTTCCTTTGACAAATGGAAATGCCTGTTTTTGATTGAGCAACCTCAATACCAAGGAAGTATCGCAACTGCCCAAATCTTTGGTTTGGAAATGCTGAAACAGATGTTGCTTTAGTCTAGTGATCCCTTCATGATCATCACCTGTAATTACAATATCATCCACATAGACCACAAGATAAATGACTTTATTACACTACGGTGAATGTTTATAGAACACGAGTGATCAACCTCACTACGAATCATGCCAAACTGGCTGTATGACCTTACTAAACCTCCCAAACCAAGCTCGGGGTGACTGTTTCAACCCATACAATGACTTCCGAAGTTGGCAAACAAGACCTGACTCCCCCTGAGCAATAAACCCAATTGGTTGCTCCATATAAATCTCCTCCTCCTCCAACTCACCATGTAAAAAATCATTTTTAATATCCAGCTGATATAAAGGCCAGCAAGAGATAGCAACCATGGATAAAAAGAGACGAACAGATGCTATTTTAGCAACAGGAGAGAATGTATCACCATAGTCAAGACCATAAATCTGAGTATATCCTTTGGCCACAAGACGAGCCTTCAAGCGATCCACTGTCCCATCAGGACCAACTTTAACAGTAAAAACCCAACGACAACCAATAGTAGACTTTCCTGGAGGAGAGGGAACAAGAGCCCAAGTGTGGTTAGATTCCAATGCTGTCATCTCATCAAGCATAGCCTGTCGCCATCCTGGATGGGATAGTGCTTCCTGAACAGTTTTAGGAATAGAAATGGACGACAAAGCAGATACAAAGGCATAATGGTTGGAAGATAAACGATGATAACTTAGAAAATTATAAACAGGATGAGGATTGCAAGAAGAACGATTACCTTTGCGAAGTGCAATGGGAAGGTCAGTGCTAGGCTCGGGTTGGACCAGGAATCAACAAAGACGGAGGAGCGGGAGTAGAGTCACTGGTGTCCACAACAGTGCAGACTTAGGAGTAGTAGGATGAGAACGACGGTGATAAGTGAGACGAAATGGCTCCATGGGGTACTTAGGAGCAACAGGGGCAGCCTCTTGTACATGTGGGACAGGTGGACTTAAAACGAGAGAATCGAAGACAGGAATAGGTAAGACACGAGAAACAGACTCGACAAGACTTGTGAGGCAAAAAAAGGTGTATCCTCGAAAAATGTAACATCTGCAGAGATATAAGAACGATTTGTTGATGGAGAATAACATCTGTACCCCTTTTGAACGAGAATAACCAAGAAAGATACACTTAATGGCGCGGGCAAAGCAAGTTTATCGAGACTGAGCAACATTGTGGACAAAACAGTGGAACCAAAAACACAAGGGGGACAATATAAAGGGGTGCCGAGGATATAGAATAGAGTGAGGAACCTGGTTATTGAGAATGAGAAGAAGGCATCCGATTTATTAAATATCTGCGCAGTGAGAACAAGTATCACCCCAAAATTTAACAGAACATTAGAATGTAACATGAGAGTACAAAATTTGTTTCAATGATATGACGATGTTTGCGCTTCACCACACCATTTTTTTGATGTGTGTGAGGACAACTCGATTGATGAACTATACCGTGTGATGCCATGAAAGAATTAAAAGGGGCTGAAAAATATTCTTTGGCATTATCACTGCGTAAGATATGAATAGTTTGTCCAAATTGATTATATATTTCAGCACAAAAATTTTGAAAAATAGTGAATAACTCAGAACGTTCTTTCATTAAAAATAGCCAGGTACAACGAGAGAAATCATCGATAAAAGTAACAAAATATCTATATCCTAAGAAAGAAGAAGTACGACTAGGACCCTAAACATCAGAATGAACAAGACTAAAAGGAGACTCAGCACGACCTGTAACCTTGCTTGGAAAGGATGCCCGGACATGTTTTCCAAGCTGACATGCCTCACACTCCAAAGCCGGTAAATTAGAGAGAGAGGACCATTTTCTTTAATTTATGCAAACTCGGATGACTAAAACGACGATGAAGAAGACTAGGCGACTCTGTGGCAGCACATATGGTGGAGGATGGAGGTTGTAAGTAGTAGAGACCGCGTGACTCAGATCCTGCTCCAATCGTCTTCCCCGTATTCTGGTCCTGGATAGAAAAAGAAGTAGAAGTGAAGGTTATGGAACAATTGAGAGATTGAGTAAGTTGACTAATAGAAATTAAATTAAAAGGACATCCAGGTACAAATAAGACTGAATTTAAAGACAGAGAGGGAAGAGGTGAAGCATGACCAATACCAGTGGCTTGAGTTTTAGAGCCATTAGCAAGGGTGATGTGATGTGGTGTTTTAGTAGAAGATAAAGTAGAAAGAGAGAAGAGTTACAAAGCAATATGATCGAAGCACGAGAATCCAAAATCCAGGAACCAACGGGAGATGAATGAGAGAAACAAACCAGTAGAATTAGAATGCGCTATAGTTCTTTGAAGATGAGGCTTGTTGGAAATTTGCTCTTAAGTCGAAGGTACTCCTTATATTCATCAATTGAAAATTTGTTCGATTGTGACTGTCGAGTATCATACACAACCTCAATTTTCGATCAAGAGATGCGTCACATTAGTGACTTTTTCGGGAAATCATGAAGAGAATAACATTTGTCTTGGGTATGACCCACGCGCTTGCAATAAGAGCACTGAGGACGATCACCTCTACCACGACCACTTCTTCCACCATGCCCACGGCCTCGTCCTCCACGGTTTGCCGAATTAGAGACAAAGGCGAGGACTCTAAAGTTGTCTGGGAGCCAATCTCAAATGTCTCCACTGGTGACGGAACTCGTAGAAGACGATCAATGAGTTCCTCTACCGTGGGGATGTCAGAATTAGTTAGAGCTTGATTCCGGACAGATTCAAAGTCCTTATGTATCCTTCGTGGTGAGATGTTCATAAAGCCATTGACCTAAAAACCAAACTTCAACTGCATTATACCAATCCATAAAATTCTTACCATTGAGTTTTTCCGATGTGATAATGGGACTTCCAGAGAAGGCAAAAGAGATGAGACCCTTCCCTGTAGACCCAGAACCAGCACCAGAATTGACATAGGAACCTTTGGAAGAGCCAGTGATTGAATCGGACATGGTGAGAAGGAGAAAACTGAAAGTGCTTGAAACTGGACTTTGATGGTCAAAAGTAGGCCAGAGGACGCCGGCGAGCACAACGGAGAAGACGCGCAGATGAAACGACGCCTGGAAGGCGGCGCGTGGTGCTCACGCGCTCGGAGACCCGCGGACAGTGGGGGCGCGTGACGGCGCTTGGATCGGAGAACGGCGGTGGGTCTTCTTGGAAACTGGTCGCCGGCCCTTTCTGAGTTGTCCGGTCACCTTACTTTGGTGATCGGAGACGGTGGCCGGTGACGGTGGCCGGAGACAAGTGGCCGGAGAGGATCGCCGGAGAGCGGTTCTTGACCGGATCGAACCCTAGCTCTTGATACCAAGTTATGATCTGAATGGCTTGAGAATAATGTTCTCACCTCCTCTATTTAAAGAATGATAGATTACAATAATTAAATACAAAATCCCTTGATTTTAGGGATTGACTATTAACAATTATATCTAACTATATCAAAACTATATCAAACAATATCAACAACGTAATTAAACAATATCAACAACCCCGAATCATGGTTTCACTTTCAGTGTTGTTTGAAATGATTTATAATCAATTTTGAAATTTCAAATAGTATTTTGAACAATTTGAAATATTGAATGTTGTTGCAGTTATAGAGTCAACTGGTTTCAATATAAATGATGCTTATCGTGCACGGTTTTCTGCTGTAACTGAGAAAGATGTTCTGAAGGCTCTAGACAACCTTGTCAAACCCAACAGAGACGAGGCACTGGCTGTAGATGCTAGGCAAGAGATAGATTTAAAAGTGGGAGTCGCCTTCACTCGATTTCAGACGAGTTATTTCCAGGGAAAATATGGGAACCTAGATTCCAGAGTCATCTCGTTGGTTTTCTGCTCTCTTCTGTCTTTTTGCTTGTTTATCTTGTATTTGCTGTTATGCCTTTTTTTTAAATTAATTCTGCTTTTTTAAATTGATGAAGAACGGCAGTCTTATTTTATTGTTTATGTTTATTAGAAAGCAGAATAATGTAACTTGTGCATATCCCAGAGTAACAATGAGCTGAATAGACATTTGCAGTTATTGATGTTATTTCTTTAGTGTTTCAAATATAAACCATGTCACAGAAATAATGTTAAAATTAGTGCGTTGATGTCATTAGAATGAGGGTTTACTTGGTTTTAGACTTGTAAATGGACTGGAGCAATCTTAGATAGTTGAGCACTACTGAAACACACCAAACTGCCAACTGTATTGAGATCAACAAGCTTAAGGCTTCATTTTATTTCTGCTAGTTCAAAACAAGACATGTTATAAATATTATTTGGACCTGGGATTGGTTAGGTGTTGCTAGGCTTGATATACATTGCCAACTGGTAATACAAGCCACAATATCTTACTTAACTGGATCTACAGGCATTAGTGGCGGAGCCAGACCTAGAGGTTAGGGGGAGCACTAGTATTTTTTATTAGATGTTATCTCTATCATTTAGATGGTAAGATGAATAATTTTAGGGAGTAAACCAAGATTTTCCGGAAGATTTTTTAAGTTTGTTTCAATTCTTTGATACTTTAATTAAGAATAATTTTGGTGTTCATCCTAAGAAATTACTTATTTTTTAAAAGAATTCTATTCATACCAGCATACCCTATAAAAGAAATTACAATTAATATCATATTGCTCCATCAATTAATCTAAATAGTTATAATTATAGTACTTGAAATTTTCAATAAAACTACATTACACAAGCTATGAAAGCAAGAAGTAGAAGCACTAAAGGCACACAGAGAATAACTACTAGAAATTTCTAAATATCAATCCCACAAAGGATATCATGGAAGGAAAAGTAGAGAACCAAAAAAAAAAAAATTATAAATATGTTATGTAAAGTGAATATGAGCAATAAAGACAAACAAAGAGAACAACAACTGCACAATAAATTAAAAAAAAACTACTTTCTTAAAGTAAAATTAGAATCTCCATGCTAAAAAAATTTGAAAATAAGAATGGAAAAATTAATGAGTACTTATGGCCAAGGAGAAGGAAGGCTTTGATTGATTGGAGAAGGGGAGAACATGGGGAGTAATATTTTCTCTCTAGAAAGCACTAACATCTTTTAGCTTTTGTAACACTTGTAATTTTTTTTTTTTTTGTAGTTTCAGGAGGGGACCACTCCCCCTCAAATGTATGTGGCTCTGCCACTGACAGGCATCTCATCTTTATTCAATAATAGCAGGAATTATCACACCTTGCTAAATTTCTAATTGATCTACATTCTTTTGTCAATAGTTTCATTTAGGTTAAGCATTGATGAAATTATTGATTGTGTTAATTGCTGCATATTTCAGCTACGGACCATGTCAAACTCCTACCCTAGGCTTTTGCGTGCAGCGGTATTTACAAATAAATACTTTCAAGCCAGAAAAGTTTTGGAGTTTGCACCCTTACATAATTGAAAATGGCTATGAAATTCAGCTAGAATGGCAACGTAGCAAATTATTTGACATAAATGTGAAAATTTCTATTCTCTTATATTGTTCTTATTGTTCTATATTTGTCTCAAACCCACAAAAAAGGACATCTTTTTGATACTTTTATGCCATTGCAGGTTGCTATGATGTTTCAAAAACTGGTTGCTGAAGATGCAATTTTGGAAGTTACTGAAATATCAGAAAAACAGGAAACCAAAACTCGCCCTGTTGGTCTAAACACAGTGAATCTTCTGAAGGTTAGTAAATAACTGGGGAAGATAGTGTTTTATTCTCTAGAAAGTAATAGCAACATTTAAGCTGTCTGTATAAGATGCAAAATTCCATCGCTATAATTATGGAATATTTGCTTCAAAGCCAACTGGTATTCGGCATACATATTATGGGTGAGTGGAAGAGTGGACAATTTGACTGATATGGACCAACTAAATACTTCATGCTTCATTGTACTAATGCATGGATGAAAAGAATAGAATAAACATTTTTAAATGATTATGTGCCAAGATCACATACTTCATTCTGGCACTAAATGGGGGTAAAATTGAGTTTGAACTTTGAAAAATGTTGTTGTGATGTTCAGCTTTGTGTGTGCTATGGGGGAACAACGGAATAACGGGCCTTGTTTATGATGATGCCTGATGAGTTTATTTTCTGATTTCTGCCCAAGGATTTGATCAAGGATAAGTGAAACATTAAGACTACAATAATCCAGCATTGGAATTGTAAGTTCACTGAGTGGCTTACTGCTCATTATGCTGGATATATCTTTGCCATGGCATTCACCCTTGGCAAGGGAATAGGTTTGAGTAAGGTTACGTGAGGTTTTGAAGTCAGCATAGGTTTTTGTGGTTTTCTTTTTCTATTGTCATTGCTAAGGAGAATATCTTATTCTTCGTTTTACTTGTACTTTATATATTTCTCTCTCTCTAATAATATTTTGTAATCCAAAAAATAATTCTTTTTTTCCCTCTGAATGACAATCCAAATGGAATAAAGGGTTTAACTTTATTAACTACAAATTTGCTTGAGTTATTGAATATCTAGATTTCTTTGTGGTACACTTGTTTGATAAAAATAAATTGAGTTCAATGTTTGTTCTTTCCAGGTTGCTTCAAGTGCTCTAGGATTTGGACCTCAGCTGGCTATGCAACTAGCTGAACGATTGTATACTCAAGGCTTCATCAGGTATTCTCATAATTTGTTAGTCTTTTATATTAGTAATGTAATATTTACATAATTTGTAGCATGTAATAACCTTTGATTTGTTTCTGCATGGTGCTTCTCAAGCTATCCACGCACAGAAAGCACGGCTTACCCTCCTTCATTTGACTTTGATGGTGCACTCTCTGCACAAGCAAATAATCCAACATGGGGTAATTATGTACAAGGGCTACTTACCAGTGGTTATCGCAAACCTCGATCGGGAACAGATGCAGGCGACCATCCTCCCATTACTCCAATGAGATCAGCAGCAGAGGATATGCTAGGCAATGATGCTTGGAAGCTGTACCAATATATCTGTCAACATTTCATAGGGACAGTGTCTCCGGACTGCAAGTATGTAAGGTAAAAGGTATACTGTTTCAGCAACATTTCTCAATTATCTCCTTTTATGGTTTTGGTTCATTCCAGTGTTTCCACAAATGCCCTTGTTCTTTTTGTTTAGATTGAATGTTATCAGAGACAATCTGGTTAATTTAGGCTTGCTGTGGTCTCTCCTTTTTATCATATTTAATCATTTTGATAATGGTAAACGGTACTGAGTATAGATGTCAAACATCGGTAACAAATTAATAAGCTGAGGTAATATTTCTTCGTAAGTTCATAAGTTTGTTGGCTCTGAAACCTATTGGAATTTTCTATTTCCCAACTTGTCCTTGTAAGACTGCAGCCAAAAGTGCATATGATAGAAAATGCAGGATGTGGCTTCCCCCATATTTTTGTCATTATCATCATAATCATCTAATTTCTAGGTATTATATTGGCATAATATTTGTATAATTGTATTTCTTCCATCTAAGCTTAATCTTTATCAAAACATTTGCAAATATTCACCTGCCTTTGCTTTGCCTTATTGCATGAACTTGATAAACTTAGTTTTCCTTATATAACATACATTATTATCATCCTTCCAGGAGAAAGGTTGAGTTTTCAAGTGGTGGAGAGTCCTTTCATTGTACAGGGCAGAATGTTATCACCAAAGGATTTACGGCTATTATGCCTTGGTTGGCCATAAATGATAAAAATATTCCATCATTTATAAAAGGGCAGAAAATAGAAGTGTCAAAAATGGAGTTATATGAGGTAACTGTGGAACCTCCTGACTCAAATTCAGTTTCTGTATACATTGTTTTAGATTTTATTCCTGACTTCTTGTCCTTTCTAGTCCTCCCCTCCCAAACACCTCCACCCCCTTTTTTGGTTTTGGTGATGTGTTATTGGGTAAAGCCATAAAGGGGATCTATTCATGGGTTGTTGCTTGGACTCAAATATAAAATATGTTTGGGATGATGGGATCATATATAACCATTTTAGGGAAGAAGAGAAAAGGATGAAACTCATGTCATGTTAGTATTTTGTATATTTTACTGATAATTAAGATCATAAGTTCTACAGGGGAGTACTACACCTCCAGATTATCTTACTGAAAGTGAGCTGATCTCCCTGATGGAGAAGAATGGAATAGGAACAGATGCATCAATTCCTGTACATATTAACAACATATGTGAGCGGAATTATGTGCAGGTAGTGGATACAGATATGTGGTCTGTGTATCATTTTCTACAATGTCTGGATATTCATCTCAAATCAAATTGCAGGTGCAAGCAGGCAGGAAGCTTGTCCCAACTACGTTAGGTATAACTTTAGTAAGAGGTTATCAATCTATTGATCCAGACCTCTGCCTGCCCGATATTCGTAGCTTCATTGAGCAACAAATTACTCTTATTGCTAAGGCTCAGGTAGATCATCGTCGTGTAGTGCAGCATGTAATCCAACAATTCAAGCAGAAGTTTAGTTACTTTGTCAAGAAGGTTGGCTACCTATTATTTAGTGCTTGTTCTTGGTTACCATATGGTTCAATGTGATTCGTTTTAATTTTCATAACATGATAGGTTTTCATTGTTTATTTTGTCTCAACTAAATAATATCTCTCAATTTACGTTTGTTTTCACCCTTATCCTCCTTCCCCCGCACCCCAACTTGTACATCATGTAATTGTGAACTTGTTTGATTAAAGATTTAAAATTTTTTCATACTCTTGTTTTCATTCAGATAGGCCTTAATTGGATCAGGGCAAATTTTAAATGTGTTCCTGTAATATTTTCCTGGCTTGGTTCCATTTCCATCTTTCACTTTTTAATTTCAGTCTTCCCATTTACACTTACATTTCTGTATTAAACTTTTTAGGGCACTACTACACGTCCTGGGATATATGACCCGGACGGTAGCCCAGCCCCTTTTAAATGTTAACTTGAATTAAAAAAATATAAAAATGTCCTAACTAAAAAGGGTGAGAGCCTCCACGATTTTCCCTGGCTTCATAAAGCCGGGATAAGAATCATTTTCCAACTTTTTATTACATTCATACACATACATATGTACATAATCATAATAGAAGTTAAATCAATGGTTATGAACTTATGGTTGATTGTAAATAATAATTTTGGTTTAACTACTTTGTGTTACTTTTTATTCCAAATAATGACAAAAATACTATTTAATGTTAGCTAGAACTTCATCAAAATAAATTTTGTGAAGCATTTGTCAACAAAAAAATATAAAACAAATTGCTTGTGTAAAATTTGAACTCCACTGCCTGTGGATAGAAGAAAAAGCCATGTGTATAATATGTAACAATTTGTAGTCGGTGCTATTTTGGATCTTACTTTGTAAGTTTGTATCTATGATGCTGCTCTAATTTTGTGCAAGCCTGCTAAATCTAACTTTTTCCTTTCTATTTTTATCAAGTTAATAATATGTTACATAATTGCATTACAATTTTGAATCTTTTTTTTTTTTCGGAGTTGTTTTTAAAGGAAATTTGCCTCATATTTTAAAATAGGCTTTCACACTAAAATTGAATCCCTGTATACAGGGGTCCAAGAGTATACTTTCCAACAATACAAGTACTGGATGACAATGTCTAACACTAGTGTCATGTTAGTTAACATGATACGTGTAGATTCATGTTTAATTCATTACATTAGGATACCAGAATAGTTGTTAAATTTTTGGAATAAGTTTTGAAAGTATATTTCTATAGGATTATTATTCTGTGGAAGAATATCTGTGAGTTGCTGCATATTGCATTTATTTGATCATGAGATGTTCCACAGCTTCCTTCTATATTCTTTCATCTCCAAATTTAGTACACCATGACATTTGCAACCAAGTTGCAGAGTTCATCGATGTATGCTACATTGATCTAATTATTCTGTTGCTTTCTATCTTGCTCAGATTGAAGACATGGATGCATTATTTGAAGCACAGTTTTCTACACTTACTGAGTCAGGGCGCATTCTGAGTAAATGTGGTAAATGCTTGCGATATATGAAGTACATTTCTGCTCAGCCATCACGATTGTATTGTGGTACATGTGAGGAGGTTTATTATCTTCCACAGAAGGGCACAATCAAGGTAGTATCATATAGCCTATCAAGTAGTATCAACTTAAATCTGATCTCCAGTTCATCCTGTCTTTTCCTCTTTTACTTGGTTTCTCATCATATGTGATGTTGTGAACTATCAAACTTCCTTAAGATTTAAAGCCTATGTTGGTTAACACTTCTTAATAATCAGCCTGCTGTTTTTACCTGTAGTCCCATGTAAAACAGTTCAATTTTGATAAATGGATATTATTATGGATGGTTTATTTCAAAAGAAAATAGTATTATGAGTGATTGTCTTCAGTAACACTGTTTACTCTTTCTCCCTGTTCCTTATTCTAAAGAGTAAAGATTTCCTCTCTTGTACAGAAAAAAAAAATATATATTTCCTCTGTTCCTCGGTTTACAATTTGTCTCTCCCTCCTCTCGACTGTCCCTCTTCCTCCTACCGTCTCTCTTGTCATACTTCAATTTGGTATCAGGGGTAACTTCTTTCCAACCATTGATGCCTCTCTCCTTGAAAAGAGTATCATACAAAACTCAAGACTTCTGATCTACAGGTATAGAATGTTGCCGCTGTTAGAAGGCTGCTGGAGCTTGTCATTTCATTGTTAGAATCTTTGTTATAGCTTTTGAACTTAGATCTCTCCTTTAGAGTGGTTGCATTGAACAACCATCCCCGCCACTATAATCGGAGGGTGCCTATGAGCATTTCATTTAAGATTGTTACTGATCAACATTACATGTGCTAGCATGCACCAGCAACTTCACTGATGTGTCAGATCATGAGCCAGAGGGTTTTTAGCATAACTTCTCACCTTCAATTCCTTCCTACCTTGTCCAAACTTGTAATCATCTTCTCTATTGTTTGGGCTACTCTCACAGGGATACAGAACAAAGATAAAAAGGGGGTTTGGGTTTTGGTAATTTCATGTGTATGAACATTGCTCCAGCAGGTTGAGTAAGAATACCTGATTAGCAACATCACTTTCGAAGGTTAAAAGTAATTGAGTGGGAATCATGGTACCTACCCATTTGATATTCACTGTTTTCATTTATCTGAGAATGTCTTTGTTGATGTATTGTGTTGTGTGATGTGCCTAATATCTGTTACTCACATTTGCATTAACTGTTTCTGCAGCTGTACAAGGAACTGTCTTGTCCTCTAGACAATTTTGAGCTTTTGATCTGCTCCATGCCTGGCCCGGAGGGTAAATCATTCCCACTCTGCCCATACTGCTACAGCAATCCCCCATTTGAAGGTATTGAAACACTAATCAATACGGCTAAAACTAATGCTTCTGGCAAGATTGGCAAGGGAGCTGGCATGCCATGCACCCTATGCCCCCATCCCACTTGCCCAAATTCTCTGGTTTCCCTGCGTGTATGTGCTTGTCCAGAGTGCAGTGGGGCACTTGTCTTAGACCCATTAAGTGCTCCCAAGTGGCGACTTTGTTGCAATATGTGCAATTGCCTTGTTTTTCTTGCACAAGGTGCTCATAGAATCTCCACAACTAAAGAACAGTGCCCTGAATGTGACTCTTCAATCATAGAAGTGGACTTCAACAAGAAAACAACTCCTCTGGAAGACGGATCTACATTGCATCGTGGTTGCATTCTTTGTGATGACTTGCTGCATTCCCTTGTGGAGATGAAACATGGGAGAGGTTTTAAGCGAATGAGTTCACGAGGAAGAGGAAGAGGAAGAGGAGCAAGAAAAGGCGGATATAGCGGTAGAGGACGCGGGGGTGGAAAAATGTTGGATCCAAAAATGAGTTTCCGAGATTTCTAAATTGTGCTCATCATGTCTCTAGATATAACTTATATATGTTGTAATTTAAATCAAATTTTATTACATATAGCTTGAATTATCCTTTGGTTGATTGATAAGTTGTTCAGTTACTATATATTTGTCCTTGGCATAATTATGTTGTTGCTTCTAGAAGTTTCACTCGATTTTAAGAACAAATAGCACATGAAGCAGAGTTGTTTTTTAATTTTCAAATTTACTCTATAATCAAGTAGAACCTTACAGATGTATAAGGGACATGTGTGATTTACACAATTTTATTTAAAAAATATTTGTTGTTTTTTGGTTCTATGTTGTAGTTAATGCAATCTCTTTGTAGAAAAAAATTCTTGAAATCTTTATTTTTGATCAAGAATTTCGGTAAACTAAGGGCTGTTACAAAGTTTCTGCAGTGAAAATAGTTTATCGATGTTTTGTATGCTACTTACTAAAAGTGAAACGAAGTGAAAATTAGTTGGAAATATTAGGTGGTCATTAAAAATGATTTTATTTAAAAAATAATATTTGTTTATATTAAAAGATGAATTGTTTATTTAAAAATAAAATAAAATATATTTTCTATAGGGCGTACTGCCCCATTATTTAAAAAAAAAAAAAAACTATTTTCTATACATATGAAAGTTTAACTAAATTAGGTACAATTATTATCATTACATTTTTTTGTTCATATATCATTATTTTTTTTATAAGAGAGTTGAACTAAATTAGTTATACTTGTTATTATCTACTAGTTATGCTACTTGTGCGTTGCACATTTTTTTTTAAAAATCAAATATATATGATTATGAGTTTTTTATTTAATAATATATTTAGTATATATTTGAATTAGCTTAATTTGATTTAAGTAAAACCTATAGTTAAAATATTTTAAAGAGAACATTTGGTTTTAAGTTTTTCTTAAGAGGAAAATAAATCAATTTAAACATACTTAAAATTTTATAAAGTATAATAGAGTTAGAGAGTCTTATTTTAAAATTTAATAATCATATGGTATGATTTTGTTTTGTTTGTTTGTAACAATATTTTAATGCATTTTTAAATTTATATACGTAATTTAAATGAAAAAAACGGCTATTATATTTATTTTAAAATGTTAAGTAAATTTTTTAGGACTTGAAAATTTTTATAATCATTATTCTTTATTTTTTATGTTCTTATTTTAAAAAATAATTTTTTTATTCAATCTTAATTATATTTAATAGTTTTTCTCTTAATAAGGACATTATGTACTAAGCAAAATATCTGTATGTATATATATATATAATTTTGAATGCATGTTATACTAATATTATAAGTACAAATAAAATAGAAATATATTGTCAATGAAATATATAAAAATTAAATAAAAACATAATATTATTTAAATATTCTTATCATTAAAACTTGCAAGATTATAATCAAAAGGTAATATAATTTATAAATATGTAAAAGAATAGTTTAAAGGTGATTTTTAATGTATATTTTTATTTTTCTCTATTTAAGATTAATATATGAAATAAAGTATGTATTTTTTTATAATTTATAAAAAATTAAACTTTGATTACTATTTTTTAAAACAATTTGAAAAAATGACTTAAAAAATGAAAAAGTCAAAGAAATATGAAAAGTCGAAGAAAAAAAGAATGAAAATTTTGAAAGATTAGAAAAATGAAAAGTTAAGAAAGATATAAATGGAGAAATGAGAAATGAAAATATAAAAAAATAATGTTATAATTAAAATTTAAAAAAATTTAAAATTTAGAAAAAGTGTCACATGACAATTACAGTAGAAGAACTTTTATAATAATAATAATAATAATAATAATAATAATAATAATAATAATAATAATAATATAATAGAAGATAAATTAAAAAAGTTTTTCATTTAAAAAACAAATAAAAAAACTGAAAGTAGGGCAATTTAGTTTCATTTTTTTAAAAAAAATGAACTAATCAAAATTAATTAGTTTAAATTAGTTTAATTTTTGTGTTTTTAATAGCTAAATTTAAATTAAATTAAATTAAATATCTATGGATTAATTGATACAAGTGATCAGGTTGATTATATTTTTTATTTTTACATATAAAATAGTTAAACAAAATAATTTTCAAGTGAGCAAGGCTAAGAAAATAAAAATATTGCTAAACAAATATCACCCGTTTGCGTGGTAAGATATCTGATTATATACCAAATAAAGTCTATTCTCAACTTAAACCCAGCAAAATAATATCTATATTAGTTTTGAACTAAAGCAAAATCCACACACAAGATAAAAAACGAGAAAATCACTTAATCAAATCAGACCATCCAACCAAGGAACAAAAAAGATCAAGAACAACAATCACTACAAAGCTGGACTGGCATCTTTACCATTAGTAAGTATGTAACATAAAGTTCATAGATGGCTGTATCCATTAGAGTGGATATTACAAATTTACACGTTAACAGCAAATGAGACATGATGAAATAGTTATTGATAAAATGATTGAACAACAAGCTCAGTGAGCCAAGAGAGGTAAATCATATTGCTATTATCAATAAAATAAGCAAGTTATACTAAGTTCAATTAGACCATGATCTTACTCTTTAAACAACAGAGGATTTGCCAGGTGGAGATCCACCAGGAAGTTGCAAAGCCTGATTTGTGATGTCTTCCAAAACACGCTTCAACTCTGCTTTAGCTCTCTTAACAGACTGCTCACTAGGACCCTCAATGAACAAGTAGAGTTCGCGTTCTACAGGTCCTGCGACTATGCCATAAAATTTTATGGATTGTTTGTTTGCAAAAAATGGTAGAGGTAAATTTTGTGGATTGTGGAACAACCAGTGGCAGAGGTTTGGATCGTGCTTCAATATGAGGCCTGAGGTGAGCTGCGTGGCAGATTGAACCACCGTGCTTCAATATGTGAAGGTGGTGAGCTGCTGTGACAGTGGCCTAAGCTGCGATTGAGTTGTCAAGAACTTGAACTTAAACTTGAACCCAAGTGCGGTGAGCCTTGCTCGCTGACGTTGTAGCATAAATTACAATATATATATATATATATACACAGACGTACGAGAAAAAATCAACTTATATTAATATAAGTTCTTTTTTTATAATTTATTTTTATTGTTATTTTATTTTTATTTAATTATTATTTTTATAAAATAATTTTAATTATTAGATAAAAATAAAATTAATAATTAAAAATAAATATAAAAAAAAATTATATTAATATAAATGATCATTTTCTATATATATATATGAGCTTGATTGTTATTGATTTTGAAATTTTAAATTTAAAATAAATTAATGAAACTTTAATTGATTCAAATTTTGTTAAAATCAATTAATATATCTAAATTAAATTAAATTAATTTAATTAAATCAATTCAAATTAATCAGATTATCTAAACTAATTTATATTCTTACTCAAAAAAAAAAGTTTATTGATTTTTTTCTTCTTATAGTGATTAGAGGCGCATGACCATTGACAACGATAAACTCCAAAGAAAAGTTGACAATTTTTACCTCAAGTAAAGTATGTGAGGAGAAGGTTATTGTGTACTCATTTTATTTGGATCTACAGATTAATTATTATTATTCATTTAATAATATCTATATTTATATTTATGTGTATATAAAAATCATTAATTAAAATTTATAAGTTTATGTATAATTATTTATAAAAAAATAATTTGATTAAATTTTTATGTGAATTTAAATGTTATTAATTTAATTTAATTTTTTAATTTTTTAATTTTAATCATTAATTTATTTTAATAATAAATTAATAATTAATTTGAACTTAATTCATTCATAAATTATTTGAAAATGGTTCATATTAAAATTATCCGGTATGTGAATATGAGAAATTAAATGGACATTGTATCCAGTGTTGAATACAAAATATAGATATAGTTTTTTGTTTATTCATTTTCTAGCAAGCACCCCCTTGTTGTATTGAAAATTGGATGGAGTGAAGGTCTTAAAACAAGGGTGGCTTTTATCCCTATCCCATAGGAACGGGCAGGAAACAGGGTGAAAGTCTATAATAAGACAAGCAAAGGCTAAAAAATTAAAAAGAGCAATGTCATAAACTTTAATGGCCGCAATGGCATAATCATAGTCGTCGATAGATTAGATGATGGGCTTTTGTCCTAATCTTTCTCACTATCCACTCAAGAATATTCTTACAAGTTACAACCCCAAATCACATATAAATGAATATTACATGACAACAAAAACCCCCCACCCACATGCAAATGCAATTACAAACGCCAAATACAACAATTAGTGCCGTGGTGCTATCTCCACCAACTGCTTCCCTTTCTTGCTCCCACTTCCCACCATTTCCATTACCAACCTTGTTATAATCAATTACATCCCCCCCTTCTCTCTGTTTCTTTCTACAACTGCAACCTTGAATAAGGGTAATCTTCACCTTATTCTTTTCACTACTTCATACCCTTCAAATTCATCACCTTTCAAACCCAAGTTTGAGTGCTACAACACACTTATTCAATTTCAAGCACTTAAAACACTTCAATTTCGCAATATTATTATTATTAATTATTATATACTAACATGCTCCTCTTTCATTCAGGCTTCGTTAAATCAAATTGAATTCTTAAACGCAATGGCCGTGTGTGGGTGCATATCTGCGGCGAACTTGAATTGGCAAATTGGCACAAGAAACACATCCAAATTGGGTTCTCCTATGAACTCAGATCAACCAATTTCGTTATCATTCGGTGGAAGCGAGTCCATGGGTCTCAGTTTGAGACTTGCTTCTTCGTCTTCAACACGTGCTTCTAAGAGCACCAGGTTGAGGAAACAAAAACATGGCTCTCCCTTAAGGGTAGTTTGCATCGATTATCCACGCCCGGAGCTTGACAACACCGTTAATTTCCTCGAAGCTGCTTACTTGTCTTCTACCTTTCGTGCTTCTCCGCGTCCAACGAAACCCTTGAAGGTTGTTATTGCTGGTGCAGGTAAGAAGGGGGCCATGCCAATTGCCAAGTGGAAGTTTTGCTTATACCCATTTTATTTAATGCATCAAAATTGTAACTTTGCCAGCAAATTTGTGGTTTTTCTTGCTTTAGTTATACATTTAATAAGCGGAAAAGGCTTCTATCAAGTGAGATTGCCTCTAAAATTAACAAGTAACGATGTATTCACTCTTTGCCTCTAACATTACGTTTGGATCATTGGTAATACGGAGAACGGAAAAAAATAAAGGAAACAAAAATAACTTTGATTGTTGGAGAATTTTAAAATATATGAGAAGATAATGAAATACATAGAGAATTATTTTTTCTCTTTTTTCTTCAAATACTTAACTTTTGTTCTCTTCAAAATTGAGGTGGAATAGAGGGAACATATGAGTAATTTTGTTTTTATTCCGTTAATGAAATTTTTAAATAAAAAAAATAAAAATTATGTTTCATTATATTCCTTTTCTTTCTGTTCCATCCTTACTTATTCCGTTACGTCCGTTACGTTCTTATAATAAAAAAAATCCAAATAGAGGGTAAAGTTAACAAATAATGATGTATTCACTCTTTGATTATTTAATGGATATAAGTTGAGATCTTTATATACTTTATCAAATCAAAGTAAATACATTTTATTTTTAACTCATTTTAAAAGATTCTTATCCTTTATAAACAAACTTCCTCAAAATTGTATCTTTGCTAGCAATTTGTTTTTGGGGGTTTTCAGATTAGGATCTGTTACTGAGTCATCACTCATAACGTTGAGTTGTGCGTTGTCTTTTAATATTATACTTTCTTTCCACTTTTTATGTTTTGAAGTGAGGGATGGGATGAGAATGATGAGCTTCTAGTTTGATATTAGATTTTCCACTTTTAATATTAGATTGTCGTTTTTATGATGAGCTTCTAGTTTGATATATTAAATAGAAGTATTTTAGATGTCTGCTAGGCTTTAGGGGTTCCTTTCTTTTGATTAAATTGATGCACACATCTGAGGGCTTGATTACATTGTGATGGTCCAGTGTCAATAACGAAAGAAGTTCTGGAATTTTAGCATCTTCAATTTTTCATGAAATTTCAAATGAAAGGTATCATAATATCATGTTGGATATTTAAGACAAAAGCAATAATAATCTTTGAACATGATTTTTTGCCTCATTTTTTTTTTTTGTTTCTTTGGATTAATGTATATTTCAAATTATCTCAGGATTGGCTGGTTTATCAACTGCAAAATATTTGGCAGATGCTGGTCATAAGCCTGTATTGCTGGAGGCAAGAGATGTTCTAGGTGGAAAGGTTTTCCTGCTAATTTAATCCCATTTGTCAATAAGTTGTCACTTTGCAGGACTTCTGTTCATTTTAAATTGCTGTTTAATTAAATAAGAAACTTGTTCTTATTTGACTGTTCCATCATTACCTAATGGATGCGTTGGCTTTATATGATCAATAATTTGAGTTCTTGTTTTCTGAATTAATTTTCTAAGACTTTTGAGTTGTAAGTTTGCACTTCATCAACAGGCTCATTTAAGATTACCACACTGTACACACAACTTATTTATTATATCCCAATTTTAAATGTGTTGTGTTTTTAAACTATTGTCTCATTTTTAAAGGTTGCTGCTTGGAAAGATGAAGATGGAGATTGGTATGAGACAGGCCTACACATATTCTGTAAGTTCACTAAAATCTCAGGCTTAACTTTTTTTGTTATATATTTGTTTCCTTAATTGCTTCCAAAAATTCTGCATTCTTTCAATCTAATAATATCCTTCCTTTAGTGAACCTTTTGTTTTCCTTTGATAAAAAAAAAGAACTCTAGGAAAAAAAAAGAAAAAAAGAGTAAAAAACTGGAGGATTAGGAATCCTCTTAGAGCTACAACAGACACCGCAAGAGAAAGAAAGTAAAGAGAAAATACATTAGCTCAAAGAGGGGGAAAAAAAACACATAACAAAACTGTTCTTGGACCTTCTCCTAATAGCTTAAGCTCTTGGTAGAGTTGGTCCTTGACACAGTATCAAAGCCTTTTGCCTTCATGACCAAGTGGTTAGGAGTTTTATCCTTGTTGCCCCACTCTTCTGATTAAAAGTTAAATTTCAGCAGCAAGGTTTGTGCTTTATCCAAGCTTCAAGCTCAAAGGACTTTTGCATGAGTGGGCAATTTGGCCTTCTCCTGACAGTGCTTTTGGGCAAGTTGGTCCAAGCCACATGTATTGAACTATTTTGATCTCTCTTTATAGTTTTTCTTTCTAAATGAATCATTTACTGGAAATCATGTGTAGTATTTAATCAATATGGTTATTTTAATTATTGGAATCCTTGTTTGTAGTTATCCTTGCTTTACATGTTTTTTCTTTTTTCCAAAGTTGGGGCTTACCCTAACATACAGAACCTGTTTGGAGAACTTGGTATTAATGATCGGTTACAATGGAAGGAGCATTCTATGATTTTTGCAATGCCAAATAAGCCTGGAGAATTTAGTCGATTTGATTTTCCTGAAGTCCTTCCTGCTCCATTAAATGGTAAGATGTAAGAATTAATGTATGTGTACATATTTATATGCCTACCTGAAGTTGGATGTCTCTATAAAGTGCATGAAATGCCTTCTATGTTTAGAAAATCTACAATAATTGAATTTGCATTTGTCTGCTGCAAAGTGTATAATTCTATCTAGCAACCTTCCTGCCTATGTTATGGGTAGTGCCTCAAAAACCAGAATTCAGATTGCCGTGAATGTGATATCAGGAATATGGGCAATATTGAGGAACAATGAGATGCTGACTTGGCCAGAGAAAGTCAAATTTGCAATTGGACTTCTGCCAGCTATGGTTGGTGGGCAGCCATATGTTGAGGCTCAAGATGGCGTTTCTGTTAAAGAATGGATGAGAAAGCAGGTATAGCAGTTGTCTTGATTGTGTACTGTTTGCAATCCAATAAAGGATTTAAGTAACTTGGCTTTGGCTATATCACCAGTCAAGGTCATCGCCTATTTTGACTTAAAAATAGCAAGAGAAAAGTCTTGTCAGTTTGTCAATGGAGTCTTGACCATCTTACTGATGAGTGTTCTAAAATGGGGTGATTTCCAGGTGACTTGATGATGATCATTTGGGGTCCTTTTATCATTAGAATTCAAATTATTAACTCAGATGAAGCTCAATATTCCTCTGTTTTCATGCTATTTATAGTTATCAATTTAAAAACTTAAGGAGAGAAATGAATAAGGAGAATTGCTTTAAAGAAAAAGAAAGATAAAGAGAAATAATTTCTTTACCTTCCTGCATTCAGATAAGGAGGATTCTCTATGTCTACATGCCTATATTAGCATAGATGATTCATATACTATTATTGAAAGAAAAATCATATACTGGAGACCGACGGGGATATAGGAAGTTGTTTTGTCAGTTTGTCTTGTATCACTGTGTTGAGGTGCTGGTCATTTTGGTCTGGCTTGATATAAATAAGGGGCTTCCATACCTCCAAGAATGGGAGAATAAATAAATTTTGTATACTTTGTTCTTGTATTTTGGTTTATCTCTTAATTTAATGAAGGCAATCCTAGTAATTTACATTACTGGGAAGTGGGAAATAAAGAAAGGATATCTGTAGTTGTAGTTGTTGTATACTTGTATTGTATTACTTGATATTTACTTAATTCTTTGAAAATAAATTTCATCAACCTTTGGTTGATTTCATCGGAACAGATTGCAACCTTCTCAAGGTCTGTATTGCAAATAATTTGATAATGACAAAATGTTTTCTCCTTATTATAGGGCATTCCTGAACGAGTAACTGATGAGGTGTTCATAGCAATGTCAAAGGCACTCAACTTTATCAACCCTGATGAACTTTCAATGCAGTGTATATTGATTGCTTTAAACCGATTTCTTCAGGTGCAATCATTTCCTTTTCTTAAAGATTATTCCACTAGCATTAGTGTGCGTTTGACAAGGTCATTTCATTCCCAAAATCAGATTTGAATGGAATCTGATTAGCGATAAACTCATTTTGTTTCACATACACAGTTTGTGGAACTTAGGTTCTTCTTCTTCTTCTCACACACACACACTGGTTTTTGAGGAGTTTTATTTATCTATATGTAAACTAAAGGATGACAATTTCTTTCAAAATAAAACTCAACTAATTGTTATGTTATTAAATTCTTCAATAGGAGAAGCATGGTTCTAAGATGGCCTTTTTGGATGGCAATCCCCCCGAAAGACTTTGTATGCCAATTGTTGATCATATTCGGTCCTTGGGTGGTGAAGTTCATCTCAATTCTCGCATTCAAAAAATTGAGCTAAATGATGATGGCACAGTGAAGAGCTTCTTACTGAATAATGGGAAGGTGATTGAAGGGGATGCTTATGTGTTTGCAACTCCAGGTATGTTTAATTACTTGCTTATTTGGCATTCTTGATCTCCATTTCTTCACATTTTTTTGGCTTTTTTTTTTTTTGAAATAGTTGATATTCTGAAGCTTCTTCTGCCAAACAACTGGAAAGAGATTCCATATTTCCAGAGATTGGAGAAATTAGTTGGAGTCCCGGTCATAAATGTTCACATATGGTCAGTAATGGCTTTCGTTGTTGAAAACTGTGTCTGTGCATGTATTTTGCTCCAATATTTTATTAAATTATTTATGTCATCATTATTTCATTTTGCTGTCTAATATACAAAAACTCTCATTATATTCACTGAAATTATGGAATAAAAATCTGCACCATTTGTTTTAAATTGTATTAATGACAAAATTTATAATTTATATTCTTCTTCCAATTGAATGGTTGTTGTAATAGTTTTCGTAAATGAAAACTATAAAGATGAGACAGTTGTGGAAACTCATTTCAATATGAAAAAATGTCACCATCACTAACTGATGCAATAATATTCTTTTTTATTGTTATTTTAAAATTTCCCTCTCATTATATTGATACTTTTCAAAAATCAGAATAACAAGAACAAAGTTAATTTAGAATATTTGTGAATGATGATTCTGTTATTAGCTCTACTGGTGTGGTGACATACTATATATGTATCGTATTTGCAGGTTTGACAGAAAACTGAAGAACACATATGATCACCTTCTCTTTAGCAGGTCTTCCTCACACTTTGAAACACTTGTGATGTCTGGAAGGGATAGAAATGCTGTTCACTTATGTCTCTTTTTGTTTTTGTGATACATAAATGCATATTATGTGTCACCTTTGTGCTGCATAAGGTTCACGTATTCTTATTATTCTCTCCTCTAGTTGGCAAATTAGGTAAATATAACATAGAAGGGATAAGAACCTTTTTCATTATAATATTGCAAAATAACATTATGGAATCAGAAGCACTACTGAGAAGCCTTTATTGTAGTATGGAAATAGTGTAGAAGATAACCTTTCTCCATAAATTTTTACACTTCAATAAATAATGTGTCATTTATTTGTGTGAAAAATAGATAGTGACCTATCTATTACTAACATGTGAGAGACACCACCTCACTGAGGCTTGTGGAATGCCCTGACTTGGAATGAAGCAATCCCCCCCTCAACACACCTTCTGTTCAAGCCAGATCTTTGATTTCATATACTCTTGATGTGCTATAACTTACCAAAGAAGAAGTAAAAAAGGGAACAAAAATATTTTGGGCAAGAAGATCCTTTGTCCCTTTGTTTGCTTAATTTGATTAAAATGTTTGTTTAACAATTTGTTCAGGGAGTTGTGGAGGCTTATCATGAGGGGGTTGATTTTGGGTTTTGTGTATATTACGGTAGTGTTTCATCTGCAATTGCAAATGATTACATCTTGTTAATTGCCAAGGATAGAGAGATATTTATATCGTGATTGCAAGCGATACCATTTTGTTATTTGCTGGGGGTAGAAAGGATTTTTAATTGTGTTGTGTATGCTGCAAGTGTCTGAGGATTTTAGGTGTGAGGATGACTTCATTTTTGCTGTTTGAAATCAACTTTTTTCTTCCTTGATGCCATTTGTGGATTATAAAACATTTTCATCACCTCACATCTTCTTGTACATTTTATATTTTTCTTCATGCAGAAGCCCCCTCCTAAGTGTATATGCTGACATGTCAGTAACTTGTAAGGTAAAAGCCACTTCTCATGTGTCATTGATTTGCACTGATGTATTTCCTCAAACCATGCAAAAATTGTAGCCTGCCTGGTATAGGCTAGCATATCCCTGTACATATTTGTATATAAATACAGAGACACCTAAATGAATTGAGTTAGTGCTTTCCGGATAAACAGTAAACTCTCTCTCACTTCTCTCTCTGCACAAATTATTTCAGTTTTCAGCTATTTATGCTGTATTTTTGGTTGTTTGTGACTAAATTTCATCTACATATGGCCATTTGTCTGGTTATCATTGAACATTGGCGTGTTGTTTGGGTAACTGTGTTTCACTATCTTATGCAGGAATATTATAACCCAACGCAGTCTATGTTGGAGTTGGTTTTTGCACCAGCTGAAGAATGGATTTTGCGTAGTGATGAAGATATTATTCGTGCCACAATGTCTGAACTTGCCAAACTCTTTCCTGATGAAATTTCCGCAGACCAAAGCAAAGCAAAGATTGTCAAGTACCATATTGTTAAAACACCAAGGTTTGATTGAATATCCACTGAGGTGGATTATTTCCTTTAACCTCTTTTTGTTAAACATGGATTGTGGAATGTCTTCTTTGTTAATGAACTAATGACATTTATAGCCATTACATTCAGTTGTCTTCTGAATCCTAACAGAACTAACTACATTGTTTCAGGTCGGTTTACAAAACTGTTCCAAATTGTGAACCTTGTCGTCCCATACAAAGATCTCCTATAGAGGGTTTCTATTTAGCTGGAGATTACACCAAACAAAAATATTTAGCTTCAATGGAAGGTGCTGTTCTTTCTGGGAAGCTTTGTGCACAGGCTATTGTACAGGTAAAATCTATCACAAAAATATCTATATAAATTGCAGCAGTATGATAAAAGAATCATCAGCAAGAAATGCTATTATCTATACATGCTTTCTTAGTGATTTTGTTGAAAGAAACTTGTTCAGAAATATTGATTCATTGGGATGAATAATGCTATATTTTGTTGTGGATATACTATACTACACTTCACTGCTTTTCTTGGATCTAGGGTTGTCATTAATTTAAAGAGTAGGTTTTTTTGTTTTGATTTTTTTCATGTTGTGGTTGGAACATTCTTATCAAGATCCAAATTATCCTCAACTTTTGATGTAAAAAAAAGGCATGTGAATGATTTTTATTTATATCTCAAATGCCCCCTCATGCAAAAGCCCTTTGGTTATTAACATTTTCTGAAATTATAATTTTATTTGAAGAATTAGTGTAATGAGGATTTAACTCCTAACTATTGGTCAAAGGGACTTCCATACCATGTCAAGGGCTAGTAATCCAAAAGGCTTAAGCTATTAAGAAAAGGCTTCAGAATGAGTTTTATTCAATCTTTAATAACTTCTGCTTTGGCTGATTTGAAATTTTCATATTCATTATCTATTACATTGCTGTCTTACCAAAAAATTCTGCAGGATTCTGAGCTACTTGCTGCTCGGGGCCAGAAAAGGATGGCTCAAGCAAGTGTTATTTAACAAAAACAATAATTGAAGATAAATTCTGCTAGAGTATAGGAGCATCATTTCAACTTTGGCTTTATCTGTGGTTACTGTCAACTTCAGTTCATACGATGAAAGGTTCAGCTTCTGAAATTATAGATATTTTTTATTGGGAGTATTGCTGTCTTCTAGGCAAATATTTTGACGATATAGGGAAAAGCCAATATGAGCAAATAGAAGTTATTAACAACTTCATTTTTAGTGTGGCCAACACCTGAGAAGTGGGCGCTTTGTTATCCTCGTAGTTACTGGAGCCGTCAATGTAATGGAGCGAAGGGATACTCACATGTCACTATTTTATATTGTATATCCAGTTTTTTATTTATGTACTTTCTTGTATATCACGTAAGTCTACATTTGTCAGAACCTTTCTTTGAGTAGCAAAATATTCACAAAAAAGGACATATCTGGAGGCTAAAGCTGTCAAAATCGGCTGGGTTGATACACCATGGATTGCTCACAAAGTGAATCAAGTTAGGTTAGCCCAAGTAAGTGATGAGTCAAAATTTTCAACCTGGCTCAATTATGGTAGGTTAGTGGATTAAAGGCGTTGGTCTACCTAAATTAAAAAGGAAAAACAGAAAAAAAAAAGAAAATATAGAAAAACTGAAAAAAATACAGAACAACATAGAAAAAAAAATTTAAAACCAAAAACTAAAAAATAAGCAGGTAAGCCAAATCTCAACGAGAGTATTGATGCCTACAGATCATTTACTAAAAGAGATTAATGACAGCGGAATCAAACTAAACTTTAGAAGAACAAAATACTTAAAACGTCGTCAGTTGATTGGTACAACCTGTTAACACTAGAGGAATCATTGTCTTTTATTATATAATAATAACATTTATTTTAATAACTCATTGAAAGAAGCCAAAATCATTTTTAGCTTTTTCTTTTTTTTTCATTATTTTAAGAAGTGGTGTTAGTTGTAAGCTATGAAGCATGAACACATTGTTTTTATGGTGTGTCTATGTTAGACATATGAAGATATTTGTATGATATACGTGTCATGCGTATTGAAATGTATATGATTAAAAAGATTATTATTTTTTAATTTAGACAAGTCTCAGATACGTTTGGACACGACTAAGACACGACTTGGACATGACTCATTAATATTTAAAAAAAAAATTAACTTTCATGATTAACGTTCAATTAGTAAGTTCGTACCCCACTTAAGTCCAATTACATAACTAACGTCTCAAGTCATTATTTTTACTTATCAGTATTTTAAGTTTTATTTTTTTACACATACTAGTAGACTTTTAAGTTTTATCTTTTCATACACTATTATTTTCATTTGTTCTTTCTACCTTTGCTCATACCAAATCATTCACTTCGTCGTCACCGAAACTTGCTTCACACTAATATTTTCTCTAGTTAATTTTTTCTATGTACATGTACTCGTACATGATTAGTTCGATTAGGAGAAGTTGATTTAAGAGATTTTTTAAAATATATCAATAGAAATTATGTTTCATATTTTTTAAGAATGACTTACTAAGTAGTAAATATTTACACATATGACATATATTAAGTTATTGTAAATCTTCAAGTTTATAAAAATAATATTAATAAATTATGAATCTTTTTACTTAAATTTTTTTCTATGTGTGTTTATGTGTGTGTGTGTATATATATATATATACACGTCGTATCCTTGTCTTACAATTTTTAAATTTGATATATTTTTATATCCGTGTCTATGAGTGTCTCATGTCCATATTCATGTCCATATTCATGTCCATGTTTTTGTTTCATAAGTTGTAAGTAAAGTATTTAACAAAGCAACATTAAAATAAGGTGACTCGTAAGATCATTTAACAAAATATAAAATTTTAATATACATTGAACATAAAATAAATATATATTTAAATTTATTTAGAACAATTAAATAAATTTTTTAAAACCCTTTTAAATTTAAAAGTCCCATATAAAGCACCCAAATCAAATGAAAAATTATCATTTTATATTTTCAAAAAGAGTTGTAAGTACTATTTATATTTTTTTTAAAAGATATAATTGAGTGAAAAAAAATAATAAAAAAAATATATATAATGAATAATATTAAATAAAATATAAAAAAAAAAAATATATTATTTGATGTAAAAATATAAGAGTTGGAATCAAATTCTCTTGTTTTCTAAAGCATATGGGCTGTCCTGGGCTACGTGGCATCACCTTTAAAACATTTGACTATTTGAAGGAGTCGGGCTACCGTCCGTCTCCGAGACTCGGGAAATGTAGCACCACTCTTGACTTTAATATATTTTTAATGTTATGCTTATATCACATAAAATAATTTAAAAATTTCTTTTCTCCATTAGCGCATATAGAATTTCTCTATTGTCAGGTCCAAAATAAAAAAAAATAAAAATTCTACAAAGGATTAGATATAGAAGTGTGTGTTTATGCCACGACACGACTACAAGGCACGAGGGAGCATAAAAGATTTGGTGGTAGTGGAAATTACACTTGGAATGTTGAACTCTATCGCTTATATCCAAAAAAATCCAATCCAATCCAATCCACCAAAAAGAGAGAGATATATGAAGTGAAGCTTTCATCTTGAGTTGAAAACAATCAACAATGCCCATCTTCTCCTTCTCTGCAACTCTCAGCTCCTTCACCTCCATCTCCTTCCTCTCAACTTCACAACCCGACCCCTCCACCCCTTCTTCTTCTTTTTTTGTCAATCGATTCACTTTCCCAAAATGCCCCCACAAGTTAACTACCAAGACACCTTGGCAATGGCATCACCATCATCACACTGCTAAACATAAAATCTTCGTGTCTGCCTCTGGCAATACCCAGATTGAGCAAAATCCCGACGGTGGAATCCTTGAACACCCTTCTGATTCAGACCCACTGGATCTGGATGCCATTCGTCACGCTCGGGTCTGTCTGTCCCTCTCTTTCTCTCTTCTTCTTCTTCTTCTTCTTCTTCTTCTTTTAAATGGTTTATTTTATTATTTATTCTGAAACTCACAGCTCTCAACTTTGTTGAATTCATTCATGCAATGCTTATTGCTAATACTATAAGCAATTTATAATAACATGCATATCATAATGTAAGGCAAGAGTACTTTGCATGTAGTATAACATAAAGTAATAATTATTCTTTATCAAGATTATTTTCATTTAATCCTTTCTATTTTTATTCCTTAACCAATTTTGTTAGCAAATTTCTATTATTTAACCCAACAGCATGTTAATTGAATACATCATTGTGGAATAGGAATCCACTCAATGATTACTGTGGCATTTCCTATTTGAATATTTAAGGTGTGATTTGTGAGTTCTTAAGTCTAAACATATTACTCTTTGTTTTGCATTAAGGCCAATTTCTATCACTAAATGTTCTAATACTTAATTTCTGCAATGAAGTAGAGATCGTCAGATTGGAAGGCTGCAAGGTCTTACAAAGATAGTGGACTCATTTACAATGGTAGGATTGAAGGTTTTAATGGTGGAGGCCTGCTAGTTCGGTTTTATTCTATTGTGGGGTTTCTCCCGTTCCCACAGTTGAGCCCATTGCATTCTTCTAAAGGTATCCATATGTTCATCCTCAATGTTTCTTACATTCTTCTTGTATTCCTTTTTCCTAAAAGCATGAGCTGAATTGTTAAAAACTTGTTTTGAACATTCTCTCTCTCTCTGTGTTTAAGTTGAAGTGCTTTTTTTTCCATCTTAATGGCAGTTTTCCTCTGCACAGTGTAGTGTCACTTGTATGTAAATTAAATAGTAAATTGCCAACTAGTAATGGTAACTAGATTATTGAACTCGAGATAGTCACATTAGATACTGGAGATGTTGATTTCCTGCATAATATTATAAAATTTTTCTGTCATATTGTTGAGAATTTCTTGAGGGTAAGCCTTGGCGCAACGGTAAGGTTGCTGCCTTGTGACCTGGAGGTCATGGGTTCAAATCCTGGAAACAGCCTCTCCGCTTGCGGGGGTAAGCCTGTGTACATCTACCCTCCCCAGACCCCACTAGGTGGGAGCCTCGTGCATTGGGCCACCCTTTTTATTGTTGAGAATTTCTTACCTTTCGGCATCATGTGTGTCAAACACTGGCCGATGATCATATCCTACAGTCAATCTCGTTCATGTATGCGGTATGCCTTTTTAGTATTCTTTGGTATCCATAATATTATACAACAACAACAAAAGACTTTTCTCACTAGGTAGGGTTGGCTATATGGATCAGAGTCATTGTGTTATGTCAGTATCCATAATGTTGTATAGATGAAAAATTTATGGTTCCCTTTGGGAGGCACTTTTTCTGTTTCAGCATTTGGTCATGTTTAGCTATCTTAGGCATGCCATTCGGTCATCTGTGTGGATATATTTTAGTCACTGTGTAGTCATAATAGGATGTAGAGTTGCAATTGCTGGCTTATTGTGACTTTAATCCTTTTGTGTAGAACCAGAGAAAACTATCCAAGACATTGCAAAAGGTTTACTCGGTTCAATCATATCGGTGAAGGTGATTATATTATTTGAACAATGAATACTATATGTTATCAGTTTATTATGTGAATCCAACACAATATTTGAGTCTTCTCTGTCTATTACTATTTACTCCTGAAGCTGCTGTGTAAAAGAGTCATTATTCCCTGAATATAGAAAAATAATTTTTATTCTTGCAGCATAACAGCCATCTCACTTGAGCCATTTCAAGCACTATCTAATCCTTGAATCCCTTATATTTGGAAGTATTTAGTACTTCCTGCTTCAGTTTGGTGTCATAATCCTTTGCTTTATGCTTAATTAGTTTATAATAATTTCAACGTGCTTACCAGATTTAAATCAAGGGTTGTTTTAATTTATAAATGATTGCAGTTTCTTCTGGTTTTAGGTAATTCTAGCAGATGAGGATAAAAGGAAATTGATCTTCTCTGAAAAGGAAGCTGCCTGGTCTAAATTTTCAGGACAGGTCAATGTAGGGGACATTTTTGAAGCAAGAGTTGGGTCTGTTGAGGACTATGGTGCTTTTGTTCATTTGCGCTTCCCTGACGGTAACTACTATGCATGGTTCAGTCGTTTATAGTTTCTCTTTTCACTTTATCATGGAAAAGTTACAAGTGACATCACAGAATGATGCAGGTCTTTATCACCTTACTGGATTAGTACACATCTCAGAAGTGTCATGGGATCTAGTTCATGATGTAAGAGACATCTTAACAGAAGGTGATGAAGTGAGGGTCAAAGTTATCAGTGTTGATCGGTGAGATTCCCAATAGATATGCTTTTTAAAGGAATTTTCTATTCATTTTCTTGTTGGTAGACTAACTAAATCCATGCTTTAATATCATTGAGTTATAAGGTTTCTTGGTTGACCAATTTCCTCGTAATAAACTATGTCAGTGGCTTTAAATGTAGTGAAGTTACGTGTTTTGCTTGATGGCTCTTTCCATTTTGCTCCACTTTGTATTGTGTGTCTTTATGGAAATCACCTCTTAACTTATCTAAGTTCATGCAGAGAAAAATCATGGATTAAACTATCAATTAAACAGTTAGAAGAAGATCCACTTCTAGAAACTCTGGACAAAGTAATACCTCAGGTTTGGAAGAACTTGTAATATGCATACATGTATGCATGTATATATGTGGATGTGGGTGTGAGCACGTGTGTGTGTGTATATGTGGAGAAATTTTTTTAGCAATAAATTCTATATTACAGGATGGTTCTGCTGATCCTGATTCTTTGAGCGGTAGGGATAGCAGTGGTATTGAGCCTCTTCCAGGGCTTGAAACAATCCTTGAAGAGCTATTACAGGAAGATGGGTATGTTTCCATCACTTTTTTTTTCTTGGAAGAAAAAATTTAACTATTTGAACTACCAGTAATCAGAGACAGTGAGATACATTATTCACCCGCCCCACATATTCTAAATATTTCTTTTGATAAAAGATGAAAATATTATTACAAAGAAAGGAGAGAAGGTACATATGGCTAAGGATAAGAAATCCTCCTATATAGGAAAACGAAAGCAAAAGCCGAAGTGGCTAATTAAAAATATTTACAATGCTGCCTAATCTCTTAGAATATCAGCAATTGAAATTCCCTAGAAAGTAGAAACAATCATGAGCAAAGCACCATAACGTGACCACATCTTGTACTATAACAAAGAGACGCTCTTGAAAATAAATGCATTTTGTCAAACCTGATACACGAGAAATGCATAAAACTGCCATAAAATCACAACCTCCTAATTGTTGCCAAAACCTTTAAATCGTGTGATGAGAAATTGCTCCATTGAAAGGACATACAATATTCACCAAAATAGTAAACGGATTATTCCATTTTAAAAAAAAAGTAGTCATCCTTGACTGTTGCAACGAACAATTTCAGCATGTTTAGATTTGATTATTTTAATGGAAATAATCACTTCTTTTACCAAATGATCTTTAGTAAGGTTTTGATTATAAGCTTTTTTTTAACACAAAATAAGGTAATTCAAACACATAATTATCTTAAAAAGGGGAACTTTGGACTTTAAATATGGATTTGTCAAAGATTAACCTGATGCTTAGGAGAATGAGTTAGAGACTAATTTTTTTTTTTTAAAAAACGGGACTTAAAAGAAACACGGAGAATCTAAAATTCAAATTCTTATATTTGGGTTGGAGAAGAGATGGGTAGAATAAGGTAAAAGCATATGGAACTCAAATTTATTAGTTTATTTATTATGTTAAAGTAAAAATTGTAAAGAAGAAAAAATATTAGGACCTTGAATAAAATAAATTCTTTTGGTGTAAATTACGCATCACAATGGTATGAGAAATGAGAAAGACTAGAATATTTTCCACCAAAATATCTTCCTAAAACTATTTAGGATCCTTGCTGGACTTTTTGCCTTTTTTTTTCTTTTGGCTTACAAAGCACGCTTGTAGTTGTTTTATTATCATATGACATGCTGAACAAATGTTGTTCTTTTATTGGCATGAAGTGTCTGATGAATTTTCTATGATATTCGGTCACAGTATATATTACGCAAGAATCAGCCGTCAAGGGTTTGAAAAACGGGTGGTCTCACAAGACTTGCAGCTTTGGCTTTCTAATGTGAGTTTCAGAATTCTTAGTCTAAGATGTGCACATTAATGTCTGTTTTCTCATAATTTTGTTTTGGTCAGAGGCTTTTCATAATTTCTAATTCTTTCGTCATCGCAGGCACCTCCCACAAACCAAAGGTTCACTCTCCTTGCTCGGGCTGGAAGACAGGTAAATTTCTTTGTATCATGAACCCGTAGGCTTAAACTAGAAATTCTAAATTACTTTCAAGTGGGCCATTTTATAACCGTTCAGATATAATTTTAATTTATTTAATTTTTAATTCAACCGCTAGGTGCCAAATGTTATAATTTTAGTGGAGTAGTATATTTCTTTACTTGAAAAATTCTTGCATAAAAACATTCAGTTTAAGTCCACTAGACCAATCACAACATTAACATTAATTAATAGAGTTAATGTTAATTAAAATTATCTATTAATGAATTGTAGTAGTTATTTATCAATGATTGGCCTAATACAATTAACTTGAATGCCCTAAATTTATACAAAAATTTCTCTGTTTAAGAATGTAGAAGAACTTTTCGGCCTAAACCCTGTGGGGTCCTTACCCATATATTGATATTTGATAACAATATCCAACATATCCCAAGGCTGTCCCCTTTCTAATTTCTTATGGAAGTTCTCTCCTGTGATCCAGGTGCAGGAGATACATCTGACTACATCTCTTGATCAGGAAGGTATCAAAAGGGCATTACAACGAGTGTTGGAGCGTGTCCCCTGAATCTGATTGTCTGAGAGCTCTTCCCTCCCGATAATCACAATGATTTTGTACAGTTATCACACATTTAAAGTTCGGATATGGCATTATATAATGTATTTGCATATCCGATATCCTCAATGTACCAGGAAAATGTCAAGTCGTCCTGATTTAACTGGCAAAAAAGTTCTTGTAAAAACACTCAATTTCACAACAATTTGCTTGAATTCAGTCATTCAGAATTGCCAACACCTTTATGCTATGTCGAATTCTTACTATTCAGAGAGATATATATATCAGCATTTAATATCAGCATTTAACTGGGGAATATAATCAATAAATGCAGCTGCATTATAGTAAACACGTACAGTATTAATTTGCATAGGCGATGGAGAATCAGCCACAGGAAACATAACACACACATATATATAATAGTATGACATGAAAGCTTAATATAGTATCTTCGTATTAAGTCCTGAAAAGGGTGTCCCCTTTATATAATTATTATATATACATGACGTGTTCAAACAAAGACCCTGGTGGCAGAGGGGGGTGGATCTTGCTTCAGCTCGACCTCCCTCAGCACAGTCTTAAGGCCCTTACCTCCTCCATTCGCCAATGGATGAATTCCATGTGCTGGCCCTGTCATATATTCCCTGTTCTTTCTCTCTTTCTCAAAGTCTATCCCCATTCGCTTAGCACAACCTACATGTACAGCAAAAACAATGGAATGAACTTATTATAAACTTCTCATTTTTTAAATAATATCTCAAGTAGGAACTTTTTGATTTGAAATTATAAAATTGTGTAAATTATGTTAAAAGAAACACATTTTTAAGAACGCAACTTTAAACATGTTAAATGTTTCAAATCAACAAATCGACAAAGGAAAAAATTATGGTAGTTAATTCATGGTAGTTATCTGTTTTTTCAAGATATAATACTTAACAAAAAAAATTTATTGTACTTTTTTTTTTTTCAAGATATAATACTTAAAAAATTTTATTGACTGTTAATTATTTTTAATAAAATTATATATATTTATTATATAAATTAACATTTATCAATATCATACCCATTATATTACTATAAAATTTTGAGAGGATAAATCATTATTATTCTAGTAAACAAGAAAACATGCAGGCATACACAATAGATACCAAAATATATAGAACCTAAACCAATAGATGGAATTATATATTATACTTTGTACAAGGTCATCGTAGATCTGGCCATCTCTAGTGAGGGCCATCATGAGCTGAGGTACCCCGAGTGGGAGAGTGTCACCTTTGTCGACTTGCCAGAAATGGTATACCTTACCATAAGTCTTGCACACTTTCTCCAAGTCTTGGCGCTCGATGGGACCTGGGATTCCCGGCATGAAGAGGAAGCCACTCTTGACCTCGTACACGTGGGAATGCCAGAGGCGTTTCTCCTCGTCCGGCAGCGTCAAGAACAGGTTCTCCGAGATTATGTACTCTAGTCCTATAAGCCTAGCATTGGCTTCGGGGCTGTCGTAGATAAGGCACTGCCTCATCTCCTCGTTCTGGTGCCCGCAAAAGTGGTGTGCCTCCACTTGCCGGGTCATGTCGTCAGAGTAAAAGTGAAACCTACAATTGATTCATATATAAAATATAAGTTTAATTTTGTTATTTGCATACAAAATTTTCACATTATTAGTATATCAATTTAATTGTTAGTTGATAAGGTATATCGATCCATTAATTAACAGAGTTTTTAAATATTTTTGAAAACAGATTATTAGTTTATTAATTAATTGATACGCGTTATTAATTAATAATTAAGATATCATTAATTGATATAACGATAGTATAAAAACTTTAGTATATAAGAATTTTTTCCTATAAATATAATGTTTAACTCAAATTTATTAGAGAGAGAAAGCGATCAGTCTATGATGTAATTGGCACCATCATTACAAAAATAATCAACATATATAAATTAGTTTAAGATCAAAATTTAAGCAAAGATTTGGTGGATTTTGTTGACGGGACCAAAGTCTTTAGTATTTAATAAAAGGTGATGGTTTTGGTTGGCTCACCAGGTACTTTTTTATAATTTATTAATCGAAATTTTAAAAATAATAATTAAAAGCTTGAAAATATGAAGAGCAATTTGAGGATGGTTCTGATCTGTTCTTTTAGTTAGTTTAGATTAGATATAGATAGAAATCTCATCTCATTTATATATGCCTATGCATATTACTATTACGGGAGAGTGTAAGATTTTCCATATAAATTAGTTTAAGATCATGGAGAAGGGGCTCACGCGCAAAGATGTTGGTGGATTTTGTTGACGGGACCAAAGTCTTGGATAGCAGCTGTAGCGGTCTCAAGGAGGGAGGTGATGGTTTTGGTTGGCTCACCAGGTACTTCTGGGTAGGTGGTGTTGTTGGTCGACATTTTTGGGTTCTAGCTTGAAGCTTGAGAGTTGAGAGAGCAATTTGAGGATGGTTCTGATCTGTTCTTTTAGTTAGTTTAGATTAGATATAGATAGAAATCTCATCTCATTTATATATGCCTATGCAAATTACTATGACTACGGGAGAGTGATAGAAGTGATTTTCCAAGGAAGCTAGCAAATGGCAATACTATGACGGCATTGGAGGCATGCAGCTTTACGCGTGGTTGGGAAACGATTAGACGTGGCAGGCTTCAGAAATTGCGTGGCTGTAGACGTTGGAATCCCCCTGCATTAGTACATTTCACCAACCCAAAGCCAAATTCGTGACGTAAGGAAGTGAATTCATGGCGTAGGTGACTTAAATTATTATTTGACAAGATAAGAAAAATTGGATCGACATCCATAACTTAATTGTACTCCAATCCGTAACAATGATGTTTTAATATGTCAAATAATAATTTAAATATTTAAATAATTTTTTATTAGATTTTTACTTAGAGATTTTTAAGTTTTTACCAACTCGAATATGAGTTAGTATTAATAGCTAGATTGGCAAGAGGTGAAGGTCATCTTTTTGTGGAAGGAGATTCAAGAATGATATATATATATATATTGAGTTTTTGATGTGTGATCGTGTATTAATGATTAGAGATTTGTATTTAGAGATTACTTTGGATCCTTGTATGAATATTGATGTTTATGTAGTACTTTGAGTATATATTGAAGTTCTGTTTAATCATATGATGCTTAATGCTCTTGATTGTTTGATCAACTTTTAAGTGATTTGATGAAAATGATCATAAAATTATAATCATACGTATGGTTGATGCATGTTCGATTTCATTCAATTGACTTGGATAAGTTGATTCGCTAATGAAATAGAAATATAACTCTTAGCAATGCATAGTGAGTGTTTGAGAATAGATCGTTCATGAGTAGAGTTTGCACTAATTTTCATAGAAACATAGTGAATTAGGTAAATGAAACTATGGTTAATTGACCTAAACAAAGGCTTTTAACTAAATAAAAATTTTCTCTAACTTAGACTATTCAATAATATATATATATAATTGCATATCATTAATTGAAGTATGAGGTGAAAAAGGATTTCCTAAATCTCTAAATCATTATCTTTACTTTTATTTATCGCTTTTATGTTTTTAGATTAGTTTTCCTGCACTTTCCTCTATTTTATATGTTCTTGAATATAAATAGTTAAGCTATTGGTTAATATTTAGTATTAGAAAGCCAATTTCATCCTCGTGGGAATAATCTCTTACTCTGTATCTGTATTACTTGAATGATCCTTGTACTTGCGGTAAGCAAATGGGCCAACAAGTTTTTGGTCAAGAAAACAAGTTTTTATCTTATGAAAAGACCAAGAATTTGCTATTAGGGAGCCACTCAAAAACTTCATTAAAGGACCCTTCTATCAGCTACACAAGTTTTAGGTCTTAAAAAAATAGTATTGAAATAACTAAAAAACAAAAGAAAAAGGTTCTGAGATGAGAGAATATATATTGATATTTATTTATTTATTTATTTATTTATTTATAATGTTGGATTCAATTCCTTTCCACCAATATTTCTATCTCACTTTATCTTGATATCTCCTGACTAGTCTATTAGATTCTAAGAGGGGATAAGTGATAATTTTTAAATATAATTATTTGCTAATGATCCCTTGGTTTTTATAGAGATGAATAAAGAGTACTTGGGTTTATTATTGTATAATGCATATTTGAAATGTTTTAAATTAATATTTGTCATTTCTAATTTGAATATCTTATGTAACGATTGTTTTTGAGCAAATTGTGTTAATTTAGTCATATTACATAATTTATATTATTGATATTGATTTGATATCTATTTGGGTTATATTTAAAAAGAGCTCCAAACAAAGTTAAAATGTGGAGAATTAGGATTTAACAAGTGAACAAAAATTTTAATGATAACAAATGAGAAAGTTTTAGTCATGCAAAGATCAAGTTCTAAGACTCTTCAAGTTTAGCTTATAAGACTTAGATATATTGTGTAAAGATAAATAGGAATCACACTGAGTTTAAATTTGTTTTAAAATCTTTACAAATGTTTCTTACTTATTAAAATGTCCAACAAACATGTTTTGAAAAGTTAGTCATGGTGGTAGTTTAAATCTATGAAAAATAGTCAAATTTGTGTTTTGTAAAACTGACATTTGGTTACTATTTTGATGATATCTTTCAAAATATTTTGAGTTCTATTCTGAAACTTGTTTCATATGAAAATAGACTCAAAGATCTTTCTAATGAGTGATCATTTGTTTTTAAACAGATGAGAAACAAAGAAATTATAATATTTTAAAATCAGTTTTCAAAACAAGTATGTATAAATAATTTTTTATTAGATTTTCATCAAGTCAAGAGATGCCCTCTTTTTTAAAGTTTTACATTTCCATTTTCTATTCTTTGTAGTTTTCTTAGTTTTAGGTAGTTTTAAGTTAGTTAGCTTGACTAAATCTCCATTGATGGTGGATTGGAGGCCAAGATCAAGGATTGAAATCAATAACTAGTTATCTGAGCAACTAGAAAATGTTTTCTAACAACTATAATTTGACATTTAATGCTCCAAATTATCACCAACGGCTCTTAAATGCTTTGGACTATAAATGAAAGTGTTTTGGCATTAAAAGCTAGTTGGAAATCAATCTGAAAATCACTCTTAAGCATTAAATTCGAGTTTTACTATTATTTCTCATAAACCCCTGTTTTGAGTTTTAAGTGTGTGATTCTTTGATATTCGTTGAGTTTCAATTTATATTATCCACTTTTGATAGAGTTTCATTTCTATAGGCGATCACTAAGGGTGGGGTATTCTTTAAAGAATTGTAATATATTGAAATTGAGGAACTAGACATAGAGATTTGTTAATATGGATAGTTTGTAAAAGTTGTAAACACTTGTTGAAACTTGAAAATATAGTAGAAAATCTCGGGTGATTATTTGAGGACTGAACCAAGATAAACGTTGTATTTGATATTCTAAACTCAACTCTTTTACATTTGTGTATTTATTTTATATGTTCACTTGATTACTTTCTATCTTAGTTTATTCATTTGTGAGAGAAAATATTCGGTCTTCTCTATCTATTTATCTTTAATAATTAATAGTTTCAATGAAAATTGGTAATAAAGTGTTTTGCGAAAGATTTACAAAAATATTTTATATATTCAATTGACCCCTTTTTTGAGCATTGATGTCACTTGGTAACATAGTACAGGCTTCAATGTTGTTTTAAGATATTTTTGTGAATATCTTAGTTTAGGTGTGAATAATTTGCTTTGGTTTGTAAAAAGATGTTTAGTTGATGTTTAATGCTTACCACTAAAAAAAAAAAAGAAAGATCTTTTAGTCTATATCATATTATTTAATTTAATGTAATATCTAACTATTGTATTTTATTTTAAATTAGTTTTAATCATCAATATCAATATAAAATAATATAATAATATATAAAAACAAGATATATAGCTTAAAATTTTGTCATGTATCATCCAGTCAATTAGTAAATGTATTAATTTTTTGACATGTGACAACTACATTAATTATTTTTTTATCATGTGTCATTTGATGTGATAATTTAAAAAATATTAACATGTGTTAAATAAAATTGTCACATGTACAAACACCACGAGGAATTAAAAAAAATAAAAATGCAATTTATTACAAAAATTTTTGAATAAAAATAAAAAAAAAAAAAATTATTATCTGTTCGGAAATTTGCAAAACAAAATTAAACAAAAAATGACTCTCTATTCATAATAAAAATTGGAAAACTACTTCAACAAAATAAAAACATGGAAGAACAAATTAACAAAAAAAAAACTCTCAAAAGCAAATATGAGGTAAAGAAGCTTTTGAAAAAATGTGCCTTACGTTCTCAAATTAATGGATAAAACTAGATGACCTAGATAAATAGAGCCCTGTGATTGGAACACTTAAAATTAAGAAAGAAAAAAACTACCTTAAAAATGTGGTCTCCATGAGTAACTTTCAATGCTGGAGTTACTTTTTTTTTTTAAAATTATTTGGGCTTAAACAAGTTAGGTTCTCTTATTAGAGGTGTTCATGATTTGATTTGGATTAATTTTGAGTAAAAAATTAATTAATTTAAATAATATTATTTATATCGACTTGAGTTGAATTTGATCGATTTAATTGATTTTTAATTAATTTTTTTAAAAATTTAAAATGTTGAGTTAAAAGTAATTTAATTTATTAAAAAAAAGAAAGAAATAAAATATTAAAAATCAAAAATAGTATATTTTCATATGTTTAAAATAATATTTAATCACATCACTAATAAAGTGAATAAGATAAGTATATGAAAAAAATTAAAATTATTATAATTTAAAAATATAAATTCAATAAAAATTGAAAAAATATTATATAATCAAATATTAAACAAAATTAGATTTGATCAGATTTTAAAAATCAAAATCAAAAAAATTAATTAATCAATTTTAAAAAATCATTTGAACAAAAAATGAATCAAATTTATTTAATTTTGATTAGATTTCTAACCTTTTTAGAATAATTTTTAATTTTTAGTTTTTTTAAATTAACGTCTTTGAACATTTATCTTTATCCTCTCATAAAAAGCAATGCTCCAAATTAAACAAGTTCGAACTTTAAAGTAAATGACTCGTCATTCATTCCCGTAACTTATCTCTCCTTTTAGCTTGCCATCTCGTTTAAACAACAATTATGAAGCAATACGTTACCTGATTTAATATATCTACACAAGTTCAAAGTTAATGACTTCACCATCATTAATTTACTTTTCTTTTTGTTGGCCAACTCATTTACGAAATACTATAAAGTAACTTAAATAAGTAAAAAGCCTCAAATTTGATAAATTCATCCGAATATCGACATCATTTTACTTATATTCAAATCCTTATTTGGATAATGGAATCGGTGAAATTCGAAATATAATAATTTTAATTTTAATTTTTTTTAACTTGACCTGACCCAACCCAACCTCACCTAATTAGTTTGAATTTTTTCCCCTAAAATTGACGACCGTGATCATTAGTGGTGAGAGGAAAAATCTTAATGGATTTTATGACCTAGATAAATAGAGCCCTGTGATTGGAACACTTAAAATTAAGAAAGAAAAAAACTACCTTAAAAATGTGGTCTCCATGAGTAACTTTCAATTATAATTTTTTTTTAAAGATTTGATCTAAAAATATTCACTTAAAAATTATTTGAATCAATTTTGAGTAAAATAAAATTAATAAAAATATTATTTATATCAACTTAATATTTTTATAATATAATGATTTTTAACTTTTTTTTAAAAAAAATGTTTTTATAAATTTTTTTATAAAAAATAAATAGAAATAAAATATTATAATAATTTTTTATATAAAAATATAAATAATTTTTATATAAATATAAAATCTCAATAAAAATTAGAATTATTTAAATAAAAAATAAATTTAATAATAAATAAAAATATTATATAAAGTTTAATTTTTAAATATGGAATTGATCGATTTTAAAAATTAAAATAAAAAACCAATTTAATCTAATCAATTTTAAAAAATCAAACAAAAAATAATCAAATTTATTTAATTTTAATTAGATTTCAATTTTTAGTTTAATTTTAAGTTTAGATTAAATTTGAACACCCTATTCCTAGCAATGCTCCAAATTAAACAAGTTCGAACTTTAAAGTAAATGACTCGTCATTCATTCCCGTAACTTTTTGCTTGCCATCTCGTTTAAACAACAATTATGAAGCAATACGTTACCTGATTTAATATATCTACACAAGTTCAGAGTTAATGACTTCACCATCATTAATAGTTTTCAATAATGGAATTTCGATAGTTTACTTTTCTGTAAAATAAGAGTTTTTTTTTTTGACATGGTAAAAATAAGATCTTTATATTATAATAAAGGTATCATTTTTTTGACTGAATTATATAATAAAGGAATCATATTAAGAGAGATAAGTACATAAATGATTAATTTTCTCTACAGTAAGTCTTAGGAAAAAAACTTAAGTAGAGTATCACATGTACTTGTAGCACTGTTTTTTAATTATAGTATGATATGTAGATTAATTTTTTCATATCATTACTTTTTAATTATCTATTCAACACTTTAATTTTTTCATATCTTTACTGAAGTTTTTTCCTTTTATTTATTTTCATAAACAAATCTCATCCCAACAAAATGGAATTTAGACAAAGGGGATATTCACGTCGGAGGCCGTGGAACAAAGTAAGGGTTGCAGGTAGTTTGAGGTGAACCCACGACGGCTGGGTGGTTTGAGTTCATGCATCTGTTGGTGGCCACAAACAGAATGGGTTCGAGGTGGTTCGGGTTCGGACGCCAGTGCGGTTCGTGGCAATCATGGATGGGTGGACGATGGTGATTTGGACCATGGCGAAACGACATCGATTCTTGTTTGGCTTGGGTGTTTTCTGGTGGCTAAGGGTGGTGGCTCCTGCGAGGATGTGACTGGGTGTGGCCACTGGTGGTGAGAAAGGACAGCAGCTCAAGGTGGTTAGGGTTTGACTTCGTGGTGGCGCAATGACTGGTTCAATGGCGGTCATCAGTTCTGCTTAGGCTTGACTGGGTTTAATGGTGCTTGTAGGTGTTGTTGGGTGATGCATAGAAGCCATGGTGGTGGTATTTCAATCCGATTTGGACTGGTAGTGTCAGATCAAGGTTGTGGATCTTTGGCCATGGCCTCTTATGGTTGGGATGAAGAGGAAGAATATAGGAAAATTTTTAAGGAAGTAAGTGGGCAACGAATGGAGAAGAGTGTGAGAGAAAGATGTAAGGGAGAAAGTAAAACAAGTTAAGAAAAATAGAGACGTTAACCTTAACAGCAAAAAATTGGTGTTGACTAGATAATTAGATAGTAATAATGTGAAAAAATTAATCATCATTTCATTATATAACTGAAAAATAGTACCACAAATACCTATTATACTTAACTTTTCTCTTAAATCTTAATCTCTTGAAGAGAACACTTTCGTGTTGTAAAATGAAGGTGAGAATCCAAATTAATGAATGGAATCTACATAAACCAACTTTTTATGACCTGCATTAAAAAAAAAAAAAATGTACAGGTGTACAACTAGATAATCAAGTTTTATTTTTAGTGTGTGATTATCAGTTGATCCAGCGAGTACACAACAATCTGTCAATTTCCCCTCCCGTCTTTCACTGCTTAATGTGAGTATATGTGACTCCTTGATGTTGAGATCTAGCTGTATTAACGCTAAGTCGGAAGTATCAGAGTTTGTTGTTCAGAATAAAAGAAATTAGTATTTTAGAAAATTAGTCACTCATTTAAAGATATTCTTAAAAAAAAAAACAAAAAGTAGGAAAATGGGAGAAGAGTCGCATATAAAGACGGAAGACTAGAATGAGAGAGAGGGAAAGAGGAAGACAAAGTTGACTGTGCTTGTTATTCTAACGGTGATGTCACTCTTACATTGTTTTTTCATATCATTTTTATATATTTTTTAAATAATAATATAAAAAATATATACAGCAAAGCATATTTTTTCTTTTTTATTATTATAAAAAAAGTAAGAATTTATTAAGGAATGTTCTCAAACTTATAAAGTAAATGTAATAAATAATTGTAAAAAGATAACGTCCAAGACTGATTTTTATTTTTCAAACTTGATTGATTGATATTATTCCGTTCCCACGCAGACGCAGTCAACACCTACGTCCTTCAAATTTCAAACTTCAAACTTCAAACCTGCACTTATTTACGTTACTCAATGCACCCCATCTCCTCCTTCCTCGAAGCTTCATTGGATTTGATTTGCATACCCATTTTGGATAAACACACTTACGTTTATCTAACCAAGTGAAAATCTTGTCTTTCTCTTCATTGGCAGTAAAACAAACCATATGGACCCACAAACCTCCACTATGATTGCCTTCACGTATGGCAACCCATTTGGTAGTCAGGGTCAGAGTTCTTGGTGGCAGATGGTATAGTCCTTATCATGAAACATCATAGCAAGTTGTGTTTGCACTGCTTTTTGTTCTGGTTCGTGGGTTGTTCTTGTTTTCGGGTATATCACGGATGGTGATGGAGGAGGGTGCTGTGTTTCCCTTTGAGATGGTGGCGTTAGAGTGCTTGGGCATAGGGTTTGATCTGACAAGTGATTTTCGATTGAAATTTGCCAAGGGAATTAATGGAGGTAGGAGGTTGGTGGTGCTTGATGAAGTGAACAAGAGGGACATCATGGTTCCTGGTGGAGCTACCATTCGTGATGTTTCCGAGGATATTCGCTGTGACAAAGGGGATCGTATCCGCTTCAAATCTGATGTCCTTGAATTCAACCAGGTTGGCCTTCTGTCTTCTTTCTTCCGCTCTGTTCCAACAACTATATGATGTTTTTTTGTTGTTTACATTTCAAGCGTCTCGGAAAAGTATGCACCTTTTGGTTGATAATTTGACAGGAAAATGTTTCAAACACATGCTATATCTACGACATCCCACATAGACTTAATATGTCAATGTAAGTCTGGATAGGTGCCGAGATAGATGTGAGAGGAATGAGAGAAGTATCTATTGAGTGAAATTCATAAATTTTGGGAAATTTTGAGTATGTCATCAAATCACATAATTAAGAATTTCTCTTTATTGAATATCATATTCAGAATGTTCAAATATCATAATTCAATTTGGTATTGATAACTTTATTTTTCCTTAGTGACAAGGAAAATTGGTTTGTAAAAGTGGCAAGTGTGAAAAACTTGGCTGAGCACATGGGCAAATTTAAAATATATAAATATTGATTTTAAAAATAGGTTTAATTAACTTTTTACTCTCTATAAATATACTTATTTTTTATTTTGGTCCCTATAAAATTTTTTATTTTATTTTGATCATTAATCTCTGTCGTTATCTTATCTCTAATAAATGGTGAAGTGACAAATGATGTTCCATGTCAACTTGTTACTTGGATGATAACTCAACTCATTTATGCCACATGGATGACAAGTCATCCACCTGGGTCTCACGTCACCTTCTTCTTCCTCTTCCTTTCTTCCTTAATGTGCAGCAAGCCCTAACTTGCAGAGATGAGATCATTCTCCCCCTCCCTCACCTGTAGCCACAATTTCAACCTTGATTCTTCCTCCCTCAACCCGTTTTCTTCTTTCCTCACGTTTGCTTCCTCATTCATGATCAATTTGTTGCCATTTTTTTGTCCCTCACCCCTGACTTGCGTAGAGAAATTGTCATGGCTAGGGTTTCACGATCTTCATCATCAACTTTGGATACCCCCACCATGTCATCACGAAGGAGACTTTATGGTTGAGGATATAGAATGTTGTACCTCACCTCAAAGAGTGTGAAGAATCTCGAGAGAGCATATTGGAGAAGCTCAAACTAGAAAATAAGCACAAACCATTTTCTGATACAAGTATATTTGAGTTTGCTAAAATATATTTTCAATCTTTATAAATATTATGAGTTTTGGTTTTGGTCCTTGTAAAATTCTAGAAAGGTGAAATTAATCCTTGCCCTTATCTCATCTCTATTAAGTGGTGATGAGATTTCTAAGTTTGAGAGACCTTTGCAAGTCAAGGGTGAGGGACCAAAAATGGTAACAAATTGGTCACGAATGAGAAAGCAAATGTAGGGAAAGAAAAAAAATGGGTTGAGGGAGGAAGATTCAAGGTTGGAATTGCAGTTAGGGCTTGCTTAGGGAGAATGGTAATGTCTCTGTAAATCAGGACTTGCTACACATTGGGGAAGAAAGAGGGAGGAAGAAGAATGTGACGTGGAACTCAGGTGAATGACTTGTCATTCATGTAATATAAATAAGTTGAGTTGTCATTCAAGTGACAAGTTAACATAAAGCGCTGTTTGTCACTTCACCACTTAACATAGATGAGATAACGACAGAAACTAATTTTAACTGTCTCGAAATTTAAAGGAACCAAAATGAAGTAAATTTTTTTTAACAAATAACAACAACAACAAAACTTTTTCGCACTAGGTCGAGTAAAATTTTTTATAAGAACCAAAATAAAAAATGAGTATATTTATAGAGACTGAAAAATTAATTAAGCCTTAAAAATATCATAAGAGGGCAATGTTGTTAACACGATTGATAAAAATATATGTATGAACATGGAATAAAAGACAATGGTATATGATATATATCTTGAAATTCCTTCTGTCAATAATAAGGGAAGCAAGCAATGTTTTCAAACTCTGAACCCGGTGGAATTGGGAAAATCATGAATTGGTAAATCAACCCTTAAAAACCACATGTTATGTTAGACCGATTTAACTAATTATTCTTTTTTATTTTTAAATCAATTTAAAATTTTTATCACTAAAGTGCATTGTTTGTTTCTCAATGTATATACATCTCTTGGGAAGTGTAAATGCTCCATTTGCTATAGATGAAATTCCAAACAAACAAGAATATGTATTGTAATATGGTAAAAAATATATATATATTGTATCAATGATCTGGCTTCTATTTATATTAAGGTCATAAGGAACATTACTTCTCATTTTTTACTTATCTGAGTTGGCATTAGGATAGAATAAGAAATTTTACCTCTTTTCATTCACTTATTAGTTATACGACTATCATATAATCAGAGAAAAAAGATTAATTAGTTTTAATACTTATCAATTTGATAATATTATAATATATTTTAATATTTTTTACATAATTTTATTTATATACTTGACATATGCTTATGATTAATTTTTTAATATTTTATTATATATTTATATAATATATGTATGTATAAAATTCAGTTAACTTTGGTTAAACTTCATAACCTTTAAACCTATTTCTTTATCAATTTGGCCGGACTAGTTCTAAAAATATTGATGGGAATTGCTACTCAACTTTTGCACTGTTACGTGTTTCCTATTTGAATTCAGTACAGATTAATTTTCTCCGTATACTTGTTCAGACAGGCTTAGTTTTAGAGGGTAGCTTAAATGACTTAACTCATTTCATTTTTCGCCAATAACACATTTTAGAGATTGATAAATTTTAATAGAGCAATGCTATCATTCAGAATCACCAAATATGTTGCTAATCCAATTAATTATTGGATAATAAAATGCAGCAATGTTGTCTTAAAGATAACAGCAATGGATCTAATTGGAAAGACAAAAAAGGAAAGGTAACAATAATGGCAGTCATTGCAATTTCTTAAAAGAGGGAGTTAATGTAATATGAATATATTATAAATGTGAGGTGAGGTTGAATTAGAAAAAATATCATTTTCCCTTAAGCTTTATGCATACTTGATTTTAGAGATGTTCAAATTTAATCTAAATCAAAAATTAAATTATAAATTAAAATTCAATTAAAATCGAATAAATTTGATTCATTTTTTATGAGTTTTAAAATTGATTGGATTGGATCAAATTTTAAATTTGATTTTTAAAATTGATTCAATCTAATCTTAATCAATTAATATTATATAATATATTTGTTTATTATAGAATTTATATTTTTACTTATAATAATTTTAATTTTTCACATATTTTTTTATTTTATGTGATCAAATATTTTTTAAGCATGTGAAATGATCTATTTTTACTTTTTATTTTTTATTTACTTTTATTTCTTTTTTTAATAAGCTAAATTGATTTTAACTCATAAAATTTTTGTTTAAAAAATTTTGAATAAAAAATTAATTCAATTTAAATTAGATTGAATTTGTTTAATTTTTAAAATATATCTAAGTTTATTACAATCCAAATTGATATAAAAATATTGTTTGAAACAGTTGATTTTTTAATTCAAAATTGATCCTAATCGAACCGTGATCATTTATTCACTTTAACCCTTACATATCTCTTTCTTTCCACGCAGATGTCTGAGTTGCTTAATCAGAAATCAGCTATACAAGGAAAAATTCCTTCTGGCTATTTTAATGCTCTTTTTGATTTAAGTGGTGATTGGTATCGTGATGCTGAGGACATCAAATATCTTGCTTTTGATGGTTATTTCATTTCGTTGTACTATTTGCACCTAACTACTTCACACCTAACACTGCAAGATGAAGTAAAGAAGTCTGTTCCAGCTCAATGGGATCCAGCTGCATTGTCCAGGTAAGCACAATGCCACAACAATCATTAATATAGACAGATGAAAAATATCTTTGTATACCTGGTGAAAATGAAACTAACTTGGCTCAGTTACTGCTAGTGATTTTTTATTGGTAGGTCATATATAAGAACGACTATGTCGTTGTTGAGGTTTATGGTATACCCTAAGCTTAGAATAGGACAACCTCCTCTCTCCCTAAATTTATTTGTACAGGAAAAAAAAAACTAATTTGCAATTTCTATAACTTTTCATGAGATTGCTTTTAACAAATTCATTGTTGGTTTTTAAGAGCTCATCATTTTGACCATCCTTGCAAAATTTTAGTTTGTTTGGTAATGAAGAGCCAATTGATAAAAGAATGTCACATGCATCTCCCTTAGCTTCTGCATAAGGCTCAAATTACCTGTTAGACAGAGTCCTTGTTAGCATACAGATGATGTAAACTGGTGTGTTTGTGCTTGAATATTTTAAAAATGAAAACAGCCTGGTAGAGTAACTGATGTTGACACTATTTTGGGATTATAAATCGTGCATGATTTTGGGTTGATAAGTATAATGATGCTGATCAGTTTCGTTAGGCAGGTTCATTCAGACATATGGTACACATATAATAATAGGTATGGCTGTTGGAGGTCAAGATGTAATCTGTGTCAAACAAAAACATTCTTCAAAGATTCCTCCTGGTGATCTCAGAAGACATTTAGAGGATCTTGGAGATTTTTTGTTTTCAGATTTGAGAAGCCCTTCTGATCTACTACAGAGGAAGACAACAGATGGCAAACAAAAAGTATAGCACTCTTTTTTTTGGTACAAATAGAATAGCACTTTATCTATTATAATTATAACATATTTGTTACTTATCTGCTGATGCAATCAATCTCTCTATTCATGTAGGCCCCTGAGGTCTTTAATCGTGTGATGCAATCAAACACAATGCAGTTCAGCAGTACTTCAGAAACATCAAGCAAGGATGTAAGCCACAAAAGGGAAATATTTGTCATTTGAAATGAATAAAATTTCTAGGCTGTTAAATATCTTAGTTTTATCTTGGAACAGGGCCTCACTATTATTTGGTCAAAAAGAGGAGGAGATATATTCAAGCAAAGCCACTCAAATTGGCTCCAGACGGTGCCTTCTAACCCTGAAGCAATCCTCTTCAAGTTTGTTCCTATTACCTCACTTCTGACAGGAATTCCTGGAAGTGGCTATCTTAGTCATGCAATCAATTTGTATTTACGTTGTACGTTCTTCTTCTCAGATCAAAAAATAATACTATAATCTACTGCTTTTATCCATATATATCCATTTTATACAGTTTCGATTCAATGATTAACCATGATGTAGATAAGCTACAAAATAGAAATTAATATGATAAGCTCAAATTGTTCTTGTCATGCTTTACTAAAATACATGAGTTTCAAAGCCATCATTTCTTGCATAGTATCATTTTGTATTTTTTTTATTGTTAAGGTACACAACACTTCATTGATTCACTTGTTCTTTACAGATAAGCCTACTCCTGAAGATTTGCAATACTTCTTGGAGTTTCAAATTCCCAGGCTATGGTCACCCATGTTTTTTGAGCTACCTCTGAGGCATCAATGGAAAAACACTTGTTCCCCTTCCCTGCAATTTAGTTTCATGGGTCCCAAGCTTCATATCAACTCTACACAGGTACTGTTAAACAAACCCTCCTATTTGAGCAAGCACATGCAGTTATTGTATGTGTTGGACTTTACGCTTGTTTTATTTAGCTCCACTGATCTTATATCCGACTTAGAAACTATCTCGAGTTCTTAACCCCTTTATTGTTATAAAGTTTTGCTATTCACACACCATAATCTGCACACCACTTTTATACATACACGCTGATCACCATATAATATATGATAATCACCACATAATACACTGATCACTACATAGTGATAATTAAGTACCATCCTTAATCCCTACATAATATATGTTGATCACTGATGTAAAAATAGTGTGCCAAATTTGATGTTCAAATATCTTTTTCCTTCTTATAATTGACATAATACGTGTATTCTGTTTTTTTTTTTTGGTACAATTATATGTCTATTGTTAATCATGCCATTTTATACAAAATATCAGGTTGTAAGTGAACAAAAACCTGTGGTTGGCCTCCGCTTGTACTTGGAGGGCAGAAAATTTGATAGGCTTGCAATACATATACATCATCTTTCAAGCCTCCCAAATACAATGATCCTCTCTTCAGGCACTTCAACACTGAGCAGGCCATCAATGTGGCGAGGATCTGATGATAATGAATCCAGTGACCAATTTCTGGAACCAATAAGATGGAATAGATTTGCAAATGTGTGCACATCAGTGGTTAAGCATGACCCTAACTGGTTGCATGAATCAAGTGGTGTTTACATTGTAACCGGTGCACAACTCATTAGCAAACGTAGTAGGCCAAGCAATGTGCTTCATTTGCGTCTTCTATTTACTCACATACCCAATTGCAGTATCAGGAAGACAGATTGGGCTGCTGCACCAGAGGCTTCAAGAAAATCATCTTTCCTCACAAATCTGAGCACAACATTTACATTCACACAGCAGAGTGTTACTGGTCCCAGGAAGCAGGCTCCAACTGCACTTAACTCTGGTGTTTATCCAGATGGTCCACCTGTGCCTGTTCGTTCAGCTAAACTGCTTAAATATGTGGACACAAGTGAGGTTGTGCGGGGCCCACATGATGCTCCTGGCCATTGGTTGGTAACGGCTGCTAAGCTTGTGACTGAGGGTAGTAAGATTGGATTACAGGTGAAGTTTGCATTGTTAGACTACGAGTGATTCCAAGTTACTTATCTTCTCTATATATAACTATATGCAGAGAAATATGCGGATATAATTTGTTGTTGCTTATTTTTTTTTTAAACTATAGATCATATGTACATATGCTTTCTGTTCTGATGGCTTTGTACAGTATAGTACACAAAATGAGTGGTTGTTGACATCAGCCAATAGAAAATTAAAAAGTGGCTATTCTGCATTCATTTGGTGTTGGCATCAACCATCTTGTGAAAAAGTTGAGAAGAAAAAAAAATAGTAAAACGCAAATTGAAGGGTCTACCATGGCCCTAATATAAATGGGGGCAATTTAGTGCTGCATGACCCTAATAAGCAAGGAAAGTGGGGATTTATATTGTCTTAGCCATGTTGGCGTCCTCCCTTTTGGTGAAGTGGAACCAAATAAAGCATGAATATACGGGAAAGACTTGCATTTTCGTTTTCTTCAATCGGGAAAAATTTGCATGCATTGAGTGCATGTTGCACCAGAACAACGAACACATAATTGATTTGACTTATTTAGATTTGGGTTGCACCGTGCAATGTTACTCATATTAACTTCCTATTACTATAGATTTGTGTGATTGTGTGTGCAGGTGTTGACTTGCTGGCACACTTGCTAGCTTACATTGCCCCATTACCTAATTATAGAATATATTGACTGACATTATGAAGAAGTCGGCGGCTTTTCTTCATTTTTCTACAAACTTCTTTTATTATTACTACAACATTCTAGTTGCAATAGTTTCTAGGTTCCTCCCCTTCTACTTAGCCACAATATTTTGAAGCTTAAAGCCGCTATTAGCTATTCTTGAACCTTCTAGTTAGTTGCTGATTTTTCTTTCACAGCCAAGCACGTATGTTTCCCGAAAACGTGCAGCACTTTTGACACTCCTTCTTGATGCACATTTTGGTGCGTCTCAAACAAAGTGAATGTTCTATTTCTCCTCCTCCAAAATAGAGATTGCAAACATGCTGCAATGATTTGGAAAGTTGGCCTGTTGGTAATTTTTGGACACTCTGGTCGAGCCTTGATTATTGAAAATTCTTGATGTCATTTCCTAATTTATGACTTTGACTAGTTGTGGCTTATGCATTTTTGTTCCATCGCGTCTTCTTCTTAGACTCTTGAGCTTGATTTTTCTTGTTGCCTTGCTTCCTGACTTCTTCCTTGTTGAGTGCTTCAGATTTCTGCTGCTCTCCAGCAAATAAACTCACTTGCATTTTTATAGCAGATGATTTTTCTTGTTTGATAATTGGAGTTGAAAGTGATGTGCTTGTAGTCTTTTGCCCAGGTGGCATTATTATGGAGAATACTTTGTTTGGGGTTATTTAACAGTAGTTATTAGTTGACTCTTTTTCTTATCAATAATAAAGCATTTGTCAGCATTGAAAACCATCTTTGTAGCATTTGTTTAGTAACTGGCCGATGCTCAATAAATTTTGTGCTATCCTCAGCACGTAAAGTACATCATGAATAAATTTTGTATTGTTATATTTTGTTTTAACTGTGATGATGGCCTTGCCTTTCAACCTTTTGAAGTTCCCATCACAAAGGGCTTGCTTGAGAAAGTTGAAAATTATAGATTATACTGATAATCGATTATTATTATAATCGATTATAATCGATTATTGTTATAATCGATTTATTTTTATGTTTGGACGATTAATTTGTAAAGTAATTTTAAGTTAATATAATTTATTTAGATGATATAAAAAAGAATTATTTTTATGTATTAAATTACTAAAATAGATATAAAATGATTAAAAAATTATTTGATTAAGAACAAAATAGTATTTACATATCAAAATGTAAGAAATAATATATAAGTTAAAATCATAAGTTTAATCTTTAACTTATGATTATTAATTGAAAAAAATTTTATTTTGCATTGAATTTTGTGTAAATTTTTTTAAAAATAATCTTTTTATCCAAACATAATAATTATTTTACAAAACAACTTAATCCTCCAAAAATAATTGTTTGAGAAAGAATTAATCTTTCCCAAACATGCTCTAAGGGTAACTTTTGAGTTTATATTTTCTTCCATTTTGATTAAGTAACTTTTGTTACTTGTCATATAATTTGAACACCCATTATCCAATTACTATATATCTTTGATCTCCAAATTAGTGGAATATCCTGAATAACAATTCAAATGATTTACTATATTCATGAAATTTGTTTTTCTTTGTTGCCGATATCAACAATCTTTCTCAAAGTGAGTGTGCCTCTTGTACCTCTTGCATTTAAATGGACAATCATTTAAATTATGATTATTTTTCTTGTAAAGAGTGCAATATTTATATTCATATTTTCCTTAATTTTTGTAATTTCCTCTTCCTCTATTTTAAGACCTTATATTTACTTTTCTTTAGAAGGCGCTTCCAACATTTTCTTCATTGGCACTTTCTTAATTTCTTCTCTAAGCTTCAAGTGATTTCACTAATTCAGTTATTGATAAAGGTGATAAATCCTTAGTCAATTAAATAGCTGTTACTATGGATTATATTTTTAAGTATTTTATCTACTACTTTTTTGTCAGTTACACTTTCTCTAAAGTAATTTCACCTGATTAACTATTTCTTCAATTCTAGCATAATAATTCACTATGGTCTCAAAATTCTTCATTTTCAAAGTTTCAAATTCTCTTTTTAAATATTGAAGCTTAATTGAGGGTACCATGAAACTCTTCCTCCAAAATATCCCAAACTTTTTAGCTGACGATATTCCTCTTATTCTTAAAGAAATTGGTCAGAGTACACACGCTAGCTGAATTATGACTATATGTTATATGTGGGTTTAATATTCGTGTTATGTTTATGACAACTCCTAATCAACCAAATAGACAACCAATTAAGCTTGGCGGACGTAGACACAATCGAAGTGGTTAGAAAGGGAAATGAAGGGGTAGTGTAATTGGTACAACACAAATGGACTACTCAGACAAACACAAAGAAGATTTAGAATGACTTTTTTGATTTCGATTTTTTGTTATCTTCAAGCTTTGGTTGTGTTTTCATCAAACTTTTCTTTGATTTCATGCTATCTTCGATTTCGATTTCGATTTCTTGCTTTCTTTGATTTTGATTCTTTGCTATCTTCGATTTCAATCTTTTGATCCTTTTCATCAAGTTTTATCATTCCTTCTATTTTTGCTATGCTCTGATACTATAATAGAAGCAGTAGAATCGAAAGATCAGAATCGAAGATAATAAGAAATCAAAGAAAAGTTTGGTGAAAACAGAAACAAAGCTTGATGAAAGCTGAAGTAGAAACTTTATAGAAGAAACAGAAGCTTGATAAGAAAAAGAAGAGAGAGAAATGAAAGCAATGAGGTTTGAACCTTGGACTTCCTACTTTATTTTCTTAAAAAATGTTTCACTGAAAACTACAACATTGATGGAATGAAAGTAAGGGGGTTCGAACCTTGGACTTCCTACATTTTTTTTAAAAACAAAATTGGTCATAGTACACACGCTGGCTGAATTCTACCAATATGTTATATATGAGTTTAATATCTGTGTTATGTTTTTGGCAACCCCCAATCAACTAAACAGACAACTGATTGTTCCCAAATAGTTTACAAGTGCACGATCATCTAATTAAGTAATACAGATACAGAGTATAAGTTCGTTCCCTCGAGGATAAGTTTACTTCCAATGCTAAGTATTAACTAATAGCTTACCTAATTCTAGACAAGAGCATAAAAATAGAGAAAGTAATAAACTAAACTAAATCTAATCTACAAAAGCAATTAAGATAATGGTTTAGAGTTTAGGGAAATTCTTCACTCTTTACTTCAACTAACAACATGCAATTCTCTTCATAAATACGAATGCAATGATTAGGTTAGTTTGAGAATCTTCATTAGCTAAAAGCCTATGCTTAGGTCATCTAACCATAGTTTCAATTGCCCAACTCACTATGTTTTCATGAGAGCTAACACAAAATTCACTCTTGAACGATCTATTCTCAATCACACACTATGCATGGCTAAAAGGTATATTTCTATCTAGTTAATGAATCAACTCATCCCGCCATTGGAATAGAATCAAACATGCATCAACCATACATTAGATTTAAAATCCAAATTCTTATGTCTAGGTTCATCAGATTTCAACAAATCATTCAAAAGCTGATCAAACCTTTAAAAGCATTAAGAACCATATGATTGAACAAAACCATACATCTATACAAACTCATAGGAAAATAAAATCATTAATTTCCATAAAAAGGATTCAAAGTATTCCCTAAAACAGATGCTACATCATTGAACACATGATTTCAACACAAAAACCATGCTCAAATGAATAGAAAGACAAGAGAAAGAGAAAGGAGAAGGAGAAAACTCTTAAAATATGATCATTAAAGCTCTAATCAACTTCTCTAAGGAAGAAGACCTCCATCCTTGGTTCCTTTGGCCTCCTCAGACTCCACACACGAAGAACTAGGCGCAACTTCTCTAAAACCTAAAAGTCATTCTAAGAAAATCTAATAAAAAGTTATTTATAGGCTCAGTTCTACATCTCGCACCGCGACGCACACTACTTCGTGCCGCGGCGCGCAATGAATCTGTTGCAAAGGGCCGCAGCGCACGCTAGGCGCGGCGCTCTAGCCTCGGGTCTCAGTATGGCAATCTTGATGATGCACTCTTGCGTCGCGGCACACACTCCTTGTGCCGCGACGTTATCTTCTGAAATGCCTCCTTGGCTTTCTCTTGGGCTTTTGAGCCTTGAATTGTTCCAATTTCTCTAAGTCTATCCTACATTTAAAAAATCACCAAGTTAAATATAAATTATAAATGCACTTAATCATTTAACAAATACACACAAATTGCTCATAATCATATAGAGAGATATCCAAAGAAAATTTAATCAATAAAAGCATAAAATCTCTCATATATACATCAAATAGTAAGGACATAGCATTCTATGAAGTACAATTATGGGGCACAAATAACTACATTTTATGGAGTTATCAACAACCAATTAAGCTGGGCAGACATAGGCATAATCGAAGTGGTTAGAAAGGGAAATGGATGGGTAGTGCAATTGGTGCAACACAAATGGACTACTCATACAACCATAAAGAAGATTTAGAATGGTTTTTTCAATTTTGATTATTTGCTATCTTCATCAAGCTTTGGTTATGTTTTCATTAAGTTTTTCTTCGATTTATTGTTATATTTGATTTCTATTCTTTGTTTTCTTTGATCCCTAGAGAACATAGGGAATATCTTAGCTCTAATTTTATTTGCAAATTTGATGGAGATGTAGGTATTGATTTTGAATGGTTGACCCCTGAGTTCCTTAATGGAATAAAGTGTCCAGGTCTTGCTAATCACAAGTTGGTTTTCAAAAAAGGTGTTCCTGTAATGTTGTTAAGGAACATTGACTAATCTGCAAGTCTTTGTAATGGAACTATATTTATTGTGGATGAGTTAAATTCAAATGTTATTGGTGTAAGAATTATGATAGGTAATCATGTTGGAGAAAAAGTTTATATTCCGCGGATGAATTTAATACTCTCTAATGCTAAACTACCTTCAAATTTCAAAGAAGACAATTTCATTTATCTCTTTATTTTATGATGACAATTAACAAAAGTCAAGGACAAACATTATCTCATGTTGGTTTGTATTTACCTCAACCAATATTTTCACATGGACAATTATATGTTGCTATATATCGGATTAAATGTAGAAGCAGATTGGAGATATTGATTGATATGTGTATAAAACTCATATATTTCATGTTTGTTTAAACATTGATTTGAATAATTTGAGATAAGAATTATGTTATTTATTTATAATATTGAGTGAATTCTGAGCCCATTGATTTAAATGTGTTTTTATTATGTTTTGTAGAAATATTAAGGACTTTTGTGGTATTTTAGCCACGACTATTAAAATCTTGTTGAAGACCATAAGGACATTGTTGCAGTATTTTGAACATAATTTTTGTTACAAACCTTGGATTAAACTAATCTTAGTGTCTATGAAAAGATGAGAAAATTTTCTACAATTTTTATGAGACATCAAAACTTAGTTCATGCATTAAAAAGGTAAAAAATTGTGTGCAAAGTGGATGATGAAGTTTGACCAAGTCAACTAGCATTCATAAATTTTAAAGATCAAGTTAGATTCTTAATTAAAGTACAAAAAATTTATACTTAGTGACCAGGTATCTCTGCGTTTAATGCAAGGATCTCAAGGAGTTTCTTAATTTAAGTAAGATATTTGTTTCTTAATTTATATAGATTCAACAAAAAGAAAATAGGAAACAAGAGATTTAGTCAAAGATTAATTAAGAAAAGTATCACTATCAAACATATCTCAGTAAATTAAGGATAACTTTATTTATAAGTATGTAATTTACCTGATTCTGGTGACGTTTGAAAGCTAATAAAGAGATATACAAATCTCATGTTGACAACTTTTTTTAATTAAGCTGCCATTAATATTGAAGATTGGATAAGTATTCTTAAAGAGATTGAGTTTATTGCAAATTCAGATTCTCACACTTTCCTGTCTATATTTCAGTAATTAGATCATATCTTGAGTTATAGAGATCAGATCAATGTGTCATTTGTGGTATTGAAAAGTTAACAAAAAATCCTAAAACTTCTCTGTTGATATCGAGGGCAGATTCGGCCATCTTAAGGGTGAGAAAAATCGTACAAGTTAGATATGAACACCTGTCAATTTTTCTACAAAAAATGGAAAAATAAGCTTAACAAAAGGAGCTCTCTTTTGGTTCAAAAAATACACAAAAATTAGAGTTTTAGAGGGTCAAAGGCAGTGGCAGTGGAGGCAAAGACTTCACTTTGAAGGCATAGAGGAATTCACAGTTGAAGACTTCCAAGATTTTTCTCTTTTAGGATTTTTTTCATAATGGTTCTACTACTCATTTATTTATTTTGTGCTTCTTTTACCATGAGTTGCTAAACTTTTTCTCTTGCTAAGGTGAAGATGTAACTTGATTCAATTGACATGTATTAAGATTAAATTTTTAATCAATTTATTTTCTATTCAATTTGAGTGCTTATTATGGTTCTTAATGCTTTTATGAATTAAACGTCCTTCATAAATTGATCTAGTGAGATGTATATAGAATCGAAAGGTTTGCATATGACTCAGACTATAAATAATAAGTGTCATGGTTTATAATCATCTAAGAATAGAGGTTATAGGTTGTGTGTGAGAATTGTGATATTTTTCATGAGAATCCATAGAGCAAAAATGTCATGTCTTTAAAAGTTGAGGTTTAGATCAAATAATTAACTAGCCTTTAATAATTAAAGAGAATTAATTCACTAAAAAATTGAATTTTAATTAATTAAGAGATTCCTCTCATCAATTGAATGACTATTAATTAATTAGAATGAAAGTCCCAAAATTATTCTATTGTCTATGATGAATTGTTGAATTAAGTGAAGTCAGATTCCTAGCATCTTTATCATTGTTTGTTTACACCTTAATTTGTTATCGTGTTCTCTTACTATTTTTAATTTATATGTTTTTACATTATTTTATTTTTCCTTCAATTACTTATTTTCTTTTAAACTCTTTTTAATCTTAATTTTCGATAGCCTAAATAGTGTTAATTTAACGAATTTAATACTTGACAACATAATCTCTATGAGACGATACTCTTTTTCATCATTATATTACTTTTACGATTTGGTATACTTGTCAATTAAGCAACATTGATTTGCAATGATGATGAAGATCTTTATTCAAGAACCAAGAATGTAGTATTTAAGGAAGTTTTCATAACATTTAAATTCATATTTGTAATGTTTTCTGCTAGTCTCCGGTACGTATATTATTTAATCGATTATTGTATAATATGTGATTTGGTACAAGAATTAGTTAATAGATTTATTTTCTGTTAAAATAATTATTTATTGTGCTAGATGATTATTGGATGTCATTATACTTTTTGTTGTTCCTTACTATATTTTGAATATCTATTATAGACATAATTTATAAATTTAAATTTTCTCTTATATGAATTAACAAATAAAAGAAACATACGTCACTTATTTCAACTGATAGATTAATATAAAAACTAAAGAAAAATATTGTTTAAAATTGAAACATGATCTTAATTTTTATAAATTCAATTTTGACTGCAACATATTTTAGTCGTGCATTGCACGGGTAAATGTCCTAATATCAATTACATGCTTACCTGAAATAATAGCTTGGTCGGGGGCTCTTTCTGTGTAATGTGTAGGTTTCTTCTTATCTGCTAGTCTTACGGATATGCTTATAATAATAATAATATAATAATAATAATAATAATAATAATAATAATAATAATAATAAACCAAAATAAAAAGGAAATCTGAGAGAAATGAATATGATGACTAATACGAGTAATGCTACTTACATAATATATAATTGTACTTACAATTTTTATAAGCATTGGTTGAGTTTAGAGACATGTCCTGACTTTGAAATTAGATAGTCACTTTAATTCTAAATTTTTTTTCATAAAAAGAAAATAGTAGCACTTACAGCTTCATTTGCCTTTGATATTGTGTATAGGGATTACGGGGCCCTCAAAAATTTTTTTACATATATTTTTTAAAAATAGAAAGTGTTTAACTTGGTCCAAAACAAAGTGTTCTTCAGAAAAGTACTTAACATTCCCGATATTGATTCCTAGGCAACTGCCATTCCTGCATGGCTTGTTTCTGATTCTTGTAATCATTAATATAGTAATTATGCAACTTTACTTGGAAAGAAAGGAAGGTTAAAGGATGTCCTTTACTTGCCTCGGGTCAAATTATTCGATGCCCAACAGGACCCCAAAAGAGTATTAAACAGGGAATATTGAGAGAAAGGAGATTGTCAGGAAACAGCAGTGGTCTTTATTGGACTCAGCAGCACTCAAATTCAATAAAATCGTCAAACTTCATTATTCTATTAAGCCAATGCTATTATTTCAAACTAGTTTTTGCTGAGAATGGTCATTGTACCATCATGACAAAGTTGTTACTGGACTTAGCAGCACTCAAATTCGATAAAATTGTCAAACTTCATTATTCTATTAAGCCACTGATATTATTATTTCAAACTAGTTTTTGCTGACAATGGTCATTGTACCATCATGACAAAGTTGTTATCTACCAAAAGCAGAGAAAAAAGTGAAAACGGTAACAGGTGGCTGTTTGCACCTTGCAGGATGAAAAAAGAAAAAAAAAAGGACAGGCAGAAGGCATCGAGGCCTACAGGGCATTCACAATTGCACATAGTGATAGTGCAATGCATACAGGGTACAATGTGTATAATTCAACCACGCGATAACCTTTACGTGTCTTGTTTGATCTGCAAGAATATGAGGAACAAGAATATAATAACCAATATGGGAACTTTGCTAGCGAAGTTCAAGTGTACAATCTCCTAGATTTGAGAAATTTTGTCAGTATAGCCATCCAGAAAAGGTTATTGTGCTACCTACATTATAACTCTGGATAAACTAATTTCTGAATTCAAGTGTATTCATTTAAAATTTTCTTCTTCTTTTTTCATACTCAAATGTAGTCATTATGATTCGTAAAAAAAAAAAATGTAGCCATTGTGCATAATTTGTCAAGAAAGATAGTATAACTAGTATTACGCTTATGGTTAATTGTGGTCAAACTATACATTAGACTGTAATTAACATTACAGTTTGAATGGTGTCATGCTGTTCACAACCAGAACTACGTGTAACTTATTGTTGGAGTTCGTTTGCTTTCAAAATTAGAGAAGGTACCAAAAGTGACATATATTATTATCATATTATTTGAGACTAGAAGGTGAATAGAAGTCTCGAAACATTTAGATTAGTGGACATATTATCGTCTTCGCAAAGCACAATACTCAGGAAGCTTACTCAGCAAAGCAATGGTAATCAGTATTCAGTAATTACAATGACGTAGGGCTTTTCATGACCCTTTTCTGACCAAGGCTCCTCATCCCATGTCTGCAATCATAGCTAGCATCCAGACACTTCGATATACCTTACATAATCATGCTCTTAACCACCATGATGATTGATTCAAAATGAATTGGCATCGACTTAATCTTACCCTAACAGAACATAAGTGTGTAAGATTGGGAAATGAGAAGATTGATCATTCAATATTTGATCTCAGGTTCATTATTGTTTTAAGTGAAGTCGGATTATTTGATGAAAACTGAAAGAACAATTAAGCGAGCACAATGAACTAACAAGAACTGCTTGACTAAACCTATGGTACAGCAATTGATTACATATACTAACCGAGAGGTACATAACATTTTGAAGTTAGACTTTCTTTGGTATACTTCTGGAACTAGATTTTGTTAAAACAATATATAAAAAATACTACTTGGATACGAGAGTAGAATTAAAATATAGGTCTAGATTCGATTTCATAATTATGAAATGTTAAAAACATTAAAAGAAAATGGTGGAAATGAAAGATAGATCATCGCTGTCGGACGATTTCTTTTAAACTAGAGTTATACCAGTCACATATATCCACATCCAAGATTGACACATTACTCAAGGACTTGAGAGAATATTAAACACAATCCACATTCACTTACAAAATGTTATAAATGGCACTATGCAATATATTAAAATTTTGGTTCATGATGAATGGAGGGTCCATATTAGTTTCAGTAGAAGTTCTGCTTTTTCCTTCTTATTTTCTTTTTCGGATTTTAGCCGTTAGCAAAGTGCATGTGGCCTACATATGAGAAAAGCTTTTGGACCACCAAAGAACTAACTGACCTTTTGGCCATTTGCTTAAGAAAGCACAGGCAGTAGTTGAGGATACTTGTTGATTTCCATTTCTTTTTCTTTATCCACGTGGGGTCCATTTCCATCCCATCTCTTCTTCCTTCACATTCTAACAGATAATAAAAATTAACTGAGGCATCTTAGGTGAATGAGTGTAAGTGACACAGTAAAGATTAAAGAGACAGCATTTCTTTTTGTTTTTTTGTTTTTTGTCAATTCTAGTCATTAAAAGAAGGAAAAGGAATAATTAAAGAAGGGGGGGGGGGGGGGGGCAGAGATTAACACTAGCATGTAGCAGGCATGTGCACAATGGCGCTAACTGGTTTTGATAAACAAAAGTTGAATTCCAATCTGTTCCACAAAGATACAAGATGCCAGAGGAAGAAAATCCTCCAATAAATTGCTAAAGTTTGAATCTCATTGGGGTGTTGCCCAATTCTTCTGAATTTCAAAGTAGTAACTGACATCCAAGTAGCATTTTTTATCGTCATCTACAAACTGAAGCAAGAAAATTGAGTTAGTTCTTCCTATTTATCAAACAAATAGTATTCATTGAAAGTTTGAAAAAGAAAATAAATAAGAGAATCAACTTTCTATGGTTGATTGAATATTTTACCTTGGTTCTTGCTGCATAGGTTCCCCTAGCAAACATGCCAGAAGGGGTAGTTTCTTCTTCCAATTCATATGTATATGGTTCCTGCTGGGGGCTAAAAGTTCCCAACATTTTTTTTCTGCTGTCCACTGTTGCAAGAAATTCATGAAACCCATGTAACTAAGACAATCAAAGTATGGATGTTTAATTAATCAAAGTAAACACAAAAGGAGGTTCTATCTCACCTCTAACACCAGTTTTCCAAACAACATTAGTGTATTTGAGACCAGAAACAATGTTGTTGGAGACAGTGAAGGTGAATTTCATGCGGCATTGGCTTCCTTCCTTAAGGATGAAGAGACTCTTCTTAGGATCAGTAAATGGAATTGGCAGGGTGAGGTCAGGCCTCTCTGGACATGTAATAGTGAGGCTCTTTATTTTCACTTCTGGGTCTTTACATTCTGGATTTCAACACAATGGCTTTCAGATTTTCATGGCTTTCAAAAATTAATTAGGAGCTGAAATGAAACTTACTGGCACAATACATGTTTAACAAGATGTAAAATCATCCTAAGCTTTTGTTTCCCAGAAACTAACCTTTTTCATTGAAAATTTACATCTTCAACAGAATTTAATTAAAGAGGGTAATTCTACCATAAATGTCAAAAAGGCTGGGGGCCAAAATAAAAAAGGAAAGCTTTGCAAATTTAAGTTTGTTTCAGTTAATGTTTCAAGGAAAATGGTTTATCTTGTAAAAAAACAAACAAAAAAGAAAAGCATTACAGTTTGTGCTTGATATAAACAAAATCAATGGGAGGAAAAGGACCACCTTCAGGAAGAGCTTTCAATAAAGAGGTAATGTCCCAATCAGGTTAAATGTCACATTATCTCCAGTGAAATAATCATTATAGAATTGGTCTAGCAGAGGAAAAAACAAGAGAAACTGGAAGAGAAAAAACTAAGAAGTACCTCCAACGGTAGACATATCAACACTTCCCAGAAGTTGCTCCTTCCATTTTCTCAAACTTTCATCATCCTTTGAAGAAATACAAAGAAAAATATTGAATAGCTTTCATCAAAGGACTGTTGCAAAATCAAGTGTGTGAAGAGATATATTGAAAAGAATCTTACTTTATCTTTCTCAAGCTGTTCCTTGAGGGAGAATTGAGGGCCAAGATCCAATTCCCTGTCAGATTCCAACTTGGAGGCATCATCTTCTTCTGGCTCAGTTTCTTCAGCATCATCAGAGTTTGCACCATCACTGTGAAGGAGCTGGTCTGGTTCCCCACCAACCTTGTTCATTCCTTTGTTTTTGAGCTCTTCCTCTAAATGAGAGTTGAAGGAAACATCATTGGTTGTGGAGGAGACAGCTCCCACAGTGGCAGACATTTTCAACCTAGGAATCAGAAACCACCCAAGAAGAGAATGTGTGAGCCCTCAAGGATAAAAAGGGAAGCCCCAGTTTCAAAGTTGGTTGGTAGCCCTTCTAACTTGTGCCAAATTTAGAGGTCTGTTTGCTAAACTTGGAGGATAGTTTGCTTTGCTGTATCCATAGAATTGAGATTGACTGGTTGAGACTTTGAGATGTATCTGTATTACACTTATTCAAAGTTAGATTTGACGGGACACATGGCTAATGTGGGCCTGCAAATGAAATGGTAACGAAAAACAGTTGGAATAAAGGGAGGATACAAATTACAAAGTTGGAAGGAAAGAAAAACCGCTAATGGTGGAGAAGTTCAGATTTAAGTCATATAACAAATAAACTTGGTCCATTTTCTTACATGCATCATTTACATTATGCAAATATGATTGTTTTTATTTTGTTTGAGGTCAGCTGCGCATAAATCACAATCATATAGAATGAATGGTGTGTTGTGACTTCTTTTTTTGGTAACATTGTGGCTTAAGCTAATATTAGAACAACAAAATAAGAAGAAATAACATAGGGTATGATAGCCTGTTTCGGTGTGTGTGAAAGAGATCTCCACCTCCCTAACTGTGTAATTAATGTGCAATTATTATTGTTTAACTCAATGAAATTAAATACAAGAGAGCAACTATCTGATTAACCTACGCTTAAGGATAGACATATTGAAGCAAAATCTGATTAACTGTTTTTATCAAAGAGGCCAAAGCCAAACCCCAAAAGAAGTATTATTATCAACTTAATTTAATAGTACAAATTTAATGTCTATGTCAACTGTAATTTTCGATTCAGCCCTTTAAATTGACGAGTTATTTTAATATGAACCGTTCAGTCAAAAGTCCATCTATGGACCTTTGACTTTACTTCTTACTTTAGGTTTTTAAACTTTGTAAAAATGAAAAATATTTTATTATTTCTAAACCCTTAATTGTTTGTATTTTTTGATTAGTCTCTTTTCTTATTTTTAAGTGAATTCATATATAGCAGATGATTCAGATCTTTCAATCTTTCTCATCTGTTCGCCATCCCCATGTTAATTGTCATTATTACATTCATGCATCAATGAAGTTGTTTGCTAAAGGCTTAGAAGTATCAAACCATCCATTCATTTAGGTAATTGGAAAAAAAAGATTGCTCTGCTGAGTTAGAAAAATGATTGGTAGATGAGAACTTTGCTGAGGGAAATAAAAAAAGAGGTGTCATAATTAGATGATGGACACCACAAGTTCAGATACTATTCCATCTTGCTATCGGTGGGTTCTTATTCCATTGTGGTTGAAATTCTACACTAGAAGTGGTTTCTGCAGGTGTCCCAATGATAACTTAGCCAATGTTTGCTTAGCAGTTCTTTAATGAGAAGCTCATTGTGCAAGTGTTGAAGAGAATTGTCCTACAACAAAAAGTCTACAAGCTTGATTTCAAGATTTTTGATCTTCCTCCAATAACAATCCCACAAGCTTGACTCACATAAATTTGTTCATGTAGGTAATTACATCACTCAAAACAGCTAAAAAGGTGCTTTAAGAGAAGTGTCCTACACACACAGATAAGTACAAAATTTAAACTTTAAGAGAAGTGTCCTCCAACTGACATGGACGAATGGGGGAGAGGGATGGAAGGTTGGAGACACTGACTTTTGGTCCAGAGACCATTATTTAATTTTAAACTTTTTTGCAGTTACCTGAAGTGTGGGTAGCAAGTGATTTATCGTAATCATTGATCTAATTTTATATATATCATACGGTTAAATCACAAGGACCATAAATGGTCCCTGTGTCAGAAGGATCATGTTAAACGGATCCCAAATTCACCCATTTGACTCGGCAATATTTATAGGCTGGACCCAAAGTTCATAATTCCGTAGTATATTAAGGCCAACTCAGTTTTCCCAGGAATTTAAACTCTCTGTACGGGCCAGCCCATTCGGCCATCTTTAGAAAATGTCTTCATTTTTTACCAAAAAAATGACAAGTGTCTTCGTTTAATGGGGCCCGTTTGACAAATCTAGTATCCCCTTGTTTTGCTTTAGCCATGCCCGTGGGATAAAGTGAGTCGGTAACAAGCACATCAATCGATCAATATAATATATAAAAGAAAAATATATGACATATAATTGTCACTCTTTCTTATCAGATCAAGTTCTAATTTCCTGTCATGTAATGACTTGATCCGTTACTTTCTTGTTAGGTGTTATATATTTATAGTATAATTATTAACATGTCAAGACATGTATGTGTCACATATATACCATTTATTCTCGGTGTGAAAAATAAAAATTACATTTCTTTGTACTGCTTAATTACTTGTAATTTTTTTTAAAAAAAGTAAAAAATAATTATGTCACTACATGTTATATCTTTGAATGAATTAGAAGATATGTTGAAACCGAAAAAGTCGTTTTCTTTAAATGAAATAGAAATCATTGATGGTAGCCAAAAAGACTACAATACAGATCTGACATCTTTGTCATGGTTATTTGGCCTTTCTCTCATTGATGCGATTTTGAAAAAAAATTTAAAAAAATCTGCAACTACATGTTATGCCTTTGAATGAAGTAGAAGATGTATTGAAATTTATAAAATTGTCTTCTTTAAATGAAATAAAAGACCTTTAATAATAGCAAAAAAAAAAAAAAACTAACGAAATAGTCAATGTTAACACCAAAAATATAAATCTGGTTTCTTCTTCGTCCTAATTGCTTGGTCTTCTCCTCGTGAATGCACCTTTGTGAGACTTACAAATGGCGAATTCGTATTTGTGTGCAATGTGACGACGAAGAATAACTGTGTGATGCAATAAAACCATACTTGCGTACTGTGAAACTTTGATTTTTTTGCTTTATTGTATTTGTCCACTAAATCTTCATTCACACTAGCCCTTTTCTTTTCCTCATCATTTCAATGCGGTAACTTATTATGTGCTTTTAAAAAACTGCCATGTAAATAACTAAATACTACTGTTGCTAATAAAGCTCTTGAATTTGTAGAGTGGACTATACAGGTTGAAGGAAAGGGAAATTGACAACCAAATTTGGAATAATGCCAGAAATCCTTACAACATTGATTTGGAGACTAATTAAAATATAATATAATATTATAATAATTATGAAAGGAATTCAAATTCTTACCATGAGTTTAATATAAAATAATACTCACGTTGTAAATATAATAAATACCGAAGATGACACATTTTCTATCATTGGAGACTCAATAAAATTGATGATAGTACAAAAAATTATTTAGTGTTTTAATAATTTCAAATATCTTGATATATTTAAAGGCAATAAAAGTATTTTAAAAAATAAAAAATTAATAATGTCTCAAATTTTCAAGGATTGATAGAAAATATTATTTTAGATATTATTGATATTGATATTTAATTCTATGATTAAATGCTAATAAAGTAGGGAAGATTATTCCGTGATTGATAGGGAAAATTTCAAAAGTTATTAAATGTTTATTTACTTATCAATTGTAATTAAATTAATGCATTTTTTGAATTATTAATTAATATTGTAAGTAATAATTTATGAATTTTGTTAATGTGTGCTTTAAGGACACATGTTAAGGATTAAATATAATATTTATTATTTATTATTAATTACTTTAAAGTAAAAAGTATTAAATATTTTTAAATTTTTAAAATAATAAATACTTGTACTTTTTATTTAGGATTTTGCTAAAAAGTATCCTAAAGGCACTAGTTAAAAATTTAAAATATGAAGCTTTTCATGAAAAATAGAGTATTCAATGCATTGAATATTTAAAAAGTTCTACTTTTTATGTACTCCATCTTTTTTATTTGCTTTTTAAGATTTTTGTACAAAAATTCAAAATATCATTGAATAATATCAAATTAAGTGAAATATAAATTGAAATAATTAAATTATCATTTTTACTCTATTAAATATGTGTAAAAAATTGTAAAATTAATTAATATGTGTAGATATTAAATTTAATAGAGACAATAAATAAAAAATAAAATTAGAAAAAATAATTAATACATCTTTTAAATTCTCAGTTTATAAATAAATTAGAACAAAACTTTTTTAAAAAAAATAAAAAAAAAATAAAACTTTTTATTTTAAATTTCTTAACAAATAATCTTAATTAAAAAACTCTTTTATTTAATAATTTTTATTTTTAATTCTTTAATATATACCTTATATATGTTAACAAAAATCCATAATATATTAATTGAGTACACAAGTTAATTTAAGTGTATTTTTTCAAAGTATTGTTATATCTTTTTCAAGTTCTTTTATTAATTTTTTAATATTAAATTAAAAAATATTAAATAACAAAATAAATATATTTAATATCTTAAAAATATAAAAAATATTTAATATTTCTTTATTTTAATAATTAAGAGCATTAATAAGAAAATTAAATAGAAGAATATAATATTAAACATTTCTAATTTTTTCGCATACAAACAGTATACAGGTGTAACTAACTAGTTGCACATTTTGAGTTCCCATCACCGAATCCAAAACACCACCAACCATACAAGCATAACCCTCTGCTCTGCAAATCTGAATTCTCAACTCCCAACAAAACATGGCTTACTTTCTTGTCCTCTCCACCACTTTCTCTTCCATACACTCTTCCACTCATCATACATCCCTTTCCGCCTCCTCTTCTTCAAATTCAATCTCGATTCGCCTATACCCCACATCCAAAAAACCAAAACACTGTTGTCAATGCCAATGTCAATGCTTCTCTAACTTCAACTTCCCTTCAAATTCAAAACCACTTTTCCCCCCTCGGAAATTCGTTGCCCATACTTCTATTAGAGACGCTGACGCTGACGCTGATACCGACACCAAGGGTTCCAGCTTGGTGGGCGAGGACTCTGCTGCGTTTGATTTGGGGGAACAGAAAATATCTTCGTGGATTTATTTCACCGCAATTTTGGGAGTGGTGCTGTTTGTTCTTAATGTGGCATGGATTGATAATTCAACTGGCTTCGGTAAGGCTTTCGTTGATGCTGTTTCTCGGCTTTCCGATAGTCACGAGGAGGTGATTCTGATTTCTGAAATTAGATTGTCACAACTTAATTATTTGAACAATTACCTATATTTGGAGGATTATTGTTGCTTGGATGAATGAGGTGAGTAGTTTTCTAAGAAATTAGATTAAGAAAAATACCAGAAGGCCAGAATTCAAGAATTAATGTGAGGGGGAATCTCATTGTTATTTAAGGTTGAAATGTCAAAATTTGAATGGAGTGAGAAATTATACCACACAATAAAAATGCATGCTCTAGGAGGATATCTACTATTGATTTAAGTTGTTTTCTATAAAATTTATGTATATGTGTTTAAAATCGATGGTGAATATTTTCTTGGAACATGCATTTATTGCTGCTCCAGAAGCATGGTATAATTTCTCATTGCTATTTAAGGTTGAAATGTCAATTTGAATGGAGTGAGTACAATCTTACACGGCGGTTCATGAGCATGCAATAATTTACCGTGATGAAGTGCCTACTGACATATGATGAAGGTAGTCAGTAATTTTCTCTTTAAATTGTTTTTACTTTTTAGGCACAAGAGGTATGGGAGAGCTCACATGGTGTGTGTGTCCACCCTTTGCATGTATGAACAGCTCTTTCCAACCTGACAGTGTTCAAGCAAGGGCGTTAGTCCCATATTAGCTGGTTGTGAGACACACTACTCCCATTTATAAGTTATAGTGGAGGCTCTACCCCCTTATTAGACTGGCTAGGCTTTTAGGAGTGAGCTTTCTTCTTCATCAAGTGGTAATTCTGCTTATCCTGATTGCTGAACAAAAAGTGGAAGGGAAAAAAAAAAAAAAAAGAGTGCCAGTGAGAGGAGATGAACTTCCCTGAAAATCTACAACATTCTGCTAGTGTAAATAGTAAGTCATGCTGAAGTTATGGACTACAAAATTAACAAGACTAATCATGACCAAGGGGAAACAACATAGTATCGTCAACCTTTTTTCTAGGAGCCTGCTGAACTGAGAGGTGGGACCATGTATAATGTGAAGTGCGGTAACTCTGATCTTTTACACAAAGGTTTGAGATCATCATGAAGGTGTTTGCTTTGTAGCTATACATCCTCTAACACCGTTATCTATATCATTCATGACCTGAACACTTTAAAAGCTGCAATAGTCTTTGATTCGTAACTGACCCTTGACATGTTACTCTGCAGGTGGTAATGTTGATCCTAATTCTCATATTTGCCTGTGTCCACAGTGGCTTGGCTAGCCTCCGGGACATGGGTGAGAAACTCTTTGGAGAAAGAGCTTACCGTGTTCTTTTTGCAGGGATATCACTGCCTTTGGCAGTCAGTACCGTTGTGAGTTACTAATCTTTCCATTTAAGCTGCGGAATAGCTTCTGTATCCCGCAGTAACTAATGTCCATATCTCTTCTCCTATACAAGCAAATGCTTTATTTATTTTGGACCCCTAGCATTTCATTGTGACAATGGAAGTTGATTCAAACTAACTTCCTTTGCCATGTTTGGTATCATGATGCAGGTGTATTTTATTAACCACAGATATGATGGACTTCAACTCTGGCAGCTCCAGAATGCTCCTGCCATTCATCAACTTGTGTGGCTTTCTAATTTCATCTCTTTCTTTTTCCTATATCCTTCAACCTTTAATCTTTTAGAGGTTGCAGCAGTTGACAAGCCTAAATTACATCTCTGGGAAACTGGGATCATAAGAATAACCAGGCACCCGCAGGTATAAATCCAATATTCTAAATACATATAGTAAGACACTGATGAATTTGGGGATCTTCGTTATTTTCGTGGTCTTCATAACTTGGACCAATCAATAATCACATATCAGCAAATCTGTTTTTAATGTAAAGTCTCTTGCTTTTCTTGATGCATAAGCTAACATAGTTGGAGCACTAATACCTTACTATCTATATATTAAGAGCAATGCTATATTCTCTTAAACATCCTTCTAATAATCCTCTTAATACTTAATAAAAAAGTATTAAATGAAAAAATAAACACATATAATATCTTGAAAATATAAAAAACATTCAATATTTTTTTCATTTAGTAATTAAGAAGATTATTAAGAGAATTAATTGCGAAAATATAGAATTATTCATATATTAATATTAGTTTTGGCAGTCAACCCTCAAGATGTTGACCACCTGACTATTCCTGAGAAATATATTTTCTGACATCATGTAATGTGGCAGTCAAAAACATGAAAATTTCTGACATCATGTCATGTGGCAGTCAAAAACATGAAAATATTACTTCATTTGGTGCTTGGAGAAATTCTTATTTTGTGCACTCTAAACCCTATCCTCCAATGGCACCTGCTTCTGACACATCATTTCTTGCACTTGGCCTCCCTTGCTCTAAATGAAGGATTTGTTTTGCTCTTTAGATGGTTGGGCAGGTCATCTGGTGTCTTGCTCATACGGTTTGGATTGGAAATTCTGTGGCTGTTGCAGCTTCAGTTGGCTTAATTGCACATCATCTGTTTGGTGTCTGGAATGGAGACAGGCGACTGGCTATAAGATATGGGAAAGATTTTGAGTTAGTTAAGGGTCGAACAAGTATTGTCCCTTTTGCAGCAATCCTTGATGGCCGTCAAAGGTTACCTAAAGATTTCTACAAGGAGTTTATTCGAGTGCCATACTTGACAATCACTGCAATAACATTAGGAGCTTACTTTGCACACCCGCTTATGCAGGCTGCTAGTTTCAGGCTTCATTGGTAGGTAGAGCACATCCTGTCGTTTTTATGTAAAATCTAATGTTTAGGAGTGAAACGCTAATACCACATGCTGTAGTATGCATCAATTGATGGAGATGAGAGATCAACAAAGTAAAGAAAATAGAAAGAAGTGAAAGAATCATATCAAAAAAAAAAAAAAAAGAAAGAAGGGAAAGAAATTGATTGAAAAACTTATAATGACCGTGCACATCCAAAAACATGTCTTCTTTAATTTTTTTGGCCCAGAAACAGTGGATAAGTTATATTAAAAGCAAGAATAATGTTACTCATACATTTATACACACATCATTTCACATTTTCAAAGTTTCCACCATTTGAAGGCAATTTTTCCTACTTCATTTTTTTATTTATTTGCACTTTAATTCTGTCACCTTTACTTGATTTGATGTGTTTCTATCAATTGTGTATCAAGCATTATTGTAAATAAAAGCAGAGAAATTCTTACATAAATTTAGTGCACCTTAGGTGAGTGCATTAGGCTAATCACATCATTAACTACTCCTTCTAATTCATTTTAAGTGTCACTTTAGTAGAAAAAAAAGTTCATTATAAGTAATGTTTTTACATACTAATAAAGTATTAATTGTTTTTTTTTTTATTTTTATTTTATACTTTAATAGTCTCGACTACTCATGAAAATTGAATAAATATGATAAAGTGGAACAATTAATTGAAATGAATAATGGTAGCATTAGTAAAAAAAAATTCACAATTTAGGCTTGATTTAGTGCTTCTTGATTCTTGTACTCTGCATCAAAGTAATACTTAAAATGGACCAAATGGAATAATAGATAACTATCATAGTTAATTAATAATTAGTTATCTTAACTTATTACAATTAATGATTGACAATTTGGGTGCATTAGATTTATACAAGAATTTATTGTAAAAACAACTTTGACAACGATTAGCTTTATGACTTCCATCTATTACATCTAAATGTGGAGGTTAGCATTTTACACCCTTTGTGTCACTTTTTGTTTGTTGCTGCTCTACTTCAATTATAATTTCTATTTTAGTAATTAACAATCTTAATAATCAAATCAATAAATGTGTCTCTCTCCTAATTATTTTGACTCACTAATCCTTCAGTCTCTTAATAACTACTAATTTTATGAATTTTAGCAAATAAATATTTTAATTTAATTTAATTAATAAACTAATATTAGATAATTTTTAAAAATTACAACAATATAAAATTATATGCCATCAATCATACATGCATGAAGTTTTTGAACGATTTTTTAAATAAAATTAAATTATGTAATATGAATTTTTAATGGTAGAGAAACAAATAATTATTATGTTAAAAAATAAATTGATGTTTGTCTATGATTTTTTAAAGTAAAGTAAATTAGTGTATTATTAGTTTTGAAAAAATAATAATGAGAGATAAAATTTCATGAAGTTAGTAGTTATTAACAGAGAGAGATTTATGAAAGATTTATTTACTTAATTATTAATGTTTTAAATTATTAAAATAAACATTGTCATTAAGTTAAGTGAGAAGAGACAAAAGTGTAATTCACATTAAAAACAGTTTTTATATTTTGGTAAAAAGTGCATAAATTTACTAAATTAACTTCATTTGAGATTTTAAATTTAGATATAAACGCAAAATAAAAAATTTACATTTTTATCTGAATAAAAAATATTAAAATTGCAACCAACCTATTCGCAATCTAGTTAAAGCAGATGAATGAAAGCACATAGTTTTTTTTCTTCCTTTTTTTTTTGTGTGGAAGTTAGTTGAACATAGAAGAATAACTTGTAAAATTTGAAATCCCACTCTGATTTCTTAGATTTAAGCATGTGATACCATATTTGTTTAATCACCTTTTTATCGATTGTATATATGATATAAGAATGAGATTCCACTTCTTTCAGCAATTTGTATAATATAGAAATTTAAATTTCTTGCCGTCATTGTATATATACATATGATTGGGTTAGTGGTGACGGGTTTTGATAATTTGTATGAGTCATAAGTTTAAATTTCATTATCTTCCTTGTACAAAAAAAAAAACTATACCTATTTCTCTCCTCTCTTTTTTGGTGTTTTCTCTCCCTTTGACATATTTTGATTTCATTTTTTTTTTGTGTTTATCTGACGGATTGTTGCCCTTATCATTCGGTGGTGACTCTATTTATTTTCTTTATTGTATTTTTAAACTTGTAATAGTTTTTTCAATAAATTTGTTCATATCTTTTTAGATCTTTGGATAGATAATAAGGAATTTGGTTGAGTCTCTTAAATTTCTCCTTTTCTCATATTGATCTCATACTTTGACTTTACAAAATAATAAATTGAGATAAAAGATATGATATTATATTCATATAGTAACACATTATATGTAAATATCCATAATTAAAATGAGCCATAATTAATAATCCATAATTTACGGACTAAGAGTAAAGATATATATCATGCGTTAATTTTGAATGACGATTATCTATTTTCTTGTAATAATTAATAGATCTATATATCATTTTTTTATTGAAAATATAATTGATTTAAGATAAGATACGTGATATACCTTCTTTATATGATAATATATTATGTGCTCATCTCTATAGATAGTTTACAGACTGAAATAAATAATATATGTCACAGCCCTTGAGCCTTTTAAAAAAATAAATAAATTTCAGTTTATAGTAAAAAAAAATACCCAAAAAAATAGGAGAAAAAACTGGTTTTCCTAATTTTAAATTGAAACCCATCCAATGATATAGAATCAACATTCAAAATAGCTAGGAAATTCTTTATTATCAACTAACGTATTGACCGGTATTACGTACTTGTTCATTATATTTTTTTTTTTATTGAAATAAAATATAAACAATAATTAATATTATTTGAGTTTTTTTTGTATTTATTTTTAAGAATTTAAATAAGTAATAAGATGTATTTATAATCTTATCTTCTTTGTATTTATCTTTAAATTTTTAAATTAATATTAAGATGTAATTATAATTTTATCCTCTTTTTATATTTATTTTTGAATTTTTAAATTAATAATAAAAATAATATTTTTGAAAAAATAAAAATTAGACAGTAAAGTAGAGAATCCTTTTATATATAGTATAGAATTATAGATGTAGATAATCAACCAAAAAGGTTCTCAAATCTCAACTTGTGAGAAGTGGAGTTTATCCTTTATAGTCTCTTACACTAACTAACTCCTAAAAGAAAGTAATGGCCAATAAAAAAAAAAAAAAAAAAAAGAGATTGAGATAGGAATATCCTTATATAATTAGTAAATATAAATGATAAAATATCTAAGTGGAGAATTTTAAGTCCTCAAGTTAAAAATATTTTTTAATGAAAAAAAATCTCAAATTAAAAATGTCAATTAACAATAAAAACTCTAATAGGAATTGAAGCCGTAATCAAATTCAAAGTTTCAATCTCATTCTGCAATATATTATACCTGTTTTGAAGGGAGGTGTAATTATCGCAACATTTTGTGCATATGTACGATTTGTATGAAGTGAGTTTTTATTTTTTTGGGTATTGATTACGTGAATAACAATTTTCTTTAATTAGTGTTCATGTGAGAATCTATGAAGGTGGCTTATGGTAATTACAACAATGATATGGTAATCGTACCTTTTTTGCTTCTAGGTTTCTACAATAGCATGCAAAGTGATTGGAGAATTTTTGCGCACTCAGTTAAGCAGATTGTCAAATTCTATATTCAGTTCCTTTTCACATTTGTAGAATATTGGCCTGGAACAAATCTTGTAAAGACACATGTCACAAGCAAGGTTCGAGGGATCCTCTCCCATGACTCTCAGATAAGTGGGAATCGACGCATAAGTAGGATCAGCAAGATATCTAACACCAAATCCACTATTTGCATAAACAAATATATCGACTTCTCTATAAAAAAGATAAAGGAAAATAATCAACATCCGCTATATGGAAAGGGAATGAAAACTGACACAAATTTAAATGAGTAATAATATTCGCACGCTTTTCACAATATTCAATTTAAGTCTTACTTTTTTGTGAACATCTCAGATTTTTTTAATCTCGTAAGATTAAAAAAAAATCTTTTTAAAAATTGAAATGTGTGGTTAAATCCAAAAGATAAATATTTAGACAAATAAATTGAGATCTTCCAAAGTGCATATGCATTTTTCTGTTACATAATAAAATGTGGCGTTAATATAACTCAATGTAATGGTAGCTTCAAGCAAGGATTTAACAATCAGGTAATGTGTAACAGAAAATATCAGTTGAATCTGAAAATGTGAATAACTAAGTGAATTTTTATTGATAAACAGAATTAGCAATGAGACTACTCAATTCTGGGATTCACAATACAAGTCCACGGGGAGATATAGAACCAGATAGAGAGAAGGAAATACAGAGGGGAGAAGAGGAAATCAAGGATAGAGACAACTAGAGAAGAGAGATACTCAATACATCAATGCCTACCAATTCCCTCTTTACAATCCCTTTTAAATCACTTCCTCCTTGGTAACACAAAACAAACTCCCTCCCTTAAATTTTTGCATCGGCTGCCACTAGTGTCATGTTGGTTTCACGATAAATACTTGTGTAGACCTTATTCACATAAGTTATGTAGATTAAATTAATCAACAATTGACATATTGTCATTTTTAGTATAAAATAATTATGTGCATAAGAATTTATATAATTATTTAAATGTTGATTAGTCTAATCTATACAATTGTATAGATAAGATCTATTCAAGTATTTCTTTGGTTCCACGAATTTACTAACAAACTCTTCACCATGGTGAACAAACCCATAACACTCACTCCCTTCAGTGTCTCGAGTACCACTTTGCATCTTAGGTGTAAAATTTGAAGTTCTGCTTCTTTGTTTTTAATGAGCATGGGATTCCACTTTTCTTACAAAAATTTATAGGGGTATTTAACAGGTTAAGTCAATTCATGAACTCACGAGTTCTCTAACTCAACCAATGTAGGATGGATTAGGTTTGCGCATTGAATCAGATTGAAAAACACTCTAAGTCATAAGATACACGTTGAGTAACGAGTTTAAAAAGTGTCAACCTACTCAAGTAAATTTTTTTTTATAAAAAAAATAAAAGTCAATTAACCATTGTAGCATTTTAAGTTACTTTCCATTGACTTTTTTATATTGTCAATTAAGTTTAGGTATAGACATTGTAGTCACATTGAGAGTGTGATTAAGAAAATATTAATGAGAAACTCATAAAGCATTTAACAGACCATTGCAATAAACATCTGATAGATTGTTTGGATGAAAAAAAGTATGTTAAGAAAATTGAGAATGAAGTAAATAATTATGTTAATCCATATACTATGTATGATGACATTGACTTCAGTTGACTTTGTTGTTTATTACTTTTGAGACTTGTTAACTTATTTTAGTTTATTTCAGACTTATGTTAATTTAAAGATTTGTTATGTTTATTTATCTTGTTTGAGACTTATTATGTTTGTGTAATATTAATTATGTGACTTTTTAGTTTATTTGGAACATATGTATTTTTTAATTAAGATATGTTACGTATAACGAATTTTTAATTTCATATTTCGATAATTATTTTAACAAGAATTTTTTTTAATATATGTCGAACCTATAAGTTTGACTTAACCGAACCCAATATTAAAAGGGTCTAAGTTGAAGAGAATTTTTCTTGACTCAATTTAACCCAATTTAACCCACTAATTTAATAAGCGATTTGAGTTAAAAAATGACGCGAAACTCACCTAACCCACCCATCTAAGGCCATGATATTATAGAATTTCGAGATTAACTCTTTCACAAAAACTGCACAAAACTAAAACCAGTAGCTACAAATGATCTATATTACAAATTTTCATGTAAGTACAACTATAAGTAATATAGGCCATCAGACAGCCGAAGTAGTTTTTCTTCATGGCATACAGACTCATCTCACAATGTAGGGTTTTAGTGGTACATATATATATATGAGGAGGGATTAGCTTACATCAGTATAAGTCTTTTTTCTCTTACACTCATTTTCAATCGTTAGTTTCATTTTCATCTAATAGTTGAGATTATTTCATTAAAGGTAACCATTAGATGAAAGTGAAACTAACGGTTGAAAATAAATGTAAGAGAAAAACGACTTTCACTGATGTAAGTTGAACCTCCTTCTATATATATATATATGTATATGTATATGTATATAGATCTCATAGTCTCTCATAGAAAGATCGAGAAGAGGAAGGGATCCATGCGTATGCTGAATCATTCCAAGTGCCTCAAGTTGAGTGATGTGATTGAAAATTTCTCACTAGAAGCTTTGAGGAGGAAATGGTGCCCATCACCCCAAGAAGAAACCCGAATGTGATGAGAGACAGGTTTAGGATTAAGAGAGGCCTTGGTATTTGACCCCAACAAATCTTCATGTAGAAAACACATGGCAAAATCAAACAGATGGCTACACTAACTAGGGAACCAGTGAGGCTAAGTACATGCTCAAAATATGGCACTGACAGAGCAAGGGTTAGTATGAGCAAAAGCAAAATTGAACCTACGCACCCCCTAATTATCATTTTTGTTCTGCCACTCATGGAACTTGGAAGCTTATGCTCCAGCTGAATTGCGAATGGTGCAAATTCAAGTGCATATTTGGTCATGGGGGTCAACACGGTTGCCCACAGAGCTATCTTTGTTATAATTTGCTTTGGTGGCATGCTGAGAGTGATCTGAGAGTTGACATCATTCCCAAACATTTTCGCACCCATGAACCCCAATGTCGTATAAAGTGCTGTAACTACTGTGAAGCTCACAATAGAAACCTGAAATTCCTAAAAATAAAAAAATTAGATAAATAAAAGCTTTAACGGTATATATTGTAATAAATATATAAGTCACCGAGCTATACCTCAAGTGTTTGCATATTTGTACATATTTTTTATTGGTACGTACATATACTAGTTGCATATTTATATGAAAAGCATCACCTCAATACCTCATATCTATCGGCATGTGATATAATCAAAATATAGGTGTGCAACAAAGTAAGACATAACTAGTTATAATTAAATGATGAAAATTATATAAATGGAAAGTGTGTATAAGTGCGTGCGGATAGATGTAATTTGAAGATTTTGATTGATCATCATAAGTTTACTTGTTGTAGCAAATATCCCTTTAATTTATAGTTTATTCATCTACTCAATGGCAATTTGTGAATGACTTTAATTGTTTAAATATACATACACATAATTAGTTATATACCTTGGTAAACTTTGAGGGGTCTTTCATGGCTTTATATAAGTCAGGGAAAACAATATGTCCTCCATAGCTGAAAACGTAAAGGCCAGATATTGATGGAATATTATGGAGCTGGAGGACAGGCATGCTATGATTAGCTTGGAAACCTCCAAAAATTGCAGTGGCTACTACCGAGAAGAAAATGAGAAGAGACATGAGAATACCACCAGTTGAAAGGAAAGATATGGAAGACAGATCTCTAATCCACAAACTAGGCAGGGCAATCAAGACTGCCACCATGGTTAGGAGCTGAGATGTAGATAGTTTAGCCAAGTGCAGCTTCAGATGCGTTTCCAAGAAGACTGTGATCAAGTTGTCGTGTAATGAGATGGTGTAGGAAACAAGGGCCATGAAGATCTCCATGTAGATGAATGTTGCAGCTAGGAATCTTCCTTTTGCTCCAAATGCATGATCCCCAATATCCACGTAACTTCTTAACTTTGGGTTCTTTTCAAGGCATTTTCCAAGTAAATGAGTACTATAAGTGCACATCACCCCAAGTCCTATAAGCAAGAATGCAGATGCCCAGCCTCCTTTTTCTAGAGCATATGGAGTTGATAATTGCCCCAAACCTGAAAAGATATTATACGATGTGTGTTGAATATATAAAAAATTTGGGAATAATAATTTCTAAATTATGTAAAAATTTCAAATAATTAATTAGTATCAGAATAAGTGATAAGCAGAGAAAAAAATGATAAGGTATATATAAAAATTATTGTATTGAGTGATTCCAATTAATTTTAAACAATTGTGTTATTTCCACACTTAAATTTCTACACCCTACACCTACCACTTACACTTATTTTTTTTAGAAAAAAAAAATTGAGCTACTCTCATTTTCCTTTCTCTTTTCCTCCCTTTTTCTTTTTTCAAAATGTAATAGGTGTAAGGAGAAGTGTAGAGATTTAGGTATAGAAATAACATTATTGAATTTCAAATATTCCCACTAAACTTTAAACTTTTTTTTAACCAATTGGTTGGTACGTTCAATTTTTGACAAATATCTATTTTGACAAATATCTGTTGGATTAAAGACAAAAATGATGATCTTGCAAATCTTTCATGCACCTTTTGAAAGAGTTCTATGGTATATAAATGTTCTGGATTCTGTTGGGGATTCCAAAATTAATTCTCAAACTCACGCTAGGTAAAAGTAAAGCCCAGGAGAATAATCTCCAAAAATAATTATTTCATTATTTTTTATATTAGTTAATGAAGTATAAATTTATAATTAATCACCTATATTAGTTAATTAATGGAGAATTATGTGTATTAATTAATAAGATATTATTAACCAATTTATATACATGATTAATTACGAATTTGTATTTCATTAATCAATGTAAAAAGTGATATAAAAAAATAATGTGAAAAAATTAGAATTAAATAATCTCACCCATGATGGTTACATTTTAAAGTAGACTTATTAATTGAAGTAAATTAATATAAACTCACAAGGCTGCCCAGAAGTTGACTCAAACAAAAGTCAGCTTCATGTTAGCGGCAAAAAACATACCACTTTTTCAGTTTCATGCAATTTTTCGGACCCTATATTATTATAAAAAATGATCTTCTCACATCATTTTTGATAAAACACCATTTTTTATATTATTTTAAATAATTGTGATTAAGTGAGAAAAATGATAGAAAAATAATAATATAATTAATAGTATTAAAAGTAATATAAAAAGTGATATGAGAGAAAAATATGATAAAAAAATTATAGTTGTATTACTATTAACTATAAATTTGAAAAGTGGTTACATGGACTGTGGCCATTTAACATGTTAATTTCTAAGAAGCATAGACATAGATAAGGGACAATGATATGACATAATACGAATATATTAATATAATAAAAATTTAAAAAATAATTAAAATGTATATAGAGTTATAGTGATTATTTAAAGTATTGGTGTTATATAAATTAATTCATTCAATATAAAATATCGAATTAAATGGAATTAAAAATTTGAAGGACATATTCACAACATAATATATATATTTATGTGAAATCAAATGCAAGCCAATATGCAAAATTTACCTATGAGCATCCCCACCATGTTGATGATAGCATGAGCAAAAGAACTATTAGCCTCACCATCATGCTTGGTGTCGACATTGGCGCCTTCTGTGGCAGTACTCTTTATATCCTCAACATTGATGTGGTCACAATTGCATTGTTTGCTTTCCTCCATGCAAATATTGCAGTTTGTCCACTGCACAGCCAAGTTTTCACAATGCACTGACACAGTACCATCAACTTGACTCTTGTGCTGGATACAATTTGATTGAAGGTTTAGGCTTTCCCTGAAGGATTTTAACATCTTGCTCCACATACTAGTAAAGTTACAATAAATTAGGAGAAAACTGATGACAAGAAGAAAGCTGAAGAAACCACCAGCAGTTGGGAGGGTAAGGTCTGTTATTGAAACTTGCTAACCAAATGACATGCAAGATGTGTATTTATAGTTGGATTTGGATATTAGAGAATCTTATGGGGTTTAGATGGCGTCAGCCATTGGCGATATTATTCTTATGTTGGATTTGATTGTCACTGAATCAAATTGCAAGACGTAATGCTAAGTTAATTTAAAGTTACAGGAAAAATATAATGACTGTAGTGAGAGTGAGAGATTTAATCATTGCAATGCCATTTGATTCAAGAATTTATACACAGAGGCACCCACAAAGTTTTGGACTCAAATCAATGGTCTAAGACTTTAGAGTGTATTTTATCAGTTCATATTATCCGATCTTTTCGATCAATACGTTAAAAATTCAAAAATAAAAAATCATCATAAAATGTACAAAAAAAAAGTTACCATTAAAAGTTCACTTGTTGTTCACTAATTTTGCTTCATATTCATATCATCAATATTTATCTAACAATGCACTTTGTATAAAACAATATGTATTGTGGATATACTAAGATATCTTCTCCCTTCAATGTTTTTGTAGCCAAAAACAGACAGGTGATTTGATATGATCAGAAGGATCATGTTCAGTTGTATGCGAAGTTAAGAAACTTCTAAAGACAAGTAGCATTTCCTTTAAAGTTTACTACATAGTTGGGAATTTTGGGTAGGTTAGTTGGCAGGTATGTACTTGATCGGTTGCTTTCATTCTGATGCAAAGAATCACATGCTCAACGTATATATTCTCTGCCCCTTCCCCATCCTGAAAAATCACCATTTGTTATAAGCTCACAGTTTTGAATAGTAACCGCTCGTTCCTGTACAAGCACACGTGAGACACTCAACCAGCAAGGCTTCTATGGAACATAACGGCCATTAATCAACTCTCTCATAAGTTTAGAACATGTTTGGAACGGATTATTTTTAAAAAAATTGTTAAAATTATTTTTAGTAGTGATATATAAATACTATTTTATCATCGAATAATTAATTTTTTAATCAATTAAATAATTTTTTTAATTATTTTATAATTATTTTGATAATTTAATGCATAAAAATAATTTTTTTATATTATCTAAACGAAATAAATTAGTTTAAAATCAATTTTCATCTAACATTTAAACATAATTTTTTCTTATAATCTATTATAAAAAAAATTATACAATAATTAATTATTGAAATAATTTAGTTATCATAATTATTTTAAACACACACTTAAATTATTAAGTGAAAACGCATAAATAACTTTTTATTAAACATCTCCTTCAAAATTAGAATTAAAATCGTGAGTTTAATTCAATCTCAAAAGTTAACTGATGAGAATAGAATTGTTTAGTTATTATAAAAGGTATTTTATCCATATACACTTAGGATCTTAACGGTAGCCAACTAACTTGAATGCGAACATGTTTCACTAGTTCTTGGTGCGGGATGGGCTGTCACATGATAAAATGACCACTTCGTCATGATAGATATATCTCAGCACTAGATAATTTGATTAGGTTTTGCTTGGAATATATGGCGTCATGAGAAGGTGCGGAGTGCACAGAAATGCTTCACGTACACGAATTTCTTTTCACTCTTATTCCCAATGATGTATGATATTCTTTCTGCTATTTTTGTGGGGAGAATATTCCATTGAGTACCGTTGAGAAGGAATTTCATTTTGTTAATGGAAAATGCGCCACTGCTAAACGTGAAGTGACATATTACCCTACACCTTTATGCATGTACAAAGATACCGGATTAATTAACAATCTATAGTTGAAATTGGGACATATATCCAACTAATTGGTAGGGGAAAAGGTTGCTTAACGAATCCAACCAAATGATACATATGTGCTATGTTATTTATTCCCGCCTAGGTGGTATTCTAATGAATAATTATGTTAATTACGACAAGAAAAATAATCACTTCATACGAAAGATCTGTGAAAGATTTAAAAAAAAAAAAACAATAGTAAGTTAGTAACCAATATATGTTAGTTAGATGGTTAAATTTTTTTATTTATCATTTTGCCTTCAGTCTTGAACTTGAATTTGCTGAGAGGTTTTGACAAGTTTAATTCTCAAAATATAAAATCTGCTTAAAGTCACTGGGGGAGAGAATTAATGTACCAGTGTATAGCACAGAAACTTTTATCACAATACGAAAAAAAACAAAGAAAACAATAGTGGAGTTATTTGGACATAACTCAAGTGCGTTGTTAACCCTTAATTCATTTTTTACTTTTAAAACAATTTACAGTACTCTTCATGAAAATCATTTTATAAAATGTTAATAAACAAATATGATGAATATAACACTGTAGAACATGATGAATATATGATCAAACTTGGAATTTCACAGTCAGACAAATATGTGTAAAATCATCCCTAACATACGTTAATTTAAAAAAAAAAAAATAAAAGTATGTAGTACGCTTTCCTTTGATATGCTGATCATTTCTCCTTTAATTGCATCCTATACTCCTTCATCTTTGAATTTTGAAATCTTCAATCCACCATTTGGTTCCACTGTCTAATCTTCATTCCACCATTTGATTCCCTTAACTATTGAAAGGCATCCACAACTATCCTACTTTGTTCTTAAAGATTAATAATAAGCTAAACAACTATGACTAGGAAGCTAAACATATATATCACAGTAAGAGGTATTAGGAACCCACACGGTGTAAAGTGAAGTCGAAAACGAGTCGAGTTAAGTCAAGCACTTGAAGCTTAAGTATAGCTTCTCAAGAGATTACTCAAACTTGATTTATTTATTTAAATGAATTAAGTTTAAAGCTTGCACATGACTTGTTTATCTTATTTATAGCTTAATTTTTTTTCTTTTATCAAATCTCTCTTTAAAATATTTAAATTTATTAATTTAGTATTTAGTAATCATCTTTATACCAAAAGATAAAGTAAATAACTAAAAATAAAATTAAAAGATTTTTTATTCAAAATCCATTACATAAAACATTGATAACCTTCCTATAGAAGCTTTTATTTAATAATAACAATAAAAAATTAATATTATCTATACTTTTCTTACCTAAAATTAATTTCTTTTGGTGACTGAATTTTTACTCAATGAATAAGTAACACACACACACATAAGCTATTCACAAGCTTTTAATGTCAAACTTATAAAAGTTGAGCTTAGTTCATTTATACAATTAAACTTAAATTTAAGCTTGAGTTTATTTGTTTAATTAAACAAACAAGTTTAATTGAGTATTTAACAAATTGAACTCGAATAATTCATAAATAAATCAACTCATTTACAATCTTATTGTGAAGTCAACATTTGCATGCACTTCACCGAAAACATGACATAGTTGTAGATTATCATGAGTGCACCTATGTCTACAACTTTAATACTAGATATCGACATTATGAACAAGATTGAACATCTACATTGAATGTGCAAAAATAGCTATAACATAATTTTTATTATTCGTATTAACAGCTACCGAAGAATGTTTTTATGCGGCGTATCCAAAAGGAATCTATTTCCACCATAACTTCGAAGTTAGCCAGCCTCCCACGCTGAAATCAAGCCTTATATAAGAGCATGTAACTCTGCTTGCGTGTTAGTTGCTATATCCAAATACTCAAAAAAATCACTAACCCAGTTACCAAATTAATCACAAATCAACCCTCCAAAGCCAGTCATACCTGGATTCTGTAAAGAGTAATCATCAATGCTAAGCAAGTTAGCATCACCTAAGTTGTTGATGGAAATTGCTAAGCAACATATCTCATTTCTTCTTCTTTGTAATCATAGAAATTTTTACTAGTGAGCTTATATTTGATTGGATATAGTTTTGTGAAAAATAGGTTGGGTTTTGAAGTCACCTTGGACTTGGGACTGAAAAGCCATAGAATTACAGGTAATACACATCCGCCCCCGCCCCCCCCGCCCCCCCCCCCCCCAATAATAATTAGCATTCTAAAAAACGTCTAATTAGCATTAGCAACTTGTAGGGCTGTTAACCAGGTCAATCCGTACCATTTGAGCCATCTTATTTTACCTATGGGTTAAATGGACTGAGCAAAAATATGTTAATTTTAAGTAAGTTGATATAACCTAACCTATATATGGATCCTACAAGTCTAACAGGTTGCCATTTTTTTAAAAAAAAATTACTTTAAAATTAATAAATCTTTACATAAAATCAAAATCAGAAAATCAAAATGAAACAAAAATCTAAATGTCCATTTCAAAACAAAAATAAATTCTAAATTTAAAGCATATCAAATTCATTAAATCAAATTCTAAAATTATAATTTTAGTAATTAAAAAATAAATAAATAAGCGGGTTAATGAACTAATCCGTAAGTGAATAAGTTTGGCTCATTTAACATGCGGACTAAATAAGTCATGTTGAGAGATATATTGATTTAAACGAGTCAATAATTATAAAATTTAATCTACTTAATCTTAACAGGTAAACAGGCTGGCTTAACAGATGTAGCAGTTTTGACATCCTAGCAACTTGTACAAAGCTGAGTCAGATCAGACCAGCCTCCATTATTTTTTTTTTTTGTCTGCACCAGCCTCCTTTAGTTTTTTGGGTTCCATTTTCTGAATGGACTGAATTTTATAGGCCTATAAAAAGATGATTAATGATTATTTTTTGACAGATTAATGATTATTCCTATCATCTCCAATTACACAGCCCAACCTGATCAAATTGTAGGCCCTTCGCGATGTAAACAGAGTTACAACCCATACTCCGCTTGGTTTTAAAGACACAGGTTTTTGGTTTTTTTTTTCTATTACATTGGATATAACTATTTTTCTCTTTCTCTTGAAATTGTCATCATCAAATTGTTTTTGGTCTCACTGTTTGTGTGGATCATATTGATAATAAAATGGTAACAATTTCCTTTCAAAAAAGAATTAAAAAAACAATTCCTTAAGAATTAACTTTATTAAATCGTTGAAATACGTTTAGAAAAAAATGAAATGGGCATCTAATTAAGGTCAATTTTCCATCAAAATTTGAAGAGATAGCTTCATCTAAATTTGGATGACTTATTGACCGCTTCTTAAATTTAAAGCGGACCGATAACACAACTTGTGGTAAAGGTTAAACCGATGTTTGAGTAGGGATTAATTCCACACCAAAGAATGCGACACCTCGTGTTTTTACAAAAAGTGAACTGATGAATCTTCTTGCAAAGTAAGATCAGGGTCTATTTGCTTTATTATATTCTTATCACAAATAGTATATATATCTTTTTTCACACATCATCTAATATCATTCATCATATTTATTTTTTCTTATCAATTTTTCTCTCTCAATCACACACCCTTAAAAGGAATGTGCATAATACCTACACCTCTTTTAGAGGTATAGGATCATCATTTTCTTTACTTTATTCAGCTTAATTGAGCATCAGAAAAGGGAGATTTCATCAAGTACTTGATTTACTTTGTTTATTTTATTATTTTAACCATCCATACAAAAACATTTGAAAGAGATTGTGAATGGCAAATAGGACTAATGCTATTATACACCTTGTTAAGTTGTGGTGCATCAATGCACCCTAAAATAATACGTGCAATTATAAGTAGCCTATTCTGAAACTAGTTTTTTTGTTTTGTTTTTCGTCTCTTCGTTACTTTTTTTTTTGTAAACATTGAATAAAAATCCACCACTCATCCTCCTTGTGCCACCACTCCTCTTTTGCCTCTACCACTGTTGCCGTTGTTGATTGTAAGATCAGAGTCGTCGTCGACCTCTCCTACGAGAACACTTACGTTGTCACCACTAGCAAACCTCGAGCCAAAATCTGAATCCACCGTTCCAGCAACGATCTCTCTAGAGAACTTCCAAGAAGACCTCGTGCCTTCCTCGCCACTGGAAAACTAAACCAGATCCAACACCTAACCGCCTTACCATGCAACTTGGACCATCGAACTCCACCATGCACAACCATACACCACCACCCACCAAACCAAACCCATATCCAAATCTAAATCCACTGTCCAACTTCGAGCCCCAACCATCATCAAGCCCAAACCCTACCGTACCACCCATCTGAAACACACCACCTATCTGAAATAGATTTGTAGCCAAGCCGCCATCAACCATTTGTGCTCCACGATGAACCACTATACCATGTCCGTCCCCTGCAACCCATAGCCACCGTGCCATATGTACCCAATCATAAATTCATTTAAACACTAGGACTCTTAACTAGAAAACCCAAGTCAGACCTTCACTACCTCAAGAAAGAATATGTGTGAAAAATAGCACAAGAGAGAGAGAGCGGACACAAGCGGCACACTCTGCCATGGCTAGGTCTTCGCGGCACTAATAGAGGTCGTAGATGACATCATACAGGTTTGAGTCATCGACGAAGGTGAAGTGGTTGTAGGAGAAGTAGGTGGCTGAGTTGAGGAATGAATTAAGGATGGGGGTTGGAGACACCAACAACGATGAGGTGGTTGTAAAGGGAGTTAGAGGCATTACCACAAGAACAAGTTATCAATAAACCATCATAGTCGTTGATCTAATTTTAATCGAAATTAACGGTCAAGACTGAAGGAGCAACCATGCTCCCTTATGACAAAAGAGCATCATAGATGGAACCTGGCAAACAATTGTAAAGAAAGCATTTTGGAGGAGTACGTTTACAACAACATGATTCTTTTGTAAAAGTGTTCCTAAAAGACTCTCAGATTAGGATAGTCGATAAATGTGTTTGTAAGACATGCAATTACTATGAACAAATGTAAGTATCATTGATAGTAAATATTTTGTTAATTTTTCTACAAGCTTCTAACTTTAATTTAGTTAAATGTTAAGATTGAATTTGTTTCGGAAAATAAGAAGAAATATGAGGAAAATTTTGAGGATTGCAATTTAACCAACTATCTCTGTAACTATATTCCTTTAAGTCAAACTCCAAATAATTAGCATATTTAGGATTTTAAATAAGTGATTGTGTATACACATATCACTTGTTTGCTCACCATTAAATCAATCTCTTAGGTTACTCATGTTAGATGATCATAGGCATCCTATATATATATATGTACGTAAAGAAAGTATCTTATCCTTAATACATGCATGAATTTCTAGCCAAACAGCACCAATGGGTAAGAAGAAAAGTACACCAACTCAGCAACTTGCATGAGTGCATACATAGCAAAGAGGGCATGTTACAGATGTCATTGTTATGCACCTCACCAACTACAAGCCAAGAAGATTCACAAAAATCTTCTATGGAGCTCCCAATAAAGAGTAATTCTTACTCCATTTAATATTAAACATGTATAAGGCTGTGTGTCTCACATTATAAGTGCACCAATCTAATGTAGAATCAAAGGACAAAGGTACTTGGTGCCAGATACTTGTTGCTAAGAGATTCAATCTCAAAATAGAATTATATTCAAACAGAATTCAATAATTAATAACATCTTTTAAAGTGATAATAGAATGGGTATTTGTAGTTCTCAAACAAAAAAACCAAATACAAATAAAATACAATTAACTAATAATAAGATTTGAGATTTAGATAGAATCTCATTAAACTGAACTCTTAATTATAACTGAAATCTTAAAATAGATAAAACTTCTTAATTAACAAAATAAAATCCCAAATTAAAATAATAAAATCTTAATAATAAAAATCATAATTATCCTACTATAATATGTATCACAATATTTAAAGAATGCATTTATATATATTAACTCTTAAATTGAGTGTCTAAAAGATAATGTAGTAAGTAATGTCTAACTAAGAATTTCTCTCCAATAAAATGACCAAGCATGGATCATCGCCCACCTCATTTTCGCAAGAAATCGAGTGATGACTAAGGCAAAACTTTTATAACTAAATGAAAAGTTCAACCATCATAAGCTGGAGAGTGGAGGTGTTTGTGACAACGTTCAAGATCGTTCAAAACAATGGCGGAGCTAGGCCTCGAAAGTTAGAGGGAGCACTAGACATGGCATATATAAAAAATAAATAATAATAATTAACTATTGTAATAGTTGAATTTAAAAAAAAACTTTTATTGTTGCTTTAATTGTGAGGAACTTTGATGTTCGTCTTAAAAAAATACTTTTCTTTTAAAGAATTTATCTCTACAGGCATACCCTATTAAACAAATTACAATTAGTATTATATTGCTACATCAATTTATCTAAATAATTAGAATTATAGCACTTCAAATTTTTAATAAAACAACATTACACAAGCTAAAATTTTAAATATCAATAAACTCAAATCATGAAAGTAAGAATTGAAAGTATTAAAGACATACAAAGAGATCATGCCTGAATTTAAACTCAAATAAACTTTTAATTTTTTTGTAGGTAAATTCAAACTTCCTCCACCTGCGAATCCACTAGCTATTGAATTCATCAACCTCCTTATTATTTGGTCTCATGCCTCTGTTACTATCGCAATTGCTTTTAGGCTCTTTTTTCTAGGTCGATCATCTCCTTTTGGTTCCCTGCTTCTACTCCTTCTTCGGTAAACATATTTTCTGTGCTGTCCTTCTCTAATCAGCTACTCAATTTTGTCTTTCAAAGTGATGTGCACTCTTCGGTTGTGTGGCCATACATCTTGTGATAATCGCATTATGTGCTTTTATTGAATTGGGTGGAATTCTAAGCTGCCCTACGTTTTTGGGTGGCTGGATAATACATGTGTTGTAGACCTCTTTGAAGATCTACTCACGTTGGGTGGTCAACAATGTGTACACGTCATACGTAGGCTGGGGATTATTCAAAGTTGTCGAGTGGTCACGATTAGATCAATTGGGTCATGTTTTTGAGTTTCCTGGCCTTCCTCTTGAACTTGCACCCTGCCCCTATATCGTTTGGTCTTATAAGATGGTCGGATGGATATATGGGGATTACCTCTTAGTTCCCTAGCTTTCGACTAGAATGGTTCCTGATTCATTTGCTTTCTTATAGCTGCAACTTCCTCTATATTGATGTAACCTATGGATCTAGTCCTTAGGTCATCTAAGTTAATGGGTGGTCTTCTAGCCAGTGAATCTGCGAAGGGTCTCAATTTTAAACTATTCAAGATGGCGTGCAAAGACATAGTAGGGTTCAGATCTCTAATTTGAACTGCTTCTTCGCTAAATCTCCTTATAAATTCCTTAAGTGACTCATTTCATCTCTACTTCAGGTTGATCAGGTTTGCTAAAGTTTTTTAATGAATTCTAGTGGTGGAAGAATGTGTCGAAAACTTGGCTGACAATTCCAAGAAATTGTTGATGGAATCAACTTCAAGAGTGGAGAACCAGAGGACTGTCATTTTTTTGAGGGAGGTAAGAAAGGCTCTACATTTAATCGGATCCATTCCACTGCTTAATTGCATTATCAAGTTAAACATAGTTAGATGCTCCTGAAGGTCAATCGTCTCGCCATATAGTTCCATGGTCGGGAGATGAAAGCCTTTAGGGAGTGAGACTGTCATGATAAACTTGAAAATTAGGTGGTCTGTAGTTGGTGGAAGGTTGTTGGTATGTCATCCCGCATTTCTGGCCGGTGTACTTTGGACTAAACTTTGGGAGTTCCAATGGCTACTTTCGACCTCATTTTCTGATTCTGCATGTTGTGTCTCCCTATTGGCCATTTGATCAATTCGAGCTTGAATGTCATGAACAACCTGCATTAGGGTTTCAATACTGCTTAGTTGGGCATTTTCCTAGTTTGTTATCTCATTGTTGATGTTGCTCCTTATAGTAACCATGGTTGGTCGTGTGGGTGATTTGTAGGTTGGTTGTGGGGTAGGAAAGTTTTACCTCGCCCCATGGTGGGTGCTAGATGTTCTTGATAGTGACTAGGATCTAGGTTGGAGGACTAAGGAGGCTTGTCGGAGACCTATGAAGAAGTTGGTAGCGAGGACAACCTAGGACCAAGGCTGGCTAGGCAAAAGCTAGGTTAGAATGCTAGGTGGTAGGCTCAAGTGTTTGGGGTGAAAAGTGAAACATACCTAGCTTAGAGTGTTAGGCCGACTTAAGTAGAGTTTCTGAGGAAAATTCACTAACGCCTACTTGTCTCAAGGTTATTAAGGATTTTGAATATTGGGCTTTTGTTACGATTGGTCATCAAGGCTCCATCCTGTCAATGATCAATCTACTCTTGTCAGTGAGCTATTAGACCGTTACGGTCAGTCTTGTGCGAAGGCGACGCGTTCGAGCATCTTGATCATGTGCGAGTTGCAAGTTGGGTTGACAACCATGTGCTCGGGCCAATCGAACTCGCCCAGCATAGCCTGGATAAGCTCAACTTAGTCGACCCAACTAGTTTAACAGTGGCCCCATAAATCGGGATGAAGTCAACCTCAACGAATCCACCGTTGCTCAGTCTAGTCGGGTGTATGAGCATGGGTTGGGCTCATGGATGGTCGGAAAATGTTAAGCCATGACGGCCAGATAAATATTGCATTATTGTGACACTTTACTCGTTGCTTATTAACTTCTTTATGTGTGGGGATTTGAACCCTTTGTTTGCTCCCAATTACGGGGAAGCTGAGAATGACATGCATATAATGGATATGACAAACTCATACTGCTTGCATGTGTCATGTAGTAAGCCTCCACCATTCCATCACTTAATGCACATAAATGTTACCACATGATCATATCATCACCTTTACCTTTACAGCCCAATTCACCTCTAGTCCTTCAGATTAGTCCTAGTATATCTACTATCGAGTGAAAAATCAGTAACACGAGGTGCATTGAAAGTTTATATATATATATATATATATATATATATAAAGAAATGTGAAGAGATGTATTAGAGGTGAAATTAATTTTAAAAGTATATAAATATAATTAATTTTATAAATTATGTTTGACAAAATTTAAGTTAACATCCAAGAGTTTTAGTATGTAATGTTTATTTTACAAATTTTAATTATTTAAATTTTGAAAAACATGCTTTTTTTGGGGGGTGGGGGGCAAACGTTAACGTTTTAGTTGTACATGAGCTATACATCTATAAATTTTCTGCCGTTTTCTGTTATCTTTTAATTTTTGGGATCGATAAATAAATGTGACAATCATCAGTCATCATTTTCACCCAGCTTTGCGAGACTGGAACCTTTGGTTTTATGGCTATGGACGCAGTAGAAGGGAGACAAATTGTATCAGATGTAACATGTCGTAGGCAAATTAAACAAGCTTCTTTTCAACCAGCTCATTTATATATGTTTGTCACATGACTGATATAGACGGGTCAATGACATTCCTTGTTTCATTAAATCTTTTGTTTCAATTTCATCACTTAGACTCCATGAACATGAAGTAAACAATTTTGTTTAACCTCAGATAATTCCCAAAATGATGGCCCCACTATACATGCTTCAGCTAAGATTATCTAGCTTCGCAAGTCTCTAACTCTTAAAAGTCATCAAGTGTACTTAAGGAAGATAATCTGATCTGAGCCTCACCTACTTTGTGGCTAATCAGAAGCTAGTTAGTTTGCATTTTGCAAAAAGGATTAGGATTCATATCCAAATTCATTAATTAAAGAAGAAATTAAATGTGTACCTCTCACATGCATGACAGTGAAATATGAATATATGTGATCTTTGCATAATTGAGCATATTTTGACGCAAATTTATATCCAAATTAGTTCTTCTAAATTCTAATAATGGCTGGCCTCAAGACAAAATTGGCTAATTTAGTTCGTCTTGGGGTCCTCTATGATCAAAACAATAATGGACGTGCATCAAGTGGGCCATATGCAGTTCCTTTTCACATTATGCCTTTTGCGACTGTGGTGCTTGAAGCTTTTTAAATAGCCTTAATATTTTTTTTTTAAAGGATACGGACGCAAAACAGAGTTACTCTTAAAAGGAGGAATGCATTAAAACGATAATATATATAACGGAAACGTTTAACATGGAACGATCCATGCATGCCATGCACCGATTGTCCAAATTATTGATTTGACATAAAATTAAATTAACAGTTGATATTATGGCTTATAATTTAAAGTATATGTCATATTTTATATTATTTTTTATCATAAATAATTATACATATAAAAAAATTTATAAATTTTAATTAATAATATTTATATATATTTAGATATACACGTAAAAATTTTAATTATATATATAAAAAAATTTATAAATTTTAATTGATAATATTTATATATACTCAAATTTATGAATAAAATTTTTAATTTAAAAAATAATTATGATACAATTATTTTAAAAAAGAAAAACAAATAACCCGTTATAGTGACTAAAACCCACTTAGTGTATGGTACATCTAACATAAGATAAACGGCTCCATATATAACAGAGTTCCAAAATTTAAGACAGTAAAGTCATTATCCAACTCGTACTTAATGTGCAACTAAAACAGGGCTATTATATTATATTAATATTAGACGGGTTACTCCTGCTTTCCCAACGTCCGTTTGTTAGTTTCATAATTCGAGGCATTGATATTAAGTAGTCCCAGTTATCATTTACACCAATCCATTTGTTTTGATACCCATACAGGTTTTGAGGTAAGGACATGAAAGTTATGACTTGTGAGTGCATATTTATATGTATAATTATTTTATATTTATTATACATATATAATGTTTAAATTCAATATTTTATGTTGAACTAATTTGAATTTTTATTTTGTCAACTTCAGTAGCACACAGGTGGGATGCGTTAAAGGAAGGAAACATTAATTGGTTCTAAATGATTACACCAAGATCTCTCCGCTAAACATATTTCTGTTTTTAAATGGATATAATTCTACCAGTCAGAACTCATAAAGGAAAATCAAGTTCCTTGTTTCATCTGAAGTCATAGATTTTTACTGTGGTCACAGAAATTGTTGAACAAAAGTTGTGTTTTCGTTTTAATTTAACGAATTGTTACGTACGCATGAAGTATTTTGTTCTCATTGTCACTGACTCTACTAGAAAGTATTTATAACGTATCAAACAATTTTTTCGCATATTCAAGGGACGTGAATTTAAAAAAGAAAAAAGAAATAGCCAGTTCTAGTTTACAAATCACAATGCCATCTTATTATAACTATCACATTCTTTTTTGTACATATAACTATCATTTAACAATGCATCAAAAGAGATTATAAAATTATATAATACAATAATGTGATAATAAATAATTATATTATTTAAAACTAAACAAAATTATTGTTATCATTTGACCTAGCTCATATACATATATATATATACACACACACCATCAACAATCAAGTGAAGTTATAAAATTTGGATCGGGAGTCAAATCTATTAAAAATTGGTTTACTGCATTACCAGTTCATTATTTATCTGATAAAAAAAATTAATCAAGAAACAAATCTATTTAAAACTTTAACCCTTACGTGAATGCTAATTAATAGTTTTATATATAACACAATGCAAGTACCCTTTTGATTTGTGTGTTGTCATGTTGCATTTGCCAAGGGGTGTTCACCACCACCTGCCTTTAGTGCAGAGCAATTAGCCAATGAAAGATGGAGCAAAAGCAAAAAGTTTACTTAAAGTGAGCTTATTTAATTAATGTTAGGGGAATACCTCTCCCTTATATACGTATTTGTATAAAATCGAGTAATTAAGAAAAAATATCATATAAATTATACATAAAATTTAAAGTAATTTGATTTAATATGCTTATATTTATAAATGATAAAAGATCAAATTCACTACCAATAATATTACAAATACAACTTTTGTTAAAGCTATAAAACTCTCTCACAACTATTAAAATTTTTATGGACAAAATTACAAACTCTCAATATAACTTTTGAGGACAAAGGTTCAAATCATCTATCACAACATTACTTATAATTTTATCTTACTCATTTTCATGTCACTACCAACTCTTCAATACAAATATTTATAATTCACATGAATTTGTTTGACAAATAATTACATTTTTATGCTCTTTTATGACTTTTATAATTTCTTATTATAAAGAAATCTCTCTCATATTTTACATATTTCTCATTTATTACATTTATTCTTCATATATTTTAATATTAATTATAAGATATAAATATATTAATAAAATGAGAAATTATCAATTAAAAACTTTAAATTAGAAATCTTGATGAATATCAACAATTAATAATTTTATATCTAACACAGTGCAAGTACCTTTTTGATTTATGCTTTTTCATGTTGCATTTGCAAAGAGGTGTTCACCACCCACCATCGCCTGTCTTTAGTGCACAGCAATTAACTAATAAGCAACAGAGTTAAACAAAAAAGTTTATTAAAATTAGTTTATATAATAAATAAATAAATAAATAAGAGTGCATATCTATTTTAAATTTAATTTAAAATATATTATAATTTTAATTTATTAAATAATTTAAGAATAAATACATCTTTATTTATCTATTTTATAAATAAATTTAATTTAAAAGAATCTTATCTAAAACCCAAATCAGCCTAGCAAATGTGGAAGAGAGACGTGACGTCCTGCAAAGTGCTATGATAATTGCTAAACTAACCAACCAAGTCGCAACGCAATGTAAAAGTCCAAAAGAAACGGGGTTGGGTGGGCATTTGGTACATTGATAATATGAATGTGATACAAGTTATAGGTTACAGCCGAGTACGACGTGACTTCTTTAAAGGGTAGTGCCAGTTTTAGAATAAGGTCCACTTGTTATTATGGTTGATGCGGATGGTGTTCGCCTTCAAATGGCAAAGTATCTGACACCTCTATGTGATTCTGACCCCGCATCATTCAACTCTCTCTACCCCTCTTTCGTTTACTCTTCCTTCCATCAAAGCCATCGCCATTGGTCCCCCACGCCACACACACACACACACACACACGGCCCACCCTCCATTTCATCCTCTCTACTTTCTTTGTCTTTCATTCACGTCCTCTTTTCTTGTTAGCATTTTTCCCAATTTCGCTGATTTTGAAACTTAAACCAATGCGACTCTGATTTTGTACTTTCTCATCTGATAATGATATTGACTTCTTCACCTTTGCCCATTCACTTCTTGTACCAATTTCGATTCTCTTAATTTGTTTTAATGATTATTTAAGATAAAATGTATGGACATATGTTTTTTGTCCCCAATATTTATTTGTTGTGGACATGACAGGAAAAGCTATGTCAACAAACACGCTGAGGTGTACCATGTGCTAACTAGTGTATTTACATTAGATTGTAGGCTAGGCTGGTGCGACATTACCTTAATTAGGCTGAAATGCTAGCTTGTTATGAGGAACAAAGAAGTACGTAGTTCTCATCGATATATCCGCGTAGCACATATTTTTATTATATTCCCGATGGAATTATGTGATGGTCTGATGGAGCATCAAGGCTTTCTGTGTCCCAACACAAACAAATTAAGGCTCTTTTATTTTGTTGGGAAAGGGGAGCAGAAAATATTTAGAGAAATTTTTTTTATTTTTAAATTCTGTTAATGTGTGTTTAAGATAATTATAAAAATTTGATTATTTTAATAATTAATTATTATATAAAATCTTTTTATTATAATTGATTATAAAAAAAAGTTTTATATTTAGATATATTAACTGAAAAGTAATTTTAAATTAATTTATTTTATTTAAATTGTATAAAAAATAATTATTTTTATGTATTAAATTATCAAAATAAATATAAAATAATTAAAAAATTATTTAATTAAAGATAAAATGATATTTACATCTCACAATTAAAAATAATTCTAACAACTTTTACAAAAATAGCTCAAATTTGAGCTTTTGGAAAACAACTTGTTGAATTCCAATTATTTTAGCATTAACAGCTTTTTGATATTTTCCCAAACATGTGCTATTGGTTTGCCAACAGTTTTTTTAAGTGAGTAACATATGTTGGGGTAGAAATAATTCATTCCAAATATACTCTAATATATTCAAACATAATTTTTTTTCTTATCAAATCGATTATAACAAAAAAAAATTTATATAATAATTAATTATTAAAATAATCTTATTTTTACAAATTTATTTCAAACACGCACTAAGTGTATGTTTGGCTCAACTTTTTTCATTGTTGAGAAAAAAAAAGTTATTTCAACAATGTTATAACATGTTTTTGTAAAATTAACGTCAAATTTTACACGAAATTCAAATGTATTATAATTTTTTTTTCATAATGTTAAAAATTAAAACTTATGATTTAACTTATAAAGTATTCTTTACACTTTGAGATATAAATACTATTTTGTTATCAATCAAATAATTTTTTTAATCATTTTATATCTATTTTAGTAATTTAATGCATAAAAGTGATTCTTTTTATATCACCCAAACAAAACATATTAGCTTAAAATTACTTTTTAACTAATATATCCAAACATAAAACTAATTCAATTATAATCGATTATAACAAAAAAAATTATATAATAATCGATTATTAAAATAATCAAGTTTTCATATCTATCCTAAACAGACACGAGCACGTTTGGGAATGCTTCAAACAACTTTTTTTAGTAAAAAAGCTATTTGGATAGTATTCTCACATGTTTGGAAAAATCAGTTTCAGCTTTTACATGAAATTCAATGCATCATAAAAGTTTTTTTAAGCTTTTTTTCATAATGTTGAAGATTGAAGCTTATGATTCTAGCTTATAGATTATTCCTTATACTTTAATATGTAAATACTATTTTGTCTTCAATCAAATAACTTTTTAATCATTTTATACCTATTTTGATAATTTAATGCATAAAAGTGATTCTATTTTATATAATTCAAACGACACAAATTAGTTTTAATTCGCTTTTTACCTAAAACATCCAAACATAAAGCTGATTCAATTATAATCGATTATAACAAAAAGCTTTCATACAATAATCAATTATTAAAATAATCAAATTTTCACAGTTATTCCAAACACACATTAAGTGAGAAACTATATAATGGGTTTGACATTATACATTGCTCAAAACCTTAAAACACTAAGTTTATGATCTATCTACTTATGATCATCACTTTTATCATTTCTTCTTGATGTTGAATTTCTTTCACTCATACTTGAAATCCTAACGTGTTGGGATAGGGGAGCCTAAAATATTTAGAGAAATATTCTTCCATATGTTATGCTATTTTTCAATGGGTTAAGTGAGAAATTACATAGTGGGCTTAACATTATATTTTGACCCAAAATCTTAAGTTATTAAGTTTATGAGTTCATCTACTTATATGGTCATCACTTTTACCATTCCTACTCGATGTGAGATTTCTTTCACTCACACTTAGAATTTTAACAATATCCCCCTCAAGTGTGAGTTCTTCACAAGAGAGTACACTCCATCTTGCGTGAAAGCTTTTTTTTATGTTTTCCGAGTATTTCGATAGTATCATCAAATCTTGTTCGACATCAGGCATTGTTTTTCACCAAACCTGGTATCATCAGGCACCTAGCTCAGTATCGAAGAGCCACATATATTCAAACCACCTTAACCCGCACTTTACCAGAGTGTGCGCCAATTCTCTGGAACATGGGTTGAAGTCGGGCCTATTTTTTTTCATCGAAGCCACGCCTTACCACTCCACTTGAGTTTTAGTAGTTCAGAACTCTTCTTTCTCAATAGGGGTCAACAACTATAAGAGCACTAATCATTGTCTCCATACTCATCCAAATCGAACCTGACTCTGATACCATGTATTGGGATTAGGAGAACCCAAAATACTTGAGGGGATCTTCTTCCATGAAAAGTGTTATTCTTTCATGAGTTAAGTAAGAAACTATAATAATATGTTTGACACTACATCTTGACCCAAAAATCTTAAGATATTAGATGTATGAATTCATCCACTTATATGGTCATCACTTTTACCATTCCTTCTTAATGTGAGATTTCTTTCACTTACACTTAAAATCCTAACATATTTGCACTCCTTTCCGAGTTGTGATCGAGAGAAACAAAAGAGAGGTGACCACCGCATTTGCAAACAGATTGAACTTGAATATATGCCTAATTGACTTTGTTAAATTCATTGTTTTCGCCAAAGGCGTAAAGATGTACAAGATGCATGCGCTGCTACTTGCTTGTTTATCTACGTGATGAATTTCTTCACCATTTACTGATCAATTTGGAGAGAGAGAAACCAAAAACTTCTATACATAGAGTTGTTAAATTGTTAAATAATCATAAATTTGTATAAAAAAAATATTAGGTTTTGTTTGAATAACATAATTGAAATTGATGTTTAGAATTATGAGAATTGAAATTAGTTAAAATTAAGTTTTAATTTTTTTCTGTTTAGATTGCGCAGGAGTTATGAAGTGAAATTGTTATTCCGAGTTTGATTATAATTTTGTTGTTTAAATATCACCATAATTTTAAATTTAAATGATGTTATAATGACAATGGATTGTGATTATGTAAGTAACAATTAAGTGTGTATTTAGATTAGTGTTTGCAAACTCAGGTTTGAATCAACTTATTTTTGTAAACTTAATTTTGATTTAATTAAAGAAAGCCGTTAATGTACATCAGATTTGCATCTGTGGAAGGAGATGGTGATTCATTGGCCAACGTTACAATCCAACGTCTCTTGGTCTCTAGGGGATGGCTGCTCCACCCTTTTCTGGGAAGATGAAGGGGTGAGAAGATTACCTAAGCTTAGCCATCTGGCTCTCATTTCCCTATATCCCTATATCTGAACATGATAAAACTAGGGTGGTTGCTGAGTTTGTGACTGAACAAGGAGATTGGAATTGGAATTTGCTTCACAATCTGCTCCCAGATGTTGCCGTTGATGAGATCAGAAGCATCCCTCCCCCCGAACCTGCTGATGGGCCACCTAGATGTACCTGGAAGCTCACCTCGGATGGAGATTTTTCCACCAGCAGCACGTATAAACACCTCACCTCTGATGGAGCTGCCAAGGTAATGCTGGATGTGGGGGTGTGATCAAGGGTGATGATGGAAAGTGGATTAGAGGCTTTGCTAAGCGTATTGGATTCTTTAGCTTATCTCAGGTGTTTGATCTGAATTGTCGGGATATAAGTCCTCCTCCGAAAGTTTGGGACGTATATCTTGCTGATTGTATAGGGTTTTATATGCCCCGTGATGTTCTTGTTTGTGTTTAGTTTTCTGGGCCTTGGCCCCTTTTTAATAATAAAAAAAAAAACGAAATGAGCAATGAATTATTGTTGTTTATCCTGACGTGATTTAATTGACGCATTCGTTTTTATATTCTCCAAGTAAGCATGGGCACCTTATTCCTAATTTCAGCCCAAAACTGCTGAATAAAAAAAGAATACGCCCTATCTAATATCAACTATGTATCGGGCGTAAGCTGGTATTTGAAATTTGATTCATGCTTATTACTCGTTCAAAAATACACTATGGTTATTAAAGAGGAAAAACTCTTATTTGGTCTTTTCAAAAGATATATAATTTTCTAGTCTGGTTCTTCTTTATTATTCTGTTTTTTTTCTTAAAAAATGAAATCCTATTACTCCAATATTTGGTGTCTCCATTTATATATAGTGCTGAATTTGGAAGGTGCATAAAGGACTAGATTGAAACAAATTAAAAGAATAAAAAGCATAAGATCAAATTGAGAGAAATCGTATAGTTTAAGGATTGAAACATTAGGTTTTACTTAATTATATAAAAATGATACTACATAAATATTAACCAGTTATAACATATTTAACTTAAAGGAACGAGTATTAATGCCTAAAAACAAATTTGGCTTAAGTTTTCTTACTTCAAGTTAAAAGAGTTGTTATTTTAATTGCTTTTTGTATACAAACACCACACTTACACTTGTAACCTTATGACAAACCACTAATTTGGCATGTCATGAATTACAACCAAGCATCATATGTTGGTTTCCAAAATTTTCCACAAAACAAGGTATCAAGAACTATAATCCTAGAAGCGCATGTTTTGGCTGCAAAGGTAATAACATGTCTAGTTGATAGGAGTACGTTTTTCCCTCCTCATGTGAAACAGAACATGATCTCTAACCGTTTTAAGAATTCTTCTAATTCTGTTAAATGTGCGAAGTCGGTATTCGGTAAATGCCCTTCAAGGGTAGGGCAGGGTGGAATTTAAGGTTTTTATTATTAGCAGACTGCAGTAAAAGTTAATATGGCTATCGACACCTATCTTGGGCTTCAGAAAATAAAGTTAATTATAATAAAATTTTGAGATAAAAATTCATAAAAGGCAATTACATAATATGCAATTGTTATGTCATTTTCATCAGACTAGTTTATCTAGCACAATGTCAATGACTAGTTTGTAAAGATATTGTTAATTACTCAAGTAAGAAATGCATATCAATGAAGAAAAAAAAAAGAGTTTATAAGTTATTAATGTAGCGACATGAACCAACATATGTTGGTCTAAGTGGAAGGAATTTGAATCTCTTGAACATATGATTTTGGATTCAATCTTGACATTTATGTATATAAAAATAATATCATTAGGAAAAATCTCCATTTAAACACATGATCATATCTCGAGAAATTAGTTTCTTACTTATCAAGTAGAGATGCTCTGTAAAAAAAAAAAAAATTGTAGCAAGATGATGTCTAATAGAAACGTGTTAAACTAACATTTCCATTTCAATTCAACCTTGACAATTGCTTAAGAACAAAAGAATGCGGAAACTAGTACATGACTTTCCCTTAATTAATTTCAAGTCAGTATGTTCAACCTGTGCTTAATTAGTCTCTCTATCTTTGTTATAAATAGAATAATCAGTCATCTTATTATTATTTTTCTTACACAAAAACTTAAAGTAATTATCAATCCATCTTTAATATTATTTATAATTAGGTTTGTTAAAAATATATTATTTTAATTTTCAAAAATAAGTTGCAAGAAACATAAAATTCATGATTTATTTATTTCTATTTCATATCTATTAAACAGAAAAAAAAATTATGCAAAGTTAAATTATCTAATGTAGGATTTACGATACTTCAAGTGATGTTAAATTTCTTTGGTATTATTTGATCTTGGATAAGATCAACTTTCATTAAACAGCTTTCATAAAAATGTATTGAGTTCGTTACCTATTGGTATTTTTTCATTGATAAGTTATGCGTACCATTATAAGCTCTAGTTTAAACTTTTGACATATCTGACCTTAAAATAAAATAATTTTTTCCTCTCCTAAACTTTTTTGTGTAAAAGAAAAAATAAAATCTGCTTTTCATTAAGATTGTTTGTCTTTTTTTTTTTTGGTCGTTTAAGATTATTTGTCTAAACTTTAACTTATTATCCGCTTTTCATATTGAGCGTTAGACTTAATTTAGAATAAAAATAACAATATAAGATCAAGGAAGGTTGGAAGGAAGGAAGAGGGGGTACTTAGGTAAATGCAGTTTGTAACATACGAACTACCTACGACTACGAGGGTTCACCATCTTAAGGTTAGGTCACACGATTGCTCGAACCAGGTGGATATCAGCCTCTCTCCCACTTCATATTTCGACACGTGGCACTTGTGTGATAGTGAACACCTCTCTTTCTCTCCATTCATCATTAGTCACTACTCACTGGTCATTACCAATCCCCTCCATCCTTTTTAAAGTTTCTCCCATTTTTTTCAAATTTTTCAAAAAAAAAATTTGTATACACATAAATACATCATACACATACTCATATAAAATGAGTCTCATTAAAGAGTGAAGCCCACTCCATGTAAATAGATGTATAATGCATTTGTGCATATATGAAAATACATTAATTTTTCATTATCATCCCCTCCATCTGTTACTTTACCCTTTGCCTCTCTCTTTCTCACCGTCCAATCCCATCTTACTTTTACCTCCACATTCTCATGACAAAAGTTTTTTTTTCCTTAATATTAAATTTTTGTTATTTAAACATCTAAAAACAAAATATATCATATAATATCACACTATTAATTATATATATATATATATGTATATGTATCTAAAACATTCATTTTAACATTACATTCAATATAGGAGAGTATTTAATCATTCTTATATCATGATATGATGTCTATCTAAAAATCTTATTATGAATGTACATATTTTATTTTTTCCAAAATTAAGTACACTTTACGTGTAGCACAAAACTGCTTTTACTCCCTTACAATACATATTGGTTTTTAATTTGAGTAGTTTCGTTAGCCATATAGCCAAGCCGAGAGAAAAAGACAGGTAGAGAGAGAAAGAAAAAGAGAGAGAGAGAGAGAGAAAGAGATTTTATTATAGAGTTAGCATTAGGCATTCCCATTAGGGCTTGATAAAGATGGTTTTGCTCAGATTCTTAAGGAAGGAGAATACACGTAGCTTTCAATATCACAGTTGAGAATTGGCACCATCTCTCCTCGGTATATAAATAAATAAAATATATATATATATAAATAAATATATATATTATATACCAGGCTTACTCACAAGCCATAGCTATAGCGCAGATTTTATAATGTTATAAATTTTGTATTTTTTTTTTTCTGAGTGGATATTTGAGTGTAAAAGAAAGAGAAGGGGGAAAAGGGTTAGTGGGGACTAGCTAGGGAGGAGAAGAAAGAGTTAGAAGAGAGAAAGAGAATAGAGAGAGAGAGAGAGAGAGAGAGAGAGAGATGGGAAGGGGAAGAGTGGAGTTGAAGAGAATTGAGAACAAAATCAACAGGCAAGTGACCTTTGCAAAACGAAGGAACGGGCTTTTGAAGAAAGCTTATGAGCTTTCCGTTCTTTGTGATGCCGAGGTTGCTCTCATCATCTTCTCCAATAGAGGAAAGCTGTACGAGTTTTGCAGCAGTTCAAGGTATATATATTCACTAATATGCAAACAAAAATGAAAAAAAGATGGACACAATATAAGGAAGAAAAAATCTCTTTTTATGTTTATTTCTTCAAACCCCATATGCACTAAAATATACAAGCACAAAAAAAGGAACCGCAGGACCTTTCTTGTTCTCCACACCTTTCTCTCCCTTCATTTTTTTTTTAATGCTTTTGATTCTGCTTCCAAGATCTCCAAAGCTTCCGCCCTTTGATTTTTGCTGTTTTGAGTGATTGAAGAGTATCAGCTAGCGTTTGCCAGCTTCTGATTTTTTTTAAAAAAAATGAGAAATGAAAAAAGTTTATTTTCTTTTTTTCACTGTTTTGATGAGTTTTTCCTTTTCTGTGAATGTCTTGGCGTTTTTAGCAGGTTGAGTATTTCTGTGATCGTATTGCTGTTAGATCTGCAACGGGAAACGCGATTATAAATACATAAAACAACAGAAGATTGATATCACTGTTGTATTGACTACTCTTTCTCAGTGCTTGTTTTTTCTCTTGCTTGTTCTTTAATTTTTTGTTTTTCGCAAGCCTTCAGCTTTCTCTTTCTTTCCCTCTTTTGGCTTTCAATTCCAGCATCCAAAATTTCTGTTTTTGCTTCATTTGTGTTTCAAAGCAGATCTGGTTCAAAAGCTTTTCCCAAAAGCAATTTGGGGTCTGGTCACTCAGGCTTCTTTTCTGTGCAATTTAAGTGTTGGGAAAAGAAGCACATAATTAATTGTTTGTTCTATATATATTGAGAGTTTTAGCAGCTAGTGTCTGCATATTTCAGTGTTCAAGAAATCACCCAAACAACGTAACCCATATCATTCTTTTTCATTTTCTATTATCCAAGGCAAGAAGCACTCTCTCATTTACATCTCTGGGCCTAGGGTTTCTTTTATTTCTACAATTAGTTCTTATTGGTTTTCTCTCTCTCTGTCCATTTCTTTCTTCTCTTGTCTTATTTATTAAAGCTTTTCTCTTTTTTTTTATTTAAAAAAAGCCTTAGCTTTCTATTTTTTTCTATATATTATTTTTATCAAGCTTTGTATTGGGGACTTCTCTGCCTTAATTAAATATTTGGGGTTCTTCTCAGATTCACAACCATGACCAGAGAGCAAAATGGTGTTTTCACTTCAACTCAAACGCTTGTTTTCGTGCTCACTTATCTACATACGTTATTTTGAAAGCAGATGTTTGATGTTTTCTTTTCAATTGATCATTATCATGATGGAGACATGTTTATTACAGGGTTGTAAAATCAGACTCAGAATGGTCTTTTCTCATAGTGCTTCGAGTATAGTGGATAACTTGACCTCTATCTCCTTCACCAAGCATACACTGACATGTTTTTCATTTAGTTCAACCTCAATGCCTAGCTATAGTAGCTAGACAGACAAACATTTTCTACATATATATTGGCTTCTCATTTCAAATTTGCTTCTTCCGAAGCTGCATGCTTACTTGCTATAGATATTGGTCCTTTCAAGATCTGAATGTACCCAAACCGAACAATGCTATGTTTCATGCTTGTGCTTCTGCGTTTAAAAAGTGGCACATAAATGAGCTATATATCTCATGTATTATCCATAGGATATCCGATTAATTTCTTTTTCTTGCCATAATTGATTTTTTACTAGCTCTTATTTAGCATTAGATATAAGCGGTCTTATCTTCACATCTTAAACTACCAATACTAATTATCCAATACACAAGGAGCATTCTGACTCTTGCCTTTTATTAATGGCCGGGGTTTCTCATCACTATTTATACTTTCTATGCTAACTAGGTTGCTCATAGCTTGAGAAAATCAATATTTTTTGGCCAGTGGAGTTGTAATTGAAGCGAATTTGATGTCAAAAGATGTTTTAAGAGAAGGCATAATTTGTCCTTAATAATGTTAAGCAGTAACTCTTTCCAAAGAAAATATATCAATTAAGAAGTAACTTAAATTTTTTGGTTTTCCTCAATTTATTTTGGATGCATATGTAAAGTACTACTAAGTACATGTGACTTGTAATTATTTTTGGTACACATGATTTTCTGAATGTTTATAAATTATTTGATGTCAACGTGCAGCATGCTCAAAACGCTAGAGAGGTACCAGAAATGCAACTATGGAGCGCCTGAGGCTAATGTGTCTACAAGGGAAGCCTTGGTATTGGTGAATCATCTCATATACACCTATTTAATATAGTAATTGTGCATATAACTTGCCTAATTTGATCACAGCAATTTCTTGTTGTTTTATTGTTGTTTTCATCTTCTTCTATACTTACAAGGGAATACGGAGGATAGATAATGCCTCTGGCTGCAGAATAATTGCTTATAGAGGGTGATGATTGAATTATAAAACAGTTTCAGCATTGTCAAGTTGCCGTCGTTTATCCTAGGTTTAGCTTGTTGTATAAAGTTATAAACAACTGGCAAGTGCAGGATTATCGATTTATACATAGAACTAGATACAGAAGAATTTCAAGGAACAATTATGAGAAAAAAAAAAACTGAAAACTGATTAAAGACTCCACACCATAATCCATCCTTTTCTGGCTAATAACAGCTACTACTCTTGCGAAGACAAAACTTCGGCTACTACTCCAATATAGGGAAATGTCCTGGATCTCGTGTTTGTCATAGAAAATCAAGTTGATGCCATTTTATATTTAGGCTATGTTTGGATGGGAATAGATGTGAGGGTTAATTTTTCATTTCTAAATTGAGAGAGTTACAAAATATTTATACAAATAAATAAAGATTAATTGAAAGGTTAAATAATATTTTTTTAAATCCTTTCTAGATTAAAAACTTGGCTCATAATAATTGAGGAAAGTATTTCAAAACAAAGTTTAACAATATCCTTACTTAGCTTAGTCATAGCATTTAGGGTGTTCAAATTCAATCAAACTAAAAACTAAACTAAAAATCAAACAAAAAAATTAAAAATTAATTAAAATCAAATAAATTTAATTTTTTTTATTGAATTTTTGAAAATGGATTGGATCAAAGTTTAGATTTGATTTTCAAAATCGATCAAATTCAAATTGATTAATATTATATAATATATTTATTTATTATATTAATAACTCTATAACAAGTTAAGATTAGTTTAATTTTCAAAATGTAACAAATTTAATCCAATCCAAACTGATATAAAAAATATTGTTTGAATCGATTGACTTTTTGATTCATAATCGATTCAAACCGAACATTGAACATCCCTTACAACACTTGGTGTTAGTTCTTTAATTACTAAGCAGTTGCTTGCACAAGAAATATTGATCATGATCAAGGCCCATCTAGTGCAAAGTTACTTGTGCTACTAGTGCAAAGCCTGGAAAAATCTACAAAGTTTGATAGATAATTACCTTTGCTCTTGTTTTATATCTCAGGACAGTAATATGTTTGGAATCTGGCTTCCTAATGGAGTATTTAGCACTTCTTTTTTTAACGCTTAAAACCCACTTGTGGGTTTCACGAAGGAATCTCTTAATTAGACTCCTAAATGGTCCCCTAATGAAGTTCGAGGGAGGGAATGAAGGATAGGGAAAGAGAAATTGGGTTAAAGAGTATTTGTAAAAAAAAAAAAAAACACTTCACTACTCCTCTGATGTTCTGACTCTTACTAACTGAGTTATCAACATGAGATGAATATTTAGTACATTTTGCTCCTTAGTTTGAGGGTGAGCTTTAATTCTTGGCTTTCACTTAATTAATATGGGCCACAACTTATTTATTCTTGTGTACATGCATGGTGTGTTAAAACTTTTTCTTTCATGTAATGTGGCTGCTGAATCGATTAATGATTTTGGCATCTACCCTTTACCTTAATGTTTATATCCACATTACCATATTGATGCGTTTGATGGTTTTGACTATTATTACTTAATAGTAGAATTTTATTAATATTTTATATTTGAAATACTAATGTGTTTAAAATTTAAATATACTAAGTTGTTGCAACATGTACTTAAATTAAACTTTGCCATTAAACATATGTATGGTGTGACTTCAGATTTGTGGAAACAAAATTTGCTGCTTTCTTTAGGGAACACCACTTTAAAATTGATTCTCTTTTCACGGATATAGGATAAATTTCCTTGATTTGTATGTATGATAAAAAAAATTATTTATTCATATTAAATGTTAGTATTTTGCATGAATTTGTGCTGTTAATTTATAAAATAAAAAAATCACAATAATATACCTTAAACTTTTAGGTGAGTGCTACCAATCAAAACATTAATTTAGATGTAGTTAGACTTTTTTCCCTTTGTTGTTGTTGTTTTTTTTTAATTTGCACACTAGGTGTGCAAGAATCTCTCCTTAAAATTTTAATGATTTTGTGTGTTCAAAACAAGTTAATTGCTATCTATAAACTTCCTTTTCCATCAAACAACTTTGGGCACAGTTGTCCATGTCCCTAAAAAGAGATTTATGAATCACCATGTAATATGTAAGACCTCGTATATCTTCCTTTACTTTTGTAATTGCATTGACTTTGCTACCATGACTGTAGGAGTTAAGCAGTCAACAGGAATACTTGAAGCTGAAGGCACGTTATGAAGCCCTACAACGTTCTCAGAGGTATTGATGCCCGATTAATACATACTATATACGTATACCAAAACAAAAAAGATACATACTATATTTAATACGAAGCCATTGATATATTTGATTGTTACTCTTATTAGGAACCTTATGGGAGAAGATCTTGGCCCTCTAAGCAGCAAAGACCTTGAGTCACTTGAAAGGCAGCTGGATTCGTCTTTGAAGCAAATCAGAACAACACGGGTAATGAAGTTTCCAACGTTGCCAATTTCCACTTGAAAAATTATTTAGGAAAATATAATCATGCATTCCCAATCATAAATCACACCCTAAGCCCATTTTAGAGCGTTATTTAAGTCACATGCGACAAAGAATAGAAGAAACGGAAATAATAGAACAAAAAAAAGGTATTATAGAAATTAACTACGATTTTTTTATATCATTTTTTAAAATTATTCTTCATACCATTAATTATATTACTTTTTTTATATCACTATTTTTGACATAATTATAATTATTAAAAAATATAATAAAAATAACATAAAGATAAAAAATAATGTAAAAACATCATTTTCTTATAAAAAAAGAATATAATTTCTGTTATTTGCTTCTTTTTGTGGGGCACATAGTCAACATAAGTATCAGTGAGGTGACTCTGGCATGTAATTCTAGATATGAAGTTTCCTTTGTCAAAAAGTATAATCTCAACTTGAAAACACTGTCAAACACAGTTAGAGTCAATCGTCTATATCAACTTTTTTCTCTCGGTGTATAATTTTTTTTATTTTTTTCTATAGACCCAATTCATGCTGGATCAGCTCTCTGATCATCAACGTAAGGTATGAGAACTATTTTCCTTTCCTTTTGTCATTGTTTGCTATCTTCTTCCGCCAGTTCCTCCGCCTGCTCACCAATTTATGTCACTTATGAAGGAACACTTGCTAAGTGAGGCAAACAGGGCACTCAGACAAAGGGTAAGAAACATTTCAACCTACTTTAAATAATCACTCAAATTACGGTTCATAGTCCTAAATTATAATTTATACATTGGAAAAAAAAATAATGACCAAGGATTAAGATTAGGAAAATAAAGTTACGAAGGACTACATGCATGACCAAAATAATTTGCAGTAAGATATGGTTTAACAAATTCAACTTTGAATGCACAAAGCCCTCCTCAACTACTATTGAAATTTTATAATAGTGACTTGTGCTGCTGTTTTGCAGTTGGAAGGGTATCAAATAAATCCACTTCAACTGAATCCCAGTGCTGAAGATATGGGATATGGCCGGCTTCCAGGTCAAACCCAGGCTGATGCGCTCTTTCAACCATTGGAGTGTGAGCCAACGTTACACATTGGGTATTACTCTTCACTGGAATATTGATGCCTAGTTGTGGTTGTAGATTGTTCCCCACAGATTCAATGGAAGGACAAATTGAAAAAATTCTTATATAGATACAAGTATTACACCTATACTCACATGAGATTCCTGTGAGTGTGAATGTATGTAAACAAGAATTGTTTCCACCTCATGTGAGTGTATATATAATACACTTATATGTATATAAAAATATCTCTACAAATTGTACACCCAAGAAAAAAAGGTAGGGACAAATTTAGTTGGTATGTAACGCGAAAACTTATGAGAAAGTGAAAGAATGATACAAGAGATTACGGTGTGCATAGTTGTTGGGATTTGATATAAATATTAGACTTAACAGAAAATTAGTTTTTTCTGTTTTTCATATCATATAATTAGTTATGTTGTTAGTTTGTTATTTTCCTTTTCTTTCTTTTCATAGCTAGCAAATCTACTATCTATATAAACCTTGTATCTTTGTTATTTTCTATTAATGAAAACATTCAGAAATATTATTAGTTCATAATATGGTATCAGTTGGTTTATCCATCACCTTCTCCTCTCTCTGATTTCATCTCTTTTTGCTTTTCTCTATTTCAATGGCAGAAGAAACTCCAACTCCAACTCCTTCTTCTTCCACCATTACTTCTACTGTGCAAGATCCCGCCCAAGATCCCTCTAGCCCCTATTACCTTCACCCAAGCGAGAACCCAGGATCCATCCTTGTCTCCCCTCCTTTGAATGGCCCAAACTACCATTCTTGGAGCCGAGGAATGCGACGTGCTCTTCTCTCAAAGAACAAGATCAAATTCATCAATGGCACATTGCCAATGCCAGCGTCCACTGCTTCTACTTTTGATGCTTGGGAACGCAGCAACATGATGGTCATCTCTTGGATCACACGAACCCTTACTCCTCAAATTGCCCAGAGTATTCTTTACATTGACAACGCCCGTGAATTATGGATTGATCTCCAAGAGCGATTTTCCAAGGGGGACCACTTTCGCACCTCTGATTTGCTGCAAGAACTCCATTCTATGCGTCAAGCTAAACGCACCATTTCTGCTTTCTACACTGATATGAAGATCTTAAGGGAAGAACTTGATTCTTTCCATGTTACTCCTTCTTGCACTTGTCCTATTCCCTACACCTGCTCTCTTTCCACCTCCATCAAGAAGTACAAAGAAAATGAGTATGTCATTTGTTTTCTTAAAGGCCTTAATGACACCTACAACACTGTGAAGACACAAATCCTCTTGATGGACCCTCTACCTTCTATAACTAAAGTCTTCTCTCTTGTTCTTCAACAAGAACGCTAACTTTCTGGTCCTATAGTTGCTGCTCAAGCCACCTTCATTGCTCAATCAGATCCTCCTTCTGCTAATAAAGGATCAAGTCGAGGTACTGGTTATCAAGGACGTGGAAGAGGCAGAGGTTATGGTCGAGGTTCTCTCAAATGCACTCATTGTGGAAGAACCAATCATACAATAGACACTTGTTATGAAAAGCATGGTTACCCTCCAGGCTACAAAACCAGAACATCTGCCATTGTCAACAACATCACTTCTAATCCCCTTTCCAGTGCTCATACCACCCCTGAACCAATTCAAGGTCCAACTCTACAACAAATTTCTGATCAATACAACCACCTTCTTGCACTTCTTCAAAGCACCAAGGTTGATTCCTTATCTCACACTATAAATCAAGTAGGTATTACTTCTCTTGAGCAGCCTCCCAATCCACCTTCTTCAGGTAATTCTCAAACTCTTAATTCTTGGATTCTTGACACAGGGGCAACTGATCACATTTGCCCCTTTCTCACTTTATTCACAACTTATCATAGTATAAAGCCTATAAATGTACTTTTACCTGATGGCTCAGCAGCCTCAGCCCATTATTCAGGCACCATTGTATTAACCAATCATCTTTCTCTTACCAATGTTTTATATATACCATCTTTCAAATTTAATCTATTATCTATACATAAACTTACATCATCTCTTAATTGTAATATCATTTTCTTATCCTCCACCTGTCAAATACAGGACAATCACACTTTGAAGATGATTGGGCATGCTAAAGCCATCAAAGGGTTATACATTTTACAACAACCTGCTGCATCTATTACTTCTTTCATTACTGTAAACACATCTAATAAAACTCATTCTCCTTTGTTTGATCTTTGGCATTTCAGATTAGGACATCCATCATACAATGTAATTCATTCTCTATGTACACATTTTCCACATATCAAATGCAATAAAAATTTGATTTGTGATTCTTGTCAATTTGCCAAGCAACACAAACTTTCCTTTCCTCACAGCACCACTAAGACTTTTAAATCATTTGAACTCATTCACATGGACATTTGGGGTCCTTTGCAGACACCATCTATTCATGGCCATCGTTATTTTCTAACAATAGTTGATGATTACACAAGACACACTTAGTTATTTTTTATGAAGTCTAAATCTGAAACTCGCAGCCTTATTTCCAACTTTATCACTCTTGTTCACACACAATACAATACTAAAATCAAATCCATTCGGTCTGATAATGGACCAGAATTTAACATGCCACAACTTTATAACACTTTAGGAATTATCCATCAAACCTCTTGTGTGGAAACACCTGAACAAAATTTTGTGGTTGAACGTAAACATCAACACATTTTAAATGTGACTCGTGCACTCCTTTTCCATTCACATCTTCCTAAATCTTTTTGGTCTTTTGCAGCTTGTCATACAATTTTTCTCATCAACCGCATGCCTTCACCTATTCTTAATCACAAAACTCCTTATGAGCTTCACACTAATACACCACCAACTTTCTTAGACCTTAAGGTTTTTGGCTGCCTTGCTTATGCATCCACTTTAACCAACCATAGAACCAAATTAGACCCCCGGGCAAGAAAATGCATATTTCTTAGTTTCAAATTTGGCACTAAAGGCTTTATTCTCTATGATCTTCATAACCGTGAGATATTCATCTCTAGAAATGTTGTCTTTTATGAAAACAACTTCCCTTTTACATCTCTCCCTTTATCCTTTGATCTTCCTCCCCAATTCTCTACTATAACAAATTCTGATTTGGACAAATTTCTTCTTTTTGATTCCCCCAAACTGCAAAACATTAACAGTCTAGTTGATAATGTTCCTCTCCCAGACCCCACTAATCCAGTTCAAAATGACATTGTTCAAAACCCACCTAGGAGATCCGCTATAACAAAGAAAACTCCCACTTACTTACAAGATTTTTCTTTACAATTATGTGCATTCAGCATCTCAGCATTCCTTAAATGATGGTATTCCTTATCCCTTATCTTTTGTTCTTTCTTATACTTCTTTATCACCATCCCATTTCACTTATGTCATGTCCATCTCTTCTACTGTTGAACCAAAAACTTACAAGCAAGCAATCAAATCTGATATTTGGGTTAAGGCCATGCAAGCTGAGCTACAAGCCTTGGAACAAAATAATACATGGATCATCACAGACTTACCACCAAGAAAAATACCCATTGGCTGCAAATGGGTGTTTCGAATCAAGTACAAATCGATGGCAAGATTGAGCGTTACAAGGCTCGCCTTGTTGCAGGTTTTACACAAACAGAAGGCATAGATTTCTTTGATACTTTTCAAATCAGTTGCTAAGCTTACAACCATACGTCTCTTATTAGCAACTCATGGCCATCCAAAATTGGCATCTATTTCAACTAGATGTCTAAAATGCTTTTCTTCATGGCTCCCTTGATGAAGAAGTTTACATGGAACTTCCCAAAGGTGTCCAAGCTAATGGTCCTAACCAAGTTTGTCGACTTACAAAATCATTATATGGTCTTAAACAGTCCAGCAGGCAGTGGTTTGCTTGTTTATCCACTTTCCTAATCTCAATTGGTTACAAACAATCTTCCTCTGACCATTCATTATTTATTAAACACATTGGGAACTCTTTTACTGCTATACTTGTTTATGTTGACGATTTAATTCTTGCAGGAAATAATCTACAAGAAATCGATGCAGTAAAGGCTTCACTTGATCAAACTTTTAGAATTACTGATCTCGAGCTGCTTAAGTATTTTCTTGGCCTCGAGGTAGCACGATCCAAGAAGGGAATCACTTTATGTCAAAGAAAATATGCACTTGACATCCTTGAAGACATTGGTCTCTTGGCATCCAAACCAGCCATCACTCCAATGAACAAACTCTTTCACAAATCAGTCTCATATGATCCATATGAGGACCCTGCTGCTTATCGCAGATTAATTGGCCGACTTCTTTACTTGACCCACACACGTCCAGACATTAGCTACTATGTCCAACAATTGAGTCAGCACATAAGCAATCCATCACATGATCACTACAAGGCGTGTGTCCTAAGGTACATCAAAGAAGGGTTGTTCTTTCCTACAACATCAATTGCAATTAAAGGCATTTAGTGATGCTTGATTGGAAGCCACATGTCCTACAAATGAGAAAATTCATCACCGGGTTATTGCATATATCTTGGCAACTCCCTCATCTCTTGAAATTCAAGAAGCAATCCATTGTTAGCCGCTTCTTGAAGAAATGAATACAAAGCTTTGGCATCCACAAGATAATTACAATGGTAACTTACTCGAAGATCTTTGTGTTCCTTTTGTTTCTCCATCTTTGCTATACTGTGATAGTCAGTCGGCTAGACACATAACTGCAAATCCAAGCTTCCTTGAGAAATCAAAACATATTGAGATCGATTGTCACATTGTCCAGGAGAAGCTACAAGCAAAATTGTTTCACTTACTTCCTATTTCTACCTCTGATCAGCTTGTTGACATTCTGACCAAACCATTGGATCCTCAACCTTTTCATAAGTTGTTGTCCAAGATGGGAGTGATTAACATCTACTCTCCATCTTGTGGGGGGTATTAGACTTAACAGAAAATTAGTTTTTTCTGTTTTTCATATCATATAATTAGTTATATTGTTAGTTTGTTATTTTCTTTTTCTTTCTTTTCATAGCTAGCAAATCTGCTATCTATATAAACCTTGTATCTTTGTTATTTTCTATTAATGAAAACATTCAAAAATATTATTAGTTCATAATAACAAACTACAAATAATAAATTAGCACACTATTGCATGATAGTAATTTATACTTCGCAATCATGAATCATCTTAATTAAGGAGTGACGGGCTGATGTCACAATCATGAATCATGTATCATATTTAGATTTTAATTATTTCTTTTTAATAATGAAATTTGTTTATGCGCAGATATCAGCCTGATCCAGTATCAGTGTTGACAGCTGGCCCAAGCATGAATAATTACATGGCAGGATGGTTACCTTGATAGAGAGTGTGAAGCATAAAGGCAAAGATCCTGCCTTTTCAATTTTAATTGAAAGGAAAAAGGAAATTTGATGTAATGGACTAATACAAGTGTCAACTGCCTAGGAACAATGTAAGCATTGTTTTTGTGTGTGCGCTTTCATAAACTGCACTCCCTTGCTTCGATCACTGTTCTCCCGTTCCATAATAAAACATTTGTTTGCACCCCTTGTTGCCCTTACATTACCAGCTTGTAATATGTACGAATAGTGTTTTTCTCTTTCGGTCCTAGCTAGTTTGCACACTTATGACATTAATACTTAATTACGTTTCGCTTTTTATTTTTTGAGGGGAGAAAAAGGCAAATTGCAATTACTTTTTCTGTTCTAGTATTTGATTATTTGATGGATGAGAACCCCGCTTGCATTTGCATCGGGAATGATATTGTAGAGTATTCCTTTATCCTTTCTTATGTGGGCCAAAAGCAAACCCATTGGTGTGTCAATTACTCCGTTAATTAACTCGCAAGTCGACTATATTTTTAGAATAGTAATGAATGTATATTTTAATCTATTAATTTATATTATTTTATTTAAAATTTATATAAAATTATTTAAACACTCGAGCCACCACCAAATTGCCACCCACAAACGCCATCCGAAGCACCCCAAGACACCACATCTCACTGCCGCAACTCAAGCCCCGAACACATACCATAACAACCACCAACATAGGCACCCTGACTCAACAATGTATACCCATCATAGTCAACCTTCTTTGAATCAAAACCCATCAAACCAGCCGCCGTGTTCCACCAGAACCGTCCCACGCCATAGCTGTCACCTCGGAGCCGTTGTGAATCGCCGCTTCATACTCCTCCTCCTGGAAACCCTCGACCACTAGAACTGCATTACGAACCCTTGATTGTTGGAAGAGTGAGATGGGCTTGACTTTGGGGTTATGGGATTAGGATTAATGATTGTAGTCTAATTTAATATATATATATATATATAAAATGTATGATGATATCTTAATATATTTAATTTCATTATTTGGTGACATTATTATTATTTTTTTAGATCAATTAATTATTAAATTATGTGTTAATTATAAATATTTAAAAGTAAAAATGGTATAATAATAAGTAAGATGTTGGGACACATAAAGATAGAGTTTTGAAAAAAGATCTTATTTAAATCTTATATCTCATCTAAAGTCTCGACTAAGTGTGAAAACTTGAAGATAATAGATAATTAAAGGTTGGATAAGGATCTTTAAAGAGAAGAAAACTTGTTTTAAATTTGGATTTAAGTTGTATTTTCTGACATTGCTATTGTATTTAGATCATATCTTGAATTACAGATATCATATCAAAACAATTATTGCGGCTATGAAAATACTAACAGAAAATAAAACAATTCTTTTGTTGACCTCAAAGACTAATTTTGTCATATGAAAAACAATATGAATAAAGAGAGAGAAAGACAAAAATTTGGCAACCTTTAATAAAAGAAAACTAAGTTTCTTAAAATTGATTTCCTAAATTCAATCTAGATCTTTTCATTAACTGAGAACCAATTAAGGAGATTGAGTTTCTTAAATTTAATCAATATTTTTTTATTATTTGAAAACTAATTAAGGTGATTTTGTGCTAGATATACTTCTCTCTTATTAATAGACAAGAAGAGAAGGGAGTTGTGCACCGAAAAGAGAGATGCACAGCGCCGCATGAAGCAGAGGAAGAATAAGTATCTAATTTTATTTTATAAGATTAAGATGAAACTCTAATCTTTATTTTAGATAATTTAACTTTATTTGAGATATTTTTCTTTGTTCTATAATTGTACAACATTGATGATTATTGATTTTTAAATTTTATTCAATTTATTTATATTGATTAAGTTGTAGTCAATTATAAATTTAAATTGATATATCTTAATCACATGCCTAATTCTTATAATCTTAAGTATGAGTTGTGCAATAGTAGACATTGCTTTTGTAATCTAAAAATTGAATAGTTCATATTATATTAAATAATTTATGTCATAATTTGAATATGACATGTCATTTTAGATGAAATTCATTAATTAAATTTCAATAATCTTTAGTAATAATTAAAATTTATAATTGTAGACATTCTATAAAATAAGATAATTAAATAAAAATAAAAAATTTATTTATTTAAATTAATTAAATAAAATAAAATTTATTATCACTTTCTGTAAGTAAGACACCCTTATATTTGTCAGATAATTTATAAATTTTGTATATTTACAAGTAAAGAGTAATTTTATTACTTAAAATTTTTTTACCAATTATCTATTGAAATGGTTCATTATCTTCAATCTCAACCATTAATTTTTTTTACTAATAAATCAAAGGCTTAAAATAACTGGCGGATCATGAACCCTGACTTGTAAGTTTCATGATAGATTTAGCCATATAACTAGATGTAAACCTCACGTTGCGTGGGTTGGAATTCATACTTTCTTTATAATTAAAAAAAAAACTCCAAAGTGTGCTATTTACGAGTCTCAATAAGAAATACAATATTTTATCGAATAGTTTACACACCAAAATAGTCCAATTGAATAAACTAAAAGTACTTTATTGAATATTTTATTGTATTTAAGACATTAGCAATTGAATTGCATGTGATCCAATGAGTCACTAATAATCAAAACTCCCCATATAAGAGAACTATACCAATAAATAATACAAAAATACTATCAGCAAGATGGTAAAATCTCTACATTTTACTGCCCTTCGGCCTTCCCAATCAACACTGGAAAAATAGTAGAGTTTGTCACATAGTTGACTCCAAAAACTAAAGTAGCTGGCTATTAGAGAAGTTACATTTGAGAAAACTTGATAAGACATATGCATAGATAAACAAACAAAATTTTCGCCAAACTTTGCTTTAATGGGTAACATACAAACTATTATACCTACCCCCATCCACTTGGCTATTGCATGTGCTCGGAGAATACCTCTTCAATAACTCAACTACTTGAGGTATGTACTATATATACATCTACTAGAGAAGAACCAAGATATAAAATATATTCGTGTTATTTTTAGTATATACATACTTATAGAAGAAGAAAACTGATATACCAGAAGTGAATTTACGGGGATAAATTCACAATTTCTGATAATCGGTTTATTATTTATGGGATCAATTTTTGTCATTATATGACTGGGATCATGTTGGTTGAAATGAAAAATAAAGCAATTGGTTCCTAGCCAAGTGACTTTTCTATTTACTCCTCTGCTTTTTCTTTAGACCATATAAGTATATTAACCATTCAAAGGCATAAGTGCATAAATCAAACCAGAATAAATAATTGAATCTTCCATACCCAACTATTTCTAGACTAACAAGCATAATTCCCATATGAGAAACAACATCATATGAAGGTTGAAATTTGACACTAACACAAAATCCAGTAGGAAAGGGGCTGTTTTACAAATGAAAAATGATAAAAAAAAAACACGAAGACCTACCAATATATATGAACACACAGCAGAGTTTTGAAGCATTAAAATCTAAAGGAAAATATACTTGAATTGCAAGTGAGGCAGTGCTCCTCTTCAAATTAAACAATTGCTTCCTTCTAAAAATTGGGCAGATGTCAATATGGACAAAAGTGTTAGAGAATATGAACCAGAACTGGTAGATTGTTACAAAGAGACTACTTATTACTATGTTTTCAAGGATATTTGTGTTGATGAATAAGTCCCTACCAAGGATAAGGATTAGGAAAACGGTAGCAATTGCAGTGACCTTTTATAACAATAGATTATATGAAGCTGAGTTCAATAATGGCAGCTAGTTGGTTGGTACAATGAAATCATGTAGGAAGCATTTAGGTTAGTGTAACTGCAAGCATGATAAAAGTTAGTCATTGATAGAAGCAACAATGGCAATGTTGCAATGCAAGAAAGCACCAAAAATAAAAATAAAAAACAAAAACAAACAATATTGCAATGTTTTTGTCCAATGCTAAATTTAGAAAGGTTTTCCTAAAGAGTGTCTTAAGGACACTAATTATTAAGGATTCAAAAGAATAAAACTTCGCTCTAATTTTTTGTTTCAACCCTCACTTTCAACTCCATTTAATCACATTCTATTTGTTACTTTTAACCTCATTTTATTAAATTAATTGACTCATTGAAAGAGATTAACTGAAGTTGGAGATGAGAGTTGAAATCAAAGGTTAAAACCAAGTTTTATTCGATTCAAAATAAGAAAATTTTCATGAAAATAATATTCAATACATTAAAAATTGAAAACACTCAACTTTTAATGCAAAACTTCTTATTTTGAATTCTTAACGCACTCAATAGAAAAATTCAAATTGAAATAGAAAATGCATAAATTCTTACTTGGGTAACTACCATGCCGCTTAGCATCAAGAAATTCAATGTCTATTTGGGGGATACTAGAGGTAGGCTGCCACCCATGTGGCTCTCAAGCAAGAATTGGAAGTCGCTTAGCACGAGCAGCATAGGATGGCTCGTCTGAAGAAGTCATTGAGGACTTGAGGGCACATACAGAAGCTCATGTGAGAGAATTGTATAGAAAGTCTGTTTAGATGTTGGGGGATCTTTGTGGGCTGACATAAAAAAAGCTTCTAACTGATTTAGAGAGAAGATGGGGAAAAAAATAATATCAACTGTTATTAAAAGAATAATTGAGATATAATCGGCTGTAACATTTAACTGATAGATAATGAAAGAGAAAAAATGAGAAGACATTGAGAATGAGAGATCAAAACTTTAAAAAACACTAAATGAAAAGGTAAGATGGTTAAAAATTCGCTTATGTGGGTAAGAAAGAAAACTTGAAACATTGTGATGGTGAGGCATAAAATGAGAACTGCAGATAAGCTAACATGTCAATCTTACGGCTCCCAAATAAGGTGACATGTTAATCTTACAGCTTGTGAGTCTATTTTTATATGTTATAAATTATAAATAAATTTTTTAAAATGTATATGTAACACATCTTTTTATCATAAAATATCACTTTAATCTGTACTTAAGTAAAGTATTTTTAAAAATAATTCATGTATTGGTAGTTAGTTACTTTTAAAGTATTTATTTCAAAAGCATATCGTCTAATTCTTTTTTTAAACATACTCCTATTTAAAAAAATTACATAAATAAAAAGAATGAAAAAGTACAAAATAACTTTAACTTTATAAAGTAAGGAACTTCACAGTCCTCCATTTTGTTAAGTACAAAAGAATTAAATCAATATTGAATGTAGTCTTTTTATTGTATCAACACCATAATTTGATCGTGTATTATAAACGTATCGTTTAAAAAAAGGATTGTGCTTTTCTTTTTAATATTAATAAATTGTGAGACAAAAGTAACCAAATATATGTGTTTATTATGGTAAAACAACTTATGGTATATTATTGAGAGAATGATCTATCAGTAAGTCGTTTACAACATTCATAAAATAAGTTACAAACTCTTGGTTTTTGGACTTATTTTGTGAATTTTACGAAGTTTTTAACTCTTTCAAAATAATAATAAAAATTATTAAATACAATAATTATAAAATTTTATAAATAGTTATCATAATTATATTTTTAAATTAAAATTATTTTTTTAATAAATATTATAAAATAAGTCATCCTATATCATACAAATGCTCAAAATAGAATATGACGACCTTCATGTTACAATTAAAGGATGACAAAAATTTTCAGAGTTTAGAAATCTCTATGGAGATTGTTTTAATGGGATTCCGAATGTGGAGTTTTTTCTCTTTGTGGGGATAGAGGTTGGGACAAAAGTTCCTCCATAGCACATTTGGGACAGAGACAAAGACTATGCTCCTCGTCCTATAGGGTCCCTATCTCCATTAAATTATTAAAATATTATAATATATATATATATATATGTATATTATATAAATATATATATTTTAATAATTTCATTTTTATTAAATTTTATATTTATTTAAAATTAAAAATATTAAAATAATTTATTTCATCTTTTTCCTATTTTTTCAATTTTTTTTGACATTGCGGGGAATCGTTGTAACCCCTTTACGTACTAAAATAATAGCTCTAAACAAGCTATAATAATAATATCAGTGAATTTACTCCATAAAAATTTACAGATAAAAAATTAAAATTGAAATAAAAAATTATCAAAGGAAATAGGCATTGATACATGATAACCTAAAGTTGTAATACACTTTTATAACTTTTCAAATTAACATAACACATCATTCATAATGTTTGCTCAAAAAAAAATATACTCATATTTTTAATAATTATATCCTCCTCATTTGAAACAAGAATCTATGTTTAGTTAATTTAAATGATGATGACCATAATGCATCTTATACTAGTCTGAAAACAACATGAATAGAATAAGAATTGAAAATTCTTAGTAGGAAATGAACAGTTATAAAAATATTCGAAAATACATGGTGAATTTCAACTTTATAAAATACACAGAAAATCATATGACAATTAAAGTATGACAAGAACAACATATTCCAACACATCAGAACGAATGTTAAATAAATCATGCAATACAATCTTATATATTAATATCAGCAATTTTCTCAAATATCAACAAACAAATACCAATTATCAGAAAGTTCCTCAAATATCAACAAACAAGTACTAATTATCAGCAAGTGTTTGCAAATATCAGCAAGCAAGTTTCTCATCACAGAAAAATCACCCTTTACTTTTCTTTTTCTTTCCATGTCTGCTTGTCTCTTATTTTACTCGAAGACCTTCACTTCCACAGGGAATCCACCCTATATCTGATGTTATTTTAATATTGTGACAACAAAGTCAGACATATCCACATTAACCAGGCAGGTAACATAAAAGGAAATTCATCCCTCTACTTCTCAACAGTTAGGTACAAATTTTTTTATGAATTATTTGCTTGCCATCACACACAAATATAAGCAATACAAACCACCAATATATCACAAATAATTTCATTATATACAAGTCTGTAAATAAATCATGGCTATTAAATAAAATTCACAAAACTTAAAATTATTAAATTTAAATGTCAATTCTTCAAGGGACCAAGTATGGTTTAAAATTAATTTAATAGTTCTTTTAAAAGTCCACATCACAGAGTTCATAATTGTTCAGTCCTCATTATAGTCCATAGTTTGTCATGGTCCTGATAGTACATTCATTGTACAAAAGTCCCTTTATTGCAAAGGTCTAAAATAAAAGTCATAAAATTACTCACAAGTCAATGTAAATATAAGAAAGTTCATATAAATTAAGTACATATATTTATTGCTTAATATAATTAAAAATATTTATTTAACTTAAGTCTTGAATAATATTTTAATCTTTTTATAGTTTATTATATTAGTCCTATGAAAGAGTCAATACTCAAATTATAATAATTCTAAATTTTATCAAATATCATAAATATTTTAAGGCTAAGCAAATATCAAATTTTCATAGCATTACATATATATAATAAATTTAACAAGAATAATAATATATACAAAACATTAAAATAATTAATTAACTAATAAAACATATAAACATACTTAAAGTTATGATTTTATTTTTGAAAATAAAGTTCAGTTCCTATCTCTTATAGAAACTTTTTTTCTTCTCCCTATCTCTTGTAGAAACTTCTTTTTCTTCTTCTTTCTTTTTCTCTCTCTCTCTCTCTCTCTCATTTCCACCGTAGCACACTTTTATTTTAAGGCTAAACAAATATCAAATTTTATAAAATTACATATATATATATATATATAATAAATTAACAAGAATAATAATACGTACAAAATATTAGAATAATAAATTAACTAATAAAACATATAAACATACTTAAAGTTATGATTTTATTTTTTGAAAATAATCAGTTCCTAATTCTTGTAAAAACTTCTTTTTCTTTTTCTTTGTCTTCTCCTCTCTCTCTCTCTCTACGCCTTCCTCTCCTTCTCTATTTCTTCCGTTGTTGTTTCTCTCATTTCTTCCTTCAATTGTTTCTTTGTTTATTGTTTCCTTTTCATCTTATTTATAATTGGATAATGTTTGGTATTTACCAAAAATATGTCCACTGTATATCCATTATATCCATATATCAAATCATATTATATGTAATTATAATATTTTTACGAGATATAAAATAAACTTGTAAATAAATTAAAAAAGATAAATATATAAAAGTTAGACGAATAATGAAATTATTTATAACCACATGGAGTAGTTACCATCAAAGACGTACTCACATGTAAAGGAGTAAGACACATGTTCTCACCTAACTTTGTAATTTTTTTTTTTACTCATTATAGGTATATATCTTTTTGACTCCTTTTTATCTATAGCTTTGCCCTCGTGTGTAGATAAATTGATCAATTTATAACGTTAGAAAGTAGAATCCATTTTAATATTATTTCCCAATAGCACCCCACGTGATTGAGAGTGAATATGGAGCGTAAAAGTCTTCTTACATCTTTATATTTACAATGCTACACACCTAGAGGTGGCCTTTTATTTCTCCGAAAACCATTTGTCCTTCTATCACATATACTACATGGTAGTAGCAGCCAAGCCAACTCCTCTATTTCCAAATCTTTAGTCAAAGATGATAGCAAGTTGCCAAGTTCCCCCATATTTCTCAAACCCTTCCCATCCAAGACAATGATCCAAAATCCCAACCTCCACCCTGCATTGTGAAAGATGTAAATTGATCATTCATTATTTTGTATTAATTTTTTTTTTGTATAAATATAATAACTAAAACATTTTTTATATTTGTGTATTATTTTTGCTCTCATTACTTAAAATTCTTAGGCTCATCACTAGCTACCATTGGTGCACGATGTAACTCGCATATTAAAATAATAGCTCCAAACATATCCTATAATAATATTATCAGGAAATTTATTTATAAAAATTTATAAATAAGAATTAAAATTGAAATAAAAAATATATAAAAGGAAATAAATATCAATATATAATATCACAAAGTTGTAATACATATCTATTAAAAGCTCACACCAGTCGTAATGTTCACTCAGAAGTACATATACACATTAAAATAATTTTTCTTTGGAACAATAGCCTATGCTTAGTTGATCTGAATGGTAATGACCATGATGCATCTTGTACTAGTCTGAAAACATCATGAATAGAGTGAGAATTAGAAATTCTTAATAAGAAATGATCAGTTATAAAAATATTTAAAAATACATGATGAATTTCAGTTGTATAAGATATATAAAAAATCACATGACAACTAAAGTATAACAAAAATAATACAATTTCAATATAGCAGAACAAATGCTAAATAAATCACACAATACATATATATATATATATATATATATATATATATATATATATATATATATATATATATATATTATCATTAACAAGTTCCTCAAATATCAACAATCAAGTACCAATTATTCAACCATCGACAACATTAACAACCACTAGCAAGCAAATTCCTCATCATAGGGAATCCACCATTTCTTTTAATGTCTGCTTGTCTCATATTTTATTTGAAGGCATTCACTTTCATAGGGAATTTACCCTATCTCTGGTGTTACTTTAACATCGTGACAACAAAGTCAGATATACCCACACTAACCAGACAGGTAATACAAAAGGAATTCCATCTCTTTGCCTCTCAATGGTTAGATGTAAACTTTTTCATGAATTCATTACTTGCCATCACACATAAACATAAGTAATATAAACTACTAATATATCACAAATAAATTCATCATATACAAGTCTATAAATCATGACAATTAAATAAAACTCACAAAATTTAGAAGCATTAAATTTAAATGTCAATTCTTCAATAGACCGATTATAATTTAAAATTAATTTAATAATTCTCTTAATAATCTACATCACAGTCCATAGTTTGTCAAGTCCTTATCATAATCAATATTTGGTCAGGTTCTCATTATGGTCCATAATTTGTCCTGATCCTGATAATTCATTCATTATACAAAAGTCCTTTTATTGCACAAGTCAAAATAGAGATCATAAAATTACTCCAAAGTAAAGGTAAATATAATTCAGAATAAATGTCATAAAATTTCTCTCAAGCTAAGGTAAAAAAGTTCATGTAAATCAAGTACATATATTTATTAACCAATATAATTAAAATATTTATTTAACTTAAACCTTGAGTAATATTTTAATTTATTATATTAATCTAAAAAAAAATCAACATTCAAATTATAATAACTCTAAATTTTATCAAATATCATAACATCTCAAAATCAAACAAATATCAAATGTTCATATTGAAAGTTATGATTTTATTTTTGAAAAAAATGTTCAGTTCCAACCTCGTAAATACTTCATACTTTCTTACAAATACAACTTCTCTTCTTTTCACTTTTTTTTTTCTTCTTCTTTTTCTCTCACTCTTTGCTAGCAGCACCTCACTTCTCTGTTTTCTCCATTCTTACGCTATTTTACTTCAACTCTTCTCGGTTTCAACTTTTACAGCATCACTCTTTATTTTCTCTCTTCATTCTTACGTTCCTTGGTTCTTTACCAACACCTATTTATAGGCAATTTACTTGGCTAATATTTGGTGCACGTTGCAGCACTCATTTCCTTTGCTTCTTTTTATTTCTTTTCTCCAATTGGTGCACGTTGCTACATTATTTTTTTTTAACAAGATATTTATCTCTTTAATAATGGTTAGTTTTATATTTTTATATTAAAAGAATAATGAATTCATAAATATCTTATTATAAATATTTTTTTCATAAATATTTTTTAAATATATTACTTAAAATATTTATAATCTTTATTATTAAGATTAAATGTTAAATTTTATTTTAATAAATTTCTATTTATAATTTTATAAATTATTAAATTCTTACAAACTTTATCTAATATCCTTTTATTAGTAATAACTATTACAGAATAAAATTAAATAAAATATTCAAGTTAAAGAAATTAAAATTTTATTCTTCACAAAATATTTTTAAAAAATAGGATATTACATTTCTTTCTTTCTTTTAAGAATTTTGTTCCCAAAATTTACTAACCTGATCAAAATAACTCTGGATAAGACTTCTGGATATCATCTTCTAATTCCCATATTGTCTCTTCTGGTAATAGTCCTTCCCAGATCACTTTAATTAAAGGAATTTATTTTTCTTTCAAGTGTTTGACAGATCTATCCATGATTTATACAAGTTTTGTGCTATAAGTCAAATCATCTCTTACTTGCATTGTTTCATGTTCTATGATGTGTGAAGGGTTAAAACAGTATTTTCTAAGTTGTGATACATGAAAGACATCATGAAGATTTGAAAGATTTGGGAGAAGTGCAATTTGATAGGCAACAGGTCCTACCTTTTTAAGGATTTGGAATGGACCAATGAATATAGAATTCAATTTTTTGGTTTTAAGGGTTCTGTCAATCCTAGTAGTAGGAGTGATTCTAAAGAAAACATGTTCCCCTTCTTCAAATTCAAGAGGTCTTCTTTTTTTATCAGCATAACTTTTCTGCCTACTCTGAGCAGCTAGTAATTTTTCCTTGATAAATTTGATCTTTTCTGTAGTTTGTTGCACTATATTAGGTCTTAATAAACTCTTTTCTCTAATCTCTAACCAGCACAAAGGTGATCTACACTTTCTACCATACAGAGCTTCAAATGGTGTCATTCATATGCTGGAATAGTAACTATTGTTATAGGCAAACTCTATTAATGGTAGATGAGTATTCCAACTTCCTTGAAATTCTAACACACAAGCTCTAAGCATATTTTCCAGAGTTTGAATGGTTCTTTCAGTTTGACCATTTATTTGAGGGTGATAAGATGTACTAAAATGGAGCTTAGTACCTAAAGCTTCTTGTAAGGCTACCCAGAATTTTGAGGTAAATCTTGGGTCCCTGTCTGAAACTATGCTAGTTTGTACACCATGTAACCTTACAATTTTTCGAAAGTAATCCTAAGCCAACTTGTACAATGGGCAACTAATCCTAATAGGTAAAATGTGGGCAGACTTAGTTAACTTGTCAACAATTACCCATGCTGCATCATAACTTGATGGAGTCCTAAGCAATCCTAACACAAAATCCATTGATATGTTATCTCATTTCCATTCAGGGATATTCAAGGGTTGTAGTAATCCAGTAGGCTTCTGGTGTTCTATTTTAACCTTTTGGCAAACTAGACATTTAGCTACAAAACTAGCTATGTCTCTTTTCATCCCATTACACTAAAACAATTTCCTGAGATCCTGATACATTTTGGTCGTACCAGGATGCATAGTATACTTACTACAATATGTCTAAGATAAAATCTTCTTTGTCAATTCTTCATCATTGGGCACACATAATCTTCCTTCGTACATCATAGCCTCTCTTTCATCAATATGAACATATTCAAGTTGTTCTACTAGAATTCTTCTTTTGAGATATTGCAAAAACTTATCATTTTCTTGGGCTTGTCTTACTTAGTCTCTCAAATCACACTCTATTCTTAGTTCACTGGCATACAAGCAATGAGGTTGTAAAGACACAGAAATCTTCAAGTCCCTAAAATCTTCTAACAACTTTTGTTCCTTTATCATCATTTATGATATGTGCAAAGACTTCATGCTCAAGGCATCGACCACTATATTGGCTTTATCAGCATGATATTTCAATTTAAAATCATAATCCTTTAAAAATTTAATCCATCTACGTTGTCTCATATTTAACTCATTTTAGTCAAAAAGATACTTTAAACTCTTATGATCACTATATACCTCAAACTTAACTTCATATCGGTAATACCTCCAAATTTTCAAAGCAAATACTATTGCTGCTAAGTCTAAGTCATGGGTTGGGTAATTTTCTTCATACAAACTAAGTTGTCTAGATGTATAGGCTATAACTCTACCGTGTTACATTAAAACACATCCCAAACCTTTCTTAGATGCATCACAATACACTACAAAGCTTTGTCTAGGATAAGGAATTATTAAGACTGGAGTGGAGCTAAGTCTCTTCTTTAACTCCTGAAAACTTACTTCATAAGCTGAATCCCACTCAAAATGGTGATTCTTTCTGGTTAACCTAGTCAGAGGTAAAACTAGCTGAGAGAATCACTTAATGAATCTCCTATAATATCCGGTCAATCCTAGAAAACTCATAATCTCAGTAATTGTCTTTGGCCTTTCGCAGTGAACTATTGCCTCAACTTTACTAGGATCCACAGTTACTCCTTTCTGATTGATCACATGACCTAAGAATTTTACCTCACTCAACCAGAATTCACACTTTTCTAACTTAGCATACAATTGTTTCTCCTTTAGGATTTGTAGCACGGTTTTAAGGTGCTGTTCATGCTCTTTCTTAGTCTTATAATAAATGAGTATGTCATTTATAAAGACTACTACAAATTGGTCAAGGTAAGGTCTAAAAATCCTATTCATATAATCCAAGAATATTGCAGGAGCATTAGTGAGTCCAAAGGGCATCACAATGTATTCATAATGCTCGTATCTAGTCCTAAAGGCTATCTTGGGTACATCTTTTGGTTTTACTCTTATCCGATGATACCTTGATCTCAAATCTATCTTGGAGAAGATTGTGGCTCCTAACAGTTGATCCAAAAGGTCATCTATCCTAGAGAGTGAATACTTTTTTTTAATTGTAACTTTGTTCAATTGCCTATAATTTATAAATAACCACATACTCCCATCTTTATTCTTGACTAATAAAACAGGTGCATCCCACGATGATACACTGGGCCTGATAAATCCTTTGGCTATCAGTTCCTCTATTTGTTTCTTGAGTTCATTTAACTCCAAATGGGATATTCTATAAGGTGCAAAAGATAAAGGTCCTGTTCCCGGAACTAAGTCAATGGAAAATTCAACTTCTCTTTCAGGAGGTAGGTTCACTATCTCTTTAGGAAATACTTCTGGAAATTCTCTTATTATAGGTATACTATTTATTTCCTGCCCAACCTCTGAATTTGAAGAAAACAAAAGAATAAACCATTGATCTCCTTCTAGGAGGCACTTCTCTGCCTGAGTGGCATTAAGGAATAGGGTATTGGTAGATTTTGATTCCTTGGGTGGATCATTCGCAAAATAGACAAGTTTTTTAGAACAGTCTAAGATAATATCATTAGTAGACAACCAGTCCGTTCCAAATATGATATCAATACCAATCAAAGGAAAACAAACAAAGTTTAAAGTGGAAGCTTTTCCTTCAATTAGAATAGGACATTTTAAACAAGCTTGAGAAGTAGAAACTTTTCCACCGGTGAGAGTTGAAACTAACAGATCATAAGACAAGGAAGTTATAGGTAGATTTAACTTCTTACACAATCAATAGATATAGAGGAATGTGTAGCTCCTGAATCAAACAATGCAATCAAGAGAATATTTTTAAGAAAACATTTTACCTTGAATCATGTTAGGGGATTGATTTGCCTCTTCTCCACTTAGAGCAAATACTCTTCGTTTAGTCTGTGGTATGGGTACCGGGTTATTCACCATCTTCTCGGTGGTACAATCCTTGGTGAAATGTCTTAGTTTTTCGTATCGGAAACACACATAGCAAGGTCTATGGCCATGGGATTTCCCACACTTATTGCACATAGGTGGAAGTCCGCTAGTCTTCATTTGCTTATCTTTCCCATGGTTTACTCCATTCTTAAAATTATTTTTCTTTTGAGTTTCTGCCACCTTTTTTCTTTTAAGAAAATTCTGACGTTCTCTTTCAAATTCCATCTCTAGATAGCTCTTTTCTGCTATCCTACATTTGTTTACTAGAGTGGCATAATCTTTTATTTCCAGGGTAGACACCTTCTCCCTTATTTCAAGTCTCAAACCCCACTCAAATTTGGTAGCTTTCTAGTGGCTACCAAGATTATTTTTCAAGTAGGAAGAAAATTTAGAAAGTTCTTCAAATTTGGTCACATATTGCCCTATAGTCATATTTCCCTATCTAAGTTGTATGAATTCAGTTTCTTTTTCATTTTTTACATTATCAAGGAAGTATTTATCAAAGAATGTGGCTAAAAATACCTCACAGGTGATGTCAGTTCCTCTAGACTCTAATAAATGCCTAACACCTTTCCACCAATGTTCTGCCTCATCTTCTAGCATGTAGGTGGCAAAGACTACTTTTTGTGCATTTGTGTTTTTCATGACTGTAAAAATATTTTCTAATTGCATAACCCATTTTTCAGCTAGTGCTGAGTCATAATCTCCATGAAAAGATGGCACTTTGGCTTTCCTAAATTCTGAAAAACCTTGATAATTTAGGTTGATCACAGAAGTTTCCCTGGTAGAATTTCCACTGCCCTCACCAGGATGATTATGATTGTGATTATTATTCCTATCTTGAGTTTCCTGCATGCGTTGTAACATCAGGTTGGTTGACATTGTCTGGGCCTTAACAGCATTAGCCAATCCTTTCATAACTCCCAATATCCCTGTCAGAGTATCATTTTGTGAACCTTGTACTTCCGGGTATTCTGATGTCATATAGTCCTACATTGCCATGAACAATTCAATATTGAGGTGATCAGTCTCAATATTGTAATGTTAATGTAGTTATAATTCTATATGACATGTATAAATTAATAAGAGTAGATATCATGCAGAAACTCAACATATGCAAGAATTCAATACATAGATATAATTTTCTAGTGCTAGAAATCGATGCTTTGATACCAAAATGTAACCCCCATACTAAAATAATAACTCCAAACATATCCATAATAATATTATCAGTGAATTTACTCCATAAAAATTTACAAACATGAATTAAAATTGAAATAAAAAATATATAAGAGGAAAATTGTATCAATACATAATAACACAAAGTTGTAATACACATCTATTAAAAGCTCACACCAGTCATAATGTTCACCCAGAAGTACATATACACATATTAAAATAATTTTCCTTTGGAACAATAGCCTATGCTTAGTTGATCTGAATGGTGATGACCATGATGCATCCTGTACTAGTCTGAAAACACCATAAATAGAGTGAGAATTAGAAATTCTCAGTAGGAAATGAACAGTTATAAAAATATTTGAAAACACATGGTGAATTTTAGTTGTGTAAGATACACAAAAAATTATATGATAACCAAAGTATAACAAAAACAACACAATTTCAACACAGCAGAACAAATGCTAAATAAATCACGCAAGATACATATACATATATATATATATACATATATATATATATATATATATATATATATATATATATATATATATATATATATATATATATATATATATATATATATAAAATCATTAACAAGTTCCTCAAATATCAACAATCAAGTACCAATTATTCAACCATCAGCAACATTAACAACCACCAACAAGCAAGTTCCTCATCATAGGGAATCCAATATTTCTTTCCATGTTTGCTTGTTTCAAATTTTATTTGAAGGCATTCACTTTCATAGGGAGTCCACCTCATCTCTGGTGTTACTTTAACATTGTGATAACAAAACTAGATATACCTATACTAACCAGACAGGTAACACAAAAAGAATTTCATCCCTTTGCCTCTCAACGGTTAGGTGCAAACTTTTTCATGAATTCCTTACTTGCCATCACACACAAACATAAGCAATATAAGCCACTAATATATCACAAATAAATTCATCATATACAAGTCTATAAATCATGACAATTAAATAAAACTCACAAAACTTAGAATTATTAAATTTAAATGTCAATTCTTCAAGGGACCAATTATGATTTAAAATTAATTTAATAATTCTCTTAATAATCCACATCACAGTCCATAATTTGTCAGGTCTTTTTCATAGTCAATATTTGGTCAGGTCCTCATCATGGTCTATAGTTTATCCTAATCCTGATAGTTCATTCATTACACTAAAGTCCTTTTATTGCACAAGTTAAAATAGAAGTCATAAAATTACTCTCAAGTAAAGATAAATATAAGTCAGAATAAAGGTCATAAAATTTCTCTCAAGCTAAGGTAAGAAAGTCCATGCAAATCAAATACATATATGTATTATCCAATATCATTAAAATATTTATTTAACTTAACCTTAAGTGATATTTTAATTTATTATATTAGTCTCAAGAAAAAATCAACATTCAAATTATAATAACTCTAAATTTTATCAAATATTATAAACATATCAAAATTAAACAAATATTAAATATTCATAATATTATATGTGTATAATACATTTGACGAAAATAATAATATACACAAAATATTAAAATAATAAATTAACTAATAAAACATATAAACATATTAAAAACCATGATTTTATTTTTAAAAAGAGAATTCAAGTCTTACCTCATAAAGACTTTCTACTTTCTCACAAGTAGAGCTTCTCTTCTTTTCACTTTTTCTTCTTCTTCTTCTTCTTCTTCTCTCTCTTTTGCTAGCAGCACCTCACTTCTCTATTTTGTCCATTCTTACACTATTTTACTTCAACTCTCCTCGGTTTCAACTTTTACAGCATCACTCTTGATTTTCTCTCTTCTTTCTTACGTTCCTTGGTTCTTTACCAACACCTATTTATAGGCAATTCACTTGGCTAATATTGGGTGCACGTTGCAGCACTCATTTCCTTTGCTTCTTTTTATTTCTTTTCTCGAATGGTGCACGTTGCTACATTATCTTTTTTTTAGCAAGATATTTATCTCTTTAATAATGGTTAGTTTTATATTTTTATATTAAAAGAATAATTAATTTATAAATATCTTATTATAAATACTTTTTTCATACATATCTTTTCATAAATATCTTTTTAAATATATTACTTAAAATATTTGTAATCTTTATTATTAAGATTAAATATTAAATTTTATTTCAATAAATTTTTATTTCTAATTTCATAAACTATTAAATTCTTATTAATTTTATCTAATCTCCTTTTATTAGTAATAATTATTACAAATAAAATTAAATAAAATATTCAAATTAAAGAAATTAAAATTTTATTTTTTACAAAATATTTTTAAAAAATAAGATATTACACACGAAGTATCAATGGGATATTGTGCATGTAGCACTAATGAAAAATGGTGCACATAGCACCTATCCCATATTTTTTTAAAATAATAATTAATTTTAGATATTTATATTAAAATAATATTATTTTATAAATATCTTCTTATAAATATCTTTTCATAAATATCTTCTTATAAATATTTTAATATTTTTTTGTAAATATCTCTTCATAAATATATTTTATGAATATTTAAATATATATATTAAATTCAAAATTTTATTCTATTTTCCAATTTATCTAAAAATCAATCTCAATAAATTTAATTAAATTCTTATAAATATTATCTAATCTCTTTTTATTAGTAACATCTATTGTAAAATAAAATTAAATAAAATATTCAACTTAAATTAAAATTTTCTTCTTCGTAAAAATATTTTATAAAAAATAAGATATTATAATTCTCGCGGGAATTTGGGGAGATTTGGAAAACGAGATAGGAAAAAAATTCTCTCATAATGGAGAACGAGGCCAAAAATGAAGAAATAATTGGAGTGTGGAGACACAGAATGAAGAGGTAATCCTCGCTCTCACCGTGCGCAGGTATCTTCTCTATTGCAACCATCACCTCAATGATTTATTAAATATAATAATTATTAAAATTTTGTAAAGACACTTTTATAAAAAATTAAAATAATTTTTTTAATAAGGATATTTATTAACAAGATCTTAATTATTATAATAATATGATGAATGTTTATTTTATTTTATTGTAATTAAATGTTTTTTTTATAAGTACGATGAATGATTATTGAGAAGATAATTTCTAATAGTTATCGGAATACACATACGTGATAGTCACACCAAACAATATATCGAGAAAGGCATTAGATTAGGAATAATATTATTCATACGTATTTTTATATATATATATATATATCATTTTATATTTTTATAATTTTTATTATTTAATTATAATTATATTCAATTTATTTTTTATATATTTATATTTTAATTCTATTACATAGGTATTTATAAGAGGTATGACAAAAAGAAATGTGTAAAAAACATTTTTCTTACAGCATATTAAAATGGGATCCGTAGAGTTTTGAAAACAATTGCACTAATTACAGTTAATCATCTAAGAGTTGAAATTGAAATATCTATTTTTATCTTTAATATTTTATCATCAAATAAGTTACTTTTAAGGAAAATGATTGTTCCACATTATTTTTTAAAATACATTATTTTTTATTATATTTTTAATGATTATGATTAAATGAAAAAAGTGATAGAAAAAAATTAATATAATTAATGATATGAAAAGTAGTATAAAAAATAATATAAGAAAAAATATAATAAAATATTATTATTCTATTTTTAAAGGCTAAGAATTTGTGCAATTTAAAAAAAAAAAAATACGGTACTGGATCCCAATCCAGATTCTATGCAGTTTAAAAGGATTCCATTAGATTAGAGTTATGAAGCATAAACACTGATATGAATTGATATGAATACAGAACACGATACAAATATACATATGAAAACATATTAAAATAAAAAAATTATAAGACATAAATATGTTATATATATATAATTAAAATTTAAGGAAAATATTTATAATTTATAATATGATATATATAAATTTCAAGATTTATAATATTTTGACATATAACATATGTGTAATTATTTTTTACTTAGTAAGTCACTTACAAAAAATATGAAATATTATTTTTATTGATATTTTTAAAAAAATTAAAATTAACTTATCTTAATAATTAATCATATACAAATATTTATACAACAAAAAAATTTAATTAAAAAAAATATCTAAAGATTAATTTTATTTTATTCTTCACTATTGACACGATGACTTAGTCATAAATAAAAATAGATAGTTAGATTAGAAAGATGGTCTCACACTGAAAAATATTATGATCTCTTTAGAATAAGTGATATTGGTGTATTGGTAATTAAGTAATTGAGTTTGAATAATGAATAATTGATAATTAGATATGTCACTATTTTTAATTTTTTTATTTTAAATGATAATTAATTTTTTTATTTTAAATTGATCATACCTTATAGTACCTTTGATATATTAAAATTTAAAAAATTAATTTTTTAATCAAATACATATAAATACATATAACACATATCATACATATATTATTATATGTGAGATACAAACACATATTCACCACTAAAATAATTTGTTCGTATTTCGCTGGATTAGAGTGTTCACCAATCACCATAACACACAACACAAGAGAACCATTGGCCCCATATTCAACACTAAAATAATATGTCCGTACTTCGCTGGATTAGAGTGTTCACCAATCACCATAACACACAACACAAGAGAACCATTGGCCCAAGCCAAGAGCCCAAGATCAAGAGGCATCACATTCACAAACATTTATGTTTTGGGAAATGTTATGACCCAAAAAAGAAAAGGGAAACGCAATTAAAATTGGCAGAAGATAAGGTCCCACGTCACGAGGCCCCACAAAATTGCCACTTCTATCGTATTCGATGCAACCGTGCATTACACGCGCTAAGGTGACGTGTAACCAATATCACCCTATTGCTTCCAGATAAAGCACCCTATTTGCTGCGTGGCATTCCCACCCTAATCACTTTTCCTCTGTTTTATGTCTAAGCTCGAAGAAATCATTCACAATCAAACATCATTATAATTAGAAAGTGTTTATTATCTTTATTATATGTTAATGGTCACTTATATTATTAATTTTTTATTATACAAGCTCAAATATAATTATAATCTTTTCATTTTCTTTATATTTTATCATTCATTTCAATTAAGATTTAATTTAAATATAATATAAATTATATTATAATTTAATTATTATTATTAAATTATTAAAAATATTTAATTTTTTAATAATTATCTTAAAAATTATAAATATAATAATATATAATTAATTAATGATATAAAAGAGTTTATATTCACATTATAAAAAAATTAAACTCTTTCAATTATATCATTAATCAACATGACTTTTTGTTTGTTTAGAACCATTCATCATTTCTAACTCTTTCCTTAACAACAAGGTGGTCAATCTGCAACAATTCCTCATAAACAAACAAAACCTTTTCCCAATCACATACAACTCATCCAACCTCTCTCCCCAATTCCAATCCAAATTTTAAGTTTATCCATTTGCCTCGATTCTAGCAATACAAGATCTCTCTTCTTATTCAGATTAATTTCGACCATAATTTTTATTTTCGGAAAGAACAAGGGACCAAAAAAAACAACATGATGAGAAGACAGCAAGATCAGCAATCTCGGGCTTTGTACGAGCTATCGGCTCTCGTTCTCAACCTCCTCCGATCTCCTCCGACGCCGTTAAATTTTTCCGATCATCCTCCTTCTCCGGCGGTGGTACCGTCACGGCGTTCGCCGGCGAACAATCAGGGTCAGATCACGCCAGCGGGGTTTGCTTCCTTGCTTCTTGGAATCTCGCTGGCTTTGATGCTATGTGGATCGGTTACGTTCTTCATTGGGTTCATGTTGATGCCGTGGGTTCTGGGATTGGTGATGGTTTTCTACGTCGCCGGAATCGTGTCTACCCTCTCTGTCGTAGGACGCTCCATTCTTTGTTATGCCACAGCGCCACCAACGCTGCGTAAGGATATTCCTGGTAAGACCAAAAAAAAAAAAACCATTGCAAAAAAAATAACAATTTACTATTTGTTTTGTTGGAAATTGAAATTTGCAATATGAAAAATTGAAGATGGTTCTGGCTTTTGTTTCTGTAAAGGGTTTTTTTTTTCCTTGTTTACATCCAATGACTTATAGTATGTTTGGATTAGATTAATTTTCAAAAACTCTAAAACGAACTTTTGATTATAAACACACTCTTATTATGAGGCCTTTTTTGGTTCTGTTGGAGGATTTTATTTTGTCTCGTGCATCTAGTTCGATGATTGAAGGAAGGGATTTCAATTCTATTTGTTATTTCTTTGTTTCTTGTCTGTGTTGAGCAGGGTGGGGTGTGGGGAACAAAGGCCAAAGGGGGAAGGTAGTCAATTTGCTTTTTCTTATAACTTTGAAAACTTTCACCTTTTTAGAAATTTGATTGAAACTGATGTGTTTTGCGAAAGCCCAATTAAATTCTCTTTTTGAGCTAATATATTTTGTTCTATCAATGGATCTTTCAAAATAGGATAAAGCTTCACACGCTGCCTCGCATGGTAGACTCAAAATTTAGGTTTGTAAAAAATTATATAGGACGAATTATAATTAGGCTAAAATGTAAAGAAAACTCTTCAATTATAAGTCATTTTTAGAAAATTACCTTGTGGTTTGAAACTTAACAACTTAATTCTCTAGACTTTATAAACTGTGCAAAATAGTGTAAACTCAAGTTGTTGAGGTTTAATCCACAATGGGGTTTTCTGACAATCATCTATAGTTAAAAGGCGTTTCTTGCCTTTTAGCCTTATAATTAGATGGTGAAAATTATGCAAATATGAAGAGATGTATGTATATCATTAATCTTCAGATTAATGATTAGGATTTTGGCTGGTCGGGCCGTCGGCAGATTTTTCATTTTTTCCTTCTAAATTCTAATCTTACCTATGGTTTCGTTGACCTAAATCAGAAATGCAGTGCTTTAGTTAGACAAAATTTGTTGGTAACATCTTCCACTATCAGAAAATGGAAAATTTTGTTTAAGTCATACTGCATAGATGTTTGGCTTGTTCTAGCATTAATATGGATTAATTGTCATATCTTTTTAAAAAGCGACTTGTATTGCAGCAATATTGATGCCTCTTACCCCACCACAGCAGTTGTGGGATTCTCAATAACCATATTGCTGATTTTTAGTTACAGTCCAATATTATGTAAATACTGAATTTAGTTTTACCAAAATGGAGACAGTATACTGAAAAGAGGATAGCATAGAATACAGATACAGTTGTTATTTATTCTCATGTGTTTGATGTGGTTATAAACTTTATTCTGGTTTGTATGTGCATGTGGTTTCCTTTCAGGGCAGGGTTCCCTGGTTAATAAGAAAGTAATTGTGTTTTCTTCTTTTATTAGTTTTGGATATCTAGTTTTCTTTTTACAAGAGATATTCCTATGGTTGAGAAGTACATACTTCATCACAAAAGTTCTACTTCTAGGTTCAAATTCTGTTGACAGGCAGTAGAGTGAATTTTATGAAAATGGGATAGGTCACCCATTGTATAGCCTATAATGAACAAAAATAAGAAAGGTTGGTTATGGAATATCAGTTTTTTAAAAATAATTTAGAATACAAATTAAGCAAATTGTATCCTTTTTTTGGATATACCAAATAAAAGACTTGGCTCAAATATCAGGTTTTTGTAAATTTCAATATTGGCCCTTTCTGAGTCCACCCTTTCTGTTGTTTATTTGACTTGATCGGGCAGCATATCTCTAATTGTATCAATCATTTGGGGTATTATTCTTTGTATCATGAGCCTGACTGATTAATTCAAACTTTTGTTGTTGCAGCATGGAAGCTTTTGTGAAGAGACAAATGGTGAAATTGAGGAGTATGGTGTTGGGTTTTGTGCTGCCTCATGCAACCTATAGAACATTAAAGATTACGGAGCTTCTCCTGTTATTATATGCAGGAATCGTGGATAACTGGCTTTTTTTAAGTTACTGAACATGGCTTCTCTGTTTATTAGAAATCGAGCCAATTAAAATTCTGAACTGCCTAGGTATTGAGGAGTTGCTCCCAGCTTCCTTCTTCCGTTATCAATTATTTTTATTTAACTTTATTAGCACATTTGTAAATTTTTAATCTTAGGCTTTTGAATTTCCTTTTGTTCAGTTTTAAACATGGCATATATACTATAGGAAGAGAAGGAAAATGTGATTTGACTACTGAGACGGGTTGTACCGGATTAAGAAGAATATTTGGAATCGGATGGTTGCTATGTCCATGACTATAAAGCCGTCGAAATTACTTATTTGCAAATTGTTACTGCCATCGGAGGTTGTTGATGTGGATTATTGATATATTGTATTATTGTCGTGCTTGTGTTTTCCATATCTTCAGAAAGGAGTAATGACGTTTTGTGAGTGTCACTAATTTGTACCAAAAATTAGTTTTTTCTTGTTCATAAAAGTTTTGATCTATAACTATATATTAATTTTTTCAAATATATGTGGAATCTTTATGAGGTAGATTTAAGTTGCAAAAAAAAAAAGTTTTAAACTTTTTGAATCTGTTTACTATAAATCTTGAAAAGAAAAGAAAAAATAGAGTTAGTTTTAAACTTTTTCTATCAAACTTCAAAATTTATTTATTTATCAAACTAAAGTAACTTGGATTGGAATTGGAATGTTGTTGCTAACTTGCAATAAAACACACCTTTTTCTGGGCATGTGCTTCTTTTGTTCTCTCAGTTATGGTACTGTAATGTAATAACATGTTTGATACATATTTTATTATTGTATCAATAGTTTTTTCATTATTTATTGCATGTTTGACAATTTTTATTTCATATTTTATACAAAATTTAATGTATTATAATAATTTTTTTCATAAGTTTAAGCTTCAAGATTATGATTTTAGATTATAAATTATTTTAAAAATTTTGAGATGTAAATATCATTTTATCTTTAATTAAATAATTTTGTAATCATTTTATATTTTTTTGATAATTTAAATAAAAGTGATTCTTTTTATATCATCTAACCAAAATAAATTATTTTAAAATCGTTTTTCATTTAATATATCTAAATGTAAAATTGATTATATTATAATTGATTATACAATAATCAATTATTGAAATAATCAAAATTTTCATAGTTTAATCAAATATGACTCAAAAAGAAAAGAATTGATACTCATAATGGGAATGTGGTAAGCAACCTTGACCCTATGGGACGAGTACATAAATTCAAATATCAAGAAAGTAATTTTTGTAAAGAAATCAAATAACTTTGGTATTCTTGCAGTCGAATAAAGATTAATCTCATAAGCAGATTAAATGAATCGAATATGTGAAAATATCTCACGGTCTCATAAAAAAAAGAATTGAAGGAATATGACCACTCTTGTATTGAAAGAAAGAAAAAGTAAGAATAAAAAGGATTGGATGGATCTTTATAAAAATGTTTAGATTTAAATTTATCCTCTTTGTTTTTGACTTGAAAATTTATCCATTGCTAAATAAGTTCAAATCAGATCTAATCCCATTAAAGTTTTAGATAGCCGCGTCTGATTTACTTTTCATCTTACTCTATGTTTAGATATTTTTTCATTAATGGAATGGAAAGGAACGGAACATAGTTTTCATTCTCTTTGCTTGAAAGTTTCATTAACGGAACGGAATTACCCATGTGTTTCCTCCATTCCCCCTCAATTTTGGGGGGAACAAAAGTTAAGCATTTGAGGGGAAGAGGGGGGAAATGATTTCCCATGTATTTCGTTCCCTTCCCATGTATTTTAAAACTCCTAAATAAGGAAAGTTATTTCCGTTTCCCTCATTCCCTTTCCGTTCTCCTCATTACCTATCATCCAAACATAGTGTTAGTGTCAAATTCAGTATCCATTATCCAACTAAAGTGCATGATTTAAGTATTTAACAACTAACTATATTTTTTTATGTGATATTCATATTATATAATTTAAAAATATTATCTTAGCCGTTTAAAACAAGAAAAAGAAAAAAAAGAGTTTAAGGGCTCAGAGTTAGACTGAGTCCAATTATAGTGAACCAAATCACTACTCAAGAAGAAATAGCAAGACTAGTATACTAGTATACTAATATGGCAGAAACAAGAAAAGAAAACATTGTTCCATCCAAGCTCTAGGTAGTTGTCATGGTGAGGTCATTGTGTCTAAGGTGAAGTTGTGGAAAATGTTGCTTTCAATGGTTGGTGCTAACCTTTTATATGGGAGAGATTTGGTGAGAGATGCATGAGCTCACCTCATGAATCATATGCTCCAATGAGAATGTGTCATGTGACTTTTTCCTTTTCTCTCCTATAACTAACTTTCATCATGATATTTTGTATGTATAAGTGGGCTTGAGTGAAAGCTTTTTAAGAAGGTTTAACGGTGTATTTGTGCTTCATTAATGTAGCTCAAAGGATCAGTATCTAATAATTTTTAAAGAAGAATCATTATTAGAATCCATTATAATCTCTCTAATCAAAACCATAATAAAAGTCACAAAAATAATAAGCAAAGAACAGAGAACAAAATAGAAACTCGTACATGACAAGTAATAGGACTTCGAGAAATCTACCTTGGAGAAAAAAGGTGAAATCAAAAGGGAACAATAGGAAGAATGATATAACTATGACTCAACCTTCTAAAAGAAAAGATGAGTAATGAAAGAAGTAAAATAAAAGTGTTAGAATATATTATGTTATTAGTCTTAGAGTTAGTGGGTTTGGGCTTGTGCGCCTAAGTATTAATATAAATAGGAGTACTAGGTTATGAAATTGGATTACATCTGATCCTCTCCTTTATTTCTTTCTTAACCCTAAACTTCTAATTCTTTAACATGGTATCAGAGTAGTATCATTTACCTTGAGAAAGTTTCTTCTTTTGCTGTTTCGAGTTTATTGAACTCGTTTGTATATTCTTCCTTGTAGTTTTTGTCTTATTTTTCCTTACCTAATAGCTTAATTTGAAAAAAAGAAAAAGAAAAAAGAAAGCAGCAACAATATCGTGAGTCACGATTCAAGTTAGGGAAGTAACCCTTGTGGCTGCTATCTGACTTCTCAAGCAACTGGCAAGGGCTCACTGGTGACAAACTGGTCCGATGTTGGTGAAGGGCCGAAGGAATCATTGACAACCGGCGGTAGCTGGGTTGTGGATTTCATGCTCGGATATGTGGTTTCATGAGCTATTCGTGGTGCCCTCATCATCTTGGTGTTATGGGAGGCCGATGACTGCAAATTCCAGCCTAGACAAGTGCATGTGGTTGTCAGGGAGACTCGCCAGTGACTGTAGATCTGACGACATCTCCGGCGTGGCGGTTTAAGCCACTTTAGGTGTTTGCAGGTGTTGTTTTGAGGTGCGCAAGTGACCGGAGACCCTTTTGGTGAGTTTGTTGGTGGCTAATGACCGGAGTTCCAAAAAAACTTTCGACAAACTGCGTTTCAGGTTGGAGATTGACTGAGGGTATGTTTGCTTGTCTCTCTTGACGAAAAGAGTGGTTAGGTTCTTAATTTGTACAGTGTTGATGTAAAGATTAATTTGTGTTTGGTTTTGTTTGGCTTCACGATCTAGAAAATGGTGATTTGAAGGTGTTGAGTATATTGTTCAAGTGGAGATGTGTTGTGACATGGGTGGCGATAGTTCTAATTTTGTGACCCGCGAGTTTTCTGGCAATCTGATTTAGGGGGAGATTAGTTTTGGCTTTCCATTAATGGCTTCGTAATTATGTGGCAATACATAGTGTGACAAATTTGTTTTGTGGAGATTGCAAAGTAAAGATTTCGAAGGCTTATATTCGGTGATGATCTTTGATTTGACTAGAAGAGATTCTAGTGAGATGATTCAGACTTGAGTTTCTGATGTTACAATGTTTTGTGACTATTGGCTTATTCTTCCTTCCTCTCTTCTTCTATGCACGGCCAAGGGTGTAGTGGGCTGGTTACCTCTTTTCTTCTCCTATGTTGGTTTCCTCAATAAAGTTTTGACCTAGAAATGAAGATTTAAGAGTGTAAACTACTATTCACTCTAAAGTTTGTTTTTTGGCCCAGGGTGGTTCACACTCTATTGAAATTTACTTGTGACTTTTGAGCAGTTATATAACTAAATGATATTTGTACACCTTAAAACTTATACCAATTTTACACTTTTTTTATTGAACAAAAAATAGAGTTGGTAAAAATAGATGAAATATTTTAGTTAAAACGTCATGTTGGTTATTTGCTTGGTTGTTTGTAGTCTATCCTCCACTTTTCTGCATCAAGTTTTAGAGATCCTTCTTAAAAAAACAAAAAAAAAATAGAAAAATAGCAAAACAAAACAAAATATTGTATTTGCAACATCACTTCTATTCATTTCTTTTGGTAACTTTCAAATTTCAAAGGGAGCTTTGAAAATTTGACCACCGACATCAAATATTGGCCTTTTTATTAACATTTGGGTAATAATAGTTGCATACCTATTTTCTTAGGTTATTCATACACTATTTTTTTTATCATATAATAAAATAAGAAAAACACACATTTTAACACTTTTTTTTGTATGTAACAAAGTGCAAACATGGTGTAATTTATTTTTGTGTGCAAATATCATTTCTCTTAACATTTTTGCATTGACTCCTACTTTTGATACAGAGATAATACTTGCAACCAGGAAGGTAGATGTTCTTGCAATTTTTTTCGAGAGTTATGCATGCCAGTGTGTTGCCTATATCATCAGTCATTGCAGAATTGAGAACATATTCAGTCACGTTGCTTCAACTCCTGGAATCATCTTTATGTACGATAAGTTTGCTAAGCAGTCCAATATATAAAAGCATCAACTATTTGGATTTAACTACATTTGAGGCATATATTTACACATACACATTGTCGTGACCGAAAAATCGTGGCGGGATTAGCAACTTAAATTAAAATATTAATTTTAGGAGTCGCCACTAATTTTATTTTTTATTAGAAAAAATTAGAAAACCTAAGAAAAATAGTATTTGAAACCAGATTGAATTCGAGAGTCGGTTATGTGTAGGGAAGGGTGGAAACTTAATCCCACAGCACCCCTAATACACTCGTCCTAAGACGGTTCCTTAAGTTAATTATGCAAATTCTTAATAATCCTTGAAAATATTTGTTTTACCCTTTTTGTAAAAAAAATAAATGAAATAGACAAATGAATTATGAAAAAATTAATTTTTGACTTGACAGAATAGAAATTTTGCTTCTACATATCCCCGGTTACAATGAGGAAATCAAAGTCACATAGTTTTTTAAAAAATAATTGTGAGTTGATTGATTTTAATTTTAAAAAAAATTATTTTTTAAAAATTTGAATTAACAAGTCGTCGCGATTCCGTTAATCAAATTAAGAATTGAATAGGTGAAACTCGCGTCACGCTAGAGACATCACTCACTGATTATCAAATTTGTTACAAAATTTTTATTTAAAATTATCTAGGAAGAAAAAAAATTGGTTGATTTTATTTTTTTATTTTTTTAAAGAAACAATTTAATTATTTTAAAAAAATTGAATTAACAAGTCGTCGTGACTCTGCTAATCAAATTAAGGATTAAATAGGTGGAGTTCGGTGTCTTGCTAGAGACGTCACTCATTGCTCATCAAGTTTGTTACGAAAATTTTAAAAACAAAAAAAAAAGTTTTGAACTTTTATCAATTAGTGATCTATTTTATAAAAATTTGAAGACAAAATAATAATAATAATAATAATAATATAATTTGAATCATCAAGCTGTCACAACTCAGATGATTACAAAAGTTACGAGATTAGCAAGCTGTCACAACTCAGATAATCCTGATTTATTCTTTTAAAAGAATTTTCCATTATTTATATTTACATTTTTCATTCTTATCATTTTTTATTTCTTTTTTTTAGATTTTTATTTTTATTTTTTAGCCCAATGAGCTCATTAACCCAAACCCAAAAAAAAAAAATGAATAGAAGCTTACGGAACCAAAAGAAGGGTTTTCTTATTTGGGATAGTTGCAGAGGGGACGGAAAAGCAATTGGAGGCCGGCGGTGGGCCGGTTCAAAGACGGACGACGGAACGGGGCAGGTCACGGTGTGGGTTCACCGGGTCGCGGGTCGACGAAGACTGGTATGAGGCGAGAATAGAGCGGAGCTGTTGGTGAGGTTCAACATAGTGCAGATCCAGTTCGTGGGTATCGGCTCGAGCAAGGGTGGTACGCTGGTGGATCTGGATCTGGCTTGCGGGTCGCGTGGCGCGCGTCGACAGGGTGCTTCACGTGGGTCAGTGGGTCCGGCGGCTTGAGCAGCAGTTTAGTTCCGAGAAGCGGCTGGAGCGGATTCTGGTTCGTGCGACTGTGATGGACGAGTTGGAGGCGATGAGAAATGGGTTGCAAATCGACTCAGTGCTGAGTCACACGAGCTAGGTGACTTGGTTGGTGCTGGCTGACTGGCTAGGTGGTTTTCGATTGGGTGGTGGTGTGGTTGTGATAGGTTGAAGATGAAGTTTTGGGTGATTTAGTGTTGTGTTACGGTTGATAGTTATGGAGGTGAGGTGATAGAGGCGAATGCATGTGGTGAGGACGACGGTATGCTAGTGTGAAATAGGGGTTGAGCGTAATATGGTTTGGTGATTTGGTTGGGTTGTTTATAATGATGGTGAAAGGTTGTTGTAGATGGTGGTAATGAAGGCTTAAACGTGGTGATGGAGATTAGGGGTGGGAGGTGGAAGATGATGAAGGTTGATGATGGTAACAAGGTTGGAGGATGGTATTTGACAGAGGTTGCTATAAGGATTTGGCTAGGTGATCAAAAGTATGACTTGGGTGTATGTGTTAAGGCTGAAAAGTAACTGATCTCAAGTTGAAGTGAGTTGTGTGTTTATATAAGAATGGATTAGGCTGAAGTGTTTGAGTTGAAGTGTGATTGGAATTTGTTTAAGATGATAAGTTGTGATTGGTTTAGGATGAGTCAGGTTTTATTTAAGATGAGTGTTGGGTTTAGGATAAGTGATGAAATCTGTTGATGATGAGTTATGGTCAATTTAGGGTAGATTCGTTTTGGATGAGCTTAAGGGTTAGGATATCTGATGGAGTTTGTTTAGGATAAGTACTGGTATATGAGTTGTGGGTTAATGGGTTGGATAATGAGTTATGAGTTAATGGGCCACTAAGTGAAAGATGAGCTTTTTATTATTATTATTATTTTTTTACAAAATATCCCAAACAAAATTGGGTGTTCACACACATAAAAGGAGTCTAGGAGATAAAGTGATAAAAAAGAGAAGTTGTAGAGCCAGGTAGCTTACTTGATGCAATGACCAAAATGACAATAAAGAAGGCTGACTTGAAGGCAGCCTTTTCCATGTTCTTCCAATTCTGATTGCTGAGAATTTAAAAGTTGTAATATATCTCTATTTCTATCTTTTTTAAAGTATCTTTCACTTGATAGGTGATAGAATAATATCCAATAATACTGTCAGGTGTTTAAGCAAAGACCATTTCTAATAGTGTTATTTTCTAATTACAAGAATTTCGTTAATTAGCAACAAAAAATCTCTCGCTAATCTTTCATTAAACCTTTTTAGCAAGAGATTAGTTAGAGATTTTTCTATCATTTATTTTAAGTAGCTAATTAGTGACAAAAAAATTTCATCGTTAATCCCTCAATATTCTTAACTAATTCACTGCTAATCCATCATTAATAAACATTAGCTAGGAAAAAATTCTGGTACTAAATTTTTGCCACTAATCTACAAAATTCTTATATCTAAAATACATACTTAAATAACTTGAGCTCATTTCACTCGAATCAACTCATGTTAGTAGTTATAATATATCTCTAGACACTTGGTTTTGCAATTATTTCTTCTGCTTGTTTGGTCCATATTTATATAGGTAACACCAAATGTCCTTTGACATGTCAAAGAATCTAGCAGCGTTTATTAACTCTTATAAAGCTTTCTGGTACAAAGCTCTTGTCATTTTAAATAGGAATAAAATCTTCAGTGATCCTTTTCTATATGCACAATCTTATTTGGATCCCTTCAATAAAAACATTAACAATTTGGAAAAAAAATCTACACATCTCTATCTCTATAATTGGCAAAAATATATTCTTAATTGATTTTTTCTACTTGAGTTGTCAATATTTAATAAAATGAACAAGTTAAAACAAGAAAAAATAGACCAAAGATTTGAATTTCTTTTTTATGCCTCTGATCTTGTGTCTCAAATTAAATATATTATCAAATCAACAATAAAAATTCAGTTAAGAAATAAATTATTGTTAATTAAGAGAAAGACAAATTTGTCATAGTTTGTCAATGTATATATTGAATTGAGAATACACATACAAATAGCAAAAGAAGATATAGAATATTTAAATCATTACCGTTTCTGGTAAGGGCGTTGAGTATTGTTGCAATATAACCATGGGAATACAACATATATATGTTAATTAATTTGTGTAATTAAATGTAATTAAATAAGTTCTAATTTAAAGGGACAAATTGATGAGCTATTATTTGAATAAATCACATAATTATTGGATTTACTAACCAATTGGATTTGGATATTTTATCCAAATTTAGGTGATAGGATTTGTTTTTATTATATGAGAAGGTTAATTCTTAATAGGATGTGTTTCATTTTAAGGAAAACGATCCTATCATGTAACATGACGGCCAGTCGGCCATGTTACAGAAAGATAGACACAACTTTAATCGTGCATGTATGATTGGTTATAAGATCCATTAGTTATATGGAGAATAAATTGTGTCTTTATCTTTTTAACATGTCTCTCTCATATTATTCAAGCACATAAGGGAATTCTAATCTCTATTTTAACTCTAAGTCTCTTAAAACCCTCTACAAATATAGAGACTTTCAGAAATTGAGAGACATTGAATCTCTTCTATCTCTAAACATACACACTCTCTAGCAAATTAAAGAATCATCATTAGGCCTTGGGGGTTTAGGACTTGTATAGTGGAGGACACTAGTAGCAGCTCCATGACAATGAGAAATGATTTGTTGATATGTTTGTGATTGAGATAGTGACTAACACAAAGAGTTACATCCAAATTTGTAAAGTGAGCACCTTTCTTAAAACCATGCGTATCACATGAAGTATGCCTCCATATTAATTTATTTTCTAACAATGATATTGGAGCTTGTAAGGCATATTTGCTCTTAAGAGAACCCTTTAATGGCATCTTATAGTGTTTTAGCTCCTAAAAATTGTATCATTAAAATCCTTATAATGTTATAATCTTGTATCTAAAATTTGGTTAAAAATTGATACATGTAAATTGGGATATGATATTTTTTTCTCTTAAATTCGTGCATGATAATACTCATTTTCCAGCCCTTTTTTGAATGCTTAAATATGTTTTAAAGCAGAAAATAATTGATGGGTTTTGTTCCTTGACAAGAGACAACACAACGAAATTGTAAGATGAACTCTTATGACAATGATATTGAATTGCAACGAATTCGAATTTGAGAGGACTCAACTTCTCTCCTATTTTCTACAAGTTGTCTTTATTATTTTTTATTGTTATCGTCCTTATTATTATGGGAGATTAAAACTTTTTTTGGTACACTAAAAAATAAAACATATTTTTATTTCTTAATTTTTTTGTTATATTTTATTTCTTAATTTTTGTTATTATATGTAATTTCCTCAATAGAGTTTGATAAACATATGACCTAGAAATGAAGATTAATTGAAGAGTATAAACTATTATTTATTTTAAAGTTTGTCTTTTGGCCAGAGTGGTTCTCACTATATTGATATTGACTTGTGACCATTGAGTAGTTATATACAGAAATGATATTTGTACACCTTAAAACTTATGAAGGTTGTTATGGTACATCTTGTTAAGTTTGAGTGTAACATATACTTTTAACTTTTATTTGTAATAGTAAGTTTTTTTTGACAGGTTGCTTCTTTTTTTTTTCTCAGACCATGTTACTGTTCACACCAGAGGTAGGCTGAGGCACTGTTCATGTCAGAAATATTGTTTATATCGAAAAAAAAACATTGTTTAAGCTGAAAAAAATAGTGTTCATACTGAAAAAATACTGTTTATGTCAGAAAAAGTATTGTTCACACAAAAAAAAAGATACTGTTCACGTCGAAAAGTAATGTTCACATATTTTAAAATTATACAGTTTTATAAATAATATTAGTTAAAATTATATCAGTCAGTTGTTATATTTTTTCATAAATAACTGTGCATACTAAATTTTTCTAAAATTATTACTGTTGAAAAATTTTATAAATTTTAATCGATAATATTTATACTGATTATACAACTTAAAAAAATTAGAGATGATCGGGTTTCTAAAATTATAAGCGTATTTTTTAAAAAGATTATAAATTTTAAGCGATAATATTTATACAATTTTACAATTTAAAAAAATTAGAGGTGACCAGACTTAGCAGGTTTCATGTAATTGATCTAAGTTATTAATTTATTTTATGAATAAATTAATGACTTAAATTATGAGGTGTATGATACACTCTCTAAAATTATATCGATCAGTTGTTATATTTTTTCATAAATAGCGTGCATCTAAATTTTTTTTTAAAATTATTCTTGTTGAAAAATCTTATAAATTTTAAGCGATAATATTTATACGATTATACAACTTAAAAAAATTAGAGGTGATCAGTTTCCTAAAATTATAAGCGTATTTTTTAAAAAGATTATAAATTTTAAGCGATAATATTTATATAATTTTTATAATTTAAAAAAATTAGAGGTGGCCGACTTAGTAGGTTTTATGTAATTGATCTAAGTTATTAATTTATTTTATGAATAAATTAATGACTTAAATTATGAGGTGTATGATACACTCTCTAAAAGGAGAGTGTATGTTAAAAATGATCAAAACTTATACCAGTTTTATACTTTCTTTTGTTTGAAAAAAAAATAGAGTTCGTGAAAAATGGATGAAATATTTAAGTTAAAATGTGAGGTTGGTTATTTGCTTAGTTGTAGTCTATCCTCCTACTTTTTCCGCATCAAGTTTTAGAGCTCCTTATTAAAAAGAAAACGAAAAAAAAAACTAAAAATGCAAAACAAAACAATACAATGTATATGAAACATCGCTTCTATTTATTTCTTTTGGTAACTTTCAAGTTCCAAGGGAGCATCGAAAACTTAACCACCAACATGAAATAATGATTTTTATTAACATTTGGGTAATGATATTTGCACTCCTGTTTTCTTAGTTTATTCATACACCACGTCCTATTAGATAATAAAATAAAATAAAAAAAATACATTTCAACACATTTATAAACATGGTAACTTTTTTTGTGTATTGTTATGAACGGATATCTCGTATTTGATTTGGTTCAGGGCAGTGGTAGAAAGGGGGATTTCTTTATAGTACGGTAACGGTACAATGGTGGTGTCTTATAAAAACACTTTAACATTCAAATTAAAATAGTACACATAGTGAGTAGTTCTTAAAATTAGATTTTTACTTTTATTATATTATATAATATTTATAAGAGAATCATAATATATAAAGATCTTGATTAGATTTATATTAAATATTATTAATAAAAATAAAAATATATTAAAATCATTATTTTTTATAATTAATTCTTTTATTTATAAAAAATTTATAAAAAAGTTATTTTTGATAAATAAATATATTTAATTATCTAAAAATATTTATAAATATCTAAAATCAGATTCTAACATTACAAATTACCCTTGAACTGTTAATCTAAAACTGAGTCTGTACAAATATCATTTCTTTTAACATTTGTCGCACTGACACCTACTTTTAATACACTGATAATCCTTGCAGCCAGGAAGACATGTTTTTGCAATTTTCAGAAGTTATGCATGCCAGTATGCTGCCTATATCATTAGCCATTGCAGGGTTGAGAAAATATTAATTCAGTCACATTTTTCAACTTCTGGAATATTCATCTTTTTGCACTATAAGCCTACTAAGCAGTCCAATGTATAAAAGCATCAACTATTTGAGTTTAACTACATACGAGACATATGTTTACACATACACATAGAAGGAGCCAAGGAGATAAAGAGAGGTAAAAAACAAAATTTGCAGAGCAAGGTAACTTACTTGATGCAATGACCAAAATGACAATAAAGAAGGTTGAGTACTTGAAGGCAGCCTTCTCCATATTCTTTGGATTCTGACTGCTGAGAATTTGGAAGTTGTAATATGTCTCCAGACACTTGGTTTTGAAATTGTTTCTTCTGCTTGTTTGGTCCATAGTTATATAGGTAACACTAAATGTCCTTCGACAAGTCACAGAATCTAGCAGCTTTTATTAACTCTCATCTAGCTTTCTGGTACAAAGCTCTTGTCCTTTTAAATAGGAATAAAATCTTCCGTGATCCTTTTTCTATATGCACAATCTTATTTGGATCCCTTCAATAAAAATATTAACAATTTGGGGGAAAAAAATGCACACCTCTTTCTCTATAATTGGCAAAATATCTTAATTTCTTAATTGATTTTTTCTTCTTGAGTTGTCAATATTTAATAAAATGAACGAGTTGAGGGCAAGAAAAAATAGACCAGAGATTTGAATTTCTTTTTATGTCTCTGATCTTGTAAAATTCAGTTAACAAATAAATTATTGTTAATTAAGAGAAAGACAAATTTTTTCATAGTTTGTCAGTGTATATATTAAGTTGAGAATACACATACAAATAGCAAAAGAAGATATTGAATATTTGAATCATTAGCTTTTCTAGTAAGGGCATTGAGTATTGTTGCAATATAACTATGGGTTTACAACATACATATGTTAATTAATTTGTGTAATTAAATGTAATTAGATAAGTTATAATTTAAAGGGACAAATTAATGTGATATTATTTGATTAAATCACATAATTATTGGATTTACTAACCATAGGATTTGTTTCTATTAGATGACAAGGTTAATTCTTAATAGGATGTGTTCCATTTTAAGGGAAATGATCATCTCATGTAACATGATGATCATGTTGGAGAAAGATAGATACAACTTTTATCATGTATGTATGTTGGTAATAGGGTTTACTAGTTATATAAAGAATAAATTGTGTATTTATCTCTTTAATATTACTCTCTCAAATTATTCAACAAAATGAAAGAATTATGATCCCCATTTTAACTCTGAGTCTCTTGGAACCCTCTACAAATAAAGGGACTTTTAGAAATTGAGAGATCATACTGTGGTTGGATATCTTTTCATTAATGGAATGAAACAAAATGAATAAAAAATGACTAGAAAGAGAAAGGAAGGAACATAACAAAGTTACTTTTTTTTTGTTTGAAAGATTAGTAAGGGAACGGAACAAAATTCTATTATTTTATTTGAGAATTAAATTATAAAAGAATAAAACGAAATGTAAAATGCTTATTTTTAAGCTTATAAGCTTATTCCCCCCTCATTAATTTCATCTCAATTTTAAGAGAAATAAAAATTTAGTATTTGAAGAGAAGAGGGAAAAAATAGTTTCTCTTAAGTTCCTTTCACTTCGTATCTACTATTAAACTTTTAAACAAGAGAGATTATTTCTTTTCTTCTCATTTCATATCATCCAAATACAATGGTAGAATCTCTCCTATCTCTAAACATACACACTCTTTCTTGCAAATGAAGGAACCATCATTAAGCCTTGGGGGTTTGGGACGTGTATAGTGGAGAACTCTAATATTATCTCCATGACACCAAGAAGTGATTTGTTGATTTGTACGTGATTGAGATCATGACCAACATAAAGAGTCACATTCAGATTTGTAAAGTAAGGGCCTTTCTTAGGACCATGAGCATCACAAGAAGTATGCCTATCCATATTTTCTTTTTCTAACGGTGATATCAGAGCTTGTAAAGAATACTCGTTCATAAAAATGCCCTTTAATGGCATCTTTTAATGTACAGTGTTTTAGCTCATAAAAATTGTTTCTTTATAATCTTTTTTTTTTTGGTTTATTCTTTATAATCTTTATAATGTTATAAACTTGGATCTAAAATTTGGTTGAAAATTTATACATGTAGAATGAGATATGATAATTTTTTCTTTGAAATTTGTGCATGATAAAATGCATTTTTCTTGCTTTTTTTTAAGTGCTTAAATATGTTTTAAACCAGAAAATAATTGATAGGTTTTGTTCTTTTTAAAAACAAACTGTTATATGCATGAATCAGAGCTAATATGAGTGAGATCTAAGGATGGAAAATTGGCATCATGACCATGCTCATGTTGGACCTTTAAATTATATTGCTCTTTACGAGGAAGAAGATCCACGATTCCACTCTCCTTTGTGGAAAGTGTGATTCACCCTATCACCAAAATTAATTTTTGATGGTCAATTAGAATGAAATTGCAATGACACAAGAAATTAAGGTGGCATGTGTCACTTGAGCAAGAGGAACTTGCCACTCACATTTGGGGTGCATTTTATCGTTCTATCATTTAAAAAATTGTATAAAAATAATATAATAAAAATTGTGTGCAAATATACCCGCATGGAGTGATGTAGTTGAAGCAATTTGTATCTTTTACGAAGAGGACTTGTGTTTGATTCTTGGATAAACCTTGTGGGGAGAGGACCATAACTTTTCGCTCCTGTCCCGAAAGGAAGTTGGAATCCTGAAATGGGTCATGCTCACCAATGACATGAGTCCATAACCATCCTAACTCTTTTTTCCAATTGAAAACTATTAAAAAACAATAGTGTGCAAATATTATTATTTGTTATACATAGCTGTAACTGACAATCGAAAAGCTCGAAGTGCAAACACAATTCAACACACAAAAGGGGAAACAAGAGAACTGAAAACCAGATGTGCAAGCCCAAGGGTAATGGGGGAGCCCAATATGAAGATCCATTAAAGAGAAATTCAAGAGTAGAAGGCTAAAGAGATTTGACCAAGCCCAAGGGGAAGGGGGAATAGTCCTTTTAGATTGTTCCAGACAAGCATGACAGATTTGTATTGTTCTATCTGTACTCACTAGTCAGTTACGGTGTTGTTTGGTTTTTGGGCTGTTTGTTTTTTGGACCCTGTTTTCTTATGCTTTGTAGCTCAACGCTTCTGACCCAAAAAAAAAAAAGGATGAAACTTGAAATTGAAAGATCAAATCATAAAGTTGACTCCAAAAATTTGACAAAAAAAAATAAATAGAAAATCATAAAGGACTTGCACTAAAGATGGTCTCAATACAAACGGCCTATTAAGCTATAATATTAGCGTCAAGTTTCTTTTTTTTATAGCCAAAATATAAAAAAAGAGTTCCCGGTTCCTACTTCCCACGAGGCAACCAACCACTTTCTTCAGCCATTACTTGTACCCTGGCTTTTGCGATCCTTCGGAAATGACTTAAATAGCATGTTATCGAAAATAAACCAGCAAGTAAGGATGACAAATGAATATATTGATTTGATTTTGGATTATATTATAATAAATAAATTCAAAATAAACTATTAATTTATTTAAAATTTATTATAAAATATTTAAACTATTTAATCTATTTATGATCTAATTTAATGGATTAATATTTAATTTATTTATTAATTCATTTTAATAAATTAGATGGATGGATATCTAATCCACTCATTTAAAAAAATTCATCTCTAAAAATGTCATATCTATCTCTAAAATTTTTTATTATTTATCTAAAAAATATTTTTCTCTCTAAATTTTTTTTTTTTCTCTCTAAAAAATGTTTCTCTCTAAAAATTTCTTTTTCTCTAAAAAATGTTTCTCTTTCTAAAAAAATTCTCTCTAAACATTTTGAAACTCAATGTTTTGTGCTATGGGCTTTTGGGTTTTAGTAAAAGTGTTGAATAAAAAAAATGTAAAATACATTAAATATCTATTGAATTAATTTTTAATCAAATATATGTTAGATATCTAATGAATATTTTAATTGAATTATTAACTATTCATAATTAAATTAAATTTAATAAAATATATTATTTTAATTAAATAAATTAAACTGGTTTTAATATAAATAAATTAGATAAATTAAAAATTAATAAATTTTTTCACCAACCTACTAGCTAGTATTATACTTGTTTTATCTTGTATAATAGAATAAGATTTCATCACACTCATTATTAAATTTAGTGTATATTTGGATTACAGTTGGCAAATTCAAACACAATTTTAAAATTCTTGAATAGCGTAAAATCATGTTTGACAAAATTTGTTTCTGGAAAAATTCTGTTAACTTCAACAGAAAATGATCTAAACCTCAGTTGGAGTGAAAGTAAGAATTTTTTACTTTTTTATCAGACAAAAGTCTGTTGGAGAGTATTTTTCTCTTTAATCTTAGTTTAAAAGTGATTTTAACCTTTCATCTAAATAACATTTATTTTATCAAACTCACTTTTAAAACAAAAATTTTTAAACATAAATTATGTTACTATAAATTTATTTTTAACTAAATTAAAATTTACAAATACATTTTTAATCAAACTTAAGTTTAGCAACTGTAAATCAAAGATACACTCAAAAGACTTCACCTCTCTTTGTTAGTTAACGGTGACCCACTTGGAAGGACCCACCAGAATCTGGAGCCATAATTGGAGAAATTACATTGTGCCATTGTGGGTTTGAATTGATTTCTTTTTTATAGGTTTTCATATTATTCCTACTCAATAAGTAAAAATAATTTTTTGATATACAGTCATATATTTAAATAATGATTTTTTTAATAATATTAATTTTTTACGTATGAATTTTTAAATAAAATTTATATCTACGTAAAAACTCACACTTTCTTTCATTTAGATTAATATATATTGATAAATTATGATTATGATTACCTACGGATATGACATTATGATGTGTACTTTGCCAATAATTGAAGACATCGAAACAAACGCAGTTGTGAGTGCACTGAGTGTAGTGTGCTAAAGTACTACTTTCCAGCTGGTGGAAATAGACGAGAAAGCAAAGTTGGCAGTTGATGAAGCACACATATGATATATAATATAATTTTTATATTTTTACATTAAAATAGTATATATATTTTTTATATTTTATTTAATATTATTTATTATACATATTTTTTATTATTTTTTCTTATTCAATTATATTTTTAAAAAAAAATATAAATAATACTTACATATTATTTTTTAAAGATATAAGATGATAATTTTTTCACAAAACATATTTGAACGCAACTTTAGGACACGGTGGCAGAGATATCTCACGAATGAATGTTATAGAAGTGAACAGGGTTACTAACATTATGATGACATTACCGTTTAATTCAAAATCTTAAAGTATTATGAAAGTCATTCTTAAAAATCTTATATTGTCAATTTTAATATTTTAGATGTATTTTATATATTTATTAAATTATTTTATTTAATATTAATTAATTTTAAATTAAATTTTTACATAATATTAAAGTTAAGATTTTATTTTTATTTTTATTTTTTAAAACTTATTTTTATATCATTCTATTTAATATTAATTAAGATTAAATTAAAATCTCATAATTATAAATTTATTTATAAAATTCTCATTTTATTGATTTCTTAATAATATAAACTTCTTTCCCCACGTTAAACTTACACTTAAATTTATAAGACAATAGACAAAACACTAACAAGAAAAAAAACCAAAAAAGAATACAAAGACTTAACATCGCCGGTTGTTATTACTTGTAAAATAAGAACGGGAACATAGCAAAACAATGAATTTGAAAAAAAAAATTGTAGCAAACATAAACATGAATTAATTCTAGATCCCAATGAAAATGATTATTATATTGATTTCGCGGCCATCTGACTGAATAATTGAATTAGCCCTGGTAAAAATGGACCTTAATGGCGAGCAAGAACACACAGATGAGACCAAAGTAGAGAAGGGAGTGAACGAGTATGGCAGCAGCACTGGTCTGAAAATTGCCAAACTCCACGCACCTTGAACGGCCAGGTACCTGAAATAGGAGGCCCGGCGTTAATAGCACGAATAGCACCACAGCCACAACCACTGGGCCCCAGTCTGACATTATTGATTCTTTCTTCCAAGTTGAGCTAGCTACAGTGCAAATGAGTGTGTTTATAGATAAGACAGAACAAAGAGTGCTGTCCTAGCTGGAGGAGTTCTGAAAAGCTAGCGAATGAGGCTATATATATATATATATATATAGAGAGGTGTGGGTGGAGGCTTCGGTGATTAAGCTACTGTGGATTCCCTGACATTTATATATATATATAGAGGTGTGGGTGGAGGCTTCGGTGATTAAGCTCGGTGATTAAGCTACTGTGGATTCCCTGACATTGTGCACGTGGTGCTTGTCATTGAGATTGGACATGGATTTGGATTTGGATTTGGATTAAGAATAACTTGCTTGAGATGCTAATTGTACCCGTGTGCTTTAGCTTCCATCAATGATGTGATGTGATATATTGCTTTAGGAACTTGGGACTTGCGATTCAGTTCAGCTCAATTCAGACGTCTTCATAAAGAAACTCCAATCAACTAGGATATGCTGGGCCTGCCAAATCACTATACGACGATACAAGGTAGAATGAAGCTAGAAATTAAGGGGGCCGTTTGGAACCAGAGTTACTTTTATATTTCATGTTGGGATGGGTTAAATACTTAAATGAGTCAAATCAAAGTTTGGATGATGTTGTTTCAACCATATTAATGAGAAAAAATAATAATGTCTGTAGAGTTATTGAATTTTATGTAAACTTATATATAAGTATTTTTTATATGATATTACATAAATTAAAAGATAAATCTAATATTTAAAAATAACTTTCAGCTTTGATATATGTAAATTATTATTTATTTAACATTGTTATAAAATTTTATAAATTAGTTGAAAGTAAAAAATAATAATAATTTATTTTTATATTATAAGATGAACAAATATTTCTCATACTACTTTGTGTGCATAAATCTATATGGCATAAAACAATTTAAGTAGTAGATTCATTGTAACTCAGATTTTATTATGTATACGAATATAGATAATGTACATAAATAATTAAATATGTAATATTTTAGTTTTTAAAAATATTTATATTTGATAAGTAAAAGATTAATTTTTTGAGTATAATTAAACATTTAAGTGAAATTTTTTTTAATAATATTATTTTTATATATATAAATTTTGAAATTAAACTTAGTACTACATAATAAAAGAGCTCAAGTCCCTCCACTCGAACTAATAGATGTTTGGTATTAAATATATAATATAAATAAACATTAATTTTTTTATCCGATCAAAAAACGTTATTTTTTTATGTAAGACAAGGGCCTAAGCCCAAAAAATAAAGACAAAAGTTAGCCACTCGGCACCTCCTAAACAATGAACAACGTACCGGTATTCTACATCCAGCATGGGCCTAACATTCCTATGAACTTTAAACTGTATCAGAATACAAAACGCACAAATCACATAGTAATGACTTGTTTGTCATGTTATATTAAATATGATAAAATAAATTAATAAAATATATTATAATTTTATAAGTGATTTGGTGTAAATATTGTATTATATATATTTATTTTATCAAATTTTTCTTATACATTAAAATAATAAATAACTTAATCAAATTTTCTGAGAATGAGATTAGACCTAATTAGGCTTTGAAGTATAAGCTGTTATAAATATTTTTTTATTACAATTCTAAATACTCTGATATTCTCAATCATTATCTATTAGATATTAAACTATTAGACTTTATCACATCTTTCATACTAAATAAACCCTTAATCTACATACTCTTTAGTGGGATGGCCCAGGTTCATTCTATCAATAAGGTGGGTTGGCAAAATGTCAACCCACTCCACCACACCATGAGTTGTGAGATTACAGGGGGAACTGGTTAGACCATTTGCTTTAAATGGGTCTAACATATATCTTAAATGTAAAATTTGAACTTGACTTATGAGCCTGATATAGACGATTTTTTAAGGTCTGAGCTGTCAGTTTTAAAAGTTTGACTTGATCTGAAAATTTATTTAAAAATTTACTTTACAATTAGACTTTTAAATAAGTCAATAGACTTACATTTAAATAGGCCAACGAGTTTGATCCTTTAAATGAGTCAACAATAAAATAATAATAATAAGAATAATAATAATAATATTATTATTATTATTATTATTTATATTATTATAATATAAATAGATCATCTATCAAAGTTTAAAAGGTCTTTTAAATGACTTGAAGCTTGATTTTTTTAGTTAAACAGATTTTTAAAAAAATATTGGTCTAACTTGTTTAGTAAACAGGTCAAGTCTAAGGCGGGTCTGGTCATAGGCCTCCAACAGGCAGCTTGACTTATTTCCACCCCTATGTGGGATACTGTTAGGGTCAAAACGTGTTGCCCATTTGCTAATCGCAAGTGCACGGGTCGCACAAGTAATACAGATACAGAATAAAAGTTCGTTCCCACGAGGATATTCGATTATAAAGCCAAGTACCAACCAATAGCTTAATCAATTCTAGACAAGGACATAAAAATAGGAAAATAATATAAAAAACAATCTAACCTACAAAAGTAATAAACTTAAAAGCGGTTAGGTTTCAGGAAATCCTCCTTCACCCCCTACATCTATCAACACATGCAATTCTCCTCATAAACACAAATGCATTGATTAGGTTAGCTTGAGAATCTTCATTAGTCAAAAGCCTATGTCTAGGTCAATCAACCCTGGTTTCAATTGCCCAACTCACTAAGTTTCCTTGAGAGCCAGCGCAACTTCCACTCATGAACGATCTATTCTCAATCACACACTATACATGGTTAATAGGTATATTTCTATCCTATTAACGAATCAACTCATTTAAGCCAATTGAACTCGCCGAACATGTATCAACCACACCATATCCATATCAACAAATCCCTATGTCTAGTTCATTTGCCAATATTAGGATCATGCAATTGAGGTCAACCAAGAACAAGCATTAAACACAGATAATGATTGAACCATAATCAAACATCCACACAAACTCAGAGAAAAACACATCATTAATATATATAAAAGGATCCAAAATATTCCTAAAACATAGCTCAGCTATACAGAAGATAAGGAAGATAAGAGAGAAAGGGGAAAAGAGAGAAAGAAGCTCATTGATTTGTCTCTAAAGCTTGAATCCTCCTTCAATCCTTTGATCCTTGCTTCCAATCCACAAGCAATGAAGATCTAGCCAAGCTATCTAACCTAAAACTAACCTAAACTAACTAAACTAACAAAATCTAAAAAGAGAGAGATGGCCAAATGGCCAAAACTCAGAAAAACAGAGAGAAAACGGAGAGAGAGCTATGAGAAAAACGTGTAAAAATCTATTTATAAGCTCAGCAGCCGCCTCCACGTCGCGGCGCCCACATATGCGCGCCGCGGCGCACAATGGGTTGGTCTATGTACCGCCGCAACATTCACTTAATTACGCCGCGGCGCTCTTGCCCCGGGTCCAAGTATGACCAGGCTAAAAATTCTCTTTGCGCCGCGGCGTGCTCTGCCTTGCGCCGCGGCGTTGATTGCTGGAATGCCAGTTTGGCTTCCTCTTCCTCTTTAAGCTCAATTGCTCCATATTTAACCTTATTTGGAGATCCTCCTATCATAGAGAAAACACCAAATCAATAATATATATAAATCTACTCAATCCATCATCATTAAAGCTTAGTTTTGCATAATAACACATCAGAAAGGCTTAAATTCAGAATATATCAAATATAAGCACAAAACCTTCTAAATATGCATTTAAATAAGGACATAGCATTCATTCTAGCACAAGGATAGGGCACAAATAACTGCATTCTATGTAGCTATCACACCCCCAAACCTATATTTTGCTAGTTCTCAAGCAAAACAAAATAAAACTAAGTAAATCACTTAAACATTAAAATCAATTTTTCATTCAGCAAATATATTTCAATCTTCTTATTTTCAATTAAAAACAAATACTAGTGTGTAGTGACTGTATCAATACTCAAAAAGTGCAAATGCCCCGTAAACAGTTCCACACATATACAATCCTTGACATGCAAACAAGCTAGAAAACTCTTAATGCAATTCACATTTATCACAAACATGCAAGATAAACTTCTTCTAATCAAGTCATACACATCCAGATAAGTTTACAAACATACATGCATATGATTCACAGAATCCACAAGATTGTAAATCAACTCTCTCTCCACTAATGTAAATCACATAAGATTGAGGATCAAAAGGGACTTTAGCAGCTTATAATGTAAGGCCAATGGTATGGGCGAAAGAAATGAACGGGAAAGATACAAGACAAATATTGAGACACATAAACATGATATTCCAAGACGTGAGCCAAAATATGATACTAGCAGGGTATTCAAATGTTGAGATCATAAAACTTGCCAGAACCATTGTCAATGCTTTTTGAACTTTACTTTTCTTAAGCTTTTGCTTTTCTTTTCATTTTCATTTTTCTTTTTATTTTCTCTTTCTTTTTTTTTTCTTCTATGTTTGCAAAGCAATACTTTTTCTTTTCTTTGTTTTGCATATGGTTCCTTCAGGCTCATTTTGAATTAAATATTCATACCCCTAATCATCAGACTCATTTCAAGAAATAACACATCATATACTCAACAAACAATAAGGGTAGGAAGAAAATGACATGTTTTCACATGCATTAGAACGAATAACAGGTTAACGAACACAATGGTTATGAAAAACAAATAAGGCCAAACAGTTTAAGGCTTCAAAAAGGGACCTAAGGATATCATCAGGGTAAGCTTTTTAAGGCTCAATCGGTCCAAACAATGCCCTAATCATCTCCTCAATCATGCACAACCTAGAATTTCGCCACAAGAGAGTTCAAAAATAATTTTAAGGATAATCAAAACTCTACATGTACATCCATAAACATTCTCAAAACATGCACTCTTATCATTTTCAAAGTTACACTTGCATCTAAGTGAGATGTAAATCATGCATCAAAAGCAACTAAATTGTTTCACATGCATCAAGATCACATAAGGTTTTACTGAAAAGGGGGCAAATAGCAACCTTTCACATCATGGACAATCAAAAACAACCAGCATTCTTGCCACATGTCATGCATTCAAATAGATTCAACTTTCTAAGTTCAAGCATGCACAACATCTTTTGCATAAAGTGAAAATTGAAAAATATTGTCATCAGCACATCAGTGATAGTCAAAACAGAATATAATCATGAAAATATATTGACGAAAATACTGCATACTCAAAATACCAATACATGTTAACATTAAGCATAAAAGAATTAAACATGTAAAGATATTCCCTCAAACCTAAAATGAAATGTATCTTTAAAGAACATGGCCTATAGGGAACCTGAGACCAGTACTGAGCATTATTAAATACTACAAAATAGAAAAAATAACAAAAATAAAAACAAAAACAGCAAAAACAGGGGATTTGCGCCGCGGTGCCCCATGCTTAGGTCGCGGCGCTCACAAAAAGCTGCAGAATTATGCAGAAACGCCCCTTGTGCCGCGGCGCGTACTACCCTATGCCGCGGCGTGACTACACAAGCTGCTAAATTTAGCAGCAAACACAGTTTTGCTACTGAGTTTGGCTTTGATGGGTCTCTAGCTGCAACAAAACTTGTTCAAAAAGCTAAATTACAAAAAATATACAATACACACATATTAAAACATATAAACAACTTACTAACCTATATACAAACCTAAACAAACTTAAAACTAGAAAAACAAACAAAAACATTAAACTAACCTAATTAACATATTAACCTATATTAACTAACACAAACAACACTTAAAACATACACAAATAAGAACTAACACAACTAACACATAACAACTAATAAAAACTATAAACTACTAAACTAACATGCTAACACTTATATACACTAACATATTAACAAAAATAACAAAACACAACTAACATAAGCATATTAACATATTAATACACAAATACAAAACATAACATACTAACTATTTATGCATAAAGTAAAAGCATGAATATAAACATAAACATGGGGTACCCTCCCACGAAGGGCCTGAGTTATAGTCCTAGCAGGATTTTTTAACCAAAATTGAAGTATTGCGGATGAGTAGTCTTTAAGAACTTGATCCAAGGGTAATCCTTTCAGGAGTCGTGAATTCCCTCAAGGGCCTCGTATGAATAAAATCACCCGGCTTCTTATTTGAAATTAAAACAAAACAGAAACGAAACATAGATTATATACAACTTATATACAACTTGAATTAGAACTAATCAAACTCATTGTTGATATTAGCAATATAAAAACTATCCCCGGCAACGGCGCCAAAAACTTGTTAGGGTCAAAACATGTTGCCCATTTGCTAACCGCAAGTGCACGGGTCGCACAAGTAATATAGATACAGAGTAAAAGTTCGTTCCCACGAGGATATTCGATTATAAAGCCAAGTACCAACCAATAGCTTAATCAATTCTAGACAAGGACATAAAAATAGGAAAATCATATAAAAAACAATCTAACCTACAAAAGCAATAAACTTAAAAGTGGTTAGGTTTCAGAAAATCCTCCTTCACCCCCTACATCTATCAATAACATGCAATTCCCCTCATAAATACAAATGCATTGATTAGGTTAGCTTGAGAATCTTCATTAGTCAAAAGCCTATGTCTAAGTCAATCAACCCTGATTTCAATTGCCCAAATCACTAAGTTTCCTTGAGAGTCAGTGCAACTTCCACTCATGAACGATCTATTCTCAATCACACACTATACATGGTTAATAGGTATATTTCTATCCTATTAACGAATCAACTCATCCAAGCCAATTGAACTCGCCGAACATGTATCAACCACACCATATCCATATCAACAAATCCCTATGCCTAGTTCATTTGCCAATATTAGGATTATGCAATTGAGGTCAACCAAGAACAAGCATTAAACACAGATAATGATTGAACCATAATCAAACATCCACACAAACTCAAAGAAAAACACATTATTAATATATATAAAAGGATCCAAAATATTCCTAAAACATAGCTCAGCTATACAGAAGATAAGGAAGATAAGAGAGAAAGGGGAAAAGAGAGAAAGAAGCTCATTGATTTGTCTCTGAAGCTTGAATCCTCCTTCAATCATTTGATCCTTGCTTCCAATCCACCAAAGAATGAAGATCTAGCCAAGCTATCTAACCTAAAACTAACCTAAACTAACTAAACCTAAAAAAAGAGAGATGGCCAAATGGCCAAAACTCAGAAAAATAGAGAGAAAACGGAGAGAGGGCTATGAGAAAAAGGTGTAAAAATCTATTTATAAGCTCAGCAGCCGCTTCCACGCCACGGCGCCTACATATGCGCGCCGCGGCGCACAATGGGTCGGTCTATGTACCGCCGCAACGTTCACTTAATTACGCCGCGGCGCTCTTGCCCCGGGTCCAAGTATGACTAGGCTGAAAATCCTCTTTGCGCCGCGGCGTGCTCTGCCTTGCACCGCGGCGTTGATTGCTGGAATGCCAATTTGGCTTCCTCTTCCTCTTTAAGCTCAATTGCTCCATATTTAACCTTGTTTGGAGACCCTCCTATCATAGAGAAAACACTAAATCAATAATATATATAAATCTACTCAGTCCATCATCATTAAAGCTCAGTTTTGCATAATAACACATCAGAAAAGCTTAAATTCAGAATATATCAAATATAAGTACAAAACCTTCCAAATATGCATTTAAACAAGGACATAGCATTCATTCTAGCACAAGTATAGGGCACAAATAACTGCATTCTATGTAGTTATTAGATACATAGACTACACCTAGTCAATTATTTTTTAGAAAATTTAATTAATGTTTAAATATATTTTTAGTTCCTCTAAATATAATGAATTTTAGTTTTGGTCTCTTTAAATTTTTTGTTACTATTTTGGTCCATCTAAATTTTGGGTTGAGTAAAGTTAGTCTATGTTGTTATCTTAGCTCTGTTAAGTACTGATGTGGCAAACGACGCTTTACCTTAGCGTTGTAACATGTCTTTCATCAATCAATCTCCTTTGCTACATGGATTTATGTCATCTTGTAGGTCCTAGGGACTCATTAAACAAGTCACGTGACACTATCTTCTTCTTCTTCCTTCCTTATCCATTTTCTCCCTCATTATGTGCAGAGGAAAAATTATTTAATCTTTTCATCCTCATTCTGACCTCATCATCATTCTCACCCTCCTCTGATTTTCACAATGCATATACTATTAAAGATTTTCTCATATTTTTTTCTCACACACCTTCACCTCTTAAAAAAAGAGAACTCGTGAAGGCAAAAAGAAACCCTGATTGACCCATTTACCCATTATTTCACATTCACCTTCCAACTATGAGAAATACCATGAATACTCATAAACCGTCAAAATCACAGTTCCTCCAAGAATTATTAACATAGTTCCTCAACACCCCAAACCTCTATGACCATCATCCAAGCCCCATGGCTACCATAACCCAACCACCCAAAAACAGAGCATCAAACCCTAATCCACTTTAAACTTAAGCTTGCCAAACACATAATCAATCCAACAAAAATATAGCACCAAATACAAATCAGCAACATAACTTTATCATCCTCTATCCTTCAAATAAATAAATAAAAACCCAAAACATTCATCTAGACGCACCGTGAATCATTGCAGACCCAGTGACCTTCAACACCTTGTGTCTTGGCACCATCAATCAAAGTTCCATTCATCTTCTTCCATCACCAATTCACTATCGTTAATACTACCTTAACCACCACCCATTGCTATTGTAACCTGAACCAAAATCCCTTGTCATCGGACCACCACTATTACAGAAAACTACCTACATTTGCTTTCTACTTGCAAATCTGTCACACAAGCCCCAACTCCGATCAATCATTCATTGTAACATTCTCCCTAATCTAATAGTTATAATCAGAGTTATAGTAGCTCAATAACTCTGATATGAGTTATCTGTTAATTCAGGTAACCTTCTAGACTAGTTTGAACTTAATTATATAACACTGAATATAAAAAATAACTAAAGTTTCAACAAAAATAGCTGATATGATGGAAATAAATATGAAAAATTTATTTCCTAGTTATAAATGATTGATATGAGCTATAGTAAATTTTGAAGAATTAACTGAGATAATTTGATATTTTAAAGGATACTGAAGACGGATAACTGGAAATATTAATTAGTTCAAAAAATTATGAAATTATATGGAGATGACAAGTAAAACATGGAGAATATTTTGGTATAAAATATAAACTAAGATAAATATCAATAAGCATATTTACTTAATTTATAAGTTTAATTTCACTTAAGAAAGAGTAATGAAACTTAATTGATAAATAGCAGTATATAAAAAATTATGAAAAAATGGATATAAGGACTAAGTTGAATCGTAAAATTTTCTATAACACTTATGAACACTTAAAAACTCAGTTTTGGAAGATTAAAGCTTTCTTAGCAAATACAAAAATTCCAGCATGAAATTTTTCTTTATTCTTTCTTCATTCCACTGTCATACTCGTCTCACTCTTTATATAACCAATCTTTTGTCTTTTCCTTCACTTTTTCTCCATTTTATCATGTAGTTCAGCCCCAAAAATAGAGCAAAAGAAACGAAAATAGAAAGGAGAAAGAAGAAAAGGGGAAAAAAAGGAAGGTGAAGAGGAAGAAGAAAATCTAAGGAACCAAGCTACAAGGAGCTAGGAAGAGAGGTAGGGGATGTTTGTTTCCATTTTATTCTTCTTCTTTTATGAATTATTGAATGGAAAATTGAGTTATTGGATGAGTTCAAGGGTCTTGTCATACACAGTCAAGCTATGATTTAGTGAAGATTTCTTTGCTTTAATTTGTCCTTACTCTTCCATTGATTCTTAAGTTAAATTTATGATGTTGGTAATAATGAGAAAAATGAAATTTCTTTATGTTATTGGTGGGTGTAAGTCACAGTCAAACCAAGTAGAAATATGACTCATTGCTTTCAATTTGTGTTTCTTTTTCTATTGAATGTTGAAATGAGTTTGTGATTGTTTTAGTGAAATTTATGGCCAAACTTTGTTCTAATATAGGTCACAGTTCCCACTTGGAGGCTTGAGTGTTTCAAGTGTTCACACTTTGATTTTTTACATCAATTGTTAGAAAGTGTTCACACTTTGATTTTCTATATTAGTTGTTAGAAAGCGTTCACACTTTGTGGTTAGTTAGAACCATGTGTTCAACTTTGTTGACTCCTTAATTTTTTTTATATATTTGTTTGTTAGTTAAGTTGACTAATGAGAAAGTGATTGATTGATGAAATTATCAAATTGGTCATGAAAAGAAAGACTTGGTCGTGACTTGTCTATGGCTAATTGTGTTTGATATTGATTATTTGAGTTGCCAAGGGTTTATGAAAAAATCGTAGCATTTGAATTCTTGAATTGATCATGTAGGCTGAATAGAAACTCAAGGAGATATGGTAATCTCTATATTGCATTTAATGCTTATGTACTTAAATTGTGCTTGAATTTTTTATTAGAAAGTGTTCACACCTTGATTTTCTATGTTGGTTATTAGAAAGTGTTCATACTTTGTGGTTAGTTAGAATTGTGTGTTCAACTTTGTTGACTCCTTAAATTTTTTTTTATATTTGTTTGTTAGTTAAGTTGACTAATGAGAAAGTGGTTGATTGATGAAATTATCAAATTGGTCATGAAAAGAAAGACTTGGCCGTGACTTGTCTATGGCTAATTGTGTTTGATATTGATTTTTGAGTTGCTAAGGGTTTATGGAGAAATCCTAACATTTGAATTCTTGAATTGGTCATATAGGTTTTGAATTGGTCAAGTAGGCCAAATAGAAACTCAAGGAGATATGATAATCTGTATATTGCATTTAATGCTTATGTACTTGAATTTTTTATTATATGGAAATTTCTTGAAGAATTGACCGTGTAGCAAAGTGAGATATTTATGCTCATTATGGTGTTCAATTGATGAATGAATGTGTTAAAAATTTGTTCACTTGATGAGAATTTATGGAATGTGATGAATGAGATTGATAGTGTAAAGAAAGATGATTCTCTCCCTATCTTAAATGAAGGGTAATATGAGGAAAGATGATTCTTTCTTTACCTTAAATGATTGATAGTGTGAGGAAGGATGATTCCCCCTATCAAAGTAGTTGAGGATTGACATTCCCTTTCTACTTGAATTGAGATATATTAAATGAGGAAAAATGATTCCTTCATTAACAAGGTAGTATGAGGATGAACATTCCCTCACTACCTATTTGATGATTGAAATATGATGTATAAAAAACTGAGAAAGGATGATTATCCCATTATTAAGGTAGTATAATGTGGAGCATCCTCTCTCTACCTATTTGATACTTGTGATATGAATGATGAATAATGATTTATATATGTGTTGAATGATGATTTTTGATAAATAATTATGAAATATGATGAATGTTGATATTTGAATATGATTAACGATGATATTTGGTTATTATGATATATGATGAATGAGCATTGAGATGAATTTGAATTTGATATTCATCTTATGACTTAGTTATGATATAAGAACCATTGAATGAATTTGAGATCATGGTTCTTGTTTGGAAATTGTTACTGAAAGTGTTTATGGATATAAATTCTTATGCTTGATAATAAATGTTTTCAAAAACTATTAATAATTGGAAGTTTATTTCGAGAAGAGAAATGACTTGATTTGACACTTTGTCACCTTTCTACTATGTGTATATATTTGATTTTTAAAATAATTTTTTCTTCGAAATAGTTGAATTTATTATGATAACACATGTTTTTAATAATATTATTAAGAATTCTTAAAATTTTCACCTATTTTTATTTGCATTTCATAATAGTATTAGATTTTTTTAATGAGTTCCTAGGACCCACAAGATTACATGACTCCATGTGGCAAAAGGGATTGGTTGATGAAGGACATGTGACAATGCTGAGGTAGAACGTCGTTTGTCACATCAACACTTAACAGGGTTGAGATAATGACAGAAACTAACTTCACTCACTCTAAAATTTAGAGAGACAAAAATCATAACAAAAATTTTAAAGAGATCAAAATCAAAATCTATATATTTAGATGGAGTAAAAACATATTTAAGATTTTAATTAAAATAAAAAAATTAGTTTTTTTTCAAAAAATGGTTTAATGAGTCAAGACATGTCATATTTTTAAGTAAGTTAAATGAGTCAACCCAAATACAAAAAAAAAAAGTCAACTCAAAGAATCTTAACCTATTTTTAACAATTCGATTTAAAAGTTTTTCTGACATTTCTATCTCAGGAATTTTGATGGTACCAATCTTTGTTTTTTAAGATTTAGTATCTAAAATGAGTTATTATGCATTTCATTTACTATTAATTTTTTTAAATATTTATTATAAATTCAATATTTAATGAATACTTAACAACTCACCCCTATATCAAACCCATCGAAATACCATAAAATTTCCCTTCAATTTCACTTAACCAATAGTTTTATGACTGAAAGAACCAACAGAACTTAAGCTCATTGTTATTTGGATCGAACGAGACCGAACCAACTAGTTCGACTGCGAAAATCAAGAACTGACAACTAATCTAACTTTGGTTTAATAATATAACTATTTTCGTGATTAAATTAAATTGAGCTGAGTTAAATCAAACATTTTTTATTATATGATATTAATTTAAAATGTGAAAAAATTACATTTAATAATAAATAAATTATATATACAAATGATTATCCAATTTGATCAGACAATTTGATTGATTAAACGGAAAATTTTCCGATTCACTGTCAAGTACGGCTTTGACAATATTAGTTAGGCTTCTTCAGACCTTTATGAGATTGTGTGCATATGTGCACATCACTTAATCCTCGTATCATGGACCATGTGTGCGTATAACCTGATCCAAAAATGTAAACCTATACCTCACATATCAATACAAATGAAATATCTTTATTTTCTTTTCCATTTTTGGTCTCTAGTTTTGAAAACTTCAATTACTTAAGATAAATCTAACTTGTAACATACGATCCCACTTACGAAGTGCTTGAATTGCTATTTTTTTTTTATCTTTTGATTAATTGTTTACATAATTTTAAATCAAAAATAATAATTAAATAAAACTTTTTTTAAAATGATAATTTCAATATTCGAATCTTGCATAAATTACTATTTACTATCAATGTTCTTAATTTCAAACTGTTATCATTATAAAATCATTATATAGTTAAGTTATAAACGGACTTGTACTTTTTATATTGTGAGAAAAGATGAATGAAGACATCCTTTTGAACTCTCTAAGCTCCTTCACTTTCATAATTCTATTGGATGATCTCTAATAGCCTGCAGAACTCTAAATAGACGATCTTTACTCTTTAGCTTTATTTTTTTTCACTCTCAAAGCTTACAACTTGACTTGATTTTAGGGGTAAAAAATAAATGAATTAGATAAATTTTAAATTAGATCAAAATAAATTATTAATCTATTTAAAATTTATTATAAAATTATTAAAATTAATCAATTTATTCATAACTTAATTTAATAAATAAATAAATCTAATCTATTCATTAATTTATTTTTAAAAAATTAGATATATAAATATCCAACCAAATTATTTAAAACCATCTTTTAAAAAAAGGTTGAAATGAAAAAATAACTCTCAATTTCTCCTTTTCACTAATTTTTCATACTACCAAACACCAAACAAAAAAATATCATTCATATCATTCAGTACAAAATTTAATATTTTCACTTTCTTTTATTTTCTTACACTTTCTCGTAAGAATATCCAGCGGGTTGGGTTGACCCACGAACTCGCAAGTTTCGACCCAACTTAACCTATAAAATGCGAGTTGAGTTCGATTCGCGGGTTGGGTCAGATTGAAAAACGTTCAACCCACAATGTGTGGGTCGAGTAACGGGTTGGAATACTTCCAACCGCACAACCCAACACACCCACGACCCATTTTTATTTTTTTTTGTAAAATCAGTTTCTATTCACCTCTAATCTGTAACACTCACTTCCATTATTAAATTTTTGAAGGTTTTTTATGATGATACTCTTACTTTTTCTAGATCATTACATATTACTTCAAATACTTTCTTCCTTAAATTGTGTGACATCAATAAGTTTATAAAGAAGTAGATTAGATGAAATGATCCAATTTTGAAGGAGATAGTCATTTCCATAAAAATAAAGTTAGATAAATATTAGGATGAGATAAAAGTTGAAGGAGATAGTCATTTCCATACATCATCAACTTTTACAAAAAGATATGGAAAAGTACATAAAAAATGTTTAGAAAATAATGTCCATTGTAGAACCCAAAGACAGAACCAACATCGCCATTGGAACACCCTGGGCCTTTGTCACATCCACAGTTCCTCCGGAACCCAGCATCAGTCTCTTCCCTATTGACTAGGCTTTGAAGAACTTTGGTAAACTAAAATGGAACATTACTTTTGGAGTCTGGAGTCGCTACCAATTCTTCTTCCCTACGTCATCCATAGTGATAGTAAGGATCAGCATCTGCCTTTGAGCGACCCCAAGTTGCTCCAAGAGGATTTTTCCCTCCCAAGGAGCCGCCCTCTAGCTCAGCTGCCCTTAGAGAACCTACCAAAAAAGGCCAGTTTGGTGCCTCCAAATCACTCAGAAAGGAAGAAAGACAAGAATGGAGCATATTTGGGTGCCTCCATGCATCAAGGCAGAAACCTCACTCCATTCTAACAACACGAGGTAGATCAAACAGTCTCGTGTATGTTGGGAGAGAAAGGCTTCTGCCTCCCAAATGCTTAGTGACACAGACCTCACACTGAGAAAGAAAGGCTCCCACCAAAGAATTTAGTTGTAGAAAAGCAAATATTTTCATAGACTTTAGAAAGAACAAGAAGATGATCTTTACAAGGGACAAAACCCTCCACATATGTGTAGAAAATGAAAAGGAGACTACCCGTTGAAAGAGGATCATTCTCAAACGAAGTCATAGAGAAAAAGGAATAAAGGAATGTCAGCTTCAGTGCGAACATTCTCTATTTATAGAGAAAATGAAACACTCTGATTGGCCCTGTAAAAGGTGAACTAATCGCATGATGGCAGCCACGTTTAACGCTCAGTCTTTGATTGGTCACGGGAGCAGTGGGCAGTTGGGAAACAGTATGAAACTGATATCCTCTTAAAAAGATCTTTAATTCCTAATAAAGTCAGAGCATTAGTTCCCCAGACTGTTACCACCTGCAGAATCAGAGTTTGCATGAAAAGTACTCAGGAGATCTCGCATACTACCCATGACGGAGTAACAAGGTCAGACCTCGGACTTACACGTCAACCTCAGAGGAATACTAATGTTCCACGGACCTCAGTCCTCTGCGTAAAACATCCGAGATCTTGCGCCAACATCAGGACTCATTTGTTCATCACATGCCTTATGATCCGTTTGAAGCTTATATATCTTGACACTCGACTGTTCCATTCAAGCGCCAAGTTAGGGGCAACTATTCTTGACCGTGATCCAGGATCCCTTCTAGCGGATCAACCCGACATGCATAAAATCGTACTCCACCCTGAGTAACACGGCTAGAGCCTTGATGGTAGTCCAGACCTTGGAGCCATACACGTCGAACAGCCTTAAGTCGTAGTATCATGATTGCTAGATTTGTGCTGAGGATATATCCTTAAATATCCGTAACTACCAATCATCTTGCAATATTATAAGACTCATAATTATCTCAGATTGCTAAGCAGTTTCCATATCAAAGTTCATAACTTATAGGGATTTATACCAACAATAATGGGATGATAATCTTTGCTAGGATACTAATCCTAAATATCTGCATTCAATAAGGATTGCATTATGATTCTACACACGCTCTATAAATACTAGGTTAAGTAACCTTAAACAATTATTAATAAATTACTCACTGCATAATACCTTATTGTATACAGCTTGACTTGAGCGTTAGAGTCTCTTTGCAGGTACTTACCTCCTGTCTCAACACGCTCGGCCGCTATTACTCAAAGAGAAAACCATCATACACGTGTCTATCTTAGGTATACTCTGAATCAACTTCAGAATATTATTTAATAACAAAATTAAATAAAAAGTAAATATATTGAAATATATTAAAAATTAAAAATATTTAATAATTTTTTTATTTAATAATTAAGAAAATTAAGCAAAAAAGTAGTTTCAAGATTTAGAATTATTCATTAGAATTATTCTTAAATTTATTATACTTGATGAATCGGTTGGATTAAATTTAAAGATGGATGAATTGGAAAGTTAATGGAATCGTGATTCTTTTGGCCACCCGTACTTGACTTTGTAAATAAAATATAAACGTTGCTAATTTCTTCAAACCTAACCACCTTCTCCTTTGCTATTTATTTAATCTCAGATTTGATTTTGTAAGGTATAGTTGCAACCAGCAAGTTGGAAATTTTTTTTTTTTTAAAATACTCAATCTCATTATTTGAATACTTTGAATTTTCTCTTATATTTATATATAATATATCATTTCATGTCAAAATATAATATATTTCAATATTCACTCATTTATATCACCGTACCAAGTATATACTGTCAAATTTAATGATAAAAATATAATATATTTCAATATTCACTCATTTATATCACCGTACCAAGTATATACTGTCAAATTTAATGATATAAAAAGATTTTTCAAACATATTCTATTACGCGGCACACAGTGTGTAGTCAACTTAAAGAAAGGATGAGGAAGGACAAGTAGACAACCTTCGAATTAAATATGAATAATTGAATATCCACTTGGGGAAAAAGAAAAATATCCACATTGTCATCTTTTTCACGTTAGTTCACCTCGTTTACTTCAAAGTTATGATAATTATATGACTTATATTCAAATTTAAGGATTTTTTTGCTAATTAGCAACTTGTAATTTTATTATAATTTTTTATTGAGATTGATAGTTTGCCATGATTTTTAAATAAGAAAAACATTCTTTTATTCTAAATTTTTATTTAAAAAAATATTACAAAAAATTAATGAATTTATTATGAAAAAATTCTATAACTAATCCGTAACTAATTCATAGCTAATTAATTTAGTTACAGAATAGCTATGGATTGATCTGTAGTCAAATTTTCGTAGCTAATTAACTACTAAAAATTTTCGTAACTAATTCATAACTAATTTTTGTTTAGAATTTCATTCATTTTTGTCACTAATTAGCTACGAAATATCTGTATCTAATTTCGTAACAAATTTTTAACAATCCACAACAAGTTGGTAACAAATCTATAGTTATTATATTGCTAAATCGCTAATAATTTCGTAGCTATTTCGTAGTTATTTTGTTGTTAAATCGCTAACAATTTCGTAACTATTATAAAGTTAACCCACATTAATTTTATAATGACAATTAGTTTATTTTAAAATTATATCTATATAAATATTTCAATCCAAATAGAAAAATCCAACAAATAAGTTGTGCAAAGCAACAAAATATCATAATTGCATTAGTAAGTTCAAAACATATTCTACAAAGAAAGCATAGCTAATCAATAAGTCTAAGTCAATACAAATAGTTCAAAACAAGTTAGCATCATCATTAATAAGTACAACTAATTAATCCAAGTTAGCCCCATCATCATCATCATCAACTTCATGATCCTCCCCAACTACGTTGACTTGTGATGGTGCTTGTGGCACATCACTTCCTGCTTGGGAGCCAACAATCCTATATAAGATGGGTTGCAACATAGACACCAGTTGCATCTGGACAAAAGAAGTCATCGCTTTATTAATAGCCTCCTTTATGACTTCTTGTGTCAGAGCAGTGCTGAAAGAACCAACAACCTGTGAAGATGAAGCAAAGCTAGATCCATGAATGCCAATATCTAAGCTATGATTCATGTCATGAACCTGTTTTTTCTTGTTGGGACTCGTTACTTCCAACCACACCTCATGATCAATCATAGGATGCATTGAAGAGTCTTCTCCATACTTCTCTAACATTGTGATGTCATAAGAGTCTTGAAACAAAAAAATATAGAAAACTTTATCAAAACAATCAACAACTTAATAAATATGATTAGTTATAATTTTAAAGACACCTACACTAAAGTTCTTCGAGCGCTAACTGACATATTCTCTATTTTTTCTCTTATGAACACTTTCATACAAATCTCTGAAAGAGATTGGACGCTTCAGCTCTGCCTCATGTAATCAACATCTATTAAAATATAAAAATCTAAAATCTTTACTACAAGAAACCTTGTGTATTATTTATAAAATAGGACAAACATCATGCAATTTAGATTCATATAGCCAAAGTTATAACATGAAACATACAAGTTGTCAAAACCTTAACTCACTTGTACTATAATTATACAATAGTATAAGATAGAATTATTAGGATGTTGCAAGAATCATATAAAAGATTCTATATTACCATCTTCTTCTTATGTTGACCGAAGCTTATTGAGCCTGCAGTGTGTAGCACAACATTAGGCAAGCCCACTATGCAAGAAATCATTAGTAAATTCCTAGTATTGGATTTACATGCTCATTATGAAAAAGAGCATAAAAAACAATGATAACTGTTGTGCCAAGTATCCTGTGAATTAGAATTCCATAATCATGACTTTTGAGTTAGTGCCTTGGACAAGTGCAGGTTGTGCGAAACTTGGGCTTCATTTAATTAAAATTTTATAATGTTAGATGCTTACAAAAGTTAAGGTATATGAAAAAGCACTAACCAGTTACAAGAGAGATTCTTAGTTATACACAATTGTAACATGTCATTCTTATACATATTTACAAAAAATTAAAGAGAGAAAAAAAAAATAGATCCCTCTAAACCCAATCATCATAAAAAATCATATTCTCTCTCTATTTTTTTGTGAGTATGTGTAAGGATGATGTGATACAATTGTGTGTAATCAAGAATTTCTCCCGGTTACAATTTACTTTCCTGTGGCCTCTAATTTGTTAAATATCATTTGTTCAATTTTATAGGGTCAATTTACTTATGAAGCTTTTCATTTTATCATTAGCTAACATTAAGTGAAAATGTTGTCTTCTTAGTGATGCATGACATTTAATCACAACCAAAAATCAGATTAGAAAAGTTTGGCTAAGACCAAAAATCACAACCACACATCATGCTCTGTTATTCGCTATGAGTAAAACTATGGCCATAAATCTTTCTAAAAAATTCTAGTAAAAAAAATATCAGTTATGAGTAACAACAAGAAGGATAACAACAATAGCACTCCATGCTTACAACTAAAGAGTGTTACTCACAAACTCAAATTCTAGTAAATCTCGTCAGAGAGGGTTTGTGTGTGCTTTTCTTTGTGTGTTTCTCTTTTACAGAGACTAAGAGAGATGGAGGACCAAAATGATAGTGGCCAGAGCACAACCAAGACCCAAACCCACAAACCTTCGTGCAACCCAAACCTATCGTTGCATGACCCATACCCACAACAAATCCTCACACAAGCAATACTCACAACAAAACCCACATTTGGAGGAGAGAATAGTGTATTCATAAAAGAGGAGGAGTTGAGGAGTGTCGCTGTGGAGTTGAGGAGCCACCATGGAAACATTGTTGCCAGAGTTGAGGAGAGCCATTGTAGTGAATGCGCCGCTATTGGAGGAGGAGCGTCGACGTCGAATCAGATATGTTGAGAGCGTTTTTGTAGAACTTGCATCAGAGTTTGGAACAACACATTGTTAAGTTAGGGAAAGAATGAGAAGGACTGGAAAAAGAGGGATGGAATAAATTTTTTGAGGGAAAAATGAATTAATGTATAAAAATAAAAATTGGATAATTAGTTTCAGATTAATTAAGTTTTTCCCTAGCTAAATTCTTACCTAAAATTAACTTTGAACTAAATTTTTTTAACTACCAGATAATTCCTAGCTAACTTAATTAGTTATAAAATTTTATTTAGCTATGAAAATTTTCGTAGTTAAATCGTAATTTTTCAATAATTATTTGTTTAATGATTTTTTAGGCTTTCAAAATTTAGTTAAAAAATTTATTTCATAATTAATCTGTAACAATTAATTATAAACAATTTCTGTAGCTAAATTATAATTATTCTGTAACTATTTATTTGATAAAATTTTTTCTCTAGGCATTCAAAATTTAGTTAAAAAAATTTATTTCATAATTATTTTATAGATAATTAGTTAAGGATTAGTTAAAAAAAATTAGTAAATTTATAAAATTCTTGTTGTTGTGAAACTTATTCAGAAGTTGGGTAATAAGTTTGGATTCTGAGTCTTGCCCCTTGTATTCAAAAAACGCGGCTGTCATTTTACGAGCATGACCTTGCATTTGCATGTAAGGATGAAGTTGATTCGTTGAAGTCGATGTCAACTCAAAAATACCAACAAGTCAACAACAACCAAATGTCACTTCCTAGACGGTATGTTTGGGATAATTGTCAAAAATTTAATTATATTTAATAATTAATTATTATATAATTTTTTTATTATAATCGATTATAATTGATTTATTTTTATGTTTAGATCGTTGTAAAGTCTGATTTGTTTAGATGATATAAAAAGAATTACTTTTATGCATTAAATTCTAAAATAAGTATAAAATGATTAAAAAATTATTTGATTGAGGATAAAATAGTATTTACATATCAAAATGTAAGAAATAATCTATAAGCTAAAATCATAAATTTCAAACTTCAGCATTATAAAAATCAACTTTAAAAAACTTTTATTTTATATTAAATTTCGTGTAAAATCTAAAACTAATTTTATCAAACATGATTAAACACTATTACATCAACTTTTTTTTCAAAAAAAAACTAAGCAGAATCAATACCAAACATACACTAAGTCCCAGGAAGCAGCTTCAGCTTTCTTTGACACTTACGCCTCTTATTTTGTTCATTAATCCCCGTTTTTCACGTTGTTCACGAGGTCAGGTTGGCATCACACATTATTCTTTGTTTCACACTTTAAGTATGGAAACTGGAAAAATTATTATATGCTCATTTCTTTTTCAAAGAGAACTGTGACCATTATATACTACCCATTATGTGAGATTCATTAATAAACTTACATGATCTAAAGGTAAATATATTGATAAAGGAAGAATTTTTCTTCCTCTCTAAGAATACCAAAGAACTTCTCCTCGAAACTGCCGTCGTAATCCAAGTTTCTAGCAAATAAGCAGTAGTGCAGTACTGTGTTTTATTTGAATTGGAACACAACTATATTAGTACTGTATACCTTTTTGAAGAAAAATTCTCTCATGACACATTAATAAATTTGTTTTTCAAAAAATATTATTGTTATTTAATTAAATTTTAGACCGTACTAAATCCTTCGAATGAGGACCAAATCTCTCATTTGGTGCGTGAACTTGACTCCCTAATTAGGGGTCTCTTCTATTTAAGCACACTCATAAGGGTATTAATTGTTATACTTAGTTTTAATTTTTTGCCTTTATTTTTTCTTGATTTTGAGATTAATTTGAGTGTCAACGTATTTTTATAGCCTTCCACCAGTGCATTACGATTGTTGATCAATGTGAAGCTTTTCGACAATCTCATTATTTCAAGACCAACTATTCAAGTGAAGAATGGACCAAATTTTAAAAAAATAAATTATACATAAATTTTATGAAAAAAAATATTAATAGTAAATGAATATTATTATAATACTTACGTAGATGGTTAAACTAAACACTAGGGGTGACACTGCATAGCGTAAGATGGGAGCAGGAAATACCTCTCCGCTCACTATTCTCGCACCACAATTATATCCTCATCCCCGACCCTGTTACCTGTCATGAGAGAGTTTTTCTTCTTATCCTCATTCCCTAAATTTCTATAAATACCTGTGAGATTCTCTGTTATATTAAAAAATTAATAAAAAATAAAATAATAAAAAAATAAAATAAATTATTTTAATATTTTTTAATTTTAAATAAATATAAAGTTTAATAAAATATAAAATTATCAAAATACATATATTTATTTATATAATAATATATATATATATTTTTTATAATAGATATTTTAATAATTTAAAAGAAACAAAAATCCTGTGAGACGAGGAATATAGTCCTCGTCTCTATCTCAAATATCCCACAGAAAAATTTTTCACCTCATTCTCATCTTTGCAGCAGGAACTTTTGCCATCCTACTAAACACATAACCAATAAGTCCTTGTGATAAAGTGCACTCCAAACTAGAAGTCCCTTGTAACAAAGTGTACTATACTATTAAACTACATATTATTATTTATTCTTATATTATAAATGAGGGTTAATTTTAAATGATAAAATTTGAATTATATTTTTCTTTTCTTGTGATTATATTTATTTTTTATATGATTATTAAGTGTCCTTCCTTAAGCTTTATTTTTACCTTTTCTCCCATATATGCTTCTATTTGAGGAAGAAATTTTTTCTCCACAATTTTTCTTTAGTTATTTTCTCAATATTATCTCCTAAGTCAATCACGATTATTTTTTTTCTCTTAATCAAATCTTAAATTCTTTCATACTATCTTTAATGATTTTAAATTATGATAGAATTTTATTTATTTATACTTTTTATTTTTTAATTATTTTAAAATAAAATATTAACAATTTAAAGAGTTTAAATTCATAATATTCTATGTATATATAATATGTTAAAAATTAAATTTTTAAAATATATTTTAAATACACATTAAAACTTTAAAAAATACTATATAATATACATATTCCTAACTAGTTGAGTAATATTTTTAATTTTTTAAATTATATTATTATCTAACTAATATATTATTATTATTACTAATATTTTTTAATATAATATAAAGTAAATTATTTATATAATAATTCTTTAAAATATACTTTTTATTTATTCAAATTTTTCAATTCCACTTCTTAATCTGTACTCAGATTGCTTCGCTTCGCACATGGTAAACTCAATTACAGGTAGCGCTATAGATGCAGGATAGCTCGTGCTTTTCCTTGTATGTTGCTGTGCGTGTGTTTTTATTTTGGTCGAAGTGTGACTGTGTGTGGAAAATAAGCTATTTTTTTTATAATATCTTTTTATTTGATAAATAAAAAATTAATCTATTAAAGTACAATAAATATTTAAATGAATTTTTTAATAATATTTATATATATATAAATTTAAAAATTAAATTCAAAATTATATATTTTAAAAAGTTAAATTCCTTCCGCCAAACAATTTTGAAATAAAATAAGAAAAATATTTTACATATAATTTTTATATGTATATCATATTTATATAATATATTAATATAAGAGAAATATTAAATAAATCTAAATGTAATTATAACATTATAATAAAATACAAAATAAATCTATCTGTGAATAAAACAAAATAAAAATTGCGCATATAAAATAAGCTAGTTTGAACATTAGCTTATTTCCCAAAAAAGATAAACAGAAATATATTACGAAATATGCTTTAAAATGAAATGCTACCCATTTATTGAACTGTACTGCTTTGTCTGGCAGTGAACGGGATCACTATCTCAAGCCCGAGAAAGGTCGGAAGTCGGTCTCATTGACATGTCTTCTTCGGCGTCTGAGTGTAGTTTATAACTCGTTCGAGTTAACTCGTCGGCGCACTGCAATTTCTTTCTTGATCCCTTAGGTTTGTAATTGTTTTGAAGCAGAAGCAGAAGCAGAAGCTGAACCGCCAACAACTCCTTTTTCTCTGCTATGCTTGTTTTTCACCCTCAATTCTGAGCCTGAGCGTGTCGATGGAATTGCAATTTCTCCAATTCTAGTTGCTCTTTCCTTTCCAAAATCTACTACTATGCCACCTGGTAAAACTAAAACATTTTTCTGCTCATATCCTACTACTTAGTCCTTCCTGTTTATTATTCAATTTTACTAGCTACTAGCTTACTTTTCTCAATTGCCTTTTTTTTTTTTTGGTGTTTGGATTGTCGAGTGTATACTATACTGGAACTCAAATTGACGGTAAAATCGCATATGTCAAGTGTGAATTTTCACTTGCTTTGATTTCTTTCTGCAGTGGATGTGATACGGTAAATCCACAGTACTCATGCGTGGCTTGTGTGTGTGTGTCTGTGTGTGTGTTTGTGTTCAATTTTGCGTGTCCACCTTTTTCAGGTGAGTACAGTTCAGTTGGGACCATCATTAACTATGCATATTAACTAAAAATGGACACACATATTGCAAAATTCTGAAAAACTCGAGAGAAAGATTCTGGAGAGGTCGATAGAGCGTTTCTGGGGAATTGGATTGTGATTGATTTATTCAATAATTACGTGTTACAAAATATATATATTCGATCTTCAAAATGAAAATAAAATAAGAAAAATAGATAGAGATAGAAGATATAGGAAAAAAACAAATAAATAATAACTAAATGAAGTAATTGGATCTATAAATACATATTGCATCATCAACTTTTGCTTCCTACAGATACTCTCTATCCATCATTTAAGTTTCACTGAAATGGACACACATGTAACATGTTCATCATCAACATGGCCCTTAAATATGCTCAATTATTTTGCTTCCGAGGAGAATAATTGATTTTCATAGTACACAGGTAATAAATATATAAATAAATAAGTTAAGTTCTTAGCTATATAGTGTGTGTGGTTACCATTAATGCGGCAACTTTCTGCACAATCCCCTTCTCGAATAATTCTTCCACTAGAAGGAAGAAAGAAAGAAGGAATTATAGAAAGAGTTGTAAATTACTGGACTTATTTTGACTTTGTCATGGCAGGTTTCGAGTACAATATTGATGATCTGTATCAAGAAGCTAAGAAAAGATGGCTCAAGCCTGTAGAAGTGCTGTACATTTTAAGGAATCATGAGAAGTGCGAGTTCACCAACGAGCCCCCTCAACGGCCAACCAGTAACATCCATGTTCTCTTTTATTTGGTTGATGAAAGAAATAAATGACAGCTTTTTCGATTCTGGTTTGTTACTGGATTATGTATTACTGATTGATAACAACATTGCCAATTGATTTTCTTAACAGGTGGATCCCTGTTTCTGTTTAATAGAAGAATATTGCGTTTCTTCCGTAGAGATGGCCATAATTGGCGGAAGAAAAGAGATGGAAGAACTGTGGGAGAAGCACATGAACGGCTTAAGGTGCATTAAAAGTGTCTTTGGTGTTATGATCATTAGCATACCATGAAAAGAAAAAAAAAAATTGTTGTTTGATATTTATATGTCTCACTGCAGCTTATCAACTGCCCCATCTTGAAGTGCCTTATGTTATATGTAAATGATCCAATTTGGATTGTTATAAGTCCTTCTTTCCTTTAGTCACGCATAAGAATTATGGATAACAAAAGATGAAACATATAATAATTGTACCATACTAACAGCTTGAAGTTTACATACCTATTCAAATTTGAGCTTCTTCTACTTCATCTTTTTCCTTTTAGTTTATTGGTACTTAATTTTGACATTGTTGTTGTAATATGTTGATATGCATGATATTCCTATTTGGATTTTGTTTATTTCTCGCTTTAAATGTAAAAGGCTGCAAATGTTTACAGTAGGTCTGAGTGGTGAAAATGCAGTCCATAAATGTGTATATGGGGCAAAAATTGATAGCACTACTGAATTGTTAGAGAAAAAATTCAAAACTTTGATAGATGTCTCAAACATGGTGAAAAAGGTATTATTCGAAAATAATTAAAGATCCTCATTGGAAGTTTTATTTTCAAATCTTCCTAACCCATCTCTGCATTTGAATATAGCTTCCAAAATGCTTTTGGAAAAAATAGTAAGTATTTTGTTCATCAAGCACTCCTTATATAAATGAGATGTAACAGATTTTCTGTTTAATAGGTTTACTGGAATTGAGAATTTTTTGTTTTCAATATAATTCACTTATTGTTGCTATATTGATGCATTTGTGCCGACATTTGTTTTGTGGTGGAATTCTACATATTGATTTTCTCAATCTGAGTGATCATCCTAATCTGCATGACTAGGTTGGAAATGTTGAAACCCTAAATTGTTACTATGCACATGAAGAGGAGAACCGTACTTTCCAGAGGCGGAGCTATTGGATGTTGGATCCGTGAGTGAAATTTAACTATTAGCTGACTACAAATCCTTCATATTATTAAGCTTACCCTCACATGTTGTATCTTTAAAAATCTACATACAAACATGCAATTTTTGGGAAAAGCTTGTAGTAAAGGTGACTAAATATTATATTAGTTGCCAAGATAAAATTATCTTGACTTTGAAACACAATCAAAATGTGTTCATTTATATGATATTGTAGTGGGTGTTCATATTTTGCTCATACGCTATTGTTTCTTGACAGGGCATATGAGCATATTGTTCTCGTGCATTACAGAGAAACAAGTGAGGTGAGTTTCTAGAACATGATATCACATAAATATAAGTGTACTTGCAGCTTGTTAGAAGTGTGAAAACTGGTGGTGGGAGTCCTTTTTGGGCAACATGGCTCACTGTCCTACCCTATTTCTGAAATGTTACTTTAAGCACTTCCTCCCTTTCCAGTGTTCACTTTTGAAAAATCAATTAAATAATTTGTTTCATTTGCTTTTCTTGTGAAATTTCAATCCTGTTTAGTGTTTTCTGTGCAATACTACATTTCTGTGTACTTTTAATTTTTACTTTCTGCAAATGACTTAATGACTTATGTAATAATCTATGAGCTGTTTATATTTCTTCTTTAAGTGCAGTTCTCTTTCTCTCTCTCTCTCTTAATTCAGTTCCAAAACTGGTGTGATGTGGATTGTGATTAAAAATTAATATAAAAAACAATTGCCAAGTTCCATCAAAAATATAAAATCCTTGCAACCAGTTGTAGTTAGTAAGGGTCGATCTACAGAGAATTAATTCAATTAACATTATAAATTACTTCCTAATTTAAACTCTTAAAAACAGATAAAAGTAAAAAGGGGGGTTTTGTTAATTAAAACTAAAAATAGGAACTAAACTTAAAACAAAAACAGTAAACACAAATTGAATTCCCAAATTAAAGATGTTGGTTAAGAGATGGATTCCACCACTAGATTTATATGATTTTGCTAACTTACATACTCTTTATACCAACATAATCAATTATTTTCTTATGTGATTGTGAGATAAATCCATTGATTTCCTTAAGTTTCGCTTAATTTAGCAACTGCTCAAATCAAATCCTAACCATTAGTTATTTGTAAAGCAACCGCTCTTACACCGACCTAATGATTGCATTAAGAATTAGAAAACCAATCACACTAAGATCTAATCACACATCGGGATTAAATTACTTAAATAATATGTTTCACTAGTTCTACCACTGTAACCGCACATAGCAATCCTAGTTTTATCACTCTCGAAATTTGGCAAGAATATAAAGACCTTTATATTGATTTAAGATCAGAAACATATGAATAAAAACATAACTGTATTGATATAAAGAAATATACAAAATTCACATAATCAAAATTAGGGTTTCATCTTCCCTTAACCAATCAACAAATTTAGCCACACATGGCAAATTCAAAATCACAAGAAAAACAGAAGAAAAACATAGTTCAGAATGAAAGTGCAGAAGAAAACTAAAGATCAAATTAATTTCCAATGATCAAGGTTGATTGATCTCCAATTGCTCGAACCCGAGACTCTAATCTTTGATCGAATCTTCCTCTTTCTTATTCTTCGTACTTCCCTCAGTTCCCTTGATGGCTCTCAGTCCAGATATATTTTAGGGGCTCTAGGCAACCCTATTTATAAGTTTGGATACCTAATTCAGCATTAAAATTCGAATTTAAGTTTCTGAACCGATGACACGGGCTGTGTCATACAACACGGCTCTACCCGTGTCTGAGTCTGGTAACACACTTCCAGCTAATTTCAAAGTCAGAGAAGAACACGGCCTAACCCGTGTCATGTGACACGGGCCATGTTATTGGTCAAGGCTTAAAATTGAATTCCCTTGTGAAAACAGATACGTACACGGCCTACCCTGTGTCAGATGACACGGCCGTGTTGACCAAAAATAGGATTTGACCCAGCCTTGAGGTAGTTAGAGGAGTACACGGCTCACCCCGTGTCATATGACACGGGCCGTGTCACTCACTTTCTTCAAATGCAACCTTGATTGTTCACAAATGCTCTTCTTCCTTTGCTTGTAAGGGTAAAACTGATCTTCTTAAATATTCATCTCTCTCCTCAAATGGTCATCAAGCTTGGTTTGATGCTAATGGACTCAAATACTCAAAGATCTCCTAAAAAGTATAATTCATTTATGAGTGTTTATAAACACATTTAAGCATAGTTTCATGATAAACATCCGATTAAGTTCTAAATCAAAAACTTAGCTAAATGTCAACAATTGAGCACATATGGAGTCCAATTAGATCAAACAAAAGGCATTCAAAATATTGAAATTATCAACAGATCAAAAACTCTCCAATAAATATATATGTATGTTTCCAAAGTGAATTATGTTCATCTAGTAATTATATTTATGTATTACAAAATAATTCTTCCACTGTCACTCTGAATATAACATCAAAGAGCTAAATGTGATGAATTAGACCCATTGCAATCTCTTAACTTCTTGAAACTCTGTTTATACCCTACCTCTGGAATGTACTTTTCTTTCTGCTTGGCTACATTGCTCTCTAACCACAACTTTGCCTACACAGACACCTACAGGTTACATGCTAATGCCTAATTTTAAGACCATATTCGCTTTGGATAGCCATTCGCTCGAGGATTATGATTACTTTTGTAGTTTTGTTATTAGATTCTCTTATAGAATGCAACTGATACAATAACAACAGCAACAACAACCAAGCATTTTCTCACTAGGTGAGGTCGGCTACATGGATCAAACGACATCATTGTACCCTATTATAAACCAAGTCTTCAGAAATGTCATTCAAATCTAAATCTTTTTTAATCATTTCACCTATAGTCTTTCTTGGTCTTCCTCTACTTCTAGCTATTGGCTATTCTCCACCTGATCTACTCTTTTTACAGGGGTTTCTAAGAGTCTTTTCCTTATATGTCCAAACCACCTAAGGCAATATAATAACAACTGATATCATAAAAAATTGTTGATTATTCTTAAGATTTCTAATGTACTGTTGCTTTCCGGAACTAATTACTGTATTTTCTGATCGTGTAAGACCTCAAATGAAGATACACTTAAATCTTCTTATGAATCATAATTTGGTACCTCTAAATGGCAATTAATTGATCACATTCTCCGTGTGCTTAGTAGTAGATCTGTGCAGCTCACCTTTGAGTTTGGCAATACCATTTACACTCACATGTTGCAGGGGAGATCCAGTTCTAGACCTGTCACACAATTGTCTCCAGGTTCCTCTTCTGTGTTTAGTCAGAGTCATAGCTCATATACTACTCAGAACCCAGGGACAACATCCATGATTGTTGATTCATGTGAACCTACTCAGAATTTCTCCAGTCCTAGGTCTGTAGAAGTATCCTCTGATATATTCATCAGGAAAAATGGAATGGATAGCTTGGATGGAACAGATGCACAAGCTTTGTGCCAATTGGAGGAACAGTTAAGTTTGAATGAGGACAGTATCAAAGAAATTTCTCCCTTTTACAATGAGCATGAAATTGCACATGATTTAAACCCTTGGCAAGAGCAAAGGGTGATCTACAATCAAGAGCAATCTGCACCAGATGATCATGGACAACCTTATGATGGGTATAATGGAAGACAAGGTAATTAAGACAAACTTGAGCTGCTGTGAATTCATACATGTTTAAGTCAGTGAAATATTTGAGTTGTTATTCCTGTATTGCACTTTTACCTTACATTGTGTTTTGATATTTTCAGTTATAGATGTTTGTCTTCTACATATCTAACTGATGCTGGTGGCATCTTCCACCTGCACAGCTATGACTGTCGAGTTAATTTATAGCATGCCTGCTTATATTAAGTTGTTCAAGGCTATCATAGCTATGAATTTTCTTGTTTGGTACTACTCTGATAATTTTTCTCTAGGTGAAACCTAATTCCCCGATTGTTATATGCTGGTTGTTTCATCTGAATCATAAAGGACATGTAGGAGGCTTATTGTGAATCAAGTACCCAGAGAAAAAAAAAAAGAACGTTCAAAACCACTGCCTCACAATTAGGTATCATGTATCTGGAATCACTCCAGTAGGAACTCGATCTTAGTAAAAATATATTAACCATGTGGAACAGTCTTTAGAAATTTAAATGGAGAACTCCTTTCGTTATTTAATATAAGAAAAGTAGTTTATCTTCATTTGTGGTTGAGAAATAAAAATAAAAAAAGTGTTCTGGTCTTGATACATTGGTTGTGGCCAAAGGATTAATCGTGAAGTTATTGTGGTTATTGGATCAACTCCTGAAGTGTTTCATGGTAAATTAGTTATTCGTCTGTTCAAAACCTTTATTTTTTTTTCCCTTTCAAACTGTCACATTCAACTCTAGATCAGGTTCAATTTATTCCACAAACTCTAGATAGATTTTTTATCTCTACTCCATATTATAATTAAACATTAACAAGAAAGAGAGGAAAGCAAAAGCTTCTAAAATTAGTGTATTTTCTGTAGATGACAGTGGTAAATATTATCATGAATTACTCGACCATGATTACCCTGATGGAAATGAAACAGCTTCATCTTGGATGGATGTACTGGAATCATGTAAGCCCTCATCAGCGACCAAGTTACCAGAGCAACATGCATACGAGGCATCTGGAAATGTGAGTATTGCTAAGGCATATTTCATATGTTGAGAGTTTATAATTTACATTTGCTCAAATGTCCAAATGACTTATTTATATTTTCTGCATTTCTTGAAACTTTTATTATTTACAGCTGTCATTTAAATGCTATTTATGTTAATTTTTCCTTTTACGACTTGCTAAGAAATAAATTTTTTATGCTTAAAACAGGAAAAGTCACTATCTTCTTCTGGAAGGGTACTGATTGCCAACCAGGAAAACGATCACTGGCTAAACTCCAACAGTAATAATGCTGAAAACTGTATGACATAATTTAAGCTTAATAACTTGACAATTTCTTTTTTTTGGCATATAATGAAATTTCTTCCACCTCTGATTCACATCCCATATCACCAGCTGTCTTCTCACTTCCTCAAGATGTTGGTGGAGTCAAATTTCCTCCATATTATTTGGTAGAAACTCAAAAAACTAATTCTGACTACTATGCAACATTGTTTGACCAAATCCAAATTGGAAAACCTCTGGGTGCAGATTCAAGCTTGACTGTTGCACAAAAACAGAAATTTACAATTAGGGCAGTCTCCCCAGAATGGTGTTATTCCACTGAGACTACAAAGGTGTGTGCCTTTCAAATCCAACTCTTATTATGCCCTATGTAATGATTTATGACTCTTTGCATAAGTGAATGTTATCTTCTGAAAGATAGAAGTGTGACTCCTTTTGATTAATATTTATTGGTTTTTACTGCTTTGATCTTACCTAGTTTCATGAAGAGCTTTGAGATGCATACACAACATGGATGTAATATATATGAAATTATCGTGGTATAATGCAATTATATGTATTAATAATTAGGGAAATGTCATGCAAGCTCGTGGCTTTTGATTTGAGACTCAACTATTTGGGGCATATCTCTTTCCTTTCCAACTTCATTTATCTTTGGATGATATGATACAGATACTACAATGCTGTCTAAATTTGAATCCTAAACTCCCAAGTTCTGTGCATAGGTTATCGTTGTTGGATCATTTCTTTGTCTTCCCTCGGATTCTACCTGGGCTTGTATGTTTGGTGATGTTGAAGTTCCAGCCGAGATAATTCAGGATGGTGTAATCTGTTGTGAAGCTCCATCCCACCTTCCTGGAAAGGTTACTCTGTGCATTACTTCAGGAAATCGGGAGTCTTGCAGTGAAGTCAGAGAGTTTGAGTTTCGTAATAAGACCAATAGTTGCACTCGCTGTAATTCATTGGAAACAGAAGCCACTAGAAGTCCAGAAGAATTGTTATTACTTGTTAGATTTGCGCAGATGCTCCTTTCTGCTTCAACTATAAAGAATGACAACATAGAATCTGGAAGTCATCTTCCATTGAAACAGAAAGCAGATGATGATGATGATTCATGGAGCCATATTATAGAGGCTCTTCTAGTTGGCAGCGGAACTTCAGCTGGTACTATTGATTGGCTTCTTGAAGAGCTGCTGAAGGATAAGCTGCAATTGTGGCTTTCTTGCAGATCCCAGGAACAAGATGAAGGGACAGGCTGTTCTTTGTCCAAGAAAGAGCAGGGGATTATACACATGGTTGCTGGGTTGGGTTTTGAGTGGGCCTTGAACCCTATTCTCAGTTGTGGTGTGAATGTAAATTTCCGTGACATCAATGGGTGGACCGCCCTTCATTGGGCTGCACGGTTTGGAAGGTAATAGAAAACTATAAAGTGCTTCCTATTATGTTAATTGATTTATTATTATTATTATTATGGGTAAGGCCTAGGCCCCTCCCAGCGGGGCTGATAGAGGGCCCTCCTAGTGGGGCCCTTGGGTGGCACCCTAATGGGACTTGAGGAAGGGGGAAAGGAAATTGGGATGGAGAGCAATTGTGGGGATCGAAACCCTACTACTCTCCCTGCATGTCCCCAACTCCTACCAACTGAGTTGCCAACACGGGACATTATTGTTATTATTTTGGGTTAAAGATGATGTTGGTATGCAATATTGAAAGCATTCATGCTTCAAAGTTTTGAACAAAATATGCTTGATAAAATCTGTACTTTTTTCTTGAGAGAAGGGAATACAAATAGAAGGAAAGAGAACAGGAAGGAGAAATAAAGGGGAATAAATTTATTATCTCCTATTAAATGACATAAAACTAAACCAAAAGCCAAAGATATGATCAGTGTTTTAGAGATTCAAGTCTAAAATTAAGTTTGAATTAAGTTTACATTTTTGAGATGCAAACTGTAGGACAGATAGGAAAAAAAAACATTAAGGGCTCGTTTGGTGGCCAGGATAGGGAAGGTAGGATAGGATAAGCTATCATATCCTACTTTAATCTATAGTTTGGTGAACCAATAGGATAGGATATGGTTATCCTATCAGCTTATCCTATCCTACTCACTAGTTAAAATTTTATCCTAGGGGTGAGGCTGGGTTAGAAGCAAGTAGGATAGGATATCATTTTTCTTTTCCACTCCAGCCCTCCATCACAAACACCACCCATCCACCGTCCCAACCGAGACCACCACGGTCCAACCTCTCACCTCCATAACCAACGTTCAACCTCTACCCAAACAAACCTCTACATCTCAGCCACCAAGCCCAGAATCACCGACCGCCACTGCTGTTCCCGCTACCGCTGTCGCAGATCCATCCATATCGCGCACCAACACCGTGAGCCGCCGTAGGGTCACTCCTCTGCCGCGTCGCGCCTCCACGTCGCAGATCCGAGGCCACCATCGTTATCCATGCGCCATTCGTGCTACCTGAGACCACTCCTTCACCGCGAATCAGCCACCTCTTCACGCAGCAGCCGTAGCAACCCAAGCACCATGCCTCCCTCTAAGTCTTTAGTCACACACAGATAGCTCTATCTCTTTTGCCTCTCTGTTTCTTGCTTTCATTTTTATTCTATCTATTTTATGCAATTTTTTATATAATTTTTTATAATTTAAATGTACAAAATGTAAAAAAAAAATTAATTTTAAAAAAAAATATATGTAATTCTGATATAAAGGTAAATTTGTCATTTGCATATAATTTATATCATATCTTGATAATATCTGATTTATATCAAACACAAGGTAAGATAATATAATACTATCCTGTTGGTTATCTGGTGGACATCAAACATCAGATAAGATAACATTTTATCCTGTTCATATCCTATCCTACTCCTATCTTGCTCTCTTATCCTATCCGTTCTTATCCTATCTTGACCACCAAACGAGCCCTAAAGATACACAACTGAGCTGATATCAGAATACACCATTGTTTCAAAATTTGAAGTGAAAAAAATTCCTTTACCTGAGCAGTTAGTTGATTGTCAGTATATAAAGCCTTATTGGGCAAGTTTCGATCATTCTTGAACATGTATATAAAGGCTTATCAATCAAAGCAAATGCTTAGTTTTATTTCAACAACAACAAAAGCCTTTTCCCACTAAGAGGAGTTGGCTACATTGATTAAATGATACCATTTTGTTCTGTCAAAAACCAAAGTTTTGGAAAGGCCATTTAGATCAGGGTGTTTTTTAATTGTTTCTCTTAGAATTGTCCTTGGTCTTCCTCTACCTCTGTTTATCAGATTATCCTCCATATGATCATCTCTTCTTACGTGGGCCTCTACTGGTCTTCTCTTCACATGACCAAACCATCTTATGTGAGACTTTGTCATAAATGATGATCATATCAAGATTGATCCACGAAACTCTTGCTTTTAGAAGCTTTTATTAATTAGCTATTCCATTGTAAGTGTTCTGGATGTTGTGTCATTGAAGTATTTTATTTCATGATAGGGAAAAAATGGTTGCTTTACTTATAGCTTCTGGTGCATCTGCCGGAGCAGTGACAGATCCAACTTCAGAAGATCCAACTGGTAAAACTGCTGCATCTCTTGCAGCCAGCAATGGCCATAAGGGACTGGCAGGTTATCTTTCAGAGGTAGATCTAACAAGCCATCTGTCATCCCTCACACTGGAAGAGAGTATGATTTCTAAAGGTTATGCTGAGCTTGAAGCAGAATTAACTGTCAGTAGTGTCTCTAAGGAAAATCTTGCAGGCAGTGAGGATCAGGTTTCACTGAAAGATATCTTGGCTGCTATCAGAAATGCAGCTCAGGCAGCTGCACGGATACAGGCTGCTTTTCGTGCACTTTCTTTTAGAAAACGGAGAGAGAGAGAAGCTGCTGCTGCCGCTGCCGCTGCTGCTGCTTGCAATTCAGCTGCCCTATCAATTCAGAAGAAATATCGAGGTTGGAAAGGTCGCAAAAATTTCTTAGCATTGCGCCAAAAAGTATTAAAGATACAGGTAATAGATGTTACTAATACAGTTTTACCATACAAATTGAATTCTGAGAGCTCTGTATGTGGATATAGCACTCTAGTTACTTTGAAAAAGTGAATAGTTTTGTTTGTTAAAGAAAAAAAAATAACAGATATAGGTAGACATGACATGCCCACATATAAATCGAACTGCAACATGAACTGTGTTATTAACCTCAGCTATTTCTATATTTATTTGGGCAGGCTCATGTGAGGGGTTACCAGGTTCGGAAGCATTACAAGCTAATAATATGGGCAGCTGGAATCTTGGAAAAGGTAGTGCTAAGATGGCGGAGAAAAGGAGTTGGTTTACGAGGTTTGGGACAAGAGATGGAGTCAATTGATGGAAGTGATGATGAAGATTTTCTCAAGGTGTTCCGACAACAGAAAGTACATGTAGCAATTGAAAAGGCTTTTTCACGGGTGCTATCCATGGTCCATTCTACAGGGGCTCATCAACAATATCGTCGCATGCTTGAGATGTATCGTCTAGCTAAGGTAAATAGGCTAAAAGCAAAAACAGGAAATAATTGTACTTGGATCCGACCAGTTAATATCTTGGGTATCTGTTGGTTGTGCCACTTTTTGCGTTCAGATTGAGCAAATAATGATTAATTGTTATGCACAAGATTCAATAGTGCATTTCTTTACCATGAGAGTAAGAAATAAGATAAGCAGGACTTAGTTAACCATGCAGAGCTCGCTATGTTTTTGACTTGAGAGCGTCCCATTTTTTAGCAATAACTCTTCAATTCTTTTACAGGCTGAACTGGGAAGCACCAGTGAAGAAGCATCGTTATCAACTTCTGCGGGGGATGCTTCCAATACAGAAGTTGAAGATTTGTATCAATTTCCCTGGGAGACAATATTGCCTTCTCAATTTTAATTCTCTTTGGTTGATCAATTTCTGGCTTCACCGTTTATATGGTCTTTGCATTTAGATGTGTAGAACAAGCTTGAGATTTTAGTTTGTAAAGCAGTCTAGGTTGTATAGTGATAATGGCTATGAACATTGTTACTTTATGGGTACAAAATGACCTTGAATGCAGGTAGAATATGGTTCCAAATTCAGTGGAGTAATTTTCTCTTTCTTATTTCCTTCCTTTCCCTAGTTTTCTTTGCAATATAGATATCGCTAGTGGCAGCTACTTTCTTTTGTAGGTTAGCAAGGCATTTGGAAATAGAATAATGTAGAGACGGTAAAAACTGTGCACGTATGAGATAATGTATATGTGAATGTGTGTATGCAGCGTTGTTGGAAATATTGGTGAACATGCATCATTGTTGGCTCTTCTTGGATATCGGTCTATGAAGCATATATACGGATACAAGACCCAGTACATACAGACATGGGAATATATTAAATTTAAAAAATTATAAGATGTAGATACAACACACACACACATATATATATATAGTGAGAAGAGATTTTATTATGAGAAGGTGAAATGAGTAAATTTTAATTATTTAATTATATATAAATTGATAAAAAATTAAAAGTTATTTAAATATTATGTAATTATTTAAAAAAGTTACATGTTTTTATGTTTTAATGTTGATTAATTATGTAAGATTTAATAATTAAGATTTATTCATCTCACTTCTTACAATTAACATTTTTTTACTAGATATACTTATTATATATATATATATATATATATAAGTAAATTAAAAAACTTAATTTATGTATATATATAAAATTACAAAATTTAAGAAAAAGATTCATAATTCATTAATATTTCAATAAATTTGAAGATTTATAATATCTTAATATATGTCATATGTGTTAATATTTGTTACCTAATAAATTCTTAAAAATATAAATCATAATTTATATTGACATTTAAAAAAAATTAAACTAACTTTTTTAATAGAATTAATCATGTACAAATATATGTGCATCCAAAAAAATTAACTAGATGAAATAGTGGTGTGAGGTAAGTTTCAATGATGACGAAATTAACGACTTAATACGAGCAAAGATAGAAAGAGTAGATGAAAATAGTGATGTGTAAAAAGATAAAACTTAAAAATCTAATAATAACATGAAAAAATAAAACTTAAAATACTAGTATGTAAAAATAGTGACATAAGACATCAGTCATATGATTGTGCTTGTGTGAGTTAATGTTTTTAATTAGACGTTAATCATAGAAGTTATTTTTAAAAAAAAATATTAATGAGTCGTGTTCAAATTATGTCCTAAATATATCTGAGACATATTCAAACTAAAAAATAATAATAATCTTTCTAATCAAACACGTTCAAATCCACAAAACACATATTTCATATCGATATTCACATGTCTGATATAGACAATGTTCCCACGACACTCAAAATATGCCTCAAAATGTCCGAATTTCATAGATTTCGATAAATAGTATTCAGAGCTCTTATATTATTTGTAAGCAACAGTACCACAGTAGCAATGAATCCATAAGGAATACTCTTGCTGTGGACTGTGAACCACCAAAAGGAACTCAACAGCCCGAAACGAGGTTTCCTACCCCTCTCTCATTCCTCTTCTAGTGCCCCAAAATTTTCCAGCTTTGACTATTTTGCTGCGTCGCAAATTTCTTTAGACGAGGCTTTTATATGGGCAGCAATGTCGAGTTTCTTTCTTATAACATCCCCGCAAATTATATAATTTGACCGCCGGTAATTTTTATTTTTGGTTTTCATTTGGGTCATCCTGATAGAATTTTATGTGCTACTACATCATTATTCATGAATCATTAATATATTATTTGAATCATTTGATAATGGGGTACACCAATAATAAATCAAAATTAAACCCTAAAATAAATGTACATTTATTTTAAGATTAATATTTATATTTTATAAACCGGGTGTAGCTATTAAAGAAAAAATAAAAAAGATCATATAAAAAATAAATAAATAAATAAATAAATAAAACAAAAAACAAAAACCAATTGTAGCAAGAATCTCGATGGGTTGGGGCTACACTCATTTCCGTTCTCAAAATGATAAAATCAAGTCAAAACAAGACTCTCCTATAAAGTATAAATAATATAATTATTTATGAAATCTTAAATTATTAAAACCATAAATAATTCTAATTGATTATGCATCATTTTTTCCCTTCTAAAAGGACACTTTTTTAAAAAAAAATTAAAAAGTTGGTACTCCATAAAAAAAGGAAGATTTAGGAGACAAAAATTATCTTTAAAAATTCAAGAAAATCTAAGAGGTAGAAATCTAATACTCATTTTTAAAAATTTTGTACTCTTGTAGATCTTAAGCTTCCATTTTTTATGATAACGTGGTGTCTCAAAATGAGATTTGAATAACAGTGTTTTAAAGACATTTGTACGATTGTGTTTATCGACGATAGAGATTTGATGAACGATAAATTATGGAATAATTTTGATTGTAAAAATTCTTTGCTTTTAAATAGTTCAAAACGTGGGATTAATCGGGCTCATATGTCAAATTGAGGTAGTACCAGTGAAGAAAGAGAACAAAGAACTCTCAGGATTTCAATGACATTTGGTGTCAAAAGATTTAATTTCAAAATAAGAATATAATATACTAAATTCAATAATTAATAATCAACAATCATATAAGTATATAGGAGTAAGGATGACAAAATTATCCGACTACAAGATCCATGAATTATCCGCGATGGGCGGGGGGATGGGTGCCGTTTAATAAATGGGGCGGGGCGGGGATTATAATACTGCCATCGCATGCCTGCAAATCAGTTAAGATACTTTTTATCTAATATGTATTATATATTATTTTTTTTTTCTTTTTTACTTTGAGATGAGATGAAAATACATATCTTTTTATTATTTTGAAATAATTTTTTATTGAATGAGTCCATAATGATAAAACTTATTAAAAAATATATACTATTTATGTAATGGTTATTTATGTAAATTGATTATTACAAAATATAATTGAATTTAGTTTGTTATTTATAATATTCTTTTTATTTTGTAAGAATCTTAAATTGTTGAATAAAGTTATAGTATATGGTGTTAAAATTTATTTTCTTTATTTTTTTAATAATTTTAAATTTTTATTTTAAATTATTAACTACTGCATGATATCTTCATGATACCCCTACTTACCCGTGGATCATAAATGAATGGCCGTGACGAGACGGGGGACGAAGGGGAAGCACTATCCGCCCCGCCCTTCCATTGTCATCCCTATATAGGAGAGATATTTATAACCCTCAAACAAAATAAACTAAATATAAATTAAATATAAATAACTAAATATAAAATTTGGAATTTGATAAATCTCATTAAAGTTAAAATCTTAATTATAAAATAAATTTTTTTAAAAATATGAAACGATAGACAATAAAAACAAAATTAAAATAATAAGATTTAATCATAAAAAAAGTAAATCTTGATAAACATGTTCAAGATCTAACAAATGTGAGTTACTTATTGAAAATATATACCAAATCAAAAAAAGAGAAGATGGTGAGACTGACACCAAAGAAAGAAAACAATAATCCTCATTTTTATACTCTCATGAAAAAGAAAATCAAAATAAAAAAGAAGAGAGAAAAAGAGAAAAATAAACTAAGATTGACTTTTTTTCCTTTGAATTTTTACTAATTAATGATATAATTAAGTTAATGGACTCAACTTAGATGCTCCATGTATGTGCAAAAATATTTTCTACACTAGGTAACTGTATCCATTAACCACTTCCAAAGTTAGAGATGATGAAAGGGCAAAACAAAACTAAAAGGGCACGTCTCTTTCCAATAATAGGCCTTTTGGCGGTGGGTGAGGATTGAGCAGGATCTATCTGCCGTTTTATTGTAAAAGTCTAAACAAACATTAATTAAAACATTTGTCTCCGGTGGCAATGAAGCAAGATCGGAGGGTTGAGCTCATTGACCTCGCAATTCAGAAGCTTATACAGGACAACAGGAACAAGGGACTAGGAAGAGGAACCCATCACTCTGATTCTGAATGTGGTGACGACGCTGAATACCAACTCGTTCTTTCCCAGCTAATCTCTGCCTCTCAGGTAGGAATATTTGGTTTTTTTGGTTTAAAACATCATTGTTACTGTGCCAAACCACTACCCTTTTTTTTTTCTGTCGTTCGGTTTTCATCATATGATTACTGCTCACATCAGTAGTATTATTATGTATTGAAGATTTGAAGTTTTAACATTACTTGTTAGTTGTTAGTTATAAACCTCCAAGTCCAATTGGTATCAAAATATTCTTCGTTTTATTCCTCTAAGTTTTTACTAATGGACAATCGCCATTGCCATACTTTTGGGGTTGTTCAGTAAAAATGGATAGCAAAATCGTATGGCAGCAATAGCATCTTTCTCTTCCATGAATTCTTTGTCCATTCTCTTATAATTGTGATTGGGAAGCAATTTTTTTTTTCTTTTCATTCATCAACCAATATTTTTGCTTCAGTATCGTTAGCTGTTAAGTACCTGTTCTGTTAAGGAGAATACTTACATCCATTTTCTCTTCTCCCACAACTACATGCAAAGAGATTCATAGGTGCTCTCAACTAAGAAAAAGTTCTTGCTTTGTATTATTCTATTGCACCACTTAAGCTATAACATTAAAAATGATTTTAGAGTGGGCTCTCAAAGCTGAAGTGGTATACATTGAATGGTATAGAGCAGAACTTTTACCACTTAAGAATTTTTCTTGTATACAACATGCAACAGCGGTGAAATTGGTTTCAATTAGTGTGCGGCTATATTACGACTATCTGTATTTCAATTTTTTCCTCACATACGGTGTTTATTGTATAGTTTGTCAATCATTCTTAGTCTTTTATTTTAATATTAATGATATTGATAATATGCTACTCACTTGACCATGAAAAGACTTTTTTGTGCATTTGCTCAATTAATTAGCAGTTGGAAATGTTGAAAAGAGGTGAAATACTCAAGCAATCCGAAGCTTCTAGTCCTTCAGAGCTGGTAGCTTCTGTTATTCAGAAAATAGAAAGTGAACATGTGGATGCTGGTGAGGTAGATGGCGGATGCAGAGGAAGTGAAACTGATGAGATAGTCAAAGAGCTGAAGAAGGTAAAGAGGCAGAATTTTGTGACTCATTGTCTTCTTTCAGTGATGATTGTCCTCACTGTAGCTTGGCAACTATCAGAGGTCTCTCTTATTATGAAAGTCAAAGATGGACTAAGCCACCCATTTAGATCCTTTGGAAGTATGCTTAAAGGAATGGTGAAAGTCCCTGACAAGAATGGCCAGGAAGCTGATAACAAAGAACGCCGACCTGAATCTCCGTCCCTTCCTTCCCTGATGATTCCAGAGATGCCTCAAATGGATGTACCAAATTTAGGTTTACATAATGGAAAACAATGAAACTGGCTTTTTTTTTCTTTTGTTCATGGCCATTGTCTGGTGTTTGATGATCTATTCTAAACTGGTTGAACGTGAAACTGAAAGTAAAGGAGGCAAATGGACTTGCAGCTCTCTCTTCTCATTTATATCGACTTAAATGCCAAGGAACATTTTATGGTATTACATGTATGACTATATATGATGGTTTATTTTATTTAAACTTGTTAAGTTTCAGATTCAGATATCTGCCAACATACTAAAGCAATGTTCATTCCCACTTCTTGTAGCATATGCAAATGTTAATAGGTGTTGCGTCTTCAGTAGCATGTTCTTCATAGGCGGAGGGAGGGGGGAAACATGGATAAGCCATGGTCTACCCCAACTTTGTCATTGTCTTCATGTACTCTTTCATGTATTTAGTGTGTGTTTGGTTTGTAGTTGGTAAACTTAAGTTTAGTTAAAAGTGTGTTTATAAATTTTAGTTTGGTTAAAAGTAAGTTTGTAGTAACATGATTTATGTTTGAGAACTTTTGTCTCAAAAGTGAGTTTGACAAAATGAATGATATTTAGATGAAAGATTAAAATTACTTTTGAAGTAAGATTAAAGGAGAAAATGTTCTCCAACACACTTTTGCCCAATGAAAAAGTAAAAAATTCTTGTTTTCACTCCAACATACTTTTGAAAACATTTTTCGTTGAACTCAATTGAAAAGTAAAAATGCCAAACATGATTTCACGCCCTTTGAGAACTTCAAAAGTGTGTTTGAGTTTGCAAACTGCAAACCAAACACACACTTAGTTGATGTCTTTCTTAAAATGAATTAAAAATTAAATTTATACATAACTTTTTAGTTATTTGAAACTTTTGTGCAAAAGATATAATTTTTGCTATCAAACAAGATTTACCTATACAAAATACAAAATAAAAAGAAAAAAACTAAAAAAAGAAAAATGAAAAGAAAAGGATTTAATAATTTCTTCATGTTATATATGTTTGGTTTAGCCTTCTTACACTAAAATTTTGCCTCCACCCCTGATGTTCATGGATAATGCGTTACGATTATATCCAAAATGCCATAGTTCCCTTAGTAAATTTAGATGAGAACTGACTAGGAGCAGAAGCCTTCATATGTCAACGTCACTTGGTTTACAATGGTAATCGGACCCTGCACGTAGTACACATTATTCAAATTTACTCAAAGAAGTTTACATCTTCATTTTGTTTTTGTTTTTAAACAAAAAATACAATTGTGGTTGGTGCTAGTCATTCAATAAAAACGTTCAATTTGGATTCATGGTTTCTTGTTTTTTAACCTTGGGCAGCTGTACTTATAAATAAACCCTGACCAAGAGTTGAAGGGAAGGGAAAAGAGCGACTAGAGGTGACAATTTGGAGAATATTCTATCACTACGCAACTTCACCAATTTATCAGGGGTAAAAATATCAATTTATTGTTTTAAAGCCAAGATAAGCTGTGCATAAATTTCGTTACCTGGAGAATAAGAAATTGAAACTTTGTTCAGCTCGAGCCCACTCCTGCTGGCCTTCGATGGTGGAAAACCGATACAATGAAAACATTAAGACATGCATAAACCAATTTGTTAGAGGCAAATTTGTATGGGATGCTTGGAGCCCATATATTAAAGTTTCCAACCTCCGATATCCGTTGATCTTTAACAATTTATCCTTGAAAGCGTTTTAACCAATCATAACAGAAAATTCTAAACAGAAAAGATACAATTAAGCGTTCAACAAGAAACAAAAAGAACCCATTTTCAATTTCAAATGTCTGAAGCGAAACAGCTATAGGCAAACTTCTATGGCCCTTCATGTCACATATTCGACGGAATATGTCATGCATAGTTCAAACGGAATATGTCATTCAACACATAATAGCTTCCCTGTGGTGTTGGTATCAAATGGAACATCTGAGAACAGAAAGATTGATAAGTTTACTCACCATGAATGACAAAAGAAATTAGGTCAATAGTAGACAAGATGACAAACTAGAGCAAAGAAGAAATGATATTGATGACCATCAAGTGATACTAATGCTTTTAAAACGAACAATTCCAGTTCAATCTGGCCAATAATAATTGCAATCGTATGAAATCCTTCACTCCTTAATATTTTCTGTAATCAAAACCACCTTCATCCATTACCAAAGTTTGGTCATTTTCTTTGGTTACATAAAATATCAGTAACAATATCATTAAACTCTCAGAATTGAAAAATAATCACAATCACTCTCACTCTCATCATGCCTTGGTGGGAGTAACCCTAGATGCCCAATCACAATTCTTCTAGCAACTGGCAGTTTATGCAGTTATAGTTATCTCATAATTTCACCTTCCTACGTCATCCACATTCTTCATCTTAGATTTTGATATCTGTAGGCATAGCATTAGAGCTGTCTACCAGTTAAGAACTTATTTCTTTCTGGGGTACAAATTAACTGCTAATATGAAATCCAGTTGTTTGTTTTGGATTTTATCGAGCACAAACCACCTCTTGCACAAATTTCAAGAGCATTGAACAAAAAGAAATAATGATTTCCTTCTCTCAATCGCCCCGTGGTGTTGAGAGAAATCTTCAACAAACATGCCTTTACTAGTTGATGTAGTTGATGTTGGGTGGACTCTTAAACACAACGGTTCTTAGGGAGCATGTGTATAGGAGCTCCACTTAAATTTAGGAGCCACGTAGATTTCAATAATAAGTGAGATCCCGTAAGCCCTGAAATCTGAGTGAAGTGCTTATGTAGACGTGAGCCTACCCACGAACCATTCCATTGTGTTTAAGAGTCCACCAAACATAATCTGGTATGTTTGTTTCATATCCTCTCAATGCCACCCGGCATTTGAGAGAAGGAAATTCTTATTTCCTTTTGTCCAACAGCTCTTAAAGTTTGTGCAAAATGTGGTTAGCACCTAAACAATCCAGAACAAACAAGCAGTAAATGTTTAACAACTTTAAGTTACTAGTACCCATGTTATCGGAGTAATCGTTGTGGAATAAATGTTCATCAAAGCTCAATTTACCCTCAAAAATCAACTTTGATTATACGAGCCAAACCCTAATAATAACAAGTACAAAGTAACACAACCCAAAAGCATACATCAGCAAATTTAGCAGAGAATGTCATTTTCATTTAAACCATAAAAGAACATTATGGAACAAAGTCACAAAACTTGAAAAAAAAAATACAAGATCTAACTATAATCATGCAACAACAACCTCACACATCTTTAAGGAGCATACACAATTAGGTAAACAACATGATCAAAAACTTAAACCAAAAGGGAGTTCTTAAATTAAACGCTTGAAGTTCTGTCACTGTCAACACAAAAATGAGGTACAATAAACCCTAATAAAAATGGGATTGATAAATCAGAGATCCACCATGACGTAGTTAACTAAAACTGGATTATCGAAAATCTAAAACAAGACAAACACGAAAGAATGCATGGTGTAATCTAAGGTAGATCTAGTTCAAAGACAGAGAGACAGAAGTTAAGAAAAAATGCGATTTTGATCAAGGTAGATTTCATAACCCAAAAAACAAAAGGAAACCTTTAGGGCCGTTTTTTGGGATTGACAATAGATCTACCTTCCTTCATCAAAATCGCATTTTTCTTATCTTCCATCTCTATCCTTGTACCACTGCCCAGCCATCAACACCGATCGGGCATCGAATCAAACCAAATAACAACCAAACAAAATTAAATTAAATTAAAAATAAATAAATAAAAACCCTAAACGAAGCACAAACGCCTAGCAAAAAGAAAAAAAAAAGAAAAAGCATCATACCTGGCTGAACTTAAGGGCATGTTGTTCGCCGGCGAGCTGGAGGTTACCGCTGACAAAGACAAGCATGCCGGCGTTAACGCCGGAGGGTTGGGAATCGACGGTGGTGATGGAATGCTGGCACTGCTGGAAGGGGAGTGAGGTGAGCTTGGCGACGATGTTCTGTGCGCCCTGGATCTTCTGACCCTCGAAAGAGAGCATGGAACCTTCTTGGTAGAGATTTGCGAGACCAGCACGGTTGCCGTCGAAAGTGGTGTAATAGTGTTCTACGAATGCCTTTGCCAACGCGTCTGGATCCATCTCTGATCTCTCAGCAACAAGCACCTCCACCACCCCACTCACACTCGCACTCAACCCCTATTCCTATTCCTATTCTTTACTTACGCTTAATACTCACGCACACCCAGCCCCAGCTAGGGATTATAATTTATAAATAAATAACCCCACTCTCTCTCAGCCTCCCACTCATATATCAGTACTCATGAGCCGTTTTTATTTATAATAAAATAATCTTCATCAATATTTTAAAATTGTTGTAAAAATAGTATTTGATAAGCACTCTATTAGATTTTTTATATTTTTAATTATTTTTTATTTATATTTTTTAATTATTTTTTAAATTTTTATTGTATTACCGTATTTATACCATGTCAAATTTGTGTTTCTTATTTATATTCGTACATCTTAAATATTAGATACTTACTTTTACATATAGTATCTTATATTTATATTATTTTTATTATTTAATTATAATTGAACCTAATAAAATTTTTGCACACATGCACGCTTTGATTCTAACACCTCATATTGATTTGAGGTCACGCGCAGATGTGTAAGAAAATATATTATTATTTTTGGATAAATTTTTTTTAATGAAATTATCTTTAAAGTAAAAAAAAATTATATACTTATCATTAAATTTTTATAAATTAAAATCACGATGACCTTTTACGCTCACTTTAGAAATGAGCTTTTTCCATTGTGTTTAGTATGATTACATTATAGATATAAATAAGTTAAACTATTGGTATATTATTTGAACTCAATTCTTAAATGTTTGATGAAACTCATTTATTTAATTAAATAAATAATCTTAAGCTTAAATGTAAACTCGATTTTATAAATAAGTTAAGTTAAAATTTTATAAACTTAATATTAAAAGATATATATATGTATATTTCATTCTATATAAAGCATTATAATTTTAGATAAGAAAAATTATAATCTATAAGTACTTTTTATTGAAAATTGATTTTACACAACTAAATTCATCTTATGCATATATGTTAAAAGAAGTAAGCGTAGTTATCATTGTGAAATTATGTTGAATTTTTGTTAGAGTGATAAAGTATCTTTTTTTTTGTTAATAGCTAAAAAATTATGGATTCTAACACCTTTTTTTATGCAATGGATTATGAGTAAAGTAAAAAAAAAACATTTATATTTTATTTCATATTCTAACATAAAAATATCTATTAAATGATAGATTAATAAATTTTAAAAATATTTTAAAGAGAAATTTGATAAAGAAAACAAAATTATTTCATAAATAAATTAAATAAATATAAAATCTGAAAAATTCAAACTTTATATTTTTTAAGAATAAAGTTCAAGTTTTAAATTTGAGTCATTTAAATAAATTAATCCTCTTGAGTAGCATTTTTTTCCTTTTCTCACAAGCCAAGCAAACTTAAGTTTCAAGTTTTTAATTTGACTTGACTCGTTTACACTCCTTGAATACATCTATCCACACACATATCACTTTACATTTTAAAATGATAAAAACTTAAATCATTTTTACATCATTTTCTTTTTAGATAATAAAATAAGCAAACACGTATTTTTCTTTCAACACATTCTCTCTACATTTTTTCTGCAAACAAGTAAAGTATAAAAGTGGTGTAGGGACTTTGATATACAAATATCATTACTTTACAATTTTTACATTCTTTTATCTGATTATAATTGATCTTACCAAAACTTTTATACACTTAGATACAAATGTGAATAGATGTGTACGAAAATGTGTGCACTAAACATTTTTCTTTTAATACCTTTTAATTTAATTTTTTATAAAAATTAGTATACGCTTTTTACCATTTATTTTGAGAAATACAAATTAAACTACAATATGTGGCTCAATTGGTAACTTGACTTCTATATAGACGAATTTTATCTGTAATACAACTCATCGGCAGCATTTTGTGACCAAGGCTATGCTATTACACTCTCAAATAGGGATAAATTTCACCATTAAAGAGGTGTGAAAAATATTTTAAAAAAAGAAGAAGAAAAAAATTTCAATGAATTTTATGATTTCTTATATAATATGCTTTATTTTATTTTTTTATATTATAATGAGTGACGTGCAAGTTAACTTTTACACACTTGTTCACTTCTTAATTTAATCAAATGAACAACATCTACCGACTAAGAACTAATGAGCATATTCCTTGTGACCTCAAATAATTAGTTTTTGTTTCAATGATAATAAGATTACTGCAACTTATAATGGTACCTACTACAATTTTTTCAAAATATTGTGTATGAAAAAAATATACGTCGACAGCAGGGTTCGAACCTGCGCGGGCGAAGCCCAACAGATTTCAAGTCTGTCTCCTTAACCACTCGGACATATCGACTTATTTGATAAAATTGTGTCTACATTTATATTTACATATGAACCAATCAATATTATTGTCAGAAATAACAATCGGCAGCAAGAATTAATTTGAGTTGGCATGTCAGATATAATTTTGCTGTCGGTAAACTATGGTACACCCAAGTAGAAGAGCATCCTGTATCCAGTTTTATAAGAGGGATGGTAACCACAATGCTCGAGGACACACTAAAGGGGTTGGCAGCTAAATAAACCATCAATTTCGGTGGCAACCTTCAAACTAATCCAGATTCCAGAATGAAGCAGGAAGAAGCTCGTTGAGCGGGCCAGCAGTGCTTCATGATATCAGTTCAGGCAGTTTCCTATGTTTTGTTTGGGATTGTTTTTCTCCAAATATTCATAACTTCCATAAGGTTTCAGTTTCAGTTATGCGGGTCTACCAGCGTATTAGTAAAAGTTGGTTTATTCTGAAGTCTGAAAACTCTAATCTGTTTTATATTAGAATAATATTTCTTGCATGATGTTGCACTTCTCTCACATATTACTACATGATTTTCTAAGTGGATAAATTTATTAACTTTATGCATCAAGATTTTAAATCAAGATATTTATTTATATAATTCTTCGCTTAATCTATTGAAAGCAAATCTTCCAAGTATTTTGAGTTCCCTTGAGGCCTAATGCTCGAGATGATAGGTGTACAAAAAACGAGATGAAACCCATTATAATCAGACGATAAAAACTGTATAATAATGTGTGTAAATGTGTGAGTAACGTTACTCTTTATATTATAACAAAAATGTACAGAGTTGGAAGGCAAAATATAACAAGTCAAAGGAAATCCAGAACTGGAAATGTACAAATCGGCCAAAAAATGGTGGATCACTCAAATATTATACTACAATGTATCAGTTACATGTTTGAAAGCCGAAATCTGGCAATGTTAGGAACAAAAGGAAGCGAAGCTGATGTAGCCACTCATGAACTACTGTCTTCTTGTAATTCATATGGTGTATGGTGCACTTCCGCCACCTTTGTCACCAAGAAGCTAATTTCCTTTCTCTCATCTGAATCAATCTCTTATATACATACATCAAATACACATAGAAATGTAAGGTTACTAGTGTACTGTGAGTAGTATTATTACATGCAGAAGAGGATGAGACACCAGAACCTGTATAATATAATACACCCGGGTCTTCAAATTCCCCTCAATCATTTCCAGTTGGCAGTTACCATGGATGAGAGTGACTTTACATGGAAGAATCAACGGGTTTTGATACCCTTACAACCAATTAAAACTCAATTCCAACCAATCAAACTTGGCTCCTATGTACACTCCCTGCCACAAAAGCAATATTTTAAGCAAAGGATCTTCAAACGCAGCAAAAAAAGACAATGGAATAGGTCACAAAAGGCAGAATCAACCATTTCTGAAGTCAAGAATTGTTTTCATTCTGCCTCAATTTTTTATTTCCAATGGCATAGATAACATTCTTCAGTCTCTTCTAAGAAAAAACAGTCAAGCTTTTATTTTTATAGTGGAGAATTACTATGATATCCATTTGGTAAATAGGGAACTTACTCTTAGGAGACTTCCGAGCCTATTTATGCACTTCTAAGTGTCCTGGCGAACAGAAGCTGATGCTTCCATTATCATAAATCCTCTGGTTTAGATCAGCACTGTATTTTTTTTTCACGAAGATTGAAAAAACCGTGAAACTTCTCTATAAAGCTGTTCAGCTTCAAATGGTTTTGAAACATATCCATCCATGCCACACTTTAGGCATTCCTCATGTGTAGCCTGGATCACGTCTGCAGTCATAGCCAAAATGGGCACATGCCAGTTTGAATTATTCTCAAAGGCTTCCACAGACATTTCCCTGTTCACACTGTGTTCAATCTCCCGAATTCTCATTGTAGCCTCAAAACTGTTCGAAAATGATTGCATATTAGCAATTTGTATGTTAATACACAATGATAAGAGTATTTTTAGAAATAACAATTATCTAAAGTAAGGCGTAAATCAATTATAAATTTAGAATTTAGAATTATCAAAGGAATTGTGGCATATTGCTGTGTGGCAAGAAGTTAGAGTCCAAATGCTCAATATATTTTATATATGATGATTGTTTTCTATGTAATGCAAAAAGTTTCCATAGGTTTTTATTTGATGCAAACTGTCCTGGAAAGAATTTTCAGTTATTCTGATAGATTAATATAAGAACTAAGAACTCTTCCCTATGTTTGTGTAGAAATTTCAAATTTAACTCCAAACCATAATAATCAAAATTTAGAATAAAGTATTACTGTTGCATACCCATCCATTTCTGGCATTTGAATATCCATGAAACAGGCATCAAATTGATGGGGTGGCTTCAGCAAAGAGATGGCATCTTTTCCACTGCTTACACAAACCACATCAGCTCCATATTTTTTCAAAGCACCAGCTGCTACTGTGCGGTTCACGCTATTGTCATCTACAATTAGAATTTTTCTCCCAAGAAGAAGATGGTGGAGAGACAAACTTGGGAGCTCCCCATTTCGAGGATTCCCCTTGTTCCCAACTCCCATGGCTCGTTGTAGTGAAGCAGCAAGCATACTTGCTCTCAGAGGTTTTGTGATTACAGTTGGATTATGAACACCAGATGTTACAGAACTTGCTCTAAATGAACTACTAGAATTAACAAGAATGAATAGCTTTGGAGGAACCCCGCCATCAACTTTCCTAGTGCTATTGACAAAGTGAGATGAAATGGCTGAGTCTCTATCCCAGGCCTCCTGTTCAATCAGGACCATATTAATAACTACATTCCCATTGCTTATGGTGGACAAACCTTGATTTAAATCAGAAACTAATTCAACATGAATGCCAATCCTTTGGATGTGATATCTTGACACTTCAGCTCGAACAGGTCTGGGGTCAATAATTAATGCAGCCATGCCCTGAAATTCTGATGATGCCGGGTGAGGTTGGTTGTTGATTTGCTGACTTTTACACTCACTTGAATTGGGACATCCATTGGTGAAGACAGCAGTAAATGTGAAGGTGGATCCAATCTTTGGTATGCTCACAAATCCAATTTCTCCATTCATGAGGCCAACCAAACACTTGCTAATGCTTAGACCAATACCTGTTCCCCCATGCTTTCTAGAGATGGATGGACCTACCTGCATGAATGGAGTGAAGATGCGGGACTGAGCTTCTAATGGAATACCTTCACCTGTATCCTCAACAGATACAATCAAATTGATGAGATTGAGATCACTGGAGGAGGATGAGAAATAACCAAGAGGTCCCTCTTGACTGAAAGCCTGGAATCCTTCCCAGCTCAGGCGACTATCAGCAACCGGGAAACCACTTAAGGTATCTTTTGAAGCCAATTCTGTCTCAACTTCTATTGAATGAACAACCTCCTCAACAAGATGGATAGTGACAAAGATATGCCCTTTGTCCGTGAACTGCCAAACAATTGCATAATCAGTTTTCATTATACTTATTCTAGAAATACACAACTTATTTTTGCTTTACAGATAATCATTCTTGGCTGGAACACTGATGGAAATTGTTTTTTCATTATTTAAATTCAAATTGACATGAACTTTCAATAGATCAGTAGAATATCAGACTAAGTAAAAGTTGCTTTGCAGATTTGTAAATTAGTCTGCAAAATAAATGAGTTGAAAGAGGTTAACAGTTGACAGGATTTCAAGGTATATAAGGGCTTTATTTCTCACTATAGAGTATCTTACCTTAATCGAGTTACCCATGAGATTTGTAATTATTTGTCGAAACCTTCCTGGATCACCTATTAGCTGTTCAGGAACCTGATCTGAGACATAAACTGCCAACTGTGCTCCCCAAAAAATCAAACACGAAAAGCCATCAAGTTATAATTAGAAAATGCACAATTTGAAAATTCTACCATGATAAAACGGCATCAGAAGATGAGAGAGATATATTACCTCTACTCCTTTTCCTTGAGACTTCTCAGAAAATAGTGACAACACATCATCCAAAATTGCCCGTATGTCAAACAGCACTGCCTCTAGCTCTAGCTTACCAGATTCGATCTTTGCCTGGTCCAAAACCTCATTTATAAGTGACACCAGAGCTTTTCCACTGCCCTGTGCTATTCTAACATATTCCTGTTGGGTTACATCTAGATCCGTGTCCATAAGCATATTCAACATCCCTGAAAATCCAATTTTAGAGTGAGGTATTGGCTGAAGAAGCTTTTTCTTTTAGTGATATGCATATAGTTAAACATTGGACACTGTATAGTATAACCATAGAAAGAAGACAAGGCTGAGTTTTCAACTCACCTAAAACACCATTCATTGGTGTTCTGATTTCGTGGGAAACAGTAGCAAGGAACTGCAGTGTTAATAATCGATTAAGTTCACATGACCAGTATAAATTAAGCCTAAACAAGAAGTTATAAAACAACTAGAAACATCACATACCTGAGATTTTGCAACATCAGCTGCCTCAGCTCGTTTTTTAAGCTCCATCATCTTACGGTAATCATCCTCTACTTTGGCAATTCGATTCACAGTGGCATAAAAAATATGTCCAACAAGGAGTGCAATAACAAGGAAGCCAATTGATGTAGTTATTGCCAACCATGGCCACGGTGGTTTCTGTTTGAACCTGTGTCAGCATCAAACTTGAATTTTATGCATAGTTCAAGTCTTTCACTACTTTCACATTTCAATCAATGTATAAATTAGAAAAATAAGCCAGACTCTATGAACCAAAAAAGTATGACAACTCCAACTAAAAGAACTCTAAACTGGATAATGCAGCTATTGCTAACAGCAAAACCATAAGTTTTGTAAGACTAATATATCCATGGCATTAAACCCCCTCGTATTAGATAACATATCTTCTACTTATTTTGAGATAGCATTTCTTATGCTAACAATCATTTAGGACAGAGATATAAAATTCCTTTCTGCAGCATATCCCTTACCTGCAGTGCATCTCATGCTTCCTGAAAGGATCTCCAAAGTTAAGAGTGCTGATATGATAGAACCCATCACCTGATACATTAGAACCATACATGGGAATTGGGTGGGTACGATTTGTAGTATCATACACATTAACAATTACGGTTTGCTTGCTAGCAAGTTGCTGAAGCAATTTCTCTACTAATGACTCAATATCAAAGACCCCGCCAAGATACCTGCACAGCAGTGAGTGAAAACATTAAAGAGCTTCTCTCTTAAATTAACTGTGTTCATGAATTGTTTAACCCAAATCAAATGCAGTATTAAGTTGCCCAGTAGATTAGTTACTTCAGAAGTTATAATTACCACAAGGGAAGAGCTAAATTAATGTTTCTCCCCTCTTAGATTAATTCTGTTCACAAATTTTTTTTATGTTACTATTGACTCAAGTTCATGGTAAACCCTATACATGACAACATATCTACCATTTAATTTTATAATATGCACATATTTATAATTATAAATAATGTTTTGAATGGTGGATATATTGCCATATATAAGGTTTACCATTGAGCCGACTCTATATTAACACTATTTTTTTTCCCCAAATTTGAATGCACTACGTGTTTAAATGGCTAGTGGAGTAGTTACTTGAGAACTCTAACTCTAAACTACCAAAAGGTAATGACCTAAATTATATCAATGATTAAAAATCTCATGGAATGTCAGATCCACAAATTCCAAAATTTATACACACCCATTAGTTGCTTGAATCCTTTCATTTGGGGTTGCATTTGATGGAAGTTCTCTCTTGTAGACGGCAAATGTTAGGATAACCCCTAGACGATTTGATTTGAGCAGCCTGAAGGGAGCAGTTAAAACCCCTTTGCCTGATACTCTTGCACGTAACACATTTTCACCGTCTTCCTGTTGATGAACAAGTGAATAACAGTGACAACCATAATTCCAAATTTAATTGCCATAGATTAAAAACATCAAACATGAAGAACCAGTCCCAATTGAGCTTTGTGATATCCACAAAATCAGAGACTATTCATTTCACTATTCTCCATAAGGAGTTGTTCCATGGAAGCAAGAAAGAAATGACAATTGCAATCTTGGAGCATAAATAGTTGTCTTAAATTTTTTTTCTCAAAACATAATGAATGACCACTAAAATTCCAGTCTAAAGGCATATAGATGGATTAAAAGTATCAACAGAAAGCATTTTCATAATTTTCATAATTAACTATAAATGGTTTAAATATCAGTGACGTGTAAAAATTATAGCAGACAAATTTAGTGCTGCACACATAATTTTACGAGAGATTTTTAGGTGTTCTTGGAACAAGAAAAAGTTATTGCTCTGTATCATTCAATGTGCACCACCTCAGCTATGTGGAACAAGAAATTTTTGTTGCACAAGGAGCACCTAAGAATTTCTCTAATTTTACAAGATATTACAGAAACCCACCTTTCCAGAAAGCACATCAACAGAAATCACATGTGAGATTGTATCCTGTGCAAAGATGACAGGAGCATATTCTTCCTGAATGGGAGATGGCTCCAATGCCTCTGGGACATAGTCATTCTTACGAACCGGGTTCTGCTCCAGGGTATCCATCCTCTTAATAGTCCAGCCTTGTTGCTTCTCAAATTGTTCCCTTTCAGAATGGAGCACCCTTACAGCATATGCAACACCACTTGTAAGGGGCCTTTCAAAAGCAGTTCTTTCTGTATACCTGGCAAAAGTTCTCTGCAGGTTTTATAAGTTAGATTGATTTGTTAACATGACAGTAATGATCATCTCAGGTTTAAAAGAAATTGGGATATTTTCTATCAAAAAATGAAATTGGGATCCTATTCCAGCAGCTCAAGTTCACCCAAAAACAAATGAAATAGACTGTGGTAGCCAATTAGGATATAGAATATATCTACATGCATAATAAATGAAGACTTCTACAACTTAAAAATGAAAAGCAAAAGGTGAGCCGACACAATTAATCACTTGCAGTGAGGAATTACATCCTGATTTGAGAGATAGTAAAGAGAGATTTAGCTACCTGGTCAATGGCAGAGGGGTCCTTGGCATGGTGAAAGGTTGAGATCAGAATGGACATGGCTTGAATATGGTTCATACTCACATTAAACTGATCCTGCAGCATCCTAGCCCTTTCATCACACATGCTTGCCAGTGTTTCCTTTCTCTTCTCCTTGGCTTGTAAGCTCATGCTGCAGAAGATCCACAAAGATACTATGGACCAACCAAGCACCCATGTCAGCAAAAGCTTTCTCCATAAGTCTCTCTTGACTTTCTTGGACCCAATACACTGGTAGTAGTGTTGGTAGATTTTACAACTGTTCCCCAAGATCTCCCACCATTTGAGCCACCACATCTTGCCACCACCTCCCAGAAAACCAATCTTGGTGTCCATAGTTCCACCGCTAATGAACCAGTTGATGTAAATGACAGACACAATCCAGCAACATAGCACCAAAAGTAGATGCCCCACCTTTAGACCAAACCCAACTACATGGAGCAAACTCATCCACAACAATAACCAACACAAGTTAACTAGGAACAGTTCCAAGAGGTAAGTGGAATTATGACTTCTAGCCAATTCCAGATAGGCTAGCTAGTGAGAGAACCACTGTCAAATCCACAGAATCTCCACAAACGCTAAAGCCTATTCACTAAAAGTTATGAACTTGTGAGAGATGGAAATTCAAGAAATGAAGAAGAAAAACACCAACCACCTCACAATTCCTGAAAAACAAAAGTAGATTTCAGGAGGAGAAAAGAAAAGAAAGATGAGACATGACCCTGACAAGATGCTATCTTATCCAAACTAACAATACAATAGCTTCAAATTCAAAATGGCAACACCAAAATATAAGGCAGATAAGAAATTGCAGACACCCTTAAAAGAATCAGAGAATCATTCTGAGTTTCTAATTCCAAACATAAATTGATACTTCTTGTTATCTTGTCAGCCACCAGCTACCAACCCAAGACTTAGAACAAAAAGAAGGGGCCAAAACTAACCTGCAAAGATTCGATTTTTAGTTATCAAAGCTGAAGTTATCATCACACAATGAAGAAACCCAGCTTGCAGTGTTCCTCAAATTTCTAAAACCAAACAAGAGAACAACACATAAGCAGCAAGGGAGTGTTCAAGGTTTGACTATCCCAGCAGAGATTTTCGCAAAGAAGAAGAAGAAGAAGAAGAAGAAGAAGAAAGAAGTACACTCTAAAAGGATTGAAGATAAAGGTAGAATGGATGCAGGGGAAGAAAATGAAGCTACAAAGACTTATTAGAGGAATGAATATGAATTCATGGGCAATGAGAGAGGAGAATTTGCAAAAGACAGATGATAAGAATATGATAGCAACAATGTTTTCTTGTATTGGCCATTATCTCTTTTCCAACTATCCACTCAAAAAAAAAATATAGAGAAAATAATCAGAGCAATAAATATTATTTTAACAAAATGCTCATTCATAAAAAAATAAATATTTTATTATAGTATAATATAATATAGAGAGCAGAAAAGGTTTAGTTCCACTCAGCAGAAATCACTGCTTTTCTCAACTTTCCTTTGCTTTGTAGTTGTGTTCACATCCCTATCCGTCCATGCCACTAGACAACTTCTACACGCTAAGTCGTTAAATCCGAGAGTGCTTGTAATTTGCATAGCTGTACTTTTTATTCACAGAAATACCCCTGCATGGAACCAGAATTTCAAGAATAAGCATAAACTTTTTGTGCAGAATGGCATTAGATACCCCTTACTTTTCCAAAATTGCCATGGGGAGGAGAGAGTCAAAGACTCAGAAGAGTAGGTAACGAGATAAAGCATCCATGGTTGGAGCTCTCAAGGTGTTATTATCTTCTCCTCCAATCTACGCAGTGTTTTGTTGCAGCTAGCCTTCCACATCTAACTACAATCACAAAACTTATGTACTTAAATATTTAGGAGTTTATTCTCCAATTATTAAACTGATCAAAATTTAGAAGTGTCAACATGAAAGAGGGAATTTGGCACTTTACTGAGAACTTGATTTTTAGGTAGGTTTCACTTTTTAGCTATGGAAATGGAACGGTATTTGTTTTGCCGCCAATAAAACACTTCCGTGTTATTTTATATGAAGATAATTTTCACCCCCAAGTTAAAAGTTGTCAGGAAGACTTCAACCAATAAATAAATAAATGCCAGGATGACAGCGAGAGAGACAAAAGATAATTATGGAAAATAAAAACCTCACCATATATAATATAATAGTTGATAAAAAAACCTGTCACTGGTACAAAGATGATAGTGTAGTTACAACAATCACCTAAAACCTAGGATAGCTACTAGCTAGGTTGGGTATTCTATTCTTTCTATCATCAAAGATAATGTTATTTCAATTAGTATTTTATACGTGAACATTTATATAAATTTACATATAATTTAATAATGTGATTATCTATATGGTTTTTTTCTTTATTATATGTCTAGCTGGTAGGAGGCAACAAAAAAAATTGTAAAGGTTGGAGACGGAATTTTGTATGTGAAAATAAATAAATTAGGATCTTTTCATGTTGCTTATTAAAATGAGAAGATCATATATCAGAAAAGAGAAAAACACCAAATGAGTTATAATAAAATCTACTATTATTTATTTAGAATTTATTAATTTTAATTAAAAAAAATTATCAAGTGTTTTTAAGATATTTGTTAAAAAATTAAAATAAAAAAATTATATAAAAATATAATTTTTTTTAATTTTTAATATATTAAATACTTTATTTTTTATAAAAAATTATTTTAATGCTTTAATAAATATCTTTAAAATATTATTTAAAAAATTTATTTTAATTTTATATGTTATTTTTTTATAATATAATCCTCTCATCAGTCTCATGTCATATTAGTAAGAAAGATGACAGAAACCTAATTAGAGTAAATTAATTGGAGCTTAGGGCCTAGGGGCAAGATTGGGAGGTGGGAAAACAAGTTACGGCAAAAGTGGCTGGGTCAGCATCCAAGTTAGCAAAATGGTAAATTAGAGGAAAAGAAGTGGCAAAGTTAGGAGGGGCACTTTAATGAAGGGGTGGGGGGCGGGGGTTCAGGGGCGAAGGATGGTGAAGAAGTGATTGGGCCATCACTACCCACTTCTTTTTGGTGTCCTTCTGACAGTGACGTCCCACGTCAGCTCACCAGTTCTGTTCAGTATTTGTGCCAATCACATTATTCACCGTGTAACCCTCCTTCATTGTGGTTTTCTTTCGTTTTGCGACCTCTCCTAGTCCTGGTTTATGACACGAGATAGGACACATGGGAGAGAAGGAAAAATCGATAGCGAATGAACAAGGAAAATTGAATTGAATGCTCTTAAATTTGGAACCTTCAAAATAATTTTGCTTGCAGTGGGAGTGGGAGCAAGTTAGTAGTGTCACGAGCTAAAACATGTATTAGGTGTTATAATTCGTGATCAGAAAGTACCTAACTATTTATCAATTTTTTTATAAAAAAAAAACTGTATGTTAATTATAAGATTAACAATTCTTCTATAGTAATAAATGTTAACCTTCATATGCCAACAAGAGTAAAATAAATAAATAAGTACAAAAAAAAGATGTTAACCAACTAATTAAGAATATCCAATTAAAATTAGTAGACGAAGAATTAAAGAAAATAAGAAAATAAAAAATAAAAAAAGACATTGCCTTAGCAAGTGTTACTGAAATTTAGTTTTAGTTAGATTTTAATGGTATTAATTAATCTGTATAACCAACCTTTGAATAGGATAAGACGTAATTATTATAATTATTGTTAACAAGTTATGTTACTTTCACATATAATTGCACTCATGGAAATTCATATTTTTTAAATAAATTATCTTTAGAAATATTGTTAGCGTTTCATATAAATTTGCATATATAATTAAATAATTTTGAGATAGATTATAAATGCACATCTTTTTAATTCATTGTTCCATATTTTTTTGGTTAACTGTTCAATTTTTATACTAGTATGTAATTACCTTATACTCATATATATTTGATGCTTACATTGTTTATTTTTAAAATGAGCGTTATGAACTTATAAGATATCTGAAAACTCGCGATCTCTATTCTATATTTTAAAGCAACTCACTTATACTACAAATAATTTTTAACTATCATACAAATATTAAAGAAATTAAAGATTTCAAATATTTAAAAGTAATCACAAGTGAAAAGCAATATAACAATGTTAGTAACAAGACAAATGCCAAAAACCTTGCATCCGCTTCTAAACAATTTGGCCATGAATTGATTTAAACTTTAAATTCACGAGATCTTTTGTTTATGTGCAATTGTAATTGCAATTGCACGGTTAAGCATTTAAAATTATCAAGATGATGATTGAACATAAACACCTTAATTAAATGCAGTTAGAATATGACGGATAAATAAAATGCAGAAAAGACATGCGACCTACCCTGACAAACTGTGAGCCGTTGATAACGTGGAATTATGTTATCCAAGAAAGCTGAAGAATGTGGTATCTAGAACTTATTATTTTAATAAATCAATATTAAATATAACTAATTAAGTTTACTTGTCATAAAACATGTTCAGTGTGGGCCACCTAAGCGCCTAATCCTTGTTTGTGTGTGATTACAATGCCTCCACGTGATTAGTGCTGTGAATATGTTCTGCCGTATTAAAGACATGATCTTTACTTTGTTGACTAATTAAATTAAACATAGTTTTGATTATGTACTTTAAAAAAAAAAGTGTAGGGGAGATTGTCTCATTACAAAATTTGGTATGCCAAATCCTTCAGCAAAACTTTCTGTGATACTAATGGTATATAATACCATTAAGTAATAGTATGCATCTATTAAATTATTTTAAATTTAACTAATTCATTTTTGGTATGCCACGTTATTGATTTTTTTTTTGAGCTGACTTAAATTCATATATACTTGTAAAAAAAAAAAACAAATTGCATAATATAATAACTTGTCTATAATTATATGATAATTGTAACTTGTAAGAATCGGATTAGTCTAACTGGTGAATTCAGTTGAAGGATTAATCAATAACTTAAGTAAAAATATATTTTTTGTGAATTTGTTTAACAGCCAAGTCAGTGATTTGGTGACCTAATCATCCGTGGAATTTCGTTTCGATTCATAAAATTATGATTTATGTTATGACTGTTTCATATTGCAGTTCATAAATAGGAATAACAAAATATTTTTGTATTTTAGAATATTTATAGGAACTGTCTTATTTAGATATTCGAATTTTAAAAAAATTCTTATTGGAGCAAAGATAAAAAAACTTTTAAAACAGATGTAGGAATGGACACAGGGATAGTATTCCATATTTCGTAGAATTCTTATCTTTGATAAATTATTAAATTATTATTATTAATTATATTATATATATATATATTAATATTATATTTTTTTAATAATTTTTAGTTATATTATTTTTATATTAATTTAAAATTAAAAAATAAAAAATATATCATTTCCTAAAAATTTGATATTTTAATTTGTTAATATTATTGATTTAAATTAAAATTATTTACAATTTTATTTTTTTTAATTTTTTTAATTTTTTTAAATAATATTGAAATCTCTGTAAATCCTCATCTTCCCGTGAAGGACAGAGATAGGGAGATATTTTTTCCCAAAACAAAAATAAAGAGTAGAGACAAGAAAATTTGGAGAGATAGAGACATGAAGTAGGGAGGTATTCTCCGCTCAGCTCGAGTGTCGTCCCTATTCATGAATTTAGTTAGACTGGGCACGTTCATATTTTAACCATGGAATCCACCACACAAAATGCGGTACAATGTGCAAGCATCCACTAACGTGCATTCACCGCCATTAACGTTCTTATGGCACCTTAAATAAGTCACCAACATGACAATATCCATCGACATTGGCAGTTTCATTTGATTCTCAGACGAGAAAAACCGAAAACACAGCCACCCCCACCTTTTAATCTCATTTTTCCTTATAAGATGGAGACATAATAGATAAGTATGTGCATTGGCTATATTAACAATTGGGGAATTGATTAGACATGTTTGAGAATAATAACAAATCATAGTTCCACGTGACACTGCCACAAACAATTGGGAGGGACCTTTATAATACGTGTCGAGCTGATGATTGTTGAGTGGGCACCGTGGCCGGACAGGGAAACCAACTTGCAAACTGGCAGTAACTTCTTTAAGGTAATGTTTATGCATATAAAATTTAAAAATACGTATGCTTTTATAATAAGTTTTTGAAATCTATATAAATTTATATCAACACTTTTTTATACATATATACAATCAATTTATTCATTCTTATATCTTTTTGTTTAAGAGCTAATAACATTGCACGCATACTTTTATATATATATATATTAGTTCACATTTATATAGTCTTTTTCATTTAATTATAGTGAATTCTATTCTGTGAGGTGATGTACATATAGAAAATATGTACGGAACATTTTTATAAAAGAATTATTTATGAAGAATTTTCTTTCTTTTTCTGAATAGTGCATTGCAAGAGTCCATCAGCAGAGCCTTTTGAAAGGCACGCTGTGAAAATGGATATGGAAGCCAGGCAAAATCGTTGTTTCAATCATTGTTGCCTCTCCAAAAGGACAGAAAAGGGGAAAAAGAAAAGGGAGTAAACTAACAAGGAAGCATGAGTGGATGTACATAACATAACCATAGCCTTTTTACTGTTACTATGATATGATATGAATTAATGCTCAACACAAGGAACAGGCGTATGAATTAGAATTATGATCATAAGTCAGAATAAGAACTTAGGAAGCGTCAAATTCGTGGTGTAGATAGAGAGGAAAGTTAAAGGCTTTAAGCAATTAGCATATGCAGTTCAAGAATTGACCAGGTTCGGGTTGGGTATGCTGTGAATGGAAGTGTACCTGTCAGTGATATTTGACAGGGTCCTAACTCCTAATTTCAATTTTTCTATCACCAAAAGCATCTCACAAGTTCCCTTCCTTCCAAAAGAGTCTTGTCATTGACCAAAGGAGCATCCAAGTGAAGTAAAATTCCTAAACAAGTAAAACGGCCAGCTTGTTCGCTTTGAAAAAAATTTCCTTGTTGATTGGTTACCAGATAGGACAAAGCGCACCGACATTATTGAGGGGCTTTATTAATATTAGTGCAATGCAAACTGGCTCCAGATGTTGATGTTTGAAACCACCAGCAGAGAATTATTGAACTTTCTCTTAACCTCTTTCTCTATCTAATTATTATTATAAATAAACAAATGGTAACGTCATGTATTAGGCCTAAACTAAAATAATTACAAATTTCATGACTGAAGTACTGATGAAGACCTCGAGCAGGAACTTCCCGTAGTGCCTGTTGATATTAAACTTGCCTTACGTGTGCAACGACCTGTAAAAATTGTCACGGCACGGAATCGAAGTGGGTCCTCTTAAATTAATTATGGTGATCAAGTGCATTCACGGCTTGCTTTTTAGTTTGCGAGTATTTGTGAAAAATTATTCTGACTCTAACATATGTTAATTGATAATAAAAAGTTATTATAATAGTAATAATATATATTTGATAAATTTAGTTTTAATTTTTTTACAAAATTTAATATATTTTAAAAAAATCATAATGTTAAAATTTTAGTTTATAATTTTAAATTATAAATTATTTTTTATATTTTGATATACAAATATTATTTTATCTTCAATTAAATAATTTTTTTAATTAATTAAACAATCTTTTTAATTATTATATATCTAATTTGATAATTTTATACATAAAAATAATTTTTTATACTATCCAAACAAAAGCGGATTAATTTAAAATCGATTTTCAACTAACATATGTGAATATAAAATTGATTCTATTATAATCGATTATAAAAAAAAATTATATAATAATCGATTATTAAAATAATTAAGTTTTCACAAATTTATCTCAAACACACACTTAAGGATAATCTGTAAAAATTTGATTATTTCAATAATTAATTATTGTATGAAAACTTTTTGTTATAATCGATTATAATAAAATTAATTTTATATTTAGATATATTAGTTGAAAAATAATTTTAAGTTAATATATTTTATTTGAATGCTATAAAAAATTAATTTTATGTATTAAATTATTAAAAGAGATATAAAATAATTAAAAAATTTATTTAATTGAGAAAAAATAATATTTATATCTCAAAGTGTAAAAAATAATTTATAATCTAAAATCATAAATTTTAATTTTGAGCATTATAAAAAATAAATTTATAATACATTAAATTTCATACAAAAATTAAAACTAATTTTACAACACATATGAGAATATTATTAAAACAATTTTTTTACGGAAAAAAAACTATTTGATTGGGAAATAATCCCAACCAAAATGCTCTTAACCATAATAAAGATTGGATATTGGAGGGTTGCTTACTAATGTTACTACTTACTAATAATGTAGTGTGTTTGGTAAGATTGATTTGAATCCGCAAGCAATCACAAATGATTAAAGTGTTCTTGATCACACAATTGTGTGTTCTTTTTTAAGTTCTACCCCATTTAGAGTCCAAGATGGTGCGGTCTACCTATCTTTGCTTTTGCAGAATGGAGTTGAGGAGTAATTTTTTTTTGGTTTGAAACTTTTTGACCACAACATCTTTAATAATTGGAACTAAAAAATTTTGAGATTAATCTTTAATATAAAATTTATTATTATGTTTTTGTTCATTTTCAAAAGAACATTAATCTGACCCCGAAAAAAAAAACAGTAAGGTGTGACAAAAAAACAATTTGAAAGACAAATAAAAGTCCGAACTTAAGAGCCGTGCCCACTTCCTGATGGGAGGACGTTGTGTTGTGATTTTTGTGAATGATGATGAGTGTCGTTTCTGGTGTTACTGGTTGGAGGGTTATTGTTTTCTTCCTTTATTTATCTGAGGGCCTATCTGAGTAGGGATGCCCCTTTTATTTTCCCAGCGAAAGATGGTGACATAGCCTTGTGAGCACTGAATTGGTCCAAATTGCATCAGTTTTGTCAGTTTTTCTGACTCATTCATGCATTCAAGTGACGGACGGAGTTGGAAGATTTGAACTTGACGAATTAAAAGCTTATGAGCACGAAACATCTGTGTCTCTATGAGATGTATTTCAGTATGAAATACTTAAATTTTAAGTTTCAACTAATGTGCTGTACTCGGGCAACATAAACGGTAATTAGAAGAAAAAAAAGTCAAAATAAATAATTAGTATATATAATTTTAGTTAGTTTCGATTTTATATTTTATATTTTTTAACATTAATTTTTATATTTTTATTCATTTAAATTTTTTTTACATCACATATTCATATTTTAATTTCTACCACTAAGATACTAGTCTTTATATTTTTTAATTACTTAAATTTTAATTCCTATAATCTTTATTCATAAAAGTATTAATCCTTATTTTTCATAAAGTATCCATTTTTATAGTTTCTGATTATTAAGTATTACTTCCTAATATACTAAAATCTAAATAAGTGAAACTATTGAGATCAATATTAAAAAATGTATATATAAGGACTAAAATTTGAATTGAATGAAACTAAAGGGACTAATTGTCTATTTTAAGCTAAAAGAAATAATATTGGCTTTTTATTTAAATATTGTTAATTTATCTTTTTATTTTTCATCTTACCTCACCTTTTTTCTTTTTGTGCCAAAATATGTTAATTTTGAAACATGTTTAGAAACTATTATTAGTGAGGACGATTTCTTATTTGTATACTTAATTTGTTTTGTTAAATAGTTCAAAAATCGTCATTGGTAATTGCGACTTCCTATTTGTGTTTTTAATTTTTCTTTTGTAAGTAATTTTGAAACTATCATGGGTGATGATGATTTCCATACGTTATATTTATTTTAAAAAGTTATATTTTTATTCATAAAAACTATGATTCATGTGAGTGATTTTTATGCATGTAATAAAATATTAGCATTAAATACACGCAATTACTTGATTTGTCGAACATTAGCATTCCTTCAATCAAAATATAAAATATATGCTCTAGAAGTATATTTTATCTCTTTTTCACTTACATTTTTTGGGACATTTTTTAAAGCTAACTGCAACTAACTTTAGTTTTACTGTTGAGCGCCTCACTTCCCCTGTTGGAGGTGTCATGTACAATAAATTTTTGCACTCCTCACCCCAATCCAATAAACTTGCAAATATAATTGCCATGCCATCTACTGGAAGTCCAAGCTGAAGCGTGACATCTTTTCAGAGTCACCATGCATTCACCACACAAAATGAAAAGTATGTGTTTCATTTCTTCATTATTCAATCAATGCACTTATTAAATCTGGCATAAGCAAAAAAATCATCGCACTTGAGCTACATAAAAGTCATCCTCACAAATGGTAGCTTTCTGTGAATAAAATGTAAATTTTTAAAAAAATGTAATGTATGAAAATTGTCATTACCCATTTTATCTTTTGAAATACTTACTAAAAAAATTATTAAAAACACAACTAGGAAGCCGTTATGACCCATAACAACTTCTGAACTACTTATTTAAAAAAATATATTAAAAGCACAAATAAGAAGCCACCCTTACTCATGATGATTTCTAAATATATTTCAAAATCAACACATTTGGCACATAAAGAAAAATGTGGGTAAGATGAAAAAAAATCAACAATATTTAAATAAAATAGCCAAATAATATTATCAAATATTTACGTAAAAATCTATCTATTAATTCTAAGGCATCAATATCAATATAAAAAGAAAGGAAACATATAACAGAATGATTAAAAAATAAGAAATAATAATTACATTAACAATTTATCATTTAATGAACCTCATATATAAAGGGGGAAATTTTTGCAAAATCTTAAGACACTCGGGTTGGAGAAATTATTAAATGTTCCTAAAATATAATAAATGCATCCTCAAATTGGATATATTAGGTCAATCACATCATTAAATTTAATAAATTATGATAACTAAATATTAATTAACTATATTACTTATCTTTTTAATAAATGATGTGATTGATATAGTGCACCCAATTTGATTATTCTAAATTTATGCAAGAATTTCTTATACAAAGGATGTAAACATTAATAGGATCACTACTTCGAGTAATATGAAAAGACTTAGATAATAATAAAAAGTATGTATATATCCAAAATATAAGAATCCTATAATATTAATAAAAATAAATATTCATTTCTTAAAATTTCACCACTTTTTAAGGCTATTACAAATTGATTCATAATGTAATAGTTCTATTTTCATTAATAGTCATTTTAATGTATCATCAACTAGAAAGTTTCATGAATGAAATTTATATAAAATTATATTAAAAATTCATCCCTTAATTCTTCACTCCTATTTTTTTTGAAAAGCATATCAAATTGAGCCCTAATACAGGAATTTAATATTCTTTTATAATCATTATTGCATACCCTTAAAGATCTGATGAAAAGTTCATTAATGACACTTACATGTAAAATTATATTAAAAATCAGTTCTTTAATTTTCACTCCCGTTATCAAGGGTATACCAAACTAATCCTTAATACCAAAATATACCAAAAAAAATTAGATGGATAGATATTATAATAAAAAAATACTTTCCAAAAGATAAAATGATCAATAACAATATAATCAAATGATACTCGATGTATTTAAATGCCTTAGCATTTTATACCTATACATTTAGTTTATATAATTTAAGTAGAGTAAATAAAAATAATAAATTAATTAATTCAATCAATTGACATATAACTTATTAAGTTATTTAATCTTCTCATCATTCACAAATCTAACCTATTTCAAGATGACGCACAACCATAACTTGCCTATTACATTTACTCAATCAATGCTCCTGTTGAGGTCAATTTCTTATCCTACTTATACAAAATAATTTCTCATCTCCTACAAACAATTTCATTCAAAAAATCAATTAAGTGTTGATATTATATGATATGGGTTTTCTTTCTTGAAATAAAATATGAGTAGTTACAATTAATCAATCTTATTAAGCAAACTTTGTTATAAATCTAAACTTTTTTATTAATTTTATCATGTTTTCTTGTTAAGTTTTTATCCCATAAATTAAATATTAATATATTTTTAAATAAATTCTCAATCCTGTGAAATATAAATACAAAAATATTTAAATATCACACACATGTATATAGAGTTTTAGTTTGAATATCACGCACACACATATGAAGAAAAATTTAGTTTGGCTAGGGATTAAGAAGGGAATAACTTTTTAAAGACGAAATTTTTTCATAAATAAAACTTATTTGGTTAGGGAGTAAAAATAAAGGGACAAATTTTAGGGAGTAAAACCTCCTCTGATTTTGAGTGTAAATCTATCCTCGTCATAGGTTAGGGTAAATTTTTCCTACTTTCACCAATCCCACTTTGTTCTTTTTGGAACTAACATTGGTGGTTAGGGTTTCGTGATTCAATAATGTTGAGTATCATAAAAGTCAATTCGTGAATGTTTTACAAATGTATTTGATGGGTGCTTTCCTTTTCATAACTCCCACTTACGCATATTTTATTTTGTCATTCCCACTTTGCTCTTTTTTGAACTAGCATTAGGTTTGGTAATTCAATAATGATGAATATTATTAAAGTTGATTCGTGAATGTTTTTATGAATGAGTTTGATGGGTTCTTTCCTTTCCATACTTCCCATTTACACATTTTTGGCACATGATTTTTGGTTTTTCTTTCTTTATAGTACTGCTATATGATTTTGTAAGGCATTCGTTGAAAAGAAGTTCATACTAAACTAGAACAAGTAGCATTGATTATCTGGAATCCAAACCTTAACCATTAGAAATAAAAGAATAGTCAATGAACAACATCATGTCAAGCTCAAGCAGGCCCAAAACGACACAAGAGCTACCAATAGAAAGCCAGAAGTACTTGGAAGAAACCATAGAGCACGCATTCCAAATCCTTTCTTCCATGAACGATGAGCATTAAAACCACATCTTGTGGTCCACCTCTCCTTTTGCTTCTACTTAATCCCCTAACCTCAATGCCCCATCCTCAAATGACGTTGCTAATGAAGATGCCATTTTCGATAACTCTAACCACCACGTCGAGAGGGGCATTGCCAGCGGCAGCACTAGATGCACTCTCGAAGAGGCTCAGTTTCAATATATAAAAGTGTTGTCACTACACTTCAAACCATCTTTACTGCAATTCCCAATTCTTAAAAGGTTCTATTTTGAACCCTTGTTTTGTAATTTGGGTTAGTTATTTACTTATTTTTTTCCTTTTAAATCTGTAACATGGTTGCACTACCCTAAAATATGTTCAGTTTTAGTATAACACTCATAATATTTTAGTTCAGTGAAAATAGCCAAAAAAGAAATTAGTAAGGCTATGTTTGGTGAGGGATTAACAAGAAAAGATGTTCTAAAGGCGAAAATTATCCAAAAATAAAACATGATTGGTTATGGAGTAAAAAAAATGAGAAAATTTTCAGGGAGTAAAATCTCCCCTAATTTAGGGGGTAAATCTTACCTTGTCATGAGTTGGGATAAAATTTTCCCACTTTTGTCATTCCCACTTTGCTTTTTTTGTGAACTAACCTTCGAGGTTAGGTTTGGTAACTCAATAATATTGAGTATCACGAAAGTCAATTCATGAATGTTTTACGAATGAGTTTGATGGGTGTTTTCCTTTCAATAGCTCCTACTTATGCTTATTTTGTTTCGCCATTCCCTTTATGCATTTTTTTAATAACATTGGGGGTTAGGGTTTGGTAATTCAATAATGTTGAGTATCATGAAAGTTAATTCATGAATGTTTTACAAATGGGTTTGATGGGTGCTTTCTTTTTCATATCTCCCATTTACGTTTTTTCCGCACCTGATTTCTGGTCTTTCTTTGCTTTTAGTATTGTCATTTGCATTTCGTAAGGCATTCATGGAAAATAAGTTCATACTAAAATAGAACAAGTAGAATTGATTCTCAGGAATCCATAACTTAGTTGTTAAAAATGGAAGAACAGTCGGTGAAAGACATCATATCACGCTCAAGTAGCCTTAAAACAAAGCAATATCTAGCAATAGAAGGCTAGAAGTACCTAGAAGGAACAATAAAGTACGAATTCTAGACCCTTTAATCTACGAATGACGAGCTATGCAACCCTGTCTTATGGTCCTCTCCCTTTACTTCTGCTACATCCCTTAACCCTAATGCCCCATCATCAAATGATGTCGTTAATAAGGATACCACTCCAGATGACTCCAATGACGATGCCAAGACCGGTGTCGTCAACAGCGGCGGCGTTGGAGGCATTCTTGAATAGGGTCGATTTTAGTATAATAATCCTATTGCTTCACTTCAGACCATCCTTTTATAATTCTCAAAAGGTACCGTTCTAAACCCTAATCTTATAATTTGGGTTAATTATTTACTTATTTTCTTTCTTTTGAATCTAAATTGTTATCGTTGTTGCACTGTCCTGGAATATTTTCACTTTTAGTATAACAATCACAATATTTTAGTTTAGTAAAAATGGCCAAAGAAGAAAGTTCTATAAGGCTATGTTTGGTTAGGGATTAACAAAGGAAGAACTTTTAAAGGCAAAAATTTTATAGAAATGAAACATGTTTGGTTATGGAGTAAAGAAAGAGGAAAATTTTTCAAGGATTGAAATCTCCTCTAATTTAGAGGGTAAATCTTACCCTGATACAGGCTGGGATGAAACTTTCTCACTTTCGTCATTCCCACTTTACTCTTTTTTGAACTAACATTGGGGGTTAGGGCTTGGTAATTCAATAATGCTAAGTATCACGAAAATCAATTCATGAAAATTTTATGAATGAGTTTGATAGGCGATTTCCTTTCCATACCTTCCGCTTACACTTATTTTGTTTCGCCATTCCCACTTTAATTTCTCCAAGTAATAAGAAAGAATTGTGAGTTTCAATTTTTCTTCCCCAATAAATAAAAAAGAATTGTGACCATCCCCACTTGGCTCTTGCTTTGTAAAATTGTAATTTTAAATCTTCATTTTCCTTTCAGTTTTCCTTCCATAAGGAATAAGAAAGAATTCAATTTCAATTTTTCTTTTCTTATGGAATAAGAAAGAATTGTGAGTTGGGATAGGAATAGTTCAGACGATTCATTAGCAGCCTGTTTATTTTTAAAAAGTTATTTCAAGTTTATTTTGCCTTCTCGTCCCCACTTGACTCTTGTTTTGTAATTTTATATCTTAATTTTCCTTTCCTAAGGAATAAGAAAAAACTGAGTTAGGGTAGGAATATGTTAAGTAATTCATTAAGGGCCTATGACTATGTATGTTTTGAGAACTAACTCATTTACTAAAAAGGGCAGGTCATTATTTTTTAAAACCCTTATTTAAGATAAATACTTCATGCCTTTAAAATGACCTTTTAAACTAACTGGCAAACTTGTGTGTATGTGTGTGTGTCTATATATATATAATGTATCTAGTAAGATGAATGTTTATTATAAGAGGCAAGAGGAGTAAATATTGACTATTAAATCTTACATAAATGGTCAATATTATAACATAAATATATGTGACATTTTTAAGTAATCATATGACCATTAAATAACTTTTAATCTTGATCATCTATATATAATTGTATGATCAAAATTTACTTCTCTTATTTTATCATAATAAAAACTCATCTCTCTCTGTATATATATAAATTATTCACAAACTTTTAATGTAAAATTTATAAATTTAAACTTAACTCATTTATATTAGAGATGTTCACTAATTCAGTTCGATCTAACCTACCTAAAAATGTAAATCAAACCAATTAAATTAATCCAGTTTGATTCGATTAATTGGTTTGATTCGAATAACTAAAGATGCTTAGTTTGGTTTTCAGATTCCATAATTTAGAACCCAAGCAACCCGAACCAAGGTATACTTCTTTTTTTAAAAAAATGGGTAAAATGCAAAAATTACCCTTGATATTTCATGATATAGCACTTAACCCCATTTTTTCACAAAAAATTGCACCCCCACCCTATTAACCTAACAGTGTTAAAGGCTCAGAATATTTTCACTTAACCAAGGTTATGGGGGTTCCAAGGGTGAATAGGCGGCGCGTTTGGTAGCTGGGTTTTTGGTTCTGATTAGCGGTGAAGGGAACGATGGTGGTTGGGTTGGGGTTGGGGCATAGGTGAAGATGGCTTGCTGGGTTTGGATCCAAAACAGAGGGACTTGTTGTTTGTGATGTGATTCACGGTGAGATAGGCATGGTGATGGAGGCTTGGGTGAGGTTTGGCGTGGTCCCATAGCCAAAATCCTCCATCACTGAGAAGCGAGAACCCCAACGCACAACTTAATCAGATGGTTGCAGGCGCAGGGTCGACTCAGGAGCAACGCTAAGTCGGATGCGGAGTTGGATAGGTTCCGACTATCGTGTCGGAGAACTGGGAGCTTGAGCTCGACAAAGACGAGGACGTATGTGGGGGAAATAGATGGAGGCGAGGCTGAAGGGGATTTCGAGCGGGGAGGAGTGGACAACGAATGGAGCCGGTGGTGCTGTTTGTGGAAGAAAACGAATTGAAGGAGTGGTGGTGTTGTTGGTGGCGTTGGCGTCTATGCCAGTTGCCTCTGTGACGATGACGGCTGTCGCGACGGTGGTTTGGAGGCAGAGGCATTATCAGTTGTTGGGGGTTGTTGACCATTACGAGTGTCATTTTGGTTTGGTTGGACGGTGGCCATTGGCGAGGTGAAGCTTAGACCCATTGCAAGCCATTGCCCTCTGTCGTTTCTCCCTTTCCTTACCCTATGTTTGGATGTTTTTTCATTAAAGGAACGGAACAGAAGAGGTGGGAATGGAGCGAAAAGGAAAGGAAAGGAATGAAACATAATTTCTATTCTCTTTGTTTGGAAGTTTCATTAACGGAGCGAAATTACTCATTTGTTTCTCCCATTCCATCTCAATTTTGAGAGGAACAAAAGTTAAGCATTTGAGGAAAAGATGAGAGAAATGATTTCCCATGTGTTCCGTTCCGTTCCTAAGTATTTTAAAACTCTCAAATAAGAGAAGTTATTTCTGTTTTCCTTCATTACCTATCATCAAAACATAATGTTATTATTATTTTTTTCTCGTTTTTGACTTCACCTTGGTTAAGTGAGTTAAGTTAACTCCATTAGGACTACCATTACTTTAATAGGGTGGGAGTGCAATTTACATAGGAGAATGGTGTTAAGTGTTATATTAAAAAACCTCAAGGGTAGATTTTGCATTTTACTCAAAAAAAATCCTCAGCCTGGACACTGCGTTTAGTTTCCTCAATTCCTGTTTTACTTCACTTATTCATTCAGGTTCCATTTTCTATTTCACTTCTTTTACAACCCCTAATTCCCCCAGGCCCACCACGACTTCAACACTAGCGCCGCAGGCCGCAGCTCGCCTCGCCAGTCACCTGACTCTGGCGACGCACGCTCCTCTGGCGGTGCACGAGGTGAGTTCCGACGCTACAACTCACCACGGGGTTTCACTTGCAACGCACGCTCGACGTTCACTCCGACGGCACTCCCTACTCCGCCGCTCCAACGCTGCTCCATCTGCAACTTGTTCCTGCGGTGTGCATCTTTCTCTCTCGCTTTCGCTCTGTACTTGCAGTAAGTTATTCTTCTCTCTAGCATTTCAATGCATCATCTGCCATTTCTGATTTTTGGATCTGCTTCCCTTTTACTTAAACATTACCATACTGGGCTGGATTCCCAATTTTCTTTTGGATCAGCTTCCCATTTTTCGATTAGTGATTTTGGTGTTTGGGTCTATCCCCTCTGAAATGGTGTTCATATGGGTACTCAAAATTGTTCTTTTTTTTTTTAAATTTTAGTAAGCATTTGTGGTATTTGCATTCTGATGTTCTCAGGCATCGATGAATGTTTAAAGAAAAAAAGAGCACAGCCCGACCACTCGAATCGAAACAATCCGTTGGTATTTGGTTTGGTTCGGTCATGAAAAAAATGTAAAAATTAAATCAAATCGAACCAATTGATTTTGATCGATTTAGATTTTTTTCTAGCCGAAATCGAACCAAACCAACCTGATCCCTTACACCCCTAATTTATATAATCGAATCTAAGTTTAAACTTAAACTTATTTGTTTAGTTAAACAAACAAACTTGATAAAAAATTTAACAAATTGACAGCTTAAATAGTTCACTAATAAAAGATCTCATTTACACCCCTCTCTCTCAAAATCGAGTACCCACCCCACAGAGGACTAGCAGCCACTGTCAGAGCTTGATCTTGTACCTTGTGGCAGCCATAGGTGAGAGGACGCAAGTGGCAAAGAATGCAACCCCATCCTTCCCGGCAGCACTCCCATCACTGTAAGGAACAATTAAGAACAACTAAGAATTGAGACAGAATACGAATTTTACTGAATAACCTCGGTACTGTTATTTATTTAAGAAGGAATTCTTACAATGAGAAGGAAGTATTATCAGTAAACTGATCCCAAGTACAGAATCCTCTTAGACAGAAAATAGAAACAAGGAACAAAGAGAGAAGAAACCAGGGTTGAGTCAGAGAATGAAGAAGAATTGCGTAACAACTTTCATGCCCCCCTTCTTCCCATTCTTCATGCTTATAGCTTGTTATTCTCCCCACACGAAATCCTTCATCCGAGTGTTAGTTACCCTTTTTCTCGCACTTCTGCGCCGCCCCTCCATTCTCGGATCATGTGCCATCTGTCCATCCAAACTAACAGATTTTGATTCCTCATCCAATCCCCTCTGGCCACCCACATTCCCTTCTGCTGACGTATCATTTGGCCCCATGACATTACTCCCCCTGTTAAAATAAACCTTGTCCTCAACGTTTAAGTTCGGATAGTCAGCTAAAAGAGAGTTCCACTCTTCCCAAGTGGCAGCAGATTCAGGTAGTCCATCCCATTGCACCAATACTTGAGTCGCTTGTTGATCACCCTGCATAATAATTCTGGATTGGAGTATAGTAACAGGTTGTAAAATAGGCCCTTGATCATTTGTCCACAATGGTAAAGGAAAATATTGCTGTGTTTGGTTTCCATGACAAAGTTTGAGCAAGGAAATGTGAAACACTGGGTGAATTTTAGCTGCTGGGGGTAGCAAAAGTTTATATGCTACGACTCCAATCTTTTCAATGACAGGAAATGGTTCAAAATACCTTAAACCCAATTTGTGATTTTTCCTCAAAGCCACTGAATGCTGCCTATAAGGTTGCAGCTTGACTAAGACCATGTCTCCAATATTGAACTCTTCTTGCCTCCTTTTCTTGTCTGCAAATTTTTTCATGAATTGCTGAGCCTTGTATAGATTAGCTTTCAGTTGATGTAACAGTAAGTCCCTTTGCTGTAACATTTCCTGCAAAGATGGATGATCCTTGTTGTCAACCGCATATTTGGCTATTGAGGGTGCTTCTCTTCCGTAAACAGCTTTGAAAGGAGTCATTCTAATACTGGTATGGTAAGAAGTATTGTACCAGTATTCTGCCCAGGACAATAATTTGGACCAGCTCTTAGGATTTTGAAAAGTAAAACACCTTAAGTACATTTCTAGGCATTTGTTTAGTGCTTCTGATTGGCCATCAGTTTGAGGGTGGTATGCTGAACTCATTGCAAGAGTTGTGCCACTTAATTTAAACAATTGCTGCCAAAATCTACTAGTGAAGACTTTATCTCTGTCAGACACTATAGTTTTCGGTATACCATGCAATTTTACAATATTGCTCATGAAAGTTTCTGCCACTTGTGCACTGGAATAATCAATCTTGAGAGGAGCAAAATGGCCATATTTAGAGAGGCGATCCACAACCACAAAAATGACTGTGTAACCATTAGATGTAGGTAATCCAACAATAAAATCCATAGCTACATCTTCCCACACTTGGTTAGGAATTGGTAATGGTTGTAATAGACCCCCAGGCAGTGTAGTTGCTGTTTTAGCTTGCTGTCATATAAGACATTGCTTCACAAATAAACTGATGTCTTTCTTCATATTTGGCCAATAAAATTGACTAGCAATTCTGGCTGTAGTGCGTGCAATTCCTGAATGACCCCCCAAGGGTGAAGAGTGATATTCCTTGAGGATTTGTTGAATGAAGTCTTCTTGTTGTGGTAGAACCAATCTACCCTTCCAATATAACAAATCAGTAATAACAGTATAATTAGGATGTGGGGGTTGTCCTTCTAAACAACTTCTTCGAAGATCAGAAAGTTGGGGATCTGCAGTGATTGCATTTCTGATTTGTTGTAATATGTCTTGAGTAGGTGCTGACCATGCCATAAAGAATGACCTCGAAAGTGCATCTACCGCGATGTTATCTTTCCCTGGTCTGTATTCAATAGTAAAGTCATATCCTAAAAACTTGTGCAACCATGCTTGCTGTTATGGTGTCTGAATTACTTGCTCAGTGAGGCACTTCAAGCTCTTTTGATCTGTTCTTATTGTAAAGTGATGGCCTAGCAAATAATGTCTGAATTTTGCAATTGCTTCAGTTATAGCATATAACTCCCTAGAGTAAGCAGACTGTTTCTGCATTCTCGGGTTTAACTTCTTAGAGAAAAAAGCAATAGGGTGCTTAGACTGGCTTAGTACGGCCCCAATACCTACCCCAGAAGCATCAGTCTCCAAAATGAAAGGTTGAGTGAAATCTGGAAGAGCTAGAACAGGAGCTTTCGTAATTGCTTGTTTTAATTGCTGAAAAGCTAATTGAGCCTTGGAATTCCACTGGAAACTATCCTTTTTCAGTAAGTTGGTTAAGAGCAGTGCTATTGTAGCATAACCTTTGATAAATCTCCTGTAGTAGCCTGTCAAGCCAAGAAATCCTCTAAGCTGTTTAAGAGTAATTGGCTCACACCACTCCAACACTGCTTGGACTTTACTTTTATCCATGGCCACTCCACTTCCTGAAACAGTATGGCCAAGATAATCAACTTGCCTTAGGCCAAAACAGCACTTTGATAACTTTGCAAAAAGACTGTGCTGCTGTTGGATTAGTAAAACCTCCTCTAAGTGCAATATGTGTTTTGACCATGAAGAGCTGTAAACTAGTATGTCATAAAAAAAAACCAACACTGACTTTCTGAGTTGCTTCTGAAAAATATGATTCATTAGACCTTGGAAAGTGGCAGGCGCATTAGTCAATCCGAATGGCATAACTAGCCATTCATAGTGACCATGATGTGTTCGGAATGCTGTTTTGTGTCTGTCGTCTGGTTGCACTAAAATTTGGTGGTAACCCGATCTTAAGTCCAATTTAGAAAAATATTGAGCTCCAAATAACTCATCCAGTAGCTCATCAACAGTAGGAATTGGGAAGCTATCTTTCACTGTGATGGCATTTAAAGCTCTGTAGTCTGTACAAAACCTCCATGTGCCATCTTTCTTCTTGACTAACAGTATTGGAGACGAAAACGGGCTAGTGCTAGGTTGTATAATACCTTCTGAAAGCATTTCTTGTACCATTTTTTCGATTTGCTCTTTTTGGCTATGAGGGTACCTGTAAGGTTTGACCTTAACAGGATTGCTGCCCTCCACCAATGGAATAGCATGAATGTGGTCTCTGTGGGGAGGTAAACCTATTGGTTGATCAAAAACGCTTCTATAAGTATGTAGCAATAAGGCCAACTCGGGTTCCATATTTACTGGTAGATCCAACCATTTGTCCTGTCCTGAATCTGAATGCTGAATTTGTATTGCAAATAATACAGCAATAGCATGAGTGCTATTCCATCTTCGAATATGGTGAAACTGTGCTTGGCTGGGTTGTTGCAGATGGTCTCCATGCAAAGTGACAAATTGATTTCCCAAGTAGAATTTGATTGTTAAAGCACTATAATCAGCAATGTGGGGACCCAAAGTCGCTAACCAGTTAGCTCCCAGAACTAAGTCAGCTCCAGCAACTGGTAACAAATAAACTGGTAGGCATAAAGTGTGACCCTGGACTTGAACCTTGAGTTCCCTTATGTAGCCCTCAGCAGTTAGGCTATTTCCATTTCCCACTAATACTTGGAATTTTGGAGCCGGCTCAATTGGCAATTTTAAAAATTGAGCCAATCTTGGTTGGAGGAAGTTATCAGAGCTGCCACTATCTAATAAAATCTGCAGTTTCAGTCCTTGAATTGTCCCCTGAAATTTCATGGTCCCCACCCCATTTGATCCTTTTAAAGCATTAAAGGACAAATGATGGTCAAGGTCCTGGTTATCCATGTCCAAAACAGCCGTGTCAGGAGGTTCTGGCTCAAGTAGTGTGTCCTCAACTTCATCGGTTTGCAAAATAAGATACTGTTTGTTAGGACATCTGTGGTTGAAAGTGTTGATATTGTTTAATTATGTTGTTGATATTGTTTGATATAGTTTTGATATAGTTAGATATAGTTGTTAATAGTCAATCCCTAAAATCAAGGGATTTTGTATTTAATTATTGTAATCTATCATTCTTTAAATAGAGGAGGCTGAGAACATTATTCTCAAGCCATTCAGCTATCATAACTTGGTATCAAAGCTAGGGTTCGATCCGGTCAAGAACCGCTCTCCGGCGATCTTCTCCGGCCACTGTCTCCGCCACCGTCACCGGCCACCGTCTCCGATCACCAAAGTAAGGTGACTGGGACAACTCGAAAAGCGGCCGACGACCGTTTCAAGAAGACCCACCGCCGTTCTCCGCTCCACGCGCCGCCACGCGCCGCCACCTTGTCCGCGGTCTCCGAGCGCGTGAGCACCACGCGCCGCCTTCAGGGCGTCGTTTCGTCTGCGCGTCTTCTCCGTTGTGCTCGCCGGCGTCCTCCGGCCTACTTTTGACCATCAAAGTCCGGGTTTCAAGCACTTTCAATTTTCTCCTTCTCACCATGTCCGATTCAACCACGGCTCTTCCAAAGGTTCCTACGTCAATTTGCAGTGTGCCGGGTTCCGGGTCTACAGGGAAGGTCTCATCTCTTTTGCTTTCTCTGGAAGTCCCATTATCACATCGGAAAAACTCAATGGTAAGAATTTTATGGATTGGTATAATGCGGTTGAAGTTTGGTTTTTAGGTCAAGGGCTTTATGAACATCTCACCACGAAGGAAGCGAGAGATTGATGAGAAGATTCGTGATGAATGGAAAAGGGCCGATTATCGTTGGTCTCTCTTTTATGGCGTCTATTGATCCGAAGTTGATGGTACACTTTCGCCCATACAAAACTTGTTATGAAATATGGAAGAAAGCTCAAAATGTCTATTCCAATGATCTACAACGTCTCTATGCTTCGTCCACAATTTGGCCACTCTTCGGATGATGATCATGATCTTCCCTCTTATCCGAACAAAGCACGGTCTGTCATTGATGACATTAAACGCATTATAACCTAGGTGATGATCTTACGAAGGTACTAGCCAAACTTGATAATATGTATATGGTCTTTGTTCTTCACGGTTTACATAAGGACTTTGAATCTGTGGGAATCAAGCTCTAACTAATTTCGACATCCCCACGGTGGAGGAACTCATTGATCGCCTTCTACGAGTTCCGTCACCTGGAGACATTTGAGATTGGCTCCCAGACAGCTTCAGAGTCCTCGGCCTTTGTCTCTAATTCGGCAAACCGTGGAGGACGAGGCCGTGGGCGTGGTGGAAGAAGTGGTCGTGGTAGAGGTGATCGTCCTCAGTGCTCTTATTGCAAGCGCGTGGGTCATACCCAAGACAAGTGTTATTCTCTTCATGGTTTCCCGAGAAAAAAGTCACTAATGTGACGCAGTGATGCCGATCGAAAATTGAGGTTGTGTATGATACTCGACGGGTCATAATCGAACAAATTTTCAATTGATGAATATAAGGAGTACCTTCACTTATATGCCCAACAAGCCTCATCTTCAAAGACAACTATAGCGCATTCGGTAATTCTACGGTTTGTTTCTCTCATTCATCTCCGTTGGTTCCGGATTTTGGATCTCGGTGCTTCGATCATATTCTTTGGTAACTCTTCTCTCTTTTCTACTTTATCTTCTACTAAAACACCACATCACATCACCCTTGCTAATGGCTCTAAAACTCAAGCCACTTGGTATTGGTCATGCTTCACCTCTTCCCTCTCTGTCTTTAAATTCATCTTATTTGTACCGGATGTCCTTTTAATTTAATTTCTATTAGTCAACTTACTCGATCTCTCAATTGTTCCATAACCTTCACTTCTACTTCCTTTTCTATCCGGGACCAGAGTACGGGAAGACGATTGGAGCAGATCTCGAGTCACGCGGTCTCTACTACTTACAACCTCTATCCTCCACCATATGTGCTTGCCACAGAGTCGCCTAGTCTTCTTCATCGTCGTTTTGGTCATCCGAGTTTGCATAAATTAAAGAAAATGGTCCCTCATCTCTCTAATTTACCGACTTTGGAGTGTGAGGCATGTCACTTGGAAAACATGTTCGGGCATCCTTTCCAAGCAAGGTCACAGTCGGTTGAGTCTCCTTTTAGTCTTGTTCATTCGATGTTTGGGGTCCTAGTCGTACTTCTTCTTTCTTAGGATATAGATATTTGTTACTTTTATCGATGATTTCTCTCGTTGTACTCGGCTATTTTTAATGAAAGAACGTTCGAGTTATTCACTATTTTTCAAAAATTTTGTGCTTTGAAATATATAATCAATTTGGACAAACTATTCATATCTTACGCAGTGATAATGCCAAAGAATATTTTTACGCCCCTTTTAATTCTTTCATGGCATCACACGGTATAGTTCATCAATCGAGTTGTCCTCACACACCTCAACAAAATGGTGTGGTAGGCAAACATCGTCATATCATTGAAACAGCTCGTACTCTCATGTTACATTCTAATGTTCCTGTTAAATTTTGGGGTGATCTTTGTTTCACTCGCAGTTATTTAATAAATCGGATGCCTTCTTCTGTTCTCACAACTGGTTCCTCACTCTATTCTATATCCTCAGGCACCCCTTTATATTGTCCCCCCTCGTGTTTTTGGTTCCACCTGTTTTGTCCACAATGTTGCTCCAGGTCTCGACAAACTTGCTGCCCGTGCCATTAAGTGTATCTTTCTTGGTTATTCTCGGGTTCAAAAGTGTACAGATGTTATTCTCCATCAACAAATCGTTCTTATATCTCTGCAGATGTTACATTTTTCGAGGATACACCTTTTTTTGCCTCACAAGTCTTGTTGAGTCTGTTTCTCGGTCTTACCTATTCCCTGTCTTCGATTCTCTCGTTTTAAGTCCACCCGTCCCACATGTACAAGAGGCTGCCCCTGTTGCTTCTAAGTACCCCATGGAGCCATTTCGTCTCACTTATCACCGTCGTTCTCATCCTACTACTCAGGAAGCGCCCCTGTTGTGGACACCGGTGACTCTCCTCCTGCTCCTCCGTCTTTGCCGATTCCCGGTCCAACCTGAGCCTAGCACTGACCTTCCCATTGCACTTCGCAAAGGTAATCGTTCTTCTTGCAATCCTCATCCTGTTTATAATTTTCTAAGTTATCATCGTTTATCTTCCAACCATTATGCCTTTGTATCTGCTTTGTCGTCCATTTCTATTCCTAAAACTGTTCAGGAAGCACTATCCCATCCAGGATGGCGACAGGCTATGATTGATGAGATGACAGCTTTGGAATCTAACCACACTTGGGCTCTTGTTCCTTCTCCTCCAGGAAAGTCTACTATTGGTTGTCGTTGGGTTTTTACTATTAAGGTTGGTCCTGATGGGACAGTGGATCGCTTGAAGGCTCGTCTTGTGGCCAAAGGATATACTCAGATTTATGGTCTTGACTATGGTGATACATTCTCTCCTGTTGCTAAAATGGCCTCTGTTCGTCTCTTTTTATCCATGGCTGCTATCTCTTGCTGGCCTTTATATCAGCTGGATATTAAAAATGCTTTTTTACATGGTGAGTTGGAGGAGGAGATTTATATGGAGCAACCACCTGGGTTTATTGCTCAGGGGGAGTCAGGTCTTGTTTGCCAACTTCGGAAGTCTTTGTATGGGTTGAAACAGTCACCCCGAGCTTGGTTTGGGAGGTTTAGTAAGGTCATACAGCAGTTTGGCATGATTCGTAGTGAGGTTGATCACTCTGTGTTCTATAAACATTCACCGTGTAATAAAGTCATTTATCTTGTGGTCTATGTGGATGATATTGTAATTACAGGTGATGATCATGAAGGGATCACTAGACTAAAGCAACATCTGTTTCAGCATTTCCAAACCAAAGATTTGGGCAGGTTGCGATACTTCCTTGGTATTGAGGTTGCTCAATCAAAAACAGGCATTTCCATTTGTCAAAGGAAGTATGCCCTTGATATTTTGGAAGAGACTGGGATGCTAAATTGTAAGCCGGTGGATACTCCTATGGATCCGAATGTTAAGCTTATGCCAAATCAGGGGGAGCCGTATTCAGATCCAGGCAGATATCGAAGGTTGGTGGGAAAGTTGAATTATCTCACTATGACCAGACCAGATATAGCCTTTGCTGTTAGTGTTGTGAGTCAATTTCTTAACTCTCCTTGTGACAGTCATTGGGATGCAGTGACTCGCATTTTAAAGTATATTAAGGGATCTCCTGGAAAAGGGCTAATATATGAGAACAGAGGTAACACAGACATTGTTGCCTATAGATGCAGACTGGGCAGGATCTCCAAGTGATAGAAGGTCAACTTCTGGGTATTGTGTTTTTATTGGAGGTAATCTCATCTCTTGGAAGAGTAAGAAGCAGAGTGTTGTTGCAAGATCAAGCAAGCGAGAATATAGGGCTATGGCTCTTACAACATGTGAACTTATATGGTTAAAACATCTACTTCAAGAGTTAAAGTTTTGCAAAATGGGTTCTATGCAACTCGATTTGTGATAATCAAGCAGCCTTACACATTGCTTCTAATCTGTCTTTCATGAACGAACGAAGCATATAGAGATCGATTGTCATTTCATTCGAGACAAGATTCTTTCAAAGGAGATTAGTACTTCATTTGTCAATTCTAATGATCAACTTGCGATGTTTTCACCAAGTCTCTACGGGGCTCACGAATAACTTACATATGTAACAAGTTGGGTGCTTATGACATCTATGCACCAGCTTGAGGGGGAGTGTTGATATTGTTTAATTATGTTGTTGATATTGTTTGATATAGTTTTGATATAGTTAGATATAGTTGTTAATAGTCAATCCCTAAAATCAAGGGATTTTGTGTTTAATTATTGTAATTTATCATTCTTTAAATAGAGGAGGCTGAGAACATTATTCTCAAGCCATTCAGCTATCATAACTGAAAGAAAATTTTTCATCACAAGTGTAACAAAGGCCTTTTTCTCTCCTTAACTGCATCCCAGCTGGTGTCATTTTTTTAACATTAGAGAATTTAGGTAGTTGGTTGAAAGGTCTATGAGGGGGTGTAGGCAATAGTGGTGGCAGGTTATTATTTTTGGTTTGTGTTTGAGGTAGTTGGTTTGTGTTTGGGCTGTATGACTGAGGTTTGTTAAAGTTGGAGGTATAAAATGGTCTTGCTCGAGGGACATATTTTTCCTCAAATAATTTGGCCAATGCAACTGCCTTAGACAATGAAATGGGACTTTGAACAAGTACCTCCCTTCGAATATCAGGTTTAAGACCACTAATAAAGCAGTCCAACACAGCATCAGAACTAAGGCCCAGGACTCGATTTGCCAAGGAGGTGAACTCCAGATAATACTCATTCACACTTGCAGATTGTGTCAATTTAAACAAACTGGAACGTGGACACTCAAAAGGGGAAGGTCCAAATTCTAGTTCTAAGGCTCGAGTGAACCCTTGCCAGGACTGAAATGGATTATTTTTGCTCAACATTTGAAACCAGGGTACCACGTCTTTTTCCATATGGACAGCGGCTATGGTTAAACGTTGTTCATCGGGTGTATTGTAGTAATTAAAGAACTGCTCTGCCTTAAAGATCCATTGTAGTACTTCTGAACCATCAAAACGAGGAAAATCCAGTTTGATGTTCCTTACCTGAAATGGTTGAGAAACCATTGTGTTAGTATTAGAGCTTGATCCACCTGATGGCTTGCTGTGAGTCCAAGTCTCTAAGGCTGTTTCCATCCTTGCCATACGCTGTAAATCTTCATCACGTTGCTGAGTGTACTCAGCATGTCTTTTCTCCATCAATTCCAAAAGTTTTTTCAAATCAGTTTGTACCTCTTTAAGTCTCGTATTTTCAGCCATGGTGGACTCGATGAAAGCACCAAAAATGTAAGGAACAATGAAGAACAACTAAGAATTGAGACAGAATACGAATTTTACTGAATAACCTCGGTACTGTTATTTATTTAAGAAGGAATTCTTACAATGAGAAGGAAGTATTATCAGTAAACTGATCCCAAGTACAGAATCCTCTTAGACAGAAAATAGAAACAAGGAACAAAGAGAGAAGAAACCAGGGTTGAGTCAGAGAATGAAGAAGAATTGCGTAACAACTTTCATGCCCCCCTTCTTCCCATTCTTCATGCTTATAGCTTGTTATTCTCCCCACACGAAATCCTTCATCCGAGTGTTAGTTACCCTTTTTCTCGCACTTCTGCGCCGCCCCTCCATTCTCGGATCATGTGCCATCTGTCCATCCAAACTAACAGATTTTGATTCCTCATCCAATCCCCTCTGGCCACCCACATTCCCTTCTGCTGACGTATCATTTGGCCCCATGACAATCACCTTCGCAGTTGCTGTTGCAAAGAACGCACCCCACCTTTGTAAGTTGCATGTAGTCGCTATTCCTTCCTGGCATTTCACACTGAGTTGCAGGTTCGCTGAGAATCACACCCCAATTTCTTTACTGATTTTTCTTTCTTTTCTTTCCCTGTGTTTGGATTTTTTTCATTAATGGAACGGAACAAAATAGGTGGGGATGGAGCGGAAAGGAATGGAACATAGTTTCCATTCTCTTTGTTTGAAAGTTTCATTAATGGAACAGAACGAAATTTTATTACTTATGTGTTTCCCCCATTTTACCTCAATTTTGAGGGGAACAAAAGTTGGACATTTGAGGGGAAGAGGAGAAAAATGATTCTCTATGTGTTCCGTTCCCTTTCCATATATTTTAAAACTCCAAAACAAGGAAAGTTATTTCCGTTCCTCTCATTACCTATGATCAAAACATAGTTTAGGTTAATGCTTTGTCTTAGATTGTGATTCACAATTTGTGTTGTGAATCAGATTGTGTTAGTTAAATAAATGCTTTCTTTTAACCTGCTATGCTAGTGAAAATGAACAATTTGTGAATTAGATTGTGTTTTTGAATCAGATTGTGTTAGTTCAGTGCTTTCTTATCGAAATGTAATTGGAAGAATAAAGAGACTTAAAGGAGTATAATCAAAAGTTTCAACTTTCATCCAACTACACTTCTTAGGGAGATACATTTAAATGCCCTCTTTTGAGATTGACAATAGAAGAAAGCATCTGGAAAATGAAGTACTGAAAAAACAAAATGGACGCTGTCCTCAATCAACACAATAATTCACCACGGTTTCCCTTCATAAGTTTATTTAAATTTCTCATTTACCTATTTCCAGCACATTTTATTCCAAAAGATTACTACTACAATTTCACCAGAGCCGTCACCGGTACCGGAGCTGTCACTGGTACCGGAGCTGCCGTCCGCCGCCAGATAGTGAAGCTGCCATCTGACCAGGTGCACAGAGCTTGTCTCTTGCGATGACGGAGCCAACCAGCGCCTGAATCATCTCATCAGAGCCGCCGTCTGCCTCTGCCACTGAATTTACAGAGATGCTCAGAATTTACAGAGCACTCTCTACACTGAGTCTCTTTTTTTTTGGCATTTGGTTTCATGTACTGTATTTGCTTTCTTTCGATGATTGAAAGGTGGCTTTGTTTGCTCAATTTCAGTAATGGGTGCTCCTGTTTGTAGCCTCTGCTGTTCTTTCTGGAAATTCAAAAGGACTCAAAACTCTTCAATCTCTATCTAAAAAACTCCAATATGTTAATCCCAGATCTCCAATCTCTTCTGTTAAAAACTCGTTTGTTTTTCTGTTTCAATCTGTTCCGTACAGTCTGCTGAATCTTAAAGCTCCTATTTTGATCCCAATTTTGAGGTGCCTGAAAGCTAATTGGAGATGGGTTTTGGTTTTTTGTTTCTATGGGGTGGATGAGATTTTGTTTTTGAATTTATTGCACATTTGGTAGTAGTTCAGATCTGTTATAGTATTTACCCTTTTTCCCCCTAGTTTATAGTTGCTGAGTCAATGTGCTCGGTTTCAATTTTGATATAAAATCATGCTCTAAAACTTTTATTTGTTCTTTAAATTTGTGAATTTCTTAACTTCATAATTTTGACCTACAGGACTTCTCCCAACAGCCTCCTGTTCAAGAGTTAATTGCAAGGGATTTGCATGGCAATGAATGGAAATTCAGACATATCTTCCTGGGTGAGTTATAAAGATGAGACTGTTCATCTCTCTCTAGTTGCAAATATATATATTTTCAGTTAGTAGCTTTTATGTTTCTTGCTGGGTGCTGAAAATAAGTGCACTTTCTGTTTACAATTTTTGAATTTGGTGTCTTTTTTCTGCAGGCCAGCCGAAAAGGCATCTACTTACAACAGGATGGAGTGTCTTTGTGAGTGCTAAAAGACTTGTTCCTAGTGATTCAATGCCTTTTTATTTGGTAAGTAAATTTCTAGTTTCCTGCTCTTTTTCCTTGGCTGATCAAAGTAGTGTCTTGCCCTTGTCCGGACAGCTTTAATAATATTCTGCTTCTCCCACTCTAATTTTCTCATCATGTATATTTGAAATTTGGCCTTTGGCGGTTATGTGGTTGATTGACTTGCCTCAGGGAAACATTATTCTTGACGTGTTTCATATATTATATTTCTTTTATTAGTTTATGTTTTGATCCAGGGATGCTTATTTGGATTGCTATTGAAAATATGGTCTTCCTGTTTAATGTGCTGTCCATATGGTTCAGGCTTTAAGAGACTGGTTGCTTCTTATTCTCCTAGCTACTTGCTTTTTTATCTAGGCTTTATGATATTATGTTGAACATGGTTAATTTGATTAGTAATTATGTGATATCTTATAATTGGTGTAACTCAAGTGTATTTTCTTCAACAGATCAGTCAAATTACTTATTTTCAGTTCATGTACGTTTTTCTATATCAAGTTTGAATAATTGTAGGATTGTATGTAACAGAATCTTTTATGTTGCTCTTGGCTCCATATCATTTGTTTATGTTTTAGTGAGGAAAACAGATTATGAAATTGCTTGGGAGAATGGGAGGCCTATTAACTTTTTATTGCTTGGAAAATCTAAGTATTTGTATTTTAACAGTTTTCTTATTCCTCAAATTATCTCTTCATTTTCTATTTATCTAGGGTCAGCCCATTTAATAGGTGGGTCAATTTTTTTTAGTGGGCTAACCCATTGGGTGGGATAATGCTAGTCTATTTAATTGGTGGGTCAAACTTTTTTTAGTTGGCTGGCCCATGGGGTGGGCTAGGACCAGCCCATTAAATAGGCAGGTCAAATTTTTTTTCTTTAATTAGTGGACCAGCCCTAGTCCACATGGCCATGTGGGCTTTTGGCCCTATGGGCTTTGGGCTGGGCTGGGCTATTTTGACAGCGTCCACTCCCTTGTTCCCTCTTTGTTTTGCAATACATTGTATGGAGTTTTTCAAACCAGTATTCATGATTTGATGTCACCCGTTGGCTTATTGGCCTATTTAGAGTTAGGCCAGTTGGCCTATTTAAAGGCCAAGCCAGGCCTTAAAAAAAGCCTATGTCAGGTAATAGGCCAAGCCTGTTTAAGGCAAAGTCTAGCCTGACCTGGCCCATTGTGAGCAAATTAGGGTTAGGGTTTTATAATTTCATCATCTCCAGTTTTTGAGTTGCAGAGTAGTTGTTGATTCTTTGTAATCTAAAACTTAGCCGCTAGAATGGAAGAACAGTCAGTGAACGGCATCATGTCAAGCTCAAGCAGCCGCAAAACGACACAAGAGCTAGCAATGGAAGGCCAGAAGTACTTGGAAGAGACCATAGAATACGCTTTCCAGATCCTTTCTTCAATGAACGACGAGCTCTGCAACCCCGCCTTGTGGTCCACCTCTCCCTCCGCTGCCACATCCCCTAACCCTAATACCCTCCCTAATGCCCCATCCTCAAATGGCATCGTTAACGGGGATGCCACTTCCGATAACTCCAACCACCACGCTGAGAGCGGTGTTTCTGGTGGCGGTGCTGGTGACGCTCTTGAAGAGGCTCGATTTCGGTATAAGAATGCTGTGGCTGCACTTCGGACCATTCTCATTGCAATTCCCAATTCCCAGAAGGTACAACTTTGAACCCTAGATTTGTAATTTGGGTTACTTATTTTTTTTCGAATATGTATCAGTCTATCGTCTTTGCGCGATCCTGAAATTTGTTCACTTTTCATATAGCACTTGTAATATTTCAGTTCTGTAAATGTTTTATGTTAATGAATTCTTATTGGTTCTTGGATTTTGTGTACCCTTGAACTTTAGGGACATTAGAATCAATGGGTGGATGGATGGAATTCATGTGTCAAAACTAAAAAGCCATGAACTGTATTGAGCTGTGAGAGGGCAAGAACAATACCAAACGATGCAGCCCAGGGGTTTTAATCGAAAATGTGAGTGATATTAATTGGAAAGGACAGTAGGTAGGGTGGGATTGGAAATTGAAGCCCACTACCTTGGATAGAAATCTAAAAAGAGAAGGAAGAGTCCTTCAATATGAAAAAGATTAACTCAAAATACTTCACTAATTAGTAATTTCGAGATTAGACTTTTCTAGAGTATAGATTTAGTTAACTTGTTAAATACATAGAACAATGACTCTTGAGTGACTGGAAATATCTAATACTAGTAAGCAGTAAGAAATTTGTTATCATTTTGCAATTTGTATAAATTCTCCCAGCCTGGACAGGACTCGTCTTTGACGAGTGAAGGGCCTAGAATGTCTTGAATAGCTACAGATTATTTTACACTCAAAGTCAGCTGAAGTAACCCAAATGCTTTCTAAAATTGGTTTCCCTTCTATATCATAAGAAATTTCTTGTGACTTCCATGCCTAGTAGAATTCCTGCTCATCATTCATCAATGATGCTTTGAATTTCCTCACTAGCTTTTGATATTTTAGGAAGTGTTGGGGATGTCAGTTGTGCACTTGCTTATTCATTGTATAGATAATAAGGACTAAGATCTTCCACCCTAAGATTGATGCATAGCTCTTTTGGGCAATTCCGGCAAATATCCATTGGTGCCAAGGCATTTTAGCACTTGTAGGTCCTAGGGGTTTCAAACTGAAATGTGGTGTTAATAAAAGGACAATGGGTGCCAATAGGGGTTGGCTCACCTAGTAGACCTTCCACTCATGACAAATGAATGACTTGGGATTGAATCTAGGAACCTCCCATTGGTAGGCGATCTGTAATCCTACTATAATCCTCATTGAGGTTGATGGTTTGCCCTGACCTTAAAATGGATAGAGCCTCCCTTCACCCTAAACTTTTACTTACCCTAAAAAAGAAAGAAAGAAAGGAAAAAAAAAGAAAAAAAGATAATGGGTAGGATGGTATTGGGAGGAGTCCACCTCCTTGAATGAAAATCTGAAAAGACTTTAGTTTCAGAATTCAGAAATATAATCCTAGAAATGAAGGAAGTGCCCTTAAATATGTTATGGCTGAAATGCAAGGAACGCTCTTCAACTATAGGTCAATTGCAAAAAAAACCCTGTAGTTCAAAACTCAGCAACTTGACTCCTTAAACTTACCAAAACATGCATTTTGACTCTATATAAAGGGTTTGTGCACATGCACTGGGGGTTAAATTTACACTATTCTGCATGGTTTGGTAAGTTTAGGTAGTCAAGTTGCTGACTTCTGAACCACAAGTAAGTTTAACTCATGATACTTCACTAATATGATGAAAAGTATTAAAGCTGCTATTTTTTAAACCCCTGTAAATGTTCCAGAGCTTACTGGAGCATTAGGTGGTTTAATTAATTACTTAAACCCCTTAAATAATTAGAAAATAGTTATCATTTTGAATCACCAAATTAGCTAATGAATTGTGAATTTCAATTTCAATTCCTGGATATATCTTTCTGACTTGGTAAAAGACGATATAGATCTCTCTACGCTAAGGTTCATTTTGGACCACCATTTGGTGTCCTTTTAAAAATGGGGATGAAAATTTCAGGGATGAGCTTTATATGGAAAACTTCATCCTTGAATTTGTACCCACAATTATAAGCGGAAGTCAAACTTGTTGAGTATAGAGTGAGTAGTGTATGCAAAAACAAACTTAACTTTCTGTTATTAACACTCTTTGTACAAAATAACTCTCACGAGTCACGATTACACTTGCTTGGACACCTCGCTCTCACTTTATCCCAGTTACTCCTCTTTCTCACTTCTTCTTCACTCTTGCTTCGTCACTCCATTGCACAAAATGGTGGTAGCAAGGCCTATTTATACACTAGGTAATCAAGCTTGGATTTATCTAGAGCTTGTATAGTAATTAATGATATTATATTTCCTAAGTACCCACCGCCCACCAATTACTAGAAAAATCTAGGCACCACCGACCATTTAAGGCTTGGTAAATTGAGCATTATTTTCACATGGTCGGTAATGACCACTAGTGCCGAATCTTCAAAATTGACTGGGAAAAAAATCACTTGCTATAAATTCATTATTCGCGAAACATGTTTCTGCTATATTTTTGTTTCACAGACTGGAATTTGAAGTTGTAGCTAGGAAGAAGTTTATGCTGTAAAAGAAAATTTTATTCAGAAATTATAACGTCTCCCTTACTTAGACTTATAGAAGCTTTACTGTGTAAAATGATACTTAAAGGATATATGTACACAAACTTGCTTCTTCTTTTTCATAAATATATATTCCCGTTTTGGTTAAATATTTGTATGTGTACATCTTATTGTGAGCTTTACAGCTATTCTTTTTGTCTAGTGAAGCTTTTGTATCCCAGTGAAACTAACTTGGTTACTATTATAGGCAAAATCATTTGACACTGGTTCAGCTGCTAGTCCTGCGGATGAAGCTGAAATTGAGAAGTTGGAAGAGCGAGCCTCTTCTCTAAAAATGGTAGGTTGTAATAAAGTTTTAATAATTGCTTAAACCTCAATCTCTATCCTCTATCATGATCTTTACAGAGCCTGAAGTTGTTGCGAGCCTGTCTTCACTTTTCAATCATATTATTAAGCATTGAACTTCTGCTCATAAATATAGGAGCTTGCCAACAAGAACTTGCACCTGAAGATACTCATAGATCAACTGCGTGATCTTATCACTGACATATCAACATGGCAAAGTCCTTGTTCGACCTGAAGTTTGGGATGAGCACTTAAATTTGGAGAATAGTATGAGTACAGTAAATAGTAATAACGCTTCTTGATATTTTAACACTTGAAGTTGCATTAGTTGATCTCATCATCTCAATATGTTCTCATTTCCTTTCCTGAAACTATGGTTTGAGAGGTGTGGAATGATAACAGGTAGTCTGAAAATGTTTGTCCAATGGGTTATATATTAAAATAATTATTTTTGCAGTGAGTTATAGAATTTTATAAAGTAATTAAAATCTTTTGAGTTAAACTTAAAATCGATTATTTATGTATTTAAGATAAGACAATATAAGAATAAAAAAATTATAGTTACCATTTTATTCTATTTCGCCAAAATTCCTAAACTATGTAATGATTTTTTTTGTCATTAAAAATCCAAACAATAAAATAGAACTTTTATATCATTCTATTCAATTCCGCTCCATTGAATTTCATTCCATTCAATTTTATTCTATTTTATTCAATTTTATTTTATCACATCTATCCTAAGATATCAAAACATAACTAGAGAGATAGATACGACAAAATCGTAAAGGGTTGGATGGGGAGAGAAGAGAAGACAGACAGGACTAGGCTTTCTTTTCACTTTAGTTTTCAGATCTCGTTATTCCACCCTTTTCTGCTCATCGGATCTCCCTGCTACCGTTGTACTTCTTCCACCTCCCAATTTTCATGCTCTTTTTTCACTTCCAATATATTTCATTCTTTACTCTTTCTCAATTTGCCTTCTATTTATTTCACGCCTTTCACTCTCATTTAGATTTCATACATTTTTTTTTTCAATTTTATAATCTCTCGTTTGTTTATTTTGCAATTAGATCTTTCTCTTTTTATTACAATAATGTCTTAAATCTGATGATACATAGTGAATGGTTCGTATCAGTCATACACCTTTTGTTCCATGCCTTGAATTGATCTTGTGGGTCTGATCTGGCTAATATCAAAACGAGCAAGATTATTATTATTAATTATTACTATTTATTATTATTAAAAAAATTAAAGTCTTAAAGACACTTGTTAAAGTATTTAAAATAAATTTTTTTATATAAAATGTAGAAAATTTTCAATTTTCAATACATTGAATAATTTACTTTATATTAAAAAAAATATTTTGAATCCTTAGGAAGTGTCTTTAGGACACTCATTAAAAAAACCTTTATTATTAATATTATATGGCAATGCTTGTTGAAGCATGGAATGCATAATTTGAAGTATGATTGTAATGTAAGTGTTAATTTGGAATGAAGTTGTGCAAATTGATGTGTAGACGACATCAAGGCGCCTTGAGGACAGGAAGGTAGAGAGGTTTGAGAAGAACATTACTAAAAGAGGAGCTATCGAAGAAACCACCACTAGAAAAGGAAAAGACCATCCTGTTGGCCCACTTCTTCTCGGTTTCTTCATCTTTGTTGTCATTGGATCATGTAACTTTCATCTTCTTTCCTGCTTTTTTTTTTCATGTTCCAAAATTTCTCTTTCACTCAAGACAGACATAAATAAATAAATAAATAGCAAGTTGTTTGAGTGTGTGTAACAATCAATGAATAATTATATTGCTTCTTTGGTTGATTTATGATATGGAATTACGGTGGTTAACATGAACGTTCATGCACATTCATTACAATACTTGTTGCATCAAAGGGTGAGACTTTGCAGTCATAAGAACAGCTTAAAGGATAAGGATGATGGTTGCTTTGGAATGATTTAGATAGTTATGGTGTATTTAATTTCTCTTCCGTTTTCATTGCATAAGCATCCAAGTTGAAAGTACTGAGTGAATCACATTGTTAATTATAGTTGATTATAGTAATTAATTATTAATTAACTATTCTTTTCATTTTTTTAATCTATCTTTTAATGTTGTTTCACAAGAATTAAGAAAGTCAATAAATAGTCTCGATAATAAGCAAAAATAGCCATATTTGATTGAATTATTCATCATTGAAATACTCAAAATATTATTATCACTCAATTCATCTTTCTTTTCACTTATTAATACTATGGGTAAGTCAAGAAAAAAAAATGGACAAATTACATTTTACTCTTCTCAAGTTCCATCACTTAGCACTCCTAAACTTTTTAGCACAGTTTATCATCCTTAACTTTTTTTTTTCACTAAACCCCCTTCTAAACTTCTGGTTCAAAGTGAAATGGTTGAAACACGTGACACGGACGTGAGCTCCAAACATGCTTTCAAATTCTTCTCTAATCTTCCATTAATGGAGAAACTTGAAAAGTTGTGTGCCCTAAGATCGAATACTAGTTTTTACTGTTCATATGTTATGATTTGAATATACCACACCAATTCGTTATGTATGGATGATGAGATTCCATTGATACAGAGCCAATCGTTCTTTTTCTCTGACAGATGGTCAGAACTTCATCTGGGTTCGAATCCGGGTTCGAATGAGAGGTCCACTAGAGATCGAAATTGTTGAAGAAAGAACAAGATGTTTCTTTTGTTCTTTCCAGGCGATCGGAAAATAAAGAAATAGTTAATATATTCAAGATAATTATGTATTTACAAAATACCGTTTCAATTCATCCTATTTCATCAGATCCGGGATGTGATATGGTTCCGAAGGATGAACAGGACAGTTCCAATAAGATTTCATTCTTGAACAAAAATCCGATAGACTTATTGGAGGGAGAGTCCCATTGGCGTGCATCCAGTAGGAATTGAACCTACGAATTCGCCAATTATGAGTTGGGCGCTTTAACCATTCAGCCATGGATGCTTAGCGGGGATCCTCGTACATGGTGAATAAACAAATTCCAATTGAAGTGAAATCTTTCGGATAAATCAATGCAATTTAATTTAGGAGGATTCGATGAAAGGACATCAATTCAAATCCTGGATTTTCGAATTGAGAGAGATATTGAGAGAGATCAAGAATTCTCGCTATTTCTTAGATTCATGGACCCAATTCAATTCAGCGGGATCTTTCATTCACATTTTTTTCCATCAAGAGAGTTTTATAAAACTCTTGGACTCCCGAATTTGGAGTATCCTACTTTCACGCAATTCACAGGGTTCAACAAGCAATCGATATTTCACGATCAAGGATGTAGTATTCTTTGTAGTAGTGGTCCTTATATATCGTATTAACAATCGAAAGATGGTCGAAAGAAAAAATCTCTATTTGACAGGGCTTTTTCCTATACCTATGAATTCCATTGGACCCAGAAATGATACATTGGAAGAATCTTTTGAGTCTTCCAATATCAATAGGTTGATTGTTCCGCTCCTGTATCTACCAAAAGGAAAAAAGATCTCTGAGAGCTCTTTCCTGGATCCGAAAGAGAGTACTCGGGTTCTCCCAATAACTAAAAAGTGTATCATGCCTGAATCTAACTGGGGTTCGCGGTGGTGGAGGAACTGGATCGGAAAAAAGAGGGATTCTAGTTGTAAGATATCTAATGAAACCGTCGATGGAATTGAGATTTCATTCAAAGAGAAAGATATCAAATATCTGGAGTTTCTTTTTGTATATTATATGGATGATCCGATCCGCAAGGACCATGATTGGGAGTTGTTTGATCGTCTTTCTCCGAGGAAGAGGCGAAACATAATCAACTTGAATTCGGGACAGCTATTCGAAATCTTAGTGAAAGACTGGATTTATTATCTCATGTTTGCTTTTCGTGAAAAAATACCAATTGAAGTGGAGGGTTTCTTCAAACAACAAGGGGCTGGGTCAACTATTCAATCAAATGATATTGAGCATGTTTCCCATCTCTTCTTGAGAAAGAAGCGGGCTATTTCTTTGCAAAATTGTGCTCAATTTTATATGCGGCAATTCCGCCAAGATCTCTTCGTTAGTTGGGGGAAGAATCCGCACGAATCGGATTTTTTGAGGAACATATCGAGAGAGAATTGGATTTGGTTAGACAATGTGTGGTTGGTAAACAAGGATCGGTTTTTTAGCAAGGTACGGAATGTATCATCAAATATTCAATATGATTCCACGAGATCTAGTTTCATTCAAGTAACGGATTCTAGCCAATTGAAAGGATCTTCTGATCAATCCAGGGATCATTTCGATTCCATTAGGAATGAGGATTCGGAATATCACACATTGATCAATCAAAGAGAGATTCAACAACTAAAAGAAAGATCGATTCTTTGTTGGGATCCTTCCTTTCTTCAAACGGAACGAACAGAGATAGAATCAGAGCGATTCCCTAAATGCCTTTCTGGATATTCCTCAATGTGCCGACTATTCATGGAACGTGAGAAGGAGATGAATAATCATCTGCTTCCGGAAGAAATCGAAGAATTTCTTGGTAATCCTACAAGAGCCAATCGTTCTTTTTTCTCTGACAGATGGTCAGAACTTCATCTGGGTTCGAATCCTACTGAGAGGTCCACTAGAGATCAGAAATTGTTGAAGAAAGAACAAGATGTTTCTTTTGTTCTTTCCAGGCGATCGGAAAATAAAGAAATAGTTAATATATTCAAGATAATTATGTATTTACAAAATACCGTTTCAATTCATCCTATTTCATCAGATCCGGGATGTGATATGGTTCCGAAGGATGAACAGGACAGTTCCAATAAGATTTCATTCTTGAACAAAAATCCATTTTTTGGTTTATTTCATCTATTCCATGACCGGAACAGGGGGGATACATGATTGCCACCGCAAGTGCACGGATCGCTCAAGTAATACAGATACGGAGTAAAAGTTCATTCTCACGAGGATATTCGATTATAAAGTTAAGTACTAACCAATAGCTTAATCCATTCTAGACAATGACATAAAAATAGGAAAGTAATAAATTAAACTAAACCTAATCTACAAAACAATAAACATAAAAGCGGTTAGGTTTCAGAAAATCATCATTCACTCCCTACATCTATCAACAACATGCAATCCTCCTCATAAACACAAATGCATTGATTAGATTAACTTGAGAATTTGATGTAGTCAAAAGCCTATGTCTAGGTCAATTAACACTGGTTTCAATTGCCCAACTCACTAAGTTTCCTTGAGAGCCAGCTCAACTTCCACTCATGAACAATTTATTCTCAATCACACACTATACATGGTCAATAGGTATATTTCTATCCTATAAACGAATCAACTCATCCAAGCTAATTGAACTCGCTGAACATGCATTAATCATACCATATCCATATCAACAAATCCCTATGTCTAGTTCATTTACCAATATTAAGATCATGCAATCGAGGCCAACTAACAACAAGCATTAAACTTAGATAATGATTAAACCATAATCAAACATCCACACAAACTCAGAGAAGAACACATCATTAATATAAATAAAAGGATTCAAAGTATTCCTAAAACATAGCTCAGCTATACAACAAATAAGGAAGAGAAAAGAGAAAGGGAAAAGAGAGAAAGAAACTCATTGATTTATCTCTGAAGCTTGAATCCTCCTTTAATCCTTTTGATCCTTGACTCCAATCCACCAGAAATGAAGATCTAGCCAAACTATCTAACCTAAAACTAACCTAAACAACAAAACCTAAAAAGGAAAAAAATGGAAATGGCCCAAAAATGGCCAGCTCCAAGAGAAAAATGCATAAAATCTATTTATAGGCTCAGCTGACCGCCTCAGCGCCGCGGCCCTCACATATGCGCGTCGCGGCACCCAATTTGTCAGTCTACGTACGTCGTGGCGCCCACTTCATCTGCGCCGCGGTGCTCTTGCCTCGGGTCCAAGTATGGCCTGGCTGAAAAACCTCTTTGCGCTGCGACGTTTACCACTGAAATTGAGATTTGTCTTCCTTTTCCTCTTTAAGCTCAATTGCTCCATATTTAACCTTGTTTGGAGCCCCTTCTATCATAGAGAATACACCAAATCAGTAACATATATAAATCTACTCAATCCATGATCATTTAAGCACAATTTGTTATAAAACATACAAGAGAGGTTTAGAATCAGAATATGACAAATATAAGCACAAAACCCTCCAAATATGCATTTAAATAAGGACTTAGCATTCATTCTAGCACAAAGATAGGGCACAAATAATTGTATTCTAAGGAGTTATCACACCCCCAAACCTACATTTTGCTAGTCCTCGAGCAAAGCAAAATAGAACTAAGTAAATCACTTAAACATTTAAAACAAAAATTCATTTAGCAAATATTATTTCAATCTTCTTTTTTCATTTAAAAACAAATACTAGTGTGTAATGGTTACATCAATCCTAAAAAAGTGCAAATGCCCCGTAAACAGTTCCACACAAACATAATCCTCAACATGCTATCAATCCAAACAACTCTTCATGCAATTCACATTTATTACGAACATGCAAGATAAACTTCTCCTAATCAAGTCATACACATTCAGATAAGTTTATAAGCATACATGCATATGATTCACCAAATCCACAAGATTGTAAATCAACTCTCTCTCCACTAATGTAAATCACACAAGATTGAGGATCAAAAGGGACTTTATCAGCTTATAATGTAAGGCCAATGGTATGGGCGAAAGAAATGAACGGGAAAAGATACAATACAAATATTGACAAACACAACATACTATTTCAAGTTATGAGCCACAAACTGACTTTAGCATGGTATTCAAAAGTGAGATCATAAAACTTGCCAGAACCAATTTCGATGCTTTTTGAACTTTACTTTTCTTTTGCTTTTGCTTTTCTTTTCTATTTTCATTTTTCTTTTTATTTTCTCTTTATTTTCTCTTCTATTTTTGCAAAGCAATGCTTTTTCTTTTTCTTTGTTTTGTATCTGGTTCCTTCAGGCTCATTTTGAATTGAATATACAATAACACCGCTAATCATGAGACTCGTCTCAAGAAATAGCATACCATGTACTCAACAAATATTTAAAGGTAGGAAGAAAATGACATGCTTTAATATGCATTAGAATGGTTAACAGGTTAACGAACACAATGGTGGTAAAAAACAAATAAGGCCAAACAGTATAAGGCTTCAAAAAGGGACCTAAGGATATCATCATATCATGGTAAGCTTTTTAAGGCTCAATCGGTCCAAATAATGCCCTAATCATTTCCTCAATCATGCATAATCTAGAATTTCACCTCAAGAGAGTTCAAAAATAATTTCTTGGATAATCAAAACTCTACATGTACATCCATAAACATTCTCAAAACATGCACTCTTATCATTTTCAAAGTTACACTTGCATCTAAGTGAGATGTAAATCATGCACCAAAAGCAACTAAATTATTTCACATGCTTCAAGATCATATAAGGTTTCACTGAAAAGGGGGTAAATAGCAACCTTTCACATCATGAACAACCAAAAACAACACCAGCATTCTTGCAATATGTCATGCATTCAAATAGATTCAACTTTTCAATTTAAGCATGCACAACATCATTTGCATAATGTAAAAATTGAAAATCTTGTCAACAACACATCAGTGATAGTCAAAATAAGATATAATTATAAAAATATAATGACTAACATCACTGCATACTTAAAATGTAAAGATACACCCCCAAACCTAAAATGACATGTATCTTTAAAGAACATGGTCTATAGGGAACCTGTGACTAGTACTGAACATTACTAAATACTAAAAAAATAGATAAAATAACCAAAAAAAAATAAAAACAGGGGTTTAGCGCCGCGGCGCCCACATGCCTGGGCCGCGGAGCTCACAAAAAGCTGTAGAAAATGCCCCCTGCGCCGCAGCGCTCACTACCTTGCGCCGTGACGTGACTATCTAAGCTACTAAATTTAGCAGCAAACACAATTTTGCTGCTGGGTTTGGCTCTTATGGGTCTCTAACTGAACAAAACTTGTTCAAAAAGCTAAATTACAAAATATACAATCTAAACATAATAAAACTCATAAACAACATATTAACCTATTTACAACCTAAACAGACTTAAAATTTAAAAACAAAAACAAAAACAAAAATTAACGTAACTAACATATTTACATATTAACCTATATAAAAACTAACTCAAACAACACTTAAAATATAAACAAACAAGAACTAACACAACTAACACATATATATATACTACAATACTAACAAAAACATATTAACAAAACTAACAAAACACAACATACTAATATGCTAACATATTTAACATAAATACATTAACATACTACCTATTTATACACAAAGTAAAGACAGGAATAAAACATAAAAATGGGGTTCCCTCCCACGAAGGGCCTGAGTTATAGTCCCAGCAGGACTTTGTTACTAAAATTGAAGTACTGTGGATGAGTAGTCTTCAAGAACTTGATCCAAAGATTATCCTTTCCAGGAGTCGCGAATTCCCTCAAGGGCCTCGTATGAATGAAATCACTCGACTTCTTATTTGAAACTAAAACAAAACATAAAAGAAAGATAGATTATATACAACTTGAATTAGAACTAATCAAACTTATTGTTAATATTAGCAATATAAAAACTATCACCGGCAACGGCGCCAAAAACTTGATTGCCACCGCAAGTGCACGGATCGCTCAAGTAATACAGATACGGAGTAAAAGTTTGTTCCCACGAGGATATTCGATTATAAAGTTAAGTACTAACCAATAGCTTAATCTATTCTAGACAAAGACATAAAAATAGGAAAGCAATAAACTAAACTAAACCTAATCTACAAAACAATAAACATAAAAGCGGTTAGGTTTCAGAAAATCCTCATTCACTCCCTACATCTATCAACAACATGCAATCTTCCTCATAAACACAAATGCATTGATTAGGTTAGCTTGAGAATCTGATGTAGTCAAAAGCCTATGTCTAGGTCAATCAACCCTGGTTTCAATTATCCAATTCACTAAGTTTCCTTGAGAGCCAGCTCAACTTCCACTCATGAACGATCTATTCTCAATCACACACTATACATGACCAATAGGTATATTTCTATCCTATTAACGAATCAACTCATCCAAGCTAATTGAACTCGCTGAACATGCATCAATCATACCATATCCATATCAATAAATCCCTATGTCTAGTTCATTTGCTAATATTAAGATCATGCAATCAAGGCCAACCAATAACAAGCATTAAACTCAGATAATGATTGAATCATAATCAAACATCCACACAAACTCAGAGAAGAACACATCATTAATATAAATAAAAGGATTCAAAGTATTCCTAAAACAGAGCTCAGCTATACAACAAATAAGGAAGAGAAGAGAAAAAGGGAAAAGAGAGAAAAAAGCTCATTGATTTATCTCTGAAGTTTGAATCCTCCTTCAATCCTTTTGATCCTTGACTCCAATCCACCAGAAATGAAGATCTAGTCAAACTATTTAACCTAAAACTAACCTAAACTACAAAACCTAAAAAGGGAAAAAATGGAAATGACCCAAAAATGGCCAGCTCCAAGAGAAAAATGCATAAAATCTATTTAGAGGCTCAGCTGACCGCCTCAGCGCCGCAACCTTCACATATGCGCGCCGCGGCGCCCAATTGGTGGTCTACGTATGCCGCGACGCCCACTTCATTTGCGTCGCGATGCTCTTGCCTCGGGTCCAAGTATGGCCTAGCTGAAAAACCTCTTTGCGCTTGCGCGCCGCGGCGTTTACCATTGAAATTGAGATTTGGTTTCCTCTTCCTCTTTAAGTTCAATTGTTCCATATTTAACCTTGTTTGGAGTCCCTCCTATCATAGAGAATACACCAAATCAGTAACATATATAAATCTACTCAATCCATGATCATTTAAGCACAGTTTGCTATAAAACATACAAGAGATGTTCAGAATCAAAATATGACAAATATAAGCACAAAACCCTCAAAATATGCATTTAAACAAGGACTTAGCATTCATTCTAGTAAAAACATAGGGCACAAATAATTGCATTCTAAGGAGTTATCAATACACGTTACACCACGATTTTGAATCAGAAGAGAGATTTCAAGAAATGACAGATCTATTCACTCTATTAATAACCGAGCCGGATTTGGTGTATCATAAAGGATTTGCCTTTTCTATTGATTCCTCAGGATTGGATAAAAAACAATTCTTGAATAAGGTATTCAACTACAGGGATGAATCGAAAAAGAAATCTTTATTGGTTCTACCCCCTCTTTTTTATGAAGAGAATGAATCTTTTTATCGAAGGATCATTAAAAAAGGGTTCGGACCTCAATACCCTGAACCTTCAAGTTCTTCACCCAAATACCACCAAGTTGAGGTTGAATGCGAAACCCAATGCTGCTGCTGGTGGCTTTAGATCCATTCCGGTTCCTTATGTGGCAATGATCAAGTCAAGGAAGGCAATGAGCTATGTTTAAACATGGTTTCAAGCCATTGTTGCCTTGAATGTATGATGTTTCCTTGTACATTATTGCTATTGAACAACTTCTAATCAACTGTAATATCAAATCCCAAAAATATAAATTTAGAATCAAACTCCTCACAGAAACTTCCTTCACATGCAACGTACAACTTTAAAATCTCACCAACAGAATCATAACATCCCCTCATAATGGCAACTTGAAACTTCATCATCTTTCCACCGTTACAACCCATTTCACCAAAACACAACAAACATATAACAGCAACCTTCAACCCCAAACTAACATCACAATGAAGCCTCACACTACCAAAAACCTTCATCTCAACCAAACCAAATCTCCATCAAATCCCAAAAGCAAGACCCAAAATCCTATCACATAAACGCCTCACCTTGCCACTGCACCATCCAGCCCCAAGCCCATCTCACCAAGCCGCACTCCTTCATGGCAGCCTCCATCTCTGCGTCCCTGAGCCGTTGTGCACCACTGCTCCTCCGCCTTCGTCTCTATCACGCATCCTTGGTAACCATTGTTGCTCACAAACCAGCGCTTGTTGTCACCCTCCTAATAAATATAAAATTTTACTCGCGAACCAGCTCCTGTATTCCATGATGAAACTAGAGCCCCCCTATTCCTCCTTTTTTTTTCCAAATAGTTATTTATTTTGATATTGGTGATAAGAGAATCACTAAGGATGGATTGAGGATTGCAACAATGGAAACAAAAGAACTAGTAAATGTTAGTAATTGTATGGAAGACAGTAAGAATGAGGTGAACGTTGGTGGTGATGATGATGGTAGTTCCGTAAGTGATGTTACTGAGCTAGTGGAAGAGAGACTCGGGTCTGTAGTGGTGCCAAAAACAAGGAAGATGTATGTGTTGCAGTTTGGCTCTATTTTTCCTCTTACGCCTTCTTTGCTTCAGCTCTCAAAGATTTCTTCTCTCTGCTACTAGTGGTTGCTTCATGGAGGTTTTGCGTGGGGTTCAATTTTGGTGCTAGAGAATGTTCATGAAGTGTTGGATCTTAGGGCACATAGCTTTTCAAGTTTTTCAATCAATGGAGGATTGAAGAAGAAACTGAAAGCGTGTTTGGAGCTCACGTGCGTGTCACGTGTTCCAACTATTGATAGAGTTGAAGGAAGTTAACGGTTTCACTTTAAACCATAAGTTTAGAGAGTTTAGTGACAAAAAAAAAAAGTTAAAAGGGGTTGAGTGATAAGTGATGAAAATTGAGAGGGTAAACTATAATTTACCCAAAAATAATTAATGCTTCATTGGTTTTTTAAAATGACACATAAATATGAGCAAAAAAACCTTCTATAAAAGGACAGATTGAAAAGAATTGAGAGAGCATTGTAATTGTGAGTTATCTAGTTATTTATTAATTAATGATATGATTGGTTTAATGCATTTAACTTAAGTGTTTTAGGTTTATGCAAGAATTTCTCTAGCCCAATTTTCTAGTTTCACTAACATATTTGTTTGCTTCATTATGACAGCTCTCTTTCAGATAATCAGGACAGCAAGGAGTGGAGGCATGGCTTAATTCGAGCTTTTTTTTTTTGGGGGGGGGGGTTGGGTTCTGTCATGTCTTTGTTACCATGTAGAAAATGGTGTACATGTACTTGTACTAGATCCATTGGTTGTTCATGTTATTGAGGAATTTAGAGGATTTTTAAATAAAATATAACTCCTTTGTACGTCTGGTTGAGATGCACTGAGATTTTAGAAACTTAAACTAGGCGTGAATATGATAGTGCATGCAGTAGTAAATTGATTCATAAAACCAAGCCTTTGTTTGCCAGAGGCTGAATGGGGGGTTCAACTTTGAAGCAAGTATGCTGAAGCCTATTTAGGGAAAAAAGAGAAATTGAAAGGGATAATATAATATTATAGCTGTATCCAAGGTTCAAAAAAGGAATCTTCCTGAATTATATTGATGAGAATATTGAAGGTGAGTGTTATAGGAGTTGCATAAAATTACCCGTATTAAATAAAAATGCAAATCTGTCAGAGGTTGACAACGCATTTGAATTTTTGTTTGTTTGTTTGTAATGTAATGTAACTCCAAAAGATGATAATGTTCATGAATCAATGACAAATAGAGCTCGACCGCTCACCATTGATTGATGCAAGAACGTAATTTGTTTCTTCAGGGTCAAATTTTTTCCACCATAATTTGTTTCTTGATTTTACTCACAAGATAGCTTTAGAACTTGCTGGAAGCATGGCATCTTGAAATAAATTGTTCTTCATCATTTGACAATAGAAACAAGTTACGTGTTCGAAATCTTGAATATGCGATAAAACGCCTAAGCATGAATAATATATTACCTGCAAAGCAAAGGAGCTTCTAACAGTTGTTCTGTGTCAATGTAAATCAGAATATACAAATGATCCAATGATGTGTACAAAATTAGTGAACGGTTGAGGTATAATTGGGAAAGGAACCTACTGTTTGCAGACAACACATGCATGGAACTAAGATAGGCTTTTCGATGTCACAAATTTGTCTGTAATGAAAGAGCAAGGTTCAGCATGAAGTGGCCAAATGACACCAGAACATTTCGTAAACAATGTGCGAGTCAGAGGCTCTAAAAAATGGCAAGGCTTCAGCCCATGTAACCTCAATTTTGAATGAGTTTTCAGTTTTCAACCGCGTCTAAATTCTTGTCAAACCAGTATGGCCCATGGAACGTAGGCCCCAGAGCATGAAGCATCAAACCACCATCATACTCGGGCCCTGGCTCTTGAATGATGACAAATTTGGTTTCAATGACTTTCACAGGAATACCAGAGTTGTTTCCTATTCGAATTTGGTAACCAAATTGTTGGTAACTAGACCCCAAGTTTTGACCTTCTAAGTAAACACATTGAATTGAAACAACGAAAATAAAAACAGCATTTTCTTTCTTCCATCCAAAATATAGCTGTTCCTGAAATAAAGACCCTTCCAGACCAAGCGACTAATCAAGGAGCCCCCCCCCCCCCCCCAAAACACCACACACAAACACAAGAAAACCATTTGCTTATTGAATACAGAAAGAAACCGGAGTTTATATCACCTTTTACCAAGGTGTTCGAGGATGAGGCATTTGGAACATGAAACCAAAGTAATGTTCTTTACATGCTCGAGAGCATGAAGCAACATGAATCACTACAAACCCATATTATTTTTCATCTACTTTGTTACACCAGCAATGAACATTAGGATTACGTACATCAGCAACAAAGGCCTGCAAATTGCAAAGAACCACATGACTGGAGGGAAAAAAATGACGGGCCATTGTTGTAAGAGATACAAGCTAAATCAAGCCTCTGCAGTCAGGCATGGATGAAATGCAGTACCACATGCTATCCATTGCCGTTTTCTCCCACGTGGCACCACACACCCAGGAACCTTCAGCCATTCCTTACTTGCTATGTTGTAAGTAACCAACCGGTTCATTTGTTTCGATCTCAAGGACAACATGAGCAAGCCTTTGTTTCCCAGGCAAGTCATTCTAACGTGCTTCCCATAAAAGTCCAAGCACCATATGTTTGGCATTCTGTCAACCTCCTTCCACAAGAGTGTCATTTTCTGCAGCTCCCATATGCATACACATGTGGCTGCATTCTTTGTGAGCAAACCCACAAGCATGATCTGGCCATCACACTCAGCCAGTGTGTGGTCAGTCAGATGCAATGGCGCTGGGATTATGTATTGTTTCCAAACCCCAGTTGCCATATCATAGGAAACAATCCCTTCTGGATCTGAACGCATGAAGTAAAGTGTGCTGTCAATAGAGACAGCTTGCGACCTAAAGTTGAGCGATAATGGCAGCTTCATACCTGCAGGCATGTTTCCTGGACGACTCCAAGAATTTCTCAGTGAGTCATAAACTTCATATTCTCCATCACAACCCACCCACAGGATCTTGTAGCCTGAACCAGTTGACTTTCCATTTATGATCATCCCTACAGCAACACGAGACCAGACCTTAACTGACCGAGCTGGCAACTCCTTGAAGGATTGAGTCAGTGGGTTACAAACATAGAAGTTTCGATGACCAATGTCAAGAAAGCAAACTAGACCCCCTGCAGAAGCCACTGGTAAAACAATCAACTTTGTGGGCAGTGTTGAAATAGTGGGATGATGCCATTTTTTCAAAGAAGGGTCATACATGGCTCCTGAATTCACATTTTCATGAGTTATGGTGTAAAACCATGGATTTTGTTGTGGGACTTGAGCACAATGCTGAGAAAAACTTTGAGAAGTCAGCAAGGAATTCCATTGCCGGCATACAGAGCGGAAGCGGAAAAATGTGGCAATGGGAAGTCGTGCAATCACAGCCTCAAATAAATCTTCAGGAAAATCTTTCCAAATTTCTTGTTCCATAACTTCAGTTGTACAAGACCTTCCAGATGATTTGCCCCTGCTCCGATCTCTTCGAGACTTCTTAGTAGGTGGAGGCTTTAGAGGCTCCAACATCCTGAAACTACCAGACTTTCCAGCTGCCATTACAAGGCCACAGCAGTCATCTACAGAGCTATCTTCAATATCAAGGGAGGTCCATCTGTGAAAAGGATAAACAAAGATATTCATATGCTTCCTAACATGAAGTAGAGGCAGAACCAACATGCACACAAAGACCAGCATGATTCAAAGATAGAAAAGCATAAAGTAAATTACAGAACCATACACCTGAAATACAATATGATATTATAGTCCAAGTTCAGACTGAGCTCACCCAAAATATTGGATAGGAAATATTGGATAGGTACACACACACACACATATATATACAGGTTTTTTTACTTTGGGGTCGGGGGAGAGGGGGGCAAGAGTTAGTAAATGTATTGGAAAAATTTTCTTGAATAAAAAAATTTATGAAAATAATAGGAAAAACGAGACTTCATCCTTAGACAACAGGATCAGGACTATTTATACTACGGGAAATTGCATGTAAGCTAGAAGATATCAAAGTAGGTAGTAGGTGGAATGAAGCTGCATTTTCAAGGATCAAGAGGATTTAAAAGAAGCATCGTCAATTCAAGCATGTATTCTCATAAATTTGCACAAGTAAAATTGCCCTGCAGTCCATACCCATATAAGTATATAAGTACTATAATGAATTTACAACATGGCTACCCATAGACTAGATGACTCCACTTAACGAAAAACTCCACACAAAACTTTCTCCATCTACCCTCTTTTCTGATTTCAGAGAGGTTCCCTAGGTGCCAAAATAGACATTTTTGAAAACCATCTTTGTTAAAAATGCAATTTTATGTCACTATATTTAGTGCATAATGCAGCAAATATCTTTATTCTCCAGAATCTTTTTTTTTTTTTTGGGGAGTACACGATCGGTGCTGCTCAGGAATCCCACATTCATTTTCATGAAATAAAATCAATTCTACTACAATATCATGCCTCTAAGGCTCTAACTATACTTTGCAAGAGAGCTAATCAAACTAGAAGGGATGACTACAACTTATAAGTAATCACCCTCACAATGGTCTCCAGTCTACACTTCATTAGAACATTCCTTTTTGTAATGATATGCATCCTCAAGTCAGAAGTTACTAAAGGATATCTGTGTAACTATATGCTTGTTGTACCAACAAATTGGTAATAAATTAGCCCATCTGCTAAATGTCCATCAGAAACCTAACTTCAAATTATTAGTGCTCCAAAGAAACATAATTAAAAATGTGCTTCAAATGGAGCTCCATGCAACAGTTTACATTTTTTTATCCCTTTTTCTTCTTCTTCTTCTTTTTTTTTCTTTTTCAAGAAGGGGGACTCAACAGACGATTTTTTTCATAAATTCACTAAATTTTGCATTCAATTATATCAACTTGACCACCTAAGGAATGTGAGTAAGGTATAAAGTGGCAATACAAAACTTTACTTTGTGTAACACTAAGACACACAAACAATGCACAAAATTCAGAAAATTGTTGTCTATCCAACAATGACTTCCAGAACACACAATCAAACGTAGATGTTGACATATATGTTACAGATTCTGAGTAGCAAGAAAATAATAAAAAGACAAAATCTGACTATAATCTTTGCAAGGATTGCTTACTGCCAAGTGCCAAGTACGATATGTTGTCCATTAAGTCACTGTTCCTAGCTCTTCTAGTGCAAATGCAACCATACATTCTACAAATATGATAGATGTCAAGTATAGTCAATATGATATTATATCCCTTGCCTCTTTGTTGCTAAGGCAAAAAGAAGTGCTTAACGGCAAGAGAAGAAGGTCGTATTGTTCTACTTGCACGTCTCCTAGTTCTTTCTAAATCATTATGTGAAAATATTTAATTGTCCAAGTGCACCTCTTCCCTTTTCTCTTTTTCATGTGAACATTTGCTCCAAACCCAAACTACCCCACTTCAAACCAATAGAAGCCAAGGAACAATGCAAGAAATATCAAATTTTACCTGATTATCGATCTTATTCTTATTTTATAACAAACTTACTATAAAAAAAGAAAAAGAAACAAATATAGAACGGGACCATGTAGCAAACAGAACGCAGGAGCATCGATTGATGCTCCAATGTCAGAGAATTACGCAGCAACAGCACATACAGACGATGAACAGAGAAAAATGGTGTAGGAATTGTTGCAGTTTAGGGTATGCTTCCATTTCCAGAAAGCATGGAATCAGAATCAATCATAATTAATAATTGGACTCAAGTGCTTAAATCCGACAGTCACACATTACATAGCAGAAACAACCTAACTTACCTAACTGGCTAACTCGCTTTAAAGAGAGGGGAAAAATAAAACTTATCAGCCAAAAATACGAAAACGATTCACAAAAATAGAATCTAAGAAATAAATAATTACAAAAAAAAAGCCTAAAACCTCATTTTGAGAAGTAATGAACAAATATTGCAGTGGAAATAGATCTAAGAGAGGGAGAGAGAAGGGACCTGGGGCGTTGTTGAAGAAGAATGTGGTTGTGAGTGTGAAGGTGAAGGTTTTGTTGATAAGAAAGTTGAAGGATGGAAGAAGCAGAAGAAGAATGAAGATTTTGAGAGTCTAAGAGTTGCTGAAGCTGACCGATGAGTTGCTTCAGCATGGCCAGACCTTCCATGCCCTCAACTCAAAACTCGATTACTCTCTTAGTTTTCACAGTCCCAAAGAAGAGAAGAGTCCCTTCTTCAACCCAACCCCCTCCTCCTCCCCCCACCCCTTAACACCAACACCACCTCCCTTTCTCTCTCTTATCTTTGTTTTGTTACCCACTCTTGTTTTTCCACGTTGGCACACGAGAACGGAGTTATGCTTATACACTTTACTCACCCGTGCACTACTTTATTATTTACGGGATGCTAATGCGAATAATTGAATTGGAATATCTCTCTCTTTTTCTATATTCTTTTGTACCATATTTATTTACCCTTTTCCCACGTTTATCCACTCATTCCGTCAACATTAAAGACGTGTGGAACATAATCCCTTCCCTCTTGAATTGAACTTCCACGCTCTTTTTAATATTTCTTTCAATATTTATTTTGTTATTAATTTATTTTATACACTTAAAAAATTATTAAAAATATTTATTTTTAAATTAATAATAAATAAATATTAAAAAATATAATATTAACATTTTTCTTAAACTGAATCCTTTCGTGTCTCGAGTTTATAAAATGTTCTCAACAACTCACCACGGGTGCAATTGTTTGTTTAGGTTTCTCTCGACGTCAACTGGCCTTTTGCGAAAAGCTACATTGAATACCGCGTATAATTGATATTAGGATTTACCGATTTAGAGATGATCTTGTCAAAAATTATTAAAATAAATAATAATAATAATAATAATAATAAATTACACATTTTCTCCATAAGTTTAACTTATTTTTATTTTATAATATATAATTCCTCTAATTTATGAAAAATAAACATAAATTTATATTTTTTATTAAATTTGACAGTGACAATTTATATATATTTAAGTGTTGATTATTTGACGATTATACTAATAAAAATCATGTGCTTCTCACGTGCAGAATTTTTCTGTTAAAATTGACCAAAAAATATAAATTTACATTGTTTATGGTAGTTTAGGAAAGTTATGTATTATACAATAAAATTTATTTATAAAAAATAAAAATAGACAAAATTTTAGAGATTAATATGTAATTATAAAGAAAACATTTTATTTTATTTTCTCTTGCTATATAAAAATTAGCCATTTCTCTTACTATATAAGTGTTTCAAATTCAATAGTTGAAAATTGAGTATCTTAACTGTAATCATGATTTTAAATGTAATAGAATGCAATAGTTGTTGAAACGTGGCTGGATTTTGGCTAGCCAAAACTTTATGTAGAGACTTAAAACAAACATAGTTGACGCTTGGAGTAGAAATAGATGGTTGATGCTCACAGTATAAATGGGACTGCGCGACGGAGAAGATTATGCAAAGGTTGGTGCCCAAATACGAGTTTGCTTGGCACCAACTTAGGCACCAATTCCACCAAACACTTCTCGTGGCACACCTAGTTAGAGTTTTTGTTACGCTCCGGACCCACTTGCTAATAGTTTATGTCGAGATATGCTGGAGGACTATATTATTTAACACCAACTTTAATCGAGTTTGGTCAATCTGACCCATGTAACTAAGGTCTAATTTACATAAGGGTGAGTTTGGTACGAGGGTAAAAAAAGGTTGAAGAATTCAAAAATCAACTTTATTTGTAAAATTGTATTGGAAATTCAACCGAAAATTTTTCATCCTCATATTTATTTTATACCAAACTGACCCTAAAAAATAAATTTAAGGTTTCTTCGCGTGGAGTTCATATGCTTCATGACATAGTTGAACATAATAAACTATAACAAAGGGGTTAGACTTTAGTGATTTTGTGAAATAAATATAATATAAGCTATGTAAATTTATCTTGAGACAAAAGTTTTGTGTACTGTTGGTTGTACATGGGGTTGAGTTTGATCATAAGTGCTATACTCGAGTCTTCTTCCAATGTAAATATTTTGCATTTACGTCACATTAACCAAGCCACGCTATCTTATCGTGTGATATTGTTTATTTTATCATGTTATTTTTTTTATTTTAATTTGGGGACTATTTAGGGTGCCAAAGCACTTGAGGTTTTGTTTCATAACAAGTGAGATTCTATACATAATCTCTAGGTTATGGACTCTCTTTAAGTTGAGTGATACTTTCACGCCTTCACGGCATTCTGTTGCCAAATTTATAAAAATAGTGCATCAACTAAAAAGAGGAAAATTATTATTATTGATATTTTAAGGAATATCTGTAATATGGGTTTAAAAAGAAAATCCAATTTTATTTCTTTATATGATTGTTGGTATTGAAATAATTTTTTTGATTCACATAGAATAATCGAAAGCCTTTTTGCATAATTTTGATGGTCTTTTTGCATAATTTTGACGTTAAGTTATTAGACTAAACTTTCGGTTTAGCCAATAAAAAAAGAGAGGAAATTTTGATTAAAGAAATTGATATTTGAGAATTCGATTGAAGTCTCAAAAAAGATTGAAGTTGAAGATTGAATCAGGAAGCAACTAGCTGAATGACAACATAATATTTGAGGAATCAATAGAGGAAATCAAGATTTCCATGATTAGCAATAAAATTCGATGAAGCTCTAGAAGAAAGTTAATGGAATTTATCACCTAAAGATTGAATAAGCAATTGACTTTACCAATACGCAAAATTCAAGACTGCAAAGGATATTTTCGAGTGAATACCAAGTTTTGAAATAATTATATAATTGAATTTAAATTCAAATTCAAATTATAGTAGTTCGAATTTAAAGTTAAAAAAATTATTAGTAGTTGAATTTGTAATATTTAAATAAGACAATTAATATTGTTAGATTTAGAAAATTATTTTAAACAATAACACTTATCATGATCTTATCGAAATGACATTTATCATTTTTTTTATAAATATAAAAGGAAATAAAGATATTTAATATGTTAAAAATTACTTACACACATTTTTCACATATTCAAAACATTACTCTAACAATACACAAATTACAAAAGAATTAACTAAGTATGCTTTTCAACCATGCTTTTTTTTTCCTATAATCTTTACATTCTCAATGCAAGTTTCATTATGTTTCTTTATATTCGAGCAATATTATCTTCATCTTCTGATTAAGTGATCATTTAATCTTCTTTTAATTATTTTTATTTACATTTCATGTTCTCTAATTACTTTCATTTATCTTCAATTAAGTTTATCATTATGCAAGTTTAATCTTTAGCACTTATTGCCTTTTTTACTTGCTTTCTTTACATACTTTCTTCATTTACTTGTTTTATTTTTCAATTACACTACTGTTTACCATTTTCAGTCCATTTTTTATTCTATTACATTTCTTTTGATTGGTTTTAATTACTTTCATTCCATTTTGCTTCATTACATTTCTTGAACACTTTGCTTTCTATTTATTGATAATCATGTCATTATTCATTGCTACATATTGAAATTACTCATGCTATTTTTACTATTCACTGGAATTGAATTTTGACATTCTCAAAATTTACAAACCACCATGAACTTGAGAATCATAGTGAGAAAAAGATTTCATTCCCAATTTGAAAATAGGGGTCGAATTATCTTTTAACAAAAATTAAGTTAAACAATGATAATAATGTCATTTTTATTTTAACATTTAAAATAAAATATAGATATTAAAGAGTTGTTTAGTATATATGTTCTTATAACAGTTAAAAAGGAATCTTGAATTGTCCCAAATCTAGATAAGACAATTGTTGGTTGATTTTTCTAATTAGTAATTAATTATAATAATGTATGAGGAATTAGTCTCACATAAATACATTTGGAGATACTCTAGTCAAAGATTAAATGTATAAGCAATAGTTAGCAAATACAGATTTTCTACGTTAAATATATTTCGGTAACCAAAAATTTTGTGTGACTTTTGAAATGTAATTTGGAAGGTTAAAATGCAATGAATCCTTTCAACTATAAGTCAATAATAGAAATTTTGTGATTCAAAACTCAGAAATTCAATTTTCTACACATGCACAAAAAATTAAATTTAACTACTCTACATAATTTAATAAGCTTAGAGAGTTGAATTACTAATTTTAAACCATATGGTAATTTTCTGTGTCATGTGCATTTTAACCAATTTGAAAATTTTGCCAAGCATATTTGGGAACCGATGGTTAGAAATTTAGAATCAAATCAATTCAACATTAATATGTAAGAATGTATGAGTGCGTATGTATTTTGTATAGATCACGATGTGTATGTGAGATTAATTTTTGTTCAAATGTCAGTTTAGTCCTGCCCACAAGATGTTTCAATAAATTTTAATATGCTTTCAATAAATTTCAAACTCTTCCACTGTAAGTAAAATCCATCCCAATAAAACTTAATTCCAAAATATATGATGAAAGAATATTATTGCATCTCTATAATTTAAAAGTATTGACATGACATTTTTACACAAGTGTCTTTATTATACACATTGACTAAAATTTAATTAGAAAATGATATATGCACGCACTTTATTTTTGTAAAAGTTTTTATTATATTTTTTAAAATTTGATCTTAATAATTCTCTTAATATTTATAAAAAATATTAAATAAAAAATTAGATATATTAAATATTTTAAAAATATAAAAATATTTAATATTTTATTTATGTCATAATTAAGAGGATCTATAATTTTTTTATAAATTTCTTACATACTCTCATATAAGCCATTGAATAATATTCTATTTTTATTATTTTTTAAATTTTATTAACATATATCTTAAAAATATAGGTTAAGAATTAAAAATAATATTTATTATTATTAAAAAATATTAAATATTGTTTAAATTTTTATAATAACAAATATTTATATTTATATTTAATAATTTTTATTTTTAATTCCTTATCGTGCGTGTTGGGTTAACAAAACCCTTGCAACCTGTTTGGTTTTGATGTTTTCTAATTCCATTTTCGTAAAAACCAGAAAATGAGAGAGAAATGATGTTTGGTGGTAATTTCCATTTTCATTTTTCAATAAATGGAACTTACCTTTTCGGAAATTTCGAAATCGTGAAAAAGTTGTTTCAACATCTTCAATCTTTATGCGATGGCATTCTCATAATATTAAACAGATTTCTCCTTCTATTTACATTTTTTTCTTAATTTTAAGAGGAAACTGAGAATCCTTCGCATGGACATCACCACCGAATGAAAATTACTGGAACAGAAATGGTTGTAACCAAACTCTACCACCGGCCACCGATGCTTTAAGCCATACACCAATAAAAACACATTATATGTGCTTTCAAGAGATTCAGCTACAAGATCAAGATCTAGAAAATGCAGATAAACCCCATTAATTACTGATGGCGAGAATAACCACTACCACAGAGGAGATCCACAATCTAACTTTCGAATCATAAATTTGCTACAGTGAACAGAAATTTGCAGAGTAAGAACAAAGAACTTGAGAGCCACATCAGAAACGGTTGAGTGTCACAATAAAAGACCAAGGTGTAGAACCACCGTACGGAGCTGGAAAGACCACTCCCGTTCATAAAAATTGCCAACTCACACCACATAAGGCAACCAAATGACTTCGAGTATTTGCAGGTGTACCTTTTAGGGGGAGGCCTGGAGCTGTGATAGTTTGTGAAGCTGAGGATGAACCGAAAGGAAAATGAAAATGAAAATAAAAGTACTACCAAACATGTTTTGAAAAATATGAAAACTTTGACAATGAGAATTATTAGAATAGCATCCGTGATGTACGTGATTATAAAAATAAAATAAAATAATATATGATAATTATGTTATTATTATAACAAAATATGTTTATAATTTTTGTAAGTGGTTATAAGTGATGCAAAATTTTTATGTTAAGGTTTAAATATTTAATTTATTTTTTTAAGATATCAAATATTAAGTTTATATATAAAATTTTAAAAATGTTTTAAAATTTTTAAAAATTATTAAAAAGAGTGTTTTAACTTTTAAGAATTGTAATTATTATTAACTTTTTAACTTTATTATTGTATATTATAGTATAGTTTAATACTATAATAAAAATATTTTTATTCTATAAAATATATTTCAAAAAAGTTTATATATATATATATTATTACATTAATAAGATAATAATAATAATAATGTTCAAATTTAAATTACATTAGTGACAATTTAGAGATGACAATTAACAAAAAATTTATATATTTTTTAATTTTTTTAATAAGATAATAATAAATTTTAAATTTAAATAATATTAATGATATAATGTAAACATTATTATTATTATATTAATAACATAATAACAATAACGTTTAAATTTAAATTACATTAATGACACAAGTTAGATATGCCAATTAACAAAATATTTTTTATTTTTATTTAATTTTTAATAAGATAATATTAAAATAAAAATAAAAATAATATTAATGACACAATTTAAAATTATCACTTAACATAATTTTATAAATCAAAATTCTTTTTTCATATTATATTATTATATCATTTTTTGAAAATAAAAACAAGAAATTTTTTCTGAAACCAAACACATTCACGTAAGTTTACTTTAAAAAATAAAATATATGCAAGTATAGTACTCAATTACGTTTTTTGGGTAAATGTCACTTAATTACTCGTATACATATATATTTTGATAATTTGATACCCCAAAAATAAACTTATTTGATACTAATATCTAAATATGTTTGATTCTTTTATGGGATGAATATTGATTCGTAAATGAATATTACAATGAATTTTAAGAAAAAGAAAAGAATACTACAAAGAATTTGGTTTTCTGTGTTATAGGATTTTAGCGGTTTTAAAATACCAAACTGATACCCTGTCCTGCTCTTCATTATTCAACCTACTTTATTTTTTTCCAAACCATTTGTCACGACTTTTTAAAAATTAGCTGACAAAGACTCAAGAGCACCATGTCCCATGAGTTCGTGCATTTTGGTAAGCAACGCCATAATTCACTTTGGAGATCGACGGCTGAAAGTGCGTATAATGCATCCCTTGCGGGCCCTTCTTCAACGCAGACCGCATGATTTATGATTGCCCCCACAGCCTTTTCCATCTGTTAACCTGTTTGATGGTTTTGTTAGGTTTACCGAAATACCCCTCCAAAGCTACTCGATGCGACGGCGCCATTCCATTTTCCACTCAATTGTCATAAGTGCAATGCAATGAGTGGGAAGAAGTACTAATTATGGTTCCTCACGCTTCACCGATTTCTTTAATAACTATTAATTCCACTTTACTTTTAGCGAATAAATTAATAATATTGTTACACTAACTTACAATATTTTTCCACTTAGCTAACAAAATCATTTTTTAATTCATTATTGTATGGCTTTAAGATAATAATAATAATAATAATATATGAAAAATAATTTGTTTATATAGTTTTATCCTAGAAATAAAATATGGTTATATTATTATAGACACAATTGACTAATAACACTATGGGTTATAACGTTATAGAGAATACTAGGAAAATCAACAAATGCGTACGGGAGTTTCGGGAGACAATCAATTGCAATGAGTAAAGGTCCCCCTACTACTCAGAATTTTCAGTGCTTTACGCTTCAATCTTGAGTTATTATGTTTCAATTAAAATGTTTTAATTAAAATATTTTAATTTTTTTATAAATTTATTTTATATTTTATAAAAATATTATAATTATATATAATCTGATTTAATATTTTTTTATAAATATATGATATATATATATTTTAAATATACAAAAAACACTTTCCTATTATCTTAAAAAGGGGAATGTCTTCAATCAAACAAAAACATGATGTACTAGTATATGATACAAGACTTGTGCCATGGCTTGTATCAAAATCACCTTTAAGTTTGACGAAATTTATATTCTAATTAAGTTTACGTTAACAAATTAATTAATTTAATTAGTAAATTTGACTTTACACTAGATAAATTAAATTTGGTCAATTTCTTATTTATATGAAGTAGCTATGTAAAGTACTTAAGGTAAAACTCAAGATTTTACACAAAAACAGTACACTCAACTTTTTTTAAATATATTTAAATCAGAACTAATTTTCACACCAATTAATGCATATTAGAATGTGTACAAAAATATATGCCATGCAAAAAAAAAAAAAGAGCTAAATTAAGATTTTAAGTAAATTTAATGTAATTTTAACATTATGATATGTGCATATATAGAAGGAAGGCATATACCCACAAAAAAAGGAAGACATAAAAAATTTGTATATAGTAGTATATCTCTATATTTAAAGAAAAATATTTTTTATATATTAAAATATATATATTATATTTATATTATATATTAATATAAAAAGTGTTAATTATTTTATATATAATTAATATAATATTTTTATGATAAATAAAATAATTTTATAAATAAATTAAATAAAATTAAACATATTTTAATTAAACGAATAATCATACTTACATTTAAATTTAGTTTAAAATCTCGTAATCGTAAAAGACTCTTAACCAAGAAAAAGGTTCTTCATAAAAGACAAAATTAGTTGAAGTTTTGAATGATAAAGATTTATTGTTTACTTTATTATCTTAATTTTAAAGATAGAGAGCATGGTTGTACCTTATTGTCATAATATTAAATTTGGCGTAGAAAACTAAGAAGTCATTTACAGGACATAAGGTATTAAGGTTGGATGCTGATGGGCATTTAATTTGGTATCAAAGCCGTCAGATTAATTAGATGTAGGGCATTTGTGCGTAGGAATTGAGTAGGACATTATTTAACTTATCAACTGGAACACTGGTGAGCAACTTTCATACGCTATTTTTTTTTAACCCAAGCTCATACGCTATCACATATAAAATGTACTACGCTGCACATATGCAGAGGTTCCAAGCTAGCCCGCAATTGAAGCATTATGCAATATGAAATATGCATCAACATCCAACAACCTGAAAAGTGAAAACCAAAAGGGGGGGGGGGGGGGATAATGCATCTAAAAAAGAAACTAAGGAAAAAGAATGGGAGGAATATGATTTGCAATTTAAGAAAAAGAATCGGGAGAATTCATAAGGAGGTTCATGATGAAAGAGAGGGATAAGAAAGAGGTATTAGATGGGATTACAGTTAGAGCGGGGTCATTTGAATTGAGTATGATTAGGTTTGTGGAAATCAAAGAGGGATGGGATGCATATTTTGCGGTGGGTAATGATTCATTTTGCCTAGGGAAAGGAAGAGAGGTACTTGGTTATATTCTTTGGTGGGTATATAATGTATCATTGCTCAATGCTCATGATGATGATCATCATGGATTCCCTTCTTTTACGTGTGCATAAGTGCATCCATCCCTTGTAAGTGTGGTTTCACTTTGCTTTTTCATCTTATACCTCATCCCCACCGCGTTACGGACGGACCATCTTCCTTCCTTCCCTTCACGTGGCTTCATATTCCACAACCTTTTTCCAAAAAAATAATAATAAAACAAAACAAAACAAAAGCCTTGGGTGCGTGTATGTGTAAAATAGATATGATTCATTTGAATCTGAATAATCCGCTTGATTGATTTGAAAAACACAATTAAATTGCATTTTTTTAATTAAATCTTTCACTTGAATAAACACAATAACAAAATGCACCAACATCACATATTTCGTGTAGTAATTTAAAAAAATTATAATTAAAAACACATCGTTGAGACTTGAGATATTGATTTGCTCAAAACGTGAAAATTTTTTATTAGGTGCTCAAGTATCAAGATCACTGCACATACATCTGCGTATCTGACAAGTCAATCACACAGGCTCTATTCTCATTTCAGCCACTTCTACCTTTTTCTTTTGTTTTGGGTCTTCTCCTCGATTCAATTAGGCCTGCCACAACCAGTCCCAGTGCCCTTTTCGGCACTAGTGCGTTTTGGAAATACTTTACATCAGTCCAAAAAAAAAAACCAGTCCAAAATCAATAGTGATGTTTTCGGGCAATGAAACGGGGCACACAGGAGTGGCCCAAAGCAAAACGAAACAAACTGCAAAATAATATAGGATAAAAACGCAAATTCCCTCAAAATTTGTTAAAATAACACAATTCCATTCTTACCAGAAATCAACACTCTGACCCAGCCAGTAGCTTGGGCCAACATATCTGTTAGTAACCACATCCAAATAATCATGGTTAACTTCGTTTAATTCAACTTGTCTCACAACACTAACCAAAGGCCACCTACTTATGGGTTAATGGCTCTCTTTACGCGGGAATAGTGAGAGACTTCTCACATACTCACCGTCTCCTCCATTACTCTACTCACATTACCAACACACCTGCAAAACTTCTAGCTTGGGTTTAGGGTTTCAACTCAAGGGGAATTGGGCGTCCAAATAGGAGAATGGCAAAAAGAAGAAGCTTTGAAGGTGAACCTTTGATTCCTTCCTCGTCAGTGATATGCATTGGTTGTCTTGTCTGTGTGAAGTGTTTCTAACCTTCTATTTTTGTTGCTTGCATATTGGTCTTGATCATTCAAGTGACAATAGGAGAAAACACTAAGTTCTGCATTGTGGTTGTGGTCCAATGGAAAGATGACTTCTTCATCATAGACAAGTTTGACACCTATTACTTGTGCTACATGGACTTGGCAAGCCAGGTGCGTGCTGGCTTGAGGCTTGATTGTGAGATGATGTTTCGAATAGAAGGTGCTATTTTCTAGGAATAGGTGGATTGTGGTGGAGAATGACACGGCCCTTTTGAAGCAGATTAAAGACAACGGTGATGCTTGTAATGACCAGTTGCTCCTTCATGTTGAACCAATGAACTAGGTTTTCGAACAACTTTTGCAAGAGCTGCTTGATGGGGGTTTGCACACAAGTGATAGAGATGATAAGGGTCGTAAAAAGTTTAATGATGAAACATTTAACATTTCAGAGGGTGATAATGTGGGATTAGAATGTAGTGATACAGAAGAGTTTGGATTGGGTGATAAAAGATGGGATTAGGATGATTCCTCTGATGAGCATGCATTTGAATTAGATGGCTCTGATAGTGATGAGGGTAGACCATATCTGGATAGGGCTTATACTGGGAAAATCTACGATCACACTAAGGATGGTAAGATAGTTCTTGAAAGGGGAATGTTGTTTGCTAATGTAGATGCATTTGGGGAGGTCTTGAGGGACTTTTTGATTCAAGAGGGTTTTGAAATAGTCGGGGTCAAGAATGAGAGAACTAGGATCACAGCCAAGTGTGCTTGAAAAGGCTGTGAATAGTACCTCTATGCTAGCTCAAACCCCAGTGATGTCACCTCTGAGATAGAGGTTTATATGGGTAAACATACATGTGTAAAGAATAATACCAACTCTAGTGTGACTTCTACTTGGATAGCCAATAAAATGGCTAACCAATTCAAGGCTGACCCTAATATAAGCTATGAGATAATACATGAGGAAATTCTTTTTATATATGGGGTTGAAGTGTCAAGAAGTCAGATGTATTGTGTTAAAAAGAAAGCAAGAGAAAAGACAAAGGGGAGTCATGTTAAGACATATAGCAAGCTGAGAAAATACACAGAGATGGTGAGGTAGGCCAATCCCACTATAGTTGCTAAGTTACAAGTGGAGATGATTAATGTAATGTATAACCCCGTTTTTAAACGATTCTTTTTGTGTTTTGATGAAATGAAGGAAGGCTTTGTCTGAGGTTGCAGGCTTTTTATAGGTATGAACGGTTGTCACCTAAAAGGACCATTTGGTGGGTTAATGTTATCTGCTGTCGCATTGGATGGCAACAATGGGATATTCTCTGTTGCTTTTGTTGTTGTTGAGGTTGAGAACAAGGATAACTGGTCCTTTTTATTACACTTGATGGAGTCAATGATTGTCAATGCAGTTGAGGACAAAACTTTTGTCATTATGACAAATAGGTAGAAGATGATATACTTACTTATTATTGTTTTTGTTTTAGATTTTAAATTATAGATATTTTGTTTGTATAAACTATTAATTGAGTTTCCTTTTTGGGTTAGGAACTTGATCAAGCTATTGAAGATATATTCTTTGGGGCCCAGCACATCTGGTGCTACCGGCATTTATATAACAACTTCAAGAGTCAATTCCCTGGCATTATGTTGCGAACCCTATTCTAGAAAGTTGCCAGAGCTTACTATGATTGGGAGTTTAAAGAGGCAATGGCTGATATCAAGAAGGAAATCTTGAAGGCATACGAGTGGTTGGAGAAGATCCCTCCTGTTATGTGGTCAAGGCATGCTTTTGATCCACATTCAAAGAATGACCATATAACAAACAATATGACATAAAGCTTTAACTAGTGGGTTGTCCAGCTTAGAAGGAAGCCTATTTTGACGTTGGTAGAGTCATTAGTGGTTAAATTGATGGGAAAGATCCACAAGAATTACACTGATGGATGTCTCTGGGAAAACAACATCACCCCTGAAGCTCTGAAAAAGATTGACCAAATGAAGAACATAATTAATAAGGGTAGCTTAATCCTTGCTGGTCGGATAGAATTTGTGGTTAATGGGAAAAGATTCCTTGTGGATCTGAATAAAGCAATATGCCGCCGAGGGGAGAAGGCCTTCTTGCTCTGATCTCGACTCAATGATAGATATCAGGTTAGAGGGAGATATCTGGTATGAGAAATTGATACGAACCTTAGGAGAACCACACGTGGGCTGACTATGCACTAGCCCTCTGACTAGTCCCAGGCGAACACTGCAATGTCGGCGTCACCACCCGCGCCGCTCGTTTGCAACTGAGAGGCATGGTGGAAGGCTTTGATGCCAATTGATATGAACTTTAGGAGAACCAGACCACAAAAGTTAGCCATTGTAGTTGGAGAGTCCAAGGCCATATAAACCCCACATCGAAATCCCATACTTCCAATGTGGGACTCAAGTCCCATACCTTGCAGTTGGATCCTAACATTCCACCACTCTCGGCAGCCCCGGCACCCACGCGGGCTGGCTATGCACTAGTCCTTTGACTAGTCCCAGGTGAACACTGCAATGTCGGCATCACCACCTGCGTCGCTCGTTTGCAGTTGAGAGGTTGGTCATGACTAAACCAGTACAGAAGATGTTGTCCTTCCACTACTGTTGAAAAGACTCCCTGGAAGGCCTAGAAAGAAATGGAGGAAGGAACCTGGTGAACCACTCATTGGTTCTGGATCTGGCAAGAGGTTTGCTACAGTTAGATGTGATACCTGCAAAGTATTCGGTCACAATAAAAGGACTTGTCAGAAGGCGCCTAATGCTTCAAGCAAAAAGCTGCTACCAAGAGGATACTTGTTGTCTGTCCCAATGTTCATTATTTATTTGCATTGATATATATTTATTACACACAACTAGTTGATGAGTTTACTGTTAGATCCAAATTAATTGCAGCCTGCAAGAGGCAGGACCATTGTTGGGATAGCAATACAAGAACCAAATTAAAGTAGCTTAAGTGGACCACCTATACAAAGTCAATTGTCGTGCAGGAACTGATACCAAAGGAAAATACAAAGGGAAGAGGAAGGCTTTGGCTACGTTTGCCTCTAGGGGAAGAACCACTCGACCCAAGATACCAACCAATGGACCACTGCAACTGAGTACTTCAAGTCAGGTTACTACTCAATTGAATGTGGGTGGATGCTCTGCTGGAGTCAATATTGGGGGTTCAACTATTGCAAAACTTGATGGTAATCCAACTATCCACTTCAGTCAAAGTGAATATGCTGCTTTTCTTTTTTGTGGGATTTAAAATGTATTGGATGAGGATTGTCGATACCTAAGTTTTTTTTGTTATGTATATGGATCAAGTTTTTTGGTACTACTGTTTTATGATAAGGGACTTGGATAGATTGCTTTGATTGTTTATGGTGCCACTTTTTCTTTTTTTTTGTTCCTTGTTGTTAACTGGCAGCTTATGTATATTGGCCCTTGTGGTTCATGATAGTTTCTTTATAAGTAATATGCAAACCTTTTGATTATCAGTGTATTATTTCATTGCTGCACTAAGTGTTACATTTGTGTTAGTGTTATTTACTCATTACATAAACCATTCATAATAGGAGACAAGTTGAATGTAAACATCCCTTTGCAACTAACATCAAGGTTACACACAATAGAATGAATACACATGCACACACAAAAGCATTAACAGCATATAAGATGTAGATATAATTACTGTATGTTTCCAGTTTGTTCTTCATAGCCTTAACATCCTATTTTATATACCCAACTTCCCCTAGAATCTCTCAAACAGTCCCTCCATTTGATGCTATTGCTTGCTGCCCACTCCGTGCATTTGGCATGCATTCATCTACATTGTCTTCAATTGGTTTCACCCATTCAAAGAAGTTGCAGGTCCTATCTTGGCAGTTATAGTACAACCAGTTTTTATGGCAGCACGTCTCCCACAATTGCATTTCTTGTTCACAGACCTCATCCTCATGGAGCTTGACTCACCGGAGTATGTTGAAGAGTATGATGGTGCCATTTCATCTTTGTTTATGGTTATTTGCAACATAGCCATGTAGCCCACGTCAGGGTCAAGTGGGTTTTGCAGAAAACAGCTTCAATGTGAGTAGTGGTACTTACTTATTGCTCTAGAAAGCTCCCCCCTTGTCTCTTGCTCTTTCTCGGCCAAGATAATAGCCAAGCCCCTATAAGGCAACCCGTTATAGAGGCTGGTTTTAATGGTGGTAGTCTCCAATGGTCGACTCACCCAAATGGCCGTTGGCATCCCCTTGTTTTTTTTTTTTTTTAACACTGGTTTAACTTTGGTTACCTAGTATGTTCCGTTAGAGTATTCCTAACGGAGGTGTTAACGGAGACTCTGACTGGGGCGAGTGTTGATTTATGGTGAGAATGGGATTGTGTTATTTTAATAACCCTCAAGTATAGTTTGTCTAATTAATTAATAATATAACTACGTTCAAGGAAATTTTTTTTTTTGTCTTTTGATCAATTGCTCACAAAATTTTAAAATTAAAGTAGTGATTAGGTAAAACATTTTCTAAAATAATGACTTCAAGATTTGAATACTTAATATTATAAGTAAAGTTTATTTAAAATTTCTTTTGTAACTAACCACTATTGAGTTAACTATATTTTTTTTGTAAACACTAGGTTTATATATATATATATATATATATATATATATATATAATTTTTTTTTTTTACTACCACCAACTACTATTAAGTTAACTATTCAAACATAACATCTATAGAAAAAAAAAAAAAGAGATTATGATCTTCAATTTACAAAACAAAATCACATTATGATGTTCTTACTTAAAATAACGACATGCATATTTAGATTAAAAAGATTTTGAATCGGAAATAAAGAAAAAAAGTTAAAAATAATATGTATCATATTTTAAGAAATAGTAAAATAAAAGATTAAATCACTGTTAAATAAATGTACCCTAATTTAATAAACAAAAATAAATTTATATTTTTTTTAACAAGTAGGATGAGATTTTTTTTTTGTAAGGCCTATAACTTATTTTGTGAACTTGGTGGAGGCCCTTTAGTGAGATTCTTAGAAAGTCTCCTAATAGGGCTTTAGGATATGAGAAAAGAAATTAAGATGAAAAACATTTATATGGATTGAACTTTGTTATTCTTCATGTATGTCCCTAGTTCTTATCAATTGATCTATTAACACGTAATAAGTAGAATGTGATTTTAATCTTTCTTTTTTTGCTAAAATAAAAAATATATATTTCATTTGAAAATAAAATAAAAGAAAATCTCAACAAAAAAGAAAATAGGAGAAATAAAAAATTTAAATAAAAGTATATATATGTCATAGTCAGAAGAAAAAAATATATGTTAATATTTACTTATTCACATATATATTCAACTAAATTAGTATTTTGTACTCATGAAATACACTAAATAAATAAATAAAATATATTTAATCTAAAGATATGACATCTCAGATGATTTAGATGAATTTGATTAAATTATAATTATTAGAGTCTATAATAGGATCCACTCAAAATGATTTTTTTGTTTTCATTAATCCGTTCTTCCTCTGCTATGATAATCGGACTGTGTAACTCTTCTTAATAAATATTTTTTTATATGTTCTCCAAATAAATAATTCATTTAAATAGTTTTAGATAATTTCAATTTTTGATTCTATAATTTTTTTTTTTAATATTAATTTTTATGTGTTTATTCATTTGGATGTTTTATCAACTTATTATTAAGAGTATACCAAGTTAGTTCTTAATGTCAAATTATACTAACAAAATAATCTTAAATGGATAGATAATATAATGACAAATAAAAAGAAAACCTACTAAAAATTAAAGTAGTCAATAACAATATAATCAAATGATACTAAATGCATTCAAATACCTTAATATTTTATAACCTATACATCTAGTTTACACAATTTAAGTAAATTAAATAAAATAACACATTAGTTAAATTAATTAATGACATATGACTTATTAGGTCCTTTAATCTTATTCTCTTTCACAAATCTGATATATTTCAATATAACACAGAATTATAACTTGCTCATTACATATGCTTCATCAATGCTCCCGCTGAAGTTAATTTATTCCATTATTTGTCTACAAAAATTATATCAATTCTTGCAAATAATTTTACTTAAAACATCAATGAAACCTCAATGACATATGATAAGAGATATTAATCGCATTTAAATGATCTTATATACTAAGCAAACTTTATTATAAATCTGAACTTTTTTATTGACTTTATCATGTCTTCTTGCAAAGTTTTTATTTCATATGTGTAAATATTAATATATTTTTATTAAAAATTTTAATGATGGGAAATATAAATATAAAATATTTAAATATTATATAATATATATGAACAAATAAACTTAAAAAAACACTTACGAATGAGATCAAACACCTACAAAATTTTTAAATTTTAAGATCAATCACCAATGAGAACAATTAATAACGTTGTCAACTAAAAATATGTGAAATTTTGTTGAATTTTTTAAATATGAATTAATATGCAAAAGTATATATGTCAAGATAATTAATGTATTATTATAAATTTATATATTTGTATATATGAGTAATAAATTTAATTTAGACCGATAATATATGTATAATTTTCTTTTAAATGTAATATAAGATGTCATATGACAATTATCGAGATCATATAATTATCATATGATAAATTTTTAAATATATATTTTTATATCAAAATAACACATCAAAATATAAAAATATGTACTTTTATATATTATTATTATTATTATTATTATTATTATTATTATATATTATATTATATAATGATTTGGACTTGTTTGCCCAATCCACACATTTATATATGTCATAGTCAAAAGAAAAAAAAATGTTAATATTTACTTATTCACATATATATTCAACTAAAATTGGACTTGTTAAACCAATACACCACTTTTTTTTTGAGTTATTCAGGGGGCGCATTGGGCTCGGCCATTTTGACATCTTTACGGTTAGGCCCCTAATTTCATAAACACCTCCCAGCCAAAGCCAAGCTTAAGGTAAAGGACCCACTCCCTGCATCACCATCATGAAACTCCACATCTCAGTCTTCCTGTTCATAAAACCACTTGTTTTCGTAAAACTCAGCCTTGCAACATGACCCGAAATCACCCATCAAGTTCCAAATGAGGCATGAATCAAAATCACCACCAACTCGGAATATAACCAAGCTCTAGAGCATATTTTACTTCATTCAATAATTTTGATCTTGTGGCATGTTGGAGCAATGACACTTGGTTGGGCTGCAATATATGTATATATTGGCTTTCATGATCTAAACCAACTCAATATCAAAACCTCATGTGTTCATGTCGAAATACAAAAGGCCTATGCATATAAATGTGTACTAAAAATAATTATATAGCAGCAAGTCACTTCAAAACTTTTGTTGAAACTGCGAGTCATCTTTAAAGAGTTAATCAAAATGGGGCTTACAATATAGAATGTCCTCAAAGGAACAATAATTACTCAGTTGCAAGTATATTTCATATAAGTCTATTTCATACATATTACTTACTCAAATAAATTAATCTCAGTAATGGAGCAATTCTGTTTTGAAGGATCATTAGATCATGAGGGTCACAACCTCTAAAAATACTGCAAACAAGGACTTCCTCTAGGTGTATATACAAGTGTCAAGGACAACCAAAACACTTTCCCCTTTCCTAATTGATTCCTTTTTATCTAGTATTTTTATTGATTGACAAACCAACAAGTAGACCAAACCTGTAACCAAAAAAAAATGACGGTTGCATATTATTAACTAAGCTATATTGCCAATCAATAATGTGATACATGGGCTAATTGTGGTTTAAAGTTCCATGTGGAAGACATTATTGCATGTTAATAGATGAGACAAGAACTTTATTGTCACTCTCCAGTCATTTCCCATCCAAACCTACCATGGCTTGTGAAAAAATATAGATGAGTTAATAAAAAAAATTTAAACAAAACTTACCTCTAAGCAAATAATCATTCATGGCAGCATTTTGCAGAAGGCAGACATCTAAGTGATGTGAATGAAGTAAACATCAATCCATCTTAGAATAAGCAATTTGGAGGACTTTAATTGCACATGCAAAAATTCCACAAGACTACTCCCTTGAAAGAGGGAAATGTTAATTATGGAAACATCACCTATGTGCTTCCATCCATGGCTGATTGAGCAACAACAAGGTAAGAATTATTGTAGTCTCTAAAGGAATAAAAAAAAAAGTCTAAAATTCTAAGAAAATATTATTAGCACAAATAAAATATTATTGTTATAACTGAAATGAAGGCAGAGATAAAACCAGTACTCAAGATGAAGACTAAATTGAAATCCAATAGGTGGCACATACCTGATACTGGGTGAAGGGGCTTGGAGTATGGAATCAAGGATTCATCACGAGAGAGAATAAAACTTGAGTAATAATAATAGCTAATTTATGTCCTAATGACTATTAATTTGCAGTCAAACTCAAACTTATCAAATTTTTTATTCAAGATCGGTCAGTACGCATCATGTGGCTAACCATATCTCAATGTGAAAATATGTAAAAATAAAAAAACAAAATGCATATATAGTTATAGTCCATAGGCACATGACCTACCGTGCTATTTCATTTAACTATTATTTTATACAGAAAATTAAAGTTAATACAATGATATCAAATTGTTCTTGAATTTTATTTAATTCCCACATCATAATATACTTAGAAATTAAAAATGTTATTAAAACTTCTATTAGTGGTATTAATAATGATCTTTATCATACACATTACATTGGAAACAAAATGACCAACATCATATTCATTGGATTCCGATACATACTTTATATGTGTCGTTGAAACCTACCATCAATTTACATTTCCAAAACTAGCCAAGTTTTTTTGTCTTCTCATTATATTAAATTACACAATATCTACTTTTTGTTTACAACTTTTACTAAGTTCAGTTTTGATCTATAAAGCACAGACATGGATATAGGTACGAGATATGACATGGACATAAACATAAAGATACACTAAATTTAAAAAATTATAAGACACAAATAATGCATATATATATTAATATCAAAGTAAATTAAAAAACTTGATTTATATATATATATATATATATAATTACAAAATTCAAAAAAAAGATTCATAATTCATTAATATCATTTTTATAAGCTTGAAGATTTACAATATCTTAATATATGTCATATGTGTCAATATTTGTTACATAGTAAGCTACTCCTAAAAAATATGAAGCATAATTTCTATTGATATTTTCTAAAAAATCTCATAAACTAACTTCTCCTAATAAAACTAACCATGTACAAATACATGTGCATCCAAAAAAAATAACTAGAGGAAATATTGGTGTGAGACAAGTTTCAGTGAAGACAAAATGGACAGCTTGGTACGAACAGAAGTAGAATGAGCAGATGAACATAATGGTGTGTAAAGAGATAAAACTTAAAATATTAGTATGTAAGGCTTGAAACATCAGTCATGTGATTATGTTTGGATGAGTTGCGAGCTTACTAATTGAATGTTAGTCACAGAAACTAATTTCTTTAAAAAGAAATATTAGTGGGTCGTATCCAAGCCGTGTCCTAAACTTATTCAAACGTGTTTGAAACATGTTCAAGTGTATCAGAGATGTGTCTAAATTGAAAAAAAATAATCCTTTTAATTGAACATATTTAAATACGTAGAACACGTGTATCATACAAATATTTTAATGTGTACATCACGTGTACACGTATGTGTGTTTCATAAGTTTTGATTTAACCTGCTTTGTAAACGGGGGAGTCTAATATACACCCTTCAAAGGAGGGTGTATGGTACACCTAATAATTTAAGTCATTGATTTATTTATAAAATAAATAAATGACTTAAATCAATTACAAGAAATCTGCTTAGCAGGTTTTCTTTTTTTTATAATTTTTTTCAGGTGTTTTTTAAGCAGGTTTCCTTTTTTTTTTCCAAGTTTTTTTAGGTTTTTTTTTTAGTTTTATATTTTTTTTATATACTACCACTACCACTGTCGTCTGTTGGTAGACTATTATATGCACGCTTGTTGCCACCATTATCGGCCAACTCAATTTTTTTTAAGTTGTATAACTGTATAAATATTATCAGTTAAAATTTATAAGATTTTTTAACAATTATAATTTTAGAAAAAAATTTCAGTATACAGAGTTATTTATGAAAAATATAAAGACTGATATAATTTTAACTGATATTTTTTATATAATTGTATAATTCTAAAAAAGTGAACAATAATCAACTGAGGAAACTAGAGGTCACTGACAATGCGATGACAGTGACAATGATCGAAAGTTCTGACAATGATCGACCAAAAGTTCACCAGCAGCGATGACTGACAGTAGTTGATAATGGTGACCTAAAAAAAATTATAAAAAAAAGAAATAACCTATAAAAAAAACTTATTATTAGAAGTAAAAAATTTAAATGTATGGTAAAACCAATCCAAGATAACACCCGACTTTGTAAGCATGTATAACTTCTCTCCGTGCATATCACAGGCTCTTGCACTAGTTTGCATAAACAAAAGAGAACACAACTCCTTCAAAAAAAAGCCACATCTATTTCACTTCTCATTCTCAGGTCCAAACGCATAAGAGAGAGAAAGAGCAAGAGAGAGAATGGACGCCATTGATTCCGTCTTCGATCCCCTCAGAGAATTCTCCAAGGACAGCGTCAGGCTCGTTAAGCGCTGCCACAAGCCCGATCGCAAAGGTGAATGAATGAAACCCTAATCCTCTTCCTCCTTCGTTCTTTTCTATTCCTCTTAGATCTCGCCTTTTTCTTTTTCTGATTGGAATCTCTGTGCTATGGATCTTAATTTCTTGGATGCGTTTGGTTTTTAGAATTCTCCAAGGTCGCTGTGCGCACTGCGATTGGCTTCGTCGTGATGGGATTCGTGGGCTTCTTCGTGAAGCTCATCTTCATCCCAATCAACAACATCATCGTTGGATCTGGTTAGGTATAAAGTTATATTCTTTCATAAAACTCGTTTTTTTCTTCATTTGTTAATCATTTTCTCAATTCCTCTCTTTTTGGCTGCATGGGATCTCTCTGTTTTTTCTTTGCACAAGTTGGAAATTGTGATTTGGATTTGATTTTTTTTTTTGGGTAATTTTTACAATTCTTTTCTTCGATGGCTTATCTGGTTGAGTTGTTGGTAGTATTGTCCTTTGGTAGCTTGAACAATTTGATATGAGGGTTTGATGTGAATAAGGGATTTTTAAAGTGAAAATTGGATTAATTTTTTTGGGGTGTTCCGTTTGGTTATTTTTATGGTGTGTCAAGCATAATGGATTGGCTTGTTTGAGATTTTTCTTCCATTAACGATGGAAAAGGAAGCCTGCATGATTGTGTATTATACAAATTAAGATGTACTTCTTTTTCCGTTACTGTTTTTACCCTCATGAGATCATTCTTTAGATGGCATGATGAAGAGGGACTGTAGATTTCCCTGCTCAATTTTCTTCTTTCTAGAAAATCAGAACAGAACCCAGTGTTTAGATGGCATGATTGTTCTGTGTTGCTTTTGTTTATGTTGATTGAATGGTATTGCTTTTGATGTAGAATTTATTTGAAATGCCTGTAAGTTGATGAGTTAATTGATTGGATTATAAAGTGATCTTTTAGAATAAAATCTACTGCATATATTTTTAACTAAACATATTTGAAATAAGGTGGTTAGATTTATCAAATAACAACCCTCAATATGTAATCAGTCAGTTATATAAAACATTTCAGAGAGCAGTTACTACAGTGTCACATGTATAAGAGATGATGTATAGTTATTTTATTTCCTTAGGAGCCTGTCTAACTGCTACCTATGCCCTCAGGAGCCTGTGTAATGACTACCTTTTTCTGTAGTGAGAGCATTTACCATTGCAACTTATGTCAAGGACTATGGAATTTCAACATTCTTTAAAAGCTTTTAATAGATAGTGTAGTTTTTATTATCAATTTAATGCTGTTTTTCTTTATTTTGTCAGTTGCAATGTTGGCTGTCTTGTTGATGAAACTTCTTTTCAATGTTATCGACATTGAGTTAAAATATAAATTGATTGAGTATTGAGCTTGCTATGGCTGGGAACACACCAAGGTTTGAAATCCCATTATTTGATGGGAAAATAAATTTTATGATTTGGCAGTGTACCATTCAAGACCTCTTGGTGCAAAATGGTCTTGATCAAGCTTTGAGAAGGGAAAGCAGCCGAGATAGCAAATTTGAGAAGGTAAAATTTTCTGATGTTGTAGTATTGTTGGGAGAACAATTCAAGTGTATGGAAAAGAAAGAGCTTCCACTTGAGGGGGAGATTTGTTCTCTCCTGAACTGATTTGAGGTTTTTTCCCTATTGGTTGGAGGGGGAGAATTGTTGGGTTCCAGCCAATTTTGTTGACCATTATTTGCAATGGTTGAAATTTTCAGCCACCAACCTTGACATTCTCAAGCATAGGATGGTGTAGAATTCACAGGCTTTTGGTGGAGCAAATTTTGGGAGCAAATGGTGGAGGAGGTGCAAGTTTTCAAAGCTTATTCGGTGCCTTAATTTTAGGAGCAAATTTGTCAACAAATTTGCTTGGATGGTTGAGGAGTTTGCTCTATAAATAGAGCATTCTTCATTTGGAGAGAAATATAGCAAGAAGCAAGAAAGAGAGCTTGTGATAGTGAGAGAAAAAAAAATAGAGAGTCTCTTCTCTTTATAGTGAGTGTGTTATCATTTTTGTAACTCTTGAGAGGGTGTACTCGGGTTTGTAGAGTAATACACAATTGGGGTGGGTTACAAATAATGTAATCATTGCTGTGATAGTGAATAATTTTATTGGAGTGTTTCCGTGGATGTAGGCAAGAGGTGCCGAACCACGTAAATTCTTGTGTTCTCTATTATTTTTCTGTAGTGTATTTTTTGTGTTCGAGACAACACCGAAGGCTTTGTGGGAAAAGCTCAAAAATATCTATGCGTCGAAGTCGCTAACCAATCGAAAATCTCGTTGGGTATCTCTCGTACAGACAAAGGATCGTGAGAACACACAAAAAATACACTACAGAAAAATAATAGAGAACACAAGAATTTACGTGGTTCGGCACCTCTTGCCTACATCCACGGAAACACTCCAATAAAATTATTCACTATCACAACAATGATTACAATATTTGTAACCCACTCCAATTGTGTATTACTCTACAAACTCGAGTACACCCTCTCAAGAGTTATAAAAATGATAACACACTCTCACTATAAAGAGAAGAGACTTTCTATTTTTTTTTCTCTCACTATCACAAGCTCTCTTTCTTGCTTCTTGCTATATTTCTTTCCAAATGAAGAATGCTCTATTTATAGAGCAAACTCCTCCACCATCCAAGCAAATTTGTTGACAAATTTGCTCCTAAAATTAAGGCACCGAATAAGCTTTGAAAACTTGCACCTCCTCCACCATTTGCTTCCAAAATTTGCTCCACCAAAAGCCTGTGAATTCTACACCGTCCTATGCTTGAGAATGTCAAGGTTGGTGACTGAAAATTTCAACCATTGCAAATAATGGTCAACAAAATTGGCTGGAACCCAACAATTCTCCCCCTCTAGCCAATAGGGAAAAAACTTCAGATCAGTTCAGGAGAGAACAAATCTCCTCCTCAAGTGGAAGCTCTTTCTTTTCCATACACTTGAATTGTTCTCCCAACAATAGTACAACATCAGAAAATTTTACCTTCTTCTCAAATTTGCTATCATGGCTGCTTTCCCTTCTCAAAGCTTGCCCTTCCAAGTAGCAAAGGTTCTTCTCATTTCTCTGCCCTCGTAACACCAAGTGCCTTCCCTTATACACCTTGCATCCCCACTTTGAACCAACATACTTGTAATGCCATCTCCCCCAAAGAAATAATATTGGCAACTGCAGAGGGTACAAATCTCACATTTTGGATAGTTCTAATGGCACCATCATGGAGCTTCATTCTCACACTCCCAATGCCTTCAACCTTCATTTTTTCACCATTTGCTAACTTGAAATGGCCAAACTCTTCATCGGTTTTCAAGGTGTCAAACATCGCTCGATCTCTACAAATGTGCTCCGAGGCAGCAGAGTCTATCACCCAATTTGATTTAGCAACCTCCTCGGTTGTTGCTAAAAACAGATCTTCATTTTCATCTTCAACGGTTTTGACCACGTTTGTCTGAGAGTTGTCATCATCCTTCCTCATCATTCTCAATTTCTTCAGGTCCTCCCTCATTTGTGTGCACCTCAGTTGCAAATGATCCTTCTCCCCGCAATAGTAACATTGCACGTTACTCATATCTCGTTGAGGACGCGATTGCTATTTTGATCTTCCTCTTGGCCCATCATGCCTCCTTGAATGACTCTTCCCTCTTTCAGATTCCTCTGCCATTGCTATTGCACTTTCATCATTAATATTCTCGTTTTTCATCATTCTCTCATTTTCTCTTAAAGTGACAGTCACCTCATCCATCTTCAAAGTTGTTCTCCCGACAAGCAACGTTTGAACCACAAGTTTGTAGGACCTTGGTAGTGAGGCCAATAACAGCAGCGCCTGCTCCTCATCAGATATTTTATCATCTGCATTCAACAATTGACTTACTAGCTGGTTGAACTTGTTGATGTGGTCATGGAGATTTCCTCCCATCTCCATTTTGAGTTGATACAACTCCATCTTTAAACAAAGACGATTGGTTAGCGACTTCGACGCATAGATATTTTTGAGCTTTTCCCACAAAGCCTTCGGTGTTGTCTCCTTCAACACGTTGTGTTTTATCTCGGGAGCAAGAGCTAACCGAATCGTGCTTACAGCCTTCTTTTGGATCTTAGTCCATTCTTCTTCCTTCATGGTAGCTGGCTTCTCCTTCTCTAAAGCCTGATCAAGACCATTTTGCACCAAGAGGTCTTGAATGGTACACTGCCAAATCATAAAATTTATTTTCCCATCAAATAATGGGATTTCAAACCTTGGTGTGTTCCCAGCCATAGCTCTGATACCACTGTTGGGTATCTCTCGTACAGACAAAGGATCGTGGGAACACACAAAAAATACACTACAGAAAAATAATAGAGAACACAAGAATTTACGTGGTTCGGCACCTCTTGCCTACATCCACGGAAACGCTCCAATAAAATTATTCACTATCACAACAATGATTACAATATTTGTAACCCACCCCAATTGTGTATTACTCTACAAACCCGAGTACACCCTCTCAAGAGTTACAAAAATGATAACACACTCTCACTATAAAGAGAAGAGACTCTATTTTTTTTTCTCTCACTATCAGAAGCTCTCTTTCTTGCTTCTTGTTATATTTCTCTCCAAATGAAGAATGCTCTATTTATAGAGCAAACTCCTCCACCATCCAAGCAAATTTGTTGACAAATTTGCTCATAAAATTAAGGCACCGAATAAGCTTTGAAAACTTGCACCTCCTCCACCATTTGCTCCCAAAATTTGCTCCACCAAAAGCCTGTGAAATCTACACCGTCCTATGCTTGAGAATGTCAAGGTTGGTGGCTGAAAATTTCAACCATTGCAAATAATGGTCAACAAAATTGGCTGGAACCCAACACTTATGTCAAGGACTATGGAATTTCAACATTCTTTTAAAAGCTTTTAATAGATAGTGTAGTTTTTATTATCAATTTAATGCTGTTTTTCTTTATTTTGTCAGTTGCAATGTTGGCTGTCTTGATGAAACTTCTTTTCAATGTTATCGACATTGAGTTAAAATATAAATTGATTGAGTATTGAGCTTGAGATTGAACACTAAGAGGCATCATATGGCATAAAGGATACAAAAACAATGTGTGTTTTGATCAAAGTGCGTAAAATGAATAAGTGAGCTAAATAACTCTTGGTTATCTCCGCAGGATGAGGGGAGCTACAATCGCCTAAGGAATTCAAGTTGCGAAGCAAAAGGAGGCAGAACGAGTTCCCACTTCAATAGGTCATTCAATGCACTTAATCTTAGTTATGCAGTATTTCATTTTTGGTTTTTCCTTTTTTCTTATCATGGGGAACATTACAGTTTTATTTGAAATGTAAAACTTTATTTCACCATATGTTAGACCTTGACACATTGTTTTGATTTAGGAAAAGGACGAAAAATAGTTGAGGAATTGTAGTTTTGCTTTTAGTCTTTGTTTACTTTGCTTTCTAGTTTCTTTTATGATCAAATCCATGGTACAACAGCCCAGTTGGTTGTTCATTCCCCATTGGATTGAATGTAAGGTTCAAGTTTCAACATAATAAAGTTGAAGGGGGACCGTTGGTACTCCCATACAGCAGAAATTCTAAAATAGTCTTGGAGTATTATTGTAAAAGATGTTGTAATCGTCTAGATCTAATTTAAAAATATTTAAATTTCAATCTATTTGTATGGTTTTAAGGTTTCATGTGTCACAATTTGATTAGAGTTGGGGTGTAGATGAATCTCTCCACATAGGTCATAGCTACGGAAAATTCTTATACATTTTAAGAGTATTATTTTCAATAATTTTACAACTATTTAATTTAAATTTAGTAATATTTTAATTTTCAATGGATTTTGATTGAGTTCTTGATCTGCTACCTTCTACTTTGTCTGTTATAACTCGTTAAAATAGTATCAGCAGCAAACATGTACCAAAATAAATTATGCATGTTTAAAGATACTTTTCAACTTAATTACATTATTTTGCGACACATGGATTGTTTGGCGATAACTTTTCTGTGTCCTTAACTTTATATTGAATCTCAGTTCTTCGTCTGAACTAACTTACATATACAGTAAAACTAAGATAATATTCAATGGTGAAGTTTGTAAGAGATTTATGATGATGAAATCTGTAAATATCAATTTTCAAATTAAATTTTAATTTAATTATATAATAACTTCACAATTTAATGTTGTAAACTTAAATTTTGAATAAAAATGTTTATTCCAAAAAAGGAGAAAAATATATATGAAGTTAAAAACTGTAATATATTTAACATAGAAAATCTGAGAAGTTTTGTATTATACAACAGGATTTTCATTAACATGCAACTTTTTTTGGGGGGGGGGGCGCTCATTTCAAGGTCACGGTGAATCATTTCAAGGTTAGGGCGTATTACAAGTCTTGGCAAATATTTACAATGGTATTACTATTTACTATTTATAGATAACCTACCAATAAAATACCGTTAGCAAGAATCAAATCTAAGACATAAAAAATAATTAGTCAAAGAGTATACTTTTCTCAAGCTCACCTACACGATTCTACACTCATACTAGTTAGCAAATCCTTTTTTTTTTTAATGTTATAAACAAAATAAACAAATTTCTGCCAGACACACTTTTCTTTATAAAGATTCAAATAACATCAACTAGTATTGAAAAAAAAAATTTAACAAAAACTAGCTTCTTAGTATCTGATTCCTTTGGCAACCTCAAAAATATGAGCAAACATTCTCCTCAGGCGTTCCTACTACAATGCCATGACCAAGATTCAAGATATGTTTCCCTCTACCTGCTTTTCTGACAGTATCATTTATTCGATCAGTGATGAACTCTTTTGAACCAAAAAGAACACCAGGATCCACGTTACCCTGTACCGCTATATTTGGTCCTAACCGCTTCCTACCATCGGCCATATCGACTGTCCAGTCCAAGCTAACTACATCCACACCTGTCAAAGCTAGCCTCTCAAGCAATCCCCCTGATCCACTTGCATAGAGGATTAAAAGGAGTTCTGGATGTGTTTTCTTCACAATATCTACAATCTGCTTCAAGTAAGGCAAATTGAATTCCTCAAAATCCACTGGACTCAGCTCTGTTGCCCATGAGTCAGAGATCTGAACAGCTTGAGCTCCATTGTCAGCTTGGTATTGAATGTATCTTGCCATTGGTGATGAAAATTTCTGTAGTAACGAGTGGAGGACCTGTGGATGAATCACAGTTCAATAAAAGACATAGACTTTTCAAGCAAAACTAGTCATTTCCAAGCTTTAATGGGACACTAAAATAGAGAAGTTACAATCTGTCCTACATTGATGTCTCTATCTTTATTAATATTCTATATTATATTTAATTTGAAAAGGGTCAAGCGTAAGTCAAGCCATCACCATTCATAAGAGAGCTGAAAACTAACATCCTAACAACGTAACTATTGATAGGCCGACAGGAATGCATGTTTACCTTGGATTCAGAGAAAGCCAATCTCTTAATTTTTGAGAAGTGTTTTAATGAACCACCTTCAACCACATGTGATGCCAGGGTGAACGGAGCACCAACAAAACCAAGGACTGCAGCTTTATTATCCACCTGCAATCAATACTACAGCTTTTATACTCTATAAGATAATAAGACATAAGGGCATGATGCATTAATTTGGACATCCAGTAACAATAAGTAAACAACTATTTAATACCATGAGACATACAGATCAACTCATATTATCTTAATAGCCATATGCAGGATGGATAGTTTGGCAGAATAAATAGTTCTGTAAGTTCTCAAGATTATACATTCACTCAGGTATCACATGACAGAAGCCTTCAATCACTTTTTCCATGTCATTACAACCCTCCACCTATGATACACGGCCAGTGGCCAACCATAAAATGCAGAGTGTACCTTTTAACTTAACATAAATAATTTCCTGTCATAAGGCACTTGACCATACTGAAAAGCTATCGTTGTAAAAGGAAATGTGGTGTGAAATGAACAAGACCAGAAATTCAGAGGTGAAAATTTAAAAGGACATAGGACAATTTGGACCGCTTTCCTTAAAATTGTCAGTGCTTCACCAACATACAGGACTGACTCTTCAGGAACAAACTCCCTCACTTCATCAACCTGGGCAGCTGTACGAATAGGATCAAATATGATAGGACCCTAACCCTTCACAATATCAAAGGGTATATTCATTCCAGAAAGTGGGGTAAGAATGTCTGAGAATAAAATCACCTGTCACAGAATTATTACCAAGCAAACTATTAATGAAAATGAAATCAGAACCGTAACACAAAAAGTAGGCTAACAAAAATGTTCCATGATGGCATAAATATATAAATGAGTGTTTGAGAGTTATCTTACCCCATCAGGCGTGAAAACATTTCCATGGTTGCAATGAAATTTGCACAACAAGATCAACATTTTCAGATCTTTCACGAAATGAAGGATATTTCTCACAGATGATTTGGTAACTCTGGTTAATAAAGATTAGCGAATTAGACCTATTTTCAGTAAAGAAAACATACTCATATCAAATTCATAAGTGCAGACTCTAACCAATAGATTTGCGAGCCACAAGAATCTGAAAGCAACAGTGACAATACCACCAGTAATTCATGCGAGATGAAAACCCAACCAATTTGGCAGAGTAAAGCATGTGCTTGGTGATGTTAAGTGGCATTTAAAACAGGCATGAACAATTAACTTTATTAATGCAAATTTTACTCTTGAAGGCAATATTGTCATTTAATTTTACAAGTGACAGAGAAACAAAGCTGAAGCAACCAAACATTGGTTGTGACAACTCAAATAAATACTTATGCTGAGCTCAGCCTGGAAAATTCTAGAAAATTTTCTCAAATCGAGATAAATTTGGAAAATGTTCACACACACACACCAAGCCATGTTTATTTTCAGTCAAAGGGAAAAACTGCCACAGGACATAAGCACCTGGGATTATTAAAAGAAAAAAAATAGCAATTGACTTAAACAGCAAAGTCTTTATTATACCATGTCCATGTGCAGTTTCTTTTCCATAAAGCAACTCAATCCCCCTACACTTGTTAAAGGGAGCCAATACTGGTCTTTCATTTTGGTAAAAGGAGTAAGTGATTTGCAACATTAATTTCTAAGGAATGAAAGAAAATTGAAAACACCAAATATTGAATTCCGATGTTCTAAAAATTACAATTAAGTTGCTCTCATTTTCAATTATGTATGAATTTTGAAATATTTACGACTATTAATGCAACCAGAACCATAAGTTGCAAAACCTACCTTCATGTACCTCCCTGCTTGCTGTTAGGAAATCAGAGTTAGATACACCCCAAGTGTCTTGAACACTTTATGGATGTGAACGGAAGTGTACTCAAATTTGTGAAAAAGAACTGATAAAATTGTAAAACACGTGAATAGTACTTTTATAGTGGGACCCACTTGTCAGTACTATTTGCACCAGAAAAATAAATCAAGAACTGCACACCAAATTTAATGTGGAAAATCTCCTTGTACACTAAGAGATAAACCACGGGATAAACTCTGAAAAATATTTTACTATATCAATGATAATTACAATATCCTATCTACACTTTCTCACACAAGAAGTATAAATATAGTGTTTCCAGTGAGACCCTCTCCTACTATAATTTGTAGTATTACAGAGACTAGAGAATAAACCCAAAAATTCTCAGTGTATACTCACACACTACACTTTTAGAATTTCCCCACATTCTCTATTTCTTCTCTCACTCTTAGAAGCTATTGCTTTGCTTCTTCTGCTTGGTTTTTTTAGATGAAGCAAATGACCTCTATTTATAGAGACCCAATGCATGTAAATACATTAATTCAACCTCCTCAATATTGTATGGCTCTGCTTCTCTGGTTTCTTCACCAGCACCCTTGTCTCCAAGTTTATCTTGTTGTTCTTCTTCAGGTTGAGCAATACCTGAAATACTTGGCTGACTTGTGTCCTCTTAATGCTAAACTTCCCAAATCATTTTGGGCTGAGGCGATCAATACGGCTGTATACTTAGTAAACAGATCTCCATCAACTGCAATTGATCTAAAGATTTCACAAGAAGTATGGTTCGGTCGACTTGTAAACTATTCTGATTTGAAGATATTTGGTTGTCCTGCATATGCCCATGTGAGTGATGGTAAACTTGAGGCGAGGGCAAGAAAATATACATTTCTAGGGTATGCATGAGGGGTGAAAGGCTACAGATTGTGATGTACAGAAAAGGCAAACTCACCCAAGATCATTGTTAGCAGATATGTCACATTTGACGAGGCGGCAATGGTGAATCAGAAGCGGGAATCAGAAGTAGATCAGGCAGAAACAGATCATGGTGCTGAGAAACAGGTAGGGATGGAAACAGCCAGCTGGCCAGTGCTTTGCCTTATGAGCCTAACTCAGATCCCAATTATAAGGCCTGAGCCTGGCCTATGAGCCTGTAATAGGCCGATTTTTAAGGCTTGGCCTGGCCTTTTTAAAAGCCTAGCCTGACCTGAAAGTCTATTTAAAGGCCTACTTTGCAATGAGGCCTTTAAATAGGCTAACAGACCTGCCTTTAAATAGGCCAACAGACCTTTATATAGATTAACAGACTTACCTTTAAATAGGTCAACATGTCTTACATAGGCTAACAGACCTACCTTTAAATAAGTCAATATGCCTTTACATATTAATAGGCTTAAGCCTTGAAATAAACCAACGGGCCTACTCAAAACCAATAGGCTTTTGTTATAATTTAACACTCACATTCTAATTTTATAGATGCTCACTACTTTCTTACTCTAATCTTTGGTCGATGTGGGACTTGGAGATATACCAAGTTGCTCACTTTCTTACTCTAGTCTTTCAAGTCCCACATCGACCAAAGATCAGAGTAAGAAAATAGTGAGCATCTATAAAAGTAAGAAGTGAGTGTTATAGATGTTATCTACTTTCTTATTCTAATTTTTGGTCGATGTGGGACTTGAAGATATACCAAGTTACTCACTTTTTTACTCTAGTCTTTCAAGTCCCACATCGATCAAAAATCAGAGTAAGAAAGTAGTGAACATCTATAAAAGTAAAGGTGAGTGTTAACTTATTATTTTCATTCTAATAAATATATTACGTTAAATATATTAATAAATATATTATTTCTATTCTAACTTACTAACTTAAGTTTTAATTATTAATTTTTATTAAAATTTAATTAAAAAATATATTAATATATTATAATAAATTAATAATATAATTATAATTTATAATTATTATAATAATATATATTATATTATATATAATTAAATAAGTCGGTAGGCCTACCAAGCTTAAAAGGCATATTAGATGGCATGAGGCCTGGCCTTTTTAGTTAAATAGGCTTTTAAAAAAGCCTTAGCCTAACTTATTTAGTAAACAGGCTAGGCCAGGCCAGGCCTCAGGTAGGCCAGGCCATAGGCCCCTGACGGGCAGCCTGGCCTATTTCCACCCCTAAAAACAGGTGAAGTTGGAGATTGACATTGGGAAAATGAAGCAGGAAGAGGACACAAGTCAGCCAAGTATTTCAGGTATTGCTCAACCTGAAGAAGAACAACAAGATAAACCTGGAGACAAAGGTGCTGGTGAAGAAACTAGAGAATTAGAGCCATACAATATTGCTACTGGCAGAGAAAGGCGACAAATTCAGAAACTTCGAAGATATCTGAATTCTGTTGCTTGTGCACTTGACTCGTCAGATGCAGATCCTATAGCCTTTGCTTTGGCTATGGCGGATGGTGCAGTAGGAGATGAACCATCTACCTACTGTGATGTAGTAAACAAGAAAGAGTCAAAGGAATGGCTAATAGCAATGAATGAGGAGATTGAATCTCTTTAGAAAAATCAAACGTGGGAGCTGGTACAACTTCTAGAGGAGAAAAGAATAGTTGGCTGCAAATGGGTCCTCAAAAGGAAAGAGAGAATCCCTGGCATTGAACCTCCGAGGTTCAAGGCAAGACTGGTAGCAAAGGGTTATACTTAGAAGGAGTGCATTGACTGTCATGAAGTATTCTCTCCTGTGGTGAAGCATAGCTCTATTCGGATCCTATTAGCTATTGTAAGCACGTTTGACTTAGAGTTGGAACAGCTTGATGTGAAGACGGCGTTCTTACATGGTGAGCTAGAGGAGCAGATCTACATGAGTCAACCGGGGGGGTTCGTAGTTCCTGAGAAGAAGGACCATGTTTGCCTGTTAAAAAAGTCATTGTACGGCTTGAAGCAGTCCCCAAGGCAATGGTATAAGAGGTTTAATGCATTTATGATTGGTAATGGATACAACAGAAACCAATATGATAATTGCATCTATTCTAAAAAGCTTCTAGATGGTTCTCGCATTTATCTGTTGTTGTATGTAGACGGCATACTAATTACAGCTTGCATCAAGGCTAAAATTAGTATATTGAAAACTTAGTTGGGAAAATAATTTGAGATGAAAGACTTCGGTCAGCAAAGAAGATTCTTGGTATAGAGATTCATAGAGAGAGGCATCGTGGCAGATTGTGTTTGTCACAGCAAAATTATATTATGAAAGTGCTACAACGCTTCGATATGGATCAGTCTAAACCAGTCGGTACTCCTTTAGCTGTGCATTTTAAGCTATTTTCAAAGGAATGTTGAGAAACTGAGGAGGAAGTGAAGCATATGACTCATATACTTTATTCTAGTGCAGTTGGCAGTCTTATGTATATCATGGTGTGTACAAGACCAGATTTTTCACATCCAGTAAGTGTGGTGAGCAAATTTATGAGCTGACCGAGAAAGGTACACTGAGAAGCTGTGAAATAGATCATGCGGTACTTGAGAGGTTCCACCAATGTTTGTTTGGTGTTTAATGGTCAACAGACTCATGGAGTTGTAAGCTATGTAGATTCTGATTATGCAGGAGATTTGGACAAAATGAGGTCATTAACAGGCTATATCTTTACAGTATTTGAATGTACTATTAGTTGGAAGGCGACATTGCAATTCACAGTTGCATTGTCAACTACTGAAACTGAGTATATAACATTGACTGAAGCTGTGAAAGAGAACATATGGGTGCAAGGTCTTTTGGGTAGTTTTGGATTAGTTGAAAAAGAACCAATCATACATTGTGATAGCCAAAGTGCTATTCATCTGACAAAAAATCTAGTCTACCATGAAAGGATAAAGCACATTGATGTTAGACTTTACTTTGTTAGAGAAAGTATCAATAATGGTACAGTTGCAGTTCAGAAGATAGCCACAGCTGAGAATCCTACAGACATGATGACGAAGTCATTGCCGGTTGACAAGTTCAAACATTGTTTGGACTTGGTCAATATTTGCTTGAAGACTCTTGCAAATGCAAGCTAAAGTGGGGAATTGTTAGTCAATAGTTTTTCGGTGGCTTGTATTTTTCTCAACAAATGAAGGAAGACAAATTGTTAGTCAATGGCTTCTTTCGGTGGCTTGCAATTTTTTCAACAAAGGGAGGAAGACTTTTTTGCAAATTCGGTGGATAAGTGGTGATTGTTAGTTGGCAGGTGAATTAATGCATTTACATGCATTGCCAACTATCAATCACCACCTATCCACTGAATTTACAAAAAAGTCTTCCTCCCTTTGTTAAAAAAATTGCAAGCCACCGAAAGAAGCCATTGACTAACAATTTGTCTTCCTTCATTTGTTGAAAAAAATGCAAGCCACCGAAAAACTATTGACTAACACTTGCCTCATGAGCCAAACTGGGGGTCTTTCAACATCTATCCCACGAACTACATTAAGCAAAAGTGGTTCAGCAGCAGCTGTGGCCTTTGGTTCAGCAACTGTTCCTGGATGTGATTTTCCAGAATTCAGATACAAAAACTCATAAATTACCTGAATGCTCTGTGAATGACATAAATAATAGAAGTTTGACAAGAAATACACAAGAATGGATGTTGGCATGGACTGAAATTGACAACTAAGAAACAAAGGGTACTACAAAAAATATATTTATACCAAAAATGGTTAGCAGCATTTTGATATGTTGTAAAGTTTGTTTATTTATAATAATAATAAAAAAAATTGTCAACTAGAGTTTTCACTTTTCAGTTTTGAACTATTTAAATTATAAAAGTTCTATTTTTTGGCAAAAGAACTCCATAGCAAATCTTCCTGCGGAAAAAGCTGCAAACGACAAGAGTAAATCATTCACATTCCAATCCACACATAAAATAGCATCAGGTCGAACTGGTGAAAAGAACAACAAGGGAGACAAGACAACCTGCGGGTGACAAAACCTATTTTGACAGACACAAGCCTACTTCCCAAACCAACTTTGAACATCAACATAATTGGCACAATTGATGGGCCTTCGAGGAAGCATTAGTAATTAAGAAAAGGGTCATAGCGTAAATGAAAGGTTACCTCCAATGGAACAAGTAATTGGGTGCCTTGATTTGGAGGAAAATTTGAAACTCGATCTTCTGGGAGTTGAGCAAGGAAGATTGGTGGAGCTGGAGGGTATAATGGAGATGAAGCTAGTGTTGATGCACGACATGCTTGAAGCTGGAGCTGGTTTCGCTTCCTCCCTCTCCCGAGGGCCAAAGGGAACATATCCCCAACCTAATCTCATCCTTGCAACAATCCAGTAGGCGCTGACTTTCCCCATGTCAGCAGCACCACCATCAAAAATGGAAATTATACAAAATAAAATATAATGGTATTTGTCCGGTGTACTGTTGATAGCTTAATTAACAAGAACTAGGACATATAAAAAGAAAAAGAAATACTGTTCTCTCAATATTTCTTCTTCTATTCTCCACTTCTCTAGCGGCCAGATTAAAAAGTTTAATTCTGATTTTTTATATTATTTTTTATATTATTTTATTATTACATTTTATATTATTAATTATATCAATTTCTCTTTATCATTTTTCTCACTTAACCATAATTATTAAAAAACAATGTATATTAAAAATAATATATAAACATCATTTTTCTAAAAAATTATTTAATTCTTCTACCAAACTCACAAAATATGTTTTAGGCCTTAAAAAATATATAATAACGTTTCTTTAAATAAATTTTATGTAATATTTCTTAATAATTTGAACTTTTTATGTCCGTAAAAATTAAATATTTTTCGTTAATGATTCGTGACATTAATTTTTTCCTTTTTATACTCTTGACCCATGGTTTTAATTTAAGAGATGTGATTTCTCCCAATAAACAAATACTATTATATAATACGCCCAAATAAATATATACAAATATATATATTGATAATTTCACATATATATAAGATTTGTATCGGTGAAAAGAGTATTTATTGTGAGAGGTAAGAAGAGTAAATCTTAATCATTGGATCTTTTATAAATGATCAAGATTAGAAGATAAATGCATGTGACTTTTTTAAATGGTTATATGACCTTTAAATAACTTTTAATCTTGATCATCAATGTATGATTATATAGTCAAGATTTATTCCTCTCACTCTCTCATAATAAAAACTTCTCTCACTAGATATGTTATATATATATATATATATACACACACACACATGACTTGTCTTATTAACCTATTTCGATTCAAAACTAATTAAGATATGTTAGGATTTTAAAAATTAAACTTAGTGTATTTTTAAATTTAGTTTGAATCATATTTTAGTTCATCCTCTAATTCATCTCCGTATTACACATTTTTTTAAAAAAATTATACTTTTTTGTGTAATTAGTTATAAATAAGAAATATTTTTGATGTAAATTAATAACTTTTACATAATATAATGATATATTAATATTGATATTATTTGTTTTGAAATATATATTATAAAATATACTTTAATTTTAGTTTTTCATTTCTATAATTTAATGATTTAACTATAGATAATGTATAAATTTATATATTATATCTACATATCGAGTTGACTTGATTCTGACTTGGTCTTTATCAGGTCACAAATGAGTTGGGTTCTGGTCCAAAAAAATGACTCATTCAAAATATTGGGTCAGGTTTGGATTAAGTCAAACCTAGTCATGAACACTCATAATCATGATATTGATATTGACAAAATATTGATTATGTGGAAAAATGTATAATAATCAATGGTTTCAAAATCGGACTGATTAATAAATTGAAAAAGAAAGAGAATTAAGATTTTAAGGTTCAAGTGAGATTAAATCGAGATCGAATTAGGGTTTTAAATATATAATAATAATAATAATAATAATAATAATAATAATAATAATAATAATAATAATATAATAATAAGAAAATATTAAAATATATTATTAACATAATTAAATTCATTTATCACATAAATTGAAGTTTATATATATATACATATATTATATTTAAAACAATATAAAAAATACAATATACATATGTTAATTGTATAAATAATACCAATGAAAAATATTGAAATGTATTAGTAACATAATTAAATTTATTTATCATGTAAATAAATATTAAATTAAAAAATTATACTATATTAACATAATTTTTAATATATACTAGTCCTAAACCGAATAAGTAAAATGGTAAGAAGTGAAGATTCACATTATAAATTGAAGTCAAACTCTTATTGCATTATAAACTCTCATTTGTCTCATGTTGGACAAATTAAGAGTTTTAAATGATAAGTTTTGATTATAAATTTGAAACTAAATAATTAATGTCTTAAAAAAGTTTAAAAAATTTTTTTAAGAAATTGGAATTTAAAAAAATAAAAAAATAAACTAATTCAACTATGTGAGTCATGGTTAGTTCAAATGAGTTAACTGGTTTAAGATCGATCTCTTATTTTTTAACTGATTTTTAAAAATTTGATTTTTGAAAGTTGATTAGACTAATCAAAAGATTGGTTCTAAATTTTTTGAGTCTGATCGGTCAGTCTGGTCCGATTATGAGAACCATAATAACAATAATAATAATAATAATCTGTATATACGGTAATTAAACACGTTAATTATAATTAATAACATCTACACTAAAACTTTTACACGGCAAACAAATTTCAATAGTACGGTAGCAATCAAATTGTTTCTTTTATAAGCAATAATTATAACACATGCTTTTATTATTATTATTTAAGTTATAAATTCGATTATAAATGAATAGGAAACCATCACAACTTTACATGTTGTTGATATTTCTCTTTGGATGGGTACCTCATTTTTTGTTTTTTTCCCCTTACAATGATACCATGATTCTTCACCATTAGCCTATTTCCGATAACTTTATGCCATGATCTAGTTGATTGTTGCTAAGGTTGTGAATTACTCAGCAGATTCAAGCCAACACAGTTCATTACATGGATGGTCTCTTGGGAGATGATTTGTTAGTGGGAATCCTTCACCGACTCCCTCTTAAATCCACTTTCAGATGCAAGTGTCTCAAAGAGGTGGTTGGCTTTGATCCCATGCCATTATTTTCTTTGTCGTTTTCGTTTCATTCGTCGCCAACATTCACTTCTGAAGAAACTACAGGAGCATGAGAAACAATGTTTCATTTGTCCCATCTCCAGTCATAGCCTCATGCTTACAATCCTTCCAAGAACACCATCTTTCCAAGAATTCCCCATTCCACCAAAACAAGATCTCATCTCTTTGAGTTTCTTGGGCCCAGATTTTCACGCGAGAACCATTCGAGGTTGTTCCAATGGTCTTCTTTTATGCTGCAAATTCCCAAGCACCCCTTTTGAAAATGAAACCTACTACGTTTCTAAACCACTCACCAAGGATAGGATCCAACTACCCCCTCCTCTTCGGATTCCTAATGCCACGTCTATATCTGTGGGCTTCATATTCGATCCATATTATTGTATAGAAGCAGAAACAGGAACAGTCACCCTCAGTTCATGCTCCCCCAGCTCTAGGTTTAGGGTGGTTTTATTTCCATATTTTAAAGGAAGAAAGTTTTGAGCTCCAAGTGCAGGTTTGAGTACATTCCTCGCACAATTTTCACAATCTGATTTTCATTATATATGTGCATTTTTTTAGGGATAAAAGAAAAGTATAATATGTGTAATTGTTATTTTTTCAAAAATTCTCATAAAAATTTTTAATTATAATTTATAATCTATTTTAAATACAAAATAAACTAATCAAATACGTATCTAAATAATCTAATCGATTAGAATTGTAATATATTTTGATTTTGATTCTACCACACATTTCATGCGTAAAGTGATGCTGTAACATTTTTCTGCAGGTTTCCTCGTCAGAAACCAAACAGTGGAGGTGGAGCAAACTAGTGGTGTCGTGTCCAAAGGGCTTCGCTCGTTCTTACATATCTTGGCCAGGTGTTGCCTACCAAGGAAAGCTGCATTTTGTGGGTTTGAATAGTATTCTTGTATATGATCCTTTTAACAACGATAATGAGCCATGCCACACTATTGATTTTCCCATATCATCATCAGTTATATTTGGATTCCTTGGAGTCTCGTGTGGGAACTTGCGAATATCCCTAACACAAACACAAACACAAACATAAACACAAACACATCCTTTTCCATCTGTGCTAAGCCGCCTAAGCGTATTGGAACTGAAATGCTACTCTAGCTCCAATGGTGGTTGGCATTTGGTAAAAGGGATTAATCTTCCTAGAAATGTTTACAATGAGGAGGTGAAAGCTTTCCATCCGCATGATGGGGAATATTGTGTATCTGAATTCCACTCCAGGCATTGTTTCTCTCAACTTGTACTTTCTGGAGACTGAGTCAATTGGTTACAATAATAAAGATACTCTTTTGAGTAGATTTTCATTAGAGCTGCCTTGGCGGCCACCTTCAATTCCATCCATAGAATAAATCCTTTATATACTCAGATCTCTCATGCAGAATTGATAATCATGATTATTGAGGATACTCGATCTCTCATGATAGCTATTTTAAGAAATCTTAATCATATTACATTTTATATACATTATTGGTTTTTTTTTTCTCTGTATATATTATAAATGCATAAATAAATTTTTAAAAATGAATTTATTTTTAATTTTTATCTTTTTCTTTACTAGATTTCATTTGTTTTATAATCTATTATAAATATGATTCATATTTTCTTAAAAAAATGATATAGATAGGATTAAAAAAAAAACTTAAAAGACAAATATACATAGGAATGTTATGGCTCAAAGAGAGAGAAAATATTATTTAAAGATTATAAGATTCAAAAATAAATAAATGTATATAAGAATGTTTGGGCTCAAAGGAAGAGAAAATAATATTTAAAGAAATGAAGTGACATTTAAATAAAGATAATAACATAAAAAATAAATCATTCTAAAAAAGAGGACCAAATTTTAATATATAAGGGTGAATTTAGGAATTATTTTATTATTTTTTTGTATTTTAAGGCTTCTTTTTGCTTATTTAAAGGATTTTTTATCTTATTTTTTATGTTATACAAAATAGCGTCATGCCTATATCGCAACATATTCTTATATTGTATTTTTGGATGAAGGAGTTAAGAGGATAATGAAAAGGAGGGCAATTTTTTTTAATTATTTTAAGTAAATATTCTCCTTTTTGATATTTTTTTAAATGAAAGAAATAAAATAAAAGATTATCATGTAAACTTTCAATTATTTCTTATTATTTTTATATATATTTTACAACTCTCAATTTAAAAATAAAAATTTAAACCTCCTTTTTTTTCCTCCGAACATTTCCATCCAAACATACCCAATAAAAATATTATAAATTATATTACATAGTTTATTTCTAATTGATAGATCCACACCTTATACACATGCCATCATTTTAGCTTGCCACAAGCATGTACACATTTCACAACTAGATATATAGGTAATAATAATAATATAAATGTTACTCTGATGATTTGTTTGAAAAAAAAAAGTGTGATTATAGTATAACTCCTTGCATTATTAATTAGCCTTGGAGGAAATTAGGTATAGTTAAATCACTCTATATATTATTCAAAATAGATACGTGGAAATCCAAATGGAAAGCAAAACTTGGATATCGCTTTAGTAAAATAGTCGTCCGTACAGCCATAAGATACATGAACCAGGATTTGGATCCCCTCTAAACGAGCCAATTTTCATTTTGAAATCTACAATATGATGATAACGGGTGAGCTTTAATGAAAATGAATAGTTGACATATAAACAGCATGCTCTAAGAGAACATGTGATCAAGGTCGAAAAATTGGAGGTAAAAATTGATATAAAAATATGGATTACATCATATCTAACTGATTGCAATCAAATTATAGCAATTTCATTTTCCCCTAAAAAATTAACTCTCCAAAATATGACGAGGGCAAGAAAAAAGAATAAGAAGGAAAACAAATTAAAAAATGGTGTCTACTGTAAGTTTTCTTTTCAAAGGAGCATTCCCTATGATTTGCTCTTGCAGATCCATAAATGTATTATCAGCAAATATTCTTCTCAAGTTGATCACAGAAAGTTCACTAAAGCTAGCAACAACAATATCAGCCTGCCCCAAATCATACCTGCAAATTTCGACATCAATCAATTTGTAAGAATAAAGTGTGCAATAGAATGGAAATTATTGTCTTTCATTTTCATGGAAGGGGAATATGATGACCTAAATTTAGTCCTGGTATACTGACACAAACCCAAATACCAAATTGAACTTCTATTGACTTATATATGTATCATGTACTTGGAAAACAGTGTTTGCACATGCATGCATCAAATTGTACATACGCATGCATGACTGAAATGTTCATGAATCATGATTATTCATATTACTCACACTACTTGTACATAAATGTGAATTACTCACTTGGGATGAGCTCCCATCAATGCTATAACCATCATTGTACTGTTGTGCGCAGCAATTACTCCTCTAGGATCATCTTCAAAAACTATACACTTGGAAGGTTTCCGATCCAGCTACAAGGCAATTAAGCAAAAATGTCAAAAACTAGCAGGATAATGTAGAAAAAATGAGAATTTATTTAGTTTGCTGAGCAAACTCGAAATAGTAAGATGCCCCAAAACTATAACAGACTTGCAGAATAAATCAACCACAAAACTAAAAACAATCCATCGTAAACCAGACCTAAATAATTGCCTCTTGCTATTAGTTCGCATTTAATGCTATAACTAAGGGAAGACAATTAGCAGCAGTAGTTATTTGGGGAAAAAAAATTAATGGTAGTCCAAATTTGCCATGTTTAAGTAAGATGCTATTAGTATCTTCATCTAATAATGGAATATACGAGTTATGCTATCTCTAAAAAAATACAGAGGAAAGTATTGTACTTTGACCTTTAAAACTAAAACAGTAATCATCCCACGCCTTTGAAAAACATGATATTTTTTCTCATCCTAGTTTGCATTGAACAACTCAATGATCATTGCCCTCATAATATCCTTCAACTTCAAAATACAGGAAAACTCAGCTTTACAGAAAATTTATTATGAATCCTGTGCTATGGTCCACATTTTATCACGAGACTGGTAGATTACAACTTTCACTTTCAGAAAAACATGTGCAGGTTTATATGGTATAAAGACAAGTGAAAAAAATCATAATAAAATAGTAATAGTAGAAATAATAATGATCCCAAGCCTAAAATACTTCATCATGATACAATCATATGAATAAACTATACCTTGACAGCGGCAGAAAGAAATCTATGAGCTATTGACTCCGTTCCATTCTCTTCTGTCACAATGGCCTGCAACTCAAAATCAAACAATCAGCAAGAGGCAATTTCATGAGCATGTTAAGAATTAAGATATTTATATACTATATACTATAAACAGTTTGAAAATTAGTTATATCCATAAAGAAGCTGAGTTAACGCAAAAGCTGTGAAAGACAAAATCCAACAACTTCTCTTCATGTACATATGTCAATAGCATTCTCTAAATATTTTGCCCACTAAAACTGAAGTGAAAGTTCTCAGTTTGCACCTGCATTCAACTAACTATATAAATTAAGTATATTATAATAGGCACTGATGAGTGATAACTTGAAAAGAAATAAGATCCTCTGGTTTCATAGTACAATCCAAGATCAAGTAAAGTTTGTTATTTGAACCAATGTGACTATGTCATGTTTGGGGAAGCAAGGTAACACGTGATTTCTATAATAGATTTTTCAGCGTTAACTCTTCTCAAATATTACCAACCTGGAAATACTTATTGAGCCCCATTCGTTCCAAAACTTCCACCATGTTTTTTCTATCAAGACTTGAAACAACAGCACAAGGTATGCAAGCTTTATACACTGCTTCCAACCAGTCTTTGAGGCCCTCCCTTGGTCTTTCAAGCTAGGCAAAGTTATAAGCAAGAAGTCTCAGATTTAAGCCTCTATGACACTAGATAATACCCCTCAAATGAAATCAAGGCAATAACTTACTCTCATAAGATTATCATAATATACTTGACAAAACCTCGACTTCAGTCTATCCAGCTCGTTTTCTGTCTTATCACAGAGAAAATGCTGCAAATTTGCAAAGGCTAGTCAGCAAAAATAAGATCTATGTTTAAAGCAAGGCTTGATATTTTTAATGATGATATTATCTTTAAGAAAGTATTTCTTTATGATTCAATGCTCACATAAAATCAACTAACGATAACTAAGAAAATTCCTTCTTTCCTTTCACAACTCCCCTTTGTGGAATAAGATGTTATTTTATTTTCTTTCCTTTTTTCCACTTGATATGTTTAATAAAATTATAATATGAAGATAGTAAGCAGAGAAGATTTTTAGACAAAGGGAAAATATATACAAATTAGTGGGACATTGTAAATCCAAGCTGCAAATTCTATAATAATATTTCTCTTACTTTAAAATATTCCCAATCAGGCAATCACATCTATCTATTTGCCACCCCAATAACATAACTCCTACATGCACACACACAGGAGGAAAGGCCAAAGCTTGGACAAGCATAGGCTCAACTACCTTTTTTCAGAAACAAAGAAGATACTCCATATGGCTAGCATCCCTCAAAGATCACACTATTCAATTGTATAAATGCCTTCCATTGTATAGGTTCTAACATAGTCTGTCAAAATAGCCATGCAGATTAATGGGATCACGCTACAGGTTCTTGTATCAATAGTGAGGAAATATAAAAAATAGGGGCAGGGAGAAGAAGAAAGATTACGTTGAATGGCTATTTATTGCCAAAATCTTTATCAGATATTTTCAAAAATTGAATGTATAGTATACGTAGGTTTTACAAAATGGTGTTTTATGGGATGAGACCAAGACAATATAGCAACCTTTTTTATGACCATCTTATGAGTTTCTTGGTTCCAGTGTCATTCTAACCATAATGTAAAATTGAACTTCATATCTGCAAGATTTTCATTTTTATTGTCTATTTTCTTTTTCAACAAGATGATGATAAAAAAAAAAGTCCCTAGTCTACATATTAGAAAAGACATAAATAATAATATAGTCAATAGTCAAAACATTGTTATAAGTTTGATATATGTACATATTAAGATATGCAATCAAATCCTAAAGCAATAGCAAATTCCCAAACCTTATGCAACATATGATCAACACCTGCATTAAGCATTAATCTCTGCATATCACCATCTTCAGGAATATCCTTTCCTGCATGAGAATCAGTGTAAGAAATGTGCTAATCCATATCTATTCGCTATAATGATGCATATGAATCATCATGAAATTTAAAAGCTCAGATGCTTCTAATATGTTCACTCAGTTTGATACTGTGATTCACAATGTATTTGTGAGTTTGACGCATGAAAACATAGACAGGTTTCCCTTTGTTCATTGAACTTGTTTAATAGATTAATGTACATAGTCATTCTTTAAAACAAGAAGCGCCTCTCATTAATTCACTCTAAATTGGATTGAAAGAAGGGAAGAGAAGGGAATGGAATTGGAAATAATGGAAGGAAGCACCCAATTCCTTGTTTGAATTCATTAGTATCAAGGAAGGAATGAAAACCAAGGGAAAGATGTATTCCCTACGAATGCATTTTTTCTTAACTTCGTTTCCCTTCAAAAGTGGATGGGAAACAGAGGGAATGGAAAATCTTTTAATCAAATTTTATGAACCTTCATTTAACTACCAAAAGGAAACAAGTTAAACAAAAACAGTTGAAAGGCTAAAATTATACGGGGGAAAAAAAAATCTTTCTTGTCCTTATAGTTAAACATTTTTTTCCATTTTGTTCCATCAATCAAAACGTGTATGCTAAAGATCATCTGATCAAAGTCCCACAATCAAAACAATTAACATACCCTCTTCTGAGGCAAGTTGCTCCCATGCCTTCCTCTTCAGAGCTCGAGTATCAGCCTGAAACAGATTGCATGCTGTTATCAGGGAATTAAAGTAAACCAGTTGCATGCTATTGTGTATGGTCATGCTCTTCTCATCTCAAGACTTCAAGTCATAGTAGTCAGTCCCACAAGTAATTAACAACCAGAATAATACACCTTTTCTACATGATCATCATAAATATCACAAACTCAATTTTAATCACTTAATATGTCCAAAACATGCAACAAGACTACAGATAAAGACAACAAGTTTTGCATGATTACAGACAACAAGTTTTGCATGATTAAAGACAACAAGTTTTGCATGCTCTTCTCATCTCAATACTTCAAGTCATAGTAGTCAGTCCCACAAGTAATTAACAACCAGAACAATACACCTTTTCTACATGATCACCATAAATATCACAAACTCAATTTTAATCACGTAATTTGTCCAAAACATGCAACAAGACTACAGATATAGACAACAAGTTTTGCATGATTTCAGTGTACGGAAAAACATCCCTATTCCCTATAAGCTTGAGTTGAAAGTGCTTACCACCACATTGTCCCACGAGAAGATAAGACCATATGCTTCTTCTGGCTTCCTAGCATACATGCGCTGAAGAAAACCATCTTGCATTTTGTCGTTCAAATAGTCCTAATTTCAATAAGAATTAGCATCCTTCAACTTAAATCATAAATTATACTATACTTGCTTCGTAAAGCATGGCATCCATCCAAGTATCCAACTTAGTCTAAAGGAAAACTAGAAATGTCAATGAATGGTAACCAAATTCCCTTACCACATCAACTTTTGATGGTCCATCTGCTCTGAAAGTCTCAAAGCCTTCCCCATATTCAGCTCCAATAGCCTGGAAGAAAACATGAAACGAAGTCAAAGAGAGTTGGGGCAATAAACCTTAGTAGAAGCCATAAGTTTCAATCACTCAACGTCACTAAATTCCACTGTTCCAATAAGATTGCATTAATATTGGTGAAGATAACAAATTTAAGAGTACATAATAAAAGGGAACAATAAAAAATAAAAACTTTAAACATGGAACACTGAAAAAATAGAGTATGAACTTAAACACTCAACAAAACAGAAAAATGAGAAGAAAACGTACATCTTGCACGAAAAGCTTATTGGGTGTGAGTGACGACCCATTAACAGAGCCAAATTCATCAGACCCAGAAGAACAACAAACAACCATACCATTCTTAGCCAGTCCCAAAGGCTTTAAACTCTGTAAAAATGATAAGAAAAAAAAGTAAAAATCAGAGTACATGGATGAACACAAAAGGAAAATAAAGAGAGAAAAACAATTGCAGACCAAAGGTGTGAGTTGGAAAGGAAGAGGAGGGGATGAAAGGCGAGAAGGGTGGGCAGGAGAAATTGCATGAGAAGAGGTTCTGAAATGAGCAAAAGTTGACATGTCCATGACAAGAACACAACAACTAGACGTTGTAGTGTAGTGTAGAAGGTGCTCTTTTATAATTTCACTAATGGATGCATCCTTTTATTTCTGAGGTCTGGAATGTTAAAAACTGAGTCCTGTGTTCGAATGTCTAAAATAGAAAATAATTTGAATTTTATAAATTTTATGAAATTAATTGTCTATTAGATTTAAAAATCTTATCATATATGACAGAATTTATTGAGATTTAATTTGATTTTAAATAGATAAACCGTTTAACCCTTACTAAGTTTTTAATTTGAGTAATGCTATATATAATCAAAATTTTGAAAATTTTAACATAATTCAAATGTAAATATTTGATTAAATAAAATGGTAAGTCATCTATTTAACAGTCAATAAATATGTAAAAAAATTATTTTGTAAATATTTCTGACTATATGAAAATTTTCTTTTGATTTTATCTGTCCTGTCATACTTAATAACTTAGCTTGAAAAATTATATTATAAGAATAAAAATGTAAAACAATAATTTATTTAGAAGGATTAAAAATTAGAAATAAATTTATTTAATTTAAACTGAATTAATTGATTTGATTTATAATTCAAATTTAAATTTGAAATTCATTAAAAAAATTAAATTTTGATTGATTTGGAAACTAATTACGTATGGAACTTATTAAAAATTAATTTGATTTTATTATTTTATATTTTTAATCATATATAATTTTTTTGTTTTAAAAATATAATATAATCTTTCTTATTGTGAAGTTAGCTTATAAAGTGTGGGATGTAAAATTAAAAAGTTAGTATGGATAAAATACTATTTAAAACTAATCCTAATAAATTTCAATACATTTGATAATGTTTTCTAAATAAATAAATAAGATTTATAGATTTTTAAAATCAAATTATTTTTATTTTTTACCGATTCAAAATTCAAACAAAATCTAATTCACGAAGACACTAAAAAAGAAATCAAATAAATTTCATTTATAATAAGTTTCAAACATAAGAAATGATCTCAAATTAATTCAAATTTAATTTTTTAATAAGTTTTAAATATAAAATTTAATTTTTAAAATTAAATCAATTTAATTCAAATCAAAGTATTTCTAATTTTTAATCATTCTAAACACAACTTAAATGTATTTTTAATCTCACGATATACGGTCAAACATTTAAGTGAAGATTCATTTCAACAGTATTATTTTCATATACATGAATCTTGAAATTGAACTTAAAACTATATGCTTAAAAAACTCGAGTCCCTTCTACGCGAATCAACACATGTTAGTATCATTAACTTTTAATAGGTTAAAATTACATAACACTTTAGGTTAAATCAATAATAAATACATTTTTACTTGTTCACTTAAAAAAAAATTCTAACATTTACAAACTTATTTTAAGGATTTGGACGTGTGCCTACTACTTAAAAAAAGTAAAATAGAAACAATTAAATAAAAATTAGAAATATTTAATATTTTAAGATTTAAGATTTTATTTTTTAAATAATTATAATTATTTAATAAAATATAATAAATGCTTTTTAACATATGTTGTAAGGACGTACATTAACAAAGTTCTTGTTTTAATTTTTTTAAAAAATACCTTTGTTTAAATATATTAATTAAATACTCATTGATTCCCAAAAGATACACCGACTTAAAGTTGATGTTTCAAAAATTTTAGATATCAATTTTGTCACTCAGTTTTTGAAAAGACATTAATTTAGTTTATCAATATATCTTTAGTCATTAATTTAGTCCATAAATTGGTATTTATTTATTTTACAATATGAATAACTAAATTAAATTAATGTCCAAAATCTTTAAAATACTAACTTAGTGTTTCATATATTTTGGAGGATTAATTAGAGTAATTATTCTTTGATTTATTATTATTATTATTATTTTGAATAGGAAAAGATTATAGGAATGTATATCATGGTTTGTTACCGTGAACATTATTATTTTTTTTAAGATGTAGGATAATTTTAGGGAGCAGGGGAAAAAAATAATAAAAAAATAAATATAATAAATAATATTCACGAAAAAAATATGAAAAAAAAATATATACACTATAATAACAATAATTTTAAAACTGTTTTGAATATATCTTGTGTTTAGCATTAATAGCTATTTCGTAGACTTAAAAACTCCAATACACCATGGTTTGAAACAAATCCAAACCGTGAATCATTATTATTATTATTTTTGCACAGAACTAAGAACCAAAAAAAGTAGGACATAATAAACGCCACATCCATGAAGTCAGTTAGAAGAAGACTACCCATAGGGAGCAGGGGAGAGAACCACACATGAAGGTAAACATCACTAGAACCACCATGTTTTGCCAAATAATCAGCGCAAGCATTTCCTTCACGAAGGTATACACTAAATGAACTTCCCAATTCCAACGAAGCATCTCCTTCACCAAATAACAAATTAATGATGCAAGCAATAGGATGGAAGTAGGGGGTTTCATTCGTGCCAAGCTTCAATGTGTCCAATAAGTCAGACTCGCAAATAAGCCTCCGGAAATCTCTATCCCATGCAATTTCCAGCCCTTGTTTTATAGCTTGAATTTCAACAACCAGGTTGGAGGCATGCCCAATGTATAACCAAAGTATCCTAAGATCCATGAACCACAATCATCACAGCTCTGCCTGGATTTCCAAGTGAGCTGCCATCTGTATTTAGCTTGATGAATTCCCTGGGAGGCAAAGACCGAGATACCAAACGGGTTTTCATAGCACAACTCCTGCTGTCCCCAACACTGGTCAATAAAATCAACATATGTCAAATTCTTCTGATGACAACATGATATGGAAGAGGTGCCTCTCCAAGGATCTCATTATTGCGGGCTCATCAAATTTCCCAAAGTGCCACAAGAAAAATTGCACCATGAATCTAAATTTTTTTGAATAATCCAATCAGCAACATCTGAGATGGAGAAGGATGTATCATGTTGTACTCCCAACCTCTGTTAGATATTAGTAACTTTAGGGCAGTCTTTGAAGCAATACAAGATAGTTTCAGCATGTTTCAAAGCAGCGACTGCATTTTTCATTAGGCGTTAATGTTTGGGCAAATACTGCATTCCCTTTCAATTTTTTGAGAAATATCACATGCACGTTAGAGAATATTACATTCTTGTCAATTTATTTAAAGAATACGACACCTTTTTCTGTATAAATATACAATAAATATTAATAATTAAAAAAATATATTATACAAATCACATACAAAATTTAACATAATTCAATTAATATACTTATATTTATAAATGAGAAGAATGAAATCTACTATCAAAACACATCTAATCTACAGACTTTAAAAGATAATTTCTCTCAGGTTCTTATTCTCACTCTCACAACTCTACTAATTTTCAAATATAAGTATTTATAACTCATCTTTTTTAGTTTTCTATTATAAACAAATCTCTCACAAATCTTATTCATATATCACAAATCTCTAACATATTTTTTAAATCTTTTAATAAATCTTTAACATATCTTTACTCTCTCACAAATCTTATTCATATCTCATAAATTTTTAATATATTTTTTAAATTTTTTAATAAATTTTTAACATATTTTTACATATCTTTCATATTTTAATAAATCTTCACAAATATTTTATATTTTCATAAAATAAAAAATTAACAATAATAATCTTTAATGTAATTTAAATCAAATCTAACAATTAAGTGGCATGATGACCGCTTGATGCCATAGTAAGAATTTGATTTTCTTCTTCCCTTTATTATTATTATTTTTTTGGTTTGATTAATAGAAGTTGATGTTTTCGGGCATAGAGAACTTCAATACTCTCTTCCAAGGAATGACATATCTCAAAGGCCTTGAACATAAAACAAGCCAAATATATATATGAATAAAATTATTTATACATATTTTTATTTATATCACTTTTTTTTACCTAATCATATCTATAAAAAATAATATAAATAATAATACACATTTTGTTAAAATAAGAGTATCTTTTTCCAAGATTAACTGATGTACTAACTTGTATTTTTCATGATATATACGCTGATGCCGTGGTGTACACACCAAAAGAATTGGCTTTCTAGGGTGGGCTATCATCAATCACATCATTGGAAGCAATGAAAATCATAAAATAACTCTTATATTTTTATATAAAATAGTATATATATATTTTTATATTTTATTTAGTATTATTTATTATATATATTTATTTTTATCCTTTTTATCACTTAATTATATTTTTTTAAAAGATATAAATAATACTCATACTTCTTTTTAAAAATGTAAAATAATAATTTTTTACCGCAAAAATACGATCTAGAACCTATTAGGGAATGTTCGTATTCAGAATATTAAAATTCCAAGATTAGTTATCCCAAACCTCAGCCAGGGTAAAGTTAGACCCGGAAATATGAACTTAATCAACTTGTTGATATAAGGGACCACCATCCACCCAATTGTCAAGAAAAACAATTATTTTACACTCTTTAAAATGAATGTAAGTATTATTTATATTATTTTTAAAATATGTGATTGAGTAAAAAAAATAACTAAAAATATGTATAATTAATAATATTAAATAAAGTATAAATAAAAAAATATTATTTGATATAAGAATATAAAAGTTGAATTGTCAAACTAGTATGATGCACCATGAAACACATACGTACATACATATATGAGATATGACGTAGATATAAACATAAAAATATATGAAAAAAGATTTACTCATATCGTAAATTTAAAAAATTATAGCATACACATACACATATATATATATATATATATTAATATCAAAATAAATTAAAGAATTTAATTTATATATACAATTACAAAATTTAAAAAAAAATTAATAGTTCATTAATATTATTTTTATAAGTTTAAAAATTTATAATATCAAAATAATATATGACATATATATTAATATTTACTAACTAGTAAGTCTTTCAAAAAATATAAAACATAATTTTTATTGATATTTTTTAAAAGATCTCCTCAACTAACTTATTATAATAACTAATCATGTAAAATTCAGAAAATACATGTTCATGGCTCAAAAAAATTAACTAGAAGGAATAGTGGTATTGTGAATACTCAATTTTGTCAAGGCATTTTGTGAATAAAAAATAAAAAATAAAAAAATAATCTTTCAACCCATTGGTCCATTAACCCATTAACCCGTTAACCCATAACCCATCGCCTATCCTCACACTTAAACTTGTCACTTATCTTAAAACAGACTCCATCAGTTATCCTAATCCCTAAGCACTTATCCTAACCATCCCAAACAAACCTATCCTAAACTAACCATAACTCATCCTACCACAAACTTATCCTAAACCAACCTTGGAATTACTATGCATTAGTGATTGTGGATGATTTTTCTAGATTTATCATCAAACTCATCTTAACACAAACTTATCCTATCATAAACTCATCCTAACTCAAACTCATCCTAAACAAACTTATCCTAAACTTCCCATCACTTATCCCGAACAAACTCCTAATCACATCCTAACTCAAACACCTAAAGAAAACCTAATCATCTCCTATAAAACACCTAACCCATACATCGAACATATACTGGGAAGTTTGAACTTTGATCCTTCATTGGTTATTCTATTGGAGACTTGACACACATATTGCAATTATCAGAATTCTTACTCACTTACGTACCTCTGCCAAAATTCTCTCATCACCATCTTCCACCCCTATTCCATAGCAAATTAACGTCCTATCCAACACTACCATCCCCATCACTTTTCACCATCACCCATCAACCACAATCTCATTGTCTCACCCCATCATCAACAACCAACCTTCATCATCCCTAACTTCCATCAACCACCCAAACAGACCCATCATCTTCTTCATCTCTTGCTGCCTTCACCACCATTATCTCCATCAAAACACAACCATTTATTCTTCATCATCAACAACCATCCATAACCCACCCCACCAAACAGATCACAACCCACTGTGAAACCACCCAAGGCATAGATTATGAAGAACCACCGTAGCTCATAAGAACCCAAGCCGAAACCACCGTCTAGTACAAGAAGAGGTGTATGTAGAACAACCCCTCGTCTCGACCGCCGCCGTCCACCGCGCCCGAATCAAGTCTAGAGGCAAAGGACCACCTCGCACTATGTGGATGCCGCTTTGTGGTCGAGATGTCCATGAGTGAGCCCCGAATCCATCGAACGTCAATCCAAGTCGAGCTCTACTTGTGGATAGCCTCGTATGATTGGCTCGCCGTCTTTGTTAAGAGAATAATGAAAATCCCGCTGCGGCCATTGTGCCTTTGCCCTCCTCACCGCCGCCGACGATTTCGCTCCTTAGCCCCTAGGTTGGTCACTGGAAATACAAGAGAAGAAGAAACAAATAACCCCTCCATTCTTCCCTCTGTTTCGTAAGCAGCCTTTTTTTTTTGTGAATTAGGCCTATTGGGCTTATTAAAAGATTGAAAAAAAAAAAGAAAAGAAGGAAAGGATAAAAATAAAATATAAGAATAATATTTTTTAAAAAATAATAATAATAATAATAGTAATAATAAAAATGAGTTAAAACTTGATGCCACATTGCTCCACAATCTCTGCGAATTTTCACATACATTTGAATCCTAACCTTATATTTTGTAAACATCCCGAAATTCATAAGGTGAAATACTTGGTAAAAATTATAATTTTTATTATTATTATTATTATTATTATTATTTAAATTGTATTTAAATTATTATCTTGTTTTCAATTTTTAAGTTAAATCGCTAATTGATAATTTTTAGTAAAAGTTTTGTAACAAACTTGATAATCGTGGTAATCGATTACATCATGCGATGTAATCGATTACACTAAAAATGTAATGACGCAAAAATGTGTCGATTTCACCTATTTAATTCTTAATTTGAATAAGCGAGTCATGCGACTTCATTGTTAATTCAAATTTTCAAAATTATTTTAATAAAACCAACCAACCCATCAATTATTTTTAAAGAACTACGTGACTTTTAATTCTTCAACCATTTTATTGCTCCTTCTCATGAGATGATACGTATCGCTCGAAGCGGGGAAGGTTCCTACGTGACTCATTTCCGTCAAGCCAAAAATTAATTTTTTATAATTTATTTATTCATTTCACATTTTTTTACAAAAATGGGTAAAATAAATATTTTCAAGGATTATTAAGAATTTGCATAATTAATTTAAGGTAACGTTTTAGGACCAAGTATCCGATGTAGAAAGTCTTTGTGGGATTAAGATTAAGTTTCCACCCTTCTTTTTAGGGACCGGCTACCACCTAGACATAACCGACTCTATGGAAAATTCAATCTGGTTTCAAAGATTATTTTCTTGGATTTTTCAATTTTTTCTAATAAAAAATAAAATAAAATTGATGGCGACTCCTAAATTAATATATTTTTAATTTAAGTTCGTTTATCCCACCGCTCCAAGGGATCAATAAATCGGTCGATGACAGGATAGGTATAAAGCAAGTTTCGATGACGACAAAGAAGATAACTTAGTACGAGTAGAGATAAAAAAAGTAGATAAAATTAGTTATATGTGAAAAGATAAAATTTAAAATACTAATATGTGAAAATAATGATGTCTTTTTTGAGACATTAATCATTATATAAAATTGATCTTTTGATTAGCCTCTTGCTTGGGTGACATGTTTATTTGTACATGCTTTGATTATTAATACATAATTAAATATGAATGGTAATTGCTTTGATCTTTTAAATAATTAAATATTAATTAGTCGTATTGTCTAAATATACCCAAGTCGTATTCTAAATGTGTCTAAGTATATTCAAAATATATTTAAATTAAAAAATAATTTTTTTAATCAGACATATTTAAACACGTAAAACATATCTATTGCACACACGTTCTTATATATGTAACACAAACACATATATAATGTACATACACACGTAACAAATGAGATATCTGTGCTTCATATATGATTTGGTTTAGGGTGACTTTTAATATATACTTCATCCAGGAAAAATAATAGATTTTATGTAAAATTTAATCAATAATTGATATTATTTACTTATAACTTTAATAACATATAATATTTGTTACAATAAATAATTACACAAAATTTAAACCCATTGCCAACTGTTCCACCTGAGCTCAAGCCTCCACAGTTGACCAACGTCTCCCATGGCAGCTCCACCTCGATGAATCCAGAGTTCGTCACGTCTTGGACCCATGGCCACCGCCTTTGATGTGGGTGGGGGAGTATGATTAAAATCACCTAATCCTTACAACTCAGCAGAAAAAATTGGAAAAGGTAAAGAAAATGAAAGGAATATGGTAAGGAAAGATAAAAAAAAAAGGAAGAAGCAAGAGAGTCAGGCACACGCTTGTTGCCTGTAGGTTCTGCTGTTTAAAAATCTTGCAGTGGCACCTAGGATTTGCCGGTTGCCCTTTCTGTCATTACATTATTCCACATCATCCCCGCCTGTGATTTTCCTGTTTCTCACTTCAGCGATTTAGGACTGGTTGCGCCGTTGCATCAATCGTACCAATAACATTTCCTTCCTTTTTCTCTTATTTGGGCGCAAATCTGAAAAAGGGTGGGGGTGTAGGGTGGTCCTGTTCTGATTGGGTGATTGATCTTTACTTTAAAATGTTTGGATTGAAAGTTCTTGCTTATTTTTATCTTCTAATTTCTGTACTTTTCAGGATAAAGGAAAATGTAGAGAAAGAAAGTGAGGAAAAATTAATGAGAGAAATTTAGAAAGAAAAAAATAAAAGGGAGTAACATGTATTATTTTAAGAGTAGGTCAAAAGAAACCTTGTTTTAGATTCTATTAGTAAGAATCAATGTTTGCTTGATTCATGGTTTGATATTTGTTCTTTTTAAAAATGTCTTGATTTTGAGTCTTATAATTAAACAAAATTTAATTTTATGAGAATTTAATATTTTTATAATTTAATTTAATTCGACTTTAAATTAATTGAAATATAATATAATTTTTAAATATTTGAGATAAAACATAAAATATGATTTGATTGGAAATTAACACTCAAGCCAAACTAAATTAAAGTAGCGCATGAACCCTCCTAATCACATATACTGAATCACTGACAAAATTGTCAATATTTGATATATGGTCGACAATATTAAACTAATTAAAATGTGTATAAATACCGAAAATGTGCAAAAGCTAAATTTTGGTATCCAACTTTCCTTTCATGTGCAAAATTCTGTTTTCTTATGATCATTTTGGTTTTTTTTTCTGCTATTATGACCATTTAGCAAAATACTCAATTTAAAGATTTCTTCAAAGATTTCATAAGGTTTGAATATGGTAAAACTTATTAACTAAACATAATTATTTGGCATATATAATCTAACATCAATACTATCAAGTATATCAAGTCAAAAAAATAGTATCAAGGTATAGTACGGTGTGTTATTAAGAATTTATTAAATAATAATTTTATAATAAATATTTAAAATTATATTAAATATAATTAACAATCAATAAAATATTTGACAATTTATCGTATGTATGTATTTATGAAGAAAAAAAAATATGGGTGCCAAAATAAGATTCATATTATAAAAGTAAACAAATATTATTGTTAAGCAGTAAGCACAATCGTAAAAGAAAATTAGATCTAACCAAATCTAAGTGGATCAAATATTACTAGAATTCTTTTTTTTTTTCCTATTTTCAGTTTACTAAAAAGAAATATTTCAGAAAAGTCTCAGATATAAGTTTTTGGAAACTCGTTACTACCTTAAATTTAAATTATATGAATGAAGTTAAACCCAAGAAAATTAACCTAATAATTAAGGAAGTAAGTCTAAAGCCTTAACTATTCAAGTTCAAATCTTAGACCAATATTTAGAAGACCCAAAAGACGAATTACTCTATATATTGTTGTTAAATTATACATATACACATACACTGAACTTGTGTTATACGATTAATAAAATAAATGTTATATTAAAAATCTAATTTTATATCATATTAAAAAAATATAATTTTATAACTTTTCCATTAAAGTCTACTTTATTTGTAATTCTCAAACAAAGGGAAGAAAAAACAAATTTTTTTTCTGAGGAACTAAATCTCCGTCTGTAGTCCATCCCTTCCCTTTCCACAACTTCCCCTCTCCCAAACATGGCGTTAGCACTCTCTTGTTCTGAACAGGAAGATTTGGGTAAGATATTCAATTTAAAAATTATCATTAGCAAGTCTTTACTTAGCATAAGCTTGGAAAACCTAGTGACGGATCGTGACACATAATAGACTGTATTTTTCCATTCTTTTGGAGGGTGAGAAACATGTTCTGCACACTCCTTTTTCACTGATTCACAGTCACTAGATATTGTGCATAATAGAAACCTGCAGCCTCACCTTTTCACCTGACAACATCACACTATCACAGGCATTTGACTCATTTCCATCAAAGATTTGAATTCATTGCAAAATGCTTACATTTACAATGGCAAAATGCAAATAATTCTGGACCAACATTTCACCAAAATATATGAACTGATGTGTAATCAGCATCCTCTATCTTAAATTACATGTCGACAAAAGAACCCAAAACTGTATTCTTCAAGCTCCATGATGCAAGGAAGACCTTCACTGGTACAAAACTACAAATTCCAAACTACTCTGGTTCCTGCCCAACAGCCAAATGACTTGCCTTTTAGAAACAGCAAGCAACTAAATTTTCCATCATTGCCAATATGGTGGTCCCATTAAACACAACATTCAACATAAAGTGAGAGCAATAGAATTTAGTCTCCAGGTTTATTGAGCATCCTCAAATGTCCATGATTCCAATATCCAAATTTTAAAGTTAATAATGAGGTGAGGCCTAGGAAATGATTGTTCAGTGCACAAGGAAACAGTGAGAAGATTATAAGCAGATAAGACATGGCCAGAGATTAAAAAAAAGACATGGACTGAATGGCATTGAAAGTCATAATTAAATGATAAGTTGAATTCGAAAAAAGAAGCATTCAGACACAAGGAGAATGGGAGAAAGATATATATATACCATCATTGTAAAACCACCCATATTTAACTGGTAGTGTTTTCTGAGCTCTCTGAAGATTCTTCATAGATCCAATGGAACTGTAAACCATTCAAACAAGCCATAATTGAAAATGACGTTTGAGTAAAAGTAACTACATAACCAGACGGTAAAAATTGTAATACCCATTGAGGCTTAGAAGTAGGCAAACCTTATCAACCTTCCCAACCATTGCTGAATCAGCCTCATCATTCACCTAAACCAATCAACTTGTCACAGATACAGTAGAAATCTCAAATTTGAAAGAATGAACAGCATCAATTTCATTTGAATATAACAAGCAATGGGGTGAGGGTCACAATATAAGACAGTGGGTGTGAACAAAAAGCAGTTGCCCCATTTCCACCTCTTTCCTCATCTTTGCTTATTATTCAAATAAACTTACTGACTACCATCATCAGGAAGTGGTGTTGATGTAATATTGTGCAAGTCAGAAAAATGAGAAGCTTTGCTTCAGGCGCTTAACATCTCATAAACATTAAAAAGAGATAATATTAATGTCAAGTGTGCAAACAAAAATGAATGACATATAAATCTAGAAGCTGAAAAATATCAAAACTCTTTGAACGAATTTGAAAAAGCAACAAATTGGTTCAATATGTACCCAATAATTACTATTAAAAATGCCCAAGTGTAATTGTACAAGTGTATCTCAAGAGCCCATAAATAATTTGAAACTTCAATGGATAGTTTCTTAAAAATCAGCAAGCCAGAATAAATTTTGAAGGGAATAAATTTCAATATTGACATATACAAAAAAAAAAAAAATCAATATTACCATTGTCCAGTTACCTTTATCATCTCAACAGCCTCCTTATACAGAGCTTCTTGGTGGAAAGAGTCCACCATCTTAGCATGAAAAACATATGGATACTTCTCCTGAAGAGAAAGGGAAGTTATGCTCCACAGGAATACAAACTTCACATTGAAGATATAAATATGGGTAGGTTTTTACCTCCTCAGACATGTTTTTCCACTTCTCAAACCCCATCCTATCAATTTCAATAAAATTTTCCATCTCATAACCCTTCATAAAGCTTTCCCTGAGAAAGAAAGCTAATCAATATAACAAGACTTTTACCATAAACCAAGCACGATAACCTCCATTTAATTCAATTAAAAATGAAGGTTGTGGATGGTGAATATAGATTAGAGAAGTAACAATTACATCTCAAAGGTCATATATTTAAAAGGAAAACATGGCTATACTGAGCAAAATCTCAATTGAGATCAAGTTTAAACAGGGATCATAATTATAAACAATACAGTAAAATACAGCACTCCATATATAAATGACAGATGAACAATAGGATTAATTAAAAAAAATAATTGCAACGATATGCACATATCTGCAGTAACTAACACTACAAAAAACTTCAAAAATATATAGAAACACTGGACTGAAATTTCATTAGTACTCCAATAACCAAACAACATGGGGTTAAAAAAAGAAAAAATCAGGGTGAGAAACTGAGAATGTTACATAAAGAAACGGTAAGGCGAAATGGGCTGGTCCCTAAATCTTTGATTGGTTTTAGGGAGACTTCGCATTCCGGTCATTCCCCTGAACCTCTTCCTGGAATCCATATAGGGTTCACACTCGTGCATATCAGCCAAGGCAACAGCCACCGATACCCCACATGTTCCACTGCAAATACATATATATATATATATAGTCACACAAAACACTCGAGTCCCAGAAATGCAAAAGTCACGAGGAACAACCTCAAAATTAGAAAACAGACATACAAGGAAACCACCTTAAGAAAAAAATAGCATTAATGGTTTGTTTCCACTTTCCATATATTTGAGACCCGCATTGATGAAGATACATACCATTTCTGAAAGGCGCTTCCATCAGGAGCACGACGAATGGCGCACACCCTTTTCCTGGCTCTCGGTCGTGTCGCCATTGAAGTGTTACTTCATGCAGTGTGGTGTTGACTGGACTGGACTAGGTTGCCGGTTGTGCAAGCTTCCAACTTGTGCATTTCATCATCGTCAGCAATCAGCATTCGCAGGTGAAAACTGGGTATTCAAACGTTCTGATGCCCAACAGTTACAATCTTCACAGAATGGCGCCTATGCTTGCAAAATTTCACCATCTTCACCGCCAGGTTGTAAATTTACATTTTCTCCCAAAAGCTTAAAGAATTAAAATAAAGTGGCCAAAGTACAAACTTTTCCCGCTGTAACGCAAATTTAAGGGGCAAACCCGTGCTTGCAATGCAAGAGATAATATAAAATTGGTTAAATTAAAATTTTGTTTTAATAGTTTATATTTATTTTTAATTTAGTTTTTATAATTTTTTAAATTAATTTTTATATTTATAATTGTTTTTAAAATATTTTTTATTAATTTATATTATAATACTATTAATCTAATTTTAATTAAATATTTTATAAAAAAATTATTAAATAAACAAAATTTGTTCAAAAGAAATAAGTACATATTAAAATCAATAAATACTTATTAAAAGTTTTACAACAATGTTTTTAAAACCAATTCAATTAGATCAATTGAACCGATTCAACTATAAATAAGTCACCACACTTATTCTAATTCATCCAGAAAAACTAAATGAAAAGTTGAAAACCAATAAAATCTATGAAAGTTAAACCAAGAAAATCTATGAAAGGTAGTCAATAGGATTTTTAATTTAAAATCTTAAACTGGTTTTTTTAAGAAAGAAAAAAAATTATATGATTATAATATTAATAGTTTGACCATTAATTAAATCAATTGAATTATAAACTGCTTATTTTATCGATTCAACTATTCAACCGATTTTAAAAGCATTATTTTACATTAAAAAAATGTCTAAAGGAAGATAAAGAAATATTTATTTTGCTAATTAATTAGCGATGTTATGTTATAATGAAAGTTAACATTAAAGATTATTTTTAAAACTTTTGTAAGTATAAGAATTAATTTGAAAAAAAAAATTATTAAAATTAAATTAAAAATGAGTGTAAATTATAACTACCAAAACTTTAATTTAACTTTTAAAAGATACAAGGAATAAGTATATAAATAGTAAATAAATGATAATAGCTTTACAAATTTTGTATTATTATAAGAGAAATTATTAGATGTTTTTAGAGTAAGAAAAATTCTTCATGTCAAAAAAGAGAAAACAAATTGATGACTTTATTTTATTAAATATGTTTCATATTAGTTATAACATTAAAAATATAATTAAAATAAGTGAAATTTTTTTTTTAAGTGAATTTATGTGTAAAATAAAGACGTATCTATCTTTAATTTAATTTAAAATATATTAAAATTTTAACCAACTAATAATTTAAGAATAAATACATATTTACTTATTTATTTGACACTATATAAGAGATAATAATAACTCATATAACTAAAATAATACACACTCAATAATATAGAATAAGATGTTTCTTATTCTTAGAGCACCTAAGATTTTGTTCATATAAAAGGTTTGTCCATTTTTAAAACCTTATATCTTAATTTGATTATATTATATAATCCTTAAATTCAGCCAATTTATATAAAGTTGAGAACAAATATTCATATGACATTTTATCACCTAACAGCGTTACCATCGGGCCTATAAGTGTGTGTTTGGTTTGCAGTTAGTAAATCCAAACACATTTTTAAAATTTTCGAAGGACGTGAAATCATATTGACATTTTTGTTTTTCAATTGAGTTCAATGAAAAATATTTTTAAAAGTACGTTTGAGTGAAAGCAAGAATTTCTTACCTTTTTCATTAGGCAAAAGTTCGTTGGAAAATATTTTCCTCTTTAATCTTAATTCAAAAGTGATTTTAATCTTTCATCTAAACATCATTCATTTTGTCAAACTCACTTTTGAGACAAAAATTCTAAAACATAAATCATATTAGTACAAATTTACTTTTAACTAAATTAAAATTAACAAACATACTTTTAACTAAACTTAAGTTTATCAACTACAAACTAAACACATCAAACACAAACTAAGTCTTGTATTATTAGACTATAGTTAACAAAGTTTATTAATAGCACTTAATTGTGACTATTCAATCTTTTTTTTTTTATATTGTAATTAAGTAGTATCTATTAATTTACATTCACCTCGATAAATATTTAATATTTTTCACTTAATTGATCATCACGTGGCCCTTATCAGTTCTCAGTTTTCCTGTCCTCTCTCTCTCTCTACCCATTGCTAGTACTCCTACTACAAATTCCTCATCCAACTCTTGTTCTCCTGTTTCATTTCTATCTATGATCTTATCTATCTCCTCCATTCTCTTCTCTGACAATAGAAAACACAGTGTCTTATGGACACTACTGGAGAGAAGAAGATAGACCAAGTAATCACCTTCACTCTAAATCTCCTTTTTTTCCTCTTATTATGTTTTAGTTCACTTCTTGTTACATTCATTTGATTCTTCTGCTATTCCTCTTATTATAATTGAGAACAAAAGCCTGACTTCAAGAAGCTTTTTTTACCATAACCCATGTCTGATTTTGTAACTTGGGATGAAAAATGCAGCAGATTGGCACCATGTTTCTGATAAGGTGATATGACTTAAGCCTATGGGGAGAGCTCAACCCAAAAGACTAGTCCATTAGGTGGAAGAGCCTCATGGCTTAAGTACCACATTGAGCTTCCTTAGTTACTCAATGTGGGACTCATAACATTGTCACCCCCTTCGAAAGTCGGCATCCGCGACGGCCCACTCTAGGTGCCCACTCAGGGTAGCTTTCACTCTGATCCTCTTGGTACAGATAGCTCTCTCCCTAGTCGCTCCTCCCTAGGTCGCCCCCTCCGCGTTGGCCGACTCTCAATGAAAGCACCAATTGATATGACTTAAGCCCATGAGGAGAGCCCAACCCAAAAGACTAGTCCATTAGGTGGGAGAGCCTCATGGCTTAAGTACCACATTGAGCTTCCTTAGTTACTCAATGTGGGACTCATAACATAAGGAGAAACACAGATGGAAGACCAAGTCTAATAACCATAACCCATGTCATTTTTTCAGGTTGTTTTTATGCTTCTTCTTCTGAGTCCACTGTTTTTGGCTTCTAGTGTTTGGTGAAGAGCGTTGGGATGGAGTGGTTGTGACAGAGTCAAATTTCTTGGCACTTCAATAATTCAAGCAAGAGTTGGTTGACCCCAAAGGCTTCTTGAGAAGCTGGAATGACAGTGGCTATGGAGCTTGTTTTGGAGGATGGATTGGTATCAAGTGTGCTCAGGGACAGGTTATTGTAATCCAGCTTCCATGGAAGGGGTTAAGGGGGCTTATCACTGAGAGGATTGGCCAACTTCAAGGGCTTAGAAAGCATAGTCTTCATGATAACCAAATTAGGAGTTCAATCCCTTCAGCATTGGGACTTCTTCCTAATCCAAGAGGGGTTCAACTATTCAACAATATGTTAACTGGGTCCATCCCTCCTTCTTTAGGTTCCTACCCTTTGCTTCAGTCTTTAGACCTCAGCAAAAATTTCCTCACAGGCACAATCCCTGATAACCTAGGGAATTCCACTAAGCTTTATTAGCTTAACTTAAGCTACAATTCCTTCCCTGGTCCAATACCACCTGGCCTAACTCGCTCAACTTCTCTGACCTTCCTTTCTCTTCAATACAATAATCTCTAGGACTCTATTCCTAACTCATGGGGTAGTAGCTTGAAGAATGACTTCTTTAGGCTTCAAAACTTGATCCTAGATCATAACTTGTTGACTGGAAGTATTCCTACTTCTTTGGGCAGCTTAAGCCAACTCAGAGAGATTTCTCTTAGTCATAACCAGTTTAGTGGAGCTATACCAAATGAAATAGGAAACCTTTCTAGGCTTAAAACAGTAGATTTTTCTAATAATTCCTTGAATGGAAGCTTGCCTGCCACTCTCTCTAATTTATCCTCACTCACTCTATTGAATGTAGAGAACAACCACCTTGGCAATCAAATCCCAGAAGCTTTAGGCAGATTACATAATCTTTCTGTTCTAATTTTGAGAAGGAACCAATTTATTGGCCACATTCCTCAAAGTATTGGAAACATCTCCACGCTTACACAGCTTGATTTTTCAGTGAATAATCTCAGTGAAGAAATTCCAATCTCCTTTGACAAACTAAGTAGCCTTAATTTCTTCAATGTTTCTCATAATAACCTCTCTAGTCCAATTCCCACCCTACTTGACCAGAAATTTAACTCAAGCTCATTTGTGGGAAATATTCAACTATGTGGCTATAGCCCTTTAACCCCATGTCCTTCACCAGCTCCTTCTGAAGGACAAGGAGGCCTAGCTCCACCTCCTGAACTATCAAAACACCACCATCATAAGAAACTAGGTACCAAAGACATAATTCTCATAGCAGCAGGAGTGCTCCTGGTAGTCCTTGTAATACTTTGTTGTATCCTGCTCTTCTGCCTGATCAGAAAAAGATCAACTTCCAATGCAGAGAGTGGCCAGGCCACAAGAAGAGCTGCCGCTACCAGGACAAAAAAAGGAGTACCTCCGGTTGCCACCGGTGAAGTTGAAGCGGGTGGTGAGAATGGAGGGAAATTAGTCCATTTTTAAGCTCTTGAAGCAAGAGAGGCGCCAAATTTCAAATAAAATAAGTAAATAACCACTCAAGCATATAGTAAAAATGAGAGATTATGATATTTAATTTACAAAACCCTAAGCTCCTTGCAACTAAGAGTCCAATGACTTACATCTAATTATTCTTTTTACCCATTTAATTAGTATCACACTTAACAAATTAGATGGCCGGACTTTAACGCTTCGTTTGGAACGAGAAAAAATAAGAGGAAAGAAAAAAGATGGAGAGAAAAGAGACAGAGTATTCAGTTTTCTCTCGTTTGGATGAGACAAGAAAACTGACAAGAAAGAAAATAACGATGTGGGGCTTACTAAAAAACTTTTCTTCACTAAACAACGAAGAAAATGAAGAGAAACAGAAAATCAGCCTCTACTTTTCTTTTTCGGGATATTTGTAGAGAAACAACGGAACGTTTGGTGCGGTTGTCGAGGTGGCAAGATGCGGTGAGTTGGTGGCTTGATGCACCAATCGTGGTTCGAGCAAGAAAGACGTGTAACTCGAGCGGGCGACAACTGGGTGGCTGGGTTCGTTGGGTTGCTGGACGTGGTGCAGCTGACCGGATCTGAGCACGAACAGCGACCGACGGCGCGAGTTCTGGTTCGAGCGGGTCTAGTTCGCAAATAGCGACAACTTCATCAGTGCATAGTGAGGCTGGGCTTGCGGATCTAGTTGTTGGGTGGCGCAACTCACAATTCGATGAACATGGTCAACGGGCGATGCGACTCAGATCAGGGTCAAGCGACACATAGTTGCAGGTGAACGATGAGGCAGAGATACTCACCACAGCAGTCATGGCTTCCTTTCCTCTCAGTTGGATAAAATGATAGGGGAAGGGGTGGGTGAGGAAGAAAGGGGAGAGGGTGTAGGTGGGTGACGGAGGGAATGGGTGGAGAATGAAGAAAAGCAGAAAAAAAGTGGGGTGGGGTGGGGACGCAACAGGGGGTTGGGGTTTGGTAGGATGGGATTGAGAGATATATAAAAAAATACTTTTTTCTTTTTTTATTTTCGATTTTTGTTTAGAAAAAATATTTTTTTAATCTTTCCTATGTTTTCTTTCTTCTTATTTTCTCTTCATCCAAATAACTAAAAATTCTCTATACTTTTCTATCTATTTTTTATCCATTTTCTCTCCTCTCATTTGCTCTCCTCATCCAAACAAAGGGTAAGAGATTTTTCTACTGATATCAATAAAACACTAAGGCTATGTTTGGGAGTTTGGAGAGAAAGGAAAGAAAATGGTTTAAAGGAAAAAGAAGGAAAGGAAAATGAGAAGTTTACTTTTTTTCCGTTTGAAAGTGTGAAATACATGAGAGAAAGGAAATGAAGGGTTTAATATATTTTTTTTTATCATTTTACCCTTTATTTAAAAAAAATAACATAATTAATATTTTATAAAAAATATTAATGTGAAAAACTAAAAAAAAATTACTGTCTAAAAACATTGCCGGACTCGGATTCTACAGCCTCCTTCTCTGTAGAATCCGAGTCCGGCTTCGTCTCCCGCTCCTTCGCCTGGAAATTCTCCGTCTCTGTCTTCGGCGCCGGTCGATAGTAGCTCAATCAACCACGCCGATGTGGAAGGTACAAATGAGAAAGCAGAGAAATCGTCTGGAGGAGGAATGAATGGCGGCAAGAAAGCCGAGATAGTGATCGAAGTAATCATCGCTGCGAGTGTGATTGTGGTGGCAGGGATGGTGTACAATAAGCAGCAGCAGAATATATGGTGCTCTCAGTATGGATATGCCGCAAGGAGAGAGATTCTGTGAAAAAATACTGTCTGCGGAGAAGAAGCCGGCAACGATGAACCTACTCGCGAGCTAGCTGGCACCGCAGGGGTCAGAGCAGGAGTGGGAGTCAGAGAAGGAGAAGGAGAGTCGGAGGGCGACAGAGATGGAGACAACTGCAAATCGGTGGAGACAGTGAGGTGGGGTGGGTTAGGGATTTGTGATGAAGGATAAATGAGTTATTTCGTATCAAAACCCCCCAATTTGGGGGAACTAAAATTAGAGATTTTGGAGGGCATCTGAAAATTTCACTTTCTCTTCTCTCTTATTTTTAAAACTCTCAAATAAAGATTTCTCAACTCTAAACCATTCTCTTCCTTTTATTTCTCTTCGAACCTTCACTCCTAAACATAACCTTAAAGGTGTGTGTCTTGCTTAAACTAGAAAGGCGATTCACCTAGGTGCCTTAGACATGCCTTTTGATGCCTTTAACTACACTAGGACCTTTCATTTTGACATGATTCAACAAAATGGTCATAAAAAAAGATAAAACTTAGATAAATTTTTGTGTGTTTGTGATACTATTTTTTAATAAAAATATAATATATGTATATATTTTTTATAATCATAAATAAAAATTTAAAAAATAATAATTAAATAATTAAAATTTATGACACATATTATATTTTTATTGAATAATAAGACATATATTATATTTTTATTAAAAAATAATATTAAATATTTAATGAATTTTACTTAAATATTAAAAAATCCCATCATTTTTGTTGAATATTCTCACACTTTAAGACATATTGAAACTGGTTATTATATTATTTATTATCTAATAAATAATATCACCTTTCATCATATTCAATATACAAAAACAAATTAATTGAAATTTTACTTATGTTATTGCAAATTGGTTTTTTTTTTTTTTCTTCATGTTCCTCTCTCTCTCGAATTTAGTGGCCACCATCCCGTGGCCTTAGAAAAAAATCCCATCATGCCACCGTTCACTTGGAGCATACATCCTTCCAGAGAAATCTATTACGACAAAGCTCACACGGATCTACAACTGGGGGTCGCAGCTTTGGGTAGACTCACTTTCGACCCTATTGAAACTGGTAGCACAGATCCAACTCGTAAGGTGGTGAACTGCTCGAAAAATCCTGTGAATGTAGAGATATATTTGGAGATGTCATCGTCGAGAACATGGGGATAAAATCTGTCGATCACCGAGAAAAAATGGTGAAGAAGGTCAAATGTCCCAATTTGCAAAATGACTGGGTTACATTTATAAAAACAAAAAAGGAAAATGATGTTTATATATATATTTTGAAGTCAAACGGTGCATAACATAACAAGGTGTATGGTAGCATCCGCCATACTTAATATGGGAACATAGTAAAATCTGTTTCATAACCGGTGCGACTGGAAAGGAAAATGATGTTTATAATATTTTTTTTTTACACTTAAAAAGTATGATAAAAAAATAAATATAATAAATAATATTAAAAGAGATATAAAAAAAAATATATATATATATATATATATTTTATTTATGATAAAAATATCATTGTTATACTGAAAAAAGAATCACTTACTCAGAGTAAATGGCTTTCAAAGGCCTGAAGGTCTTTTGCTTTGAGGAAGGGGCATATGTATGTTGTAATAGTAGTACTAGTCGTCGTACTTCTAAATGTGGCAGAATATGGCATTATTGCTTTGGGGGCCGGGGGAGTGTACTTTCAGGCACAAAACCAGCCACGCATGCATCCAAGATTAAGAAACGAGCAGAGGCTGCAAATGCTAAGCTAATTGTCACAAGTGGTCCAAAGGCTATTAATTGCTTCAAATATTGGAGCATGGACTTTCTTTTTAATTTCTTTAACATGAAATTGATGACTTAATAAGAATTTTATATTTTATTATTTATGTAGCATCTCAGATTTCTAAAATCGAAAATACATTGGTGAAAGGTGCCGAGCTACCTAGTAGTGTGCTAGTTAGCTGATGAACCTATCAAAGATGCTATAAATTGGAACTACCTGAAGCAGCAGACCTTACACTGGAAGGAACTTTTGCCATGCGCCACAAGAATGTCAAAGTGTCATGACCAAAACCTGGTAACAAATCGGTGCTCCACACTACATGCATGACTAGCTAGGCTTAATCCCGTTCTTTTAGTATTTATGGCATCTGGAATATGGTGTGTCATCATTGGAAACATAATAAATGTTGAGGTATGTATGATTTATCACGTTATTTTTTAAATACTGAAAATATTATTTGAAATGTATAATATAATTTATTATGTCTTTTTTAATTATTTAAATAATTATTTAATATATATATAAATATATTTAAAAATTAGTACAATCTTATTATAATTTTCATAATTTTATATATATTAAATAATAATTTAAATAAATATAATAGACTATATCGAACTAAAAATTAATCTAACAACAAAGGTAGAAGCGGTGGTGATGGGAAGATAGTTAAGGACATTTCTCGAACGCATTAATCACAAATGAGGTCACTTAATTAATATGCACCTTGTGCCGCCCCGCCAATCATTCTGGCCGCGGTACGAACATCCTATACTGGGTGAATTTGATCTCAGCAAGCTCATACTACAGATCATTTTGTCTGCAGCTGCACCCCATGTACCAATTTGTTAAATTAAGTGTGTATTTAGAATAATTGTAAAAATTAAATTATTTTAATAATTAATTATTATATATTTTTTTATTAAATCAATTATAATATAATTAATTTTATATTTAAATATATTAATTAAAAAAAATTTAAGTTAATTTATTTTATTTAAATGATATAAAAAATTATTTTTATATATTAAATTATTAAAATAATATAAATAATTAAAAAATTATTTAATTAATTAAAAAATTTATTTAATTGAAGATAAAATAATATTTATAACTCAAAAGTATAAGAAATAATCTGTATCCTTTAATTAAAATGCTCAACCTACAACTTTTAAAAAAAAGTTGTTAATGATAAAAAAAATTAACCAGCGACTTTTAATTTCAAGAGCCAAACATGATGCAGCAAAAAAAAAAAAAAAACTGTTAAGGACTAAAAAAGTTATTGATTAAAAAAAAAAGCTAAATCAAACACACTCTTCTATCCTATATATGGCCTAAAATTGATTGACAGTATGGTAATACAAGTGTATGTGTCTTTCTATATGGCAAAATTAAACCACAAGTAACTTTCTCTAAACTAGTAACTAGTAATTTTCTTTGGCATGGCAGGCATGGTGTGCAAGTGTGGCCACATTAAATGTGTGTTAGTTTATTTTATATTCAAAATATTTATAATAAAAAAATCTTTAATTTTTTTAAAAAAATAAACAATTATTTCTCTTGAAATAATTTTTCTCAAACATGCACATACACTAGATCGTCCACTCTTAGTTTGTTCCTTGACCACATTAATTGATTGGCCCCATTTCATCATCAACCAAGAAGAACGAAACCCAGCAAAATTGGCTCAACTCTAATGAGCAGTAGCTGATCACTTATCTTCTAAAGCAATGCTAGGGCCTACATACAGGATAGAGACTATGGGACTCATGCTCTTGAAACTTTTTTTTTGGATCTTATACATCTATTTTTTTTTATTTTTTGTATATGTAATTTTTATCTCCATATAAATAAATTAGTAAATTTATAATTATAAAAGTAAAATTTATTTTTTTAATATTACTTTCAAAATACTCCATCGTCTTTATATGATTTAGAATCAATAGAGTATCAAAATTTATCAAAAAACGCATAGCACCAAAATCTCTCCTACATCTTTCTCTTCATTGTTATGTTTTAATAGTATTTCTTAGATTTTTCAAGTTTCTTTTTTTTTTCTTCTTTTATTTAATTATTTGTTCTTTACTTTATAAATATCATAAAAAATCAATCACGTAATTTTACGAGAAATGAATAATTAAATGATGTTTGATTATATATATAAAAAGAAAAATATTTGATAATATTATCTTATTAATAATAAAAATATTATTTAACATTTTTAGAATATAAAAATATAAAAAAAATTATAAATTGATTTTTTTATAATTTTATATTAATATATTTTTTGATATATAATATAATTATTAAATTTTTTGTTATACTTCTATATTAATAACATTATTTTTAGCCCCAGTACCTAAAATTCCACAATCCGTCACTGCCTACATAGGGATATATATACTTGGATGATTAAACTTGATGAATTATTATTTGACCCATGCAGTATGCCAGTGGCTATTAACTTATTATATATATGATATACAAACTTAATGGAAGTTGATCCCGCAGCTGCAGAGAGGCAGTTGAGACTTGAGACATCGCCAAACGTGCTCACGTGAACCTCTATCTTTAATCATGCGTATGAGAGATGTTACAATTTGTGTATATAACAACTCGTGAAAATGATTAATTTTCTTAACACATCTTTTTAATAATTTTCTTAATTATTAAATAAAAAAATATTAAATATTTTTTATATTTTTAAGATAGTGATTACATTTAAATTTTTATTAAATAAAAAAATTACAAAAAAAATACTTTAAAAGAATATAATAAAGTTCAATAACTTGAGTTGATGAACTGGCTAGTCCACTCAATGCCAGCCTCCGTTTGCACAATCTCGTTAAAAGTTAAACTTCCAATAATTGTTAAATATATCCCACTATCTAAGTCATATATCTACTATATATGTCCATAGTTGAGATCATATAAATCCTTATCCCTCCCATCAATTCAGTGAGTAAATATTTAATTAATAGTAGTCCAATGCACGTAACTATACCTAGGACCTCTTTTCAATTTTCGTCATTATCATATCAATAATTATTGAGTCAAGCGGTCTAAATCATTGTTGGGAACGAACAAATTTCTTACATTGTACACAAAATTCTTTTATGTAAATATATATTATATTTTAATAGTAATTCTGTGTTCATTATCTCTTTCCATCAAGTTTTTTTGGTGCTCTCTTTCCATCAAGTTGAGTATTATTCGTGCAATGCCATTATTCTATACATTAATATATAGTCAGAGTGAATTATGGGTGGTGGTGCCGAATCTTACTCAATTTCAATTCACACAAGACTAAATCCTTCTCTTCAACCAAAGCGGCTGCACATAGGGCTCAACAACTTCATTTCACACGCGTGTAACTCTTTCAATTGGTTACTATATTATATCTTCGATTTTGTTTTACTTTTATGGTAATATATGTTGTTTAAAGAAATTTGAAACATATTAAAAGGAGAATTTCTTACATAATTCAAGCATACTTTAATTAAGTATACTAAACTAATTATATTATTAATTATCATTAAATAGTTAATTAATAATTAATAATTAATTAATATTATTAATTAACAATTTAAATTAATCTAATACACTTAATTTAAATACACTAAATTTATACAATAATTCCTCAATTAAAAGTCACATATTATCAACGAGGCATTAGAGTGTGCCAGGACCTAGGAGTTTTCTTATTTGCTTTTACCTTTATTAGTTTTCTCACGTATTAATAAGGAAAAAGATTAAAAAATAAATAAAAAATTAAAATACCCCTTTCAACTATATGTCTTTGTATGAATCCCCTATTTAGTTTAAAAATGGTATAAAATACCCTTTTAACTTTTTGTACCGTGCTAATAACATATTCTGTTACCATTATATTAAATAAAAGATGGAGCAAGAGGTTTTCACATGATAACTCCAGACCCAATTTGAATCCTTGTTCCCAAATTCAGATCCCTCTCTCATTTTATCGTTAGATCCATCTGTATAGAAGAACAAGCACCTGCGATTTGGACGAGACACAACCACTACCGCTACTACAGATTTGAAGCCACTATTGGATATTAATTTGGCAACTTAGATGGAAGTATTGATTCAATGGATGAGGATCACCTGTTCCCATTCTCTGTCCTCTTCTCTGTTTTTTCACTTAAATTCTGACAAGTATTCTAAATTTAATTACATGTCTCATTCTTACTTAATTTATTTTACACTTGTTAGAATTTAAGTGGAGAGACAGCTTAGAACACTTGTCAGAACTTAAGTGGAGAGACAAGGAAGGGGACATGAAATGGGGACAGATGATCTCCATCCTAATTCAATAAGCAATTTCTCAACAAATCATTATGAGGAATTGGCAAATGTTCAAAAGGACGTAATGCCTAGTTCTTGGTCGTCTTTTTTGTGATGTATTCAAGTCATAAAAGAATGAGATTTGTTATATAATTTTAAAATATTTTTTTAATAATTTTTTTATTACTTAATAAATAAAAAATTAAATAAAACTAATATCTTAAAAATATAAAAAATATTTAATACTTTATTAATTTAATAATTAAGAATAATCATTTTCTTAAAAGAATAGGAACGACCATCCAGGATACATGGAAATGAATGGACGTGATTGGGAATGTTGACGTAACTCTATAACATTGTGCTTATTTTTTTCTCATGGTGTTGACATAACTCGTCTGGATCAAGTATTAAAACCTCACAAGCCATCCCACTTTGGCAGCCTCTGGCATGTAAAGGGAGAAAAAAATGAGGCCCAGACTACTCTAAATGAAGATCTTTGATCATAAGAATTTGTCTTCCTCAATAATCAACCACCACCGAATATAGAAAATATAGGAGAGAAGGATTTGAAACTTCGGGTAATAGCACCATGAATATTGTCATTTTGGGCTAATTGGCAAACCACCGTTAGCTAATTAGACGGTGTTTAACGAATAGGGTTTTAAGCTCCATCAATGAATATTGTGTGGGTAAATTGCACGTTGTTAAATTTTAAAGGACAAAATGCACTTAAGGTGAAGTTTGAGGGGTATTTTATATTTTAGCCCAAAAAATTAAAAATTCATAGTGCCACCTACTGCCAAGACAGTCATAAATCCTTCCTTTGCTCTACTCAGATTAGAAAACGAATCATTACAAAGACAAATGGAGGGAAAAAAGTTAGTACATGTCCATTGATAAAAGAAAATCCACTCAACTTGGTTTGACATGATCAGACGGCTATTGTAAGAAATAGGCCGATTCCATCCATCCATCATCCAATTATAAAATTGAAATTTCTGCCACTTGGCCGTTTAATCGAAAAGTTTTTTTTCTTTGGTGGGAGTTTAATCGAGAAATTTGCTAGTAATTTATTGATAAAATCATGTCAAACACTCTTAAGTCCAAAAAAATGGGTTTGAACAGAATCAAAACAAGTGAGAAATGTTCCTCAGCTAAAAAAACAATCAAATTTAATTGGAAATTGTTAAGATTTAAGAATGATTATTGAAAAACTTAAAATGTTAAATACTAATATTTAGTTAGTTTAAGTGATTTATTATTTATTTTTTTTAAGTAAAGTCTCAAATTTGAGTCTTGTGAATAGAAAAAAATTTAACATTTTAAAAATTTTACACTTTTATAATCTGATCTGATTCAACTCTAAATTAGTCAAAACTTAATTCAGTTTTGAGATACTGAGGGTTCACACAAAAAATGTTAAACACTTATCTTAAAGTTAATAACAACACTAACTTGTTCAAATAAAAATTCTAACGAATTTTTTTTTACAGTTTAGTAATTTTTATTATAATTTAATCGAACTTATTTTTATGAAACTGAAAAAACAACTGATTTATTTGATAAGAGTATCTATTACCTTATTTTTTTTATTAAATAACCTTTAATTTTATTTTGGTCTAATAATTTAAATTATTTTTTTATGAAAAATCAATTGAATCAATCAATTAATATAATAATATAAAAAAATCTTAATTTATAAAATTTTATCAAATGATAGTTTTAAATTTTGCTATCAATATTATTTAAATTTAAATTTTAGTGTTATCCTATTAAAGAGAAATTAAAAGAAAATGTAAATTTTTTTACTAATTATTATATATAAATTGTATTGTCAATGTAATTTGAAGTTGAATTTAAATTTTAATATTATTTTTTTAAATTAAAGAAAAATAAAAATTATTTTAAAATTATCTTAAACGAATATTATTTTTAAGTTATGTCATCAATAACTCATTTTAAATTTAAATTTTATTATTATTATCTTATTAATCTAATAATAATGTGTATATATATAACTTTTTTATATTTTTTAATAGAATAAACTTATTTTTAAACAATCTTTCAATAATTTTTAAAATTCGTTAAAAAATTCTTAAAATATATATATATTTAATATTTAATGTCATAAAAATTATAATTAATATTTAAATCTTAATATAAAATTTTTATATTACTTATAATCATTTTTAAAAATTATTAATTTATTTTTTTATATCAATAACTTAATTATTATATATTATTTTTAGATATTTTGTTTTATAATATCGTACATGGCATGATGTTGTTCTAGTAAGAGTAACAATAAACACAAAATAAACACTCCATTGTTGGATATGATGTCTTTTGTTTTTTCTTTCAAAACCCGTAGTATAAGACAAGGAGTAGATGTATTATTAATACAATTTTTAAAATGTCAGATTTAATAAAAAAATTGATAAAAAAATAAATATAATAAATAATATTTAAAAAATATATAGATTAGTAATGATAAAAATATCATTATTAAAAAAATTATTAACTTAGTTTTTGACAGTGCAAAAGGAAGCACAACACACCAGGTGTGAGTGTGAGAAGCAGAGGTGTCCATGGGGTAGTACGAGTACGTTCGCCAGTCTGTGTTACACTGTTACTGTTAGTGGTAAACAAACCTGACCTTGAATCCATGCCAATGGAATCCTTACAATTCTACCTCTACTCCAAATCCAAATGCTCACCAATTTCTCACCTCACCTTCACTTCATCCTCTCTGTAACTGTAAGTATTATTTTTCACTAACCATGTCAATTTCTTTTCCCAAGTTACTGTTATTCCACTCTCTTTTAGTTCTCTAAATTTGATTTATCCAACCAAAAAATTCACAAGAATCAGAAAAAGGAAACAAAGCACACTGATTCTCAGTCTGTTGTTTCCTGCTTTTCCTGATATTGCTTACAAAAACCTCGAGCACTGTGTTGATCGGTAAGACAACCCCTTTTTATTCCACCCCATTTTTGCTTCCCTTCTGTTCCTGAGATTGATGAGAATAAAACCACAGAACAAATGGGTGCACCCTTATTCACTGCAGCTTTTCAAATTCCAATTTTTGCTGTAGAAAGATCAGAACTTTAAACCAAAATGAGTTTTTTTTTTATGAATATTAATTACTGGTATTAATATTATTATCGTGATGATGATGATTACTAGTACTACTGGTGTTATTGCTTTTTACTGTTATTTCCTTTTGTGGTAGATTCAGATTGCAACATTCTTTTTCTGAAAACTTTCATAATGTGAAGCTAGACTTTTGGCTTGGTCCATGAAAAAAAAGATGCTTTTTTTGTTTTTTGGCTTCGTCCTCTTCTTCTCTCACTCTGTTCCCTTTTTTGGGTTTATCATTTTCTTGGGAAAGTGGCATCGCTGAGAAAGCCAGACGACGGCGTTTCCTTGCCTCTGGTTTATGCTAAAACCTACACCTACTTTGTGTGTGTGTGCGCTTTTTCAGGGTAAAGGGGACTAAAGCTTTGCAATGTACTAGCAAAGTCCTAGAAAAGAGACCCTCCTATAACCTAATGGATTCACATTGGCTTCCGTTAATATCCGATTTCATGTAATTTAAAGTGTTAAAATTTGGATCAGAAATTCAGAATAGCTTCCTTCTTCACCTTCCTCCTTAGATTTAGAGATGCTTTTTTTTTTCATTTTTTCTTTTTTAGTTTTGCTAACAAGAATCCTAAGGATAATAAAGAATCAAAAATAGAAAATGTTAAATAAAAACAAGACTTTTTTTAGTTTCAAATGCACTGAATACTTTACTTTTCATTTCATACTTTCTATTTGTTAAATAAAATGGATGCTTTATGGATCTAGATTTCTGGCATTTATGAATTATGATTTGGAGGAGGGTAGGTTGTTGGCCTTTATTTCTTTAACGAAAATGAAGGCTAAAACTTTGCTTTGTTGTCCAGAGTGTTTGAAGTTCTGATATGTCAAGGAGTCATCATTTGTTGGGTTGTTGTTTGTTGTGGGGTCTCATTAAATGACCGACTCTGACATTGCTGTGATAAATGAGAATTATTGGAATGTGAAGCTTTCTTTCCCATGTTGTACGGGAAGTTTTGGTAAGTACACGTTTGTTGGAAGAGTTAAAGAGTTAAACATATCACATCCATAGATGCAATCCCTTGCAGGTATAGATGAAAGAATTGGTAAACATATCACATCAACAGGGATTGGTACTATTTTCTGTTATTGCTATGAATGAATGAGTTATAAATTGCCTCTGTAAATGTTTATGGAGGTTAGATTAGGGGGGATAGTAATGGAGCTAACCCTGTTCAGGAATTTAACTATATACTATATAGTGACACAGATTGACTTGGTGGGAAGTTAGTGTACACTTAAAATTTACCAGGACAATAGATAAAAGACTCAGTGACTCACAGTATGGTTAATGGTGGGGACTGCTTGATATCAGCCTGAGAAATCTTGCACTAAACTACAACCACCTATCTGCCTGTGAACTCATGGATGTGATTTGCAGAACACTGTGCAGTACACAGATCTGTTGGATTTATGTGATTAGCTTCTTTGTTTTGGTTACTGTAAACAAGATAATAATTCTACTGGGGCCTGGGGGCATCTCATGTTGGAGTGCCTGTGGTAAATAATATGCTCAAACTAATTTACACTGGCAATATACTTGCTGGTTGCTATTTGTAAGTATTTGTTCTGCTGCCAGGATGTTTTCTTTGCCTGTTTCAGTTTTTGGTTAGCTTTGTGCTTGGGGCTGCACAGGTGCTAGCAGGAAATACAACCAACTTAAGGCCAGAAACAAGTGATTTGTTGTTGTCTTTGAAAGATTAATCAATGTTTGATTTTAGAAATTAGCAATACATTAATTCTTTAAAGTTTGGGGCTGTTTCACAATTTTTAGATTGTTAGTATGCGTGTTTTAATGATTGCTCTACTGCATTTATACAGGTATTCTTGGTGTTGTTTTGCTTCTGCCAATCACTATTCCAGTTTCTGTGGTTTCTTTGACTTGTTTAATCTCTGTGATAGGATCTTGTATAATTCTTCTTTGCTTCTAGAAAAAATAAAGCAGTAACAATTTCATTTGAATTGCAGTTTGCAGATTACAGTGACTGTTTGTATATGAACTTCTGAGTTTTTGTCATGGAGTGGAATGCAAAATCTCTTGGGCAATGGGACTGGGAGCACTTATTCTTCTTCAATGCAAAAGCAACAGAAAATCCTAGGTTACAACCAACTGATTGGAGTGCTGAAGCAGATCGAGAAATCAATGTTGGGCTGTTCTATCCATCAGGCGGTAGCGGTTGTTCTGGGTCTGAACTAATACATGCTTCTTCATCAAGGAGCTCAAAATCAGCTTCCATCAATTCATCATCAAATGGGGATAGCAAGACTTCTATGTTCACTTTGGAAGGTTCTCAAGATGATTCTACTGGTAAGAAAGAATTGGCCAAAGAAGAGCCAGTTGAAACTTCTCCAGCACCAGAGCCCTCTTCTGCCTCTGGTGAACCATTGCTCACTCTAAAGCTTGGTAAACGGTTGTACTTTGAGGATGTTTGCACAGGAAGTGATTCCAAGAAACCATCTTCCTCTGGGGTTCCCACTTCATCTTTGAGTACTGGAAAGAAATGTAAATCCAATAGTCAGAACTTACAACATGCAAGCTGCCAGGTTGAAGGCTGTGGCCTTGACCTCTCATCTGCTAAAGATTACCATCGCAAACATAGAGTTTGTGAAAGTCATTCCAAATCCCCGAAGGTGGTTATAGCTGGTTTGGAACGTCGATTTTGCCAGCAATGTAGCAGGTAAATCTTAAGAGATATCTGATTGTTCGGATGAAAATGACATTGAGTAACAATAATACTTTTCAGGCACATTAATTGTCAAGCACATATCATTAAGAATAAATATTAGTCAATCACAAGCTTCCTGTCTTTCTGGCTCATGTTGAACAAATTGGTTAAATTTTTTTACTTGTGATGTTGAAGGTTCCATGGTCTGTCAGAGTTTGATGATAAAAAGAGAAGCTGCAGACGACGTCTCTCAGATCACAATGCAAGGCGCCGCAAACCTCAACCTGAAACAGCCCAATTAAATCCATCAGCTTTGTCTTCATCACCCTATGGTATAACTCTCAAGAGCGGGGACATCCCCCTCCCTTAGGAAGTCCTTTAGCTTTGTCTTGGTCATTGGCTTAGTTTTGCAGTTTGTTTCAATTTCTGATGCATAGTAGATATCTTAAAATGATTCTGGGAGAATTATAAGAATGGAACTCCTGATTAAAATATGGACAAATGGAGGAACAAAATGTGGTGATTCTATTAAAAAATGTGGCCCATTTTTCCTTTCATGGTAACTATTTTATCAGAAATTCCTTTTTAGTAATTTTCCCAGTGATTTTTTCATTATCATAACTGGTTCCAGCTGGCAACAGTTACTTGTTTTGCTTTAGCTTTACAGTTTATTTCAATTTCTGCTAGGAAACTTGTGACCTATGAATGAAGGGAAATTTGGTGCCCTGTAGAATGCCAAAACATATAGCCTTTAATTACAATATTTAATGACATGCTTGATTGATTTAATGTTGAGGATTTGTGTGGAGATATATATTTCTTGAGTTTTGCTAACGAGCGCCCTTAAGGATTCAAAAAATAGGAAGTATTAAAAGAAAAGTAGAGCATGTAATACCTTGGGATCTCAAAAAACTCTACTTTTCATTTGATACTTACTATTTTTGAGTCTTTAACAAGTGCGGGCCACATGTTAGCAAAACCCATATTTCTTATAATCTGTTGTTTGTTAAAAGGCATAAGACACAATAAAGCATGTGAACATGAAATACAGTTAATAGCTATGAAGCACCAACATTGACATGGACATGGACACGAACAATGGGACATACCAAATTCTAAAAATTGTAAGACACAAACATGACATATATATATAAAAAAAATTAAAATTTAAGTTAAAAGATTTATAATTCATAATATCATATATAAGCTTCAACATTTACAATATCTTGATATATGTTATATGTGTCAATGTTTGTTTACTAGTAAGCCCTTTCCAAAAAAATAGAGCATCATTTCTACTGACATTTTCCAAAAAATCTCCTAAATCAACTTGTCCTAGTAGAACTAGTCATATACAAGTGCATGTACAACCAAAAAACTTAACTAGAGTGAGTAGACGCCAGCTGAGGTGGTAGATGGTTACGCAATAGCTTAGTCGCATGTGGATGTAAATGGATGGCCTCACTATGAAAAACATAGTGGTCTGGCTAAGGTAAGTGGTACTAGTAATTGAGTAATTGAGTTTGGGTAATAGGTAGTTAGTAATTGGGTATATCATTATTTTTTTACTTTTTTTAAAATTTTAAATGGTAATTGAGGATTTTTTTTTAATTTTAAATTGGCTGTGTCCCCAACGTGTCGTGTCGTGTCTGAGCCCCAAAAAAATATTTTTTAATCGGACACATATGACGTACGTGTGTTCATGTCAGATCCGACACGTGGCCACAGCACCAAAATGGTATCTCCATGTTTCTTAGATTAATAGCAACTTCTGCAATAACATCAAGAGATACAAGTAATTATTATGGTCCTTTTTAGACCTTGAGTGTTGACAGTTTAAGAGCATGATTTATATACATGTATGAGTATGAGACTCCTAAATAAACTTGATTTAATAAAACACAACTTCGAATATTTTTCCCCATGTCAAAACTCAAACCAAACAACAGCAAACTTTATTTGTTTACTAAGTTACTATGCAGATTGTAGTTTATTGGAATTCATTTTTCAAAATTTTTTAGACAGATCATTCTTCAACAGTAGAAATACATTTTTATTACTAAACCAAGCAAGCACATCCAACCAGTCAATCAAGTGAAATTATTTGTATGCTTCTTTCATGAACTGACAATGAAGTATAAAATTTCCCGAAATGTAGTACCATGATGACACTAAAAATTCATGTCATGATAATAAGAGTTTTAATATACCCATCTACCTAATTTATGTTTATTCTGCAGATGGGAGGCAACTAATGAGCCCATTTGCATATTCAAGGACTGCTACAAATTTAGCCTGGCAAGACATACATAGCAGCAAGCTCCCCCAGACAAAAGATTTTCTCATGAAGCCTGCAAAAGCCTTCAATAAGATACCAACTATTGTCACTATGCTTTCTGATGATTCCAGTGGCCTTCTTACATCCAAAGGCATAGCAAGCAAGAGTATTGTTCCAGGTTGTTTCACTTCTTTCTTAATAATAAGCCTTATGATTCACATGAAATTTAGATTGTTCATTTATCATGTAGACATAATTCTTTTGGCCATATTGATTGCTAACTCCATCAAAGAATTTCTGATTTTTGTCGCTTGATTTTCTTGAAAAAATAATTTTGGTTTAAAGAATTTTGGGGGTCGTACTTATAAAATTCTATTGTGTAATATATGATAAGCTTTGTACAAGAAAGGAGCAAATTGAGGGTGTGTTTAATGTGTTCAATTGTGATTCCGGATACTCATTCCAAAATACTGATAGTAGTGATTTTTAACTTATTATGAAGGCAGGCAAGGTAACTAGGATGTAGAAATGCTAAATTTTCCTAAAAAATTAGCTCAACAATCCTCCTAATTACCTAAAGAGGAAAGAAAGACTAAAATAGCAGGTATATTTAATACTTACGGGAGTCCCAAAACTTAACTTTGAAGTATTTTCTTTCCTCTTTATGTAATTAGGAAGATTATTAGGCTGAGCTTTTGGGATGATTTTAACATTTCTCAACTAGAATGATTGGTTTAATGTTGATTTCCATAATTTAAGGCTTACCTCGAGATAGAAACAATCATTATTCACTTGATAGAATACCTATTGCAGCTATAGAAGATCCCATTACCTCGTCTGATCCGAATGCTACACAAGATGTTAACCGTGCTCTCTCTCTTCTGTCAACCAATTCATGGGGTGCATATGAGACTAAGTCCTTTTCCATAGAACACTCTAATCGGACAACAGGTACCACTCAGTCCATAACAACACATGCAATGACTCAGCGCTTACCTGTTGCTTCATCAGAATATTGGCACACTGATCAACAACCAGGCAATTCCAGTATGTGTATCTCATACCCTGATTGTGATAATAGCAATCGCTTTCAAGACTTTCAGCTGTTGAGCACACCCTATGAATCTGGTTTTCCTTGCAACCAGCTGGATTAACGAGAGTGTGCTCATTCAAATGGTTTCAACCTCATGAAGTCACATACAAGTTCGTTGCATGCTCATAATTTCATAGTTTGTAGGGCCTGTTGCAATATTAGGGTGTGTTTACTTTCCTTTTATTTTTTTTGAAATGGAGGTCAAATCAGAAAACTTGTTTGCATGCTGTTTGGCCAACTCCATTTTCTGAATAGTGTAGCCTGTTTTCCTCAGAACTTGAAAACAGCCAAGACTCTTTACTTGTGTATCTTACTTGCGGGCATTTAATCTTGACTGTTTTATTTTACGGTATCATTTAATCTTGACCTTAGATTCTACTTAACCTTGTATGTCTCTATCCAGAACGGCATTTTATATCGTAGCATCTTACTACCGTTAAGGACATTATTTGCATTCGCAAGTCAGGATATATGCCATTGAAACATATGCCATGTCATTCGCATTAGGAGTTTGTAAGCTTTTTCTGGTTTATATCTCACTTACCATCTACATTGTATGCTAATGAAAATTTGGGCACCTCTTCACTTATACTCTACTGTTATAATACTGTTGAATACACAAGTATTTTGTAACATTGGGAAACACAAAGGTGATCTTTTTTTATTTCTTATTTTAAATTTTTTCAAAATCGGTTGAGCCGTTAAATTAGTGAAGTGAACAATTTATAATTCAATTGATAATTTAATCGATAGTTCAATCATTAATATTATAATCATATAAATTTTTATTTTTATTTGTAAAAATATTAAATTAAAAAATGTCAGTTTAATTGTATGATTCAACCAATTCACTAGTTTTCACTAATTTTTCTTAGTTTTTAATAAATTTTTGACAGTTCAATCGCTCGTAAAGTTTTAAGGATAAATTAAAATTGGTGAATTGATTATGGATTCATCATTCAACTGATGTAATCGATTCAATTGAACTGATTTTTTATAACACTGCTTATTATTATAGGCTCAGTCTCATTTCATCATGAATTACATACGTGGTATATTTATTACTAAATTTTATAATATTTTAAATTTTAAATTCTTCAACAATATATATATGTTAGTATTTATGAAGCATGGAAATGGACATGGACATGGGACACGACAAGGATACGGAGACACACTAAATTAAAAAATTTTAAGACACGAACATGGTATATATATATAATTTTGATTATAAACATTCCAAATACAACTCCTTAATGACAACACAAGTATCTTCATTTATAATTTGAAAAAAAATCAATAATTAAAAATTGAACTACCAGATCAGAGTGAAACTCACTTGAAACTTGAACCATTAACACAATATATTGAGGAAGAATAGAAGATTTTTCCTGAGGGTGGGTTGGATGATATTAGACTTATGGGCCGTGATATTAGTACACTACTACACAATTTTTTTTTTCAATTTTAATAGGCTGTATCTAATATGTGTCTGCGGTGTGTCTGCCAGTGTAATACGCGATGTGTCCTAGCGTGTGTCATGGTGTGTCCTGATCAGATCCATTGCAGTATCCGACCAGTGTTCGAGCCGTGTCTGAATCAAAAAAATAATAATTTTTTTAATTAGACACACTCAGACACGTAAGACACGCATATCGTGTGCGTGTCATACTGTATCTGTATTAGACACGTGTCTGACACGCAGACATGCCAATAAAATAATGTGTCCTTGCTTTCTAGGTTAGCATGTGTAGGATTCATCACAAGCTTGAGTTTATGTTAACGCAATTCTTCTTACATGTTACATTATTTTTATCTGGAAAAAACATTCTTTAGTAATTTCTGAAATTTGATATTTGATGAGAGAAAAGAACATTTTTTTAAAAATTCTTACATACGCTACATCAATGATGCTTGCTTGGTCTTGTGGCCGCAATAAAAGACGGCTCCGTATAATATAGATAACCAAGTCAATGGATCAATGGTGGACCATGTTGTTACAGTCGTTAGATTGAGTGAGAAAGAGATGAACAGTGGAGGGCAAGCACCTGTTACCAGTTCATCAGGTTATCACCCCATTTGCAAATATGTACCCCTGAAATCTCGATAACCACCATGGCCGCTGGCAACTATCAAGACCACCACCCACTCCATCACCGCACCACCTAAACCACCTCTGCAAAGCACCATTACTGCCAAGAAACGCTGACCACCACGCTGCCACTGCTATGCCCAGAAGTTGCCTGAGCCCCACCACTGTCCAACCACAACGCCACTCGCCGCTGTCAGTCTCACCACCACGAAACTGTCGCCACGACCTAGCACCCGCGACTGCGACCAACCGAGCACCAAACAACCTCAGCCACCATCGACGGCCACGAATCAACGCCTCACCGCTTCCCCCATACCGCTGCTTCAAACCCCAACCACCATGTCTTGATGCCCCCCACCTGAAATCAACGCCAGCCTATTCAAAAGTTAGGACAAAATGATTCCTCACCGTCCTACTAATGCAACCACCATCCTCCAGATTTAAGAATCATTTTGTCCTCAGACCTGCGTCAAACCCCAACCACCGTCCTCCACCCTGCAACCTCAGTCTGATTTGGGAATAAGGACCAAATTGCAACAATTAATTCAAATAGGACTCATTATTAAATATAACAATGGAGCATTTTGTAAATAACTAAAACCTGCTAATGCAGGTCATTATAGTAGTCCACCAATGGTCCATTGACAAAGTAATCCACCTTAGAAGCCACCATAAAAGACGGCTACAGCAGCGGGGCTTATTGAGGGACATATATTCATATTTCGGTATTTCCTTAAACAGTTGCTTATTAATCCAACTTTTATACTTCAACTTTTATCCAACTTACTCACAACAAATTCATTCTGTATCCTGTAAAAATGCTACAATTACATACAGCTTGATTTGACATCTATCCCACACAAATATACAGTAGACATATGGTAGAAATATTTGGGTTAGACAAAAATTATTTCCCTTCCTTAAAATCAATTAATAATAAATTTAATTTTAAGTATATCTTTTGAACAATAGCGATGGTGTTCACACTCATTGGGGGAAGCTTTAGTCCCGCACTTTACAAATAAGCGAGTGTATATATTTATATAACTCTTATATTCTTATGTCAAACATTGTATACATTCTTTTTCATACTCCATCTAATACCATTCATTATACATATTTTTTTCTATCATTTTTTCTCACTCAATCACATCCCTTAAAAAGAGTGTGAACAGTAATACACCCCTAAAAAAGAGTGTAAGACTATCTTTTTTCATATTTATAGAGCGTTGTTTTAGAGTACAAAAACATTTTACGTAAATTTTTTTACAAATGACAAGGCTGAAGAATAAAAAAAGGTTAAAATCTTGAGATGGTGTATACGAATTCACCAGGAGGTTGAATTATAAATGCACGGCCTGTTGAGTAAGTGGAGTTCAGAGTTGGTGGTTATATGAGATAAAGTTGTTAGGTCTTATCTTATTCTTGCTGAGTCAATAACTCCTATTTGTTAGGAGCTTGTTATTTGTTATTTGTTATTTGTATCAGTTAGGAGCTTGACCTTTTCTTTTAGTTATCTACCACGTTATAGGTTTGTTAAAACGTGGGCTACATTTTTAATTTACTACCTCTTGTATTGGCTATATATAAGCCAAGTTGTTATTTTGATTAAATAAGAATCATTCTCAAAAGATTGGAGAAATATTATTTCTGCTTTTAGAGTCTAGTTTTTCTACATTTTGGTATCAGAGCACCTCACGGGGCCTGATTGGGTGAAAAAAAATAAAGGAGACAGTGAGAGATGGCTAGTGAAGGGAATTTCGTTCAGCCGGCGATTCCCAAATTTGATGGTCATTACGACCATTGGTCGATGTTGATGGAAAATTTTCTTCAGTTGAAGGAGTATTGGACCTTAGTGGAGACTGGGATTGTTACACCTCCAACTGGTACAGAACTGACAGAGGCTCAGCGTAAGCAGATTGAGGATCAGAAGTTAAAAGACCTTAAAGTCAAGAATTATTTGTTCCAGGCTATAGACAGAACAATAATGGAGACTATTCTCGTCAAGGATACAACAAAACAGATTTGGGACTCTATGAAACAAAAGCATCAGGGGACAACCAGAGTTAAAAGAGCTCAACTGCAAGCCCTAATAAGAGAGTTTGAGATTTTGCAGATGAAGGAAGGAGAAGGAGTTGACGAGTACTTTGCTCGTACTCTAACAATTGCTAACAAAATGAAAATGCATGGTGAGAAGATGGAGCAAGTGGTTATAGTTGAGAAGATCTTGCGGTCCATGACCTCTAAATTCGATTATGTCATTTGTTTAGTGGAAGAATCTAATGATTTGGACACTTTGACAATCGACGAGCTACAGAGCAGCCTGTTGGTACATGAACAGAGGATGAAGGGACATGGAGGTGAAGAACAAGCACTCAAAGTCTCGTATGAGGACAGGTTTGGAGGCAGAGGAAGAGAACGAGGAGCATTCAGAGGAAGAGGTCGAGGAAGAGGTAGGCAAAGCTTCAATAAAGCTGTTGTTGAGTGTTATAAATGTCACAAGTTAGGGCATTTTCAGTATGAATGCCCTAGTTGGGAGAAGGGTGCAAATTATGTCAAGCTAGGTGAAGAAGAGGAGCTTCTTTTGATGTCCTATGTTGAATTGAATAAAGCAAAGAGAGAAGACATCTGGTTTCTTGACTCAGGCTGTTCTAACCATATGACAGGGAACAAGCAGTGGTTTGTGAATCTGGACGAGCAATTTAAACATTCTGTGAAGCTGGGAAATGATTCAAGAATGTCAGTGATGGGAAGAGGAAATATTAAGCTCGAAGTTGGAGGAGTAACTAAGGTAGTGACAGATGTATTCTATATACCTGAACTAAAGAATAACCTACTAAGTATAGGTCAATTACAAGAAAAAAGGCTGGCTATTTTGATTCAAGGTGAAGCGTGTAAAATTTATCATCCTAGAAAGGGGCTTATAATGCATACTCAGATATCAGCAAATCAAATGTTCATATTGCTTGCTTTTGTTCCACAGTCTCCAACCTGTTTCCAAGCAGCTGCTGACAACATTACTGACCTCTGGCATCGAAGATATGTTCACCTGAACAACAAAAGTCTTAGGATCTTGCAATACAAGCAACTTGTGAAAGGCTTGCCTCAACCCAAAGTTACGAATAAGGTGTGCACTGTCTGTAATATGGGAAAACAACAATGAGAAGCAATGCCAAAGAAAAGCCAGTGGAGAGCATCTCAAAGGCTTCAATTGATACACTCTGATATTTGTGGTCCCATTACACTGATGTCAAATAGCAACAAGAGGTATCTTTTAATTTTCATTGATGATTTTAGTAGAAAAGCTTGGATTTATTTTCTAGCTGAAAAGAGTGAAGCACTTACAATATTCAAGAGTTTTAAGAGTCTTGTAGAAAATGAGATAGGAAGTGGTATATGCTGTTTAAGAACTGACCGAGGTGGTGAATTCACCTCACGTGAGTTTAATGATTTTTGTAAGGCTCATGGCATAAAAAGACAGGTTACAGCAGCTTACACACCATAGCAGAACGGAGTTGCGAAGCGTAAGAATCGAACTATCATGAATATGGTCTGATGCTTACTTACAGAGAAGCAAATACCAATGACATTTTGGGCAGAAGTTGCTCGCTGGACAATGCAGGTGTTAAACAGGAGCCCAACTTTGGTAGTGAAAAACAAGACTCCTAAAGAAAGCTGCAGTGGAATCAAGCCTACTGTGGAGTACTTTAGAGTCTTTGGGTGCATTGGCCACGTGCACATACCAGATAGCAAGAGATTGAAGTTGGACAACAAAAGTTACAAGTGTGTACTTCTTAGGATAAGTGATGAATCCAAGGCTTACAGACTTTTTGATCCCATTGCCAAGAAGGTTGTGACAAGTAGAGATGTGGTATTCGAAGAAAATGAGAGTTGGAATTGGGGGGGGGGAGTAATGAAGAGGTAAAGCTTGATGTACTTGATTTGGGAGATAGTGACTATGAATTCAATGACATTTATGAAAATGAAAAAGTTGCAGATGAAAAGCAACAAGAGGAAGCATCAACCTCAAGTGGCTCAAATTAAGAAAGTGCATCAAGCTCAATCGAAGGATGTTGATACCCAAATTTGTCCATTTTCTTTTATTTTCATTTTTTTAATTTGTTTTATTTATAAAAAAAAGAATTTGATTTTAAGAAGAAAAAAAAAAGAAAAAAAAACAACAACTACGGGTCAACCCAAGATCCAGCTCCATTCTTCCTTCTTGCTGCAACCCTCAAACCCTGGCCTCCACAAGCAGCATTAAAATGACAGTCTATCTGTTTTAATTGGGTTTGAATTTCCTAACAGTTTTGGTTTCGTTTTAATTTGGTTTTGAATGTTCAGACGATTTTGATCCTTCTGCCTTCCAAACGTAAAAAGAAAAATGAAAAAATTATGGCATTTGAATGACATCTTAGGCACAATAAAAGGAAAAGAAAAAATTCAGAAAAGGAGGATTTTTGAGAGCAGCAACCGACAAGAGAATTTGGAAGCTTCACCATTTCCAATTTTCACCAACATACACACTCACGCTCCCCCCTTCAACTTGAACCAATAGAGCCACCATCCTTCATCCACTCTCTTTCACCACCATCTTCACCATTTCCCCTTACCCAAAACAGAACCTACCACCTTCCTCCATAACCTCCCTCAAGTCCACCCATTCCACCAATCGAACCACCATCTTCAACCCACTTCACCCACAACTCACCTTCACATCCATAATCATCTCCATCTTTACCACTATGAACAACCTACCATACCACCGGCTCCCTCCCCGTTACCATCGTCGTTCCACCGGCACCTCTCCACCCAGCCATCCCGTCAAGCCTGAACCGCAAGTCCCCTCCCATCATACGTCGCGGCTCTTCTCTGTTCCGTCGTTGAGCTAGACCGACCATCATTGTGTTGCTAGCCGAGCTCGCCAAAACCGACCGGATCTGAGTGGTTGTGCGTCGCGCCGGCCGGCACTATACCGGCTCGTTCCCCTCGCCGTCCGTCGCCAGCCACAGATCTTGCATCTTGCGACCCTCACCGTCGAAATCCAACCAAGAGCAACAAGGCCACCGCCAGATCTGCACGTCGCACCGGAGCTCGTCTTCCTCCGCGGTCCCAACCGTTCTTTGCCGTCCCAAGCCCCATTGTAACGCCCCCTTACTTTTGTTGTCTATTTTTCTATTAGAGACCAAAAGTCTCTTCCTTTTTATTTGCATTTGTCTTTTTTTTTAATTTTTTTTTCTTTAGGTTTAAGTGAAAAATAAAATTTGGGCCTTTTTTTATATACTGGATTGGGCTTGAATCTTTTGTCATTTTTTTATTTCTTATTTTTATTTATTTATTTATTCTTTTAGCTTGATTTGTATTTACAAATTTGGTTTTTTTTTTAATTTTAACACTCTTTTTTGTATTAATGCAATAATCAAGCAATTTAAAACTGACCGATGACAAAAAAATTGGGAGAGGATTGGAACACCAATCAAATAAACTCTTTCTGATAATCTTAAAATTTTATATTAGATTTTGTCAAGAGCGCTGGCGAGGTCTAATTCCCACATAAAAATTAAAATAATTACGTAAACTAAAATATAATTTTTTTTTATAAACTAAGATAAATTTCTTTTTGTAAAATAAAATATTCAAATAAAAGCAAACAATTTCGCATAGTCTTAACATTATGATTGTGGTGAGTTCAAAAGAAAAAATTCTTTTGTCATTTTAAAAAAAAAATTTCTTTCTTTGTAAAAATTCATTTTAAATCATTTTATCCCATCAAAAATAAATATTTTGAAAATTCTTTTCTTCACAAAATTAACACAATTTTAATTTATCACTTTTATATAATATGTTGTAGACTTAGAATTTGTTCCAAAATAATGACTATTTAGCCACCCATTTCTGGTCTTAGTCATTTATCATTCTTAATATTATGTTTGACAAAATGAGACATGTTAAAGTAAAAACCAAAAAAAAAATATTTCTTTTTTTTTAAAGGACTAATTTAATTAATATTGCAAATAACATTAGATTAAATCCCGTAATTAACCCCCGAACCTCAAACTCTGAAACGTAGACCATTTTTTAGGTGTCCAATTGCACCATTTCATTTAATGGATAAAGCGATTAGTGGCGACACCCAACACCCCGAGGTTCATTCATTCTATTCTTTTTATTTTCGCAGTGCCCTTCAGGACGGTTGCGACAAAGGAGACACACCAAACTCACCCGAAGAAAGAAATAGAAGAGCACGGATGTGGATGCAAGATTATGTCAGTGGGGAAGGGCTGTCTGAAGAGGAGGAATTGCAAAACTTAACTTTGTTCATGTCACATGAAGATCCAACCTGTTATGAAGAGACTACAAAGAGTGAGAAGTGGAGAAAGGCAATGGATTTAGAAATTGAAGCTATAGTGAAAAATGAAACTTGGGAATTGGTGAGTCTTTCGGATGGAGCGAAAAAAATTGGTGTCAAATGGGTGTATAAGACCAAGCTGAATGAGAGAGATCGACAAATGCAAAGCGCGACTGGTGGCAAAAGGCTATGCTCAAAAACATGGAATAGATTATAATGAAGTATTTGCTTCAGTAGCACGATGGGATACAATACGTATGGTTTGGCTTTGGCAGCACAAAAAGGATGGACAGTGTTTCAATTGGACGTGAAGAGTGCATTCTTGCACAGTGAACTGAGTGAAGCTGTGTTTGTAGAGCAGTCACAGGGGTATGTGCAAAACGGTGAGGAAGACAAGTATACAGACTTAAGAAGGCTTTATACAGGTTAAAGCAGGCTCCTAGGGCCTGGTATAGTCGAATTAAGGGATATTTTATCAAGAAAGGATTTGAGAGACGCAGCTATGAGCCTACTCTATTTATCAAGACTGAAGAAGAAGGTAAAATCCTTGTTGTAAGCCTTTATGTTGATGACCTGATATTTACAGGAAATGATGTTGGCATGTGTGAGAAGTTTAAAAAATCTATGAAGCTGGAATTCGACATGACAGACCTAGGAAAGATGAAATACTTTCTACGTGTAGAAGTGCAATAAAGTTCTGAAGGTATTCATTTGTGCCAAAAAAAATATGCCCTGGAAATTCTTGACAAGTTCAGAATGGGGAGATGTAATCCGGTGAAGAACCCCATTGTTCCAGGTACTAAGCTGACTAAAGAAGATGGAGGTGCAGATGTGGATTCAACATTATTTAAACAAATGGTTGGTAGCCTCATGTATTTGACAGCTACCAGACCTGATATGATGTATGTTGTGTCTCATAAGTAGGTACATGGCTAAGCCTAAGGAAGCACACATGTTAGCTGCAAAAAGGGTGCTCCGGTATTTAAAAGGAACCATAGAGATGGGGGTGTTCTATAAGAGAGGAGCTGGGGATGTTCTACTGGCCTACACTGACAGTGATTATGCCGGTGACATAGATGACAGAAGGAGTACATCAGAATATGTATTTATGTCGTGTGATGGAGCTGTATCCTGGAGTTCAAGAAAGCAGCCTGTTGTATCTTTGTCAACAACTGAAGCAGAGTTCGTTGCAGCTGCTGCTTGTGCATGCCAAGGTATTTGGATGAAAAGAATACTCAATCAGCTCGATCATTTTCATTGTAAGTGCATTACAGTATTTTGTGATAATAGTTCTACAATTAAGTTATCAAAAAATCCTGTTTTGCACGAAAGAAGCAAACACATCGATGTGAGGTTTCACTTCTTGTGTGATCTCACTAGAGATGGTGTTGTGAAGCTGGAGCACTGTGGCACTAGTGAGCATATTGCAGATATCATGACCAAGCCACTAAAGTTGGAGGCTTTTGTAAAGCTTCGTGAGTTCCTTGAAGTTCAATCAATGGCAGATATAAACTGATTGCTGTTAGTAGTTTCAGTAACAACAATTTCAGTTTAGGGGAGGAAATGTTATGTAAGTGGAGTTCAGAGTTGGTGGTTATATGAGATAAAATTGTTAGGTCTTATTTTATTCTTGTTGAGTCAATAACTCCTATTTGTTAGGAGCTTGTTATTTGTTATTTGTATCAGTTAGGAGCTTGACCTTTTCTTTTAGTTATCTACCACGTTATAGGTTTGTTAAAACATGGGCTGCATTTTTAATTTACTGCCTCTTCTATTGGCTATACATAAGCCAAGTTGTTATTCTGATTAAATAAGAAGCATTCCCAAAAGATTGGAGAAATATTATTTCTGCTTTTAGAGTCTGGTTTTTCTACACAACCTCTCTTTTTTTTTTCGTCCAAAAGAGCATTTCTCATAATTATAAATAGGACTTTGCTACATGTTCATGAACTCTATAGTCCATAAGAGCCCAGAAAGTACAAATAAAACCATAAAAAAGACAGATTTCAAACATAAATGGTGAGCCTTACAACAAAAAATTTAAATTATGTTTAGATCTATTGAAGGGTGATCACGGGTTTGAGTAGACCTAGAACCCGAGAGATCTGACCCGAACCGATGCCAAAAATCCAAGTTGGGTTGGTGTGGGTGGTATTTTATGTAACCGACCAGGTTCGATTCAAGTCTAGGGCAAGAAATTTCAAACCCATGGAACCCGAATCGACCCGTACTCCTATCAGCAGCCTATATTCATGCATTTTGGTATGTGACAATCAGATTTCTTAACCCCAAAAAAAAAATTACCCTATTCTTTTCTATTCCCTTCTTTCCTCCATCCATCCACTGTCGACTGTATAACGTTGCCCAGGCCCAGTCTACGCCGATGGAGAAACAGATGGGAACCTTCAATATTCACGTCTCATGCCTTATGGTGGGTGCTTAGCATTTATAAATCTTTTTGGGCCAATTCTAATATACACCCTCGAAAAGAAGGTGTATAATACATCCTGCATTTCAAGCCATTGATTTAAACATAAAATATATCAATGATTTAAATCAACTACAGGAAATCGACTAAGCAAGTTATAGAAATTTGATCCATGGGGGCAACAATCGACACAACGGCCAACAATACGACCGACAATGACGACGAGTGGCAGCGACCAACAGTATAGAGGTGGTGGGGGCAACGACCAGCATTAGCGGCAGTGTGACAATGGCTGTTGCAGACGATTGTCAACAATGGCCAAACAGTGAAAGACAATGGCCGACGACAAAATAATAGCGGTGGTAGTGGTGTAAAAAAAAAACCCAACAAAAAAACCTACAATAGCAAGTAAAATGGAAGGTATATAACTTAGTAGGATACATGATAACAACGGCCATCTTTTTGTGTGTAACAAATGTCATACTCGATTTAACAATTGCAGGGTTCGAGTCAATTTGGTCAAATACACTATCAAGTATATTTCATAACTCAATGAAGCTGCAATCTTCATTTTCTTATCATCGGATAATTCGCAAATACTGACTTAAACGGCTTCATATATAGACTGTAGTATATCAACTTACGAGTTGTATCTTCCAAAATTATACGGAATTCTTACTAGACAAATCAGTCAAAATTATATAACAAGTGATATTAAATATCTTCCAAATTATAATTAAATTGGTCTCTTATGTATTTCAGAAGTTATACTACTATACGACATTCTTATTAATTAGTAGAGGTTTTAACAATAAATCAAATTTAAAATATTTTTCAATGCAAAATGCAATGAGACCAATCATGAGGAACCCTCTAGAAAATTTCTACCATTTCGCTCCCCAGGAAAGTTTACCTTTATCCGTTTGTCCGTTGGGCCCTCCTAGAACAATCACGCAATGGATGGCTTCTTCGGAATACAATGCCGAGTTACTTCATTTCTTCCCAATCGTCCTCTGCTTAGACGAAGTCTATTGAGCAGTACTCTGCTGAATATATAATTGACACGACTGACACCCCATTTGAAATCCTCATTTATATGTTCAGACTAACGAAAATTATTAAGAAACTTTCTTGATAGTCATTTGTGAAAGGCGGCCAGGAAGGGAAACAAAAAATAAGGTCAAGTTAGCAGATACATCATAAAGATAGCACTCAGTAATGACGCTATAACGACTCCCAAAATCCTAATATTATCATCAAAGGGTGCTGTATTAAATGACCTTATAAAAAAATGTACCATACGAAAAATAATCTTCTGTCAACATCAATTCAATGACACGACATGAATAATCCACGCTGCAACAAGCAATGACACCAAAGAAAATGGCTTTCGCAAATCGCAGTGCTGATGCATACATCCTAAAAGTGGTAGGATAACAAGCAGACACATTTTCAACTACCCAAAACTAAAACGTGACCCTAAATAATCTAAAAACTCAGAATCTTCACATGCTTTTGAGTCACCTATTCATCTAAAGATACACTTAATCATAGACAATTAAGAACCAAAAGAAAACTTGAAACTGGAACCTGCAATAACCTTTCTGCCACTGGTAACTTACCTAAATGCATATGATAACATCACCACTAGAATAATGAGTTGATTCTTAGAGTAAAGGGAACCTATCTGTGAAATTCCAGAACCAACCTGTAAAATCTTGCCAGGAAAGCTGGCTGACACATGCATCATAACAATCCACAAAGACCAAAATACCATCTCAGTTAATACAACAACTTGACACAGATAATGAGAAGGTGAGTGACTTGACAACTGCTGCAACATAGAGGACGACAAGACTGACTGTCAGACACCCAAATTGAGCAATGCTGGATGACAACTCTGGACCTTGTCAACCCTCAAACATGTCCTAGTACTCACTGGAACAGTAAATAATTGCAAATTAAAGATTGCAATGGATAGATACGAAGGAAATTAAAAAGGTATATATGTAAGTTGTGATAAAAGGATCCAAATGAAAGGAAGCAAAAGTGAAACATTTCCAATGAATCCGCTTAAACAACTTTACAACAGCTTGCCATTTTAAGATGTTCATTATGTTACAAAGAACCTCTTGGAAAATCAATAACTGTAGCCACAAGCAATTAAGGTTAGCAAAGTGAAAATATTTTACACAACAAACCTGATCATCTTGATCTGAAGCTGGTGAAGGAGATTTCTCTGACTCAGCTGGCTTGTCAGCACCACAATTCTGTCTGTTGCACTTGGTTCTGAATGGATAATTTATGTTATTACATTTTTCGCACTTCCAGCTTCCCTCAGGCATTTTTTGCTCTGAATGGCAAATAAAAATAAAGAAACATAATTACCAACTGTTGATCTGTATCAGATAATGGCATTATTTAAGTAGAGACATATGTGGGAGGAAACTTACTAGAATTTTTGTCAGACTTTGAGGCCTGCAGCACAATATTCACATCCAACAATGTTAAACATTAATGATAGTTTTTCCTGGATAAAAAAAATTAATATGATCAATCTGCACAAAAGAGGTAGAGGCAACAGACCTGGGATCCAGGCTTGGGTGTGTTGCACTTTCTCATGTTGCAGACAGTTCTGAATGAGAAGTTGACGTTGCCACATTTTGGACATGTCCAGTCATTGTCACGAGTTGCATCTAGATGGAGAAGTAGGGGGTGGGAGAAATAAAACTACATCAAGAAACTTCCATTTGAACCAAAATAGACATAAGCTAAATATAGCAAACCTGCGCCCTTTTTATGAGACTTGTCATCAGGAAAAAATCCTGCCCTAGGGGCCTGCACAGGCAAAAATAAACTATTAAATTCCATTTTGCAACAAAACCCAAGAAATTACACAATTTAACAAATTCTAGCTTCTTCAACTTATTAAGGGATCGTACCCAACTTTGAAGAAGGAAAAATTCATACATGTATGCATAATTAGTGTCCTGTGATGGTTCAAAAACTAAATGCAGCTTGACAAGGCTGTTGTGACATGTGACACTAGAGGGGAGAAAGTATCTAGCTTTTAACATACTTGTAGTTAATATGAACAAAACTAACTGCATAACATATTGATGGAGGATTTTTCATGTGAGGATATCAAGAAAGAATACAGAGTAATACAAAAAAGTATTATCCTGGCATTACTAGTTGTAAACAATTGAGTTTAATGGTTTAGCTCATACCATTGTTCCAGGTCCAATAGGCATGCCCAGGCCATACCGGTCCAACAATGGGGGTATGGCATAGATCCCACCTGCCAAAGAATTCCCAACAAAAAAGTTAATATTAACAGCAACAAGAGCATATCAACAAAAGATAATATTACAGAAGCAACAGCGATGGTAAGATTAAATCAACAATTATCAATACAAGAAGCAGGCATTTCCAATTGCTTCTTCATTTTCTCCACTTTACTCTTTCCTCCATTAATAAAATAATAATAAAAATCTATTTTAAAGATAAATAAGCATAATATATCTGATTTAAGAAACTTCATTGACTTGATTGATAGAAAATGGGAAAACAGAACATACCATTACCCATCACGGATCCACTTGAATAGGGTGTTGGTCCAGATAAATGCAGTGGTCTATAAGGACTGCCAGCAGAGAGGCGACTTCCAAAATTGTAGTGATATGCTGATCCTCCCGAAAATGGAACATCATAGGGAGGAATAGACGATCCATTGAATAGAGAGGACCCGTATGGTGGGACACCAAGATATATTGAAGAGGGAGTATTAGAACCTAAATATGGAGCTGAGGTTGAATAACCCTGTGGAACTTGAAGAGGCTTAGCAGCAGATTTCTGGAAAGAGATTAATGAATACTTTTAAGAGTCTTGATGATAAAAATAGCTTTAAGGAAAGAACATGCTTATGCCAATGCCCATATCCAACTAAATTGCATTACTCAAAACTCATAAGAGTATACAACAGCACCATAAGTTCAACATGAAGTGCACACAAAGTATAAAATATACGTTCAGCCTTTGTTATGCACGCATAAGCAATCCATGTCCTCTATTTTCCCCTCTATTTGGAAAGAAAAACGTATGAGACACAAGAATGAATAGAAAATAGGAATATAAAAGAACACACAACAAGAACCATAAATAAAAAGAGAGAAAAAAGGGGGATGAAACCTGACAAGGCTATTGATAACACTTTTTCATAAACAATGATGAACCTTCGTAAATCAGTCACAAGATGAAAATCGTATTTTAAAAGTTGTGCTATGACATTACATATAACATCTTACCGAATTATGATCTGCTGGCCTCGGTTGAGTGCAATTACGCATATTGCAAGTTGTCCTGAAAGAGAAATTGACATTACCACAGCTGGGGCATGTCCAATCATCTTCCCTACGACTACCTACAAACATAAACCAATTAAAATGCACCAGACAATCATATGAGAACCCCATGCCATAGAGGAGAGCGTTGTGTGCATTATCAGAGTTTTAGTACAATAATACTACATCTTCCACCAACATCAAGTAAAATTTTGTATCACAGAAAAGTAACAAAGTGGTAAGTGTGAAAGAAAGCAAACGTGCCTACCAGTGTATAATAAATGGATTACAGTATCTAAATTGTGCATCATGATAATTTCAAGAATCAACAGCAATGTGGAACTATCCATAAACATTAGAGAATATTAAAAAAAAAACAAACAACAACAGCGACAACAGCACAAAACAAAAAACAAAAAGCATGGCGCACCATCAGTCCTAGCACGCTTGGCAGCTGAAGAATTTCTGTTATCGACCTGCAAAAACAAATAGAAGGCTAAGATTCCGGTTCCATTCGGTGAATAAGCAAACAGAACTTAAAAAATAAGCTTCAACGTCAATCAGATTGGTTTTCGAATCACAAATTGTATAAATAATTATGCATGATAAAACCTAATTCATTCGAAAAGGAAAGGAATCACAATTACAACTGATAATCGACAAAACCCTAAATCTCCTACAAGAACCAAAGATCGAGTGAGGTGGATTGCGATAGGGTCCAAAGCACAACTATAAAAAAGACGATGAATCGAAGTAATCGAAGGAATCGAAGTAATCGAAGGAATCAGAGTGCGTTTACCTGAGACATGGCGATGAGCAGTGACTGCGAGGGAAAACCGAGAGAGAGAGATCCTTCTTATTATTCTCTTTCTCGAGCGGGGCGGTAAATCGTTACGCACAAAAACCAAACCAAAAACGCAATATAGTTAATCTAATCACATCACATATCATATCATCATACCATATATATCATATATCAATATAAAACCCATTACCCTTTACCTTCCCGGGCCCATGCCAAACCTCTGGGCTTCAGCCCAGGCTTCACCTTAAACCCAAAATTCAATCTAACCAAACCCAACCTTATATAACCAAAGAATACTCCTAGATTGACCCATCTTTTATTTGCTGGTGATTTAATTGTCATTAGCGGCTAAGGAGGAGGATGCATACCAGCTCATTAATATTCTCAACAACTTCTCGTTGGCATCGGGGCCAAGAATTAATACTGAAAAATCTGGCATCATTTTTGGGAGGTATGTGTATCACAGAGTAAAAGAGAAAATATAAGCTATTCTCATATATCCAAATTTGGGAGAGTCTGGGCAAGTATCTTAGGTTACCAACGGAATGGGGCAAGTCTAAAGGCTCCACACTGTCTTGGATAAAGGAAAAAGTCCTTAGCAAGCTTGATGGTTAGAAGGAAAAACTTTTGAATCAAGCAGGAGAGGAGGTTCTTATAAAGGCTGTGGTCCAAGCTATTCCGACCTATGCTAAGTCAATTATTAAATTCCCAAAAAAAATATTGTCATAATCTTTGCTCTAACATAGCTAGGTTTTGGTGGAGGCAACCAGGAAGGAGCAGAGGCATTCACTGGAAATGTTGGGAAAAACTAACCACGAGTTAAAGGAAGGAGGCATGGGATCTCAAGACTTCACACTTCTCAATTCAGCCTTGCTTACAAAACAAGCTTGGAGAGCCCTAAATTCCCCAAATGCCCTGTGGGTCCAACTCTTAAAAGGATTGTATTTCCCTAATAAGGGGTTTATTGATGCTCCTGTTGGAAGAAACCCATCCTGGGTTTGGAGGAGTCTGCTACAAGGAAGAGATACTCTTAAGAAGAATGGAAGGTGGATTATTGGGGATGGCATATCTATCAAATTATGGACTGACAATTGGTACATTAAGGATGCAACCCAGGTTGGACCAGTGAATCAATTTGATCAGAAGCTATGCTCTTCGTTGGACTCAATTAACAAATCCGGGACATTAGGATGATGAAAGCTTTGCTACCTACTAAGGTAGCAATTCAGGCACTGCAAACACCAATCAGGTGGACGGAAGGGAAGGATAAGTTAGTTTGGCCCAATGCCAGACCTGGTGAGTACACAGTTAAAACAGGGTACCACGTGCTGAACCAGGAACAATGTAAGGCATTAGCAGGTAGCTCATTATCCACAATTACACCTACTGAAGTATGGAAACCCTGTGGCAGATTCTTATTCCTCAAAAGATTAAGCTATTTATATGGCAATCATGCCATAATGCTATACTATAGAAGAAGAATCGCAAAAGATCAAATTGTGGGGAGCATCATGTGTATATAAGTATGGACATATATCTCCATTAGTATGAGGTCTTTTGGGGTAAAAGCCTAAGAGCAAATCCATGAGGGCTTAGGCTCAAAGTGGACAATATCATACTAATGTGGAGATATGTGGTGTTCATGGTCCTTACAAGTGGTATCAGAGCCGATGGTTCGGCTTGGGCGAGTATTGGATAGTCTGTCTTTGGTGGATCCATGTAAAGGGTCTCTTTCCCTTGTGTCGAAAGTCTTCCTGATGTTATGTGGTGGTCAGGCGGCGTGTCCCGTTAGTGATGGAGATAACGGCGGTACAAGTATGGGCTGAATACTCGAATGCTTCCGTTGGAGGGGGAGGATATGGACTCACACTTGAGGGAGAGATTTATTGGAGAATTGCAAGTGTGAGTTGTGGGTAGAAGAAGTCCCACATTGGATAGAAATAGACTAAGAGATGTGTTTATAAGTGGAAGGACCCATGCACCTAATGCCTTAAGGTTTTGGGTTGATATGTGGTGTCCAAGCTCACTTGTGATTCCTCACTTAACTCATTGTTGGAGATCTCCCTGTTGTTTATGGCTTCCCCGGTACTAACAATTGGTATAGCACTTGTAAGGACCATGGACACCACATATCTCTACATTAGTATGATATTGTCCACTTTGGGCCTAAGCCCTCATGGATTTGCTCTTGGGCTTTTACCCCCAAAAGGCATCATACTAATGGAGATATATGTCCATACTTATATACACATGATGCTTCCCACCTCTAGCCAATGTGGGACTTTGGTCGCATTCCTAACACAAATCTATCCTATCTGTCAAACTGAAGCTGAATCAGTGGAACATGCTATTTTGCTGTGTGATTGGACTAGGACTAGGCCAGTGTGGTTTGGGTCTCAGGTGCACTGTCTGTCAACAAATTAGAATGTGAGCAGATTTGACTTATACACTATGTTTGGATGATAGATAATAAGGGAAACGGAAAGAGAATGAGAGGAATAGAAATAACTTCACTTGTTTGAGAGTTTTAAAATACATGAAAATGGAACGGAATTCATGGGAAATCATTTCCCCTCTCTTCCCCTCAAATGCCTAACTTTTATTCCTCTCAAAATTGAAGTGGAATAAGGAGAACACATGGATAATGAAGTTCTGTTCCGTTAATGAAACTTCTAAACAAAAAGAATGGAAACTATGTTTCATTCTTTTCCTTTCCTTTCCGCTCTATCTCCACCTATTTCATTCTGTTCCTTTAATGAAAAAACATCATAATATAAGGATAGTTTTTTGAGAGAATTCAGGCTTCAAAAATCAACAACAAACCATGTCTATATAGTTTAGCCATGATTTGCTACTTAGTTTGGGTAATTTGAAAAACTAGAAATGAAGTTCATTTTAATCACATGAGTATTAATCCAATGTTTACAATTCAAAGGTCAAATATGATGTACTCTGACTACCAGAAAACAAATCATGTTAACACAGAAGATAATGACAAACATTAATCATAGGGATAGTTAAAAGTAAAAGTGTCTTCTCTTTGGAGGTCCCTTCCCAGAGGAGTGCTAAAATGCAACACTAATGTAGCACATTAGAGCAACAAAGGGTTGGGAGCTATTGCCTTACTCTAGAGAGATGAATATGGAAAGTTAGTAATTGGCTCTGTAAGATTGATGCATGCTTCCTCTACTCTCATTGCTAAATTATTAGCTTTGCGGGAGGCAGTGGCAATGGCATCAAACTTTGGATGGTAGAAAAGTGGTAATTGAGTCTGATTCTATTTTTAAACCTTTTTTTGCATTACTGCTGAAAGTATCCCGCCGTTTAAGCACAACTGCTGAGAATCCCCCTCAATGAAGGACCATATACATCTCACCCCTCTCCACGCTCCGTCGACGATTATCCCCAGCTTGTCGTCAACCACTGTTTAGTTGGCCAGTCCTGAGTCTAGCAACCTCAGCCGCCCAATCAGCCACCCCTCGGTCCAGCCAAAGCCACATGTGGCAGCCTACACGTTGGAGATGCCCACCACAATTTTCATTCTCTGCAGCTTGATTTTCATCTACTCCCCATCTCGATTTTCATCCTCTGCAACCCAATTCTAGATTATAAACATACCTTTTACGAAGTAGCTTTTGATGCCAGTGATGAGAGCAGAGTTCGAGGTCGGTGATGGGATGAGACAACGACAACGATAATGGGAGTGTGAGATTCCAACCTAAAACTAATTGACATTAAGTGGAGCTAAAATATTAGAGCTGGTGATGTGAGACTCTTTACAAGCTTATCTAAGTAGGCGGAAGAAGCCTAGCAAAATATTAAGGCAGGCGATGTGAGACTCCGAACAAGCCTATCGAAGTAAGCGGGAGAAACCTAGCGAAATAGACAACGAAGATGAGATCTAGGCTCTGATACCATGTGAGATTCCAACTTAAAACCAATCCAATTGACATTAAGTAGAGTGACTCAACAAATATATAAACTGCACCCAAAATATTGAGACAGGTAATGTAAGACTTTTAACAGGGAGTTCAACATATTACAAAGTCTCACAGTGATAGTAGAACTGAAGAGGCTTGGATGGGAAATTTGTGGCGGTAAAGTAAAAGAAATTTTTCTTTTTTAATAAATTAATTCTGAAATAAACTGTAATAGTTGGTAAACAAGTTTGAATATTTTTTTAATATGTGACGTGACCTAACAGAATAGATAATGTTTAAAAGAGTGTAATACAAAGTGTGTTACTAACATTTGTCAAATAAGTTATATACTATCATAAATGCAATCTAAAATGAACTTCATAATGTTTGGATTTGTAAAGTACTTCAACAAATGTCAATATAGTTAAGCTATTTTCAACTATCCTAAATGTTTATTAAGTTACTTTCATAAACTTTAATTTTTAGTTGAAGAAAATATAAGGTTTTTTTTTTTTGCAAATAAAAATTTAGGGTGAAGAGAAATTCTCTTCATTCTAAGAAGAGAACAAACTACCAACATCAGTGATTATTATGAGAAAACTTAATATTCAAATTCAAGTTATGTAATTGTCATGAACAGAAGGCTAACCAGATGAATCAATTCTCGTTATTAGTTAAGAAAATATAAGCATAAAATAGCTTATATGAATTTTAAAAGTTGATTTAATAAGTTAATCTAATAATTAAAATATTTTATAAGTAAATAATATAATAGATAAACTTACATAAAGTCTAACTGTAAGTATTTCTAACTTTCATTAAAAAAAAGAAAAAATAAATTAGATATTTGTGATTGAATAGGTTTTTCAAAGGCCTTTGGGTGATTAATTATAATTTGTTGAATTTCTTTCACGCAACGTTGTTAATGTGGTCTAGTTGAAATCTCCATCTAGAGTGCGATCTGTAAACTCCCAGGTGTACAAAGAAAGAAGAAATTTAGAAGCCATGAAAGTTTTGAAGATAATATAAAAGTAGTTTTAATATATAATCAGGTTTATGGTAAACACTATAAATGACAGCATTAAATTTTATAATATACATATATTTATAATTTTAAATTATTTTAAAATAATATATTATCATGTATATAATTTACAATGAACTCAAGTCTATATTACTATTACTCAAATAATAATTTGAGAATCATAATGTTTTTGAACACTCTATTTTTTATGTTTAATTCCATCTTTTATGTTTTCTGAATTTCGTCCCTATTACTTTAAGCCAGCCTTTTTCTCATTAATTTCACTAAATAAAAACATGAGGTCTAACATTATTTATGAAAGTTGACCCAACAAAATCCTTCTAAAAAGTAAAGAGTACACCAGCAAGCGAATTATTTTAAATTTCTGAATTTCCACCAATAATCTATTATACTCTGGGAAGCAGAAAATAAACAAGTCCACAATAAAGGAAGATTAAAGGCAACAGGATAGCCAGATACCAAAATTCGAGAAACCAAAACAGGCCACATATGCAAATCAATTCAATGCTGCAAAGCAAGTCCTACAGATAACAGATGCAGCTTGCAAAATAACCTCTCCCCACTAGCTAAGATAGCTTCATCACTGCGGTTAGGTGAAGCATTCAACCCGCCATCATGCGTAAATGCTGACAAATCCAGTTGGTATTGCAACAATGGCCAAAGCCACCACCATCAGATCGGTGATCATAGGAGGTTTAAGCATGCTTCCATAGGAGCCGTTCTGGCTCTGCGGGGTTGAAGTTGCTGTGGATGCAGCTGGAGTCACCTTCGAAGCATTTGTGAAGGCAGCAGCATCCGGGGAGCTTGGAGATAGACCCAGAAGCTCTGTCCACATTCAAATTATATTAATATTAATATTAATAAAGGGGAAATGCTAGTAATTAAAATAATGCTCCCACATACTTATATACACGTAATTTCATATATCTACACAATTTTCATTACATAATCATAGTTAATTTTATCTTCTTCTTTTTTATAACCATACTCTAATTCTATCTCCTTACATAAATGTAAAGTGATGCGAAATATAATAATGTCGACCAAACATTTTCTACTAACCATATAGTGCAAGTAGTATATTCAACCAAAGGGTGTATCCTGCTTGAAACACTTTAATCCTACACGTCATGGTCCTAAAAAATAATAAATAACCAACCATATAAAGAATAGTTGTCCACCTATGTTCCTTTTACTTTCTATCAACACTAAAAGCCCCCTTAGCTATTAAAAAAAATCACAATTGGCTCAGTTGAATCGGGTAATAAAAAAATAAAAAAAAACACAAAAGTATTATTATATTTACACAAATTTTACATTAAAAAAACATAACAATATAAATATTAGTACTTAGACAAATATCTTTTTAACAGAGACTCAAATCTATAATCGATTATAAATTACTTAAATTTTTCCCCTACTAATTCACATTAAGTGGCTTTGAAAAAATTTCTTTTCAACTAAGATACGAAATCACCTATAATTTTTTTTATTTGAAATCACCAATAAAATTGTAAACAGTAATGACTTATGAATTATATTATTAGACTATTTTTCTTCTATAAGTACATATACATAGTTATCGCTTGTCAGTTCAAAACATAAAGCAAATAAATAAATAAACATTTTGGCTCTATGGATCTCACTACGGTCATATTAATGCCATAAATCAAATCCTGGTTAACTGATACCGGATCTTATTGAAAGTAATGTATAGTTAAGGCAGCATCCTCCTCATTAACCAATCTAGATGAGAGGTCTGCAATTAATTTGTATCCTCCTACCCAATCTAGATGACAGGTCACCTCATCATTTTTATTTGAGTTTAAATGTGTGCTTGATGTAAAAAAATAAAAAAGGTTAAATTTGGTTGTGTATAATTGATTTTAAAGAAAAATTATTTTGTTTACATATGTTAATTTATAATTGATTGATATTTGTTTGGATTATATAAAAATATTTATTTTTATGTATCAAATTATTAAAATATATATATATAAAATTAAAAAAATATATTTAGTTGAAGGAAAAAATATTTATCTTCCAAAACTTTTCAATAATCAAAATTTTCAAATTATAGCTTTTAAGAGAGGAAAAAAAGCTGTTTTTAGTATGAAAAAAAGGCATTACACCAATACTAATCGTTTTTTATTGGGTTTGAAATACATCAAAAGTTGTCAAAAATTGTATTGGATATTATTTATATTTAATAATTTTTTAACATTTATTATAAAAAATAAAACGTAAGTAAAATTTATTAAGTGGCTGTAGTGTAATTCTCTAATTAAAACCTAACATAACATGTATTATTTTACACCTTATCATCCCTTTCATCCATCTTAAAACCACCCTTGGCAGAGCGCTCAAATTTCTCGGCAAAGGTGCCATAGCATATGGGAGCCTTCTAGGTGTCCTTCTAGGCATAGACATACCGGAAGTGTGGGCAACGGATTTGTATCTTCTTAATTTTTTTTCTCGTAACAGTAAAAGAGAAAGAGACATAAAAATTATTAATGGGATCTAATTATTAGTGTAAAATTTTCTTTATAACTTTTGTTTTTTTATCTCTTTTATAATTAATCACTTAAGTGGAAAAAAAATTTTGAGAGTATCCAAACTCGGTGATCCATGCTCACCATTGGAACCCTTATTGAGGAGGGGGGGTTTGTTGACGACGTTGAGCGCTAGAATAGCGTCTGGCACTGCAAACATGTCTTATTACGAGAACTGAGTGCTCTTAGATTGTTACGGTTGAGCTAAGCTCCAATAGGGTGGAGTTGATAAATAAGTCTCCGAGATTATCGTTCAGAGAATGATGAGATAGAAAAAAAAAACACATGTTCTATTTTAATTGAATATCAGTACCACCAAACACTTATATAGAATTTCACTTAAATTTTGTCCTATGATAAAATTAAGACATAATAAATTCATGACAATTCACTTTAAATATTATCCTCCTATGGGTATAATAGCAACTTTTATAAAAAAAATGTTAAAAAAAGGACTTTTTATTGGGAAAAAACAGCTTAATTTGAGTATAAAAAAAACTATTCTTTAAAAATAATTAAATCAAAACATGCATCAGTTGATAATTGTGCCTAATATATGAAAGAGTTCATCTATTGTAAAAATAAAGCAAACAGTATATTTCTTTAATACAAAAGTTTAAAATTTAAGGAACTTACTGGGGCATTCGCTGATGCTGGCATTTTTAACGTTACAAGCAGAAGGGAGCTGAAGGAGCTTAGCCTCTTGAATACCCATGCTTTTGCTCTCTGGGCTACCCTTGTGGGTCTGCTGAATGATATAGCACAAGCACTCTGGATCACTGTCCTTTATCTTCTGAGCTTCATCACAGCATTCCTTGCTCGGTGTAGGTGCCTTCCCCGTTGCAAAGGTAAAGCAGGGAATCATCTTTTGAACCACTTGGCCACATTTCTGAGCCAAATCATCGGCTCCGTTAACCGTACCACTCAGAATCATTAGAAAGAAGCACAAGCACATGAATTGATCAGCTCTGCTTTGCTGCTGCTTCATCTTTCTTAGGTGATTTCACGCAGATGCTGTGGATTTGGTTAAATGTTGAGTTCTCAAGAGTTCAAGGTTAAAAGGGTACGGTTCGGAGTAGCTCAAGTCTCAAGAATGGGAATAAGTACAGCTGTGAGAGAAGGGGTATGGGTGGTGTCCTCTATTTAATGTCGAGAAATGGTGCTCTAATTAAGGCTATGACAAAGTAGACGGTACCTAAACGCAGTTATTTCCTTTGTGAAAATTCTAACAGAGACCTCTTTTTAGAGTTTTATGAATGGATCATAATTTTATATTTATTAATTTATTATTAAAATAAAATAATAATTTAAATTAAAAAATTAATTTTTTGTATATTTTAATTAATTATATTTAAATTTATATAAAAATTAGTTAAATTATTTTTTATAAATAATTATACATATAAAAATTTATAAATTTTAATTAATAATTTTTATATACACTTAAATTTATACACAAATACTATTAAATAAAAAATAAAAAATTCATTCATGGACCTAAAATTATTAGGTTCATAATAACATGTCTTTTTGTTTGTTGAGAGATTGTCAAGTAAGAGTGTGTTTAGTTTAAATTAATTATGTTGAGAAACAACTTTTAACAACAAAAAAAAAAAGCTTTTTCTCTTGTAATAACACATGTTTAGATAAATACACAAAAGTTGCACAAAATTAAATGTTTATGTACAATAAAAGCTTTTTTCAATAAATTCAATTTTATGCATTAAAATTATATCGAAAAATAATTATTTCAATTTATTTCAAAATATTTTATATAAATATTATTTTTTCCTTCATCAAATATTTTTTAGTTATTTTATATCTTATTTAATAATTTAATACATATAAGCTATTATTTTATATAATTCAAACATAACTTTTTATCTTTAAATCATATATGAATTAACATATCCAATCATAAACAAATTATCTCATAATTGATTTTCTAAAAAATCTATTATACACATAATCGATTTTGAATATAATTTTTTTCACAATCAATTCAAATACACACTAAATCTAATGAATCTAAGTTGAGTACATAAGATTATATTATTAATTATAATAATTAATTAAAATTATTTATTAATTAATAATATAATTGACTTAATGCACTTAACTTAAATACACCAACTATTTTATGTAGGAATTTATTTTTATTTGTTTTTCATCATTAAAATTCAACTATAATTAGTTCAATTTGACTATATATATTATTTCGATATTCGTATTTATTTTGTATTTTTTTAAAAATTATTAAATGTTTTTTTAGTTGTAGTTAATGGACTTTAAAGTTTAAATTTTAAAGATTTAATATATGTTTGATTTTAATTGTTGAAAAAAATAGCTAATTTTTTTTAATAATTTTAATAGTAAGTTTTTTTAAGTACAATAAATTAATTCAAAGATGAATTTAACCTATTTTTTTATTTTGACTATTTCACACAAATTAACTTTTCAGTTAAAATTATTTTCTCATATATTTTGATTACAAATTTTTAACATAAAATCAACCAATCAAAAGTCAGAACACATTCTTATTATAAGAATCAATAATCAATAAAATTTTTATAACTGATCAAAACAAAAAGGCCTACTGCATCAAGTCCAGAATAAAATGATATAGCTTCTTGATTTATTCCATTTACAATATGGATACTTATTTATTAAATTCATAAAAATTCTTTTGAATTTGAATTAACTAAATAAGTGATAACTGAAAATACAAAATTGCTAGCTAGCATAAGTGATTCTAATTTTTTTTAAAATAAAAATGGAGGGTAGGATTTGTATGGATGGGTAGGATGACAATATGGTATCAAGATGAGTTGATGAGATAGAGCTGTTAAGTGCATAAATAATTTTTAATTAAGTATGATGTATTATAAATATTTAAATTATTATTTAATATATATAAAACTATAAAATTTATAATAAAAAATGTATCTATCTAAATAATATTTTTATATAATAATATTTTAAAAATATTTTTAAATATTTTTATATAATTTTTTTAATAATTATTTTAATTATTAAATAAATATAGTATTGAATATTTTTTATATTTTTAAGATATTAAATATATTTATTTTTTATTTAATATTAAAAAAATTGTAATAAGATATAACAAAATTCATACTTTAAATACTTAGAAGATAACGTAGTAAACTTAGCCAATCTAAATGTCTCTTAAGTACATCCAAACGAGGTATGCGAGTGAAGGGAAATAAATGAGGAAGGTGGCTAGTAGTTGGAATGAAGTTATGAGCTCACTGTTACTGGTTATGGTTTGGGAATTTGGAGATTGTTGGAAAGACAGATGCTATAAATGAGGTTGCCCTTCAACCACTACGTGTCGTGTCGGTATCTGATGTTAATTGCCAACGCGGCACAATTATGTACTGCATTGCGTGCAACATGCTCTCGTTTATTGAACTTGTTCGTTTTAAGCCGAGTACGGCTCTCTTTCAATCTTGATGATGTTTGAAGGGTGTAGAACCAGATAACTCCATCCTAGACTGGCTATTCTTACAATTATGCTATGTGGAGGGATCAATATGCACATAATTTTTACAGTTATGATATTCTCATTATTAATAATATATATATATATATATATATATTATATTTTTTAATATTATTTATTTTTTTATTTTTTTTATTTTTTTCATTAAATTTGAAACTTTTAAAAAAATATTACTAATTTATACACACCTAAAAAATATATATGATGATCTTTTTTTAATTTTTAAAAGATAAAACTTAGATTTATTTTTTTATGTTTATTATATTTATTTTAATAATTAAATTATGATATATGTGTATTTTAAAAAAAAGTAAAAGAACAAATATTAATAAATATATATTATAATTTAATTGATGAAATAGATGTAATACACATAAAAAAATACTTAAATTTTATCCATTTTCAAAACACTATTTTTACACATATTAATAACGTATAAATATTTAATAGAGTGTATTATGTAATAATTTGGATTAATAATTTATTAGTAAATATTGATAATTGATTATTAATTTGGTTAAGTATATAATATATGTCATTAATTAAATATTTTTGTACAACTTAACTAGTATAAAAATTTTGGTGTGTAAAAATATTTTTGTATAATTATGTGTGCAATTGTATAAATGGTTTTACTTAATTTTATCTAAGGTTATGTTTGATGTAAAAAATAAAATTTTATAGAATAAAAAAAAGAATGATAATTAATAAATTGGAATGAGAATTCTATTCTAATTTTATAGTTTAGTACGATGTAATACAATATGGGATGAAAAATAATTCTAAAATTTGATGAGTGTGATATAATATGAAATAAAATTTAAATGAATATAAATAACATAATTATCCTTAAAGAGAAAAAAAAAATTCTCCCCCTCCTCCCACACACATAATATGAGGTTTTTTGAGATAATGTTTAATATTAATTTTCTTATAACAAAAATCATGATAATATTTTTTTTATCAATTTTCATAATATTATTTTAATCTCCTAGGTAAGAGTAGAAGTTTTTATCGTCTTCTTCATACGTAGAGTGCACAAACTTTGAAAGCTTAATTTAAGTTAGGATTAGGTAAGATTATTAAAGGATAATTTTTGAAAATTTATAAATTGAATAAGGGTATATATTAGGCCAAAAAGATGGAATCTCGTTCCCTCCTTTTTTTGAAGGAATAAAATTTTATAAATTTGTGAAATATAATTTGGAATAATAGTGCCTATTCTGAGTGTGCTTGGAATATAAAAAATAGAAAACAATTTAATTTATAAATTAAATCTAATTAAATATTGTGTTTGAAATGTTAAAAAATAAGAAATGATGTGATTTCTAAAATTTCATGAATTTTATTCATTTTGTTTTAGAAATTCCATCAAATTTGATAGAATTTGATTTGATTTGAAATGAATAGACTATTTTACCTTTATTAATTACTTCTAATCACCTTTCATAAGAGTTAAAATATAAAATAATAAAATTAAATTAAAGCAATTCTCATTTTAATGAATTATAAACATAAAATTTAATTTTAATTCAATTCAAATTCTATTTTTTTAAAATGTTCTAAACATAAAATTTGATTTTTAAATCAAATTAAATCATTTCTTATTTTTAGTCATTCCAAATACAATCTTTATATTTATTTTCATTAATAAATGCATGAATCTTCTAATTTATGAATTAAATATGGAATAATATTTAAATTCTCTCACAATAATTATAATATAACTCTTAGTTGAATTTGTTTTTTCTAAAAAATTGGGATTGTACTATTTTTTGTTAGCTTCGATTAATTTTTCTTTCGTTTATTTACTTTTGCCAAAAATAAAATAGTAGAGTGGAATGATATTAATTATTGTTACAACTATGTTTTTCCTACTAATTTTTTTTCTCTCAAATTATTTTTTATATTTCTCTTCATACCATTAATCTTATCACTTTTTGCCTATCATTTTCTCTTACTTAATCACAACTCTTCAAAAAAAGTGTAGAAATGGGTGTATCACCAAAAATAATGTGAAATACTATCACTAAAGGGATGTGAAATACTATTTTATCCTTAATAACTAGAGCTGTTAAAACTGGTCGGGTCCATCCACTTCAGGTTGGGCCATTTTTTGGTCGACCCACTTCGGGCCATATAAGTTTTAGACTGATATTTTGTCAGTTCAGTCTACCTTTTTTTAATGTAAACGGGTCAGGTTGGCTCAACTCGTTGCGGACCAACTCATTTGGGCCAGTCCATTCGGGTTATTTTTAATTTCAAGTTGGCATTTGTTAGCCCAACTTATCTATTTTGTCGGGTTATTCGGACTAGCCCATCGGACTCGGCCCATTTTGACAGCTCTATAGTAACTACTTCTAATCACCTCTCGTAAGAGTTAAAATGTAAAATAATATAATTAAATTAAATCAATTCTCATTTTAATAAATTCTAAATATAAAATTTGATTTTTAAATCAATTCAAATCTTATTTTTTAAAAAAATTCTAAACATAAAATTTAATTTTTAAATCAAATCAAATTAAATCATTTTTTTTTTTAATCATTCTAAACACAACCTCTATAATTATTTTCATTAATAAATACATGAATCTTCTAATTTTAGAATTAAATATAGAATAATATTGCATTCTCTCACACTAAACATAACACAACTCCTAGTTGAATTTGTTTTTGTCTAAAAAATGGGATCGTACTATTTTTTGTTAGCTTCGATTAGTTTTTCTTTCGTTTATTTACTTTTGCCAAAAATAAAACAATAGAGTGGAATGATATTAATTATTGTTATAACTATAAATTTTTTATTATTTTTTTCTCTCATATCACTTTTTATATTTCTCCTCATATCATTAATCATATCATTTTCTCACTTAATCACAACTCTTCAAAAAAGGCATGGAAAGGGGTGTGTCACAAAAAATTATATGAAATACTATTACTAAAGTGGTGTGAAAAACTATTTTACCCTTAATAATTACATCTAATAATCTATAAAATTAATGTATAAAATAATAAAATCAAATTAAATCAATTATCATTTTAATGAATTTCAAATATAAAATTTGATTTCTAAATCAATTAAAATCTTATTTTTTTAAAAATTCTAAATATAAAATTTAATTTCTAAATTAAATTAAATCAAATCAAATTATTTCTCATTTTTAATCATTCCAAACACAACCTCTATATTTATTTTCATTAATAAATACACGAATCTTCTAATTTCATAATTAAATATGAAATAATATTTCATTATCTCACACTAAACATAACATAACTCTTAGTTGAATTTGTTTTTTCTAAAAAATGGGATCGTACTATTTTTTGTTAGCTTTGATTAGTTTTTCTTTCGTTTATTTACTTTTGCCAAAACTAAAACAAAAGAGTGGAATGATATTAATTATTGTTACAATTATTATTTTTTATTATTTTTTTTCTCACATCATTTTTTACATCTTTCTCTATATCATTAATCATATAATTTTTATTATTATTTTCTCTTATTTAATCATAGTTCTTAAAAAAATATGTAAAAATAAGTATATTATAAAAAATGATGTGAGAATATTTTTTTTTACTGTTATTTAGTTTTTAAAAATAAGATGAAAAGAAATGAAAGATAATGAAATGTATTTTATTTTATTTTATTTTATCTAATATTACTACTTTTCTTACCCCAATTTGGAAGAATGAGATTAAATTAAATTATTATTTATTAATATAATTATTAAATTATTCTTTTATCCTTAACAAGTTAACAAATGGTAGAGGATGATCCTCCTATCTTCTTGCTCCCCCTGTTTGGACTGCGTGTTTGCTTTGTGTTCCTGTATTTATATATGTTTTTTATAGGGCTGGAACATGCTTCTAATTTATTGGATGTTGTTTAATTTTTTTAATATTAAAAAAAATTAATATTAAATTAATATTATTTTATATTACGTCACTGGAGAGAAGCCGGATCCGTTTTTTATAGGGCTAACATGCTTCATGTTGATATTACGTCACTTCGTAGTTCGTATCACTTGCTAGAGCCCATCACAATTTGTAAATTACGTTGCTAATCATATAATCAAGACTGAAATTAATGGAGAAAATATTATTTAACAATTTATTATAGAAAATATTATTTTATTAATATCATCAATAGGTAATTTAATTAACAATATTTAAAGTTTTTTAACTAAAAATAATTTAAGTTTAATATGTTTGAAAGGAGGGTAATATAAGAATAATAAAATTATAATTATTGTCATTGATCTGTTTACTTTCTAAACAATGCAATGGAAATTTTTCTTTATTGCATCATAAAATTTTCAAACAATAGTATGATAAATTTATTCTATTTCACTCAATTTCACTCCACTCATTATTAGATATCCAAATAAAGTCTTAGGATTCACTTAAGTGTTGGGCTCCTCTTTTGGAAAAAATAGAATAAAATTCTAATTTTATCCTTAAATTAATTTTCTAGTTTTAGAAAAAGTTTCACTGCATATTAATTTTATCCTTAAACCATTATTCAAACGACCAATGCAAGAAGTACATAATAATACACAATATATAATGATATATAAATAAAAATTTTTAAATATTCCTAACTAACCCTCTTACTCCTCTTAATTATTAAATAAAATAATAATAAATATTTTTTATATTTTCAATGCATCAAATGTATTTATTTTTTATTTAATTTTTTTATTAAATATTAAGAAATTTATTAATAAGATCTTTTAAAAGGATGTATCAAAACTCTATATAACTATAAGGTTTGCCTAACAAGTAAAGAATAAAAAAAAGTATTTAACAAAAAATAAAACATTTAATATATTAGTAACTTAAAAAAATTTACCTTTTATTTAAAATTTCCTATTTTTATTCTTTATCAAGTACCCAAAACCCGCAACAAAGGACATTATTCATATATATATATATATATGAACAACTATACGTACAATAGATTTTAATGGAGGACTAGAGAATTTTGCAAGAGATTCACTACGCTAAACCCACGTTTCACAATGTTATGATTTTTCGTTTGCTATATGCCTTTCAAAATATTTTTTTGTCATTTACAATTAGGAGTAGAAATAGGTTAGGTTATTTGTTAGGAGTCTATAACTTGGTTGCTTACGGCCTTACCTAATCTAGCTTGTTTACTAAATTTTTTAGGTCAATGTTTTTTTAGAAACTTATTTAATTAAAAAGGTTAAGTCTCAGGTCATCTAAAAAATCTTTTAAGTCTAGTAAGTTGGTCTGACTTGTTTAATTATATATAATATAATATATATTATTATAATAATTATAAATTATAATTATAATTATTAATTTATTATAATATATTAATATATTTTTAATTAAATATTAATAAAAGTCAATAATTAAAACTTAAGTTATTAAGTTAGAATAGAAATTACATATTTATTAATATATTCAATGTAATATATTTATTAGAATAAAAATAATAAGTTAACACTCACCTTTTACTTTTATAGATATTCACTACTTTCTTGTTCTGATTTTTGATCGATGTGAGACTTGGAGATATACCAAATTACACAATTATTGGAGACATATAGTTGCAAAACATGAAGATATAACCTTATACGCTATTTATATCTCACAAGGGACCATGAATTGCAGTAATATTTCACAGCATTGAATTATATATTCTCTGTAACTGTAACGTCATTTGAAAGGACTCTGACCTTTGTTTCTACTAACGGAAAAGTTGGTTATGGAAATATAAAATAAGTGGGCTCATTTACCAATTTTTATTTCTGGATTTCTTGTTTATATATTTGTTAATAACATATGTAAGGTTATTATTTTAATTTCCTTATGGTTAAATCATGCAATTATTTAGTCTCTAGTTGCAGGAACTTGACGAAAAGTTACCGAAGTTACTGGATTATGTTTTATGTCTAACTAATTTTGCTGTTTGTGAAATTATTGGGGTAATATGCTCCTTGCCAATTATTGATATTATGATATTATCTTTCTTGTCAATTCACTATAGGACATGCAATTATTATCATAATGTTAATTCATTATAATTATAGTCTTTCTTGCATTCGTGTTGCAATTAGAGGAGCATAGGTTTGATCTTTATGTTTTGCAACTATATGCCTTTAATAATTTTGTAACTTGGTATATTTCCAAAAGTCTCACATTAACCAAAGAGTAGAGTAAAAAAATGGTAAGCATCTATAAAATTAGAAGGTAAGTATTAAGTTATAATAAAGGTCTATTAGCCTTAAGTAAGCCGATTGACCTATTTCAAGGCTTAGGTTTGTTAGCCTATATAAATGCAAGTTAACTTATTTAAAGGTAAGTTTGTTATCCTATGTAAAGGCATGTCAACTTTTTTAAAGGTAGATCTGTTAGCCTATGTAAAAGCTTGTTGGTCTATTTAAAGGTAAACCTGTTAACCTATTTAAAGGTCTCATTGCAAAGTATGCCTTTTAAATAGGCTTTTAGGTTAGGCCAGACTTTTAAAAAGATCATGTCAGACTTTAAAAATCGGCCTAGGCTCAGGCTTTACTGGGATACAGGTCAGGACTTGTTTAAGGCAAAGTCTGGTCTAACTTGACCTATTTTCACCCCTATTTACAATCCATAATTATTTGGCAAATAGGGTATTTTGGTTCTTTAGCCACATTTTTATTTTTAATTTAGCCTCGTAACTTTTTTTTATCAATTTGGTCCCTTAAGTTGAGAATTATTAAACAATATGGCTCTTGTTAGCAATTTCGTTACTACAACTAATGGAACCTTAGGACATGGAACTAACAACAATGATGTGGCTTTGATGTGGTCATTAAGAGACCAAAATGAAAAGAAAAGAAAAAGTCAAGGGACTAAAGTATCGTTTTTCCCAAAAAAAAAAAATCTTTGTTTTCCCTCTCTCCCTTAACGAATTTTAGTGATTAAGGCTTTCCCTTCCTCCTCCAACAAAAATTAGGGCTTACTCTTGCTTTATCAAAGTATCCTTTTATGCAACGGTTATGGAAATGGGGGAAGTGGATTCATGGTTGGGTGGCTTTGTTGTACGAATATGAGGCATTCTAATAGGGGTTGCGACACTTAGGTTACTAGCTATGCTTTTATGGTGGTTTATGGTGAGGTTTACAATGAGGGGGTATTCTATGAGCTCGATGGTGGTTGTTTGGGGTTGTCGGGGTTGTTGTGTTTGTAGTGATGCAATGGGTGTTAGGAGTTGAGGCGGTGGTGGTTTGTGTTGTTGTTTGTTTCATTTAGGTGAGGGAAAATAGGGTTAAATGTTTAGATCATTGGTGTTGGTGGTTTTTTTGTGTGAGGATGACTTTTGTGGTGTCTTTACTACTGTATGATATCGATGTAAAAGGGATATGGCAGGAGTTGCAGGAATTGGTGCATTTGGGTAAACTGATGTGGTGTTAGGTTTCAAGATTGTTATATAGGCTGGTGATAGTCTTGATTCATAATTTGTTAGCAATTTGATAGGGTTGAGATGGAAAAACAAGTTGACCCGTCCCATCTTGCCAGAGGTCATTAAAGAAATGGGGCAGGGCGGGTTAACCCTAATTAGAATATGGGTTAAGAAGGTCAATCCACCCTATTTTATGATGGGTTAGCGAGTCAATCTGCTTAAAAATGAAAAAAAAAAATGGTAGTGACCAAACTAAAAACTCCAAGAAGTGTCAGAAGTTAGAACAAAATACAATAGCTAGCAAAGAATTCAAGCAACTCGGTTTAAGATTCGTCAATGGTGGAACAAAACAATATAAATTAGAACCATAAATTTTCTTTTTTTTTAAAGCAATTAAAAAATATAAACACAAGGTTGGTCTCAGCCTCTTAGGCACCTCATCTCGCAAGTGGACCTCAATCAAAGCAATTGTGGTTGCTGTTGAGCTCACATTAACGTCGTCTATTCGCTACTAGTTGGTGGAGTTGCAACTGCGTCATGGATGCAGGTTGGTGGAGCTCACAACACGTTAGTTACTAGATGCGTTTGTCGTGGTTGCAGGTTGATGGTTTTGCACCTGCACTGGTCGCTAGAGAAAATAACGGGCTGAGAGAGGGGTGCGAGGATTGGATGGCAGAGGTGGTTAGGGGCTCGAGGCTGTTACATTACTATCGTGGCCGTGAAATAATAAGGGGAGGAGAACAAAGAAGCCCTAAAGTCTTAATCTAATTTGAAAAAATTTAACCTAAATCCCATAACCCAACCTGAAACCCATCACTTATGACCTAACCTAGTAACACCCCCCCCCCCAAAAAAAAGAAACACTTGACCTTTCGAGTCAACCTGTCCCATCCTGCCATAACTCGCAAGTTATGCGAGGCAAGTTAAGTGGGTTGAATTTAGAAAATGGGTTTACTCATGCAACTCAACCCGTCAAAAAATGACGAGTTAAACGGGTTGACCCGATATGTCAGACCCGTTTTGCCAACTCTAGATGAAGGATTTTTGGGTGACTAGATGGTGTGTGCTTTAGGAATTTGATCCTAGTTCCTTGTGAATTGGATTGGAGGTGTGTGTTGGCTTATAATTGGATAAGTTTTAAAATTTTCTATGGCTATTGAATATGGGTTACAATGTGAATGGGGAAAGGAAGAAAGGTAAGGGTAATATATTTAAAGGAAAAAATGGTACTTTAATCTCTTAACTTATATTTTGTTTTTATTTTGATCACGTAACGATTATATTAGAGTCACGTCATCATCATTTATACCACATCTTAACATTTCATTACTGTAGTAACAAAATCAATCGTTAACTAAGGCTACATTGTTTAACGATTATTAACTTCATATACCAAATTAAAATAAAATATTATGGGACTAAATTAAATATAAAAAATAAGTTAATGAACCAAAATATTTTTTAGTGTAATTATTTATGTTATTTAATTTTGTGACTTCTCTCTTTCCCATTTTTCTCGTATTTTTTATGGAGAAGGAACCAATCTTTGGATCTAATATTACTTATCATCCAAACAGTAACTTTTCACTTTACTAATTGCTAATATTTGTGAGTTTTTTTTTGTAAATTTTTTTTTTGCCTCCAATTATACCAAAAAGAAAACTTTGGAATATGGTAACTCCCAAGTACTCTAAATCCTTTTTATAGAAAGTTCGTACACTACTTTTGTTGGTTAGTATTGTATTTTTTTTTTTTTTTCGTTGCTTAGTATTGTATTTTTATTATAATAAAATAATTATTTTAAAGTTGAACATGGTTTTAACATTTTTATCTTTTTTTAACAACTAATTTAGCAACTAGTATTTATCCACTATGTTTTTCCTTTGTTTTACCCGTTGGACTTTGCTTGCACGTTGGTGTTCTTATAGCTTTTTTCCCGTAAAAATCTAACATGGATCACCTAGAAGGTGATCTATAGATAGAACATGAATATTTTGGTTATTAATTTATTATTAAAAAAGTTAATAATAGAGATTAAAAAATTAAATATTTATAAATTTTAATTAATAATTTTTTTATACACTTAAATTTATATATAATACTATCAAATTAATATATATATCATCTAATGGTTGAAATTATTTTATTAAAGATAACCATTAGATGAAGATAGATCTAATAGTTAAAAATAAGTGTAAGAGAAAAAAAACTTACATTGATATAAGTTGATCTTCCCTCTATATATATATATATATTGATAGACCCAAACATTTTGAATCATGACAGACGGGGGACGGCTAGTTTAGACTAAGAGCACGAGAAAGATCCAACCCACCAAACCCTTGGCCCAACTTTCTGTACTTGCATCAACGCCAAAGCCCACTGGGGTCAATTGGAGTTTCAGATGGTCTTGTGCTCACAACACAACCTGTTAGCATATTAATTCAATCTTAAGAGTGGCGTTCATTGGGTTGTCATTTTCATTCAGAACAATGTTGTTAAAGCTGGATCTGACAATGAATCGAAAAAGTTTTTGATTCAGATTCAACCAGTTAAATCGGATGGACGAATCGGATGATATTATATATATCACTTCGGTTTCATGTTTTGGTGCTTTAAAAGTGAGTGAGGGTTCATGGTAAGATGTCTACTTTATGACATTTTATGCCAGAAAAAGAGTACAAAAAATTGTATTGAAATATGATTTCATGTCCACACTCGACATAGCCTGCGTTTCCCACTTTCACTCCAAGCTTCCTCAATTCAGAGCTTTACGCCTTCACCTATTCACCTGCTCCTCCCAATCCCCCAACCTTGACACCAGAATCAAAGATAGGTAAGAGCATTTTATTTGTTCAACCCAAACGACGTTCAGGCACCTGTATAAATGATGAAAGCAGAGCCAAACAAGGTGCACAGGAGGGAGACTTACAGCACAACTCCGACAACTTCTGCCATTAGAGCACCAAATATGCAGCATCAGAAAAACGAAATTGGAAAAAATGTTTTTTCTTTTAAATTCTTACAACCGGTTTAGCATAAACCGCCGGTTTTCGCGGTTAAATCCGATTTTTTGACCAATTTTGACCGGTTCAATTCGATTTAACCGCTGAAACGTCAATGTGTACATAGATATAGTCAAAGACTCAAAGCCGCCCTTTTCCATTGATGTTTCCGAAGGTTGTACTAATTTTCTCAAATGTTATATTGTAACGCGCTTTAACGTGCCACCCACTGATACATACTAAGTGTATGTTTGGAACCCGTTTGTTACTGAAAATGTGAGTTTTCAATCCTCCAACGATGTACATTTCTTTTTAGTAAATTTATGTTTTCATTTGGTTTAATAGAGTTTTAGTCTCCAACTTACGTTTGGAGTAAAGCAAGATTTTTTTACGAGACACCCACTTTTGAAATGATCATTATTACTAAACTTAACACTTTTAATCAAACTTAAATTTACCAACTATAATATAAATACATACTAAATACACAATGGTAAACCAAATCCCATTATTCATTATTAAGCGGATATGATCAATTGCAAGCAGGAGACACCCCCTATCCAAAAAAAAAAAAGGATATCCATGTTTCTCTAGCCTTTCTGAAGCTATAACATATTAATATTATTACATTAATCATCATCATAAAGTTTTAAATAAAAAAGGTTCAAAACTTCAGCAGCCTAACATCATAACCCCACACGTCGGAAAAGGCACAGCCAGTTTAGAGCTCTCATGGCCTGATGGCCTCAAAATAAGGAGGGTAACTTCCTTTTTTTTTTGGGGGTGGGGGGGTCTACAAGGGTAACTTTAATGTTCCATATCTTTGGTTTGAGGGAAAATAGAGAGGACTTTTTTTGTTTCCCTTAGATTAAAAAAATTTCTTTGTTTGAATGGAGAGAAAAGTAGAAGGAAAAAATAAAATTCAATGTAAGATTTTTAACTTCTCAAACTTCTCATCGTTTCAAAATTTCAAAATCGTCCTTTAAAAAAAAAATTGTTTCTGGCTCCTATTTTTTTTAAACATAACGTAAAATACCAGGGACTGACGGCAATTGAAAATGCATAGAGTGGAAAGCTCCCAAAAGTAGATGCGGCTTCTATATCTAAAGCCGAAACTTCTCCATCAACGGAGTTCAGTGAAGAATTCCTATATACTTTCGTATAATTACTATTATATAGAAAAGGAAGGTATAATATCTAAAATTTTATCATATCATTTAAATAAATTAATAAATACATTAAATTTTTAATATGTAATAAATATATTATTTAATTTTTTATCATATATCATCGATATAATAACTTAAAATAAATATTGACACATATAAAAAAATTATCACATATATATATATATATATATATATATATATATAAAAGACACATGACTTAAAATTTTATTATGTGTCATCCAAGTCACTTTCAACATATAGCAAATGTATTATCTAATTTCTCATGTATATGTCATCCGATGTAATAATTTAAAAAAATATTGACACATATAAAAAATTATCACATATAACGAATCAATATAATCAATCAATAATATAACCAATTAATTAATATAATTAATAATAAAAAGAAAATATATGATTTAAAATTGTCATACTTCATCTAAGTCAATTAATAAATACATTAAATTTTGACATGTAATAAATATATTGCTTAATTTTTTATCATGTGTCATATGATGTCAAATGATTGATTTAATTAATGTGTTATTTTTATTTAGCTTACTTAAATTGTATGAACTAAATGTATAAGTTAGAGAATGTTAAGGAATTAAAATACATTGAGTATTATTTAACAATATTATTATAGACTAATATAATTTTTGATAAATATTTTTTTTTTCAATTGTCACTATAATATCAAGCTAAGAATTTTTTTTGGATAGACGTTGGCATTAATGGTTAGTTTAATACTTTGATAATGGAAGTAAAAAATTAACAATTTAATTTCTAATATAATTTTATATAAAAATACTATTAGTGAATTTTTCTCTAAATATTTAATATTTAATAGTATTCAATAATAATAATTATAATTATATAGGAAGATAATTTTTGTGCTTTAGGACTTAGTCTCATATAATTTTTAAAAATAAGGATAAAAAATTAAGAGAATAATTTCAATATAATTTTATTTATATTCTATCTATAAATCTTTTTATCGATGATAAATTAAAATGACTATAAATGATAATATAATTTTTATATTATGGATCATTTTAGTATAACTTTAAGAAATGAGTTTCGATTATAGTACTTAAAAATATTAATTAAGTAGTAAATTGTATAATGAGATAAATTAATTATAGAAAAATAGGAGACCAATGTGATATGAGCAAAAATAGTAATATGGAAACATGTTTGGTGACAATATTTATGTTCCTAAATTGAATTTAATACCATCAAATTTTAAAAATTATAACAATTAATCTTTTATAGAAAATATGGATTAATACCTTAATGAAGAGAATCTATAGTAATAAAAACTCAAATGAATAAAAAATATAAGAATTGATACATTAACAATATAGACTAAAATCAAAATAAGTGATCTAAAAAAACCCAAATGAATAAAAATATAGTAAAAAGTATAAAAAAATAAAATCTAAAATAAAATTAACCGTAATTATATAAATAAGTTGTAGACATTAGAAATCATTACTAAAAATGTCTCTAGATCATAGAATCATTAATTTAGAACATCATATTAATAATCAAGGCGTACCTCTTATAGACATCTTGTTGTTTGTGAAATTTACGATCAAGAAGAACCAAGAATTGTACACACTTGTGGACTAAGGAATTATGATTTTTCTCTCATTCTTCTTTCTCTTTTGGATGAGGCAATAGTATGTTATGAGTCAAAAGATTTTCATGTCTCTATCCTGAAAAGACACACATATATATAGCGGGAGTGAAGAGAGGACCTGCCCCTTCCTTTAAAGGTTGTATTGTTTCACTCATCATAGAATCAAGCAACCGGACCTCACACATTATCAAACACACATACTATTTGAACTCAAAGTCCAACATGCGATTTCCAATAAACCATTTGATCACAATTTAAAATGGATTCCAAGAAATATCAGGTTAACATTCAACCAGTTTTGACAAACAAATAAATCAATGGAAGTCCAAAATCACAGGAAAATTTCTAACATTCTCCTAGTTGAATAACATTGATTTAGTTTAATTTAACTCAAAAGAATTTCAAATATATATATATAGGTATTTTACAAATCCCTTTTGTAAAGAAAAGAAATTTTGATTAAACAATTGTGACTACTAAAATAACCTGATTATACTCACAATAAATATGATCAAAGAATTCAATAAAATTACCCATTAAAAGCCATAAGTGATAGACAAACCATTTAAAGTCTAATTCACTAATGACTACGTAATTAATAATCTTATTGTCATGATCATAATACAAGTATGTTAGTGTAAATACACATTATAACTTAGTTTGTGATCATTTACCCCATTTAGCTAATGTGTATAGATCTTACATTATGTTTTATCAAGAAACCAAAACCAATCTCCCCAAGGAGATTATAAACATGTTTTTCATTAAATATCATTTTCTTCAAGAAAACTAAACATCTCGAAACAATACAACAATAAAATTGTACAATTATTATTATAGGAATGATATAAAAAAAATAATCATGCACATAACTTTATTAAATGAGCATTACATAAGTTCAATGTAATAAGTATATAATAAATGACAACTCTCACTAATCAATTACATCAAAGGATCTTATAATACTCATGTTCTCAACATGTCTCATAAACATTATGGATCTAAGTCCCTTAGTTAGGGGGTCAGCAAGCATTTCATCAGTAAAAATATACTCAACAAGAATCTCTCCATTATCAAACATTTCTCTCACCACCAAGAATTTGATCATTATGTGTTTAGAGGCAGAAGTGGTTTTATTATTCTTGATGAACAAAATAGCAGATCGATTATCACAATAAACTTTCAATGGTTTAGAAATATAGTCAACAATACCAAGAGCGAAAATGAAGTTCCTTAACCACATAGCATGTGAAGCAGACACCATACAATGCAACAAACTCAGCTTGCTTTGTGGAAGAAGCTGTCAAAGTTTACTTTACACTTTTTCAAGATATAACTCATTCGGCTAACATTAAATGGTATCCAGAAGTGGATCTATCATCATCTATACATCCATCAAAGTCTGAATCAGAGTAGCCAATGACATTTAAATCATCTACATTCCTATAAACAAGCATGTAATCATTTGTCTTTTATAGGTACCTCATAACCTTCTTAATAGCTACCCAATGAGCACATCCTGGATTAGATAGATATCTGCCTAATGCACTAACAAAGAATAACAGATCAGGTCTAGTGCACATTTGAGAATATATAAGGCTACCAACCGCACTAGCATAAGATACATTTGTCATAGAACTCCTCTCAATATCATTCTTCAGACATTGCTCCTTACTCAACTTGTCTCCTTTGGTAACTGAAACATCACTAGGCCTACAAGTTTCCATATTATACCTTTTAAGAACACGATCAATATAGGCTCTTTGAGATAAACTCAAAAGCCTATGACTCCTGTCTCTATGAATTTCAATGCACAAAACAAAAGAAGCTTCTCCAAAATCTTTCATATCAAAAGTAGCTAACAACATATCTTTGATCTCATCAAGTAGATCATAATTATTAATGGCAAGTAAAATATCATCCACATAAAGAATAAGAAAAATGAATTTACTCCCACGCACCTTAAGATATATGCATTGATCTACCTTATTCTCCACAAAGCCCATTGAAGAAACAACTTCATCAAATTTAATATACCATTGTCTAGAAGCTTGCTTCAAATCATAAATAGTCTTCTTTAATTTATATACCATATGCTCCTTTCAATTTTCTATAAACCCTCTGATTACTGCATGTAGACCTTTTCATAAAGATCTCCATTCAAGAAGGTTGTCTTTACATCCATCTGGTGCAACTCCAAATCATAATGAGCAACTAGAGCCATAATAATCCAAAAAGAATCCTTAGAAGAAATAGGAGAGAAAGTCTCTTTGTAGTCAATTTCTTCTTTTTGAGTGAATCTTTTTGCCACCAATCTTACTTTAAAGCTCTCCACATTTCCATTAGAATTTTTCTTTGTCTTAAATACTCATTTGCACCCAATAGGCTTAAAACCTTCAGGTGGTTCCATAAGCTCCCACACATCATTATGATTCATAGAGAGTATTTCATCATTCATTGGTTAAATCCAATTATCAGATAGAACACTAGAAACTATTTCCTTATAATTTTCTGGATCTGATATGCACCCAACATTAATATCTATCTCCCCCAAAAGAGTATAGTAATCATCAAGGTTAATCGGTCTTCTTTCCCTTTAAAATCGTCTAAGAGGAGAAATCTCAACACAATGTTTAGGAGCCGGTGGCGGTGATTCTTCTATAATTTCTTGCTGTGGTTCCTTATCAACTCTTTCGAATGACTCACTCACACTTCTTTCTTGTATAATAAGAACTGATACTATAATCTTTTCTCCACTAGAACTTGTGCTCTTATTCATAGTAAAATCAAAACTCCCCACATCATTCTCAAGAAATTTGGCAGTGATTGCTTCAACTATTTTTGTTCCACGGGTAGAGCAGTAGAATTTCTAGTCTTTAGCATTGATAGGATAACTAATAAAATAGCACTTGGTAGCCTTAAGGCTTCAGTAGGGTCATAGATTTTTACCTCAGTGACACAACCCCGCACACGAAGATGGTTAAGGCTATGTTTTCATCCCTTAAACAATTCAAATGGAATTTTGGGAACATAATTAGAAGGCATTCTATTTAGTATATACATGGCTATTTTAAAGGCTTCTCCCCAAAGGAAATTAGGTAATTTGGACTGACTCATCATAAACCTGACCATATCCATTAAAGTGTAATTTCACCTCTTAGCTACCCCATTTTGTTCAAGAGTCACTGACATAGTAAATTGAAAACTATTCCACAGTTCTCAAGGTATTTAGCAAAAGGTCCCTTAAATTGTCCAGTCTCACCATGTCTACCATAATATTTATCACATCGGTTCAGCCTTACTATTTTTATTCTTTTACCACATTGGTTCTCAACCTCGTTTTTAAAATTTTAAATTTTTCTAAAGATAATGACTTATCATTTATTAGGTAAATGTAACCAAAACGAGAAAAGTCATCAATAAAAGTAATAAAATATTTATTCTTACATAAGATTAGTTTTAAATGGCCACAAATATCTGTATGAATTATTTCTAAAAGTTCTTTATTACGTGTAGAACCCTTTTTACTTGTCTTGACCACATTTCCTCTTATATAGCCTATATAATTCCCAAAATCTATAGAATCAAGTGAAGGTACAATATTATCCTTTATCAACCTATTAATCTTATCTTCAGAGATATGACCTAGACGCCTATGCCATAAAGACAATGAGGTGTCTTTAACTAGTGCCTTTTTGTTTCCAATAGTTTGAACATGTAAGAAGTTGAAAATATTAGAATTAAAATTTAAACAATATAAACCATTAGATTTAATAGTCTTGCCAACAACTGGGGAACCATAAGATAAAAGACAAGATCCATTATTGAAATTAAAGGAAAAACCACAATTGTCAAGTTTGGACAAAGAAATTAAATTCCACCTCATGGACGGTACATATAAGGTGTCTTTCAAATGAAAAATAAATCTCAACTCTAACTTTAATTCAATTAATCCTATAAATTGAACATTGACTTTATTTCCATTCCCTACGAATAAATTGACTTCATCATCACTTGGCTTTCGCTTGCTCTTGAATCCCTGCAAGGAATTAGTAACATGAATAGATGCTCCAGAATCAAGCCACCATGAATTCAAAGGAATATCTACCAAACTAGATTCATAGCAAACGAAAGCTAGTGACTCACCTTGAGTTTTTACTTTAATAAAAGATTTGAAGGCTTGACAGTTTGATTTATTGTGACCTACATATTTGTAAAAACTAACATTTTATCTCATTCTTATGAATATTAGACTTTGGACCAAGGGGTTTGTGAGACAGACTAGACTTATTATCATACCCATTCTTACCTTGAGACATTTTCTCATTTTTCTTGAAATACTTCTTATGGTGTAGTTGAGAAACTAAATTCTCACTTCCAGAAACCAAATGATTCATCCTATCCCATTCTTATGTGCAAACAGATATTAAGGTATTAATATCTCACTCTTCCTTTTGGATAATATAGGATGTTTTTAAGGCATCAAACTTAGTAGGTAGAGAATTTAAAGCATAGTAAACAAGAAAAGTATCAGTTACAGGGCACTTAAGGTCACTAAATTTATTGGTAATGATTACCATCTTAATAATGTGTTGCCTAACACCACCAATGCCATCATATTTCATGTTAATAAAGGTTTTCATCAATTAATCTGCTTCAGCTTTTCCAGATATTGTGTACATTTCTCCAATGGAAGTAAGAAAAGTTTTGGCATTGTCGAAATGTGAAACTGCTTTCACAAAGGTCTCATTTATGGAGCGCTTGATAAACATTAAAACTTTGCGATTAACATTTATCCACTACTTGTGATAAGCTTTCTGCTTATTAGTGCTTTCGGTAGTTAGTGCAGCGAGTTCATCTTCTCTAATAGCTATATCAATGTCCAATAAGCTAAAAGCTAATTCAATATCATCCTTCCACTTCTTGTAATTATTTCCAGTCAAAACCTCAACTTGGTTTGTAGTATTAGATAAGGAAAAAATGAAAAAAAAAGACTAGAACTGAAAAATAATAATTAAGAAAATGATTAATAACATGGACAATTATAGTAATGACAATTACAGAAACAGAGATTTAATACATATAATATAAACTCTCCTGTGGTTGGAGTATATATCATATAATAACAACAGTTACAAAAATTCTAACACTTGTGGGTAGAAAGAATTTTACTGTAAAGAAAATTCCAAAAAATAATAACATGTTACAACAAAATAATTTATGAATCTACTACTTGTGAGTAAATTTAATTCATAAATTAATTAAGTAACACAACATCTCAAAAAATTATTCATAAGTAACCCTACCAATTTTAGCAAATAATCTACCGTGGTGAAATATATTCACGTCAATTAATAGAGCTCTAAATAGAGATAAATTAATAATAGCTCAAATAATCATTTTCTAACCTATTCTTTAATTTTCTTAATGTACCTAGAGAGTGCACTACCCAAACCTAACAACTAGGGAGAGTGACTATCACATATAGGTTTATCATAATATTAAAATATTTTTCATATTCAGAATCACTAAAAATTGATTTTCATAAATGCCTAATCTGAATAAATAAGAAATAAATTAATATTAAATATTTTTAAAACCTAAAAAATTATAAAACCTATATAGATAAATTCTAAGTATTAATACGAGTGTATTAAGAAAAAAAAATTAGCCATGATGCGTCACGCGCTGCACGCGCCTATTCGTGTGCGTGGGATTCGTCCACACACACTGTTCATCTCCTTCAACCTCTAGTCGGGTTGTCACGACCCGGTTCCTTGGTAAACGGGTTCTGACAACCCAGTTCGAGATCCAACAACTTTTTTCCAGCATTTTTCACGTCCTTTTGATCCTAAAAGATTTAGTTTTCATCTACACATAGATTATCATCATTTTGGATGATTTTTATGAAGAAAATCACGCAAGAATGGATCATTTAGGATCCAAAAACACAAAAATGGGTCTGCTTAAACCTAGTTTGAAAAATCACGCCCCTCTCTAATTTTAAACATGTTTTGATTGCCTCTAAGACTTGTATTTATGCCTAAACATGTTCTAGGATGTATTTAGACAATTATCATAAATAAAAACAATCAAATTAATGATTTAAAAAAATCAAGTGTTCTTGAGGTTTTCATCCATGGAGGTTAATGCAGGTTCTAAGTTTTTAAGTCATTTACAGTGACTTAAAATGACTTATAACATCTAAAAATCTTACAAAAGCATACTTAAATAATTCTTATCCTATATCCATATAACTATGCATAAGAAATACAAGTTATAAACCCTAAATCTTTAGGTTCTCATGTAAATATGTGATCATGCATGTATATATTTGAATGAATTCTAAATTTGTATCTAAGGCTCTAATACCACATATAGACATTATAAATCATTACTAAAAATGTCTCTGGATCATAGAATCATGAATTTAGAACACAATATTAATAATCAAGGCATACCTCTTGTCAACATCTTATTGTTTGTGAAATTTACTATCAAGAAAAACCAAGAATTGTACATACTTGTAGATTATAGGAATCAAAATTTTCATCTCCTTCTCCTTTCTCTTTTGGATGGGGCAATAGTATGTTATGAGTCAAAAGATCATCATGTCTTTATCTTGAAAAACACACATATATATAGAGCAAGTGGAGAAGGGACATGCTCCTTCATTGGAGGGTTATCTTGTTTTATCTATCATGGAATCAAGCAATCAGGTATCACACCTTATTAAGCACACATATTGTTTGAACTTAAAGTCCAACATGAATTTTCAATAAACCATTTGATCACAATTTAAAATAAATTCCATGAAATATCAGGTTATCATTCAACTAGTTTTAACAAATAAATAAATTAATGAAAATCCAAAATCATAAGAAAATTTCTATAATAAATTATTTATTTTAATTTTTATTTAATTATTTAGTGTTTACACGCTACAAAATACTAGTGTATCATATATATGAACCCAAAAACCAGAATGAGCTTGATAACATATTAACCTATTATTAGAGCTGTATCTTGGCAATTGGCACAAGTAGCCCTAGGTGGGTGGACACCACCATATATCCAACAAAAGGAAAGTCCTCTTGAAGATTCAATACTTGTCTGACATTTTTTAATATATATTTAATGTGTACATAATATTTTTCTTAAAAAAAAGGGGTAATTGTTTAAGCTGTTGCAATCCCTTTTTCAAGTGGACAACTTCTCATGGTCCATAAGAACATCTTTTAATTTTGGATTTGAAAAGTCAGAGTATAGGGCAATAACCCTATGTTTGGATGTTTTTTCATTAAAAGAATGGAACGAAAAGGAAAGGAAAGGAATGAAACATAATTTTCATTCTCTTTATTTGGAAGTTTCATTAACGGAACGGAATGGAACGGAACGGAATAGAATTACCTATGTGTTCATCTTATTCCACCTCAATTTTAGGGAGAATAAAAGTTAAGCATTTGAGAGGAAGAGATGGAAAATGATTCCCTATGTATTCCGTTCCATTCCTATGTATTTTAAAACTCCTAAACAAAGAAAGTTATTTCCGTTCCCCTCATTTCTTTTCTGTTTTTCTCATTACCTATCATTCAAACATAGTATAAAACTTCAACCTTTGTAAATGAATATTTAATACTGAAGACATATATCACTCACTAATCTATTTAAATCCTATTTTTTTCTAACTAGTCACTGTCACGTATCTTCCAGCTCCCAATAATTAATCTTGATCTGAAAATTCTCATTAAAAGAAAGCAAAAAAAAAAATGTAAGGTCATTGTTCATAAAGATTGAAGTAAAGGGAAATTATTGCCTCTCTGATCTAGATTAATGTTGCCCGTACAAAACACTAATGCATATGAGCAGTGATACATGCACATAAAAAGTGCATCATAGTCTTTTCTCAAAGCTTAAATCACTGAGTAAAATTATCTGATCGATCATTTCATTTATATCTAGTAGATTTTTATTTTCTCAGACTTTTACTGTTATTTTTTTTTAAATTGAATCATTTACAGTTATTTCATATGCATAAACAAATGTCCAATAATTTATCAACAAAAAACTTGTGACTTGTGCAATGCATAGAAGAGCTTTAATGAATTTATGAAACAAATGTATCTTTTACATACATTAATTTAAAATTTTAAAAGTTTAACTACAATATTATCATAAATAACATTAATTTCAAATAATTAATGTTAATTTTATCTTCAGGCACACGTTAAAAAAATATACATGAAAACACCTACTTAAAAATTTCTCAAGAAGTGAATACCGAATACCCTGTGTCTAGATTAGGGGTGTCTGCGGGTGAATTATGTGAGTTCAGTAGTGTTTTTGGATCAGACTCATTCATTAGAGCAGTGAATTAGGTTAGATCGAATAGATTTTTTTGTTCAATCTGACCCAACCCAACCCGCTCAATAATAGGTTGAGTTGGGTTGAATCCATGAGTTTGATTTTTTTTTCTTAATTTAAAAAAAAACAAAATACAAAATTTAACAAATTAATATCATAAGTTTCAATATCAAATATAATAAATTTTAATCTAATAAATTAATATCAAAAGTCTCAACTAACTTTACTTAAACATAATAGTCTTAATCTCAAATAAACTAAATATCATAAGTCAATAAGTGTATAACAAATTAATAATTAATAAGTCTTACAAAGTCTAAAATAAATTAAACAAAATTAGTCATAACTCAAATAACAAATTAGTCTAACCAATCAAAATAAATGTCATTACGCATGTTATATATATTAATATAATAATTAATTCCACTCTGTTTTTTTTTATATACTATTTATCATTTAAATAATTTTTTATTATAAAAATGAGTAAGTCAAGTTTATGTGAATTAGATATATTTCAACTTATTCCTTAACTCACATACAATGAGTTAAAGTATTTTTTAATTCAACTTAATTTATAAACTTAACCTAACTCATATTTTATGTGTTAAATTTGGTTAAAATCCACAAATTTGAGTTATTCTGAACATCCCTAGTCTGTATAATTGAAATGGACCGCGTGGTGGTGCGTAACTGGAAACACCGCCCCACAAAATTTAAAACATCCACTGACAAAGCATTTTGTCAAATACGACATGACTTTTGTAATTCAAAAATGTAAATTTGCACTCAAACCCAACACAACACGGGCTTACGCTTAGTCTTACCCCAGATTTGCCCTGCTATTAGCCTATTACGATTCACGAATGTGAACGCCTTATGCCTTATATATTGTCATTCCCGTCGCCATTTGCTACCCCATCCCAGCAATTGAACATGTCTCCAGCCCAAAAAATCAAAAATAAAAATAAAAATAATTTTTTTTTTCAACATCGACAACTAGGCACAGACTCTAACTTCACAAAAATAATGGTTTATTTAACTAGTTGTTCTATACCCTGATCTAGGATCAGTCTTATTGATCAACCTGACACATATTTAGCCAAATCCATCGTTGGCACTCTAACAGAAATTTACTTGATGCGCAGTTGAGATTTTGATATTATACATGACGAATCATGACATTAGATAACAGGAACAACCATGTGAGATTTACACAGTTGATAAATTTTATGATTATCTAAAATTGTCAATCATGATTTTGCGTAATAATAACACCTATAATTGCCTTTGACTGCTCATAATACAGCATCAACATTCCAATCTTATAGAGATCTCCTGCAACAATTAAATGAATGTATCTCCCTGTTCCAACTCTATAAATAGTAGGCTCAATCACATTCAACATGTATCTATTGCTCTTTTGCTTAAACCCTAATTGTGCATAACCTGATTTGAACGTTGGAATCTATTTATAAGTACTAATCACTCCCGTTTTAACACATTCCGCTATTGCATAAAGATAAAAACATTAGTACGTGTTTAGTCAGGTACACGTTAGTACCTACTATTGAACACTAGTATTCTTATCGCATTTGTCAATAAATCTCATAAAATAATAATTTTAATTTTTTTAACAAATTCTCTTAATAACATTTTAATTATTAAATGGGTTTTAAGACACTTGTTAAAGGAATAAAATATTTTTTTAATTTTTAATACATTAAATATTTTAACTTTTATTTAATACTTATTATTTTTATTTGAAACTTATCATCAAATGTCCGAGCTTGGGTATTAACACTTGGTGTCTTGTATGTCTCTTATTTTTTATTTTTGTTATTAAGCACAAATCCCATTACACTTCAATTCATCCACTGGTTATAGTGCTCAAGCTGACCAGAACAATTAACAAAATCCTTTTTTTTTTCATTAACAAATGCATTTAAGGTATCTGTTAGATAAATCTTTGCTAAATATTATAAAGAAGGCATTTCTATTAGTATTGATTATTTTTAAATATTTATTATAAATTTAACATTTAATAAATATTTAACAACTTACTATGAGTATCAAATTCATCATAATATCATAAAAATTTCCTTTGTTTTAGAGCGTTGTTATATTTTATTAAATCATCTTCTTAATAATTTTACTATTAAGAAAATAAAATTATAAAGTTTTAAAAGAAAAGTAAAGAGTTTTTAATTTTTAACATGTTGAATGTTTTATTTTTATTAAAAAATATTTAACTTCCTTAATAAGTAAATGTTTGGATATTTAGTAATTGATGGAATGGAATGGAATGGGATGGGATGGAATGAGATGGAATGGAATGAAATGGGATAAAAGTACCATTCCATTGTTTGGATATTTTAGGATGGAATGGAGTAAAGATACCATTCCATTGTTTGGGAAGTGAATGGAATGGTAAGAATTATAACTTTATTTTTCCTATATTGCCCTTATTTCAAACACACTAATTTTAGAGTATAAGGTTAATGTAGTAAAATCCTAATTATAATTACAATTAAAAACATGATTCCATCCCATACCCTCCAAATTGGGGGGGAAGAAAATTAATGGTTTGTGGTGGGATGGGATGGGATCCATCCCACCCACTCCCATCCCATTCCATCATTTTTTAACACAACCAAACAATGGAACCTATCTACATCTCATCCTATCCCATCCCATCCCACTCAATACCATCAATCCAAACATAGCCTTAAACACTTGTTAATAAAACTCATTTTTTAATATTTCATGGGAAAAAATCAATCAATATAATATAGAAAATAAATATACATAATTTAAAAATTTGTCATGTGTCATCATAGTCAATAACTACAAACTTTACTTACTTGACATATAGCATCTACAATAGTTAATTTTTTGCCACATGTCATCCGATGTGTCAATTTTTGACCACATGTAATTTGACGAGACACATGTTAAAAAACCAAATAATAATTTTTTTTTTAAATTAATCAGCAGAAAAAAAAGATAAGAAATAGATGAACTGCTTGTCCCTGAAGAACTTCTTCTATTCCCATTATTCTTCTCTTTTTGGAAAAACTTCTTGCAGAAAATATGCAAGGCTGTGTTTGTATTTGTTCTTAGTGGAAATGCACAATGCTCCTTACATTTCATCAGAGAAACAATGTGAGCAGTGTGACGACACCGACAACGCCCTTTAACAAAGCCTAGCACCCTCTAGCAAAGCATGGACTCCTATCATCTAGTGCATCAATTTTAGGGATTAGTAAACAAGCCTAAGATCCATTATTGAAGCGAAATGGTGGTTTTTCTTGAAGACATGGTCGAGATCCAACTCTCAGTTCTGGATAAGCCATCGAATCAAAGAAGCCCAATCAAGTGATAATGGCAGTTCATCTTTCATATATTTATCCTCACTTGTTAGAATATAAATCTTTGGTTCAAGCCTTCAAGGTATGCACTTTCAAGATAAACCACCATCAAAGATGAAACACGTTCAGATGCCAATGCATAGGAGTTAGTCATAGCCATGATCAAAAGTATCGGCCAAATGGTTCCACTTTTGTTCCTCCATCTTTTTATCCCGATGAATAGTCAATAGCATGTCTTTTTTACGACAAATTAGGAAAGTATGATTTTTCATTGCCAGTTGTGTAAGATGCTATATTGGGTTGGTTTTAATCATATAAAAGAATCAAGACAAGATTTACAAGATTCTTCCATGTAGCCAAATTGTCCGTCAAAAGATTGTTAAGGTTGCAAATTTGCATGGTAATCTCTACTATTATAGTAATCTTCACTATATCCCTATTTTATTTCACAGTGCATATGTTTATGTGAATGAGTTTGACTGAATCAAATTTGAATAATTAAAATATCACCTAATATTTTGATCTCCTAATATAATTGAACCTCGTGATTTTAGACATCTCAATCAATTTGCAAATAAATTATTTAATGTGGAAAAAAATGCTGATAAATGCTTCCTTGACACCTAGGACCAAGAACAATTTTGTATTTGAAGGCCCATCTAAATTTGCTTTAACCTTCTTTTTTACTCTAATATTACAACTACTTGCTCCAAAGGCCTGTCAAAGCTAATTAGAGTCTATGTTAAAAAAAAAGCTCATTAGAGTCACTCTATACCGAAATGAAAAATACTAAAGTAAGAGACTTACTTGCTGGTCTATTTGTTGCTGAAATTGTGAGTCTTGTGTTAAGGATGTCATTAACTTATACACCTATTTTTTAGTAAAATAATAATAAAAATTAATTGTTAGCTAAGTTTAAATTGTAATATATAATTTTTTATAAAATTCTTTAAAAATTAAAGAGAGAATAACATGAACCTTTGTAGTTGATTAATAATAATAATAATAATAATAATAATAATAATATGTTGGAGACATGATTTTGATACCTCGAATGACGTTGGTTCCATCCAATACTGTAACACTCTCCTTAGGGCATCACATTTTTGACTCCCGACTCATAATCTGAGAAGAAGTTTGCACAAAGTTTGAGTTATAAAAGATGAGTTTCAAAATTTCTTCTTTACTAAAATGTAAATTTACTGAAAATATTAGGTAATATTGAAAATCATATTTCAACTATTCATTATGCAATATTGACACCAATTAATATCACAATTTAAAGAGAAATATAAAATTAACAAACTTATTTTTTTAACAGTAGCAAATCTCATGATGGGTCCTACTTAATAGTACGGTACAACACTAACATTAAATCTTAACATACTCGTTCCTTCTCTTGTATCAACTTGATGCATCAGAACTTTACTCCTTGTCTACCCTAAGACATCTTCGAACTTGAGATAATCACTTTTCAATGTTTCCATCAATCTCTGAGTATCTATCACCCGTTATGTCTAAGACAACTCATTCCTTCTACTGTATAATTTTAACAATACAGACAAAGTAAAATAATATAACAAAGAGGTGAGATCACCTATACCAATACCAGCATGACAGCACAGAGATAACACAAACAGCAATATCATACAGATAGATTATACCACAATTATGATCATGTCATCAACATTAATCAACTATCATCATCCAATCATTTATCAATTCAATTATCATAAACAATAATTATGATAATGTCCTCAGCATTATTATCATCATCATCTTTCAAGTATTCAAAACAATTATCATAACCAATATTCCTCAATTAATATATCACACAGATATAAATGTTCAGATTATGCATGTACACAAAAATTCAGTTTATCAAAAACAACTTCATGGAGGTTTTCACAATTTCGAGAAGAATGCTCTGGTTAATTGTCAGCCTTAGCCCAAAGACAATCTCCCAGTCGTTGAAAAGAATCGTGTTCTTATCGGGTATCGTCAATGCGTTGCAACGGACTACATCGCCAAGTGGCCTGAGGATACCGCTAACCGTCCCAGTCGGTCGACCGCCGCTACTCGACGCCCCAAGATCCATCATAGACCTCACTATCAATTCTCATTCCCTCTTCAACCACAAGGGTCATAATAGCTATTAGCTATATTTTATACAATGCACGAATATATCAGTGCAAATCTAACCCCAAAGGGCCAAATCTTTTCAATTTCATTTGTTCAATGTAATCATATGCTTCAACGTATATTTTTTCAATGCACGTATAATGCACCAAATCTAATCACAGACATATCTTTTCAATGCATGTATAATGCACCAAATGCCAATCACAGGCAAAACATGTCATTTTCTCACACAACATCCATATACTCGTTCTACAGTATTTATATTGTATTTTAAACAGGAAAATCATATTATCACATTTTCATAGTTATAAAACACTTTCATCGTGTTTTCACAAAATTGCGTAACATTTCCATTTCGTTTTCACAATTTCAAAATGTTTTTGTTATATTTTCACAATATCATAACACTTCTTTTACATTTTCACAATACCGTAACACTCTTGTTATGTTTTTAAAATTTCAAAATATTTTTATTATGTTTTAAAAAATCGCAACTTCTTACATTGACCTTTAAATCACGTATTAAATTTCTTAACATTTTTCTCAATCGCATAAAAATATACGTTTCTCAAATCGCGTAATAATTTTTCATCATTTTCAAAATCGCATAACTTAAAAATCATTCTTTTAAGTCGCGTAAAATATTTTTCATCATTCTCAAAATATTTAAAACACTTTCCAAATCACATAACGATTTTTCGTCATTTTCACAATTCACGTAAAAATATTCTATCACTTTTAAATCACATAGTGATTTTTCAACAGTAGTTCAAATTATGTAAAATATTTAAACATAATTCAAATCACTTAAAATGTTTTAACGCATTTCTAATCGCGTAGTAATATTTTATCATATTTTAAATTGCATAAAAATATTTTACTGTATTTTAAACACTTAGAAATATTTTATTATATTTCAAATCATGTACTTTAAAAATTACATTTTTAAGATACGTAGATAATTTTTTTCACCATAATTCCATTACAGAAAATATTTATCATTCTTCAAAAATTCAATTTTCACTTTTCTCAAAATAATATGACTTTATATTTTATTTAACACATTTTCTTTACTCAAGAAAATCTTTTTCCACATTTCTTTACTCAAGAAATCATTTTTCAAAATATAATCCACAAAATCACTTTTCCATTGATATAAATTAACGTTTCAAAACTTAACATTTTCTAATGCACTTCAAAACTCGAAAATAAGTTATACGTTAGTAAATTTTTAAAATACCATTATATTCTTCATTTTTTCTAAATCATTTCCAAATCAACCTTCCTCAAAATAATATAACTTTCTACTTCATTTAATATATCTTCTTACTCAAGAAAATCTTTTTTCACAGTATATTCCACAAATTCACAATTTCATTTGAATTAAATCAATGTTTTTAACTTTAAAAATTACAACGCTTTTTCAAAATACAATGGATGAGTTACACGTTAGAAAATACCAAATTACTATTGTATTCTTCATTTTTTTTTCTTAAATCAATTTTAACAAAAATAATTTCTTTTTAAAACAAATTGAGGCTCACTTGCAACCTCTCTTTTTCCTTTACATAAAAATTCATTTCTCAAGTGCTAAAATACTCTGATTCCCTTTCTAAATTTCTTGTATTAAATTAATTATATTTTCACTTAAAAAATCACTTTGTTTCATCAAAATCAATGCATTACAAGCTTTCAAAAATGTGGACATGACTATTGAAAATTATCAAAATATTTTTCCTTCTAAATTGATATGATTTTACACAAACAAAATCATTAAAATTTTATTTTCAAAACCGAAATACCGATGGTTATATAAACCAAACTCATTTGTTCAAATCCTTTTTCACTTTCTTTACAAATCCTTTTTCACTTTCTTTGCAAATTCTTATTCACTTTCTTTGCAAATCCTTAAAATCAATGTTTGCCCGTTTCATTCAAAACTTATATTTAGAAAAATACTTAGGATCTTTTTATACAAAATAAATCAATAAAAATTTCTCAAAGACCGTATTCTTGTTCTCTTGAAAAATAAACCTTTTGTTTATTTTTCATACTCTTCAAATTATCCATTTTCATCCTTCATGAAATTATTCATTTATGAACATCTATTTAGAGGTGTCTTGGCCAAAATTCACTAAGTTTTAGAGACCAAAAATTAATTCTCTTATTCTTGAAAAATTTCAACATGAATTCTAATTTTTGGGAGCTCAAAACCGTAGCCTCTCCCTTGGCCTTTGGAGCCAAAAATTAATTTCCTTTCCACCATCAAATCATGGCATACATATACATATTTAAATATATATCACAAACATGCCATAATCAAAGCAATAAATCATGTAAATCATACCAAACATAGGTAAATAATCAAAGCACATAAACACCCACAAATAATTACATGACCATGGATATGAATCCTCACATGGATTCACCATCTATCAAATATAAAACCATCTCTCACCACCATGTTTGATTGGTGAGATGGATCTCCCTCTTACCTCTTGAAGATCCTCAAAAGCTTATTGATTTGCTTCTTTTTTCAAGTCCTTCACCACCAAAGGCTTCTCAAATACAAAACAAAATACATAGAAATTAGTATACTAAGCTTGATTAAGAGGAACTATAGATCAAACATGGTTTAAAACATGAAAAAGAAAAGAATAAATGAAGTTTCCTTACACTTCACTAACAAAATTGTATAACTTGATCTTAGTAAAAGTCCTTCAAGATGGAAGATTTAGAGAAAGTCTTCAACATAAAAGTTGTTTAGAATAAGGTAATGATTCAAGAAATTAGGTTGTATGAAATTAAAAAGTAATGGAGGAGAGATTTAGGGTGCTTGGCCGAATGGTCTTCTTTAGGGAGAGAGAATGGAGTTTTATTTGGTTTGTTTCTTGAAACTTAAGTGAAATAGGTGAAGATATGATAATATGAAGTGTAGAAATGAATTACTTAGTCTTCAAAGCTATGCATGGCCGTAGCTTGCATTGGAGAAAGGTGGAAAGTGAAGTTTGAAAAATATGATCATTAATGATCAATAGGAAAATAATTGATGGTCTTGACACTTGGCACATTATCGCTTCATCTTTTCTTTCTACAAAAAGCCTATTCAAAGTTGTCTCCCCTCTCCCTTACATCTCCAAACTGTCCCCCCCTTCCATGCTTCATAAAATGTGACAAATTTCATAGCCATCATCCTAAACCATCCTAACCCTTGATTAAAAGAATGGTTTGGATTAAAATAGCTATTAGGTTTAGGTTATAGATGGAAGGTTTTATTTGAACAATTGGATCATTTTTGGCTTGCAATCCTAACCATTGAATGTGTCTCCAAAATGAAGGGTCAAGATTACACCTTTAAACTTTACATCCTAGGGTCCAAAATGGTTGTAGTAATTTTTGATGACCAATTCTCCACCATTGATCTAAATCTAAATCCAATGGTCATTAATGATCCATCTCCACCATTGATTAAATCTACATCTAAGATGGTCATAGCCATTTATAAGACTAAATCTCTACCCTTAATTTAATTTTCATCCAACGGTTATAATTGATCCTATTCACTTTTAAGATCAAATCTCCCATAGTTGATTAAATCAAGATTAAATCTCCAACGGTGATTAAATCGATGGTAGATATCCAAATCACCAATGTTGACTTAACAGTATAGAATTTTATTTTTATCTGTTATAACTCCACGAAAGAATATATTTACTATATTTTTATCGTCTGATAATTAAATACAGTATAAAATACAGTAAAAGAAATTTTCTAAAACTGTTTCTGAATTCAGGTTTAGTAAGATCCATTGTCTCCGTCTAAACAGTATAAATTTTTCTATGCATAGAAATTTTTTTCACTTTGCAGGACCCACCTGGGCCCACGTATGGCCACCTGGGCCCACATATACCCCGAGCTCACAAACAGTAAAAATTTTCATAATCAAACATAAAATCACAAAAATTAAAAAATACACAAATATCAAATCAGATCACGTAAAATAATTAAAACTTAATGGTAAAAATTAAATTACGTAAAGTTTTCCTCGGCCCAAAAATTTTTATTTTCCTGACACGGAGTAAATCACTCAAAACGATCAAATACACTGACAGAATAATCAAAATAATTTTACAGTATCCAAAAATTACTAAACAATAAAATTCTGTTAACTGTCAAAATTACTGTTTACAAGATAAGAAATTTTGGGGTGTTACAAATAACACCATACTCATCAAGTTTCAAAAAATACAATTTTCATTTATAACTTCATTTGTTACGGCTATCAACAAAAGTCAAGGTCAAATCTTTTCACACGTGGGGCTATACATTCCAAAACTTGTTTTTCAGTCATGACCAACTGCATGTGACACTGCCTAGGGTTAAAAGCAATAACAGTATCAAGATATTCATCAAATTAGATGACAATGAGTCGTCAAATGTGACTAACAATGTTGTCTATAAAGAAGTTTTTCAACGAATATGATTGGTAACCACAAAAATTATATTTATTTATGAATTTGTTAACTTATAATATCTTCTCATACAAGTTATATACTATTATTATCTATTGAGACATTTTATTATCTTCTATTTGGACCTCCGTTTCAAAATTAACAAGGTGGTTTCATGTACAGGAAGTCATGCTATGTTTTTTATTGATTGGTACGACAATATAGATTTGCGTATTTAATAAACCTATTTGTACACTAAATTCCTATCTCGGATATTGATCTAAGATTGTTATCGTACACTTAAACATTTGTTGTCGCTATTGTTAATGGTATTGTGTAACGTATTTAGTTTGTATTTATTTGCATGCATTACTCTAATACTTCATTTTGTTGGTCGTACATAAGTCATGGTTAAATATATTGGTCTAATTCTAGTTGAATGAGATGTTATTTCTACTGCTACAAATCTTCATTGCTAAATCACAATTTTTGTCCTTATGTTTTAAAATGTTGATGCAATATAATTTTTTTGTTAGTTTCTCTTATCCACAAATGTTTCCTTTTAAATTAAATTGCTTCAAATTCTTTATGCATTATACTTAATTTTTAAAATTTTGTTTGTGCATCGCACAGGTGAAAAAACTAGTAATATTGAAAAATTAATCTTAGTTAGCAAGCAAAGCTCTAATTTTATGTCCTGTGTCAAATTATCTACATATTTTTACTGCTATGTGTTTTATAAATAAGAAAAAATTACAACATAGCATTGACATACCTGTATACATGAATGACACATATACAAATACTAAAAGTTAATTTTCTTTTTTTTTTAAAAAAGAAATAAAATCAATCAATCAATATAATAAATAAATATAATATAAAAAAAAGATACATGACCTAAAATTCTACTATGTGTCAAACCTATGGTAAGCCAAGCTCTAATTTTTTGTCATATGTTAAATTCCCTACTTATTTTAATGCCATATGTTTTTATAAATAAGAAAAAATTACAACACAGTGTTGACATACCTACACACATGGATGACACATATACAAACACTAAAAATCAATTTTAAAAAAATGAAATCAATCAATCAATATAATAAATATAATATAAAAAAAAGAAGATACATGATCTAAAATTCTACCATGTGTCAAACTTACCTGGTAAACAAAGCTCTAATTTTCTATCATATGTCAAATTGCCTACCTATTTTAATGCAATGTGTTTTTATAAATAAGGAAAAATCACAACACAACGTTGATATGTTTGCACACATGGACGACACGTATACAAACACTAAAAACCAAATAATAAAATCAAAAACCATTCAACAAAAAAAGAACAAAAAATAAATCACCATTCAGTGCCATGTTTTGTAAGGCACTTATGTGAAACGTGTAGCAGAAGATTATTTGGAGCGGATTGATTGTATCCTACATGGTTGGCCCAATTTTAATTGGGCATAACTTTTGATCCAAACATCAAAATCATTATTATTATTTATCAACACAAAATTCAAGAAGAGAACATTGTCGTGACAAAGGTTTAATCCTGTTGAGGTCATTTCAAGCCCAAAAAAAATATCATTTTTGCACTATTTCAACATTTTTTCCTATTTATTCCATAATTTTTGTCATTTATTTTGTAATTTGTGACTCTAGTTAAGTTTAGCTGCCTTTAAATACTTTCATTTTGTAGTGTTTGAACATCACATCTTGAATAAACATTTTCTACAATTGTCATTTTAAATCTTTTTGCCAATTAATATTTCTTGACCTTAAATTGTGCTGCAAGTTGACAAGGCTTGTCAAAGACACTTCTTTTGATACTTCTATTGTCAAATACTATAGATCCTGTTTCTCATACAAACATATGATCTAAAATTAATTTTCTTTTTTATGTCAATAATTATACACGAAGATTGAAAGACTATCTATATAGTATAAATAAAATAAAAATAAATAAATAAATATTTATTATTAGTATTATTAATGATATTGTGTAACATATTTAGATTATATTTATTTATATGTCGTACTCTAATACTTAATTTTTTAGTCATACAAAAGCCATAGTTAAATATAATTGTAATTATTGTTGAAATGAAATATTGTTTTTATCACTACAAATTTGCATTGTTGGATAATATTTTTTTCTTATGTCCTTAAATATTGGTGGCATATAAATTTTTTGTTAATTTTTCTTATCAATAGACATTTCTTTTTGAATTAAATTACATTTAACTATTTTTACATTTGTTTTATTCCATCCTAGCATCGCGTGGATTAAAAAACTAGTTAAATAAAAAAGTTGATGCATTTATTATACTAAAAATATATTTAATACCTGGATAAAAAAATAGGTGTACTTAAGTACCAAATTGAAAAAAAATAATGGGTACAATAAAAATCCCAAAAATAATATCCTTACATCTCATATTCTCTGCTCTTTTTTGTCGTTGAACTCTCACTTATATTCGTTGCGCTGCCTATTCTCTCACCCCCACCTATCATTTGACAAAATCAAACCACCTTCATCACCTTCCCTTCAGAAACCAGATTCCTTTTGCTACATACCTCTATATCTTTCTCTCCCATTGAGACACACACACATAACAGCAGTATTACTATTTCCCTTTGGTTCACAATCTTATTCTTACATACATGTAACATAAGAGAGTGGGGGACCAAAAGCAAAAACCAAAAAAACCAAAAAAAATAAAAATGAAGAATCGGTATCCTCTACCAGAGAGACGGTGGTTCCTAGGTTTAGCCATAGTGGGGCTAATCGGAGCGGCACTCTTCATAGCCACCATGATCCGAACCTCCGACACATCATTCCTATGCCCGGTACCATTAACCCGAATCCGAACCCGAGTAGATGAGGATTACAATCCGACGTCGATCCAGTTAAAGGCAATACTCCACTACGCCACGTCGCGCGTGGTTCCTCAACAATCACTCTCAGAGATCAAGATCAGTTTCGACGTTCTGAAATCGCTGGGTCGACCCAGCAACTTCCTCGTCTTCGGACTCGGTCACGACTCACTCATGTGGGCATCGTTTAATCCAGGTGGCACAACACTATTCCTCGAAGAGGACCCTAAGTGGGTCCAAACTGTACTCAAAGACGCGCCTAACCTACGCGCCCACACAGTTCGTTACCGCACGCAGCTTCGCAATGCCAATACGCTTCTCTCCTCGTACCGCTACGAACCCGCGTGTTTTCCTTCTAAGGCGTACCTGCGAGGCAACGAAGCGTGTAAATTGGCGCTGCATAATTTACCTGAGGAGGTGTATGACACGGAGTGGGACCTCATCATGATCGACGCGCCGAGGGGGTATTTTGCGGAGGCGCCGGGGCGGATGGCGGCGGTGTTCTCCGCCGCAGTGATGGCGAGGGGAAGGAGGCAGGGATCCGGTGTGACGCACGTGTTCTTGCACGATGTGGATCGGAAGGTGGAGAAGGTTTATGCGGAGGAGTTTCTATGTAGGAAGAATTTGGTTAAGGGTGTTGGGAGGTTATGGCACTTCGAGATACCACCCTCCTCATCAAACGACACCGATGGTGGTCGTTTTTGCTAGAGTACTCACTCTCACCCGAAGACTCACACTTCTATTCATTGTTTTGAGTATTGTTTTTTTTTTTTTCTTTTCCTCCGTTATTTTCTTTTGCTTCTTGTGTTAATGTTATTAGAGTATGATCCAAAACGAGATATTACTTATTTACGATTTTTTTTTAATTTTATAACATTTATTTGTGTTTTCTTGTTTTAGTTTTTGTTATTGAAAGAGAGTGAGTGGGGACAAAGGGAATCACCAGCGCATGGGAATGCAGGTGGTGCCATGGTCACATGAATGAGGAGATTAATTGCGAATATCTATTTGTTTTTGGTTCGGCGTTTCAGGCTTTGAGCTTGTTCCTCTACCCAAATGGATTGAAGAGTGTGCTGTTTTGGTGAGTAGGTGGTGAATGAAAAGTTTTCTTGGTGGTAATCTTAATTACTAGTTGGGGTTACATGCTCTACTCTGGTCCTACCTTTAAAAGGCAAATTAATGATTGATAGTTTATAGAGGAAGAATTTGCTAACAAGTTACGTAGGCGGACAGAAAATCCTCCATAAAGTTAAAGCATATCAATATTATAATATAATATAATTGACTTATTATATCTAACTTGAATGTTAGTTTATGTAAGAATTTTTCTTAATTGTTATTTGTTAAAGAGCATTTTTTATGAATATTTTTTAATATTATTTATTAAATGTTTTTACTTATAATAAAAAGTATTAAATGTTATTTGTGTTTATAAAAAAAAGATTTATCTAATGAGTTACAAGTGCGCTAATGACATGGTTAAGCAATTAAAAAAAGAGTAAGTATTAAATTAAAAATAAAATATTTAGGACTTAATTTGAATGCATTATTAATATAAAAATTTTTTACATCATCATTCAATTATGTATTATTATGTCATTTAAAATATTTAAATTTTACAATAATCACTTCAAAAGTTACATATATAATCATGCATGATTAGTTAATAATGTAAAATATTTTATATTAACAGTATATCAAAATTAAACTCAAACATTTAATGCATTAAGAAATTTAAAAACTTTATTTTTTATTTAATTCTTACTATTTTTTCTCAACAAATACCTTAGCTTAAAAGACATTTATTAATAAAAAATTTAAATAATAAATATTTTATTTTTAATTTAATACTTTTATTTTTAAAATTCTTGTCTTAACGATACTAGTTAACAAAACTCTATAAAAAATAAAAAACCAGAAAAATCGTTTTGCTTTGCCCAACTAGCTAATGAATATATATAAAACTAATAAGAATTTAGTTTTGATATTTCTTTATATTATCTTTTTAAGTATTCTAATATTATTAAAAAAATTAATTATATTAATAACTATTTGAAAAGTTAAATTTATGTCAAGAGTAATTTATATCGTTTTAAAACATTGTTTTAATAATTTTCTTAATATTTAATTAAAAATATTAAATAGAAAATTAGATGCATTTGATATATTAAAATAAAAAAATTATTTATAATTAAGAAAATTGATTAAAATCATTTAGAATTAATCTAATTTCAAACCGTACATACGCGCTCGAGTTATTTCTAAGAACTCCATCCTTTTGTAATTGCCTATTTTAGGGTTGATACCGTTCATTATAGACCAAGTGTCATCCACAAACACCTCCCACATATTTAATTTGACCACGCTGTATGAGTGGCCATGTTAGAAAGGTCCAAGCTTCACGAAGAAAATTATTAAAAAATATAACCATCCATAGTGGAAATTATTAAAAAATATAACACCAAAATAAACTACGATTTATAAAATCACAATAAATAAAAATTCTCTATTTTTTATCTATAATATTTTTTTTCAGATTTTCTATACAACATATAATGTAATCTTATAAACAAAATATTTTATATTTCAAAATGTGTGGATATGCGTTTTGATTATTTAGCATTTGCTTTTATTATTAACAGAAAAATTAAACTAACAAAATTTATTTTTGTGTTCTTTAATCAATTGTTCACACAATTTTAAATTGAAGTGATAATTAAATAAATTTATTTTCAAAGTAATAATTTTAAAATTTAAATCATGACATTCGAGATAAAGTTTACTGAAACTTGATAAACTACCAAAAAAAAAAACACACGCGTGGAATTTTCCTATCGAGGACGCAAGCCATGAAGTCAAGGTGGCAAAGGCCACTAGCTCGCCACTTATGAGAGTTATATCCCCGACATCATAAAAAAACAAGACAAATGGCATATATGATACAGTAAAAGTGATTGCGTACCCCTGTTCAAGTCATGATAATGTTGTCGCTAAGTACTTTCAAGTTTCAACAGTGAATGATTAATTTTTAAAACAGTTATTACTCTGTTAAAAAAAAGTCCATGTGATTTAAGTGAGTTGGAATGTTTGATAGCACAAAATCTGAAAGAAAATGAAAAGATATGACTTATAAGTTTTAAATTTGGAAAAAGTTAATCATATATCATTTTTAAGAATGTATATATTATTTATATTTTTTTAAGAGTATAATTTAATGAGAGAAAATGATAAAATATATATAAAAAATGATAAAAATATATATTAAAAAAATGTAAAAAATGATATAAAAAAATATCAGAATTGTTTAAATTTTAGCTGAGTCCATAACTCATTACCAGTTTCATTTGTTTTCCTTCCATTTAAGAAATGATAACTCAGCTACAGATCAAACAGAAATTACATAGTTTGGATGCTAGTTGATTTCTTAAACTAGAAGAGGAATTAAAAAAAAAAAAGAGAGAAAGGAGAATAAGAGACAAAAAGTAAGCAAAGAAATTTTGCTGTTGAAGATACCAATCGTAGCAGAAGAGTAAGGCATGGTACTATAATTGAAAGTTGGAACACACCCGTCAGGCCGTCACGGTTTTCCTCTCATCCACTTCATCTTTATCCCCGGAAAGGATTTTTATTTTCGGGTCAGCAATAGAAAAGATAGATTACCGAAAAGAGAGAGAAAATCGATTTTTTTTTTTATGTAGCTATTAGATTAAGACATTACCCTTTATGTTTATTACATAGTAAAGATTCGACAATTTCATTAAGAATGCCAACTCTTTTTTTTCCAAAGAAATGAAATTAGTATAACTTCATGGCAGACGGTAGACTCAGGTAGACTTGGGCGGAGGCGGCGCATAGTACTACATACTTCTTCAGAGTATAGCTATTCCATAGCATTTATAACTGTCCTTTTCCAATTGTTTACTTACACTCAATTGCAATTTACTTACCCTTAAATGCACTATAAAATAATGTCTATAATATTATCTATAGAACATTTGGTAACAAATCATAGTAAGTGACATTTTCAGAAAATACAGGAGATCCAATTTGCAGCATGATTACATTGGAAAGAACAATTGCAATAGTTCTATCATATTATCTATAGAACTATTGCAGCTGATGACAATGATATCATGGAGCAATCAAAGAACAAAATCAGCCTATCGTTGCATGGTTATGCATCCATTGGAAAGACGCCATTCTATACAAAATCTAACAGACTACAAAAAATATTTCATCCTGTCATCCCTCCTCATGGCATTGTATACAGCTTGGACCTGGAAAATGCAACAAAATTCCATATCAATGAATATTCACCGAGGATCATTTGCACGGAGACAATCTACTATATAAGAAATGGAATCTCATGTTCTTTTATGAACAAATCCATATTTTGCAAAAATAAGCTAGGAAGGTTCCTTTAGAGAGAGGAAAAGAGAGATGGGAACAAGACAGAAAGACCTGTTCACTGGAAACAACTTGGACAGGCCCAATATTTACGGATACATATTTGCCCCTTGCTGATAACTTCTGCTTCACACGTCCCTATAACAAACATGTTAAAATTCTCCAAACATGAACCTCAACCACCAAATAAAAGTGTAGATATCATGTAATATATTGATGAGATTTAAACCATGCAATATTCCACACTCTTCATGTAGCAAACTCCTGAAGGCAATCACATCATGCAAGGTAAAGCAATTATACTTCAAATACGTAATTCAATAAAGCTCACCATATATTTTATGTGATCAATACCAGGTTGGTAATGAACTCACAGTCAGTTCGTTTTGCAAGTCCTTATTTATGATGGACTACTTCACTAGTCCTCATAAGGTTCTTTTAAGGAGCAATCAAATTCATTGCAAGCATTCGTCACCCACCAAGGCATACTTATCAATTTTAATTTTTTACTGCATCTAAGATCATATTTGCACCACATTACTATAGCAGGTATTTTGCACAAAGCAGGTTAAAAGCATCATCCTGTTCCAATCATCTTGAGTGAAAGGAAACTGAAGTACAATTAAACGCTACCCTACAAATTTGCTTAGTGACTGAAAACAATTTTTAGATCCAGTCACAAGATAACAAGCAAACCCTTCTAACCTTTAGCTGATTTCTAGGTTTATGCTTTAGATTAAGAGGTTTCCCTTTCTCTTTCTCTCTCTCCATGTGTGCATGAAACAGAGAGAAGCGAGATGGTAACCACGGTTTAGACTTTTAAGCAAGATACACAGATGATTTATTCAGTTTGAGCCCCATCCTTAGACACAAGCATAAGTCAGAACTCTCCAAAAAGATGTATATACTTTTCTTCCCTTTGAGCACCCTACAGAAGAGATTTTATGGACCAGTCACAGCTCATACTGGCAACTATGAGCGCAAGCTTAAAAGTCTTTTAAGAGTGTGAAACCCTTTGATCAAAGTCTTTCATAATGCAGGGTCATGATTAGTCCCTTTGTCCTTTACAGTGCCCATTAGATACCTCGATTCACAGATATATTTCAAGCTTCTTACCTCAATATGATAAAACGTAAATATAAGTTGTTTCACAGCTTGATATATTTAGTAGTTTAGTATTGTTATAACTGTTGGTGACAGCTCAGTAACCTTACAATCTAAAATTATTTAGTAGATAAAATGATAAATGTTCACATGCAATCTTAGAACCATCACAACAGCAAAACTATGCAAATCAAAAGTTGCAGCCCACACTGGACTTCCAAAGTTACTTGTAAACATATTGATTGGTTACTTAAAATGTGATGGATGTATTATATAGTGTTAAGTAATACAGAGCTAATTATGCAACAATTTCAAAGCACTGAAAGCAACTAGAAAATGTAATTTACCCCATCATAATCATTGCAATTAGTGTTTTTTTTTTTTTTGTCAATCAAGCAGAAGATATGGTTCCACCTTGGAATGCTATTTTAGAAACCCAACAAACAAAACTATGTTATCCACCAATAAGCATAACATAAAATTCACGAAGAAGCCAAGATAGACTGCAAGCTAGATTGAAGCAAAACTAGACACAAATTAACCTTACAGTAATAATAACTAAATAAAAAAAAATTAAGATATATTAGACATGCATACATTACAGATTCAATTACCATTACAATTAGCATGGGACATTGTATTTTAAGAAAGCAAAGCTCAGAAGTCATAAGGAAAGGTTATTAACTTATTATACAGAAAAAAAAAAAAAAAAATACACATCACAATTCATTTGGATCATACTATAAATTAGTGAAATAAAATCAGTAAAATTTTCCAATACATAAGTCCAATTTCCAAATTTCCAGAAATGTATTGATATATATACCTCAGGAATTGGCTGTTGGATTACAGATTCGACGGCAACAACCATGGCTTGCACAAAGTCCTCCCCTCCAGTTCCTATTGCAGTAAATCCCCTAACCGTTGGGTACGAGTTCACCTACGCAGCACATTATAACACACAACACAAGCATTGTTAACTTTATTTTTCCTCCTTCCAGTCCAGAATTTCACCATGACAAAAAAAAGACACGAAAGCAGAAAGTGCCACAGGTGCATACATGAACATGATGGTGAATACTAGAAGCAATGAAATGCAAACAAAATAAAACTATCCCTTAAAGGAAGCAATGAGTTGAAAAATTGAATATACCTTCTGGTCCAAAGTGAGCCATTCATTGGTAGAATCATCAGTCACGGTGCCTCCAATAACCATGTTTGTAGTTTGGCCAACCCTCCCTTCTGTCTTCGACACCTCTGTAACCAATCAAACACTATTATTATTATTATTATTTTGAAGCTCGTTACATGAAAATTAAGCATAGAAAATGAAATGAAATTGTTGAAAAGAGAAACGAAGGGAGAGAAATACCTGAAATGGCCTTCAACACAGCTTCTTGAGGGGGACCTTGATCGTCCTGAGACGACGGCGTTTCATTGTAAGAGCAACGGAGAGCTCTTTTGGCATAATGAAATTGGCGAGCCCTAATGGCTTTGCAGCTTGACGTTCCTCTATTATAGGAATTAAATTTAAAACCAAGAGGTTGGAATTGGAAGGGTTCCACCAGTATCGCCGAACGAAGCATGCTCCTGCACGCCATTTTTTTCAGTTTTCTGCTCCTTTGCCTTTTCCTTCAGATCCAATCCAATATATACTTGCCTCTCTTCCTCCGAAGAAAAAAAATGAAAAATCAGCACGCCTATCACCCTGGAATGGAAAACGCAGATTTTTTTGATAAGGACCAATTTGAATGGTCACTAATGCCCTCGTCTAGACACGACGCAGTTCATGGGATTAGGGCAAATTTCAAGGACTTTATTGACTTTTAGCTCCAAATAAATAAAATTTTCATTTTATTAAAATAAAATTTTAGTGACTATAATTTAAATTCATTTTCAATCTAGTTTCAATAATTTTAAATTTTTTAAATTAGTAGTTATATTTATAAATATTTTTAAAATAATTCTACTATCAATTTTTATTATAGTATTATTAATTTAATTTTATTAGATATTTTATAAAAAACATTTCAAAAAACACATACTACTAAAAAAAATAACACTCTTATACTTGTTGGTATGCTATTGGAATATATATAAGAGTCTTTACTCTTTATTGAAGGTTTTACATATAAAGATTTATCTTAAAAATTATATATATATTAAACAAAAATATATTTATTAAGTTAACTAATTAATAATATTGTAATAATGTTAAAATAAAAATTAATTATTTAAAAATTATTTAAAAATATTATGACTGATTTAAAAAATAATAAAAATTAAATTAAAAATAAGTGAAAAGTATAAATAGAAAAGCTTTAATTTAAATTTTTTTTTTGCCCTTTCTATCAAATTTCCAAATTTTCTTTTTTCTATTGCGTTTTCGTAAACCTAACCTCTTCTCTCAGTTTGGTTCCCTTTTGGCCTTTTCAATTACAGGGGCCCGAGTCGTTCCGATGTATGGATCTGAGAATAACAAAGAAGATTTGGAGCGAACGGCTTTCAGAAGAGCGGAGAAGAAGTACAAGCTCTACTACGATAACAATGCTTCCAAGAACAAAAAGTATTTTTCTCTCTTTTGAATATAGGTAGTTGCAGTTTGACATTACACTGTTATTTATATCAGATTCTGATAGCAATTCTCTTTCCTCACAGGAAAAAACAACCAAAACCCGTTGACTTAACGGAGGTCCTTGACTTCAGTTCAATTCTAGAATGTCATAATCGAAACGGTGAGCTTCCTCCTGGTGTTACCGTTCTTCACAACAAGTTCAGCTCTCCCGTGTTTTCTTTACAAAATCACCCAGGTATTTTTTTTATTCATTTTTTTATTCTTATTTTTGAGGAACTGAAACTAACTGAATGAGAAAGGTTGATTACACACTAGCCATATGTGGCTTATTATATATAATACTAGTAGAGAACTAGCTAACCATCAACTAAGAAACTAATCAAATTGCATTTGTAACTAACTAGATGACTCAGCTAACTAAATAACTATTTAACTAATCAACGCAACTACTTATCGTGTAGGCTTTTATTTTATTCCTGGAGCATTAAGCATAGAGGAACAATGTACTTTGATAAGGGAGAGCTTGACTGATTTCCCGCAGCCACCTAACAGAACGAATCACAATGCTATGTATGGTCCTATACGCAATGTATTCGTCGCTGCAAAAGAAGGGAAAGTTTTGGTTGAAGAGAACTCTCCGATTAGTTCATCTGGACCTAGTCCTGATTTCGATGTTAGAGATGGTAAGGGATGGAAGTTTACTATGGAAAAGGATGAGTCCTTAAGGAAATGCAAATCCATTTCTGCTTCTGCTTTACTACGAAAGTTGCGATGGAGCACCCTTGGCCTACAGTTTGATTGGTCCAAAGTAAGTTTTGATTCACATTCACCGCTTCAGATATTTTTCAGCTGCTCTTCTCTCCAAGACAAATAAAATTTTAGTTATGGGAATTGATGTACTAACTTATTTTGTGTTTGGAATAACATCATATCTACTACTTAAATTTATTATTACATTTTTGCTTTGGAGAACTAGTAGTTGGTTATTGACTCACAGATGATCTGCTGCTTAGCGTACATAGGTTTTTAGCTAGTTGTGAATGAGGTATAAGACAATTGGTTGTAAAAACTAGCTTATAATTTCCAGACAGTGTCTCAATGTCCTTGGAGAATTCATCTTAATTAATAAATTTATGAGATTAATGATTGTTATTTTAAGGTTGTTTAAGGTACATCTTAAATTTTGCTAGCCAGTAGAAATTCATTCAACTCTGTTACAAAGATGTCAAACTAAACTTTTTTGGCTAAGATTATTATAGTTGCATCACCTACATGTGCATTGATTCGTTGTTGGGAGTTATAATTTCAACTTCTAAAAGCCACATGATATCTAATATTCGCGGAAATCACTCAATGGTTATGTTTGTGTGCAGCGGAATTACGATATAAGTCTCCCACATAACAAAATCCCTGAAGCACTCTTTGAGCTAGCCAAACAATTGGCAAAACCTGCGTTGCCTGCCGGTGTTGAATTCCAGCCTGAAGCTGCAATTGTGAATTACTTCGGCTTAGGTATGCTCAAAGCAATTTTTTATTATATTGAATTTATTTGATAATTCCATGTGTCCTTTTTTAACTCCTTTTTTAGTTTAATTTTGATCCATTATCAATGTAAAACTTTTCACACTATTCATAAGCAAGAAACTGTCATATCATTGTAGTAACTAAGGTTTTCCAGTTGTAGTAAAAGCTCTTAACAGTTTTTTAAACAGTCGGCACGGTACAGTTTACTAACTAACTTCTCACATTGATTTATATATTATTTCAGGTGACACACTGGGGGGCCACCTTGATGACATGGAAGCAGATTGGAGCAAACCTATAGTTAGTTTAAGGTATAATGCCAAATTCTTTTAACTAGATTGGTTTTTGGTTTCTAGATACGAATATGTGAAAAGAAAGATTGAACATGTACCTGGATCATAATTAGTTTATTGTCCTTGTTGCCTCAGTTTGGGCTGCAAAGCTATATTTCTCTTGGGAGGGAAATCTAGAGAGGATCCTCCCCTGGCAATGTTCCTTCGAAGTGGTGATGTTGTACTCATGGCTGGAGAAGCAAGGGAATGCTTTCATGGTCAGTGTTACCTTATAATGAACAGATAGTTAAGGAAATATTAAACCAAAGAGTGATTTATACGATCATTTAATAGTTAAGGAAATATTAAACCAAAGAGTGATTTATACGATCATTTAAAGTTTTAAAAACTAAATGTAAATTGGCATTACTTGGATAAAGATTATTATTGTGAATTTAATTAAAGATTGAGTTATATGTCTTATGCAGACTAGTGCAGTTTCAGAATTCTGTTTAACTATTGAAAATTGGTTTGATATATGTTACAGGTGTTCCTCGGATCTTCACAGAAAAAGAAAATGCTGAGATAGGCCATCTTGAGGCACAACTGACACATGAAGATGATCTTTGTTTCTTAAAATACATTCAAACTTCAAGAATCAACATCAATATTAGACAAGTTTTTTGAGTAGTATTTTCTTTTCTTTCGAAGTGAAATTTTGTTTTTTGTTTTTTTTTTACTGGGAAATTTTGTTATATTAGCTCATGGAAAGAGAAAGGATAATATCATTTCTATTTAATATGACTATGGCCTCATTTTTCTTTTATGTGACAAGTGCGACATGTCCAGGAAACCTCGCGTTTCCTGGAATCCTTTGCCTTCAGTTATTTCTTCACATATTGTAGGGTGAGGGACTCAGGGTAACACTTGCTAATAGCTTCTGTCTGCACTGCGATGACTCGCCATGTCTTGATCCATTTCCATTTAGTGGGGTGGTGATGAGGGAGAGCCTCAAAGCCTTGAAACGCTGAAATTAGTTGGCTGGGTTTGTAGACGGTACATTATTATCTACCAAAACAAAAAAGGTGGCCGTCTGAGTTTTCAATAAAATGCGGTTTAAACACACATTTTTAATAAAGACATTAACTTTGTGGAGAGTGGGATTTGAACCCACGCCCTTTCGGACCAGAACCTTAATCTGGCGCCTTAGACCAACTCGGCCATTTCCACCATGTTTGTTTGTAATTTCAAAACTTAATCATTTAAATGTGTAATACACAAAACTATGTAGATTGATTTGTTAACTGCTATTTATGAATACCTTTCTTCTTTGACCTAAGCTAAAATGCCGAGAAAAGTATTAATGTCTTTCTTCTGCCATACTAATAACTTCTTCTTTAGCAAATCTTTAATAGGTTTCTTCTGCTTTCATGTAAAAGACATCAAATCAAATAATAATAAAAGGTGATAGCTTACTATATACACAATAAAAAAAAGAAATCTTCACCAACAAAAGGTTATTGTCTTAATTAAGTTTATATGCATATATTAGCGTTTGTTTGACCGTGTCACGAGAACGTACGAGGGGTGGTGAAAATGATACGGAAGTTTGAATTCAATAATTAATGAGTTTTTAAACTTGTAGAAAAGTACTTGTAGGAATGTTCAAATGTTAATGTCCCAAATCAGAATTATCGTACACTTAAAAAGCATATAAAAACCTCGTTTATAAGGGACTATGTCGCAACATTGTTAATCGCATTTCATGGAGAATATGAATCAACATATAATTCCAACTGCTAAACTAAGTAACTTTATCTTTTTAATCAAATGGGCAAATAACTATAAAATTGTGCAACTAAGTATCACTAGTTTGTAGAAAACTTTTTTTTCCCTCCTTGTAACGGAGCAAGTTTTCGTTAATTTATTAGCATGTTTATGTATGCTTTTGAGATTAGAATCCTTTTAATTTTTTTTTCTCAAGTAGTTAATTATAAGAGAGAAAAATATATAAAAATAATTATTAGTGAGATCCGGTTAAAATTTATGAAATTTTTTTTATAGCCTTATGTCTTTTTCTCTCCTATAATTGACTACTTGAAATAAAAAAAATTGAAAGAATCTTAATCTATGTTTTTGGAATTTTGGTTAAACAATTCTTAAAAACTTGGACAAGCGTCTCCCGTACAAAATAAAAATAATAATTAAAAAAAATTGAACAAGCGCCATTTTTGTGTAAGAGACCAAGGAAATGGTCCCAAAACCTATCCATAATTTTAGCATGTTGTTGAATCATCCAAAAATTGGTCCAAATAGCGGAAAAATCTTGATGAAACACGGAGTCCCCTCTTTCATAAAATTGCCGTTTTACATAAGATTGCAACTATGCAAGCCAACAAAATGCAAGATCTAGAATGATAGAATTAAGTCATGGACCTCATGGTTTGGTTGGCGTGAAGAAATAAAATATTATTTTATATTTAATATTGGAATAAGATGATTCTAGCGTTTGTTAATAAAAAATAATATAAAATGATATTTTTATTTCAGATTTTATTCTGCAAATTTATAAAATTTCTTTTAAAATAATAAGGGAATGTAATTCTATATTTTTGTGAAATAACATTCCACATTTCCCCCTAAAATAATGTTATATCCTCGTAAGAAATCATTCTACGTCCTCTTAATTACTTAAAACAATAAGTATTAAATTTAAAAGTAGATTTTGCATTCTAAGTGAATCTGGAATCAAGGAAAGGATCATTGAAGAAGCTCACAATAGTCAGTACATTATTCATCCCGAGGCTACTAAGATGTATCAAGATTTGAAAAAAATGTTTTGGTGGTCTGGTATAAAGAGGATCATAGGCGAGTTTGTATTTAGGTGTCTAACTTGTCAGAAGGTCAAGATAGAACACTAAAAACCCTCTGGACCTCTTCAATCTTTACAAATCCCTGAGTGGAAATAGGATAACATCATAATGGATTTTGTGACAGTTTACCCAAGACTCGATAATGATTTGATGCAGTTTGGGTTATAGTGGATAGACTAACCAAGTATGTCCATTTTATACCTATTAAAGCTAACTATTCCATGGATAAATTAACCTAGTTATACCTTCAAGAGATAGTTAGAATGCACGATATTCCACTTAATATAGTTTCTGATAGAGATCCTAAATTCACATCTAGATTTTGGGGAGTCTTACAAAAAGCTTTTCGGACAAAGCTTAATTTGAGTACAACATATCACCCACAGACAGATGATCAATCAAAAAGGACTATCCAAACCCTCGAGGATATGCTTAGAGCATGTGTGCTAGAGCAGAAGGGTAGTTGGGATAAGTTCTTATCTTTAGTAAAGTTTGCCTACAACAATAGTTACTATACCAGTATAGGTATAACACCGTATGAAGCACTTTATGGTAGAAAGTGTAGGTCCCCTTTGTGTTGGTATGAAGTTAGAGAGAGGATCATCTTAGGATTAGAGTTGGTACAACAGACCACAGATCAGATTAAAATGACCAAGGATAGGTTGGTTATGCCTCAAAGTAGGCAAGAGAGTTATGCTAATAGGAGGAGAAGACCTCTAAAGTTCAATGAGGGAGATCATGTTTTCTTGAGAGTCACTCCTACAACAGGTGTTGGTAGAGCATTGAGAACACAGAAGTTAAATTCTTGTTTCATTGGTCCCTACCAAATCCTATAAAGAGTTGGACACGTAGCCTATCAAATTGTCTGTCCTCCCAATTTTCCTAATCTTCATGATGTCTTCCATGTGCCACAACTTAGGAAGTACAATCCAAATCATTCACATGTCATATGAAATGAATCTATGCAGTTAAGGAATGATTTGTCTTATGCTATGCTACCGGTAAAGATCGTGAATAGAGGGGTCAAAGAGTTTAGAGGTAAGCGGATTTCTCTAATAAAAGTACTTTGGGATGGTGTTGGCTTTGAGGATGCTACTTGAGAGTTGGAGTCCCCTGTACAGTAAGACTACTCGCAATTATTTATGAGGTAAGCAATTTTGAGGACAAAATTTTAAAAAGAAAAGGAGAAATGCAACATCCTCTAAAACATGTTAGAGTTGTAAATAGCTATAAAAGTAGCTTAATACTTACTTAGCATGCCTGTAACACCCATGAAAAATATGTTAAACTTGTATATAGTTACATAGGTAGTTTAATATTTACTTAACATGTCTATTTAATTTTGTGGCTTTCTGAGCACGTTTAGTCACTTTGCTGTAACACTATGTGTGAAATATAACTATTATTAGCCTCAGAATTGGCTTAAATTGCTCAGTTAATGGAAATAAATGTGAAAAGTTTGTTTCTAGGTCACTAATATGTGGAGGAAGATGTGGTTAAAATTTGAGGTAAATCGGAGTTGGTTTGACATTTTTAAGCATAAAGAGTGTGTGTTTTAATGCTGGATTGATTACAAACAGATATGAAAAAATATGAAAATAGTGAAACAATATTTCTTATGAATCTTAGAATTTATTTTAAACTTGTTAGAAGTTATAAAACTGGATTTGATGAAATCTAATTGTTCTTAACAAATTAGGACTAATGGTGAGTCATTTAAATGACAAAGTAAGGCACGATTCTCACCTTTTTCTGTTGCCTTGATTTATTTAAGGCTAAAATGAGATATTTTGTCTCATTTTCTCTTCTCTTTCACGGCTGCAGCTAGAGAAACAAAAGGGAGATCTAAGAAACGAGTAAAAGAAAGGCAAGCATTAACCAAAGAAGAAAAAGAAGATAGAGGTGGTAAGAAGTTGCTAAGTGACTTCATTTCTGGCCATTGAGGTAGGGGGAACCTTGTTTTCACTCTTTTCTTCCATGTTCTTCATTTGGTTCTTGAGAGTTCTTGATGTGAGAAGTGGATTTCTACAGTGATTTTTGGGGTTTAAGCTTGATTCTTGTTAGAGAACTTGGGGATAACTTGTTTTTGAGTTATTGATTACATGGTGATGCATTTTTCATCTCTTAAACACTCATAATCTCATTTGAGTTAAAAATGAGATTTTAGGTTTTTATGGTGATGGATGATGCATTGATGCATGTGGCTTGTTTCCAAAATGATTTTTATAGTTGGAATGTGTAATTGAACCTTGTGTAAGGTTAGAAATCACTTGAAATTGAGTTTTGGGTGATTGGAGGAGGGTTATGTTCCAATGGAACAGTACCAAAATCTGTAAAATTTTACAGAATTCATGTTCTGCAACTTGCGCCGCGATGCAGGGTGTGCACGCTGCGGCATGCGTATGATGCTACTACCAATATTGGAACCCGAGAGCTGGACGCCGCAACATGACCGTGTGATGTCGCGGCGTGTGAGTGACCAGAGGGCAGAGCGCCGCAGCATGGCTGTGTTTGTGCCATGGTGTGAGCTCCAGAATTGGGCAAAAATGTTGTGTGGCGCAATAGAATCTTCTATTGGTCTAGTTCCTTCTTATATGTTTCTTTATGAGTGTTGAGACTCTAAAAGGAGTTTTTAGTAAAGTGGTTGTGTGGTGAATATAAATCAATTAGTATGTGATTTATTGTGAGATTCAGCATCATTGTTATTCATATTTGAGATAATGAATGTAATTCAATTGATATGCTATCTATTACAATAATTACCATCATTGTATTTCACATTTACAGCTGTGAATATAAACCAATTAGTATGCTAGTTATGGTAGTAATTGACATCATTATTTTTCATAACTATGTTGATGAGGATGGAGTCCTCATTATTGATGATTATGGGTTGAAAACCAATTAGTATGCTAGTTATTGTGGCAGTTGACATCATTATTTTTCACACTCATGTGTTTTTGGGTGATCATACATGATTGTAAGTGAAGAGGTAACATACTTTCCATATCATAATGATGAGCTGAGGATGGTTTATTCCCTCACACCCTGTGATTTGTCTAGAACTGGGTTCCAGTGCTTGCTCATAGCTTATGGAATGGGGTTCCTTTACTTTGACCAAGATTCATACATACATAACAATTCCAGAGTAGTTAGGATGAGTTCCCTAACTATGTTTGATGAACCATATCATTATCTCTATTCATTTTAGTATGTTGCATAGGCATGAACATAAGGCATAAATTAGCATAGCATGACAATTGTATGAGTGGTTGCTAATCATAACATATACATGCATTGCAATTGTATGTACAGCTGCATATTTGTGATAATTGTGTAAAATACTGGTATTAGAATATTACTACTGAGAATTGTGATTTCTCACCCCTTTTGTATTGCCATATAAATCTAGATGCAGGTTCTACAAAGGGCAAAGAGAAGATATATAAAGACTAGTATAATTTTATGTTTAAAATGGTTAAAGTTTGTAACTTTTGTGCATTAAGAGACTTAGTTGTAAAGATTTGTACATAGTTTGTATTTTGAGAGATACTAACTTCATGTATAAATTCAATGGTTCGTGGCTCTTATATAATGTGTTGTATTATATCGAAAATGTTTGTGTAGTAAGTAGCATGCCTAGATCTAATTACCATGGTATAATATGGATTATGTTGTTGTTGTTATTAAATTTGGGATGTTACAATGCCTAATTAATTTTGTAACAATCTGAATTCGTTTAGACACTTTGCTGCAATCCAAAAAGTGAAAAGTAACTTAAAATAACTCAAATATTAGTATAAATAGCTTAGCTAATGAAAATTAACGTCAATAATTTGTTTCTATGCTACAAATGTGTATACTGTGATATGATTATTTTTAAGAATTAACTGAGTTAGTTTGACATTTTTAAGTATACTGATTGTGTGTTTTAATGTCAGATTGACTAGTCGCAGATATGAAAAAATGTGATGTTAGTGAAACAATATTTTTTATGAATTTTATGATTTATTTTAAACTTGTTGGAAGTTAGAAAACTATATTTGAAGATATCTAAGTATTTTTAACAAATATGGTTGATACATAGTGATATCAAGAGCCTTAAGCTACCTCACGTTTTGCCTCTTTTGTTGACTTTGCATGTGAGATATGTTGGTGTATGCCCTAGTGGCCAATACATTTTGTTTGTATTGACATACATTATATTATGCTATTTTTGATATATGAGGCATTTCATTTATTGTGTTCTTTTTGATAGACATAATTTTAGAATAGTAAGTTTGATACCATAGACATCAAGTGGATGACTTGATGGTGAGATCCTATTGGATAAAAAATTATTCTTAAATGTCCCTAGTCAAGTATTATTGTTAATTTGGACAACAATAATGCATTGAGACTAGTATGTGCGTAGACTGATGACCACATCTCACGGGTCATGGATATGAGATATCAAGTTACACATGGATACATATTAGAGTAATGATGTATTGAATGACCCACCATGAGAATACGTGGATCGTTACGTGAGTGCCATAAGCGATTCTCATAGTGATAATGGTGTATGTGGTTCTTTGACCGAAATCACTACGATTCCTACATGAGGAGTTGTGTGTTTTAAATGCCATCAAACGTCATCTCGTAACAAGATGATTATAAAGTTGGTTATTAGACATATTGCGATATGTGGAGGAATTGAGTGACCTAGATGGGATTTGTCCCTCCTACATAACAGAGTGATATCTTCGGGCCCCCGATTGAGTGAGACTATGAAATGCATGGTATGCTCAATGAGTCAATATGAGATATTGATCTCATTTGTTATTACTATGTCTACTCTCGGGAATCAGGAAACTAAAGATTGAATTAAACAAGGGTGACACGTTCCATGCCTTGTGTTCAACTGGATATCCGGACAAAGGGACTAAACTACACGGAAACATTGATCACGGATAGATTATGTCAAATCACCGACATTCTCATTACTTGGGTAGAAGTGATGTGTTGCTAGATACTCCATCGTTTGTAATATTAAAATGAGATTTTAATATTACTACCAACGTCATGAGAACTCAGTAGGTCGCACACTTAGAACAGATAAATTGGAGCAATAAGGATCCAAGTTGGACTCGGATTCAATTTGGGCCTAACTCATGACAGAAAGGTTTTCTTGCATCGTCACACTCACTTAAGGCGTGCACTATTATAAATAGAATCGTTAAGGGGCTGCTATAGATGTTACATCACAACCCTAGCCGCACCTAAGAAAGTGAGTGAGAGACGGTGAAAGGTTCTTCTTCTATTCGAAGCGAAACAGGCGTGACTCCTTTTGCAAGTCTATTCGTGTGGATACCGCAGAAACATCGTCGCTATTACGGTGTTGGTGATTCACCTCGCTTGTGTTTATCACGCTTCAAGAGGTAAATTTAAAAAAAAAACTCGGATTATGGACTTTTCGCATGGATCTTGTATGAGAATCCTATTATTCCGCTGCGAGATATTTTGATCCGCAATTCCCAACAATATATTTATCTCATTTTAAAGGTTTTTTTTCTCTCATTCTCTAAATCGTACAGCAGCAAGCCAAGGAGAAAACCAAAGAGAAGGAGAGAAGAGGAAGAGGAAGGCTAAAAGGAAAGTTAAGGTTTGAGATCATCCAAGACTTGAAGCTCCATCTTAGCTGCTAGAGGTAGAGGATTTGAGTCTTTTTAGCTTCTTTTATCCATTTTCACTATTGATACGTATATGATGCATAATAGGTCAAATTGAGTTTTAGAGGTGTTTAGATTATTTTTCTTGCTTGAATGTGTTTCAATGATTGTTTATGATTTATTTATAGTATGAGTTTGAGTTAAAAACTTAGAACTCCTCATTTGGACTCTTGATGCACAAAGTGGAAAAATAGGTTTTTGGATGAGTGATTTTGTTCTTGGATCCAAAATCAGTGGTTTGAGTTGGTGATTGATGATTCTTATATGTTAGTGAATTGATTAGGAACTTAAAATCACCTAGAAACTAATTTGGAGTGACTAAATTTCGAGAGATACTCCAATGGAATAGTGCACGGTGCTGTTTTCTACAGAATTCTATAGAAAATGCCTCGCGCCGTGATGTGACTAAAACCACGCCTAGGCATAGGAGAGGCCGAGAGCTAGGTGTCGCGGCGTGAATGAACCACGCCAAGGCGTGAGTGAGGCAGAGAGCTGTGTGCCATGGTGTGACAAGAGCTGCTCCGAGGTATGAGTTCCAAGATTTTCAAAAGTTGTGTTCTTGATGTTTTGGAATTCCCTAAGTGTTGAGATCACTCATATATGCTTTTTTAAGTGTGTTGATACACTAATGAAAGTATTTCTTGAAAAGAATAACCACCTAACATATATGAGGAGTTGAGAAACCTAGGCATCCTTTGAGATGTGGAATGTCATAGGGAGTACTTAGGACCTTGTTTAACATGAGGTTGACTTTGAAATCACTTGTGAAGTGATGACGTGAGGCTCTAGATGTAAAAGTGCTAGTGGCATGGTTCTTGCTACTTTGTTTGATAAGTGAGGTTACGGTTCACATGTACTAGTATTGCTTTTTTCACTAGGTTGTGAGGATCTTGTAATTGTTTCAAATGTGATTTGAAAATACTCTTGCATATTTGATTTTCAAACTTGTTATTTGCTATTTCTTATGTATTGTAACATTAGATGGTGTGCACAACCATATAGCCTAAAAAATGAGGTGTTGGATCTAAAATCTCCTAGCATTTGTGCTATTATGGTCAATGTTATCGGTATGAGGGTGGAAGTAGTACTTTTACATTTGTGAGGGGAATGTGTTCATCTATTACCAAGTAGTGTTTAGGCTCTTAGGCCTATTCTACTTAGTTTATACAAGGGAATGTGATTCTTGAGAATGAGCAGGTAACATGTGTTTTCTAAAACTAAGATTTGCATTAGCATTGCATATTCATATTATTAGGACATTGTGTGAGTATAACTATACATCATAACAAATCATTGCATTTGTTGACAATTATATGAACGGTTGTCTTGCTTACTTGATGATATCTTAAAAATTATATGAGCGATTGTTCGATATCATTGATTGTTATATATTTTGTTACATAAAGAGTATATATGTATTCGAATAGTGTTGAGCAGTGGCTCATTGACTATTGCAAATGTAATCTGTTTGTGTGTAATTGTTTGTTCGATGTGAATGATTAACTGCTAGTTTTGGTATACTCATATTGAGGATTTTGTACATTCTCACCCCTCTGTGTTTTCATATAAATCCAAGTCAAGACCCTCCAAAGAGAAAATGCAAGAAGAAGAAGCAAAAGACTTAGTTTTAGTTATTTTATTTCTTTATGTATCAACTTGTATTTATTTACTTTACTTTTAGTTTGTAAAATATTTATGTATTACAGTATAATTTTTTAGCTAGTGATGTATATATATAACATTTTTCTTTTTTCATAGCTCTCTATAATAACTATACAAGTTATTATAAATTTATATTTTATATATTTTTAGGAAGTGACTTACTTGATACACTTTATCTTAAATTATTTTAATTATTTTACGATAAATATATTAGGGTGCTACAATACAAGCTCCATAATATTCTTATTAACAAAATGGGCATGTATTGCATTAGGATTGATGAGGCCCTTAATAGAAAATTTCACCATAATCAGCACAAATTATTACTATACCCAAGGTGCATATCACCTTTGACACCACCCTATTTTTTATAAAAGTTTTGCTATATCCTTTTATAAATATCCTTTGACCTCATCGTTATATAGGTTTTGTTCTCTCTTTATCATTTCTTTTTTTTCTCTCTTTTTCTAATTTGACTTAAGCGTTAAAGTGTCCTTATAGATAAACCTTCCACCACCTTCCTCAAATATACTTGTGCTCTTGTCTCTCTAATGCCGTGATTGATCAACCTCAATCTGAAAATCCGCCACTTCATGACGGAAAAAACAATAACTAAGGAAATATATAAAATAAACGTGACTACGGCAAATATTAAAAAACATTCTAAAAAAATATAAAAAAAATTAAATACACATCACTTTAAATTATATATATATATATATATAGTGAAATTAAAATGAAAGTATAGAGAAAATAAAGTAAGTTTTAATGTAATTAAAATGTAAAAATTGTATAAATATGAGATCACATGAGTAAAAATATATTTAGCTAAAATTATTCAAAAATATTGAAGGATAAATTTGATAGTTGAGAGATGATAATAATAAACTTGAAAAAAATTTACGTCTCCTTCGTGAAGAGACTTGCACTTGCTCAGTTTAGACATGTCCATGTTAACAATACACTTTGGCGTGTGAATATTTCTTTTTTCTAAAAAAAAGTCATATTTAAAGTTATATATTCGCATGATAATTGTTTATCAAAAAAATATTCGCATGATAATTTTTTAAAGAAAAATAAGTAAAAATTAAATTAAAAAAATTGTATGAAAAAAATCTTTTATTAAAAATAATTTTATATTTTATATCAAACAATGTATATATTTCTTTTCACATATCATTTAATATTATTTATTATACATATTTTTTATCACTTTTTTTCATTCAATTATATTTTTTAAAAAATATATAAATAATATTTATACTTATTTTTAAGAGTGTAAGATGATATTTTTTTATTAAAAAATACAAATCACCGTCCTAAAATGAAAATCTCCCAGTTTGCTTGCGCAAATAGAGAAATCAAAACGGAAAAGAAAAACATCTGCACTAAGCTCCAAACACCAATCTTCTGTGAGCCACCAACACAGTGTCGTCTACGTGTACAATTCCACAACCACTTTATTTATTCGATATTTTTTTTTCTCACTTTACTTATTTAACACATTTTCAACAACCTGCAGCAAACATAACCCTCACAAAAAAAATCCTCGTGTCTTCTCTCTCTTTCTTTACCCGTTCATATCATATCTCCGTCTGCGAGCAAATGGATCCGATGGTGTTGAGCCAGTTGGCGACCGGTCTGAGCGTGCTGGCCGGAGCGGTTCTCGTCAAATCCGTTATGGACCCCAAGCCCATGGCCGGTCCATTCCCTCGCTGTCCCACTTGCAACGGAACCGGCCGAGTCAATTGCCTCTGCTCCCGCTGGTCCGACGGTGACGTAGGGTGCAAAACATGTTCCGGTTCGGGTCGCATGGCTTGCACAAGTTGCGGTGGAACCGGAACCGGTCGACCCTTACCGTCTAGAATCACAGTACGGCCACCGAACCGCCCCTCCTAGTTGACCCAGTTTGGTCTCTAATTCGTTGTTCTTGCAACTCCTTTTAGCCTTAGTAACACTCTATAGTTCTTTTCTTTTTTTTTCTTTCCTTTTTTTATAATTTTTGGTCTTTTTTTGTTCCCTTTCCATCCCGAATCAATCAAATATATTGTTATTTATTATGTAATGTAAAGTGCACGATGACACTTGTAATATAGAGAGGGAAGATTATTAGGTTGTAATCACATTACTGTAATTGAGATTCTTAATCTCTTATAAAATCATAGATTTTCACTCCTGTTTGGGCTCTCGTTAATTATCACCCTATCACTAAACTAACTAATTGTGGATTCTTGCTCTAACAATGAATTGAAGAAAGTGAGTAATTAATTCTAGTGATGTATCAAATATAAAGTTATTCACGTCATTACGCTTGCAGTAATAGTTACACATGAATCATTGTATCTTAACTGCTGTGACGCACCAAATGCGTGGGGTGAACATGAAGTTACCGCGCAATTGCTGAACGCAAGGTGGCAGTTACCGCCTAGCTTGACTGGTTGAATCCGAAGAGGAACAATAGCCTTTTGAGTTTGACTCACTAAGCTTGACCAAATCAAATTGGACCAATTCAGATGGGATTGTAAGTGTGACTTCCAAGTGATGGCGACTTTGTCTCAAACCACATGCTATTTGCTATATACATGTTGTTCACTGGGTTGGCGTGCATGTTTTTGGTTAGTTAGGACTTTGTCTTTAATACTCACATTGAGAGAGTATCTGTGCTCACATGATACATATGGTTGATATAATAATTAAAAAATTATATTTGATACCGTTAATTATTGCGAGTATCGGTGTTCCCCATATAATTGGAGCATTTAGAAAGCTTCGTTAGTTTGTGCCTAAAAATAAAATTGTCCAACGTTATCTTATTCTTAGCTACTGTTTACTACTGGTGCTCAAGCATAAGATGGAAGGCATCTTAATTTGTTGAATTGTTTAGTTTCCTAGTGCGCTTTTATGTGATGTAGTTTTGTGCATTTCAGCTGGCTTCCAAACAGATCGTCAAGTGGAGTGAGGGGTTTTACGTGATAATCAATTTCGGCTGTGTTTTGAACTGTGATATGGGATCATGTCCCTTGGATCCACCTGGCCGATCTGTTGTTGATACCTTCGATTAGATTCGCTTACGGACATAAGCGAGATTCCGGCTCTATGCTTATCAGTATCGGACCACGACATTAGGTATGACATGATATATTTGGTTTTCTACTTTTCGAGATATTATTTTGAGAATGGATAAATCTTGATAATATACATTATTGTCAATTATGATCTTATAGAATAATATCACTCGTAATTGTCCTGATTGCAGTATCAACATTCTGATAATATAGGAATCTTCTATAATTAAATAAGGAACATATATTTTTCTACTACTATTATGGGGACGCATCTCTCTAACCTCTATAAATGTCAAGCTTATTCACCTTCTTAAGTAACTAATCACTCATTACATAAATCTTACTTGTGCACGGTCTGATTTGAGCGTTGGAGTCCTTTTTAAGTATCAAGTCTCAACACCATTCTCAACACGCTGTCGGGTTGGGTGTTCTTAGATCTGCTTTCTAAGATGTCAATTGATATGGGGCTTTCACCGTCTCCGTGGTACAATGCCCCATGGCGATAAAAATACCGTGCTCAAAACAAGAGAGAAAATCATGTAATTTTTATGGAATTTTTGGATACTTTTATATTTTTATATTAATTATCTCTAGTAAGGTGTTATGGTTATCAAATAAATTTGTATATATAATTAAATGAAATATATTCTTGTTTTAATTCATATGATTTTATGAATAATATGATTTTATCATAATTCACTTCGATAACAAGTTATATCGATGTGCGATAGAAAATCGTAGCAAGTGATGTAGGATGAGTCGACGGTCAACGGAGCAAATGCCTCGACATCGACGATAACGGTGGTAGAATCATGGGGCAGCAGAGGAAAAAGTTAATCGGCAGAGACATGGAGAGGAAGACAAGGATTAAATTTTAAATTAAGAAAGGACTAAATAGAAATATGAAAAAAAATTAAGGTAAATTTTAATTACCATAAAAACTTACACATAGCTGTTATATTAGACAATTTCAAGGAGGCATCTATGCTCACAAACTTTTCGGAGCATATTAAATGTTACCCCAAACAAAATAGTTGACTAGTGTCAAAACGTTGAAAAGTAAAACCGTCCATAATTGAAGAAAAAATATAGTTTACAATATTTGGTTTGACATCTTGATCTTCCGCAATATTTATTTCATTTTAGATAACTAGGATTTTCCATGGTTGACTTATATTCTGTTAATGATATATTTGGTTATTTCCTATTAATGTCAGTTGCGTAATCCATTGTCTACTTTTCATAAGCTACGAAGGATTCTCATTGTTCTTTATTTTTCCTGAATTGTCTCTTTTCCTTAATCCTAAGCTTCAAATAAATAAGAGGTAACAAGGTTTAGAATTCCTCCAATAACGTCTATGTTTAGAATTCATAATGGGTTCCTTAAAATTTTACTATCATTTACAATAAATGTTTGCTCAATTGTTAGGATCAAACTCTGTTGATAAAAATATCGTTGATCCGATTACAATTAGCTTGACTGATTGAGTCCAATGATTTTTTATATTATTTTAGTCCATCAATCATGCAAATTATTATTAAATTAGTCTCTAAATTAGTGTTTGATTACACTAATTTCTCTCAGTTTTACATAAGTGAAGGACTGAATTAAATAACAATTTTTTCCCAAAACTAAATTAATGTCGCTTATATTAAGCAAATTAGGAGTTTACTCAAATATTTTACTTATTGAGTTACAATGTAAATGCACGATTGATAGAATGGAAAATAAAGCAATGCAAACTTGTAGAGCCTTTAATTCTGCCGGAACAAGGGCTGGCATCAGGTAGAGTCAAAGTCAATGGAGGCTATCCATCTAATTGCATCGGCCCCCATTTCTACCCATCCCCATGATACAATTAATTTAGACAGCCGTTTTTGTCTAAGAAATCAATGGAATGTTTCTCTTCGACATGTAGTTCGTCAAGGAAACTTTTTTAAGTTGGGGTCTCATAAAACAAAAAAAAAAGTTTTCTATCATGTGCCCTTTTAAAGTTTCAAAAAGTATTAAATGAAAAGTTAAGCCTTTTAGTTTTTAATGTATTAAATATTTTATTTCTCATTTAATATTTTTTATTTGGTTGTTTAATTTCCATCATAGAAAAAATATATGTCTTACAAACTCTGTTTTTTTTAAGGGTGGAACAATGTTCACATTTTTTTTAAAAAGATGTCTCTAAATTAATTGAATAAAAAAAGTAATAAAAAATATGTATAATAAATGGTATTAAATAAAATGTAAAAATGAGTGTATATCTATTTAAATGAAAAGTTAAGCCTTTTATATAAGAATATCATTGTTGTTTTTATTTTTGAAATCTTAATAAGTGTCCTTAAAATAGTCGATGACAAAATCCTAAAAAATAAAAAAAATGATATTTATACATTATTTTTTAACATTGAATTTACATTTTGTTTGTTCGGGAAATAAAAGGTATAAAGAAAGATATTGGACTATGTATTTTTCTTATTTTTTTAATTTAAAAAGGAATTAACGTGAGAATGATATAAAGAAAATGATATGCAAATATCATCATTCAAAAACTAAATACAAATTTGTTAAAGAAAAATACTTGACAATCAGATTATTTTTTTTAAGAATTAATCAATTGTCATTGTCATTAACTCTTAAATAAATGAGTAATTTTCAACACGTTAACTTATTCAATAACTGTTCTTGAATCTTGGTAAAATTTGACGGAATTCTATCATTGTTTTTTTCAATGTGTAGCGTTAGTCTTTGTTAAATTATGCACTAATTCACTATGCAGGGTCTTAACGATAGAAGCACGAGCTGACACTTAATTGATAGTGAATTGCCATCAGCTCGTCGTCAATTTCATAGACTTACCTGGAAGGAATAATCAGAATCTGTGGTTCACAATCCAAGTTCCTGAGGTGTTGGCTTTCATATCTTTCACTTCGCCCTAAGTGGCAAATGATGTTTCAAATGGAGCCCCAAGGCCATGTGTACTTACATGGGCCCAAATCATTCAGATCGGCCCGAAATAAATGGGCCGGAAATCCACAGATCCACTAGTTGGGTGTTTCATCTTCACCCACGTGGAGAATCCAACCAGGCATCTTCAGACCGTTAGCACCGACCGAAAAATTATACCTCATTAACAGCCCTTAATCATCAAAACGGTCAAGCCGCCCCACTTGAATAGACGCTAACAGACTTATTCTCACCACCTACAAAAAGACAGGAAACAATCAGAGGTAAGTTCATCTAGCCAATTTATACACACTATATACTCTTACTCATTTTTATTTGAGCGTTGGAGTGTCTTTCCAAGTACTTCTACCACGCCGATAGGATCTACATTCAATCTGTGGATCAATCATTCATGTTCTGATCCTCCGTAAGCTTGGCGAGAACACCAAGGAAATGAAGGAATCCTTTGTGTCCTATAAATAGGTGAGAAATTTTGAAGCTACGGGCCACAGAAATTGATGCTGAGTGGATTGTACTTGCACTGCGACAAATTAGAACCCAAAACAAGTAGAGATGAATGTTCTCTGGCTGAGATCATATCGGCCTCTGATGACCATGAAAGACTATCAGCCATTCAGCCCTTATGGGGATTTTACTACTGATAAGCCCATAACTTACCTATCCAATATGCATGAATGGCCCATTTTCTTATTGGCAAAAGATATGGAAAACAACAAAAATGGAAAAGGTGTTTCAATTAGCTTTTTTTTTATTTTCTCTGTTTTTCTCTGTCACTTGGTTTTTATTGTTCTTCTTTTCTTTCAAGTTCCCTGAAATTCCGGGTCATTCTTTTTTTTCTTCCTTTTTTCTTTATATTGAATTGTTTCTTTTCCCCCATTTTAAGCTTTTCCTCTTTATCCTTATTGGGTCCAAAACTCTGAGACCGAGTTGCTACTTGTTGTTCGCATTTTCTATGTGTACCGTCTTAATTTAATTGGCATTCGATCATAAGTTACGCTTATCTCTGCAAGATTTGACTGGCCTATATCTAAATGGATAACGACTCAATAAATACGTGCTTAATATGACCCACCAACAGACATATGGTATCGTGTCATAATGCACAGACATAACATCTCGTACCATAATAACCAGATATAACGACCTTTTGCCATAATGACTATACATAACATTTAGAATCAACGGAAGGTTTTCGAAGAACCAATCATTCGAATCTCTATATAAACCGACCTAACAGCCTAGGTCAGATATGTTCATTCTTTTCTACTCTTACCTGTACTACTGTCTCAACTCAGAGACCGATTAGTTAGAGAGTCTTTACAGGTATTTCACCCCGTCTCTAACTAACGAACTACTAGACGATCGATTTGAGACTTTTTAACGACCACTCCTTTAGTAGAGGATGAAATACTATACAAAATAAGTAGGGCCTAGGATAGCAGCAATATCAAGCCCATCTTTATTCAAGAAAAAAAAATTTGGGGTACAATTCATAAGTTATTTATAGACTAGGAATTACTCAAAAGTAGCATTAAACCTAAACCTCTTTTTCAAATTTTTTTCTTTTATATCCTTCTTACTTAAGAAGTTAAGAAAACAAATTAGGGGTGAGGGGAAACTTCAAACTTTTTTTCACTCAGAATACTTGGCGTCAAAAGCCACGTACATATTAGTGCATCATATTCTAATGGTAGGGAATGTCGTAAAGATCTGCCACAACTTCATTCTTATCTTCATGTCTGAGGCAAAATCACATTGTACTCCACTTGCTTCGTATAAAGTGGATAAAAGGCCAGGCCCACAGCCACACATTCCCTGCCCTTCTTTGTTCGCTGGGCCACACCAGAGAATCCTATTCAAAAAATCTCTATACTATGCAAATCCATACAATTCTCAAATCCGTACACCGTCCATTGCTGGTATGGCCACTATGGTATCCCAATACGAATTGAACTCTCCTTCTACAATTTGTTTTCAGTGCATTATATTTGGACAAAAATAATTTGAATTTATTTTTGATGTTACGTGAATGCAAAAAAAGTTTTACACTTGCTTTCAATACTGTATTGTCATATTATTTTTTTAGTTTTTAATCAATTGTTCATGTAATTTTAGATCAAAAGTGGTAGTTAGATAATTTTTTTTTCTAAAGTGATGACGTCAAAATTTGAAATATAATTTAATAAATTTCATAATAATGTAATTATTAATATAATCAAACTCATTAAATAATTTATCAACAATATTAGACAATAGTGTAAAAAAAAATTTACACTAATAATGCATCAAAATCAAATTTAATTAACTTTTGCACAATTTAAACTTTAAAGATAATTTAATTTTTAAGATAGTTTTTTTTACTCTTAAGTGATAAAAAAAATCTAATGCATCTATTATCTATGCTTTAAGGTTGCAAAACTTTCGCACGAGAGCTCATTAGTTGAGACATATATTCAACAAATTAAATTTTTAAAATGATTTGTTTTTAACACTTGCATGAGAGCACATGACTTCCATTTAGATAGAATTAAAATAGAGTATGTAGAATGTAAATTCATCAAAAAGTGCCCTAACAATAGCTTAAAGATGAAAATCAAATATCATATCATACTACAAGTCACACGGTTTAGGTATCTTAGTTTTATCATACAAAATGACGAAAAAATAAAAGAAAATGTAAACCATATGATTCAAACTAGATAGATAAAATAGAGAAGTGTTTCATGTGTTATTTATAGTAGAAAAATGTCTCTTAAGGTTAAAGGAAAATTTCAATGACATCTATAAGACCCGCAATGTTGATTGATAAAAAGTTAGCAAGAACATAAGCTCAATGTTGAGGAGTTGAGAATGTTGCATTGAATGAGTAAACATACAAGATAAGATAAAATTAAGAATGATTTGATTAAAGAGAAAGTAGAAGTAACACCTATTAAAAAAAGATGGTAGAATTTCATCTTAGGTAATTTGGTCATATGAAGAGAAAACCATCAAAAGTTCCAGTAAAAAGATTAGATTAGATATAAGATAGCCTAAGAGTTAGAGATAGAGGGAGATAAAAAAAAAACTATATGTGAGATCTTTCAAAAAATACTTAAATTTAAATGACTTTTTTTAGGACATGGTTTATAATAGAACTCAATAATGTTATTTGATCTATGTAACCAATCTTACTTAGTGGGTAAAATACTTTTTTGTTGTTTAGATTTGCTTTTAATATATTACACATAGCATTTGTGCACATCACATAATGCAATATTTGAAATGACTAAAGATTGATAACAAATCCAGCATTAGGTCTAAATAGATTTGAATTGTCATCCACAAATTGCTTTAAGCAGTAAAGCACCGACCAGGAGACCCGGTTTGGTGGAAACTAGCCCTTTTAAGGAAGCAAATGGTGTTTAGCAATGATAGATGTCTATTGCAATTAGTAAATGTTTGAAGTCTACCAGCAATATCGAAGCCTTCATGATAATTGAAAGGATTTAGCTAGCAATCCTTATAAAAAAGACCATGATTTTGATTTCTCTCTATTGCCTTGTGATACTTTTTTCATGCAAGCATGTGCTAGCAATTAGTGCGGCTATTATGGCTAAAAAGAATTATGTTATGGCCCTGAACCAATCTCCTAATTATGTCTCTGGTGAATTATAGCATAAATCTCAGAATCTCCCTTACACACACTTTCCCCCTAATTAAGATAACCATTTATATGGTGATGTGGGGTCTCTGGGTTTGCCACATACATATCCATTCCATTCATCCATTTCCTAGTCCTTTTCGTTTCCTTTGTTAGTTGCGGAGTCAACAAGCGAAGACGCAGTCTTGGGAATCAATGACTTGTGTGGGAGAAAGAACAACACTACCAGTGACTAGTGAGTCCTTGTTCTGAATCCGAAAGTACTAAATTATGCAACATTTGGTTGATAACCATGCCCAATGGCTTAGCCAAACCTCTAAAAAAGCTGAGATTATTTTGTCGGCTTCTTGGTAAGTTGGACCCCCCAAAAAAATTATCATTCTATTTTTCAGTTCGTGTTCATACCATTTATTACAGAGTCACATGCTGTAGGGGCAATTTTGCTTCTAAAGATTAATAAGATTTCTAGCTATTAATAAGATGTGGTCGTGAGGGCAATTCCTAAGCCAATAATGAACATGTTTAAAGTTAGTGAGTGCAACGCAAGAATGTCAAAAATTGGATACTATGATTTTGCAATTTGTTCTTTAATTTGTGGTCACAACTGCTCTGATCTGATAACCCAACCATACCCTAACTGTCAGACACTCTGTTCGCTTGTTTTTGGATGTGGGCGCAATTCTTGGTACCGTTTGTGGGGTTTCTCCAGTGGATAAAAGTTTCTAGGAGCACAATTTAGCTAACATATGGTTAAAGTATAAAGTTACTGTAAAGTGTAATTATTTATAAATTGAGTAGATAATAAAATATTCATTCTTAGATTATTTAATAGGTTAAAATAACAATGTCTAATTTACAAATAAGTTTACTTTAGACAAACTTTTTTTAAAAGGTGCAAACCTCCCCCTATTTACTCATCAAATCAAATTAAAAATAACACCTAAAACATAAGTTTTCAATGACAAAATCATATCAAGATATATAGACATAAAAACTTTAAATTATAAAATCCTCTTAAAATTTGTGAGAATATGTATTAGATTTTTTATATTTGTCTCTTTCTTTATATAATATCATGTGAGAATTTCATAAAATAGATCCATTCCCAAGACACAACGTATCGATCATATTTATTCAACAAATAATTATAAATTTTTTTACATAATTTTTTTACTAATCATTTTAATTAATAAATAAAAAAATATTAAATATTTTTTATGTTTTCAAAACATTAAATATATTTAATTTTTTATTAAATACTTTTTTATTTAATATTAAAAAAATTATTTAAAAAACTTTTAAAAAATATAACAAAATCATATTCAACTATTCTTATGCATTTAACTTGAAAGTAGCATTGGAGAAACAAGAGCTAAGCATAGTACTCCACTCGTTGTTTGCGATCCTAAATTATAGCATGACATTGAGGTAAAAACGATTAATCTGACAGCCTTTTAACATTTTAATTATTGAGGTCTTTTTTTTTTTGGTCAACCAATTATTGAGGTCCAGAACAGCAAAACTTTTCCATTATTAGCACAAATGCAACTCTTGCCACAAGTCTTGGGTCTAACAAAAGAGAACACAAGCTGAACTGATCTTACTTACACATCAAGCAGCCGACTGCTTTCATCAAGTAGTGTTTGAAGTCAAAACTTGTAATCAAATTCAGAGTAAATTATTTATCATAACTTTTAAATTACACATTTTTTTTTTACTTTTATGTCTATATTATACCTTTTATTTTCTATTGCACATTATCATTAAAATTGTAGAATATATCTTTTTTCTCAATTATATGTCACATTTAAAAGTTTAATGTAGAACTCAATATTATTTACAAACCTCCTCTTTAAATTTAAATATATATGCTTTTATATAATAAAAAAGGATATTTATTTTGTAAAAACTTTAAATATCAAGTATATTAGAGATGAGAGACATGCATGTTTCAATTTTAAAGAATCCACGCCAAGTTTTAATTATTTTGATTATAAATGTAATCATATTTTTTTATGGATTTGGTTTCTGTAAAGTGTGGGATCCAAATCATTGATTAAAAAAATTAAGGGTTTAAGATTTTATAAGATACATGTACCTGCTTAATAAGTCATATATGTGTGATAATCTTAAACTCTTAATTTTATCATTAATAGTTAAAATTTTACACTTTATTCTCTAAAATGTACCTTATATTTTAGACGAGCCAAATTCATTTTTGAGATGTGATGTTGCATAGTGCATATATAGGTGATGATTGATAGCAAAACTTGAATGGTAGTCTAATTGAGCATAAAGATCATTAATTAATATATGTTTATAAAATTGATAATATGAGAAGTGGAATGGCAATCTAAGTTACCATTCAAGGCCTCAATTCAAGGGTATAATAATTAGTAGTCAAATTAGGAACGACATAGTTATTAAGGATGTGTATGAAACAAGTTGAGAAGGGTTTAACTTGGTTCGAACTTAATGTGATTTTTTTATCGGGGCATTTTTTTTAGATGTAATACAATTCGATCACAACCTGATTAATGACTTAGTCTAAATCGAGTCAACCCGTTATTTTAAAAAAATATAACAATTTAAAAATTATGCATAACTAAATCATAAAAATTTAGAAATATAAAACTAAAAATAAGATATACCAATACTTGGTTAGATCAAATGGTTCGACATTGGTTCCCCTTAAGCAATGTCTCAAGATCGAATCTTGTAAATGAAAAAAATCAATGTTAGAAGAGTTTTATACATTTGTGGTCTGACTTGACTCGACTCCGCATTAGTCGAGATTCAATGTAACTTCCATATACCAATGGGGTTTATACAAGAAAAAAAAAACTAAAAATAGCATATGCTTTACAATATATATTTTTAAAATAATTTATGTTAAAAAATATTATCATGTTAAGTAAAATATATTAATTTGAATTTATAACTCTTATAGTTTATCACTAATTTTTTAAAAAATTATAAATTTTAAAATATTATATTAAATCGGATAGATCATGTCAACCTAAAGTATTACCTGGATTCGACATGAAAATACAACATGTCTAATTTCCAAAACTTATACCTATTCTAATTAATTTAAAATTAGGACAAGTTATTCGGACGGGATAGTCTTCAAGAACCTAATTGTTATAGTTGAGACTTGAGAAGAGCAGGGGTGAAGCAGGTATAGACTGATGTCATGATGTACATACGGCATCATTTTGATATTATAGCATATTTCTAATTATGATGAGTACCAAATTGGGTATAACATTATAACCCAAATGACTAACATGATGCACTTATCATGTATTCCTAAATAATATCCAAACATAATTTTAACTGAAATATTCAAACTAACAATCAATTGCTTAAGTAATTGTACCTATAATACTTCATTTTCTTTTCGTTTTTATCCTTTTTTTCATTATTATATTGTATTATTGATGCTGCTACTATTATTGTGGTTGATTTAATGTTTACTTCTATAATTTAGAGGGAGACTCTTTTTTTCTTTTTTTGGGTGCTAATTTAGAGGGAGACTTTGCTTCCAGCCTTTCAAAACTTCTTTGTGCAAATGATTTTGCACTTGCCTTTTTTTAGTGTTTGACTAGGGTGTTTTCAATTGCGTTGCCATCAAACTAATCTCTTGGTTTTTTTTTTAATGATTTTTTCACGTAATTTTTATATCACTTTTTTTCAGGTAATAAAATAAAAAAATACATATTCTAGCATTTTTTTTACTTTTTATTTTTTAAACAAATAAAATGTAAATGTGATATAAAGAAAATGATAGGTAATTATTATTTCTCTTTTTTTTAGCCATTGCCAGCAAATGGGCTTTTCCTCTTATTCTACAACTTTTTTTTATTTTATAATAGTAGCAATAAGGTTTAAACCTGATACAAACTACTCAAGCCCTCGCCACTAACCCATAATCCTCGTGGCTTATCTTATTCTACAATTTTAAAATTAAAATAATAAGAGAAAAGTGCACTAAGCCATATTGAACTTTAGACTTTTTTTTTTTTTTGTAAATAGTCATCATGTATTATAAAGTTATCTCAACTAATCACTAAATTTTAACTAATATCCCAATGGACCATTTCATTAAAATAATGTTAAACTCACTAATCATGATTTAATCTTAACAATTTATCTATATTAAATCTGAATCATTGATTTATTTATTATTAAACAAATTATTTTTTCTAATTTTTATATAACCAAAAAAAAAAAAAAAAACAAAACAATTGATTCTGGAATGGCTTCAACTCAATATCCGCAATTGATTTCAACTCCTTTGATGTGTTGCTCTTTGGTAATGCCACCATTGATTTTCCAAATCCAACCCTCACACATCAACAAACTTTCTCAGTTGGTTGTGCTCTGTACCGTGAAAGGATCCCCGCCAAGCAACCAAACTCTTCTTATTTATACCTTTTCTCCGCTTCTTTCCTCTTTGCCATGGCACCTCTCGAAGATACTCTTCCTTAGCATGGCTTAGTTTTCATCTTCACACCTGTCGCAAGAACTTGAGGTACAAGTTTTGCTTAACATCTGAGTCGTTTTAACCTTATCAACAACGGAAATGTCAGCAATTATGCAGCTTAACATATTTCTGGCATTGTTGCTGCATATATAGGTCTTTTTTGTTATTGTTCTTCAATTATCATTCGAAGTCATTGACAAGAGAGAATGCCCTTTTCAAATGCAGAAGATGGGAAGGAAAATAAGATTGATTCACATTTTTTCAATTTTTTTTCATTAAGTTATTTAAAAAATTAGAAAAAATAAGGTTTTAAATAATAAATAAATTAAGGGTCCAGATTTAATAAAGATAAACAGTTAAAATTAATTTACTATTAATGAGTTAACAATATCTTAACGAAAGAGTCTATTAAAATATTAATTAAAATTTAGAAATTAATTAAAAAATTTTAAAATTTAAAGTAACTATTTGTAAAATATCTAAAGTTTAAAGTGGTTTAAAGCACTTTTCTCAAATAGTGAGAGTTAAATCTAATGGATATTATACATAATATTTGAAAATTTTAAATTTTCCTTATTTTCATATTATAATTTTTTTTTATGATATAACAATTTAAATATTAATATATTTTAAGTGATGGTAGATTTTTTATGTTTTTTAATACGAAAGTCAAGAAAGATGAAAGGTTACCTCCCTTCAAAGTCAAAACAAATTACAAGTATCAATGAGAATTTATAATAATACTTATAGAAACATAAGAATGAATGATCATAAGCAGAAATCGAATCGAAGATCTTGTACTTGACGGAGATCAACCTTTATTAGCTTTTGGAATTTTATTTTGCATTATATGAATTTGAGTGTATATTAAAAAAGGAGATTTTACCGTACCCATAATAATTACCCCTATTTTTAAGTGATCGTGATGTCTTAAAAGGAAAATATTAGACATCCATAATTTGTTTCAAGAATTTTTATTAGAATGAGTTGACATTATCAATCACTTATAATTATAAAAATCAAAATGCTATCTGGAAATTTTGAAGTAACTTCTCATTGCTAATGACTCATATATAATATTAGGATAAGATACCGACCAAGCATCATAATTTGCTTATATGAACCAAAATGATGCAACTATTTGTTTGCAAATAAAACCTAACCTCCTATATAATTTTATCTGTACAAGAGCGTAAAGGCATGCTGGTCTTTTGGACGGCCAGGTATCATCGTCATGCTGATGATGTTATACTGAAGTCCACCTTCATATTATTATCAATAACTACACTCACCATTACGGACTTTAGATTAGTTAATTAATATCACAAACAAGTTTGTTCCTATCATATCATATTTTAATTCACAATGACAAATCCTTAGGAGTTTGAAGGCGTAATTAGATAGAATGTAGCTCTCAACGATGACGTACGTATAACTTGTTCTTAGTCAAGATGCATGAATATATACGGTACAAACGAAATCGAATGCTCAATCCAACAACAAAATACAAAAGACATCTTTGTCTTTTTAAAATTATGATAATGATGAGATGAAAACAGAGAAGGCCACAATATTTTCTTTAGTTTTGTGGCTGCCCTTTCTTTAATTTTCTTTTTATTGTTTAGGTTGGAAAGCATGCTACATGTTTCTAGATTTGTTAGTGCTTTTTGTTTATTGCTTATGTAGTGACGTGGGCTCTCATGCTCCCTCGAAAAATAATAATCGAGGAAACTAAACTATGTATAAATATTGTAATTAATCACTTCTAGAAGGCTACCAACTGTTACATCTAAGGAGATTTAAGAACTTTAAATATTATTAAAAACTTTAAATATTATGACTAATTACTTCTAGCATTCCGCCACATACACATGGGAATAGTTTTTCATGATTTTTGACTGCAAATAAGGTAAGTTTGATATAAAATAAAATAAGTTTCAACAGGAATAAAACGGAATGCCTAGGCCTTGTGATTCTTAGCAACGTTCACGCCGTTTATGGTCGTGAAATACGAACTAATTCCAGGATCAGTGGTGCGTGTGGTGGAAAAAGTTAAATGCATTCAACAATTAAAAAAAAATTTCATTACTCTTTATATTTGATGTAGAATAGGGGCAGAACTAGGGAGACGTGTATGAGTTGTGATTCTCAACTTTGAATAATTGAAATTTTTTATATATACATAGTATATTTTTTTTGTTAATTCTTTAAAAATAAATACTTATCATTTGATTGATAGATTATTTTGACTTTTTTGACTTTTTTATATCAATAATAATTATTAAATATGTTTTTTAATTATAAAAATTATTAAAATAAAGTTACAAAATAAGATAAAATATGATTTTTTTCATTTATTACATGATTGTTTATATTAAAAAAAGATTGTTAAAAAATTCACTACAAATACGATAATAAATTATTTTTATTTTATAAAACAATGTTAAACACAACTTAAAAATTGAATGTATGTATTTAAAATTATCATATATTCAATTGTATTTACTATGAATATTTCTAATTTAAAGCATGTTGATTATAAATTGAATTGAATTTATTTTTATGTTTATATTATATGATAATTATATTTTTTTAACTTAAATATTTAGAGACATATATTTAATCTTTAATCTCGACTCTCCTAAAATTAAAATTCTGGCTCCGGCCCTGATGTAGAACATCAATCATAATTGTGTTATGATTTTATTATAATTGTGTTTAGTGTTTTAAAAATTTTATTGAGTTATTCTAGTTAATTTTAGGATATTGTCGTAGAAATTAGGGCAAGTATATTTTAACTCCTAAAGTTTTCATCTAAATCAATTTTGGTAGACGAAGTTTAAAATCTTACATGTTATCATGCAATGCTTGGTTGTCCTTAACCCATGCAAGGCTCAGTTGGGTAGGTACGTAGATCAATTGCTGATATATATAACATGTAGGTTTTTTAGCAATTGCAACTATAACTAAAAAGATGAACAAATAAGATTTTTGTTACCAAGTGTCTTTAAATTATAAGAGCACTTGTTAAAGAAGTTAAAATAAAAAAAATTTAGATGAAAGATAAATAGTAAATTTTTTTAATTTTTAATACATTGAATATCTTATTTTCATTTAAAATTTTATATTTTGACTTTATTAATAAATGTGTGTTTGTGATAGTTGTGAAAATTTGATTATTTCAATAATTGATTATTGTATAAATTTTTTTTTGTTATAATCAATTATAAAAAAAATTATGTTTAGATATGTTAACTTAAAAGTGATTTTAAGTTAATATATTTTGTTTGTATGATATAAAAAAATTATTTTTATGTATCAAATTATTAAAATAGATATAAAATAATTTTAAAATTATTTAATTAATTAAAAAATTATTTAATTAAAGACAAAATAATATTTATATTTCACTATTAAAAATAATCATAACAACTTTTTCAATAATGTTAAACCAATAACTTTTAAAAAAAAGCTATTCCTATACCGTTTTTAATCATCAACAACTTTTCTTATTTTACCCATACATATTACATAACGTTTGCAATAGCTTAAAAAAAATTGTTGATTAATTGAAATAATCCAAACTAAACACACTGTAAGTGCCCTTAGAGTATGGGCACTGTCCTTAGAGTAAGGACATTTGTTCGCAAAACTCAAAAAGTAATGACAGAAAAACAAGCACTTCATATTTCTTGGAATTCATTAAAAGTTACAACATTAAGTAAAATATCGAAGCACTTCATCTGTTGTTTAATTTCAGTTATTGATGAAGAAAAACATGTTCTGATAACTGGCCAGGGTAGGATTTCTCTCAGTAAATGTGAAAGCACAAAAATCATATCAACTTTTTTTTTAATAGCTGTTAACACTTGCATCATAAGATGATTAAGGTGAGGTTAACTTCACTTACCATTCACGTATGTCCCAAGAATTGAACGCAATAAGCAATTCATCTCACAGCACATCACATTGGTTTCTCACTTCGAAGACTGATGAACTGCCAAACTTTTAGCTTATACTTGTTGAAATTAGTTGACGCCTCCGAAATAGTAGTAGAATCCCTAGTAAGCGAAATTCAAGTAAATTTCTTATACCCTTCATTATTATGCAACTTTTTTAATTTTCTTCTTTTAAAAAGTTTACTTGATTCTTGTTAATAGAAGTTAGCTTATCTGATCATCTTTCATTCATGATAATTATATAATTTAAATTTGAATAATTTTAAGATCTTTTGTTAATAAATAATTTATAATTTTATTATAAAATTTTATTGAAATTGATAATTTGTCTTGAAAAAAAATATTTTCCTAAATTTTTATTTTAAAAAATAAAAATCTTTACTTGACCCTGATATTATTTTATTTCAATTGAATAGGAATGATGACAGTTAAAAGAGAAGCATTAGTGGGTGCAGGTAGCCGCAAGGCAACTTTGTCTATTTGACTTTTGACCAACTATTTCTCATGCAAGGTTTATTATTTTGTTAAAATTTGTTTTTTTTTTTATACTTTCATTTTTTCATTAATCTGAGTACTTCACAAAAGTAACACTAAGAAATGTTTTGAATAAACTGAAATACTATATTATAATTCCGAGAAGTGAAAGGAACAGGGAATGTTAGGTGGCTTCAAAATCACTCAAAACACAGGGCCAGCACATGTAGGGGCTGAGTGGGATATTTGCTCGGTAAACGAGGAAGGAAGGGGGCCCAAAACAGAAGCTAAATGCGTTAAGCAACATCATAACTCAAACACTGTTTCCCTCTCCTTAATCCCATTTATGGTTCGTTACGCTAAAATCTCACAAATCCCAATTACTTATCATATTTTAATGGTAGTAAGAGTATATTCAGGGATAAGAATGACAGAAATTTACGCTACCTTGAGCTGCCATCACGTTTTAATTTAATCATTTATTTTATTCTTAATTACTATTATAATATCAACGGCTCCCGCGCCAAGGCATCGTGTTTCTTAATGTGTTTGCTTAGAATTGAACCCAAATAACTAAGTACTACTAAATATTTTACTAGCAAAGGTAAAAGGACTAATGTGTGTGATATAAAGAATTGCGTTGGATAACTTTGTTAATTAAAACTGACGTTAAAGCTTAAAAGAATAGATACCTGAGTAATCAAACAAACATCAGTTAGGGTTTATAGAAATTAAGAAAGATATTAGAGAAGACAACGGGATTTAGAACTTAAACAAGAGGATGGTATTGGAAGTTTAAAATTCATAACTTCAAAAAAAAAATCACCAATAAAAAGTTCATTTAGAGTGCCATGCCAATACCGTGATCTTTGGTAAAGGTTAGTCACCAACTATACGTATGTAATGACACATTTGCAGAATTGTCAAACTTAATTTACGCACACGAACATAATTAGTTGATAGAAACCTGTTATTCATTTATAATTAGGGGTCTGTTTAGTAGTGGATATTGATATTTACTTGAATAAGGCAAGAATGAATGTTTTCCTCCATGGGCAGCTGCGTAACGTGTTAAAATGAGGTTGATTGATATCTATAAAAGCATTCTAACGTTTAAGTCAGGTTGTGTATAAGTAGAATTTAAGTAAAAGAATAATAATTAATTATTAAAAGTGATTGAACTTGATATTTATAGAGAGTAAATAAAGAAACGTGTTTCTTTAACTTTTGTAAAGGATCCCTATAAAATCAAATTATTAATATTACAGTTATAAGCAGTTAAAGTCAATTATGGTGGACTATTATTACGCTTGATCATAATTGGTAAATACGAATAATCGTGAGATTTATTCATTATGTAAATCTCGCAATCATGCTATTGTTGCCTAATGACGGGATACGACATGTGTTATGTCTCAACAATGTGTCATGAGTGAACTCCAGTTGGGGTGTTAATTAGCAGACTCTAGCTAGATGTGTGTCGGGTTGGCCTATGGGACTAAATCTTGTATCATGGTCTAGTGGAAATATGCCAAGCCAAGTCAGTCATTGTCTTAAACAGATTTGACCTGTATCTTAATTATAAGGCTTGAGTTTGATCTGTAAGTCTAAAATAAGCTGATTTTTAAGGTTTGACCTGACCCTTTTTAAAAGTCTGCCTTAACTTAAAAGCCTATTTAAAAATTTACTTTACAATAAAACCTTTAAATAAGTTAATAAACTTACTTTTAAATAGGTCAATATACATTTAAATAAGTTAACAAACCTATATTTAAATAGACTAACATACTTTTACATAAACTAACAAGTTTAAACTTTAAAATAGACTAACAGGCCTAGACTTTTAATTATATATTTTTCTTATAACTTAACACACACCCTCTACTTTTATAGAATATACTCACAATTTTTTTGTTCTAATTTTTAATCAATGTAAAACTTAAAAATATAAAAAGTTACAAAATAATAAAGGCTTGTGTGATAATTTCTTTCGCTTGTGTGGTCAGATGTGAAATGTATTCCAAAAGTTGGATTTGGAAAATGCATTACACAAAAGTTAAAATCAATTCTCAAATAGTCAAAACCAAAATTAAATCAATTCTTATGAGAAGCTTACAATTTCTGGAGCAAAATCAATTTCATGGTTCCCTGCAGTCCATATCCATGGTTGATAAGCAACACTTCTTTCTGTAAACCTTCCCCAAGTATCCCAACCAACATTATCATGATTTGGGTAGTTATCCGCATAAGACAGGTCTCCAACAAACAGCACAGTTTGTCCTTTTCTTGGGTTCTTTTCATAGCGAGAAAGCGTCCTATTTGAATCAAAACTCTAACCAATATCTCCAGCAAATATATAAAGCCATATCAGTACAGTTAATAACAAACATATAGGCCTATTGGGACACAGTCACACAGACATATTGCATTGTTCATTTGTCCCTAAAATTTACAATAATAATATTCTTATCATAAATAGTACATATACTTCTTTTTATACTTTTATTAATACTATTTATCAAATTTATTTTTTCCTATCACTTAATCATACCCATTCAAAATAGTTATGAAAAAGAGCGTGGAAAAAAATAATGTATAAACATCATTTTCTTAAAATTTATGATGAATGTTCACGGGCACAAAGAGCAAAAATACCTGTAACAAATATATAAACTATGAGTTAAAAGACATACACACCAAGCCAAAGATATTACCACACAAGCCTTTATTATTTTGTAATTTGATATATTTTTAAGTTTTACATTGATTAAAAATTAGAGTAAAAAAATAATAAGTATTTATAAAAATAAAGGATAATTGTTAAGTTATAATATAATTCTAATATGTTATTTTTATTTTAACTTATTAACTTAGGTTTTATTTATTGATATATTATAATAAATTAATTATTATAATGATTATAATAATATATATTATATATAATTAAATAGATCGAATAGTCTGTTTAAATTTAAAAAAATTATTAAATAACTTAAAATTTGACCTTTTTAATTAAATAAATTTTTAAAAAAATCTTAACTCAATATATTTAACAAACAGATCAAGTTATAGGTCCTTAAATGTCTTGACTTATTTCTATTCCTATTTATAATATGTAGATAATTGAACTTCAGCTTTTGTTTGTATTGTTAAAACGAGCTTTGCTGAATTACCAAAAAAGAAACAACTTTGCTTAATCGAATCCCACTTAAGTGTGGACTAAGATCCTCATCAGGATGAGATTCTATTCCATATCTCATTATTCATTTTCTTTTTTAAATTTTCTTTATCTCACCCTTCACCATCCAAATGAATGGTGAGATATGAAACAATATATCATCCTGTTTTGGAAGAGGAGAGAATCCTAGTTCCTTAAGTGTCAAATAAATGGTGCCGTCGATTTTATATTTTCTGGCTCAAAGTCGTTTTGCAATTACCACTACAATTAATGCAGTGCTAATTGAGACTCGGGAACACGTACATGGGCAATTCTTCGGAAGTTTTAACCCTAAAATTTTCCTATATAATTAAATGAGGAGCTATGAAAGTGAAATAGAAAATTTTAACTAAAATTTTTAAGTGATTTATGATTTTAATTAAAGTTCTAATCTAATAAAATTAACAATGGTCTGAATCCACATTAATATAATGTATATTGATATATAAGTGTGTGGTCAAGCATGTTGTTATTTGTTATTTCAAGTCACAAAAAAAAATGTTGTTATTTGTTTTCTTTCCACTTTATGAATAACTGAAAATTGGAATTAGCCTAGCTATATATTCCCCACCACTCACAATGCACTGACCAGTGTGGGGATGAGGTTTGAAATGCAATGATTTGTGTTCCACCCACTAGCCATCTTAACCTTATCTTTTTTATTTTTCTTCGGTTAAATTCCAGTTGACCCATGTGGATCAGAAATTTCAAATAGAGGAAGTAGTACTACTTCGCTTCAATTGCAAATTTCTAGCATTCAAAGCCAAGGTTAATATCCTCCTACGTGGCAATAAAAAATTGGCTAGAAGTGTAGAACAGTCAAACAGTACTGTTTGGCCTTTGAAGCAAAACCGTAAAAGTCGTGGGAAGATAATGAGTAGGGTCGCCTTTGGTTTAGGGCCAGCGGTTCCAACCTGAAGTTTAGCTACACTTCAGGCTTCTTCTTTTTTGTTTGTTTAATTTGTTTTACTTTTTCTTTAAATTATTGTTATCTTTTTTTTTTTGGGAGTTCCTTCGTCTGCTGCGTGTGTTTGTAGTTAAAATTGGCCAAGTTAGTTCACTTACCATGCACGTAAAGTTGAAGGGAAGCAGGGAGCAGTAGTTTGTCCCAGGACTGGGACGCATGAAGCAACCTACTCCTTGCTTGCACGGCCAAGTGAGTGAGAATATATCAATTCCACTGTATTCGCAAGAAAACACCTACTTTTTTTTTCTATTAGTGCATCCAATCCAAGTTCAGGATTCAGAATTTCAGGGTATGTTTCTGCCATTTGAAGAATTTAGTTATTGAAAATATGATATTTGATTCGCTTCAAAAGTCCTTCTTACTCTATTACAATAGAAAAATGCTAGAAATTGAGTATGTATTTAAATTAGCTTACTTTGTATTTAAAATAATATATAATTAAAAATTTTGTGAGCGAATTTTAAAATATAAATAATTTTTTTTGAAATAATTTTTCTTAAACATATTACAAGTCAGAGATTTTTATTCGAAAATATTGATAAAATACTTCGGGATAAGAATTTTCTTCTGTTGTAGAAAAACAAGAGAGGTCTTGTTATTTAATAAAGAGGAACTAAGAAGATAAAAAAAAAAACAACTTGGACAGTAATATAAGTATCAAAATCTCTTTTGTTGTTTGGCAACACAAGAAGATCCCTATCCAATAACTAGTATGATTTTTAATTTTAAAAATAAAGAATGAATTTTATTGTTTTATTTTATTTAATAATCACTTTTGAACTTAGTTAAATTTTATTAAAAAATCTGGTTATTTTTTAAAGTGATATAATGAATGGGAAAAGAAAAAAAGTTTCGCTACTTTACTGCCACTGAATTGTCTTTCAGCTTCAAACGGGCAAAGACGACGGATGAACAATGAATATGATATTGATATTTGGTAGCTGCCAAATGCCAATACGTAGGATCTGAGGTTAAGGTGGCGTGCACATCCACTCGCCCGTAACTTTTCAACACAGGGCATGGCAAGGTTCACATGCTGTGAAGGACCAGTCAAATATCTGCTCCTTACATCTGACTCATCACTTTCTTGGGACAGAAAGTAAAGTAACGTACAAAACTACAAAATACAAATACAATCGAGTCGATCACGTGCAGTAACATCAGTTACTGAGATTGCACGTGCCTGGCAAATCACACAGTGACAGTGCACATCATGATTCATTATTATACATTTTTATTATATTAAATAAACAAATAACTTCTACCTAAGTAAACTTTATGTCTCTTTGCTGCATAATTTACGTAGATATTGTTTATCTGAGCGGTATACGAGTCAATTTCAATCGGGAACGACTATTAACACAGCCCACACGGGTAAAGTGGTTCTCACTATGGTTTTTGAAAAGTTCTTAAATAGGTATTGCTTTCGATAATCAGTTCATTTAACAATAAATATTTATGCATAGTAGCGATAGATCTTGAAATTTTAAGCTGTAGATACAAGGGTAAGATACAAATATAAAACTTAAGTTTAAATATTTATAATTTTTCGTATAAAAATATATTAAAAATACTATTTAATATTTATCTCCCTATGCATGTAACCGAACAACCATCACTACTTATTTAACTATTTAAACTAATATTTGGCATTTGTGACGATAGTCTGATGGCATTTGCTCAAGTGCAGAGATAATTTGTGAGCTTTTTATTGAGTTACTCTCCCCTTAATATGTGAAAATTAAGGCATAAAAATTTCCTAATAAGCCTTGTGGGTGGGGGCGAATTTTAAAACATTTTGGGGATAAAAATGTAAACTAATAACATAGCAATGAAGAAAAAAAAAACTAAAAAGTCAGTGGAAGCGTGTGTTTGCACTCCTGCTCTAACCTAGAACCGTCCTTGTGTGTAGCGACATTTTTTACAGTATTTTTTAAATATTTATTATACGTCATTTCTAAAAATATTATATGTTGATATAAATATAAATAAATGTTAAAATATATTATATTTTGAAATAAATTAATGTATTATATGTTGATATAAAAAAATATTTATTAAGTGTTGTATTATAAATATTCAAGTAACATAATTTTTTTAGAAATATTTATTTTAACATAGCTTGCATAACCTTAAACATATCAATTATTGAATCAAATGTTTATAATAAGCAATCCTACTTTAAAAATTCTCGTATTCTTTTTGGGCGGCTCTTAACCTTTAGTCTTCCAAAGTTACATGGCAGTGTCCCAGAGTAGACCTCAATCTGACAATTGTAGAGTTGTAGACTGGTAGTGTTGTTCACATCTAAATAAATAATAAGGAGGACTTGAGTCGTCATCCACCTTTTAAATTTTTGGTTTACTTGTGGCTAAGGTTGAGCCTCAACCTTAGCCAGTTTGGAATTCTCAAACCGGCGTTGCAAGTTCGAAGTAATTAATAGGGATTTTATAACACTGGCTGTTTGCACATTTTTTTCACACACACACACCATTTATATATATATATATATATATGATAATTTATGTGTAAATAATTAGTAATTAGTGTGTAATATATAGTGACCAAAAATATTAATTGATATGTAACTAATTAATGATTGACGTATATTATGTAATAATTTAATCACTGATAATTTATATGATTAATGTTCTAATTATCACATAATACATTATAATTATTAGTTATTTATACGTGAATCAACATGTGTGTAAATAATGTGTAAAAATTAGACTTTTCCGTTTTATAATGATATGAATTGACACTCAAATATAACACAAGTTAAACAACCAAAATCTAGCTTATATCATACTCAACTCAACCGTGGATTTGCTTTTATACACATAGCATCACGTGCACACGCTCACACCAGTCACGAGGGGTCCGTAATAAACGAGTGGCATTTGACAAATGCGTTAAGCAACATCCTCTGCATTTGTCTTGTTCAAATCCTTCAGTTCAGTAATGAGATATGAACGCATGCATAGTGGTTTATGAAAGAAGTAATCTTTGCGGTTTCAGTTAATTGGTTCATTTAATTCCCCTTTTAATTTCTCGATGAATCTCTGTGCGTAAGGAATGAGGAATGAGATTGATGTATTTGCACGTAAACCATGATCACCGTCGCTGAGTCTAAAATATCCCCCACCTCTCAATTCTTATCTGCATTCGTGGCAACCAACGATCATAGCACAACTTAACCTATTATATAACCGCGCGCAAAGCTTTATGAGTTTCAAGCAGGTGCATGCATGATACGAATGGCAATTATAGGGGCACGTAGCCGCGTTAACTAATTACAAAATCCTATCAGGAACCAAGGGTTTATATTAAATGGAATGGAACACATGTTGAAAACGATCTTGAATCTTGACATTTCTTCTGCGGCCAGAAATTTTGCGTGCCGTACCCATGATTTTTCATGGAAAATGCTTCTTTATGTACAAAAAGATTTTCTAGAAAAATTTTAAGAATGTGATATGGCACGTAGGTAAAGGATGAAGGATGTGGGTAGTTATTTTCAAGCTTACCTTTTATTTTAAAGATTTAATTTTAATACATTGTCGCTTAATTATGTATTATCACGTTATTTAAAATATTTAATTCTCATAATAATTATTTTAAAAATCACAAAAATAATAATATGTGATTGATTGATAATTTAAAATATTTTAATATTGATAATACATCAAAATTAATCTCTTATTTTAAACATCCATATATATATATATATATATATATCTCATCTTTTATAATCAAATTCGTGTGACTCTCTTTGTACCAATTAGTGTTGAAGATTTTTCATTCACCGCCTATCATCACCAAGTAATGGTAAGCCCAAATGAACCCCATTTAATTGCAATTTTGATGGCCTTGTCAAATTCTATCATTGGTCGTATTCGCTCAAATGAGCAGATTGAGCTAAGCCGAAATAAGAAAAATAGAAGTTCGGAGTCATAAAAAGGAGAAATATTTGTGTAGATTTTATTCACACAAATTGTAGATATTAAATTAATCAATAATTAACACATTATTACTTTTAACATAAAATAATTATGTGCACAAAAATTTATATAATTATTTAAATATTAATTGATCTAATTTACATTGCTGTGTATATAAAATCTACTCGAGTATTTTTTCATGAAAAGCTAGGTCAAGGCTAGAGCATGAGTTACGTCTCTACGTGATTTTTTTTAGAAGTAAAGATGTTGTAAAAAGTTTTCTTTTTATTATTAATGACACTAGAGTTCTGTGAAATTTAATATTATTCTATTCTCCTGGCGAAATAACTCAGCTTAGTTCGAATTTTATAACCCAATGACTAGTTGAGTGGTTTTTTAAGAAATAACATTTTATACGATCCTTTATTTATCTCGTGAGACATGTCATTGTCATTTTAATTCTTTTTTTAACATAGAAAAAAAAGAAAAATTAACTAACTTTGACAAAAACTACACCCTTGGGCCTTGGCATCAGCTAAGAGTAAGTGGCTCATATCAACCGGCGGTAGATCCCAATAACAAGGCTATCATCTCCTGAGGATCTTGTTTTGGCGAGAAAGTCAGTGCAGCTGTTGGTGGACTCACGACGAATATGATAAAGATGGTCCTCCCATTCATGCAATAGTAAGTTTTTAAAAATTCTGAAGCGCTGTGAGAGCAAAATACTGTTTACTTTCTATTATTAAATATACACTACCTCATTTAAAATATTAAAATGAAAAAGCAATAACCTACCTAATTAAAGCGACACATATTTATCAATAAAAGATAATAATATCTTATTCTCTGTTAAGAGTCTCACATCGTCTGCTTCAATCTTTCGAGTGCGGTTTATATATCTGTTGGGTCACTACTCTTAATGCCAGTTGATTTTAAGTTAGAATATAACATGGTATCAGAGCCAAAATCCCATCTTCCTATATCGTCTATTCCGCTAAAATTTGCCGCTTATTCCGCGCAGCCACGTTAATTCGATTCGAGCGTCTGTGGAGAGGGAGTGTTAAGAGTCCTACATCGTCTGCCTCAATCTTTCAGGTGCGGTTTATATATCAATTGGGCCACTCCACTTAATGCCAATTAGTTTTAAGTTGGAATCTAACATTCTCAAAGTATTTGAGAATCTCTCCAACTTTATAATCTCTATAATGACTATTGCCATTCAAATTAATAGGCATGAAGTAACCTATTTTATTACAATTATTCTAAAAAATTTTACTTGTACAAATCTAGTCGAAGTTATACGTAGAGATACTAGATATTGCACACAAATGGTTTTTCCTATTGATATACAAGGAGGAGATATCATTATGCAGGAGACAAAATCATTTTTCTCAAGCAAGGTGAAACCAATCATTCACGAAACAAATCTCTAGTTCTCCACTCATATCTCCTTCCAAGTTTAGTTTCTTCTGAAAAAATGTTTAGTTTCTTTTGCCGGCATTGCGACACTTACGATTTACTCTGTAAAAATAGTCTTGCGTGGCATGTACTGGTGACAGCACTGTACCGAAATGCCTAAAATCAGTCCACGTGGCAGAATTTGACAAGAGCCATGCATCACTCGTAGGAAACAACTTACCTGTCTGGAATCCTCATAACAAAAGCGGATCCTACCTAACAGCTCTCTTTCACATATTAAATGGAAACAATTAATGTTTTAAAAGTCATATTGCCGATTGAATTAGTGAATCTCTGACTCAGGTTTTAACTTAGTTTAACTAATTAATTTTATGATTAAATCATAATTAAATTACAATTGAATTATATATTCTTCAAATAAAAAATTTGAATGATTCATGGTTTAACTAATTTAATAAACCAATTTGATTCGATTATTAAAACACCGATAAAAAATGTGTTTTGATCATTAACTCTTGTATTTAGAAGAAAGGACGTATTAGTTATAATTAACACTCTTGATCCCTTTTATTTATTTTTAAGCTTGGTTTTTAAATTTAAACTTTAATAAATTATAAATAGTTTAAAATATTAGCCAATTAAAAATACTCAAAGGTAAGCCAAAGCTCTTACGACCTGACTTGGATAATTTTGGTTTGCAGCCTCAGCCAACCTTTTTTATCGCTTCTCTCCCGCGGACCGAACAGGTTATCACTTGGACACTTACAACACCGTTCATTTTTCCTTCTCATCTTATCATTTTATGGTCATTCTTGATTCTTAGTTGTTATTATCATTTAACGGCGTTTTATTTATTGAGATTGTGATTTTTCATGTGATATTTTATGGTTATGTTTATGAGACTAGCTTTTCAGATTCTATCGCGATGAAGAGGCTATTTTAACAATTGTTTTTTTCTTTGTTTAAATTTTAATCCTCTCATTGAAAGCGTCATTCGCTTATTACAACATTCAATCTTTGTTGGTATTATTATGGTTATGTTTAATGAAGAATAATTAAAAGAAAAAAAAGAAAATGATTAATATATTTAAACCTATTTAAATTATATTTCTTTTCCTTCTAAACCTCTTGCCAAAAATAGTTTTTTTAAATGAAAATAACTAGTAATTAATTGCGTTCTATTAAATATCAACCAATCTATTTAATTGAATTTTTTTTATTTAATAGCAACCACATCACATTAAATTAATTATAATTGTGAGTAAAAAAGCATTTTTATGAAAACTCATCCTTATAGGTGCTCAAGACTCAATCTGAGATGATAATTTGACTTAACCTGAAGTTAATTGAGTCAAATTTTGATTTTAAAAATTAAACTTAAAGTATGTTTGGATAAGCTTTTAAAAAAGTGATTATAAGATAGTATAAATAATTGATTATTTTTTAAAAAAATTATGAAAAGTAGAAGTTGTTTACGTTTGGATACAATTATCAAAAAACATTTTTTACTTTCTTTCTCATCTATTGCATCTCTTCATAATTGATTATTTTTAAAAGCAACTCATTCCTAGTTTTTAAAAAAATGCGAAACACTACTTTTTTTATATTCTATTTTTTTTTTCAAAATCTTATCCAAACATTTTTAGAAAAAGTAGTTGCCAAAAAAAGGTAATTTATTTAGCTTGCATTGCAAACAGATCGTTTTGATGTCCTAAAAGATTTGTACCCAAAAAAAAAAAGTCCTAAAAGATCCGAAAAACTGGCATCTCTAACTTTTTCAATAAAAAGATAGATGAAAATAAAAAATTAAGAGACGTAATCAACATTTTCTTTGACACTGTATTTGGATTACATGTAATGAAATGAAACCGAAAGAGAATAAGGAGAATGAAAATAAATTTTCATATTTGATGTTTTAAAATAGATATGAAAAAAAGGAATTTATAAGAAACTATTGTTCTTCTCTTTTCTTTAAAGACCAAATTTGATCCCTCTCAAAATTGAAGAAAAATATGAACAAATAAATTTTTATAAATTAAAATAACTATTTTACATTCTATTTTATTTTGTTACAATTTAATTTCTAAACAATATAATAAAATTTTATTCAATTTCCCTTATTAATTTTCTAAAAAGGTAATTTTGTTTATTTTTTCTCAATTCCTTTTAGGTCATTCCTACTTATTCTGTTTTATTCTATAAATAAAAATGCATGTCTGAATACGAATTCTGGATAAGATATATATGTTGTTTATCACAATAGGAAGAGATATCACGTTAGCAGGCCATGCCACTTGACAGGCTCTCCACGGCTCTCCACCTTTGCTTTCAAATCTAGATTGGCTTTGTATTATTTTATATGGATCCGTATACCATGGACCTAGGAAGTTTGGGTCTATGAATAAACCCTTATATCAGAGTCGTTAGATGCCATGAAAAATAGATGGGTGGCTAGAATTAGTTACCTGCAGCTTGAATAGCAGGTAAAGAGGAGAAGTTATATTTGCATATCTGTCCTTTATTGAGGAGGGGGTTAAATACTGTTCAAGTGCAAAAGAGGGGCACGGTTTACCGGCGGCGAACATTGTTCCACCAAAGTCGGCGAGTAGAAGGCGCCATTCCAGTGGGGACAGGTACCGAGAAGATCGGATGGATAAGGATGGGTACAACTGTGGCGCAAATGCGCTTCTAGAGCGAAAAGGAGAAAGGATTGTTGTGTGTGTGACTCTAGGCTTTCAAGATTTATTCCAGATCGATAACCAGGCTCACCCCAGCATATTTGACTTTCCTATTTCAAAGCCATCAAATCTCTATGAAAAGGTTGTACAGGTGGAAGACAGAGTTCAGCTTGTTTATGGTAAGCAGGGATGTAAATTAGTTTAGATAATTGATTAATTTGATCAATTTAAATTAAATTAATTAAATTAGTTTAGTTTAATTTAGGTATATTAATTAGTTTGGATAAAATTTAAATTAATTAAAATTTAAGATTCTTGAATTTAAAATTTTAAAATCAAATTAAGTTTATATTTATATATTTTATTTAAAAAAATTTTGCTACAATATTTTTTAGCTATTAATTATACTTTCTTAGTTTTCAATTTAAACTAACTAAAAAATTAAAAACATTATATTTATATATATATTTTCAAAAACTCTTGGAAATTTTAAATTTTGGATCTTTCCTACAGACATTTTTCAAAATTTACATGTCCTTCGGTTTTTGAACATCTATTATAACGAACCATTCAATGGTGGAGTTTTTTAAAATTTTAGAAGGCAATAAAAAACTTTTTTGCAATATTTTCTGGAAGTATATCAAATATTACATCATCATTCAAAGTAGTACATTACGATATTATGTCGACATTCTTCTACATTATCACTACAAAAACACGGTAAATTGCGACGGTTTTTTGTGGGGTTATCAAACTCCACAAATTAATACATATTGTGGGAGTTTATCATTTAGTAGAGGTTATTAACTCCCCATGAAATAAAAGTGGTGAATTTTACTACGAGTCTCCCTTTCCCTCTCACTCTGATATTCTCCCTTTCACTCTCCTGCTCCCCTCACTTTCCCTCTCCCGTTCTCCCTCACTTTCCCTCTCCCATTGGTGCGAAGGCACTACCACAAGCCCAGATCGGCCTTGTACAGCCGCGCACCTCTCCCTCTCCCTCTCACTCTCCCTCTCCCTCTCAACAGCAAGATCTAGTGCGAAGGCACCACCATGAACTTAGATTCGCCTTGCACAGCGGCGCACCACCACTGTTTCACTCTCACATCTAGTTCTCGGCCGCTATTGTCAGATATGGCTCTCCATTCAACTAATTAGAACTCTCTGTTCCTCTCTCTCTCGCTCTGTCTTTCTCTCTGTTCCGAGCGGTGTGAAATCAGGTCCACGAGATCCTTGAACCATTTTTCCAGTTTTCCTCTCGACATATAGATATGCTAAAATATATCCCAAACTCTTCTTCTCCGTTGAGCATTTCAGATTAGACAAGATGGTAAGCATGATGGGAATTCCTCCAAACAAACAAATGGCCAGCACTATGTTGTCCGTACACCGCTTTCTTCCCTCCCAAAGCAAACTTATTTACATGTAATTTCAGCTGGTTTCTATTATTCATTGATGTTCAATGTCAAATTTTGATTTCCCTTTTCGATTAAGTGTGGATATTTTCGCAAAACATGTACAGTTATGTGTTTGTTTCAGGGAGGGAAAAGATTGGATACTTGAGTGGTTGGAGACTTTATTATGGACAAGTTGTGTGCAATCCAAGTTTCTCTAGGAGACAAGTTGCTAAAAGCCATGGAAACGAAAACCGTATTGTTGTTAGCTCACTGGTTATTACTTCACCCTTCTGTGGCTTTATATTATTTCATTTATCGTTGCTTGCTTAGAATTGTCATTCGCATATATTTTGTATTGTGTTCTTGCCTTCTGGACATAAGGGTACTTTGGTTGTGCAACTTTGCCTAATGGGGCTTATTGCAATTTGGTATTGTTAAGTCTCTTTCATGTAGTTAATAAAATATGAATTCTTAGCTGTGGAATTTCTTTGTTGATAGCTTAGAAGGAGGGTGAGGAGCAGAGAGACAGTGATTCCTGAACCAGATTACAGGATTCTAATTGTGCTACTCGGTAGCTACTGATTCTCACTTTATTTGTATTGTATGTCTTATTATTAAGTGATAACGCTTTCTATAGACTTTATCTGTAACCATGGAGATTGACATGGTATATAGCCCTACATATTTGAGCTCATTGTGTGAACTCTTTCTTCAGAAAATGGCACTCCATACTCCATACTCAATATTTTTCTTACTGAAAGCATTTACCATTTTTCCCTGCCCACACTCCATTCAGAATAGAAATGTCGTTGATATTTGTAATAAGCTTATAATTTGTAATAAAAAATATGGATTCATATGTCGGCCTTGATCTATTGAATAGTGAATAACCATTATGAATGAATTTTGGGTGAATAGCTCAATGCGTAAGAGTGTTACAACTCGAATAATAATTTTTAAATGTATAAGATCAACCCCCATTTTCTAGCTGATATATGCCCATATTAATATGGATCAAGTATGAGTTATTAATAAATTTATTGAGTTCTCGACTGGCTTCCCTTATCAAGTGCAAACTTTGGCATTAGATTAGTCGAGTGTGGCATTTTCTTATTGACTTTTATTCTATGATGGCTTATTAATTATATGATGACTTTCTAGAATAATTCAATGAGTAATATATGATTCCCTGAATATACCTATATGATATATACTTGATTCTTCACTAGGAAAAAATTTCTCTGGCACATAATTGTATTTGCTAGTGAATTCTTTTTTGCAGATAAACACAATTTAATAGCTACTAATGGGAACTGTTGGTGAAGCTGCAAACTAAGTATTCATGGTTATTTTACACATGGACTTGCTTTCTAGCATTTATTCATATATGTTAGCATGTCTATGTGTATTTATGTAATTATATTGGTTTCACTGTGGCAAATGTTGCATTCATCGGCCACTTATTAGTTAGCCCATGTCAAGCCCAGCCATGGCTTTGGTGGATGATAGAATGACCACTGAAGGAACAGGGCTTCCCTTTGGGCTCAGCAACAACCTTCTGGTTTGGATCCTGGTCGATGTCTTTGCTCTTATATGGGCTCTCTATTTTGTCTACACTACGGGTCTTGACGAGGATGAAGAGTCAGGATTGTCCCTTTAAAGCCTAAGTGATGGATTGTACAAATTGCCAAGGTGGGAGTTAGTTCGTGTTTCAGCAGGTAGTCAACAACCCCTCCACATCCCTTCTTGATAATTGGAGCATAACACTATAGGAAGGTACAAGGCTTCCCCTTCTGTCAACCGAGATTCCAATTGTCAAAACAATACCATCTAATCAATTATAGAAGATGCAAATTGTAGGATTGAATTGTACCTACAATTCATCCCAGGAAATTAGGTGCATTTTAGATGAATCCCACAAATTAATATATCACGATATCATTTGTTAATAAGCTTGCAGCTAAATTTACACAAGTTTAGATTTTTAGGTCTTAGATGTGATGTTAATACAATCATTTATCATGTTATATTTTCCCCTCCAATATACCCCCCACCCAAAAAATAAAGAAAGAAAAGAAAAGTGATGCTTCAGACAAATGTCTTTTACTAATAAAGGTCTAAAGTATTGCTATACACTTACTCCTATCAGATTGCTTGAGAAAAATGTGCTTTTCTCTTTGAAATCAAAATGTTGGTTGCGAATATATTGGATAATTTGTTGGCTTGAATCTACGTGAAGGTTGAGTAGGCATTGATGTAGAACAACCATGGATATATTGATTTAGAACAAGAGGGACTAAATTGAAATTCAAGGGAGTCGAGAATTTGAGTTTAAAAGGGTCTAAGAGAAAGAAATCAATTGACTTTTCATTTTCTCACTTATTTTTTATTGTCACATGCAAAGCATGTGATAAATCTTTGAATAGTTAACTGTGTTGGTTACGGAAGGTGTTTTTTTTTTGCTCAAATGATAAAGTCTAGAGGGTTATTTGCAACTTTGTAAATCCTGAGGTTTAATGTACGCATAGATTGAAGTTGAAGAGTGTAACTTTTAAGTTACCAATATATATATATATATATATATATATATATATATATATATATATATATATATATGCCTCTTAAGTAATTTAAGTTTCCATAACTAGATGTAAATATTTGTTTATCCATTAAATGAAAGAAATTCCATCCTAAATATAATTATTCAAGTATCAAGTTGAGAAATTTTAGCAAATTTATCTTTACATTTTGTTATATTAGATTAAGATGCTTATGAGTTGTGAATGTGATGATTACCTTAACTAAACTTTATGAGTAAATTAGCAATTTAGTTCTTAGAATTACTCTCTACTTGTAGTTTAATATCTGAATTTAATTATATGTATGAATTAATTCTTAAATTTATAAAACTCATATCAACTTAGAGACTAAATAAAAAAATTTAAAAAAAAAACTAAGTTAATACAAGCTTCATAAAATTCAAAGGTTAACTTATACACATAATTAAATTTAAGGGCTTAAGTGTAAATTAAAAATAATTTTAGGAACTAAGTTCCTAATTTACTGTAAAGTTTACATTTTACATTATCGTGGACATGCATCATTTTGGTTATGATCCAATTTATATATATAGTGATCTATTTATTTTTGGTTCTAAACTTAACAAAATAAGTGATTTAAATAACTCTTACCAAATGTCTTTTACTATTTTCGGGTGATGCTTAAGTGAACTTATTATATTGGATAAGAAGATGAATAAGAAATTTCTATAAAGATAATTCATATCAACAGCTTTATATTTAGTAATTTTTTAAAAAAAGACATTAAATAGCTACGATTTTAAACCTCTCGCAATTTTTTAGTAAATAGAATCAGACAATTGAATAGTCAGGGGTGTTTCCGCATAAATTGAATACCAAAATGAAGCGAACCGAGACATCTTTGTAAAACAAGAATTATAATAAGGACTATTTGACAAAATAAGAAAATGACCATTTTGATAAATTCCTACAACCAGTTGATTTGGGGGATCATGGTTGAACCCAAAGTGGACGGGTCCACCATAAAAGCAAATTGAAAAAAAAAAAAACCCCTCATTTAGCGCATTTTTTTATGTATACATAAAAACACATTATTAGCTTGGAAACGATAAATTGACTTTAAATGCTTAAGTATTGACTTTAAAAACAATAAATTTCTAACTCTAGAGGACTTTGAAGATTGGATGAAAGAGAAATCATAAGTTTTTATTATGAGAGATGAATATAAATATTGAAATTTTGATTGGATTATCATACAATATAGTAAAGTTTATATATGAAACCCAACAACATTATCTAAGCATGAAAATATTAAAAGACTTTGGATTTAAAAGTTAATCAAGTCTCCATTAACTCCACTCATGTCTTTAGGAGTTCAATTGGTTTTCCAAGTTAGTAGTCTCACAAATTCCTCTTAATTGAAAGTAAGTAACGACTTGTAAAGTTAAATCTCTCTTGAAGAATTTTTTAACTTATTCAGTATATGTTTCTTTGTTCTCTTAAATATAATTTATTAATACAAATATCAATATGTTTCTTTGTTCTCTTTATGAACCTTTTAATACACATTTCAAACATGAAATAATTATTAGTGTTCAAATCAATAAGTTTGATTTAAATTCTATAAATTTTTTCATAGGTTTATTATATATTTTTTGTTATGAAAAATTAATTATTTAGCTAATTTTTGTATTAAAAAAATGGTTAACCCGATCACCCGAACCAAACCAATTTATAGATATTTAGTTCAGTTTGATTTGGATTTGACTATCAAAAAATATGAAAACTGAACAAAACCTAGCTAATTGATTTTAATTGGTTCAAATTTATTTTTTCTCAAAAACTAAATCAAACCACCCACTTATACCTCTAATACTAAGGATGAAGAATAAATTTCTATGAAGATAACCGAGACATCTTTGTAAAACAAGTATTATAATAAGGACTATTTGACAAAATAAGAAAATGACCATTTTGATGCATACAACATTGATTTGGGGGATCATTTTTAAATGATCACCATAAGCATTTTTATACACATTTAAGATATATGAATGAGAGGAGTTTTTATTAATATTGATCATTAAATTTTATACAAATATATAATTAAGTTATTTACTTATCTGACAATTTAAAAAAGTAATATGCATATATTTATCTCATGTAATATTCAGTTAAGATTCACTTTTTCAATCTCATAATAAACATATAACTTGATCATTAGATTTTACATGAATGGTAAAAATTAGAATATAAATGCATGTGAATTTTTTAAATAACCACATAACTTTTAAGTAATTCTTCATTCTAATTAATACAAAATGAATAAATTTACTTTTTAAAAAATCTAACATTTAAATTATATCTAAAATATAATCAAATTCATTCTAAAATAATGAATAATTTATATAAATTAACTACAGTAAATTAAAATAACAATTGTAATATATTAATACCTAATATGTTAATTATGGTGATGGGCAGTCAAAAATTTTATTTGTGCTCATGAATATTAAAGTAATGAAAATTAGATTTATTTATATAAAAACATGCTAATAAATATTTAAATTTTGGATTTATTGTATTAAGAAGGTCTCCAATGATATAAACACTAAGGTCTCTTCTAGATTTATTGAAAAGTTATTTATCAAGACCTAGGAAGAGGAATAGGGTGGAAGAATAATTAAGCATTTTAAATTTATTATTATTATTAGGGCAGTAGTAATGCTTTTATTTTTTTGCATTTATGTTTTTATTGTATTGTATTTGTTTAATTTATTTATTAAATCATTATTAACAAAAATTTTATAAGCCACCAACATTTAAGAATAAAAGGGAAAAAAATTGCTATCCAACAATGCAGATTTATAGTGGTAGAAACAGTATCTCATCTCAACAATAATTACAATCATATTTAATCATGACTTTTGTATAACTGAAGAAATCAAGTATTAGAGTAAGATATACAAACTAAACATGTTACACAATATCATTAACAACAGTAATAACAAATATTGATTCAATTAATTTATTTATTTATATTATGTAGACGATCTTTCAATATTTGTGTACATATATTGATATAGAAAAAAAAAACTTAGTTTTAGATCATATTTCTTTATGAAAAACACATCATCTGCAATATTTGGCAGCAGAAGTATTATAAAATGTGTCTTTGGCAAAGTTGCAATTTCAGGCCTTATCAACTTGCAGTAAAGTTTAAGGTCTAGCAATATTAATTAGCAGAAATGTTTGAAACCACAATTGTAGAAATATTTATTCAAAATTTGATATTCAAACACTGCAAAATGAAGGTATTTAAAGGTAGTTAAACCTAATTAGAGCCACAAATTACAAAATAAATGACAAAAATTAAGCAAAAAATATAAAGAAAAAAGAGCTGAAACAATGCAAAAATGACAATTTTTTGGCTTGAAACAACCTCAACCAGGTGGACCCTTTATCACGACTACTCTATCTTTTGAGGCTTGATATGTAAATAACGACCATCAATCAAAAGTTATGGACCCTTTCTAACAATCAATTTACTCCAACTAATATTCTGTTACACGTTTCACTTCAATCTCCTAAAAACATGACATTGAATGATTATTTGTTTTGATTCTTTATTTCCATAAGGGTTTTTGATTTGGTTATTTGGTTTTCATTATTTGTATATGTGTCGTCCATGCGTGTAAATATGTCAACGTTGTGTTGTAATTTTTCTTTATTTATAAAAACACATGATATTAAAATAGGTAAACAATTTGACACATGAGAAAAAAATTATAGATTTGTTTGCTAGTTAAGATTGACACATGACATAATTTTATATTATGTATATTCTTTTTTTATACTATATTGATTGATTGATTGATGATTATATACATTATATAACAAAACTTGACTCTAATCTTTTTCCTCCAATCCTTCCTTCCTAAAAGTCACGACATTGAATGATTATTTGTTTTGATTCTTTACCTTTTTTCCATTTAAAGGGTTTTTGATTTGGTTATTTGGCCTTTTTAGATTAACAAACTTTGTTTGTATATGTGTACATAGGCTAATGACATACCTTTAAATGCTTTATATAATAAATGAAATGTCAAAGCTAATAGACCTTTGTTATAATTTTTTCTTTAATTTATAAAAACACATGATATTGGAGAAATAGGTAAGCAATTTGACACATGAGAAAAAAATTAGAGATTTGCTTTCTTAGTTAAGATTGACACATGACATAATTTTACTCTAGTCTTTTATTATGTATATTGAAAGCATCTTTTATACTATATTGATTGATTGATTTTGATAATTATATTACATTAAATATATTAACAAAACTTAACTCTAATCTTAAGTTTTTTTTCCTCCAATTTTATTAAAATTTAATTAAAAAATATATTAATATATTATAATAAATTAATAATTATAATTATAATTTTAATTACTTCCAACATCATTTAATTGAATTAATAGACATATAGATGATGATTAAAGGGGTTGGAGTGAAGGGTTTGAGGAAAATAGTTGGCTGGCAAGATAGCTAAATTTTCACCCGTTATTTGTTTTATCATTTAATTATATACATATAGATGATGATTAAATGAAGGGTTTGAGAAAAAATAGCTAAATTTTGTTTTGTAATATATTGATTGATAATGATTAATTTAATTTAGGTAAAATAGGTAATTTGGTAATTATTATTATTATTATTATTATTATTATTTGGTCATTTATCTTTTATTTTTTAAATTTAGTTTGCTATATAACAAATTGTTATTTAACGTGATCTTTCATTATGGTTATGTTACAAATCTTAATAAAAATAATGACATGTCACTAATAGTGATGATATAGTTATAATATGATAATAATATAGATATGATATGATAATGATATGACATTATCGATTAATGATATTTTATTACTTTTATTTGAAAGGTAATAAAATCGAGACAAAAGATTATATTGAATAATAATTTTTAAGATAATGAACCAAATTAATAAAAATAAAAAATAAAGAATTAAATTAAAAAAATAGAAAATAAGATATCAAAGTACTTATTTTACCTTTAGTTTACAATAATAACAATAGAACTAAAAAATTAAACATGATAACACAGATAATAACAAATAAATATTAAAAGTGTAATAACCAATGTTTTCAGAACTTAGGTAAGTGATTGAACCGAAAAGAAAGAGGTTAAGGTTTTGAGGATCAACCCTAGAGTTTTATATATATACATATATATTATATAAATATTTAATAATATATAAGAAAAAATATATATATATATATTAATTGTATAAATAATATCAAAGAAAAATATGAAAATGTATTATTAACATAATTATATTCATGTATCATGTAATTAAATATTAAACTAAAAATATTATATTAATATTAACATAAATTTTAACATATATTAATACCAAATCAAATCAATAAAAATATAAGAAGTAGAAATTTTACTATAAATTGAAGTCAAACACTTATTATATTACAAATTTATATTTGTCTCTCATATTGGACAAATTAAGAAATTTAAAAATGAATTTTAGTTATAAATTAAGAACTAAATAATTAATATTTTAAAAAAAATAAATAATTTTCAAACTATATTTTTAAAGTAAAATTAGATTTTTTTAAAGAACTGATTCAACTCCGACTGGTTCAAACATATTGACTAATTCATGACCAATTTCCAATTTTTTAACTAATTTTTAAAAATCTGATTTTTAAAGGTTGATTAAACTAATTTCAAAGCCAATTCCTCATATTTCTGATCCAATCGTTCAGTCTGGTCCAATTTTAAAAAGCATGGTAATAACTCATGTGGGACAATCCTGATCGTTTGTAAGCCTTCGTATGAAAAAGTTTTATCCTCTCTATTGTTAACTAGTAGATTGATAATCATGTCTGCTTTTCTTTTTGGCCTGTAATCGTTGAAAAGAAAAACTGTTCTCATTGCAGATAGTGTCAGTAGTGGTGAAAAAATTACTGCCATACATTTATATTTTGAAAAACGTTTTTTTTACAATTAAATATGTTTAACTTATTTTTTATTATATTTTTATGTAAAAAAAGGTAAATTAAGCTATATATAATTATAATATTTCCATAAAATATAATATAAATTTATGAGTGAAATAAAAATAATTAAAATATTTTTAATAGATAAATAACGGAACCATTATATTTTCAAATAAGTAAGAGTAAAGATTGTCAATATAAAATTTTAATATGACTTATTACTTTTTTAATTCTTCTTTTTATGTTTAACATAAAAATAATGACAAAGTAGAAAAGTTAATTTAAAAAACCAAACTGGGAGAATCCCCATTATCTATCTACTAGAAGATTAACGTGCACTAACGTGCATAAAAATAATCGTATATGTTAAATCATTAAACATGCACTAAACGTGCAACATTTGTAGTGGGTGTTGGTTTGGAGGGCAGTTTGTGGGTTTCAATTTACAATTATATCCTTTATTCATTTGTGTATCAATAATTAGGTTGTGGCATTTTGTGGAAAGAAAAAGTTGGACACCAAAATTATGAATCCCCATTATAAGTAATAATAGATCAGTACTGATAAATGAATAGTTTTAAATCCTTCAAATCTATTATCTTAATAATTCTTTTAATTTTATTAAAAAAGTATTAAATATTTTTTATATTTTAAAAATAAATTTTTTTATTATATTATTCTAAAATATTTTTTAATAATCCTTAATATTTAATAAATAACATTAAATAAAAAAATAAATACATTTAATATTTTATAAACATATAAAATATTCAATATTTTTTATTTAATAATTTAAAGAATTATTAAGATAATGAATTTGAAAAATACAAAATAAAGTATTAAGATGATTACTTGGTTTTTGTTATAAATTTTTTGGATGTCGATCATATATTTTTATTTATTTAAATTTTGGTCCTTTAGAAACTAATATCTTAATAAGTAAAATTTATTAAGATATCCCAAGGAGTTGGCCGGAAGGTAGACAAATATGTAATGTATTAATAGGCACATGGTTACATATTTAAATTACAATTAAGCCATTATCTTAGAGTTAGGCTGCAAGAAATATGATTGTGTTTTTTCTAATTCTAACATGAATAATTTATTTTTGACTAAACTAGATAGATAAATTAGTTAAAGTGTACGCAAGTTATCTTGAACACTACTTGATCGTAATAAAAAAAAGAGTTAAATTTATAAGGACCAATCTTATATGAAAAAGAAGGATCATCGGTATTAATATATATTAATCCGAGTGAAAAAATGTTTAAATTTTTTAAATATGTGGTATTATATTTAATTTTAATATTTATGTGTATAAAAATAATATTATTAAAAAAATATCTAATTAAATGTTTAACCGTATTTTAAGATATATTTTCTTCTTATATCAAATAAGGATACTCTAGGGAGAAAAAAATTGAAGCATGACTTCATTCGTAGCTATATAAAAACTAAATCCTAATAAGTGAAATAATCAAAATCCTAAAAAAGTAAAAAATATAAAATTGATATAAAAAAGATTATAGACTAAAATCTAATTGGATAAAAAAATTGGTAGTAAAATCTTATTAAGATTTATTGTAAATAAGAATTTTTAACACTATTGTTTATGTCAGGAATTGCTTGTTTTTAGCAAAATTACAATATAAGAATTATAATTTTCATATATGGTAATGGTAATAATAAAAAAAGGAGGAACACATCAGCATTAATAATATTCCACCGCTTGAAATTAAGATTATGTCAGCAATTGTTTGTTGGCAATTTTTCCATATAAAGGTCCAAAAGCTTAAAAGGGAGAAAAAAAAATAAAAAGACAGAAATCATAACCTTTTTCCTTTGTTTTTTGTGATTTTCTTAAAAAGAAAAAAAAAAAAAACTAGAATGCAACTACGCAAGTAAAACAAACTAGCATAACTGAACCTGCGCTGAATCTTACGTTTGAGTTTTGAGTCTTGACCTTCAGATGAGTTGGGTCTTAAACCAGTGCCCTGAATCCGCTATCTGAATTTGTTAGGAAGAGCAAGAGGCACGTTATTTACCATTTTCACTTGCCACTCGCTGCTGGTTCACGTTATGATAGGGGTTGTACCTTTTTTTTGGGGGGGGTGCTAAATACGTTATTTAAAACAGAGTGAAGTTGAATTTGAGAAATTACCGAAGTTAGTTGTTTTAGAAACTGAAAAATGATTACCATGCATTATTTTTTCTCCTACACTATTATTTATATCTTTTTTGAAAAATTATAATTAAATAAGAGAAAATAAAAAAAAGATATGATTAATAATAGAAAAGTGTTAAAAAATATTTTTTAATACATTTTTTTAATATACTATTTTTTATTGAAACATCTCATACATTAAAATATATATTTAAACTTAATTATATGTTAATTAAATTAATTATACACTAATAATAGATGAGTACTAGCTTCTCTTTATTGATATAAAGAAAAATGTAAAAGTGATATAAAAAAAAAGTAATAGATAAATCATTACTCATATTGAAAAAAACCGAAGCTGAAAGACTGAAAGAGACATAAATAATTAGAAAGAGGGAGCGAGGGTACTTTATTAAAAATATTCTTAAATAAATATAAAACATATAAGTTAGATGTATGCATCAGATGAATTATATTATTAATTAATAAATAAATATTATAATTAATATATGAACATAATTAATTTTATTAGTTAATATTATAATTAATATATATATACCTAATTTGAATGTTTCATATTTATTCAAGAATTTGTCACTAATTAGCTTGATACTTTCTCCCTCTCGTTCCCTTCCCAACAATCACTTTTAAGAGAAAAGAAAAAAGAAAAAGAAAAAAGAGAAGAGACTGTTCAAAAGCGTGCAGACAAGGGAGAAGGATTTTGCAGTACAAAAGCAAAGAGCCATCGAGAGCATTAACTTACGGACGCCGACGGGGTGAATCATGGTCAACGCCGTTTGACCCTAATTTACGACAACATCATGCCCGTTTTTGTAATTAACCACTCCCATTTCCTATTTCTCATAAAAAAAATTTATTTATTTATTTATTAATCTTCGGCTGTGTCGTTGCTGTTGTTGTGGTGTGTGATGGGGTGAGTGAGGATTCTGATTCATTACTTACCTTCTCTTATATTATATAACTTCTCACTTCGCTTTTACCCTTCTATATTTCTCACAGTTACAGGGAGAGAGAGAGAGAGGAGAGGGAGTTAGATAAATAGATAGAGGGGGTTAACTTTAAGGATATGAGAACAAGGAGAGGGCTTTGTTATCCTCCACTTCCAAGGATGTGTTCAGATAATAAAGGAGTTGTGGGTAGTTGTTGTTTGGACACAGTGTTTCCCAACAGAAACAACAACAACAACAACATGCCCACACAATCTAACCATAGCCGGAAAAGGCAGAAGAAATTGCCGGAAAACACTGCCGGAGACTCTGATTTCTTTGAGTCTTTGCCTGACGACCTTGTCCTCTCTATCCTTTCCAAGATCAGCTCCACCGCAACCTCCCCCTCCGATTTCATCAGCGTTTTAATCACGTAATAATCCATGTTTCTCAACCTCTTAAAAATTGCATTTTTTTAAATTTTTTTTAATGAGTTGAGGTAATTGATTTTGCTGTGTAACAGGTGCAAGAGACTAAACGCCTTAGGTCTTCACTCTCATGTGTTATCAAAAGCATCCCATAAAACATTCTCAGTTAGACCCAAAAATTGGTGCGACTCCGCTCACCGCTTCCTCAAACACTGTGCCGATGCCGGAAACATTGAAGCATGTTACACTTTGGGCATGGTCAGTACCAAAACACACACACACAGAAAAAAAGAAAAATCTCTAAAAATTTTAAAAGTCTTTTTTTTTTCTCTTTTATCAATAACAAAAAAAAATGAAATATGTAATAATATATGCAAATCTATGTGCAGATTCGGTTCTACTGTTTACAAAATCGAGGGAGCGGTGCGTCTTTGATGGCGAAGGCGGCGATGAACTCTCACGCGCCCGCACTGTACTCGCTGGCGGTGATTCAGTTCAACGGCAGCGGTGGAACCAAAAACGACAAGGATCTTCGAGCTGGCGTGGCACTGTGTGCACGCGCCGCCTTCCTCGGCCACATCGACGCGCTGCGCGAGTTGGGTCACTGCTTGCAAGACGGCTACGGCGTTAAACAGAACGTCACGGAGGGTCGACGGTTTTTGGTCCAAGCTAACGCGCGTGAACTCGCCGCGGTTTTGTCCTCCGTTAATAACCGCAAGCTGACGTGGAGTGTCAACCAAGTTCCGAACCCGACCCCGACCCCGAACCCGAGGATCCGTTTTCTCGCGGGGTCGGGGTGTCCGCTGCTTAGTGATTACGGGTGCAACGTGCCGGCTCAGGAGCCTCACCCGGCAAACCAGTTCATGACCGAGTGGTTTTCGGGTCGGGTCACCTCACCCGGTTTGGGAATAAGGCTTTGCTCGCATTCGGGTTGTGGGAGGCCCGAGACAAGGAAGCACGAGTTTCGGAGGTGCTCGGTGTGTGGTGTGGTGAATTATTGTTCACGCGCGTGCCAAGCGCTTGATTGGAAGTTGCGACATAAGGCGGAGTGTGCCCCCGTTGAGAGGTGGCTCGATGAGGAGGGTGAGGATGTTGTCGGCGAGGATGAGGGCGGTGTTAACGGCGGCGATGGTGATGTGATGGTGGTGGTCGATAGTTAGATGACTTTTTGAAACGTTAACGGAAGCCTGTTTGGAAGTTTCAACGGGTATGAATTTAATTTTTGGCATGGGGTATTGAAAAATGAAAAATTATGTGTCTCATTTATTACTCCAATGGTCAATGGCAATGGCAGAGTGTGGCTTCCTCTGTTCCTTTTACTTTTGGATAGAATAGAAGCTTAAATTCTCCTGAAAAAACAAAATGAAGGGGATGCTTTTTTGTTTTTATTTTTATGTATTTATCTCCTGTTTGTTCTATAGAGCAAGTATCATCCTTAATACCGTAAATTTAGACGTGAATGAACTTTTTAAGTTTATAATTTGGAACTCTCTATTTTGATTATGGTCACTTCTATTCTATTAATATTTTCTTAAATAATTTTTCATTTATTTTAATTTAATAGGTTAAATTAATTCATTTAATAAAAAATTTAAAGTCTCCCTCTTGTTGAGAATTTGCAAGTCATCCAGATGTTTGGAGCTAATTTTATATTTTGCGGCAATTTTTAACACTTGAAACAAAACGTTATAGGTCTTTTGGAAATTCTGTTGTTCGTGATATAAATGAATATGATAGAGCTCAATGTAGTTTTATTGATATTATGATTTAGGCATTAGTTGACATGCGATGTGTCTCTCTGCATCTCATGCGGCACCTTGTGCTTTTTATACTGGCCATTTGCTTGAGAAACAAAGTGAATGAAGGATTGCACATAAGATTAATGGCCGTCAGAAGTGAAAAACTGCAGGTCAATGATAACTTTTAAAAATAAAGGCTAATACGTTATTTTTTTCATAGAGAATTGATCTGGAAATTTGATAAATTTCTTAGTAAATGATTCATACAGTAAAGGTGGGATTTGATGTCAGTTGCATTCACCTGTAAAGTAATTACTTGATGGCACCAATTGTTTCGTGGGTAATTATTGTTCACTCAGTAGTGAAAGAGTGATCAATCTTTTTGTTTACGAGAGATTTAGGTGATATTCTTATTTAATTGCTCACAGAAAAGAATGTCCATGAAGGTACTGTATAGTTTGGGAGTATTAGTAATGAGAAATATTGTGTGTTTAATTTTTATATGTATATTATATTTGTATTATAGGTTAATGTGAGAAAAATATTAAATTATCTTATATGTAATTATAGTATTTTTACAAGATACAAAATAAATTTATAAATAAATTAAAAAAAATTAAATATATAAAAATTTAACAAATAACGAAATTAATTACTAATATTGTTTGAAATTACTTTTTGGAATCTTTGGATCACTTCTATGCATATAAAATATATTCTCAGCTTAACTTAGTTTGGATATTTATAAATCTTTTTTGTTCCTGTGTTGGTATTTCAATAGTTTGCGAGTGATTTATTGTCAAAAAAATATTTTAAAAGTGATTTGGCATTATATTTTTTTTTTGGTATTAGGAATTATAATTTTCAGAATCTAGATTTTTGATGGGTCAAAGTCTTTGAATTTGTTGTCCTGCAGGAAGATTTATTAAAAAACGTGAAGCTAGTGTTTTACACATCACATTTTTATCCCCTTCATATGTAGTTGGGACTAATTAACGTTCTGCAAGCGTTTGTTGCATCCTCCAAAACCCGCTTTCAACCAGCATTCATTATGTCCAGCTTTTTTATGGTCAAAGAGTAAGACATATTTGGTTACTGACCAACGAGGGATGAGAAAACATAAGAAAAAGAAAAAGAAAATATGGAGAATTCACAAATTGTAAGTTGAGGTGGGGTATGTATCTTGGAAAATGCTTGTTATATATAAGTAACAAGGTTCAGTCATTCACATCATTTTATATGTAAGAACTAGAATAGAATTATGTAAATAATAAGATGAAATTATATATAATTATATAGTAAAAATTGTATAAATATAATGTAATATAAATATAAATATGTGTGATTAACATTGTTTATATATTTTTTAAATTACATCATTTATATATTATTTTACATAACTTTAAATAACGTGTATCTCATATTTGTCTTTGTAACAAAATCTGAATAAAAATAAATAAAAAATGAAATAGGATAAAATGTAAACAGATAATGAAAAGTATACAATATAAAGATAGGTGATGAAAGTGTGTAACTATAATTACTCATTTTTTCATATACACGGTATTTGAGCACTGGAGAAAAAAAAATTTAATGTTTTAGGAAGAAAGTGTGGGTGAGGTGGGAGCGCACTTATTCTTTCAGCCTGGCTCATTATTAAAAGTCAGTTGCATTTAATTTTTAACACTACAGATATCGGTGAGTGGTCCAAGCCCAATCTTATCAGGCCCACTCTCGGGAATTCAAATTGTGGATTCTATTTCCATCCACCTGTTTTATCATTTTTCTCTTCATGTCTCTGATTTTAAAATAGATATTGACTTGATGTAGGGGATTGGAATATAGCGACATAATAATATGATTTGATCCGATATCAAATAATCTTTGTTCTTAACACAAAGAGACAGCTAATAATCTTTTCAAAATTTACAGTAAAAAAATTAAAATTATTTCCTTACCTTTTTTGACCTTTTTTTTAAAAAAAAATATGGACATCTAATAATAGGTAAGAAAAGCTACTGTGGTCCAGCTAGGAAGCAGAATAGACATTTTCAACTGTGAACTGTGTACAGTCTGTGATTCATTAACATCCCAATCAATTTAATTACCTTAACTCCTCTTTAATTTAATACGCGTAAAGATACATACATGAACAGTAGTTGAGCTCAAGAAACTGAGAATAGAAGAAAAGAATCATTAGGTACGATATCATGAAATTTTTGCGATACTAAATAAATTTGCTTAATTAGCTAGAATTGGCCAGCTGGGGTGACAACCTTAATTGTTACCTGCTAACTAACACTATTTGATTGGTAATCTTGACGGTATGGGAGGGACAGAAACGGAGTTCTTCATGCATTTGAATTAGAACGTTTTTCTTTCGTTTGAGCATATTCAATTCTCACTCTTTTCTCTCTTTTCTTTTGTGCTTCTTACTTTGTTATCTTTGTATATATAAAGTTATTGTGATATTGGTTGTCAGCATCTTACGACCTTCTTTTGTCTACGCTAATTTGGTGTCAGAATCCGAAAAAGGCAAAAAAATGTAAAAGAAAAATACCATATCAGCTTATTCGGCAACAACAAAATGACAAATCTTGGCTAGTCTAATCTAAGGATAATGCTAGAACCTACGAATTTCTTCTCATGAACCTGCACACGAATGACTTGGCACCGTTTCACCTTTTGAACTCAACAGTTATATTTAAAACCACACAACCACCCGCCATGTAGGGTTATGAGAGACGTGATTGATCAATAGAGAATTCGTGATTGACTTCGTAAAAAATGCTTCCTAGAAAAGGACGAGGATCCTATCTTGTTAGACCAAAATAAAAAAAGATTCTATTTTTTTAAAAGGACAAAAATATTATTTCTCAATTATTTACTCTTGTTTCTTAGCTAAGTTTTTTTTTTCATTTTGGAAAATAGGATCCTCTCTTGTTTTAGCCAACAAGAGAGGATCTTCATCCCTTAGAAAATAACATCACTCCTAATCTAATTGCATTTGACTTTTTTAAAATGAAACATTCTCTTTACAGGAAAAAGTGAGGAATTATAATTCTTATTGAAAAATTTATATATCTTATCATGATCTAAATTGTTGATTTTCTCATCAACAACAATAACTCCTCAATTTTCCTTCTAAAGTGAACATATCTCTTTAGAGGAGCTTAATCCAGTCTAATATAAAATATATATCACAGGGTATGAATGTCATAGCTAACAATCACACAAAGAACATTAAACATGTGTCAAAAGGGATTCCTCTAACATGCACCTAAATATTTGTGGCGCATTGATGCACCATTAGTTTTAAGCCATTGATTTACTAATAAAAAAAAATAAGGATCAGGATGAAAAATCAACAACCTTGTGAACAGGTAATATTGTGTTAATCGTCCATTGGATCGAATAGATTTCTTTGGCGTCACTGTCATTGCCACCCAGAAAGAGTTGCCGGATCAAGCTAGACTGCGCGAAGAACGTGATCTAGCTTGTGATGTTGCGGCTCGCAAACATGCTCCGCCATGTGTTAATCCGTAACACCATCCTATTCGATTCCGACAGCCTATACAGTTCAATTAGGAGAGGAAACTCCCTCTCACTTGGCGTCACGATAAATGAGAATTCAAAGAGCTTTGGCGAGATCAATGATCGCAGCGACGATTCATAGCGGTTTCACAAGCACAATGCAAGTCATAGGAATGACGTGGTCATCGATTTGTTGCACCCCGATGTGGCAGAGATTTGTCGCAATGCATTGGATAAGTGTTTGGTGATTCTAGGTGTTGAGAAATTTAGCATTGAAGAGGTTCATAAGGTTGAGTGGAAATCATTGGATGAAAAAAATGATGAAATGGATACAAGTCATTAAGATTGCTATTTGGGTGCTGTTAAGAAGGGTGAAGGTTGTGGGTGGTGGCGGTGGTTCTGATTGTGACGAGGTGGTTCACGTTAGGTAGCGTTGCCATGGATCAGTTGGGAAAAGTTTCAACAAATAAATCTGAGGCTTCAATATGCATGCAATGTTGTGATAGAGAAATTAGGGCGTAAAACTTGCTAACTTGTAATAGTCGGTCATATGAGTGGTAGATCATAGCCTCCTCCTTCAAAAAGTCAACCAAGAAAGATATGTCAAAAGGGATGACAGACTACACTCAATTTTTTAGTCAAATATAGTCAAATTTGAAAATTGTTCAGAACCAATGTGTTTTAAAAATTGACCAGAATGGTTCTTAAATCGATAATAAGAAAGGTTCAAAATTTAAATCAAATCATTTTGTCTTTAAAAATGACTAACTTGATGCAAGTTTTATAAATTTAGGAATTGATTCATAGAATAAATAAATTTAATAAGTAAATTGCAAATAAAGAATAATTTTAAGGGCTAAATTGTTAATTTACTCAAAATGTGTGGAGTTCATTATAAAAAATGAGATTTAAATTAATTTAAAAATCAAATTTTATGTTTAAAAAATATTAAAGATGACTTAAATTTATTTTATATTGATTTACATTATTATCTTTTCTTAGAATATATTAAATGATTTATCTAATGAGGACGCAAATATCAATTCCAATAATTAAAACTAACAGCAAATCAAATCCATTCTAATTCAACCAATTTTGAATGACTTTTGTGGCAAAAAAAATTGAACAGATTTCTATTTATACACAAATAAAATAAGAAAGATTTAAAAATCAAATTAACTTTTATTTTATAAATTTCCAAACACAATTTTATTTACATATCAAATGAATTCTTATAATATTTCATTCCAAACAACCATTAAGGTATGTTTGGACCCGACCTAAAACTCACCCATAGCTGCATTATTATTCAATAATTATCTGGTTGAATTGAAACTTGAAACTTGAAACACGGCTAGAGAAGGTAAGTTCTGAGGAGCAAAGCAAAACTGAGTAAGTAAACACTTTCTCACTCTATTCTGATTTTATCTCTGCATTGTGCTTCAGACTAGAGCTTCTTTAAGAAAACAAATTTATTAAAATTAAGTTTTGATGAAATTGAAGCTAGTTCTATTCTTTGATGAATGGAATTATGGAAGTGGAGTTTTAAACCAAACCAATTTTGAGATTTTCTTTTATCGGTTTTGTTCTTTTTCTTTTCTTTTCTTTTCTTTTTTGGTCTTCGACATCTGCATTTCTAAGAAGAAATAGGATCTTCTAGAATTATAAAAATAGCTGTAGAGATCTTAGTCCTTGATTTAGTTTAAATATTTGATAATTTTAATGTAAGAGAGAGAAAAAAAATTGTTTAAATGGCTAGATGTATAATTGCACACTCTGCAATTTGTTTTGGAACTGCAAGAAATTCATTTCCGAGAAAATAATATCTGCACTGGGAACGACAGCAAAACATGTGAGATTTTATTTATTTAGTTTGGCCTTTTTTATTATTTATTTATTTTTTGCTGAAAATCTATTTATAGAGATTTTTGTTTTGGTCAACATTTATAGAGATGAACAGATGAAGTGCTTGCACTGACACCCTATTTTCTTTGGGTGAATATACAGAATCTCTTTGGACCTCGCAATTCAACTGTTCTCACAATCTATGCGAAAAGAAAAATTTTTATTTAAATTTAAAGTATTATAATTGAGTACATGAATTTATTAAAATTTAGTATTTTTATAAATTTTTATAAAATTAATTATATAACATAAAAATTTATAAAAATATTAAATTTTGATTAATCTAATACACTTAATTAAGTGCTCTAAGTTCAAACAAAAATTTCTCCTCTTAAAAATAACAAAAAATAAGAAGAATTTTTTCGTTTATATGATTGCTTAAATAAGTGCATTCAAATACTTGATGGCTCAACATTTAAAAAGTGTATTGAAATGAGATAATAAAAAATTATTTCATTAAAGTAAATTAAATTAAATTCATTTTTTTTTATAAATTAACAGGACAATTATGTAGTTTAAAAAATTGACACAAATTTCTATTTCATATAATTTATTTAGTTGAACTATGTCAAACAGAAAATGCTAAGTATATGGAGATATTATACAAAAAATGTCAAATTATATGATGTTATTAGCTTAAAATGTCATCTAGGATGATGCTTTCACATTGTCAAATGTTTTGGCATTATTTAAGTAAAAATAAAAAATTTTAAAATATTATGCTAGACAAAAAAGTGATATTTTAATATATAATTTTAAAAAATGATATTTTGATAAATAATTTAAAAAATAATATTTTAATAAATAATTTTATCGTAAGAACATGATGGTAAAAAAGCTAATCAAATTTTATGTTTAAAAATATTAAAGATAACTTAAATTTATTTTATATTAATTTACATTATTATCTTTACTTAGAATATATTAAATGATTTGTCTATTAAGGACGCAAATATCAATTCCAATAATTAAAATTAAAAGCAAATCAAATCCATTCTAATTCAATCAATTTTGAATGACTTTTGTGGCAAAAAAAATTGAACAGATTTCTATTTATACACAAATAAAATAAGAAAGATTTCAAAATCAAATTAATTGTTATTTTATAAATTTCCAAACACAATTTTATTTACATATCAAATGAATTCTTATAATATTTCATTCCAAACGACCATTCAGGTATGTTTGGACCCGAGCTAAAACTCACCCATAGCTGCATTATTATTCAATAATCATCTGGTTGAATTGAAACTTGAAACGCGGTAAGAGAAGGGAAGTTCTGAGGAGCAAAGCAAAACTGAGTAAGTAAACACTTTCTCACACTCTATTCAGATTTTATCTCTGCATTGTACTTCAGACTAGAGCTTCTTTAAGAAAACAAATTTATTAAAATTTAAGTTTTGATGAATTGAAGCAAGTTCTATTCTTTGATGAATGTAATTATGGAAGTGAAGTTTTAAACCAAACCAATTTTGAGATTTTTTTTTATCGATTTTGTTCCATCCTGCCTTCAAGGCCTGGGCGATCAACGTGGTGAGGTATCGATGAGAACACTATGGGAGTTGTCCACAACGTAATTCCGATCTTATAACTTGGGTGATCAATGATGAAAGCTCGAGTTTGTAATAGTGATGATTAGACTCATCCGAGTTTATAAGACTTAGACATCTAGGTTTAATCATTTTTAGTTTATTATTCTCAATTTAATTTCTTTTGCTTTCTGTTTTATAGTGTCATTTTCATTGATGGCCGAATCAAACATTCAAACTCTCGTTTAGGATTTAATCTCCCTTGATTATTTTTTTTATTTCATAATTTTGGGTTTGTAACTGATTAATGTTGAGGTTTTGATTTGCTTTATTATTGGGGACTACAAGAGAAGAGAAGATGAAGTTCCTCATGGAGTTTGCTGAGAACTTGGTTTTGAAGATGATGGAAGATCCAAAGGAAAGGGATCGCAAATTCAGAGAGTGCATTTATCAGGCTCAGGAGGGAGCCAGAAAGAACAAGGAGAAAAGGTCCTACCCTATGCGACCATATGGCTTTTGGACATTTGAACGCCACAATGCTCAGCTTGCATGGGATCCTCAGATTAGCAATGTACCTGGTCGTAGGGACCCTTACGATGAGCTCCTAGAACAGTACTATCGCACATCTAAATGAGGTTTTATTCTTGAACCCAATTCCCCAGAAGCAGCAAACTATATGAATAAATATCTGTCAATGGGAGCAAAGTGAAACTTCAGATATCCCCTTAAAATTTACGGCATTGGTTGGATACAGTTTGAATAATATGTTGTCCTCAATGCCAATGTTAATCATTATCAATGTAGTCTTATATAAACATTGTGCTTGCTGGGAATTGTAGCTGAAACTTGTTATGCAATCCGTTATTGTTGCTGATAAACTATATTAATCATAAAGAATTCCCAGAGACAAAACAAGAACGAAGGCTTGTTGAGACTACAAGTTATTCACATAGACCCGTTAACCGTAAGAAAAGATTAACTTATGGGTAATCCATGATATTAAGCCGAATCTATTTCTTCTGCCATCAACTACTATTAGTGTATAGGTCATTTCTAATATATACCTTGTTATGCAGGATGTATGGTGCATTTGGTGCATCTCAACCATTGATTGTGTTAAAAAATACATCAACAACTATGAACAACAATCTCTAACCTATTGCACTGTTCACTGTCCCCGTCGGGAATACTGTTCATCTCAAAAAAAATATTGTTTACGCTGAAAAAAATATGATTTATGTTGAAAACATTGTTCATGTAAAAAAAAACATTCTTCATCATCGGAATCTACACTGTTCTTGCTAGAAAAAATATTATTTATACCAAAAATTTGTACTGTTCATAGCCGAACTTATTGTTCATAGCCGAAATTATTGTTCACGTAATTACTATATTATCGTTAAAATAATTGTTGTATAATTGTGTAAAAAATTATCGTTAAAATAATATCAATTAAAATTATATTAATTTTTATATTTTTTCATAAATAATTGTGCATATTAAAAATTCTACAGATTTTATTGTGTGTAAATATTATAAGTTAAAATTTGTAGAATTTTTTAGTATGCACAATTATTTATAAAAAATATAAAGACTAAGTATAATTTTAAGCAGTATTATTTTTTTGTACTGTGATTATACAATTTAAAAAAATAAATAGTATGGCCTAAAAAAGATGGTGGTCGAAGAGTGGTAATGACAATGAATAATTCTTGATCGACAACAGTAATGATGATGATGTGTAAAAAATAATAATAAAAAAATTAACCTAAAAAAAACTAACCTTTAAAAAAAAACTAACTTGAAAAAAATATTAACTTGAAAAAAAAAACCTTGAAAAAAAAAAAGATAGGGTGTATTATACAAAAAAGCTGCAGGGTGTATAATAGCACCCACCTTAGTTTATAATTTATAAGCATGGAGCAAGTGTTATTATACACTCAGTTAAGTTTAAGTGTATGATACACCACTTAAGATGATTCATTAGGATTCTTTTTTTGCAGGTTATACTATTTTATTTTTTGTTAGATTGCACAACTGTGTATAAAAATATTATTATATATAAATATTATCAATTAAAATTTAATAATTTTTTATCAATTAAAATCTAGTAATATTGTTAGTTAAAAATATATTTTTAAAAAAACTCTTTACACACCTATATAAAGAAAATTGTAAAAGATTTGTTTTAAAAAATATTATGTGAAAATATTACTAATTAAAATATATAAATTTTTTAATATATATAATTATTTATAAAAAATATAAAAATTAATACAATTTTCTATATGAAAATATATAAAATTTTTTTAAAAATATATATTATTAAAAACTCTATAAATTTTAATTAATATTTACATAATTATAAAACTTAAAAAAATAGTGCAACCTAATAAAACAAAACAGTAAAACAAAAATAAAAAACGGATCATCAAATTACAAGTTATTTATTATAACAATTGATATATTTTTTAACACAATTAATATCTATCATCACCGAGTGCACCATATACCTTGCAAAATTCGTCAAAGCCTTTGTAAGCACTAGTCTTTATTGGCTGTGCTCATCCACTATTAGGTTGTAACTTACACTTGAGTCTTTATTGGCTATTATGTTAACTTTTGTGGTCCACAGATGAGCTTATAGTAGCAATACCCAAAAAATATTGTGCTTAACAGGTCCCCACAGCCAATTCTACTAATAAAAAAACTGAGCAATCTTTTATATGCAATAAAAGGAGAAAACAAACTTCATGACCATTTACCGCTCCATTTACATAATCACTATTTTCTACAAACTTGGTTTACACGGTCTTACTAACATCAAATATTTCTAGCCACAACCATATGTCCCAAACAAAGTCTCAACTCAGAAAGCAAGGTCACTCAGAAACAAATTTTATAAAGGAAGTAAAACTATCAGAGTGGGGTCATTCTGATCTCTGAATCCGCAGAGGCTGCTGCATCTCCTTTAATGTTGGCTTCATCCTGCTTAAATGCCTTAGCAATCTCGTCAATGGGAATCAAAGGTAAATAACCAAAGACAGGATAACCCTTTCCAGTCATGGCCTTAATCAAATGGTTGTACTTATTAGACAAGCGAGCAGCAGTGGGAACTGCCATCTCTGCCAATGCATGGAATGGTGGATAGTGATTGAGTCCAGTCCACAACTTCACTGAGCTAATTAGCACAAAATGCTTTGACTCTATAGCAACATAATGTACAGCTGCTCGTGGCCCTTCACATTGAGCCTCACTTACAACTTTCCCTGCCTCGTGTGCCACTTTCTGAATCAAATCCTTAGCTTGGCCAACAACCTGCTTGGCTAAAGGAGGAGCATGCTCATCGAACTTGTGAGCAGCTTCATCCACCTGCCCAAATCCTATGCTTAATAATGCCCATATTCATTCAAACATTGTGTTTGGATTAACTTATTTTATATTCAAAACAGCTTAAGATCAAAATCTTACAAAGCAGCTATCCCCCTGAAAAATAATCAAATATAAACATGCTATAACATGGAATTCCAAGCACACAGGGTACAACAAGGGCGCAAAGAAGAAATCCAGAGAGTTGTCATATTCAACATGATGATTTAATTTCATTTCCATATGCTTAATCACACTTAATTAAGGGGTTGCATCTAACAAAAGAATCAAGCGTCATGCCTCATGTCAAGGCAATCAAAAGTGGAGTAATGAAAAACAGCTAATTCTGTTTATTCATTTGGCAGGCCAATCAATGAAACTTCACCTTAGAAAGAGTAAAATCTTTCCAGCACCATTAAATCAAAAGTTTTGCCAACAAAAAGAACTTTATTGCTTTCGAATTAAGCTATTGATATTAGCTAAGATACTAACAAAGGTTTTAACTTTTGTAAGAAAACAATTACCCAAAAATAGATCTGAGTTTAAATAAAAGGATATACATAACAAGTAGGCAAGAAAATTCATGATCACGAACTGGGTATGAATAATTAACAAGCTTTTCCCAATTTAGCCATGCCTCTCTAAATCAGACCCAAGGGGGAAAACGGAATGGTTTTCAAAACCAAACAAACAAAGCATCGATTTTAATCTAAGAAAGAGAGAGATGAGAGATAAATAATACCTTGTTGTCAACAAAAACCAGGACATCATCGGGGACATCCTGCAATTTGTTGTAGACAGGACCCAAAACGGTGGTTACAGTACCCTCCACCGTTCCAACAGCGGATCTCAAAGGCCCCGAGTTCTGTTTTGCGTATTCGTACACATATGACACAAACACAAAAACATGAATGGTAGCAACCCTCACGAACCCCAGGTGCTTTAGTTTTTTGTTCTCGCTCTCAACCTTAACCTCTGTCTGCAAAGAAAAAACAAGTTGCTTTAATTCAGTAAATTATAATCTCCAACTCTGAAAAAGAAAAAAAAAATTGATCAGAGAAGGAAGATTAAGAAGAGCCAAAAAATATAACTAAACTAACCTCGTTGGTGGCCATTGCTTTGTCTGTGTTGGAACTTGCTTGTCACTAAAATGATAGCAGTACAGAGTCGAATTATGTTTTATAGAAAGACGGAAGGGGAACCAATGAAATGAAATGGCAATAACTTAATAATAAACTTGGAAGGCCCGCAGAAAGAAGTGAAACCACGGTGGAGAATTGGAGAGAGAAGCTTCAACATTTATATGATATTTAGAAAGGTAACGGCATAGGACAGCTTATATTAATTATATTATCATCGCAATCTCATATCCCACCACGGCACAATTACGCATACGAATCCGAAACACACGTCTCTGTGTTCGTCAAGGTAGGGGTGGGGTCTACATTCAGACCGACTCCAAGGGATCTTTCTAGGCCAAACTAGCTATTTCCAGAAGCCACGTGGCAATTTCTCACACGTTCGTTGGAATTTGAGAACCTTCTTCGGAGTGGAGCTACTAGGATTAGGATCCCATACCATAATGAATTTTGGGAGAGAAATACTTTAACAGCACTGCTATATACTAAGAATCTGAATGCGTTTGAACTATCGTGATAGTATAAGAGAAAGGATAAGCGATAAGTATAAATAAATTGATAACATCTTTTACTTTATCAAGCGTTTGACATTTAGTATAAATAACTTGATAAGTATATATAATTATTTACTATGACTATATTATCCTTAACATTTTTTACCATCACCTTTTGCTTGTTAAACTACTAATGAAATAATAATAATAATAATAATTATGAATTTAATAATAATAATAATTAATTTAATTTAATAATAATAATAATTAAGAATTTAATAATATTATTAATAATTTTGAATATAATTATAATAATAATTACTAATTTAATAATAATAATAATTACTAATTTAATAATAATAATAATAATTACGAATTTAATAATATTATTAATAATTTTGAATATAATTATAATAATAATTACTAATTTAATAATAATAATAATAATTACGAATTTAATAATCATAATAATAATAATTACGAATTTAATAATATTAATAATAATTTTGAATATAATTATAATAATAATTACTAATTTAATAATAATAATAATACTTACGAATTTAATAATAATAATAATTATTACGAATTTAATAATATTAATAATAATTTTGAATATAATTATAATAATAATAATAATAATTACGAATTTAATAATAATAATAATAATAATAATAATAATAATAAATTAGAATATAATAATAATTATTATGAATTTAATAATAATAATAATAATTACAAATTTAATAATAATAATAATAATTACGAATTTAATAATAATAATAATAATAATTATTTAATTTAATAATAATAATAATAATAATTACGAATTTAATAATATTAAAAGTGGAGGGTAGTGGTGGGAGGAAAATCTTATCGGGTTATATACATAGTAGCATATAAGGAAGATAGTGTTATCTTATTAGAGTAGGATAAGAAGCTTTGGCCGGATTTGATTATCTATCAATTGGGACATACCAAACGTCGATAAAGTCGATAGTATTAACTTATAATCTCCTTATATGGTCATCAAACCGAACTTGTAAAATGGATAACAAGAAACAAATACAGATAAAGATTGAATAATTGGTATTTTTATTTATTTAAAAAATATATTATCTACGGAACACAAATCTTGCTCAGTCTCTCTTTATAAACGTTTCACGAATCCCACGAACATTTTATAATCTTTATGGTCCTCTGCACCGACCCATATTTATGTAAACAGTAAATTTTTGAAATTGTATAGACCGATCATTTTAGTTTTTAATTTTAAAAAATTAACAATTTAATTCTTAAAACATTAAAATGTCTGTTATGTTAATACTGACACCATTTGTCATCAATTAAATTTGACAAATACACATGTATCATACATTAAGTATCAATTTAGATGTTTACATGACTTTTTTTATTTTTATAAAATGACATAATTTTAATTATTAAAATAAAACTCTAACCCACAAAACGACATCATTTTTTACCCAAAGCCTCACCTCTATCCAAAACCCGATTATCAGAATTAGATTGTGACATTGGGAACAGAAATGTCCATGGCTAACCCCATCGTTTTCATATCATGGCTTTGGATCTCTCCCCCACCTTGGGTTCTTCCACTTCTTCTCGTCGAAGAGACCTCGTTTTCGTTGTCAATTCTTTAAGTTTTTCCCTTATTCATTACTTTGTTGCTGAGAAAATTTCAAGGGAAAAAAATCATTTTCCTTGTTTTTGAGCTCAAATGAATGATTGGGTGTTAAAATTAGAAATTTTTCATTAATATTTTGGGGCAAAAGTTTGAATGTTTGGAACCTAAAACTTGAGTTGCAAGTGCTAATGGGCGCATGGGTAAAGAGTGAAAGAAGCTACTTTCATATCTATGGTCTTGCCATGGTAAAGAATGTAACGTGAATCCTCTTTCTATTATCATATGTGACTTTTTGTGTGGTAATTAAATCTATAAATTTAGTTGTTTGTGTTTATTTTCAAATTCATAAGACCTTAGCTTTTGTGTTTTTGTTTTTGTTTTTCGTTTTTAATAGATATATGAATCCTTAACTTCGAGTCCTTATCATGCTATTGACATAACGAGAGAGAGGTTAGTTTGAATTTTGAAGGGTTGAAATCAATCAGTGTTTTTATATTGATTTCACTGAGTTATTTAGTTGTTTTTCTAATGTTATGCAGGCTATAAGGGAAAGGGGCTGTCATTATCATTCTTGTTGGAGTTTTGCTAAAAAAAGGACATCATTTTGTGGGTTAGGGCATTGTTTCTTTGGGTAATAACCAAAATCACGTCATTTTATGAGTGGGGAGAGATTATGTAAGTGTTCAAGTTAGCACTTAACATGTCACACATGCATGTTCATCAAGTTTAACTGATGGCAAAAGATACAGAGACTAATATAACTGACATTTTAAAGTTTCAAAGATTAAGTTGTTAATTTTTAAAAATCAGGGACTAAAGTGATTGGTACATGAAATTTCAAGTACTAAAATGAAGGTTTACTCTTTATGTTAGTGTTTTTAAGTTTTGATGATGATATGTATTTTAAGTTATTTGAGTATGTGTTTTATTTATTTAAATTCCCTTATTAGTTGTGATTGATTTATTTAAATCTCTTAATGTTAGTTAAATGTTAAGGATAGTTTTTAGCATGTGCTTTATATTTGAATTTGAAATTTGAAATTGATAGGATTTTAACATGTGATTGATTCTTATATTAGAAGGTGTACTAAGGCATTGAATAGAATGTTTGTAGCTGTTATAGACAAGTTTTTTAATGATTCTTTATGATTGAATCAAAACTATTAAGTGAAATTTAAAGCTCCAACATTCAAAAAGTTGGTTAGTTGTTGCCATACATAAACCAGAGAAAAGGAGTGACTATTAGAGCGACTACTGGCAAATGAACAATTGTTAGAGAATAGAATGAGCAATTATATATATTTTTATATGGAGTTAACTCTCACGAATTAGAAGCTAATTTCCCCTAATCTTCTCTGTCTCCAACGACTAGAAAAATAGGAGGAAGCATTCCATTACAGATAGAAGTCTTTGAGAAGATTAAGACACATAATTGCTCAAAACAAAAGTGAAGAAGTGCTGCAATCTTGTAATCTCTGTTTTTCTTTCCTCTTAGTTGAATCTAAACTTGTGTATCCACTTTAGAGAGAGTCCAAAACCTATTGTATCTCATTGATAAGAGCAACCACAACCTTTGAGAGTTAAAGCCTTGTTTTTGTGAGAAGAAAGAGGTGTGAGTAGCATTCTTTTGATATTGTTACTCTTCTTTGGGTAGAAGTAGAGGAAGATTTAGTGGTATCATTGGTGAAAGAAATCATTATAACTCTGCTTTGAGGCGAAGGCAGAGGAAGGTTCGTCAGAGTCCTTGTAAGAGAAAATTTGACAAGTGAAGAAAATCTTGAGCATTTGCTTGGGGATTAAACGTAGGTCACAGATTGTGGCCGAATTAGTATAAAATTCATTTGTGCATTTCTCTCAATTTTTTTCTCTTTACTTTCAATTTTTACTTGTGTTTGTATTACATTTGTTGTTTAATTTTGAAATTTTCTATTATTGAACCCTATAGAACCAATTCACCTCCCTTCTTGATTCTGTCAATTAATATCATAACTTAATTCTCTAGAAGGCTTAACCGCTTACGAAGTTGATCATTGTAGGTTCAATGACAAGAAACTTAATGAACTCAAACATCATTGAAGAACAAATCATCTCAAGGTCACCATACTTTGATGGGTCAAATTACATTTATTGAAATGAGCGCATGAGAATATTCATTATGTCCATTGACTACAAACTGTGACTCATGATAAAAAAATTGATCATCCATTCCAAAGAAAGAGGTAGATGACAAAGAGATGAAAAAAACTGAAGATGAATTCAATAATGAAGACATGAAGAGAATGGAACAAAATGTGAAAGTCAAAAACATTTTCTATTGTGTTATAAATCCAGATGATTTTAGAAAAATCTCAAGTTACAAAACGGCTAAACAAATGTGGGATAAGTTAAAGGTGACACACGAAATAAGTAGCCAAGTAAAAGAAGCGAATATCAATGCTTATTCATGAGTATGAGTTATTTAACATGAAAGAGGAAGAAAATATTAATGAGATATTTGAGAGGTTTTCTAACATAGTGATGAAAATGCAAAATGTCATATTTTTCTCCCTTAATGTTTAATCTTTTATACTTATTTGGTGCTTAAATATACTCATTATTCTTATATTTTGATTTATGATGCAAATGGAGACGTTAAGTACAAAATAAATCTAATTGAGCGATTTTGGACTATTTTGATATCGCTTCTTAATCTGAGACGTTCCTTAGCCTATAATTTTAATGCATGAATCTGACGTGGTGTATTTTTGAAAATTTTCAAATCTAGTGCACAAAAATTCCAATTGAAAACACTATTTTCCTAGTTATATTAAGACCCTATTTTATTTTTAATATTTTCCTTGATTAGTTAGATTTGAATATTGTTATCTTAGGATAATATTTAGAAAATTTATTAAAGATTTGATAGGAGATTTTATAGAAGAATTTATAAAAGATTTGGTAGAAGATTTTATAGGAGATTTTGTAAAAGATTTTATAGGCGATTTTATAGAAGATTTTATAGGAGATTTAGTAGGATTGAATGTTAATACTTAAAGGATAAAAAGGGGGAAATCAATAGATTTTCTCAAGCTGCCTCCCCCCCTCTTCTCTTTCTTCTTCTTCAAGTTTTCATCAATGGCCCTGATGGCTAAATTTTATAATTGGTAGAAAAAAACAGAAGTCTCAGAATCAATAAAACTGTGAAATCTAATTTATTTTTATTGGTCAATTTATGCTTTGAGTATCAAATATTCTTCTGTGACTATTTTCATGATTGTTTCCTTTAATTACTATGAAGCCTACTAGTTTATTATTCGTTGCAATTTACTGCTAGATTAAATATCAAATTCGTAATTGTTTAATCCCTCTAATTTGTGAAGTAACTAAAATTTAATGATATACTACGTCAGAAATTATTAGATCTTAGGAAAAATGCTTGACTAAATTAAATGAAACTACTAGTGTTTGTATTGTTTAATTTCATCGATCTCTCTAATTCTTAAAACCATTACTAGATTAAACATTTAACGCTTGTCTTGGGACGTTTAGTAATTAGGGTTATTTAGATCGCTTGTTTTTTTAATTAACTATGACTAATGAGAGATAGGAAAATAGTTCCAACGGTGAATATTCAAAGTGTGAATTGATATATATTTGCATCGATGATTAACTATAAAATTCCAATGGTCAATGTTGACTTAGACCAAGGTTTGTTCTTTTGATTAATTTTGATAATTTAATTTGAATTTTTCCTTAGTTTTTTTAAATTATTTTCGTTATACTCAAAACCATCCATCTATGTTCATGTAGTATAAAATTAAGTTAGATACTCTCCGTGGGAACGATCCTTACTCGCACTATAACATGTATTTTTAGGAGTATAAGTTTTATTTTTGGTTGCTTGTGACAGCACACCAAATTTTAGCACCGTTGTCAGGGAGTGATTTTAGTTAATTTTTGTACTTTTTGTGATCCTCATTTCATTCTTGAAATTTTCATAAAAAAATTGTGAGTTTTCTTAATTGTTTATGACTGTAACTCGATCTTCTAATCAAGGTGATTTGTAGTGCGATCCAAAAATAGAGAGAACTTTGTGCAGGTTAAGAAGGGAAGCTCGGAGAAACTTTGAAGAGAATAATTTATCTCTTGATTCCTTATTTGCTAGCGATTCTAATTTAGAAGAAGATGAAGTCATTACTGAAAATCGAACTTTGAAAGAGCTTGCTACCCCTTATTTGAATCAACAACCTTTATACATAATGTTTCATACTTTAGATGCTACTACTACTTTTGAATTAAAATCTGGACTAATACATCTCTTACCTACTTTTTATGGTCTTACAAGTGAAGATCCCCACGAGCATCTAAAAGAGTTTCATGTGGTATGCACAAGTATGAAACTCATGAAGGTGACTAAAGCATAAACTAAATTAAGAGTCTTTCCATTTTCTTTGAAGAATTCGGCTAAAGATTGACTCTATTATCTACCCTCCAAGAGTATTACCACATGGAACAAGATGAAAAGGTTGTTTTTGAAGAAATATTTTTCAGCTTCAAGGGCGGCCAACATTCGAAAAGAAATTTTTGGTGTAAGGCAGCACAACGGAGAATCCTTACACAAATACTAGGAATGTTTCAATAAATTATGTGCAAGCTGCACCCATCATCAAATTAGTGAGCAGCTACTTATCCAGTATTTCTATAAGGGCCTTTTACCCACTGATAGGAGCATGATTGATATTGCTAGTAGAAGAGCTTTGATGGATATAACTCCCGAGGTCGCGAGAAACTTGATTGCAAATATGGCGGTCAATTGTCAACAATTTGGCACTAGGCTTGACTTTTCATCTAAGTATGTTAATGAGGTAAATATTTCCTCCCTTGAACAATAAATTATAAGTCTAACTTATCTTGTTCATCAAATGGTTGTAGGTAATATACAAACGGCAAAGGCTTGTGGGATTTATTTAGTAGTAGGGCATTCAACTGATATATGCCCAATTCTTCAAGAGGAGCCCTTTGAGCAAGTGAATGCAGCGAGTGGTTTTCTTGGACAACTACAAAGGAAATACGATCCCTATTCGAGCACGTATAATCTGGGATGGAGGGGTCACCCCAATCTTAGTTATGGGAATCCACAAGTAAATCAACCCACGACTCAAAACTACCCAAGTTTTCAACAGTATAAGCAGTCATACCCCCTTGGACAACAACCGGGTCAAACTTCTAATTCTGGTATGTCTTTAGAAGATATTGTTAAGTCTCTTGCCACTAATATTTTGCAATTTCAACAGGAGACGAAACAATTTCAACAAGAGGCGATGGCCAGTATTCAAAATTTGGACAATCATATGGGTCAAATGGAAATCGCAATTAGTTAGCTAGAGGCGCAAAGTTCAAGGAAATTACCCTCTCAAATGGTATTAAATCCAAGAGAAAATGCAAGTGCAATTGTTTTGATAAGTGGAAAAGAGGTTGAGATTCCAGTAAAGGCAACATCTGCATTATCAAAGTAAGAAAAATGCAATTGTTAGTTTGGTGATAGCAATTTGTTCCTTTTTGTGGTTTTGGATTATAGTTCCTAAGTGAAGTGGCAGATCATGTTTAAGTGAAAAGTTCTAAGTTGAGGTCAAAGAATTCTTTTCTAGCATACCCAGTTACCCAAGAATTTACAAGTGGAGTTATGTTAAGTGTTGAGAAAGATGTTAAATCAAAATTTCATATAATGGTGTTTTTACAAGGAATAGAATGGGATAGGAATTCTTCTTAAGGCTTGATGAAAAGGATTAGCTTGAATGATCAATGATTAATGATGCTTTGGAATGATGGTTTTAAAATTTATACTGTTGGTCCTTAAAGTTACTCAAAATCCTCCATGTTGTTCAGGTTGACATACCAAGTGATGAGGAGCGCAAAAGATTCACTATAAGCTTTGATAATGAATGTTGAATTTCTTGAAGACAAATATCTAAAAAAAGTGTTCTTTTGGATATTTTTATCGAGAACCATCTGCTCTTGCACACTCTTAAGTATCACTCAAAGTTTTTTTTTTTGAAAATTTATTCCAAAATGCTTTCTTAAACTGATTCTCAATCTTCTAAATCTTTTCAATATGATTTTAAAAATTTGAAAATTTGGTTTGTTACCCAATCTTGTATATTTTGGCATGTTTTCCTGATCATAACACTTTACATCTTAATATATTTGGAATTATAGTATGTTATCTGATGTTGAAAATCGGCAAGTGCACCGAATCGCAAAAAGTAATAAAGTAGTGAAAAAAGAGAATCGTCCCACGAGGATTATATTGCCAATTACCAAATTCGTTAAATTAACACTATTTAAGCCAATCAAAATATGGAAGTTGAAAAAAAAGTGAAAATAAAGATAATTAAAAGAAAGTAAATAAAACTAAACAAAGTAAAATCAATCAATTTAACAAGAGATGAAATCAAGAATAAGAAAGTGTTAGGGTTCGGACTTCACTTGAACTCTTTCAAATGTACTTCTAAAAATTGGTTTAAAACATGTTCTATTTCAATGATTCATGGTCAATTCCCAACATTAATTAATATCCAATCTCTTGGTATACTAATCCTCTTACGCTGATTGAAATTAACTAATCCCTTAGTCTAACTCCAATTAGAAAGGCATTATCAAGAACAGAGGAATTATAAGAAAGACCACATAACCCACAACGTCTATCCCTAGCGATTAGAAATTATGGTGTTTATCACAAGTTCTAGGTTCATGCAAATTTTCCCAAATCATACATAAACCCAATTTATCATTCCCAAATTGATCAGATTTAGAAAAGCATTAAGAACAGAGATAAACACGTAAATCATGAGATAAAAACATGCATTAAACCCATAAAAGAAATTACATCATCAAAGTATCAAGATCCATCGTCCCCCTAACGAGGGGAAGTTAGTTACACATAGGAAAAGAACAAAACAAAGAATAGAAGATGACAAACTCCATTGATAATTGGTGGAAAGATTGAAGAGAATCCCTAATCTTCAAGTCTTGATGCGCCCATACGAAATTAGGATTTGAGTTGTCTTTGAGTGCTGCACTTGAGTGTCTTGAAATTTGGCGTAACTTTCTATTTATAAGAAATTCACTTATTTATTGCATTACGCGTTCGGCGCTCGGCGCTAACTCTCAAGCAATTTCGGCCAGCCCACTAAAGTTATGGTGCAAAGATACGCAATCAGCGCTCAAGCGCTCCTTGTTCAACGCTCGGTATTTGCCCATTAAAACAAGATTCCTCCAGCATGTATTTGCGCGCTCAGCGGTGAGGGCACGGCGCTTGACGGGCTTCAATTATTTTCTCGCTTCTTTAAATGGCAGTCTTCTCCATGTGTAATTATCTACAAAATTACATAAAAACACACAATTAAAACATAAATTAAAATAACTAAAAAATAAAAGAAACTTGAGAATAAACTCAATCAAAAAGATTAAAAGAGAATGAAAACCCAAGATTTTGAAGCAGTAAAAATATGAATTTTTGCGGGTTCATCACTCCCCAAACTTAAGCTTTTGCTTGTCCTCAAGTAAAAGAAAATCAAAATAAAAACAAAACTAAAACTCAAAGCGGACTCAAAAAGGCAATAGGGTATTAAAGATCATTCATATCCTCAAAACTAATTCAAAATCTAATTCCAAAGTATCACACATGAACAATCCAATTATCACATCGTCTCTCACATGCAACTTTTATGCACAAATGACTTCCCAAAAACATGAATGAAAGACTCAATCTCCTCATAGAGTACAAGCCCAAATGAGTTTATAAAACAGCAAATGCACATCAAACCCACATCCATAAGGTTGTTTTTCATCTCTCTCCACTAATGTAAACAACTCACAACCAAGGATCAAAAGGGACTTTATAAGCTTGTAATGTAAAGCCAAGGGTATGGATTAAGAAAGAAGCGGTAGGAAAATGAAAACAAAAGTTGAGATACAAAATCATGCAAATTTCAAAATTCAAGCCTCAAAATATAAGACAAGTGCAAAACGGAGCAAAAGAATCAACACAACATTCACTTTATTTTTTTTTCTCTTTCTTTTCTTTTTCTTTTTCAACAATCTCCACCCCCAAACTTATTTCTTTACAATACTTTGGGTGAACTTTCTTTCTTTTTCTTCTTCGTTTTTTTTTTTTTAAATTTTTCAACTCCACAAAACTTCATGCACAAAAATAACAAAGACTTGAATAATAAAATAATACAAAATATGCACTCAACAGAGGTTATGTAAGAGAATTTTTTTTTTTTTGTGGGTATGGGAAAAAGGAAAATGTGAGTAAAGAAAAGAAACAGAGGCCAAACAATAACAAAGCTGCAAAAGGGACCTAAGGATAAAGCGTGTATACGAGGTTGGCTTGAAAGGCTCAAACGGTCCAAAGAAGGCCACTTATCATTTCCTTAATCATGCATTGCCTAGGATTTCGCCTTAAGAGAGAATCAAACAACTTCTAGATGCAAATCATCCACACACATGCAATCCCATAAACTTTCTCTAAGCTTGACATGCAATTAAATTCCAAAGTCTATCAATCATAAAGATGGGAAGAACATCCATCAATTAAAACAATAGAGATAAATGCAACTCATAAATTCTCATGTGCTATCCCAAGAAATCAGATCAATCCACAATTCAAACAATCATTGGATATTCAATTTAACACATTGGTATGCACAAAATGACTCAAAACACAAAATGGATAATGATGACAAAATCAAAATAAATAAAAACAAATAACTAAATAAAAAAATACAAGAAAGGAAAAAAAAAACTCTTTTTGCGGCCGACAACTATATACATCCCTTTACAAAGGCTCAGAACTCGGGGAGGCACCTAAGCCGACTCAACATTAGCAAACTTCAAAACAGAAAAATGTTAGTCAATGAAATAAGAAAATAACAAAATAAAAACAAAAACAAAAATAAAAATAAAAGAGAAAAGGAGAGAAAATTCGGGTTGCCTCCAAAAGCGCTTGTTTAACGTCATTAGCTCGACGTTGCCTTTATAACTAGTCATGGTGGCTTGAAGCAAGAGAAGTAGGATGGCATTTTTCTCTTATCGGCTCTTTGCCTCCACACACCTCATCCTTGCCTCGGAATCAATCTTCAATAAATCGAGTGGAAGTGGAGGATCTTTTTCAAATTGCGCACTTTGAGAAAAAGGAGGTCCTTTCTCCTTTTCGTCAACCATCTTGGGAGTAGAAAAATCAGCATTGATGATGATGAAGGACTCTTATTAGCTAAATCTTGTAGAGGCTTGTCTTAAATGCATTTGATGAGGGCATAGAGATCGATATCGGTCTTGATTTATCAAAAACATTAATAGTCACACGATCACCATCTACCCTCAAAATAAGCTCTCCTCTAGGTACATCAATCAATGCTCCTGAAGTAGCCAAGAATAGTCTTCCAAGAATCAAAAGAATATTAGCATCCTCATTCATATCCAAAATCACAAAATCAGTTGGGAAAATAAATTTGTTAACCTTCACTAGCAAATCTTTTTTATACCATATGGATGTTTAATTGGCCGATCAGCTAGTTGAAGAGACATTGTAGTTGGCTTCACTTTATCAATCCCAAGCTTGCGGAGAATTGACAATGGCATTAAATTGATGCTAGCTCTAAATCACAAAGAGCTTTCTCAATAGTCAGTTTGCCAATGGTGCAAGAAATAGAGAAACTACCTGGATCTTTCAATTTAGGTGGCGAGTTTCTCCGAATTATAGCATGCATTCCTCTCGAAAGTGCCACAATTTCATCTTCTTTCAACTTCCTTTTCTTCAAGAGCAAATCTTTCATGAACCTTGCATAAGAGGGCATCCGCTCAAGTGCCTCAAGAAAAGGAAAAGCTTCTTAAAGACTTCTAAGAACTTGGAGAATTGCTTTTCTTGAATCTCCTTCTTGAATCTTTGAGGATAAGGAAGTTTAGCATACAATGAAGGATCAACTATTTTCTTCTCACATTCCTTCTTCTTTCTCTGCCACTTTGGTTGCTCCTCTTTAGCTTCTTTATTACAGCACTCTTGAGATGGGACATCTGCAACAAGAACATCAATTTCCTTAACTGGTCCATCCAAAGTCTTGCCGCTTCTCAGTGTAATTGCATGACATTGCTCCTTTGGATTGACAACAGTATCACTCGGGAAGGTGCCTGGAGGTCTCTCTTGAAGCTGTTTTGCTATTTGCCCCACTTGATTCTCTAAACTTCTAATTGTCGCCTCATGATTCTTAAAATTGGCCCTCGACTCTTCCATAAAATTTGAAGTCTGTTGCATAAAAGCAGAGGTCTGCAAAGAAAGTTTCTCCACTGTAATTTCAAGAGGAGACTTCTGTTCTGGTTGAGGATTCAATGGCACTTGTTTGATTGCTCCAAGAAAAATTGGGATGATTCCTCCACCTGGATTATATGTATTTGAAAATGGAACACCACGAGGTGCGGAAAGATTACCCATATAATTTACGCTCTTGAGAACTAAAACCGAGAATTGCTTACTTCACATCCACCATTAGCATGATTACCTCCACGAAGTCACAAATTAACCTTTGATGGTTCACTGAATTTACCCGCATGCTCTCCACTTGCTTAGTTAGGTTGGTTAAATTTGTTGAGAAATACTTTTGTTTTGAGCAAGTAAGGCATCGAAAGTACCAAGCTCCATCACTCCTTGTCCGACTCTTCGCTCTCCCACTAGGCAAGCGATATTCATTAGTGGCCATAACCTCAAATAATTCTGAGCCTCTTCAGAGTCTTAGTGTTTAAAGACCCACTGCAGACGCATCCACCATAAGTCTTGTGGAATGATTTAACCCATTATAAAATATCGCACTCGCCGCCAAACCTCAAATGCATGGTGAGGACATCTCCTTAATAGCTCCTTGAATCTCTCCCATGCTTCATAGAGAGATTCTCCCGATTCCGAGTAAAGCAAGCAATCTCACTCCTTATCTTCACAAACATTGATGGAGGAAAGTATCGAGTCAAAAATTTGTTAACCAAATCCTCCCAGTAGAGATGCTCCCTTGTGGCTAGGCTTGTAGCCGACTCTTTGCTTTATCTACGAGCGAAAATGGGAACAGTCGTAATCTAATGGCATCATCGATAACGCCATTATACTTAAAAGTATCACTGATTGCAAGAAATTCACAATATGCAAGTTTGGATCTTCTGCATGGCCTCCCCAATGGTCTTGCACTTATTTGTAGAAGTCTTGGTTTAATCTCAAAATTATTAGCCTGAATAGGACGCACTTTAATCTTGGTAGAAATATTCTCGGCAGATGGGGTAGCATAGTCACCAATGTACGTCTTTGCTCGAAGTTACAACAATTTACGCCATCTTTTGCTCAACTTCTTCAAGTCTCTTCCTCTCTCTATTTGCTTTCTGTTTGCTCTAGCGATTCTCTCTATCTCTGGATCAAAAGTAATTCTTCCGATTCCAAAGAACCTTGCATAAACACAAACAAGCAAACCAGAGTGAAGTAAAGAAAGAAAATAAAAATAAAAATAAAAATAAATTAAATTAAATGACTAATAAAAAAAATAAAGAACCAAATTAAAAATAAAATTAAATGAAAAAAAATGAAATTAAATAAAAAAATAATTATCTATAAATAAAAGAAAATTAAAAAAAAATAAATTAAAATTAAAAAGAAACAATTAAAAATAAAATTAAACAATAAAAAAAAATACTTAATTTAGTGCTCTTTTAACTACTAATTGATATTAGCAATTAATAATCGACTTAGCGGCGCCAAAAACTTGATGTTGAAAATCGGCAAGTGCAATAGAATCGCAAAAAGTAATAAAGTAGTGAAAAGAGAATCGCCCCACGAGGATTATATTGCCAATTACCAAATTCGTTAAATTAACACTATTTAAGCCAATCAAAATATGGAAGTTGAAAAAAAAGTGAAAATAAAGATAATTAAAAGAAAGTAAATAAAACTAAACAAAGTAAAATCAATCAATTTAACAAGAGATGAAATCAAGAATAAGAAAGTGTTAGGGTTTGGACTTCACTTGAACTCTTTCAAATGTACTTCTAAAAATTGGTTTAAAACATGTTCTATTTCAATGATTCATGGTCAATTCCCAACATTAATTAATATCCAATCCCTTGGTATACTAATCCTCTTATGCTGATTGAAATTAACTAATCCCTTAGTCTAACTCCAATTAGAAAGGCATTATCAAGAAACAGAGGAATTATAAGAAAGACCACATAACCCACAACGTCTATCACTAGCGATTGCAGAAATTATGGTGTTTATCACAAGTTCTAGGTTCATGCAAATTTTCCCAAATCATACATAAACCCAATTTATCATTCCCAAATTGATCGATTTAGAAAAGCATTAAGAACAGAGATAAACACGTAAATCATGAGATAAAAACATGCATTAAACCCATAAAAGAAATTACATCATCAAAGTATCAAGATCCATCGTCCCCTAACGAGGGAAGTTAGTTACACATAGGAAAAGAACAAAACAAAGAATAGAAGATGACAAACTCCATTGATAATTGGTGGAAAGATTGAAGAGAATCCCTAATCTTCAAGTCTTGATGCGCCCACACGAAATTAGGATTTGAGTTGTCTTTTTTCTTGAGAGTGTCTTGAAATTTGGCGTAACTTTCTATTTATAAGAAATTCACGGCTCGCATTACGCGTTCGGCGCTCAGCGCTTAACTCTCGGCGCTTCGGCAGCCCACTAAAGTTATGGTGCAAAGATACGCAATCAGCGCTCAAGCGCTCCTTGTTTTTCGGTAGCGCCGGCCCATTAAAACAAGATTCCTCCAGTAGCATGTTGCTCGCTCAGCGGTGAGGCGCTTCATTTGGGCTTCAATTATTTTCTGCTTCTTTAAATGGCCAGTCTTCTCCATGTGTAATTATCTACAAAATTACATAAAAACACACAATTAAAACATAAATTAAAATAACTAAAAAAATAAAAGAAACTTGAGAATAAACTCAATCAAAAAGATTAAAAGAGAATGAAAACCCAAGATTTTGAACCGTAAAAATATGAATTTTTGCAGGTTCATCATTATCTTTTTCGTAATGACTATTTTTACTTACATTTTTGTATGAGTTTTGGATTATCTTTGCATTACACTTGACCTTTTTTATGTTGAAGGGGGAGAAATGATAAGTTTATCAATTTGGAGTATGAACGTAGGGGGAGCTCATCTAAAAGCAAGTTCATTGATTAATGGGGAGCATAGCAAGCTTCCAAGGATTAAGGGGGAGCTCATGAATTAAGAGGGAGCCTTTTATAAACTCTATTTTTAATATGTTTGACGCCTATATTATTGATGCCAACTTTGATTATTTTTAAACATGTGAGGTATGAAATGATTATTAATTTCAACATTCTTATGTCATGCTCAAATTGTTGATTATGTTTCATAATGGGGTCATCATAAAAAATTGGGAGAATGTTGGGTTTTTAAGTTTTGATGATGATATGTATTTTAAATTTTTTGAGTATGTGTTTTATTTATTCAAATTCCCTTATTAGTTGTGATTGATTTATTTAAATCCCTTAATGTTAGTTAAATGTTAAGAATGGTTTTTAACATGTGCTTTATATTTGAATTTTAAATTTGAAATTGATAAGATTTTAACATGTGATTGATTCTTATATTGAAAGGTGTACTAAGACATTGAAGGAAATATTTGTAATTGTTAGAGACAAATTTTTTATGACTCTTTATGATTGGATCAAGCACTATCAAGTGAGATTGAAAGCTCCAACATTTAAAATGTTAGTTAGCTGTTGCCATACATAAACCAGAGAAGAGAAGTGACTATTAAAGTGACTACTAGGCAAAGGAGTAATTATCAAATAACAGAAGGAGCAACTATGCATTTTTTACATGGAATTAACTCTCATGAATTAGAGATTATTTTTTCCTAATTTCTCTGTCTCAAACGATTAGAAAAATAGGAAGAAGTCTTCCACTACAAATAGAAAGCCTTGGAGAAGATCAATACACAATTGCTCAAAACAAAAGTGAGGAAGTGCTACAACCTTGCAATCTTTGTTTTTCTTTCCTCTTAGTTGAATCTATATTTGTATATCCACTTTAGAGAGAGAGTCCAAAACCTATTGCAGCTCATTATAAGAGCAACCACAACATTTAAAAATTAAAATCTTGTTCTTATGAGAAGAAAGGGTTGTTGGTAGCATTCATTTGATAGTGTTACTCTTATTCGGATATAAGTAGAGGGAGGTTTGATGATATCATTGGTAAAATAAATCATTATAACTCTGTTTTGAGGTTAAGATAGAGGAAGGTTCGTCGGAGTCATTGTAAGAGAAAGTTTTACAAATGAAGAAAATCTTAAACATTTGCTTGATGACTAGATATAAGTCGTAGATTGTGGCCGAATCAGTATAAAATTTGTTTGTACATTTCTCTTAACATTTTTCTCTTTATTTTTAACTTTTACTTGTGTTTGTATTGCAATTGTTTAATTTTGAAATTTTCTGTTATTGAATCTTATAAAATCAATTCATCCCTCATCTTAGTTATGTTATAAAGGATTTACAAACCTGTGGACAGAGTTGTGTAAAATCATGTACAAAAGCATTCAAACGTTAAATTTAATGCCAACTTTAAAATCCATAAAGTCATATTGTGGTTACAATTGAAATTAAGAAAATTAAAACCAAGTATTTAAAATTAGAATAAAATTGGAATACATTAAGGATTTGAATAGATAGATATCATAAGATGGACATAAAGAGGAGAAAATTTTAGTATTTGTAACGCAGACATGATCGAAATTACTTCTAGACTAAACGTGATTGTTTCACAATTTCTAAGATGAAATAAGATTATAAGACAAATGATGTCACAGATTATGGTTGTCAGTACTCAAACTATATTTTTTTTCTTGGTGCTTCAAATTGTAGTTTTTACTTTTTAATCTCCACTTAGTGGCGGTCAATTTTATGTTTTCCTTTCGTTCTTGTGGGGTCTTCCTACCAATTATTCCTTCCAAATACTCCACTCAAATTAATTTTTCTAGTTAAAGATATATTTTCTGAACTTCTAGATGGGGTTCTTTAATGTTTGATAAAAATTGTAGTCTATGGCAAATCGTGGGACGGCATAATGAAGTGGAAGATGAGGTAACTACAAGGACTCAAAGAAGCTGATGGTCGTGTGTCAACTTTGATCAACTGAAGTTTGTCTAAGCTATAAAACACTAACTGCAATACTTGGCATGAGCCAATCACAAAAAAGTCGGCCAGGAAAGCATACCACAGGGATTTCTACCAAGTGCATCGTCTCTGTACTGTAGGCTTTACCAAGTATTTACTTTGCACGCGATACGACAGTGTTTAAGGTGTGTAGAAGTCACATTTTGTTATTATTATCCACAAATACTAGTGGAGGGATGCAAAATTCAGGTTCACAGAGCCTGAGATCTCTGACGCTTCACATTTTGTTGGATAGGTTCCTTGACCTGCAAAGGAAGGAAAGAAGGAAAAGAGTAGAAAAATAGTCTCAGACTACAAGCATGTCAAAATTACCCGAAGACTTATTTCAATTTAGAAGAAAATATAATGTCACTTCAAGGAATAAGGAAGCCATAGTATACCAAGCTTGTTTTCCTGCGTTGCTTGTCCTGGGAGGACTTACTGCAGATAATTGTATCAACTTCGTCATTTTGATTTGCAATTCTATTTCCATTTGCTCTGCTGTTCTCTTTGCCTGGTGCAAAACTCTCTCTTGAAGTAACTGGCTGTACAACTCCAGAATAAATTACATCAGTTATATGCAAGCATTCAAACAAAAATAGGGGACCAGATAGATCATAGAAACTGGAAAATTAATCGATATAACTTGCCTCAACCCTGCTTGTAGGGGTGCTCCCAGGCTCTTTCGCCTTTAACATTTTCTGTCCACTCCTGATGGAGTCAGTATGATTTGATTCAGATGTCACTTTCATTCGTGTTAAATCTGATCCAATGGAGTGGAGGACACCACATGTGGACACGTTGTAGTTGCTACCTGATTACGGAGAAAGCATATGAATATATGATAGTTGTGAGTTGAGTTAGTTCCAATATCGAAAAGCTGCTGGTAGGATACAAAATATTAACGGCCTTAATCCATTACCATTTGTACGTAAACCAGTTTGATTGGACTTGCTATTTGGTTCACAGTGATCAACATCCTGTAAAATTTTAAAACGGGAAATAGGTAAACATATATTAAAATACATGGTGATACAAACTCCAAATACTCGGCAGTTATTACCATAGCTTCAGTAGCACTCAGAGCTTTCTGGACTTCAATGAATGTCCTCTCAGTCAACTCAGAATGGATCACACGTTTCCCTGATGTACCGCGGACATAAAAAGTAACCGGGAAAAAAAAGAAAAATGAAAAGAGAAGGATTATTCTCTGATAGTTAATTTGATACCTAATCTTTTGTTGCCTTTGGGTTCAACAAAACCATCCCGAGTCATTTTATCAATTATCTTTCGTGCTGCTGTCTGGTTTACTTCTCCCTCAAGCAAGCTTTGAAGCTTTGTGACTGACACATACGTCATGGGAAGAGCATGATAGAGAGCCTGAGATGTTTACACCTAAGTTAGGATATCCTATAACAGAAAGTAGTTCTAAGACTGATATAACCAAATAAATCCTATCAGGCAACAATTTAAGAGATCCGTGATCATATTTTCATGGGTTGTACAGACTACTGACTCCATCCTCCCACTCTTCAGATGATGCAGTGTGTTTTGAAAGATTGGAGACAATTAACAACGAGTAATATATAAAATTTATTTGAATATGATATAACTATTAGCATCTTGCACAATTTATTGACTTCACTCATCCCCTAACCCTAGTTCAAATCGGTATTACGAGTGTACTTTACTTTGGCCCAAGAAACATCACTTTTATAATTGAGCATTAGTTATACTAAACGTGACATAGATTACAAGTCAGCCGAGATCTTCATACATATCACATAAAAGAAAAAGAGGAAGAATTAAAGCTCACTTTCATGTATATGCGATCTTCAACCTGCAAAGCTCTGTCAAAGACTTGAGGAGTTTGACCATCAAGTTCTTCTTTCACAGTGGTGAACTCATATTCAGATTTCTGACATTGCAATTCCATCAGAAAGAAATAAAGAAAGGACTACTAGAACAAAAGAAAGGGTTTAGGTCAATAGAGAGAAAAGTCAACCTTGTCCTTGTTAATGGCGTAGGTGTCCTTTCCTGTTTTTGATAGCACACCTTCCATAACAAGCTTGTTCATGATCTCTGAAGGACCAATCAAACAAGAGACCAACAAAGTTTGTAAAGTGATAAAATCTGCAGCACAGCTTGAACATGATAGTTAATCTTTATACCTTCAGTTAAAACCTGCAAGTAAAAGAATTCAAGTGAAATTGCATTTGACATAAAAGGAGAAAAGAAGAAGCTAAAATTGCAGTTAGATCATAAATATAATATAAGAAAGGCCAAGAAAAAGCATCATCTGAACATCAGTGTTATAATAATCAGGAAAAAAAAAGTAGTTACCACTGAGATGTCTGGAAAATTTGATAGAACGTCAGTAAGCTCAATAGTGTCAAGGTGGCAACAGTTGATCCACTCCTTGATCCGGGCCAGTTGTTGCTCATCTTCCACAGAGTCCTGGGTATCGTCTGAACATAATATAGATCATTAAATATTCTGAGTTACAGCCTAGTAATTGAATTAACAACTGCACACAACTAGGAAAAAAATATGTGAAGTAGAGCCAAAAAAGAATACCGAAAATATCAATCCTCAGGGATAAGTTTATCATATAAACACATCCACGTACACACACACACACAGTTTTCTCCAAGAAAGCAAAAGACCTAGTTTACCTTCATCAATCATGCCATTATCTTCCTGTGCTTGCTGTTTCTCTGTCATGGTTTACTTATTAAAAGAAAATAGTGGAGAAAATGGAGTAATGTGCAGGAACAAGAAAAGTGATCCTAATTACCTCTTGGAGCAACTATATATTGATCCCCCTGAGAATGATCAACCTGAAAGTTGTAAAATGTCAAATTTAAAAGTAACACAGTTACTTTAATGGCTTATTTCAGTCAGTTTCAATTACAAAAATCTTATATCAAGCAACATTATCATTCACCTCACTGTCAGTATCATAATACTCATCCTTTTGCATGGAATCATTACCAGTGCTCATATCATCATGGATTCCCTCATTATCATCCTCACAAGGGTCGAGTACACTCTTCACCTATAAAATGAAAGAAGAAATCATTGGCAAAAATATTAGAAATGGATTTGAAAATTAGCTGTGAACATGATGTCCTTCCATTACCTTCAGAGCCAATACAAAATGCTTGCTGTTTACATTCCCAACCTCCATTTTCAATGGAATTTTCGCCCATGGATGATAAACTTCTTCTTCTGTGCAGCCTCTGAAGAATGGAGGCTCATATTCAGCAGGCTGCAAGAAAAGACAATTATATTGTGAAATCGCCCTGTGGCATAACAAAATTTTAAAATCTTCCCCACTTGCATAACAAAGCATGTGGTCATTTGTATCAATCTTGTTAACCATATCCATTTAAACAACAACCTAGTCGAAATGTATTTCAAGTCTGGACAATTCATCAATTCATAAAAAAGCTACAGAATTTCACAAACAATTTATAAGGAACTGAGATTTGCTATTCCATGTCATAGAACATACCGTCATGTCATCATAGTAGAGGAGCTTCATCAGAATGGTACGCTGAGGAAAGAATAGAAGTCAGTTTTTGCAATGTATGTAGGAAATGTGAAGCGTGAATATTGTGGTCTTATCAAGCGAAGCATTTGAATTAATTTACCTCTTCTGGCATCTTCTCCAGAGTTCTCATCAACTGAACTAGAGTTCGAATCATTTTACATGCAGAACTCCTGAAGATTACATCCGTATACAAATAACATAGTCTAATTAGTGTGTTATCATGATAAGACTCCACTTCAGATCTAAATTATATTTTCTTTTGTGACAACAACCTCATCTGTTGGGGAGTAATATCTGTTGTAGAGTTGTACTTGAAGGTCCCCCCTTGCTTTTTGTTTCCAGTGCGATTGATATTCATGGAAACCTCTTGCTTGTCAGAATCCGAATAGCTAAAGGAAACTGCAGGACAAAATTATGCTTACTTATGAACCCTAAATAAATATCTCAAATTAAATTAAATCGGAATCTACATTTTGCCACTAGCATATATAGCAGAGTCATCCTAAAATCAATAACTCGGTGGCATTCTCTGCTGTTTTAACCATAACCTACGTGATGTATTCATTCAAGTACAGTTTCCAAATTCCATCATATTCTATTGATCAAAATTGCAATCAGATATGTCAAAGCCTTACATGCATATTCCTCAATCATCGGTCCATCTACTGCTTCACACACACAGAATAGAAGCGTCTTCAGGTATTTCTTCTGTAAAGCATCGTACACGCCTGCAAAATAAATAGAACAGAATAGATAAAACACGAATTACAAGCAATGCAAAAAATCGTATCCGATAAGTTCAGTCAGATCAATGATATAGCCTAAACGTGCCCTTCTCCATCCAATCAATCAGTCTGCGAGACTCGGCATCCACCGGCATAAGCTTTTTGATCTTCATCTCTGTCATTTCAAGCAGAGTTTTAGATGAAATTCAACAACAAATATTAGAAGATTCAGTGAAAATAAAAGTTAAATAGCTAAAGAGAGGTTTTACCTAAAGCAGGAACAGACTTATCATTGAAGTACTTCTCAGGAAATAGGCCTCTGATGTAACTGATATTGAAAATGGCAATTCGGAGCAGGTTCCTCGTCTAGCAAATCAAATTTCAAATCAGATAATATAAATAAGATTATTTCAAACGCCGGAATCATATTAAACGTAAAGCCTCTCAGATTGATGAAACAGGTGGATGAAGAATTTTCCATGTGATTCAAATCAAACTTGGGACAGCAGATTAGTACATTTTCTCAGAAATAATCAAAGCAACTAGGTATTGAAATTAAATATCACGAACTTTCAGTTTTAGATCTCGTCTGATCCTAATGATAATAGAAGGAAGCTAAATAGTAAATTTCTTGCTGAACCAAAACTCCTGGTAACTGCTCCTGTCGGAGAATGAAATCCTCTCAGATCTAGAATTCGATAGCAAAAGAATTATAACATCTATACGATTTTGAAAAATGAATTTACTGAAGAAATCTAAAATCTACTGAAAGCAATAAATTATCAACTGGAAATTCAGCAGTGGAAGAACAGACAGAAAACTTAAACGAAAACAAAGAAAAATATCAGATCGCTATGATTGCAGGAAAATCGGATTAAAATGTGCAAGATATGAAATGTAAATGAAGATAAAACAGCAGTTAAGCACCAGAAGAAGCGAATCCTGCTCGGTGATTTCAGCTTCCTTCACTTTCTGTGCAACAACCTGAAACAACGAAATGGAAAATTAAGAAGCCATCGCAGAGAGAGGAAGAAGACGAAGACGAAGGAATATAAGATTCAAAGATACTCTGGCCTCACCATGGTTTCAGCGGTTAGCTGAATTCGAGAATCACAAACTCACAGCGAAAAAAGAGTGTTCAGTTGGTTGAAAAATTTTGAATCAGAGGAATGTGGCGGGATTGGATGAAGGCCAAGGAGCTGAGATGTTGTTTATAGGCTGAATCTGATGTAGTGTAGCTAAGATGCTATTGAATTCGATTATGGTCACGCAAGTTTAGTGAGTTAGTGAGTTAGCGCCAAAAGGAAATTGTGGGCTCCACTCTCAGCGTCGTGTTTGTTACGTCTTGAAATTCAGGTTCATGCAAAGTAACGGTAGCATCCTTCCAGCACTAGTTTTTTTTTTTTTTAATTTTATTATTTTTCTTAAAAGTTATTTTAATAATTTTTAATATTAAATAAAAAATATTTAATAAAAAAATATATTTAATATCTTAAAAACAAAAAAAATATTTAATACTTTTTTATTTAAAAATTAAAAAAATTAATAAAAAGATTAGTAAAAGAATTATATAAGAATATTTAAAAATATTTTTTTTAACAGGAACACTCAACAAGCAAGCACTCAACTCAACCCCAAATGCGGCCTTAGAAAAAAAGACCTTATCTATCTTGGCATTTCTAATGGAAATAGTCTCCAGTCCTTTAATGGCCAGTAAAACAATCAAATATTTTCGTTTGCGTATATATATATGTTGACACGTAAGAAGGACGAGCATAAATAGTTATATAACCCGGATTAAAAGTTGATGTTGTTAAAAGGTTAAATTCGATCGACCGTATGTTAAGTGATTGAAAAACTTAAATCAAGAATAAAATTTTCTTTTATGAAAATACTATTACACAAAAAGTACTTTATATTAAAAAATAACTTACATCATATAAAAAACATATAAATAATGTAATTAAACTAACAATATAGTAATCTAATTCTAATTTTTTAAATCAAATTTGTTAAATAATAATATAATTAAAAAATAAGAACATTAATTAACAAAAACATGTGATTTAATGGCAAAATACATGTCATTTATATAAATCTTTTAGGTATCATATTTAAATTCTACAAATTATTTTTTTGAAACTTAAATAATAATAAAAAAGAGTCAACCTGAGTCAAATCATATAGGTAAGTTGACTAATCAGTCAAATTTAACTGAATTACTTAAAAAATCCATTGTGAATGAGAATCGAACCGAGTCAATCCCGCCCATTCAACTGTACACATAACCCTATCAAAATTTGAGGGGAGATAAAGTGAAATCCTACTATACATAACATCCAGTCCGGCTCCTACAACTATGCATAACTCCATCAGAAATCGAGGGGGAAAAAGTGAAATCCTACTATAAGTGGCGTTGATCAAGTGCAGTTACTTCAAATAGTCAAGATCGATTCGTGCTGAATTATTACTTATTCCAAAAGGAAGCCCAAACCAGTCGCGAGAGAGAAAAACTCGAGTCGAGAGACACATAAGCTTAGAGAGCAATATAGATATTAAATTAAATAATTGGGGAATTTTTATTACCAGGATAATAACCAACCAAGCATCCGCACTAGTCATCTTGTAAAAACGGTTTCTACTCTTGACACACGCTTACACTCATACCTTCCCCCTTCCTTTTTCTGGTTCAATGTATATCATTACAACTTCCACAACAAAGAGAATGCTATTATTAATGTCTTAAACTAAGAACGTTACAACATACAAAAGTGCTCTCGTTTTCTCAACATTGTATAACTCGCAATTCATTCTGATAAGAAATCTCTTCTGTTTGTATTTAGAGGATGCACAGCTGCAGCAACTTTCTCCCGGAGGTTGAACTTCTTTGCAATTAGTGGCCGCACATCATCAACTCCAACCAAGCTCTCCAAAAAGGGAAGCAATAAAAGCAATTCCTGATCTGAACGATCATCAAACCAACTCTCAATCGGTATTCCATTATCCACCTGGAACCCAAATGCCTGGGGAGCCAAAAAATTCAACAGCAGAAAAAGTATTAAGAAGTAACATTTTACATAGTATTTTTCAAGAAATCTATCCATAACTTTTTGCTTTTTCTATAAATAAAAGCCAAATAAAAAACTCATACAAATCATAACCTAATTTTATTCTATGTTAAAAGATATCTACTACTTACAAAGAAAGGGGAAAAAGAAAAGAAAAAAGTGTTTAACAGTTCAGGTGTTTTAGCTAGATTTGACAGCAGAGACCCAACAATTGTTAGGAGGGCTTCCATATGCAACTATAAGGATAACATAGTTCTATTGTCAGCCATAACGAGTGCAATAAATCTCAAAGACAATAGAACAGATAACCATACCTGTGGGGAGTTGTCAATTATTATAACACGTGCCAAATCACGACCAAGCACTGTTAAATCTTTAAGGTAATTCCCCTCCACATAAACACAGGATTCACGGTAAACACGGTGGCGAAATATCTTCCGCTTTGGATCAAGCACATTTAGAAGTTGCTCAGCGTAAATACTTTGACTAGCTGTAAATATAATAATCTCAAAAAGGCCAGAAACTCTCTCGAGGAAATCTTTGAGGTGAGGACGGCAGCGTACATAGACAATGTGCTCCTCACAATTAAAATTAACGGGAAAAGTGAAGTCTACATCCTCACAAGGTTCTAGGGTAGAATGCACCAAAGTTTCTGCCAAACAGAAAGTCAAAATCAATATACAAAGTATAAAATGAGCAGTTCAACCAAAGCTTTGCCTAATAGTTATTTACTTACTTGTGTAACAGAAAAGGAAAATAAGAATATGTTTAGCTAATATAATAATTAAACTACTATAAACTATAGAATATCCTCACAGGGAGGAAGAACAAAATCATTTTTCACTTCAAAAAGCATGTTTTTACCTCCAGCAAGCATTTTCACACAGTAGGATAACTTCAGGATACATAACCACTTTAATTAAGGGCAGCCCAGTCGTGAGCATAAAAAGTTGTTTCCGTGACTAGAAACCACAACCACCAAATCACAAGGCAGCAACCTTAAAGTTGCACCAAGGTTCACCCAACGTAACCACTTTAATAAGTTAATGAAATTTTACTTGCTGATAAGTGATGACACTAAAAGCATCTAATAAGCAGAATAACAAAATTTGGATCATAGTGGTAAGGGACTAAGGGCAGTGTGACAACATAGCCATCATTTTAATATGTCAAAAGTAAAATTAGAAAGAAAAATTGCCTAGCAATAAATAAGACCCCAAAAAAAGAGGGAGAAAGGGCATAGAATGCAGGAAGTCAAAACTGAAATGATCAGAATGCTAGCATCAGCTCAGTTGCAGCTGAAAGAGCATACCAATATCTAAATAAACAAAAATATGCTTTTGATGTGTTCTTTTTCAGTTAGGCAAGCAACTTAAAATTGACATATATGATTTTCTTACCATCCAAGTCCAGGACAAGAGTAGTAGGAGGGCAACTCCGTGTCTGCTTAGGTAGCAATAATCGTCTAAAAGTTGGAACCACAGTTGACAAGTCTGGTAAGGTCTTTATGAATAAGTAAGGGTCAAAGTCATCAAAATCCTCAAATTCATCATCCTCTGGGCATATATCAGAAGACATAGAATCCTGACCATGCTCATCGACGCATTCCAGCTTCGAGTTTTTCATGGCAAGATATATGGCAGAAACTTCCAAGGAAAGACCATTTCCATCAAAATCAGAATTACAACTATTCACATCTTTTGTGCCTAAAGCAAGCATCTGATCACTGCATGTCGATATGTTGGAGTAGTTGGATGAATTATTTATGTCTATTTCCATCGCAGTGTCTTGACTAACATAACCATCTAATATATCCTCCGGTTGTAACTCTGTTTCTTGGTCTAGAGAAATTCTATTTTGGTCCTCATTCTGAAAAATTTTGACAAAATCAACTAGAGAGAAACAAAAGAAAAAAGATTAAAAATTAACAATGAAAAACTTCAAAATATCACATTGAAATTAGTAAGATTATGTGGAGAACCAGAAAAAGTAATGTAAAGTCAATAATTGTTAAAACAATGAGATGTCAATGTCATTTACCTCTGTCAACGACTTTTCCTCCAGAACCTCTAGATAAGTGAAACCCAGGAGAAAATATAGTTCCAGACTCCAGATGTACAGCTTGCTTGTTACAACCCTGAAGCAGTATTTCAATTTTTTTTTAACAAAAAAAAAGTGTGTAAGAGAATCTCCAGAGTTTTAAAGCAAAACCGTTCAAATAGACATTTCAGAAACTGTTTATATTTAACATGCTCAGCATATGTGAAAACCTTCAGAAATTCACTACATTCAAGAAACCAAGAAGTTACTTTGCCAAATAAGTTTAAGTCCTAAATTCCTTATGCAGTTAGAGTCCAAAAGATTCATAAAACAACTTTCAAGCAAATGAGAAACTTATGCAGTACCAAGCATGCACACCCACGCACAGAGAAACAGCCAGACTAACATAAGTAGAAAGATGGTCTAGTTAAATTACCAAAAAATCTACTGAAGCACCATCAACTGCATCATTTTCCAAACAAGCATTGGAAGTCCCATGATCCACAAAGTCATACCCATTACTCAAATCTGTTGAGGAAATTGGCTCCCCAGCTTTATTCTCAAGAGTGCTAACTGAAGTTACACCAAGAAGATGACAAGCAAAACCGGTAAATTACTCATTATTTCCTTATTAGTGAAAGACATACTGTTTTTGGATATAATATAACCAAAATAGAAACATTCAAAATAAAAATGTGTTAGGGTCATATGAAGGAGCAACCTGGTTATGAGTCAGACATGGCAGAAACTAGAATAAGGCAAAATTTAACGATATACTAGATATAAGCAAAAAGCTAATTGATATAGATTATCTTAAAAACAGCACAGACTATTACAAGTAACTTACAAGATTTATTCTTTCTAGCAGAGGATGTAATTAAGTCGGTGACTTTCTTTTCAACTGCTTGTCCATTTTCAGAGTCCTTTCTCTGTGCTCTTGAAACCCTAGGACTACCATGCTCTTGACTAGCATTTTTCCTGGAGGCCTTTTTCTTGGTTGGCATGTCCACTTTGAGAAGAATGTCAGACAATCTGGTTGATTTTTGTGGAAAAAATCAAAGCAGCAAATATAGCTCCAGAACAACTACCCTGCTTCCAACATAGGATGCATTTAGGAACATAAGATCAAGGATCCTTGCCAATTGGAGATATCTTAGTAATAACTAAGAAGCTAATCTTTTAGAGGAATATCCAATACTCAATGTTAAAAAATGGTCACAATGGGGACTCACTATATTAAGCAACCATGAGACTTTAACACAGAGGAAGACACACGCAATCCAGCCGGGGTGGGCAAAAGAAAGTGTGAAATGAACTGAACTTATGAACTGAACCAAACCAAACCATAAATAACCAAACTTTTTCAAACCGATTCTTTCTAGTCCAATTTTTTTGGCTCAAAGCAGATTTGGTTATTACTTATCATATACAGTTAGATGCACCAAAACTAACTGAACCAAACCAATTTGATTTTAAAAACTTTCACAAACCCTTGGGATCTAAGGTGAGGGAGTGAAACACATAGTTGCAAAGCCATGGAGGAGGGAAATTCATTGAGATATGTAGCCGGTGGATTTAAGGTATCAGATACAGTGTCATCGCCAACAAACGTCGTCGCCAATTTCTGGAATTCCCAAAGATTGCAGTGCTGATCGATTTCGTCCTCTTGTAGATCTGTGCAATGTGCTTCTCCATTGCCGACATTGTCCATGGAGTTTCCATGAATATGAGTACCACGAGAGAAAGGAGTGAATTTGTATGCTTCGTCCTCTCGATGACTCACTTCCATGAAAGCTGCTGCTCCAGCTGACTCAGGCTGTTACTGGTGCAGTGAGTACTGTGAAGTTGGATCTAATGGCACCAGTGGGAAGAAGAGGCATGGTGAAGTCAGTGAAAAGAGTGGTGGGGAGGGTTTGACCAGGGAATAGAGACGCAAGAAATAAGAGATCTATGATGAGAGTGGCGAGTTGTCAAATTGTTGGATTCAATAGTGGTGACCCAGCAGAGGGGGAAGGCAGCACAACCAAGGATGGCTTTGAATGTATCATTTCATCATCTCATAAATTAACCGGTTAATCAATCCAAATAACTGGTTTATGTTGGTTCAGCTCTTCTTTAAATGGTTACAGTTTATATTTATGCCGGTAACTGAACCAGACCATATTTTCAGTTTATCAAGGCTAGTTTCAGGTTTTCAAAATAAACCGAACTTTGCCCATTCCAGGAATACTTTTTGCATGATGTTCTGTGCCTTGACTTAAAAACCAGGAGGTGTGTTCATAATGGCTTAAAATTTCTGAGTTCCAAGTTCAAATTCAGCCCCGAACTAGTTCAGTAGCATGAGACCATAATTAATACCATTAATATCAGAAAGAATAAAACCAGAATCATTTCCAAGATTTGTTCCAAAGCAACCAAATATATTTCCAAGAGCTATTCATACAACATTAGGCAAATTATTAACGAATTAGTCACTCCATCGTCACACAGACAAATTTATTTTCGAATCATCAGAACTCCATACCCTTCATCAAAGTATCTCAAAATTAACAAGCTGAGACTGGGAAAACCCCAGAGCCCACCAAATCAACCATTCAGCATCAATTGCCATATCAGCATAAAAAACTTGAGCAGCAAACAGAACAAGGAACAGCTAAAACCCAACATTCACGCTGAAACCACATAAATAAAAACCCTAAAAACACAACAGACCCAAAAACAGAACATCTATAAGACACAAGCAAAAGCTAAACGAACAAGCTCCAGCTCAAATCACACATACCTGATATGGAAAATCAAAAGCGATAAGCTCTCACAGCAAGCTTCGCATTCGCACTGGCTTTGCTTCTAACAAAAGAGAAAATCAAAAGAAAAAGGAAGGAACAAGTAAAATACTACGAAATCAGCTCAGAGAAAATAAACTTGAGGAACTGACTAAAAAACCCTAGATTTGTTATCCTTCCTTTTGCGAGAAAATTTTGGATGTTTTCCCTCCAATGAGAAAGTGAGAGGGAAAAAAATGGAAGATGGAAAATTATTTTTATCGGAACAAAGGGATGTGTCGATTAAATAAATAATGCACATTGAATTTTATTGAATAATAATTAAATTAAAAAATATATTTATTATTGTGCACCGAAATTTGGAAAGCTTCTTGTTACACATCTGAAACGTACACGCGAGGCTATTTGTAGTGTGGTACACGCTCACGTGGATGGGCACGTGTCTTAATCACCATTATATTTTGGCCGTTGCAGGGGTGTGAGACTCACGGGTCATTATAACTCTCCTCACTTGTGCTATTTTAAATTTCAAAACCAGATTCAATTCCTTCTCTTGAGTCTTTCCAACTTTCCTTAATTTATTTATGTTTATTGCTCCTCCCTTTCCTGAATTTGCAGATCAGGGCCTCAGTTAATGTGATATTACCAAAGTGGATTTTAAAATAATTAATTCAAGTTATTTATATTCTTTTTATATGATTGTCAAATTAAATAATGACATGCAAAAAAATTTTTAACTCAATAATATACATTTAATACTATTAAATAATGGTTAGTTAAAAGAAATTCATATATTATTATTTGATTTGAAAATTAGATAAAAAAAATTTAAAGAACTTGATCTAAATTTTATCTATATATTTTTTCTTAAGGAGATACTCAACCATTGAATTTTTTAATTAAAAAACTAGGGAGAGGAAGCCTTTTCTATTTAAAGGTTAAAATTTCAATAAAAATTTATAGTGATAATACAGATAGTCTAATAACAAAAATATATAACACCTAAATTTAAATAAAAATAATAAATTATTAACATAAAATCCATCATGTAAGCCAATCCTTATAAATAAATGTATATTTTTTTGTATTATAATAATAGAGAAATTTAAATCTAATACCATGCGTAAATTATTGAAATATTCGAGTTTAAGTTGAATCGAGGAACTAAAATGTAAAGTTTAATATGTGATTTTCTTAATTCCATGTTTATTAAATCTGACATGAGGATGTCAACTAATATTTTAATAATATTGTTTAAATATTACAATTAGTTTGTCTAGGAATGAGGATTCTCTCAACTATTAAAAAATTTTATCATATGATGATAAAAAATTAATAATAAACATAGTTCATAAATCTGAATCATTAAATAAGAATAAGCAGTCTATGCAATTCTAAAAAAACTATGGAGAATCCTCAACCGTTTGTCTAATATCTAACGTGTTTGTTTTTAAACTAGTATCATACACTAAACCTTTACACAATTCTCAAATTTTAAGCTATTTGTAAGTGTACAACCTTGAAATTCGTTTTACACTATAACTTGAATATGTGTTGCCCATTATCAATTAAAATTATAATAATAGTAAATAATATTTTTTGACAATCTAATAGTAAATATTTTAATCAATATAATATATAAAATATATATATATAACTTAAAAATCTTTCATGTGTGTCAATCTTATGTGACAAGCAAAACTTTTATTTTCTACCATATGTCAAATAACTCACTTATTTTAATGCTATTTATTTTTATTAAAAAAAGAAAAAATGATAATATAATGTTAACATATATGCACACATAAATGACACATATTTAAAAATAAATAAATTAAAATAATAAATTAATTAATTATCATTAATTCTAACATGAAGAATTATAAATGACTCAATCAAAGTTAATTAATTAATAATTATAATTGACGCCAACCAACTAAATTTGATTACAATCATATAAAAATTTTCAACAATTCAAAACTCAATCAATCGTTTTAAATAGCCATAATGTTTATTGTTTATTTGAAAATGTTATCAAATTCAAATTAAGAGCACCATTATAAAATTATTTAATTATAAATCAAATAATGGTGTGCATTGATTATTTTAAATGTAAAAAAAAAAAAAAGCATGTTATCATTAATGAGGGAACAAAATAGTGCACATTCATTAAATTAAAAAAATTGCATATTAGAAAATATAATTTATTCTAGAAATATATATGATTCCCTTTAAATGTATTTAATAGTGTAAGTGATTATATTTTTAAAAAGCATAAAAGAATAAGTACTCCATTTAAATTTTATAGAAAGAATTTTATTACATCAAAATAAAAAAAAACTTATTGTTCGAGTTTCCTCTTACCACTAATAATAATAATAATAATAATAATAATAATATAATATAATATATAAAAAATACATGACTTAAAATTCAGTCATGTGTCACTCCTAGTTAACAATACATGCTCTAATTTTCTCGTAATATGTCAAATTAATAATCCTTTTATTTGCATAGCATATGTTACTCTATTTTTTTAATATAGCACGATATGTCTATACATGTGAATGATACATATTCAAACACTCAAAATCCAATAAGTTAGAATGTTAATATAAATTCCTTATAAAAATATAAATAATACTAAAATTACATAGGCAAAAAAAAGAATAAAAAATGGAATGAAAAAAATAATTAAACTAATAAAAAATAAAAATTTACATGAACTTTTTTTTGTTTTATAATATTTCGTCACATATTTTAGTTCTGAAACTATAATTGTTTAGAGTACAAGCTACCCTTCATCACAAATATATTTTTGACTGAATTCTAAATTATTTATCACTTAATTTCTCCTTTTGAGTTGCATAAATATAAATTAATTTAATTTATATGTAATTTTTAGTAAAATTAATTTATTAAAATATTTTTTATAAAATTATTGAATTAAATTATGCATTTAAAAGACAAAGATTCTTATTTATATTATAAATATTTTCTGTAGGCATATAAGTTGTTTTATAATATTTTATATTTAAATTCTTTATTAATTATATTAGAGTGAAATCATTTCATAAAAATGTTATGTATTTTTATACTAAACTTCTAGATACTATTTTTCTTGATGAGTTAATACATATATTTTTTTAATAAAATTATTATTTTTTAAATTATATTTATTTTTATTATTTTATTAAGTAATTTATTCATGTATCGCACGATGCAAAATCTAGTTCAAATTCAAAAATCAACCAATAAATTATTAATCAATATACTATTAATTAATTAATCAATTAATATAACATAAAGAAGGAATATGCATTACTTAAAAAACTATCATGTGTCATCATTGTTAACAAGTAAAAGCATTACATGCTTGACATATGACATTAAAAGTATTTAAAACTCTGTTACATGTCATCTTATGTATCAATTTTCTGTCACATATAATATGAAGTAACAAAATAAGATATATTATGAAAAAATGACACCTATATAAAAATTATTTATTAAATAAATTAAACAAAAACTATACAACAAAAACACAAATGAAAAAGAAAAAGAAAATACAACTACCCTAACCTATATCTATATCTATATTTATATAATATACATGTGAAGCATCATATTTTGGAAACCTATACCACATGTTACTTTCTCAAGCACTTAAATTCTCTCTAATTTTCAAGGGTTTCTATTAATAGTAAGGTTTTCAAAAATTAAAATTTGAAAAACATAAATATTTGAAAACAAAATAATTAAAACAAAAAGTAATTAAAAAATAAGTAGATTAATTATTATTAATTACAACATTAACAATTATAGTTGATCCAATCAAAGCTACTTAATTAAGAATTATAATTGATACTAATCAATTAAATCTAATTACAATTATATCATGTGTCACGTGTTATCTTTTAAGTCACTTAAATTTTCACCATTTTTAAAGATTTTGTAATAATAGCAAGATTTTTTAAAGTTTAAACTTGAAAACCACAAATATTTGAAAATAAAATAATTAAAACCAAAATTAATTAAACCAATAAATTAATTAATTATTATTAATTTTAACTTTAACAATTACAATTGACATGTGTCGCATTTACAATAAAACCTTAAACACATGTCGTGTTTATAGACATTATAATTTCTCTTCATTTTCCCAACCTTTCTTCTATTAGTAACTTTGATATAGATTCAAAATTAAAAAGTAAATCTGATCAAAAAAATTAAAAAGTAAATTATTCAAGAAAATTACAAAATAATTATTAAAAGTGAAATTAGGTAGTAATTGACGTATATTGAAATTAAGAAACTGATTGAATTTATTACAAAATTCATAATATTCTGACCAATTTAAATTATTGATATATAACAATGTAATTGGTGTTTAATATGGAAATTTCATGTCACAATAATTTATCACAATTAATTGTTCTTATCTATATAATCTAAATTATTAATTTATATGCATTTATTAGCGATATTCAAAATGATATGTTGCTTTAATAAGGTTAGTTTTTAAATCATAATAGTGTATATATATGTTTTTTAATCATTTATTTTTTGAAAATGTACAAATTATATCAAATATGAAAATTTATATATATATATAAAAATTAGATAAAATATTTGAAAGTTATAGGTCATCCTTAAATGTTGTTTGTTATTTTCAAAATATCAACTATTTTTTTAAAAATATTTAAATATAATATTCAATCAACGATTAATATTTTATATATATTAAATTAAATATACTTGCATAAAAGTAACTCATTAATAAATAATTAATTAATATATTCAATTTGATAAGAAGGATAATGGAATAAGTTAAATCAACTAATTAAATAAAATATGAAATTATATCTTTTTTATCCCATAGTTACGTTATATTTTATCAATTAACAAATTCAATTTATTATCAATTATTTTTTTAACTAATTTGATTATCAATTATTATTATTATTATTTTAAGGAGTTAATTAATGAATTCAATCATCATTAAGTTTTGTATCAAAAATCATTGTTGAGTTTTAAATTTAAAAATTTGATCCTTAAAAGTTCAATTATTTCTACTAGTGTGTAAAAGTATATAATCGTTTCAGCTCTTTTCATTTTTTCAATCACAATTTTTTGTTCTCTTCATTCTCTCTAATCATGTTATTTGTTTTATATTTTATCTTTTTCAGATGGAGTTGAATTTAATAGAGTCATCTTGCTTCTCTTCTACATCTCCAGTATTATAAGACTTCCCGAAAATCTAACTTGAGCATTGTAAGGATTTTGTTTTTTATTTTCTAAATGCCTTCTTCATGTCCCAATTTTATAATTTTTTTCCTTTTCCTTCATCCAAACCTTTCAAATTGCAATTTCACTCTTTATTATTATTTTTTATGTATTTAGGATGTTTCATAATACACTTTTTTGTTTATTAGTGTTTTAGATTCTAAGTTTTTGGAGAAACTATCTCCAAATTCATACTTGAAATAAGTTTATACTTGACCATTAACTTTATTTGTTTTGTGAATTTTATTATTTTCATGTTGTTTCTATTAAACTTCATTGCATATGTATTTCTTCAAATTTATTGCCTTTTCTATTTGACTTTTTATATGGATATTGCAATTTTTTTGTCATTGAATGTTTCTATCAGCAACATTCAAATGTAAGTTCTTATTATCAAAATTGAACTAATTAATCATCAAATATTTTACAGTATAGTTTCAACCTTATTTCATTTGAGAATATATTTTAAATAGACAAGGTGCATCCACATATAGTAGGTAATATGTAATTTAGCATTTGAAAATACTTCATCATATTTTTGTTATTTATATACATAATCTAAGTCATTGTGTTATTATTTGCATTTTGGAACATAAAAGGACTACCAAAAGTAAAGAAATATAATGAAGATGAACACCATAGAGCTTAATGTGAATGAATATGAATCTTCATTTTTGTTAACCATTTTATTTTTTTAATATTTTTACAAGTTTAAAATATCATATTTACAATTGGAGATTATAGACAATGCATGCCATGGAATCATTTAACATTTGGGATTAGTCTTCTTGATGTTCTTAATTTATCAAATTTGCAAGAAATAAATTCTTATTAGTGGAATTGTTTTTTTTAAAGGTAAGGCGTGGCTATCCTATCTTACGGTTATGACATTGTTATTTTTAAATTTAATAGTAGGTAATTTATTTATCAAGTATTAACTATACAAATGTATAAATTCATATTTGTCCTATAAAACCTTAAACTCTAAACCTAAACTTTATAATTTTATACATTTCTTGAATGTTTCTTTACCCCCTAAGATTTTATGCACGTTTCTTAACTAATTTTTTTCATTAGTCTAAATTTGAATTAAAAATTTATGACACATACATGTAGGGGTGTCCGTTGGGTGAGTTAGGTGGATTCAGCAGTATTTTTGAACCCGACTCACTCACCAAAGCAGTGGATTGAGTTGGGTTAGGTTAGGAGATTTTTTCGCTCAACCCGACCCAACCTGTGGGTCCGACATATTTAAAAAAAATCTAAAAAAAGTTAAAATACAAAATTTAATAAATTAATATCATAAGTCTCAATCTCAAACATAATAGATCTCAATACAATAAATTAACATCATAAGTCTCAATATCAAACATAATAGGTCTTAATCTATTAAATTAATATCATAAGTCTCAACCGACCTCACTCAAGTATAATAAGTATCAATCTTAAATAAATTAAACACTATAAGTCAATAAGTGTATAACAAATTAACAACTAACAAGTCTTACTAAGTCAGAAATAAACTAAACAAAGTTATTTATAACTCAAATACTTGTAAGAAAACGTCCTCTACCCTGCTTCTGTTCTCTAGCTTTTTTGAAATGCACTATAAGTTTATTACCATGTAAATTTTTCTCATAAGTTGAAAGCTTCTTCTAAAATCTTTTATTCAGTTATGAAATGTTAGTAAAACAAACATATTATTTTATTTGAGTTTATTTAGTATCTTTAATTGGTTTATAAACATAAATATATGCAATCTGCAATTCTAATTCTATGTTTATTGTGTTCTTTTAATCATTTCAGAGAGTTTATTTTCAAGAACACGAGTTAATGTTATAAATAAACTTAATAAGTCTTATTAAGTTAACATAAATCTAAAATAAACTAAAGCAAGCTAACATGCCCTAAAAGTTATAAATAACAAATCACATTAACTAAATAAAGTTAATGTCATCACATATAAAATATGGATTGACATAATCATTTACTTCATTCTAAATTTTATCATGATACTCTTTGTCATCGGTGTGTGAGACGCTTTATGAGTTTTTAATTATTATTTTCTTAGTCACATTCTCAATGTGACTATAATGTCTACACATAAACTTAATTGACTGTATAGAAAAGTTATGAGTAAAATAATATAAATTGTTACCATGATTAAATAACTTTTACAAAAAAAAACTCTACTTTGATGGGTTGAGTTTGCATGGATCGACACTTTTGAAACCCATCACTCGACTTGTACCTTGTAGGTTGGAGTATTTTCTAACCCAACTCAACTCGTGGATCCAATCAAACCCATCCCATAATTTATAGATTAAGTTGAGTCAAAACCTGTGAATTTATGGGTTGACTCAACCCGTTAGACACCCTTACGTACATGCAATTGATAAAATAAGAAATTATATCTGATTAATAGTGATTGCATTTTTATTGAATCAAATAAAAGCATGAATGATTTCTATATTGATTATGGCATAAATTTGTAATGTAATTAACTTTTTAAAAATGATATATAAACAAAATTTTGACAATAGTAATTCAAATTTATTTTATTTTGTACTAACAAAATCACATTTCACTAATAAATATGTTATTAGTATTTTTTTTATTTGCACATCACTTAATTGATTGCATTATTGATTAATTCAAATTCAAATTCCATTACTATTATTTTTATATATCACATGATTGATTAACTTTCTTTTTTTCTATGTACATTATTATTAGCTTTATTTGTGTTATATAATGCATATCAATTATCCCATGCATATTGTAACACCCCAAATTCTAGACTATGTTACAGAACTGACAGAATTACACTATTTGTGTTTTTTGTGCACTATAAAAATAATTTGATTATTCCGATACTATTTTTGATTGTTTTGTGTGATTTGCTCCGGGTCAGAAAAATAATAATTTTTAGGCCGGGGAAATTCTTATCTGATTTATTTAGAGATAGGAGATCTTACTTAACCCGAATCTGAGTAACACAGAAAAGAATCTCTTAATTTTTAGAATTTATCTGTAAAATAATTCTATTTTACTGATAAATATCTGTTGCTTTATGCATAGCTGTTATTGCTATGAATTATTTGACCTAGTATAGTTTAATTTGCCATTATAATCAATCCGACCAAAATAATCAACCGACCAAAATTCTGGAATTCTAATTTGACCAAAATTCTGGAAATCCCAATCCGACAGAAATTCTGAAATTTCAACCCGACCAAAGTTCCTCAAGATTTTCCCTAACGGTTTTCATTTCAAGTCTATTTTCGACAAGCCTATTTCGACAAACAAAATTATAATTTTATGAATACATTCTTGTCGATACTGATTCGGTCTCTCTCAAGTATTATAGGGATCTAAAAGACCAATCTCATGTAACTCATTCGACAATCCAAGATTTTTGAAGGTCTTGATACCAAACGTAATTTGGACAAGATCCAAACACTTGGAAGAAATTTTTCCTAACATTTTGATCCCGTCGGATTTAATTACTGAATGTAAGCATAAGTTAAGTAGTGAGCTGAATTCGACACCTTCAGAACATTTCTCGACAACATCAACCTGTAGTTCGACAGAACCCAAAATACCTCAAAATCGAATGAAACTGATTCTCAGTTTCTGAATCAGAAATCAAAGATTTTGGCTGTTATTGCTGTTTCTTCCGACCAAGATTATCTATTTCGACCAAGGTTTGTCTTTTTCGACAAAGACTATCTATTCAAAACATGGAAGACGTCCTCAGATTCGACAAAACGATGGGCGTTGCTATTAGCAGAGAATCAGTCAATAAAAGTGAATCTGGTTCTCCTTTTCTCTCAATCTTGTCGGACGATTCTGTAAATTAAAAACGAAGATGACTGATATGTAATCGACCTAACTAATGATCAATAGTACTACTATTCGTTGTCGAACACGACTCTATGTCAAAAGTTGCTCATTGTTGGACAAACATTATTCGTCGAATTAGACCTTCTGAAACAATGCCATATCTGTCGAATTTGAACTTCTGTTCAAATTTGTCGACTTTGATCTTCTGACTATTTGGTACCATGTTAAAATTCGTCGAGTGAAAATGTTAATTTCTATCAAGTGAGGATACCAATGTTCGTCGAAATAGAATGATAATGTTCGTCGAGTTGTGATGCTAATGACCGTCGAGTGTCGAGTTGTGATGCTAATGACCGTCGAGTGTCGAGTTGTGATGCTAATGATCGTCGAGTAAGAATTTCTAGTCATTCAGTAAAGAAACTTCTCTAATGTCAAAATTCGTCGAATATGAATTTCTAATCATATAGTATTTTTGTCGGTTCGACAATTTGAAAATTTCTTCTACGTTAACACCCATCCGACGAATTGGGAATTCTGTTGACCTTTTTAGTTTATCCGACAGTTTTTGATATTCGTCTGACAAAATCACCATTCGTCCGACAGAATTATCATTCGACAGAATGCTTATCCGACAGCACTTGATTTTTGGCCATACTTGGGAAATAATGTTCTCTCATCATACAGTATTCTGTTATGTTAATTTCGTCGAAAATTGCCCTTGAAACTCACCGCCATGCAGCAGCTTGGAGGAGGTTCTACATGATTCTTGAACAATCCAAAAGCCTTGAAAGTCAAGTGAATGACGTAAGCCATGTGGAATAAGCGGTGCACTCGAGAATAGGATATTTTACTTCAAGTAAATCCTAAATTTTTTCTGTGCTTATCCCACTGTAAGCCGCCTCATAATTTCACTATCATAAATTACATTTTCTCTCACATCAAAAACAGTATTCATCTTTTTCTCTCAAATTCCACGAACCTGAGCATCATTTTTCTTCCTTTTCTTTTCATTGGTTCGGCCAAGCACCCTACGAACACCATTACTCATTTATAATTTTTATTCTCATCATTTCCTAAAGCTAAACACCATTTGAAACACTTTCCATTTAGAAAGTTTTCCCAAAATCTCACTCTAAGTGCTTCAAAATCCCATTTCTATCTTACTTCTTTGGAGGTAAACTTTGATTTCTATGATTTAAATTCATGTTTATGATTTTCTGAACCATGTTTGTTCCATGGTTTGTTATTATTGAGCTTTGTTTGTGATTTTACTAATTGTTTTAGAATTGTTAGGAATTGTTGTGGCTTGTACGAAAACAAGAAGAAGGAGAGGAGTTTGAAAAGCTTGTCTTCAAGAGGTAAGAGGGAGATTTAACCTCACCAACCAAGTTTTGGTGGTGTGGGGATGGTTTTGTACGGTGGAAAAATCCATAAGGGTTCTTCACCGATTGTTTGATGCTATTTGATTGTGTTTTTGTTGTGTATGATTGTGTTTTGTGCTTGCATGTGTGATATTATGTCTATTGCTTTGATATATGTTTTTATGTATGAAATTGTGTGCATGAAAATGTATGAGTAAAGTAAGATGTGAATAATATGATGAACCGATTTTATGAGAGCTCCAAAGAGCTTGAGGCTTACGGCCATACTAGGCTAGAAAGGACCAAAGTCCTAAAAATGAGAGATTCAATTGAAAATGAAGGATGTAAATGAAAAGGAAATGAATTTGAACAAGTTTGAAGGTTGTGGGAAAATAATCGGATATAATTAAACTGATGATTTAAAATGAGAACTCGAGAGATTTAAATGAATTTGGGACTAATTTGAGTATAGCAAAGTAAAATGATTTTTTTTGGGAAAATGAATTGTTATAAATATGATTTTTAGAGGGCAATATTGTAATTTTTATTTTAAAAGGGGCCATACTGTAATTATGATTTTTAGAGGGCAATATTGTAATTATGATTTTTAGAGGAGCAAAATAGTAATTTTCATTTTGATAGGGCCATATTGTAAATAATAATTTTTGAGGGCCTAAAACATAAATATTATGTTTTGGAGGAACTATTTTGGAAATATGAATTTTTATGAGGGACTATTTCGTAAATGTGAATTTTATGAGGGATTGTTGTGAAAATATTATTTAAATGAGGATTATAAAGAAAATATTATGTTTTGAGGGGTTGTGATGCAAATATGAAAAATGAAGTTGAATTTTGGTGTTAAATGAGGAAAATAGTAATTTTGATTTAAAACGTGTGAAAAATATTTACGCGATTGAGAAACGATGAAAAAATTGATATGTGATTTGAAAATGTGACATGAATCATTATGATTGAGAAAATGCGAAAAAATATGGTTTCGCGATGAAATGATAGTAATGACACCTTTGTTGGGCCAATATGAGGACCCCGAACTTGAGATAAAGAAAATTTAATTGAGAATATGATAGAATGAATTGAATCGAGAATGGTGCATTTGTATATGCATTGAAAAGGTCCGATCATTTGGATAAGGCTATTTGCCTAGGAATGAGAGAATACACCTCCGAGTGGGTGCGATATGCGTAGTGTAGGTCTTTCGTTGACCTTGGGGGCATTGGGGTGCGGGTTGCCTACAATGTGCAGTTGGTAGCTCTTCTGTACGTGGGTTAGACCGATATAACACACCAATGATCTGGACCGAGACACTATCCGTAATCAAGATTTGATAAAGACTGATGCATATGCTAGATGTGCAAAAATTGAGCACGTGGTCTGAGGCATGTAGTGCAGACAGATCTTTACGATCACTCTTTTCGATCTGAGTTGTAGCTCCATGGAGTAGGAAATTGAGTCTAGGTGAATGTGCAGAGATACTGAGAGTATTATCATACTTATTGTTTATGATAATTGAATTATTGAACAATTGAATGTTGATAAGGACATGATCATAATTATGGCTTATTGTATGAATTATGATGATAAATGATATTGGTGACAAAATTGTGATTATGTATGATGTGCTGATATGAGATATTATATGTGTTTATCTTCATTGCTACCATACTGGTATTGGCGTAAGTGATCTCACCTCTTTGTATGTCTATTCTATATTGTATTTATAATTTTAAAGACGTTGAGCGAGAACTTGAGCAAGAAGCTGAGGAAGAAAGCGATTCTGTTGAGGACGCTGAGTTTTGAAGTGATGGAGGAGTCTCATTTCCTTGTGTATATGAGATTGAGTAGGCTACATCTTGGACATTAGTGTGAATATTGATACTTAGAATTCCCATTGTCAATTAGACAGTATTGGGAAGTATACTATCGTACTCCGAGTGTGACTAGTGTAGTGTCGTCTGCGCGGACACATGTTCGTAGGACTTCGCGTCAAGTCAGACTTCTATCTTCTGAGGAGTCTGAGGAGGACCCGTCTGAAGGTTCTGCTGTGTAGTAATACTTGGGCAGTATGTTAGTTTAAATTAAAGTTTAAATATTTTTGAGAGTCTAGTTTGTAAATATTAAAATATGACAGTACTATGACTTGTATATATATAAGATGTATATTAATTTATGATGTTGTTGTAATGTTTTTATTTTTCGCTAAGTTTATCTAACTATCATCAAGAAATTTTATAACTCGTATTTATATCATAAAGCACAGTTTTCCAATGAAGGGGTAATTTGGTAATTGAGTAACAAGAAGTGTGGCACCCTAAGGTGGGTGTTACATTAGTTGGTATCAGAGCCCAAGTTAGAGTCTTTTGGGTTTGTTGTGGGTAGGTTTGTCTTGTTTGTGCTGTGTGAATCTCTGATGTTGAACACAGAGATATGTTTTGGTTTCCGAAAGGAGACGATGTTGTGTGAAATAGTTATTACGTTAAGTTCGTCGTGTTTTGATTTTATTTATCTTTGAAGAAAGATAATGGAACGCAGCGAACATGAGCATGTGGACGCGAGACATGATGAAGATTGTATAGCCGCAGCTAGAAGTGTGATGCAAAAGATGAATGAAGTAGCAGTACAACAGAGACAGATGATCACTCAGCAGCAGGAACTGATAATCAAACTTCATAGCTTATTAGGACTAGAGCAGCCACTGGATGTGAGAAGCTGTAACTTAAAATCTTCGATAATCCAAGATAGAAGGAAGCGTAAAGTCGATCGTGTTCAGCAAAAGTCATATGTACGACCATTGGGGAAGCAACAACGAGCAAAGAGGGGGAGTACTAGTAGCAATGATTTTGGTCAGACTGTGGCATCAACCATGAAATGTTTCAAGTGTGGGAAAAATCATCTCACCAAAGATTGTCAGCATAAAGGATTTATTTCTTATCGATGTGGGAAGCCTGGACATTTCTCCAGAGATTGTGATCAACTAAAGATGGAACTTTCCATTAGTGATACACGTATTTCAAAATCTCAAGAAGAAGAAAAAAGCCGATACAGATGGGGTAATGAGAACGTTCAAATACAAAAAAATTTACGGAGTGAGGAAGTTGTGCCATAGAGGATAATCTTAAAACTGTACTATATAATGCGTATGGTAACCCAGTCTCTTGTGATCTGTAACTATGTAAAATCTTTAGGGGTTATCCGTGTTTTGTTCTTTTCATAATACTACTTCAACTTCTAAACTTGTTATTACTACTCGAGTCTGTTTGAAACTATCTTATTATTATCGGAGTTTGAAACTTTTCTGTTGATCTGGTTTGTCTATTTCTTTCTCAAATAGACTGAGTAAATCAATTTGACTTATCCATGTCTTCGTTATAATGTGATCTGAGTATTTCTACTCTTCTTGTTAAACTTGTTGTATATACTCAAGTTTTCTAACTCTACCCTATATCTATTGGATATCAAATCTTTTCAGTTGATTTGATTTGTTTATCTTAAATTACAACTATTTGAGAACCTGACTTTATAAATGGATTGGTTATTTTCCAACTATATCCTATTAGATTGTTACAATGAAACCTTAGTGTTTCCTTGACCTGAGATTTTTAGGTTTGAATCCAGAAAGTTCATTTCTAAAATTTTTGGACTATGTTCATTTTGAAATTTATTAGACCATTTCAAATTCTTGTTAGGCTAATCTAGTAACCTATTGAATAGTCTTATTATTTTTTCTTATAACTTTCAAAGTGTCTTTCATATATCTCAATTAAGAAGGAGTTATACATGAAACTAGTCAAATACAAATTTTGTTAGGAGTTCAACTCGTGAATTTAGATTGAGTGTTGAGATCAAATAGAAAGGTGGTGGCATATACTTCAAGGCAGTGGAACATGCATAAGAAGAATTATTCAATTTGCGTTTTAGGATCTGTGATAGTCGTTTTTCAAGGAGAATTTGAAGACATTTTCTTTCTTATAAAGTCTATAATAATTACAAGGGCTTGAGGTACCTGTACAATCAAGAGGGGCTTGGATATAAGGAGAAGACGATAGCTAGAATTTTCAAAGGATTTGTTGAGAGCTTGTGTTCTAGAACAAGCTGGTTGTTGGGATGAATTTCTACCATTGATAGAATTCACATGCAACAATAGTTTTCGTTCGAGTATAGGGATGGTACCCTATGAGGCATTGTGTGGAAGAAGATGTAGAACGTCATTGTGTTAGCATCATGTTGTTAAAAGTACTGAGGTAGGACCAGAATTTGTGCAGCAGACTACTGAGAAAGTGAAGACAGTTCGAGACAAGATAAGGACAACTCAGACACAACAAAAGAGTTATGCTGATAAAAGACGAAGACCGCTTGAAATTGAAGAAGGTGACCATGTATTTCTACGTGTGACGTTTATAACTAAAGTTGGACGAGTGATTAAGTCGAGGAAAACCCACTCTGAAGTTTATCGGATCGTATCAGATACTCCGTTGGAGATCGTACAAATGAAGGAAAATTTAACCTGGGAGACGTTTCCAGTCAAGATTGAAGATCGAAGGACAAAGCAACTTCGAGGTAAAGAAATCGCATTGGTTAAGTGGTTTGGAACGATATACGTGGTAAAGCAATATGGGAATTAGAAGATAAGATAAGAGAGCAGTATCTGTTTTTATTTAAGTGTGTCAAGTTTCGAGGATGAAACTTCTTTTTAGAGGGGGAGTATTGTAACACCCCAAATTCTAGACTATGTTACAGAACTGACAGAATTACACTATTTGTGTTTTCTGTGCACTATAAAAATAATTTGATTATTCCGATACTATTTTTGATTGTTTTGTGTGATTTGCTTCGGGTCAGAAAATTAATAATTTTTAGGCCGGGGAAATTCTTATCTGATTTATTTAGAGATGGGGGATCTTACTTAACCCGAATCTGAGTAAGTAATACGAGAAAAGAATCTCTTAATTTTTAGAATTTATCGTAAAATAATTCTATTTTCTTGATAAATATCTGTTACTTTATGCATATTTATTATTGCTATGAATTATTTGACCTAGTATAGTTTAATTTGCCATTATAATCAATCCGACCAAAATAATCAACCGACCAAAATTCGGAATTCTAATTTGACCAAAATTGAAATCCCAATCCAACGTAAAATTCGAAATTTCAACCCGACCAAAGTTCCTCAAGATTTTCCCTAACGGTTTTCATTTCAAGTCTATTTTCGACAAGCCTATTTCGACAAACAAAATTATAATTTTATGAATACATTCTTGTCGATACTGATTCGGTCTCTCTCAAGTATTATAGGGATCTAAAAGACCAATCTCATGTAACTCATTCGACAATCCAAGATTTTTGAAGGTCTTGATACCGACAGAATTTGGACAAGATCCAAACACTTGGAAGAAATTTTTCCTAACATTTTGATCCCGTCAGATTTAATTACTGAATGTAAGCATAAGTTAAGTAGTGAGCTGAATTCGACACCTTCAGAGCATTTCTCGACAACATCAACCTGTAGTTCGACAGAACCCAAAATACCTCAAAATCGAATGAAGCTGATTCTCAGTTTCTGAATCAGAAATCAAAGATTTTGGCTGTTATTGCTGTTTCTTCCAACCAAGATTATCTATTTCGACCAAGGTTTGTCTTTTTCGACAAAACTATCTATTCAAAACATGGAAGACGTCCTCAGATTCGACAAAACGATGGGCGTTGCTGTTAGCAGAGAATCAGTCAATAAAAGTGAATCTGGTTCTCCTTTTCTCTCAATCTTGTCGGACGATTCTGCAAATTAAAAACGAAGATGACTGATATGTAATCGACCTAACTAATGATCAATAGTACTACTATTCGTTGTCGAACACGACTCTATGTCAAAAGTTGCTCGTTGTTGGACAAACATTATCCGTCGAATTAGACCTTCTGAAACAATGCCATATCTGTCGAATTTGAACTTTTGTTCAAATTTGTCGACTTTGATCTTCTGACTATTTGGTACCATGTTAAAATTCGTCGAGTGAAAATGTTAATTTCTGTCGAGTGAGGATACCAATGTTCATCGAGTTGTGATGCTAATGACCGTCGAGTGTCGAGTTGTGATGCTAATGACCGTCGAGTGTCGAGTTGTGATGCTAATGATCGTCGAGTAAGAATTTCTAGTCATTCAGTAAAGAAACTTCTCTAATGTCAAAATTCATCGAATATGAATTTCTAATCATATAGTATTTTTGTCGGTTCGACAATTTGAAAATTTCTTCTACGTTAACACCCATCCGACGAATTGGGAATTCTGTTGACCTTTTTAGTTTATCCGATGAGTTTTTATATTCGTCGACAAAATCACCATTCGTCCGACAGAATTATCATTCGACAGAATGCTTATCCGACAGCACTTGATTTTTGGCCATACTTGGGAAATAATGTTCTCTCATCATACAGTATTCTGTTATGTTAATTTCATCGAAAATTACCCTTGAAACTCACCGCCATGCAGTAGCTTGGAGGAGGTTCTACATGATTCTTGAACAATCCAAAAGCCTTGAAAGTCAAGTGAATGACGTAAGCCATGTGGAATAGCAGGTGCACTCAGAATAGGATATTTTACTTCAAGTAAATCCTAAATTTTTTCCTGTGCTTATCCCACGGCAGCCGCCTCATAATTTCACTCTCATAAATTACATTTTCTCTCACATCAAAAACAGTATTCATCTTTTCTCTCAAATTCCACGAACCTGAGCATCATTTTTCTTCCTTTTCTTTTCATTGGTTCGGCCAAGCACCCTACGAACACCATCACTCATTTATAATTTTTATTCTCATCATTTCCTAAAGCTAAACACCATTTGAAACACTTTCCATTTAGAAAGTTTTCCCAAAATCCCACTCTAAGTGCTTCAAAATCCCATTTCTATCTTACTTCTTTGGAGGTAAACTTTGATTTCTATGGTTTAAATTCATGTTTATGATTTTCTGAACCATGTTTGTTCCATGGTTTGTTATTATTGAGCTTTGTTTGTGATTTTACTAATTGTTTTAGAATTGTTAGGAATTGTTGTGGCTTGTACGAAAACAAGAAGAAGGAGAGGAGTTTGAAAAGCTTGTCTTCAAGAGGTAAGAGGGAGATTTAACCTCACCAACCAAGTTTTGGTGGTGTGGGGATGGTTTTGTACGGTGGAAAAATCCATAAGGGTTCTTCACCGATTGTTTGATGCTATTTGATTGTGTTTTTGTTGTGTATGATTGTGTTTTGTGCTTGCATGTGTGATATTATGTCTATTGCTTTGATATATGTTTTTATGTATGAAATTGTGTGCATGAAAATGTATGAGTAAAGTAAGATGTGAATAATATGATGAACCGATTTTATGAGAGCTCCAAAGAGCTTGAGGCTTACGGCCATACTAGGCTAGAAAGGACCAAAGTCCTAAAAATGAGAGATTCAATTGAAAATGAAGGATGTAAATGAAAAGGAAATGAATTTGAACAAGTTTGAAGGTTGTGGAAAAATAATCGGATATAATTAAACTGATGATTTAAAATGAGAACTGAGAGATTTAAATGAATTTGGGACGAATTTGAGTATAGCAAAGTAAAATGATTTTTTTGGGAAAATGAATTGTTATAAATATGATTTTTAGAGGGGCAATATTGTAATTTTCATTTTAAAAGGGGCCATACTGTAATTATGATTTTTAGAGGGCAATATTGTAATTATGATTTTTAGAGGAGCAAAATAGTAATTTTCGTTTTGATAGGGCCATATTGTAAATAATAATTTTTGAGGGCCTAAAACGTAAATATTATGTTTTGGAGGAACTATTTTGGAAATATGAATTTTTATGAGGGACTATTTCGTAAATGTGAATTTTAGGGACTATTGTGAAAATATTATTTAAATGAGGATTATAAAGAAAATATTATGTTTTTAGGGGTTGTGATGCAAATATGAAAAATGAAGTTGAATTTTGGTGTTAAATGAGGAAAATAGTAATTTTGATTTAAAACGTGTGAAAAATATTTACGCGATTGAGAAACGATGAAAAAATTGATATGTGATTTGAAAATGCCACAGAACTGTTGCGCAATTGAGAAAATGCGAAAAAATATGGTTTCGCGATGAAATGATAGTAATGACACTGTTGGGCCAATATGAGGACCCGAACTTGAGATAAAGAAAATTTAATTGAGAATATGATAGAATGAATTGAATCGAGAATGGTGCATTTGTATATGCATTGAAAAGGTCCGATGGACTGGATAAGGCTATTTGCCTAGGAATGAGAGAATACACCTCCTGAGTGGGTGCGATATGCGTAGTGTAGGTCTTTCGTTGACCTTGGGGGCATTGGGGTGCGGGTTGCCTACAATGTGCAGTTGGTAGCTCTTCTGTACGTGGGTTAGACCGATATAACACACCAATGATCTGGACCGAGACACTATCCGTAATCAAGATTTGATAAAGACTGGTGCATATGCTAGATGTGCAAAAATTGAGCACGTGGTCTGAGGCATGTAGTGCAGACAGATCTTTACGATCACTCTTTCCGATCTGAGTTGTAGCTCCATAGAGTAGGAAATTGAGTCTAGGTGAATGTGCAGAGATACTGAGAGTATTATCGTACTTATTATTTATGATAATTGAATTATTGAACAATTGAATGTTGATAAGGGCATGATCGTAATTATGGCTTATTGTATGAATTATGATGATAAATGATATTGGTGACAAAATTGTGATTATGTATGATGTGCTGATATGAGATATTATATGTGTTTATCTTCATTGCTACCATACTGGTATTGGCGTAAGTGATCTCACCTCTTTGTATGTCTATTCTATATTGTATTTATAATTTTAAAGACGTTGAGCGAGAACTTGAGCAAGAAGCTGAGAAAGAGCAGATTCCTGTTGAGGACGCTGAGTTTTGTAGTGATGGAGGAGTCTCATTTCCTTGTGTATATGAGATTGAGTAGGCTACATCTTGGACATTAGTGTGAATATTGATACTTAGAATTCCCATTGTCAATTAGACAGTATTGGGAAGTATACTATTGTACTCCGAGTGCGACTAGTGTAGTGTCGTCTGCGCGGACACCTGTTCGTAGGACTTCGCGTCAAGTCAGACTTCTATCTTCTGAGGAGTCTGAGGAGGACCCGTCTGAAGGTTCTGCTGTGTAGTAATACTTGGGCAGTATGTTAGTTTAAATTAAAGTTTAAATATTTTTGAGAGTCTAGTTTGTAAATATTAAAATATGACAAGATCTTATGACTTGTATATATATAAGATGTATATTAATTTATGATGTTGTTGTAATGTTTTTATTTTCCGCTAAGTTTATCTAACTATCATCAAGAAATTTTATAACTCGTATTTACATCATAAAGCACAGTTTTCCAATGAACGGGTAATTTGGTAATTGAGTAACAAGAAGTGTGGCACCCTAAGGTGGGTGTTACACATATTATTTTGAAATTATTTTAAATGGAAATTGTTATTTTCCATAATCATCATCTAATATTTATGTTTTATGTGAATGTCAATCAAACCTTAAAATAATAATATTTTTGGTTGAAATTATCTTAAAATAAGTTAATATTATTTTTAAAATGTAGCTCATCCATTCCATTCAAGGATAATTTATGCATTTTCGTTAAGATACGTATGTGTTTGTTTTATAATATATTTAAATAATCTTATACTTATAGTCTACGGGACTAAATTTTTTACATGAAATGATATTAATTAATAAATACATTCATAGGGTAAAATCTATGCAAGAAAGAATAATAAACTTAATTAAAATATAATTTAATAATATAAAAATAACTTAATTAATTATATATATTTAAAATATATTTTTATCCAAAAAGTTGTTTTATAATATATTTCTACATTAAAATTATTTGTTTGAATGTTATGTTTAAATTCTTTAATTACAGACTTACATATCATATTTTTATTATTGTATTAATACCTTATGAATAAATAAATAAATAAATAATATTTTAATCATATTATCAATAAGAACATAAATAATTTTTTTTCTAATTATGAAGTACACTAACGCTAATAAAAAAATCAAAATGCTAATTAACATATGTACAAAAACGTCCAATCTCTCATTATTCATCAAATTTTTATATATTTAAATTTTTTAATTTATTTATAAATTTATTATATATTATACAACAAAATTACACTCACATATAAATTAATTTAATATATTTTTTATATTAATATATGATATAAATATAATATACGTATAAAAATTTTACATAAAACATTTATCCGATACGCAAGAACGAATTAAAAAAAAGAGCCTCTCTATTAAAAAAATTAGCCAAACAAAGAGGCATTTTATGTTCATCCCCAGCCCTTTCATGTTCCAATTTTCATGACAAAACTTGTCATGCCAGCGAAGCAGCTGGTGAGGCATTTTAACATTCAGATTGTGGGCATAAAATATGTGTGTGAGAGATGAAAATGAACCTATCCTCGGTACTAAGCAGAGCGTAAGAATGATTTCGACTGAGATGTGAGGTGCTGGCCAATTCGAAACCCCAATGTATCGATGCCTGCAAGTTGCCCAATAATAGCTTACTCTGAAGCCCTGCATTGATTCGATCGACGGCCCCGATGATCTTCCGTGTCTCGCTGATGGTGACACCCATGGCTGATGGCTTTCATGTCTAGGAACACATCCAAAAACATTTGTGTCGGTCTAGATGGTGATTCTACTGGTAAGCACATGAAGCTTCTCCCCATCCAATCTCCTCACACACACATACCCCCTTCCAGAACATCTCAAAAATTTTCAAAAACAACTTTCTCCCCCTAGCATAAATTTTCACCATTCAATTACTGTTTACGTGTGAAATAAATTTATCAGCCGAATAAGACTTCAGCCGATGAACACGTATGGATTTTGATAAGAAACAGACGATTTGAACTAAAGGCAAAATCCAACCTTTAGCAAAGAGTTCCCAAACTCACTAAAGAAAGCGTTTGGTATTAAGGTGAACTTAAGAAGCCTAAGAATTTGAGGTTAAAGCTAAAACTAGGAAATAAATTTAGGAAGATAAATTGTACAAAGTAAAGACAGTATAATAAAAGACTGAAAACTTAAGCAAAAATTAAGCAAAGTTTAAAAATTGTATTGATTGGGATATGTTGTGTGTGTATATGAATTTGTACAAATGATATTTATAGCTAAATTCTATCCCCTACCAAAACCAACTTCTCTGGCTAAATCTCCTAAAAACAAGCAACTAAACCACGTCTAGCCTACCCATGATTCTTTAACCGTTCTGACCCCAATGGCTACCCCTCAACAGCTCAACTTCTATTTTCTCGGCATGTTTTGTGGCATCCGTTGATAATAGCTTCATCTTTGGCCTTCCATCAACTTTCAATCCAATATGCTTGAACTTCTTTATTGTTTATCCTGGCCCACTAATAACAAGGCCCATCTCACCCTTAGCCTGGGCATCACCTACATCCTCTTTCGGCTAATAACCTTTAGCTACGGCTAATCACCCTTATCCAAATTAGTTATCAATTTACTTTTTTGAACTTTGTTTTTGGGTGATAACAATGCCCCTTACATTTTTCAGGTGATTTTAAGAAGTTCTGAATAAATGTAGCTAGGTTTTTCGAACACCGTGCCCAATTTAATGCCCACCTTATTTTTTAATGCTTCGGCCGAAAAATCAAACGGTCAAAAAATATTACCATTTCTTCACGGAATAATTATAAATTCAATCGAAACTTTCTTTAGCCGACTTACTTTTACCTTCTTCTTCTTCAAAGCTCCTAGCAAACTTCTTTACTTACTTCTTCGATCATGTCTGACATCTCTGATTCCCAAAACAAAACCTACTCTTATGGGGATGAAGATTCTTCATCATTTTCATCTGATTCGGCCTTTAGTACTCAGCAACCATTAAACCAAGGAAGATAGCCGAAACAGAGCCTAAACTGACAATTCTTACTCAGAAACTAACTTCTAGCACCAATTTCAAAATGCAACTATATCATCAGTCTTCTGCTCTGGATGCCGAGATAATTCCTTTGCTACAAAGAAAAGGACGCTTTTGAAGAAGACCTAATCTGTCCGCGGATCGTGGACTTTGCCTTACCAAGGGAGTTTGGGCAAGTTTGAAAGAACTCCTGCCAAGACAAAGAGGACATCGGCACCATCTTCGGGCGATACAATAATTAATCACCGAAGTGGAAGCCATTCCCGCCTTTGAATCAGAATCGATCAAGTCACTTCTTTTGCTGCTAGTCTTATTGAACCATCTTCAGTTGATACTCCGACTCTTGATTCATCTCAAGCACTTGACTCTGATCAACTAGCTACTACTCCTGTCAATCCGTGAACTTCTCCCCTTTTTTTTTTTTTATATTAGTCTTAATCTTGAAAAAGCTAATCGGCTAGCTTGTAGCTGATATTTTGAACCTACTTCTTTTGCTCTAATTATCCCAAATCGGAGGATAATAGTTTTTTAGATACTTTCCATTTATGCTCCTCACCATCTCCTCACCATGCATGTTAACTAGCCGATAAGCTCCATTAATCATAACTTGACTAATTATATAAGGTCCTTCCCAATTTGGCGACCACTTTCCTAACGTTGGGTCTTTAGCCCCTAAAGGCAAAATGGCTTTCCAAACTAAATCCCCTTCGACGAAACTCTTAATTTTGACATGTTTATTATATGCCTTGGCTACTTTCTTTTTATTCTTCAGGGATAGTGATTGGCTCCAGTCGGGGCGAATAAAATATTACCTCAGCCATCTTTACGTCAGCTGTAAATGGATTCTCGTTGGATGGCACTGACTCTACCGTATCCCCATCCCAAAACATTAACATCTGGTGCAAAGTGGAAGGCACGCACTGAGTGGAATGAATCCAATCCCTTCCTAGCAATATGGAGTAAGTGGACTTAGAGTCTACCACAAAGAAGGCAGAGCTCAAAGTTTTGCTTCCCACAGTGATGTCGGCCACCAAAATTCCTAAAGCAGCCGTGGCATCCCCTGTAAAGTTGGTCATTTTCATATTCGTGGGAATCAAATCCTGCTTACATCTACCCAGCTTCTTCATTGTAGTGAAGGCATTATATTTAACACTGCTCCTCCATCCACCAAGACTCGACTAATAGTTTTACCGTTAACCCGAGCCTTGATGTATAAAGGCTTCAAATGCTTGGTCATTTCCTTTACTGGTTTAGTGGAATTCCATTTTGGGTTCTTCTGAAATAGGAGCTAACACAAACCCACTCAACTTCCTCAAAGCAAATACGTCTCCTTCCAAATTCTCGTTTGCTCTGCCGAGCCAAGAACTCACTAGGAATCAACCCCACCACATTAGTTTCAGGTGAGGGTGATCTTCGTCTTCTCCTAGTATAGAATTCAACACGAATCTTCAAATAGAAGGTCTGACGCAAGTTCTTCTTCCATTTCCTCGACTGTTAAAGGTACCTGTTCTTCTGTTGTTATGACTGGTACCTCTTCAAAGTCAGGTATTTCCAGTTCATTAATCATCCCCTGAAAATCTTGTTCTTCCTCTCCAAGACAATCTTGATTTCCTAACTGCACTTGCCCCTGTCTATCTTCCTTCGGTGATCCAAAGGCAGCCTCTAGAATCTCAGCCACCTCAGAAGTTTTAATCTCAGCACAGTCAGTTCTCTTTGCCTCAGCTAACATAGCCAAGGTTTGCTTCATTCGCTGTACTGATTTATTCCTCTAGGCCCTTCTTTTCTGAGTTCTAGTCATCACTCTTGGTTCTTTTGCCACAGGGTCTTTTCCTTTTGCATATCTGTTAATAAACCAGTATCCTTGCTCCACACCGGCCGGTGGTTTAACCATTCGTTGGGGCCTAATGACGTCTTCATTTTTTACAGTAATCTTCAATGTAGTCATGCCCTTTTCCACGTCGAAACGAGCTACTCTTTTACCTTTGTTTGGTATAGGAGACTCGTCCATCATGGTAACCTTGTATTAGCTAAAGCATCATTATACTCACCAGCTATGTTTCTTCCCGGAACCTTCTTGGTTGCTTCTCCAATTTTGGTTGTAGGCTTTCTTGTTTCCTCAAAATTCTTTCTCACGCCTGAAAAATCCAATCTGCCAAAGATCCTGGGTTTAATCTCATCTATTCTGTCCCTAGGGATTAGAATGGTCTTCCCATTCGGGCCTCTGTATACATCACAGTCTGCCGAATGCTGTCTGACTTCAGCCTGTCTCTTCGGCTGATTTCTCTCCAACCTGCCAGACATTGTAGGCCTGTTGTATTCGGCCGGTGTATTTATCTTGACATATTCATTGTTTACCTGGGGTCGCTTTAATCTATCGAACACAGACAATCTCTGATCTATCATTTTAGACTGATCAGACACAGTTAAAGCTCTTCCAGCCCCATATGGCTCATCAAACACTCCCTTTTGTCTCCACTGGTAACGTATCGGCTGTTTCCATCGTTTAGATGGTGAGCCAGATACTGTCTCCCCAGAGAATGAAACCATATTAACCCCAGCTGAGGGAAACGGATCGGTAATGACAGTCATCTCATTTTCGGCTAGTTTAAACCTTCCTTCTTTCATGGCCTTTTGTATAGCTTTTCTGAACACTATACAATTAGTAGTAGCATGAGTGTAAGAGTTATGCCACTTACAATATTTTTTCCCTTTCAACTCCTCTGCTGGGGGGATTTGGTGCCATTCGTTCAGTCTAATTTGTTTATCCTTCAGAAGATAATAAAAAATTTGGTCTGCCTTGGAAATGTCAAATGAATAATCAATCTTACTTTCAAGATTTTGGACCTCCTTTCCTTTGGGGGGTCTAAAAGCTGGGCGTGAATATGGTTTTCCCTTCACTATCTCTGCAGCCATGACATCTGCCGATTGCTCGGCCGACTCATCTGACAGATAATCTGGATCTTCAACGTTAATTACACTAATTAGATGAGGTCCTCTGTTCTTGCTAGACCTCCTTCTTTCTTTTCTAGGATGTCCTGTTCTATCCTGGAGGCCCGGAGGCCAACTGACTCAGGTCAACGCAATCTTGCCCTATCAACTTCTCCCTAAGCTGAGGGTGCATGTTACTAACAGCCATGGAAGAATATTCAACCTCAGGCAGTTGCACGATACACTTGCTTCTTAATTTCCTGAACCTTTCCAAGAAATCGCCCATCTTGGTTCATCCACCATTTGCCTTAGATTCATCATGTCACCACAAGTAACATCTGGCTGAGGCATATAAAATCTATCATGAAAGCAACGCTCCATGTCAGTCCAATTTTGTATAGAGTTAGGGGCCAAGGAAGAATACCAAGTAAAAACTGCCCCAGTCAGAGATAAGGGGAATAATTGGAGCTTATAAAACTCATTCTGATTTGCTTCCCCACATTGGGCAGTGAACCTGCCAATGTGTTCCATAGTGGATTTACCATCTTCCCCTGAGAAAGTAATAAAGTCCGGAGTTTTAAATCCTCTAGGCAAAGGCATCATCCTATCCACCCACTCGGGATAGGGCTTTATACACAACCTGGCTTTGTCAAAGCACCCTTAACTGGATTCCAAAATGTCTCCTCATGGTCTCGGCTATCATTTCGGGTCTATCGGTGAGGGCTCTCATCCTTGGGATAATTTGACACTGGTGGCTGAACCGACCTCACTGGCCTAATAGGAGCACTCCCTAGCTGATGGGGCACTTGATATTGCTGATCCTGGGTGGGAATTGCTCCCTGGTTATAGCCTGGATGTGGAGGATTATTTGCCCATGGCTGAACAATCGGCTGAACTGGGGCCACATGAGGCACATTAACCCATGGTTGATCGATTCTAACAGGAACAGATTGCCCATAAGGAAGCCCCTCAGGGGTACCTATTGGGGTAGGAGGGATGTTGGACCAGGGCAACTCCCCGCATAATCATAAATATACAGGAGGCCCCGGAGCAGCCGAGAAAATGGGGCCACCAGTTGCGGCCACTGTGTACTAGCACCTATCACGAAGTGCTAGGCGCCGATACGGCAAGCCAATTGTTCTGTTACACTGGGGGGTCTCTTAGGTATTTGTACTTGCCCGTATTGTAAGGTGGATTGGATTCCACTTGTCGGGATGAGGAGGTGGAATATGGGGACTATCTGCGGCATGCCTGACTTCTACCTGGACCGAAGATGTGGTCTGCGACTCGACTCGTCCGCCGGCCAGAAGATCCCGTAATAGCTGAGTGAACCGAGACCTCACCTGCATTTGATTGTTTTCGCTCAGCTTCTCTAACAAAATGCATCTCATTATGCACTATGGGCTTCACAATTTCTGAAAGTTGCCTTGACATATGATACATTAAATCATTCATCCCTTGATCAATTTGGTCCCGAATAAATGAAGTGGACATTACTATCGGCTGTGGTTGATCAGAGAGCTCTACTGCTGAAGTAGCAGTTGTAGTAGAGGGTGTAGGAGTACCCTTGGTGGGGTGAAGCAGGCATTCCTAGAGTAGGCTGAACGCTTCCCTCCGAAGTCTTTACGCCTCCGTTCTTCTTGCTAGGTTGACTAGTATCCATCTTGCTAAGATTTTTGCCGGACCTTAGGTGCATACGCCAATAGTGATCCGAACAGGAGATGGAAACTTCTCAATCTGCTCACCTTAAAGGGTCTCAGGCGTGCCAAATTTGTTTACGTGTGAAATAAATTTATCACCGAATAAGACTCAGTAGATGAACACGTATAGATTTTGATAAGAAATGAGACGATTTGAACTAAAGGCAAAATCCAACCTTTAGCAAAGGGTTCCCAAACTCACTAAAGAAAGCGTTTGGTATTAAGGTGAACTTAAGAAGCCTAAGAATTTGAGGTTAAAACTGTAAACGGCTAGGAAATAAATTTGCGGAAGATAAATTGTACAAAGTAAAGACAGTATAATAAAAGACTGAAAACTTAAGCAAAAATTAAGCAAAGTTTAAAAATTGTATTGATTGGGATCTGTTGTGTGTGTATATGAATTGGTACAAATGATATTTATAGCTAAATTCTATCCCCTACCAAAACCAACTTCTCTGGCTAAATCTCCTAAAAACAAGCAACTAAACCACGTCTAGCCTACCCATGATTCTTTAACCGTTCTGACCCTTAACGGCTACCCTCAACAACTCAACTCCTATTTCCTCGGCATGTTTTGTGGCATCCGTTGATAACAGTTTCAGTCTTTGGCCTTCCATCAACTTTCAATCCAATATGCTTCAGCTTCTTTATTGTTTCAGTCCTGGCCCACTAATAACAAGGCTCATCTCACCCTTAGCCAGGCATCAGCTACATCCTCTTTCGGCTAATAAACTTTAGCTACGGCTAATCACCCTTATCCAGCCGTTATCAATTTACTTTTTTGAACTTTGTTTTTTGGGTGATAACAATTACTAATGGTTTTTAAATTTGGAATTAATCTTCAAATAAATTACATTAATGAAATTAATCAAATTAATTCAATGTAAATCACCATACCATAAATATGATAATTAGTAAATTGTGGGTTTTTTTTTGTATGATTGTAGCAAAATTAGTATCCCCTGATTTTTTTATACCCTCAATAATTTCCCTAGCAGATTCATCCAACATAAATTCCCCAATTCCCTCATTCCTTACACAAAATAACTTTTATCTAAGGTTTTTATAATACGTTGACTAAGGATGCAACCTCTTCCCATCCTATTCCTTTGTCAGTTTGTTCCATGGTATGTAACTATACCCTTGCTGCTACATGAATCATGACTGGCATGTTATCTGACGAAGCCATACAAAGGTCAACTGATGGTGGGGCGTTTTTGACAATGTTCCATTTTGGCAGGTATCATGATTTGAATGTTATTGATTTTTTATCTGACAGTGTCGGAATCAACCTCTCACATGATTCTTCCTCCCTTTGATGTCAATAGAGTGTTTGGTTCTGTCACACTTTGAACCCTATGAGTTCATTCACTTTCTTTCTTTCATGGAAAAAAATGTGACATTCAAATTTTTTGGGTTTAACAACTTACTGATTTTGTTTCATTCACTGAACCCTGTGAGTTCATTCAGTTTCTCTGTTATTTTGATAGGAGCCTTTGGAATTTGGATCTTCAAGAAAGAGAGACAACAACAACAACAACAACAACAACAACAACTAAGCCTTTTCTCACTAGGTGGGGATGATACACTTGCTTCCTAGAGCTTTGCTTTGTGTTACTTGCATTTCGATAAAGTTGCTTGACATATGTATATATATATATATATATATATATATATATATATATATATATAGACTACGATCAGTAACGACAGAACCAACGATATAGGCTCAATAGTAGTAAAAATATACATTCAAAAATAGAAAAAGAAGAGATCAAATATCAGGATCAAAATACTTGTACATTAAAATCAAAATACTTACAAGATATTGATATAGAATTATAAGTCTTGAACAAGAGTCTGGATTCCAAAGGTTTACAGAATACAAGAGTTTAGATACAAGGTTTTCAAAACTTAAGAGCTAAAAATTTTTCGATGCCTGCTTCAATGAGAAGCTACTGTTTATAAGGAGAAGGAACTCCAAATTCCAAGACGAGTGAAGTCCGAAGCATTATTGAAGAGCTGAGCTGTCTTTGATTTCAAATTGTTGAAGTCCGAATAATTGAGCGTCGTTGGATTCCAAATTGTTGAAATCCGCATGATGAACTGAGTGGGCGACAGGTCATGATGAATTAAGTGGGTGACAGGTCATGTTGATGACAGATCACGTATACCAAGGAGCCATGATGGAGAATCTTCATAATTATCTATGTGGGACCTCACATGTCAGAAAGGTCAACTCCATAATAGTCGTCTTCATTATCGATAAGAAGGTCGTTGTTTCCACTTCCTTCACTTGGAGGAGACGAACCAGAAGTAGTCATGATTGTCTTGAGTTTGCTTAACAATTATTGTTTTGAGGATGAAGAGGCTAATTCTTGAAGAAGTTTGTTCTTAAGTTCTTCAAATTGCGATGACTTCTTATGATTTTGCTTTAACAAGGAGGGATTAACTAGAAACCAGTGATTAACTGCTTCGTTACTTACCAATTTCATATTAAACTAAGGCCACCACTTAACATTGAATTCTCGGGCAACCCATTCAGGATGATGAATCTGATACGTATGATAAAAAGTATAGTCCCAAACATTAATCCATGCAATACCAAATGCAGCATAAAAATGCAACAGTCTGGCACCTTGAGGAAAGTCTGTTTTGTCTATAAACAGAGTATAAGAGTCCTTAGCGATTTGAGGAAGAATATCCACACAAGGTCTGGTAGTGCCCATCCAGTCAGCAAACCAAGAAGGAAAGTTTTTAATTCCCTTTTGAAACCAGAAGAACCAGGAGTGTGAATATGGTTGGAGGAGCATAAATTTATATCATGCTTGCTGATAATCCTAATAAGTGTAAGTTTGAGGATCAAATTTTATAGAAAAAGATTTGGGTGTATGGAGTGCTTGATTCTTGTCTTTTGGACCGAGAACTTTAAAGATCTTTACTTTGGAGAAATTAATATAGTCTGGGTTAGTTGTAGTTTAATAATGATTTAAGGCAATAGATTCAGTATCAATAAGGATAAACTCGTAAAATGTTCTATCTTTTTTGAGCGATTCTTGAGGAACAAAATGAAAATCTTTAGGAAGCATATTCTGAAAAATCTTTACTAATATCTTAATTTGTTGAACAACACTAGTCATCTGAGTATCCCAGGCAGGAGGATTCTTTCTTAACTTTTAAGATTTCAACAGAGAATAGCAGACCAAATTGTTAATTTATATTGTCTCTCTATGCTGATTATAGATGGTATAGGGATATGTTTTTATCTAAGCTATACTTAAGAAGTGACGCATCAACTGATTATTGGAAAGAAATATTTATTGCTGAACTTCCTAAATTGTTTGCAGAAAAGGTAAAAGTAATGATTCAAAATCAAAATGAATGTACAATTCCTTATGATCAACTTACGATTAGTCAATTGTCTAATTACGTTATAGAAATTGGATTGCAAGTATTTTTAGATCTTAAACTTCAACATAAGCTTAAGAATGAAGCCAAAACTACTTGAAAAGAACTAGGATCGTTCTGTTTTCGGTGGGGAATAGAAGGAGTTAAAGCTCCAAGTAGGCAAAAGCAGAAGAAAATTCAAAAGTATATTCCTCATAAATCAAGAAAATCTAGGCGATACTATAAAAAACATTACAGAGAAGAAGGAAGCTCATCAAAACCCAGATCATCAAAGAAAGATAAGTATAAACCTTCTAAGAGAGAAATAGAATGTTATAAATGTGGTCGAGTAGGACACTATAAAAAAGACTGCAAAGTAAAACAAAAAAATTAATAAGTTAAAGATCGATGAAGAATTAAAGAAATATTTAATAAATATGTTAATTAATGAATCAGAAACATCGAAAGAAGATTATAGCTCTGACGAAGAGATAATTAATCAATTAAAAGAAATTTCCTCATCAGATTCAGAAAGTATTGAAGAAAAAGAATGTATAGGTTTAGGACCAGAATTATGTGATTGTTCATCATGTCCAAAAAATTGTTAATGTAATTACAAGAGATCAAACATCTTCATTATTAAGCATAATAGAAAATATGGAAGAATCTTCGGTAAAGCAAGAATTTATTTAACAAATAAAAGAATTTCTAGATTATGAAAATAAGAAAAAATAAGAAGTACAAAAAATAGATATAAAGGAAGTATTAGAAAGATTTAAGAAACCAAAAAGAAATGAAGTTACGTTAAAAGATTTACAGCAAGAGATAAGAAATTTAAAGAATGAAGTTAAATTACTCAAAGAAAAAAATACTGATTTAGAATTCAAAATGTTAAATTTACAAGCACAAATAATAGTACAAAATCAAGACACAAGTACTAGTCATGATCAAGAAAATATCCAAAAAGATTATTATATTCATTTATTAAGCCAAGTAATTGTTCATAAATGACATTGTCTGATAGAATTAGTAATAAAAGATGAAAGATTTAATTTTATAGCACTAGTAGATTCAGGAGTAGATATAAATTGTGCACAAGAAGATGTTCATTTATTAAGCCAAGTAATTATTCATAAATGGCATTGTCCGATAGAATTAGTAATAAAAGATGAAAGATTTAATTTTATAGCACTAGTAGATTTAGGAGCAGGTATAAATTGTGTACAAGAAGGATTAATTCAAATTAAGTATTACGACAAAACAATAGAATCACTTAGAGTGCATCTGGAAATAAAATGTTAATTAAATATAAATTAAACAATGTTAAGATATGTAAAAATAAAATTTGTTATAAAGATTCATTTTTGTTGGTTAAGAATATTTTTGAACAAATAATTTTAGGAACTCCTTTTTTATCCTTATTATACCCATTTTCAGTAACTAAAAAAGGACTAATCACTAATGCTCTAGGAAAAGAAATTTGTTTCGAATTTATCAAACCTCCTCTAATAAAAGAATTATATATGGTTCAAGACTCTCTAATTTCTAAGATTAATTTAATAAAAAAGAAAACAAAACATATAAATATGTTAAGCAGAGAAGTTCAATATAGAAGAATCCAAGAGCATATAAGTAAGCCCCAGGTTCAAGAAAAGATTTAAAAAATATTCAAAAAGGGTTTGAAAAAGAAGTATGTAGTGAATTTCCTAACGCGTTTAAGGAACAAAAGAAATATACAGTTACTCTACCATACGAAGAAGGATTTAAAGAAATTAACATAACTACTAAAGCACGACCAATCCAAATGAATTAACAGTATTTAGAATATTATAAAAAAGAAATTCAAGAATACCTAGATAAGAATTTAATTAGACCAAGTAGGTCTCCTTGGAGTTGTGTAAGATTTTATGTTATGAATGCTTCAAAAATTGAAAGAGGTGTACCCAAATTAGTAATTAATTATAAACTGTTAAATAAAGTTTTAAGATGGATAAGATACCCAATTCCTAACAAAAAAGATTTAGTAAGTAGAGTTCATCAAGCTAATATATTCTCAAAATTTGATATGAAACCTGGATACTATCAAATTGAAGTAACCGAAGAAGATAGGTACAAAACTACTTTCGTAGTTCTTTTTGGTCATTATGAATGGAATGTAATGCCTCAAGGTTTAAAAATGCTCCTTCAGAATTTTAAAATATCATGAACAACATTTTGAATTCTTACTCAAGGTTTACTATAGTATGTCTAGATGATGTATTAGTTTTAGCAATTCTATTGATCAACACTTTAATCATTTAGAAATCTTCTTTAATCTTATTAAGGAAAATGGTTTAGTAATTTCTGCTAAGAAGATGAAATTGTTTCAAACTAAAACTCGATTTTTAGGATTCGAAATAAACCAATGTACTATTGTCCCTATAGAAAGATCTATAGAATTTGATGATAAGTTTTCCGATGAAATCAAAGATAAGAACACCCTTCAAAGATTTTTAGGATGTGTTAATTATGTAGCAAACTTTATTCCCAATATTAGGATAATCTGTGCTCCATTATTTTAAAGGTTAAGAAAGAATCCTCTTGCGTGGGATACTCAGATGACTAGTGCTGTTCAACAAATTAAGAAATTAGTAAAAATTATTCCTTGTCTAAGACTTCCAGATCCACAAGCCTCTCTCATTGTTGAAATCGATGCCTCTGATTTAGGGTATGGGGGAGTGTTAAACCAAATATTACCTGAGTCGTCTAAAGAACAAATTGTTAGATATCATTTTGGTGTTTGGCAACCAGTTCAATAAAAAGTATAGTACAGTTAAAAAAGAAGTTTTATCTATAGTGTTAAGTATCACGAAATTTCAGGATGATTTGTTCAATAAAAGATTTTTGTTAAAAACTGATTGCAAAGCTGCTCCTTTGATTATTCAAAAAGATGTTAAGAATTTGGTTTCAAAACAGATTTTTGCTCGATGGCAAGCACTGCTATATTGTTTTGATTTTGATATTCAGCACATTAAAGGAAAAGATAATTATCTTCCTGATTTTCTAACCAGAGAATTCTTGCAGGGTTACCATGGCATCTAGCTCCTCAAAGTGTAAGGTTAAGAAAATAACCTTGGATAAGTATATGCAAATTATTACAGATAAGGATACCAAGATAAGTACAAGGCCTTCTACGTCCATACAAGGGTCTTCTATCGTACCTCTTGCTCCTAATCCTATTCAGTCTGTTAGGCCTTCATCTCCTTCACCAAACAGGTTCACCCCCTTAACCTACTCACAAACCATAACTGGTACTTCTTCCAGAACTCCTCAAAAACCAAAACAATCATCACCGCTCCCCACTAACTCTCCTACTATAGAAAAGTGTAAATATGTTAAGAAAAATATCTTTGAACCCATACTCACCCTTAAACTAGGATTTTTTTCTCCTTATTCAACCGCTCGACAAATTGTCGAAAATATGCTTCCTAAAGATTTTCATTTTGTTCCTCAAGAATCGCTCAAAAAAGATAGAACCTTTTACGAGCTTATCCTTATTGATACTGAATCTATTGCCTTAGATCATTATTCAGTATAACTAACCCAGACTATATTGATTTCTCCAAAGTAAAAATCCTTAAAGTTCTCGGTCGAAAAGACTGGAATCAAGCACTTCATACACCTAAATCTTTTTCTATAAAATTTGATTCTCAAACTTACACTTATTGGGATTATCAGCAAACATGGTATAAATTTATGCTCCTTCGACCATATTCACACTCCTAGTTCTTCTGGTTTCAAAAGGGAATTAAAAACTTTCCTTCTTGGTTTGCTGACTGGATGTGCACTACCGGACCTTGTGTGGATATTCTCTCTCAAATCGCTAAGGACTCTTATTCTCTCTCAAATCGCTAAGGACTCTTCTTGGTAAGTACCGAAGCAGTTAATCACTGGTTTCTAGTTAATCCCTCCTTGTTAAAGCAAAATCATAAGAAGTCATTGCAATTTGAAGAACTTAAGAACAAACTTCTTCAAGAATTGGCCTCTTCATCCTCAGAACGAGAATTGTTAAGCAAGCTCAAGACAACCATGTCTACTTTTGGTTCGTCTCTTCCAAGTGAAGGAAGTGGAAACAACGACCTTCTCATCGATAATGAAGACGACTGTTATAAAGTGGACCTTTCTGACCTGTGAGGTCCCACATAGATAATTATGAAGATTCTCCATTATGGCTCCTTGGTATACGTGATCTGTCATCAACATGACCTGTCACCCACTCAGTTCATCATGACCTATCGCCCACTCAGTTCATCATGCGGATTTCAACAATTTGGAATCCACCGACGCTCAATTATTCGGACTTCAACAATTTGGAATCCGAAGACAACTCAGCTCCTCAATAATGCTTCGAACTTCACTCGTCTTGGAATCCGGAGTTCCTTCTCCTTATAAGCAGCAGCTTCTCATTGAAGCAGACGTCGAAAAATTTTTAGCTCTTAAGTTTTGAAAACCTTGTATCCAAACTCTTGTATTCTGTAAACCTTTGGAATTCGGACTCTTGTTCAAGACTTGTAATTTTGTATCAATATCTTATACGTATTTTGATTTTAATATACAAGTATTTTGATCTTGATAATTGATCTCTTTCTTTTCTATTTTTGAATGCACATTTTTACTACTATTGAGCCTATGCCGTCGGTCCTGTCATTAATGGTATGTATATATATCTATATATATATATATTGACCATTCTTGTAAGATCCAATTATCAAGGTTCACTCTTCTCACCTCTTACAATAAATACTTACCTCACCAGATACACTCCTATATATATATATATATCTTTTGATCTTTAGACTGTGATTTGCGGTATTATTGGCCTTCCTCCATCAAATAGAGTCCTTCCTCAGTCCCCCATGCATACAAAGAGTTTGGAAGTTTTTAGGAGGCAGGTAAGTATCATCTTCTGAAGAGTATAACATATCAAGATTCTTATATTACTTTATCAATTTGCAGTTGATCCGAAAGGTGGGAAAAAGTGCCAAGAAATGCATTAAGCAACAAGGGGAACAACTCTGAATTATACAGAAAGATGCAGGTCGTGTTTATAGAAATGGATACAGCATCTATCATAAGTATTGCTAGCTTGGTAGATGTTTGTGTATGTGTGTACAAGTCCAAGAGTAAGTTGATCAACATTTTAAATTTGGTCCAGGTTAATGAGTTGGAGACTTTGAAGGAGATTATAACGAAATATGATGACAAGGATGGTGCAAAGGAAAATTTTGATCCTAAGAAACATATAGAAGCCTACCTACCTGTCCGGGTTAGTCAGCAACTTATTGCAGTCTCTCCTAGTTGGCTTATCAATTTTTACCATCTCTAATCTCTATCATCAAAAGGATACCTACCTAACTGCTATGGGGATGTCTCTACTCTCCTAGGGGATCAATTCTGGGAAAGGATATTGCTTATCTTCATCACCCCAAGCCAGCACTACAAGTATCCTTATGAGTCTCTGAAGTCTTAATCAACATATAATGGTTTTGAAATTGAGAGATTACTTCATGGGTTTTTCAGTTTTCTTTTCTTTGTGATTGGAATTCTTCTTTCCAACTTTGCAAAACTAATAATCTAGCAATAGATTAAAAAATTTAATTGAAATACTTCTTTCCCAAGGTGGGATAAGCAACTGCTTAAGTGCTCAAGATCTCTAAGGTGGTCTGTGTTTCTTATCCCTTAGTCATGTACAAGCTGGAGAATGCAAGTGCTTAAGTGCTAAAGATCTCTAAGGTGGTTTGTTTCTCTTATCTCTTAGTCATGTACAAATTGGAGAATGCTTTTTGGTTATTCTTAATTTTATTTGATCTTTCTTAAATACTTTATGAATATTATTTTGCTTTTATGGAATTCATGCTTTTTTTGTCCTCTGTTTTCTTAAATTCAGCATTTGATAAGTGATGGTAATTTATATTTGCTCTCATCACTTATCAAATGGTAGCTTTTGTGTGCTTGAGGCTTTCCAAAAAGCTCAAGCTGGATCTCATGTAAGTATGCACATATGTTTAGATAAACAACTTGCAAAAGTTATTCGATGTAAGCACATATGTTTAGATAAACAACTTGCAAAAGTTATTCGATGATATACTTGGAATCATAATTATTTGATATGATGCCCATGGATTTAAGGATAATTAATGTTCACTTAGTTGGAATTGGTAGAGATGGTTTTTGAGCCATTGTGCTGATTTTGGGATGTGGGAAAATTAAAGTTCTTTAAACTGACATGTGAGAAAGAAATAGGATGTCTTTGGGTAGTCTATCTTAAATTCAATAGTCAGCAGCTTGAATGTGCAATTCCATGTTTGATCACTAATGTCTTTGTATTGGATATAAATTACTATTATGTGTGAAACACTTAGTAGTTGATATACGGTTAGGCAGCCATACTTTGTTGTTACAGTTACCATAGGAAGTTACTTTTTGTATTTTGGCATTCTAATTGGTGCGGGGACTATGAAAGAGGATGCTGCTAACAAACCTAAAGATCCCAGTGGCAATTTTCATTATTTCTAGAAGCAAAACAGAAGTTGGCCGCCAAATTATCTTAGTTACTCTAAGATAGTGGCAATTAGTTATTATATCACCAATGATGGAAAAGCATAATATAAATATTCTGCCATTGAAGATTAAGCATAAATTTTAGATCATAGGAGCAGTTAGTAATTCAAATTACCACTTGGTAACTTTTTGGTATATCACTAAATTAAATGTGAAATCGTAGATTTGACTATTTTACAAATTTTTTGTTACACGTACTTTTTATGATATGCTGATTAGAAATGTTCCTTTGGGGAGTTTTATCCGTGCATAATTAAATTCAAATTATGATGTGAGCAAAATAATAATGAACTAACTTCAGTGTTATCGAAGTTGTTCGACAAACATGATACTAATGAAGTAATTTTAGTGTCATTGAAGTTGATTTGAGAAATATACCTCCTGATTGTTGTTGTCTTGATTGTTAGCTTTTGTTACTTATATTGTCTCTTGATTTCATTTGAAGATGGGTAAAGTTTGTGCTTTTACATGATCATTTTGTTCTAAATTAGTGATAATATTGTATTGTCAAATTACCTCTCCATCAATTATATGAAAATTATGATTTAATTTATGAAACATTTTAATTTTAGTCATTGCAAAATATAATAGGACAGTGTGTGAATAGTGTATATAATTAAGATCTAAAAGTGATAAAGTAAAAAAGAACCCGTGCATCCCACGAGTATACGACTAGTTTGTGAAAAATAACACGTTCAATAAGACCAAACAAAATGGGTGTGTAGTCCAAACCGGGCCAACACCTCTAATAAAAAACATGGAGTCGTAACAGTCTTCATAATGGGTTGAGCCGTTGACGACATCACTTTCAAATTTCCATAATCCACCAATATAAAAGCCCAGCTGAATTTGATTAGCCCTTTAGCCGTGGCTCGCCAGAGAGTTCAATCACAGAGTTATCTTCGTTCAACTAAGTCACAAAATTGGGCCGAAGATACTGCTCTTAGTTCTAGCCCACACAAAAGCTCATTAAGCGTCTCACACGGCCAAGAGCCACTGTGTATTTGTTGTCATCTATGAACACTGCCGTCTGCACACAATTGGGTAAAGGGTAAATGGGTAATTACAAATGAATCCTCTGGCGAATGCTATGATACACCTTAATATGTTTTGGTGTATCATGCACGAATTTTTTTTACCGAAAATAACCGGTTAACCGGTTTTCTTTTAATGTTTTTTATTTCTCTTACTCTTCATTTTCTTCCCGTTCCCACCGCCGCCACCATTGTCCTTCCTCCTTCTACCTCTTCGACCCCAACCCAACCTAGGCGACGGAGACGACGCTACACGGCCCAGGCAGCAAGGACGTGCGAGCGGCAATGACAACGCGCGAGCGGCGATGACGACGCGCGAGAGGTGGGGAGGTTTTCTGGAGACTGCGAGCAGTGGCGGAGAAGACGATGCACGCGATGGAGCCTAGCGGCGGCAGTGTGTGACTCACCGGAGGAAGTAGAGTTCGTTGGTCGAGGTGGACGACGGCTGGGATTCGCGCAGCGGGGCTCGGTTTGGGGTGACCGATTCTCCTGGTTTGCAGATCTTGTACTCTGGTGAGGTGAAGTGCGATGGAGATTCGGTGGCGGTGGTTGTAGATCCAGCCATGAATGGCACAATGGAGCTCACAGGTTGGGATTCGAGTTTGGGAAAGCAATGGTGGTTTACAAGTTATGGGTTGGTGGTGTCGGTTTATGGGTTCCGGGTTGGTGATTCGGCTATGGCGCAAGCGGAGACAAGGTGGAGGAGAGGGTGGTTGCGGAGGATCTCGAGGCAAAGCACCATGGATTGGGCGGTGGGGTTGAGGGGAGTGGGGGAGGAGAAGAGGGAGGGGAGGGACGCGGGTTTGGTCTGGGCGTGCGTGGGTCGTCCGGTGGAGCGCGACCGACGGTGGTTTTTTTGTCTTTGGGGGTGACGGTGGTTTTTTTGGGTTGCTATTTTTTTTTTTTTTGCGCAAAAAGGGCGGCCGACGACAGCGGTGGTCGAAAGGTGGTGTAGGTTGCAAGTCTTTCATCTGGCTATTGAAATTTTTCACCACAATCAATGGCTGAGATACCCAGGGTGCACTATACACCCTCCAAAGGAGGGTGTATATTAGACAACACCTGAATCCTCCTTTAAGCTATGACCAAAGTCAAAACATCCTCCTTCATGGGACAATGAGGATAATAGGCTTTGGAATTTTATTTTCTTTCTTCGATGGTGTCAATGTCATTGTCATTTTCGCATTCAGAGTTTTCGCTAGTAGGATGAAGAAGAGTCAGAAAGTGGGCCTTCTTCGAGCAAATGGGTTGCAATGAGAATATGTGATTAAATATTGTGAGCTGTGATGCTCTCTGTGGCTTTTTAAAAAATATTTCATCAATTACTTTATTTGTAAGATATGTGCAAAAATTGTTATTAAAAAAAATCTGTGCAAAAATCATGCCGTGCAACTAAACTTTCCCTTATGATATATATACACACACACACTCTGATATATTGATGTTCAATAGACACCAACTTCAACTTGCAAACCAAGATTCCCCCCCCCCCCCCACACACACACACACAAAGTTAATCATGGGAGTATTGCTGCTTTTGTGTATCGAATTAACAATACATAGTTAAGCTATGTGGCGGAATCTTAAATTAATTTAAGTGATTTTATATAATAAAAAGAAATTGCTATCATTGGACTTCTAAACTTAAACTTTTACTCATTACTAAGTGATGACTACTTCGGTAGTTATCTAAATTGTGTAAGTAGTTAGCATTAATATATGTGGCAAGACAAAAAAAAATTGTAATTAGCATTACTATATATCTATCATATAGGAAGTTGGAAAGCGATTATTTCTCGTTAAAAGTAGCTGAGTAGCCAGTATATTCCATGAACGTAATGGAATCAAGACAGCAGTATATATAATATTTAATGTACAAAAAGAAAAAAAGTATATATAATGTGTAGTACACATGACATTGACATCCATATAACCATATTCTAGATTTTTTTTAAGACAATATTCTAGCTCTTTCCTAAGGAGGCGCATGCACTAAGATGTCACCTTAAAATTTTAACAATACGTGTTATATTATGCGTAACACTAGCCACTATATCTTTCGAGTGATCTATATGCGAATCATGAAGTACAAGGAAATATTTTATAATAATAATGACATAAAAAGATACAATAAAATATAATTGAGATATGTGTTTTAGATTAGTTGTAAAAAAATATTATTTTAATAATCAATTGTATAAATTTTATATTTAAATATATTTTTTAAATTGTACTTCATGAAAAAAATTATTTTTGTATAATATATTACTAAAGAAGGGTTGCATTACACTTTCCCGTGGTAGTTGGTTGCATTGAAGGTGCAATTGCTCGTGGGTATATGTGGAAAAAATGCAACAAGTAAAAAATAATCAGTAATATTATAATCAGAATGTTAAAAACAATAGCCTTTTGAAATATAAGTATGATATTTTTATCACAAGTAGTATATACATTTCTTTTCATACTCTTTTCAATACCATTCATTATATTTATTTTTTTTATCACTTTCTCTCACTTAATCATATTCATTCAAAATAAGTATAAAAAGGAGTGTGGACATGAAAATGATGTCTGACTATCATTTTCCTTTGAAATAAGTTACTTTTAGGTGTAGGAAAATAATCTCAGGTTATAATAAGTTTTTATCAACTTTAAGTTTGTATTTTTATTTAATATCGAGATTTATATATATGAAAATAACATTATTGAGAAAAGTTCTCACTTAGATATTTGATTGTATTATGAGAGATTAGTCTCTCACTTATCAAGTGAAGGGATGGGAAACTAAAAAAAGTTTTTATCAACTTTTGTCAAATATCTCATAATTATTTTATAACAGCTTTTATTAAAGAAAAAGTGATTTCTCACCAAAAATATTATTTCCCAAACAGTCTCTTAATTTGAATTTTTCTTTTTCTTTTTCTCAAGATGAAAAAGTGATGAGTAGAATTACAATCATATTTAAGAATGTCAATTGTTTGGTATACATTTATGATATTTACAAGTAGACGGATATTTATAAGTATCCGTAGATAATTAATTTTTTTAAATTATAAAAAATATAAATAAAATAAATTTTAACATCACATACCACAATTTAATTTGTTCAAAAATTTAAATATTTTTATAAAATTAAAAGAAGATACAAATAGTATACTAAATTCAATTATATTTTATAATAATCAATCTACAAAAATAATTAATACATGAATATTATATTTTTTAAACAATTTTTATTACTAAGATTCATTCAATAAAAAAATTCATTGAAAAATAATAAAATATATATTTTCTTTTAATCTCAAAGTAAAAGAAAAAAATCATAATATAAGTAGTATATTAAATGAAAAAATATATTTTACAAATTTGTAAGTACTTACGAGGTGAGTATTATAATTTTTGTTCCATTTATTAAACAGATATGCATTCATGCTCATCACAGAAAACTCTCACAAATCACCACAAACACAAATATTTTTATCATTCCTAATTATATCTGGGAGGCGAGTATACTATTTTTACCACAAATTTGTAGATACTAACGAAACAAGTATTATAATTTCCATCCCGTTTATTAAACAAATATCCATTTGTGCTCGTCACAGAAAATTCTCACAGATCACCACAAACATTAGTATCATACACTGAAAAACCTTATTGTATTCCAATATGAAAATGTAAGACGTCAAGGAATTTATGATATTTAGACATTCATACATAGCTCGGGGCGGAGCTATGCGTTGTGTGAGGGAGCTATGGTTCCCCTAAGATGTTTGAATTTTCTTTTCCTTACAAGTAATTTTTTCATGAAGAAAATAAATTATTAAACTTAGTCCTCTCATGAGTATTCTTTATCTTTTGTTTCTCATAATATCTCCACATGATAAGAGATTAATCTCTTAGAATACGATCAGACGCTTATGTGAAGATTCTTTCCAACTTATTCACATACACATGAATTCTGAAATCGAACTCATAATCATATGTTTAAAGGACTTAAACTCTTTCTACTCAAACTAACACACATTAATATTCTTTTTATTTTGACCCCCAAATTAAAATGCTCTAGCTCCACTCCTGTTTAAGATATTAAGGTTAAAGACCAGACATTTCATTTAGGGAATTTTAGCTACTCTTTGCATATGATTTTTTTATCAAAAAAAAAAAAACCAATATTCCACTTATTTGGCCGTTCCATATCTCCCAAAAAACATAAAAATCATTATCTCAACACACTCTAAACAATAAACTTATAACTATAGTAATAGGAAGATTCTTAAGTATTAGGCATAGTAATATGTGTTGGTCTGAGTAAAAGATACTCAAGTTCTTTAAACGTATGATTTTGAGTTTAAATTTTAAAATTTATGTATATGAATATAACATTATTAGATTAGATCCCTGTTTAGGTGCTTGATCGTATTTCGAAAGATTAATTTTTTACTTATTAAGTAGGAGATATTTGGGAGAAAAAAAAAACATTGGGCAGTATACATATACCTGAAATTTTTAAATATTTTTTGTAACAATTATGCAATATACATAAAGCAAGTACTACGAGCACTTCGACTTGAAAATCACTGTATCGTTGATCTTGGAAATTCCAAAAGCATGAAACAGACTTAATCACAATTGCATTTATAATTACGGATATAAAATGATCAATTAATGGTAATCGACAAGCTTGAAAGGAGAAATTAACTTTGGGCGACGAGTGGGGGACCCCAATTCAATAAGACAATAGATTTGTGGAGCATTAACATGTTGATTGGAAGTATGATTATGTATGTGCCTCAAAAGTATAAGGGCTTTGCCATTCGTTCTGTAGGAGACTAGCAGAAAAGCACATTGATTTGGATATAAAAAAAGCCAAAACTTTGGGGACATGCCTTAAATATCTTACTATAATTACTTTAAAGAACTAGGTTTTGTCCAAAACAGCGTAGTCTAATCAAGTTGTAAATCGTAAAATATATTGCACACCACTTGAAGAAATCTAATGACTTGGAAAATACACATCATGCGATTCCCAAAATTCCCACTAACTCGGGGGAGATACAAAAAAGAGAAGTAAACTGGCTCAAATCTAGTATCATCCATTCGAAAAAAGATTTTTATAAAATGAGTTAGTATTTAAAGTGAATAAATAAAAGTATATTTATCTTTAAATTATTTAATAGGTTAAAATTTTTATATACTTTATTAAATTAATAATAAATACACTCTTATTTATTCAATTTAAAGACAAATTTATTTTAAAGAAACTTTATTACATTAGTTCAAGAAAATTCTTGTATAAATTTAAAACACCTAATTGAATGCATCAAATTAATTAATATTTAATATTTTCATAAAATTTTGTGTCACATAATTAAAAATATAAAAATTTATAAAAATATTAAGTACTAATTAATTTATTTAGTGTGCCAAACTTAAGTGCTTCAAGCTTAGGCAATAATTTCTCTCGGTTCAATCCAATTAAGTTAGCTTGGCACGTAGATACGATCTTATTGGGTTTCACTTCAAAAGAAAACTGTTCCAGGAATTATTTTTCTCAATTGGTATAGAAATAGCAGTCGGTAATGAGTTTAATATATTTATTTGGTACATGTCATGAGTTTGCTATGCTAATATATGTTAAATATTTTTAGAAGTTGCTTTGTATCAATAAGAATTTGTTTAAATTAAACTAAACATTCAGTTACTTACGATGATCATCATAAAACTATAATGTAAGTAAAAACATCTTTTGTTGATATTTATTAATTTGATGAAATTGATATTGCCTGCTTCTGTTTAAATGATCAAATAATGCACGTCTCCACCTTAATTCTTCCTTAATATTTTTTTTTTCGAATAATAGTAAGTATAAGTTATTCATTTTTTTGTACACAAATTGTATAAGCAATTGCTCACACAATTCTGAACTGAGGATGATAATGAAATAAAATCTTTTCAAAAATAATAATTTCTAAATTCAAACCTTTAACATTGTACTTAAAATTTTTCTGAAGTCTTAATTTACTTTTACTACAACCAATACTATTGAGTAAAGATAAGTTATTCTATGTAGTATTATATAATTATAATTAACTTTAAATTTTCTGTACTATTATTATTTTTATCTTAATAAAAGAAATAAAAAATGGTAATTGAATGCCAATTAAAGCATTAGTTACAAGAATAGCCTATGAAAGATTTTTTTTATATGTATAAATAATATGGAGAATGCTAATTTGTACGGAAAGATTTTTGTAGAAGTTTCATGAATATGTAGTGGCAAGGTGGTAGTGGAAAATGAGTGTAGTCAAATTCTCGTGGATAATGAGTGCAAAAAATTAAGATCCGGAAGATAAAACTTTTATTGAAGAAAAGCAAATAAAAAGTTTTCAAAACAATTCTCGTAGCCAATTTCGTGAGATACTTTTCGTACTCAATATCAATGCTCATGTGATATTATGAATAAGCAATTTTCTTTTAATAAGTTATAATTAAGAATAAGATAAATCAACTACTATAATGTAACTTATACTTTATTACTTTATATATATATATATATATATATATATATATATATATATATATATATATATATATATATATATATATTATGTTTTTAATTGTAAAATCCAACTCGCAAATGTACCAAAAAAAAAAATTCAATTCAAATAATTTTACCATTAGCTGTAAGTGAGTTGCTCACACTTCAGAGTTAACAACATTGCTAAAAAAGAAATAATATAGAGGCTGAGATAGAAAGGGCGTACAATTTTTTTTTATACAAATTTTAAGTAAAGTTCTTGTAGTGTTTTTTTTAAAATAAAAATATAATATATATATATTTTTTTTATAATTTATTAATAAAATTTTAAAAATAATAATTAAGTAATTAAATATTAAAATATGTTATATTTTTATTAAAAAATATATACATATTATATTTTTATTAAAAAAACACCAAATTTTTTTACCTAAAATTTATTTATTTATTTATTTTCCCTTGAAGATATGGGCTTAAAGTTTAATGCTTTTAGCAGACACGTACAGAAGCATGAGAGGAAAAAAAAAAAAAAGACAAGACAAGACAACTGTAGATAGTTAGAATAAGTATTAGTTGCTTTGATTTGAGAAATAACTATATGGACAACCGTATGTCATATTATATTATATATAGTCAATTTATCTTCTATCATAAAGCTTAACCTTAGGTTAGTGGTGGGACATTGCCAGCAAAAACTAAGTACTATGACGTTGCCTTTTATTTACCTTGTCCCCGAACACTTTTTTATATGTGTACGTGGAAAACGATTCTGATGCAATCTCTTTCTATTTCAATGTTTACCCTATGTGTTGTGTTGTGGCAATCCATAATCGTGCCAATATTATCTCATGGTATAATTGTCTGCACTTGAGAATTTTGAATAATTCAGAATTATGCGCCGTATCTAAAGTTTACAATATTATAAGAAATTTATATTTTAATTATCATTATAATTTGTAGTATGTGGTTTTCTATTGTATAAAGTTGGTTGCATGTCAACTTCTTTCACATATGCTCATACCAGAATTATGTGACCAAATTATAATGTAAAAAATTGTGTAAATATAAAATAATGTATATGTAACATTATTTATTTCTATTATGTCTGATAAACTTTGCGCTAGTAATGACATGTTTAACTCATAACTTGTGAAACAAGACGCAAACCAAAACAAAAAAAAGAAGGGAAAAAAAAAAAGAATACATATCAAAACAACTTCATTAGATCCAACAATAATGTACATTTCACAGTTTCAAAGAGATCTAGAGATAGTCTCTTCTAGTTCACTACTTAGCTCCATTCATAGACTGCCTTGAACTCAACTTGTACTATGTACTTATTAATATTTTAGAATATTACAACATCCACCTCAATCAAAGACCAAATAAAAAGGAATATGATTCTCTCACGTATTATGATTATTGTATTAGAGATAAATAGACATAAATTTTATTATACAAGAACCTATTATAATTAGTTATAAGATTTACTAGTTATATTTAAAGAAAATTATGTCTTTCTCTTCTTAACATGATCATCTCATGTTATTAACTAATACGAGAGAATTCAAATCCAAATAAAAAAAAGGGTACATGACAATATCCTTAATTGCATATTTCACATATATAGTTGAGTTCAAGAGTTTACGATATGTTATATCTGCAAATCACTTGGCATCGTAAAGGTTTTTTCATTTCAAGAGAGAGCTTGAGGCATTCTGAAAGATCTACAGGCTGCACTGGAAGCCATATGAAATGGTGGAGAAGTTGTGCAAGCCATAGATGAACCGTGGCTAAGCCCAATGCTCTTCCTGGGCAAACCCTACGTCCTGCCCCGAACGGTGCGAGTCTTAAGTCTGACCCCATAATAGACACATCTTCCTTCATGAACCGTTCAGGCTTAAAGGCCCATGGGTCCTCCCAAATAGATGAGTCATGTGTTATGGCCCACATGTTAACCATTGCTGTTGTGCCAGCTGGCACAATTACCTTGTCCACCTGGACATCATGAATTGCAAGACGAGCCCATGATAGCAATGGGCCTGGTGGGTGCAACCGGAGAACCTCCTTAACTATGGCTTGGAGGTAAGGGAGGTTTGGAATGTCTGAGTCTTGCACGTGACCCTTTTGGCCGATGCACTTGTCAATCTCTTGGCGGGCTTTTGTTTGTATGTCTTGGTGTAACACCATCATGGCCATAATCCATTCAAGAAGTATAGCAACTGTGTCTGCTCCCCGAAATATCATTTCCTGCACAAAACACCGAGAATAAGGCTATAATATATTTTTGGGATAATATTAAATGCAATCTCATGAAGATTTGGATTATATATTTTGAATACGAAATAAGTTAATCTAAATACTATATATATATATGCAAAAAGAAACTACTCTAATGATGATTAATGTGAAACTTTTTAGAGTATTGATAGTGGCATGACTCTTATGCTTTATAATGAGGTATCCATTGTGAATTAAGATTTGAATTCGTGAGCATAAAGATGGTCATCTGATCAAAAGTTAAGTTTGGGGGTTTCTCTTCTTTCTAGTATGTGGCTGTATAATGAAGTTAGGCAATCAAAATTATCTATTAGCTAATAGCTAGTCTTTATTTTAATACTTACTATATTTTGAATACAAATAGGAAAAAGGGTGCTTGTCTTGCTTCTATCCTATTACTCTATATATCAAAGGTCCACTGAGTGTAGGGTTGGTGAGTGTGTTTGATAGAAAAAAAAAAAAGAGATAGAGTACTTACCCACAAAATAGCCACCATATCTGAATCACCCAACATTTCCTCTTTGGGAAAAGATAGCAAAGCGCTAAGAAAATCATTCTGTCCAACGAACTCCCCAGATCTTTTTCTGTCTTCCACAATTTGACCCACCACACAATTGACCTTAGCCGCCAATTTGTGACACCTTCTCTTTACCCCATGAAAATCCAAGAACTTGAAAGGAAAATAATCTTCCCAATTAAACTTGGCAATTAAGTCATACCCTTCCCTAACCATATTCCCCAACACCTCCATCGTTTCTGAACTTACAGAATCATTAGTACCAAACACACTCTCCAAAATATTGCTAAGAGACCCTTCTTGCAATATACCTCTAACTTCCACTACCCCTTTGTCCTCCATCTCCTTCCACGTTCTCTTCACCATTTCACCACCCACATGTTCTCGGAGGCTCTCCAACGAAGAAATCCTCCTCGGTGAGAACATGTGGTTGGTGGCAACCCTACGAAGATGGCGCCAATAGGTACCATAGGGAGCAAAACCAATGGCACGTTCAAACATGAGCATGGTTGCTGACTGTTTGATGGGACGGTCTGAGAACGATGAACCACATAGAATTTCTCTTGCAGTCTCAGGGTGGCTGCTAATAATAACGGGGTTGGCTCCTAGACTCAGTGCCATGAGCCTCTTTGTGTTGAGTGAAGTGGCCATGGCAGCGAGTTTTCTATGAGCCAGAGAACCCATTTGAGGCAAAGTCCCCAATATGGGCCATCCCATAGGACCAGAGAGTTTTTTGTGTTCTTTGTAACGGTTTTGATAATTCCTCCATGCAAAGCCTCCGGGGATAAGCCAATAGTTAAGGGAGATAACGAGGAGGGTGAGGGAGGTGGAGAGAAAGAGAGTAACGAGTGACCATGAGCAAGAAGAGAGGGTGATTTGGAATGTTGTACCAAAGCAAACAAGTGTTAGGATCATGATCAGTGATCCTACCATGGGTTTCATATTTGGGAGAATTTAATCAAAAAGAGTATTTGAAAAAAAAATTGAGGAGAAATGATTGAAGATGATGACAATCATGAGTAGCTTGATGAAGTTGTGTCTAGCTAGAGCTGGACGTCTGTCATGGATAACAGCATGTGGGGATCAATTGTATATATAGAATTTGGAAAGTGGCCGAGGTTAAGGATCTCTGGTTAATTAAGAAGATAACCATGGTTAAGCACTTGCAAGCTTAATGGCTAAGGACTATTACGTTATTATTTTTATTTTTCTTAAAAAAAGTTTAAGTTGAGGAAAAGTTATCACCTTTTTAAGATCAACATAAATCACTAATCTCATAAAAAATTTACTGTAAAAAATTACATATTACTTAGAGCATGTTTGTGATAAATTTAATGTCCTCAATATGCGTTAAATAGTTAAAACATATGTTGTTTTTAAAAAGTAACGTATTTGGATATTGATGAAGAAAGCTGAAGGCAACAACTTTTGAAAAAATGTTAAAATTTGAACATTATTTAAAAAAGTTGTTAATATTATTTTTAATAATAAAATATAAATATTATTTTATTTTTAATTAAATAAATTTTTAATTATTTTATATTTATTTAATAATTTAATATATAAAAATAATTTTTATATATTTAAATAAAATAAAATAATTTAAAATTATTTTTATTTAATATATTTAAATATAATTTTTTTTCATAATTAATTATAATAAAAAAATATAATAATTAATTATTAAAATAATTAAATTTTTATAAATATTCTAAACACGCACTAAAATCTCTTATTCGATCCTATGTTATGTCTATTAGATGAATCATCTGTCGTCGACAAAGTCCCATCAAATAATTATTGTACCGTTAAATATAATTGACATCAATCCAGAATTTGAACTTAAGTTAAATGAACAGTGAATCATGACTTTAAATATTCTTATCATAAGAAGTTGAACTATAGCATGTTACTTTATGTCAGAGTAAGATCACCCCTATCCATGCCTTTTTTTTTTTAATTTCTCTTTTAACCAAAGTGTACGAATTAATATTTACTAGCTGCAAGGCATATATTGAAAGCAAATAATGAAAGGTGCAACAGCGATTGTTATGTACATCTTAAAAAGTAACTCTAACCAGGACAAACAGGGAAGCAAGAGAGGTAAGTAGTTGAAAGCAGTCCTTTTCAAATCTTGTTCCATCATGAATTAAACATGCATGCTTGCTACTTTCACTAATAAGATCAGACATTCGCTCGAAGCAGACCCCATATTAAATATCCCCTTAATCACTATACAAGAATATATCCCTGATATAAAGGAATTTCCTATTATAATATGGGTTAATTAAGCACGTATATATAATCGGATTAGCTCATGGTGCTTAATTAGAATTGGTTCGTGAACATGTGGGAGGAAACAGAGACTCGAAGGGCAACTAATTAACAAGAATTATTTTGTAAGCAACGATTCATGTCTTACCTTAATCATTTGATTTTTTTCAAAAACTATATAAAGATTCAAGGCTACAATGAACAAAGGTTAAATAGTCTATCTGCTGGCTCTGCTAATTGCTTTAGAGGCAGAATGAGCATATATATAAATATATGTAATGTTGAGTGCGATTCTCATGTCACAAAATTACAATAAAGAAAAATTCTTAGATATTGCTTTCAAGATAAGATTTTTTTTTTTATTTTGTACCATTAATTGTCTAGCATATTAATTATGTAAGTCATCACTATCTCTTATTTTAATAATATTTTTAATACTGTAACTAAAATGTCACACAATAAATTGTACAAATCAAAAACTTCTTTTTAAATTACATTTACATTATCTAAAATTTTCTTTTATAGATTGATTCAATTTGTACATGGAGATTTATTATGTGTGATATTTTGTACAAGAATAATCTCCATTAAAAATATGAAAAATGATATTATGTAAAATGGAATAGTGTGACACTGTTGTTTCTCTGAGACTAATATTTGCTCAGCCCCCGACATGCTTGTATAAAGTTTCCACTTGCCCCTGTTACCGACAAAGATATCTGTCACCACGTAGCAGACGAAATATACACGAGCATATAAAACAGTATACGAAGGATACGTAGAAAAATAATAATTTTATATTATTTTTTATACCAATTAACAATATATAAATTTATAATTAATAATATATATTAATTAATTAATAAGATAATAGCTTTTTAACAATCAATTACTATTTTATTAACTAAATAATATATATTATTATAAACAAATTTATATATTATTAACTGAAGAAAAAAGTGGTGAAAAAATAGTGTAAGAAAATTGTAACTCACGATTCCTGTGCCATTTTATTTATTTGTATCTGTAACACACTTAAGAACAAGATTTTGCTGCTTCATTTGTTTACCACTTCACTTCACTTCCAAGGACTTTTTCGGCAGGTTCAACAATTATACATCTGAACAATAAATCTTTACCAAGGTCAGCTTTAGTAGTACCCCGTACTTCTGCTGGCAGAAGCCCACTCATTTGTTAAAGGAAAACGTTTTTTTTTACTCAAATATAGTAGATGTATATTTATTATATATTTATGTAAGATAGATATTAAATTAAATTATATATAATTATAGTATTTTTGTGAAATAAAAATGAATTTATAAGTGAATTAAAAAATATAATATAAAAATTAGATAAATATCAAGATTATTTGTTAAAAGGGTAAATTGCAAAAAAAATTCTTTCAATTGCATCATATGCAAAAAATTATATTGTGTTTCGAAATTAATCAATATGATTTTTTTAATTTTATTAAATTATATATATATATTTTTAAGAGATTTTTTACACATACACCAAAAATAAATATATATTGATACATATAATTTGATTAGTTTAAAGGATTATTTTGATAAATTTTAAAGCACTGAATTTTGTTTTACAATAACTCATAATTAGAGAAGATATTTTGTATTTTCCCTTTACCAAAAATAAAAACACAGTAGAATGAGACTCATGGTGAAATAATACACTCAACAGTGTCCAGATATATAATATCCATGGATATGCAACAACTTTATCTTTCTATTATAGATTTTTTCTTTTAGCGCAAGCTTTGTGGCATATTTTGCTTGTCTCTTCTTTTTTCTTTAATTCATAAAAAGACCATGCTTTACAATGATATGCCATGAGACTTATTTCAGATCGCCATGGCCCCATGGGTTACAGAAAATCTTACAGTGTGGAAATGTATTTTCCAGCTGTCAATAATTGCAGTATATGCAAACACAACCACAAGATCCATCACATTGAGGGATGAACAAAAATGTATGTGTTTTCGATGTAGGACCAATGTACAAAGGAATGGTGAACTTTTAAGATTTTAAAGATACTCAATGTTAGGTATTTAGTACTAAGAGACTCGATTTTAAAATAAAGAATATAATTTATTAAATTTAATAATCAATATTTAATAATATTTTTAAAATAAATAAAACGGATATTTATAATTCTCAAACAAAATAAATTAAATCTAAATCAAATACAACTAATTAAATATAAGATTTGAGATTTGATAAGATTTCACTAAAATCTTAATTAAAAATTGATAAGATCATTAACTAAAAAAACAAATCCCTAATTAAAATAACAAAAAATCTATAAGAGATAATACAGCATTCCCCCCATCAAGAGGACTCTCTTCCGAAGAGGTAGAAAGCAAATAGTCCTCTCAAAGAGCAGGATCTAAGAGGCGAAGATCATCATCGAAAAGTCATGTAGCATTAGTGATAGGTTGGTTCTTCCACTTCACAAAATAGTGAAATAGAGCATAACAAAAACCAACAAACTCATCATCCAAGATATGATCAACAACATCATCATCGATCACAATATCAAGCTCATCATACCATGGTAGAACTGGAGGAACTTGAGATATGCGACTTGCAGAAATAATATGAGACAACAAAGGAGGCTCAAAGGTGCCTCGGTAAGGTAACAAATCCTCCACATTAAAAATAAGACAAATAGTCAAATCAGCAGGTAAATCAAGTAAATATTAAGCCCAAGCTTATAGAGAATTTGGTAAGGTCCTTTAGCTTTAGCATGGAGCTTTTTGAAGCGGCGGTTAAGGTAACGCTCAGGGTGAATGCATACCATAACATAGTCATCTATATTAAAATCCTGAACTCGACGATACACATCAACAACAAGTTTATAATTAGCATTACTCAATGCAAGCTTATGTCTAATGTTAGCATGTACATAACGAATGTGGAGGACAAAAGTCTCAACTGTATCAGAAGGTTTGATATTAAGAGGTAAAGGCACAAGATCAATGGGTTGGCAAATGGACAAACCATGAACAATCTCAAACGAGCTCTTACTGGTAGACTTATTAATAGAGCTATTATAGGCAAACTCAATAGTAGGTAAAACTAAGTCCCAAGTACCAAGTTTATTTCCTACAAGCAACCTAAGTAAACCACCTAAACTATGATTAACTACCTCAGTTTGACCATCTGTCTGTGGGTAAAAAGCATAAGAGAATTCCAGGTTAGTACCAAATAATCTCTACAAGGTTATTCAAAAATAACTTGTAAGCTTTACATCCCTATCAGAAACAATAGAAGAAGGCAAATCATGTAAGCTCACAATCTCCCTAAAGAACAACTTAGCAACATGGGAAGCATCAACAGTTTTATTGCAAAGAATAAAATGATACTAAATTGATGCAGGACCAATGAAGAAAAGAACAACGAACCCTCGGGATTCCAAAGGCACTCGATGCCAAGAGACTTGATCTCAAAGTAAGAATATAATCTACTGAATTAATAATCAATAATCAATCGTTTGATAAATTCTAATAGGAGGGCTATTTATAACCACCCTCTTACAAAAAAAAACCAAATATAAATCAAATCTAACTAATTAAATATAAAATTTGGAATATGATAGAATCTCACTAAAATCTTAATTATAAAATAGATAAGATTCATAAAAATATGGAAAGATAAAATTCTTAAATAAAATAATTATCGATAAAATATTAAATTATCAAAATCATAAATAATCTTAATCTATTCTATATTATTCTCCCCCTCTGAGAGGACTCTCCTCTGAAGAGTTAGAAAGCTGATAATCCTCCAAAAGAAAAGGCTCAAGGCGGCGTATGCGGAGTCCTTTGGCAAAGGAATTTTGGTGGTTGACAGATCAGAGTATTTCAGTTTTGATAGTGGTGGTCATGGTTCAAAATGAGGTCCGAATGACAACATTTTGAAGACGTCTATACTGTTGTATGTATATCAACAAAGAAAACGTAGATTCAGACAAGTTTTTGACAGAGAACTGATGAGCGATAAATAGTAGAATAACTTTGATTGTGAAAATTTTTTACTTTCAAATAACTCAAAGTGTGAGATCAACAAAGCTCTAATAGCAAATTGATGTAGGACTAATGAAGAAAAAAACAAAGAACTATTGGGGTTCCAAAGATACTCAGTGTCAAGAGATTCGATTTCAAAATAAGAATATAATCCAATGAATTAATAATCAATAACTGTTTTCTAAAATCTAATAGAAGGGAGTATTTATAACCTTCTTACAAAAAAAACCAGATATAAATTAAATCTACATAATTAAAGATAAGATTTGATATTTGATAAAATTTCACTAAAATTTTAATATAAAATACATAAGATCCTTAAAAATATAAAAAAATAAAATCTCTAAATAATATAATTATTTATAAAATCTTAAATTATCAAAATCATAAATAATATTAATTTATTCTATATATTCCCTGTAACATGTGCTCTTTACTTTGAAACTTAACCCGTGCCAGCTCCCAATAATGCAGTGTGCAAACACATGCATATCCTCAACGTGAACACACTTGGAATGAACAAAATTATACGTTTTTCACGGTAGCATGTGCTCTTTGTTGAGAAGTATTCTTTTAAAAGCTTAAATCGTTAAAGTGAAGGATTAAAATTAATTAATTTTTATCTCTAATTAACAGCAAGAGTCTCTTTAAGCAAAATTTAACTTTATTTGTTTAGAAATATGGGTGCAATAAACAAGCTTAAGTCAAATTAAGTGGAGGCTTATGAATAATTTTATATCTCTAAGTCTTCAAGCAAACAATACACATGCCTACTCTACTTTGTGATAAAATTCAAAAACTTTTTTTTTTATCTAAAAGAATGAAGAAGATAATGATTAAATTTCTGACCATTTGGTTATAGAAGTTTTAATATTATGTCAAATATCAACTTTCCTAAAAAACTTAAAACAATCCATTGAAGACTCAAGATTATTATTATTATTATTTTTTAATATGCTAATGATGGTTAGCTCAAGCTCAACTAATTAATAGGATTGAAGGTCATCAACAAAAAAGTTTTGGATTCGAATCCGATTGGTGATCCTTAATTGCCAAGTCATATGTAAATGTAAATACTACTAAAACTTCTCGTTGAGACTAGTGAGATGAATTAACTTTAATATAGAGTAACTTCACCTTTATCTAAAATTTAATTCACCAGGAAAATAAAAAAAAAAGATTGATTTTTTTTTCATAACAATAACACTCTTTACCTGGAAACTTAACCCATCGTAATCATGTCAGGGCTCCCAGTCTCCCATGTCAAATATTTCCCTTCAAATGGTTTTCATGTGTGGATGATTTTCAGCCACATTAGGACCATTTACCCGGTAGGTTATTCACAAGTTTGTTGCATCCTTATGCATAGTTCCGTACAACACAAATTTTGAAGGCTACCACTAGGTAAACAAGCGACTTAGGGTATATCATTTGAGTAATACTATTTACATACACTTATACACACATCTCACATTTACATAATTTTGGCTACTTGATTATAATTGATTCTACCTCATTTTTTGTACTCTTATACTCTAATTATGTCAGGTAAACATATGTAAGTGATATGAGTTACAAAGGGATATATGCAAGGTTTTCAAATCTCGGAACGAGACAGGTGCAGTGGCCGCGACAAAACGGTTGTGGCGGCCGCCGTTTCCGCTTCAGCCCGCTACAGGGCTGAGTTTGAAAATCACGTGTGACGACCGCAATGGAACAGTGTTGCGGCCACAACGGATGCGGCGTAACAGCGTTTCAGCCACAACACTCATTCGTTCAGATTTTCTCACTGCAAACATCGTTTCTTTCAATTTTTCTCAGTATAAAAAGTGAAAAACACACACCAAATCAACCCTAACAAAAGCCTAACCTCTTGAGAGACTCAGAGACTCATCTTGTAGCTCAGAGTCAGATCTGTTGAAGGAGCTCCTGCAACCACATCTTGGGTTGATCTGGACCTCTGTTTTGTGATCTCCGATTCAGGCTGGTCTTGATCCGTGGTGGAGGCGTGGATCCGTGGTGCAGCAGCTCAGCCCTCAACCTCAGGTAACCCATCAAATCCATGACTGATTTATGTCTATTTAGAGGTGTGGGTCGTGTGGCTGTGGGTGTTGTTGTGGGTGGGTCGTGGGGGGTGTTGGGTTGCTGTGGGTGCTGTTGTGGGAACGGGAAAGGGGAAAACAATGAGTGTTCTTGAGTCTCGATGAAACAGAGAGGTGAGGGAGTGAGGAAGTGGGGGATGGGAAGGCTGTGGTGGCCGTGGACGGGGACGGCTGTTGTGGCGCGCACGTGGGACAGGGACGGCCGTGGTGGCCGTGGTCGGGAAAGGCCATAGTGGCCGTGGGTGAGTGGGGGAGTGAGGTGAGGTGAGGGAGTGAGGGGTGAGCGACGAGAATGGGAAAGAGGAGAAATGGAGGGAGGGAGGATGAAACGTGAAAGTCACGACAACGAGAGGGTGAAATGGGGGAGAAGGGGAAAATGGGGAGGGTAGGCGTGGGAAAACAGAGGAGGAGGAAAAAAAATTAGGGGGAGTGGGGAAATTATAAGGGGAAATTAGAACTAAGCAAATTGATTATTAACAAATATAAGAAATTTGTTTAATTTAAATTACTTTTCTTTTCAAAATTCAACTAATTTAAAGGTGAGAGAATGAGGTCAGTGGATGTTGATTTGGCTAAAAGTAAAAGTATGAAACAGACCAAAATTAATACAAATATGATGAAAACACTAAGAAATAAGTTAGCAGCAGCGGTCTCTAAATTGATAATATATGAGCGTCTTCCTATGAACTTATGCAATTCTCCATGGCTATACATTTTACTCACTGAAGCTGTAGAGTTGGGACCAGGAATTAAATTCCCTACTTCTTATGAGATTTTAGAGGTGTACTTGGAAAAAAATATCAGTCTATGAGACAGTATATAGATGATGAACTTAAACTAATATGGAAGGAAAGAGCATAAATTAACATCCTGCTAACTTATTGATAATAATGTGTGATGGTTGGACAAATAGCATAAATTACATGCACATTATGAATTTCCTAGTGTATTGTAGCAATGGAACAGTGTTCTTAAAGTCTATTGATGCTTCTAATATTCCCAGTAGAAACACTAATTATTACTTTAAGCTTCTTGATAAAGTTTTAGAAGAAGTCGGAGAAGATAATGTTGTCCAGGTGGTCACTGTTAATGAGAAGGCACTAAAAGTTATTGGTTTAAAATTGATAGAGAAAAGACCGCATCTTTATTGGTCTACATGTGCAGCTCATTGCTTGGATTTATACTTGGAAGATATTGAAAAAAAATCTAATGTCCAAAAAATACTAAAAGATGCAAAAAAAGTGACTTTGTTTATCTACAACCACATTTGGACAGTAAATCTTATGAAGAAGTATACAGGTGACAAGGAAATTATTCGTCCAGGAATCACTCGTTTCGCAACACAGTTTTTGTAGGTTGAATCAATTGTGAAGCAAAAACATGCTTTGAGGAATATGTTTGAGTCTGAGGAATTTAGAAAATCTAAGTGGGGAAAGGAGAAATCAAGACCTGCATATGAAGCTAAAAAAATTGTTTTGAGCAAAGATTTTTGGAGTAAGGTCAGTGATATTATAAAAGTATTTGAGTCAATTGTCAAGGTTTTGAGATTGGTGAATGGCGATGACAAACCAACAATGGACTTTGTTTATGAAGCAATTGATAGAGCAAAACAATCTATTCAAAAAAATTGTCATTACTATACTCAATATAATGATATCATTGACAAAAGATAGTTCTTAATGCATTCTGACTTGCATGTTGCAGGTATATATCAATATATTTTTTTTTTCAAAGACATATTTGATTTTGATATGCTAATTATTATTATTTTTATTCATAAGGTTATTTTCTCAATCTTCAATTTCAATTTGGAGTTGAACATGGAAGAGATGTAGTAAAGGAAACCTTGGATGGAACTACAAAAGTAATAAGCAAATTAGAGGTAAACATTAATAATCAAATCAGAGTTATCAATCAGGTGAATTAATTTGCATTTAAGATTTTGGAATATATCATAATTGGTCATCTAAGAACTAAATTGTGATACATTAATGTTTAGAAACTTATAATTTTTGAAGACTTATATGGATCATTGGTGCTTGTAGTTGTTACTTTTTTAAGATAAGAAAGAGACATTTGGCACAACACAAGCTCAAAGAGCTTGGTCACAAATGAATCCTAGTTAGATTTTGTAGTTTTTGGTGTTTGATGTGTAAGTACAAGATGTTTTTCACCTTTACTTTTTTTTATTAATATACATAATAATGGAGAATCATTTATTTAATCAGTTGAATGGTGGATGATATATGGATCTTGTACTCCTGAACTTCAATGCATAGCTATAAAAGTTCTCAGCCAAACAACTTCAGCTGCTAATTGTGAGAGAAATTGGAGTACATTTAGCTATATTCATACAAAGACAAGAAATAGATTGAAGTGCCAGAAATTACAGAAACTTGTCTTTACATTTTACAACATGTAGTTGAGAAAGAGAGACTCTATGAGGAGAAGTCAAGAAAAGATTGATGCTAGTTTCAATCCTATTAATCTTTAGTATATATTTCAGGATGAAGATCCTTTATCTCCATGACTTGAGGAGAGAGAGGGACCATTATTGGATGGGATCCAAAACTCAAAATGGCTCCCTATTGATTCTGATGATGATGGTGAAAGAATAGCTGGTGGGGATGATTCAGATTCAAGTGAAACACCTAGTCAAGGTCATGATAGTGGATTAAATCCACCAAGTAATAACACTGGTAGTGGTGGTAATGCAGAACAAAGTCAAGGAGGAGGTGAATGGTCGTATCATTCTTTTCAGGAAGAGTCATACTTTAGACGTGATCAAAATCTCATAAATTATAGGATGGAGACAAATGTAGATCCTTCTGATGATGTAATCAGTGGTAGTAATAGAGGTGGATCCCAACCTAGGAAAAACAGAAGACGTGAAAATACTATGTTAGATGATTCTTCCTCATCTAGTGTATCACAATCTTTTGGTGATTTTGATATTGGTGCATTATTTGAAGGCAGTCAAGGCAACTATCCACCATATTATCAGCATCCTTCTTACATGTCTCATGGCTACTATCCATCTATGCCAGCCCCACCATATTATCAGCCTTTCATGAATTACCAAGAGCCTTATCAGTATATCATTCATAAAATATTTCCTATGATCAACAACAACAAATGGAACCACCAAGAAATTCAGAATTTTTTTATTATGTCTTTGGCGGAGCAGGATATAATGATAACCAAAGCGAAAGTGGAGGTTATGATTCAGCACGTCATTCTACCATGTGGTGAAGTAATCACTCATGCATGAACTTTGTTTAATATATTAGTAACTAATAATTTGTTTATGTTGAGGTTGAGGTAATCAGTCATGTATGAACTTTGTTAAATATGTGAGTAGCTATTAATTTATTTATGTTGAAGTAATTACTTATGTATGAACTTTGTTGAATATGAGTAGCTACTAATTTATTTATATTTTAATATTGGTCAATTAATTTATTACTTTTAGATATCTCTTATTAATGAAAAAAATTGTATATTATTAGTTATGATACATTGCACAATAAAATAGATAATTTAATCTAATTGGTGTCAAGTTATGAAGAATTCACGCCGCAGCGATCGCAATTCGCATCGCAGTACTCGCAACATCCGCAATCGCAAAAACCGCAACGTGACCGCGACCTCGACCGCAACCGAGATTTAAAACCTTGGATATATGGGAAGCATTTTCATAACATCTTCAGTCCTTCATATTTTAGGCTTTTGGAACATATAGAGAGACAATGCTTATATGATATTTTATAAAGGAAGACGAGTGGCCACCTCCGCAGCTATAAATCTAGTTATTTTGGTTATTTTAGGATTGAGGACTCCTCTTTTCGTTAAGCATAGATTAAAAATATATATATATTATAGAATCCCCAGCCCCACTAATTAACAATACATCATTTGTGCAGTGAAGTGATCATTGGATGAAAGCACCGAATAAATAGTTCATGGAGGTGATTAGAATTATTAAACTCAGTCACAAGAGAAGGACCATTAACGCATATACAACCAGCAGGAATCAATCGAAACGAAGGTTTGCTAAATATACAAATTCAAATAAAGCAGGCCGTCTTTGCAGCAGTCTGCGGAGGAAAAAAAATATATTTGCTTGCAGACTATTCGGGAGAAACCCTTGTAAGAAAAAAATTAAGTGGAATCTTCTTTAGGCTAACTTTTGATAGTTTAATGACTAATGTTATCATAAGAGCATATGGTAGCTGGACACATACTACAATTCCAATGTGTGTATTAGTGGCCATTATATGAGGCCCTATTAGATTACTTTCCCCTAATGGCAAGGTGACCAATATGGATATGACCCCTCAACAACCATTCATACCATTAAAAGAAAGTGGTGGACCTTGCAACCATGAGAATAGATATCATAAAAAATGTTAAATTCCACCTAAATCCTAAATTTTATTATGACAATTATGAAAAGCTGTTATAAATTACTCCATATTAAGATGGTTATATTGAATAGTTAATGTGGTGGCTATTATTAGATTTAGATCATGAAAAAAGATACAAATTTATCGTGAGACTTACTAGTTAATGATTGTTTGGGTTCATTAATTTTACATTAAATGTTTGTATATTTTTATCTTAAAGCAGGCCAATATCCTATTCTGAAAAAAAATTATGCAACTCCGTTATTATCATATAATGACAGTTGCAACCACCAAAATTGAATTTGTTGGAATTTAGAATAATGTAACTTGAGCTTAATGGTTATAGAGCTTCCTATCATGTTAAAAATTTGAGCTTACGGGGAATTATTTATAAGGAGGAACAATTTTAGAATCCTGATTAAAGATTAGTCACACATTTAAAAGATGTTGGAAAATCTTCTAAAGACCTAAAAGAATAATGTAACTTGTTATGCAAGGAGATCATGGCTTGGTCCAATTTTATTTATCTTCACATTTGGCATCTCTCTCATTCCCCCACAATTTTTCTCTCTTCCTCTTTATATTTATTTTGTTTATTGAGCTTATATAAATTCACAATGTTCAGTATGAAGTGGATAAAAAAAAAGGTTTATTATTTTGATCGGCACACTCAAGCAGTGAGGATCATGGGACTAGGGAAAGTAGGTTGAATGATTGATCCATGTACTTTTATTCATATCTGTAACCGACAACTAGATTAAGGATTTGATCTGATACTATTAGAATATATGCTTTATATATATAAATAGATAGATAGAACGAACATATTTAGTAAAAAAAAAATTATTAAGTGAAGTGAAATGAATATATTTTGATTATATAATTATACATAAATAATTAAGATTAAAAATTATTTAAAAATTATGTGATTACTTAAAAAAATTACATGTATTTATATTCTAATCTTAATTATTTTTATAAAATTTAATTATTATAATTTATTCTTCTTATTTCTTATAATAAATACTACTATATATATATATATATATATATATATATATATAAAGAATATACTCTATTTGATAAAGATATTAATGGTATGGAAAGAATAAATGCTAATTGAAAATTATTAAAGGAGAACAAATGACCGCAAGTGTGAAGAGTCATTGAAGCACAAGCGAGTAAACTGCAGAAATTTTTTGCTATGACAGCACACAAATGCAAACGTAAATCTAATCCACCATCCATTTTAAAATATATATCATTTAAGGTAATTATACGAAAATTTAAAAAATGTTAAATAACTTTAGTTATAAAAAAATTCAATTACATTCAACTAAATTATTATTTAGCATTAATTTAATGGTGAAAATTTGAGATCATATATATCATCATACAAGTTGCACAGTTTAAGTTTTTAAGATCTATTATAAAAAGTGATAGAGAAATAAAGAGATATGTAAATTATATAATTCAACTTAAGTGGATGAAATGGAGAGATGCATCAAGTATTTACCACACAATTATAAGATCCACAATACTGCATGATATTGAATGTTGAGCAATAAAAAATCAACAAAAGCATAAGTTAAGTGTTGCAAACTTGAGAATGTTGCAATTGATAAGTGAACATACAAGACAAGAAAAGATCATGAATATATACATTAGAAAGAAAGTAGAAGTATCACAAGATAGTAAAATCTTACCTAAGGTGATTTATCGATGTGAGAAGAAAACTAATAAAAACCCAATTAAGAAGAATTGATAAGATAAAAGATGATCTAATAACTAAAAGTAGAAGGATACATAATGAACCTATTAAAAAAAGACTTAAATCTAAATCACCTTTATAAAAATTTGGTCAATCCATATAACTAATCCTACCACATGTAAAAAGACTTTTCTTGTTATTGTAAATTTTATTAAAATACTCAAAGTTTTATCACTCAATAAATACACTTTCTTATTTCATTTAGAGGAAATACAAAATATTGTATCCTAATCTTTCCTCATATTATGTATGCTAATCGAACCACACAACAAAACAATTAAATCATATCGATAATTTATTTTGATTAAAAATCAGAGTCTACAATTAAGTTCTTTCATAAATAATCAAGCCAAATCATACAATACAATAGAATAAACCATGCTGATAATTCCATTGGACTTCATTAGTTTTACTTTTTTGAGGGAATTGGATCTCTACATTTACTTACTGAAAGGAGAGAATCCTGATACGAGAGAGGGGGAAGGGAATAAAACATATTTAATTATAGAAGAACCTGCCTTTACTTATGTAAGGATTCACTATAATTATACAAAATTAGTTTGTGTTTGTCGTTCTCATAAGAGGATCAATAAATAAAAAGAGAGGATCCAAATCCTTTACTGAGCACCCCTTCGTAAGAGTCGGACTAGTTAACTTCTGAAGAAGCTTCCAATCCCTTGCTTGAGAGTCTAGTCTTTGAGAAGGAGCTACATGTATTCTTGTTCGAGAATCCGCATCCCGTCGAATCAGCTGTGAGGGTGAAAAGGGCTTACGACGAATAGGCTCTTTGATGGGGCATTACTGGGTCACTATAAATATCATACATAATAGAAAAAAAAGGTTAAGTAAAATAAAATAAAGGCATTGCGTCCTTCTCTTTTCCAGTACAAGAGTTCCTATTTTGTGCCCGAGACGAAGGATGGATTGATTGCCCGACTATCGGCAAGAGTTGATTGACTTCCAAGAACTCCTGCAACATTTTGCACCTTTTTTCTTTTTGTTTTGAATGAAGCGCCTAGCTTTGACGCTTTCTTCTTATCCACGCGAGATTTTTACCCAGGTGAGAGCTCCGCGTCCGTCTTGGACTTAGTATATACCTAAGTCTTTCAAAGGAATTGCCCCGGCCTAATACATACACTTTTTTTTTTAACCTCTTCAAATTAATTAATTTCCTTGAAAGAGAAAGAAGAGAAGGTCTTATGGCAATATAATGCACCACGCTAAGAGTGTGAGAAAGCCTTTATATATATTTCTATCTTAGAATAGTATTTATTATAGTGAAGCAAGCCTCCTTTTTCTTAGTCACAGATTCACTAGTGGCTTCAATGAGCTAAATCCATTTTTAGGACATGTAAAAGGAAAAGTACTAATTTACTTAGTTACCGTCCCTTGGGTCCTTCAAACAAACAAGCCGAGCACTTTCCTTTTAGTCGTGTAACTTGATCTATTGGTCTAGTACTCTTCGGTTAAATATCCTTTGTCCCAGAGTTATAAAGGTGGTCAACACCTACATAATATGTGGCCGATGTAAAATTTATATGATTTATCATCCAAAGTAATTAAACCCAGTGATACCTCTTCTCTTAATCTCTTGGCTTAGCTTAGATAAATCCTCGAAGGCAGCTCTTTGGATCCCTACCGACGTTGGAGTGCATGCCTCCTTTCTCTTCTTTGAAGTCTAAAACAAGTGAGAGAGGCAAAATTCAAACCTACATAGAAAAACTTCAACATATTTACAATTTGTCACTCTTGACCACTTGACCACTCTCCCCTTCTGGGAGGCAAATAGGTTGGAACGCAGGCTAGCCGGCCAGGAGGTTCAATTCCTCCCCGATTCCTATTTACTTGTTCCCCTGTTCATGCAATCTTAAGGTTCATAATTCTTTAGCTCTTATTACAGTGGTTAACAGTGGCTGATGAAAGTGGTACCCCCTTTCTTTACTTTAAAGAGTGATTTACACGGGTTGAATTATACAAGCAGGAAGTGTGCTTAAGGTATTAATGATTGACGAACTTGAATACTTATCCATAAAATAATCTGATTAACAGATAATGTTATGAAACTTAGGCTAAGACAGGACGCAGAAATTGAAAGCAGCTACTTTGCAGCCATTTTCTCCTGTAGGCTGTACCTTCCCTTATTTTATCTCATGGATCCTCTTCCTAGTACCGTTGGTTCATATTATCCAGAAATAGTCATTGCTGAGATAGGGTAGCTTAGACAGCTATGTTACTCTCAGACCTATAAAAAAAAAAAAAAAGACAGCTACGTTCCACAAAAAGTTGCAGATTCCAGAAAGGGCACAGATCAGATCTGCAAAACTGCCACAACATACGCATTCTGATATTCTCTAAAGAAATTAATATGCAAATATGTATCATTATACTATTAATAAAGAAAACATAGAGACAAATTTTCCACTTCATTTTTTGTCTATAAAGTTTTTTTTTTTTATAAAAAAGGAACATTACCATATTCACAAGTTTTCCAAATAAACTAATAAACATAAAAATTATAATGAATATTGTATAACCAATTTTTTTCTTTTCACTTTCCTCATATTTTTTCACAATGTTTTCTTTCTCATCCTATTTTCTGTCCACCTATTAAGTTATACGCACACGTATGATTCACAGCTAGTGCACATAAAACAAACAGATAAAGGCGATCAAAATCATTACTATTGCCACTCCGTCGATCAGAACTTTCGACATAAGAAGAAACAATACCACCAAAAAGTTGATAAGCTGAGACAAGGGAAGCTAATAAGTCATACAAAATTACAAACCAATAACGGCTAAGACAACATAATATAAAAGATAATTCTTAGAAACTTATCTTTCTAATCCAAAAGAAAGGCGTAAATGATAAACGAAGTCAGCATGCGGACAACACAAATGCATTACCTAATTCACAACTACCAACCTAAACTGAATAACCTTTCACCAATAACTTCGGTAATGATACCTTAAAGAGATAACTTAATATGTTTATCTTGGAGGTGGCGGTGGAATGTGAGATTTGGCCATTCCCACCCACGTTACTATACCTACTGCAAGAATAATCCATCCAAATATATCATACTTAAGGTCACTGCTCTTTTGCTTTTTAGATTCCTGAAATGAACCAAACAATGGCACATTAAGTTCCTCTATACACAGACTAAAGCATATATACATATATTATCTAAAGACAGATTATCAGAAATAATACTCTCTCCATTAAAGATGATTGAATACATATAATTTAAAAAATAACCATGAATAACTCTTTCAAACAATTCAACCCCACAAGGCTACTTCCATCATTTTTAAACATCCAAAAATATGGCAAGCAAGAAGAAAAGGCAGTTCAAAGGACAACAAAGCTTGTTATCTATATCTTCAATATTTAACAGGCCAGCCTCAGTACTTATGATCTGAGTAACAGATGGAGAATAATGCAAAAACCAATTCTTACTGTAGTATCATAGGCAGCCAAATGGCCAGCCATACTGTGGTAGTACTTTCACAAACACCTTGGCCTGCAAATAATACATGGCAAACAAACAGAGAAGCAATGCAATGCAAATAACTTAATCGATACAACTAACATCACTTTATCCCTCTGGAACATGTTTTCTAATTATTACTACTACTACTACAACAATAACAACAAAACCTTTTTCCACTAGGTTGGGTCGGCTACATAGATCGGATGACTTCATTGTGTTATGTCATAAATCATGTTTTCTAATTATTAATTTCAAAAAAACTAAACTGTATCTGCAATGTAACACAAAATGCAAACAAGAGATTCAGACAGAGGAAAAAGAAATATCATAGGCAGGATACACAGGGTGCACCCCTTATGTAAAATATTAGAACAATTCCGAAAAGCATGTTCCAGAGAATCATGAACATGCGTCTAATTCCAATATAAATAAATAAAGTGCAAAAGCTATTCCTAGTGGGGAGGTAAGACAGACCTTTGTTAATATACAAGGTGATGTATTTTTTGCATTACTTCACATAAACCATGAAAATTTCTTGAAGATGCAAGTTCAAATGACTTTTGGTTAAATAAGAAGCCTTGTGCCCCAAAATCTGAGGCATAGTTTTTCTAAACAAGGCTTTATCCATAGAACAATAAATCCATTTGAGCTGCTTTTAGCATTTTGATATTTTCAAAAAGCCAGTTCCATAGACTTGTCATTGCAGGTTGTAGTTGATTTAAGGTCACCAGTTAGTATTTGTGAGAATATGACTAAAGTTTAATTAAATGTAATGAAAATTCAGTAAGTCCAACCTTTCCTTTTGAAGAAGCAGAGGATCCCCCACTACTCATCTGACCAAGCCCACTTTTGTGAATCTCCATGTGTAATTCTGGGGCCTATGAGGCAAGGCAATGGTGAACAAGTTACATATAATCTTAACAAAAGGAAAAAGGAATCAAGAAAACAGTTGCCCCAAATGCATATGGAAAGAATTTAAACTTGTGTGTAGCTAAAACTGATTCAAAAATACCAAAGTTGCTTTACCAGTAAGACTTATTAACGACGTGAATAAAGGTTGTGACATCACAAGAACAATTTTCACCATCCATAATGAGCCAAATCACTTCCAACAATGTAGATGAGGGGCAATGACAAACAAAATATATTCTGCTCTGACCCACACTAAGTAAAGTATCTTTGGTCTCTCAAATCTAGTTTTGACTGCTTCAATATCTATTAAAATTTTCCCTATAGTTTAACATATCAACTGTAAACAAAACCTGAGATATCTGGTAAAGTGGGCATCAAGATCAGAGAACAAACATTCCACATAATTTTTTTTTGTTTTAGTCATTCACAATACCTATTAAATATTAAACACAGAATCTGAATCAGTCAATAAAAGATTAAAACCTTGGGGATAAACCTGGTAGTGAACAGCAGAAACATTAACACTCATAGTGAACTCATTTACTCTAAGATATGCTCAGCTATCTGTGTTCACAACAACCATAAAAACACTTACATTTTCCAGCAAAAAACCAGACTACACAAGCAAGTTGTAACTGATTTGATCTTTTTCTAGCAAAATTTTTGAACAAGAGAATAAAATCAACTGCAGAAAAAATATTGATACAATGGCCATAGCAATTCCATTACCTTAAGAGCGACTTCCAAGGACTTTCTATAGAGCTCATTCTCAGGATCCTACAATTTCAGAATCCACCACTAAGTAAAGTAACTTTTAGACTTACAACTGCAGCATGTAATACATCAAGAAGAATAGAGAGAATACATTACCTCATCCACGGCCTTCTCAAAACACTCATATGCCTTGTCAAAATAACCCTTTGCCTCACCGGTATCAGGAGTTAAAAATGCATACGACGTGTGGGCATTTCCCAAGCACCAAAGAGTGTCATGCTTCGTTGGATTGATTAGTAAAGCCTCCTCCAGCTTCGAAATGGCATCTGTTTAGTTGGTTGGTTCCATCAAAACCCAAAATAATCAATGACCATCACTCGCCTTCATAAAAGAGAATTCACTTTAAAATTTTGCTCAATTTATAACACAGGATATACCATCAATCATCTTCTTGGAATCCCTGGGATTTTGGAATGCCGACAACTCGATCAAAGCTCCTCCCCACTTGGTCAGATTCTGTACGAATATATATATGTTCAAAAATAACTGCACTTACTTTTGATTTAATGAACCTAAGCTATTTTCAAAACTACAAGGTTAAAAGGCTTAACTCCAAGCAACAACATTTCCATGCTATAATAGTTAACAGACTAATAACAAAAAGGTTAAATAAAAGTTTTTGTCCTATAGTTTACATTCATTTTCAATTCAATCCCTATAATTTTTTTCTTTTCAAATCAGTCCTCACACGTACAAAAATTTTCAAAATAGTTCTAACTTCCATTTTAACACCATTAATTTAGTCCCTATTAAATATTTTACGAAAAAAAAAGAGCATCTAAAATAACACTTATTAAACAAATAAGTACTTATTTGGAAGAAATAAGCACCTACTAGAATGAAGTAGTATCTTATTTGATGTTTTACCGAGAAAATGAACATATAAAGGAAGTCTTATTGGATAAAAAAAACACTTCCTTTGACAGTCAACTGACGGTAATATAATAGCATTATATCAGAAGTTAAGTTAATAGCGAGGACTATTTTAAATTTTTTTGTAAGTTTAAATACTGATTTGAAAAGAAAAAAATTATAAAAACTAAATTGAAAATCAGCGTAAACCATAGGAAACAAAACCTTAATTTAACAGAACAAAAAACAATATCAGAAACAGTTTCATAAATTACAGAACTTGAATTTTGTAGTAAATATTTCTTTCACATTTTCTAATAGAACCCTTCATAAAATCGAAAATAGCATATGTATATATATAAGTAACTGATAGATATAACCGATAATTAAACCATGGGAGGAAGGGCGGCTAGGGTAGAATGAAGAACGATACGTACATCGGCGTCAAGAGGGTTTTCAGCGTAGCTTGCTTCGGCGGTCTTTCGCGCATGCTCGAATAACAGTAGCCGATCGAAGTCATTTTGAGAAAACTCCATATTCTCCTTTGATTCTGATTCCGAAGAAAAATCACCCTTCAATTGCAACTGCAACCTCTACTGCAAACCGCTCAAGTTAAAGAGGCAACTACACAAATGAGCTAATCCAATTCGGGCCTGGTTTCGGGTAAAAAAGCCTGGGCCTTAATTCAACCTGTGATGGGCCAAGACTTTATAAATGGGCCTCAGCTGAAAAATTAAAAAAAAAAGAGACCCTAAGCCCACACACATCGCATAATTTTCCAAAATGTTGAGCGCGAAGGGTTAATCTGATATGACGATAATGCCCCTTGGGCTCTTCCCGTTCCCGCCAATTTGAAACCCTAACCATAAAACGAGAAACGGAATTGGTAGTAGATGTGAATTGGTGATGGCGGAGGAAGAAGAGAACACGGTATCGATCCGGCCCGAATTTCCGACGGGTCGGGTGAAGAAGATCATGAGGCTGGACCATGAGGTGCAGAGGGTGAGCTCAGAAGCATTGTTCCTGGTGTCGCGCTCCACGGAGTTATTCCTCCAATTCCTGGCTGAAAAGTCCGCACGGGTTGCAATTGAGAAGAAACGCAAGACCGTGAAGCTCGAACACTTAAGAATCGCCGTGAAGAGGCACCAACCAACCAGCGATTTTCTCCTCGATTCTCTTCCGCTGCCTTCTCAACCCGCCAATCATCCCGCTCCGGATCGGAGCAAACCCGATAAGGCCGCTCCGGTTGGTACTCGCCGCATCGATCATTTCTTCCGAAAGCCAGAAGCCGCAGCCGCAGCCGAAGCCGAAGCGCCAGCGCCAGTACCGATAGATGAGTCTTAGGTTGTGTTTATTTTATACTCTTTGAAAAAAAAGAAAAGAAAAAGAGACAGGCATAGAAGAGTGCTCTTACATTTCTCTGCAATTTAGATTTGTATCTGCCTCAATCGGAGATGACAATGTCTTAGCAAAAATATGTGATTCTAATTTGCAAGCTACTTAAGCATATATGATCTGTTTCACACTCTGCAGGTTTTTTATTTTTGGTTTGTTGACCTAGGAATGTGGCTTTGGTTTACTTTATTGAAGTTGGCAAATATTTATATAATCATTCAGATTCGTGAGATTAGGTTTGTGATTATCATGCATGTAGATCAAGTACTGCAGCTATTAATTCAGGTACTGTTAAAAGGAATATATGCATTGCGACGTCAGCGTATCAGTTCTATTCAATTTCTCTTTTGATGTCTCTCTCCCGTATTATTTATATTATGTACTGAGACAATGCGTCCTGCAAATTGTTTTGATTTTTTTTCCTAATTTGGTGCCTACGGGCTATTCAACTGGTGCCATGATATCACTTTCTCATCTATAATGCCAACATCTATACCGTGTAAATTTTGAATTTCCGTAATAGTATCAATACTTATGATACGCCGTAGTCAACTTCAGATTTTTGTAACTCACGGGGAATCTCTAATGGCTAGCTTAATGTATTATAATCAATGTGATCCTGTGATGTTTGCTTATATTAACTGCAATCTTTTGAAGTTCTGTGCTTCTTATGGTTTTCTTGTCGATATCCAGTTTTGGCCTTCTTACTCAAATCCATCAACCGGAAAAATGGTTTCTCTTTTATTCAGGGCAAGCAACAGCACCATAACCATATGATTCAAAATTTCAAATAAAACATGAACAAAAAACTAAATCTGTTTGCAGTTCACAACTAACATGAGCTCATCCATTTGGGTAACTTAAGTGCAAATACATAAGTACATAAAAATTTCTTCGTAATGAGTTTGAATTTATTCTTTTACGGGTCCACAACAGTTTCTTGGAAAGCAAGCTTTCTAAAGTATTTTCAGTCAAAATCTATGTTACTGATAAAGAAATTTAAGGAGAAAATGGTCCAGAATGTGTTGAGACCACAGAAGATGCCTCATCTCTTGTATGAGAAGCGAAGCCAGGTTCACCAAAAATCTTTTTTCTTTGTATCTTCCTTCCATCCTTAATGAAGGATACGCCTTGATTTCCTGAATTTATGCTGTTTGATCCCAGTTGTTGGATGCCAATAGAAAGCCTTCTGTTCAGGGGCACAGCACTGTCCAGACCCCCGTTCAAGCTTCTATTTGGAACACGTCTACTACTGCTGCCTGGTCTTGATGCATAAATATTATCCCGCTCAACTACTACTTGGCTCTGAACCTTCTTCTTTTCCCATGACTAAAAACCAAACATAAGAGATGAGGTAAAAATAAGGTTATCATGGAGTACAACAATTCATATGGCAAGAATCTTTTCATGAACAATATAATGTGAACAAGAATTTAATAATTGCTTTGAAATGATGTATGAAGTTGCCACTGTCTATCAAATACTAACCTGCTGTCTTTTCTTATCCTCCTCCTTTTCTCGCCTTAATATGTTATACTCTTCCAACATTGCCATTAGAGGTACCTATGCAGATATTGATATCATTTTAGCTTGCTGTTATCAACTTAATAAACCATACTATAAAAGGTATGGTCAATTAGGAAACATATATACTGGGTCATGAGAAAGGAAACTGTGACAATGTAAGATTTCTTAAACCATTTGATGTCAACATAACTAAAGCTAGAACTGTATAATATGATTTGCTCCTTGGAATTCTTAAGGTTTTTATTATCTTCTTGTGAGGTGCTGAGGTGTAACTTTGTGTTACTGTATTTCTTCAAAAATTATGTATAGATGGTCTAAGGCTTTACTCGATTAGCAGAATTTGCAACTTAGCACATTTCATAAAAACTAGAATTTCATTATTGCTCTGATGAATACTATGCCAAAATGTTTTTTATAATTTAGTTGAGGCATTTAACATTGCTTCACCTTTCTTCTAAGAAGAGGTCCTGAATTTGAATCTGCTTTCCCATGTGCATCAGTATGTTCTTAAGTGTTGTTAATATGTAAAAGGAATGTTGTTCAATGTTGAATGATATGATTATTTTGGTGAAAGCGAGCAATTTGGAGAATGGCATCTACAAGTTTTCTCTGCTTTCATATGTGATATCAGTTAGTCACCACTCACCACTAAGCTTGCTCTGTGAATGTTAGTACTGTCTTTGCTTTGAATACTATGGCATGTGAGAGTCACCTGTACATGAGGCATCTACAGTAACTGGGTCTAGGACGATCACATCAAGGACTATATTATAGAGGGGGAAACTTCTAAATACTTATTTGGCCTCTCTTAAATATGCTGGATGTTCTCTGAATTTTTACAATCTTCTCACTTATTCCCTTTTAATAATTAGTTAGAAAGTTTGTTATATACTTTTTAAGTACATATTTTCTAATATATGAAGAGTAGTGAATTCCAAGTATTTAAGAATGTAAGATATCTTACCTGATCATACAAGAAAACTGTATTTCTTTCTTCTTCCCAACTCCTAGTCATTTTTATTAGCAAATCTACCAAAGCTGGAAATAGCAACCATTTTATGTAAGCACATGTGGGTTTGCTGCCAGTTGGTCCAAATTATATTGTTATGATCTCATCATATATACCTGGCATTCTGCTGACCATTATACGGGCACGTTCAGCACGTCTCAGGTTTTTGTGAGCTCCTCTGCTGACTGAGTATCGATTCTCATCCTGATAGTACAGTTGGATTATGAAACATATAACAGATACAATCATTCTTTAATCCTACTTATGAATATTGATCCAAATGAAAAATCTAACCCTGCTATATTCTTCTAGCCAGCGCTCCTCTTCACGTGCTAACATCCACTTTTCCACTTTCTCCATTATAGCCTTCCTGCTAGAAGCCTCTTCTTTTGCTCTTGATATCTGTTCATCCATGCTCATGAGGAGATCGGAATGGTCAATCTCCCCTTTTGTACATCTAAGTCAATTTCTAGGCTGGTTTAATTTTAAAATAAGTACACCCATACATTTTTTGAAATGGAATACACAGACATTAGTTAGATTCACCTGAGTTTATGAGGCTAATTATATTGTTCATCTCTGTCCGTGAAGGAATCTCCACATGTGATTTTTTGCATATTAACTCCAATTCCTCCTGCTTCTTCTGGAATAGCTCCTTCATCTTGCTTGCTTTTAGTTGATCCAGTCTCTTGACTTCAGCTTCAGTCTTGAAAAAAGTTGAGGTTTTTTAATAACTCGGAGTTTATGATATTTTGGAGATCATCTATGTTAGATACCTACCTGCTGGACTATTTCTAGAGTAAGACTTCCTGGATCTGATACTTCCGCTGATGAGACTGACAACAAATTGATGACATGGGAAAAAGATTGCCGATCATTGTATGGTGTGTCCATAAGATTCCATAGATTTGACAGTTCTTTGCCTAAATGGTGAAGCTGCAAAACATGTCAAGAATATGACAAATTTGTAAAATGGAAAGCATAGAACACAAAGGAAAAGCACAATACTTGAAGCTTAAGGACCTGAAGCATTTATTTTAGAATAGCCTCTTGACAGGGTAGTATTCTCACAATACATAAGAATTTCTCTTTGACATACGCTCAAGTGTGGCCAAGAGTCATTTTTATATAATGAAATGTTTTAGCATCCAAAATTTCGATTTTGATTTTGATAAAAAGAAAAAATAAATTTGAATAACTATGTCATTGTTATAAGAAATGGAGGTAAAGGCCTTTTTTTATTCCTTTCATAACTGGTATAACTCCTTATAAAGGGGAGAAAGTGGGTTTTGACATGTTTTTTCAATTTTACATATTTTATATAAGCCCCCCCCCCCAAAAAAAAAAAAAAGAAAAAGAAAAAAATACTACAATAGTATTATTAGTTTCACCTTGTCCAGCCGATTTTGCTTTTCTTCAAAAAGGGACTGCACTGTGGTATTGAGTTTATCCAGGATAGTGTCACTTATATTTTTTGTTATTCCACACAAATCATTCAAGCTTGGGTGAACTTCCATTATGATCGCAGAGGAATCCTTTCCCAAGATTGTGGACAAGCTGTGTATTACGTCTATGTATTTCTCCACTTGCTGGAGTCTTTCATTCTTCAAATGTAATCACAAGAAGTAACATGAAAATGGTAAGTTTGAAGAATACTACCCTCTTAATGGTGGGGGAAAAAACATAAACTGCTGCTAAGTACCTTCTCATTGTAAAGCCTTTGCAACTCATTCTGATACTCCTCAAGTCTTTTTAGTGAAAGATCATTCTCGTTTACTACAATGATTGAGGGGGCATTGTCTGAGTTACCTGCAATTTCTGAAGAAATTTTTTGAATTTGCCCTTGCACAGCTCGGAACTGGTTTAACCTCTCTTCTTTCCTCAAGCGCATCTCCCGGAGTGCTGGAGTGATTGAATCTAGCTGCTCTTTTAGTGTTCCTGCCCTTTTTTCTGGCTGTTCAGTTAGTACTGTCATCAGTCTAGTGTCTACACTGATTGATGATGTTTTGTTGAAGCATACACATTTATCGATGAAGTCACATTTAAGAATTAAGATACTCTTGCGAAGTTGTATTGCTTGCTAAAGCTTAGCTCAACCACTGATCTATTTTTTGGATGAGGATCACTTGTTCTCATTTCTTGTTCTCTTTCTTGTCTCCCCACTTAAATTTTGACAAGTATTTTAAACTTAATTACATGTCTCTTTCTTACTTAATTTATTTTATACTTGTCAAAATTTAAATAGAAGGACAAAGAAGAGAACTGAAAATGAGGACAGGTGATTTCCATCCCTATTTTCTAGCACCTTTCTCACAATTATCACATAGAAGATTGTGTCGACTTTGAATAATGAGACATAATTGGAAGCATAACTGTTTCTAAACTAGTAATTCTCATAAGCGCGCGCACACACATACACACACAAATAGAATAACAAGTAGCTCATGTTTACTTTAGACATATGAAATAGGATCTTATTTGCTTGTTATGATTTCTGGTTCTGATTGTTTATATACTAACTGGAGATGGCTAAGTGGAATAGGTACCCGTCCAGGTAGAGATCGTTCACCAAGGGACAAAAGAAGATGGGTGAATTCAGCCTCAGCCTCTGCCAATTCCTGATGCAGACGAGCTCTAGATATATTTGCTCTGTCAACTTTTCTTCTGTAAACCTCAAGGCACTCTTGCTCCAAATCCAGCAGAACCTTCTCCTTCTCGTACTTATCTTCTCCAACTTCATCCCATATTATCTGAATTCATTTGAAATTTGAGGGGAAAAAATGTGAAATGTATCAGAAACTATCTTTAAAACATATTTAATGTATAAAATAAATGAGCCTCTTGCCTGCAGTTCCTGTAACAGGAATCCACATGAAGTTTCTAGCAATGCGGAGCTTCTCATCCCAATTGGTGTCTGGAATGAACCCATTTGCTTTTATGGTACCCTTCAGTATAGATTGAACTTAGATACTTCTGAGGAGTAAACTTCCTGGATAAACAACTTAATGGTGAAGAGGCACAACTCAAAAGAATGATGGGAAAGAAGTGTTGGTGTCAGTGGGGGGAGTATTTACCTTTTGGTGTTAGTTTTTGCTTAAAAGACAAGGGTGGCAGAGGTGGGTAATGTAAGCTTTGGGTTCAAGAATCAGTCTGTCATTTGATCCTTCGACTTTATCTTTTTCCCTATTTTATTGTTTCAATTCTATTTCATATAACTGTCTCTCTCTTTAGAACCTAAAATTGATGGACTTCCTTACTTTGTAATATCAGATGTGATACGTGATTTGCACCAGGCTTTGTCAAATATAGCTCTTCTATTGTATAGGTCTTGATTCGTACGTTATCTTTCTTGAATACGTGATGTTGATCTTGATTGGGATAGATAAGCATAAAATAACTATTTTTTGCATTCTGTAATGGATTTTAAAGTTGATTATTTTTCTTACAAGTTTCCAGAAGTGAGCTCAAATTTAGTAGGCCATCATTATCACACGTTTATTGCGATATTTTTTTGTTAAGTTGTTTATTCAGGTGCAAAGACAACAGCTGAGTAATTTGATTTTGGAGTTCCTCTATGAAAACTTATTGAAAAAAACGTTCCACCTTGTTCCAGCAATAAAGTGGAGTTTGTGTCTTGTCAAGGACGAAAGACTGCACAAAGATATAATATAAGATGAGAATATTGCATACATGAAGTTTACAATACATCATCCACTGAGAATCAGCATCTGGAGTTTTATCGAATTGAAGGGGGAAAATTTTAAGAGAGAGAAGTTGTGGGACAAATGCCAGTTAATGAAACTTAGTGATGACAAATGACAATAATAAAATCATAAAAGTTGAATCATCATATAGTAATAGTAATATACTCTAAAAGGAGAAAAGTATAACATAGAAGCCACCGACTATATAAATTTTCTTTTATTTTTAAAAAAATGGCCATATCTAATTACGCTTATCATATGCACTCGAAGCTTGTTACTCAGGCAAATCACCGCAGAAAAATTGATGAATTTCCATGCCAAGAAGCACAAAAGTTTCAGTTATTTAGCTTTCTTTTTATGCCAAATCAATATTGAAATATTATTATGCTAATCAGCGTGGACCATGCACTATTTTTTTTTTCTCTATGTAATTTGTAACCGACAACATTTCACGAACAACCTGAGATCAATTCTGTCTTTTCCTAAAAATAAGGTTTAAGGGGGACACTTTCCTTAAACACATTGATGAACCAATAAAGAAGCAATTTCATTTTTGCGTACAAATCAATATCATGATGTCTTGATGTACCCCAAAAAAATAATTAAGATGTCATTTAGGCGAGCGCAGACTTGCCAAATAAAGAAAAGCAGCAATTCTAGAAAAATTCTTGTATGTACGGTACAAAGAATGGCCTTGACTTGTGTCATACGTGTGGTACACACATGGACCGATGTACGGTATAAATCTGGACAATTTTTTGCATGTACTCTGCAAGTATGCAAAAATTTGTCGTAGAGTTTATTTTTGGAAATAATTTTTTTATTTCCTATCAGAAATAAATATAGTTAACTAAATAATAGTTCTAATTGTTAAGTGAGTACAGCCGAATCGGTAATCGAATTACAAATCTAGTTTTCTGGAGAACAGAGTTAACACTAGTTATGCTTGTATATAGTTGTATGAGGACAGGCCAATTTTATGTAGTACATAGTATAGTTTAGAAATAAACAAATAAAAAGGAAATGGTTTAGTCTAACGACTTATTGTATCCTCAAATGTGTATAATTATCTTTTAAAATGATTTTTCTTTTAAAGTTAGAAAATAAAAATTATATCAATTATTGATTTAATAAATTGTATAAATATCTCAATTCATTAAATAATTTAATAACAGATATACTTTTATTTACTTATTTTTGACATAAATTCATTTTAGAGAAGATTTTTTTTCCAAAAACATCAACATCTATAACTTTTTTTCTATATAAAATATAGTTATTAATTGTCTGATTGATGGAATGTGTGCTTTTCTAAAGTATTTACACGTTATATATCAACACTGTACTAAGCTGTAGGTAAATGATAGTGACTGAAATTCCCCATTAACTGATAGCAAAGCTGGTTTTTACGCAACACTTTGGTTCAACTTCCTCAAGAATGTGAACACAGCCCCTTTCTTACTGCTGATGCTAAGGTGGCAAGTGGTAACAAGCTTGATTGCAGAGCACATGTATTCTCTTGTCACTTCGATAGCTTGCTTCAGTTTAGCTTGTTTGCAGGGCAAAATCAATAACCGCATATTCTCGTAAATTAGTTCTCTCCATCAAATATGATTGGGCGTTATCATTCATCACCGGCACTCTTGAATGTTGTACTTTTGGGTGAACTGGGTCCAAAAATATTAATACCTTTGGGTGGGCCGGGTCCACAAATTATATGGTGACCAAACATTCATGAGGTGTGACTCTCTTGATAAATTGAGTTTCATGTAAAGAGACTTCATCTATACAGAACAAGGGTTCAGAACTCATTGAAAGTTCCTTGTTAATAGGCCAAACTAATGTTCAAGTAAGGATTAGTCCCATTCCTAAAGAGTTAGGGAGCACCTCTCAATCTTACAAAAAATGAAAAATAGTGTACTGAACAGTTTAAATTGTTTTTTCTATTTTAATTTTTTATTATTATTAGCCAAATGATATGTCAATTAGGGCCAACAGGCACAAACATAGACAAGGAATTACAAATTACTGAGGGAAAGAGATGCCAACAGGCACAAGCTCATAGGAATCACAAATTACTGAGGGAATAAGATGCAGTAGCTTGTAGTTGATGAGAAATTATGCAGTATACTTAATTGTATTTTTTTTTATATATATAATGTGTTTGTAAAAGTTGAAAAAAATAGATTATGCTGTATAATCGATTATTGTAAAAATCGATTATAATCAGAATCTATTTTTGTTTGGGTATGTTTGTTGAAAAGTGATTTTAAAATAATCTATTTCGTTTGGATGATGCGAAAAAAATTATATTTACATAGTAAATTATGAAAAAATGTATAAAGTTATTTTGTTTATAATATTTGGTGGAGAGTCATTGGGGTCATTATGGGAAATACTTCTCATTAAAACATAGTTGAAAAAATCCATCTAAAAATAAAAGCATTTTATAAAAACAGTCCATAATATGAGTTTGTGCTAAAATAACTTTTTTATGAAAATAATTTTTTTTTTACAAATTAATCTAGATACCCAAACATAACTGATTTTTTATAAAACAACTTTGTTCCAAAAAAATAGCTGAATGGGAAAGAATTAATCTTTCCCAAACAAGCTCATAGTACATCACTTTCTAATTTCTAGAATTAGTAGAAAAATTTCGATTTTTTCGATAAAAACAGAACGGCGTAAAATAAATGTAAGAAAATTACATACAGACAGGCATAAAGACATAGCGTTATCAGCAGAAAACATTGAGAGCTCAGCAAAAGAGAGCTCGATAGTGTGGAACCCAGTGGAAAGACTTTACCTTTGTTGGTATGGAATACGGATAAACATCGCTTCCCAAACTCTCTTGATCCAATTCTTAGATGTCAACAAATTTTAAAATAAGAGGACTTAGATTCTAACAATAAGAAAATTATTATTTCCAAAAACAAGTTTTTTTTTTTTACTTGTTATAAAAAAAAGCATATGTTGCATAGAGTGTAGCAATTGCCAATTATTATTTATAAAAATAAATATTAAAATAGGAGGACTTATTATTTATAAAAACAAGTATATCTTGCACTGGAAAAATTCTTTTATACTCCTAAGAATAATACACTGCATCAGTAAAAATGTGACACATAAACAATTATAACCATATAAGTTGTGGAATAGAAAATAAAATATTATTAAATTAAATTAAGCAATTACAAATCCATTGAGAATATTACTATCATTGTACATAAGAACTTTTCCCTGCAAAGAGTGTAGCAATTGGCAATTGATCTCTCGTAATTGACTCGTTGAGCCCGCTCCAGTGGATTGAGCAGGGCCGACGTGCGGCCCAAGAAAATAATGCATATTATTTCATTATCTATTTATCTATATGAGAAATTCTTAATATACACATAAATGGTATAGATTAAGATTAACATGTTTTTCTTCACGTGAAACTATGGTTTACATTTTCCAACCTCCAGAGTGAAAAAAAGACTAGAAGTGGTACAGGCCAGGGGTTTGGAGGAGCTCATGAAAAAGTTAATCGCAATATAAAGAACTCTAGAATAGTAGCATTACTGGACTATAAACTCGTGTAACAACTAATTCTATTACTTGATCCGCATCATCTAGGATTCCAATCACTAATTAATCAAAACTACCAAACAAAATTCTCGTGGATGCAATGTAAAGATACATTTCTGCTCGTCAACGTGGAAATTTCTATAGCACTATAGTCAAGGAGTTCGTTTTGCATTAGAGCTATCAAGTAAGGAATGAAGGGGAAAATTACAGATATGCTAGTAATTGTCATAAATTAAGCTACGGATACAATAAGCAGGAGAAAGGGATTGTACACAAACTAGGCTCTCGTGGAAAGGAGGGTTTTGGTCACGTATCTCTGCTTGAGCCCCTTGTCAACAAAGAAGACTGTAAGAAGGCATGTCTTCAATCCGTAGAACATCATCCATCAACAATTCTTTCTCTAGCTGAACTCGCGTGGATTTCAAGACATCCTGTAGAAAAAAAAAAAACAAGTGGCCCATGTACCATTACGGAAACATGTCATTATTCATAAACTATACTCTATTCGTTTCAAAATATCTATCGTTTTAAAGAATGAATTTTGTTTCATTTTATCAGTTACTTTAGAAAACCAATAAAGCATTAATTATTTTTTTCAACTTTGTCTTTATCTCTGAGTATCTCCATTAAGTGGAATGAGAGAGAGCATTAATGGAGTGAGAGGGGTAATTTAGTCAAATGCAATTATATCTTCTTAAAATTAAGGGTATTTAATAACTTTCTTAACCTGTTGCAAAAACCTTAAATGACATATTTAGAACTGGAGGGAGTAGTTAACAAGTGCACAATGGATTCTTACATTAAATTCCATATATGTAGCATTTCTCTCCAGCCATTGTTTGTCCATAACCACAAATGCCACACAATAAAGCAAGTCAAATGTCCACTCATTTTCTGCAAATGAGAATACTAAAAGAATGGTAAAAAATCACCTTGAAACCCTTGAGTAAATGCCATTAAAGATAATATCTTAAACGTTCTGTGTATAAATTGAGAACAGAGGTATGTCAAGAAGAATAGTGAAGTCATAGGCCAAAAATGGGATCAATTCAAACTGCCTTCCAAAAGCACAAAAAAACAATACAGTTGCTTATTCTAACCTGAAAGCATCTGTAGAAAAACTGCTCTGACAAAAGTCCTGGGTTTAGCTGCAAGGGAAGAAACTGCCCGGCATTAGCAATATTTTTTTTATTGAAGATGACAAATTCTATCCTCTTTAAGGTAACCATGATCTGTAATTTGAGCTTCCTTGGAAACGTGGGCCACAAGACTCATGTTTAATCAAATGGAAGAATGTGTTAACAAAATAAGTCAGTAACTATCTTTAGAGCAAAATGCATTGGGACAAAAAGCTGCATGACGTACTGGCATCAAGGTCCAGCATTTGCATAATCATGAATGTGATATTTACGCCAGCAACAGCAAAGGGATACTCCCAGACAGCTCCCTTTCCTCCTTGCTTCTTCAATAGGCGCTGGAAAGAAGTCTGCAATGAGCCAACGACAAATAGAAAAACTTATAAACAAAAGCAAGTAGATTATTTGTAAAGATCAGAAGTGTTGGGGCAAAAGACTTCTTTCTTTCATCTATGGAATGTCACATTATACTCAGAAAAATCAATGGCCTTGTTAGTTTTTACTCAAAGTCAACAACGGGATCTGGGTCTTTTTATTTTGGGGTCTAGGATAGAAATGGAACCCCAAAAGATAGCTTGTTCAGAATCTTACCGAGAATGTCTTTGCAAAGAATAGGAGGTTCTCCAAGGAAATGAAACCAGCTCCTCTATTCAGGAATATTGATCCAGAATAGGAAAGTAAGTGAACTACGTCAAGTGCAAACACAACACAAGGACACAAGAAAGGGATGATAAGGCAAATATAACCTGAAATCAGTAGATGGATCTCTTCCCTGCCATCCCATTTCTTTCCATTGATCAGAAATCAAGCCATGGAGCTCCTGACCAGGGAACGAAGTAGACCACAGAGCTCTCAAAGCTTCCTGTCCTTGAAAGAACTTCTTGATGAGTGACTTACAACATAAGGCTCAAAAGATGTGAATAAATGTTAAAATTTCAATACTGCTATGTTTAGTTTTGAACCATCAATTTTCCAATTCAACGTGCTGGTATAAATTTAGCTGAGAACAATATTGTAGCAAATCCCTCAACAGAAGAAGCTTACTCCGATGCAAAGGAAAATAAGAAAACTAAGAGATATATGTTGATTTCAAAAGTTAAAGAACATATACCTGGTGATCAAGCTTGGAAGCATCAAAGTAAACTTTCATTCGGCGTTTTAGTCTTCTCAGTCTTTCCTCCTGCAAAATTTTTACAAAGCTGCAAGTCAATGAATTATTGTTTGTTTGTTTGTTTGTTTTTCCCTCACTGCTATCAGTCCTCAATGAATTCATGACAAAAAAAATATGTGCAAATAAGAAAACACAAATATTGAACAAACTAACATGGAAAACACTGGACAGTTTGGAAACGAATTTCAAATGCATTTATAAAAACTGTTTCTGTAATTATTCTCAGAAAACAAACAAAGATTTTTAATGACATCAAAATGATAGTTATATTCAAAATTTCCAATTTAACTTCTAAAAACTGTTGAATTTGTCTGTTTCCAAAAGTTTCCAGTTATTCTCGAAAACTATCTTGAAATATATTTCACAAACACTGCAAGCTGTCTTTCAGCAAGTTATACATTTGAAAATTGCATCCTTTGTGAAGAGAGGGAAGATACAATATACAAGTAGTTCAACTTCTTAAACAGGCAGACATCAAATTGGTTAAAAACCCAGCTTTGATAACTTTAGTTGTAACTTAGGAACTGATGATTCAATTCAATAAAAATCCAGACTAGGAGAGTAATTTTGTAGAAGAAATACCATATAGCATATCCAGAAATTAAAAAGCTTAAAAACTACGCATAATATTTGAGTAGATTGCTACAAGTAAAAGTGCAACGTCTAACTTGCAAGTTACTGACCTGTAAAGGGGTCAAACTAATGCAGATTCGTTGGCAGTTTCCCTTACGCTTGAAGCAAACACAGGTGAGTCCTTTACCAATCCAAGCAGGGGAGCCACATGTTGCATGATCTGTGTATAACCAATCAGGGGAGTTCCTCATTCAAGCTTGCTTTTTTTTGGCTTTCTCAGCCAAAGCCAATCACTTAGTTCAAGAAAGGAATTAAAAAGATCTTTTTTTTACAAGTTGGGGTGGCACTTAAGTTAATCAGTAAGCACAGTTCCGTGGCAGAAATGTGTTGTGTTTTGAGTGGAACCGAACCGTATCGGAGGGGGACATAATCAAAGGGACTAGTTCTTGTTGCGTATGGTGGTGGAGGAGGAGGTGTGGCAATTTGAACAGTGTGCGTTGTCGTGTTTTGCCCCGACAAAACAAAAAAGCAAAATGACATAGACCAGCCATGAGCTGGGATGCTGGGCCAATGGGGCTATGGGGACCACAAACGACCACGTGGGCAGATGAAGACTCATTATATATCGGTTATCTTGTCCATGTGACAAATAAAAATACTCCTCTTTTTTCCTTTTGTCTCTGGCCTTTTGCTCTTTCTTTATGCAAAACAAAAGGAAAATGATGGTTTTTTCATCATTTTTCATTTTATATTATTTTTTATTATATTTTTAATAATTATTATTAAGTAAAAAAAATCATAGACAAAAAAAATTTAATTAATAATATAAAAATAAAAAATATATATAGAAAATTATAATTATATACGACATTAAGTTAAAAACACTCTCACATTAGAAAATGATAAATTCATCTCACCTCAAAATATTATATAACTTAATACTTCTATTTACATTGACATATGATATTTATATAAAATATTGTGTAATAAATATTCAAAAAAATAATTTCCTTCTATAAAAATGTTACCAACACGAAATTTTTTGAAGTATTCGCTAAGTAAGAGATTTTTATTATATATAATTTAATGTATATTACATTAATTTTGTAAATTATTATTATCTTCAATTTTAATTATATTTTTATCTATAATATTATAATTAATAATTAATATGACACACATTGAAATTAAATAATATAAAATAACATTTTTTATGTGATAAAATTAAAATATAAACTACAAAAAAATTCAATAAACCATGATAAAAATTATATATGAGGTGATAAGTGTGAATAAGAGTTTGGTTCTTCGTATGTCAGTTTAGTTCTTTTGGTTAGGTAACTCCCCCTCCACTCCTCCCATGTTGTTGTAGTAGTTGTTCCATCCACTCACTGTAAACAACTCCATTAATAAAAACTCAGTCCTATCCTATTCCTATCTCTAGTTTGACTAGTTTAGTATCACGGATGGGATGCTCGTCTAGGTGGACCCTCCCTCACCACTCGCGTGGAATTGTTGACGTGACGAAACAAATAAATCATCCACTTCAAAACAACACCGAATTCGGCACTGAAATTGATTACTACCTATCTGTTTTTATTATAAGAGATTTTTTTTCTTTTTCATTTTCTTTTTGGGGTTGGTAACATTGGATTCTTCAAATTTGATAACATTATCTTATTCTTTTGTCCCTAACCCCCCCCCCCATTTTTTTTTGTTTTGATAAAATCCCAAAACCCAAAGTTGTCTGTAATAAATGGCTCCTGCTGAATTATGGTGCGAAGAACAGGGAAAAAAATGAACGAAACAGAAAAAAAACAGATTAGAGTCTTTGTAATTTCACTAGTAAAAGTTTTTTTTTAAGAAAAAAGATCGACAAAAAATTACAGCAATGCAAGGGAGGCAAAGCATTGGATTGCACATAAAGAGAACAACGAAATATTTGAAGGCAAGAAATCAGAGAAGAGAAAATATATGAATACTACGTCAAAACTCAAAACTCGTGAACGAAACAGAGTTTTTTGGAATGAAGAATACCTGGAGCGTGAGAGATAGAGGAAGAAGGAGGAGAGAAAGCGCGAATTGCGAAGAAGGTGCCATTGGTCCTAACGACGACCATTTCATCTCAGCGCTGAATCCTAATCCTAATGGCTTTCGTTTATGGGATCCGCGATATCCAATCCATTCCAATTGTATAGTCAAATTAGTAGTCTAGTATCCTATTCTTAATAAGAAGTCACAACAAACGTGTATTTGTATTCCACTGTCGTTTCTTCCATCCCCACGTTTGTCTTATCTGTCCCTCTACTCGCTCAATTACCAAATCACCCATTTTCTTTTACGCTATTGATGGCTGTGTCCATTTGAGTTAACAAAAACCTTTTTTTTTTTATCTTAAACCAAATTGTTGAAATGCAGTAATTAATTTGGATTCTAAACTTGAGTTATTATTATTATTTATTGTTGTTTTGTTATAAACGGACGTTCATGCTGAGGCGCAGAAGGAATTTGATGTCATAATCACACAATTTAAAAGGAGATTAGTTTTTTTATCTTCTTAAAAATTACAAAGAACAAATTTTCTATACTAAAAATTTGCAATTAACATCAATGATAATTATGTTTTACTTAATTGATAAGATTAAATTATATCAACTAAAAGATCTTGAGTTTGATTTTTATATATAATATGTAAATATCATGGTAAGTCTTCGTTAAAGTTTGTGACATGTCTTAAGTTTATAATGAGATAATCTATTCTCTTTTTAAAACTTATATTAACTAAATAAAAAAAATATAACAAAAAAAAAGCATCAACAGGCATAACGTAGAAACTAAATTCCATAACTAAAGGAATTCAAAAGAAATTTATGATTATCTTTCAATAACATGAAATGAAGTATGTACAAACCAAATTGGGTGGAGAACGAGAGAAAAAAAATGTAAAAAATTGAAATCCCTTTCTTCTATATCATTTTCCCTCCTCAATGACAAACCATTATAATAGTTTTGCAGTAATTCTCATAAACTTCACAAACCATACCATTTTCAATTGACATATACAGAAGCCTTTGGCCTTTTTATAAATTCCGAGAGCATATCTTCTCACTTGCACAACTAGAAAGTTCAAATTCAACCAAAATGACCAAAATGAGAAGTAACCATCGCACATTAAGAGGTGACAGAAAATCATTGGATCTCCATCGGCATAGAGAATGTTGATGAACACCATGCTCCCAAGTGAGGTGAAAATGTCACCCAATTCAGAGACCAAAGACCTAAACAAATCACAGATTAAAAAATGATATCGAAATCTCTACTTTAAAATTCTGAGATTGGAGGCGATTCTATCAATGTTATTCTTCCCTTTCAGGGATTGCCACTGTAACTGAGGAGTGGGTGTACAAGTTCAAGGAAGAGAGCTCTAAAAATCATCTCTTCTGCCACCAATCTGGGATTTTAAGCCTCCGGCTTCTATGAACAGAACGTGTGATTCCTGGAAGCTTGTGCTTGACCTGTCTCCACAACATATTAACAGCATCTTCTCTTTTTGGAGGGTACTGAAATTCATAGTGATGGGAGATATTTTTAAGCTGCCTCCACATTTCAGTCCATTTCTGCTTTGGAAACCTTCGAAGCTGATTGATCATGTAGCCAGGCTCTAATGCCTCTTTGAAAGAGAAGAACAGTGAGAACTGAGAGTAGTCAATCTCATCCTCAAATGGGAGTTCAATGTGATCACTCACAATAACAGGAACACAGTGGCTCACAATGGCATCAAAAAGGCGACAAGATGAAGGTGTGTCTCCTGCTGGATGCAAACAGAATTTTGATGAACGCATCCCCTTAGATGACTGTTGTAACAGAAGCAGATCATAAAGGAATACTATAGTTAATGTTCCTTGCATGATCAACAAAACAAAAATCGAAAAGAAAAAAAAATTGACTATGATTCTTCTCCCACTGCAAAGACAGTAATCTATCTGGTTAGATGACAAAGAAAATTTTGAGATCTATGCTCCCCCAAAATGGAGTATGTCTGATTTAGGATAACATAAGAATGTTTTCAGTGACAGGAAAAATCTAAATGCTTGGACATACGAGTACTCTTTTACAAATAAGATATTTTCTTCACAGGATTGATTGTATTGTGCATCTGACCAGCTGAAAACATAATAGAGCTGATGCTTTGAAAACATCTCATTTTGTCCACAAAAAGCAAATAGCATCTCTTTGTCAAAAAGCATATCAAAGATATTTTATAGAGAAGATCAACACGCAATTGATTGGGAACTATTGTGTTGGTTATCCAAATATCTTTTCCTTTTTTAAGTGTTCCTCTCCTTTGACTGACAACAATGGGGAAGAAAAATAATTGTAAAATTGATCTTTTAACTTTAAGAGATGGTTAGCTACAAATTTTTCAACTATAGTTAAGTGAAGAACAGCATAAGTCATAGACTGATTACATAACTATACTGCATACCACTTTTATGCTTTCTCCTGTAGCAACACTTCGTTCATAGTGAACATCATTATAACCAGCTAATATCTTTGCTAGTTTAACACGGACAATGCCTTCCTGCAAACATCACAGACCCCACAAAATCAATTTGCTTGGAATTTTAAGGAAGACAATGTTATTCTTTCAATTAAAATTAAATCTCAGCCAGACATACAGCCTTACGGAATATCTTCCCCCGGAAAAAAAGCAGCGTGGTGCGAGACTCATATGGATCTTGAGGCTCATCATCTGTAAAAGAATCCACAACATGTACATATGGGGACACTACATCCTTGTTCAAATTAGAGACGCCTTTGGGGTAACGGCCAAAATCTACAACAACCTGAATAGATTCATTCACTTGATCTCGCAGGGACCTAAAGGCATTCGGATGTGTCATAGGAAATACATGGTCTCCACCTCCAGACCTTTGCCAGTACTTGGATTTCCTTAAGAATCCCATTAAATCAACCTGAACCAGAAACAAGCCATGTTTAATATTAACAACAGAAATTTTACAAATAAAAGCATACAACAAATTCTGAGGGTTTGGAACAAAGTAACTGGGAAAATCATATTTAATTTAAATCAGTAATCCCCATAACATGGATACCTAATGACAGGACTTTTTAAAGGATTTGGTTCCTATCTTTTCATGTTCTGAGAGGAAAAAAAAAAGACACAAACTACTTCTATACAAGTCACGTGGACCTTGCACATGTATTAGTGGTTCCTAGCACTGAAAAAATTGTCTTTCTTTCTCATGAAATATTTATAAGACACTGCCATCTACTCATGTTATTTTAGTGAAAAAGGCAAGAATCCAAATTTCATTTTAAGCGCATATATATAAATAAGAGATTAAGGTCATTTGGATATGCTTATTTTCATAAAAAAAAAAAGGCTTTTTTGGTTAAAAATTATTTTTTGTATTTTTTTTATCATGTTTGAATGATTTTTTTTTTTAAAAGTAAAAACATTCAAAAAAAAAATATTCTAGTTAGATTTTGATACTTAAAAAAGATATTTTTTATAATATAAAAATATTATTTAAACATTAAAAAAATACTTCTTTAATATAATGTCCAAACATAAAATAATTTTTACATTTTTAAAAAACATTTTAAAAAAATATCATATAAAAAAACTTATTTTAAATGCTTATCCAAACATAGAAGGGTTAAACAAATGAGTTAGAATTGTCCTATCCTACAAACCATAAATCCGGTCATAGGCACTTTATTACACCAAAATATAGCAAGAGTTCTCATTGCCTTTGAATGATTTTTCAAATTGGCATCACAGTTTCATAACTCTGACTTCAAACCCATAACAATTATCAAAGAAAGACCATGAACATCGTGAACTAACTGAAAGAAACAACTTTAACATCTATAATAATTACTAAACTATGAACATCAAAGAAAACAGAGCCAAGAATTTGGGTGGAACCGATATCAAGTACCTGCAATTGGCGATCAATCTTGGAGGCCTTACTCTTCATACGATACCCGAGGGTATTGAAACTCAACGAAGAAAAAAAGGGCACGAAGAACACGTCAGCAAGTTCAGGATCCGAAGCTCTTATTGCTCCGATGACATCATCACCACCACCACCGCCATCACCGTCATACAGGAGCGAGGCCATCATCCAGTACTCCACGCTGTGCTGCTTCATCAAGCCGGAATTCTTGGGCCACACCGGAAAATCGCCGGCGGTAACCGGAGATTCCGCCGTGCTCCGGCTATTGAGCATGCCGACATTGAACCGGCGAGGAAGATCGTACATGTAGACACGGAGGGGAGGGTCGGTGGTACAAAGAGAAGGTGCTACCATGGGTGATTTTAACATGGGGAGGGAATAAGAACGAACGTCAAGGGTGCCTATGAAAATTGAGCAAAAAATGAGAAGAAGCGCCAAAATGAAAGAGATAACAACTTTTTTGAACATCTTTTTTTCCTCCTAACAATGAATGCCACCGGTGATGATGTTATCAAAATATCAGCTGGTGCTACTGATGATGGTGTTATTAGCAGTTGCTTTCTTCGCTTTGCATTCAGTTGGAGTGCCCATTGGTTTTGAGTTTTGAGTTTTGAGTTTTGATCGTCTCAGTTGGAAATGTTATGTTATCATGTTATGGATAATTTGGATATGGAGGCAAATATGGACTGCACTAAAATGCCTTGCTTTGAAGGAAGTTATGTCATTTTTTTGGGATGAATATATGTTAGCTATTCTCAATTTTCAATTCTTGTTTTTTCCCGCACAAAACGGAAAAGCAATGGAAAACATGAACAAATAAGGGGAAAATTTGAAACAGAAGTCTTCAAATTGAAGCTTACTTTTATGTAATACATTTTGGCTGTATAACATTCAACCAGCTTAGCTAAAATGGTTGAAGTGGGTGGTAAAACTTTGAGATATGTATTTTTACTGTATCGCTAACATTTTACATTTTATTTTTATATTTAATAATGTATTATATATTATTTAATGAGTTTAATATTTTATGTAAATTTTAATCATTAAATAATATATCAACACATTATTAAGTAAAATTGTAAAAAAATTTATAATAATAATATATCAAAATTAAACTTTTTTTAAATAAAAAGATAAACATACTCGCTGCATCGGAAGACTAAACTCTCATTATTAGTTGGTATGGATTTGGACTTAGATTTGGTTCGGCCCAAGAAATAAAACCACAGTAGGCAAGTCTGACCATTTAAGGTGGGCCGGGTCTGTTAGTGGGCCCAAATCTGCCCATGTTCTGACATACTTCATACAGGAAATAGGGTTCCCATTATATAACGTGAATCACTACTATTTGAACCCTAGTTGGGAAGAAGAACCCTATTCTGCTTCAGCCGTGCGGAAGAAGAAGAAGAAGAAGAAGAAGAAGCTGCAGCCGCCATGGTAACCAATGCTTCTCTTCTTTCCCAGATTTTTCTTCTCTCTACACTTAATATTATTAGATCTCTTCTCATTGATCTGTTTTTCTCTTTCTCTCAGGTGAAGTACTCCAGAGAACCTGACAATCCCACCAAGTGTAAGTCCAGTTTCGCTCTAATTAACTTGATAAAATTTTAAGATCCTCTACTTTAGATTTCAATTTCTAATGCTAATACTTTTGCACAATCTTTATTTATCATTTTCTTCACTCAAATGAATGCATGCTTTTCAACTGTCAATTTTAGCTTTCATAATTTATTAATTTTAATCTAATACGCGATTTTGTGCCACGAAACTGCAGCCTGCAAGGCTAGAGGCGCCGACCTCAGAGTCCATTTCAAGGTACTAATGAAGTTCTGTTACTTTTGGTCCTCTATTATAGTACTAGACCATGACATTAGATGCCTAATTGTTAGAACTGATCGAAATTTTCATATGCATTTGCATTATGATGCCATTAATAGGCCAATTGTGTGTCATATTTCATGAATTACACTTTTTTGTATCCTTTAAATCTTTTGCATAACCAGTAACCATTACTTGGTCTGATGATGGTGGTGGTGTATTATTTGTCAAAAATTGCCCGTTGCTTCAATTGAATACTTGGGGTGATATATGTATTGTAGTAAGGAAATTTGGAAAACCTGATGAAAAAAGCAGGGGTCTGTTGCCCATGTGAACTGTCCTCTCGTAACCTTCAGGGATATAATCACCATTGTTATTGGGTGAACCTCTGTTCTTTGTTTGTGACTGAAGGTTCAGTAAATGATGGGACAAGCTTTTACCATTCCATGCATGTGTGAATCATGGTTAACTTGGGCATACAATGCTCTCCTCATCAACCGGAATAGTTGATCAAGTGAACCTCATTAAAAAATTTCGTATTTGCAAAGGCAGTGTATAACTTTTTATCTTTTTTTTAAAAAAAAAATAATTAAAACCTGATTAAACAACTGATGCCTTTGTGATTATTATTGGGTTAATATCTGTTTGTCTTTATTTGATCAAATTTCCATAATGATGAAATGGTATAAGAATGTAATTTAATTTATTGATTCACTTGTTTGTTATTGTTTTCTGAGACTTGAGACTATGTGTTTTAAATTTTCCTTTACAGAACACTAGGGAGACTGCTCATGCCATCAGGAAGTTGCCCCTGGCAAAGGCTAAAAGATACTTGGAGGATGTTTTGGCCCACAAACAGGCCATTCCATTCCGACGCTTCTGTGGTGGTGTTGGGAGGACGGCCCAGGCAAAGAATAGACACTCTAATGGACAAGGACGCTGGCCTGTCAAATCAGCTAAATTCATCCTAGATTTGCTTAAGAATGCTGAGAGTAATGCTGAAGTATGCCCTGTATATGTATTGGATATGCTATATGACTATTTTAGGCCAACTGTTTTCAAACTCATTTTACTGTTATTTGCTTCCTTGCAGGTGAAAGGTTTGGATGTCGATGCTCTTTTCATTTCTCATATCCAAGTTAATCAAGCACAGAAGCAAAGACGCCGCACCTACCGTGCTCACGGAAGAATCAACCGTATGTTCTAATTTTCATTTTCTGGTTTTAATGGATTATTATTGCGTGCTTTTATTGATGGTGACTTTTTTGGCAGCCTACATGTCATCTCCCTGCCACATAGAGTTGATATTATCTGAGAAGGAAGAGCCTGTCAAGAAAGAGGTATTGATTGATCATCTCGCTGTAATCATTGTGATTTCCTTTTTTTTTTGCATCAAATGTTTATTTATTGTTGTTCTTGTAGCCTGAGACCCAGTTGGCAACAAGCAAGAAGAAGTCTCAAGCTCTTCGAAGTGGTGCTTCATCTTAAATTGCTATTGAAGCAAGTGGTTGGAGGCCCTACACTCCTAGATTATGTCAGTTTTGTTGCTCTTTTTCCTTTATATTTGTTATGATCTACTTTTAGAAGCTTGAACAGCACTTTTTGTTTCATATTCTATGTTTTAAGTTAATTTGAGTTACTTGGAAATTTTTATCATGGTAATTGGCTGATTGGTCCGAGTTTTACTTACTCGGACTGGATACTTGCTGTTAGCCATAAAAAAGACCGGTTAAGTTGTTGATCCATGTTTCTTTTCTAGTTTGTGCTGAAAGAATTGCGTCCCTTTCTTAAGCTCGCTTCTTGATATACATGGATCTACCTTTCTCCTGATATTCAGTGTTTGAAGATGGAAAAGGTAAATGTTTTATTAATATGCTTCTATACATGAATAATTCTGTTCAGGCGTCTTCATGACAAGTTGATTTGAGGGCAGTTTTAGAACTGAAATATTTTTTATCTAGATATCTTTAAGTCGCTTAATTTTTGTCTTTAAAATGATAATACGTGTGATTGTGAAGTTCCAAGAACATCTTGCTAATTAAATTTAACTCATTTCATAACGTGAGGCATTAATAATGTGTGTACAAACCAAACCAAATAAACGAATTCGACAGGGTATTGTGGTGTGTCCGAACTCAGCAAAGCGAGGTTAATTTTTGGCTTGTTCTTTCGGCTAAACACGAAAAAGCCGATCTACTCCCTTGTGGGATGATATGATTTAAAGTTTAAAAACCTGATTGTTTTTAATTTATTTTGGTGTAAGCAAAAGAGGCGATGGGCGGCCTGATGGATGATTGGACTTCTAATATGAGTCAGTGACGTCACCAGAAAAGTAAGGCCGGTTTTAATTAGCTACAAGTCCATTCTTCCACTTAATTACTGTATTTATTTTGAAAAAAAAATGTTCCTTTTCCATTTTATTTGGTCATCATTAGAGCAGGGCGACCTAAGTGTCGAGTTCGTCTTTTTTTGGGGGGGGGGGGGGGGGGGGGGTGTTTGTGGTGTCCACAAGAAGCTAAACAATCAAGAATTCAAGATTGCAGCATCTTGTGCAGAATAGGTCAAGACAACATAAGACACCCTAATAGAAACATGAATATGTGATCTCAGTCACGAATGTTAATTAGACCCTAGAACCCTAAGCGGAAGCTTATATAAGAAAAAGGTTGGTTCGGTATTTGGAAAAAAAAAATACAAATGATGGAAAAATCATAAATAAAGTAGACTCAAATTGTTTTCATAGGAATTGATGAGTGTAAATTGGATTGCTGTGAACATTATACAATTGAATTTAATATATATATTTTGTGTGAACAAAGTTTTAGGAGAAGTTACAAGCAAAGATTTCTTACAACCCTTAGGTAAATAATTATAAATGACCTAATAATAAAATATCATAACAAGAATCAACCTTAATATCTATGTTTTTAAAACCGGTTGAACTATGAATAAGTCACTTCATCGGTTTTAATAACTTAAAAATTGTATAAACGGCTGAACAGTTAAAAATTAGTAAAAAAAAAAAGGTAAAAGTCAAGAAAATGACTGGTTGAATTGTTCAATTTAAACCTTTAAAAACTAGTTTGTAAAAAAATGAGAAAAATTGGTAAACTTAAAACTGAAAGTAAGAAATGATTGTCCGGTTGTTTTTTAAAACAGTCCAATTGAAATAAATATACCACCTTAATAATTATTTAACAAATTTAAAATATAAAATTAAAATCAAACCAATTTCATTTTAATAAATTTCAAACAAAAATTTGATTTTTAAATCAATTTTTTTTTTAAAATCCAAAACAAAATTTTATAAATCAAATAATTCAAAATAGTTTAAATCGATTGAACTATGAACCGATTTAAAAAAAAAAGTTATATGATTATAATAATAACACTTTAAATCGATTGAACTATAAATCGCTGACTTTACCGTTTCAAAAGTTCAACCAATTTTTAAATCATTGCTTAATATAATACCTTTAGTTTATGCAATTCAATTTTACCCATAAGAAGTTGGGTACATTGATAAGCCAAATGCATTCATAAGAGACGATAAAAGTTTAAACGTTAAAGATGTCTTTTGTAAAGAAAGCCTAACCATATTACTCATTTTCCAAATATTGGTCTTACAGTGTGAGACGAAACCAAAAAAAATGCTAAAATCATGTCATTAAACCTTCACCAAATGGTAATGATGTGGTTCTCACATTTTTTTTTTAAATTAAGGGTCGTTTGAATACACTTATAAAAAGAAAAACTTATTTATAAGTTCTTTTGTAAAACTTTTTTCTGAAAAATAGTTATTTTACATTTAGAAACAACATTTAAAAAGTATTCATACTAAAAGTTATTAAGATTAAAAATCACTTATTTTTCCATTTATTTTCGAAGCTAAGTATCATTAACTTCTAAAATAAGTGATAAATGAATTTTTAAATTTGCATTCAAATACTCTTAAAAATATTTATAAGTTCTTATTTTTTAATTAAGTACTTATTTTAAAATGAAAAATATTTTTACACATTATTTTATAACTCAAATCATTCACATTTGTCTATATAACAAAATTAGAGTATACATATATAAAAAATAAGGTGAGACTAGTTATGATCAAATGATAAAATTTGTATAGATATAAATTGATATGTATATAGATAGTATTATTTAAAAAAAAAAGAATTTATCTAATAAGTGCTCTAAGTATATTTGTTAAAGAAACCAAAAATAAATATTCGATGCATTAAAAATAGAATTCGATTTTTTAAAAACTTGAATTTTTTTTTTTTACTTAATATTTCTATTTTTTATTCTTTTACAAATATTCTATGCCAAAAACTTTAAAAAAAAATAAGTGTACCCATGAGGGGCTCTAATAAGTGGGGTGAATGCGTGCACCATACACCAAACTTTTTAAGGAAACGTAACCGGTTGGTCGGTTTTCTTTTAGTTTTTTTTTTTTCTTACAGACTTCATCTTCTCCCCAACTTCCACCGCCACCACCACTGCCCTTCCTCCCTCCACCTCTTCGACTCCACCAGGAAAAATTGCAGTAAGGACTCAATTCAATTGACACCATGACAAGAAGGAAACTTTTTCAAGACTTGAACGAACCCATTAACAATTGACAGCTTCTGAAAAATGGCTCGCTGTTAGATTTGCAAAACAACATCATTTTTTTCCACAAACTCAACAGAGACACCCTCATGGTGCATACCTCTGCTTCGTGCTGTGTTGCAGAGCACACATCATGCGGAGATTGGGTTTGAGGTTGACGCAGGGAGACACGGTGGTTTTGGTTCGGTTGAGGACGGCAGATGCAGGGGTTGAAGATGGTTCTTTGGTTTCTGGGCTGCATGGTTGGTTTTTTTGGGTGGTCATGGGTCTGATGTGGTGGTGAGCGGTGGAAGCAGATACGATGGGGATGAAGATGGTTAACGGCGGAGGGGGGTGCGCGGCGGCCAAAGACCAGAGAGGTGACGAGCGGCGCCATGAACCAGGGAGAGAGTGAAATGATAGGGGGGGACCTGTTCACAAGGTTGCCAGTCTTTCATCTTGAGCCTTGATTTTTTTATTAATAAATGAACAGCTGAAAAGTACTGGTGCATGACAGTTTTAAATTGCGATTCATTGGAACAATGATTTTTTGTAAAATATACAAATAAGTTTATATCAATTATTAATAAATGAATTTATATTAATTATTAATAATTAATTTAAATTTATTTACTTATTTTTTAAAAAAATTTACTTTAAAATATCTTTATTCGATTCAATGATCACAATATTACAATTTTTATGAATTTTGCAATTATATCACAACTGTGATTAAGATTACATCAATTATATTTTCTATAATTCTCTATAATTATAATATATGCAACATAATCACATCCTTCACCACAAACCTAATAAGTGATAGTGGTAAAATTAGGAGTGTAAATAGGTGGTTTGATTTAATTTTTTAGAGAAAATAAATTCGAACCAATCAAAATCAATTGGTTTGGTTTGATTCAGGTTTCGTATTTTTTGATAGCCAAATCCGAATTAAATCGAATCGAACATCTATGGATTGGTTTGGTTCGGGTGATCGGGTTGATCATTTTTTTAATACAAAAATTAATTAAATAATTAGCTTTTCATAAAAAAATACAAAATAAATTAATAAAAAAATTTTTTAGAAATAGAATCAAATTTATTAATTTGAATGTTAATAATTATTTCATATTTCAGAATGTGTATTAAAAGGTTCATAAAGAAGGAACAAAGAAACATATTGATATTTGTATTAAGAAATTATATTTGAATAAGTTAAAAAAAATTTTAAGAGAGATTTAATTTGACAATGAGTTGTATACTACTACTATTTAATGAAGAGAAAGTTGTGAAGTTACTAACCTAAAGATATATATGTAACCAATTGAATCACTAATGTCATGAGTGGAGCTAATGAAAACTTGATTAGTTGAACTTTGAATCAGCAACCTAACGAATCCAAAGTCTCCAACCTTTGCAGACATATTTTTATCCAAGAAAATATTGTTATGCTTTAAATCACAACGCTGTGATAGAACTTCATTATCGTTGTGCGGGTAATCTAATCTGCACAAGCAACATCAATATTATATTCGGTCTCTCATAAGGTTCAACTCATTTTTATTTGTATGCTTTCTCTTCCCCCTAATCCAATTTTTCAAGCTCCCATTACTTAAGCATTCATAAACTAGAGTCAAAAATTTATTTTTTTTTAAAGTCAATACTAGAGCATTTAAAGTCAATTCATCGTTTTCAAGCTTCCAAGTTTAGAAGATGTTGTTCTTTGTTACTTTCACTTTTATGTTTTTATGTATAGTAGTAAGAAATGTCAGACATAATATCGATTGTTACGCACATGGTATAATGATGTAATGTCGACGTATGCCTTCTTCATACCATAAGGTTCAAATGCAAAATACAAGTAAAGTTTTTTATTACTTTCTAAATAGACAATAGAAAGATTTTGAAAAACTCCACCATTAAGAATGGTTCCTTCTAAATCATTATAAGAGAAGTTCAAAAGTTGAATGATATGTAGATTTTGAAATTTAATAGGAATAGATCCAGAGAGTTGGTTGAAGGAAAGATTCAAAGTTTTCAAACCTCTCACCTCTCCAAGAGTTTTTAGAATAGCACCTGATAACATATGTTTGGCGAAGCTCAATGATCTTATAAGGTGAAATAGAATCGAATATTTTGGTAGAGGAGTTTTTAGCCTTCTGTGTTGAATGAAAACGACATTTTAGGAGTTAAAAATTAAGAAAGTATTATAAAAAATAAAAAAAATAAGTAATAGTTAAAAAATATTATAGCATAATTTTTTTAAATAAAATATATAAATATATGATTTAATTTGATTCAGATTGATTCGATTTTAAAATTTTAAATTCGAGAACCAAATTAATTAAGTTTTAATTGGTTTAAATTTTATCTGAACCAATTAATATACTCAAACTAAAATGAATTAATTTAATTAGTTTGGTTTAGATTAATCGAATTGGTCAATTATCCGAACTAATTTACACCCGCAGGTGAAATGATACTGTGACTGCGTCAACACGATAGGAATTAGTACATCTAGTCATTAATTGAAAACTCCATTTGGCATTTCTTCTTCTTCTTCTTCTTCGACTCTGTAGGTAGGTTTCCTTCTGAGTCGTTTTCTGCATTCGATCCGTATAACTCAGCAATCACCATCTCCCTCGTAATCGACTCTTCTATCTTCCAAAGGTAAGATGGTTTTTTCTTCTTCTTCGTCTTTTTTTTTGTTATTTAAATTAGCATTCACAATCGTGCTAAATTTTCTGCCAGAAGAGAACTTTTTTGTCCCCAAGAATAGTAATTACTCGTTCGTTAAGCTGCAATTTCTTCATTTCGTAGTTTTGTTTTTTTGAGGGGCTGCTAGATTACCGTAAACCGCATTTCAACAAACACTATCTGGGGTTTAATTCAGTATGTGCTGTTGAATATCTAGATTCGGAAATGGAGGCCATGATGCTTAAAAGAACTGTCTTGTTTTTGGCTTAGTTGATCTTATATCTATCTCTATATCTATATCAAATTTTCATTGAAATTTCGTGTTGAGTGTGCTTTTACAATTAGTGTTGCTGTGTTGGGGACACACGGATTGCCAATGCCAAGTGTTTTATAAGAAGATTTGGTGAACCTGAACCAAAATCCCATCCATCCCCAAAAACCCTTTTCTCAATTTTAAGTATAGAGTATAAATTAGGGTTTTTTTTTTTTTTTTTGCTTTGCACCAATTATATAGCACCGTGCACAGGTTACAGTTGTCCCACAAAGCTGAGATCCGGTCCAAGGTTTTTTGAGAGACTATTGTGGCATTTTGTTGTCGTTCAATGTGTTTTGGGTCTTAGTGGCTGTATAATAAGTATAAGTAATAGATTGTTTCTGTGCAATGTCACAGATAATTCTGTATATATTCTATGATAGATAGGGCCTTCATGTTTTGCTTGGCAGTTAATAAATTGAATATAAAATAGTATGTGTAAGGACACGCGAAATTCTTGTGTTATTACTGAGAAAGATATATAACCAACCCCTTGTATGACTTCAAATTTTCATCTAAATATTTTTATGTAAGATCATGTTTTATGGTATAATCATAACTATAGCATGTTGCCTATCTTGTAGCACAGCTTTAGATCTAAGTTTTGTTATTTTTTTTTTATTTTTTTTTTTGGATTTAAAGGGTTGCTCAATGTTTTTCCTTAATTTTTTGCTTCATTAGATGGACTGGCAGGGGCAAAAGCTAGCAGAGCAGCTAATGCAGATAATGCTGCTTGCATTTGCTGTGATTGCATATGCAACTGGATATCTTATGGCTTCTTTCCAAATGATGATCCTCATATATGCTGGTGGTGTGGTTCTCGCCACATTGGTGATAGTCCCTAATTGGCCCTTTTTCAACCACCATCCTCTTAAGTGGTTGGATCCAAGTGAAGTAGAAAAGCATCCGAAGCCACAACCATCGGTGAACGTAAATTCAAAGAAGAAACCCGTTAAGAAGTAGGTTTCTTTGACATATGTTAGTACTAGTATTTCCTTGGGTTTAAGAGTCCATGCTTTGACAGGATTTTGCATTTCTTTCTTATTTTCTTCCCCTCTCCCTTCCCCTTCACTGGATATTGCGATGTACTTTACTTTTTTGGACTACAACCATATATTTGTTTGCTTTTTTAGTTATGGTTTCTCTTGGTTAGTCACTTGCCTTTCTACCTGTTTTCTACTTTAGATCTCTTCTAGTTATTGATAATAATGGGGATAGAGGAGTATTTGTCTTCTCACGGTTAGCGGTATTAGTGTACGAGTTTAATCATTCTATGACATGATAGCCAATGATTTCATACGCAATTCAAATTATATCCTCTTTATGTGGAGTCATGAATTAGTTTTTGTTGCTTCTTAGACTTTTGATGGTTAAAAGGCCTAGCCACATTGTTGATGAGCGTTAAAGTGTGACGGAAATTGTCTTCTGTCCTCTCTCTCTCTCTCTCCTTTTTCTTTTTAGTAGCTTTCTTTACACATTTACAGAAAGAGAAACTTCTGGGATTGTAGTTGTGGTATTTCTATCCACTGGAAATGTTTTTTGCTGTAACACCGAATGAATTGCAAAGAAAAGGAGGTGGTGCCTGATTGATACATTGTTTTTTCCTTACCTCATTTAAATACAAGGGAAAAATGCATTCACACCCCCCTCTACTTTGAGACATTCACAAATAGTCACCATCAACTTTTATTTTTACAAATTAAGTCCTTAAACTTGAAAAATTCTTTTAATTGATCCTTTCATCACCTTGGTCACTTGGTGTTAAATTACTAACGATAATTCTCATTCACGTGGCCAACACATGCTAATAAAACATGTGGCAACATTTGACTGAACCAAGTGTTTAATTAGTGACAAGAATTTTAAGTTAATTTTTTAATCTTAAATTAATTAAAAATATAAAATAAATAAGAAATATTGTTTCTTTTCCTAAAGAAGAAGGAAGAATGAAGCAAAGCGGCACAGTTGGGACTGTAACTATACGACAAGCAGACATAGTAGAGGAAGGAAGGAGTTCTTGGAGGATCAAAGCAAAAGAGAAATAAAGGAGAAGAAAGAACTAAGAAAGATGTAATAAAAAAAAATTAAGTTTGGTTAGAGACATGTATTAGTATTGCTATTGGTTAGAGAAACTAATTTTTAGTGGATTTGATTTGATGCTACTTCCATTCTATAAAATGAAATTTAGAAATGGAGAAAGACCTTCTGGCATCTTAATGAAGAATTACTTCTATACTAAATAATTTTCAAAATGAGATAAGTCATAACTCCTAAGCAAAAAATTTGGAATTGAACATTGTTTGACTTGATTTAATGATGGCATGCCACTTGTTTGACAAAAGGATAAACTAAAAGGGAGTGATTATAGACAAGTATTGATGTGTAGGCATAATATAAAATAGAAAGGTAATTAATGGATTAGGATCATTTTAATTTTTTTTTCTTTCAAGTTGTCAATTGTAGGAGAGAGAAAGACACAATGTTATAAAAGAAATTTTACAAGTTTTAATTGTGTCTCATTAATAACTTTTTTATGTCTTTCTCTCTCTTATAATTGACCACTTGAGAGAAAAAAAATTGAGAAGATCTTGATCCATAATTAATTGCCTATGAATTATTTATGAAAAGGGGAAGTTTAAGAGCAGTTCTAGGATGACTATTTCTTCTTTGATAACTTTTACTTTTCATGATATAAAGATAAAGAATGGCGCCTTTCGTTGTGCAACAGGTGGATCTAGTAGAAGTCATGGAGATAAGAGAAAAATAGTGTAAATTTATGGAAGAAGAATATTGGATGTTTAAAATGTGATTACTTTTCTTTTTTAAATATTTAATTTATATTATTTAATTCATTTTATATTAAAAATTAAATTTTTAATGATAATGATTTTCATGATCCAATTAGATAATGACATGTGTGGGAAACATCCTTCACTAGACATGAGATTTAACAGCAGTAGATGGCAGGATTTATTACCTGAATTCATGAAGTTTAAGGATTTAATAGGTAGAAGCGAAAGTTGATGATAGTTATTTGCAAATAACTTAAAGGGCGCTTGTATACATTTTTCCCTAAATACAAAGTGCACATACTTTACACATGGGAGAATATGATTATTATACAGGAGCGTAAACATTGCGCAATTTTGGTCTTTTTATCTCCTAATATAATAGACTCTGGCTGAAAAACAAATGATCATCATTAGCTATGACTTTTACACTCTACAGTGCAGTGTTTATTACAATTCACAAATTAAGTCAATAATTCTGGGCTGTATTTTAGCCCTTGGAATGGAAGAATGGTTCAACCAAAAAAAATTGACTACAATATTATCTGCTGAGTGCTAGCGATCTCCAGCACTACTTAACATGAAGCATGATTAATTCATTAACCCACAAGACTCGTGTGGTAGTGAGTTTGACTGGAGTCAGGCACATCTAAGTACATAAATTTATAGGCATCTTGAGCTGATTTACTTGTTACTACCAAATACCAATGTCAGCATTGTCATAACTTCGGATATGGTGTTTAATTGCTACGATTGACCACTGTATTTTTCAAGTATATGTTCAACCTTCAGGCTTAATCCCCCCTTGGCAATTCCCTTCTTAAGTCATTCCCCTTTGAATGGTTGTAATGCTTATTTTTCTCCTCAGAAACTAGTTGTTCTAATCGAAAATCATCATCTCACAAAAGATGGGTGAACGTTGCTTGTAATTCAATTATAGGCAATGACAAAGGTTCAAGCCTTCACGTTATCAGAATTCAGAACGGTGTCCATTAGTGACATTTACAGACTGTATACTCGGTTGAACCTACGTGACAGAAAGACTCAGGTCAAACAAAACATAAAAAACTTTGGTAATGGGAACTCAATCGACCCGAAGATACAAGAGAGTCAAGCGCAGAAAGGAACTATTTACAATGTATACTCTGGGGATTAACGAATTTCTAAGAGTTTTCATTCCTCATAGCCCTTAAAACGGGATCATTCTCCTCATCAAGCAAACTGTCGTCATCATCCAATTCATCTAAAATTGACTGGTTAATCCTCTTCCGAGATTGTCTCCTATGCTTCTTAGGTTCCAACCGTGGTTCTGCTTGCTGAACACCCATATCTCCCATTTTGAACCTGCAAGAAAACAAATATATTAATAAATAAATAAAATAAGGATGTAGTGGTTGATTCAATATTTCCTCGCAAAAAAGACAACGGAATTATACCACATCATAGTCTCGTGTAAGTAGACAATGCAATTATACCACATCATAATCTCGTGTAAGTAGCATTAATGTGATTGATGTTACAAACCTCCTTACAAATTTTGGACAGTTTGACAAGCACTAAACAGTAGGCACAACAACTTGCATCATGAATTTACTCACATATTACAGTAAGAAATCTTTTGTATTGCTATATATTCCAGGAAAGATACTTTTGTTGATACTTTCATGAAGTTTTGGTTTTCCCCCACAATCATTAACAATGACGACATGCAAAGATAGGGGAAAAAGTCAATAGATAAATGAGATTCCATGTTGAGGATGTTTGAAGCAACTTAGAAGCTCCTTTCATGTGCAAATTACAAATGCCATTATATATGGTCATTATCATAAACAATAAATTTGAATTGTGCTATGAAATTCATATTTACATCTATACATAAACATGTACAAAGATAAGAATCAGCTTTTAACAATGTATAACACCCTCATTTCCATGTTCACAAATAAATTTCTCTTCGTTCATTTTATTTGACCAAAGTATCATACTCTTCAATTAACTGAGATGCGTTGGTTTTCAATCACAAAGATATGTTGTTTATCATACCTTACATCACCTTCTCTTTTAGTTCCAAATGTCCTCAACTGGAACTCCTCTCTGATTCTGATTTCATCAAGAAGTTGAAAATAGAATGAATATCTTTCCCAATCTCCCTTCACAATGCACCCAGGTTCACCCAGATGCAAGCAATTGTTAAATGAACATTTCACAGGCTCATTGGCACTAAGCATTTTCCTGACCTGAAAAGGGGAAAAAGAATACAACATCAATCTAAACAGGAAAAACACTGTTAACACTGAATTTAGTAAAATATAGCATAAGCAGTACTAACTTCAGGAAAAGTTTGTGCAAGAGATTGCTTTGTCACTTTCAATAAACTAGGCTGGTTAAATCCAGGAGTATCAGCAAGAAAACCCCCTCTGGATAATGGAAGCAGACTGACATGGCGAGTAGTATGCTTCCCTCTGCCGCTTCTTGTTGAAACCTCCCCAACTCGCTGATTCTCCAACCACTTGCTACCTAAAATCTGAGATATACATGTACACAAGGAATAAAAATATCAAACTCTCATAAACATAGTAGAAGATATCGAAAGACAAAAACAAGGACAAAAGAGACAAAACCCACAGGTCCAAACCAATTGTCCCCTTCTGCAGCATCAGAAACACGGGGATTGCTTCTAAGGGCATTGATCAAACTAGACTTCCCAACTCCACTAGGACCCACAATCACGGTTGTTTGATCTCTCAGTTTGAATGCAAGAAGATCAAGTCCATATCCAGATTCAACGCTGCAAAAAATTGGTTCGTAGCCCCAGCTGCGTAGTCTAGCCTTCCAGGAACTTATGGTCTAGACAAGAGAGAAAGCAATCACTTATTTGCTTGGCAGCACAAAGATGATCACGGTTAGACTGCAACATAATAAATAAAAATTGCAGTAATTCAATAAACCCAACAACTAAGGGTATGTTTGGATGGAGGAGTTGTGAGGGAAAGAGAAGGAAAGGTTAATTTTTCGTTTCTAAATTGAGAGAGTTATACAATGTTTATAAAAATGAATAAGGCTGATTGAAATGTTACATGATAATCTCTCATTTTATTCCGCTCAATTTAAAAAATTATCAAATAAGGAGGATGTTTACTCATAATGAAAAAATAATTCTCCCTTCCCTTTCCCTCGAAAGGGCCAAACCCCTCCATCCAAACATACCTTAAAGGTTCAGCGAAGCTTTCAGGCAACAGGTCAAGAAACTGTATTCCAAATTCGAAAGCATTTTGTAGTAAGTAGGAACAAGCTTCCACTGTGCTTATCCAAATACGATTGGAGGTAAAATATTTGCAATGCAGAAAAATCAAATTAACTTCAGACTTTAGCATCAATGGGAATGGATCCTCTCATATGAGTTTTTTACAAGATAGAGCCATATGAACAGAGATATGGACACAGAGACCCTTAGCAGGCCCCAAAAATTTTGATAGAGTCCACCATAGAGGCTCTTTTAAGGTCTTTGTATCTATTTCATAGTTATTGGATTTGCTCAACAACCATGCTAATTGCGTACCAAACGCAATTTGCATTACCGCGTACTACCTACCGGATTCGTCATAAAGAAAGTCTTGTAATATAATTGTAAGAAGTGAAGAATCATGTACCTGTACCTGTACCGCACACCCTCACATACCGCGTTTCTGATAACTATGGTCTATCTCTTTCTTCACATTACTATGTTATGTGAAAAACTCAACATCCATTCCCAGCATCAACAGAATTAGATTAACAGTACCAAACATACAATGTCTAAGTGGTAACAAGCAAAACAAAGAAAAACAATTTTTGTACAAAGCTATAATAATAATAATAATAATTACGAACACAGAATCACAATGCAAATAGGTGAATTGAATGAGAATGTAAACAACCTCTTTATCCACAAGCTCCATCTTATTGAGTGCAAGGGTGAGAGGGATCCCAGTGGACTCTGCCTCTATGAGAAACCTCGTGAGCATAAAGGGTTCCAGCTTCGGTTGCTCGAGCGAGAAAATCACGAGCAAATGGTCCACATTGGCCACAGGAGGGTCCAGAATCTCGGAATTCCTCTGGAACACGTTCTCAATCATGCCTCTGCGGTCCACCCAATCAATAGAACCTACCAGAACCTTATCCCCAACTATCACCCTCCTCTTTATCTTCTTCAGCAGCGCCCTCACCACGCACAACAGCTCAACTCCCGAAGAAGAAGGATCCAGAACCTCGTCGGAGGAGGTTCTTCCAGAAGCTTCTGGAACGATGACGCGCATGAAGTTGGCCTGGGAAGCGGCGACGATGCCGACGGCCTGGGATTCAGAGAGCGGAGGGTTGTCTTCGAGGGAGAGGACAGGAGCGAGAAAGGAGAAATCCTTGAATGTTTGTTTCGCTTTGAGGAGGTTTTTGTTGGGTGCTTGTTGGTGGTGTGGTTTCCTCGAGGTGTTGCTAGGGTTTTGTTGCCTGGCGGCGATTGAGAAGCGGCGGAGGAGGTTGGAGAAGGGTGGGAGAGGGGCGGCGGAAGCAACCGTGCGGTGGCGGAGGATGGAGAATGATTGAAGCGACATCAGAAGCTGAAGTTGAGTTGAGTTGAGTTGAAGTGAAGTTTTCGGTGTGGCGTTTGGTTGGTTGGGAATGGGAAGTGATTTTAATCGGAAGCGTTTTTAAGCGTTTGGGAGTGGGAATATAAATGTCATCCACCACTGCAGCTTCGTCTGTTATCCATTTTTCAACTTTGAGGAGAGGTCACACACACAGCATTTGATTTGAGTGAGTCCATTACTGTCGTCTATAACCGAAAGGGTGGGCGAGGGAGAGAGGCATGCCATTTGCGTGGGCCAGTTTGTTGTTGCTTTCTGTAAACGACATTTTTTAAATCAATCACCTATCGGACGGGCGACAGTGAGACTACCTTTGGTTGAACCATCAGCGACACTTTTGTCGCTTAAACGACATTGAATCTCCTTCTTCCACTGTGACACACGGCCACACCACACATGATTGAAAGTTGATTTTATTTTATTTTTTCATTATTATCTGATTTCCTTTGCAAAGGATAAGAAAATTTCAAAGCATGGTGAATGATAAATTAAGTATGAATATTAATATTTATTTAATTTCAAATTCGAGTAAATTTTATTATTCATTAGTTTTTGTTATAAAAATTATTAGTTAATATCCTCATATTTTTATAGTTAATATATTTATATTATCTTTTAATGAAAAAATACTTAATTGTTATTGTTGTTATAATATTTGTAATATTTTTTATAAAAAATCTTACAATATATGCCTACTTATTATAAAATCTAATGTTTTGATTAAAAGAGAAGAGTTAGTTTCATTATACACATAAAATACGAAATCTAAACATTATTTTACTAATATTTGTATATGATACATTTATTTAAATTTTACTAATATTTATATATAATATATTTATTTAAATTTGACACACGATATATAAAAAGGTGATTACATTCACATGTAAAAAAATATCATATTTTAAGTATTCAAAAATATTTTTGTAAAAGAATTTACTTACTCAAGAATTTTATCTCTATATACTTTTATTCAAGACACACATATTTTTCTCTTTATATTCTATATGCTTTTTTATACCAAAAATAGCAAATTTATTACTAAAATGAATAATTAGGATGTATCCATCCAAGTGCGCTTTCCATCACCATTTTTATTAGATTTAAGGGTAGGCTTCACAGCCTTCTAATTTCTTGAAATGCTTCTTTGCTTTGCTATTATTAATTACTCTAAAAGATCTTTTTGGATTGATTTGTTTAAGAGGGATGAGCATCGCTAAGTTTGAGTTAGGTCCTGATATTCATTAGATTATTTATGATTATTTTCATAAGTTATTATAAATTAAAGAATAAATTACACCTACTTCTTAAAACTTTGATAATATAACAGATAACTTCATTTTTGAGTAAAAATAACACATTTTCATTTGACTCTTTGACTATTGACTAACAGATAGGTTAAATTTTCTTTCCCTTCTTAACTATGGTTAATGGCCACCACTAGTCTACTGCCAAGCCACCATCGCGGCACCGCCCATAACCCAAGTCGTCACCCACCCACGTCCTCCACGTCGGACCACCAAACTACAATCACCTGACCATGTGGTTCCACCTCGCCTCACGCATGTCAAGCCACCAACCAAGCTAGAAATCATTGCCTCACGCCATCTGCAATAGTCACCAATGCACCACTAAGCCATCGCCTTGAGCCCCTTCTCTGCTGCTTAGCCATGACCTCTCATTTTTCCTAATTAATTAACATCATTTGATCCCTTTGGTTTTTCCTAATTCATCCTTTTTCTGCGACTTCTCATTTTTCACTGTTATCTTTTCTTTCTTATAGAAAGAATGAAATGAAATTTATCCATTGCTATTTTATAAAAATATAATTGTTGAGATAACTTTAATATTCTTACCACAAATAGTGCATACATTCATTTTCACATCTCATTTAATATCATTCATTATATTTACTTTTTCTTATCACTTTCTCTCTCTCAATCACATACCCTTAAAAAGAGTGTGTACAGTACCTACACATTTAAAAGAGGTGTAAGATCATCATTTTCCTGATTGAGATAATCAATTTATGTTTTAAATATTTAGTAATTGATGAAAATGAATGAAATGAGATGTGATAGAATGTAATGGAATGAAATAAATGTACTATTCTATTGTTTGAGAAGTGAATTGAATGGTAAGAGTTATAGCTTTACTTTTTCTTAAATTATCTTTATTACAAACACACTAATTTAGGTATAAAATTAATGTAATAAAATTTTAATTATAATTATAATTAAAAAAAGATTTATCTCATACTTTTTAAATTAAGAGAAAAAAATTAATAATTTTTTTGAGATGAACATTTTTTAACGTAATTAAATAATAAAATTTATCTTCATATATTCTATTTCATTCCACTTAATCTTACCAATCCAAACATAACTAAAATGTTATAAGGTAGAATTCTCAGTGTGCCTAACTTGGTAAATAATCAAAGCTACATCATAAACATATCGGCATCTGAGACAAAATGCAAACCTTGTGAAGTTGGAATAAAGAGAAAACTAATTATAAATAGAAAACTTTAAAAGTAACCAGAGCTTATTAAAACACCAAACCTCAATATCATTAACATTCTTCCTTTAAAAAAATAAATTTTTCTTCAAAAAGCTTGATTTTAACCAAACTCGACTCTATATTTATCGAACATAATTAAATCTCTTGTATCATTAACTAATTTCAAAACCCAACAGGAGAGAGAAATTCAAATAAGAAGCCAAAATTACCATTATTGAAGAATAAGGTGTTGATTGGAGGGAAAGATGAACAGATTCTAAGTCTTCATCATCCTGAACGGCAGATATAAATAAAAGCTCAAGTTAGGAATATATGCAGTTCAAACCAGAAAGCAACGAATTACATGACAAAACTACTCACATTATTACAATTGTTATACAAGGAGGAATATAGTACAACAACTAACCATTTATGAATATGGGTCTCAATGTGTTCATTCTATCTACTTAGGAAAGTCTTTTACATTATTATAAAAAATATTACTGGATATTTAGAGGCCTAGGCAAATGTGTGTTTCAATTGAATGGCTTGCATGAGAGTACATACCTTTTATATAGGAATCTAAGTAACTCATTGTCTAATTTGAGAGGACAAAATGTCTTTCTGAACAGGGCAGCAACATTACTGCACACGGCCACAACATTTTAGAACACATAAAGAACAATCATGACAATAGAAAATCTTGTCCTTCCTTGTTGCAACGCCACAGGGACCCTGAAACAACAGAAATAGATGTTAGTTATCAGTAGGGGAAATACCTCCATAATTGATGTAGCTTTGAAGTTCAAACCAATTCAAATACTATTAACTTCGTTTATCAATATCACCGAAAGCTACATTGCAAAAGCAAATGGGGGGCCTTCTAGAATTCCAGCTTTGGTTATCAATTGTAAAGGAAGTACAACTAATAGAATACCAAGTTCAAACTCTAGCATTTCAGGCTTGCATAATTGAGTTCATAACATTGAACGACTAACATGCTACAATTCTGCCTTTTACTAAATCATGGCCATATCTATATTTTATAGTTATCCTATATACTAAGCTACAATACAACAAATCAAAGCAATCTAGAGGCCTTCATGCTAGAACGAGGAATGCACAAGGCCACAAAGTTCTTGGCTGTGAAAAGCCGTATATATATTTTGGTATAAGGGAAGAGCCATAATCATAAGCTAATCGTTTTGTGTGTTGATTGCCATTTTGCTCCGTCCTAATACTTGTAATTCATGGTTTTGTAACGTTAAATTAGTGGCAAAGTAAATGGTAGAAGTAGGAAGAATATGGCCACGGTTATTGAAGTTATAAATTAGATGGTGATGAGGTGAAAATTTTGAAGGACACTTAGAATGTGAGAAGACAATGAATAGAAATGTGAGAATGATGAAAGATTGCTGATGTGGCTGAAAATTAGAAGGCTAAAGTAGCTCGACCAGAATCTCATGTGTCACTCAGAGAGATTTAAGATGTTGAAATGACATATCATCATCTTGCATTTTAGTTTTTATATATTATAAATAAATTTTGATTCAAAATTTTAAATATTGCAACAACTTTAGGGGGGCACTCTTAACGTTTTTTAGGGGGGATAAATGACTTTAACTTTAAAAGCATATATTTAGATTTCTTTTTGCCTTTGTAAGAAAAAGATTGAATTCCTTATGGTTGAGGGCTTCTATTTTTCTTAAGGTGAACTATTAAGACAGAGGATAGCTATGAAAATGGCAATAGAAATATGACAAATGTAGAATAAGCAAGCATAGGTTAGACATAACAGAAGACTAAATGCAAAGAACTCATGTAAGTGATTGTAAAGTATCTGGGTGTTGTTCAAGCATGCTTTCAATGTGTTTGGAAAATGATGTTCAGATGCCCCTGACTCTTTGCCAAGAAACTTATTTATACGACAAAACAATATTAGAAGCCCATTGTCCTATTTTCCCAGCTTATTGAAAGTAAGAGGTTATTCTCCTAAGTGAAAATAAGTTTGTCAAATTCAATAACGTTTTACGTTGGTTGTCAATTGTCTAACACAACTCTCATCTTTTATCTGAATTTGAGACCAGTTATATAAGAATTTGTAATAAAGCTCAATATAGACAGAGTTTCCTAAGTGAAAATAAGTAATGCAAGTAAATTATTTAATATATATTTTTTCTCATTACTCAGTTATTTGTTATATAAGGATAATGATACTTCTTTTGTTTTTTAGAACGACTAAAACTTACAATAATAAATGGAGGAAAAAGTCTCCCATCAGTAAATTCATACACTGAAGCAATAAAAGAAAAAGGAATTTGGATGCAAGTATGGACAATTCTGTAACAAATCTACATAATTGATGAGGACCGGGATCTTCTCCTGTTGGGGCAAACTAGAATTGTGTCTTGTTTCTTAGGTTTGAGCCTTTCATTCATATTAAAACTTGATCAACGGTACAAGTTGACACATCAAGTCCATTGGAAAACACCATTTTATTAACCCACCTTCATTTCTTTCTCGGCTCCAGATTCTCTTCAACCTTGCTTCCATCTCCTTTCCCACGTTCTTTGGTACTGGTATGACCTCTATCTTTATTGTTTTTCTGTACTTCTATCTTTATCCAACTTTCTCCATTTCTTTTTATTTTATTCCTTTTTAAGTTTGAAAATTGATTTTTGCTTATAACCCATGTGATTGCTGGTTGACTCAATACTTACAATTAAAGGTCTAGTGGTTAATGTCTGTCTAGTGGTTAATGTCTTGTTTTACTCCATTACACATGATTTTGCTGTAAGTTGGACTTTTGTTTTGAAGTGGATGATTTGTTTAGCACATTTCTTAGATTGTATCCTTTTACATTATATTTGGATGATAGGTAATGAGGGGAAGGAAAAATAAATGAGAGGAAAAAAATAACTTCTCTTATTTGAGAATTTTAAAATACATGAGAACAGAACAGAACACATGAGAAACAATTTCTCCTCTTTTTTCCTCAAATGCCCAACTTTTGTTCTCCCAAAATTGAGGTGGAATGTATTGAGAAATTACACAAAAAATTTTATCATCAAATTTGTGGAAAACAAAATAAATGCTGAATAATAGCACACACAAAATTGATAACAGAGTTCGGTCAATTATGTCTACATCTCCGGGCTACTACAGATATTTTACGAGAGTCACTACTCAACATACTGTAATGGGCTGTCAATGAGCTTTTCTTACTTAGATTTACATTCAACTTGCTTAGCACCTCATCCTCAAGGTAGTCCTGGATGAAGTACTGATACGAAGATCAATGTGCTTTGTTCGCATAATGGAGAAAGAAAATATACAAAGTGTTTACAAAACACTCACAATCTCTCACAACTCACAACTCAATTACACCTAGAAATTAAAGTTTTTCTCTCTAAGCTTTTTCTGTCTCTTTCTTTCTGATTTTTCTCTCTTATTGGGATGTATGTTTCATCTGATGATCATCTTTATTTATAGATGTGAAGCATCGAAAACGAGCCGCAATTGTTAAAAAACAAATGCTCATTTTTGGTGCAATGAATGGCAAATGGGTGGATGCTTTCGGTGCAATTTACTTGACAGGTGGATGCCCCACTTTTGACTAACAATCTCTCACTTGAAGATTTATTTCAATCTGTCTTTATACCTCAATCAATGCAGCAGCCTTCTCTAATCTGTTATTCTAGCAGGCCAACTGAAGTTAAACACAACTTCAGTTTGTCGATTATCACCACTTTCGTTGACATATCTGCTGGGTTCTTTCTTCCTTAGATTTTCTTCAATGTTAGCACCTCATCCTCAAGCAGAGTCCTGATGAAGTGATAACGAAGATCAATGTGCTTTGTTCTGGAATGGAATGCTGAATTCTTTGCCAGATGTATTGTACTCTGACTATCACTATACAAAACACTATTTTTCTGGACGAATCCCAACTCTGTCAACAACCCTTGAAGCTATATCAATTATTTGCTGGCTTCTATTACAACTACATACTCAACTTCTGTAGTGGATAAAGCAACAATCTTTCGTATCTGCGACATCCAACTAATAGCTGTTGTTCCAACGATGAATATGTAACTGGTGGTACTTCTTCAGTGATCGACTTCACCTCCAAAGTCTGCATCTACATAGCATTACACTTTTAATTCTCTTTTACCAAAGTACAAACACTTCTCTGCAGTGCCTCATAGATACCTCAAAATCCACTTAACGGCTTCCCAATGAGCTTTACTTGGATTTGACATAAACTTGCTTACAATTCTCACTGCATGGCCAATGTCTGGCCTCGTACAGACCATTGCGTACATCAACCTTCCAATGGCTGAAGCATACGGGATTTTAGCCATGAATTCTCTTTCTTCTTTCGTCTGAGGGGACTGATCATTGGATAAGCGAAAATGACTGGCCAAAGGTGTGCTAACCGATTTGGCGTTGCCCATGTTGAATCTTTGTAAAACACGGTTGATGTACTCTGTCTGAGATAACTGCAAAATCCCTATTTGCTTATTTCTCGTGATTTACATTCCAAGGATCTTCATTACTGGACCCAAGTCTTTCATGTCAAAGTCATTTGACATCTGCATCTTTAAGTTTCTGATCTCGTCCATATCTGAACCTGCTACTAACATATCATCGACGTAAAGTAGCAAAATGATATAACTGGACTTATATCTCTTGAAGAAGCAATAGTAATCAGCATTGCACTTCTAGAAACCTTCATTGTGCATGAAGCCATCAAACTTCCTGTACCACTGTCTTAGAGCTTGTTTCAAGCCATACAAATTCTTCTTTAATCTGCACACTATATTCTCTTTCTCTTTTTCTGAAAAGTCTTCTGGCTGGTGCATGTATATCTCCTCATCTAAGTCTCCGTGAAGAAATGCGGTATTCACGTCCAATTGCTTAAGGTAGAGCTCTTCACTAGCAACAATAGTTAACACAGACTTGATAGTATTGAGCTTCACAACTGGAGCAAAGATTTCGGTGTAGTCGACTCCTTCCTTTTGCTGGAATCCTTTGATAACTAGTCGGGCTTTGTATATCTTGAAGCCATCATGCTCCTCCTTCACTCGATACACCCATTTGTTGTGAAGTACCTTTTTTTTCCATGGGTAACTCAGCTAGTTCTCATGTCTGATTAGAGATTAAAGACTTCATCTCATCTTTCATGGCAAGCTCCCACTTGCTGGCATCTGCGGTCTGACTTGTTTCCTCATAGTCTTCAGGATCCCTTCCATCAGTCAACAACATATAGTCCATGTATCTCCTGTTAGGCATATAAGGTCGAGAAGACCTTCTCAATACAAGAGCTGAAGTAGGAGGCTCTGGTGTGTTGCACTGTTGTTCGCTGCTTTGTTCAGTTGATTCCTCTAGCTGAGGACTCTCAACTATAGGACTTTCTGGGACATTGTCCACCTCTGCATACATTGGCCCACTCTATTCTGAGTCACTGGTGTCTGTGTTATGCCTGTCTTTGTACGTCACTTTTTCATTAAAGATCACATCTCTACTGCGAATCATCTTTTTGTTTTCATCATCCCAAAGGCGGTAGCCAAAATCATCTTCACCATAACCGATGAACGTGCACTTCTTTGATTTGGGATCAAGTTTATTCCTACCTTGATCACTGATGTGAACATATACTACATAGCTGAAAACTCTAAGATGCGAGAGTTTTGCCTCTTTTTCACTCTATACCTCTTCTGGTATTCTGTGCTCCAATGGTACCAATAGACCTCAGTTGATCAAATAAGCTGTTATGTTGACTGCTTCTACCCAGAGCTGTTTCGGAGGCCCTGATTAGTTTAGAGTTTTTTTGCACACACAAGCTTCTGGCTCTTTCAGTCAACATTCGGTTCATACACTCAGCTACACCATTGTGTTGAGACGTTCTCAGCACGGTCCTCTCTATTTTGGTCACGTGTTCATAGCAAAACTTCTTGAATCTGGTGTCTTCATATTCACCACCATTGTCGGTTCTGAACTTTTTGATCTTCAACCCTGTCTCATTTTCAACCATGGCTTTCTATACCTTGAAAGCCTCAAATACTTCAGATTTATGTTTCAGAAAGTATACTCATACCTTCCTAGAATGATCATTAATAAAAGTTACAGAGTAGTATTTTCCACCAATGGATGAGACAGTCGTTGGACCCCAAACATCAGAGTGAACAAGCTCGAGTCTTTCCTTCTTTAGGGTTCTTCCACTTGTCTGAAAGCTGACTCTTTTCTGCTTTCCAAGTATGCAGTATTCACACATGTCAATTTTCACTGACTGAAGACCTGGTAATTTGCCCTTCGAGTGCATGATCTTCATCCATTTCTCACTCATATGGCTAAGTCTCCGGTGCCATAGATTGGGATTTTCATTGTTCGTTGCAATTGTAATCAAATGACATGCCCCGAATGTTTTGTAAAGAGTACCAATCTTTCTACCGCAAGCAATTTTGAAATCTTCCAATTATCTCCATGGAAGATAGTTGTGTAGTCGTCACTGACCAACTGGCCTACTGAGATTAAGTTCTTTGTCAGGTCGGGAATGTGTCTAACTTTCTTCAATTCCCAAATGGACCCATTCAACTTAATCTTTACTACACCTTTGCCCATAATCTCACAGGATTGTTCGTTTCGAAGGAAAACTTTTCCAAGGTTTCTAGGGACATAATTCTCGAAGAATTCTTTCTGCGAAGTGGCATGGAAGGATGCTCCAAAGTCTAACACATTTTGTTTTCTACCTATAAATAAATTTTGAAATCTTAATTATCTCCATGGAAGATAGTTGTCAGGAAATCTCCCAAGACTCTTCCTTGCTCTCCAAAGAGCATATCAACGCATCATCTCTTTCTGAGGTGGAAGCAACATTTGCCTCGTCGTTCGCCTCCTGATTCTTCGGTGCACTCTTGCACCGATTTTTGTAGTGTCTGGTCTTCCCACAATTCCAACACTAGATAGCCTTTGAGCTATGGGAACTACGATAATTTCTGGATTTGGACTGCATGTCCTTTGATTTACCGCGCCTATTTCCTCTGGTTGAATTTCTTCCTCTTGACTCTGTATGCAGAACTGAAGAGGATGACGATTCACCCGACTCTCTCCGTCGGATCTCTTCACTGAGAACCAGATCACGAACATCGTCGAATTTTAACTTATTGCTTCCTGAAGAGCTACTCATAGCTGTGACAGTAGCATTCCAACTTTCTGGTAGGGAAGACAAAAGTATCAATGCTCGTACTTCATCATCAAATTTGATTCCAACTGATCTCAACTGGGTTGTGATTGTACTGAGTTCATTGAGATGTTGAGCTACTGATGCGCCTTCTGTCATCCGCAAATTGAATAATCGCCTCATTAAGTGAACTTTGTTAGAGGCCGATGACTTCTCATACATATTGGAGAGAGCCGCTATAAGACTCACCGTGGTCTTTTCCTTTACTATATTGAAAGCAACATTGCGAGATAGTGTCAATCGGATAACTCCGAGGGTTTGTCTGTCTAAAAGAACCCAGTCTTCATCCTTCATACCCTCTGGCTTCTTTTCTGAGAGAGGTTGATAAAGTTTTTTCTGGTACAGATAATCTTCTATCTGCATCTTCCAGAATCCAAAATCTGCACCATCGAACTTTTTAATTTTGACCTTCACTTCGTCTGTAACCATTGCTTCCACTCGCATCTGACTTCCTCAGGATCATTTCTGACAATTTCTGCGAACCATCGTACTTTAGAACACCTCTGTGGACAAATTGGTAACACCGACCAATTTTTACTATTCATAAAATTTACTATTCATGTGAACAATTTACTATTCACAAAATTTACTATTCACGTAAACAATACTCATGTCAAAATTAGCAGAAATAACCAACCAGTTCTGATGCCAATTGTTGGGAAATTACGCAAAAATTTTTCTATCATCAGATTTGTGGAAAGCAAAATAAATGCGGAATAATAGCACATACAAAATTGATAATGGAGTTCGGCCAATTATGCCTATGCCTCCAAGCTGCTGTAAATATTTTACTGAAAAGAAAATATACAAAGTGTTTACAAAACACTCACAACCTCTCATAACCCACAACCCAATTATACCAAAAAACTAAAGCTTGTCTCTCTAAGCTTTTTCTGTCTCTCTCTTTCTCTCTTTGATTTTGGGATGTATGTTTCATCTGATTATCACCTCTATTTATAGAGGTGAAACACCAAAAACGTGTTGCAATTGTTGAAAAACAAATGTTCATTTCGGTGCAATGAATGGCAAGTGGGTGGATGCTTTCGGTGCAATTTACTTGACAAGTGGATGCCCCACTTTTGACTAACAGAATGAGGGAATACATGGGTACATGGGTAATGAAGTTTCGTTCTGTTTCATTAATGAAACTTCTAAACAAAGAGAATAGTAATTATGTTTCATTCATTTCCTTTCCTTTTCGTCCATTTATTCTTATTCTGTTCCTTTTCATTAATAAAAAAAACATAAGTTAAATTTAATTTTGAAATGTTATAACTCTGATATCTATTAAAAAAAAGTACTTCTTTTGCAGAAACCGGGTTGAATCATTGTTATGTTTGATGAAGCTTGGCATGGAGAAATTTCCTTATTCTTCTTGTTTGCATTTGTGTTTAGATTGACCATTTGAGCTAGCTTGAGTGATGCTAATTAATTACTTTGTGAAATACAAGGTGAAAGGCAGAGTTGCTCTGCATTTTCAATAATGCTAAATGAAGAGTGGGAAGAATTTCTTCCACTACTGGGCTGAAAAAAAGGTTGGTTTAAAGAAACGGTGTGCTTCAAAGGGGTTGATGTGTCATAACCTATATCATTGATCAAGTTTGAATATAAATGAAAGGGTCAAATTTAAGAAGCACAATACTCTCCTGTTTTACCCTATCAGGAGAGGGTCCTCATCCAATTGATGGGGACCCTTCTTTTGGATTCATAATTGTGAAAATCAAAGCAAGCAAAAAGAAAAAAGAAGGGAGCAAGTAACACCAAATACTCCAGAACAGCTTCAGTTTCTAAACTAACAGCAGATTTGAAGGAAAATACCTATCACAATTCATTTTCAACTGATCATAGAAGCGGATTTGGATCGTCTATATTTAAAAAAAATGGAAAAAAGATATAGCAAACACAACATGTGTTGATCATAGTAAAAAATGTCCAGGTCTCTTAAATATTTAGTTCTAAATTTGATTTTAGAATTCACGTGTATAGAAATAATACTATTGAAAGAAATTTTCGCTTAAACACATGATTGTATTTCGAGATATTAATCTTTCACATATAATACTTTGAGAAATTAAAAAAAATAAAATAAACTATATCTTAACCTTAAAAAATGTCCAATTTCCTTGTAAAATATAAATTATAAAAATTGCAAAATACATATGGACCGTCAGATGCATAACTGCACTTGGTACGGTTATTTTTTCAACTACATATGATCCTTTCCCTCACAGAAGCAGTTTTAAAAGTTTGGTTAAAGGATATGCAGGAGCGAGACATTTTGGTAATCAGTGTAAATTACTAAATTGAGACTTACGGTTCTCCAACTTGACGCGTGTTTGAAAGATATTGACAAAATTTAAAGAGAATGTAAATGAGCATAAAAAATGGAATCATTAAAGAATCGCCATATGGAAATGTAATTTTTTCTTAAAATCATGTATGGGAGGCTGATTCCATGACTGGAGTAACATAGTGACAACTTCATCTATTATGGCAAGGCTTCCCATACTCCATAAAATCAAGTATGGTTTTTTTTTTTAAAAAAAAAACGTATTTCTACAAAAATGTATTGAATTTTTATTATGATTATTCTATCATTTATTATTTACCTGTAATTATGGATTATGAAACAAACTGTTATAGCGAATGTCTCTTTTTCTTTATGTTTTATATAATAAAAAATTAATTTAAATATATTATCAGTATAAAAAAATTATGTTATTATTCAATCATGTATTATTACATCATAAAAAATATTTAACTTTTATAATAATTATCTAAAAAATTATATATGTAATGATGTATAATTAATTAATAATTTAAAATTTTTACAATAATAATATATCAAAATTAAACTAAAAAAAAAATTGATGTTTCTTCATCAATCCGCAGTGGCCATGCAATTACTTTTTTCGTAGCAACAACATAGTAGGCCTAAGCTTGGCGAGCTATGCCTATTTGATGATTGTGGTGCACTTGCAGTGAACAAGTTGATTAAGCGCTGTCCTCCATCACTTTTCCCAAACACGTCTCTGCCTATTGTCTCTTAATGCATTAGGTAAGAAAAATTATAAACAACTAGCAAGTATCTCATTTTTGCAAATACATTCTAAAAAAATAAATTCAATCATTATGATTCAGAATGAAATATTAGTTCTAAATTTAATTAATTAAATTCATTTTTATTATATTTTTACAACAAACCAAATTTGAAACATAACTACCCGTTGTAAGTATATGCATACATTAAGGACGTCAACTTTTAATTTAATCCGATTACACTTCCTTTAAAAAAAAATTGTAGAAAGATCTCAATTTTGGTATGATAATTAATTAAAGATATTAACTTTAAAACTTATTAATTAAGGACTTCAACTTTATTTATTAATTGAAAAAAGACATATATATCAAGTATTTTGTTCATATTATAATTTTTTATTAAATTAGATATTTTATCTTTTTAACATTTTTATTAATAAAAAAATATTTTGTTAAAATTAAGATTTTTAATTCATAATAATAAAATGTTAGTTCAACTTCACCAAATTACTTTAAAAGACTAGACTTTAAATAAAATATCATTATTATCATGTAAAAACTAAAAATTAGAAAGCTATGAAACATGGACATACGTGTTGTTGAGGCGTGTTTGCGTATCGGACACGTGTACGTGTCGTAGATACGTATGGGATATACATACGATATACGTGTCTTGTGTGTCAGAATGTGTTTAATTAAAAAGATTATTTTTTTTAATTTAGATACATTTCGGACATATTTAGACACGTCTCAGACACGTTTAAATACGTTTCGAACAGGTTTAGACACGTCTAGGATATGACTTGGACACGATCTATTAATATTTTTTAAATAGTTTTCATAATTAACGTTCAATTAGTAAGCCTGTAACCCACTCAAACTCAATTATATAACTAAAGTCACAAGTCACTATTTTCACACATCAGTATTTTAAATTTTATCTTTTCATACATCACTATTAGATTTTTAAGTTTTATCTTTTTACACACTACTATTTTCATCTGCTCCTTCTATATCTCGTGTCATATCGTCCATTTCTTCGTCATTGAAACTTGCTTCATATAATATTCCCTCTAATTAATTTTTTTTATACACATGTACTCATTCATGGTTAGTTCTATTAGGATAAGTTTATTGAAGAGATTTTTTAAAATATATAAATAAAAATTATCTTTCTATATTTTTTAAGAGGACTTATTAGGTAACAAATATTGCAGACATGCTATGACATATATTAAGATATTGTAAATTTTAAACTTATAAAAATGATATTAATGAATTATGAATTTTTTACTTAAATTTTTTAATTTATATATATATATATATATATATATATATATACCATATTCATGTCCTATAATTTTTAAATTTAATGTGTTTTTCAGTATCTACGTCCGTGTTATATTAGTATTTGTATCCACGTATCACTGTGTTTCATAGTTAGAAAATATATGAAATAAAAATTCAAAAATAAATATTATTATTATTATTATCATCTTATTAAATTAGATATTTTATATTGTTAACATTTTATTAATAAAAATATATTTTCATAAAATTAAGATTTTTAATTCATAATAATAAAATTTTAGTTCGACTTCACCAAATTACTTTAAAAGACTAGGCTTTAAATAAAATATCGTTATTATCTGCAAAAACTAAAAACTAGAAAGTATATGAAATAAAAATTCGGAAATAATAAATATTATTATTATTATTATTATATTATCATCAGTTTCCCATCTTTCCATTCCACCAACCAGAACACCTTCTTTAATCCCAGTGCTCCAATTGGCCACTCCCTTATTTTCGGGTTTAGAGTTATGAATTGACTGACCCGTAAGTCGTGATCCAACAACCCCATGTTTCTGCTATCAACCAAAACATCCCAGCCTTTATCCTAGGTGCTCCCCAAAAAAAAAATGCACCCATTTTTACCTAAAATTACGTCAATGCCACCTGAGCTGGACTTCACTCTATATTTGAGATAGAGATACCAGTCCAATTTTTTTGTCCTGTTCTGAATTTTAAGAAAGTTAAAAGATAAACATATTCTTACCATAAATAATATATATATATATATTTTATATATTTTTTAATATAATTAATTACATCATTTTTTTTTATTATTTTTTCTTACTTAACCATTACTATTCATAAAAGATGTGAATAATGATATTTTTAAAAAAATAATGTATGAGTATCATTTTTAAAGATAAATGAACTATTTTTCTGTTCATTTAAAAATTTAATTTTGATTAATTTGACACAAATCAACAAGTTTTTGTAGTAAATTTACCAAAAAAAAATCTGTAGTAAGCATTCTCATTTTCAAAATTCCTATTTTATTTTTTAAATTAATTATTCTAATATTATTATTTTAATTTTCAAGTAACAAATATGGCAAGAAAATTTTTATAGTACCAATTTTTATTCATGCTTTGATATTTGTTGTGAAATATTTTATTATTTATTAATTATTTTTAAATATTTTATTATAAATTAAATTTATAATAAATAATTAATAACTCATTATAAATATTAAACCTACAAAGAACCATAGAAATTCTGACATGACAATTCACAATGTTGCTATCACGGAGTGGTTCGATGGATGCAACCCAACTTTGACTAGGCTTGTATTGTAATATGTGCTGCTGTCTTCCCTTGAATCACTGATTGACAGGCCCCGGCTTGACAGATTTCTCACACCTTAACTTGCTAAACATGGGAAGATTATTCTGATTCTTGGAGTTTCTGGTTTTAATTTAGTGGCGCGTCTTAATACCGGGAGAACCAAAAATATTAAGATTCTTTCCTTCTCTTAGTGATATAACATATATTAGACAGAATATGTTATTTGTCAGGATTTAAAAAAAAAAAAAAGATTGTCTTGATCATCTTTGGTTTCACGCCAAAATTTGTAATCGTGCACGCTTACAAAATGAAGAAAAATATTTTTTGTTTAACTTAAATATAATAAATATATGTCTATCGTATATTTGTATAAAATAAATATTAAATTAAATTATATATAACTATAATATTTTTTAAAAAATATAAAATAAATTTATAAATAAATTAAAAATATTAAAATATAAAATTTAAACGAATAATGATACTACAAAATGAATGATGCAAGAAGAGGTGGCGTTGTGTTGTATTTCTTTAATCAGAGTCAAAAGGTAATAGCTGAGCGCATTTGGCTGAGCTGTAATAGTGATCCAAATCCGATTTCTTATGTTGTATTTATAATTTATTTATTTATTTATTTTTTATAAAAGTAGTTGCCATTTATTTATTCAAATCAAATTAAATATTATTTAAAACTTATGAAGTATATACACATATATAAATATGGATATGATATAGATATGAAATACGATACAAATTATTATTAATTACAAAGTGAGGCCAAAATGGCTATAATAATAATAATAATAATGTAAAAAGATGTACCTTAAAAAACAATGCAAAAAAATAAAGAAGATAGGGGAATGTGCATACTCACAAACAGGTCAAGTGGTCAACAAAACCCAACTACTCCCCCTTAATCAATCCCTCCGACCAGATTAAACATAAAAAAATAATATTTCTCTTACAATTAAAATATATATATTATATTTATATTATAAATTTATATGAGACAAATTTTAAATTAAATTATATGTTATTATATTTATTTTGTAAAATATATAATAAATTTGTGAAAGAATTAAATAAAAATTAAAGTATTTTGATCGAACGAATAATGTTAATGTAAAAAGAATTGCAATTTTTAAAATCAATCAGATCGTGCGGTTACCAAGACACGTGTGAAACTGATTTGTCAACTACATACTATTCATTACTATTAAAAATTTTATTAATCAATAATTACCATGATCAGACTCGTGATTATTTTTACACAATATAAAGTTAGATAAGTCCGAAAAGTTTGAATACTAGTTGTGGTAATATTATAATAAAATATTTTCCTTTATCTGTTACCATCAACAACAAAAAAATAAAAAAATAAAAAGATAGATAAATAAATATGTCCTTTATCCTGTCCGACAGTTCTAGTCCTAATCCTATAAATATCCTTTGCTTCAGACCAACACCTCCTCCTATCCGAATACATTCATTGTCTATACACTATTTTCACCTTCACAAGCCGCCTTCTTCTCAATCTCAATCTTCATTCTCGTGTAAGTTCCTCTTCTTTTCTATTTTTGTTTATTATTTTATTTCTAATTTTTTCCTTCTGTTCTTCTGCATTGTTCTTGTTTATTATTCTATTTTCCGTTTCTCTATTACAGATCTACTAACATTTTCTCTATACATTGGGATGCTATTATGAATCTGGTTCATACACCTAAAATACTTGTATTGGTTATTATACAATTTTCTCCATGGCTATTTATTTTATTTATTTATTTATTTTTTGCTCTCAACAGCTGAGATTTATTTATGTACACTTGCAAATTTATTAGGCTCCTTAACCTGAAGGTCCTGTGGTAAAGTTTCATTTTATGAATCAACTGAGTTCCATATCGGAAAAAGGTTCCCACTTCCAAACATGCTGTAAACTTTATCGGTTTTCTGATCGATTTGGTATTCTGTTTTGTGGTTGGTGTGATTTGTTTTCCTTGTTTTTTGTGATTCTTTTGTTGGCTTTTCGAGCAAAGTGCAAACACATCTGAATTATATCATCAACATTACGTTAATTCCAGATCTGGTTGGTCTTAGTGGAAGTGGAGTGCTTCCCTAGACGAATTTTACCTGCAATGTCAGAGATTCAAATCTTAGAATCCCTACTTTAGGGAGAGCTTTACTTAACTACCACCCTTAGCCCAGAGGTTAGCCTCACAGCAGCAGGGATACCTTGGTCAAAGACCATAAAAAAAGATCTGGTCTACCTCTGCTTTTGATTTTTCCTGGAAAAGGATATTTGACACCTCATATTAGTCTTTCGACTTTCTCTCCCATTGTTTTGTTTTTTTTCAAATTTTATCACCTACTTCTCCTCTTTCATTTCTGACTTTATGAGCTTTGTGGAAAACACTTGAGGCTTATCTATGTTAGATGGTAATTAATCCTTCGTTTGGTTTATAGATTATGGTGTTTACTGACATTTAATACGCATTCTTGTCCAAGTGATATTTGTATTAAAAGGAATGGTGATTTACTTTGTTAACCCTGCAGATTGAACTTTTTTTCCAAAATTGAAGTTTCCCCGGTAATGCTACACAGTCAGAAAAAATAGCTAGAATTTTGACAGAATTCAAGGGTGATTGTTAGATGGAATAAAGTGGTAGGGACCACTTACTCATTTAAGAGTCAACATTCTGGCAAAAATATTCTGCCTCTCTAGAATTTTTCTGTATGAATTCACTCAAATATTGCTGATTCTTATGCTGACTTTTTGTTTCTTCTTATTTGATCCTTTCAGCCAATATGGACTTGAAGAAAATGGAAGTTACAGGGGGCTAAGTCTTGCCAAGTTCTATGGCCTACTCCGGTATGACTTTGTGTTTATATCTTCATAATTTTGTTGATGAACATTGATTATTTATATTTTTAACTTCAAAATGTAACAACTATTTGCCATAATTTATAGATATCTGGGCGATGTGTGAGGGTGGATACAACTTTGGCAGCTTAAGAAATAATTGGCAGAAAACAAGTAATAGGAATTACTGTAGGAGCAGAACTTTTGTTATGGAATTTGAATCAGACTGGACAAAGCACAGAAAATCATCAGCTTATACTGCTCAAGTGATTCGTTCTGCAACATCTTTTATGCCTTGGTCTTGTAGAATCCCAATTGGTGAAGGATTTCACGAATTTCTTTAGTTATATGCTTCTCAATATACATTTGCGCATTATTTGGTTGATTGGTCACGACAAAAATTCTCTACATCATCATGATATATGATGTGTAATTGCTGATTTGAAAATTACCTGGTTTTGTTGCTGGAAAGACGATATTTACAGAGCCAAATATGTGTTTCTCTAATTTGGTCAATCAGGACAAATCAACTCGTTCACGAAGCAATCATTGTTTAACCTCTGAGGCACAGGATAAAGATGATAGCCCCATTCTACCTGGGCTGCCTGATGATGTGGCAAAGCAATGCCTTGCACTTGTGCCTCGTAACAACTTACCAGCTATGGCTGGTGTCTGTAAGAAATGGAGATGGTTTATTCAAACCAAAGAATTTATAACCGTGCGAAAACTGGCAGGGATGCTTGAGGAGTGGCTCTATTTCTTAACAATGGACAGTGAAGGAAAGGAAAGCCACTGGGAGGTTTTGGATTGTCTCAGTCATAAATGCCGTTCTCTTCCATCAATGCCTGGTCCAGGAAAGGCTGGGTTCGGGGTGGTGGTTCTTAATGGAAAGCTTCTCATTATGGCTGGTTATTCAGCTATTGATGGAACTGCCTTTGCCTCAGCAGAGGTTTACCAATATGATTCTTGCCTCAACAGGTTTGTTTTTCTTCTGCATTATATCTAGAAATCTTGGGAATTTGTTACATATGATAAATTCTGCTATGTAATTTAGTTAATGGAAGACGAAGACCGATTGTCTTATTCATAATTTGTGAAACTTTATGGTCTGTTATTATGCTTATGAATTTTCTCATGTGATAATTTACGAATTTTCTTTTGACTTGCTCCATTTGCAATTGCAGTTGGAGCAGATTATCAAACATGAATGTGGCCCGATATGACTTTGCCTGTGCTGAAGTCAATGGCTTGGTTTATGCTGTGGGAGGCTATGGGGTGAACGGTGACAATCTCTCCAGTGCTGAGGTGTATGACCCAGATACTGACAAGTGGACACTGATAGAGAGCCTTCGTCGTCCAAGGTGGGGTTGCTTTGCCTGTGGATTCGAGGGTAAGCTCTACGTCATGGGTGGAAGGTCAAGCTTTACTATTGGAAATTCCAAGTTTGTTGATGTATATAATCCTGAGAGGCACAGCTGGTGCGAGATGAAGAATGGCTGTGTTATGGTCACAGCTCATGCAGTGTTAGGAAAGAAGTTGTTTTGTATGGAGTGGAAGAACCAGAGGAAGTTAGCAATATTCAGTCCAGAGGACAATTCATGGAAAATGGTACCAGTCCCATTGTCAGGGAGCTCATGTATAGGTTTTCGATTTGGGATACTGGATGGAAAGCTGTTGCTGTTCTCACTGGAGTCTGAACCTGCATATCAAACTTTGTTATATGATCCAAATGCAGCTATGGGGTCAGAGTGGCAGACTTCTGACATAAAACCATCTGGTTTGTGCTTGTGCAGTGTAACAATCAAGGCATGAAACCTTCTCTGGCACTTGAGAGTCGGGACTGGAGTGGAGACCTTCTTGAGAGTTGGGGATACAGCTATGGAGTTTTCTGCATTTTGCTAAAATAAAATTTAGGACAGTAGTGAGCGTGTCTGTGTGAGTGTCCCTCACATTGTATAATCATCAGATTTTAATTTTGTGATTTTGCTTATGACTGTTAATTACTTACTACTTAGTTTTATCATGTATCATACCCTTTTATGTCTCTGGCATATGGTGGATTAATTCCCTTCGTCTAGTAATTATCGACTTTTTGAGCAGCGTTGTTTCAAATTATGGTGGGTGAATTTATTTTTATTGTTCTCTTTTGGTATTATTAGAAAGCAATAACATTAAAATTTTGGATCAGGATCTTTTGCAGTTTTTTGTTTTTTAAATGCAAATCCTCCTCCCTTAAACATAGTATGGTGAAGTGTTAAAATGTTAATTGTAAACATAGGTAAATAATTTTGAATGGTTGGATCTATAACGCCACTCTTAACAGGTATATATATATATATATATATATCTTTGGTGGACATTGTTGGCTGTCTAATTTAATGGCAAATATATATATATATATATATATATACACACGTGCTACTTATCGATAACATATTTAGCACCATCTACAAAGGTATTTATATGGGGAAAAAACAAAAACAAGAATATATATGCCATGGGGGTGATTACGTATAACCCACACTTTCACTCACATTGTCATGCAGATCGAAGATGAAGTCATTGTTTCTGATGCAGGGATTACGTATAACCCAAAGCAATGTTAAAATGGTATTCTCTTCCCTCTGCTCTCCCAAGAGCAATGTTAAAGTGATACTGGCTTTATTATTGCGCAGTGCTACTTATCTTTCCAATTGTCTGATGCTTTTTGCAGATCCAAAGAGATTTTCAAGCTGATACTCTTCCTTGGATTCAAAGACAAAAACAGAAAGAACAAATTCTCCAGCAACGTCTTTTAAGAGTAGGGACAACTGTTTTGTGTTTTAGAAAGAAACTGTTTTGTTGATTGTAGAATGAATCAATTCATTTGTGATGGAAATTCTCAAGCACAAAAATAGCTATAATAAGCAGTTGAGAAGTAGTTTTTACATTTCTTGTTTTGTCTGGTGTTTCCCTCCTCCCCCACCCTCCAATTCTATGCCCCTAGCAGCATTTTCACTTAATTGGTCGGAATTCTGATAGTCATACTAATGAATTGTAACACCTAGCGGGTCTGAGTCATTGGATTATTTTAATTCATTGCTACTTCATTATTTCCCCTCATGTGTTGTGACTTAAGGTAATGAGAATAGTGGAGGCGTTGGAGGGAAAAGGCTGCCGTATACCCTTAACAAAAGGCAAAGCTAAACTCGCTGAGAAATTAGCCACAAGAAGACTGGTTGAATTTTTGTCCAACATCATCTTCTGCCTCCTGCTTTGTTGCTGAGATGGAACTAACACTAACATGCTAATATCTTTTCAGTTGAAAGGATCTGGAGCGAAACTATCTAGAAGGGTACAAAATCTACTAACTGTATCTCGTGTTTAGGCTAATAGCTTTGGATTTGGTGGCTCCGTGTTTATCTTCCAGGGTCTTGCTGACCTGCAGGAGGTAGAATGGGACCAACCTGAGAGGTTTATTGCTTAACATTTTCGTTTGCTTTTTAAAAAAAATGGATAATTGATATGAAATAATGCATATGATTAATCCAAAGAATTCGATGTAATAAATAATAATGCCTTATTTTTCTGCGGGCAGATTTTACAACAGCAGATAGAGGCCATAGCACGACTTGGCAGTGTTCTGAAGCGAGATATACGGGACATGGAGAATATGATGGCTGAGGACATAGGAACAACCGAAAATGGGAATTTAATCTGAACTTTCTGAGGAAATTTTAAGCCTTTTTGCGTCATATTTTCAATTATAGTTGATTTGCTTTTATTTATAATTTTGTGTGAATCTAACATGATTTGGAAATTAGTGGAAAAGCTAATATAGTGAGCAAATCAACATTTTATTAGCAAATTAAAGTTTGATAGTAGTCGAATATGTGATGTACAAATAAATATATAATTACAAGTTTAAATATTAACTATGTCAATTACTTATAGTTAAGTTACAAGAAATATTTTTGTAAATTTTTTAATTTTAAGTGTAAATAGCCTACCTTTACTGTATATCATTGACAAGCATTTTATTTAGTTTGAGTTGATTTAATTTGAAATTTATTTTTTCAAAAAATTTCAATTTAAATGAAATTAGTTAATAAAATTTTAATCCAATTAACTCAATCTAACCTAAATCTTAATTATTCACTGTTCATAAAAATATTCCCGACACTATCAGTTTGTGTGTATTTGTTGATGTTGACAACGTATTTCGAAGGCATAATATTGCTAAATTTTTGGCTTAGTTATCGAGGTTAGAGACCCTAACGATAAACTAAATATTTGTATTCCATCTATCGAAGATTACGGAGGGCATAAAGAGCAAGAATTCCACCTTAGTTCTGGAGAAAAGACAACAAACACATTCCACAAATACAATTTGTATGGTGTCTGAAAAAGAAAGATAAAGCCATTAAGGAATAAATCGGTTACCCTGATAAAAGCAGCTTTACATAAAACAAATGAGCTAGAAACAATGAGTTTCAAGGTCTCCGATGTAATCATTTAAGTACAAAATATCATTGGAGATCAGCAAATCACCTAGCATACAAAACTGCACCAGAGCATGGAATGGATGCCCCTGCAAAGCATCAAATTTCTAAATTATTAGTGTTGACGATTACCATCTTGAACTTACAACAGGAGGAGGCACAATTATTGGAAAAATATAAAAAGATCAAGTAAAGATGTTTCAATTACTTTCGGTCTGCAAATTGATTTATTTTACTTATGTCCTAGCCTTTTGTTCACTACCAACTACCAATCAACCCCAAGGTAACCACCAAAAGCAAAAAATTGATCACTTATATAAATGCTACCATGATCAACACTTCTGAACTGACTATAAGAGTGGAGGCTCGATCTGAAGGCATGGAGGAAGATAAAAAATCAGAACAAGGAGTTTCAGCAAAAGAAGACGAGGGAGTTCTTGAGAAGCTATCCACTTCATTGGAGGTGGTCCATAAACATTTGTACAGAAGAATTCATGTTGGTCCATAAAAGGGCTGCACCATCAAGCAACAGATCTCCATTGAATGAAGGTGTTTATGTCCATATATGGTTTAGGAACTTTTTAAAAATATTTTATGGCAAGAAATTACTCATTAAGCATTTTGATTCCTTAACATCAGTTTCGCGTATGGCATGATATTTGCCATATAAAGGAAAGAGAGAACTTACTATTAAGTAGAGGTACAAAGCTTAGAAGAAGATTATGGAAACACCCATCATAAAGCAACCTGCAGCTACCCACGGGCTTAAACGCTCACCTGTTTCAGCAACCACACAAGCATAGTCAAAATAATATCACTGATTAGGTTGCACATCCAATCAAATATATTTTTGTTCTCAATTACTTTTTAGCATTTTCTTTTAGTGTTCTGTCACCAAAATGAATATCAATTATCAAACAATGACAATCTATTCCACAACATATCCAACATGCTGGTGCAGCAATGAATGGGAGACAACGAAATTCAAGAACTCCAAAGTTAGAAATCCAGTAACTGACGTCAGAAACAATCTTACTGATGCCACCATAATGTAGCATTTTGAAGCTCACAAGGATATAGAAAACACTTATTTGAGATGAACGTTCCAAAATAACTAAAAGATTTATAAGAATGACATATAAGTATCCTTATAGAAAAGGTTGAGATTGTAAAGAATGTAATTATGATTTAGTACATAAAGAAAATGAGGTGATGACCATAATCCAACCTTTTCTGTTTGCATCCATCATAATGTATCCCCAGTTTTCCACTGCCAATAGGTAAGTCATAAGGACTCACATTGGGGATTTTCAACCCTTGTTGAAAGAAAGCAGGTACAACTATGTTCTTTGGCCTAAGTTAATTAATTAATTCAAAAAGAGATGCAATATATGTTAAATTTGACAAATCAGAAGTCATTAAGGCACCAGTCAAATGGAGCAAAAACAAGAAATCTTCACAGATGAAATCAAAAGATAACTTCCAGTTAACCCAGACCCGGTATAAGACTCCTTTCTCACCCTCCTTTCCACTCCAATCTCTATTCCAAATCTTAAATAAAGTAAGTAAATAGATTTTAAAAAGTGCATACAAAAATAGGTGTAAAATAATAATTCATACAGTAGCAAATAAATAGGAGACATTTACCTATTCTTGCTGCCTTCCAAAAGAAACCACGAAATCTGTCAGGAAAACATGTATGTCATCAATTCTGTTTGTTCAGCAAGTTCTAAAAATCTGTTATGAAGAGAGAAAACACTATTGCAAAACATACATCCAATGATTCAAAAAAGAATGTAAGTTGGGTACAGACCTTAAAAGAATTATGATCGATTGAACATTTGAACATGTAAAGTTCAAATGTTCATATTATCAAACACTTGCAAAAATAAAGAGCAAGGGTAAGGGAAGAGAATGGAGGGTTAAATAATTATTTTCCTTCCCTTTGTTTGGATGTTTGAAGTCCTCAAAATAAGGGGAACTTTAAAATGTTCACAAATTAATAAGGGAGGATTTTGAGGGGTTATACAATAATTCCCCTTTTACTTTCCCTTGCTTTAAAAAAACTCCCAAACAAGAGAAAGGTTTAAGGAAAACTGTAAACCTTCGCTTCCCCTCCCTTTCCCTCAATTCTCTTCCATCTGAACATTAAGGGTGTATCACATATGCCTTTTGGCAAGTAGGCTAATGGGTTTTACGTATTAACTAGTCATCTAACAAGTGGGGGGGATTCGTCCTAGTAAGATAAGATAATACCCTAAGGTATTGCTCTATCCTGGCAGCATTGAACCAAAAGCAACATTGATAATAAGACACATGCTACTTGGCTGAAGCATTGGCAACATATCCAGAAACCATGAGTATTGCAGTACTACATAGTATAGATGGCAAGAGATATAGAAAAATATATACCCAGTTCTCTGTTCAAGGATTGCTGGAAACTGCATCTTGAAATAAGTGCAGGCACATATTCCGAGAAGTATCACAGTAAGAAATGAATGGAAATTGAAGAGTGCAGACTGAAACAAACCAAATAGAAAAATGGATGTTAAAACTCGAAAAGCATTGTTTTGTACTCTATGGAGTGTATGTATCAAAGTGATTCAGAAATTGCAGTTTCCTCACCATCTTAACGTATTATTAGAATTAACCACTCTTCACCTTCCTTCCTTCCTCCCTCCCTGCAAGTCTACAAAAGATGCCATTAGCAATCACATATCAGACCTATGCCAAAATTGGCCCAAAGCAAGATGCAATTAAATCAAGCAACAAAACCAATGGCACGCAGAAGCAACCCTAATTTTAAAAATAATTATAATTATTATATTATTATGCTTATACTATCAATTAAGTACAATCATAATCATTGCAAAGCCTTTTCTTCTCTTTCTTTAGGAAAGTAGAAAAAACCTAATGAAACGAGTAGATCCAAGTGTTAAGAGATTATGAATTTATGAAGAGAGAACCCCGATTCAGGATAGATCTATATAAAATGAGTTTATTTTAAGAGGAAGAAGAAAGAGGAAGTAGCGTAGGTAGATGTTGACGTGGCAGAGAGAAATACAAGTTGTAATGAAATGGCGAATTGGAGAAAAATGGAACAAGTACCCGAATCCAAGCTGCAACTGCCGCTCCCAGCGTCAATAGTTCCTTTCTACAATCGTTGGTTTGTTTGAATTAGCCGGAACAATACCCTTTCGCTCCCTGTTACTGTTAGCTTCCTTCTTCGCTACTTTATCCTCCATCTAACTATCTCTTTTGTTCTTTCTTACTTTTTTTTTTCGAGTTTAAAAAATTGAATAATTTTTATATAAAATTTATTTTAAATGCATATTTACTTCATGCTTTTTTTTTTTAGTTATGATATTTGTATACTTTTTTTACTAATCACTTATACATATAGTAATTTATGTGTAAATAATTATTGATAAGTATATATTATATAATGACTAAAAACATTTATTGACATGTAAATATATAATGTTTAATGTGTAAATAAATAATAATTGATGTATATTATAAGATGATTCAATTATTAATTATTTATACATTAATTAATATATAGTTATTATATAATATACGATGATCATTAATTATTTATAATAAATCATTAAATGTGTAAATGGTATGAAAAATAATGTGCAAGTAGATTTTTCTGTTTTTTTTTACTGGATATTTTACTTTGTACTTTCATACATATAACATAAAAACAATATTTTATTAATATGTTACTTAAGGTGATGAAAGAGTTTTTTTCGTTTTTTGTTTTGAGTTTTAATCTGTTGTAAATTTATTAAAATTAGGGTAACAAAGCTTGGGCAATATGTGAAAGAGACTAGATAAAACTCAAAAATCCCTCACCATAATTAAGAAGGCACGCAAAATTTTTGCTCTGAGCCTCTAATTGAACCCAAATTTGAATCAATTAAGCCAGCGGAATAGGAGACTTCTAAGCTGGGGGTAAGAGACTGCTGATAATAATGTAACAGGCATGACTTAAGAGTATATCATTATCTGCTTGTTAAGCACATTCTTTTCCTTCTAGACTTCACATTTCTCACATCTTAATCCTTCACAAAACCATTAAACTCCTTTCGATGAAAAGCCCTGTCGAAAATACACCTAAACAAAGCAAAGTTATCGGCTGTTATCCAATAGAAATAGTGGACAGCAATTAAAAAGTAACTCTACCAAAGCTATTTGTAATGGTAATCGAACCAAACAAAAGCACAATTATTGTTTTAGAGCAACCAACAATAACTTAATAAGAGTTCACCTTGCACAAAATAAGATATGCAGAGATGCTGGCTATGGGGTTCGAACCCATGCGCAGTTTGACTGCAGAAGATCTTAAGTCTTCCCCCTTAACCTCTCGGGCAAACCAGCTGTTTGGTCAGGGTTCTTCATTTTTTAAATTCTGAGATGTTTTAGTGTGTGTTTAGATTAAAATTTACAAAATTAATTTTTGATCAACTTGATTATGTAAAATTAATTTTACTTTAAAATGGGTTTGTAATGAAATAATTTATGTTTGAAATTTTTTTATCTCTAAAGTAAATTTATAGTAAAGCTCATAACAAAATTCTCAACCAAACGAAAAAGCATCATTTTGTTGCTTCTATCCTAACGTGGGTTTAGGAACAAAATTAATTTTGGTTGGAAAAAACCAAACATAAAATTTTATTGCAGAGTTTGAGTTGTTGAAACGTAAATCCATTCATGTTCTTTAATCTCAGTATCCATTATTTTCTTGTCACAAATGAAAAGATAAAAATGACTATTTTTTGTTTATAAAAAAAATAAATGATGTTAACCTTCACTTATACTTTGTTTGTTTCAAGAGAAAATGAGTGGAAAGAAAATGAGAGAAGAGAAAATGGTAGGAATATTCTATTTTCTTCAGTTTGGCAGTGGAGAGAAAATAGAGAAGAGAGAAAAGTTGGGCGTGGGACCCACGGTTTGATTTCGAGTTTTCTTTCCTCATTTGCGCAGAAAATGGAAGAGAAAGTATGATATCAAGTAAAATGACCATTATACCCCTACGAGTTATATCAAAATTCCCGATACCCCCTTCGCTTCTTCTTCTTCTTCTTGTGCATGCGACAGAGCCCCTTCTTCTTCTTCCTCTTCTTTGTGCAGGCGTGGGCGGACGTCATTGGTGGTCGGGCGGCCGGATCGAGCACGAACAGCGGTCGACGACGCGGGTTCTGGTTCGGGCGGATTCTGGTTCGCAGGTTCTGGTTCTCGGGTTCTGGTTCGCGGGTTCTGGAGTTCGGCGTATCGGGACGCGGTCGGTTCTTACGGTTACGGTTCGCCGGCCGGTTCGACGGCGGCTTGGATGCCGCCGCCGTAAGTCGGATCAGTGCTCGCACGCGAGCTCGTCACCCATGCGCGCCGCTCGCCGTCTCACGTCCGACCCGCACCGCTCCTCGCACCGCGCCGCACAGCTCAATCGCACCGCGTCCGTGGGACTGTGAGGGAAGGGGACGTTGGGGGTGGGGGAAGGGGAAGGGAAGGGAAGGAGAAGGGAACGTTGGGGAAGGAAACGTTGGGGGTGGGGGAAGGGGTTTGAACGTTGGGGGTGGGAGGAAACTGACAAATTTTTTTTATATATATATTAAAATATATTTAATAAAATTTGATATAAATATTATATAATTATAAATAACAAATAAAAAGATTTATTAAATAAATAATTTCAAATTAAATTTTTATAATTTGGTGTTAATAAATTAAAATTTTGTAATTAATATTTAATATAAAATTATTTTTTTAATTTATAAAAAAAATATTTATAGATTAAAATAAAATTAACTTTTGTTTATAATTAATTAATTATGATAAGAATATATATGTTATTTTATATAATTATAATTTTTTTTTCGTTTCTCATTTTATATAATTATAAAATGTATTTATTTACTTAATATAAATTTAAAAATGTATAATTAAAAAATATAATAATATATTTATATTTCATTATACATTTAATAAGGGTAAATATGTCATTTTATAAAATTATATATTATATTTTTTTATTTTTTATTCAACTCTCATTTTCTTTCTCTTCATTTTCTCTTCATCCAAACAATAAGAGAGAAAATATATTTTTCTCTTTATTTTCTCTCTTCTCTATTTTCTCTCTTCTCATTTTCTCTCTTCTCGTTTTCTCTCCTCATCCAAACAAAACATTAAAGTGTTGAAAGTTAGCATTCTTATTATATATATATATGTCCTTGGCTCCATGCTTTTTGTTGAGTGGTTTGATCTATTTTGCAACCTCATTGCTGATCCGCATGGTAGAGTTGGTTCATAGGTTGACCATCTTCAAATGATTATTGGTGAGTACGGATGTGTATTGTTTGCTCTATCTAATATTCACAATCCATAGTCACTTATAATTGCCGTTAAACGATTATAAAACCCGTATTATAAAAGAGATCAGGTAATTTATGATGTATACCAACACAAACTTGGAGGATAAGAAAATAATAATAATAATAATCAAGGAATAAAAACTAGATGTAAGAATAAGGTTCACTTGGCTTTAAAAAGAAGCCTGTATGTGTTTATTATTTTCCTTAAGTATCTAAGAATAGTAATGACAAAACAAAATCATACAAGGCTAGGAATTTTTTTTTAAATGAACAAATAATAGTGTATTAATCTTTAATTTAATCTAAAATGTATTATAATATTTAACTCAGGTAATAATTACTTTTAAATCATTTAGTAAAATAAAATTATAATGTAACTTGCATATTTTAAAAATAAATTCACTTTAAATGAACAAATTTTCGAGTGCATAATAGTGTAACTTATGGAGCAGACTCTACATGGTGAAGTTGCACAAATTTATTAACCTTCCATTTTTTACTTACTTCCCATCTATGGCTCATATTGTGACCCCTCACTAATTAAAACATGACACTATACACACTACTTTAGTCTCATTTCATCACCATTATTTTTATCTCCTTCATCTTTCAGACTCTACCTCACGAAGACAGAAGGGATGGAAAGAGATTTTATAGCATCTTTTGGCGCCAAAATGTTTATGCTGTGCAAAGAAAGAATGGAAGAAATTTGATGTTGCTTTGCTCATATGTAACTGTAAGTCCCAACCAATTTTTCTCATATTAAGGAAAAACAAAGTATAGAAGAAGCTAAGTAAGAAGAAGAAGAAGAAGAAGAATTTTAACCTCTGAACATGTCTCATTCATCAAAAAACAAGGCTGGTGTGAGTTGTGGAGCATGGCTTAGATGGACGAAGAATTTCAATCGGCTGGTGTGAGTTGCATAGCATGGCTTGGATGGATGAAGGGTTTAGGTTTTGGGTGTTAAGGACTTGGTGGAGTGGGAGTTGAGTGGCCAAAGCATTGAGAAAATAGTGGGTGATGAAATGAAACTAAAGATGTGTGTATAGGGTCAAATGTTCTAATTGGGAATGTGTCACAATATTAGCCATATATGCGAATACGTAAAAATGAATTGTTGAGATTTGTGTTATAGAATTTCATACTTCAAAGGATTCACTTCCGTGCCTTATCTCATTTCCATAATAAACCCAATAACCCAATTTGGTCGCGAATTGTATGGTTGAACCATTCACATAAAGTTTGGAATCTTGATTGCAAACAAGGAATAAAAGAAGACAGAGTTTGGTCCGAACCATTTATCTCAGGGTGAAAAAGAGAGATAAAGGGGAAGAAGGAGGCATTAGCGAAAGAGAGAGAAAGATGTATGGCGAAAGTTGTCTCACCTATCATCAGAAACCACATCATCTCCTTCAATCAGAACAAAACTTGGTTCTAACCATTTCTCTCCAACTCTTTCTTCCAATCCCTTTAATCATCATCTAATGGGTCCCAAATGCATGTGAAAGGAGTAACCAATATTAGTAACCAATATTTGCTAAGTTCTGAAACTGAGTTTCAATTTTCATTTTCCTTTCATGAAGGAGGAAGTATGGATGCAATTGAAGCTATGTAAGCCAAGCAAAGTGATTAGAACACACAGGAACAAGAAGATAAATGGCCATGTACCTCTTCAACTATCTATTCACATTTGTGACCTAACTGTTCCACTTTAGCTGCTAAAGAGTCTAGACTCTTTTACTGATATAATTTTACTATTTATGGCATCCACCTGCCAATTGCTGACAAGAAATAACAACAATTTATTCTTTCATCAAATTTACTTGATTTATTATGAAACTTAAGAAATGGTACCTCTGCTAACACAGCCTCAACATTTCTCTGCCTTGTTTCCATAGCACATCTCTTAGGTTCCACCTCTGATTTTTTACTATTTAGGTATTTAGTTGCTTCCTCACACATAATATTGCACTCTTTCTCCATCATGCTTAAACCATCCATCTGGAAATGGAGACACGGCATTGCTTGCACAAGAGCGTACCTATACTTTGTCTTTCAACCAATTTGGCCTCAAGTGACTTCTCCAATACTTCTTCGTCAATCGTCACTAAGTTTAGCTTTTAAAGCTTTAAGATCCTTTTCAAATGATTTAGCAGAATTTACCTACAGGAGGTGCTACTGAAATCAAACAAGAGGTTTTGCACAATAGTAATCTCCAAGGGAATGAAATGAAATAGTCCATAATAGATCCCATATCTCTAAGACAGCATTCCAATTATGAGCATCATTCAAATAAAAAAAAAAAGAAAAAGCTTTTCTCTCCCCGGTACACAGGGAGAATTCATAGTAAATTTTCCATCATTATGATAAATGGCATAGCAGATGTCAATTGACCAGAGTATGTTAATACCTGTTCTTGTATAGCCTGCATCTGCTTGTAATGCTTTGACATTTTCTTGTATACCTGGAAAAAACAAAGAAGATAAAGTGACGTGTATTAATCAAGGACAGAATGTTTTGAACCATGTACCTGCAGGCATTCCAGCATTTTTTTTGTAGTTTGCTTTTTGAAATGATGAGTAAATGGCTAGAAGATATATGCATAAATTATTTAACTATTATTATAAATAAAATTGAAGATTGAACAACAATTTCTATGGCAAATTTCATAATGCAGTTTAATAACTCCCATTCACCACTCTATGTTGATGTTGTTCTTTCGGCCACATTACGAGCGACAATTCAGCTTGGATAAGTCCTGTTGGGCCATAGGAGAGTCCAAAAGCGGGAGAGATCTTCATCAACAAGTTAAACAATAAATTACAATAGTGAGTCTAACACCACATCTTGACTTAAAATCTTATGGTACTGAATCTATGAGTCTGTCCACTTAAGTACCTTTCACTTAACCCATTCTTTACTAATGTGAAACTTCAACACTCACATACTTGAATTTCCAACAAGCCCAACCCAGTTTCAGCAATGGCACCAACTAATTGGCTACTCAGTTGATACATGCGCTATACAACTCAATAGGTTGAGGCTTCATAAAAGCTGAATTACATTGCAATTGCATCCTAAAGTAAATCTTATAATTAAGGTAGAAATTCATGATAGCTAAGCAAAACATATATTTTGGAAACAAAGTTTGCTGTCTAAAGTCATATCCAAAAAGCTAGGCTATGGGAAACTAACCCTGAATTTTTTTACAGATATTAACATTCAGGAATTAAGAATACTACCTGTCAAAAAAAAGGAATTAAGAATACTATCGTGGCCACACTAGTTTTCATAATGTAAGAAAAAACAAAGTGTATCAACATCAGTAGATTACTTTATCATTGCCCAAAATGCAGATGAAGGGCAAAGAAAGACCAAATCTGTGACAAAATACCTTGGAATAAACTTCAACAAGGGCAGTCTTCTCATGGAAAGTTTGCATTGCTAATCTTTCAGCATTTCTTGCCTCCTCTCGAGCTAATTTCTTTTCTTCTAAAGCACTCTTTATGCCAAATTAGAGAAGACAATTTACATTATTAAGAGGCAGAGAAAAAAATCCTAGATCTCTCTATACACAGCAAAAACACGTTGACCAAGCACGCAGTTTTAGTTCAACCTCACAGCAATAAAAATTTTATTAACGCAAACAGTTGAGCAAAGCATCTGCAAGCTCTTCATGATTTGTGAAAGATGTAAGCTTATTCTTGGTTTAGCCTTTATGCAATCCTCCAGAACCAACAAGTAAACAATGCGTCTTCTCCACAAAAACCTTCCTTTTTCTTTACTTTTCTTAAGACCAATTATTTAAAAAAAATTCTTTAAAAACGAGAGGAGAAAAGATAACTGTTCCATATCTTGCAAATATAGAAGTGCAGAAAGAGCAAGAGAGCAGCTATAATTTTAAATACAATCTTCACGGAAACAGGGAGGCATTGAGAATTATGATCAAACACAATATAAATTTAAACGCACTCCTTTCCTTTTTAGTTATCTTTTTCAATCACAAAAAAATCATAATTAGGAGTTAAGTTACTTTAATTATAGACAGAACCAGAGCCCAAACTTATCTACTTTCAGGCAATATGTAGAATGTTTATCTATTAATATCTCAGTCTCGCTTGGACATCACTTTCTAGAAGTACTTCCTAATTCTTATTGTATAAAAGGAAAGAGTACTTAATTTTATTGATGTAGTGAAATATGAAAGTACACTCAGTTAATCTTTGAAAGGAATTATGCAATAGTAGCTTTGTGCAGATAAGATAAGAGAAGACTATATGAGATAGATCAAGATTGGCAGCTTATTTTAAGACAATTTGCATCAGTAGGTACCTAAACAAAGGAAAGCATCTGGACAAAGTTCTTTGTTTTAAACTATGAATTTTGGAAACAGAACACCAATCCGATCAAGTGCTACCTAAAACAAAGTTTTAGCAATATCACACAAGCAAACAAAAGACTAGAAAAAAGAAAAAAGGTAAGGGGCTTGGAGATCTGTTTGAATTTTCCACTTTACAAAGTTCTTATTTTGTCAATTTCTTAAAATTGTGAGACTTAGTTTATTTATATATCCACCTGAAACTTATAAGTTCTCACTTTGTTTATTCATTAAAAATATAAGACTTTTTTTATCTACAAACTCACTTAGAATTCACATTTAAATTTTTAACAATTTCTCTCTAAGCGCAAGTCTACATATAAAGACATTTTTCACTCTCCATTAAAAGGAGTAATGATAAATTGAGAGATTTTATTTGAATATATTTAAAGAGAAATCACAATAATAAATTAGATATCACATCTTAATTTAAAATTTTAAAATATTAAATTTATAGATCTTTTTACTTTATAAGATTCGCACTTTATTCATTTCTTAATAATATTAGACTTCTTGTATTCATATATTCACTTAAAATTCACGCTTAAATTCCAACCAGAATTACTTAAACAATTATATGTAAAAAAACAAAAAAAAAAAAAGAGGGAGAAAAGGGTGCGGAGTTGCATTGCTTTCCTAGTGGTGTAGTAGTTTTCATGCAAGGAACGTGGTCACTACTACCCCCGCGAAATGAGGCAATCGCATGCAATCCATGATCCATCATTAATTCCATTTTATAAAGTAGGTAATGCCGGTTTTTTTTTTTTTTTGGTACGTAGGTAATGGCATTTATATTGATATTTTTGTTCGAATACTAAATAATCAATTAGTCATAGCATAATAAAAAATAAAATAATTATAACATCCATAATTAAAATTTAATAGAAATGTAAATGAATAATTGAAAATGATAATAATTCTGTATATAATAATTCGATATTAGTAATTCGTGAATAGTAAAATATATTGGTATACACGTGTTTGCTAGTTGAGCTCTCATGACTACGACTCTGAGGCAATAAGATTTAAGAAATGGATCCCGGCGTTGAATTGTTGAAAGGAGATTCAAATGAGATCCAAAGTTAATCGTAGCAACTGGCCCGGTTGTGTTCCAAATTAAAGCAAGAAACATAGTCAACAAGAGACCAGCTTAAAAGGGGACCACTTTACTATGATGACGTGCTCAGAATGGAAGGATGTGATGATAACTGTCCCATGATTGCTACGTTTTTCAAACTCACGTTTTTTCCTAGCTACTTTTTTCCCCTTCACTGTTTTGTCCCATATTATCGCTTAAATAGTGTAATTTATTTTTATATCAATTTTATATCATCTTTTACACATGATATATACAATGTAATTTTTTTACTTAACTACATTCTTTATTAACAAATTAAACTAACAATTTCTGCCAAGTTTTACCGTACACTAATTATTTGTGCCATGCCTAAATGATGAGAAATTCTTAAATCTTTTTAGAGTATTATACTCTTTTAATAAAATTATAATACGTGATTATTTATAATTATACAAGCTGTTAGATTGAAAATTAAATATTCTTTAATCAAATTTAAATGATTATAAATTTGTCTAAATAATATTATAGAAATATATTAGAATTTTTCCTAAATGATAATTTTTGCACTTTTGTGAAGGAGTCATTTCTTATTCAAGTATTATCAAGTCTTTTTAAGGACTATTTGATTTAACCTACTCTCAGAATTTGTGCGATGCCTAATAATTTCTCCAAAGAAACAGGCTATACGAGAGAAATTCTTGTGTCCATCAAAAGTATTATACTATTTTAGTAAAAACGTGACATGTAATATCACATAATTATACGAGTTGTTAAATTAAAAATTAAATATTATTAAAGTAGATCTAAATGGTTAGAAAACTGATAAGAACATATTTAATAATTTTATACAAGCATGACTGAAGCATCTAACAAAAAATAAGAAAAAAAAATATGCATGACTGAAGCACGTGGATTGTGGCTGTAACTAAAATGCGAGTTTGAACTTTGGAGATATTTATTTATAGCCACGGATAATTCTTTTTTTTTTAAATTGAAATCATTTTAAAGGAAATTTTTTTGCGTAAATTTAGAATACCCAATTTGGAGATAGGAAAATGATAAATATCACAAAAATAATTTCGTGAAATGAGTATGAATGATTAATCTGAATTTAAATAATTCTTTTTTTTGTCTTTTCAAAACTTTTAATTTTTAAATTTTAACTAAAATAAAAAAGCCAAATGCAACTACCTGAGTGCCACGTCTTATTCGTAAATCATTTAATGAAATTCATTCGTGATATATAGCATTTCTCTTAGATATATTTATCCAATCATATCATTAATAATGTGAGTTTATGATAACTGATTGTTAATTAATTATAATAATTATTTATTATTTAATTATGTAATTAATCTAATAAATCTAAATTAAAAGTGTTCGAGATTTACGTAATTTCTCAATTTGAAGTTTCACTTTCAGCGTTGATGAAGGGAAACACGAACGCATCATCCCTGAAATTACGGATCGTGGTGGAGGATTATGATTGGGGACCAGAGACAAGGGTCAGCTAATAAATATTCGCGGTTTAAAACACAACAACGTGGACTGGTTCTGGGCCCATATATATTTTATAATATTTTATAATAATTTATAATGAGACAGATTTAGGAATTCCTCTATTCCCGTACTCCCATGTGGACACATTCGCTTCCAATAAAATCAGTTTCACTGTTCAAGACAAAACTAACTTCTTCCTGCTCCTTTAATATTAATAATAAAGTTTTCTTAAAAGATTTTTTTAATAGTTTTTTAATATTAAATAAAAAAAAATTATATTTAATATCTTAAAAACATTTAAAAATTAATTAATATTTTTTATTTAATAATTAAAAAAATTAAGTATAAATATTTTGAATTATTTTTAATAATATCCTTAAGATAAGTTAGAAAAAGTTTATGATATGGAAGGATGTATAAGATCAATATATATTATTAATTTTAACAAAAAATTATAGTAAAATTATAAATTATTTATATTTAAACATAACATAAGTCATGTAAATTTTTTTTTGGGTACATGCCATTAAAGAGTTATTAATAACGCCTGGTGCAACTTAAATAGTTAGGGTAAATGGCAATTTGAGTGAAATGACAAGCCACTCTATTATAGTTTTATAGGTAGTTACTCCATTGTAAGTTCGTATACGTGTAGTGTGGTTGGGTTGCTAATTATCTTTCTTTGATGCAACAATATATTCACTGCTTAGTCATAAATATTCTCATATTTAAGAAAAGCAAAAACTTTAAAATTGTACGTTGGGTGGAAGTTTAAAATTGTCTTAAATATTTAACACTAATTTATGGAATAAATGAGTCAAATGCAAAATTATAAATATATATTAGTATTTGGCAGGTGATACTTTGCAAACTGAGGGATTATTGTAACTTGTAAAGCCTGGTTTAATTAAGCGTCCAAATCTTCCAACATTATATACGAAAGGACTTAGATATGAAAATCTTAACTCAATTATCTTCTTTTATTATTGTAGTGCATAAATATAAGAAATAAATGTTTACTAATCAATGTAATTGTAATATAGCCTTACTATATCAACCGGATTGTATATTGAGCTTAATAAGACTAAATCATGTAGTTAAATAGAAGTTATACATCATTATTAAAAGATGTCACCATCCTTATCCGTTAAGAGAATATTCTTTCTCATATATTAATGATTGACTGGCTCATCATTTGAAAAAAGTCTTAACTTCCCTTAAGATATTTACAAATTACCTAACACTATTTTTGGATAATAGGTAATGAGAGGAACAAAATAAAAATGAGGGGAACGAAAATAATTTCTTTTGTTTAAGAGTTTTAAAATACATGAGAATGGAACGAAATACATAACAAATTATTTCTCCCATCTTCTTTTCAAATGTCCAACTTTTATTCTCCCCAAAATTGAGGTAGAATTGGAGGAACATATAAATAATGAAGTTCCGTTCCGTTCCATTAATGAAACTTCTAAACAAAAAGAATAAAAATTATATTCCATTCATTTTATTTCTTTTTTACTCAATCTCCACTTATTCCATTCTGTTCTATTAATAAAAAAATATTTAAATACAAAATAAAATAATTAAATTACTCTTATATCCAACTTGGTCTCTAAAACACTTTCTTCTATAAATAGAAGAAAAAACTTCTAAAGTATTGATCTCTTCTCTCACACTTACTTAAGTGTTAAAGTGCCTTGTAGGCACACCATCATCCACTTCATCCCCTACTCATGACATTCCACTCCACTACATTTAGAGGCGCCACAGTGAACAACTACTCTGTCCATAGAGAAAACATCTATCTTTAGTTTGGTACAAATCTATGATCTCCTATATTTCATTAACAAAAAACAATATTTTTCTTTATTACTTAGCTTTTTACAGCACAGTATAATTTTGTTTACCTTCTTCACAACTTACAAGTGCTTTCCTTTTTTTTTTTGTCACTTAGAGTTCTCCTCAATATATAAAAATAAATGAGAAACTAATATTTAAAATATGATCAAACATTTAAATAAAAACTCCTCTTAACAATATTTCTAAGTATTTTCTCACAAAGCACAAAGCAATATTATTAGATTTTATCAAATTATTAAAACCACACCTCTTCAAGTCATGCACATATACACTTGAGTTTTAATATTACATGCATATACTTTTTCGGTTTCAAAATGTTTATTGTTTTAGAAAATAAATTTTGTTTTGTTCTATCTGTTGTTTTAAAAAATCAAGAAAGTATTAATTTTTTATAATTTTATTTTTTCTCTTAATATTTCCATAAGGTAGAATCAATGAGAGGATAATTTAATTAAATACTATAATTATATTTTTTAAAATTAAGAATAATTAATAACTTTATTAATTCTTGTAAAAATAAAAAATAAAAAATATTATGAAACAGAGTGAGTATGAATACTTTATTATTATCTTCTTTTTTTTAATTGGTAGTGATCAACTTAAGCTTTAATTGTCCAGACTATAGTTTCTTGTGTAGATTACTTTTTTTTTTTGCTATTATGAGTAGAGTTTGTTAATAGTTAATATCTTAAAAAAAGTAGTTGTCGGGCAGATCCTTCAGATTTTTCCATTTTGGTTATTTTTTTTAAAAAAATAAAAGACTTGAAAAGGACACATTTGTCACTGGGCCACTATTTAATTTATGACAGGTTTGCTAGGCGACAAACGAGGAGGTCGGCAACTGTCGGCCGGTGAACCGGGGACAGATAAAAGCGGCGATAATTCATCTTTCATAATTCTAACTCTAAACATTTTCAGATAAACACAATTAGTTATAAGTTTCATTCTTAAAAAAAAAAAAATTTCTTAAAAGCCAAAATTTGTTCCCCGAGTTATTTTAATTTTAATCTCGTAATAATTAATTAAATTAAACCCATTTTAATTTATAATGAATTTTCCCACCCCACAGTTTCTTACAATTTACGCCCTTGGCTCAGGAAGGGAATAACCACATCTCCATTTATGTCTCTCTGTCTTCGTGTGCTTGCTCCGAACAATTCGCTCTTTCTGTTTGAACTTTGAACCTTCAATGCAATACCTGTCTGTCTCTGAAAACCTTATAGATCTTCCCAACCCTAAATTTCTCGATTTTTAGTAAGTGCCATTTTTATGAATTAAGCTAAGCTTCCTTGGCTATGATATTATTGATATAATCATTGCATTTCTTCTCTTCTCTTCTCCTTCTTCTGCTGGTACGTCCTTCCTCCCAAACCCTAATCCCCCTTCTTCAATTCTCCTTCTAACCTTCAATGCCTCCTTCGTCCTCTTCCTTCTTCGATTCCCTTTGCTTTTTTTATTATAAAAAAATAATTAATTTTATGTATTTTTTTTTCTCAATTTGTATTGCCGAATGTGATTTGATTTCTCGGTGTTGTTTGAGTGAAGATCTTAGCTAGCTGGCTATTATATATGTTTTTGAAGTCATTTTGTAATGTGTTCTGTCTTGTGTATTTTGTCGAAATCATGAAGCTATTAAATAGAAATGTATTGATTCAATTCCTTATTCTGAACTTGTTTTGAATCAACATTTCCCCCCTTTTAATGGATTATACCATGAAAATGTACAAATTGATTTGCTTATGTTTTCCAATTTTGTATTAATCGTTAGTTATACGGTCTATTATGAAAATTTAGCAACATCTACCCTTTTTTAAAAAAAAAAAAATTTATTTTGCTGATGTCATTTGGACAAACTCTTTTCTCCTATTTGGTTGGAGAGAAAATGTTGAATACAAAAGTGATATTTATTTATTTATTAAGAGCATTGCAAATCTAATGCCTCACCGAGTTCACTTTATCTTGGTTTTGCTTAAATGGTACCTGTTTTTTTTTTTTTTTGTGTTCAGTGCATAAATTGAATATTAATAGGTAACAACCAAAAAAATTAAAAGAATATTATGCATAAGATAAAATGAGATTTTATGTTTTGCATGTAAAACAAGGTTGGAGTTATTGTTTTTTGTTTTCTTTTTCCTGATTGTTATAAAGATATTAAAGTCACTAAATTATGGTTAATATGTTCAACCCGCTACTTACTTTTGTAGGTTTAATAAAACCAAAAATGTAAAATGTTTAGTTGGTTGCAGCGGTATGGGCTGATACTTGTTTTTTATTCTAAATTGGCTGCAGCAGTTTTTTTTTTCTTTTCTTTTCCCGTACTTTGCTAACTTTCTTTCGTTCCTGTTTTTGATCCTGGTTAATACTTAACACAGTTGAGATCATTTAGCACCTAAAGTTTACACAGTGATTGTGAATGATGGATGTTACTGAGCTTGAAGAAAATCTGTTTGCAGCAAGTGATGCCAAGGTATGATGATATATCTTTAATTATTGCTAAAGCTGTTTTGGAATTCTAATGCTTTACATATAGTAAATTACTACAATATACAAAAAAAGTATTAGTACTTAGAATATGCAAAGTCCTTATGCTAAGGTGTAAATTTTAAGGAGTCAAATTACTTTAATATTAGTTATTTAGTTTTTTTTCTTTTTCTTTTATTGGGTGTAAGTACTTTGAAGCACATTTGAACGATTTTCTTTTACATGGTTATCACTGCTGCTGTTTAAGAAAATGCTTTGAATTGCTGGCCAAACCAAAAATAAAAAAAAAAAGCAAATATTTTGCATTCTTCTTCTTGCTATGGTTTTTTAGGCCATTGTTTCCCTTTCTGTTGTATTTTTTTTGGTGGGGTGGGGGGTAAATTATGTGAATGTAGTCTATTATCTTACCAATATTTATCTGGTTTCTTATGCAGTTACATGGAGAAATGTGCAAGCGACTTTCTGCAATATATTGCAAAATATTGTCAATATTTCCTTCTTTAGAAGCAGCTAAGCCTAGGAGCAAATCTGGAATTCAGGCATTATGTTCATTGCATGTAGCCTTAGAGAAGGCAAAGAATGTTCTTCAGCACTGCTCAGAGTGTAGTAAACTTTACTTGGTATGATTACGATTTTTATTGTATAGTTTTACTTTTATTTTCTGATCTTGTCTCCCGGTATGTAAGGTGGATTTAATATACCTTAGCCCTTTGTACAGGTTATTTGTTGTTGGTTGATAAGGTCATTTGATCTGAAATACATTTTGTAGAATATCTTACATATAACCACTTATAACGCAGGCTATAACTGGGGATTCTGTTCTTCTAAAATTTGAGAAGGCTAAGTGTGCTCTTGAAGATAGTCTTAAACTGGTGGAAGATATTGTTCCGCAATCTATTGGGTGTCAGGTAATAAACTTAAACAATATGGCTGTATAGTTCGCTTTTTCATGTTTGAATTTTTTTTCTTTGATTTTAGGTTCATGCTCCTGTTCTATAATGTGGAGTATCTTACTCAGCCTTGCTAATTGCTTTTTGAATATATGAGTGAGGGGGAGCCTATTTTATATGTTTCATTTATACTTTCCAAAATAATTGAATGCCACCACATATGCAATATTCTGAATTCAGCTTTCTTAACACTGACTCTTGTATGTAAATGCACATGCACAAATGGTACTCTTTTCTTGTTATCATTATTGATATTTAACTTGTTAAGAGTTTGACTTTTTTCCGTGAATGGTTTATGTTCAGATTGAGGAAATTGTGAATGAACTTGCAAGTATGGTATTTGCACTTGACCCATCAGAGAAGCAAGTTGGGGATGATTTAATTGCGTTGCTTCAGCAGGGTAGAAAGTTAAACGACTCTAATGACAGTAGTGAACTTGAATGTTTTCATCAAGCTGCTACTAGACTTGGAATCATATCTTCCAGAGCAGCTCTTACTGAAAGAAGAGCTCTCAAAAAACTCATAGAAAGGGCTCGGGCTGAGGAAGACAAGCGGAAGGAATCAATTATTGCATATCTTTTACACCTTATGAGGAAATACTCCAAGTTATTTAGAAGTGAGTTCTCTGATGATAATGATTCTCAGGGTTCTCAACCTTGTTCTCCCACTGTTCAGATATCTCTTGAGGACGGTGTTCCTGGTGCTCATAGTCAGGCCTTTGACAGACAGTTTTCAAAACTTAGTTCCTTTAATTTTAAGCCAAATAATAGGAAATCAGGGCAGATGCTCCTTCCACCTGAAGAGTTAAGGTGTCCAATATCTCTGCAACTTATGAGTGATCCTGTTATAATTGCTTCTGGGCAAACATACGAAAGGGTTTGTATAGAAAAATGGTTCAGTGATGGGCACACCACCTGCCCAAAGACTAAACAGAAACTTTCACATCTTTCTTTGACTCCTAATTACTGTGTTAAGGGTCTTGTGGCTAGTTGGTGTGAACAGAATGGAGTTCCTATTCCAGAAGGCCCTCCTGAATCTCTTGATTTTAACTACTGGAGATTGGCATTATCAGATTCTGAATCCACAAATTCAAGATCCGTAAACAGTGTCAGCTCTTGCAAGTTGAAGGGTGTCAAAGTGGTTCCTCTAGAAGAGTGTGCTATCTCAGAGCAAACTGGGAGAAATACAACTGAAAGTTTGTCTACACAAGAGGAAGATAATGAGCAGTATTTAAGTTTTCTGAAAGTCTTGACTGAAGGGAATGATTGGAAGAAGAAGTGTGAAGTGGTAGAACGGTTAAGGCAGTTGCTGCGGGATGATGAGGAAGCCAGGGCTTTTATGGGGGCTAATGGATTTGTTGAAGCACTTTTGCAGTTTATGCAATCAGCTGTACATGAAGGGCATTTGATGGCTCAGGAAAGTGGAGCTATGGCTCTGTTCAACCTGGCTGTGAATAACAACAGGTGTGTTTTATCGTTTCTAGATTTTATAGTTTTGAACCATAAAGTAAAACTGCTTTTCATATGATTACAAAATTAAAACAGTTATTATTATTTGAAAATTGACGCCTTGCATTTATCCTACACCTTGATCACTTCGTTATCTTCTAGTTAAAAAATCTTCAGTATCACAATGATCAGGTTCTGGCCATTCTGTAGCTCTTCAGGAGCCTTTGCATATATCAGTGTTGTTGTTTTTGGTTGCCTCCTGCATTCCAGAAAAGACAGTGGCATTGTTCCTGTAAATCTGTTTTTACTTTTTATAGAAAATAAATTGCAAATTGTTTCTGGTTTATTAAAGCATTTGTTATGATGTATTATCCCCCCCCCCCCCAACCAAAAAAAAAAAAAGGTGTTCACAGGAGAAAATTGATACTGTCCAGTTAGTATGTTCCAATAATAAATGGGGCTGAAGTTTCTGAAGAAATGGTAGAATTAATGTTCCATTATCTCTTTCTGAATTGGCATAATGATTACCCTTTTTTTTTTCAACCTTTGTGCAAAACATAAACTTGATCCTTCAGAAATAAGGAAATTATGATATCAGCAAGAGTCTTATCGTTGTTGGAGGAAATGATTTCAAACACTAGTTCTCATGGTTGTGCAACTGCCCTCTATCTGAATCTTTCTTGCCTCGAAGAAGCTAAGCCTACGATTGGCATGAGTCGGGCTGTCCAGTTCCTAATCCAGATTCTTCAAACCAACACTGAAGTCCAATGCAAGCTAGATTCTCTCCATGCACTCTATAATCTATCTACTGTGCCCTCCAATATTCCAAACCTCCTTTCATCTGGCATCATTAATGGCCTACAATCCCTTCTTGTAGGCCAGGGTGATTCAATGTGGACAGAAAAATGCATAGCTGTTTTGATAAATTTGGCTGTTTCTCAAGTGGGAAGAGAAGAAATGATGTCGACTCCTGGACTCATAAGTGCGTTGGCTTCAATACTGGATACTGGTGAGCTCCTAGAGCAGGAGCAAGCTGCCTCTTGTCTCCTAATTTTATGTAACAGGAGTGAGAAATGTTGCGAGATGGTCCTGCAAGAAGGGGTTATTCCTGCATTGGTGTCAATATCGGTGAATGGGACCTCAAGAGGAAGAGATAAATCTCAGAAACTCTTGATGCTCTTCCGAGAGCAGCGACAACGAGACCATTTGCCCGCTAAGACACATCAACACCCACCTGAAACTAGTGATTTGTCTATGCCTCCTCCTGAAGTGAAACCGCTATGCAAGTCAATATCTAGAAGAAAGGTGGGGAAAGCTTTTAGCTTTCTCTGGAAAAGCAAGAGCTATTCTGTTTACCAGTGTTGAGTTCCATGTAAATGTCTGTTTGCTTCTTAACTTTTCTCTTCTATCCTCCTCTCATTCCTTTTCCCATGGATGGTGCTTACTTTTTGGCTTCCAAAGCGAAGAAGAGATGTACAGGCATGTGTAATTTATGGATTTTGTTTTCTTCTGTCGCTTTCCACTTTGTAACATCAATCTCTCAAGTGTTAGATATTTTTCTTTTTTTGGTATGTCAACGTAGCTCCATGTGTTAGATTTTTTTTATTTTTTATTTTGGTACATAGCTCCATGTGTTAGATTTACTTTTTGAAGGTTGAGGTAAATGATTATGGCTTAAGGTAGAGGGAGTTTCCTCTGTGGAAAGAAGTTTATTTTCAGCAAGGTATTGGTTGGAGCTAGCGCATGTCATTTTCCAACTTAGTTACTTTCAACAGGTAAGCGTCCTCTACGGCCCGTGTTACTCGACTAATAGTGCGCGAGGTATTTTGTTGATTTTGATTTTTCTAATGACAAAAAATATTTTGTTTTTTGTTTTTTTGTTGAAATGATGAGACATAGTTTAAGTTTAAACCATTTTTTTGGTTAACACTCAAGTTTAAACCTAAAGCCTAATACAAATAACCTTTTTGTTTTGGCACAGAAGCCTAATACACAGGAAGGATTAATTGACCCCTTGATAGGAAGTGTTCTGAATGTTGTCTGTACTAGTATTAGTACATGCTAAGCCTGATAATAATCGGAGCTTGTTTAAGTTTTTTTTTTTTTTAAAACAGTTTATATGTTATACAACTTTCTGCGTCTTACAGCTTCAAATGAGGATTTTTTTATATATTTTTCTTTCGTTATGAATTGAATTACTATTGAGTATTGAGTAGCATTATTTGTTTTACAAGTGTTAGCGGAGTTTAGTTTTTTCTTTTCTAAAAATAAAAATACTCTCATCGCAGAGATAAATCGGCAGAGGAACCTTCAATAATAGAAAAACAGGAGAGGACTGAACCAAAGAATTAGAACCAAAATACAACAACTTCACACAAGGAACAAAGGTAAAGGCCAAAGAATCAATTCATTATCATGAGAGAATATTTGCATTCCAATATTCATCACACTGTTGAAGAGCTTTGTCCACAACTTGTTGCGGGGTCCATTCAATTTGGTTGGAAGTTCTCTCATTACGTGCCTTTCAAAGAACAAAAGCAACATCTTCAATATCCGTTGTTGGCTTGTTGCAAAGTTTGTCTTAGAATATCATGAGTGAGAGGCACCCATGAATTTTGAAATCAATGATTGATTCTGAAGAAGCTCCACATGAAGGGCATGTCATACAAGCGAATAATTTACAGTATTGTATGTCAAACAATAAGTAAATGTAAATATATAATAAGCAACATATACTCAAACTAAAACAAATAAAACAAAATTTGGTTTTAACTTTTTTCCTCCAACTCTTTCCTTCAATCCTTTTAATCACTATCTATACGTCTATTAATTTAATTAAATGAAGTTAAAAATAACAAATGAAAAATGATTAAAAAAATTGAAAAACATGGTCAGAAAAAAAAGATTAGAGTCAAATTTTGTTTAAACAAATAGTACTAATTTCAGTATGTCACAACTTTACATTCACAAAAAGATTTTTTTAGAAAGAACAAAAAGACAACTCTCCATCGGTTCCATTGATTTATGAAACAACTTATTGAATCAATGATTCAAAATAAAATAATTACCCACAAAATCATGACACTATATTTTCTTGATTAAAACTTAAAAAGTGGGGGGAAAACAAAGCCATGCTACTTGGTTATAGCTGTTATAATTTTTATTATTATTTAACTATTTCAAAGTCAATTTTATTTTGAACTTATCTCCCTCACACTAACTATTTTGCAGCAAGATTTTGTTATCTTATCTAATAATTACTAGCCAGTTTGCTTTTAATGTTGCATTACATTGGACCACTTTGTTTTCCGAACAACATTCACTTCGTCTTTATAAATAGTAGAAGTTAGCTATTTTTTACAATACACACCAAAAAATATTTTTTTTTTTCATTATTCTTTTGAGTTCATGTAAACATTCCTACAAATTGTACCTGTACCCTTGAAATTTTAAATGTAAAATTAACAAGAAGTGACTATTATATTGAGAAGAGTATTAATTATCAAATTGTTTGCATCAAATAATATATTTGTAATGGTGAAATACTCTTAAGCATAGTATACTTATACGTCTGAGTCGATATATGTGATAAGTTATTTTATTTATGTAATTTTAATTTTAGCTATCCATCTATTTATTTTTTGTTATTTTTCCCTACAATGGCAACGAAACATTTCCCTTCCAAGAATTTATTTCTTTGCAGAATGAAAGTGTTGAAAGAAAAAGTAAGATAAAAAAAGAAGCATCGGATTCCATTCTCAAGTGATGAATTTCATGCCACAAATCAACCAAAAGAAAAGATGAAAAGGATTAGAAAAGTTTGGAGGAAGTGCATATCAAGCATAAATGACGAGCAATATACAGGTTATTCTTTTCCTCAACTTATGCAGTGTCTGGTTTGGTTTTTAATTTCGTGATTCATCTGATGCCGCCATTAGAAAAATCGCTCGGTAACAACCTTCCAATAATTCGTATGTCTTGCTTGTTTTGTATTCATTTTAGTACTAGTTACTACTATATTATTGTGCTTGTATAACTTCTGAATTTTAAAACTGGTTGGATTAGTTTTCTTGCAAAAGCATCATTTTGTTTAACAAAAAGTGATGTTTAAATTAGCTTTCATATTTAAGTTTTTGGTTGTTAGTTGTAATGGTTAGTTTTAGAATATTAACTGAATGGTTAAATTCATGGCACTCCAATTTCGAATGGAAAGGAGCTACTTGGAAAATTTGCACGTATACCACTGCATGTTGCACGCAATTTTAAAAAATTTTATAATGCCTTTATAGCTTAATTTTTCCCATTCTACGTAATTTTGAAGTGCTTGTTTATTGTAGGCATACCAGGAGATGGTAGATGTTTGTTTAGATCAGTGGTCTATGGTGCCAGCCTTAGAACAGGGGAACCATCTCCAAGTCTTACCAGGCAAAAAGAACTCGCAGATGAGCTCAGAGCCAAAGTACACTTTTTTTTTTCTTTTTCATTTAACTAATTAATTCTAGTTTGGCATAGTTATTGTTCAAAGTATATAGTGCCATTGTTTCTATGGTAGATCATCAGCAACATTTGTGCAAATATATCATGCTTTCGAGCTCATGTTATGTGACCATGGAATTTTGATTCGAAACAATTGACTAATGTTGAATTATGCTTGTTCACATAAAATAATCTAACACATAGATTCTTTATATATGTTGATTATTTCATTTTGATCCATTCTAACCCGTTTCATGGGAAAACATTAAATCTTATGTGCAGGTTGTGGATGAATTCATAAAGAGGAGGCCAGACACCGAGTGGTAAGTTTTCTGGAAGGAGATGGTCTTGAAGAGCCCAGATTATTTGAAATTGTTGGAAGGAGATGGTCTTGAAGTTGATATTTAAGCAACACACTGGTATTCTCATCATTATTGCATTTTGAAGTTGAACTCTAGTAATCATCTTTGTGTTTATTTTATAATACACAGGTTTCTTGAGGGTGACTTTGACACCTATACAGTACAGATGCGAAAGCCTCACATATGGGGAGGGGAGCCTGAACTTCTCATGTCCTCGCATGTTTTACAGTTAAGTCAATTTTCATTTGCAAAACTTTCATTCACGTGATTTGCCTAATGTTAAGGAGACACTTTAATATTGTAAATGGAAATGTAGGATTTTGATGTTGGATTCTAATTTGATAGTTCAAGTGGCTAGTATGAGTGCTGCGAGATTGCAGCTGATTTTAAACAAAAACACACTATATATATCTATTTGAAAAAATAATTCCTGTTTCGAATTCCTAATATCTATGAATTATTTCCTTACCTAGGAAGTAATATAAGTGCTGAGAGTTGGTTGGAAATATTTTGAATATTAGAATGCGATTTCTCCTTATTGATTTCTTTTAATTGAAACTATTTAGTAGGTGGCACAAGTATCAGTTTGTTCCAGATTATAATGATTTTCTGATAATGATTACATAATTATAGACAGTGTAGCAAAAAATTTCACTAGTGATAGAAAGGGGGAAAATTCCATGTTTTAATCATGATATCTTCTGGTTCTAGGATGCCTATAACAGTGCTCATGCAGGATAAGAATTCCAGTAGCCTTAAAGTTATAGCTGAATATGGTCACGAGTATGGTAAGGATAACCCAATTCGTGTCATCTATCATGGTTATGGCCACTATGATGCGTTGAAGAGTTCAACTGGTTTTGCAGAGTCCTAGCTTTAACACTCGTTACAACCTGATGTTCTTTGTAATACCGTAGAACTTAACAATGTGCATATGATTGTGGCCCTTGTTGTAGTAGCGAAGCAAATTCTAATGCTTGAGGAAAGCTAATTTCTGGTCAATGGCATTAGTGCTTCAATAACATCTGGTCTTTGAAATTTTAATTTTGGGGCAATTCTTACTGCCTTCTTTTTTTTTATCTATTTTACTTATAGTTATAGGTCATATATGATGTAAACAATTGGTTAATTTTTTTTTATTGCACTCAGATGATATTTAATATAGCTTGTATATATTTTTACAAACCAGTTTTTACTTTACATATTTGTTTAAGAGTAATTTACACTCACCCCCCTCAAAGTTTGATGATATTACACTCAGCCACATTCTTTTTTAAAAATGACACTCACCCCCATTAATTGATCAAGTTACATAATTGTGTAAATATTATCAGTTAAAATCTATAAATTTTTAACATTTACAGTTATTTATGAAAAAAATATTTTTTAAAAAATATTATTATGTATAAATATTATCAATTAAAATCGATAATATTTTTTTATCAGTTAAAATTTGATAACATTACTAGTTAAAAAATGTATATATTTTTTCAAAAAACTCCTTACACACCCACACAGAGAAAATTATAAAAGTTTTTTTTTATAAAAAAATATTATTATATATAAATATTACTAATTAAAATGTAATGTTTTAAGTATCTGTGATTATTTTTAATATACACAATTTTTTATAAATAATTATGAATGCTAAAAACTCTATAAATTTTAACTAATAATATTTACATAATTATATTATAATATATAAATATTACTAATTAAAATCTGTAAAGTTTTCAAGATATCTGTGATTATTTTTAATATACTGTGCTTTTTCATAAATAAATAGCGTGAATCGAAAACTCTATAAATTTTAACTTAACACGCGCTTCAAATAATAATTCTTCAGATAAATTTACTCAATAATAAACTCATCACTAACCCAATCTAGAATTGTAAGTTTAGGAGAAATATTTATGTAATTCTTTACCTAGAAAGGAAAACTGGAGAAATTGTATTGTATGAGGGTATGACTATAATATCGATTTAGGCCCCTTATCACTTCACTTGGTTTAGCAACAAATCAACAACTCATTCATGGCTGTTGCAAATCAAAGAGGGAATTTTTTTTTTTCTTAAATAGGCTCACAGAAAAAGGAATGTGTGACTTGGGAGGCATTCTTGCTTATATTTATGTAATTTTTTTTCCGTTTTTTCTTTAATTCAAATTAATGCCATAAAATTTGTGTCCTACTAACTAGGTAGGTTTCATTAATAATTCGACGGTCATATTTCTCTTAAAAAAACAAAGGTTTCCAAAGAAGGAAAAATTTTCTACTGAGGGCTCACTTGCTTCCCTTGAATTCACTATGATTCAATCTCTTTCTTATTATTATCGGCTGCATTTATATCATGACCAGAGTCACTAGCTAAATAATTTGTAACTTGTAACCCATCTTGAACAGTTCTCAGTATCAATGTACTAAAGAAAGATAGAGACATTGTCAAGGCTTAAAATGGGTAGTATATATATATTTTCATTTTCTATGTCTTCGTTTTGAGGGGAAACAAAGCGCAGGCTAAATCCGGCTGTATATAGTATGATGATAAACCAGCCAGTATTGGAGGAAAGTGCTTGCATTGGAAACATCTATAGTGGCAACATCCACCATTCTTGTCCACTCTCACCCATCTGTCTTCTTTCTGTTTTGTTCATTATACTTCTTTTCTCACTTAGTTCTAAATATTTCCTCCCAAAGTTGCTTCTTGTAATTAATATAAAAGAAAAGATAATTTTTATGATATTTTGATAGATTTACTATCTAAATGAATTGTCAAATATTCATTAAATACTAACTTCATAATAAATATTTAAAAATAATCAATAATTAATAAAATACTTGACAATTCATTTTAAATACCTAATCCTTAAAAAAAAAAAAAGATGGGCACCATATAAATCTAAAAAGAAATCATTTAATCATATCCAAGTGTAAGACTTTACACATTTATATCATTCACTAATTTTTTATAATAATTTTTACTAATGTAATCATTAAACTATAATAAATATATATCATTTTTGTCTCATTCAATGAATCAATTTAAATCAAAATGCAAAGCCGATCCATATCACTGAGTCATGGATGGCTTGTGATTTTGGTTCTGGTAAAACCGGTCAACCATAATTGGAAATGGGAATTTTTGCAAGGTAGGCCCAACAGCCAAATAATCTTCCTAAGCCGGGTCAAAAATTTTCAACCACCCCAAGATGGCAAGCAAGCCAAAACCCAAATTGCAATTTTTTTAAGTTTAATTTTAATATATTGATAGTATAATTTTTTTTTAATTCTATCATCTAATCTTATGTCATTTAAGATAAATTTTTGTATGTACATGAAGTACAATAAATATATGCTTAGGATATATTTCTACCATTAATTTTAAATTAGTGATTTAAATTTTATGTAAACTTATATAAAATTAATGGTAAAAATCTTTTTGGAGCATACATTAATTATGTTCTAGGAACATGTTATAAATTCTTTTCATTTAATGAATCTAATTTTATTATTCTTCCTTTCCTTTTTATTTATTTTTTAGAAAATTTGTTTTATTTTAATTTATCTTTCATTTAAGAATTTTAAGAATGCATTAATTATTATTATTTTTTAATTTTGCCTCGTCTTTTATTGTCTTAATTAAATTTAATAATTACACATATTAATTAATTTCTACAATTTTTTAAAAAAGTAATAAAGGATAATTTAGTCATGTCAATCTATATTTTACTTAATTTGAGATTATTCAATGATATCCTTAATTTTTGTATAAAAACTTTATAAAATAGATAAAAAAAGTCATAGAGAGAGTAACAATTATATAAAATGTCAAATTCATTAAGCGATTAAAATGTCAAACTCATTAAACGATGTGATAACATATTATTTAATACTAGTGTAAATTTTTTTTTGAATTTTGTTAAGAGCACTTATTAAGGATATTAAAATAGAAAGTTTTAGATAAAAATTAATATTTTTTGTCAATTTTTAATGCATTGAATAATTTGTTTTCATTTAAAATTTCTTATTTTAATATTTTTAACAAGTATGTACTTATTAGTAAAACCCTTTTTTTTTTACAAATTAGAGTGCATCAAAATTATTATTATTTATTTGTTTTTAGGTCAAAATTTTTTTTTTCTAAAAAAGGTTAAAATTAATTTGATTGCTAAAAACAAAGTTACCTAAAATGACCCACTTACTATATATGTAAAACATGCTTTCAATTCCCTCCCTCTCTGCCTTCCTTCCTTCCTTCCTTCCTTCCTGGTTTTCATCGAAGGCTTTTGTTCGCAAACGGTGACACCAAATTGCATAGGTCGGAGAGTGAAGAGGTAAGAAACTAAGAATGAAGGTGTTGGTGAATTCTGGTACAGGGCTTAGAAAACAGGTTTTTCCCATTGACTATGAAACAAAGATGTCACAGCGTCTCGTCGACGCTGCTCATTACGGTGACACTGACGCTGCCTTCGAATGTGTGGAAAGTCCTTTCGTGGACGTGAACTTCGTCGGAACTGTGACGTTGAAGTCCAAAACGACAGAGATCGTGCTAAACGACGAGTCGCCTCACCGAGTCCACTCGGTGTACGAGGAGTTCAAAACAGAGGTCACTGCTCTGTTCCTTGCTGCGCATTCTGGGAACTTGACACTCCTCCGGAAGCTTATGGTAACGCTTCTTAACGCTGCTTCTTATGTTATGATCCATGATTTTAAATTGTGGTTCACCATCTGCAATATTGCGATTTTAAATGCATCAGCTATATTTTTCTCCAATTGTCCATAATTGTCATAATTTTTGTATTTATAATGTAATCGCAATTTAAAATCATGTTGTTATCACATTAAACAACAAAACAAATTAAAAAATCATAACACTAGTTCATTTTGATCCTTTGAAACGCGAATTTTAAGGCTTCAGTTTTGTGATTTGTAACGTTGATGTTCTGTACTGCGGTGCCTGTCCTTTAATATGATCAGGGGCGTTACTGCTAGTGGTTTGCTTTGTTTTCGTCTGAGGCTTAATTCAGAGTAAATTAATTAACCAGTTGTTCAATTTTGAAAACCAATTTGAACCATGATAGTTTTTTAAATTGATGAGCTAAACCATGGATTCTGATTTGGTTTCAAATCATGGTTTATTATTATTTTGAGGTAAATTGCAGCTTAATCAATTCAGCTCATGTGCAAATGAGATCTTAGTGTTGTTTTAAAATAAGCAAATAACCCAGAAAATTCATACTTTATGAAAAAAAAATGCCTTCTGTTAAGTAAAACAGTTAAATATATGATGGAATTGTCATGTCCCTCCCACATGACACGCAAACTAGGATGAAAAAAAAAATCCACGACTGCAAGGATTATGTATAATAAAACGAGAGACGAGTAACTATTTAATAAATGGAGATAGAGTGAGATCATATTATCCGTCAGTATTTGTAAATTCATTAAATATATTTTTTATATTATATTATATATATATTTATTATTTTGACATAAGACAAAAAAATTTATTTTTTATTATTTTATAATAATTTTTTTAATAAATATATGTAATTCTTGTAATAATTATTTATATAAATTGATTATTATAAAATATAATTAAACTTAATATATTATTTATAATATTCATTTAATTTTATATAAAAATTAAATTATTAAAAGATATTATTATATATTATGTTAAAATTTATTTTATTTATATATATTTTTTAAAAATTTTATTTTAAATTATTATTATACTCATAAAAATTCAAGAATATTTCTCTAATAAAAATCATAAATGAGTATCCGTGACCCTTTCCCCGACTGCCGGTTGCCATTCCTACTCAAAACATGTTTTTCACTTAATTGTTAGTTTTTTAGAAGTTAAAACAGTTTTATTTTATTTTTTCCACTCACTTCTTCACTAATTTTTTGGAGTCACATGCAAGCCATATGACAATTCCGTGTCTTTTGCATAATTTAACCTTAATGTTTGATTCACACGTGTCAATGGTTGAATTATTGAAATTTAACTTTTACACAGAAAGTTATAAAATGCGACGTACAAAGTAAGCTGATTTAATATGTGCATAATATGATTTGATTTAGCTTAAACCTCCAAACTGTGGGTTTGGTTGGATTTTATTTCTTTCATCTATGTTGGGGTATCTTTTCATCCTTATATTATTTCGGATAATTGGTCAGCTCTCAAAAGCCATTTAATTGATTTTTAACCATAAAAACATTTAATATTGTTATGAGATATTTATCGATATATCATACATCTTGTCTGACGTTACTAAACCGGACAATGCCAGAAAGTAATTTTTTACTCAATTCCTTTTCCATAAATTTGCTTTATAACTTTGAATTTAATTTTTATATACATTATAAAAAAAGTTTCAAAATATTAGCTGTGATGTCATACGCTTAAAAAACTAAATTTCATAGTGTTTAAGTTAGTCCATGACATCTTATTGTTTAGTCATTAGTGACAGTGTAGGATGACATTTGAACTCTAATTTATGATATAAAGCAGGCAGAGACACCCTTTCAGTTTTGTCACTTCATTCATTGTTAGCTGACCTTTGACGTTTTCATTGGATAGAACGTCGGAGCTGATGTAAATATGAGATTGTTCCGAGGTTATGCCACAACAGCAGCAGTGAGGGAAGGCCATCTAAAAGTACTGGAGGTCCTTATCAATGCTGGGGCCTCACAACTTGCATGCGAGGAGGCTTTAATGGAAGCAAGCTACTTGGGCCGGCCCAGATTTGCTGAGCTACTCATGCAGTCCAACCTGATCCGTCCTCAAGTTGCTGTTCATGCCCTTGTCTCTGCCTGTTGCAGAGGCTTCATTGAGGTTGTTGATGTACTCATCAAGGTAAACCCAATATGCTTGATATAGGCTGTATTCTCTTCTAAATTTATGGTAGACCGTAGACGAAAAAGATATTTCATACTAAATTTTGTACACCACTTTTACGAAACTGACTAGCGTGCAAATAATTAGGAAACAACATCTATTATGTGGTGACCATTGTTTATCAATTATTTGCATACTAATAATTGCCGGTGTCAAAATTGTGTACAAAATTTAGTATGTGAACAGCAAAACTATATGGTGAATGTAGCTCAATTATGTAAACAGAAATGTAGAAGGACATATTTGATAGTACTTTTATACACGCATATCATCTCACATCAATAAAATTCTAACAATTTAATTACAATTAATTTTATATTTTTTTATGCATACATTCTAATTTTATCATTTTTTATGTGAATAAATGTGTTTTTTAGCTATTTGCAAGAAGTATTATTAAGTTTAAAAAAAACACTATTCATATTTGATTATTAATTGACATTGTTTCCGTATGTTGGCAGCATGGCGTGGATGCCAATGCAATTGATAGGACGTTGCTTCAATCTTCAAAGCCATTTCTTCACGCTAATGTTGATTGCAATGCATTGTTCGCCGCTGTTGTCAGCAGGCAGATTAATGTTGTCAGACTACTGTTGCAGGTGGGACTTCTGACTTTATATAAGTAAGTTTCACATGGGATAAATATGTGTCTAGTTTCTTGAACTAATAATGGTGTTGGTTTATACGGCACAGCAAGTCATGTCTTTTTTGACTTTTGAGCATGTCATTGCCATGTGAGGAATCTCCATTGAACAAGGACACTTGCATGATCAAAATGTATTCATTATTATGGACAATTACCAAATTGCTCTCGTATGAGGAAAGCCAACATGCACCTTAATTAGCACACTTGGGCAAAAGAAACAACTTCTGTGTTCAACTTAAATGAAGAAAGAAGGTTGTAAATGAAAATGACATGAGCATCTCTTTTAGATCTTTGGCTACATTATTTATTGCCACGATATGGGATAATATGATGCTTCAGTAATTGCTCCAATTTATTATATGTGAACAAAATCAAATATATAATTGGTTGGTCAAGTTTCTGCATTGAGTACAGTTGTTTTGTAGATTACTTTAATCAATATCCAGAGAGTTATTTATGTTTTGATTTTGGAAACAGGTTGGGGTAAGGCTAGATATCAAGGTTAAACTGGGGGCTTGGTCATGGGAAACGGATACAGGAGAAGAATTTCGTGTGGGTGTTGGACTTGCTGAGGCTTATCCTATAACCTGGTGTGCTGTGGAGTATTTTGAATCCAGTGGTGCTATATTGCATATGCTGCTCAGCCACCTCTCTCCTAATAGTTTGCACTTTGGGAGGACACCCTTGCTCCATGCTATCCTTTGTAACAAAGATAAGGCAGTAAATATACTTCTAAATAGTGGTGCAGATGCTGAAGTGGTAGTGCAAACTACTAAGGAAACCAATGTACACCCTATTCACATGGTTGCAAGGCTTGGATCATGTAACATTCTTCAGTGCCTGATTAATGGTAATTGTAACTTGGACTCCCAAACAAAATCTGGAGATACAGCAATAATGATCTGCGCAAGGTATAAGCATGAGAAGTGCCTTAGAGTCCTAGCATCAGCAGGTGCTGATTTGGGGATGGTAAATTCATCTGGTCACTGTGCAACTTCAATAGCAAACTCAGTTCAGTGGACTAATGTCTTCCAGAGAGCAATTCTGGATGTAATTAGAGCTGGAAAGGTTGTTAAATCAAGCAATGCCTCTAGATTTTCTGCTTTGATGTCTGTGACTCGTGCAAATGACATAGAGGGTTTGAAGAAACTCATTGAAAACAGGAACATTTACATTGATCTAGATGAGCAAAATGACGATGGATTCTCAGCTGCTATGATAGCTGCAGCAGGTGGTAACGTAGAGGCTTTCAGGTTGCTTCTTTATGCTGGTGCTGATGTACTTAAGCTTAAAAACAAGTATGGTTTGACAGCACTTAACCTTATAGATGTGAGCCAAAATGGGGAAGTGTTTCAAAAGGTGATGCTTGAATATGCACTTAAAAAGGGATGTAATGGTTCCATTGATGAGGTTAATCCTCTCCACAGGGCAGCACGCTATGGGGACATAGATATTGTTCATAAATTATTAAAAGAAGGGTACGATGTCAATGCTTTAGATGGATATGGATATACACCATTGATGTTAGCAGCAAGAGGATGCCGTGGTGAAATGTGTGAGCTTTTGATCTCATGTGGAGCCAAATGTGATATTCAGAATGAGAAACATGAGACAGCACTTTCACTTGCTAGAGAAAATGGTACAGGAAATGATGCAGAACGTGTGATATTGGATGAACTAGCTCGTGGAGTAGTCTTGTGTGGGGCACGTGTAAAGAAGCATACAAAGTGTGGTAAAGGGTCACCTCATAGTAAGGTACTTGTAATGGTGGGGGCTGCTGGAATTTTAAGATGGGGAAAATCAAATAAGAGAAACGTGGTTTGTAAAGAGGCTGAGGTTGGACCTAGTGCAAAATTTCGATGGAATCGAAGGAGGAAGTCTGATGTTGATGAGCCAGGAATGTTCCATGTGGTCACTACAAAAAATAAACAAGTGCATTTTGTATGTGAAGGTGGGGTTGAAATGGCTGAGTTGTGGGTAAGGGGGATTAGATTAGTGACAAGAGAAGCCATTTTTGGCATAAGAGCTGATAACTTCTGAAGTGGCCATGGGTAGGAAAAAAAACATGGAGCAGGTTGGAGAAATGCCTGAATTCTTAGTGATACAAAACATATAAATTTGAATTTCAGCATTTTACTTCTTTTCAACTTATAATTTAAAGTGTCTATACTAAATAATTATATAATTTAAGCTACACTCACAAAAGATAAATTGAAGTGATAAACAACTTTAATCTTTTGATACGAAGACTCAAGTTTAAATCTTAAACAAATAATTTTTGTAGAAAAAACATATATGCTTTTATGATTGAATGAGAATTAATCTCATGAACGCTTTAAATAAGTAAAATTTATAAAAAATATTTCGTGATCTCACAAATATATATATATATATATATATAAAACTCAATTGACTGGTTTAGATGTAAAATCAAACATAATATATTCCACATATGGGTAATTTGCCGTCATTATTTTAAATTTAAATTTTTTAATTTCTTGAATAGCATATATTAAATTATTAATTAAGACATAATCATAGTGGATCTAGTTACCTTCAACCGTAATAGAAAAACAAAAAATGTTAATTTTACATAAAAATAATTATATATATTTTGATACTAAAATGTACAAGAATCAAGTAAAAACTAAAAGGAGTCGTGATAGGATAGAAAATTTCTTGTATGTAATAAGTAAGATTTGGATACATCAAAAAAATAATGACAAGAAGTTTATTGTAATGGTTTTGCTTCGATTCGTAGGTCATCTCTATATCTCTTTTAAGTTTTTGTTGAGAGTTAGTGACATAAATTTGATTTTAAAATGAAAGACCTTCGCTCTCCATTTTAATTTTAATGTATAAAAAAAATACATCAAATAAAATTTGTCAAACAATTACCATGGGTGTGCTAGTAATCTCGCACTTGTTAAGAGCATCATTGCAAAACGACGAAGGGAGACTCTCTCTTCTATTGTCTTTCATTTTCTATGACACACCTGACTTAGATATCACCAATAAGTAATAATAATAATAATAATAATAATAAAAGTTGGCAGCTCCTATGAAAGCTGTAAGTTTGTGACTTTGTGTAGTAGTTTACTGATAAAAAAATACCCGTGACACGTCACTTCCACCTATATTTTTCTCACATTTATCTTTGGCCAGAACTATAATATAATAAACTGTGTTGAAAATAAAGAGAGTTTAGTTATAAATAAATAATAAAAATTGTAAAATTATAGATATTGTATGTGAATATCATTCTTGTTAATGTGCTAGTGTGGATTGGTTTACTTAATTTATCTTTTGCTCATAATAATAGTATAATTTAAGTTTAAATTTTGCGATTTTTAACATCTTTAATCTTATTATAAATTATTGTTAAAGTTAATAATTTATCTTAATATTAAAATAAGAATAATCTCCCTGAGTAAAAACTTTCTTGTTAGTGCTGAGTTCGCATAGCATTACGAAAAACTAAAAAATATCCTCTTTTTTCAAAAAAATATAATTATAATTTTTTATATTATTTTTTTCATATCTCGTATTTTATATATTTTTTATATCATTAATTATACCACTTTTATCATATAAAAAATATATAAAAACATCATTTTCAAAAAAAGATATATATATGACGAGGAAAGAGAGAGGTTTATGATGAAGCGTTTAAACTTGAAAGTGGCTCGTTTTCCTTGGCTTGGACATTCATTCTCCATCCATTATTGAAGTTCACAGGCTGGGAGCTCCAGGCAGGACAAGAACTATAAAGTTTCTGCTGTAAGAACCATAAATCTTGTACAAGTCTTTTTCTCTTTTCCTCAAACATGTTTCTTGAACTTTATGATGATACAATCACAAACTAGTTATTTCATTTTTCTAAATTCTCACTGAATTTCCCTCTTTTCTTCCTTTCTTTCTGTCTTTGGTTAGGACTTTAAACACTGAAAAATGAAACTGACTCCTAGAGAGATTGAAAAACTAGGCCTGCACAATGCTGGCTACCTTGCCCAGAAACGCCTTGCTCGTGGTTTAAGACTCAATTACACCGAAGCTGTGGCTCTCATAGCAACCCAGGTTTTCTTCTCTTCCTCTTTTCCTATAAATTTCCAACCTAAGAAAAAATAATAATTTTTTGGGAAAACTAAACTAAACTCCCTTGAATTTTGACTTAATTACAGCTGATACTCCTCTTGTTTCAGAAATTAAACTAACATTCATTGAGGTTTATATTGTCGCTACAATGATCTCCTCTTGATCATTGCATTTACCTCCCTTGGAGGTCAGTGTAGGGATGCAAACAAGAGGGGTTTCAAGTGTAATTAGGGTAAATCTAAGGGGAGGTCAATGTAATTTTTCCTAATGTTTTTATTAGAAGATTGGTTAAGCAGTCCAATGTCAATTGCATATAGAAGCCAAATTTTTATCCTTTGGAAATTATCTAATTTAAATTTTGTATGTTTTTGTTTTTGCTATTACATAGATTATGGAATTTGTTCGTGAAGGTGAAAAGACTGTGGCAGAGCTAATGTCGATTGGGAGAAAACTCTTAGGAAGGTATTATGTAAATTTTTATTATCTGATTCTGATTGCATATGCTCTTTAATTTTTTTTCTACCCTTCCCTGAATAATTGTTTAATCTTTTTAAATTGATATACTTGCAGTAGAAAAAAAGTGGAATGAACCATTTTTAAGTTTTGAACATCTAAATTTGTCTTCATTTTTTTAACAGGAGACAAGTTCTTCCAGCCGTTCCATATCTCTTGGAAACTGTTCAGGTACTTGTATCATTATGGCAATATGGTTATATTATGCAAATACTTTTGTGGGATTGTTCAAAAAGCACTCGCCCAAGTGGCTATGTGCATTTTGCATGAAGTCAGCTCAGTCAACTAGTCACTATTGGATATCTTCCATATTTTGTGCCAAGAACAATTTAAAATAATAAATCTTCCTTTTTGTGTCTATGATTCAAAATATATTTTATAAAAAAAATTTAATTTATTTTGGCTCCCTCTAATCACTTATTATGGCTCTGAAAACTTCGAAAGGATAAGTGTAGCTCAATTTTTGTTGTAATTTATCTCAGTACTCTCCAGTCTCCCCCATCCCCCTGGCTCATAGAGAGAAAGAGAGATTATTGTCATTATTTTATCAAATAAATTTGAATGTAGGTTGAAGCCACCTTTCGTGATGGGACTAAGTTAGTCACCATTCATGATCCAATTGCTTGTGAGAATGGAAACCTTGAACAAGCATTGTTTGGTTCTTTTCTTCCAGGTATGCCTCTACTTTGATTTTAAAAATAGATGTTTTGTTATATATCCCTACTGAGTGCTTCCATCTCTGAGTACGCTATGCTGTAACTAAAATTCTGCTTATTGTATCTTTGCTTATTAGTTTGACTTTAAGACATGACTTACAAACTATATCTTTTATTTATCCTTTACCCATAAATGAAATTCTTATGCAATTTTCAGTTGTTGCTCATAATCAGCATTTCTGTTGTTTATATGAAAAGGAAGAATCTCTTGTCTTCTTATTTCTACATAGAAGTTGTGGGAGATTAAAAATTTTATGAACTAATTTGATGCTGCTTCTATTTTTAAGAAAAGATCATTGACCTTTCAAAGATGATCTGCAATCTGTCTTTTTTTTAAAAAAAAAGAAGAAGCTGAAATAGCTTAATTGACTTTGATTAATTGAATCACCTAACCAATCACATTGGCTATATAGGGGTAATGGGAGCCTAGAGCCCCAATAATAGTTGTAGTGTATGTTTTTAATTTATTAATGAATATGTATATTACTTTATTATTTATCCTTTCATGAAAATAAAGCATCATTAGTATATATTTTCTTTTATTCAAGTAGGACTGGAGGAAAACTTATATAGATCAACCAATTTATATTCCTTTATTGCTGATGTACATCCAAAATATTTTGCAACAGCAAAATAATGCTCAGAATGCAATTTTGCTATCTCCTGCAACATGATTTGAAAACCTTTGTTATAGTTAACTTACAAAAACGAGAAGTACAAATTGAAGCCTCTACTCATTAGCATTTCTCTTGATGGTTGGAAACTGTGTTTACAGTACCTTCACTTGACAAGTTTACTGAGAACGAAGAAGATAATAGAATTCCAGGTGAAATAATATCTGGAGGTGGAAGCCTCATTCTTAACCCTGGAAGGAAGGCAGTAATTCTCAGAGTTGTCAACAATGGAGACAGACCAATTCAGGTGTTTGCCAGTGTGTTGCACCTTGCATCTTAGCATTTTGGCTAAAATTTATGCATCTTTTTTTTTCTTTTGCATTTAAATGACAAACTTATTTATGTCATATTAAAAATGGTCGGATTATGGTCTAGTTACATGTAGTGCCAGCGCTTCTAAATGCAGTACGATAAGCTGTGTGCACATGAAATAGCAACGTGATGTCTATGAGTGCTACTCAATTGGTACTGGTTTCCTTAAATTTGTTTTCTGATCAATTAATGGAGGATTTAGTTGGTTTTCAAGGTTGTCTGTAGATTTGTATCTAAGTATATGCTCCTTAATAATATTGAAGCTTGTCAAAATATTAACATATTAAAAGTTTAGTGTTTCATATTCCAGCTAATCGACTTCTTGTTTCCTTTTTCTCCACAGAAAATAACTGAAGCAACCATTTTATAATATTTCTGAAAATTTCAGGTTGGCAGCCACTATCATTTTATTGAAGTAAATCCTTACTTAACCTTTGATCGAATGAAAGCATATGGCATGCGCCTCAACATAGCTGCAGGGACTGCCACACGCTTTGAGGTGGAATTCTACATTGTTTTCAGTATTTAAATTTACCATAGTAATTGTAATGCATAGTTCATCGAATTTTTTGCATTGTTATTATTTTTTATACAGCGCCTATCTCATGTGAGCAGGCTAAACATGTTCAGCGGTTGAACTAATTCATTTATTAGATTACAAATGATTAATTGAAAAATATTTACTCTTGATAGCCTGGGGAATGTAAAAGCGTTGTACTTGTAAGCATTGGAGGTAAAAAAGTCATCAGAGGAGGTAATGGCATTGCTGATGGTCCAGTTAATGATTCCAATTGCATAGCAGCCATGGAGGCTGTGAGCACAAGGGGATTTGGACATAAGGAAGAGGCTAATGCAAGGTTTATGATTTGTTATTGAAGTGATTGTTATATAAGTTTGCTTACATCTTTGCCAATTCCATGTCTGAGAATAATTGAAGATTTCTTACCTCAAATGTGAATTTCCAGTGAAGGTGTTACTGGAGAAGACTATTCACTTACTACAGTAATTTCTCGAGAGGAATATGCTAACAAGTATGGCCCTACTACTGGTGACAAAATCCGTCTTGGTGACACTAACTTGTTTGCTGAAATTGAAAAAGATTTTGCTGTCTATGGTGATGAATGTGTTTTTGGAGGTGGGAAAGTCATAAGAGATGGAATGGGTCAGTCATGTGGCCATCCACCTGCTGACTCCTTGGATACTGTTATAACAAATGCTGTGATCATTGATTATACTGGAATTATCAAAGCAGATATTGGTATTAAAGAAGGCCATATTGTCTCGATTGGAAAAGCAGGAAATCCAGACATTATGAATGGTGTATTTCTTGATATGATCATTGGGGTAAGTTCCCTTCCAGATATCAGAAGCAATGAGTTGAATTCTGACATCATATCTTGATACAACTTACACACACACCATCCATATCTAGGCTAACACTGAAGTTATTGCTGGAGAGGGCTTGATTGTAACAGCTGGGGCTATAGATTGTCATGTGCATTTTATATGCCCTCAATTAGTATATGAAGCCATATCAAGTGGTAAGTTTCATAACTGGTAGCAGTGCTTATTACATGTATTTTTAAATATTTAATGCATGCTATAGTGTGCTGGATTCATGACTGTTATGTAGATAAAAAATTTGGGAGATGCTTGAGATCATTTGGTTGTGCTTATGTTATATTTGTATGTATTGAAGATTCCAGTGTTTATCAAATTACTTATTTCCCAAGCATCCTTCTTGATCCAAACTAGTCATTGGATTTTAACAAGTCCTTTTCTTCTTTGTATATAGGTATAACAACATTAGTGGGAGGAGGAACAGGACCAGCTGATGGAACACGTGCTACAACTTGTACACCAGCGCCAATTCAGATGCAACTGATGCTGCAATCAACGGATGATCTGCCTCTAAACTTTGGTTTTACCGGCAAAGTGTGTTTTTTCTTTTGTTTTGTTTCTATATGATGCCTGTTCTTGGTTTTTTTATTTTTTTATTTTTTTGTATGTAGTTATTTTTCTTGTATGTGATGGACTTCTAGAAAACTAAAATATTTTTAAAGTCAATTAAACCTTCCATACGTTGCTTCAGGGGAATAGTGCCAAGCCTGATGAACTACATGAAATAATCAAGGCTGGAGCTATGGGACTGAAGCTGCATGAGGACTGGGGAACTACACCAGCAGCAATAGACAGTTGTTTGACTGTCGCAGAACAATATGATATCCAGGCACAACTTTCTTCAATATATTCACTTATTTACTTCTGTAATTTTGGTTGATTTCTATAGCTAACTTTTACTATAACAGGTTAATATACATACTGACACCTTAAATGAATCTGGATTTGTGGAACATACAATTGCTGCATTTAAAGGAAGAACTATTCATGCTTACCACAGGTATATGTTAACTTTGAAATTTTTTATAAAGCACAGGCATCACATAATTGTTGGTAACAGTTATTGAGGAAAAATATCCATTTTAATTTTATTTGTAAATTTCATTGTATAGAAGTATTACCATAGAGAAAAGGATCTAATATATAATTTCTTGGTATAACATTGGTTCCATTCTTTATTGACTCTGATCTTTTCAGTAATGTCAAAGAGGCTATAGGTTAAACCTTTGTTTTCCCCATAATAGAATAATCACTTCTATACATGCCCTATGCTTTTACATATTGTTCTCTGTCTGTTTCTTAACCTCAACTCTTCTTTCTGGCCCTATGGGGGGTTGAGGTGGACATGGCTTATATTATATACTCACATCTTGCTGCCAATCAGAATGGAAAATAGGATGGCTTTTTGGGTCTCTCTCTGTTTTCCGGACTAAGTTGGCTGCTTCTTGACTTTTCTCTATTATTTTCTTGGGCAGTGAAGGTGCAGGTGGTGGCCATGCTCCAGATATCATCAAAGTATGTGGTGTGAAGAATGTCCTGCCCTCGTCAACAAACCCAACACGCCCTTTTACGTCTAATACCATTGATGAGCATCTTGACATGTTGGTATGAAATAAAACACGGTAGTAATAATGTAGCTGGTGCTGTTTGGTTCTCTATTTTGACTTCGTTGATGTACAGATGGTCTGCCATCATCTTGATAAGGATATTCCAGAAGATGTAGCTTTTGCAGAATCAAGGATAAGAGCTGAAACAATTGCTGCAGAAGATATTTTGCATGATATGGGGGCAATTAGCATTATATCTTCTGATTCACAGGCTATGGGTCGAATTGGAGAGGTCCTTCCTGTACTTAATTCAGCCTATCTATACAGTACTTAATTCTAGACTCAAATTTATTATGAAAGAAAGAAATAGAGTGCTTGATAGTGCCAAATTAAATCCTGAAAATGAAATGGTGTGTGCCTGTGGCATTTCTCTCAATTTGTTTTAAGATCTCTCTGTTAGTCTCGTAGAAAATGTCTGTGGAACAGTACAATTATGTCCAACTGTTAATGTGATTATCACCGTATGGAATTCCCATAGTTGTCTTTGTCCATGAAAATGAGATTATTTTTTGATTCTCAGGATTATATTTGTTGAATCATATCTTCCTTAGGTGATAAGCAGAACTTGGCAAACTGCCAATAAGATGAAGTCTCAAAGAGGAGCACTTCAGTCTGGCGAATCAAACAATGACAACTTTCGGATCAAGCGATATGTTGCAAAATACACTATAAATCCAGCTATAGCGAATGGATTGTCGCGATATGTTGGTTCAGTTGAGGTATGATGTTTAAATGTTTAGTGCTTTGTCAATTTAAGCATGAATTTCCAGGGAAAATAACAGATACAGGAAGTTCTTGTGATATTTCCCATGAAAAAACATGGTTGTAAACGCCATCAGTACTTAATAACCTATGGATAAAGATACGAAGAAAAAGAACTGTAGAAGCATACACCGGATGGGAGGGATTACTGGCTTAGCAAAAGTAAGCCCCTATTATTCACCAAAAAAAAAGTGAGCCCTTATTTTCAGAAATCAAGCTTTCTCGCTTCTGACGTGTACTATTGTCTACATATTTGGATAAAGGTAGTGCTAATTACACAACACTTGTATGGTCAGCTATTCATATGGAAGCATTTGAGTTTAAAGTGGTCCCTATTAAACTTTTAACTTCTTTTAATTCAGATTGAGCCACCTGTATAATTGTGTATTGTTGTGCATCTAAATACTATTCCCCCCCCCCCCCCCCCCCCCCCCCATAATTTAACTTCAATTTACATTTCAGACAACAGCTATAAAGCTGATGGTGATCCTTCTTAGTATAATCTCGATCCCAGCATTTATACCTAGTTTTGCAGGTGGAAAAGTTAGCTGATCTTGTGTTATGGAAGCCGTCATTTTTTGGAGCAAAACCAGAAATGGTGATCAAAGGTGGTGAGGTTGCATGGGCTAACATGGGTGACCCAAATGCAAGCATCCCAACCCCTGAACCGGTAAAGTTTTCATATCTGACTAGATCGGCTTGCGTTTTTAAGCAGGGCTTTTTTAGGCCTGTGGAGTGCTTAAATGCTGAAATGGTGATATATATATTAAAGTTTGTTTATATTATCATCCGATCTTGTGTTAACACCTCATTTAATGAGTTTGACTATGTTAACAATTACATGATATGTCAAATTCATCAAATAATGTGGCAACACGTCATTGGATGCAAGCGTAATGTGCTGACTTGGCTATTAATGAATTTGGCTGCCTATGCTCCCTAGTTTATTGCTGGTCTCCTTGGGGGTGTTTTAATGGAAGTGCTTCAACTAAACTAGGAAACACAATTTTGTAGGTGATTATGAGGCCTATGTTTGGAGCATTTGGCAAGGCTGGTAGTGCGCATTCCATTGCTTTTGTGAGCAAGGCATGGAACCCCTCTCTTTCTCTTTCTCTTTCACAGACACACACGCACACATAAACAGCCTGCATATGGAGTTTGTTTCTCTTCAAAATTACAGACTCACATCACATCACATCGTTGCTCTGTCACAAGCAGGCAGCTTTGGACAAAGGAGTAAAAGGTTTGTACGGACTGAACAAGAGGGTGGAAGCCGTGGACAATGTGAGGAAGCTCACCAAACTAGACATGAAACTCAATGATGCCCTTCCAAATATCACTGTGGACCCTGAAACATACACGGTTACAGCAGATAGAGAGGTTCTCACCTGCAGTGCAGCTACTACTGTTCCTCTTTCTCGAAATTACTTCCTCTTTTAAACTATGACTAAAAGCTACCGAAGTAATGGTTGTTCAGGATCCACTGTCCACTCATTCCCCTAGTGAAGAGTCGTTGGGTCAAGTGAACCCTCTATATACTCATTGGATCTGATTACGAAATCTTGAAACTGTTCAATAAATTATCTTCTAGACTGAGCGAGATAGAGGAAATAATAAATGCAAGAAATACGGACATTCATCTGAAAAATAGGAGTGATGCAGGTGTCCCTTCCTATGAACCGTGGCTTCCCTTGTCAGGACCAAGCTTAACCAATCATGGAATTCCCAATAACATCTATATGATCGATTTAAATTGTAGATTGCATTGACAGGATCTTCTATTACCTAATATGTCCAGTGCACTATATTAACTTGGCAGAAATAAGTAAACATACACATTTCTATGAATAGTCAAAATTAATAATTTCTTTTCCAAAATTGTTAATCTTGTATTTTTCTATATTTCTCTTGTATACTAATCTTTTATGGTAAAAAGGATTTCTTTGTCCCTTTTTTTTTTCATAAAAAGCAAGTACCAAAAGAGAAATGTAATAATTTAAATATAAGAATAACATTACTGTTTATTTTATGCTCCCATGCATGACTGCAAAACTGGCAAAATAAGTCGGTCAAGTCACATTGGGTTAGGTTAAATATATTTTAAATTAATATTTTGTTAGTTCAACATAATTCTTTGTGGACTACAGGTTGGGTGAATCAAGTCACTAGTCTGATAATTTTTTATTTTTTTAAAAATATTAAATTAAATTTTAAAAAAATTAAATTAATAAAATATAAAAATTTTGAATTATTTAGTTTTGGGTTAAAGATAAATATATTAAATAACTAATTCAATTATCAATTGAATTTTAATTTTCAAGTTAAAAAATAATTTTTTTTTTAGTGTATATTATTATATTAAAAAATAAAATTTGGGTTAGCAGACCGACCGACCTGATGGGAAACAGCTTAATTTCGAGTCAGATCATATTGGGTTAAATTAAATTCAAGTTTGAATTTTTCTAGTCCAATCCGTATTTATTCGAACTTGACTCATTTTGACAGTTTTATATAATTGTATCCTATGATTATATTTTATTTTCTTTTATTTTACATGTGATTTATGATCAAGGTTTGTGGGTCTCCATTAGGCATAAGCACTCGCAGCAAGCGTTGTTTCCGAGTTACATATCAGACCAAATTAGAACAAGAAAATTAAATTATATATTTATATATATATCTTGACAACAAAATAATGAAAATATTGTGTGCCGACAACTCAAAAGCTTCTGTTTTAGGCATGTTGGCCGGCAATGGCATGACAAAAGTAAACGATTTTACGTCCAAAGTGACTTTTTTTTTCCATTGATTGGAAGCGGAAGCAGGACCATTGTTCACGTTGAAAGCTAAAAGAGCCACTGAAGTGTAATCCATCACCCTCTTATTTCTAAAAACGATTGCATTGGTTAAAGATGGAGACAAAATCACACCTGCGCAACCACAACAAAATTAGTTTAGGAAAAGTTTGGAACTTTGTTTTAATTAGCATAATATAATTGTAAACAACCAAACAGAATTGCCACTTGCAAAAGCAGCCATCCTTGGATATGATTAAGCTCGACAGAAGCAATGAAAACTTAATGATCTGCTCGTGTTATGCATGCGGGACCAACCCCACCGATCACTGCTATTAGCATAAACGATAGGAGCAATGCTACTTAAGCAATTGTTTAAATGTTGCAGAAGGATTAATTCTTGTGCAAAATATAGTCAGGTCACAGTCCAACCTATTCAACCAGCCAATCCGGTCCTGTTTATAAAATATTGTTCGAAAGCTTTTCATTGTTGTTTCCTACCTTTTTCAACAAATAGATGCCTGCAGAATCAACAAGCAAGTTAGCCACTTTGATGTCCCTATATACAAAAAAGAGAAAAGGAAAAAATTAATCAAGCCAATTAACCGTCAAAAACAGTAGTACTTGAATGACCACCATCCATCTACTATAGGTTTTATATCCTATTTTTCTCTAGAGCTGCTATGCAAGCATATGAGTATTCCTTTCGGACCAGAATTTGTTGTATGCAAATAAACCAACTCAAATAAAATATGGAAAAGTATTTTTTTTTACAATAAATTTTGTTGATTTTGCTAAAACAACAAAACTTTCATGGAGTCTTGCTTTATTAAACCAGGATGAACAGATTCGGTTAAAGCACCAATAAGTTCGTGAATGCATTTTTTAGACTAAAAACCTATTTTGTCCCTACCTAATGAGCTCTCTCGATTAGTCTTAACAGTCAAAATTTTCCAATCTAGTCCTTGATAAATAAACTCGCTTTATATTTATCCCTCCATCAATATATTGTCCCCATCAAAGATAAATGAAATAGAGAGAGAAAACAAATAGACAAATCCATTGGAAAATCTCAAGCAAGTGCAACCACATGATGTATATAGAGCAGCAGAATGAAATTGAGGTATCATCATAACATGATGTGCAAGACATGTGCATGACAATTACCAGTTGAGAGAATCATAGGTATCTCCAATTAATTTGAATGCTGCGGATGTGGGAAATTTTGGGCCAAATTTGTGGTTGCTTCTTCTTGCACCGTTTTTCCAGCAAAGGGCTATCATCGATTAAGAGATTTATTAGAGAGGCAGGCAGCCTTTCTCCTGTCATATTCTCCAGCTTCGGACATTTTGAAATTGAAATTTCTTTGAGGGAGGTGAGGTGGAGAAGCTCCTTGCAGTCCAACGTCTCCAGACTTGAAAATTCAAACAGATACAGAGTCGTAAGGGAGGGAAGCTGAGGCAGCAAACCCTCCTTCGGGAATGACTTGACATTATCACATGGACCTTCAATTCTAAGATGGGAGAGACCCTCATGCTTGCCAATGGATGATAGGCTGCTCAATAGTTTCTCGCAATTCCCAATTTCAAGTACTTTCAACTTAGGCGGCAAACCCCCATCAGGAAACGATTCAATTTCTGGGCATTCGAATATGTTAAGAAGATCTAACTTTGGGAGAAGAGTATTCATGTGACAAGGCAATGACTTCAACTTGTCGCATCGGTAGAGCGTGAAAGAAGTCATGCTCGGCGCATTCAATCCTTCTCTGGGGAACGACACAAAATTGGGGCATTTGCTGATGTTGAGATAATGAAGAGCAGCAACCTGTGACTGGGACACCGAAAGAGATTCCAGATTGTCACAATTACTGAGATTGAGAAAGTTGAGATTTGGAAAGATCTCCAGTGGGAAGGATGTGACTGAATCACAGCTGTTATTGATTTGAAGTGACTCTAGCAGCTCGTGTTGTTGTTGCCTTGGGAACTCTAGTTTCATACAATCCCAAATTGTCAGTCGTTTCACGGACGCAGGTATACAACCCCCCGGAAATGATATGGTTGACGAACAATTATAGATCGCTAAAGATCGGAGACAAGTTGGCTGGCTGATGGTCATTGCCTGAAACATGGACTCCACCAGCTGGCATCCTCCAATCGATAGAGACTGCAGCGAAAGCGGTATCTCTTCCAACCCTACTTTATCACTTTTAGATATACTCAATTCTCGAATTGCGGGAACCCTTGGGAGAGAAGAAACAAGCTCATCGCAACTATCAATTTTAAGTGTTTCCAAAGCAGGAACGTGATTAGGCAGATCTCCTGCTAAGCTGGGACAATCAATTATTGTAAGCTCCTTAAGTTGAGGAAAAGCATTGGACTCAGACGAACACCACACCTCCCAACTCGACATTCTACGAAATGACAGATCCTTCAAGGACGGAAATGGTGTTGCCAAAGAAGAATGATCATCATCATTCTTGTAAAACTCGGCACCAATAGTCTTCAGCCCTTTAAAATCTTCAATCTCCAGGGAATTAAGAGATTGTAGTTGTCCAAGTGAAGGAAGCATACAGCAATTGTTGCAAGACTTAAGAGATACACGAGTCATATTGTGGTAGGAAGATTGCCCTACCCAAATCGGAAATATTCTACCCTTGTACCTTTTGATTTCTAGCACTTTCAGGCCTTTGTGAGGTTGTAACTTGTCAAATATATCTCTTTCAGTTTCTGAGCTTGTAACCATATCACCCCTGGAAGACCACTCGAAGTACAATTCCTCAATGTGCGTCTTGTGTATTATCTTTGCTTCTAATGCTTCACTGCTATTGGTAACATTCTCCAATTTTCTTATCCCAAATGATCCATGAAGATTTGAAAGATCTCCTAATTCTTTGATTCCATTCTCTTCATGCTCACCCACAATAAAATCACTTAAAAGGTGCAAATGTTTTAATTTGCTCATTCCTCGAGGCATCTCTTTTAAAGCAGTTCCACTAATATCAAGATGTCGCAAATTCACAAGATTTTGCATGCCACTGGGCAACGAAGTCAGCCTGTAACAACCAAACAGCTTCAATGTTTGTAGATTGTACGAGTTACTCAAGGATTCTGGCAATACCTTGATACTTGTACTAGAGAGATCCAAGTAACGCAAATGGATCAATTTACCTATTGAATCAGGCAGCACATACAGTTCCCATAAGGAAGCAAGATCTCGAAAGGAACGAAGTGACAAAACTCTTAAGTACTTAAAGTTTGATGGTATGATAAATGTTGTGCTTTCAATGGTGAATGAATGAGTTGACAAATTGATTGACAACAATGTCCTCAAAGATTTTACCCTACCAACGGCATCGAATTTTTTTGACATCGGATGACTTAGCCTTCCATATGACAAATGACGAGTCTGAATACTAATCTCATCTGCTTTACCAAGTTCTTCTAGTCTCAAATAGAATTCACCAGCAACAAATATTGCTAGGTCATGCAGGAGATCATGCATCACAAAAGACTTGCCATCAGTACTAAATTGTTTAAAAAATAATCTTGACGCTAAATCATCAAAACACTCATAACCAACTTCTTCCAAAGTTTCTCCTCTCTTCGGTGGCCGTAAAAGATCTTCTGCCATCCACAATAAGATTAATTCATCTTTATCAAATCTATAATCTTTGGGATACAATGAACAATAAACAAAGCATCGCTTTAAATGTGTGGGGAGATGGTAATAACTTATTAACAAGGCTGGAATAATCTTACTTTCTTCTACAGAAAACTCCCAAATGTCACTCCTCAGTATACTATTCCAGACCTTGATATCAAGTTTTGTTCGCAATAGGCCTCCCAGTGTTTCTACAGCTAGAGGTAATCCCTTACACTTCTTAACAATATCTCTACCAATTTTTTCTAGAGCGGAATCCCCATTAAATTTTGGAAAACATGCATTGTCCGCAAACACTGACCAACAATACTCATCAGACAATTCATTGAGAAGGTAAGGGGGATAAGTTTGGACTACTGAAGCGACATCTTTGTTACGAGTTGTTACAAGAATTTTACTTCCCATAGCCCCGTATTGAAAAGGCTTTTGAAGATTATCCCAACTATGACGATCCTTACTCCAAACATCATCCAGAACAATAAAGAACTTCTTTCCTGTCAGCTTTTCCTTCAAATCAAGTTGAAGTGAATTTAAATCCTTCGTATCACAGGATCTAGAATTAACTGCCTCTATTATAATCTTTGTAATCTTAAAGATATCAAATTCTTCAGAAACACAAACCCATGCTTTCAAATCAAACTCCTTCATCAAATCCTCATTACTATACACCCATTGGGCCAAAGTGGTTTTCCCAACCCCACCCAAGCCCACAATAGGAATCACAGATAGTTTATCTTCACTGTTGTCATTTAATATTTTGATTATGGCATCTTGGTCATTTTCCCTGCCATATATATTCCCTTTTACTAGAGATGTTGAAGGAGTTCTCCATGACAAGTTCTCCCTGGAGATCTCTTTCAGACCAAGGATATACTTGCGTTTTTCAATAGCTTCTATTCTTCTAACGATCTCTTCCATCTTATTTGCCATCTCCCTTTCCTTGAAATTGAGAAAGCGAGGCAAAAAGTTACATACCTCCTTTTGAGTTGCAGCTTTAGTGAAAACACGGTCCAGTAAGTCATCAGCCACATACACAGCATCTCTGAGACTATCAAGCCAGTTCTTCACACTTGGGTTATGGAATTGTTTCTGCTCTGCATCAGTAAGCAGAGCTTCAGCGGCACACAGAGCAGTCTTTAACCTTTCAAGTAACTCTTGGTCAAGCTTCTTGCCTAGGATCAAGTTGGCAGCCTCAGGTGAAAGGAGCCTGTCGAAAACAACATTAATAAAACCAGAGAGAAAAGCGCCACCCACAAGTGCTTCTGCCATTATCTTAAGAAGAAAAATATGTGATGAGATTAGAGGAGAGAAAATGATTGCAGATTTTGTACTGAACTCGGTTCTTCTATCAAGTATATGGTGAGGCGCTCATAATTTCTTAGCAATAGAAATTGACTTGACTTAACATATGCTCACGCGGTCTTGGAAATAACTTGGAAAATTCGTATTGGTGGAATTTCTAGCTGGCTCTGCACCAATAATTCAGATGCTTTTAAGTGTTGTTTGAAAGATGCTCCCACGTGAATTAGAGAATTGGTGGAAAGTTTCAATTTTTGTTTTGTATCAGTAATTTTTTTCCCGTAAAATGTACGGGATAATGAGTAGTATTTAAAATATTAAAATACAATAAAAAATTTAACTTAAAATAAATTGGCTTAAATCTTAAATATGCTCAAAAAATATATAAGTAAGTCACTTTATTTTCCTCTTAAAATAATTAATAATATTAAATACCCTTTAATATAAAATAATTAACAATAGTATAAAAAAATTACAATAGGAAAAAAAAAATCTTTATTGAGAATGAAAAAAAGAGAAGAGGAGGAAGTTAGGAAGATGCTCCCTAATCATTGATGATAGTGTCTTTTGACTCATTCGTGGTTCCAAACACCTGAGTTTCAGGCACGACCTCCTCAACATTGAGCATTGTCTCCTCTAGCACTTTCGTGCCATGATCTCTTGGGTCAATATGTGGTCATGCTCAACCACAAATTAGAGGTGATTTGGAGTAATAACACGCACATTCAGAGCAGTTTTGATGTCGTCCATAGCAGAAATATTATTTGCATCCTGAGAAACCTGTGTGGTAGTGGCAGAAACATGAATATGATCCTTCGTACGGTTATTGGCCACTAACTTATCCACTGGAGTTGATTAGGGCTGCAACGCCTTCCTTGCATTGCATGAGTAGCAGAAACAGAAGCAAGGCCCAACGTAGAAGGCCCATCGTTCCTGACTCAACCGCTTCTTTGGGGCCCCACTATTTTTATGAAAGGGAGTTGGGCCAGCTGTAGAGTGCTCTTGCGTGGTAGGTTACCCATGCAAGACAGCGTCATTATGAGGCTTGGTACGTGGCTGAGAATGAGATTTAGCATGGGCAGATTCCAAGCTCATGCCCCTGATTTGCTTTCCATTAGAATCCTTGATTTTCTCATTATATTTTTTATTGCGTTTTTTCCGTGTCACGACGAGCCATTCCCCATGAAGACTTTGTTCCCCATTATCCGCAAGAGCTACTTGATGGGTGGGATCAAAATTAAGGAAATAAGATGTGAAAATAACTGAAATAAAAAATAAATTATCAAAATTTTTATTGAGAAAACATATAATAGAAAGAGAAAGAAATTACTCTTCAAATGCATGAATATTAGTGGAGATATCCTCAAGTTATAAAAAGTCTAAATAAATAAATAAGATAAAAGATTATCCCTATAAATACAAATATTCTAATACCTCTAACATAATTAATTTGAAATTATTGTTTGATAAAAAAAAATTCAATATTAATTGTAGATTTTAATTTCACGTAAATCTTTGAAGAATTTTAAATATTAATTAGGTATACTATTTAATAGTATAAATACAAAAAAAAAACATTTGATATAATGTGCTAATACTAACGTAAATCATCATTTTAAAAAATCCTATAAAAAATAACTTAAGTAAAATAAGGTATAAGGTATAATATACATATTACATATATTATCTACGTTGAGGAATATTTTATCATTTAATAATTCTGATTTTAAAAAATAAAAAATCAGTGCACTATTGTCACAATAGAAAATTACATATATCAATTTTAAATGAAGAATCAATCAATGATGGATATCAATGTTTGTGATTTTTTAAAATGATTATTATGATGTATTTAATTAGCATTTTAATTTATTGGTATCAATTAATATAATTACTGTGAGTAAATTTGATTTGAATTATCATTTGCGTTATTATAATGTCTTTAGGTGAAATAATTAATTGGTGTCGATTATTATAATTAAATTTTATGGTTACAATGGAATTATCTTTGATTGGGTCAATTATAAATGTTATTAATGTTGAAATTAATATATCTAATCAATTACTAATTAATAATTGGTAATTAATTTATTATTTTAATTTATTTATTTACAAACATTTGTTAAACTTTTAAAAATCTTATTATTAGAGAAAAACCTTTAAAATTAGAGGGAATTAGAATGACTTAAAAGGCCACACGTGACATAAATTTTTATGATGGGAGACTTCATTTGTGTGTATATATATATATATATAAAAGATGCTTACATCAAGATAAATTTTTTTTTTTACACTTATTTTTGCCTTTGTTAGTTCTACTTTCATCTAATAGTTGAGATTATTTTATTAAAGGTAACTATTAGATGAAAATAGATTTAACAACTAAAAATGAGTGTAAAAAAAATTAATTTATGCTAGTGTAAATTGATTTTCCCTCATATATATAGAAAGAGAAAGAAAAAGAAAAAAAAGATATTCAGCATAGGTATTAATTATAAAAAATATTTATTATAAAAAAATAAAAATAAATTATAATTAAAACATGATACTGAAAATTAAAAATAACATAATTAATATAATTAGACATAAGAATGACAAAATAACTTATCATATTTAAAAAAATGAAAATTAATTTAAATTTGTTTAGATTAATAACAGTATGCAACTTTATTGTCAATCAATCAATTATAACACAATTTAATTATTATAATACAAATTGTAAAATATTTTTCCTAACTTACGAGCTTTGTGTTCCTTTTCTTTTTTATTCTCCATTCTTTTAGGTATCCGCACTTATTCAGGTGGTTATCATTATTTGTCAGCTGCATGCAGCAACAAAGATTTCTCAGAGAGCTCAAGGCATTGTTTCACTTGCAAGCAGGTGGCATGCACTGGTGACATGCACTGGTGACATGCACTTCTTCTGATGCATCTCAACTGAGAAATTCTGCTAGTGCAGAGATCTTGGAGGCTGAAAACTGTAACAATCTATCAGTAATTTAATTATACTGTATTTATTTATATGGTCACCATTTATATTTATATTTACTTAATACTGATAAAATATTACGTATTTCATTATTTATTTAAGTCTTAATTTTATACACATAACATTTAAAACACATAATGAAGTTTATTTAATATTTAACTGGCCGAAATATTTAGGAACTCAAATGGTCATCTCTTTCTTCTTCTTTTTTTATCTAACCAATAGAAATTAAAACAAGTGGTTTTTTTCAAAAAATTTAACAAATGAGAAGTTTAACAAATGGCTAGACTTTCATTGGTTCATGGTTAAGTCATGATGACTCCTAGTCACTTCAACTAAATTAGTCTAACTTAGTTACTAATCTAGTTTCATAAACTAAGTTACTAACTAATTAGTTAACTTAGTTACTTAGGATTTTTAAAACTTTATCTTACTTAATTTTTCTTAATTCTATCTAAATAATCTTATAAATGTCTTTTGAGAAATTTCAACATCCTAAAAAATTTTCTGTCAGTCTTTTCGGATTTGTTGTAACTAATTGATTTAATTTATACACAATTTTTTTATTTCACATATGTCCTTTGTATGCAGAAATTTTTTTTAATTTCACATACATCCCTTATAACAATTTAATCAATTACATATTTGTCTTAAGAATACAAAATACAAAATAAATATTGTCATATTTAATTTAGAAGGGATATTACACAAATGAATTAAACTCAATATATTTGGACTACTCTGAAAGTGATCTAGAGTCGTTGGATTACCTCAGGATGCCTACGAATACTCAATTGGCTTCATATATGTCCTCACATCACAAGAGACAAGCCTTTGGTACGGAATACAACTACCTTCAGTTTGTATGCTGTTGAATTTTGCAAGTTCTTCTAATTAGTGACGACAGAACATGTTTATAGAAACATTCATTCAGTAAATTTTTTTATTACAGGTCATAAATTTTATGCAATTTTTTTTTCTCATTCAGTGACCATGCATAGATTTGTAATGATAATAATTATTATTTCTTTTTTGCATAATTGAAAACTACTTAAATGGAGAAAAACATCCTAGATGCTTCACTAGTGCAAGGATTATAATTTCATCATGCATTAGAGCCTAAAATAAGCTGATAAAGATACCTGAAATGTTGTGTTTATTTCATAATGCTCAATCATTTGTGTGCCTTTGAACCAACATACCCTTATTTATTTGAGAAAACTATCATTTTGATCCTTCGAGATTCATATTTTCTCAATTTGGTTCCTCCATTTCCTATTTAATTGATTTTGTCCTTGAATGGTGTAATTCATTGATGTGCTAAAAATGAATTGTAGCTTGTAGGTTATGGCAAGCCCAGATTGAGATGAATTAAATCATGCAAGGGCATACTGATAAAATTGGAACTAGAAAGTTCAAATTGAGAAAACATGTATTTTCAAGAACCAAAGAAGTTGTTTGCTTGATTTATTAATGTGATTTTTGTATTTCAAATTCTTCATGTTGAACATTCAAGGCTGATTGTGGTCATTTAATCTAGTTAAAGAGGCATTTTACTTGTCTTAGAGAAAGGAAATCATTTATCTGGTATTTAAGAGGTATTTATGATACACAGATTAAATTGGCTTCTTAGAACCATTTGCCAATTGGAATGTGCAACCAGATATCTCATCTCCTTAGCAAATAATGAAAACCAAAAGCTCAACATTTCATGTAATAATTATTAGTTAATTGTACTGCCCTCATAAAGAGTGCATAAATCACTCTTTTGCGTAAGTACAATTTCTGATTTGTGCATTTTGTGAGATTAGTTCAGTGAAATTTCTTTGTTTACAAAAACTTTATTTACACCTATGATATTTAATTTTTTCTTTAGGTCCAGTCATGCAATCGTATATGTTATTTGCCGTATAATCTGCTTTTCAAATCTATTTTGAAGTTGACAAATCTTGTTTCTGGTTGAAACACTGGAATGTAGACTGCCAGCACCTTTTTTTGTATACGGGAATTTCATGCTTAACTTAACCATATCTTTGAATATGCAGTCATGTATTTGCAGCCGAATCCTGGAGGAATCACTATATTTGGATGGATAGTTGACCAGGGTCTTGTGCACACCATATTTTTCCTTGAATTAACTCTAGTTACCTGTTTTAGTAAGACAATAGTTTAGGGATCAATTTTGCACGCCGACACCGAGAAACCCTCTGCGGCCTTTTGTCTTGTAGGTTACCATTATATTTTCATTAAATGCCCCCACGAATGTTCTACAATTCTTCCTCATGATCAAGGTACAAAATTTGGTACACGCTATGGCAGATTCGTACATAACACAAAAAAGCCATGCACGATATAAGAGGGATGCAGATTCGTACACTCAAGCAGACTCGGAAGCCGTGTCTCCCATGTATTTAACACTTGCGGCATTGAGATCACCAAAAAAAAAAAACAAAAAAAAAAAAGATTTGCGGCATTGATTGTGATCCAAAGAAAAAAAAAATGTAAAGAAAAGATTGCAGCATTGCTGTTAAACACCGGCTTTTTTTTTTCCCAGGGAACATGAATATCTAAAAAATTCTGTTAATGATTCTCCTTCATCTTCATTGATTTTATAACTTCCTGCTGAGTCAAGAGTTCATATACTGTACATAATACAAGTGGATAACTTGTACTAACGTAGAAGTTACATTCAAATTTTAAAACTTCACGGGCGAGAGGAGTAGCACAACTGCACGAGACAGGCACATTCCTTTCATCTCCCTTTTAACAAAATCTTCACGCCATCACTGGGCGATTATACAACCCAGTTACGCCCATAGCATAAATCAGGGAAGCTCTGGTTGGTTTCTCTAAAAGCATGAGTAACAGGAGTTCCGACCCTCCATTCATCAGTCATGTTACCAAAATAATGTTAGTTATAAATGCTGATCTAGTCAACTTTGTATTTCTTGTGTAATAAACTATGTTTAACCCTTTTTTAATCTAAATCACAATTTATCAAGATGTGTCTTGACTCTTGAACACAACCTAAGACATCAATCAAGATGGCGGCAGAGGAATGGAAGGCACGAGGGGTAGCAATGCACTCCAGGAAGCGAAGGTAAATGATTACAGGCTTATAAGGTAAAATTATTTGTAAATTTTTAGCTGTGGCAACCTGTCAAACCACCCCCTCCCCCCGCGCAACACAGCTCTTGTGAACAGATTAAAAATTTTGATGGTTTTCATACAACCTGCATAATGCAAACATGAAGGGAAAAAACAAAGATGACAGAATTACATAACTAATGCTTCCTGCATCACCCGTCCAGTAAATGATATGAATTGGACATGGATGCTTTGCATCTCCTAGCAAGCCCATCACCCAGCTGTACCAACTAATACAATTATTTCACAATGAACATTACCTAAACTCTTCAATTATTGGCTAAAGCTAACAAGCCAGTAGCAATGCAAGTAGCAACTGGATCCCACAGTAGCAACTAGATCCCACTTTACGTTGAAGAACCTCATCCATTAGATTAAGATGGGAATACAAAAAACAAAAACCAAAGTATAGTTCTACCATGTAGTCAAATGACTAAAACCTCGCAGAAAATAGGTTCTACTGTGGTGTAAAAATGTCTAAAGACCTAATGGAGAGAACAGAAAATAGTACATTCTAACACTGCAAAACAATGCACCAGAGCTGCTGTAGATGTTGACTCCTTCAATGGGTAAAATATAATTGGAACAATAAGAAGTCACAGATAAACACAAGACATAAACCATTTAATTCTCAAAAGGTTAAGATCCTTCACGTACAAACTTTTCAACCGCTCCTTACTACCGTCTGTCAAAATAATCAAACTCAATTTGACCATTAAATTTAAGGATTTAATAAAATGAAATCCAGTTTAAGACCCCTGATTTAACAACAAAATATATTATGGACATATTTTAACACCAACCAGAAAATAATGTCCACAATATTAGACAATTAAGCAGTTTTCCACTTGATTTACCATTAATCCACATAAAGATGAAATTTTTAGTATCTGGCTAAATTCTTTATTTCAACCTTAATTATTTGGTGATGATGCCCATTAGACTGAACTTAACCCAAAAACCTAGTTATAATTGTAAGATCCAGAAGAAATTAAAAATTAGACACGTAATTAAATCCAGACCCAGGTCAATTTTCTTTCAATTAGCTCAGGCAAAGCTTCACAACCATCATCCTAGGTAATTCCTTTTCATGAAGATAATTTTTCCAAGAGTTACATATTGTTGAACCATACAATTGACCCTCAATTTAACAATACATTTAAGCAAGCAATAAAACTGCAATGTCATAATCCATCAAATATCCCTTCAATATTATTCTAAAAAATATGACTAAACTACATAACACAAGGAATTACTAGAACATGCACAACAAAGAAATAAATAAATAATTATGATCTTAAGAACTCATGTAGATGCAAAAACTTCAGAAACACATTATAACAAACCAAGGTTTGCATGGTACCTCTAGAGAGCCTGATGGAACAAAGTTCTATATATTCCAGGGTATACAGGAAACATCCTCAACCTGCTAGCTTTGATACTGCAGTGACATTCACACACAAATGTCATAAAAGAATTCTTGAGCTTGTGAAAACTTTAATCTTTACATGTTGAATAGATAATCATAAGATATTTTGCTTTAACTTGTGTTTAAGCATAAGTTAATACTCTTCAATACTACAATACACTTGAGGGATTAACATGCTGATATTGTACATTTTCTTGTCATGAGGAAGGGGATAACAAAGTAGATTACACAAATGTTTTCAAACACAAAACTATCACAGATATTATTACCCTAGTAGGGAAAATTTTCTGAACACCAGCTATAGACCAAAAAATTTCATTCACATGTTCATTGATGCTTCAATGTTCACAATTTAAAGCTCCAACCAACACCCAACCATCTTCTTGCATGGTACTAAATTTTTAAAGAATCCACGAAATTCTTCTTCCAAATTCACTCATTTCCGTTAGATTTAAATTTGAGAACCTTCAAAATCCACTTACGACTGCAAAACAAATAAATGCCCGTATAACATTCTTTGCATCCAATAAAAATAAATAGAAGTTTCATTGATACAGTAGTCATTTATGCTTTATGTAGAAAGAAATTTCAGGTGGTTAAAATCCAAAAATGCGACAATTAATTCTAAAAACATTGTCACTGTGTCTACAATAAAATAATCCATAGTCTTGCCTTCAACAAAATCAAATTGATAACAAGTACAACAGACTAAGAATTTGAGCAAGTAGCAGTCTTATGACCCTTTCAAAATATAAATATAGAACTTCTGATTAGCAAACATTAAACATCAGTCCATGTAAACAGAGTAACAATGGCTTATAGACATCATCTCTCTGACTGACAAACATAATCCTCATTCCTTAATATCCAAGATATCAATCAAAGGAATGCTTTACCTTTGATGTAAAAATTTACTGTCATTTTCTTCAATGAAATGCATAAAATGCACTCTTCCACTTCACACCAACTGTCTCTTGCAAACACAATGTGAAAATTAAAAAAAGCAAAGAACTGATAGCTGCTAGAAAATCCATACTGCTTTAATACTCAAAACCAGATTAAAATTGTTTACAATATGCCAATGAAAATATGTTACACAAGTTTCGGAAGACACTGACTATGCCTATTTTCAGAAGGCAATTATGCCACACCTTGCACTGCAAGCAGTGTCTCATATGCATTTCTATATGATGATCAATCACGAAGAAGGTTAACCTGAAATAAATCTGGTTCCCAGAAGGTAAAGAATACATATCTCCGCACAAACCAACAAGTGCCAGATAAAAAACAGCACAAGTGATCTTCTAACAAACAACGTTCACAACTTCCGTTGCACACTCTCACCTCAAGCATGCAAACATTCAGCGGAGCGTATTAGAATGATTATCAAGACCAAAAGTTTAGATTGCACCATTCTTAACCAAAAATACCACCAGTCCCTGATTCACCCTGCTGCAACTCCTTCCGGCGCTGCTCCTCTAATGGATCCGGACTCTTTAATATTCTCCGCATCCTCCTATTTACATAATTATAAAGCATATGTATGAGTCAAATGAACAAGTAAAATTAATAAGGCATTTGCCACAGCAATTTCTTATTAGGTCACCTGTCTTGGGCATGTTGAGCAGGGAAAGTAGGCATGAATTCTTTAGACTTGGGAAGAGGAACTTCACAAAACCACTCGTGGTTAAGAGCGGCTTCAGCCGTGATCCGCTGTGTATAATAACCGCTCTTATTCTTAATAAACAATGAAACAAATACGTATTTACTAAAATAAATCAAGCAGCTTGTGTATCATTTACCTTTTCAGGGTCATAAGTAAGAAGCTTGTTCAACAAATCAAATCCAGAATCAGAAAGAACTGGAGATCCAGTGAATGATGTTGCAGGAAACTTTTTACGCAGGAGATTATACCTGAAAGGAACATTCCGGTGATTAATACAAACTAGAAAAGTCGTGTAAAAGTAAGTCACCAAGGGAGGCCAGATAGCCAGACCAGAACCACCCAGAGTTGGAAGCCTGGGAAAAAGTGACAAAAATAAGAAAAGTGGAACCAAAAAGGCAATGTCTTAAATAAAGGAAATCACAAATACTTACTGATGCTTGACAAAATTGACCTTGACTCGAGGCAATTCTGAGAACCCAGGCCAAATTGCTTCATTCGGTGTGCCAAGAATCCTGAAAATCTGGTAGGAAATCAATAAATGTTAGCCACTTTAAGAGGAACCAGAAGTTTCAAAGGCCAGAGGATTGAGAGCAAGAACTTATCCATTACAAGTAAAAAATGGCAATTTAAATTATACCTTGTCAAGTTGATCTAATTCAGTCTTCCCATTAAATAGTGGTTCCTTGGACAATAGCTCGGCCATTATACAACCCAGAGACCACATGTCAATAGCTGTCGAATACTGTTTTGTCCCCAGAAGAAGTTCAGGTGCCCTGACAAACAGATAGACAACCATTAAGTAAATGGTATTTTCCATCGCAAGAGAATCCAGTCAGAGTCATGTTAAAATACACAGTAAATTAAAGTCAAATGCCACTAATAAAACCAGCACGACAGTGAGATACTAATAGTGTTTAACACCATATAGAAAGGATGGAAAAGTATGAAAATATTGACTTCAATGTCAAAAGACAAGGTAATTAACAGCAAGCTTGCAATATTACCACATAAATATCCTTGCAGACTAACATCAAATTAAGATTACGTTCTATGTTATGTTATGCATGACCACATGACAACATAGTTTTCAAATTCACAATAACATAAACTAAAATGAAGAATGTAATGCAAAGTAATCAATTATTTGAATAAATAGAAACAAATAGCATGTCTAAGCAAATATCACTCACCTGTACCAAAGAGTAACCACCAGGTGTGTATATGGTTTCAATGGACTCCCATACTGACGAGCCAATCCAAAATCACAAATTTTTAACTCACCCCTATTATTCAGAAGCAGGTTCGAAGTCTTCAAATCCCTATGAAGCACCCAGTTGTCATGAAGATACTTCACACCTTCTAAAAGCTGGAGCATCAAGCATTTTACTTCACTCTGGCTAAATGGCTGCTTCATTGCCTCCATTAGTCCTTTAAGATCATGTTCCATGTATTCCATAACCATGAAAATACTATCAAGGCTACTCCCTACCACTACTTCCTTAACATCAACTATGGATGGGTGGTGAAAGGAAAGAAGAATGTTTATTTCCCTAAGAGAAGTCAGTGGAAAGCCTTCTTTTTCCTTCTCCATCTTCACCTTCTTCAACGCCACAATTTCACCAGTCTTCTTATCTTTTGCCCTATATACAACACCATATGTTCCTTCATCTATCTTGTTCAGTCTCTCAAACTCATCAACACTTCTACAACCCTGAAGCATGTTGACAACTCTTTGTGGTGGAGCTGGAGGTTCTGGAGTTTCCCGCCTATCATCTTCATCTTCAGAATCTGTATCTGAGTGGCTAACACTAGTTTCACTTTTGCCACATTGACCGTCAATCTCCATATAGTCATCCTTCTCCGATCCAATACCAGGATGATCATCTCCACTGGACAATCTCCCATGGCTACCCCTTTCTTCGGATTCAGAAGGTTTGGCTCTAGATCCTTCAAAACCTTCTATTTCAGATTCCTGCAGTCTCAACAGCGTGTTTCTTACTCTTGTATCTAGCTCAGGTGATAGCCTCCTCCTTTTAAGGATTCCCTCGTCATCGATGATTTCACCTTCATCACCAGGAGAATTATCTCCAGCTGCCCATCTTGAAGATGATATATTACGAGTTGGAACATAATCTTCACCTTCTGGTTGCTCAACTTCCCGATCATCACCCCACCTCTGCTCTGGTGACAGTGAATGCAAACCTGCAGGAGACTCAGATTCAGTATCCTGAACTGACTCAGAGGGCAAAGCAGAATTAATCGCACTCAGCAACTCAAGATTCTCAGCTTCTCTGTTTTTATTAACAGGAAGAATTTCAACTCCACCGTAAGGAACATTAGGTGACTGATGGAATGCTCTTGGAAGTGGAGGAGGAGGAGGAAGAGCAGTCACTGTTGTGGCAATCCTAACTTTGGATAAATTATTCACTTCATTGTCATCCTGATCCCACACTATTGGTGTAAATTTTCTTTTCCTCTCTAATGGAGACCGAGTCCCATTTTCTTCACCCATTGCAACCTCACAATATTTTACCAGTGATTCAGATTCAATAGCATCATCAGACCCGCTCTCACTAGAAAGCTCACCTGGCTCTCTATCCATAGTCTTGACAGAAAACCCACATCGGCTGGGACCAAGGCCACCACTACAGCCGCCACTGCTTCCGGAATCACTCCTACTTGAAGATAATGACCAACAACTACCATTCGAAGCTTCTCTCTCCCTCATATCTTTCTGTCTCTGTCTAATCATATCTCTTGCGTCCCTTCTCCCACCTTTCACAACATCGCGGCTACCATTCCTAATCCTACCATACTCTTCTTTAGAATTACTACTAAAACCACGCCTTGAAACATCAAAATTGGACTCACGGTCCCTAAACTCGTTGTCGTGATAACCGCCATGTCTACCAGCCGCCATAGATGTACCTGAAAAGCTAAATTCCAAAGAAAACCCTAATCCCTCTAGCAAGAAACCAAGATTTTCGTTTATTGAACCCTAAACCCAAGAAACAACGAACCCTCCCAAATTTCTTATTTGAAGAACAAAAATGAGCATGAATCAAGTACAAACCCTAGCTACGAACGAAGGGAGATCCGATAGCAATTCGAGCTCAAACAACAAATGAACGGGAAAAGAAAAATAAAAAGGATAAGCGAAAGCTCTATTATCGCGCTACTATGCAGCTAAAAATGGAAGGTAAATACGGGGATAGAATCGAAACCCTAGAAATTTAGGGGGAGAGAGAGAGAGCGAGATATGAACCATAGAAATTAGGATAGTTGAGGTTGAGCGAGAAATCTCCATCCTCAAACGGAATAAGGAATGATTTATAGCATGATATATGATATGATGATGATTATTAATATGGCTTACCGTTACCGATGATATATGGAATGAGCGAGAGAGCCAAGGCAGGTGAGAGAGAGAAAATAACGACTCCCGTCGAAAAATAGAAAATGGAGCACTCTCTGGTAGTCGTAGTCCTAGTTTGCCAAAGACGACAAGTTTTATTATTTACCATTTAAAATTTGTTTTAGAAATTAAATTGAAAATGTTCATATTTTTCTCAGTTGTCGAATTTATTTATTTCTGTTGGTATACAAGCTGTCCAAATTTTTTATTACTATTGTTTTGTGGTATGCGAATTCCACGAGTTTGTAGGTAAGAAACTATGATACATATATGTGAGATCTTAAAAATATTTTAGTTAAATTCAATGTATTTGTTTATATTTTAAATATTTTGTCAGTATTTGATTTTATGTGTCAATCAACAAAAATCTTAATAATAATTATTTGAATATTTAGATATATCTCATAATTAAATTAGGTATTTGGGATAATCACAACGGAAATGAAGTCAAATTATATTTGAGATGAAATCAATTTGTATTTGGCTAAAATAACATATACGAAATTAATCTATCAGACAAAATTGATTAGAGACTGAAACAACGGAGATAAAGTAAATCTTTCAAGTTGAATCAGATGGAACTAATTGGAAAAACTGAACAAAGATGCATATTGGAGACTAGAATCTAGGACAATAATCGAAGTCAGAAACATAGTCTAAAATTTAGGATAAAAATCGAAGTCTTGGAACGAAGTCTAAAATCTAAGACAGTAGTTGTAGTAATTGAGTTTGAAACGTAGTGACAGAAAAATGGTGACGGTGAGCGGGAAGATTATCAAAATATCTAGAACACAATATGAAAGATGACTAATTAAAGTTTTAGATTTTTAGAAATTATGTAGCGAAATAGTGATTAGACAAGTCACAGAGGATGATACCGCTTTGATATTATGTTAGAAAATAGAAAATCAAGGACACGATAAAAAGTTTGGAGAATGTTTCATATATTTTCTAATTATCTTTGAATTTATGAATTAATTAGTGTGTATAAGAGGATTTCTTATTTATAAGATAAAGAGTCTATATAAAAAATAAAATACAATCAATTATAATTAAAAATAATATATCTAATTATGTGAAAATCATATTCTTAAAATAAACATAAAATTTAATTTAATTTAATTCGATATATGCTCTAAATATCCTAACAATAATAACACAAAGCCAAATAAAAAATATTTAACTTCTCTTGATTTAAATAAAAATAACATACAAAAAATTTAAAGAACATTTCTTTTAGTTATAAGTAAAAATAATAATAATAATGAGGTAAAAGATTTTGAATAAAAATTTATACCATGTTGATAACACATTTGTAAAAATCAAGGGCATACAGGAAAAATAACGTGATTTGATTCCGTAAATACTTTCAATCACAATTTCTCTTCTCCTATTAGTTACCTTCTCTCTTAAGCCCCGTTAAGAGAATAATACTTAGGTGATCCAATAGCATGTATGATTATTTAATGACACTTATTATATTCTTAGTGAAGTAGTGTAATATATCTCAAAAATTTACAAGAATTTCTCCCACTAAGGAGCCACCAATTAGGGGATCCCTTTACAAGATCTAGAAGGTGGGTCCTATGCCTTAAAAAATTATTTAAAATAAAATCTGCTAGACTATGAGAGTTTAAGATCCAACTTATCCTATTAAACTAATTATGATAGATTCAGGTTTTAAAAATTAAATATAATGTGTTTTTGAGTAATGCTTATTACACATTATTTTTAAATTATACTTTTCTACTATTTGTTATATATAAGACTTCAGTTCTTAATTTAAATTAATAATTTTTACATCACATAATAATATATTTATATTAATATGATTTATTTTAAAACATATATTATAAAATATATTTTAATATTAATTTTAAATTTTTTATAATTTTATGACTTTATTATACATAATATTTAAATTTATTCATTATTTCTATATATTAGTAATCTGATTCTTAATCATTATTAAGCCATGACTAAATTGACTTCAAGTAAAAAAAAAAAAAAAGACTCAATCAAAATTTTAAGTCGAATTCAAATTCAACTATACTCGTGCCATTAACACCTGTACATGAGATCCATTTCTAAGAGGTTTGATCCCAATAGGGCCAAAAGGCAGCTTCTTCAATGCTCATAAATATTGTTGGTGCATGGATGCACCGATATCCTAAATAAATAGATCAATGATGAAGATTAATGCTACTTGATGAATTGGTAGCATTGTAATATATATTGTTTACATGACTTCTGCAAAGAAACCCCTAAGTCGTCTATTCATTAATTCCATTCCCCATTATTTATCACATTTTCATCTGTTGGCAAATGTAGAATGGTGAGGGTGAGTTGTTGTATTGGGTGAAGGTGACCGTATACGAGAACCAGTACTGGTTGGAGCCGAAGACGTCGATTTCGCCATTGCTAACACTCCTTCTCTTAATGACATTTGATTTTTGGGTTGCATCTAATTTTGTTTGGAGTAACTGTTGAGAGGGTAATTGGGTTAATGGAGTGTTTGTCTGAACTTTTGTTTTGCTTGGTAGCTTAATCACCTTTATGAAGGAAATTTATGTAGCTGATTTTCTTTGTATTTTTGTTTTCAGATTTCCTTTGGAGGTTCATTACAAACTGATTTTCAGCACCGCCACTGTTCTAAATTTTATTGCCTTTTTTAGTTGGATTTTTTTAATTTAATCTTTTTGAGTCAAATGGAACTATAGTTTTCTGAGTCTGGATCTTCTACTCTCTCGAGTGCCATGGAGAAATGTAGAAACAAGCCAAAATTGGTCACGGTAGTCTACATACATGCCTATGTTCCAATATGATACAGGACAGGAAGAACTAAAGGGGAGGGAATGACTAAAAAATAATAACAAAAATAATTATCTCACCATTTTTTTACATTACTTTTAACATTATTTAATAAAGTATAAAATTATAATTAATTACATGTATCAATTAATTATTTTTTATATTAATTAATAAAATATAAATTTATAATTAATTACATATATTAATCAGTTAATAAAAATTATATGTATTAATTAATTAATAAAATATCAATTAATCAATCTATATACATAATTAATTATAAATTTATATTTTATTAAAAAATAAAAAAATTAGGATTGAAGTAATAAATATAAGTATCAGGATTTAAATTTAAATACAATAAAAAATACTCTGACCTATAATACCATGTCATTATTTGGGTGCATCTATGCACCAGCTTCAACCAATTTTGGCAATTGTAAAAGTAATTGTAAAATAATATATATATATATATATATATATTATTACATATTAAATTAAAATATATTTATTTGAGAGAGTTAATCTTTTTATTTATTTTTTTATAAAATGATATACATTATTCTTAATTTTATTATTTTTAAACATGTGTTATTGTTAACTTCATTTTTTAAAAAATTTAAATTTAAATAATATTTAAACTAATTATATTTTTTAATCTACATTTTATTTAAAAATTTAACTAAATTTTAAAGGAACTCGTGTAAATGCACATATATTTACTAATTTTTTTTTTTTTTAAAACAAGGCAGTTTTGTATGGAAGGAGTGCGTATATCCATTCCAATTGGGAAGTAATCAATTTTCATGTTTTTCTTTGTTATTTTGTATTTTTATTATTATATGTTTATATATATCATATATTTTTATAAAGAAAAATCTCATAATTTCTTGAATTAAGAAAAAAATATATAATTATTAGCATGAACTGTTAAACATCAGTAGCTCCACGATGAATTGGAGAGATTTTACATCTTTTTATATTTAGTTAACTTGTTCAAATAATTTTGCAATACATTATAAAAATTAGGATTTAACTTTTCATGATATTATAATTCTATTTATTACAAACGTGTATTGATTTGAATAAAATATGTTATAATTTCTCAAGTATATGATATTAGATTTGATTATGAGATTTATGTATATGAAAATAATATCATTTAGAGAAGTCTTCATTTTAATACCTATGCCTGATAGTATCACAAAAAATTAATCTTTTACTTATTAAATAAATATAATATGGGAAATCAAAATAATTCTATCTATTTAAATCTGTATTATTTCTAAATTATAAAAGTACTTTAAGTGCTTTTATTATTGATTATCATGACAGTTCAAGATAATTTAAATTAAAGACTTAGGATGATTTTCTTGCTTTAAATGCGAAACTAATAATATTTTTAAAAAATATTAGAGAAATAGAAAGTGTTTCCTAGGCAAATTTATCAATTTGTCATTAGTGATAAATTTATTTATTAATTTGTATTTTTTAAAATTATTTATTAAATTATTATTATTTTTGTCATGTTAAATTTTTTTATTATTTTTTATTTTACGTAGACTACATAAAGGAGATGGACGCTACCAACTAGGATGCGTTAACACGTGTGACGTTTTTCACTTGTAAATGCTAACAAAAAATAAAAAAAAAATATCACATTATATGCAAAGACAATTAACTCATTTTACGTAAATATCTTAAAAAATGATACCTAAAGATACATATAATTTATATATTTATTAAAGAGTGTATTATAATATTGAGATATATTAATTTTAATTAATTTATTTATAGATCAAATATTTATTTTTGATATGTAAAATAATCAATATAAAATTTTGGTCTTGACAAAAAAAAAAAATAATTAAGTAAAATAATCAAATATTTTTATTTAATGTGAGACTTTAGTGAGACTATTAAGACTGCTAGTCATCTATGATGTCCAGGATCTTTATTTTCCCCTTAATAAATTGATTTATCTTTATTTTTTCCAATGGAATGTTTCTTGTAAATGTAATAACCGTGGATTTTGTTTGATCAGGTCCAAGGTGAAGCTAATATATCATACATATGTTCTCGTTTCTATCGAGCTCCAGAACTTATGTTTGGTGCCACTGAGTATACTACTTCAATTGATATTTGATCAGCTGGTTGTGTCCTTGCTGAACTGCTTTTGGGCCAGGATTGTATCATTGTTTTGTTTTCATTGTTATTATTACATAAATCTATTGCAAAATGATATAAATGTTCTTTTCATTATCTGCCACCTACATGTCATCTGACACAATTAGAACTTTTGCAGCCATGGCGAAAATGTAGTGGACCAGCTTGTACATATCATAACGGTGTAATTGATGTCAACATGGGCACGTATAATATGTTTCTAAAAGGAAAATAATGATCTTATATTTTTTTTAGAGATATAAATATTGTATATATATTTTTTTTAGAGAGCGTATAAAATTAAAAATAAAAAATAAAAAAATAAGTATAATAAATAATATTAAATAATATATAAAAATAAATATATATATTATTTGTGATAAAAATATTAAAATTATTTTTAAAATAATGCCATTGGTGTTATGACAAGTCAGCTCGTGAAAATTATGTAGAGCAGGTGCTTGGCAGACCCACTCGGGAGGAAGTACGCTGTATGAATCCCAATTACAATGACTTTAGCTTCCCACAGAGAAAAGCACACCCACAGAGAAATCAATTTATTAAGGGGAAAAGAAAGATTCTGTACATCATAGATGACTGGTAGTCTCAATAGTCTAATTAAAAGTTTCACATTAAATAAAAATATTTTATTATTTTATTTAATTATTTTTTATTAATATTAAAGTTTTATATTGATTATTTTATAGATTAAAAATAAATATTTAATTTATAAATAAATAAATTAAAATTAATATTTTTTAATATTATAATGTACTTTTTAATCGACATATAAATTATATATGATTCTAAGTGTCATTTTTTAAGATATTCACAAAAAATAAATTAAGTGTCCTGTACATGTAATATAACATTTCTTTTATTTTTTTCTCTACATTAAAATTGTTAACAAGAGTGGCGCATCTAATTAGGATGTGTCAACACACATGATACATTTTAGTTGACAGTGTCATCTCTTCTGACATAGTTTATGTAAAATAAAAAATTTTAACATAGTAAAAATAATGATAATTTGATAACTATTATAAAAAAGATGACAATTTGATACATAAGTTTGTTGAGAGATTGATAGATCTGCCGTGTTTTCTATGTACAAATGTTTTGTTTTTGGTGCATTATGTACAAATGTTTTGAGTTGTATATTAATTTATTTTAAAATGTTAGTATAATTATGTATATAACTAAATAAGAATTTAAAAATATAAATAGTTTTTATGTAAAGGAAAAAAAACATTTTGGTATTATTATTATTATTATATATAAATTATTAATTTAAAATAATATTATTTTTTTAAAAAATAGCTTTAAATAATATTGTTTTTTAAAATAAAAATAATTTATAATAAAACATATATAACACAAAAAGGAAAATATAAGTTGATTCAAATTTGTATGTTAATTATGAGAAAATTAGATAAGGCTCCTCTATGAGATTGTATGTAAATTCAACAAGTAAAGTAAAGTGTATATACTGTTAAATTATATAATAATTAATATCATGATGCACTTTAGATGAATTAAGAGTAAATGCATTTTTATTTTTTTCATTTGATAGATAAGTTTACTTTAGATAATATTTTTTTTTCAGAAAATTTAATTAGGTTAAAATACAAAAATCTACTTTAACTATAGGTCAATTTCAGACAATATTTATGTAGTTTAAAATTAAGTAACTCAACTCCTTTAACTTATAAAATTGTGCATATTAACTCCTTACAAAACGGTTTTCTGCACATGTATAAGTGATTAATTTTACACTATGTTGCATGATATAATAAGTTTAGAGAGTTGAATTATTGAGTTTAAAATCACAATATTTTTCTTTTTTAAATAATCTTTAGTTGGAAAAGGTTTTTTGCATTTTATAAATTATATTACTTATTGATTACAAAGTAGACTAAATGTTTAAATTTATCCTCCAACAATATATGTGATATCAATTTGGTCTTTAAATGTTTAAAATAGAAATCAACTTAGTCCCTTAATGTATCTTTAGACATCAATTTGATATCTAAATTGATACTTATTTTACATTATAAAGGATCAAATTGATGTCTAAAATTTTTGAAGGACTAATTTAATGTCCCAAATATATTTTATAGACCAATTTAAGTATTTATTATATAGATAAGACTTTGTATCTAAAGTAAATCAGTAAAAATATATTCATATTTAATTTGATAAAGAGTATCAAGATCTCAATTCATTAAATAATTTAAGGATGAAAACACTTTTACTTACGAAGTGTTTGGGTAAATTTTTAAAAAAAGTGATTATAAAATAGTATAAATAATTAATTATTTTTAGAGACTTTTGTGAAAAGTAAAAATTGTTTTATATTTAGATATAATTATAAAAAATATTTTTTGCTTTCTCTTTCTTTAATTTTAATTGCATCTCATCATAATTGAGTATTTTAAAAAGTAACTCATTTCTACTTTAAAAAATCAAAAAAAAATTTTTTTAAATTATGTTTTTTTTAAATTTATCTAAATATATGTACATATTTTAGAATTATTTTTTAATAAAAAGTATTTTTTATTAAAAAATATTCAAACAAATGCACTCTTACTCACTTCAAGACTCACTTTGAATAGTAATTTGATCTCTAAATTAATGATTATTTTACATTATAAAAGACCAAATTGAATTCCAAAGTCTTTTAGAGGAATAATTTAATTTCCCAAATAAATTTGAAAGACCAATTTAAATATTTAAATATTTAAATATTTATTATTCTACAAAGCATAAAACTAATATTTTTTAAAAACAATTAATTGCACATGGCTGCTACTGAAATTTGGTGAAGCAGCATGTATTTAAGTGTCATGTGGGAGTTATCGAGACCGTATTATCACAATTCGAAGGAGGGAAGCAGAGCAGAGGCTGCTGAAGAGATTTAACCCACTGTGAGAAGTGGAAGGGTTGAGAAAAATATTTGCAGCAGCATCAGCGAAAGGTTTGCTGTTCTACTGTTCGTTTCATCTCGTTCCATTTTTCTTGTGTTTAGTGTTCTTCTCTCAATTGGTCAATTTTGATTAATGTCCTAGGTTATGTGATGATGCTCTGTATATCTTGTGGATCTGCTTGTGGTGGTGGGTTTAGTCATTTACTCATTTTGCTAGGTTGGCTCTGTAACTGCCCACAATATGTTTGATATAAGGTCCCAATCATATAATACTTGAGAACGTTTCATTGGAAGCTGTTTGTGTATTTCGGGCTGATGGGTTGATGATTGAGTTGAATTTTGAGTGTTTTTTTTTCTATACCCATGTTTTATTTGATGAAACATATGTCAGTCCCCAACCAGAATCCATTTTGTGTATATTGATTGAATTTGTGTAAACAGCTATAATTTGTTGGTGGAATCTTTGGTATAATCACACTGATTGTGTGTTGCCCATTGTCTGGGTTGCTTTTTATAATATATATTGTAATTTAGCTTTTGATTAGTGATTTATTTGTTCATTGATTCTTGCCATTATATGCTTATTTTATGGATTAAATTAAATGTTTAAATTATTATAATTCGCACAATTGACTTTCGGGTAGCCGTCTTGGGATGGATGTACATGGATGTAGTGGGATTTAGTTTCCACCATTTTTTGTGCATACCATAAATAGACTTCCAAACCTGCCTTGTTTTCCCAGACTTTTTTTTCAAAATTTAAAGGGTTTCCCAATTTTTCGCTATCCAAATAAAGTAGGCGGCAACTCCGCTTAATTTTGTTTTTTAAATTCAGTTGCCATGCTCATCACAAGCACCCTTTGGGAGGGTTCCCCCCACCCCCCCCACACACATATATATATATATATTAAATAATGACATGAAGTGTTTCCTTTATCATCAATGGCCTGATTATAATGACGATATCTTGTGATTGTAGTGCATCTACTGACTTTTCCATGTTCATGATTGTTTTACTTTTTTTTTTTTCAGAGTATTTTTAGCCTGGTGTTATCTCTTTCATAGAGAATAATTGGGCCTGGCTTCCAAATTTCGGGTCATGGCGTTTCTAAGATTTATAAGAAGGTATAATTACCCCTTCAAAGATAAAACTGCAAATAGAGCATGCCGACTTCAGCATATGCAAAGCAGAGGCTTCTCAAAGGCTGGAGTTTTCAATTACAATGATGCAGTGCTTCCAGTTCTGATCATTGGTGCAGGACCTGTGGGTCTTGTTCTCTCTATTCTTCTCACTAAATTAGGTAGACTCTAAATTCAAAACATTCCAATTGATTAATATCTACTGCTTGTTTTGGATGCCGTAGATCTGACATTAATGTGTTTGTTTGAAAACTGTGTTCATATTCATATACTATTTTTAACAAATATTCTAAAATATGTGTGTTTATTGTTGTTGATATTGTTTGATTTAAATTAGATATAGTCTGATATAGTTTTGATATAGTTAGATATTGATCGATATAGTTGTTAATAGTCAATCCCTAAAATCAAGGGATTTTGTATTTAATTGTTGTAACTTATCATTCTTTAAATTGAGGAGGCTGAGAGGGTTAATTCTCAAGCCATTCAACTATCATAACTTGGTATCTAGAGCTAGGGTTCGATCTGGTCAAGAACCGCTCTCCGGCGATCGTCTCCGGCCACTGTCTCCGGCCACCGTCTCCGATCACCAAAGTAAGGTGACCGGACAAGTCAGAAAGTGCCGGCGGTCCGTTTTCGAGAAGACCCACCTCCGTTCTCCGCCTCACGCGCCGTCACGCGCCGCCATCGTCCTCAGATCTCCGCGAGCGTGAGCTCCACGCGCCGCCTTCCACGCGCTGTTTCGTCCGCGCGTCTTCTCCATCGTGCTCGCCGGCATCCTCTGGCCTGCTTTTGACTATCAAAGTCCAGTTTCAAGAACTTTCATTCTTCTCCTTCTCACCATGTCCGATTCAACCACTGGCTCTTCCAAAGGTTCTTACGTCAATTAAGTGCTTTGGTTCGGGTCTACAGGGAAGGGTCTCATCTCTTTGCCTTCTCTGGAAGTCCCATTATCACATCGAAAAAACTCAATGGTAAGAATTTTATGGATTGGTATAATGCAGTTGAAGTTTGGTTTTTAGGTCAAGGGCTTTATGAACATCTCACCAAGAAGGAAGCAGAGATTGATGAGAAGATTCGTGATGAATGGAAAAGGGCCGATTATCAGTTGGTCTCTCTTTTATGGCAGTCTATTGATCCGAAGTTGATGGTACACTTTCGCCCATACAAAACTTGTTATGAAATATGGAAGAATGCTCAAAATGTCTATTCCTATGATCTACAACGTCTCTATGCTTCTGTCCACAATTTGGCCACTCTTCAGATGACAGATCATGATCTTCCCTCTTATTTGAACAAAGCACAGTCTGTCATTGATGACATTAAACGCATTATAACCGGTGATGATCTTATGAAGGTACTAGCAAAACTTGATAATATGTATATGGTCTTTGTTCTTCACGGTTTACATAAGGACTTTGAATCTGTCGGGAATTAAGCTCTAACTAATCCTAACATCCCCACGGTGGGGGAGCTCATTGATCATCTTCTACGAGTTCCGTCACTAGTGGAGACATTTGAGATTGGCTCCCAGACAGCTTCAGAGTCCTCGGCCTTTGTCTCTAATTTGGCAAACCGTGGAGGACGAGGCCGTGGGCGTGGTGGAAGAAGTGGTAGTGGTAGAGGTGATCGTCCTCAGTGCTCTTATTGCAAGCGCGTGAGTCATACCCAAGACAAGTGTTATTCTCTTCATGGTTTCCCAGAAAAGTCAGCTAATGTGACGCAGTCTGCTGATCAGAAAGTCGAGGTTGTGTATGATACTCAGACAGGTCACAATCAGAACAAATTTTCAATTGATGAATATAAGGAGTACCTTCAGCTTAAGGCAGCCCAACAAGCCTCATCTTCAGCAACTATAGCGCATTCTGGTAATTCTACGGTTTGTTTCTCTCATTCATCTCCTGTTGGTTCTTGGATTTTGGATTCTGGTGCTTCTGATCATATTGCTGGTAACTCTTCTCTCTTTTCTACTTTATCCTCTACTAAAACACCACATCACATCACCCTTGCTAATGGCTCTAAAACTCAAGCCACTGGTATTGGTCATGCTTCACCTCTTCCCTCTCTGTCTTTAAATTCAGTCTTATTTGTACCTGGATGTCCTTTTAATTTAATTTCTATTAGTCAACTTACTCGATCTCTCAATTGTTCCATAACCGTCACTTCTACTTCCTTTTCTATCCGGACCTGAGTACGGGGAAGACGATTGGAGCAGGATCTCGAGTCACGCGGTCTCTACTACTTACAACCTCCATCCTCCACCATATGTGCTGCCACAGAGTCGCCTAGTCTTCTTCATCGTCGTTTTGGTCATCCGAGTTTGAATAAATTAAAGAAAATGGTCCCTCATCTCTCTAATTTACCAGCATTGGAGTGTGAGGCATGTCAGCTTGGAAAACATATTCGGGCATCCTTTCCAAGCAAGGTTACAGGTCGTGCTGAGTCTCCTTTTAGTCTTGTTCATTCTGATGTTTGGGGTCCTAGTCAGAGTTACATGGTTCGTTCAACCCCATCAAGTTCCACGTTTGGGAACGTTCGTTCCCAAACGTGGGTCGTTCGCGACCCAATACGCTCATAGGAGCGTTCCAGATTACAAGACAGAGGCAGAGCTGCAGAGGAAGAAGACTTACAGAAAACAGAGGCAGAGCTGCAGAGGAAGAAGACTTACAGAAAAAGTATGGAGCTGCTGTGTGATACTGCAGAAAAATGGAGAAGTCGTCCCGTCGTTTGGCTGAGTCTTTGACGCAGCTGCTGTGTGAGTCAAAATGGAGATGTGTCTCTCGTCCCCGTCGTGTGGCACTGTGGCTGCTGCGTCCTTGGGTGGGAGAAAGAAGATAAAGACCCTAATTTTATTTTTGGGGTCAAAATTGAAGACCCTAATTGATGGGCTGCAGCAATAAGAAAACGAAACCGGGCTGCAGCAAAACACATACTTGGGCCTATTTAATTAGTGGACTATAAGTGGTGGGCTGTGGTGTGTGTAACTTATTACCTAATAGAATTAAGAAAAATAATAGGGTAAACCAAATAATTTTGCTGCTGCCACAATTCCTTTCCTTGGCACACGACGGCATTTGGGAAATTTTGTTGGCTGCTGCACAGTAAAAAAATTGACGACGCCACTACACAGTAAAATTGTTTTAAGGCTTAAGCTATGGCATTTGGAAAAAGAAAGAGACAAGAAGAGGAGCAACAAATTTCTTGTCAAGATATTCAAAATTCAGAAATTCAGAAGTTAGATGATGATGAAAGTGAAGAAGAGGAAAGCAACGAAAAGACAAAAAACATTGGTTTTCAATCATCAGTATCAAGGAATAATGATGGAGGAGGAGGACAAGTTATGCATGTTGATTCAAAGTCAAAGCCACTATATCAAGAAGTTACTATCCATGGTGCAGCATTAGGAAAAAATCCAGGAGGCTCAAAAAATTGGTCCTGCAATTATTGCAAAAAAAGTTTTACTGGTTCGTATACTAGAATTCACTACCACTTTTTTGGTGCTCCTCCTGGCAAAAAGGCAGAAATTAAGAGATGTCCAATATTGATAAATGATCGTGATGCATATGAAAGGGTCAGAAGAAGAGTTCAAGAAGTAGAAAAGGCTAATGGAATTTCTTCATCTTTAAAGAATTCTAGGCTAACAAGTAAGTCAACACAAAAGCTTGAAGACTCTTTTAATTTGATGGAGAGGGATATGGTAGATTTGAAGGTGATTAGGGGCCTATGTGCCAATGGGATTCCATTCAATGTATTAAGGAATCCTCATTTTCACGAAATGGTTTCTGCCATAAACAGAGGTCCTAAAGGCTACAAGGCTCCTTCATATGATAAGGCAAGGACCACTCTACTTGATGAATGTAAAAGAAGCATAGAGAAAGACCTAGTTCCAGTTAAAGATACATGGTATTCTCAAGGGGTTTCTATTGTTTCAGATGGATGGACCAATTGTAAAAATCAGCCCCTAATAAATATTCTTGCAGTAAATAGTCGAGGATCTATGTTCTTGTATGCTGAAGATTTTTCTGGGATTGAAAAAACAGGAGTTGTAATTGCAAAATATTTGCTAAAAGCAATTGAAGAGGTGGGCCCTCATAATGTGCTTCAAGTTGTTACAGCACAATGCTGCAAATTGCAAAGTTCCTTGGCAGAGGTACAAAAGGTACATTAACATATATTTTGGTCTCCTTGTGTTGTTCACACTCTTAATCTTATTTTTAAAGATTTTGCAAGACAATTTGAGTGGCTAAGTATTACATACAAGAGAGGAAAAAATATTGTTAAGTACTTTTTGAATTATTCTCGTGCATTGGCTATGTTTAGAGAATATTCCAAATTAGAGCTTCTTAAAGTGGCAAAAACTAGATTTGCTTCACACTATATTTTGTTGAAGCGACTTATTGATTGTAGAGAGGCTTTGGCAACCATCTTTGTTGTGCTTAAATTATGGAAGGATTTGGTTAAGCAAAGAGATGAGCATGCAAAAAAAAAAGGAGTGCTTTAGTTGCAAAGACTATTATAAGTGAAGAATATCGGAAAAAGGAGGATCAATATAGTCACAATCAAAAAACTCATTTATTTATTGATCAAATTATGTGGAGGTGAAGGACTAAAACTGGGTGAGATATATGAAAAAATGGACAACATGCTTAGTGAAATAAAGGATATAATGAAAGAAAATAAGCATGGTGATGATTATGAAAAGATGGAGGAAATTGTACTTGGTAGATGGGAGAAGATGTCAATTCCTTTACATTGTCTTGCCTTTGCACTTACTCCTAGATTTTATGATTCTAGATATCTTGCCTTACTAGCACCAGGGGGCACAATTAGAAGGCCTCCAAATGAAGATAAAGAAGTTATTATGGGTGTCATGGAAGCATTTAATAAGATAGCGATGATGAGTGGAAAATGGGGTGAAGCAAGAATGTTACGTGAGTAATTTGTAATTTTTCACTCACGTAAAGGCCTTTATGCTATGGCTGCACTCAAACAGATGCGGTGACTATGGATGCTATTGATTGGTGGTCTACTTATGGTTCGAAACCCAGAATTGGCAGAGGTTGCAAGAAAAGTGTTATCTCAACCAATTACTAGTTCCTCAGCAGAACGGAACTGGAGCACATATTCTTATATTCACAATGTAAAGAGGAACAGGTTGAATGCTACAAGGGCAGATAAATTGGTTTTCATTCATTCAAATATTCGTCTCTTATCTCGCTTCACAGAAAATTATAAGGAAGGTCCTTACAATAAATGGGACATTGATCCAGAAGAGACCAACATTGATGATTCTGCAATCAAGTTGCAAGAAATAAGGTGGAAATCATTAGATGATGATTACATACAAAACACAGGGGACTCTTCGGAGAAAGATGGAAATGCAACATCATTGGAGGTTTTCAAGCCTACTTCAACAGTACATGTTTCTTCTAGTACGAGAAAATCACATCAAGCACGTCAATTTCAGCAAGCTCAAATTTCTAATTTTGCAACAAAGGTAGCAAAAGGCAAAGGAAAGATGACTGAAGATTGATTCATAGAATCTAGAATTAGAACAAGAAAAATTAGATATTTAAATTATTGAATTATGGAAGTATTTTGTTGTTATTTTGTTATTTTATAAGTTATGAGTATGACTTTACAGAAGTATTTTATGATTATGTTATTTTTTTACTTGTCCTTTCTAAACTTTTTTACTACTTAATGCTATAGTTTAAAGTTTATGCATAGCGATCCAGTTCAGCGAATTTCGATCCGAAATAACGAACCGACTAAGTATACCCCTCTCGTACCACATACCTAGTAAAGTCCCGTACCACGTACCCGTACCCGTACCACATACCAAACCGTACCACGAACCATGTAACATTGGTCCTAGTCGTACTTCTTCTTTCTTAGGATATAGATATTTTGTTACTTTCATCGATGATTTCTCTCGTTGTACCTGGTTATTTTTAATGAAAGAAAGTTCTGAGTTATTCACTATTTTTCAAAATTTTTGTGCTGAAATATATAATCAATTTGGACAAACTATTCATATCTTACGCAGTGATAATGCCAAAGAATATTTTTCTGCCCCTTTTAATTCTTTCATGGCATCGCACGGTATAGTTCATCAATCGAGTTGTCCTCACACACCTCAACAAAATGGTGTGGCTGAGCGCAAACATCGCCATATCGTTGAAACAGTACTCGTACTCTCATGTTACATTCTAATGTTCCTGTGAAATTTTGGAGTGATCTTTGTTCTCACTGCAGTTATTTAATAAATCGGATGCCTTCTTCTGTTCTCAATAACCAGGTTCCTCACTCTATTCTATATCCTCAGGCACCCCTTTATATTGTCCCCCCTCATGTTTTTGGTTCCATCTGTTTTGTCCACAATGTTGCTCCAGGTCTCGACAAACTTGCTGCCCGCGCCATTAAGTGTATCTTTCTTGGTTATTCTCGGGTTCAAAAGGGGTACAGATGTTATTCTCCATCCACAAATCGTTCTTATATCTCTGCAGATGTTACCTTTTTCGAGGATACACCTTTCTTTGCCTCACCAGTCTTGTCGGAGTCTGTTTCTCAAGTCTTGCCTATTCCTGTCTTCGATTCTCTCGTTTTAAGTCCACCTGTCTCACATATACAAGAGGCTGCCCCTGTTGCTCCTAAGTACCCCATGGAGCCGTTTCGTCTCACTTATCACCGTCGTCCTCATCCTACTACTCCGGAGGCTGCATCTATTGTGGACACCAATGACTCCCCTCCTGCTCCTCCGTCTCCGTCGATTCCGGTCCAACCTGAGCCTACTACTGACCTTCCTATTGCACTTCGCAAAGGTAATCGTTCTTCTTGCAATCCTCATCCTATTTATAATTTTCTAAGTTATCATCGTTTATCTTCCACCCATTATGCCTTTGTATCTGCTTTGTCGTCCATTTCTATTCCTAAAACTGTTCAGGAAGCACTATCCCATCCAGGATGGCGACAGGCTATGATTGATGAGATGACAGCATTAGAATCTAACCACACTTGGGCTCTTGTTCCCTCTCCTCCAAGGAAGTCTTCTATTGGTTGTCGTTGGGTTTTTACTGTTAAAGTTGGTCCTGATGGGACTGTGGATCGCTTGAAGGCTCGTCTTGTGGCCAAAGGATATACTTAGATTTATGGTCTTGACTATGGTGATACATTCTCTCCTGTTGCTAAAATGGCATCTGTTCGTCTCTTTTTATCCATGGCTGCTATCTCTTGCTGGCCTTTATATCAGCTGGATATTAAAAATGCCTTTTTACATGGTGAGTTGGAGGAGGAGATTTATATGGAGCAACCACCTGGGTTTATTGCTCAGGGGGAGTCAGGTCTTGTTTGCCAACTTCGGAAGTCATTGTATGGGTTGAAACAGTCACCTCGAGCTTGGTTTGGGAGGTTTAGTAAGGTCATACAGCAGTTTGGCATGATTCGTAGTGAGGTTGATCACTCTGTGTTCTATAGACATTCACCGTGTAAAAAAGTCATTTATCTTGTGGTCTATGTGGATGATATTGTAATTACAGGTGATGATCATGAAGGGATCACTAGACTAAAGCAACATCTGTTTCAGCATTTCCAAACCAAAGATTTGGGCAGGTTGCGATACTTCCTTGGTATTGAGGTTGCTCAATCAAAAACAGGCATTTCCATTTGTCAAAGGAAGTATGCACTTGATATTTTGGAAGAGACTGGGATGCTAAATTGTAAGCCGGTGGATACTCCTATGGATCCGAATGTTACGTTCATGCCAAATCAGGGGGAGCCGTATTCAGATCCAGGCAGATATCGAAGGTTGGTGAGAAAGTTGAATTATCTCACCATGACCAGACCAGATATAGCCTTTGCTGTTAGTGTTGTGAGTCAATTTCTTAACTCTCCTTGTGACAGTCATTGGAATGCAGTGACTCGCATTTTAAGGTATATTAAGAGATCTCCTGGAAAAGGACTAATATATGAGAACAGAGGTAACACAAACATTGTTGCCTATACAGATGCAGACTGGGCAAGATCTCCAAGTGATAGGAGGTCAACTTCTGGGTATTGTGTTTTTATTGGAGGTAATCTCATCTCTTGGAAGAGTAAGAAGCAGAGTGTTGTTGCAAGATCAAGTGCAGAAGCAGAATATAGGGCTATGGCTCTTACAACATGTGAACTTATATGGTTAAAACATCTACTTCAAGAGTTAAAGTTTTGCAAAATGGGTTCTATGCAACTGATTTGTGATAATCAAGCAGCCTTACACATTGCTTCTAATCCTGTCTTTCATGAACGAACTAAGCATATAGAGATCGATTGTCATTTCATTCGAGACAAGATTCTTTCAAAGGAGATTAGTACTTCCTTTGTCAATTCTAATGATCAACTTGCAGATGTTTTCACCAAGTCTCTACGGGGCTCACGAATAACTTACATATGTAACAAGCTGGGTGCTTATGACATCTATGCACCAGCTTGAGGGGGAGTGTTGATATTGTTTGATTTAAATTAGATATAGTCTGATATAGTTTTGATATAGTTAGATATTGATTGATATAGTTGTTAATAGTCAATCCCTAAAATCAAGGGATTTTGTATTCAATTGTTGTAACTTATCATTCTTTAAATTGAGGAGGCTGTGAGGGTTAATTCTCAAGCCATTCAGCTATCATAACTATTGTTTTTGGCACCCAGTGCAAGGTTTTAACATAGGATATGGAGTTTACTTGTGAAGCGTGCATAATATAATGCATGTCTGCTAACTATTCTGAAAATGCTATAACAAATGTGATAAGATAAATCATGTTTTCAGTTTGTAATTTTGCAATGACTGTAATTTCTTCTTCTCCATTGTTTATACTTTATATATTTGGTGCAAAGAATTCTCTGTGATAGATAATGTAAGGTTTTAAAATGAGCTAGAGTTTCCTTTGTTAAGTGTTAATAATAGAGTGTTTGTGCCAGCTTATCTGAGAAAGCTGCAACAACAGTGGTAAGTTAAATGATGTTTTCAGTTTATAACTTTGTTATGGAAGATAATTTCTTTGTCTCTATTGTTTATATATTTGGTACAAGAATTGCCTGGACAGATAACTTTTCATTTGAGTTTCTTTTAATCTTTTTTATGTACAAGTCGTATTACTTTTATTGAAAATGTGCTTAATGATGCATCCCACGTTGTATTTTTTTCTTCTTATATCATCACATTACTCCTATATTTTCATTCATGTTGATTATTGTTCATGATATATGTCTCCTTTTGTTTTATTATAGGTATTAAATGTGCAGTTTTGGAGAGAAACAAGGCATTTTCTAAACATCCACAAGCGCATTTCATCAACAATCGATCCATGGAGGTTAAAAACACTCTTTGATAAATTATTTTATTTCCGAAAAAAGCGTTGTGATTTGTTTTGACCAGTGGTGCCATTTTAGATATTCCGCAAAATTGATGGCCTTGTTGAGGAGATCCAAAGGTCTCAACCACCAGTAAATTTATGGAGGAAATTTATATATTGTACTTCTCTCTCTGGTTCAATTCTTGGGTCTGTAGATCACATACAACCTCAAGGTGCTATTCTGTTGTCCATGAGCACCAGTTTCCAGTCTGATAGCAATAGGAAGATTACTATTTTTAATGTAGTTTTGACAATATTTACATATAGACTTCAAAATATGCAGTATCAACAAATAGACTACATGATATTGTTCATTTTGGTCAACATTAAGAAGACTCATATATCTTGTACTTGTTATCAGATCTTGAGCATGTTATCAGCCCAGTCTCTGTTGCACACTTCTCACAGTACAAGCTAACTATGTTACTGCTCAAGCAGCTTGAAAATCTGGGCTTTCAAATATGTGCACCTGGAAGCTCAGAAGGAAATGAAAAGCCTTGTGAAAAGAAAATAATGTTGGGTCATGAGTGTGTATCTATTGATGCCAGCAATGACTTTGTAACTGTCACTGCATCTTCGATCAATAAAGGGAAGCGTGTAGAACAGAATATCCAATGCAACATCCTTATTGGAACAGATGGAGCAGGAAGTACTGTGAGAAAGCTTGTAGGAATAGAAATGAGAGGTGAGAAAGACGTGCAAAAGCTTGTCAGCGTCCATTTCTTTAGCAAAGGCCTTGGGCATTTTTTGCTTAAGGAGAATCCTGGTATGCTTTTTTTTATCTTCAATACTGAAGCCATTGGGGTCCTTGTTGCTCATGATCTCAGGCAAGGGGAATTTGTATTGCAGGTATAACATGCTTTAGTAAATGTAAAAATGTGACCATATTGTTTCACAACTAATTTATTGTGAATTAAATGTGTGATTTTAGTTGTATTATTGCAGATACCTTTTTATCCACCTCAGCAAACCATTGAGGATTTCAGTCCAAAGGTATCGTCCATCCATGACAGATGGTTTATACCCCTTTTTTTTTTATAAAATTTGTCATAATATGATGGATAAAATATCTGTGCTTAAGTTAAAAATTGGAGTTTGTAAAGAGGTCAATCATTTTGTGGTATGCATGTGAACTAACTTGCATAGTATTGGTCATCACTGTTGATGTGGTTAATTGTAATACAATTATGTAAGCAATACACACTGAAAAGGGTTTGATTTGTATTAGGAATGTGAGAAGTTAATCAGCAAACTTGTCGGTCGAGAGTTTGGAGACGTAGATGTAATTGACATAAAGCCATGGGTTATGCATGCTGAAGTTGCTGAGAGGTTTATAAGTTGTGGCAACCGAATATTACTTGCCGGTGATGCTGCTCATCGATTTCCTCCTGCTGGTGGATTTGGTTAGTTGTTCTATCCTTATGCAGATAGTAGAAATATACTGGTTTGAGTCAAAAATAATCTGTACTGTATTACTTTGTATCTATGCAAAATAGGGGAGGATTTGGATTTTCTCTTTTTCCTTGGGAACATGAGAGAGTCATGTTCGGAGAGAGACAGACACAAGTTTCCATGTACAGGATTTGTTTGCATCTTTCTCTCTTTGAACATGGCATTGTCATTTTCCTAAAGGTATGTTTGGATGGATGAGTTTGGAGGGAAGGGAGAGGAAGGAAAATTTTTCATTTTAAGTAAACATTCCTTTATTTGAGAATTTTTTAAAATGAGAGATTATCATGTAACTTTCTAAACATCACTTATTCATTTTTTTTAACATTTTATAATTCTCTAAATTTAGAAATGAAAAATTGACTCTCCCCTCCCTTCCCTTCCAAACTCCTCCTTCCACACATTCCCTGAGGAAAATGATAGGATCCAAATCCAATAGGGGAAAGGAAACCAATTAACTCAGATGATGAACATGGCTGGAAATATCCAGTGTCACAAGTGATTGCCAGTGTCAGATGGTGGCTATTGCTTATGGTTTGGTGCTTCAACTAGCAGCTTAGCTTAGACATATCCATGTATTTAGGATGAAGGCACTGAATGATAGGTGCTTGTTAAAGTCTGTGTCATGAGGATTAAATAATGTGGATTAATAATATCCATTTCAAAAATCTTTGGCAAGTAGTTCCCTAAATAATTGTCAAAGTGACTGTGGGAGAGTACATGTGCATAAGCGTGGTTAAGCACACGAAGTGGCTTGAAACGCAAAGTTTTATATGACTTAAAGAAATGTTTCTGCTTTATAAAATCTAATAGTCAGGATTGATCCACTGTTTTTTGTTTACATCATTTAAATGAAGCAATTTGATGTAACATATCGATGTGATATTGCAGGAATGAATACTGGCATTCAGGATGCCCATAATCTTGCCTGGAAAATAGCTTCTGTGATAAAGGGTATTGCTCCATCTTCAATGCTAAATACCTATGAACTCGAACGTAGACCGGTAGTACTTTTATCGTCCGTTAAATTTTGTTAATGTATATTTATCATGAAGTTAGATGAACCCTAGACATTTATTGCTGTCTGTTATTGTCAGATTGCTATATTCAATACAACTTTAAGTCTAGAAAACTTTAGAGCTGCTATGTCTGTTCCTACTGCACTTGGTCTTGATCCAACTGTTGCAAACACAGGTACACAAAAGTAGTGGTGATTTTCTTTTGTTTTCTTCATCATCAATTTACTAGTCTTACAAATAGTGATGCACAACTCCTTCCTTGCTAAATAAATAAAATTTAACTTATTTTTCCTCATTTAATTGCAGTACATCAATTTATTATTAATGGGATTGGTTCCATCTTACCATCCGGATTGCAGAAGGTAGCTTTGGATGGAATTTTTGCAATAGGTCGTGCACAGCTCTCAGAATCTGTCCTAAATGAAAGTAACCCTCTTGGATCCTCAAGGTTGGCTAAGCTAAGACATATATTTGAAGAAGGAAAAAGCCTTCAACTCCAGTTCCCTGCTGAAGATCTCGGTTTTAGGTATCAGTGAGAATAATTTATTTTCCGCATTTTGTATTGCTGAGCTTGACATCACCATTCTCATATTCCTCTAGCTCTAGCTGTTGCTTTAGTTTTTAATTTTTGTAAACTAGTCAATTGGGCCAAATTTGTGATTAGCAGTGAGCACTTTGAGGGCGCCTATCTAACTCACAGCTGTTGATCTTAGGTATCTACAAGGAGCAATTGTGCCAGAGAGTGATAATGCTGAGAGTCCTCCACAAATACCTACAGGACGTCGGAGGGACTACATCCCTTCAGCACATCCAGGATCAAGACTACCCCATATGTTTGTGAGAGTAAACCCAACGAATGAGGTTTGTAGCATTGTTAATAACAATTCATAATTATTAATGTTAAGCCAAATGATTAAGACATTTTTTATCTTCCTTCTAGTGGGGTCTTGTTCACTTCTATTACGGTATTACTGATTTGCAACTTAATCAAAAGAAACTGTATTTTTTCCTCCCTTGGAATTTGGAACTGCTGGTTTCATTTAATAGTTCTTCTGGTTTAGCTAGTGGATTTTTCAGTAGTTTAAAACATCAAAATGTTCCTTCTCTGGTTGTTATAGTGTAAGGAGTGTTTTGTAGGAGACCGTTTCTACACTTGATCTTGTGTCCGGAGATAAAGTTGAGTTCATACTCATCATAGCACCTGTGAAGGAATCTTATCGTCTTGCTCATGAAGCATTCAAGATGGCTGAGGAACACCAAGTTTCTCTCATAGTGTGTGTTTTGTGGTCTACTGATTCTGTTGAAGGACTTGAGAAAGGAAGTAAAGCAGCGTTATCACCTTGGAAGAATTATGTAGATGTAGTTGAAGTTAAGAGGTCATCAACTTCAAATTGGTGGGATATGTGTAACATGACTAACAGAGGGGCTATTTTAGTAAGACCTGATGAACATATTGCTTGGCGTACAAGTTCAGGACTTGCTGGAGATCCTAGAGTGGAGATGCAGAGAGTTTTTTCTGCTATACTGGGAGTATACTAATAAAATCAACAAATACACAGATGATTTTGTATTGATTCTTTCAGGAATTATTATTATTGTTATTATTATTATTATTATTATATTTTAAGTAGTTTAATTTTTGGTGGTCACGGCTTCTAATCATGAGAAGTTGAAAACAACGTCTCCACTTACAAGGGCAAAACGCATACATCTGGTCTTCCTCTCATCTACAATGGTAGGAGCTTCATGCACTGGGCCACCCTAATTAGAACAATTCCTATGAGCCCTTGCCTGCAACTGCAAGGTCTTCATTTACCATTAGGCCGAAGTTCAAGTGGCTCTCTTCAAGAATTATAATCCACAGGTTGCGTTGTATTTTATGTAATTTTGATCTGATGTTGAACGATTTCTCCTGATTCTTTTGTGCTGTTAAGAGTCATATGTAGTTCGTAGCTACATGGACTAAGGGATAAGACTACACATTACCGCTTCAATACTTCATTGTTTTATTTGTTTATTTATTTATTTGGTTGAAAACCACTTCATATTGTGTTCTGATGTAGTTGGTTCCAACTTTCAATTCCATCTGGTATATGTTGGGTGATGTTCGAATATCAGTGCTAACACCTTCCCAAAAGTAAGATTTGATCAGTTTGAACACACCTACATACCTACACTACTGACCTTTTATTATTATTATTACCGCAAGGGAGATTTATGTTATGTCATAATGACAGGTAGTACTATGTAATTTTGAAAAGTAGAAGTTAAATGTAATATGCAAATTTAAAATAATCGAAATATGCATAGTTTTCAAAATAAGAAAGTCTGTGTAACTATCTTAAATTTGGGAGAAAATTTATTAAAGTTATACGTTCCTTAAACAGTTGCAACCGGCTTTAGTCCAATTGATTTCCATTTGCAGAATCCAGGTTCCTTTTTGTTTTTCGGGGGGAAAGGGGATAGGGGGCGGATGATTTATGGATGTTTTCCACTTTTGAAGGGGTAAAAATTGGGGTATAAATCCATGAGGAAATAAAATTGAGTGGGAAGTCGTATTAGAAGAGAAATGAGGGAAATGATTGCAACTCAATCGCTTTAAAATGATTTTTCTTTATAAGAAAGTGAAAGTGAGAAGAAAGTTAAAACACAAATTGATAGTATTTTACAATTACAATATTATTTTCATTTTCAAAATCTTGTCTACATAAAAAGTTTGTGGGTGAATTTATAGTTTATCATTTTATTTCATTTTCGTTTCCTTCATTTATTTTTATTTGATACCTGAATTCTCATTTTTCCTTTTCATATTCATTAGTTTATTCCCAAACAAAGTATATTAGAATTCAATGGTGAAATCGTAAATTTCATGGTCTTGCACTCCACTCTGGAGGCAGTCGTGAAAGTAATTTCTAACAGACAAATATACTATTACATCAAACAAGTAAATCTGCCGTCGTACATAGATTGAATGAAAGTCACATTCACAATCAGTAAAACTACTTGAGTTTTGACTAAGAAACAGAAAAACAGAAGCATTTCTAATATCACAAGAGTTACATAGATATAACCAGGTTAACAGAGAGTAAATGACTACAAGTAATACCATAAATAAAATGTAAATCCATTATAAAATTGACGAAACATTAACACGCTAAGAGGCAACTACTCTGGCAAATAAATGATTCCTTATGACAAATACTTCCATTACATCAAATAGTGTAATCAATACAATTCAATTTTTGATTGCCCCTGTTGACATAAGAAGGTTAAGTGCATGATCATGCAGACTACTTTCAGAAAGAAGGGCACACATCGGACTTTTTCTGGGTGAACAAGGCTCAAGACCGGAGACTCGTGTTTTCAATTTCTATACTATGGTATGAACTGAAATTGCTTCCTTTAGGGAAGCCAACAAAGGAATCCTCAAATTTACCTACTAACAATGGTTATTAGATGGCCAATAGTTGCTGTTATAAGTCCTACTAACCCACCGGCAATGACCTGCAGTATGAACTGAGAATGTTAAAAAAGAAAACCACCAATTGTAAAAGAATTGGCAATTACAATGAAGATCAATCTCAATTTACAACTTCAGGTCTTGGACAGCCATTTATCTATAAAACTGGAACACCTACTTGTCCATCCTATTTTTTTAGAAAAAGATCATAAAATATATAACTAAAGTTAACCTACTTATCTATCTTTTAAGGATTTGTAACTGTTAACTTTAATATGCAAAGAGATCAAGAGAAAGTGAGATACAGAGAGATAAGAGAAAGTGGGAATAAGGCCTTTGTGCCGCGAAGTAAATAAAAAAAGAAAAAGTGGGAATAATAATAATAATAATAAGATTCTGGTACGCATGAGAGCCGTGGAGCATGTCCACAAAGTGTAGCAATGAAAATGCTTAAGCTTATTAATGACTTGAACCCATTATAACTGTTTTAGAATGAACATAACCAGCAAATGTTAAACTCGTAAAACCTGTTGTTTTGGCACATCATTATCTACGTATTGAGAGGTTCATCAATCACTTAGCACTACATAATCAGCTAATATAAGTATGATAGAATCCTGACAATACTGAAAGAACATATATAAGCCTAGGAAGACCTCAGCTTTTAAGATTTCAAAGAAAGTATAATATAACATGATAAAACATAGACTTGAAAGTTCATAAAAGACAAATTATAACACAATCATTACCTAATTTGCTCTAGCAGTAGCAGTTATACATTGAGTAAATAATATGGTGCTCATTAATTGAATTTTTACTATAAACAATCATCAAACATAAAAATCCCTATGCTTATAGGTTGCCAGAGAATACTGTCATTCTATCAGGTGTGGAAACAAGCAAATGGCGCACTTAAATTCCCTTGACTAAACTTAGATCCATTAAATATTTATAGGAAGTAATCAAATGCAAAATGGTGAACCTGAGGGGGCGTATGCCCAAGAAGTTCCCGGAGTGGTCTGCTTTCAGCCAGAGGATGTTCAGCGGGAAGTTCGTATACAATTTGGTTCAAAACCTGGGAAAATCCAGTCATTCAAACTCAGTAAAAACCAATTGAAACCAACCAAAACAAAAATCAAAGATACCTTGCACTGCAATCATAGGCAAACAGAAAAAGCTTCTATGGCATTTCAAATCTCTTGGTTACCGTGAGAGAATTAAATAGAACAGAGAATTGTGTACAAGTAAAGAAAGGACAAATAGTGGCAGAGGTGAAAAAAACTAATAGCACAGGCATCAAACCTCTGCTTGGCGTCCTGCTTGCAATCTTACACCAGTAGCATCATACATCACCTGCCAGCAATTTCCATATCAGAAATTCGCCCAACCATATAATCCAGTCATTTATATTAGTTTCTCATTGTCTAACCTAGTTGTTTTTGGGACATCAAATGCTTTCTTAACAGTCAGTCAGTTATAGTGCAAACATGTCTATTCTGCAGGTGCAGAGACAAAAAAAAATAGATTGAATATTCATTATATCACACTCCATAATAAAGAAAATATCAAGTCCTTTATGAAATCTTCATTATTGATTGATTTGAAGAACTAGAGAGAAGTTAAGTCATACAATACAAGCTAAAACCAATGCAGTAGCAAAAAGAGGTCCTCCAAAGCCTTCCTGGAATCCAATTGCCGCGGCAAGAGCAGTCACAGTTGCTGAATGAGATGATGGCATTCCACCAGATCCAACGAGTTGCTTGGGATCCCACCTTCTTTCCTTATACCTGGATATCAATGAAACATTAAGGTCATGTTTGATTTGATGGAATGTGAATGGGAATAGGAATGAGAGTGGGAATGGAATAAAATGAAATCCTATATTTTATTTGGTATGGATAGGAATGGAATGATGATGTCATTTTATTTTTATGTTTTATAATTGATAAAAAAAATACAATAAAAAAGTAATTTATAATCTTTTAGGTTAAATAGCCTTGGCTCGGCCTAATTTGAGCCAACAAAATTTTTTGGGCTGCTTGGGCCCAAGATGACTCAGGTTAATTTTTTGGGCCCAAAAACTAAAAAGCACAGCTTGGCACCAAAAGAAAAACTGGGATAAATAGGTGACCAGGATAGGCTTGGACATTTTTTACATCTACATTTTGGTGAAATGGAATGGCCTATTCCCACAATTGCAGGAATGCTCATTCCCATTCCATTCTATCCAACCAAACATGTCCTAGGCTATGTTTGGACGTTGGATTGAAGGGTTTGGAGTGAAAGGGAAGGGAGGATTAATTTTTCATTTTGAGTAAACATTTTCCTTATTTAAGAATTTTTCCAGATGGAAGTATATAACTCTTTCAATCATCCCTTATTCATTTTAATAAACATTTTATAACTCTCAATTCAGAAACCAAAAATTAGCCTCCACTTCACTTTTCCTTCAAAAACCTCTCCATCCAAACATACCATAAGACTTTCCTTTTTTTTTTTTTGCTGATAGACCCTAAGATATACCCTAACAGTATGTTTGGATGATAGGTAATGAGGGGAAAGAGAAGGGAATAAGGAAAAGGGAAATAACTTCCTGTGTTTGGGAGTTTTAAAATACATGAGAACTAAAAAGAACACATTCGGAACCATTTCCCATCTCTTTCCCTCAAAAGCTCAACTTTTGTTCTTCCCAAAATTAAGGTGGAACCATTTCCATTCCGTTCTCTTATTAATCTTTCAAACAAAGAGAAATGTAACTTCGTTCCATTCTTTCCCTTCCCTTTCTGATCCATTCCCACCTATTCCATTAATGAAAAAACATCTAAAAACAGTGTAAGGCTTTGAGGCTGAGCTAAACAGCATACATAAAGATCAGAGAAAGAGGGAAATTAGCTAGTTTACAATGTTAATTTTTAATTGTTTTATATTACCGGATGCAACCAAAAAAAGCTAGGGGTAACAGCTAAATATGTGTCTTTAATTTAAGCTTTTCACATGTGCCAGAATCACAGAGAAATGTCGGGAATCTCGAAGACTAGCACACAGCTACTCCAACATTTACAACAACTATCTATCACAATTCACAACCAGATCAAGCACACTTGTTTATGAAAGAATCAAAATTGTTATCGTTTTTCTTGAAGCTTATTCAGATCCAAATAGTAACAGCAATGAATTTGTTGAAATAAGAGAAAAGGAAAAAGGGAAGAGACGAACCAGGTGGTGAAAAACTTGATGGATTGTGCCACGGCGAAAGCAAGGATGGCGGAAATGAGAGGGTAATTCCTAAACATTGAAGACGACGACGTCGTTGCTGCCACCTCGTCCATCCCTGTCTCTATTAATTTTTAATCTTCCTTTTTTTTCTTTTCTCGATCCTATTTTTTTCCTCTTTTCTACAGAAGAATTTGCGGAAGGAATGCAGCGCACAGTGAGAATATTTGGGAACAAAAAGAGAGAGATTCAGAACAAGAATGAAGGAAGAAAAAGAGCATTACAAAGCTGGCTTCAATGGGTTTAATTTAATAGTCATACTATGACCAATTAACGGTCTTAGCTTACCTTATCTTTCTTAACTGAATATACCTTACTCCCTTGTTCAAATGTGTCTAGGACACTAGAATATGCCCCCATCCACTTGCCTTCCTTAACCCTCTCTCTCTCTCTCTCTCTTGTTAAATAATTTAAAATAAAAAGTTTTACATAAAAAATAATTTTTTTTCAATTTTTAATTCTTATTATATTAAATATTTAACTTTTCATAAAAAAATTTCTTATTTTAAATCATTAACAAATGTTCTTAATACACTCTTTAACAAAATCCTTTACTATCTAATCTGCACCGCAACTGTTGTCAACAAAATATTGCGTATTGACCCAAAATTTGGACACTTGCATACGAAAGTGCTTAACAAAGAAAACTTTGATATCACGAAATGTCATCTTTAAAAAATTGACGAAATGTTTTCAACTGAAAGAAATTTTCTTTTTTCATTCTCTATGCAATAAAATCATTTACCAACTATACACACACAAAATACCTACTTATTGAGAAGGTGTCAAGTCTTAACTAGTTCAATTAATAAAGGGATCAATTATCTATGACAAAAAGAAAACTAATTAAAAACAAAAATGCTGAAGAGTACAAAACAAATGTTATACGAATCTACCCATTAGCCGTTAAATGAATCTATTGAAAAATGCTTGTTATTTTCTATCCCCGTATATGGTCATGATTATTGTGATTGGTCAGTTATTAATTCGTAAGTTTTTGTACTAAAAATTTCATACCAAATAACATCACTGTATTGAAAAATATTGATAAATTATGCCAATTTCTCATGAAGTTTAACAAAATTATATTGATTTTTCTTTTTTTTTATCTTTAAAAGTTATATTTTATACTGATTAGATAAATACTCTTTTTGTTTGTCAAATACATTCATTCTCAAATAAGTCAGTCAATGCTACAATGCTGTGGGAGAGGAAAACGAATATATAAAACAAGTGAATATCACTTGTCGTGGACAGACAGTTGATCTGATCTGCACGTGGATGTTTGTTCACTCACTCACTCACTCTAAAGGAATAGGAACAGACTAGCAACAATGTTAACGAATATGAATGCTTTTCTACTTCACACCTCCATTGATGGATCACTTAATTGAGATGGAAATAACAAACAAGAATGCAGCAACTGGAGGGGGCACAGGCATAGCATAGTCCTCCAAAATGCCTCTAAACTAATGGCCTGCCAACAAAAAGGAAGAGGAAAAAAAAATAACTTTACAATTATGTAAAACACAACGTGGCATTTGTTACAAAATATATTGGAACCAACATAAACCAATTGGCAATGGCTATTATCCCAAACAGCCTTCAAACCTAAAACCATAAACGTGCAAGCACTTGGCTAAGCTCTCATGTATAGGCCAAAGGGAAGTGCAGAAATGCTGTCAGGAACTATAAGTACAACCTGAATATTGCACACTCACATTATGATGCAATTGCACTTTGATTCAAGCTTTGGAGGAGGTTTCATACTATCTACCTTGTTAGGAAGACCAACATTGCGTGTGAAAGACTCATCGATGTTTTCATCATTCTCAGTCTTGCCAGAATGGGGTTTGTCATCAGTTTCCACCCTCCTCTGCCTGGCCTTCTGCGATTTCAAAGTGCGCTTGATAACAGTTCGGCTGCGAGTATCCTTTCTATCAGTATTTGGTTTCCCCAATAAAGTCACTGTTGGTTCAGAACCTTCAAATGGGTAGGAGCATTCCTTTTCCATTGCTACTGTTGCAGCCTGATAAGCAAGATCATGGATGATAGAACTGCAAAAGAGTATCGTATCTGTTGCCTCTTCAAGCGTTAGGCTTCTAGTGTTGCCTGCACCTTGACACTCCACAGTAACTGTTGATCCCTCTGGCATAAAGCATTAGAGAACTGTTAGAAATTGGCCATGTAATAATATTTTCTCCATCGAAAGTTTTGGCGGATAAAATAGATTACAAGCACTAAAGGCACAATGTACAAAGAGATTAGAGAAGCATAATCTCTTTTGCAATAGAAAATTGAAGTGACATTTTTTGCTCCATGAACTATAAGCTAAGGCTACCCCCAAGGCCCAATAAAAAATATGAGTTCAGATATCATTGATTGTGGAATCCTCACCAAAATGATAGCAAAACACAGTCGCATTTATTACCAGACACATGCACGCATTTATTAACACTAATGACATGCTTCAAAAACGCAGGCCTCTCACTGCTTTGTCTCCAAATATGTGTATTATGTGTGGTTCTGATTTGGAATCCGGAGCTCATATTTTTTTGCATTGTTCTGCGGCTAATTATCTTTGGAATAGACTATTTGGGATCTTTGGAGAGTCTTGGGTTTGCCTGATGGATTTGCATCTTTTTCTCCTTACCAAGTTCAGAGGTTTTGGTGCTCAATTGCTCATAAAGATGCAGAGATCTTGTGGCAGTGCTCTGTTTATGCTGTTCTTTAGTGTATTTGGTTGGAAAGGAATGGTAGAATCTTTAAGGACTCTTTTTTGACTCTAGACTTCATTTGGGATAGGGTTACTCTTTTGGCATCCCTTTGGTGTTTTGCTCATGGTCTTTTTAGTGGTGTTTCTTTAATAGACATGCAAAGGGATTGGCATTCCTTGTTGCATGATTTTCCCACATAGGTTTTAGTTGTTTCCTTTTGTTTTAGTGTTTGTTTTTTTTGTGAGGATTCCTTATCCTCTTTCCTTGTACTCTCTTCTCATCTAATAATATTTCTTTTTTTATTAAACAAAAAAGAAATTCAGAAAGTAGCATAAAACACTATAAAAAGTCTTATTCTTAAACAGAAAAGTTGGAAATTACACTAATATATTGCCTCTAACATCCTGAAGGCACAGATGAAAGCATCTACAAAATGCATAAACATAGATCTGGCACATCACTCAAAAGTATTATCATTGATTTTGCAATATAGAAAATAAATCAAGAAACAGTCTTTCCGAATATCCTAACCATCTCTCAAAAATCAATATTGAACCTTCAGTAGCTCTCTCCTAGTATCAGATAAAGCAGATTTACTGAGATATATTGTCATTCTATAAATTTTTGTATCTCATGACAACAACAACAACAACAACAACAACTAAGCCTTTTCTCACTAGGTGAGTCGGCTACATGGATCAGACGACACCATTGTATCCTATCATAAACTAAGTCTTCAGAAATGTCATTCAAATCTAAATCTTTTTTAATAATTTCACCTATAATTTTTCTTGGTCTTTTTCTACCTCTAACTATTGGACTATTCTCCACCTGATCTACTCTTCTTACAGAAGTTTCTAAGGATCTTTTTCTTACATGTCCAAACCACTTAAGGCAAAATTCTCTCATCTTTTCCACAATATGTACTACTTCTACTTTCTCTCTAATGCATTCATTCCTAATCCTATCTTGTAAATTTTTGTATCTCATAAAATTGCTCAAAATTATTACATAACGAACTGTGTGGTATATGCATAGATAAGTGCATCTCCGAGAGGAGAAGGAGGAATGATGAGAAGCTTATATTTTCATCTCAATTGTTATCGGTAATATCTTTCATTTGAAAAAATACAGTAAATATCATACCTATGCCATGGGAATACTCAGAGACATTGAGCTCTGGAACAGAAGCTGTAAGACAATCATTGGAAGGATTTCGAGCAGAAGGTTCCTGAAAGTCATCCAGGGTGCTCTTTGATACCAGGGACAGATCATCATTCACCAGGCCAGTATTATTCTCACAATAGTTTTCCCCTTCTATTTCTGATTCTGTAATTGTGGAACTGTTGGTAGTAACCAAAGCATCCAGTTCATTAACATTAGAATTCTGGACATCATGTTTTTCATTAAAGGATGATTCTGGAGCCTTAACTGATGTTTCTGTATTTGAGGCACTCCTTGCATTATTTGGATCGTCTTCAACATTTTCATATGAAATACAATCCCCAGGATTTGGAAATGATGCCATTGAATTGTCATCAGACTGAACAACAGCAGCCTGGCTCAAAATTTCTGAGCTACAAGCATTAGTTACTCTACTATTATTATCACCATTTTCAAATTTATCTTCCTCAACAACAATATAACTTATAGTACATGCATCAATTACATCTGTCACTGTATTTCCTGAAGCTTGCATTTCTCGCAGAACTTGGGGTATCTCGTCTACAAAGCCACATTCTGTATTGCCAGAAGTTTCTTGAGTTGCAAGACCTAATCCATGGTGAGAATGGTTTGAAGTTCTAGAGAAAGATGAATCAGTGCTTGGAGGCTTGATCCTTAAGTCATATCCAGAGTCCACATCCAATTTCCTGCCACTCAATTGCCTTGGCACACGAAATTCTGTCTGTCTAGCTGAGCTAAAATCAACCGATGATGAGGCAGAATAACTGTCATGTCTTATTGAGCTTCTAGTACTGTTTACGCTGTCTCTTGCAAGAGACAGATCATCGTAAGATATGGTTGTGGCAGTAAAAGTCCTGCCCTGAACTACAGGTCCTTTGTTGCTGCTAGACCTTTTCAGCAATACAGAAATGCCAGTGCCTTCCATGAGGTCCACATTCAAATTCCGGTGATCACTGTAGTGATACAACTGCTGATCCCCAAAATCATTATCAGGTTTCTTGTAATGAACTCCTGATTGGTTCATCTCTAGTTGGCTGGTAGACATCTGCCCACCTCCCTCCACCAATGAACTTGGAAGAGGACTGTTTTGTGTGTGATCCTGGATTAGTTCACTGCATGAAGTTTGACTTTCCTTGGCATCCCGTTCACCAAGGGGAAACCTTACGTCACCTGCATCAGTCTCTTGAGGCAGTTCAGATGCAACCGTTAGTTGGTTTGTTTCAGCTAATGATTTTTCTTCTTCAGGCATGTTTTTAGAAATCACTGAAGAGTCTTCGGAAACTGCCAAAGTTGTCTCAGGGATGATGACTCTCAACAGTGTGGTTTTCCTGCTGCATTCTGGACAAAGTCCGATATTCTTCTCAGCTTGATCAGTGGCCTCATAACAGCAACCACAATGAGAACAGATTGCTGTATTTTCAAAACTACCACTTTCAGAAGTTTCACCTCTGACATGGGAAGTTTCTGAACTTTCATTGACTTCAGTGTCAATACCACCATGATAAACAGAATCTTCAGATTCAGTCGGACCAAAAACAATCTTAGGGCCTCTAGTCTCATTGTGCTGTATATCAACTGATTCCCCATTGATCTCATGCTCAATGTTTGCATTTAATGCCTCATTTTTATCAAAGGCAAACATTTCTTCATGTATGTCAGGATATAATATCTTATCAGTTTCACTTGCCATATCATCTTGATTGTGGTCACTCCCCTCAGTATCTAGTGCAAATTTTGTACCTTGATCGGAGCTTGCATTGCTGCTTGTTGTGACAGAGGAATTCCTGGATACAAGGGAACGATGTGCAGAATTTCCTTTTCCAACATAAAAGGTTGTACTTGGAACACTTGATAAAAGTGGCCTGAACATGTTCTGAGGATTTTTTCTATCCTGCATAGCATTGTAATGATAACTAACAAAGGTGAGTAGTTTCATTACATCTGACTATTAAAAGACATTCAAGAAGAAATCATGGCAAAAGGGGATGGGGGAGAAGCAGGGAGGATTGCACAGGTCTAGACCCAATAGGAAAATGCCAAATTTTCCTTGTTAATATGCTCATCAAACAAAAGTATATATTGGCTTTTCTGCCACTAAGATTGCCAAAGGTGTCAAGTGTCAACCAGTAGAAAAAACTATTATAATGATTATTGCAAGCATGTTATATTATAAGCAGCACACCAAACAAACTCAATGATGACTTAATATTAAGCCAATCGCTTGGAGTAGTTGTCTAATCAAGTGTAATTTAAAAATAAATGCACAAAGTAAAGAAAACATGCACCAGAAATCAAGCATAAAAAAAATAAAAATAAAAATTCTGATAGTGACTAAGATTATATGAAGACAGATAAAAGTGAATATTATTGCAAAGTTGCCATCATTGGCAGCCCAGAAGGATGATTAAATCAGTTAACTTTCCATTTTAAATTGCTTCCATTGCAAATAGAAAACAACTTTGTAACCTGGTACACATCAAAAGTGAAGTGCAAAAAGGAGACAGTGTGTTTGTGTGCACCCGTGTATGTGGTGGTAGGGAGAGAGAGAGTTCACAGAAGAGAAGGGATTACTTCCCTGAAAGGAACTAATTCTTAAATGGCATGAAAGGTAAACACACTTCATGACAGTGATCGAGAAAGGAAATTGTTTAAAGTGAATTAGAAGACAAAATACCATTTGCCGGAGAGCAGAATTTGGGGACACCATCCTGGCTGATTTCTTGGAAAAGGCAGGAGTTCTGTTGGTTGAAAATGAACCACTCCTTATTGAACCCAATCTGTCTAAGCTACCCACTGGTACAGACTGTAGAGAGTCTAGATCATCATCACCAGATGATGCAACAGAACCTTTGCTGCGTGAGCTAAATTGGTCTCGATCATGACTATGCAAAGAGCTACTGCTCCTAGAAGCAGTTGGAGACATCGATTGCCTACTGAATTTGGAGGTAGAGTCCCTACCATTTCTGGATGCTGGAGATGAACCCCTCACATATGATGCTGGTCGATCAGCCAAAGAAGTACGAAGATTGGGAGGAGCTTCAGAAGAAAAACCAGGAATATTAGTTTGCCATGCTCTTATCTTTGGTGATGCAGAGTTTCCACGACTTGTCTTAACTGGGGAAGTTCCCCGAATCCCTGATGAGATTACAGGACCACTGGAGCCAGTGCTCATCCTCCGGGGAGTAGAAGTGGAAGACCTGGAAGCAGGTGTCATGGGCTTATTTGGAGGCGGAGATGGTCTTCTTGATGGAGTGGCATGCCGTAAACTTGGGGTTGGACTGGAATTTGGCAGTGACGAAGGCCTCTCCCTTGATTGCAATGTATTAGTTCCCGAACGAGGGGATGGACTTGAACGATTTGGGCTTGCACTTCCCCTACTGCTTCTGTAACTTTTCTCCATCTGAAAGAAAGGGGCACCCAACATAAGATGAATGATAAGTAAAAGCACAACTACATTTTTCGAGAGAGGAAAAAAAAATTTAGATGAATTCTATCATAAAAATATAATTATGCATAAGCATAACTGTATACATGGATCCAAAAGCTCTCACCGTAGAAGATCTTGGTATGGAAATGGGTTTACTCTGAGGCCTGCCCCTGCTTGCAACATTCGGCACTGGTGGTTCGTCATCTAATGAAGGAAACAGTGGTGTGTCCGGGGGTGTCAATAACCTTTAAAATTAATAATACAGGCATGGCATCAGTGAAATAAGCAGTGATGACCAGAAATCAACTGATGCACATCAAAGTCTCAAGCATTATGATCAATACCCTTGAATTATTATCCGACCAAATTAATGCATTATTAATGCAAAATAAAGACAATTGCAAACAGTTAGAATCAGAATCATAAAATTCGATCACAACACACAAGGTGATTTAACAGAGGAAATTTAAAAAGATGGAATGCTACCCACCAGTCATAGTCATTCTTGTCACCATCTGCATTTAGCAAGTTACTGGTTTCTCCTCGAACAGGAATCGAGATTCCAAGTTTGACATCAGAAAAATGTCTCAACTTTGTAGCTGTAAAATAAAACCCAAGACAAAAGGAAGAAATGCTATTACTCAAATGCAGCAACCAAAAACAGATACACTCTCTTCTTAGGAATAGGATGTCAGTAGAGAAAATTACAGAATGAGTCTTCCAAGTCATCTGACAACTGAAGCAAAAAATTCTCTCTTTCTCTGGACTGCATTTCATTGAACAAAGCAAGATCATCATCTTTCTCCCTGAAGAGCAATCCGCTCTCAAGACTGCGCCCCCGCTTGTGACCATCTGCTCTTGGCTCTCTCCCAGGAGAGTATCTCAATGCTGGGGAAGGTGGCATCTCCACCACCCAATGCAGTGTCAGACAAGTGTCACCTCCAGCTCTCCATAAAAGCCAAAATCAAAAACCTTCTACACCCTAACCAGCAACCCATAATTAAGTTCAATCCTACAACAAATTCAAGCCCCAACCATCAGTTTCACCCCAAAATTAAATATAAAATATAAAATATAAAATATAAAAACTTCTTTTTTTCCCCATTTGCTTTCTTCTCTTGCTTCATTAGATTAGTTTAATTGCTTCTCTAAATACCCAATAGTCCAATACGCACTGCCATCATACTGAGTGTGACTGATTTAACAAAACCCCATATCTTATAGGAATGAAAGCAAATTCAGCATATTAAAATAGTGACTCACTGGAACAACTGTACCATTCAAAATGCAATGCCTCAACTCAACATTCATATCCAACAAATATCCAAAACCAAATTGACCCTGAAACCCTAAAACATGTGCCACTTACAGATCCCAATTGTGGGGTTCACGGCTTAAAGGGTGTCTAATTCAAACCCAAAAATTCAACTTCAGTACCCATTAAGCCAACATTGAAGTTGAAAGCAAAGACAGCAAAATCCAGCATTGGAAAGTAGTAGCAGTACCAGCTGGGATTGCTTGACTTACCAAAATATCAAGTCAAATTGCTTCAAAGAGAGTGTGTGAAAGTGGAAGGGTGAGGTTAAGATCCCAAGTTGGAAGATAAAACAGAGCTTAAATGCCAATTACAATGCGACGAATGTTGTTTCAGACAATCGGATCTATAGCATTCACAGCTTTGTCCGAGCGACCAAAGTACAGATCGAAAAACTAGAGTTTCATCCAACGGTTACAACAAACACACACACACACACACACAAAAAAAACAAAAAAAAAAACAATTGTTTTATTCTTCTCTCTCCTCCAAAATCCTTTTCTTTTACTTATTAAAAAAGATAACAATTATGGAGTGGAATTTGAGAACAATACCCAAAACCTTTGCCGTCTTGGATTTTGCTGCTTCCCTAAACAGCAAGCATCCAACCTCATTGTTTTCTCTCTTTTTCTTTTTCTTTTCAGCTCCTTTATATATATACAATGATCGATTATATATTTATTGTGAAGAATAAAATTAAGATTAAGTGTGTGTATAGGATAATTGTAAAAATTTGATTATTTCAATAATTAATTATTGTATAATTTTTTTTATTATAATCAATTTATTTTTATATTTAGATATGTTATTGAAAAGTAATTTTAAACTAATTTATTTTATTTAGATGATATAAAAAATTATTTTTATACATTAAATTATTAAAATAAATATAAAATAATTAAAAAATTTATTTGATTGAAAATAAAATAATATTTATATATTAAAGTATAAGAAATAATTTATAAAATAAAATTATAAGTTTTAATCTTTAACATTATAAAAAAATTAACTTTTACAATAAATTAAATTTTGTATAAAAATTAAAATTAATTTTACTAAACATGTGAGAATACTATTTAAACAATTTTTTTACTAAAAAAAATTGTTTGAATCTTAACTAAACAAATTTTAAGAGTAATTGTCTCATCTCAAAATTAGAACAAATTTCCATACTCAACTAAGAGAAAGCAATAAGAGGAGTCCAGCCAACTCCTTTATATATTGTTTAGTTAGAAAAAGATATGAAAAATTTTAGTACGTTTTTGGAGTTTAATAAATGCATGTTTTAAAAAGAATATCTACAATTGATTATAAAACAACTTATATAAAATTTAAATTATTAATTTAAAATGAATGATAAAGATTTTATCTTGAAACATGCATTTATAGTATTTCAAGAATATTAAAAAAATTCAAAAGATAAATGCACATATTTGGTGAAATATGCGCTCAATATAAATTATTTTAAAAAGTTATAATAAGAGGAAAGTGTTATTAATAACTTACATAAAAATAGGTAAAAAGTGTGTTACGTATAGGTTTATATAAATATCGTTGTTCACTTTTAATTTGTAGCTTGTGTTCTTCCGTCAATAATGCCGTGTAGAAAGAGCCATTTCCTTTGTCGAGAGATTATTAGCCATGAAGTATAGTTGGTGTAAAGTATTCTTCTTACACTTATAGTGTTTTATGTGAATTAATTATCTTTAATATTTATTTGCTAACAATGATTAACAATTTTAGTTATAAATAAGGTCTGAGTTAGTTTCTGAAAGTGAATAATTGGATAAAGTGTATATAAAGTAGACCGGATAGGATTATCAAGCAATTCTCGAAACTATTGGCTATCTCTCTTCCTTTTTTTTACCATGAGTATCTAGTACTTTTTTTTTCTTTAATTTTACAGTAATGCCACTGATTTTTCCAGGTAGATGTCTTTTCCTTTTCATCATTTTTAATTGCCAGAATAAATTGGATTTTTATGAGATGCATACTTTCATAGCCTAGTATAATTGTGATTAGGGATGACAACGGGGCGGGGGCGTCCTCTGCCTCCGTGAATAATATTCGCTCCCGTCCTCTCCTTTATATTTGTGTGGATATTTGTTTATCTTTCTCTTGCATGGAAGCGCAAGTATTCGCGGATATCCATGATGCAATAAATTGTAAAAAAAATTCAAAAAAATTAAAAAATTAAAATAAAAAAAAAAAAAAAAAAAATAAAAAAGTATAATACTATAATTTTTTAAAATTTATTCAACACAACTTAATTTAAAAATAATATTAAACACTTAAAATACTTTTGATTTATATAACTTTACAATATTTTAATTTATATAATTAAGTATTTTAATAATTTTATATAAAATATTTATATAAATTTTTTACAGATCATGCAAGACGAAGAGAACCACTCCCGTTTTCGTCCCGTTTATTAAATAGAGATAATATTAAATGGATATTTATATCTGTAGAAAAAATTTGACGGGTATTATCTATTCTCATCATGAGTATTACCTGCGGGTACTTACGGGAGCGAGTAAAATTGTCATCCCTAATTGTGATGGTTGTGAGATGTTACATTCATGCCTGCGATGCGTTCCAACTTGAAAGCAGAGTTTGGACCCTTCCATTGTATGAGTGGCAGCGCACAAGCAATAGCCTTGGAATTGATTGCGGTGAATTTCTGGGACAAAATATTGAATTTCATACCAAATTCAATAAATGTTATATCGACCCGTAGGCCGTAGAGCAACCAATAGAATTTGGCACGTTGAAAACCCCAAGCGAGAAAAGGAAGAAAACGATATATTTTGGCACAATTATTTGTATCTTATAAGTTATAACTTCAAAATAATGAATATTAAATTATGCTGCCTCTAATTAGCATACCTTCCAACCATCTTCAGCCACTGGAAAAAGAGACCCACCTAGCGAGAGGAAACACCTACAATAAATGTGCTTGATTAGCCAATCTGTCTAAAAGAAGCCCATCAAACGAGCCAATACTATCACGGTCACTGGCATTATTTTGGTGAGCTTGACAAAGAAACAAGTGATATGTCCTAATTAGTTTATTTGGAGTTTAAGTTTCTTTCTACAATAATAATATTTTTAGATCAGTGCCTAAATGGGTGCTGAACGAGAAAGTCAAGAAATAACAAACTTGGGAGGAAAGGAATGACGACAGAAAATAGCTTTGTGGGACAATGTGGGATAAAGTTAACATAACAACTGAGTTATCATTAGCCAATATATAGCAAGCTATGTACACTAATGCAAAGATTATCGAATTATGTCACTTTAATTGGTAGGTGATGAAGGAAACTTAAAAGGCTATATGCTAATGATTTCATGTGTTTTCTCATCCATGTCTCGTGTTTGGTCCTAATTATCGAAAGCAATTTTAAACTGGTCATTCACATTTCTTTTCCTCCAATACAAGAGGACAAAAAAATAAGAGTTATAGTACTTTTATAGAGAAACGTTTCTTATACTCCATACATTTTATGGAGTATGGGTACTCTACACATTTATAGTCGTTGATCAAATGTTAAAAAAAAAAAAAAAGGCTGAGATTTTTCAAGAGTAATTGTGCAGCAGGTCAATGGTTAGTTCTCTGACGACATCTACGACGGACTAACACATAAAGCCACAAACACACAGAGAGGCAGAAGTTGCGGGTTCCACGACGGAGCGGCGATGGCGTGTGACTCGCTGGATGCAGCAGAGATCGGTGGTCTGGGTTCGTGCGATAGGGCTCGGTTTGAGGACGATCGGTTCGCGTGATTCGCAGATCCGGCACGTTGGTGAGGTGAAGCGTGATGGAGATTCGGTGGCGGTGGTTGAGAGGTTCCGGGTTGGTGGTGTCCGGTTTATGGGTTTTCGGGTTAGTGATTCGGGCTATGGAGCGAGCGGAGACGAGGTGGAGCAAAGGGCGGTTGCGGAGGACCTCGAGGCAGCACCATGGATTGGGCAATGGGGTTGGGAGAAGAGGGAGGGGAGGGATGCCATGGAAGGTGGATGGATGGTTTTCTAGGGTGAGTGGTTTTACGATTAGCAATAAGTGGTTTTCTGGTTAATAAATAAAGTAAGTTGAAACCGGTTATAACCGGTGAAGAAGAAATAGTACCCATACTCCAAAGATAATGTGAAGTATGAGAAATGCTCCCCTTTTATAGGTTATACAACCAACTCAAAATCTATTATGTTCTCTGTAAGAACTCATAACTTTTATGTAATAATAATTCGTGTAATTTTCTTTAAAATATAACAGCATCATACTCTTAAACCCAAAAAAATTTAAAATAAAAATCAAATATTGTGTATGTTAAGTTGTTAATATATACATGATCTTAAGAGAACAAAACTTAATGAAAATTTATCTTTACTCTGTAAGTTGAGCTGTGACTAACAAGTTAATTTAACATAGTTATATGAATATATACAATATCATGTAGCCCTTTCGTATGAAAGAAAATAAAAAATGCAGACAAAAAAAAAGAAAGAACGTAAAAAATTTAGTACAAAAAGAGAAAGGATGCATCAAAATCTATGAATCTAGAGAAAAGGAAAGGGTATTTGTAAGCAAGCATCTAGCCAAAACTAGAAATGATTAAGAGATAAGGCACTACGTGGACAAGAAGTAAGGTTAAAACGGAGGTAATTATCAAGAGGGTCCATCAAAATGCAATTTGTAAATATTCCTTTATAATGAGTCAATACACCATGCTTTGATTAATGATTTTGACTTGGCATCTTTTCTATCTTAGCTATATCAGTCCCATGAAATAACCCCATGCAGGGTTAACTACTTAACGATACTAGCGTAGCGTGATGATGCTGGTTAAGAGCCTAAGACCATGAGATTTTGTTCAAAGTAATTAAAACTTTAACTAATATAAACACCTATTCGGTTTTATGCTAAAAAACAAATCGTACCAAAAACAAGACGTCAAAAGAATTTTTTTCCTGATAAAATAGAGATAGTGAAATGCTCATCGATGTTGACATAACATAAGCTCTTCAGCTTATGCATGAATGCAAATAAGTGTAAAATTGACTTTTTTCGTTGGGTTGCATCATGGATGTTCCAAAAGAAATGGATTTGTCACTTTGCCATTATTCCCTTCTTCATATATATTTGTAACAATGTGTTTCTCATAGAGCAATAGAACAATTGCTAAAATTCATCAAAAAATAGAACAATTGTTTAAAGTTAACACTTGACTTTGAGTAACCTTATTGTTGAGTTTTAAGTTTTGATGATGTATTTAAGTTCTTTTGAGTATGTGAATCCTTTATATGATTTGATTTATTTCTCTATTTATTTGTTAATATATATTTGATTGAGTAAAAAAATTTCATTTAAAGAGCAAATATTTATTTTTAAATATGTATAATGATTTGATTAATTTTTATTAGGATTAAATGACGTTACATACTCATCTCCAACAGTCAAGCACGTTTTTAGGAGAGTTCTTTGACTCCAACGGCTAAAAGATTGCAAAATGCTAGTCATACTCAAACTAGATAAGAATAGCAACTAAAACAACACGTACTGGACGAACTAACAACTACTGAGAGCTAAAACAGTAACTACTTAAAAATGTGCGAGCTGCATATCTCATGAGTTTTAAAGCCTCTTAGCTGAATTTTTACAACCTCTAACGACTAGCAAATGTTAAGGGAAGCCCTCCACTATATATAGAAGGCTTTAGAAAGAATCAAATATACTTGCAAAAAATGAAAAAAGAGGTCCAACTTTGTTTCTGTGTCCATTTCTTTACTTTCTGATTGTTCTAAAAATTGCTTATCCACTCTTGAGAGAGTCTTGAAATTCATTGTAGCTCATTGATAAGAGCAAACCATTTCTTGTTGATAAGATCCTTGTTTTAGAGTCAAGGAAGAGAGTGTGGGTAGCTTTCCTTCAATCTAAATACTCTATTTTGAGTTAAGGTAGAGGGAGGTTTGATGGTATTCTTGAGTATTAGAAACCATTGTAACTCTACTTTAGAATTAAGGTAGAGAAAGATTTGTCAGAGTTCTTGTAAGAGAAAATTTGACAAGTGAAGAAATATTCGAACAATTACTTGAGGACTGGACATAGGTCACGCATTATGACTGAAGCAGTATAAATTTGTTTGTGCACTCTTCTCAATCTTTTCCTCTTTATTTTCAAGTTTTTAATTGTGTTTCTATTGCAATTATTTTTTAATCTTTTCAATTTTCTATTTTTAAATCTCATAGAACTAATTCACTCCCTTTGTGAGTTATTTATACATTTTTTTACTTCCAACCCACCCTCAATTCTCAACCCAAACCACCAATCAATTCAACTATGTTTGCTTTTACGTTCCCCCTTCAAAATGACACCATTTGACTTGGTTAAAAAAAATCCTTTTCTCTAGCCGTTTTTCTCTTTTATTCATAAACTGTCTGATGAATATTTGTATTAGATTATTTATTTTAAAAAAAATTAATAAAAGACAGAAAGATTTTGATTGAATAACTTTTTTAAAGTATAAAATAATTAAAACCAAATATGCGGTTCATAACCTTTTCCTAACCTTTTTATTTTCTTTGACAAAAAAATAGAAAAAAATCAATTCTCCAATTCACACAACAGGCCAACACGCCATTAAGGTTGGGTCATTTCGAATCAAGCAAAAAACTATTTGCATCAAATCAATCCAAATGAATAATGGTGAATCAAAGGTTTGGGCTATTCATAGCCCAAACAGCAGCCCAACCCACACTAAGTCACACCTTTTAAAGTGTGTTTAGATTAACTGTAAAAAAAATTATTTTAATAATTAATTATAATAAAATAAATTTTAAGTTTTAATATAATAGTTAAAAAATAATTTTAATTTAATATATTTTATTTAAATTTTTTAAAAGATTTTTTATAATAAATTATTAAAAATTATATGAAATGATTTATTTATATTATATTATATTTTTTTATATTTTATATTTATTTTGATGAAAATATAATATAATTAACTCAAATTTTATTTAATCCATAAAAAAAATTGCAAAAAAATTCAAAAGTATTGATTATAACTTATCAAAAAAAATTGTATCATAATTTTTTTTTTAAACTAATTTGACAAAAAATTATCACTTTAATTAATTTCACTCAAATATTACTTTAATCTTATATTTATTTTATATCTTATAAAAAAATATAATTTTAACAATAGAATATTTTTTGTTTGCAAATTTAAAATATAACTTTTACTTCTAAAATTATTTTTATTCGTTTAACCAAATACTGGCGATTAACTTATCAAATTTACTGCAGAGACACAAAATTTCATTCGCACCACAATATATCATCATTTCAATTAATTTTAAGTCAATCGATTATTAAGTAAGATAACAAAATATATTTATTCGATGTGGGACTTTGATAGTGACAAAGTAAAGCAAGTAAGTAAGACAACAAAACATATTTATATTTTTGTTTACAATAACATAGCAAGTCTATGAATAAACATAGCAATTGGAAAAAAATCGTTATCTTCAAGCTATATAACGATCAACTTCTCTCTTATGCTTTTATAATTGGAAAAAAATTAACATTATAATACCCAATCCACGGAACTATAAGAACAATATATAGATTAAAAAAATCATCGATTCTAATTACTTTATCAATTTAAATCACATGTCTTTTAAGATATTTATACTTTTTAACACTTTTTTTTTAATAATTTAAAAAAAAACTATGATGAATTGGTTTTCAAAGAAGTTTAAAATTATAAATTTATATTTATATCTTATAAATTGAAAATATTATATAATTATATACAACTTAGTTTAATTTCTATCTCATTCTAAAATATAATGTACGTATATACACGGTATTTTGGGTGTACGAAAAATCATTTACGTCAGAAAGCACTTAATTGTGAGCATCGATTGATTTCAAGTGAGATCTTGCGCTGCGCAAATTACTGTTGCACATAAATAAAATCGTAACACATGCTCGCAAAACTTTTCATAAAAACAAACGACGTCGTCAAGGTCCCGAAGGCAACACCGAGATTTTCCAAATTCCAACTGAGCTTAATCAGCTAACATCGAAGTGCACCCTATTTTCATTTCCTAGTGTGGGTGTTGTTGGGTGCGCTCTCCAATGTGGGCGGTTCTACGACCTCGAACGTGGTCTCGTTCTTCATCGAATTCACAGTCCCTTCTTTTTCAACAATGGAAGCAGCTAGGGTTTTCCTCTTCGTCCGTCATTGACGGCGGCATTAAAAAATGCGTTCTGGATTTGCAGGAGATCGAGAAGGTTCTGACGGACGTTAAAGCTGACGACGTGAAGGTGATACCGGCTCCCAAGCACTGCGATTGGGCTGATTTCATGGTCCTCGCCACTGGCAGGTCCACGTGGCACGTCAAGAACATCGCTCAAGCCCTAATTTTTAAGGCAGGTTCGTTCGTTCTTTTTCTCACCCTATTTTCCCCTTTCCCTCTGTCTATTAAATTTAAACTGTGTGATTGATTAGGTTGAAAGATTGAAGCAATTTTCGGTTCTGAATTGAAGTCTCATAAACTGAAAAATAGTTTGGAACTTGGAATTGATGATTGAGATTAGTTAGTGTGTATTTAGATTAACTTATTCTGAATTGAAAACAGCACGTAAGAGAGAGGCAGAGAGAGTCAAAAAGTGATTTTCCCTTAAAATCGAAAGCTCGTTTGGATACACTTATGAAAAACTACTTATTTTGAAGTTCTTTTTTAAAAAAGTTTATTTTTAAAGAAAAAGTTATTTTGTATTTGGATGTAAAATTTGAAAAAGTGTCACGACCGGATCGCAACAGGATTGGAAAAAGAGAAAGAGAAAAAGAAAGAATTTTTGGGATTTTTTGGGAGTTTGAGAGTCGCCACCAAATTATATTTGAATTGGGAAAAATATTTGGAAAAACTCTTTTTTAAAGAAAAAGGTATGCAAAAACCAGGGTAGATTGAGGAGTCTATTTATGTGCAAGGAGGAGTAAGAATTTAATCATTTTGCATCCCTGACACACATCTGTCTTAGAACGGTTACCTTAATTATGTAATTTTTAATAACTTTAAAATTATTTGCTTTACCCTTCTTTGAAATAAAAGATCTTTAGAAGTTCCTATAAGGAGAGTAGATCAGGTGGATGATAACCCAATAATTAGAGGTACAAGGAGACCAAGAAAAATTATAGGTGAAACGATTAAAAAAAATTTAGATTTGAATGACATTTTTGAAAACTTGGTTTATAATAGGGCACAATGACGTCGTTTGATCCATGTAACCGACCCCACCTAATGAGAAAAGACTTAGTTGTTGTTGTATCCTTCTTTAAAATAAAAAATTTTCTTTGATTTAATTGAATAAATAAACAAGCAAATAAAAGAAAAGAAAAGAACAAAGAAATATGGAACATTTGAACTTGTAGAAAAATGCATAGGATCTAAGATAGCATTGAGCTATACAATAAATTCTTATGACTTTAAATGATGATAAAGATAGCATGTATACAATTATGACCACTAACCATCACGCAAAACTATTTATCATCTATTAACTCTTTTATTTGTCTTTTATTGTGTCATTCTTGTTTTATTTATTTAATTTTTCTTTTTCCTATGGCAAATAAAAACTTTTTGAGCTCGGATTGAAAACCACTTGTCACACAAGGTTTAAGATAGCATTGGGCTATACAATAAACCTTTATGGCTTGAGCAATGTTGAAGACAACATAGAGCTATACAATCCTTATCGTTGACTATTGCGTGGAAAAAAGAAAGAAAAAAATATTTTTATGGGTTTTAAAAATAACTCGTGAGTTAAAAAGAAACCTTATTTTTATTTCTTTTTATTATTTATTATTTTAGTAGAATTCAAGATAGCATTGAGCTATACAATAAATCCTTAGGGAAAATTGAGTGACGATGAAGATAGCATGTAGCTATACAATCAAGGCCACTCTTTTTATAAACTCAATTTTTCATAAATCACCAAGCGCAAGCTACTCAATTTTGCTATTCATCTTTGTTAGCATGATGCTTGCAGCTTTTAATTTGAAACTTGTGGAAATTAACTAGGTTCGAAATTTAGTATGGATAATGCTCAATATCGCGAATTCAGATTCGTGAAACGTCACACGAATTCTTAGATTTAGAGCAACTGTCATGCGTTTTATTAGTTTAATATTTATTTTAGTTTTTTTAAAGAAAATATTTATTTATTGTTATGTGTATTTCACTTTCTTAAACAGTTTACGAAAACCATTTCGTTGGAAATAGCAGTGCTCATTTAGTATTATCTAGACCTTGATATAGTGTCATGAAAATGTAATGCAAATTTTTTTAGCTGAGGCAAATTATTGATTTTTTGTAGCTTGTATCTGTAAATGTTCTTGCTCTGTCCCTTTATAACTCACCAGGCATTTATGCCCTTTGTCAATCAAAAAGGAAATTGTGTCAAGTTGCCTGGGACTGTGCTTGTTGTTTATTTGTATGAGCATATTGAATGCCATGATACTTGATTTCAATATCTGGTTGACTGGCTCCATCCACCTTTTGCAAGTAAGCCTGATGGTCTTTAAAGTTTGTGTGAGAATGTAATGTTCTGCAGTAGCTAAATTGTTAAATTGCAGACCTTTTCTCTGAGATCTTGACTAATTTATAATGCTTTACTGACTCGAAACTTTATGTGTGTGTCTGTTTTGGGAATGGTTTGGTTATAGTAACAAAAAGTAGTTTTTCAAGGGTTGTATGTGAATGAAATGATGAAAGGCATAGAGTTTAGCTTTCATAGTTTCACAAACCTCAAATCTGTTTTTGTGCTCATTAATATATGAATTAATTAAAGGCTGATTGTGACTCTTCCCTTTTTCCCTCTCCATGTTACTTGGTTTGTGGCCTGCAATGTTTGAAAAAATGTATGTATAACCAGATCTTGTTAAAGCATGTGAACCCATTTTCTAGTTGGTGAGTTTCACCATTTGTGAGTTTATTGAATAAGAGCATGTGTAGCTTGTTGCATCTGAGGTAGCTTATGATCCATGATGATTTGCTCTCAACTGAAATAAATCCTCTAAATTTGGTATGTGGTATAAAGAAACTTTGCTTGACAGTGCATGTGCCATGAAAGTTGGTACCTCATTTTGGCCCTCCCAATTTGATCAGGTATAATTGTATGAGGGTTAGATTAAAAGTCTTTAATCTGTGTTACCCAATTTGGCACTAAAAAGTGCGTTGTGTTTATGCTTTCACGTTCCAGTTAACTTCCATTTTCCATAGTTTCTTTTAATAATAATAAAAAAATGATAAAAACAAAAGTCTATTTGATAATTAAATGACCAAGTATTACGTAATATTAGTGAAGGTATTTGTTAGTCAATTTTTTTAGGTAACACAGTGGTCCAATGCCACTGGCCACTGGCCACTGGCGCCGGATATGAGTATTCCAAACACACTCAAAAGCACTTGTAAGTACTTATTTTAAAAATATAATTGATTATTTTAAAACTTAAGTATTTCCAAACGGACTCCTATTATCTAATATTTGTACTTATTTCGTTCTGATTTCTGAATGATAATGGCGAGTCTTTTTTTTTTTTTTTAAATTTCATTATTCTTCGAAGTTATGGTTTATGATAGGATACAATGGTGTCGTTTGATTCATGTAGCTGACTCCACTTAGTGGGAAAAGACTTGGTTGTTGTTGTTGTATTTTTCAAAGTTATTTTATGTGTAACCAGGCTAAGCAGAAACAGAAAGGAGCTGAACGAATGATGCTACCTAGTGTGGAAGGGCAAGCAGGGGGAAAGTGGATAGTCATTGACTCTGGTATCGTATGCTTTTTTTTATCTTTGTTTCATATCCATTACTTTTGAGTTATGATAGCTGAATGGCTTGAGAATAATGTTCTCAGCCTCCTCTATTTAAAGAATGATAGATTACAATAATTAAATACAAAATCCCTTGATTTTAGGGATTGACTATTAACAACTATATCTAACTATATCAAAACTATATCAAACAATATCAACAACATAATTAAACAATATCAACACTCCCCCTCAAGCTGGTGCATAGATGTCATAAGCACCCAGCTTGTTACATATGTAAGTTATTCGTGTAGAGACTTGGTGAAAACATCGCAAGTTGATCATTAGAATTGACAAATGAAGTACTAATCTCCTTTGAAAGAATCTTGTCTCGAATGAAATGACAATCGATCTCTATATGCTTCGTTGTTCATGAAAGACAGGATTAGAAGCAATGTGTAAGGTCGCTTGATTATCACAAATCAGTTGCATAGAACCCATTTTGCAAAACTTTAACTCTTGAAGTAGATGTTTTAACCATATAAGTTCACATGTTGTAAGAGCCATAGCCCTATATCTCGCTCATCGCACTTGATCTTGCAACAACACTGCTTCTTACTCTTCCAAGAGATGAGATTACCTCAATAAACACAATACCCCAGTTGACCTTCTATCACTTGGAGATCCTTGATCAGATCTGTATAGGCAACAATGTCGTGTTACCTCTCGTTCTCATATATTAGCCCTTTTCCAGGAGATCCCTTAATATACTTTAAAATGCGAGTCAACGCATCCCAATGATCACAAGGAGAGTTAAGAAATTGACTCACAACACTAACTTGACAAAGGCTATATCCGTGCGGGTCATAGTGAGATAATTCAACTTTCCCACCAACCTTCGATATCTGCACGGATCCGAATACGGCTCCCCCGATTTGGCATAAGCTTAACATTCGGATCCATAGGAGTATCCACCATGAAGCTTACAATTTAGCATCCCAGTCTCTTCCAAAATATCAAGGGCATACTTCCTTTGACAAATGGAAATGCCTCGTTTTTGATGAGCAACCTCAATACCAAGGAAGTATCGCAACCTGCCCAAATCTTTGGTTTGGAAATGTTAAAACAGATGTTGCTTTAGTCTAGTGATCCCTTCATGATCATCACCTGTAATTACAATATCATCCACATAGACCACAAGATAAATGACTTTATTACATGGTGAATGTTTATAGAACACAGAGTGATCAACCTCACTACGAATCATGCCAAAGCGCTGTATGACCTTACTAAACCTCCCAAACCAAGCTCGGGGTATTGTTTCAACCCATACAAAGACTTCCGAAGTTGGCAAACAAGACCCGACTCCCGACCTGTGTGGTTGCTCCATATAAATCTCCTCCTCCAACTCACCATGTAAAAAGCATTTTTAATATCCGGTGATATAAAGGCCAAGAGAGATAGCGACCATGGATAAAAAGAGACGAACAGAGGCCATTTTAGCAACAGGAGAGAATGTATCACCATAGTCAAGACCATAAACCGAGTATATCCTTTGGCCACAAGACGAGCCTTCAAGCGATCCACTTTGTCCCATCGGGACCAACCTTAACGGTAAAAACCCAACGACAACCAATAGTAGACTTTCCTGGAGGAGAAGGAACAAGAGCCAAGTGTGGTTAGATTCCAAAGCTGTCATCTCATCAATCATAGCCTGTCGCCATCCTGGATGGGATAGTGCTTCCTGAACAGTTTTAGGAATAGAAATGGACGACAAAGCAGATACAAAGGCATAATGGTTGGAAGATAAACGATGATAACTTAGAAAATTATAAACAGGATGAGGATTGCAAGAAGAACGATTACCTTTGCGAAGTGCAATGGGAAGGTCAGTGCTAGGCTCAGGTTGGACCGGAATCGGCAAAGACGGAGGAGCAGGAGGAGAGTCACTGGTGTCCACAACAGGGGCAACTTCCGGAGTAGTAGGATGAGAACGACGGTGATAAGTGAGACGAAATGGCTCCATGGGGTACTTAGAAGCAACAGGGGCAGCCTCTTGTACATGTGGGACGGTGGACTTAAAACGAGAGAATCGAAGACGGGAATAGGTAAGACCCGAGAAACAGACTCCGACAAGACTTGTGAGGCAAAAAAGGTGTATCCTCGAAAAATGTAACATCTGCAGAGATATAAGAACGATTTGTTGATGGAGAATAACATTGTGACTTTTGAACCCGAGAATAACCAAGAAAGATACACTTAATGGCACGGGCAAAGCAAGTTTGTCGAGACACTGGAGCAACATTGTGGACAAAACGGGTGGAACCAAAAACACGAGGGGGGACAATATAAAGGGGTGCCACGAGGATATAGAATAGAGTGAGGAACCTGGTTATTGAGAACGTAAGAAGGCATCCGATTTATTAAATAACTGCAGTGAGAACAAGATCACCCCAAAATTTAACAGAACATTAGAATGTAACATGAGAGTACTGAATTTGTTTCAATGATATGACGATGTTTGCGCTCACCACACCATTTTGTTGAGGTGTGTGAGGACAACTCGATTGATGAACTATACCGTGTGATGCCATGAAAGAATTAAAAGGGCGAGAAAAATATTCTTTGGCATTATCACTGCGTAAGATATGAATAGTTTGTCCAAAATTGATTATATATTTCAAAGCACAAAATTTTTGAAAAATAGTGAATAACTCGAACGTTCTTTCATTAAAAATAGCAGTGTACAACGAGAGAAATCATCGATAAAAGTAACAAAATATCTATATCCTAAGAAAGAAGAAGTACGACTAGGACCCCAAACATCGAATGAACAAGACTAAAAGGAGACTCAACACGACACGACTGTGACCTTGCTTGGAAAGGATGCCCGAACATGTTTTCCAAGCTGACATGCCTCACACTCCAAAGTCGGTAAATTAGAGAGATGAGGGACCATTTTCTTTAATTTATGCAAACTCGGATGACCAAAACGACGATGAAGAAGACTAGGCGACTCTGTGGCAAAGACATATGGTGGAGGATGAGGTTGTAAGTAGTAGAGACCGCGTGACTCGGATCCTGCTCAATCGTCTTCCCGTAACGGTCCCTGGATAGAAAAGGAAGTAGAAGTGAAGGTTATGGAACAATTGAGAGATCGAGTAAGTTGACTAATAGAAATTAAATTAAAAGGACATCCGGTACAAATAAGACCGAATTTAAAGACGAGAGAGGAAGAGGTGAAGCATGACCAATACCAAAGTGGCTTGAGTTTTAGAGCCATTAGCAAGGGTGATGTGATGTGGTGTTTTAGTAGAAGATAAAGTAGAAAAGAGAGAAGAGTTACCAAACAATATGATCGAAGCACCGAGAATCCAAAATCCAGAACCAACGGGAGATGAATGAGAGAAACAAACCGTAGAATTACCGAATGCGCTATAGTTTTGAAGATGAGGCTTGTTGAGGCAATTTTTGCCTTAAGTGAAGGTACTCCTTATATTCATCAATTGAAAATTTGTTCGATTATGACTGTCCGAGTATCATACACAACCTCAATTTTTCGATCAAGCAGATGCGTCACATTAGCCGACTTTTCCGGGAAACCATGAAGAGAATAACACTTGTCTTGGGTATGACCCACGCGCTTGCAATAAGAGCACCGAGGATCACCTCTACCACGACCACTTCTTCCACCACGCCCACGGCCTCGTCCTCCACGGTTTTGAATTAGAGACAAAGGCGAGGACTCAAGTCGAAGGCTGTCGGGAGCCAATCTCAAATGTCTCCACCGGTGACGGAACTCGTAGAAGGCGATCAATGAGTTCCTCCACCGTGGGGATGTCGAATTAGTTAGAGCTTGATTCCTTGATTCAAAGTCCTTATGTAAACCGTGAAGAACAAAGACCATATACATATTATCAAGTTTGGCTAGTACCTTCGTAAGATCATGGTTATAATGCGTTTAATGTCATCAATGACAGACCGTGCTTTGTTCGAGATAAGAGGGAAGATCATGATCTGTCATCCGAAGAGTGGCCAAATTGTGGACGAAGCATAGAGACGTTGTAGATCATTGGAATAGACATTTTGAGCTTTCTTCCATATTTCATAACAAGTTTTGTATGGGCGAAAGTGTACCATCAACTTCGGATCAATAGACTGCCATAAAAAGAGAGACCAACTGATAATCGGCCCTTTTCCATTCATCACGAATCTTCTCATCAATCTCTGCTTCCTTCGTGGTGAGATGTTCATAAAGCCCTTGACCTAAAAACCAAACTTCAACTGCATTATACCAATCCATAAAATTCTTACCATTGAGTTTTTCCGATGTGATAATGGGACTTCCGAGAGAAAGCAAAAGAGATGAGACCCTTCCTTAACCAACGTAGGAACCTTTGGAAGAGCCGGTGGTTGAATCGGACATGGTGAGAAGGAGAAAATTGAAACGGACTTTGATGGTCAAAAGTAGGCCGAGGACGCCGGCGAGCACAACGGGAGAAGACGCGCCGACGAACGAGGAAGGCGGCGCGTGGTGCTCACGCGCTCGGAGACCCGCGGACGGTGGCGGCGCGTGGCGGCGCGTGGAGAGGAGAACGGCGGTGGGTCTTCTTGAAGCGGTCGCCGGCCCTTTCGAGTTGTCCGGCCACCTTACTTTGGTGATCGGGAGACGGTGGCCGCTCTGGTGACGGTGGCGGAGACACGGTGGGGGAGAGGATCGCCGGAGAGCGGTTCTTGACCGGATCGAACCCTAGCTCTTGATACCAAGTTATGATAGCTGAATGGCTTGAGAATAATGTTCTCAGCCTCCTCTATTTAAAGAATGATAGATTACAATAATTAAATACAAAATCCCTTGATTTTAGGGATTGACTATTAACAACTATATCTAACTATATCAAAACTATATCAAACAATATCAACAACATAATTAAACAATATCAACATTTTGTAAATTTAGAAAATTCACAAAGTTCATAAGAACACTAATAGTAACGAGAATGGCCTGCTATGATGCATGAATACTTCAAATGATGTATCCTTAGCATATTCATATCCGATACTGCTTAATCCATACATTTGGTGTATACCTAATATCTTTTTCGATTCCCACTGTCCTCAAAGTACTGCTACTAAAAAAATCTGGAGATATGAATTGAAGTCCCGTTCTCACTATTTCCTCCCTCAAAGCTTATTCTCACTTTTGCTATCTTGCCCTCCTCAAAATTATCACACAGAATAACATACTTTCATCCTCACCAAATGAGTTAGAGATTGCATGGGACTAGGGTTGGGGTGATCACAAGCAAATAAATTTTTTTTTTTTAAATCTTTGTTACATATACACAAATAAATATTTTATTTATTATATATTGCCTTACTTGTATCCTATTTTTAAAAAAAATCATTGTGTATCGTATCGGATACTCATACCCCTACCTGTGTAACATAGATGGCCTGTAACAGGCATAATATATCATTCCTTAGCATCTTAACTGAGTGTGAGAAATGTTCTCTCATGTTCCAGCAGGGAGAAGAGTCTCGTTTTATTATTTGATTTTGGGTTTTAGTAGTTCTTTTCCCTGTCACTTTTCCGATGAAGAGTATTTTTTTTCCAATTTCTTATTGTTAATGTATGATATTCTGGATTATTGTTTGTTTCTGTTTTTTTGGTTATAAAAAAAATTCAAGTTAGGTATTCGGTTTTCTGGTTCTAAACATGCCTTGTTTTTCCGTACTGATTCATTTCTTTTTGTTCAGGTAAAGTGATAGTTCATGCGCTTGATGAAAAGGCTAGAGCTTACTACAATTTGGAGGGTCTTTGGACCCCAGACACATTGCAAAAGGAACCCATTGAGGAGGTAAATTTGAGGCTAACTTATATTGTTCCAAGAAAATTAGATTAAGTTGTCATTTATAGGTTTAATATTTAATCCAAGATATTTGAAGCTTGCATGCTACATCAGTTGCACCTTTTATTCGAAATTGTTCAAGGCTATATTGTGCAAGTTTTTGTCTGGTTAAATCTGGTCTTGGCTTGTAACTTATAAGTTGGCTGACCCAAATTTGAAAGCCATTAATTGAGAATTCACAATTTATACCTTTTTTGTCTCTGGTCGCCAATGGCATCTTCACTTCCATTCATTACTTAGATTTATATTATGATATAGCAACCCCAAGTCTCACATTGGATGGGTTGGGGTTAGACGATGGTGCTGACTTTAGGCAATGTGGTTAGGGCCGTTAGGCCTAGCAGTTGTCTTGGGCAAGTTGTGCTTAGAGTGTTACAAAAAGGTATGAGAGCGACTGCCAACCGGAAGTTCTGCTTGGTGGAGGTCTTAGGCCAGGCATATGACTGCTTAGACAACTTGGGCTAATATTTTTAGTCATGCGGTTAGGCTTATTAGCAATTGGGCTTTGAGGAATTACTGATATAATTCCGTATTTTATTTATTATTTCTTATGTATTCTTGAGGTAAATTTAGTACCATGACTGATTTGAATGATCTCCACTTTTCTATTGTTTTAGGATTTACAAAAAGCTTTGGTGAAGATTCGTCCGAAAAACAATTCAAAGAAACCTGCACAAAAGAAGGCTTAATTGGTACTTCAATGCAAGAGTTCGTTATCCTTTTTATCTGTCTTTTACTTTTACTACAAATAACCTTTATAATTGTAGTTTCTGGCTCTCCATTAGATGTAAACATGATAGTAAGTTGTCAAAGACCGTTATCTTTCTAAATTGTCTTTTTACTTGTACTGATTACAAACTCTGCCGGTTGCCTGCCCTATTTGCTGCAATGTTAAAACTCAGAGGATGCAAAGCTGAAGTTTTCATGTTTTCCTACCTAGAACCGTCTTTGATCTTTTAGTTATGATGTTCAGTGGTTGTTCGAGCTTGGGCATTATCTACCATCCATAATAAATATGTGGATAAAATTAACTTTTTGAGACAAACAGAAAATTGAAAATTACTTCTATGTTTCTTTATTTTGTTGTTAATAGATAGATATGAGTAAAGATAAAAGTTGCTCCCATATATGACATAAACATTGAAGTTAGACATTTGCTATGTCGCGATCATTTATGACATCTCATTTTACATATTTTTAGAAAAACAAACTACTGAACAAACTTCTTACTTCTTAACCAAACAGGAGGATACGATCAAGTTGCTTTGTCCCTCTAAAATTTAATGTTTTTATTTTTTTTTCTAAAGAAATTATTTTATTAAACTTTAAACAAGTAAGGAAGACCGAGAATATAGCAACCTGAAACACAGCCTAGCTAGTCTGCATTCAAACTTTAACACTGTTCTGTAGCTCATTGACTTATTTCTTTTAGAGATCAACGGCATCTCATTCTTGTTCCTCCTTCGTTTTGTTCATTGGTACATGGATACCGGTGGAAGGGATGAAAGCTTAATCCCCACAAATGGAGCTTGAGTGAAATGATGTTTTGTTCTTGCCATATACCAATTCCACTTTTAATGCCCAAACAACCAGTCTGACTCTTTGTATGTTTGTCTTCTTTTTTTTCTATTTTTTTTATTAAAGATGAATCACTTTGTTTTTTATTTAAATAAATGAAGCAAAAAAAAAAAGGTGTATACTTAGTGGGTCAGACACAGATTTAGGTTAACAGATGTAACAACTTTTTGCCGTACATAATGGGGCCGAAGCCCAAAACAGAAATAGCTAACTTAAGGAAACTTCTCGTCGTTGACCAAGAAAACAAGGGAACTTCTCGAGGTACAGCAACTCCTGGGAAATCAGCAAGGAGCCAACTGCCATTGCTCATGGGAAGGGTCCTCCCAACTATTTAAATTAAAAGGTGTTCTATCCTGATGCTCTTGAGCTGCTTGGGTTATAACCAATTTCTTGCCGAATAACTCTCAAACTTTGAGATCTTGAAGATAAGTTATTGAGTATTTGTAAAGACACTTTAACGATTAAGTTAGTGTAACGTATTAAGTTTTACTAAAAATAAAAAAAGATACTTACCATTATCTTTAATGATGCTATTTATAGAAGAAATTACTTTAACGATTAAGAATGTGCAAGAAAGTTTGTGTATTAAAAAGACCTTAGGCTGTGAGTTCACGTAGACATGCTTGTTGGTGTTCCATTAATCCAGTTAAGACAACCCTTCTGCCAAAGGTCTCATTGGGTCGCATCTTTATTGTTGATGGGCTTTGCTCTTAGGGGTCCAAAACACCAAGATTGATCAAAAGGATTTTGCTTTAACAAGGAAAAAAATAAAAAATATTATATGAAAAATATAAGTTTTTAAGTTTCTCATTTATTAAACAATTTATTTTTATTTAATATATTTTCTATTATTTCTTAACTCCTTAACACATTTGTTAGAGAAACCCCAATTAAAATTCTGTTCTAAGATTTTGTTGGCCATCTAATCAGCACATTTGTTGCCCTCTCTACATGTGTGTTTAAGGGAAAATTTTAAAGTAATCCTATAAGTTTATAACCGTTTAGATTTAATTTTAAAATATTTAAATTTTAATCTAATTACTTATATGATTATTAATGATTAAATGTTATAATTTTATTAGAACAGTATTATACTTTATGAGTATAGAAAAAAATTTCATACTTTAAGAGCCACTTGATGCATAAGATTAGTTTTGTTGAGATGATGATATTGTATTAGATGTATGGTTAAATAAAATAAAATAAAATTATGAATAAATGTATTAGAGAGAAAGTAAGGATAGTATTTATTGTAAAAAAGATGAGAGAATCTTATCTTAATTAGTTGATTTGGACATATAAATAAAAAAAATTTAAAAGTTTTTGTAAAAAAATAAATCAAATGGGATTATCTAATAATTAGAGGTATAGAGATTAAAAAAAATTATAAGTGAAATTATTAAAAAAAATTTAAATAATGTTTTTGAATACTTAAATTATGATAACACAGAATGACATTATTTTGATATATGTAATCAATTTCCCTGAAAAAAACGATTGATTTTTGTTGTTATTATTATTAATGGCCACTTCCCAATCTTGAACCAGTGAGTCATGTATACTTAACACTATGTTTGGATGATAGGTAATAAGGGAAACGGAAAAAGAATGAGGGAAATGAAAATAACTTCCTTGTTTGGAAGTTTTAAAATGCAAGCGAACAACGAACACACGTAATCATTTCCTCTTTCCTCAAACGCCCAACTTTTGTCCCTCCAGGAATGGGAGAACACGTTCATTAAATAAAGAGAATGAAAACTATATTTCATTTCATTTCTTTTCTTTTCATTCCATTTCTACCTATTTCATTCCGTTCCATTAATGAAAAAACATCCAAACATACGGTACCGGATGTAACAATTAACAACTTATTCCACCCCTTCCCTCCCCGTTCATTCGGTCACTACGAATGAAAGCCCTGCTCCTCACTGGAAGGACACTGCATTTACACTTATACTCTTGACAGCCTCCCATAGTTGTTGAGATATATCAGGGACCACACGGTAATTGAACTTCCTCCTCCACCCCGCCCAACACTCACTTGGTTTGCATCGCCCGCTCATTACCAACATTTCACTCTCCGGAGTTCCCAAAGCACCTAACTAACCCAATTCGGTTTTAAAACCTCCAAAACACTTTCTCTTTTCATTCATATTCTCTATCTAATACCTATCTGCCTTTTTCTTCCATTTTCTATTCTCGTAGCCTCTTCGGAACAATCATGGCTTCTCTTGCAGCATCCAATTGCGTTGCTTTCCGAACCGTCAACTTCGCCGCCGCCTCGGATCACCAGAAAATCACTCAGCTCCGGCAATGGTCTCCGATTCCAACTCAGCATCGTCCCCTCTATGCTCTTCGCTGCAGATCGGCGAACACTACGTTTACCTCCTCCGGTACCGATCTCCCTGTTTCTCTTTACTTTTCGCTTTTCAATCTGTTTTTTGTTTTTTTTTTCAATTTCTTTTGAGTTTTTGGTAATTTAACACAACGCGAGTGCAGGTGTGAGAGCGCAGGTTGCAACTCTGGAAGAAGCGGGAACAGGAGTAGCTGAGAAAGTGGAAGCGCCGGTAGTAGTAGTGACTGGAGCCTCCAGAGGTATTGGCCGTGCAATTGCGCTCTCTTTGGGTAAAGCAGGTTGCAAGGTTAGTCTGGTCATTGCAAATGCAAACTATAGAGTATAGAGCATAAACTCATAAATAATCACTCACTAGTCACTATTGTCAAAAAAAAAAAAAGGAAAGAAGAAAACGGTTAACAAGTACTTTTGATGAATTTCACGTAGTATATCTGTAACTTGTTTACTAATTATTGTTTTCGGCATTGCATTTTAAGTTACTGAAACTTACTTTTGGTCATTAAAGCAGACGAAGTGTGTGTGTTTGAATTAGCTTACTTTGTGTTTAAAATAGCTTTAATCAAAATCTTATTGAGAGAGTGATTTTGTGTTTGGATTCGCTTATTTTGAGGAAAAAAAAGTGATTTTTTCCCCAAAATAATCAAAATCAAACATGCTGGAATTATATTGATTTACTTTTGGATCCTGATGTTCAGTTATTTGGGCTTTGTATTGCAGGTGCTGGTCAACTACGCAAGGTCATCCAAGGAAGCTGAGGAGGTTTCCAAGGAGGTAGAATAGAACACTGTCTTCTAAAATTTGTGTGAATATTTGTCCATGCATTGTTGCCATTTATGTCATATAGCTTTTGTGCCAACCTCATATTGGGATCAAGATTAAGATTTATTTACAAAACATAAGTCTGAAAATCCTATGCAGTTACTTCCATACGTTTTTATTAGTATAATTATTATCTTTTGTGTCAACCTCATGAGATTTATTTATAATACTCGAGACTGAGATATCCTACAATCTCTACCTATTTGTTAGTATAATTGTTAGCAAATTCCTTGTGTGTCAAACGTTTGTTACAAATATAAGTTGGTGGTACCATGTTAGATGCTTGGCTTTCTATAATTTTACAGTTTCTTTAGAAGTTTGATGCTCGTCCTTTTCTTTACCCCAGAAGAAAGGAGTGTAAAGTGTTATAGTGCTAAGGATGCAAATGTACAACTTCATCAATGCAATGCATCTATATATGATAATGCATGTTACTGTGTTCCAATTCCCAGCCAAAGTCGGTGATCATTCTGTAAATTTTTTATTTTCTGCTGAGGTTTCACAGTCTTTTACTTTTATGCTTTGTTTTTTTCTTTACAAAGTTGTTGTAGGTGAAGTTGATGAAGAAGACACAATTAATATTAATGACTCAGTTTCTAAAGAGAATTACTTCACACTGTTTTACTTATATAACTTTGTAATTCACTGTCATTTTTATTCTTGTGCTTTATAACACTGCTTCTGTGTGGGTTGGTAGTTATATGTTATATTAACCCATGCTTAGTCACATTTGTGGCTTATTTTACTTGTGATGTCAGTTCTTCTCATCTGTATTATTTATACGTTAGTATTCAAGCTAGGTTATACTAATTGACTGAAGTGCATTAATTTATTTGACTATTCCTTGTAGATTGAGGCATCTGGTGGACAAGCTCTTACATTTGGAGGAGATGTTTCTAATGAGGCTGACGTGGAGTCTATGATTAAAACTGTGAGCAGCTATTCTTGAATTTTTAGATTGACATTATTCTGTCCTGGCTGCTTCATAACTTTCACATCTGCAGGCAATTGATGCTTGGGGAACTGTTGATGTATTGATAAACAATGCAGGTAAATTGGAAAGCTCTTGTGCTAGCATTTTTCTTTTTTTTTTTTGGGTTTTCAAACTTCATACTGAGTAGATCAGATAGAGGATAGCCCGACAGTTAGAAGTTAAGGGAGACCAAGATAAACCATTGGGGAAACCATTAAAAAAGACTTAGAACTAAATGGACATTTTGAGGACATGATTTATGACCGAACACAATGGCATCGTCTGATTCATGTTGCCGACTCCACCTAGTGGGAAAAGGCTTTGACTGTTGTTTTCAAACTTCATACTCAAATAAAGATATCTTGGTTTCAGGAATTACTAGAGATGGTTTGTTAATGAGAATGAAGAAATCTCAATGGCAGGAGGTTATTGATCTAAATCTCACTGGTGTTTTTCTTTGCACACAGGTAATTATGTTCAGAATTTGAGTTTGTGTTAAAGTAAGTGTAGCTTTTCCCTTTTTAATTGGATCTGAGATGGTTTATTTTTTGCAGGCAGCAGCTAAGATTATGATGAAGAAGAAGAAGGTGACATCACTCTTAATTCCATTTTTTCCTTTTTTTCTTATGATTCTGTGTGTGTGTGTGTGTGTGTGTGTGTGGAGGGGTGTTATTGGATATGGATAGAACCTTTTGGGATTTCAGTTGACTTTTTTCCTTGTCAATTCACAACAATGTCTCAGTAAATTACTAGACAATTTTTTTATTCTATTTGCTGCAGGTTATATTCTGAAGAAGTTTAATTGAAAATTACAAAAAGGAATCCTTGGTAAACAATTTTCCAATTTAGGAACAATTGATCACTCGAGTTGTTAATTAATTCAACAACTGGTTACTCATTAACCATTCTTTGAACATCATTAACTGGTTAAGTGATTAATTTTTCCTAAAGTGGAAATATTTTTACCAATAATTCCTTTTTGTATATTCCCAAATTTAGTACTTGTCTTTGTAGCATTCAGTCTATTGCTGTCTTGTTTTATGATTAGCAAAATGACAGCTAGTGGTCACTAAGCTCTCAACTTTCTTATCTTGGTCTACTTGTGTTTTTGCAGGGAAGGATAATCAATATCGCATCGGTTGTTGGTCTGGTTGGCAATGTTGGACAAGCCAATTACAGTGCTGCAAAAGCAGGAGTAATTGGGCTGACAAAAACTGTTGCAAGGGAATATGCTAGCAGAAGCATCACGGTAATTTTCCAAGATCTATGCATTTCTTCCTGTTATCCAAAATGCAGGTTATCAATTGATGGAATTAACTAAAACCCGGTTTTTCTTAACAGGTAAATGCAGTTGCCCCTGGGTTTATTGCATCTGACATGACTGCCAAGCTAGGACAAGACATTGAGAAAAAGATTTTGGAGACAATCCCATTAGGTGAACACAGGAAATACTTTAATGAAAGTTTTAATTAGTTGAAGATGTTGATAACTTACTATTTCCACCTTGGATTCAGGAAGATATGGTCAACCAGAAGAAGTTGCTGGGCTGGTGGAATTCTTGGCTCTTAATCCTGCTGCCAGTTACATCACTGGGCAGGTCGTTTATTTTTTTCCCTATTGTTTTTTTAAATTCAAAACTCCTGATCTGTTATATATATATATATGTATATGGAGGCATATCCAGTGAGAAGTTTTTATTGTGAGAGGGTAAGAGAAGTAAATCTTGGCCATACAATCATATATGGATGGTCAAGATTAAAAGTTACTTAAATGTCAAGTGACTACTTAAAAAAGTCACATGCATTTGTGTTATAATCTTGACCATTCATGTAAGATCCAATTGTCAAGATTCACTTCTCTCATCTATTTCAATAAACACTCCTCTCACATCTTACAATAAACACTTCTTTCACCAAAACTTCCTAAGCTATTATATATATATATATGAGGACATATCTAGTGAGAGAAGTTTTTATTGTGAGAGGGTGAGATGAGTAAATCTTGACCATACAACCATATATAGATAGTCAAGATTAAAAGTTACTTAAAGGTCAAGTGATCACTTAAAAAAGTCACATGCATTTGTGTTTTAATATTGATCATTCATATAAGATCCAATGGTTAAGATTCACTCATCCCATCTCTTACAATAAATATTTCTCTTACCAGATACGCTCCCTATATATATATAACAAAGAGAGAGAGAGAGAGAGAGAACAGAACTGCCTGATTAAACTAGCCAACTTCTCATTGTAATTCATAAAATTCAAGGCATAATCAGTCTCAAATTTCTGATGAGTTGAGTCTGATGACCTGTCCTACCATCTTAGGGTTCTGTAACTTCTTTTATTTACCTGTATTTCTTTTTCTACTCATCACTTATTAAGTGCTTATTTAGACTAGAATTGCTGTGTTGCAGGTGTTAACCATTGATGGAGGAATGGTGATGTAAATTGGCAATCTGTTTCCCTAGCAACCTGAGCTTCTGCACTTCAGAGTTCATCTTAATGGCTTTCAACTTCTGTTGTACGATGATAGTTCATTCTATGCTGATTTTTGCTGAAGCTAGTTCTACCTGGTGAGTTATGGTAGAATCTTAGTTGAGCATATTGATGAAATCAAAGGTGTTTAACAGGCAAGCTTCTTCTTAGGCTGTGTTCAGCATCTTGTTGCATTTTGGTGACTCGTATGGTCATGTTAACAGATTAGGTATAATTCTTGTATTTTAAGCAATTCAGTCGCTTTGATCATTACCTTTCCTTCTTGGGTGTTCTTTGTGGGGAACTTGCTTAATTATGCGTTGTGTTGATTATTCTCTGATTACACACAATAAATCCTTAAAAGTGAGAGATACTTTTGTGGTCATTGCTGAATAACTATTTCCTATCTGCACAATTGTACACTTGACTTCATAAGAGTTTAGATGGTCCCACTAAAATCTTCCTATATTAAACTTTAATGGAGCCATATATACTCTGGCACACAAATTGTGATTTGTGATTGTAGTTGTGTGGGTGTCATTACTTATTTACTCTAGTATTTGCAATAGAGGAACAAGTAGATTGTACTTTTTCCGAGTGTATTATGTAAAGGTGCACATGGAATTGTCGAACCATGAAGGGTGGAAGTCTCATCCTATATTAAAAATTTAAAGAAACATATTCTAATGAATAAAATTCATGGAGATGTACCGACTGGGAGATCTAGCGCAAATCATATGGGTTAGTTGAATAGCTTCTTTTCAAGGAAGGAAAACAATTCTTGAAGGCAATTGGTGGGCCTTTGCCTATCTCTTTGAGATCTTAAACATGTCACTAGTCTTGCTACCACCTTGTCTTTGTCAAAAGAACAAATTCATGGAAATGCCTGAGTTGCACGTTTTTCTAATGTATGGAATATGTCGGATGCAAATATCGATAATGCAATCTTGGAGGGGCATAGAAGATTCCAAAAACTGTTTGGAAGTTAAACGGTTTAATTCCTTATGACGACCATCACTCAATAGGTTGAACGTTGGCTTTCTGGCAATAGGACGATTAAGTAGATGCCCATTGGGCGTTGTAATATTGATTCGTTTGCGTAGTTTGTTGTGTCTTGGTCTTATGTTTCTTATGTTCGTTTCTCATGAAAAACACGTAAAACAACAATTCAGAAATTTGGCCGATTCTTCTAGATTAATTGAAAGTCACTTTCATTATAAAAACGCAGAAAACAAAATTATTCGTAGTATATACCATATAAAGAGAAAGTGCAAAAGGGTAAAAATCTGTTCGTGGCAACTGGTAAAACAAAACAGCGATGCTTAGTTTAATTCATATATTTGACAAACTTATATCTTAGAGGTTACAAGATATGAAACACCAGTATTTCATAATTGCAGTAAAATACGTATCAAATACTTTGGAAATACTTTAGATATTTCTAAGTTATATCTTTCATTTATTTTTTGAATTTGTATACCAATACACAATAAATATCACAATGATTAAATAAATTATAATATTTTATTATATCTACAATGATTAAAGTTAACTTATTAAACATTAATGCTTTTACTTTAATTTAAGATTTGCGTTTTATCTTAGCCGTATTATATCCTTTTAATTTTAGAATTTGACATATTCACGTATCGATGTAATATCATATCATTGTCCTATATCTATATTCGTGTTTCGCTACAAGCTATATTACAACTAAGGTGACCAGGTCACAAGTCACGAAATGCAATTTTCCTGTGCATCAACGACAAGCTAAATTCAATGGTTGTCTAAATAAAGGGCACCTCCAAAATCCAGATGTTCTGAACTAATATTCATATGCCAACAATTGAAGCACTAATTTTGTCGGGACCCCCATTGTAATCAAGCTCTACGAAAGTACCCCCTCCTTCTCCCTTGGCTAGTCTTCCTGGATTGACAGCAATGCATTTCATGTGGTTTATCCCTTCATTTTCGCCATTAAGCAACTGCACGGTGGTGAATAATTTCTAAATGACTAAATGTTCAATATAAAATAGTATCCACTCTTTTCTAGCAGTCCTGATCACCGGCTTCTTTGATAGTTTGAGGACAATGAAAAGCGTCTAGGTAAAGACAATCATTTACCTTGACAAAGTACTTGATGTCTGAAGGTAGGATAAGAACATCTGGAACCAATGAGAGTTGAAGGGCTTCTGGAGCAAGAGAAAAGTCCAAAGGAACACTTTCTGCCGGTGGGTAAAGTGGATAGAAGCTGATTCAAAAATTGAAGGACATCAATTATTTCTGTTGATTTCTGAACCTAACATAAAGCACAAAAGTCACAAGATTGTTACCTTTGTTGGCCAAGAATATGGTTTGCGAGTCTACTCATGCGATCAATGGGTTTTCCATGTGCTGCAGTTCGTGATATCTCCTCCCCACTGACCTGCTTGAGAATATCCACAGTGCAGCAACCAACTTTGACCTGAAACCCAATCCTGAATGAAAATACTTCTCACATGCTCCTCTCCAGACACAGCATCTAACTAAACCCAATGACTTTTTTTTTTTTTTTGCTTCTTTCGGTTCTAAAGAAAATCTGAAAGTGGCAACAAAAACCTACAAGAATTTCCTTGAACATACTGTGCACAGCAGATGTAAGAGTAAGCTTAACTATGCAATACCTCATTTGCCTCAAAGATTCCAGGATTAGTGAGACTGACTATCTGAATAATAAAACATCATAATTATGTGAGCATAACTGCCAATAGTAAATGATATTCTGCTAGTACAAGCAACAGTTCTGAAGATTAATTCTTAAATGCTTTAAAATCATTATACCTGAGATTTGAGATCAGGTAGATTGATATCCAATGCAGGCTGCAAAAACAAATGATTGAAATCAATTTTAGAATCTATGATTAGAGTAAACTAATACACTCGCTAATGTATCTAGAACAAAAATCATGATATCCTAGTTGATTCAATTTTATCATTACCTGAGGAAAAACAAAATCGTGGTTACCGTCCCGTATAGATGGTACAAGAAGAACACGTGCTGCAGAACCCATACATTCTACATAATCTTCCAACTGGGAACAGTGAGTGCCCTGAGCGGGTTAGAAAAGAACGGAAAGAAAATTCCAAACAAATCCTACTATTAAAGCTATTACCTTCCTCAGGATATCAAAATGAAATATTTCATCAAAGCTCCTGTCCACGGTTCCTTTCTTAATGTCCGGGTGTTCAGTATCAATAAATGGACCCAGCTGAGATAAAATCCAGTTGTAAACCTCATCAAGTCAGCACCCTTAGATGATCTAGCACATATTGTCTAAGACTTAAAAAAAATAATGATAAAAAGATGCAGATTGCAGTATAGGTGGTATGTACCAACACAAGCAACTGTGGCTGTCTTCGCTTTGCATATGCCAGCAGTTCTACAAGAGGTTCAAACAACAAATTGTCTATTGTAGTAAAAGGGCCTGCTGCAATAATCTGTTAAGCACCATAAGCATGTGTAAAATATAAATTACTAACAGAAATGCAGTATGTATAGGATTATAACAAAAAAGATATTAAAAAGAGCCTGCAATCTTTGAAAATCTATAATATCTCAACTGCAACTTTGAGTAAAGAAATGGATACAAGATTGTATGTGTTGAATGTGTGCCTTATGACCATCATTGGCTGCCTAACTAAGATGTTAGGCATTTTGTCGTTGTTAAAAATGAATCTTCAGTAAAACTGTACAAGCAAAAATTCATCTATGTTCTGAAATAATTCATCCAGAATGAACTCTAGTGCACAATATAGTTTTCAGCAGAACTCATTGACTAACAAAAACAATAAGGGATGCATACCATCGATAACTCTCTCTGTTTACAAAGCAGATCGATTGGCTGATTCTCTTTATCAATTGCTTGCCTCTTTGCTGGATTCAAATCCTCATCATCAGCAACAGAGGTAGTTATAGAATCCACCAATTTAGATGCAACTAAGCAATGCCCACTAGGATTATGCCCTTCAATACCAACTACCTGTCAAGAAGAAATCCTTCTTTTATAACTTGTAAGTCTGATACACTCTTGCACATCTAAAACCTGAATTTTAACCCACCATTTCCGTTACTCACCTGGCCAGGGAAAACTGAAAAATGGCTTAAACGTTGTAAGTCTAGGCGAACACATTCCCCTCCAGAATGCTCAGCACTGTCAAGTTATTGGAAAACAGACCCATGTATGTTAGATAAAATTGAAGAGATAAAACGTAGCAATCATATGATACATAATGTCACACTAAAACATACTCAAGGCCTTAAATGATTCAACAGGTCCACATGGATGCCCTAAAAAAATAATGCATCACAAAATGTTAAGAATCATATCAAGGCATTTCTCTCGTTGACATAAGCTCTGGTCAAGTTGAACAGACTGACTTTGTTTCTCAAAAGTATTTGTTCCATCTAGTTCATTAACAAATCCAACACACAGGCACATAGATGCATCAGCCTGACAAGAGATAACAGATACATATGTATAAATGATATATGGAGATCTAGTGCCTATTTACCTGCTCTGCAGCATGATCGACTTCTCATTTAGACGGCCTTCTCCATCACAACAAATCATGCCAACGGCAAAAATGCTTCTCTGATAAAGCAAATTACTTTAAATTAGTAGGCAATTACACCTATGAAAAGAGGATTTTATGCAGTCACAGACCAGAATTGTTGCCCAGGTTAAAAACAAAACAGCATGACAATTTCATAAGCCAAGAGCCATAATACTATTAAGTTTTTATGCTTCAAAATGACTGTAAATACCTATGAGAAACATCATTTTGCCTTTAAAATTCTGTGTAAGAATGAGAGACAGAGAGACAGAGAGAGATACATTAAATTTACCTGTGAAGCAATTGTAGGGTCTGTTGGTTCTTCATAGAGACCAGAAGCTACAAGTGCCCTTGTATATTTCCTAATTCGATTTTCTATTGCATTAATCTAAATAACCAAAATTAGATTTCAACAAACAAATGTACAAGAGTAAAGATCTAAGAGCCAAACTAGATTTCACATACCCTATCCTCAGTGCTATCATACATGAATCTGCAACCTGGTTTGGGCCCTGATCCATGAATCACCAATGAACACCTTTTATGGGGTAGAACTTTCCTAACAACATCATCCTCATCATTCTCGGCATTCTCATGATTAGGTTCTTGTTTTCCATTCTCTACATCAAGCATAGTGTTGATGCTAAATTTCACTGCAAACCTATCTGTTCGCTTTGAAAAGGGTGTCACTAGTTTTGATGGTTTTCCAGAAGATAAAGCATTCCCATATGTTAAAGGTGTTGTATCATGTGCAGGTGAATAAAGAAGATCTTGATGATGATCCGTTGGAGTTCCAGGAGTATTATCCTTTGTATCATCATCATTATTTAAGATCCTGCATTAAAGGATTCTCATTAAAAGAAATTATTGTTTGATAGCAATTCTGAAATAACATCAATAAACAAAACCACCAAGAACCAGTGTACTTAGTAGTCTATCCTAACATGCAGCAATAACCAGTGCTTTTATACCAAAGAGGCAAAGACAAGGGATAGACCTGTACAAGTGCAATTGTGTAAACACAAATTCTAAGGAATAGATAAAGGGAAAGGAGATGCAGCAACAGATCATTTGTTTCCACGTTTACACACTGATGTGAGCTATAAGGAGGTATATGAAAACACCATTTTAATGAAGTTAAATAATTATCTTCCTCATTTCTGTGCACTATTTCTACTATATGCAGAAGGCTTTGTTTATAGATCTGCAAACTTCCTGTTTCACAAATGGTTCAAAAAAGAAAATTTTCCCTTAATTTAATCATTAATGCAGCCCAATACTTGTAATTCAAGCATCAAGCATAAAAGAACCATGGACATATATACGCAAACCAAAGTAGGATATGTTTACATTTCTACATCTCTGATAGAGTAACTATGCAAATCAATTTCCTCCTGTATAACAGCTTCTTTCTTCACATTTTGTAGATGCAGCAGAAAGCCATCCATTTCAGCATTTTGTACTATTGGTTCATTCAGCAGTCTGTCAAAAAAACCACCATCCAAATTCGATTGTAAATTATCTACAACACCAAAACACCTTACCCGAACTGAATTGTTAAATAAACAAATTCTCTTTTAAAAATTATAATAAAAATAAAGAAAATTCAAATTGTAAAATAAAAAATAAAATAAAATGATTGGAGTTAAGGGCACGACAAAACATAACACAGTAAAATTAGTGAAAAATTTTAAACGTAAATTTCAGTAGCAGAAGACATAAACCTGTTGAGGTAATAAGCCTCCCAGATTGAAACGAGATCGGAAGGGGTTAAACTATAGTTGATGCAGAAAGTGAGACCTGCATTTTGCAATTGATTAAGAGATGAAACTATTTGCGTTAATCGAAGGGATTTGCGAGAAGAACAACAACTTCAACAACTTACATTTGTTCAATATTTCTTGTTCTTCGTCAAGATCGAACCCGGCCTTTTTGAATTCTGACTTGATTTCCTCTTCCATTGCTCTCTCTCTCTCTCTCTCTCTCTCTCTCTAGGGTTTATCTGATTTGAGGCGCCAAGTAAAAATGGCGGGAGTTTTAAGGGTTGGGTATATATAAAAGGATTGTTTTTTTATTCCGATTGTGCCCTTTATACTGCATCGTATTAACAGATGCACCATATAAGTAAAAGTGAAGAGATGTAACTGTAGAGATGCGGAGACGTCTAAGAAGAGTTCGATGCACCATCTAAATTTGTGGTGCATCGATGCACCATCAATTTCTAGGCATTGATTTATTAATAAAACCCACAACTAGGAGTTAGAGTGGGTGGTTTGATTTGATTTTTGAAAAAAAATAAATTTGAATTAATTAAAATTAATTGATTTGACTTGGTTCGATTTTTGTATTTTTTGATAGTTAAATTCAAATCAAATCGAACCGAATATCTATGGATTAATTTGGTTCGAGTGATCGGATTGATCATTTTTTAATACAAAAAGTAACTAAATAATTAGTTTTTAATAACAAATAAAATACATGATAAACCTATAAAAAATTTTCTAAACATAGTATTAAATTTATTGATTTGAACACTAATAGTTATTTTATGTTTGAATATGTATTAAAAGGTTCATAAAGAGGGAACAAATAAACATATTGATATTTGTATTAAGAAATTATATTTGAATAAGTTAAAAAATTCTTCAAGAGATATTAACTTGATAAGTTGTATACTACTACTATTCAATTAAGAGAAAGTTGTAAGGCTACTAACTTGGATGTATATATGTAATTAATTAAACCCTTAAGGACATGAGTGGAGCTAATGGAGACTTGATTAGTTGAACTTTAAATCAAACAACCTAGCGAATTCAGAGTCTCCAACTTTTGTAGTCATATTTTCATCCAATAGAATGTTGTTGGGTTTCAAATCACAATGCACAGTAAGAACTTCACTATCATTGTGCGGGTAATCCAACGCACAAGCAGCATCAATATCTATATCCAATTTCTCCATAAGGTTCAACTCATTTTCATTTGTATGCTTTCTCTTCCCCTTAATCCAATCTTTCAAGCTCCCATTACTTAAGTAATCATAAACTAGAACCAGAAATTCATTATTTTTAAAGTCAATACTAGAACATTTAAAGTCAATTCATCATTTCCAAGCTTCTAAGTTTAGATGATGTTGTTGCTGTTACTTTTACTTTTCTGTTCTTTATGTATAGTAGCAAACAAATTGTCAGATATAGTATCAGTGTTACCACTGTAGTTATGATGATGTAATGTCTGACATGCCTTCTACCATGGCCATGAGGCTCACATGCAAAATACAAGTAAAGTTTTTTATTACCTTCTAAATAGACAACAAAAAGATTTTGAAAAACTCTACCATTAGGAATAGTTCATTCTAAATCATTATAAGAGATGTTCAAAAGCTGAATGACATGTAGAATTTGAAGTTCAATAGGAATGGATCCAGAGAGTTGGTTGAAGGAAATATCCAAAGTTTTCAAGACTCTCACCTCTCCAAGAGTTTTTGGAATAGCACTTGATAGCATATTCCTGACCAGAATTGCAGTACCGGTAAGCAGAACTGAACATTTTGACAGAGGAATTTTCTAGTCTTCTGTGTCGAACGAAAACGACATTTTATAAGTTAGAAACTAAGAAAGTATTATAAAAAATAAAAAAAATAAGTAGTAGCCAAAAAATATTGTAGTATAATCTTTTTTAAAAAATAAAATATATAAATATATGGTTTAGTTTGATTCTATTTGGTTCGCTTTTGAAATTTCAAATCTGAGAACCGAACCAATTAAACTTTAATTGGTTTAGATTTTATCCAAACTAATCAATATACTCAAAGCAAACTGAACCAATTTAATTGGTTCAATTTAAATTGATCGAGTTGGTCGATTATTCGAACCAATTTACACCCCTACCCACAACCCCCCAAACTGGCATCAACTACTAGCATAAGGATAACTTGTGTACATTGCTTGTTCCTTTCTTTTTTTATATATATTTAAATTTTTTTAAGTATTTTAAATTTAATTAAATGTTTTTTTTAATTTTTAATTTTAATTTATTTTATAATTAACAAAATTTAAGTAAGAGACTAAAAAAAAAAGACAAAACATGGTAGCAGATGATGCTCGTCCCAACCAGTAAGCCTCCTTTCTCCAACGTTGGAATCCACCGTCATCGTCACTGTTGCTTTTCCATGACTACCATCAACCACCTCTGACCTAACCTCTTGCAAGAATCGGACCCCAGCCATCGTCCAACATCCCTCACCTCCCCCATCACGATTCACCGCTGGCACCATCTCAAACCACCACCACCAAGCCAGGTCCGTTAACCTCTGCCCTCCACGGACCTCAGCCACCCTAACCGAAGTCAAGCCCACTAGAGGATCACTGGACCCGCAACTCACCACCCATGGCCACCACCAGCTGTGGCGTGACTAACCGGTGAGGTCGCGGTGAAGCTGCTGTGCTGGTTTGCGGATACGAGAAACGATGTTGGGTGGTGGTGAGAAGTGGCAGTTTGTTGGTTCTGGTGGCGGGTGTTATATGTTTGATTAGATGACAGCGTAGTAGACCACAAAGACAAATAGCCCGAGGCGTGTGAGAAGACACTGTCCTCAAAGATTTTATCGCACGGGTGTACGAATCCCCCAATATTCAACAGGCTCGTCCCGGCAGAGACCGAGGTAGTAGAATAGCAGAGAAATTTTATTGAAGCAGTTAACTCAGGAAGAGAATGTAAAAATCAGAAGAGGCAGAGAATTCGTATTTTTCAAAAAATCACAGTCAAAAAATAGTATATATAAAAGGCAAGAAATAGCCGTTCAGAAAGCAACATTAAATTGTTGGAATAATAACGTTAGAAAACGGATTTAGTTGTTGAAAACTAATTGGAACGTTAGAAATTAATTGTAACGTTAAAACGGATTTGCTTGTTGAAACTAATTAAAATGTTGAAACAAATCTGCCCGTTTACCAAGTCAGTTTTGACTTCTTCAAAAACATCATTTTCTTGATAAGCTCAAAAAATTAATTAAATATTTCATAAAATGATTCAGGTCTCATGATATCACACGCAGGGGGGCAAATCGATGATTTGCAGTAGCCATGAGCCTCCGGCCCATTTTTGTGCGCGCGAGCCCACCACCTCATTTGTTTCTTACAAAGCCCAAAATACATGTTGATTTATAAACTCTTTAAAACTTTGAAGGCTAAGCAATGTGGGACATAGACTTTTGAAATATCAAAACAACAACAATCGCTCATATATTTCAAAAGTTTAAAGAAATATTTAAGACAATTTTAAAACAATATTTTTTCTAGGTTAACACCATGGGTGTAAATGCATCGAATATGGTGTCTTTTGGATTATGAACCAGACCTAGACGGATGAGACATAACATACAGTGAGTTGGTGAAGTAAACTTCTATGAACCAAAAACACTTTGTGTATATTAGAGGTCTACTAGTCACACTACACCCCCACAATTATCGCTGTTGTCGCTGTGTTGCGCTAATAGGCCATGTGCGCGCCTGGTAATTCATGAGTGCTCTAGAGATATGCCATAATCTCATACAAGCTGCCCCACTTGACACTCATATAGGTGATTTCATCAAGTGTATGTTGCAAATCATACACCACCCATAAGGGATATGAAAATCATTAAAAGCTTTTAAGCTTATCCTCTCAATAATGCAGTCTAGCACATCTCACACCATAGGAAGGGACAAAGTTATTAGTGCTAGCAGAACTAACAAGTGAATTGTTTTTACCTATATGAACCTTCTTCGTGGGATCTCCAATCACAAAGATTGGGTTACCATCACTATTAATTTCAAATTGGCTTAAGTCTCATTCCCCTCGATGTTTCATATATTGGTTTCCTCCCAAGAGGCTTTGTCAGAGGATCGGCTAAGTTCACTTCTGATTTCACATAATCAATTAATATTGTTCCATCTTTTAGCAGCTGCTTTACCACATTATGCCTCAATTGTATATGTCTGTTTTTACCATTGAAGGTCTTATTCTTTGCAATGGCTATTGCTGCTTGACAATCACAATGCATTGACACTGATGGTGTTAGTTTTATTCCTAAAGGAATATTTGCCAAGAAGTTTTTTAACCACTTAGCCTCACTACCAGCCAACTCCAGAGCTACAAACTCTGACTCCATAGTGGATCTTGCAATTATAGTTTATTTAGCTGATCTCCAAGTAACCGCTCCACCACCAAGTGTGAATACATAACTATTAGTGGATTTTGTCTCATCTGAATCTGAGATCCAGTTAGCATCACTATATCCTTGTAATACAGCGAAAAATCCACTATACACTATACCATAGTTCATGGTACCTCTCAAATATCTCGTGAGTCTAACAAGTGCAGCCCAGTGATCCTGATTTGGACTTTGAGTATAACGACTCAATCTCCCCACAGCATATGCTATGTCTGGCCTCGAAAAATTCATTAAATGTAATAAACTTCCAATAATTTGGGTATACTCAGATTGAGTAAGAGAATCACCTCTATTCTTTTTTAATTGAGAGTTATAATCATAATGGGTACTCATTGGTTTCGAGTCATAATGACCAAACTTTCTAAGAAGTTTCTCTACATAATGTTCTTGGGACAGTGTTATACTATCACCCTTCCTTATGATCTTGACTCCTAGTATTACACTTGTTTTACCCATGTCTTTCATATCAAACTTAGATGTGAGAAAAGATTTTGTTCTTATCACAATATCATTACAAGTACCAAAGATAAGCATGTCATCCACATATAAACATATGATTACACATTCACCATTCATTAATTTAGTGTAAACACATTTATCAACTTCAATAGAAGTAAAACCATCATCAATTAATATTTGATTAAAATTTTCATGCCATTATTTTGGTGCTTTTTTCAAACCATATAAGGATTTGAGAAGTTTACAAACTTTATTTTCTTGACCACGAATTATATATCCTTCAAGTTGTGTCATATAAATTTCTTCTTCCAAATCACCATTTAAGAAAGCAGTTTTAACATCCATTTGGTGAATAACAAGTTTGTAAATTGAAGTCAAGGCTATCAAAATCTGAATGAAAGAAATTCTGGTCACAGGAGCAAAGGTATCAAAATGATCAATATTTTATTTTCGTGTAAAACCTTTTACTACTAATCTAGCTTTGTATTTTTCAATCGAACCATCAGGATTATATTTTCTTTTAAAAATCCATTTGCAACCAATAGGTTTTGTTCCAGGAGGTAAGTCACCTAAAGTCCAAGTGTTGCATTTTGAAATAGAATCAATTTCGGTTTTAATAGCTTCTTTCTAAAATTGAGCATCAGAAGATAAAATAGCTTCAGAAAATGACAAAGGATCATTTTCAACAAGATAAGTATAAAAATCATTTCCAAAAGATGATATTTTTCTTTGTCTTTTACTCCTTCTCAAATCCTCATATGAATTTTCACAATAATTTCCTGAAAAAATATTTTCTAAAGAAATATTTTCTAAAGATTGTTTATTTTTAGATTTCAAAAGAAATATATGTTCTAAAAATTCAGCATTTTTAGTTTCCATTATTGTATTATGATCAAGCACATCGCTTCGCAAAACAAGGAACCTATAAGCAGCACTACGTTCAGCGTAACCAATAAACATACAATCAGAAGTTTTGGTTCCTATTTTTCTTTTCTTAGGATCAGGAAGCATTACCTTAGCTAGACACCCCCACACTTTTAAATATTTTAAATTAGGCATATAACCTTTCCATAATTCATAGGGTGTTTTACCAGTTTTCTTATGAGGTATCCTATTTTGTAAAAAATATGCAGTTAATAAGGCTTCTCCCCAAAGGTTATCGGGTGTTGAGGAACTAACTAGCATTGCATTCATCATTTCTTTTAAAGTTCTATTTTTTCTTTCAGCTACACCATTAGATTCAAGTGAATAAGGGAGAGTTACTTCATGTATTATGCCTTTTTTTTCACAAAATTCATTAAATAAGATATATTCACCACCCTTATCGAATCTAACCCTTTTAATTTTTCTATTTAATTGATTTTCTACTTTTACCTTATAGGAAACAAACATTTCAAAAGCTTCATCTTTATTTCTAATTAAATAAACCTTAGTGTATTTAGAAAAGTCATCTATAAAGGTCACATAATATTTTTTACCACCTCTAGTCATTGTATTTTTTAAATCTCCTAGATTAGTATGAATTAAACTAAGTAATTCAGATTCACATTGTTGTACTGAAAGACAATATTTTTTAGTTAACTTAGATTCAATACAAATATCACATTTATTTAAGCATACATCACTAGTCGCAGAAATTAAACCAAGACATCGCATTTTCTTAATATAAGAAATATTAACATGTCTTAATCTAGTATGCCACATATCAACGGAATCAATCAAGTAAGCAGAAAAAGATGCAATTTTATTAATAATTTCAGAAATACTGAGTACAAAAAGTCCTTGATCACTATAGCCCTTTCCCACAAAAACATTATTTTTTGTCATTACTATCTTGTCAGATTCGAATGACACCTTAATCTCAACTTTTCCCAACAGTGATACAGAAATCAAATTGGCCCTAATATTAGGCACATGGAGTACATCATTCAAAGCCAAGGTCTTCTCAGATGTGAGCTTTAGAATAACTTTCCTTTTTCCCAAAACTGCAGCAGTTCGAGAATCTCCAAGATACACAAGTTCTTCATCATCCCCTACAGAAGTGTAGGGGGTAAAAGCATCTTTGTTCGCACAAATATGTCTGGTAGCACCAGAGTCTACCACCCATTTGTTCACACTGGTCACAATGTTAATTTGAGAAATGACCGCAGCCACAATATCATCTCATTCCGCCAAATTTGCCTTTGGCTTGGGAGGATTGTCGTTTCTCACTTTATGCCTGCATTAAGGAGCATGATGGCCTGGCTTTCCACAAACATAGCAAGCACCTTTTCTTTTGAAAGTGGGATTAGTAACTCTAGGAAAGTGATCAGAAAACTTTTTGTTATTGTCATACCTTTTTTTTTGTGATTTAATTTGAACCAGATTTGCTCGAGAAGCCAAAGCCTTCGCCCTTACAGCCTGATACTCTCTTCGGTTGGTGTCTTCAATGATAATGTGTGTGATCAGATCCGAGGGTGACAGTTGCTTGTGCTTGTGCTTCAGCTGTTGCTTGTAGTCCTTCCACGATGGAGGCAGCTTCCCGATGAGGAGTCCAACAACAAATTCGTCCGGGAGGGTGATGTTTTTCGCCTTGAGATCCTCCAGCAGCTTATGGTATTCATTGATCTGAACTTTGATATCTTTGTCCTCGGTCATCTCCCAGCGGTAATAGTTACAAATTTCTGCTTCCCGACATCTTCAGCGGTGTACTTTATGGTCATGGAGTCTCATATCTCCTTCGCATCCTTGTAAGAACAGTACACATCGAACAGATCGTTAGAAAGTGTGCTAATAACTGTGTGACGGCATACCTTGTTTGCATGTGTACAATCCTGAATTAATTTTGGATTGGCTGTTGAGGGCGGTCTGGGTTCGATAAGAGCGGAAGCGACTCCGTGCATGTCGAGGATGGTGTGAACACGTTCCTGCCACCTTTTGAAGTTTTGGCCACCGAAAAGCTCTATTTTCGAGATATCTGGAAATGGCTTTGCGTAGGTGACTGGAGCTTGAGGTGACGAAAGAACAGCCTCACCGTTGTTGGGAGCGGGAGCGGGAGCGGGAGCGGGAGCGGAAGCGGGAGGCTGGTTGTCAGCATTGTTGTCAGCCATAGTATAAAATCCTTGAGACTGTTATATGTTTGATTAGATGACAACGTAGTAGACCACAAAGACAAATAGCCTGAGGCGTGTGAGAAGACATTGTCCTCAAGAATTTTATCGCACGGGTGTACGAATCCCCCAGGATTCAACAGGCTCGTCCCGGCGGAGACCGAGGTAGCAGAACAGCAGAGAAATTTTATTGAAGCAGTTAACCCAGGAAGAGAATGTAAAAATCAAAAGAGACAGAGAATTCGAATTTTTCAAAAAACCACAGTCAGAAAATAGTATATATAAAAGGCAAGAAATAGCTGTTCAGAAAGCAACGTTAAATTGTTGGAATAATAACGTTAGAAAATGGATTTGATTGTTGAAAACTAATTGAAACGTTAGAAACTAATTGTAACGTTAAAACGGATTTGCCTGTTGAAACTAATTAAAACATTGAAACAAATCTGCCCGTTTACCAAGTCAGTTTTGACTTCTTCAAAAACATCATTTTTCTGGTAAGCTCAAAAAATTAATTAAATATTTCACAAAATGATTCGGGCCTTATGATATCACGCACAGGGGGGCAAATCGATGATTTGCACTAGCCATGAGCCTCCAGCCCATTTTTGTGTGCGCGAGCCCACCATCTCATTTGTTTCTTACAAAGTCCAAAACACATGTTGATTTATAAACTCTTTAGAACTTTGAAGGCTAAGCAATGTGGGACATAGACTTTTGAAATATCATAACAACAATAGCGGGTTCGGTGGTGAGGTGGCCTGGGGATTCACTCGGCGGAGCTCGGTTTGGGGGTGACTGGTTCGCGTGGTTGCAGATCCGGCGCTGTTCCCCTATGAGTATTGGTATTCAATGGTTGATGGCTTGGTTGTTTACAGAAATGGCAATGGCGATGTGGGGCGGCTCTAGTGACGTTGAGGACGGTGGAGGTGGTGGAGGGGAGGGTGGCTGGTGGAGAATTTGTGTTAAAAAAAAAAAACAACAGGGCAACTGGTTATCTTGGTTGAAAAAATTGATGTACCAAAACTCTAATGGTGCATCATAGAATCCTCCATTGAGTTGCATCTGTTCACAAAGAATCACACTACATGTATCTTATCATCATCGGCTTTATGGAATTTCCAACACAAGGACCTCCGTTCACTTGGAATAATTACAGGGGAGCAAATGATAATGTGCAAAAAGTGCTGGATAGGTTCATTGTTGATTCCTCCTAGTTTGATCAATTTTCTAATTTAAAGGTGACACATTTAGAAGTTATATACAATAGATCTCAACAGTGCTCCGGGTGATGATGTGATGGTTTTAGAGGTATTTTCTTCACTAGTAATTTTTTTTCGCACTCAGAGTGCTGTTTGGAAAAATTGAAAAAAAAATAGATTATACTGTAATTGATTATTGTAAAAATTGATTATAATTAGAATTTATTTTTGTTCGAGTATATTTACTGAAAAATAATTTTAAGATAATTTATTTTATTTGGATAATATGAAAAAATTATTTTTACATAATAAATTATGAAAAAATGTATAGTTATTTTGTTTATAATATTTGGTGGAGAACCATTGGGATCATTATGAGAAATGCTTCTCTCATTAAAACATAGTTAAAAAAATCTATCTAAAAATAATTTTTTTAATGAAAATAATCTATATTATGAACTTGTGCTAAAATAGTTTTTATGAAAATTAATTTTTTTATAAATTAATCTAGATATTTAAATATAACTGATTTGTTATAAAATATTGTTTTTTTTAAAATAACTGAATAAAAAAGAATTAATTTTTTCAAATAAACTCTTAATGGGATATATTGGGTAATGATATTCATAAGACAGTAGCAAGTTTTCTTAGAAGCTCAAAATTGCCCCATAATATCAATCATATGATTATTGTTGTTAAGAAGGATGAGAGAAAAAGAGAGATATATGATGAAAATTATGTGTTTAAATTATTCAACAAAGTCGGAATTATATAGAACTATTATAATAAATATAAGGATTACAAATCTTTAATTATTATAATTATATTATTTGGTTATGATTTAGTTAACATATACAATGAATTTAAATATTATTTATATAATTTTTAACACTCTCAGAACATATAAGTCATATATATTATATTTGTTACAAATATAGTTTATTTAAGGACTTTAAAAAATTTAGTGTATTATCTTAAGAATTTAATTTGTAAGTAATTAAAATATTATTTTAATTATATTTGATTGTATTTTTTTTATATAAACTCTGTTTTTTATAAATAAAGAATCTTCTTGAGCAATTAATTTTAAAATTTAGAAATAATTCAAAAAAAATTTCTGTGTTCCTGTTTTTCTGTTTTCCAATAGGGTTTTAATGCCAGTGCAGTGAGGGTATGGGGAAGGAGGAACATACTTCGCCTGAGAAATCGTCGAAGCGATAGACCTCGCTGCTACGCGAATCGAACTGCGTCCTCGAGACTGAAGACGACCTTTGACTCTCGACCGGACTCCGCGGTTCCCGGCTGAAACCGCAGTTGCGAACGCGGCTGAACAGGGAGAACCGTTGGTGAACTGGCATGGCGACCGGAATAGCGCCAGCAGCGACGTGACCAGAATCTCTTAAACATCAGGCCAAGCATTTTTGGATTATAGGGTCCTTGTGTGTAACCAAATTTTGTGATCTCATAAAAAATGGGACAAAGTATAACAAGGGGCAAGGGCATGAGGAAGAAAATTAGAGGACGTGTAGGGTCATAAACCAGTTTCAAAAAGAATCTGCATATTCTTAGGGATCACTAATGCAATTGTCCATAAGTTAGATGGCTTACCTATTCTTCAGATTATCAGTATTCAATATCAGTCATTGATAAAACTTGCTAACAATATCAACGGCCCATCCCACTAGAGCATTCATGCTCCAAAAATTTTCAGGATTGTAAACGTTTCTGCAATTTGTATCATTGTAAACTAGTTCTTACGAGAAGCGTATAAGATAGTTGTACCAAAAGAAATAGTATAACTTTGTACAAGGCTATCCTGAGCATGCATTACTCTCACATTTCCTACGAAATTGACCTAGAATCCATGTATAGTGCAGGATGTACAGTGCTTTCTTGTTATTCATTTTCATCAATCTAAGCCAACCACGTTTATGAGAAGAACTTGTAGTTCTTGGCTGAAATGATGATATTCCTCAAAGCACCAATTGGAGATAGTATCATCAACACGACCCCGAGAATAATGCAGACCTGTAAATTAAGGACGGAGAAGAAAATTAACTAAAGCCTCACTTTTTGTTAAATTGAAGAGGAGCTTATTTGAGGATTTTTCACGATGCCAATTAACATACCCAATTGATTGTCCAAGACAAACCAAATCTTTTGGGTTTTTTGAGTTTAAGCCATATGATACAGGGAAGCTGCAAGTAGGATAAAATAAGACCGATTAGGCATGTATATATTTGACTTATATTTTATATCATTCTCTAAAAAGTTAAAAGAGAGAAAAAAGAAAGCTTTGGTTCTGCTTACGAAGTATGATGTTGGGGCAAAGGCAAATCCTCCAAGAAATCCAAGAAGAGAACCAAAGAACGGGATAGATATGCCAATTATCATTGTCAATGCTGCAAAAGTAGGATTAAAAAGTTAACAAAAAACGCTAGCCACTACAAAAAAGTGGCGCTTATGAGTAATCACATACCAACAAATATAGTGCGACTAACAAATCTGAGTGCAAAAGAAGGTGAAAGCTTCAAGTTCTTAACCATGTAGGTTTCCATCATGTCGAACACTGGCATTGCAAATACCTGTTATTTACAGAATAGTTACAAAATAGAACATAATGAGAATATTGGCTAAAACACAAACAGTAGCAACATCTGAAATTGAAACTCACCTGGTAGCCTCCAACAACGTGAACAACAACAAACAAGTTAGCCGCAGCAATGAGCCAAGTAGGGTGCTCCAGTGTGATGAGGATGTTATCATCAACAGAGTTTCCAAACATATAGTATCCAATCAAGGCAACTGGGAAGTAGCAGAAGGCAACTCCTATATATGCCAAAATAACTCCTTTCCACATGGGTTTCTTGGAAGGCATTTCTGGGGTTGAAGGCATTGTTGCTTGGATTTCTAGAACCACACTGTGACCTGCATATGCAAATGCTACATCTCCCAAGGCAGAAAAGAAGTTGAATACACCTTCAGACGTGCTGGTGGATCTGGGCCCATAGTCCACATTTGGTGCAACGCCCTTTTTCAAAGAAGCCGCCCAAGCTATGGTTGAGTAGCTGGTTGAAAAATTGAGCATTATGCATTAATTAATTAATACTAATATAATTGAAATAAACAAAGAAGATTGGTACAATTTTATAAGCTTTTAAAAAAGTTATTTTAAAATAGTAAAAAACATTAATTTTTTTATAAAAATAAAAATTATTTTATATTTTAATACAATTACAAATAATACATTTTACTTTCTTTTTTTATTGTATCTCTCATAAAATTAATTGTTTAAAGAAATTACTCATTTTACCTTTCAATTAAAAGCAGAAAATTCATTTTTTTATATTATAATTTTTTTACAAATTTTATCCAAATAATTATGTATGTTTAAAAAATATATTTTGTAATAAAAAAATATATTTTTAAATTAAATACAAACAAATGCACTCTAAATATAAATATAAGAGAGGAGGAGTTTAATTACGTCAAAGACATGACAGCTGCACTGAGAGAGACAGCAGAAATGGAATTGAAGTTGGGGCATTGGGCAAGAACGAAGTTCACAGAAGCGAAGATAACAATCCAATATGAGGTCTTGATATCTTTGCAGTCAGGACAAAGGGTGTCATGAACCTTCTTCAGTGATTTGCCTCCAGTGACCATATACACAATGCAAGTGCCAACATCAACAAGCAGCTGTTGGGGAACCACGATCCAGAGACCCAGCTTCTCACCGAAGGCATGCTGGCCTAACTCATGATACCTGTCGAATCTCACGCCTGGCACCATTTCGTGCATCTCAACCATTTGCCATAGAGTGTACAAGGTAATGACCCATGACAAGATAAGGATGGTAACGCCGGGACCCCTATTATTTCAATCAAAGAAATCATTAGGATCACAAACATAATGAATTAATAATCAGATACCCTTTGGAGGAAAACAGATTACAGAGAGTGGAAGACATTCTAAGAGGAATTAATTTTAAGATAGTTTTGCTATTCATACACTAAAATTTTCACATCACTTTTATACTTCTATACCAATCACCACATAATATATATTGATGACCACCTAATATATGCGTATCACCACATAATATATATTAATCATCATTTATTTGCACAAAAGTTTTAAATTATGACTGCAGTTGTGTTGTGACTATCGTAAACTGATACAAACTAATGTGGGTCGATGCGGACCGTAATAGTAGTGTGATGCAGTCGCAATAATCATTACAACTGAGATGTCGCGGCCGCAACAAGTGTTGCGATCCAAGATTTAAAACCTTAATCTAATTACTAGCGTAAAAGTGTACAAATATCTTTTTCCTAAATTACATAATATTAGTATGTGTACCATCCCATATTTGACATGGCATATGGAAGGCTGAGGACACCAGCACCAACCATGGCTGTTAGATTGTGGAAAGCTGAGTACCACCATTTGGCTTTTCTGGAAGCAGTGACAGGAAGCCAATCGTCAATGGCCTTCTGCTTGGCCGCAGCATCATCATCCCTTTCCTGATCATGACCCATTTGTTCCCCCACTCCGATCAAGTTCTTCCTTGCTAATCACTTCAAAATTCTATGATGATGGCAAGGAGAAACATGCATGTGTATGCTTAGTCGCGGTGGGCGAACTAGGTTGGGCGGGAATCTGAACTGTAGCGAGTAACGAACATTATATAGGACATGGAAAGTAGCTATAATTAGCAAAAATGGTAAAGTTGTTATTGCTAAGAATGTCATGTCTCGCTGTTGTTGGTATGAGCTACCTACTTTCTTGGCATGAGCTAATTTTTCGGTGGAATCTCTCTCGGACTACCACCCACATTTTTGGTGTCAACAGGGGGTGCATATTTTTTACAAAGCTGTTTCCTTGGGAGGAAAGACTGGTTTGAATTGACATAGATTGACGTAGTGAGGAGGATTCTACTCGTGATGGCTCATTGATACTGGTATCCCGGATTCCTGTGAAGGGTTGCTACAGACTCGGAGTTGACATACGAATTAGTGAATCAGGCTGGGGTGGCTACATTCTAAATACGGTTCAAAGTACTTACCAAAAAAAATACACCATGGAAAGAATTTGAATTCGGGTCGGGTCGAGTTGGGTTGAGTTGTGAAAAAAATTTTAAATAACTCGAACCGAACCAACCCGATTAAAATTGGGTTGGTTCGGGTTGGGTAATCGGGTCGGTCTGGTCGGGTAATTGGGTTCGCAAGTTGGATAATCGGGTTGGTTGAGTTGTACACCTTTAGTGACCGAGTTAGGCAAAATGACATCGTTTTAATCGAGTAATCAGGTCATCGGGTTGGCTCCTTAAACCCGTCACCCGAACCAATTAATGGACGGGTTGGTCGGATTTTACCCTAACGGATCCGATTACCCGAACCAATCAAAACCAATTAAGTTGGATCAAGTCGAGTTGTTCGGGTCATCGAGTCAGGTTGGGTAAATGTGCACCCCTACTTGGTAACACTCTGTTTGTAATTATTAGAAAGAAAAATATTTTTGGAATACCTGTTATACAATATCTTGTATGCTGATGTAAGAGAAGTTTTAGTTGAATGTCGACTTCTGAATATTCAAATAGCATAATTCTATTATAAAAATAAATCAATGAGGGTTGGTATGATCGAATATCACTCACCAAAAAAAAGTCTCTGAACTCTATTCATGCCTATACTCCCTTCCTAAGGGCAGGGACACATCCATGTGCAACAGAGTGGGCATCTCTGCCCCCACAAGTTCTTTTTTCTTTAAATTTTCTTATAATAATATGTAATTTGTATTGTTGCCTTTATTATTTTTGTGAATTTCCTTATTGTCATTTAGCCAAGTAAAATTTTGTGGTTGAGCTATATATATTTTGCCCTTGTAGAGCACAAATTTTGGTTCACTAAAACTTGTGGTATGCCCTAAAGGTGGAATGGGTTAACCTCTCCTCCCAAAATTTTGTAGTAGAGTTACATATATTTTTGTACTTGTTGGGGAAACGGAGAACACACTCATAATTGTTATATAGAAATGGAGTAGATATTATATCATAAATGAATAAAGATGGCATTATTATGAAATATACAATAACATTACTTATTTGAGCTAACTTGCACGCACCTCATTTAATTCACTTCTCTAGTCTAGTTAAAAATATATCATTTATGTTGGGACTAGAAGATTTACAAGGATTTTTGTGACAAATTTAAACATGTAATTGTATACCTAGCCACACATCACATACTCATCTATCACTAGATCAACTTCTAGTGATTTGGTAACAATTTATTTGTATTTGTTAAAAAAATAAATCGATGAAAGTTGGTAGTATCTTTGACAAAAAAGGTCTTGAATTCTATTCATGCCTATACTCCCTTGCTAAGGGCAGGGACACATCCATGTGCAACAAAGTGGGGCATCCTCCCCCCCCCCCCCCCCCCCCGCCAAACAAGGTTTTTTTTTCTTATAATATTGTGTAATTTGTATTGTTGCCTTTATTATTTTTGTGAATTTACAATGTCATTGGGTCAAGTAAAATTTTGTGGCTGTGCTATATATATTTTGCCCCTCAGAGCTCAAATTTTGGTTCACTAAGGTTTTTTTCCTTTATTGAGGATAAAACCTTTTATAATGACCAAAACATGCATTGGTGTTTCACCAAAAAAATAAAAAAAACATGAATTGGTGTAGGGGCCGGGATTACAATAACACTACTAGCAGATTATATGAGGAAATCATCAGGATATGCAGTCTCATTTCATTGCCAAACGTTTAATTTGAAAATGTTGCATCTTGAAAAGAATACATAGTAGATTGCAAAAAATTGTAGAGAAGATCCAGAGTAGCACATGTCAATCAAGAAAGCAAAATAAGCATCCATTGGCCTTGCTGCTCGAATTTGGATTTGGCGGTTGTTTTTCACTATGCGTTGAACACTCTGTAGATATCATTACCTGTGTGTGCATATTTTGCGGAAACTTTTGCAAACATGTCATTACAAAGCTACGTGAGAATCTATTATTTTCATGGTCTTACCAAGTGGATGTGGATCACACTTCAATTTATTAACGGCTAAGCAACTATAGAACTGAAACGCTTATAACTCCTATTTGACCTTGCGCAGCTATTTGAATCTTCCACAGCAAGGCCTTGTGCTCCAAAAGAAAAATACCGATTCATCAATTTCTTATTGAAGGAACCCTGTTGTTTGTAGTTCAATTGTAGTGTGCCATCATCATCTATTGATCGATTGGAGCAAGAAGGTCCCATTATATCAACACCCTTTTGTTTATTGATGGAAGAAAGAGAAGCCACAGATAATTCTTGAAAAGGACAAGGAGTTGAAAGAGCAGGAAGAGGCACATGTTGATGTGGCTTTACTTGAATTACACCTTGCATTAGGCCTGCAGTGAAAAAATTCATTTTGGAGGATGGACTTGGAAGATAAGTCCTTATAGATTGTGTTCTTTTGTTGTTTGGAAGGGAGCATGGTTGTGTGTGTCTTTGCCTTAATGGGATTGGAAACTCTTCCAAGTTTTTACTTGAACTGAAAGGATCAAGAGAATCATCATCTTCCAACTCTGAGGCAGCTGCTTTTGTCTCTTTTCTCCTAGGCCACCGGAGAAGAAACTTTAAGCGCCCTGCAGCACGATTGACAGAATTAGACTTGCTGTTGTTATATGGGGAACTGGCTGAGTCAGAATTGCTTAGTTCACTTGAGCCTGAATTTGATTCCACATTTGCATGATCATAATTGGCATCAGATGCATTCTCAATGTCTGTGTACAAGAAGATCTCAGCATCTGATATTCTAAATGAAGTCCCAGGACTGCCTCCAATGCCATGAGCTTTCAGATGAGTGTAGAGGGTATTTCTTGCCATATAATCCTGACTATTAGATATCCCTCCAGCTGAAATCAACTGCTTGATTAAAATTTCAGAAGATGCTGATGGTGGTTTTTGCTTCAGAAGATCCAAAGGGGTCATCCCATCAGCATCACGGATGTTCAAGTCAATTGATGGCACAGACATCAACAATTCCACTAGCTCACATTGGATGTTATCAATCACGGATACATGAAGAGCTGTTCTTCCATCATTGTTCTTGACATTGATAATGTCCTGCATGTTCACAATCTTTTCACTTACCAATTGCTTCATGAGCTCAGTATGCTTGTCCAGTCTTCGGAAACCAGGGCTTCTGAAACCAGCCACTGCTATGTGAAGAAAAGTATCTCCATAGTGGTTGGTTAACAATGCCAGTAAAGGAGATGCAAGAATCAAAATCTCTACCACAGGTAAGTAACCCCTGTAAGAAGCTACATGTAATGCTGTGTTCCCTTGTGCATCTGTTGAGTTGATAATATCAAATGTTGCAACTAGATTTCTCACCACCTGTATAATTAGAATGATCAAAATAGGGGAAGGGACACTTTTGTTAAATTTATCTATACAATGAAAATGCAGGATGTATGCCAGTTTGGACAAATTCAACTTCTGTAAGATTAACATTAACCCTGACAGGAGTCTATGCAATGTTTTGTACCTGCAGTCAGGTGCCAAAGGGCATGCCAATCGGATTAAAATTTTTTGTCTCCTTTTCCCATTCCCTTCCCTCTCCTCTCTTAGTTGTCAATTTTTTTTAATGAGTTGTCAACATTCAATTGGAGGGTTAGAGAAGAAGATAGGAAAAGGGGACAGAAGATTTGAATCCATGTCAATCAGCATAAAGCATAAAGGCAAAATGTAGGAGGAATTCGCCTAAATGTGTATAGTATTTTTTGAACAGCGTACTCAATCAATATCTTATATTTCAAACTCATTCGGAAGAAACCTGATCTATTGTGAAGCCTGATAATGCAAAGAACTAGATATTCTATAGTATTTATAGTCAGTGTTCTATTCCAACCTGAGACAGGCATTAAATAAAGCAGGACTCATAAATTGTCTACAAGCACATCAAAGTAAACTGCCTTACCTCAACCTGCCCTCTGCCTGCTGCTGTATGCAACACTGTGCATCCTTGAGCATCTCTATAGGCCAAAATGCCAGAATCACTTCCAAGAAGCTTCTTCAGTATCTCCCAGTTCCCTCCTCTGGCGGCAGCATGAACGGCCCTATTCATCATGTCCCTCTTAAAAATCCCAGCACTTTCATCATCCAACTGCTCCAAATCTGCTCCAATGCTTTGACACTCTCTTTGCGAGAGAGCAGAATCAAGCAGGAGCTTAAAGACCTCAGAGTTGTTGCTTCTGGCTGCAGCATACAGTATGTCAGTGACTCCATACTCTCCTTCTCCAAACACAAGAAAAGGGTCTCTCCCTAACAATTCTTGAACAAAATCCACGTCACCAGCCGAGGCAGCAGTGTAAAGAAGCCATCCACCATAGCCAGCTCGAATGAGAGAGTTGTGTCCTCTTCCTGTCTCACACTCAAGCATGAGATTCCTGGCAACCTGCGACCGACATTTCGCGACATCTTTGAAGTGTGCCTCATCATCCCACACGGTTTCAAGGCGGCGAATTCGACGAAGGGAAGTGAGCTTAATGAGGAGATTTGTGTCAAGGTGGAGAAGCTCCACCACCAGATCATAGAGGCCATTTGCAGCAGCCCAATCAATAGGAGATGCAAACCACCATTGGTCTCCAATGCTCTCCCAACGAAGAGGGAAGTAAGAGGGTGGCATATTGCACCCCCAACTCGAGACTTCACAACACAGAACAAGCACCACCACTATGTTCAGTTCCAGGTAACACAACAACTCGCTTTTTCAGACCTCCATAAAGTGATGTGCATAATTACCGGACTCTCTCATTAACCCTGCGAATCACATAATTCCCACTTACTGCGTACCAATTCATGATACTTTACAGTATACAGAAAGTCTTATAATTATATAACAAGAAGTGTTCAACCTCGCACCTATATCCCTATAACATACCAGAGAGTACTGCTAACCTGATAAATGCTGATTCTCTTGGACTGAAAGTTTTTGTTTTTTGAAAAGCTAATTAATGGTATGAAAATTCTTGGAACGAAGGTGTGAGATTAACAATGAGAATTGTGAAGTATAAGCTGACCAAACTAGGTAAAAGGTCGGTGGGGATGCCATACCATAATTGCTAACATGAAACTAACTACTGTTCTCTGCAGAAGTTGGTGGCAAAATGTTGAATAGGGAGAAAATGAAAGCAAGTAACCAAATATAAACTTTTGTAACACGGTGTGATATTAGATAACAAAACCAAAATGACCACTTGACGGGATTTATGAGGGACGGGCACCAGTGTCAATGGCGGAGGAAAAAGTTGAAAAGAAAGCATAGAAAGATAGAGATTCTCTGGTCCGTGAGCATATAGACAAAAGGGTATTTATTTATTTATTTTTGGGTGCTTAAAAGGGTATTTATTTAATTATGAATCAACTGACCCCACTAGGTTGTTTCACTCACTTCAGGAAATTTCATGGAGCGTGTCATCTATAGCAGCAGATCTGGCACACATTTAACCGGGCACCTAAAAATACAGAAAGAGGGACAGTGGGCACTTGGAACAAGTTTTTTTATTCCTAATTTAGATTATTCAGCCAAATCCCTTTCATGTATGACTTTTTTTTTGTGGTATTCCTTTCATACATGATTTTAGTTGCCATGATTTGCGTTGCTAAGATTATTGCAATGATGAGTTTTTTTTATTTTTATAAAAGAGATATTAATGTTTGAATCTAAGACTTCGTTCAAATTATTCAAATTCTTCATTTTTTCCATAAAGGAATTATTGAGGTTTAAATCTATAACTTCATACAAATTATTCAAATTCTTCACTATTAACCCACTTTTAGTGGTTTAAATTATTGCAATGCTAAAAGTAGAAAAAGGAACTTCTGTGTATATCATTTGAAAAAATTTTAAAATGTTCTTAAAATATGTATGGATGTTCTATGTTTTTTTACTATTGTTTACAAAAATTTTATATCTATAATTAAGATGTATTATCAGTAATTTGTTTAACAAATTATACTCACAAATTGAGAGAATAAATATTTGTAATGAGAGAGTTAAAATTTTTCACTTATTATAATAGATAAAATTAACGAAATATTAATGCTAAAAAAATTTTAGAAACATTATGGACTTCACCTATCATTTGGAGTATAACTTTTGCGGGCCCGAATGGAGACGTCACTCAATACAAGATTGGGGCAGCACTTATAAAGAAAAAGATAATTTTACACTTTTTTTTTAAAGTGTAATTATTGTATACATCTTTTTAAATGATATGTGATTAAAAAAAAATAAAAAAATATATAATAAATAATATTAAATAATATTTAAAAAAGAGTATATATATTATTTATGATAAAAATATCAAAATTATCTTTACAAATTACAATCATGTGTTTTACTCCAAGTTGAGGTTCAGCCTTAAGAAATACTTCAATGCATTTGGAGGAAGAATTTTTCTTAGAGATGTGACAATAGGTTGAGTATGATGAGCTGACATAAATAACTAGTTAAAATGTGTGATTAGGCTAATAAAATTTAAATCTAAATTTATTTTAACTTGACTTATCTTAACCCGATATAAATTTAATCAAAGTAAAAATTTAGTTGGTTTTTTAATTAAACAAGCTACCATATAAGAGTATGTAATATTTTTTTTAAATTAAAACTTAATTAACAATTGGCTTAGCTACGTAATTTGTTACTTATTGGCCCAAAATTAAGTTATCCAAATTTCTTAATTTTAACTGATTCAAATTTTTCTAAACAATTAAATTCACTATAATTTAGGAGGTGGGGGGGGGGGAAGTTGATGAGCTAATGGGTTAGTCCACCCAACTCGCAACCTAAAACATATTAAATCTAATTTAATTTTGTTGAAACGACCTTACCTATTTTGATAACTTTAACTTTTCTTATTTCAAGTATATACGTCATATGAGTCTGATTGTGTGGATCCCACAATGTAACTTAAATATATCTAACAATGAACATTTTTTTTGGAGGGAGAAGAAGAAAAATTCTTTTCTCAAAACATGCAAGAATTTCTCTTAAGAGAACAAGGAAAGAGACTTCCACCATCTTCTTCTACCCTATTTGGTTAAGATTATGTCAAACACAAAGGGAAGTTTAGGGGGACAGGCAGTGATGGATCTACATATTAAAAAATGAAGATAAATGTTTTCACTTTATTTTGAATTTTTTTTATTTATATAGGTATATTTATATATGTTTTTCTTATTTTTTATATGCATTATTTTTACCTTCATATTGATAAATTAATAAATTTATAATAATAAAAGATAAAATTTATATAATATTATTTTTTATTTTTTAATATTATTCACGTGATTTAATACTTGAGTGCATAGTTTGATATTTTAATATATTCATATAATATTATTTTTTTATAAAGACTCATATAAGTTTGATATTAATATATTTAGAATAAAAAATTATTTTTCTTTCACTTTTTTTTTATTTCTTTAGATTAATAGTAACAAAAGACATTATCCATTTAAACTCATTTGTATCTATCTCGATCACAAAAACATTTATCTTCATTGCCTAAAATTACATCCGTCACAGCGGGACAGAGCATGTAATGAGACCAAGGGGGACTGTGAACAAGGTTGAAGTTGTTGTTAAAGGAACCTTCTACAATGCTCCCTTCAGCTGTGGGACCATCGGTGCTCACATAAATTTGACCTGGTATTACTGGTCAATTCCCTGCTTCTTAACTTTATATTTAAACCCTTAATTTTTTTTACTTATTTCAATTTAGTCCTATAGTATTTAAGCTTCGGCTGAGATCCATAGCTTACAGTGATGCACCAATTTTTTCGACGGTGCACAAATTTTTTTTGGCAACTATATGTTGAATTTTACTTCAAATTTTTATATGTTATGTAGATTGGTATTATTCAATAATTAAAATATTATTTAAATCATTAATATATATTAAATGAAATTATGTTTTATAATATAAAGACTTAGTCAATTTATGAATATTATAATCAACTTTTTTGTAAAAAGTACATTTATTTAAATTCGTTGAGAAGTTATTCTCATCCGATTATAAACTATTTTTTCAAAGCTTTATAAGTATGCAAAAAAACCTACTGGGAAATATATGAATATTGAATAATGGATTATAATAATATTCTTAATTTATCTCTTGAATATAATTTGTTTAATATGTTATAATATATAATTGATCTAAGTTTATAATTGTTAAAACAAATTCTTCAAAATTATCCTAATAGATACAAATTATGGTTATTATTTTTTTTCTTTTCTCAATAATTAAATCAAAATTTGTATTATGAACCCTAATTTCGGTGGAAAAAAAAAACCTCGGTGCTGTTTTCGTACTGCAACTGCTCCAGTATTTGTTTGGTTATGGGTTTGCAAAGTATGCTTTCGTGCTTGTTTGGAATTGGAGTCCTCCAAAATAATAAGGGCAGAGATGAAAATAACGTTGCTTCTTCAAGTTCTATTTTAATGAGTTGGTTTGACAACTGTTCTAATATTAATAGTCATATACGTTTGTTCTTATTAGACCCATTACAGTGAGAAAGAACAAAGATTTCTCACCGTGAACGTGGAAACGTGCTTCTTCCTTTTATTTGTTATCAACATAATAATATTTTAATATATGATATATAATATTATATTATATCATATTATATTATAATATATTATCAAATACTTTTGATCATGTGAACAGATATGAATATTATATCATATATTATAATATTATAATTGTTATTTAAAATATTGTGATACTGTATTAAAATACTTTGCATGATTATAATACTTTGAGAGTGTTGTATAATTTATATTATCAAGTTTTGGGCCTAAATATTTTTTTGTAACTATTCCTTGCTCTACTAGCAGCTCTTTAATATATGACACTCTCCCTGTTAATATGTCATAGTCATAAAATTATTTTGGGTATATATGTGAATTGAATTTTTAATATGAGTTTATCATATTCTATTAAGCATGATTGATGATAATTTGTATAATTGTGAGCTCAACTTGGGTACAATGTGCAAATTTTGTGACTTGAATGTTTTTTTTAATCATAATTCTTATTACATTGATAGTAATTACACCCTATCGGTGTGTTGTTATTAATGTAATTTGTTATTGTACAGTGTGCTATTAGATTTATGTTTATGTCAATTATCCTTCAAGTACCCTATTGGTATTAAAAAATTTGGTGATATAAGATTTGTGCATTGTATTATTATATTTCTTATTTATTATGGTTCGAACTTTTTAGGCTGAAATGATAAGTAAGAAATTTTTAAAATTTTTTTTGTTGAAACGAACCATTTAATTCTCTTGTTGCATGATAACATTGTATATTAAATGTTTCCTCTTGTTGTTTTAAGTATACCTCTTTGCTTTATGCAATTGACAAAACTTTAAATGAGACTAATTTTGAGGATTGGAAAGAATCTCTAGATCTTTATTTGACTATCACTAATATGGACTTAGCTTTCCCACAATCTTGAAAAACTTTCGTGAAAAATGGGAGCACTCAAATATGGTGTGCCTTAAGGTGATGAAATACACTATGGAGAAGTCAATTAGACAGGAAGCATTTCAGACAATGAGAGCTTGAGAAATTCACGACTTTTGATAAAGAAAAATTCAATATCTTTCTCCGATTGAGAAACTAAATATGATGGTATTAGTGGAGTTCGTGAGCACATCATGAAGGCACTATTTTAATAAACTAAAGTCTCTAGGTTGATCTTGGTGAGAGTTATCCGACCTGGCAGGTCTTCGAGTCACTCCCTTCTCGATTTGATGTTCAAGACCTCTTATAACACTCAGGAAAATGAGTGAACTGTTGATGAAATGATTATTGTCTCTCAAGAAGAAGATTTTATAAGGAAAGGAAAATCACACATTGCTTTACTACGGTATTATCCTAGCTTTAGCTTGTTTTGAATCAAATGTGATTGATGTTGCTCCCAATACTTAGTTGTTTGACTCAGGTGCAACTATTCATTTTGAATTCTTATAGGGTTCATAAGTCTAGGTAATGTTGAACCCAAGATCATTGTGGGAGATGAAACTAGAGTATCGAGTGGAAGAAATAGGAGTAGTTACCTTATTTTTACCTTGAACATACTTTATTGTTGAAAGATCTTTGTTTATGTACTTTCCATAGAAAGAATTTAATTTCGATTTTTGGATAAATGTGGCTACTCTTTTGAATTTGGTAATGAAAAAAAATGCCGTTGGTTTAGGAGTTTTGTGTGATGGGTTATATATGAATTTGAATGGTATGTTTTAACTCTGTTGTTGGAAGTAGCGTAATAGAACGATGAGAGTTCTTCTATGCTATGGCATAGACGTTTGGGGCATATCTCTAGGCCCCAGATTGAAAGACTGATAAGAGAAGGTGTTCTTCATAACCTTGACTTCTCTGACTTCGACACTTGCGTAGATTGTGTTAAAGGCAAGTTCACTGCCAAAACTAAGAATAAAGGAGCAAATAGGTGTGATGATGTATTACAGTTGATTCACACAGATATATGTGGACCCATTACACTCACTGCCATGGGTGGATATAGGTATTTTATTACCTTTATAAATGACTTCTCCAGATTCGGTTGGATAGATCTTCTCAAGGAAAAATGTAGTTCTTTGGATGCCTTGATATTAATGAAGACAGGTAAGAAGATCAAATGTGTGAGGTCTGATAGAGGAGGTGAGTATTACGGCAGATATGATGAAACTAGAAGAAATCCGGGACTTTTTTTTTATTTCTTGATGAATGTGGAATTGAAGCTCAATATCATTTGTATATCGGTACTCTGAGCGGAGAATGGAGTTGCAGAGAGACATAACCGCACGCTTATGGATATAGTGAGATGCATGTTAAGCCATTCGTCATTGCCAGAATTTCTTTGGGAAGATGCTTTGAAGACTGCTGTGTACATTCTTATTCAAGTACCTAGCAAGTCTGTATTGAAAACTCCCTATGAGTTGATGACTGGAAGGAAGCCGAGTTTGAAACACTTTCATGTATGGGGTTGAAGGCGGAAGTTAGACCTTATAATCCTCGCGAGGAAGAAGCTTGATCTTGTTGTTAGGAACTTCTTCTTCTACAATGCGTGGGCTCTAGAGGTTGTAGATTTAATTGTCCTTCTCACTCTATGCGAGTCATCAAGTCTGATCGAGCGATATTCTTTGAGGATGATTTGGATAGTGGGAGCCATACACCATAACCAGTCACTCTTAAAGAGGATCAGACCGTAGTTCTGATACCGATTCTTTCACTTCCTGTAGATATCTTGGTTCCAGTAAATCATAATGATGATCAAGTTCTTCGAAGATAAGACGATGTAGTGGCACCACCAGCTAATGAACAGGAACCAGATGGCATTGACGAAGTAGTTTCATTAAGACGATCTCAGAGAGTACGCAGGCCTTCTATACCAGATAACTATGTAGTGTATCTTCAGGAGCACGAGTTTGATCTTCATGATGATGATGATCTTATAACTTTTAAGGAGGCAATCTCTAGCTCTCATGCTTCTGATTGGCTAAATGCTATGCATGATGAATTGTCTTCTATGTCTCATAATATTGTTTGGGATCTCGTAGAGTTGCCAGTTGGTTGCAAACCCATTGGGTGCAAATGAGTTTTCAAAACCAAGCGTAGTCCAGAAGGTAGAGTTGAGAGGTACAAAGCTAGACTAGTAGCAAAATGCTATAGTTAAAGAAAAGGCATTGATTATAAGGAGACTTTCTCACCGGTCTCTACAAAAGATGCATTTCGAGTTGTTATAGCTTTGGTAGCTCACTTTGATTTAGAACTTCACCAGATGGACGTGAAGACGGCTTTTCTGAATGGAGATCTAGCCGAGGATGTTTATATGGTTCAGCCTGATGGTTTTGTTGAAACAGGTAAGGAGCATTTCGTTTGAGACTTAAAAGTCCATTGAATAAAGTATCCAGGCAATGGTATTTGAAATTTGATCAGGTTGTCACTTCTTTTGACTTCAAAGAAAATACCTCAGATCAGTGCATTTATTTGAAGACTAGTGGGAGCAATTTTATAATTCTTGTTCTATATATCGACGATATTCTTCTTGTTAGTAGCTGTGTTAAACTTTTGACTGAAACAAAACTGATGTTGAGTAGTCACTTTGATATGAAGGACCTTGGTGATGTTTTAGTTGTTTTAGGCATCCAAATTTATCGTGATAGGTCACGTGGCATTCTTGGATTGTCTTAGAGAGGATATATTGAAAAGATCATCAAGCGGTTTAACATGCATTCTTGCTCCCCATGTGCTGCACCTGTTCAAAAAGGTGATAAACTCTCTAAATCCCAATGTCCTCAAAATGATATAGAGATAGTTGAAATGGAAAAGGTCCCATATGCTTCCGCTGTTGGCAGTTTAATGTATGCTCAAGTTTGTACTTGTCCCGATATTGCTTTTGCTGTTAATACTTTAGGGAGATACTTGAGCAACCCAGGTTTAGGTCATTGGAAAGCTGTGAAAAAGGTCATGAGATATTTGCAGGGAACTAAAGATTATTTGTTGACCTATAAGAAGTCTGATCAACTTCAGGTTATTAGTTATTCTGATTCTGATTTTGCAGGTTGCCCTGACGACCGAAAGTCTACTTCTGGCTCTATTTTTATGATGGCAGGAGGAGCTATCTCTTAGAAGAGTGTCAAACAGACTCTTATAGCTACTTCTACCATGGACGCAGAGTATGTCACTTGCTATGAGGCTACTTGTCAAGCCATGTGGCTAAAAAACTTAATATCTGGCTTTCATATTGTCGAAAGCATATCTAGGTCACTTGTGATATATTGCGACAATACTGCTGCTGTGCATTTCTCTCAAAACAACAGAAGCTCTTCTCCCTCAAAGCATTTTGATACTAAATATCTGTTTATTAGAGAGAAAATTCTGGAGTTTCAGACTCGAATTGAGCATCTTGCTACAGAGAACATGTTAGCAGATCCACTAACTAAAGGCTTAACTGTTAGAGCTTTTCAGAATCATGTAGCTCATATGGGTTTAGTTAAGTCTTTTGATGTTTTGGGTTAGTGGGAGTCTGAAATTTTATATTTACTTATTGTCATTCTTATGAGATATGTATGAGATGACGTCACTTTTATTATCATATCTCTTATAGCATTTTCAGATGCTTGGACTATTCTTGGATTGCATATTTCTCTTAATTAATTATGCTTTTCCATATTCATTATTCTTTATGTGAAATATGAGCATTTAACATGTATGATCTACTTTCCTATCGGATACTATTTCTGCAGTGTTAAAGCTTATATTTCTAAGACTTTTGATTGACACGTGCTTTGACCATAGTTGGTATTCTAGTGTTAATGATTCTTGTATTTTAATGATTGACTAATGCTATCCAAGTGGGAGAATTGTTGAATTTTACTTCAAATATTTATATGTTATGTGGATTGGCATTATTCAATAATTAAAATATTATTTAAATCATTAATATATATTAATTATGGAATTATGTTTTATAATACTTATTTCAATTTATGAATATTGTAATTAGACTTTTATTGTAGTATTTAAGCTTCATTTAAGGCGGTTGAGCTCCATAGTTATAAACTATTTTTGATGCACCAAGTTTTTTACGCACAGAAAACCTCGACGGGTAGCACAATTCTCTTGATCTCTTTTTTGGATTATAGAAACTACATAGCACCGAATATAATTTGTTTAATGTATCTATAATTGATCGGAATCCTTCACTACGCACTGAGAAATCGAACGACGAGTCACAACCCGACTCATCCGAGTTCAGTGAAAAATGAGAAAAGAGAGAAGAAAAAAATTGCTCAAACTAGCACGACTTGAACCCAAATAGAAATAGAGGAAGGAGAAAATAAAGAATCATCAATTTTTAACCTTGTACTGGTCAGCTTCAACCAAGTAATCAACCTTTTAAGATGCCAAATAGTCGATGCCATTATATTGTCTTCAAAATTTCCAATCATCACACCAGCATTGCACCTACTCTTTGTTGGAACTTGGAACTATAGCATCGAAATTCAACTTCTTAGCTTGCTGATTGTGATTGGGAGGGTTCAATGTACTGGGGGAACTGCTTCTACTTGCATTTTTATCCTCATCTACATGAATAGCAGGTGCTTAGCTGTTTTTATAATCTTGATCGAACTATAAAGATCATTGAAGCACCTCCCACCATGTAAAAGGAAACAAGATGAAGAAATAGAAGGATGGGGATCTCCACTGGGAAAGAGAAGGGACTGGTGGGGGCCAGGATGGGGTTGGTGTGGGTGAAGGTCAGGGTGGAAAGTGGCCGGGTAGGTGGTGGTGGGAGGGCAGGCATGGGGGTAGCGGTGCCTGGTTTGGGTGGGGTAGGGAGATAAGGAGAGCGGTAGGAGGTGGTGTGGGGTGTCTTTGCAAATGTCATTGAAATAATATCCTTTAATTAGAGGACTAAGTTTGTAATTTGTAAATCTTTATGCTAACTTGTTCAGCAGTTTGCAGGTAACACGTTCCTACCCTTTAATTGCATTAATTAATGGCTTCAGATTTTGTAAGCATCCATTTACCCACCAAGTTTGGGACCATTTGAGACAACTGGCGTTGATTGTGCCATGGATGACTATGGAGGACTAAAATAATTTGGGGGGAAGCTGCCACCCCTTGCCCCTTTAGAAGACTCGCCACTGAAGTTTGGCATAAGGAAGCCTTTGTTTCCTTTTAAGCAATGCTCTTACGATTCTTACTTCTTTAAATCAACCACACATGTTCCACCGAATGCTACTATAAATCTCAAACAAACAGGCTCTTCATAGTGTAAATGGAATTCATTTCATTTGAAGCAACAAAAAAAAAAAAAATAACAATAATATTAAATTCCTATTTTAATTTTTTAGAAATATAAGTGTTATAACTTTAGTTTTTCAAAGAATTTTGATATCATTTAGCATATCAATCATGAAAAGTAACATAATTTTGTCCTAAATTGACATTAATTTAATTCATTAATAATAATAATAATATCAATTTAATCCTTCAATTTCACGATTTGTATATAAAAGTACAATTTTAATGTCACTTTTTATAATTAAAAAATTAAATTGATGTCAAAATTATTTGAAGAATCAAGTGATTACACTTATGTCATGTTTAGTACACGAAATAGGAATGTAATCAAAATAAAATAAAATGGGATAGAATGGAATGACCATTCTCAATTCACAGTTTGGTAACTTTTAAAATAAAATAAATTTTCAAGTTATTTAATTATTTGGTATATAAAATTAATATGAAATGTAACAAATTTGTTATAGATGACAAAAATATGCTTCATGGAAAAACCAAAAAATGAAAAATGTTAACTTTTATTATGATCGAATTCAATTTTTTTATAACTTAGTAAGAAATTGTTGTTGTTAAAAAAGAGAAAAAAATAGTTTTATTTGAGATAATAAAGTAACATGTATACAATATTTTGATAAACTATTCCATACATTTTATTAATTTTTTATGCTACTTAGGATATTTTTCTGTGCTACTTAGCATAGTAAATGCGTTTCACAATATTATTTTATTTTATAATAATTTTTTTATATATTTATACAATCATCATTCTTTAAAATTTTACATGTTAATTGTAAGACATGAATGATAGATTGAAAATAAAATTAGAATTTGAAAAAGATAAACTTAAAGATAGGTTATAAATTTTATTCTAATAAGATAAATAAGTGTATGGGTGTTACTGGGAGGAATTAAGAGGGGTATAAACTAACCGAACCCCAACTTGATTTTTTGATTTGGCCAATATTTTGAATTTTATGGTGTGCTTCAAGTTATAAAAGCGTATGCTTTTACGCCTTAAACACCTTAAAATGCTTTGGATGTCATGTGAAATTTTAATTTGATAAAATAGCAAAACGCTTTATGCTTCAAATCAGTGAAAGCATTAAAAATGTAAGTTTTCATATGAATGCATACTTTTACATCTAAGAGCAAATTGGTTGCATATTATAAGTTTTTATTGTGGGTTTTTGGGTATAACCCAATATGGGCAACAACTTTGATTGGGTATAACACAAATCTAATCGGCTCTACCTCAACAATATTGTTACTGCTTCAACAACGCTGCACTAGCCTTCAACACTGGTGGTTAGACTGGCCTTCAACGCTATCGACAAGACTAGGTAAGTTTGAAGATGTTACTATTAGATCATCCTTGGCCTAAGACATAATAGGCTTATCGTATACCTATACGGATGACCATACAAATCATCTGTTAGATAGGTCCATTTGAAATAACGGGGAAAGAGTCAACCCGAGGATTTGAGGTCTTCTTGGTAGGATCCTCACCTCTATACTCACTATCAAAAACCACTCTTAAACATCCTTAATATTAAAATGGACCATCTTCGACACCATCATGACTAACATTTATGAACCTTCATGCATTAATGATTTGGGCATATGTCTCACGCCAGTCCTAAATGACTTGAAAAGGTATCCAATGAGTCATCTACCATCATCTATATAAACCGATCGGGCAATCTAGACTGGAGAGGTTCCATCTTGACCCAAACACTCATATCGACCATACTTTGTGATCATCCTGCTGACCTACCGACCTAGGTCCTGTTTAGCCTCCGGAACATTTGGCGCCCACCGTGGGGCCCAGGTAAAACTTTCCTACCCTACAACCAACCAACTTCTCCTTCACCATAATTATCTTGCCAACTTCACTTTCACCAAAGTCATCTTTCTAACGAATTATGGTCACTAACGAAAGCAACGTCGACAACGGAATCTACCAAGAGAGTCCTCAGCCCTACCTCATTGAAATGTTGATGCAGGCCATCAGAGATATTCACAGCTGAATCGATCAGATAACTAACAAAGATCAGCCATATGCGGAGCCTGAAAGGGAGACTGAAAGGAGGCCTGAAGAAAATGTAACACCCTCCTTAGTGCATCACATTTCCGACTCCCGACTCATAATCTGAAAAGAAGTTCACACAAAGTTTGAGTTATAAAAGATGAGTTTCAAAATTTCTTCTTTACTGAAATGTAAATTTACTGAAATATTAGGTAATATTGAAAATCATATTTCAACTATTCATTATGCAATATTGACACCAATTAATATCACAATTTAAAGAGAAATGTAAAATTAACAGACTTAATTTTTTTTTAACAGTAGCAAACCCCATAACGGGTCCTACTTAATAGCACGGTATAACACTAACGAGAAACTTTAACATACTTATTCCTTTTTCTGTCCATCTTGATGCATCAGACATTTGTTCCTTTATCAACATTGCACACCTTCAAGTTCTGAATGTCCACTCCTTATTGTTGTCACCAATCTCAGAGTATCCATCGCCCGTTATGTCTAAGACAACTCGATCATTCTATTATTTGATTTTAACAATACAGACAAAACAAAACAATATAACAAAGATGTGAGATCACCTACACCAATATCAACATGGCAGCACAGAGATAACACAAACAGCAATATCATACAGATAGATCATACCATAATCATGCTATCAGCATTAATCAACTACCATCATCTAATCATTTATCAGTTCAATCATCATCCAAGTACTCAAAACAATTGTCATAGCCAACATTCCTCAATTAATATATCATACAGATATAAATGCTCATATTTATGCATATGCACAAAGACTCAGTTTATCAAAAACAACTCCATGGAGATTTTCACAATTTCGAGAAGAATGCTCTGGTTAATTGTCAGTCTTAGCCTAAAGACAATCTCCCAGTCGTTGAAAAGAATCGTGTTCTTGTCGGGTATCGTCAATGCGTTGCAACGGACTGCATCGCCAAGTGGCACAGGGTACTCGCTAACTGTCCACTGGTCGACCACCGCGCACTCGACGCCATCCAAGATCCATCATAGACCTCACTATCAATTCTCATTCTCTCTTCAACCACAAGGGTCATAATAGCTATTAGCTATATTTTATACAATGCACGAATATATCAGTCGAAGTCCAACCCCAAAGGGCCAAATCTTTTCAATTTCATTTGTTCAATGTAATCATATGCTTCAATGCATATTTTTTCAATGCACGTATAATGCACCAATTCCAATCACAGACATATCTTTCCAATGCATGTATAATGCACCAAATGCCAATCACAGCAAAACATGTCATTTTCTCACACAACATCCATATACTAGTTCTACAATATTTATACTGTATTTTCAATAGGAAAATCATATTATCACATTTTCATAGTTATAAAACTCTTTTGTCGTGTTTTCACAAAATTGTGTAACATTTTCATTTCATTTTCACAATTCCAAAACGTTTCTGTTACGTTTTCACAATACTGCAACTCTTCTGTTGCACCTTTAAATCACGTATTAAATTTTTCAACATTTTTCTCAATCACATAAGAATATACGTTTCTCAAATCGGGTAATGATTTTCCATTCTTTTCTTAATCGCGTAACTTAAAAATCATTCTTTTAAGTTGCGTAAATCATTTTTCATCATTCGCAAAATATTTAAAACACTTTTCAAATCACATAAGATTTTCTCGTCATTTTCACAATTACGTAAAAATATTCTATCATTATTTAATCACGTAGTGATTTTTCAATAATATTTTCAATAGTGTAAAATATTTAAACGCCAAATCGTGTAAAAATATTTTAATATTTTTCAAATTACGTAGAAATATTTTCTGTATTTCAAATCGTTTTTAAGATACGTAAAATATTTTTTAACATTTTACAATTACGTAAAATATTCCTCAATATTCCAAACATTATTTTGGACTTAAATAAATCAATCTTAATTCAAGAAATCCTTTTGGGAGTTAAAAATGATAAATAAAATATAATTCACAAAATCACTTTTCCATTGATATAAATCAATGTGTCAAAACTAAGATTTTCTAACGATTTCAAAACTCAAAAATAAGTTATACGTTAGTAAATTTTTTAAATACCATTATATTCTCCATTTTTTCCAAATCAATATTCCTCAAAATTAGATAACTTTCTACTTCATTTAATATATCTTCTTATTCAAGAAAATTATTTTTTATAGTATATTTCACAAATTCACAATTTCATTGAATTAAATCAATGTTTCTAACTTTAAAAATTACTAACGCTTTCCAAAATCCAACGAGATTTTAATAAATTCTTTTTAAAATAAATTGAGACTCACTTGTAACCTCTCTTTTTCATTTACATAAAAATTCATTTCTCAAGTGTTAAAATACTCTGATTCCCTTTTCAATTTCTTTGTATTAAATTAATTATATTTTCACTTGAAAAATCACTTTGTTTCATCAAAATCAATGCATTACAAGTCTTCGAAAACGTGGACATGACTATTGAAATCATCAAATATTTTTCCTTCTAAATTGATATGGTTTTACACAAACAAAATCATTAAAATTTTTGTTTTCAAAACTGTAAGACTTATGGTTATAAAACCAAACCCATTTGTTCAAATTCATTTTTATTTTCTTTGCAAATCCTTTTTTTTTCACTTTCTTTGCAAATCCTTTTTCACTTTCTTTGCAAATTTTTAAAATCATCATTGCTATTTTCATTTAAATCTCATGTTTTGTAAAACACTTAGAAACTTTTTACACAAAATAAATCAATAAAAATTCCTCAAAAATCATGTTCTTGTACTCTTTGAAAAATAAACTCTTTGTTTATTTTCCTTGTTTTTCTAAACATCCATTTTTATCATTCATGAAAATATTCATTTATGAACACCTATCTTGAGGTGTCTTAACCGATATTCACCATGTTTCTAAGGATCAAAAATTAATTTTCTTGTTCTTGAAAAATTTTAATATGAACCCTGATCAAGGGCATCAAAACCGTAGTCCTTCCTTGGCCATTGGGACCAAAATTAATTTTCTTTCCATCACCAAATCATGGCATACATATACATACACATCATATATATATATCAAAAGCATGCCATATTATCATCATGCATAGTATAAGCATACCATCAAAATCATAAACTCATGCAAAGTATATATTAAGCATAGGCAATTAATCAAAGCTTATAAACACATATAAATTATTACATGACCATGGATATGAATCCTCACATGGATTCACCATCCATCAAATATAAGACCATCTCTCACCACCATGCTTGGTTAGTGAGATGGATCTCCCTCTTACCTCTTGAAGATCCTCAAAAACTTCTTGATTTGCTTCTTTTTTCAAGTCATTCACCACCAAAGGCTTCTCAAATACAAAATAAAATACATAAAAATTTGTATACTAAGCTTGATTAAGAGGAACCATGGATCAAATATGGTTTAGAACATGAAAAAGAAGAGAAAAAATGAAGTCTTCTTATACTTCACCTCAAAAACCCAATAACTTTGATCTTGAAGAAAGTCCATGAAGATGAATGATTTAGAGAAAATCTCCAACATGAAATTTGTTTAGAATATCATGTAGATTCAAGATCTATGGTTGGATTAAATTAAACAAACTTTAAGGGTGGTCTTAGGGTGGTTGACCGAATTCCTCACAAGAAGGAAAACATAAGCTTTTTGATTTTTAACTTGAAGGACAAGGTTGTAGATGATAGAATTTTGAGAAGTTCCTAACAATTCTAAAACAATTAGTAAAATCACAAATAAAGCTTAATAATAACAAACCATGGAACAAACATGGCTTAGAAAATCATAAACATGAATTTAAACCATAGAAATCAAAGTTTACCTCAAAGGAAGTAAGGCAAAAGTGGGATTTTGAAGCACTTAGAGTGGGATTTTGGAAAAAATTTCTAAATGAAAAGTGTTTAGAATGATGTTTATCTTTAGGAAATGATGAGAGTGAAAATTATAGGTGAATGAGGGTGCTCAAGGGTGCTAGGGCAGAACCATATGGTGTGAAAATAGAAGGAAAATATGCTTTGGTGTTCTTGAAATTTAGAGAGAAAATGGCTAAGTCTTTAGGTGAGAGAAAAGCAAATATTGAGAGTAATATTGAGTGGTGCACCCGTGAGGTGAATTGTGTAGGAAATAATAGGAGATATATGATAACTCCATGAAATATAGTTATTTATGCCCCATAATTTTGCTTCATGGCATGCTTAGTCCTTGTTCTTATACATATTTGGAAGGTTTTATGCTCATATTTGTTAAATGTTATTTGGATACATTCCTTTATGTTTTTGAGTAATTTGTGCATAATTGTTGATTGATTAAGTAGATTTACAATTATATTTAATTTGGTGCTTTCTCTAATGTAAGAAGGGCTCAAAAAAGACAAATTGATGCAAGCCAAGGCCCAGCATTGGAGGAAAGAAGCCAAGGAAGCATTCCAGTCTTCCACGCCGCGGCGTGAAAATGTTCGCCATGCGTATTGTGTCGTCACCCAGCCCAATAAATACTTGAAATAAAAGATCATAATTGTGTTCACACAAGCACATGGCTTGGTCACCTTTTGACCACCTAATGTTCATGCAAGATTATTCAAGAATCTTGGAGAAGCTCTCAATCGCATAGACTAGTGTGACTCTTCATGAAATTTGGGACTTAATTATTTTCAATTAAAAGTTAATTGTATGCTAATTAAATAGCTAACTAATTAGGTTTAGTTTCTAACCAATCTTAATTAATTATTCAATTACATAACTAATTAATTAGACATATAATTACATATATTATAACCTCTAATTGAAATTAGGATATTTAATTAAGAATTAAATTATAACAATTTAATATTTAATTTAATTTACTTAGCTTGTTAATTAGGCCATTAGATTAACCAAATTAGGATTAATTAGTGACTAATCAAATTAAAGCTACTATTGTTGACTTCATCTTTTTCTTTGGCCTAAAAAGGCTACTCAAAATTGTCTCCTCCTTCCTATGCATTCTCCAAAACCATCCCCCTCTTCCTAATGCATTCATGAAATTGTCATCATTATTATCACCATCTAGAAGATTTCAGCCATTGATTAATTCAATGGTTAGGATTAGATAGACTTTTGATTTAGGACTTAACATTAGATTTTTTTCCTTTAAATTCTAACCATTAGAGTCCAAAAAATGACAAGATTAATCCTTCTTACTTTTAATCCAAGATGGTCATAATTAGTCTTTGCTACTTTTTAAATCAAATCTCATATGATTAATTCTTCATCCAATGGTCATAAATGGTCTTTTTTCACTTTACGGAGAGGTTCCATCTTGATTAAATCTACGGTTGATATTGAAGTCTTTCTTATTAAGCTTTTCTAGATTAAATCTCTACCATTGATTAGATCAATGGTTAACATTTAATGTTTCTTTATTAAATTTATTTATCAACAGTTGATTAAATCAATATCAAGTCTCCACCGTTAATTAAATCAATGGTGGATATCCAAACCACCAATGTTGACTTAAGCAATATAATTTCTATTTTTATCTACTTAAAACCCCACGAAAGAATATATTTCTTGTATTTTTATCGTAGATAATTAAATACCTTCAAACACAATACAAGAAAATAAAATGTTTTTGCGGGTTTAGTAAACTGTCACGTCTAAACAGTACAAATTTTTCTATCTGTAGAAATTTTTTTCACTTTGCGGGTCTCACTTAGGTCCACGTATGGCCACTTGGGCCCATATACAGCACCTGGGCCTACAAACAGTAAAAAAAATTTCATAATCATTTATAAAATCACAAAAATTAGAAAACGCACAAATATCAAATCAGATTACGTAAAATAATTACTTAACGGTAAAAATTAAATTACGTAAAGTTTTCCCTACCGAAAATTTTATTTTCGACACGGAGTAAATCACTCAAAACGATCAAATACCTGATTGACGGAATAAACAAAATAATTTTACAAGATCCGAAATTACTAAATAATAAATTGCATTAGGCCAAAATTCTTGTTTAAGAGATACGAAATTTGGGGTGTTACAGAAAACACTACGAATAGAGAAGCTCGCCGACAGACAAGTTATCCTCTTCTAATTACTGACCATCCTTTCTCCGATTTCATATTGTCAATTCCCCTTCCAGAAGGTTTCCGACTTTCGACCATGGAGCTTTATGATGGGACGACCGACCCTTAGGAGCATCTTACAATGTTTAATTTGATGATGCTCTTGAACGGGGGAACCGACCCTATCAAATGCCGAGCTTTCCCGACGACCTTAAAGAAATCAGCGTTACTTTGGTTTTTGAGCCTTGAAGCAGGTTCGATTTATGATTTCGCAGAATTTCCAGCTAAATTTCTTGACCATTTTTCTACTAGCAGGACTCACCAAAAGACTTCGGCTAGCCTTATCAACTTGAAGCAAGGTCGGGATGAATCACTCAAGGAATTCATGAGGAGATTTGGTGAGGAAGCAGTTCAGATCAAGGATCTTAACCCTGCTGTGTCTCTACATGCTATCATGGCCGGACTACGACCAAGACCTTTTGCAGATTCTTTGCCCAGAAAACCACCTGTGGATTTGGATGATTTGAGAACCAGGTCTTTGGGGTACATAAATATGGAGGAGATTGTAACCGCAAGAAAACAAATGGAGCAGGAGCACTCAGGATCCGAAGCCAGAGGAAATTCAAGTAATCCTCAAATTTTTATCCGACCGAGTTTCTAAGACCGACCATATGGAGGACGAGGAACAAATCAAAGGGACAGACCGTTGAGAGTGGAGGAAAAAATCGACCGATTTGATCGTGCTCCTTGGGTAGCTTTAAGCTATCCACAACCTCGGTATGATGTATATACGTCGCTGACTACCCGACGGGAGCAAATATTCTGGGATGTCTGTAACACTAGTATTATCCAGCGTCCAAAGAGTGCAGAACAACCGAGGGAGCAGGTCAATGTTGATAAAAGTAAAAGGTGCGATTACCACAAAAGGTATGGGCATACGACCGAGGAATGCATTACCTTGAAGGATAAAATCGAACAACTCATCCGAGAGGTTCAGCTTGAAAAATACGTCTACCGACGTAGAAGCCAAAGCAGAAAAGTGAGGGAAGGAAACCAGTCCAGACGGAGGAGTCTAAGCCCAGGAGAAAAGGGCAAAGCAGTCGCGACGACTTTTGATTCTAGAGACCAGGTGATCAGGGGAGTCATAGATTGAATAGCTGGTGGTTTTATAGGAGGTGGAAGCTCAAATTCGTTTCGAAAGCACCATATTCGAGCTGTAATGTCATATTTTTCCACTGAGTTTTGCTTGGAAGGTTTTAATGATACACATCTTAATTTCATAATATTATTAATAAAGTTATTTTTCGTTGTTGTCTCAATTAGTTTTTAAGTCCTAGTCTGCTTAATCTGACCGAGTTCATGAAGACGACCCAGCCCAGTAAATCTGGCCGAGGTCATGAGGACGGCCCAGTCGATAAAATCAGCCGAGGTCATGAAGACGACCCAGCCCGGTAAATCTGGCCGAGGTCATGAAGACGGCCCAGCCGATAAAATCGGCCGAGGTCATGAAGATGACCCAACCCGGTAAATCCGACAGAGGTCATGAATACGGTCCAGCCCGATAAAATCGACCGAGGTCATGAAGATGACCCAACCCGGTAAATCCGGATGAGGTCATGAAGACGGCCCAGCCCGATAAAATCGGCCGAGGTCATGAAGACGACCTAGCCCGGTAAATCCGACCGAGGTAATGAAGACGTCTAGTCTGATAAAATCGGCCGAGGTCATGAAGACGACTTAGCCCGGTAAATATGACCGAGGTAATGAAGACGGCCCAGCCCGATAAAATCGGCCGAGGTTATGAAGACGACCCAGCCTGGTAAATCCTGCCGAGGTCATACCCTCCTGACCCATTTCTCATTTGATCACTCTTAAGCTCGGCCTTTCTTTACAGATGACCAAGTTGAGGGGCTATGGACCATTCCTGACCTAAGACATAATAGGCCTATCGTAGACCTGTACAGGCTGACCATACAAACCATCTGTTAGGTAGGCCCATTTTGGAATAACAGGCCCAGCAGTAGCCGGGTCAACCTGACCGAGGTCTTACTAGTAGGATCCGACCGGTCTATGCTCGAATGAGAAACGACTCGTTAAACATGTGCTTAATATTATCCCCCAACGATCACTGGCTGGCCGACACTATCATGACCAACGTTTGTGAACGGTTCATGCATTAATGACTGGGCATATAACGAATCCCAACGCTCAGAGTCCTAAATAACTTGAATGACAGGTATCCGATGAGTCAGTGCTCAGATCATCTATATAAACCGATCGAGCAATCTAGACTGGAGAGATTCCATCTTGACCTAAATACTCATACCGACCATATTTTGTGATCATCCTGCTGACCTACCGACCTAGGTCCTGTTCAGCCTCCGGAACAACTATCTTAATAATATTTTTTACAGATGTAGTTAACATTATATCTACTTATAGTAACATTATATCATTACTTCAAAATTTACACATATAATAATTAAAAATTAGTTGATAGTGTTAAAAATTTTACATTAATATTATATCAAAATTAAACTTTTTCTTTCTAAATAAAAAGTTAAACATAAATAATTGACAATATTCGTTCTAATTTTATATCTACTTAACAATATTATTATTTTTACCAAATTATTTACTAAACAAAAAAGGGCTCTTTAAAAGTTTTTGAAAAATAATATAGAAAAAAATAACCATGGAAATTAAGATATGAGATGATCTAACGACTGTACTGCAATTGTTAAGAAATATAAAATAAAATATCTAATATAAAAAAAATATCTTTTTATGTAAAAAATATAAAATATTTAAAAAAACTATTTCATTGTACTTTTTAATAAAACTATTAAGATATTTTAATATTGATCATGAATTGTAGTTGAAAAAAATTTAAAAAAACTATTTTATGTATATTAAAATATGTATATTATATTTATATTATAGGTTAATATTTGAGAAATGTTAAATATTTTATTTTTATTGGAGGAATAAGAAACTGAAAAAGTCACCTATCTTTGGCTCTTTTCACATGGGAGGTGACTCCCGGCGAAGAAACCGAACAACAATGTGGGGTTTTGACTCCATGTGGGGGCGAAGAATCTGTTTTTCATCTGCTAGATCTACATCATGGGATCACGAGTTTTGATTCTCCCACCTGTTTTTTCTTCTCCAATCAAATGAAATGGACAACATCATGTGCCAGTGCCAGTGCCACCGCCACCGTCAGTTGTGCGAGAAAGCCTTAAAACAATTATGTCAGACAAAATTTGACTTGACAAATTACAAAAATGGATCAAAATAACGCGTTTTTGCTTCATAGATTTCAATTCATTCTACATAATTTTTTTAATTGTAAACTACCCCTTTTTTTGGCAAATATTTTCAGAATTTCAATTTTTATAATTGAGCCACTTAAATTTTAAATCATTAACAATTAAAACCTGAATTGAGTTCTATTACTCATTATTCTGTCGCACCAAACACAAACTGTTATAATCTTAAAATACTATTACCCAAATAATTGATAATCTTTTCCCACAAAAACCAATGATATTGTGTTTAAGGTAATGAAGTGTTTGGGGACAAAATTTAATGCAATCAATATAAATGTGCTAAATGAAGCCAGTAAGCAACTAAGAAAGAGAAGGGTAGAAGCTAGGTGTGACTATTAAACTTTTGAACCTGGCTAAATGATAGCTAAGGGCAAAATAAAGTTCATGGGTGACCCAAATCCAAAGTCAGAAGAAATTGAAGATGAACTCACGCAAAGTGCATCCCTAAACCTTTTTTTTTTTTTGGCCTTTGTAAATCGAAGATTTTAAACTCAATCAAACAAAAAGAGGAAGTAATCAGAAAAGCTTTTTTTTTTCCCTCCCAGTTTGAATACTGTATAAAAGATAAACATTTTCCTCCTTTTGTAGATCGTGGTTTAGCATTACTTCTTAATGATACCTTTTTTTGGGTACAACGGAAAAGAAGCAAGAAAAACTAAGACATAGGAAATAAATGCTCATAGAATTAGTAAGAAGGATGGTGGACATCCCAGGAGGGGGGCTGTTCCAAATCTTCAAATCATCTTCATTCCTAGCTCCACTCTTAGCTTGGTAATCTGCTCTAAAGTTGCCTTCCCACAGAATATGATCTATGTTAACATTCTAATCAGCAGCAAGAAGCTTTTAAAAAAATCGTATCAATTTTAAAAAGTAAAAACAAAAAACCAGAAGATACGAAGCCCATCTGCCGTGGTACATAGAACTAAACGAACCCAACGAGTGTACATAGGCATAGATCCTTAGCTGACAGAACGGGTGTTGTGATTCTTGGAGCTTAGTGTTTCTTTAGACCAAAAAAATAAGAAAAAGAGCTTAGTGTTTGTTTTGCTCTTTTGAAGATGGGCCTAAAATCACGACAAATTTGTCAAGGGATCTCTTCAGTCCTGTCCATAACCGATCTATGAAAACAAAAAAGCCTCCGAATCCGTAGTTGCCAGAATTTTTAAGTAGACACAATTTTATGATGTCGTCTCTTATAAATTTAAATTATTATTTAATATATATAAAATCATATTTACAAATTAATATATTTTTATGATGCTCTCATAATTTCATATATATTATATAATAATTTAAATATTTATAATAAATTGTGCTAACTAAAAATTATTCTCGTAATCACAATCCCCCACTCGTTAACCCATTTTAAGGGATGGCGAAAAATCGTTGTCGTTAAGGATCCTGTAGGGATTGCCCAACTCGGGACTTGAATTTGAAGATCTTCCTCCTATGGGGATGGGAATGAGAGTGAAAATTCTCGAAGGCCAATTCGAGAATGGGGATGAGATCATATTCCTCGCACCACACATTATCCGTTTCCATCAAAATACACAAGTAGCTTTAATTAATGATATATATATATATATATATATATATATATATATATATATATATATACGCATCGTTTCTTCGAGAAAGTATTTATTGTGAGAAATGAGATTTGAATCTTGATCATTAGATCTTTTATTCATAACATATGTGACTTTTTTTACATAACCTTCAAGTAACTTTTAATCTTTTTTGGCAAATATTTTCAAAATTTACTTTCAATTTTTATAAAAATTGATGCCATATATATATAAAAGTAACATTTATCCCATTTAGACATTTTATTTATAATTAATATTTATATAAATTTAAAACATAAAAGTCAAAAATTCATAACCCATTAGTCCGTATCCTAACTTAACTATATTTTATCTTATTTTGGAAAACCTTACAGGCCATGCACCAAACGGGAATACTGTTATAATCGGGAATAAAATACTATTTTACCCGGGTAACATCCCAACATTTTAAGTATGCTGTGATGCTGTAACCTGTTGAGAGTTAGTTAATTCAGGTGTAAAATTAGTTAGTTAGTTAGCAATAAGTGATTATTTTTTGTTGTTTAAGTCTTGTAATGAATAGAGTAGTTTGGGGACATATTCTCATCGTGTATAAATACTTAATACACTGAGTAATAAAAGTGTGTGTGTGTGCATTTTACATCAGAAAATATTCTTCTCTTTACCAAAGTTCTACATTTTCTTTCTCAACTATTTCATGAGTGAGTGATTTAGTTCCAACAAATTGATATCAAGAGAAGGGTAGGAGCTAGTGTTTTTCTATTAAACTTTTTGCCAACCTGGCCATCTGACCTCTTCGAATGGATAGAATCTTCCCATTCTTGATGGGAAAAACTATGACAAAGTATCATGAGAGTGACCCGGTTTCCAAGAGTCAGAAAGATTTTGAAGATGAAGGTTCACGATGCAAAGTGCATACAAAGAAGCTAAAAGGAAAGATTAAAGCCAATTTATTCTCCATTTGTAGATTTTTTGAGAGGATTGCCTTTGTAAATCGAAGAATTTTGGGAGATTCTTGACAAGGTGTATGCAGGGGTGAAACTAAAAAAAGTGAGGCTTCAAACCCTTCGGAGACAATATAATCAAATGGAGAACAATGAAGGGGTGTCCAATTACTTTTTTCCCATTGACCAACTTGATGAAGTGTGGTGAAAAATTCATTGATCGGATGATTGTTGAAAAGATGAGAACTATGTCACCAAGATTTGACCACATTGTTTGTAAAAGAATCAAAAGAGCTTGAAGTCTTTAGCAGGGTCACTGAGGTCCATGAACAAAGATGAGTGAAAGAAGTGTAGAAAAGGCATCGAACAACGGTCTAATAAAAGAATGCAGTGTAGTAAAAACAAAAAGACAAGGGAAATAAATGAAGGAGGAGCGAGTCATGACATAGTAGGTGGCGTTTGAGAAGAGGATGGTGACAATCGAGAGAAGAGGGGGCTGTAGAGGAGGTCCAAATCTGATAAAAGTAACATTCAATGTTACAATTGTCAAAAGTGGGGGCACTTTGCTAATGAGTGCTACACCAACATCAGAAGGGAGCCTCGTGGTGATGAAACTCAACTAGCTCAGAAAGAAGAAGAAGAGTCAGATCAAGTTCTGTTGATGGTGAACATAAAGGATGATGAGAGTAGTGCAAATTCTTGGTACTTGGACATTGGCTGCTCAACTCACATGAAAGGCCACAGGGACTGGTTCGTGAGTCTTGATGAATCAATGAAGAGTAAGGTCAAGTTTGCTGATGACAGTACCCTCAATGCAGTAGGAATTGGTAAGGTTTCGATCAAAAGAAAAGATGGCAAGCAATCGTTTATGCCTGGTAAAAGTAATCTTTAATATTAGGGAAAGGTTATGATGATAATGGAAACAATGTTGAAAGTGTATGATAATAAAAAGATTGATTCTAAAAGCTCCTTGTCCAAGAATAGAAAATGGAATTCAAGTGTTAGAGCATAAATGTTTAGCCTGGAGTAGAGAGGAGTGGCTTTGGCATTATAGATTTGGACACGAGAAGCCGGATCTAAATCTTTTAAACAAGCTCAACATGGTGCATGGCATTGGTTCCAAATGAAATATGTGAGGAATGCTTGGAGGGCAAACAACCAAGAAATGTGTTTAAGCAGCAAGTTCCAATTAGATCTAAGGACAAGCTTGAGGTGGTATACTTAGATGTGTGTGGACCTTTTCAAACTGAGTCTCTTAGAGGAAACAGGTATTTCGTGTCTTTCATTGATGATTTCACTAGGAAAATGTGGATTTATATGATCAAACGAAAAAATGAGGTGTTTAAGAAATTTAAAATCATGACTGAAAAGCAAAGTGGTCATCACTTAAAAGTGTTAAGAACAGATGGAGGGGGTGAATATGTCTCAGATGAGTTTCGGAGAGGCCAGGTATTGTGTGTGACACCTCCTTATATCCCCAACATTCCTTACCTGAGAGAGGAAAAACGGAACCATCATGAACATGTTTCTTTTAGAGCCTAATTTGGGGTGAAGTAGTTACATATTAAATAGGAGTCCTACTAAAAGGTTGATTGGAGTAGCAGAGACGGATGTGACTCATCTTCGGGTCTTTGGCTCAATATGCTTTAGACATATGCCCGATCGGCTTAGAAAAAATGGATGACAAGGGAGAACAGATGGTACTCCTAGTGTTTGGTGGTTACAAGTTGTACAATCTAGGAGCAAGCAAATTGTGATGGGATGTTGTGGTTGATGAGTTTAAGAGCTAAAGCGGGACACGACAAATTTGTGAAGAGATCTCGAATGTTAGTTGATCATAACCGATGTTGATGAGGTCATTAAAAACAGGAACCTCCAAAAGGAGATCTCAGAGGGCTAGACAAATTCTAGCAAGACTACATGATTATGAGATAGTGTCAGATTCTGCAATAAATTCTGCAGGTGAATTAGTGCACTTTGCTTTCTCTCTATAAATCGGTTTTAAGGAAGCAATGCAAGATCCAAGATGGATTTCTGCTATGGAAGATGAGTTGAAGTCAATAGAAAAGAATCAAACATGGGAGCTGGTTTCCCTGCCACCTCAGAAAAAATCCATAGTAGTAAAGTGGGTTTACAAAGTGAAGGTGAATCCAAAAGGTGATGTGATCAAGTATAAAGCTAGACTCGTGGTCAATACAGAGAGTCTGGAGTGGATTATGATGAGGTTTTTGCAATTGCAAGAATAGAAACAATCAGAATAGTTATTGCCTTTGCAAGTCTGAGAGGTTGGTCCATGTACCAAATGGATGTGAAATCTGCATTTTTGAATGGTTCACTTGATGAGGAAGTCTATGTTACTCAATCTCCTGGTTTTGTATCCCGGACGGGAAGCACAGATTGAAAAAAGCCGTATCACAACCCACGGGCTTGGAACAAGAGAATGGCTAATTGATTGGTTTTGCTAAATGCACAAATATGTAGTCGCCACGCGTACTTATTAATTGGTGCCCTATGTAGATGATCTACTTGTAACAGGTAGCAATGAAGTCTAGGACATTCAAGGAGAAGATGATGAAGGAATTTGATGAGATCTGGGTTGTTTATCCTATTTTCTTGGAATTGAATTCAAAAGAACAAAGATGGGTTATGCATCGAGTAAGATTTGTTGAAGAGATTTAACATGCTCAATGTAAATTTGGCCAACCGGTTTGATACTCGAGAAGAATGAGTTTGTTGATGAGATAGATTGTTGGATTCTCGATACTTGTGTAATACCACACGGTGTTATCCGATTTCATGGATAAACCAAGAATTCCTCATACTAAGAGGATACTACGTATGTGAAGGGAACTTTGGATTATGGACTTTTAATGACGGTGAAGAATGAAGTGTTTGGTTACTATTATTGGTGTGGTGATAAAAATGATATAAGCAGGCTATGTCTTTATTGTGGAAAAGCACCAATTTTTCGAAGAAAGAATTGTGGTGGCTTTATATATTAATATTATAGTGCTTGTCAATTATGGCTTGATATATTGTTAGTTGAGATGAAAGTGAAGGAATTGGAGTAGTTTAATTCTTTGGTTGATAACAAATCATCAATAGCAAAGCATCCAATTGCACATGGGAGAAGCAAACATATTGAAACTATTTCATTTTCTTAAAGATCTTATGAATTTGGAATACTGAAAAATGCAAGTTACGGATATTCTAACTGCAGGACAAGTTTAATGAGCTAAGAAGCAAGCTTGGTGTTGTTTCCCTAGTTAACCTGAATTAAGGGGGGGTGTTGAGAGTTAGTTAATTCAAGTGTAAAATTAGTTAGTTAGTTAACAATAAGTGATTGTTTTTTATTAGCTGTACTGTGTAACAGAATAGAGCTAGTAATAACTAGCCTATGTGGGACATATTCTCATCGTGTATAAATAGTTAATACACTGAGTAATAAAAGTGTGTGTGTCTGTGCATTTTACATCAGAAAATATTCTTCTCTTTATCAAAGTTCTACATTTTCTTTCTCAACTATTTCGTGAGTGAGTGATTTGGTTCCAACATAACCCACTAGCCTTTAAGCCGACTTCATCCATTGCGAGAAGGAAACCATTGTGCGGACTGGCTCGCCAATTTCAACCTCAACCATGATTTTGGCCTCCATACCTGGACCAACCCTCCCCCAGACCTCGGGCTGTTGCTACAATTGCTGATGCTTCAGGGGTTCCTATGCCCTATGACTAGTTGTATATGCTCTTTTTCCCTTTCCTTTTGGCTTAGGCCAACCCATGTATCAAAAAAAAAGAAAAAAGAAAATAATGATTTTTTTCATATTATTTTTTACATTATGTTTTAATAATTATAATTAAATAAAAAATATTAATATATAAATGTTAATTTTAATAGTATTAAAAATAATGTAAAAATGATTTAAAAAAATGTGATGAAAAAATCAAGAGTTAAAAAAAAATTAAGTATCCTGTGATGCTGTAACCCACTAACCCATCAATCAGTCTTAAGCCTGGTTTCTTCCACACAAATAATCAAAACAAAGCCTTGTTAATATAAAATGGCATTCCCTTTCCAACTCATCGGTACTAAATAATAGTTGTTTGTACCATTATTTTTTAGGGGGACTTACATTTGAAGGACATTTTAGTATTAAAATTATAAAAATATTTATTCGAAACATTTTTTAATATAACATTTTGTTTTGAGCATAATTTTTAATCAACTTTATGTATATTTATAAGTTAAACTAATATTTATTCCCTTATTATAATAATGTACAATATGCTCGTGTCAACGGTACAACTCTGACAATATTCGCATATATATGATTAAAAACAGAAATCGAGATCAATTGTATGGCTCAATAGGCAACGAAATATAAAAAGAGGGGCGGCACCACAAAAAGGACATGGAAAACAAACTATTGTTTAAATTGAGATAATTATGATAATGAAACAAAACAGTTCCATCAACCTCTTAAACAAGAGGAGGAAAAACCTAAGGTCCTAATAGCTTGACTCGATTGAAAAAATATAAGATTAGCAATTTGTGTTTCACTGATATCACTTCATGATAACACACAAGTGTTTATTCCGAATTTAGAACAATGTAAAGATGTAATCCAAGCTTAGCTTCAAGCCACCACAGATGCAATATGGACAATCAAATCAATCACACGGGAACTGCAAAGAGAAAGAAACAAAATGTCCTCATTACCAGTACATCAAAGAAAACATTCCTCATTCATGTATTTAACTAATGCCTGATTATGAAAGAGGTGTAGGGAAGTTACCTGTAACCCCATTCGTTGTCATACCACGAAACAAGTTTTACAAAGTTTTCATTCAAAGAAATCCCAGCCTTAGCATCAAATATGCTTGACCTGCATGAAAGCAACATCCAACATAGTAATTAGTACTAGACAACACCAAAAACTGATCATGATAGTTTGACTTTCACCAACAAAGACAATCAGAGAAGCCAACATTGCTTCAAATATGAACTTTACCTGCTATCACCAACAAAGTCAGTAGACACCACATCATCTTCAGTGTAACCCAAAATCCCCTTCAGATTGCCCTCTGATTCCTCCCTGGATTTTGTCATTTCAACAAAAAAGGGTTGGGTTAGGAGGAAAACACAAACACAATTCAATTTGCTAAATGTAAGGAGACTTGAAAATTTTTAAAACTTACTTGATAGCAGCTTTGATCTGCTCATAGGTTGCCTTCTTCTCCAGCCTGACAGTGAGGTCAACAACCGAAACATCCACGGTAGGGACTCGGAAAGACATTCCGGTCAATTTACCATTGAGTGATGGAAGAACTTTTCCTACAGCCTGTTTGTCCCAAATTCAACATTCAATGGTGAGAAAAAACTCAAGCTTTAGAATAAAATTTATATAATTCAATCCAATGTGTAAAAATTTATATATTAATTGATAGGTACCTTAGCAGCTCCAGTGCTGCTGGGAATTATATTGAAGGAAGCAGCTCTTCCACCCCTCCAGTCCTTGTTTGATGGACCATCAACAGTCTTCTGAGTAGCTGATTTGTCACAAAAAGTAGACAATGAATAACATATTCATCTTGAATTGAAAGAGATAAGAGATTAATTCAAAAAGATCATATAGCTAAATAGCTAACCTGTGATGGCGTGAACGGTGGTCATAAGACCCTCAACAATTCCAAATCGGTCATTGATAACCTGTGGAAAATTTTAGATTAATAATTTAAAAAAAAAATACACACACGGAAATTAAAATTCAGATAGAAGCACCAATATATGACAAGGGATCTCGAATAAAAAAAATAAACCTTGGCGAGGGGAGCAAGGCAATTGGTAGTGCAGCTAGCATTGGAAACAATGTCAAGCTCTGGTTTGTATTCCTTCTCGTTAACACCAACAACAAACATGGGTGCATCCTTGCTTGGGGCAGAAATCACAACCTTTTTGGCACCACCCTAATCACCACCAAAACCCAAATCAAATCAATACCCATTTTAAATCATTGAATAATCATCATACACATCTAATCTAATTAAGTTTTAATTTCCTTTAATTTTTTTAAAAAAAAAAAAAGGCAATTTGTATTCAAAAGGAAATCAAACACCAGGGGAATAAAGAATCCTCAGTGAAACAAATATATTATATTGAAACAAATAGAACTTAGAGACTCATAACCAAAAGACACGATCAACAAATAATCAATAGAAGCATTGAGAATCAGTGTGATCATGCCAAACCTTCAAGTGGGCAGCAGCCTTTGCCTTGTCTGTGAATACACCAGTTGATTCAACAACAAAATCAGCACCAGCCTCACCCCATGGAATCTCCTCAGGGTTCCTGACATTCACAAGAAAGGGCATGAACTCCTATTGTCTATAATCACAAAAATCAGAGATTTAATTAAATACACAAGATAAAAACTTTACCTGATTCCAAAAACGGTGACGGGCTTGTCACCAAAGAGAAGGGTCTTAGAGTCCTTCACCTTGACGTCAAAATGCTTCCATTGGCCATGAACGGTGTCGTACTTGAACATGTATGTCTGCCACAACAATCAATCAATCAAACAAACAAACAAACCAACAAACAAAGCACATTGTTAGCAAAAGCTACCAGTACTACTACTCCCAATTCCCAAGTTTGAATCTTTTTCATTTTCTAAACAAATCAGAGACTCAAAGGAAAAGGCTTTACCATGTAATCAGTGGTGATGAAAGGATCGTTGACAGCAACGAGCTCAACATCGTTCCTTTGAAGGGCAACCCTGGCCACCAAACGGCCAATCCTTCCAAATCCTACATACAACAAAGTTTATATAATTATAAATATATACATAAAAAAAAAAATAACAACCTAGTACAAACAAAAACACACACACACACACACATACACTCCTAAACTAAAACGAAAGCATTGTATTGTATGTCACATGAAAGAAAAGCAATTACCATTGATTCCGATCTTAATCTTCTTGTCTGATGCTGCTCAACAAATGAACATAGCAAGAAGAGACACATTAGAAAATGATAGATTTGAAGGTATAATGAAAAAAAAAAGGGATGGGAATGAAGAGAAGAATACCCATGAGAGGAGGTGAGTTGAAAAATGGCGGTAGAGAGAATGAGATTAGGAGTGACTGAGAAAACAATTAAGAGTGTGATTTGGTGAGGAAAACAGGGGTTAACGGGGGCTATTTAATAGGGATGTGCCTGAAGATAATGGGGTCACAGTCACGTGACCGTTTGGCTTGGGAAAAAAGAAAGTAGCTTCAAGCCGCTGAATTTGCATTGAGAAAACCCAGGGACAGGGTTACCCGCTGATTTAATGAAAGGGTTAAATTTCGGTGTGATGACTGATGAGGCGCAAGTATTGGCATATGGGTTCAGCAATTGCCTTGCATGACCGGGAGAGTCATCGATTGGAAATTCAGAAATTGGAATAATAGAATATTCGGGTTTCGAACCGTTTCAGTGTTTAATTTGTCAAACTCAAAACGGAAAAGGATGGGTGTTGAAAAACTGACAGGAAAATGGTGTTTTTATGTTATTTTTTATTTTATATTATTTTTTAATAATTGTGATTAAATGTGAGAAAGTGTTGAAGAGAAATTGATGTAATTAATAATATAAAAAATAGTGTAAAAAATGATATAAAATGAAAGTAAAATAAAAATTCATGATTGAAACTGATATATGAAGGGGAGAAAATATATTGAATAATTTGAATTGAATTGGATTTGTTAAACTAAGGATTCTCGTTGTTAAACTAAGTAACTGCAGGCAAATTTCTATCATCTCTATAATTTCTTTTGAAAAAATTGGATTTATAATTTTATTTTAGTACTTAAAATTGTAAATACTAATTATATTAATTTTTAAAATTATAATATGTCAGTTAAGTAAGTTTTTAAAATATATAAATTTTAATAATTTAAAAAATTAATATGACTAATATTTATAATTTTAAGGACTAAAAAATAATATTTTAAAGTAATGAACTAATATGATTGAAGTTTTTAATTTTAAAAATTTAAATAGTCGTTTATTAAAAAAAATTACACTATTATATTATAAGAAAAAAAAATACAAATTTCATCATTATTTATATTTATATAAGTGTTCATCATAACATTATCATAATTTAAAGAAAAGAAATCACTTCGTCAAAAAAAAAATTTCACATTTCCTGGCCATAAGATTACGTCATTACTGATAGAAGCTTCTCATACTGTTCTGGAAGGTACTCTGACGTTTTTTGCGATTGTTGAGAATTTGACTATTTGTATTCGCCCACGAGTATGACAAAAAAACTTGGCTAATAAACAGTGAGTAAATTTTTTTTTTTTTATGTTGATAGTAAAAAAAATTTGTTATAAAATAAAAAGACCACAATTTCAAGATTATTATATGATTATAAAGCATAAATATTTACATAGATACGAAACACGATATAAATATAAATATAAAAATATATTAAATTTAAAATTTATAGAATACGATATAACATATATATATATATATATACACATATAAAATTTAAGTAAAAAAATTTATAATTCATTAATATTACTTAATATATGTTATATGTATCAATATTTATTACCTAATAAATCATTCTTAAAAAATATAAAACATAATTTCTATTAATATATTCTAAAAATTTCTTAAATCAATTTCTCTAAATATAACTAATTATGAATAAGTATATATGCATAAAAAAATTTAATTAGAGGAAATATTGATATGAAACAAACTTCAATGACGACGAAATGTACGATTCGATACGAACAAAGGTAGAAGGAGCAGATGAAAATAGTAGTATGTGAAAAGATAAAACTTAAAAGTCTAATAGTGATGTATGAAAAGATAAAACTTAAAATATTGATGTGTAAAAATAGTGACTTAGGACATTAGTTATGTGATTGAGTTTAGGTGGGTTATGAGCTTACTAATTGAATGTTAATCATAGAAATTATTTATAAAAAAATATTAATGAATCGTGTTCAAATCGTGTCCTAAACGTGTCTAAATAGTGTCCTAGACATATCCGAGTGTGTCCGAAATGTGTCCAAATTAAAAAAAATAATTTTTTTAATCGAACACATTCTGACATGCAGGACACCTGTGTCGTACAGGTGTCCTCATGTATCTAACACGGATACTTGTCCGACACGTGGACACGCCGCAATAACGACATGTCTGTGCTTCATAGTTCTACGATAATGTCATGTTTAAAGAAGACACAAAGGCGGGTGCTATTGTGTACCTTTCAAGTTTGGGTGTATTATATACCCTGTATTTTATTTGTAATAATAGATTTTTTTTACAGGTTACCTTTTTTTTTTTTACAATTTATTTTTTTAGGCCACCATTTTTGGCCACTGTTGGCTGTCACCGACCATTGCCAGCTGCCACCAACTATTGTCGTCCATCGTCTTTAGCGCTCGACCACCTCTGATTGGCTATTGTTTACTCTTTTAAAATTACATAATTGTGTAAATAATATTAGTTAAAATTATATCAATTTTTATATTTTTTTATAAATAATCGCGTGCATACTAAATTTTTTTTTCTAAAACTATAAACTGTATTTGTTAAAAAATTTTTTTATAAATTTTAAGCGATAATATTTATATAGTTATACAACCTAAAAAAATAGAAGTGACTAATTTTTCTAAAATTATAAGCGTATTTATTAAAAAATTTTATAAATTTTAATTGATAATATTTATATAATTATACAATTTAAAAAAAATTAGATATGGCCAATGGTGACCGGTAAATAGTTTACAAGTAACTTACCAACTGACGATAATAGTAATAGTAATATAAAAAAAATATAAAACTAAAAAAAAATTAAAAAAACTTAAAAAAATAAGAAACCTACTAAACAATTTTTTTTAATTGATTTAAGTTATTAATTTTTTTATAAATAAATTAATATCTTAAATTTAAAAGTGTATCATATATCTTTTTAAAAAAATATATATTAGACACTACCATAAACAAAAACTTTTTTGACAAACAAAGAGGAAAAACATGGGACATTGACAGAATCAACTTATTTGGAAAACGACATTTGCCGTCAACAAATGTAGTCGTTAGAGTTCGTCGCGTGTGTTTGGTTGATGTTAAATTTTGGTTAATTTTTTCTTAAAGTTTTTTACACTGCTTTAATATTGTCTGGATAAAATTGATTATAGTAAAAAATATTTTTTTACTATGAAAAGTTTTTTTTAATTTTAAGTTTGATTTTGGACATTTTGATAAAAAGTTTTTAGACTATTTTTCTTCAAAAATTGATTATATTATGTTTTTACTAAAATAACTCTAAAACATCAAATATTATATAATATAAATAAATTATTTCATACACATTTTAATAATTTGATACATAAAATTATTCTTTTTATACAATCTAAATGATACAGATTATTTTAAAATTATTTTTTATTTAACATATCTAAATATAAAATTAATTTTATCATAATCAATTATAAAAAAATTAATCATATAACTAATTGATTATTAAAATAATAATTTTTCTCACAGCTAATTCAATCATACTCTAAGTTAGCTTATGAAACAGCATAAATAACTGAGCCTAACTCAATCATTATAAATGGTTATTTGTTTATATAGTTAACTAATATGAAATTAATACATCCCTCTCATGCTCAAGATTGACATCTAGAGCATATAGTTTGTACAACTGGAAGGTGACCCAATATCAAGATTGAATTAAGCTTTGATATCATATATTAAAATAATTGAGCATAATTTCATCCCAAAAAATAGTTCAAAGAGAGAAGATTGCTTATGTTATTATAAATCATTTTTTTATTTATATATTTAACTAATATAAAACTTAATAAAAAGCTTTAAAAAATAATTTTTTTTCTGAAATAATCTTTCCAAACATAGCACGGAGCCTTCCATGCTGCTAGGGTGCAACACTGCTGCTACTTCATTTAAAAAAAAAAAACAAATAGTACGCCATTTTTGGGAGCGATTAACAAAAACGTGTTAAGGAAGCTGAGGTAAATAAAGATTCGTAAAAGTCATAAATTAATTTTAATAATGGTATACAGGCTAAAGGTTTTATTGGTTGAAAAAAAAAAAAGAAACTTAGCAACATAGAAAGTTCGGATATCTGTTTTTTTTTTGTTTACTCTAATGTGAAAATGTCTTTTCGATTGTTAATTAATAGTGGTCGTATAAATAATTATGGTGTTTTTCATATCTATGATTTCTTCAATGTAAACAAAAGAAATCCCGTCAAAAAAAAGGAAAATTTTCTTTTTGAGTAGTTAAATATTTCAACTTTCTAAAAGATGCTGAAATTCTTATATTCAGGCAAAAAAATCCCGTAAAAAATGCTTTCTTATTAGCTAAAAGATTTTTAAAAGATTTTTCCCCCTGAAAAAGGCTTATCTAAATAGGCAAACTATTAATAGATTAGTCGGTATACACTAATTACATTGATATACTTTGACTCTTATATTTAGATCAAATAATTCTTAAAATTATACTCGTATGTTAACTTTATTATTATCTGTATTTTATGGAAATCAGTATTTTTTTTTATCTGTGGAAATAAGTGTTCTTGTATTTAGTGATAAAGTTCAAGTAATTGCTATATTCTGAACATAGATTCTACTTAAATGGGAATATTCATTCCTCCCTTAAGAGGTGAGATTTTTTTCTCATTTTCCTAACTTACAATAAGTATTGCTTTTATTTTTATTTAGTAAATGTCCATACATATTTAAAAAAAATCCCTTTAACAACAGTTATTTAAAGAAAAAATAATTAAATAGTAATAATTTTCCTCTATATATCTTAATTAGTTATTTTAAGTTATAGTATTATTAAATTTCATTTTATTAAAATAGTGTAGTAGAACTCAATACCCAAATTATTTCTCATAATAAATCCTTATTTAATTGGAACTCAAACCTACACCGAATATAAACTTTTAAATTATATGTGTATCGTCAAGTGGAAGCACATATATATAATAAACTTTAAACTCCTCCTTGTACTTTAAAATTCAAAACAGCCAACTATCAAAACGTTTAATTACATGCGTATTGAGAAAATCTTTTAATTGTGACAGAGTTTGAAGATTAATCTCACAGTAATACTTGTTATGATATTTGGTTAAAGACCAAAATATACATGCTTACAAAAAAATTTTTTTATATAATTATTTTAATTTTGAATAAAAAGTATATTTTGATTTTAATAAAAAAATGTTTCAGATATTGACCCTTTTGATTTTTATTTTTTTCCCAATTAGTAATTATTTGTTTCTTTGACTCTCCCATTATTCACCAATAGAAAATAGTATGTCATCATGGTATGCATATTGAAATGGTGAGGCTCGAGCGTGATGCTTGACATATGTCTTCACGTTCTGTTTATGTATAATCATGCTGCTGACTTTACTCAAATATTAACAACACCATGAGACAAGGATCAAGGCCTTACTAATTTTATATGGTGTAATTTAGTATTTAAGTAGTCAAGAGAGGAATACCAATGCTATCCTGCAAGGCATTGAACATGAACCAAGTGGTGAAACTCCCTACGCTTTTAAATATTGTGCAGGAATCATAATTGAAATCGGTCAACAACTATAGTTTTCTAGATCTATCATAAAATAGAAAGCAAAGTCAATCAAGGATCTTGGTTTAAAAGTCAATTTCCAGCTCTGGTATACATTTTAGATCGTCCAATATTTGCCAACCTGTGCTGTGATCAAACTACTTCAACGATGATGTCTATGGGTTGCTTTGTATATATGCAACAAGGTGTTGATGCAAATTCAAAACATCCAGAAGGTCGAAGGATGATTTGAACTCAGTAAAGAACAAATGAATCTCATTAGGAATCAGGCTAATTAGAGGACAGCAAACACAAAGGGGTCTCACAGAGCAGTTTTGCAGCATTGGCAAGTGCATTCAATACTTTGTTTTCATAAAAAACTTTCTATTTTAAAAGTGGTTGAGCAAATCCCAAAAACTATAATTCAAACTTGTTTGGCGTCGCCCGGACTCGAACCGGAGACCTTCAGTGTGTTAGACTGACGTGATAACCAACTACACCACGACACCACTTCTTAGTAACGCTCAACTTTCGTTTATAATTTAGGTGCATTATTTCTAACTTAAGCCGAACTATCATTTCAAAGATTTTTTAAATATGTGTTCACTTTTCCTATTTATTTTAATTGAGAAATACATTGACTAACATTTTAATACACGTTGTTATATGGTTGTAGGCAGAGACAGGCTGTTCAAGTTGGATTCTTCTTCCACCTTAGTTTTCGCGTAAAAATTAAGAAAGCAGTGTTATGATGTTTTAGGAAAAACTAACAAAAAGTATTCTTCAGAAGGAATAGTAATACTATAGATGGAACTCAAAACATTGAGAACATCTTTATTCAATGAAGCATTAACCATTAATCTCTTGTGATGAGAATACGATTTTAAATTTTTAAAAATTAATTTTTATAAGAAAATCACATAATTTTAATGAGAATTAATTTCATAAATGATTCAAATAAATTGAACATATGAAAATAACTCATACTCTAAAGTAGTAATTACTAATTAGGCAAATACTAAAATAATAAAATCAAAATAGAAAAATGAAGAATATTCCAAAAAGCAAAGGCACAAATTGAAAGCCAAGAAAGTAGGAAACCTACCATTCACAATTCAAAGCAAACAAGCGGTTAGGTTACTATAGGCGGCGGTCACACATTGCTGACCTGTTCTTTGCATTTGGTACGCACATTCACATGCTTCACGAATATGTCGGGTTATTGCATAAACCCCAGGATATTCGCATCACATTCACATTTATAAACTTGCCTCATTCACCATTTGGTTTTCAGTTTTGCTTCGCTCGTCCTTCTTGTTTCAAGAGTTTCCTTGGACTTGGAGGAGGGGCATACCGACTTTATTGTTCTATTTTCTCATCCTTGCTTCTCTTCTCAACATGGCTGCCAACAGATGGATAAGGCCTGAGGTAGTTACATGGAAAAAAAAATGCCAATGCCATTCTAAGTTCTAACATACCATCTTATTGCCATCCATATTCCATCGCTTGTTTCCATTTTTCCCCTGCCTTTATATTTTTTCCTGATCATTTTCTATATTGTTTTTTTAAAATTATATGTTATATAATATAGTATAAAATCTTTGCTGTTTGGTTGTATCATACACAAGCAAATCCGCTAATAATGGAAAATTGAGTATTGATTTTGTTTTTTATTTTCCTCCCCATCAAGTATGAACATCCCTTAGTACAGTTTTTTTATATGATTTATTGAGTTTGGTAAATTGGTATTATTAAGAAGCCGTTTTACTGGTACAATGAAATAGTAGTTCATAGAGCACATACATCTTCGTGATTTTCTGTGGTTGTGCTGCATCTAATATGTTCAGATGAACCAGATGCAATCTGAGATATTTGTTACATTGCAATACAAGGGACAAAGATGTAATGATATCCTAAATGAGTCTTGTTTCTTGTCACGTGAATAGGTATACCCACTTTTTGCTGCAGTTGGCCTGGCTGTTGGGATCTGCGGTATGCAACTTGTTAGGAACATATGCATCAACCCTGAAGTTAGGTATAGATCTTTCATTATCCTCTTTTTCCCTTTATGTTGTTGGTTTGGACTTGTTTTGATTTATTCATTGTTCAGATCCAATGGTTTCCTCTATCAAAATACAAATTCACATGTAAATTACATCAGCCAACTCGGTGCCTTTAACGAATTATTAGACATGCTGTAGAAGCTATGTAATGTATAACTGCTCCATAAACCATAATCCTTGAAAATTTGCATAATACTTTTCTTTGGATCTATAAACCAGATCATGTATAGGGATATTTTGTTGTTTTAGCTGTTTCTCTCGTGGAGGAAGCAAGGAAATGATATCTGGGACCACTTTTTGGTATCTTTTCATCATGAGTAGAACTATTGAAATAATGCAAGAAAAAAATGGGAGGGACTCCAGCGTGAGAACAAGAGTGATATATCTGTGTCTAACGGAACCTCTTGCATAATAAAATGGTTGAAAGAACCCTTTGGATGCATTCTATAGAAAAAATGTATAAGTAAATGAAGACTGAAATTGAACCTAGGTGCTAATATTGAATGCTGCAGCATGTGTGTTGAGATGTTTGCTTCTTTTGGAGCTCTTCTGATCTATAATACTTTGATTTGATTCTGCTTTCAGGGTGACCAAAGAGAACAGAACTGCAGGAATTCTTGAGAATCATGCCGAGGGTGAGAAATATTCACAACATAGCTTGAGGAAGTTTGTCCGCAACAGGACTCCTCAGATTATGCCATCCCTCAACAAGTTCTTCTCTGATCCAAACTAAAACAGATGCCAAACTTTCTGTTCTAGAAAATTGATTCCTGGAACTAATTTTTGGCTTTCCGGTATTGTGAATTGAGAAGTAGGACAAAGGAATTTGATTTTTCAGATAAAGGATATATGATGACTGTGAAATTTGTTGATGGATGACATTCAATTTGTCCAATAATAAAGTTTTATACTTTACATTTGCAAATGGTCTTCATCAGTTTTCTTCAATGTAGACAAAAATGGTCCTCCCTTGGTTTTCTCAGCAAATGTGGTTTACTTGTTATTACTTGTCAAATGATTAATTTCAAGCTTTTTGAGTTTAAATGAAAATTGATTGCGTGTAATATAGAATTTCATTAGGATAAATAAAAAAAAACTTACTAATGATACTCGAAACATTGAGTCATGACTCAAGTAATTCTCATTGAAAATAATGTGTCTTAAAATGAATTCTTGCGCCTGAAATTATTTCCTTCAAGTTTTTATTTTTCAACTACACAACTTTTTACGTCATATACAATTTCATGTATATGCTTATGTGGGAATTATGGATTAAACGACTTCTTAGATTTCATTGTAGCGTTGAATCAAATGAATATGCCATCGTTTTACCCATCTATATTAGAATATCACAGAAAATAAATTCTACGTCTCATTCGCTCTATCCCCTGTACTAAACATGAGTTACATGCCTATTGACAACTTTGTTTCTGCTATGTCCAACAATTTCTTCTGTTTTCTTTCTGTTCCTTCTACCGGCATTCGAACCCGGATCATCCTGGAATTGTTTCACAACAATTACCATAAAGACCAGGAATGCCAGAATGTCCAACAATTACTTTGTTGCTTTCCAAGCCTCCAAGTCCACTTTCCTTAATTTTATGAGCATGTTCTTCATCAACTTGGTAACTCTTGATCATTATCTAGTTGTGGATATCTCCCTGAAGAATTTCCAACCTGTAAGAAAAATTGCCAAAGATACCTTTTCTCCTTGTTTGAAAGTTTGAAGCAATCACTTCCCCGATTATCTCCTATTTTTAAGAGATGTACATTACCAAACCCAATAGAACTTTGATTTGGTCAACTTCAGTCCAACTTCACTATTCAAAACACACCGATTTTGGAGTTTCAAGTATTTCGGGCTGGTTATCATATTGGGCCAAATATGCGTTTATCTACCGACGTGTGACTCTTCGCCGAATCCCTTAATTTTGGGTTGCCAACAAATATGTATGTACTTGAATTTGTGATTTGCATTAACTGAAGGTAAAGCCCTCTGTGCTCTTGAAATGATTTGATGGTTGAAAACTTGAAAATGTGGTTATTGTTCTGTATACCATTATGTGACTTCAACGTTATATGTGGTACCTCCGTAAGAATCAATTTGTGACTTCCATGAACCCATGATTGCACTAAGTGAATGAATGCTCGAGGGTCGTTTTGAGTGTTGTCTACATATGATATATCTCTGGATTGTTTATCTATTAGTCCCAGTGAGTTTCGAGAGCTCTCGCCCCTTGAGTGTGTTTGATTTCACAATTAGGAGGCTTACTTTTGATATAAGTTGTGATTGGGGGGGTATTTAGAGCAGGTTTTCTTGATTCTCTGTTTAGGATTGGGTTCAGGTAAGTTTTTGAGAGTTAGGTTGTTTAGTTTCTCTATTGGTATTCAGGTAGAAAATGTAGTTGGGCCAAGGTTGTTAATTAGTTAATTTTGTTTTTTTATTCATTTAGTGGGTTGGGCTTTGTATGAGTATGTAAATATATAAAAAAAAATAAAAAAGACAAATTACTAAAAAAAACATTAAAAAAAAAACTATGAATAATAGTTGGTGATTAGATTTTTTTTAATGGCTGCTCAATTGATTTGTGCTTGTTTAATTTCTTGATTTAATGTGTTTGCTATGTGTTGTTTGTTGATATATTACTTTGTTGAATTTAACCCATAGTTAAATGAACGTTTTTTAATTAATTGAAAATAGCCTTGTTTATTGATATATTGCTTTGTTGAATTTAACACATAATTAAATGAACATTTTTTAATTAATTGAAATTAACCAAATCTCAATTTTTTAAAAGAATTACGTGACATTAATTTCCATTTCACTTGGAAGATATGTTGGAGTGCAAGTCATGATAAATTATAATTTTTTGTTATTTGGTCTTTGATGGTTACTTTAATTTTTTTATCAGCTTTTTGACTAATTCTTGTTTTATTTAACTTTATTTGAAAATATCTTAATTTTTTATTATTTTTATTTATTTATTTAAAACTTGTAAATTTTGTAATTTAGTCTTTAATTTTTGCCTTTCCTTTTTTCTAGCCTTGTAAATATTTAATTCTTGTTTTTATTTTCTATTTTATTTGTAAATATTGTAATTTATTTTTTGTTATCATTTTTTTTTGGGTAAATAGAATATTTTTAGATTATTTAATTCATACAATTAACTTTAGGATAATCGATGATTGTTTAGGGCTACAATTTATTTTCTATTTTATTTGTAAATATTATAATTTTTTATTATTATTATCACTATTGGTTTATTTTTGCAGTAAACTAGATATTTTTAAGTTATTTAATTTGAACAATTAACTATAAGTTATAATCTAACCTTGTTTTTGGTATGAGTTTTCCAATTTATTTTAGGGATTTTCAACTTTTTATTAATCAAATAAAGTTAGTCTCAACTCCTTGGAATTAAATTTAAAAAAAAAATAGTTGCCTAGTTGCCTCCTTTCCCAATCCCGAGGGGACAATATGCATTTCTAATAAATAAGTAAATTAAATTGGTGTAAAGAATAACAGACACGCTGCCTGCCACGTGGTACGTTATGATTAATTCTGTCATCACACGTATTCTCAATAAACAAAAAATAATTCTAATATTCTTATCATAAAATATATATATATATATATCAATTTTTAATTTTATTTAATATTATTTATTATATTTATTTTTATTATTATTTTTTTAATCATATACTTTTAAAAATATATGTATAATACCTACATTTTTTTAAAGATGTAGGATCATCTTTAAAAAAGAAAATTTTAAATTCAACCCCGTATTAAACATATTTGAATTCATTAATAATAAATGAATATATTATTTCTAAAAGTACTAAATTTGTACTCGTGATGTATGATGAGTTTATTATTTATTATAATAAAAAAATTTGATTGATGATAATCTATAATACTTATATGAAATAAAAGACTAAGAAATAAAGAACAAAATAATTAAATAATTGAACATTAAAATGTGACTATAATTATAATTTTATGCTAGTTATGACAAATGAATAGAACCATTATTTATTACATCGAACTTTCTTTTTTTTTTTTTGTATAAAGGAAACATGCATAAAAAGTGTGTTTGTCATTTCAACTAAAGATTGATTAATTAATTTTTTATAATAAAAAAATTAAAGTCATAATAAATAAAATTAGTCTAAAAATTCATAGAATTTTTTTTAATTTATATATCAATTTTCAATTCAAATAAAATTGAAGTGACAATGATAGAAGTAAATTTTAAACAGACAATCAATTTGAAATCATTAAGTTGTTGAATATTATGAGAACTTTTTATTTTGGTATTCTAAATGACATGCTTTGCATAGAAATTTTGAGTAAAATGCTTTCTTTGGTTGTGACATTAACTCATCCGAATCAAAGTGACGAGTTGAGTATGAATTATATTGACCTCATGACAGATCTACATCATAGAAAATATCTAATTTTTCATTATCTTTAACTTTATTTAATTGAGCTTAAGTTTAACAAAACTTATGTTAATTATTCCTTACCATTAAATATATCAGCCACTGGAACTCTGAAATTAGTAAACAGCCTAGCCCTCTTTGAGCTACTTCCATTCTCTCTAGAAAGTGAGATGTCACAACATTTCTTCATTTGTAGTTTTCTTTGAAATTAAATCTATCTACCATGTTCCACAAAAGTGTCACACCAATATTTAAAAGTGTCAATCCATGTTCCACAAAAGTTCATACCAATATTTAAAAGTAACACAATATATGTGACCTTGCTAATGTCTTTTTTTTTTTTTAAAGAAAAAGAAAAAGATGAGCTTGTCCCACAGCACCAAAATAATTAGATATGTATTTTATATATACTCACATAATGATGATATATCATCCATTACCATTAGATATGTATTATATAATAAAATATGTATTTTTATGTTAATTTTTCATTATCATTAGATATATTAGCCATTAAAATTCTAAAATTAGTAAACAGTCTAGTCTTATTTGAGCTACTTCCATTCTTGCTAGAAAGAGAAACATCCCTGAACATTTCTTGATTTGCAGTCATCTTTGAAGTTGAATCTATCACTAAAAAAGTAAGTAAAAAATTATTACAAAACAGTCAATGAGTATACAAAATTAGCAAATTGTCAATCTATTATTCGCAATCTGCATACCAAAAGCCACTTCTCCTACTGCATTGAAATATGTATTATATAATACACTATATCATCTTGCATTTTATATGGATAGACTTATATCATTTTGTCAACATAAAAATTAGTTTTATGAAAACTGTGGAATCATATGTCTGCATAATATAAGGAGAATAAGTTTCTTGTTGAGAAGAAAATTTCCTCACCTGATGTAATCTGAAAACAAAATGTAAAAGGAAAAGTTATAAAAAACCACCAAGTTTTCATATCACAACATAAGTTTTAAAAAAATAAAGATGTCCTTTTTCATCTTTATTTAAATTTTATTTTAAGAAGTTTTTATTATTAATGGTAGGTCTTTTCGATTAGATAAAAACTTTAAATACGCATTAACTTCTTACACAGACCAATATAATTTATAATACAAATAAAATTTTAAAGATGTTTTATTATTTATTTAAATATTTAAAAATCATAAAATTATAAAGATAATTGTAAATTCACCGATGCTATAGTGGCGTGAGTCAATTGCATATCATTTCAAACACTTTTTTATTGTAAATTCACGAAATAATAATAGTAACATCAATATATTGAGTATACCATCTCAATTGGCTGAAGTAGTGTTGGCATATTATTTCATGATCTTGCAAGACCATCTCAATTGTGTTCACGTCATTTGATTAATTAAAACTAGGATTGCTTACCGTCTAACAACTCTTACTTTCAATCTTCATGTTTTATTTCGAGGTATGATATTAGCAACCTTATCAAATTTCGATGCCATCTTTAAGGGGGGAAAACTGTTAACACATACGGTTGTGGTGGAAGAAACACAAAATACAACAATACCTCTTACTTGTTGAAAGAGAATGAAGCTAATCACTGAAACAAAAGATGAAGAAACCAATGTAAAGACCAAGCACCAAATGCACAATGGTATATTATAGTATATAATAGAGAAACGAAACAGGTAATTATTTCGTGAGGTCAAACAAAATTGTTATTAATTAGAAGAAAATACTAATAATCCATAATTTCAATCAATCATTATAAAAAAAACCCAATCAATCATTGAAAAACTCTGCATATATTTAATTTTACATGTATCTAAATCAATTATCGATTGGCATAATTCATGATTTGGCATAGGTCTATATAATAAAGTCTATATATAAATATATATAGTATCCAAGATCAATAAAAAAATTAATTACAATTAAATTTTAAAAACATCAATTAATGAATTAAAAGCAACAGGTTTTAATTTATGAAAATAAATCATAATATTATATACACAATAACGGTTGAAACAATTTTAAAAAATCTCCATAATACTGCATTAAAAAGAAATATGCATGAAATCTTGTGGAAGAATAAATATAAAAAATGTCTTTTTTAAGAGTATAACCGTATAAATCTATAATTGAAGGTAATGGTGCATATCCTACAAATTTGGATACAATCACTATAATTCAGTAAAATTAAAAGAAATAAAGACTTCATTAAAAAACTACTATTGATGTGGTTAAGAATAGTCAAATAACTATTAAATGACTATTTAAATAAATGATATGTAAACCTATTATATAGAAGAAACCTATTTAAAATCTATTACATGAATATGTAAACCCGATAGTTACCATGAGCGGCAAGTATGTATTGTGGTCAACTTTTGGGGAGAGAGTATACATGCATGAAAATTTTGATGAGTTATCATGCATGAGTAGGAAAAGAATTTTCGGGGGGAACTTCTAATTTTATATATTATGATGATATGCGTATTATTTGATTCAGATTTTAATTAACTAGTTACTATTTATGCAAATTACTAAACACGATTTATTCATATTTATTTTTTTAAAAAATCAAAATTTAATTGTGCCGATGCTCGTACTTTAAAAAATAAGAGGGTAAAAAAGTTAATAAAAGTGTACCCAAAAAAGTTAATAAAATTATAAAACACTCATGATTATTTAATAAAATAAATTATTCATTAAAAAAAATCTTTGCAAAAGCACATGTCCAAATAATTAAGCTAAGAGGAAGAAGCTTGATGACAAGAGCTTTCAATGTGTGAATTAATATTGATGAATCCAAAGTAAGACTCTTCAATGCAACCAAAAATTTGAAAAAGATGTGATTTTTGAAGAAATTACTTATTAATATTAATAGACTGGGAGAAAGAATAAAGGCAAGTCCATTAATGAAAATATAGAAGGTGGAGAATTATTAATATGGATGCAATTTGGAGAAATCGTAAGAGGAAAAATAATCTTGATTGCTTTAGCATCCGATCCATCCACAACAAAAACCATTGGAAAATGGATCTTTAAAACAAAGTTGAATTGGGGAGATTAGATTTCAACAATATGGGGTTGACTAAATGAAGTGTTTATTAATGGGACACCATTGAATAAGAATAAATTGTGTATCATTTAGACGTAAAAAGTGCATTCTTGCACCGGGAGTTGAATGAAGCAGTTTTTGTTGATCAACCACATTAAGGTGTACAAATTGAATTGCATGTAATTGAAGCTTATTTCACCAAGGAAATTTGTCCATATACAATTCAAAGTGATGAGAATTTGTTTAAGGAGTTTTCCTTCAGACACTTGTAAATGCATTATTTTCGAGTTGAAGTAGTGAATTTAATTTGCCAAAGAAAATATGTGAGGGAGTTGTTAGAAATAATGGAGAAGTTTGTAATTTGTCCAGAATCCTATTGATTATCTCCGGGTGTAAGTTGATGAAAATGAAAATGGTGTGAAGGTGGATGCTACAAAGTATACTACTAGTATGTGTTGTAGGTCATATTTGATGTACTTGGAAAACTACAAGACCAGATCTTATGTATGTGTTAAGTTTAATCAAAAGTTCATGAATTCCAACAGAGCTACATACGCATGCAACAAAAGAGTGCTCGAGGTATCTCAAGATGGCACAATTGATTTGGGAATTTCAGAGTCTGTATAAGAGAAATGGAATTGAAAATATAGTGATTATGCAGAACTTGGATGAAGAAGTATTGGTATGTTTTTATGCTTAGTTCAAGTCACAGTCTCATTCTTCTAAAAAACCAAAGTGGTTACATTGTCTACCAACGCGCCAAATTAATTGAATGTCAAGGAGTTTGGATGCGAAGATTCTCGAACAACTTGGTCATGCTCAACAAAGCAAATAGTGTCATGTGATAAGAGCTCTACTATAAAGCTTTATAAACATATTGATGTTCGCTCAGTTTCCTTCGTGATCTTACCAAAGATGGAACATTTGAGCTAGTTCACTGCAAGTCTCAGAATCAAATAGCAGACATCATGACAAAGCCATTAAAGTTTGAAGTATTTGAGAAGCTGCGAGGACTATTGGGGATGTGTTTTATGCCTTATATAAACTGATTGCAATAGTGCAAACAGTTCAAGGGAGGGAATGTTGAAACTGCTGCTTAGTTTGTTAGGATTTGTTTCTTATCATGTAGTTAATAATCCCTACTTATTAGGAAGTGCTAGTAGGATGACTTAGTCTAGTCCTCAATCCACGTTTCTGTTAGTGGAGCTAGTGGGGTGATTTGTTTTATTTTATTCCTTTCTTTGTAAGGCTATATAAAGCCATCAGTTTGCAGTAAATAAAAAGCAGAGAGTTCCCTTCATTTTTTATCAGTTTAACAATTATTTCATGATCTTGCAAGACCATCTCAATTGTGTTCACGTCATTTGATTAATTAAAACTAGGATTGCTTACCGTCTAACAACTCTTACTTTCAATCTTCATGTTTTATTTCGAGGTATGATATTAGCAACCTTATCAAATTTCGATGCCATCTTTAAGGGGGGAAAACTGTTAACACATACGGTTGTGGTGGAAGAAACACAAAATACAACAATACCTCTTACTTGTTGAAAGAGAATGAAGCTAATCACTGAAACAAAAGATGAAGAAACCAATGTAAAGACCAAGCACCAAATGCACAATGGTATATTATAGTATATAATAGAGAAACGAAACAGGTAATTATTTCGTGATGTCAAACAAAATTGTTATTAATTAGAAGAAAATAATAATAATCCATAATTTCAATCAATCATTATAAAAAAACCCAATCAATCATTGAAAAACTCTGCATATATTTAATTTTACATGTATCTAAATCAATTATCGATTGGCATAATTCATGATTTGGCAAGGTCTATATAATAAAGTCTATATATAAATATATATAGTATCCAAGATCAATAAAAAAATTAATTACAATTAAATTTTAAAAACATCAATTAATGAATTAAAAGCAACAGGTTTTAATTTATGAAAATAAATCATAATATTATATACACAATAACGGTTGAAACAATTTTAAAAAATCTCCATAATACTGCATTAAAAAGAAATATGCATGAAATCTTGTGGAAGAATAAATATAAAAAATGTCTTTTTTTAAGGAGTATAACCGTATAAATCTATATTGAAGGTAATGGTGCATATCCTACAAATTTGGATACAATCACTATAATTCAGTAAAATTAAAAGAAATAAAGACTTCATTAAAAAACTACTATTGATGTGGTTAAGAATAGTCAAATAACTATTAAATGACTATTTAAATAAATGATATGTAAACCTATTATATAGAAGAAACCTATTTAAAATCTATTACATGAATATGTAAACCCGATAGTTACCATGAGCGGCAAGTATGTATTGTGGTCAACTTTTGGGGAGAGAGTATACATGCATGAAAATTTTGATGAGTTATCATGCATGAGTAGGAAAAGAATTTTCGGGGGGAACTTCTAATTTTATATATTATGATGATATGCGTATTATTTGATTCAGATTTTAATTAACTAGTTACTATTTATGAAAATTACTAAACACGATTTATTCATATTTATTTTTTTAAAAAATCAAAATTTAATTGTGCCGATGCTCGTACTTTAAAAAATAAGAGGGTAAAAAAGTTAATAAAAGTGTACCGGAAAAAAAGTTAATAAAATTATAAAACACTCATGATTATTTAATAAAATAAATTATTCATTAAAAAAGAATAAGCCAAGCAACAATTTAGAAAAATAATTAATCTAAATTACTTATTAATATTAATTAAATTACTTATTAATATTGATTTAATAGTAAGTTGTGCAACAATTTAAAAAAATAATTAGTTTTACTTACTTATTAATATTGAATTAAGAATAAATTGTGCAACCATTTACGACATGTGGTATGATGTCATTAACATGTCATTGAAATAAAAAATAATTTGATTAAATTTTATTATTTTGTAATTTTTCCTTTATGCGAAGTAGTAAATAAAGATAACATAGACTATTTATTTAAAATTAAATTAAATAACCTATCAAATTTAATAAAATTTTTAAATAAAAAAATAAAATTTTAAAATTTTAAAAATAAAAATTATTTCATATATTTTAAGATTCTAAATACAAATTTAATTTACAAATCAAAATATTTCTCATTTTTTTCCCTTCCAGACACACTGTAATTTTCCTTGGGCTGCCTCACAACTGAATTTCAGCGATAGTGAGAGAAATAAGAGATTAGTTTGGTTTTGACTTGATTATCTCATTAACATATCTCCAAAATGAAAACTTAATAGTACTACAAATCTTAACTACTAGTATGTAATTTTCCCAAACCTCATATCATATCATATCATATATGTTACAAAGGAAAACTCCCAAAGAAAAAGCAGCAGTGACTCCAAATCCAACAACCTATGTTGCCAACAAGCATATTGCTTCTTTAGCTACAGAATACAGATAACACACACTAATTCAAACAATATACACAAGAAATAAGTGTGATCACGACTTCAAAGTTCAAACAACATGCACAAGAAATATAGTAAGATAAACTTTATGCCAGTGATCTCAGTTTCTTTCTAGTCCAAACCTGCGTTTTGCACGCGCCAAATTAACGGCGATGAAGACCAGAAGTATATCTCTCATGTCATACACAAAGTTAAAATAGGCATGTCTCCAAGACCTCTTTAGCACTAAGCTGCCACATACCACCCAGAAACCTGTAATGTACCCGAAACCTATGCTTACATACAACCAGAACCTTTCACTCTTGTCTAAACCTTCTTTTGTATCATCTGCATGTTTTCTATGTTGCTCTTCATTTCCAGATGACAATGATGAGCAATTAGTTGGCAATGGATTCCCACATAGTTCTGGGTTGCCTTCATAAATTGATGGATCAGTGAAGGTCCCAAACTGATTAGCTACAGGAATTTGTCCAGACAAGTTATTGTATGACAAGTTCAAATAGCTCAAGAAAGTCAAGGAAACCATGCTTGGAGGGATTGGACCAGAAAGATGGTTGTGTGAGAGGTCAAGACTTTCTAAATTAGTTAATGATCCAATATTTTTGGGTATGTTTCCAGTTAACTGATTCCCAGACAAATTCAGGGCACGCAAGTAAAATAGCTCTGTTAACTTCTTTGGTATCTCACCAGAAAGATCATTACTAGAAAGATCAATGCTGTATGCCACCAACATTCGGTTCAAGTATTCAGTTCTTCTTCCTTTGACGACCAACTCTATATGCCTGGTGTATTGTACAAAGCCAAACGGTTCATCCTGAAAAAAGATATAACCATCATCATTAGTTTGTGGCAATTTGAAACCATCCAGATCTCCCAAACATGCAGGAATAGATCCTGATAGGCTATTTTCTGCAAGATCCAACACATAGAGATAACGTAGACAACAGAGTTCTTCGGGAATGCTTCCTGTGAGTGTGTTGCCTCGTAACAATAACTCAGAAAGGAAAGCGAGGTTTTTAGTGATCTCTTTTGATATAGACCCAAAAAACCTATTGTTTTCCAGGACAAGAGTTAGCAACGAAGTACAATTTTGAAAGGCTGAAGACAAATCCGCAGAGAGATTGTTGTTGCTCAAGTTTAGGATATAAAGTGAAGGCAGTGAGCATATTGAAGATGGAATTCCACCGGAGAAATTGTTGTTAGACAGATCAATGATTCCTAACTTCTGCATACCCATCCAAAATATGGGGATTTCTCCTGTCAAATAATTATTGGATAGATCAAGATAACCCAAACCTTGAATCCGATTTATTGACAGAGGAATGCTCCCATTTAGGAGGTTATTTGAGAGATCCAAATCTTCCAAATCCGACATCTCTTCGCCAATGTTGGCTGGTACTGTTCCAGAAAGTAAGTTGTTCCTTAGATAGAGATTACTCACACCAGAACAAAGTGGGATTGAGCCCTTTAACTGGTTGAAAGCTAAGTTAATTACATTCAAAGGTGAATTGGAGGAAGAGAAGTTCCATGCTTTTGGAAGGTAACCACTTATTTTGTTGTGAGAAAGATCTAGACGCTCAATCTGGGAGGACATGTTGAAAAGCCAATGGGGTATCTCGTCAGAAATTCCAATATTTTCCAGGACTACCTCCTCCAGGAACATTAGGTTTCTGAGCCAGTTAGGAAATGTTGGACCAACTTGACAATCACGAATTTCCACGTGAGCCATATGCTTAAAAGGCGGGACCCAGTCATGTGAAACTTTTAAAGCTAACGAGTGTTTTTCTGATGATATAGAGAAAGAGTATAGATTTGTGAGATTATGGAAATGATTATTGGTCATTGTACCTTCCCAAAAATTATGTTGTAGTTCGAGAATCGACAACCTGGTTAGTTGACCAATACTTTCTGGAATTGTTCCATTCATCTTGTTGCCTTCCAGTTCCAGATACTCTAGATTTGATAAATTTCCTATAGATGCTGGTATTGGACCCGAGACTGAGTTGGCAGACAGATCAAGCTTAAAGAGATAGTTAAATTGCCCAAAAGAGTGGGGCAATTTCCCAGTTAGATGATTGGAACTCAAATCTAACGACTCCAAACTATGGTTGCTACAGGATGACAAGGCCTCCAACATTTCTGTTATATCGCCAGTGAGATAATCATTTCCTGACAGGTCTAGATTCTGAAGCTTGCAGAAATTCCCTCTCTCAAGCTTAGGAAGGGGACCTCTCAGATATGAATAGGAAAGATCAAGTTCTGTGAGGGTACTCATATTAAATAGCCATGAAGGTATTGAGGAATTGAAATTATTGAAAGAGAGATCAAGCTTGGAAAGTGATGTAATATTTGAAAATGAAAGAGACGGAGGGAGCGTACGAAGATAGCAAAAGGACAATTTTAACTCCAATAGAGATGGAATCATATTAACAGCTCGAAACCACTCATGGGATGTGTTGGTAACGTTAACATAAGTCAGGTGAAGATATTGAAGTGAGGACAGACCAGATAGCCAACTTAAATCTCTGACAAAAGTTGTAGAAAGAGATGAACCGATAGCAAGATAATGCAAATTGGACAAATTACCAAGATGAGGAGGAATCATTCCGGAAAAATTTGCATCGGACAGGTCAAGGTAATGCAGCATACTTAGAGAGCTTATAAAATCTGGAATTGAGATTCCTTGGAAGTCATTGTAACTTAGGTCCAAGTGAGTCAGATATTTCAAGTATGTCAATGAAGGATTTAACTCACCGCCTAATTCTGACACATCGCTGCTGCAGATATCGATGCTGGAGAGATCAAGCTTTAGAACGTGGCCAGTTTGATTGTCACATTCTATACCGATCCAATTACAGCAATCTTTCCCAATCCATGAGGAAAGGCAATTGGCAGGATCTTTCAGATCTTTTCTGAATTTAAGGAGGGCCACTCTCTCTTCCTCAATGCAAAGAGTGTTAACATTAAGGCTTTTAACAACATAGGAAGTTGATACAACAAGCAAGAGCAGAGGAATAGCAACATATTGAAATATGGTATTTGTGCTTCCCATCGTCCCACCAGATCATACTACCTAGGATTTTCTTGCTTCATTCTTGTTTTGTTGTGTTTTTTATAGTCAAATTAACGCTCAGTTTACGTTCACAAAAGTTATATTGCTTTTATTTCGCTAACCTACCAAAAGGACGAAGACTTTGATCTTTTCCACAACCCAAGAAGCACATAGCTAATGAAAATTCTAAAAGGAGATTTTCGGTGCCCCATAAGTACACTGCATCCAAGAGATCCTTATCCCTGGTGGTTGGTTGGTAGGGGCTGAGTGCTCTATAAATTTATAAATGCTTTGTGTAGACAAAAGTTATATTGCTTTTATTTCGCTGACCTTACCAAAAGGACGAAGACTTTGATCTTTTCCACATACACAAGAAGCACATAGCTAACGGAAATACTAAAACGGAGAATTTCGATGCAGATGGTTCATGGTTGACTTGGCCCCCGTAAATACACAGCATCCAAGAGACCTCTATCTTAGAGGTTAGCTGGTAGGGGCTGAGTGCTCTATAAATTTATAAATGCATTGCGTGGATTGTTAAAAATATAAAAATAAGTAATAGTAATTTGTGTATATATTTAAATAATTATATACAGGAGGATTAATTTTAATTTATAAAGAAAAGTTATATAAAAAAAATCAAATATAATTGATCTAATTTTAACAGAATCAATTATAATCATCTCTAAAATCAATCATAATTTCAATTATAATTAATCACACTAAAGCTCTCCTCAAACTCAAATAGGGAAATAAACACAGTTTGAAAACTAGGGCATAAAGAATGCAAGAGTCCGGAATCAATAGTGGAGAGCCAGATCAAAGCAGGTGGCGTCCTACCATCAAAACGAGTCAAATTTAATACGACCTGTAATATGGATTTAAAATGTGTTTGTCATCGATGAAATGTAAAATCTATGATGAAGTCTAAAACGGAGTTTGACATTAGAATGAAGTTTGAATGGAGCGTAGGAGCTCAACGGGGTTGCCGTAGATCTGGATGAGCCGAAGGTGGCAAGATGAAAAGAACAACAAAATTGGTTTGGTGTGGCAGATAACGACACGAAAAATGAGAAACTCTGTTTTGATATCATGTCTCTAATACTATATTAAAAATCACAAAAATAAGTAATGATAAGGCGGACGAATAATCGTATACAGGAAGATTGTTTCTATTTATGTAGAATAAGCTACTATAGAAAAGAGAAAATAATAAAATATAATTATGTAATAAATCAATTTAATTTTGTCTTAAATCAATTCAATCATCCCTAAAATCAATCGTAATTAATCATAATCTCAATTATAATTAATTATGCTAACAAAAGGGGATGTTAGCGTGATTAATTATAATTGAGCGATTATGATTGAGAGCCGTAATTGATTTAAGTATATAATTAAATTGATTTATTAGATAATTATATTTTATTATTTTCTTTTTCTATGTAGCATCCTTCTTCTATAAATAGAGACTGATCCTTCTGTATATAATTATTTAGATCTATACACAAATTATCATTGCTTATTTCTATTTTTTAACATCGACAAAAGTTATATTGCTTTTATTTCGCTAACCTTACCAAAAGGATGAAGACTTTGATATTTTCCACATACACAAGAAGCATATAGCTAACGGAAATACTAAAAAGAGATTTTCGATGCTGATGGTTGGCTTGGCCCCATAAATACACAGCATCCAAGAGATCTCTATCCTGGAGGTTGGCTGGTAGTGGCCGAATGTTCTATAAATTTATAAATGCATTGTGTCGACTGTTAAAAATATAGAAATACATAATGATAATTTGTGTATATATATGAATAATTATATCTGGGAAGATTAACCCATTTATCCTCATTATGAAAAGAAAAATAATAAAATATAATTAGGTAATAAATCAATCTGGCATACTAAATCAACTATAATCATCCTTAAAATCAATCATAATCTCAATTATAATTAATCACACTAATATCTCTCCTCAAACTCAAATGGGTATAGAAGAAACCAATTTGAGTTTGGAAACCAGAGTGCGAAATTAATCAGGATGATGATTGATCTCCAAATCCTGAGGAAGTTGAGTCAGATCAGTTTACAATGAGAATGGAGTCTAAAGAGGAATAGCATCATCGAATTGAAATCTAGAATGGAGTCTAAAATAAAGTTTTGCTATCAGAACGAAGTCTGAAATATAGGACGAAATCTAAAATGAAGTCTGACATCAGAATGAAGTCTGAATGGAGCAGAGGAGCGCAACAGAGGAGTGTTACGGAGATGAGCAATGGAAAGGCAGAAGGATTTGACCAAGATGAAAAGAACAACAAAACTAAATCTGGATTTGATGGTAATTAGTAATGATTCTAACGATTTTCATGAACTCTACATAGCGAAAAGGAGAAACTCTCCTCAAGGTGGATATCATGTTCGATGTTTTTTAAAAATAGTCAAATAGGTAATGCTCAGTGTTATATTCAATTGTATTGTGAAGGATTACCCTCTAATTATAGAAGAAGATTACTATATAGAAAAGGAAAATAATAAAATATAATTATGCAATAAATCAATCTAATTCTGTACTAAATCAATTACAATCATCCTTAAAATCAATCATAATCAATCATCCCTGGAATTGTTATGTGATTAATTATAATTGAGATTATGATTGATTATGATTGATTTTAGGGATGACTATAATTGATTTAGTATAGAATTAGATTGATTTATTAGATAATTATATTTTATTATTTTCCTGTAGTAGTCTTCTTCTATAAATAGAGACTAATCCTTCTGTATACAATTATTTAGATATATATACAAATTATCATTATCTATTTCTATATTTTTAACATCGACAAAAGTTATATTGCTTTTATTTCGCTAACCTTACTAAAAGGTGGAAGACTTTGATCTTTTCCACATACACAAGAAGCACATAGCTAATGGAAATACTGAAAGGAGATTTTCAGTGTTGATGGTTGGCTTGGCCCCTATAACTACACAACATTCAAGAGATCTCTATCCTGGAGGTTGGCTGGTAGTGGCTGAGTGCTCTATAAATTTATAAATGCATTGTGTCGACAAAAGTTATATTGCTTTTATTTCGCTAACCTTACCAAAGGGGCGAAGACTTTAATCTTTTTCACATACACAAGAAGCACAAAGCTAATGGAAATACTAAAAGGAGTTTTCGGTGCTGATGGTTGGCTAATGTTGGGCCAAGTACCCCATAAATACACCGCATCCAAGAGATCTCTATCCTGGTGGTTGGCTGATAGTGGCTAAGTGCACTGTATATTTATAAGTATATTATGTCCAGAACTGAGTTCTGAGAGTTACTTGAGAAGGTAAATAATGGTAGACTCTTCCGTAGCGCAACTGCAATAATATGAAGAGCGAGGGGGTGGATACCTACAAAAGGCACTTTGACGCTCAAGTCAGTGGCAGCTCGAGGAGGATAGTGGGAAATGAAATAAATGCGTACCTTTGTCCTCTTTGTTGAGCCTTTATGTAGAGATGTATGAGCGTGTAAAAAGTGTAGTGAGTCTGAGTGTATTAATAAGTATTGCACTCTGCCCCTGTGTAGTGCAGGAAATTGTTGTTCCATATGATCTGTCACCTCTTTCCAAGTAGAGTGATGTCTTATCTTTTCTGTTGGAGAGGGGGGAGGACATGCTTAGTAGGCGAGTGACTCTCTGTGCATTGTATGTCTAAGGACCAGCCTGATGAGTCGAGTCGCTCCAACCTACCAATAATTTTTATTTTATTTTATTATTGCTAATAGAATATTACGTACTTTGCTTATTATTTCTTATTTAATAATATATGTGCAGTAATTTATTACATAATGAAGTTAATTTTTTAATTATTTAATCAATTAGGTTAAATATTTTTTAAGCTATAAAAATATATGTATCAATGAAACATAATTCTAGTAGAATACAAAAAAAAAAACTTAAAACACACTAGCTGCATTTATTTATACATTTACATAAGGTGTGTTAGTATATTTGTTTAGAAATATTTACACATCCACAATGCAGCCAAGTCAACTATATACACTACATCATGCATGCATTATTAGTCAAAATTATGCATGATGAGGAAGCAGATGTGGACGTCGTCTATCACCAGACGGATTTCTTCAGTAAGTATGTATAATACAAAGTGAGCATCAAGATCAATTAACAAAGTAATATGAATCATCCTGATTCTTAGAACATATCAGATAAGGGTAAGAATTTACTTTCCCAATAGAGCAATCATACAGTTATAAAATCAATATCATTTGAACTATGACATGTTCACTAGCATTCACTGCAGAAAATAAATTTCAAACAAAGTACTACATACATTACTTTATATCAGTAAAATACATACTAGATAATACCATTTAATAAAACATTTTATCATTTCTTAATTTTTTGCTTACATGACCAATAATATAACATAATATAACATAACATGATCTCTTACTTTCTAAGACGTCCCCTAGCTTGATGGTCATTCTAATCAAGGAACCCAATAAATGTGGTCATTCCACATGCCATTGGAGGGGAAATATGGAACCCAATAGAGTGACCCATGTAAGACTTCCTTTTAATTTTTAAACCATTTCATCCTTATCATAGATCATATCATTTGATCATAAATCATAAATCATTTCAAAATAAATCATTTTATCACAAATCATTTTTTTTCATAAACTATTTTCCTTGATCATTCTCTTTGATTGTAACTTATGATACTAACATAATCCAGAATGACATGTTTTCGATTCAATTCGAAAAGACTTAGAAAGCTTATTCGAATAATATACTCCAGGATGACACATTTTTTATTTCTAATCGAAAAGACCAAGTGAACTATTCACTTAAGTACTATTTGATTTCTAGTCTTATTTAGGCCTCTAACCTCCAACTTCACCATCAATTTCATTTTAAATACTATGTTAGACAAAATCCTCAATTTGATAAAATCAAGAATCCTATTTCTTGAATTAATTATAATTTATCTTAAATTCTCAATTTAAAACTATTTCTATGATTTTTTTTAAATCATCAATAACTTTATTCCTCACTAAACTTCCATTGAAATTCATCAAACCACCAAGAACACAAAGTATGGTCTTACTAACCTAGGGTTTGAATCCATCAAAACAAGTCTCAACAAAGTTTATATGGATTCAAATCATACCTCTTAGCCATAGTAGAAAACTTTTATAAGAAGAAGAACTCAAGGAAAATAGAAAAATATGATTCCCCTACCTCTTGGTCTTGAGAAAACTTGAGCAAAAAGAAGAACTTGAAATCTAACTTAATTTCCTTGAAATCTTCTTGTTTCTTCACTAGCTTGAAGATTCATATTTTCTCCAAATTTTTCTCTTATTTTTCTTCTTATCTTCCTCATTTCTCCTTGCTTGGTCGAATTCTCTAGCACCTTTAGGAGTGCTCATCTTATTTCTTTTCTATTCTTTTTCCTTTTATATTTTCTAGTCATCAATTAGATTTCAACTAGTGGCTAAACTAACCAATTAGAAGCTAACTCATGTCTAACTAAGTGGTTAGTTTCTATTGGCCATTGATTATTTTAATAGTTTTTCCTAGGTCATGATTACTTAGTTATTCTAATAAGACCATTATCAATTTAGTTACATTAGTTATATTTTTAGTTAAGCATCTAGTTACTAACTTATAAGAATTTCTCTAATTATCCCTTAAATTCCTATAATTAATAAATTTTTCAATAGTAAATTTTAGTGTTTTGAAAATTCTTCTATCAATCCTTTGAACCCATTGTATGAGAATCATTTAATTTGTATGCATTTTTTTAATTCCACGTACGTCCTTCCTTACTCATAAAATTAATTTTCACCTATGTCCCTTGATATAAAACATAAATAAAATATTGACTAATTGAATTAAATATATAGAAATTTAATCTGAAAGGGATATTACATTTCTTTCTCTCTTTAAAAAAATTTTGCCCTCAAAATTTACCTTTTAGAAATAACTCTGGATAATTTCTTTGCATTTCTTCAATCTTTTCCTAAGTAGCTTCTTATGATGTTAATCCTTCCCATAATACTTTAATCAAAGGAACAATTTTTCCTCTTAACTGCTTGTTAGAAGTGTCCAGAATCCATACAGGTCTAATAGAGTAAGTTAAATCTTTTTTCAATTGTACTGGTTCATTGGACAAAATATGAGAAGAATTAGGATAGTATTTATTGAGCTGAGAGACATGAAAGACACCATGAAGATTTGATAGATTGGGTAGACCTATTTGATATGCCACAGATCCTACTTTCTTGAGAATTTGAAAAGGATATTATATCCTGGGCCCATACTCAGTTAAGAACAGTTACCCCCAACTTGGTGCTTAGATGAGACAGCTAAGTGTCAAGATACGTGTTCAACTAGGGCACACGATATGCAATAGACAAAGGGGTCCGAGTTATAGTGTTCTATGCCGGATCTTGCGTTGTTCTCTTAAAGGGTCGAGGTCCGTGATGTATCATAGTGAAAATCCAGGATACGTGAGTAAGACTGTGATTTGGGTTGGATCATTATACTTACGTCATCATCCCAAGGGTCTGGGGTAGATAGTTAGTTGCCACCATGTTGTGTGGGGTCCATTGTGGTTCACTCTTAGACCGATATCTGGGGTTTCGTTTCATCGTTGGATTTGCTGAAGGTCTGGTGTTCGACTCACTTGTCCCTTTGTGGCACCACTCGTTGCTTCAATTTTGAACAATCTAAGCCCTATCATTTCGGTTGCCTTCACTCAGAAGTGATATGACACGTGGTTGAAGTGTATTTCTTGAGCTTCATTTCGTCATAATGGGCCACATTGAAATGACGTATTTGCAAAGCAGTAAAGTATCCACCTCTTTAATGGCAACGATTCGTAACAGACTGCGCTTGCTCAGGAAGCATTACTTAGCATTTACAGGGAATTAAATTGTTTTGATAACAATAACAGCTTTGTGTAGCTTCCCACCTATTCGCTGCCCTCATGGCCAATCACAGGGGGAAGCATTTCGGGAGTGTGATTGACTCATTTTTCTGGGAGCCAATCAGAGCGTCTCATTCATTCCATAAATTGGGAATGTTTGTGGTGAGATTGTCATCTATTCTTTTCATTCTCTGATCATGCTCGAAAGTAATTCTTTTCTAGAGAATGGTCATGTCTCCTTTTGAAACCATCTTCTTATTTTTTCTAAAATTCTTAAAAGTGTTTCTTTTTCCCCCACACGTTCTTCTAATGGAGGCCTTTCTTTCCAGGCGTAATGACTTGGTGGGGATCAAGTAACTACTCTATGTGGCTTGGTCGACACGTCTCCGAGTGGCAAAAGCCTTTCTTTCCCGGTGTATGCGGGAGTGTGCAACCTTTTTGCACTTGTCGGGAAAGTTCATTTTTTCTGTCGTAACTCTTGTGAAGTGTGGAGGCGTTTCACTCATGACCTTCCTCTACTCTCCTAGCTATCTTTCGTGGTGCTTACTGCATCGTGGGTGTGCAGTCGGATGTGTAGGAGGTTTTTGGGACGAAATAATCTCTTGGAGTAAAGCATTTTCCACATGTTGGCCAAGAGAAAATGCGTGGGTGTTGATTTCTAGAAGAACCATAGAGATGGTCGTGGTTAGAGTTCGGTCATCATCATCATCATGTCTGGCTTCCTCCAGTAGGCACCTCAGCCTTAAAGTAGTTTTACAGGTTTTTTTTGTAAAGTTCCTTATAAATTAGGCAACGTTTGGAATGCGAGTGAATACTTGTTTTCCCAAATATTTTTTTTCTCATTGTACTGTATGGTTAAACTGTCACTGTATTGTGTAGTTGTTTTCGTAGTTATGAGATTGGTCCAATTTCCAAGTCTCAATGTACGCTTGGATCATGAATGCGCGCGTCACTAAACTAATGTGAGTTCAAAACTTGGCCTTAGTGTTGAGGTTCGTTTGATTGGACGAACATTCACTTCACCATTCGAGATGAATACAAAACTCAATCTCGGTGGTAAGGTTCATTTGATTGGGCAAACATTTATGTCACCATCTGAGATGAATATGAAACTCAATCTCGGTGGTAGGGTTTGTTTGATTGGACGAACATTCACTTCATCATCTGATTCATTTGATTGGACAAACATTCACTTCACCATCCAAGATGAATACAAAACTCGATCTCGGTGGTAGGACTCGTTTGATTAGACGAATATTCACTTCACCATCCGAGATGAATACGAAATTCTGTCCTCTGTACTAAACATGAGTTACATGCCTATTGGAAAACTTTGATAGGATGTCGACTCTAGAGTTTTGATCCCTGGGGATGTGCTCCACCCTGACACTATCAAAGTTTTTCATTAGCTTTTTAACCTTGGTTAGGTATTTTCACAGTAAGGGTTCCCTTGCCTTATATTCTCCTTTTATCTGAGACGTTGCCAGTTATGAGTCACTGTATAGGACCATGTGTCTAGCCCCTATTTCCTTTGTCATAATAATACCTATTATGCACACTTCATACTCGGCTTGGTTGTTAGAGGTAAGAAATTCAAATCTAAAAGAATGTTCTAGCACAAGACTGACTTCATTTTTCAACATGACTATGACTCCACTTCCTTTGGGATTTGAAGATCCATCGACATAGATGGTCCAGGAATGCGCTCTAGGGTTATGGGAGTCCGATATGAGTTGAATCAAGAAGTCGGATAGTACTTGAGCTTTGATGATTGGTCTAGGCTCGTAGATGATTCCAAACTCGGAGAGCTCCACAGACTAAATGTGGCGTCCCGGGGCTGATGAGGGCGGGGAGTGTCGCCGGTGCAATGAGGCACGGACAAGGAGCGGCTCCTGGCATGCTTCTAAGCGGAGGGTCTGCATGAATGAACTGAATACGCACCGGAATAAGAGGGATTCAGAGACTGTGTAGGTATGAGACTACATAGTTGAGGGTGGCTTAAAGGAATTGATTTGGCGTAACCATATCAACAAGTTGCAACTTCTTTTCGGGAGCCTAGAACATAAGAACTCCATGGTTAAGCGTGCTTGACCTGGAGCAATTATGGGATGGGTGACCTCCTGGGAAGTTTCCTAGGATGCGTGTGAGTGAGGACAAAGCACGCTAAAAAGACCCGTGTTGGTTTGTAGAGACTCTCATCAATCCTGCAGGCAGTCCTGGGTCGTTACACTAAACAATCATTCTCTTTGCGAGATCTAGCTTGTGCAGCACTTGCTGGATAGGCTGGTCTGTCCTTACCACTATAGAGTGACATTAGAAGTATTGTCTCAGCCTTCTTGCGGTGACTACTAATGCTAGAACTAATTTCTCAATTTTATGATAGCGAACTTCGAGGACCTGAAGGACTTTACTGACAAAATAGACTGGCCTCTGGCCTTCCTTTGTTTCTCTTATCAAAACTAAGCTAGCTGTTTTGTTGTTGACAGAGAGGTAGAAGTAGAGCGTTTCACAAGGGTTTGGTTTTGTTAAGATGGGTGACGTTAACAGTGTCCTATTTAGTTCCTAGAACGCGGCTTCACAATCCGAGGTCCACTCGAAGTTCTTTCTCTTCTTTAAAGTTTGAAAGAGGGGGAGAGATTTTTGGGCAGCCTTGACTAAGAAGCACGTGGGGGTACAATTCGGCTTGTCGACTGTTGTACTTCTTTGATGGATTGAGGGCTGCGCATGTTGAACACTGCTTGACATTTCTTTGGGTTTGCCTCGATACCGTGGTTCATCAGTAAAAACCCTAAAATTTTGTTAGTTTATACACCAAATGTGCATTTTTCCATGTTAAGTTACATGTTATGCTTCTGAACCTCATTGAATACCTCCTCCAAATCTTGGATGTGGTCGCCAATGTCTTCCATTTTGACTATCATATCGTCAATGTATACTTCCAGCATCTTTCTGATTTGTCCTTCAAAGACCTTATTCATCATGCGCTAATAAGTGGCTCTTGCATTTTTTAGCCCAAATGGCATCACTCAGTAGCAATAACTTCTCATTTCGATTATGAAGGTTGTCTTGTTCTTGACATCTGGATGCATGGGGATTTGGTTATATCCAGAATAGGCATCCATGGAGGAAAATAACCTAAAACTGGATGAGTTGTCTACCAGCTTGTCGATGTTGAGAAGTGGGTAGGGGTCCTTCAGACATGGCTTGTTGAGGTCAGTGTAGTCAACACACATGCACTACTTCTCATTGGCTTTTTTGACTAAGACCACATTTGAGAGTCACGTGGTGTAGGGGACCTCCCTGATGAAGCTTGCACTTAGGAGTTCCTTCACTTGTTTTTGTATCACGTTTTATCTTTCCAGCCCAACTTTCCTTTTTCGTTGTGCCATTAGCTTGGAGTTCTTCATAACGGAGAGACAATGGCAAACAAATTCAGGGTCTAGGCCTGGCATGTCTGCTAAAGTCCAGGTGAATAAGTCCTTATTTTTTTTGAAGGATCTCGGTCAGTCGGGATTTCTCCTCTTGGTTGAGTTAGCCGACGATCTTGGTGACTTGATTTGGTTTGGTTCACAGCTGAAGAGGCAAGAGCTCTCCGTTTGGTAGGGGACACACATCCCGTATCTCTTCACATATGTCGAACTTAATCAGGAGGATGTTGATGAAATCCAAAGTGACAGGGACCGGGTTGTTGGGTGGAATCGCTTTTCATGGTTTCTTGATGATTTTCAGGCTTTCATTATAGCACTTCTTCTCCATGACTTGATCCCCCTTAACTGTCACAACACTATCTTGGTGGTCCAAAAATTTTATAACTAAGTGGGGTGTGGAAATCACAGCACTCAGGACGTTAAATGAAGGGTGGGTCAGAATGACATTGCAAGCGGAGAGGCAATCTACCACCAGAAACCTGACCTTGACAGTTTTAAAGATGGGGTCTTTTCCCAAAGTAAGGCGAGTCTCGATATACCCAACCGGGGTAATCTTTTCACTTGTGAACCCGATCAGCTCGCCAGTATGCAGAATTAACTCTTCCTTCGATAATCTTAGCTCATTGAATAAGTCTATGAACATGATGTCGGTCGAGCTTCCCTGGTCCACGAAAATTCTTTGGACCTCGGCGTTGGTAATTATTCCTATGATGACCATAGGGTCGTCATGGTCTGGGATGGTGTTCTAATAGTCCTCGTCATAAAATGAGATTGGAGGGGCCTTTCTTAACCTTCTTCCCAATTGGGATTTTGTGAGGGAGATCACACTCATCACTGCTTGAACGACCTTTTTTCTAGAGTTTGCTGGCTCACCATTGCCCGCGAATCCCCCAGAAATAGTGTTTATGATCTAGGTTACTTCAGGGTGGGAGTGGTTATCTCCCACTAGATCTCCAGGTTTTTGCAGTGTTGACGACCATCGTTTTAGCATCTTTGGAATGCGCCCTTTTAAAACAGGAGCGTTGTCTCTCCAGAACTCTCTCAGGAAGCGGGGGGAGATTTTCTCAGGTGGAAGAATTCTCATGTCCGTCCTGCTTGGGTTTTGGTCAAGGTAAGGTTGGTTTGTGGGTGGCAAGGGTCGATGCTAGAGTTGGGTTGTGCACTGTCGGAGCTCGATTTTGTTTTGTTGGAGTCTGCCTCCTCATTATATTCACCATTGTGGCAGTGGTTGGTGGAGTTTTGAGAGTGATGTTAGGAGTATAAATTTATCTCTTCCCACAGATAATGTCAATGTTTAGAGCTAGGTTCTGAGAGTTACTTGAGAAGGTAAACAATAGTACACTCCTCTGTAGCACAGCTACAACAGTATGAAGAGCGAGGAGTGAGTTCTTGTAAAAGGCACTCTGGCGCTCAAGTTAGTGACAACTTGAGGAGGATAGTGGGCAATGAATTTAGTGCAGACCTTTGTCCTCTTTATTGAGCTTTTATATTGAGAAGTATGAGCATGTAAAAAGTGTAGGGAGTCTGAGCGTATCTGTGCGTATTGCGCTATGCCCCCTTGTAGTGCAGGAAATCGTTATTCCATATGGTCTATCCTCTCCTTCCATGTGGAGTGTTGTCTCCTCTTTTCTGTTTGGGGAGAGGGGGGACATGCTTAGTGGGCAAGTGACTCTCTGTGCATTGTACGTCTGAGAACTAGCTTAGTGGGTTGGGTCGCTCCAGTTTCCTGAGCCCATACCCGGTCCAAAAGACATTGTATGAAAAAGGTTTTATAAAGAATAACTATAAGGGTATGATGTGTGAATTGCTGGTTAGTTTATTCACAAAGTATACACAATCATTTCTTATTTTTAAGGCCTAAATCCACTCCATGAACCTGGCATAAGGATAGAGGATATGAAAAAGGAAATTGGGATGGAAAGCATTTGCAAAAATCAAACCCTACTATTTTTCCTGAATATTCCTAGTTCTTATTAGTTAAGTTACCAACCTGATATTTAAAAAAAAATAGTAAGTAATAAGTATTTCTCTTTACCAATGAGTGTCTTAAGAACATTAGTTAAAAGAAGAAACATTTAATAAACGTTATTAAGTATTTTAAATTGCTTAAAGAGCCAAGTAATAAATACTTCCTTTATAATTCTATGAGAACCACATCAAACAAGTTTTCTTTCTTAACTCTACTTGAGATTTGTCGACTCGAGTGTTGTTCAAGAAAGATGACATAAAAGAGTGATATGCTGATTGTGATGTCACGTAAGATTATAAGAGTGACATAAGAGCATTTTAACTTCTTCAGTAACAGTAAGTTAAAGGAAGAACTAAATTGAAGCTAATTTTAATTAGTGAAGAAATAAATTGAAGTAATTAAATAGTGAAGGACAAAATTAAGAATGAAAGTATAAGTGAGGATCAAAATATGGTTAATTTTAAGGAATTTGTGATATCTTTAAACAATTTAATTTTTCTTGACACTTTATGCTTCTAAGGAAAATTTTCTTCTTTTTCCGATGGGATTTCTGAATATGGTATGTTAAGTGTGTTTCACAATGTAATGTTGAATAAGACACTTTATGAGAAGGTGAATTAATTGAATATGCTTGATTTGTTAAAGAGATAATATTTTGGAAGACCTTTTATAGTTGGATTTGATCCATTGTGATTTCATACGTTTCCACATTTTCTCACACTGATATGGGTGGTACTTAGGAGCCAGGGACACCATGGCAGCATGATATGCATGCAGATCAGCCTATGCCCATGGCACCATACCCAGCTTAAGGTGGTCAAGCATCTTCCATTGAAATGGAGACCAAGCTCTACATATCTAATTTGGATTTCAATTTTCCCAATGATGATATGAAGGTAATAAGATCTCTGTTGTACATGAAATGTTACCATACATGTTTATGAGGCATCTTAAGAGGAGCTTGTGCGGAGTATGACAAGAAGGTTGAGGGAATTGGAAGTTTCAGGAAGAGAAATTGTTTTCCATCATGGATTATTGTTTAGAAGGGCCTAAAGTGGATGGTAAATTGTGACCTTTTGTCTTTTGATTTATGTAACTTACATCTTACAATTAAAGCTTGAGATTTTGGAGGTTAAATACTTAAGTTTTTGACAGTAAATTATCTACTATTGTATTATGGTTTGGGAACGGTTTAATATGTTCCAAAAATATTTTTGAGCATTGATGCTCCATGAAAATTACTTATTATTTAATAATTTGTAAAATAAAATGGTTTATTTATTGCTAAAAACTATAATTTTGGTTATTTCCTGCATAGTCCATCAATTCTCTTTATTTACTCCCTCGACACTGCAGCACCACCATCTTTCAATGTTATTGAACCTGGGTATTATGCAATGAAGGGCAGCGGCAAAATATTCTCATCAAGTCACCATCACCACAATCCCATTTACTCAAAACTTCAATATTGTGTCATCCTTTGATTTGTTTATAAGTTCTTGCTCTTCAACCTTAAATTAGGCCAATGGTCAAATAGGTGGTGAAGTGAAAACTTGCAAAGCTTCTATAACTAAGGATGTAGTATTTTGTCTAGGTTTGTGTTCGACAATCAAGTTCAATCACTGAAAAATTGAATCTAGGTAGCAGAAATACTAAATCCCAAAATCCTTCCACCAAGTGTTCAAAATACAAAAATGAATTGTTGATAAAATTAACAAATTATTCTTATTCAAAATGCAACTTCTCTTACGGACTTGAATTTAGAGAGTTAAGTTTCCCTCTCCCCTCCGACAATGTCAAGAACCAGTAGAGCCCTTCCGTTGAGTTCTCTTAACAAATATGGTTTACTTTTTATAACTTGTCAAATGATTAATTTCAAGGTTTTTGAGTTTAATTGACAATTGATTACATGTAATATAGAATTTCATTAGGATAAGAAAAAAAAGGTTATTGAAATTATTGAGCCTGAAATTATTTCCTTGTACTCATTTTAAGTTTTTATTTTTAAACTTTACAACTTCTAATTTATATAGAATTTCATGTATATGCTTATGTGGGAATCATGCATTAAACGATTTCTTAGATTTCATTGTTGCATTGAATCAAACGAGTATGCCATCGTTTCACCCATCCATATTAGAATGTTACCGAAAATAAGTTCTACATCTCATTTACTCCATCCCCTGTACTAAACATGAGTTGCATGCCTACGGACAACTTTGTTTCTACATACTCCAATAATTTGTTCACTAGAACAAGTCTTTGTCCTTTTCCATTTTATTCCCTTTTTTTACTCCTTTCTCTTTCCTCTTTCTGAAATTGGAATTTTGGTGTTTGGTTCAACCAATTAAACTTTAATTCTAAGCATTTGTCGTGAGATAATGCCTCTTTATATACTTTCTTCCTCTAAGTTTTGGTTAATAATGAATAGCAAAGGCAAGGAAGCGAGAACAACAAAGTGGTTTAACACTCAGTTCTGTGCTTGTGTAGCACAGTGATTAAAATTTTTCTTTCACAAAATATAACATACTAGTTTCATTCATTTAATCACAAGATATGAGATTGAGCATTGAAAAGAATGGATATAACACGATTCAAGACTGTCAGGCAGTTTTTCTCTTTTGGAGTTTTATTTAACACTATTCAACAATTTTGAAGGAAACCAGTACAGAAATTATAGACACAATAAGAATTGCAAGACTTACATTGTTTGAAAAAAGAGAAAATGCAGTTAGAAAATCAATCAGCTTGTGACACAAGTACATCAATTAAGACTTGTATCAAGATCGGGATCCTTATTCTATATTGACCTTTTTATCTTTGAGTTGGTTAATGTATCACCCAGAATTTCTTGAGCTGCTGTCTGCTATCGGAACTAATGATGCTCAGGCTCAGCATCGGGCCTCACTTTTCTCTATTTTTTATTTTTATTTTTTTTATATTTGACCAATTGCTCATATAATTTCGGACAGGGGGAGGACCTCACTTTTCTCTGTGTACAACTAGTATCTGTTACTGAAATAGTATCTTCCTTACAATAAATGACTTCTGCCTGTCACAATTCTGTATCCTTTTGTCAGTTACTTTGAGATGATCTGCTCAAATATTCTGACACCAACTTTGACAATGATGAAGAATTATTCTGTAGCAATTGAGCTGGGTGATCATACTCTACAATCTTCCCTGTATACATCAGAACATTAGTCTAATCAGATACAAAGGAATGCATTAATGTGTTACCATGTTGAAAAAAAGTTAAATTTAACCTAGCACCACACCTATTTTGAAACATCCCCCCTGTTGTTATCTTTTGGATGATATGATATACCACCAGCATTATGATATACATGTTTTCCTAGGTTACATTAATGTTATGATCACATATATTGAAATACATAATGATTCTTCAAATACCTTCATCAAGGACCAAAACCAAGTCATTATCAATAACTGTAGGAATTCTATGTGCCACGGTAATGACTGTGCATCCACTTGTCTCTTCCTTAATAGTCTTTTGAATTAAATTATCGGTTGTTGTGTCAATGGATGCTGTTGCCTCATCTAGGACCAAAATTCTTCTTTTCTTTAACAGTAGCCTAGCAAGGCAAACAAGCTGCCTTTGCCCAACACTCCAATTTTCTCCATTCTCATCCACTGAACCATTGTTCAAATTTGATGAATATTTCATATCAATAACAGTAAATAAAAGGAAAACAGAACTGGAGGAAGGTGGAGTTACAGTTATAATCTGGAATGATATACTTCATAACAAATTATTTATACCTGGTGTATCAAGAAGCCTGGCATCCTGCCTTACTATTTTGGCGAGATGGCACTTACTGAGAACCTAAAAGGCAAAGTTTTTTTTTTTTTGTTAAGAAGTCAAGGAGATAAATATTGGTATTTCCAAAAAAGAGTTCTTCTAATTCTAACCTCCCAAAGTTCTTGATCTGAATGTTGTTCTAGAGGATCCAAGTTAGTCCTTACAGTGCCTTGAAACAAGGTTGGATCTTGAGGAATTATACCAAGCTTAGATCTTAAATCCTGCAGACCAATATTGCAAATATGCACACCATCAATAAGTATCCATCCTTTTGAAGGCTCAATCACTCGAAAGAGAGCTTGAACTAGAGTGGATTTTCCACTCCCTGTCCTGCCTACAACTCCAATTTTCTTTTGTCCCGGGAAGGTGCAAGTGACACCTTTGAGAACCATAGGAGCAGCAGGATCATACTGTATATGAAGGTTATGAAGTTCAATTTTTCCCTCCCTAGGCCACTCAGGCTCGGGCCTACAATCTTGAATTATTAAGGGCGCTTCACTTGGTATGCTAGTGAACTGTAATATTCTCTCAACTGATATCATTTTGTTCTCAACATTGCAAAGATTCCATATCACCCAAGCCTGTAGGACATTCAGATTCAAACCATAAGTAGCTACCAATCCCGCCAAGCCTGAAAATCAAATGAATCAATTAATTGTTGAAGACATAAAATCAAAATTTCTATTGAAAGCAACATCAGATTAAAAGTTGGTGGATCAAATCTTGTCTGTTTTCTTTGTGATTTATCAATTATTATCTATGGAGTAGGAATTATAGAGACCAAAGTAGATTTCAGAGATGTATTACTTATAAGTTTCCATAGATATCAATCACCAAGTAGCTCTACTGTATGTGGGAATTATGCCATCACAGACATATCTAGAAAGATCAAATTCAAATCAGATACTTATCTTCAAATTCAAATTATATTTATTATTCGTCGTAAAGACACAAAAAGTGAAGCCAGAGATTAATCATTATCTTCTTATACTGTCCTTCCTAGGAGTTTCTTAATTACTCTGATATTAGATTGTTTCTCACATGCATGTATGTAACTGCTATAACTTCTAATAAGATGAAGAGGGGAAGGAAGAACTTACTAGGATCAATGGCAGAACTTGGCAGAGTAACCAAGATGGTGAGAACAAAATAGAAGACCAGATTAAAGAGAAAGTTGATTCGTATAGACAACCATTCCATGGTGGCATAATTGTGAAAGGCTACCCGAGAATATTCATCAATTAGAGTCATTAATTTTGTCAAGAATCTTTGCTCTTGATTGAAACAACGAATTGTGGCAGCCCCAGTAACTGATTCTGAGAAGTGATGCAAGACAGGAACCTTTCGAATCCCTACCATCCTAGCTAATTCCCTGGCACTAGTGATGTAATAAGCCTGCAAAAAGACAACTTCATTCATTAATAGGATACTAGATTGAGTCATGTAAGAGTGAGCAAATGCTAAAATTTATGATTAACGAGGCTTCATCATGAACTGTCCTAAAATCTTTTCAGTTCATGTCTTTTAAAATCTTGACAAGAAAATAATATGATGATCTAATTTGTGTACATAATCAAGGATTGATGGTTCCTACCTGATACCAGATGGAGATAGCAAGCACGACAAGAAACAGGAGAGTAACTTGCCATGCAACCTGGGACATTAGGATAATGATACTGACTAGTTGGATAAGTGCAAAAACAAGTCCAGCTAATCTGTATGGCATGTCTGTGTCTACTGTACTTTGATCAGTAGAAGACTGTAATCATCACAAGGAACAATGTCAAAATAGTTGAATAGAACTAACAGAAATTAAAAGACAGCAATTACCTATTAAATTGAGAATATTAGTGAAACTGACCCTACTCAGGATTTGGCTTGAAGGTGTGGTGTCAAAAAATGAAATAGGCGCCCTGAAAACTGATTTAATCATCTCATGAAAAAGGCGCTGAGCAGTCTTCACAGCAATTTTTGCCATTAAAACAGCCCTTCCAAGTATGAAGATGCAGCTGCCACTGGACAGTAGAACAAATGTCCCTATAAGCTGCCCATTGCTGACCCTTCCCCTTTGTTCTGCGGCCCAAGCAATCCAATAATTGCTTCCCATCTGCATTCCTTGAAAGAAAATTTGACAGAGAAGAACAACCGGAACAAGGGCACCTCTATAAGCAGATGTAACAAAGGTTGAGTAAACATTCCATTTCACTCTACCAGTCTTTGCTTCCTCTTCATTGGTTTTCTCCAAAAGCTTGCAATCTTTGATGGTCTCTTGAATATTTTTTTCAGCAACTTCAATATGATTTGTTTGGCAGGATCTAAAGCTCACAGAATCATCTTCTTTGTATGGATTTATTTGCTTCAATGTTTCTTTATGAGCAGCCATTTGTTCAACAAGTTCACCATTGGGACATTCTATCAACTCTTTATACTTTCCTAACTCTACAATTTTTCCATCTTTCATCACCTACCAAAAAGCATATTAATGGTGAGACATCAGATACTTGTAGTAATTTCATCAAGGAAAGACGTGTTCAGTAGCTTACTACAATTAGATCAGAGGCTTCCAAGAATTCCAGTTGATGGGTAGCATAAACAACAGTTTTCTCATATAAAAGTTGCATAAGACATTTCTGCACAACATTTCCACTTAATTGTTACATTCAAAGAAATGAAAGTTAAATCAGAAGTTGCACAAGTTTTTTTTAAAAAAAAAACTCAATAATCATTAGTACTACTTGGTACTTACCTTAAACAAATGTGTTCCAGTATGTGCATCAACAGCACTAAAAGGGTCGTCCAGAAAATAAATATCTGAATTATTGTAAACAGCCCTTGCCAGTTGAATCCTTTGTTTTTGTCCTCCACTTAAGTTTATGCCTCTCTCCCCCACCATGGTCAAATCTCCATCAACCCACATGTTGATATCCTGGTGCAAAGCACAGCCCTTCAAAACATTCTCATACAGGTCCTTATTCATTTTATTTCCAAACAATATATTTTCCCTTATAGTTCCAGACTGGATCCAGGGACTTTGGGGTACATAACTTCTACTTCCCTTGATTTTGATTTCTTCCCCAGAAACCCTTGGTATCTCCCCAATCATACAACACAGTAAGCTTGATTTGCCAGATCCTACTGACCCACAAATTGCAACCTTTTGACCCCTCTTTATCTTCAAGGTTTTTGTAATTTGAATTGTTGGTTTCTTGTGGTTCAGATCATCTGTTTCCCAAGCATATTCGCTTTCCTTGACTTCAATAGCAATTTCAGAAGATTTTAACACATGACTATTCATGAATAATGTTTTATCCTCTTCACTAATGAACTCCTGGATTCGATCAACCGAGACTTTTGTTTGAGCTATCATGGAAATAAGCTCAGGTAGGTTATAGATTGGTTCTTGTAAAATACGAAAAGTTGCTAAAGCTGAGAGGACTGTAGCTGCTGTTAATTCTGTTTTTACCAATATACAGGCACCAAAAGTGACAGCAGAAACTAAAGTTGGAGATGTCCAGAATAGAGTGGCTATTGCTGAGCATGTGTAGAGGTATTTCTGCAGCCACCTCCTCTCGGTTTCCCTTAGTTGGACTAGTTTCTTCGAGAAAGTGGACTCCCAAGAATGCATTTTTAAAATTCGGATGTTCTTCATGGTCTCTGAAGTTACTTTGATTCTGGAATCCTTAGCATCCATGATCTTAGAGTGGAGACTTTCTTGCATATTGGCCAAAGGTGTGTTACACAACATAACCAAAATAGTGACACCAAGTGCAGCAATGGAAGGGGTGTAACCTAAATTCCTATATAAGATTACCAAGGCCAAAATCACTTGAACTGGAAGCAACCAAATTCCATGAATGTACCAGCAGAAGTCCCCAATTCTTTCAGCATCAACATTGATCAAATTTATGATTTTACCATGTGTTGGTCCAGCATACTTAATCGATAAGGACTTGTTATAAATCAGCACCATAAGAGCTGCACGCACCCGAATTCCAATTCTTTGAGCACCAAAGTACCATTGTCTTTGACTTAGTGACTCCACTGTCTTTAAGAGGAAGAAAATGAATGCAAGAATCAGCCCATATTGTTTACTTGAATTATCATCATTATCCAATAAGAAATTCACAAAGTTTGTGATCAACAAGGGACCCATATAGGAGGCAATTGTGTTAACTCCTATAAATAAGATATATAAAATAGTAATTAGTGCATGAATGACTAAATGATGCAAAGAAGTATATATAAAATAAAGAAGTATATATAAAATCTCGATAGAAACAGTAGTAGTGAAACCAAAATAAAATTTACCTGCAAAAACCGCATTAAAGGCCAAGGATTTCCAGATAGAATGGGTAATAGCTTTCATCAAAGAAACCGCTTCAAGTTTCTGTTTTTGAAGCGATTCTTCCAACATGGAGGAAGCATTTTCAGCTGTTTCAGAATGAGGAACAGAAGGAATATGAGGAAGTTCAAGCTTTTGAATTCGACCTCTCTTAAAAATGGGGTTCAGCCATAGGAATATGAGTTGGCTCCATATGCTTGCGTTTGTGAAGGTCTCTTCATCTTCTTCCAAAGAGGATGGTAACTCCTTCTGAAGTAAGGGTTCTTCCATATCATTGGTTTTCCATGCCCATATAGTGGGCAGAGCATTGAAACATAGCAGTAACAACAAAGGAAAGGAAGCCATATCAACTATGTTGTCCTCTGACAGGAAAAACGATAGCTTCATGGATATGAAATTTTTTGTTAGCTTCACATAGACTGAGACTGCATCTAAGATAGTGGCAAAGATCCACCAGAGAATTAGTACAAGGGACCACCTTTTATTCTTATTGAATACTCTCTTCATTGAATATAAAGAAACTATAGTTGCTAAAACCCAAGTTAAGGCCAACGAAACAGAGTTATATGCTATAATTCTGCTACTGCTATATTCATAGAAAGCAAAAGCTATGTTCAAAATTGAAATAATGGCATTACAGAGAACAGTGCTTGTGGTGAAAACAGCATATCGTGTCAGTCCTCGATTCAAATATAAAACACTGTTACGCCTGCTTTCTCTCAAACTGTCTACCAAAAGCCATACCAACATCGCATAGAAGAATGCCACATTGACCACTCCCAACAGAGAATCCAAAATAGCCATGGTTCAAGTCAGTCCTTGATAGAAGCTAAGTAATGATTAAGAAGAAGGTTTCTGCAGAAGAATGCGCTGAATGCTTTCATCAATTCATTCATTCAATAATAATAATAATAATGATGATGATAATAATGATAATAATAAAGGTAAATTATGCATTGCCCCTTAAGTTTTAGTTCATTTTCACTTTTCATACGTATAAACTTGTATTTCCTGTTAAATTTAACAGTGATAATCTATATGTATTTGAGAGTTAAGTGTTTGAAGATTAGTTAAAAGAGTCACATGTCATATGCTTCTCACTTGCTAACTCCTACTATTAAAATTGATATAAAACACATTTATATTTTTTTACTATAGTTTAGGGAGATTATATATTACAAAATGAAGTTAAAAATAGACAAAACTTCATCAGGAGTAATGTGCAATTTACCTAAATAATAACAAAAGAATGGAAACATGGTATCAGCATATCATCTAGAGTTTTAAGTTGACAGGTACTATAGTGGGTTGAGTAGCAATTAGCAAACCTGTGGAACTTGGTGTAAGGAGCAAGAGGAGAGGAGGGGTAGGAATTAACCAGTGCTGAACGCTGCCTCTTACTGAGCCACGAGTGTTATAGTCGGCATTGGATACTTGCAAGGTGCAACTTATATAAGCAAAAGACTATCCACATCACCGAAATCTCCGTCGACCTACCTCTGTCCCTTTCAGTCTATCCCATGTGATATTTGCCTTCCACGAATTTTACTATACTATATGTTCAGATTATATATATATATATATATATATATATAACATGTATGGTGAGAAAAATGTTTATTATAATATATAAGAGAAGTGAATTTGATTATTAGATCTTATATAAATAGTTAAGATTAAAATATAAATACATATAATTTTTTTAAGTATTACGTGACCTTTAAATAATTTTTAATTTTTTAATTTTAATCATTTATTTATAATTATATGATTAAGATTTACTAATATATATATATATATATATATATAGGGTTATAAAAGGATCAGATTCATCATTCATGACAATAATTTGGTTTTACTTATCCCGTTATTTACTACATTAATATTACACCATCTGTCTTGTTCAGTAATTGACTATCTCTGACATGAATTAATATTATACTCAATGTCGTCATGCATGTCTTCATTTTAAGGATATATATAGGTCTGCTTCTGAAAGGAGAGGGAAGGAAAAACCTATTAAGTAAGGAAAGGGGGAAATTTTTTGTCAACTTCACTGGTTCATCGTTCATGGTCATGGCCATTAGCATCTGTTTCTATCTATGATTTTTTTTTTTTTGGTTTAATACCTACCATGAAGTGAAGAGACACTTTGTTTGACCGTTTGACCAATTGACAAGCCTTTCATTTTAACTAAGTTGATAAAAGAAAGGAAAAATCTTTCCAAATATCCAATTTAAATGGAAATTTTCACGACCAAAGTAGTACTGTACTACTATGTGATTCTGCAGGACTGCCTTGCCAACCTTGGATGGAATCCTCATATAATGCATAGAATAATGCTATATACATCCACACATTTATATTCACATTCACTTCTCACCTTATATTGAACCCACATTATTTTCTATACACATACTATTTGATTCTGTTTACTAATGCATATAACCAGCATTGTAAGTTTTAAATCAACTCAAAAAATAAAAAAAAATTAGAAATTTTAAGAGAGGAAATAATCAAATTTTTAAAAAGAGTTTAATTTGTTTACGCTGAATTTACATTGATATTTATTAATATTTTGACAAATTAATATTTATTGATATCTCTTCTTTTAATAATTAAAATAAAAACACAAGTACAAAAATATGTGGATATGAGTATAAAATTCTTTATACCAATCCATACCACTTTAATTCGGGTTAAAAAGAGAAAAACGACTTGTACACCAAAAAAAGAAAAATGGAAAAAGACAAGTTTTCTTTGCACTACCCTATCTATGATACTCATTCACACATGCCACTACCCACATGATTTGTAATTTTGTGTCGATGCCTAATGCCTAGCCACCATTCCAATCCACCTGTCCCGGGAAAGTGCTGCTTTTTAAGTCTTGGATGAATGGGTTTACAAGTTTATTACACATTTGCAAAATGTCATATCCAACCCATGTAACTCAAGGCCATCATATGATTAGATTGGGTCGTTGTTACAAGTGGTGAAGCTCAACACTCCACTGCTGCTAATCGAGTAGGTTGGGTCGTTGTTACAATTAAAGTGGTATTCGAGAATATTCGCGCACTCTGCGATAAATTATAAAAAAAAATTTAAAAAATTTAAAAAATAAAATAAAATAATAAAAAAAAATGAAAAAAAATATAATATTATAATTTTTTTAAAAGCTAACACAACTTAATCTAAAATAATGTCAAATACCTAAAATACTTTTGATTTATATAACTTTATAATATTTTAATTTATATAATTAAATTTTTTAATAATTTTATATAAAATATTTATATAAATTTTTAATCGAGTAGAAGGCCAACCTTCTAATAAACGGGTATTTAAGCAAATAATTACCCGATCCAGTAAAATTGTCCTCCCTAGACCAAGCTGCTAATGAAGCAAATCAGGCGATCCAGAGAAATCAGAGAGTGAGGAGTGCTCTATATTGGGCACGTGATTTTGTTAACTGATTTTAACCACCGCTGTTGCTGAGTCAGCAGCAGTTAGTTAGGATAATTGCTAGAAGTGTCAGCTAAATGTGTGTAGCTAGCAAAGAAGCAAGTGTATATATATTAATAGCTATAACATCACTGTACAGAGACAGGTAAGAAGAGAATAGTAGAAAATTGGCGTCTTTTCCCTGGACTCGAAGGAAGGGGTTGTTCACGCTAGATGAGCACATTGCTCTTCTGCAGAATCAGTTCTTGAATAACATTCACCAATTCTTTCAATTCTTTGTATACTCCCTAGCTGTATCATTCTCTCCTCATGACCTTTAAGTCATAACACTCGTGTCATTACTGATTTTAGATTTGGAAACTAGCTTAGTCCTCAATCTACGTTGCAATTATTCCAATAGTAGTAGTGGGTGACTTTGATAAGCAGTGGATGTATTGAAAAAAAAATTAAAAAAATAAAAAAATTGATAAGCAGTGGTCTGCCACTTAATTTCCTGCAACGGCTAATGAAGGAATTCTTTTATCTCCCCAGAGGAATTCTACAAAATATCACCATCATTTATTTTTTTAGGAATCCATTAATTATACAAGTCTTATTATGATTTTAATAGTATAAGATGTATACGAAGAAATTTTTCTTCCGGATATAAGAATTTTCCCTATTAATGTTCTTACAATTTTATTGTGGGTCCTAGCAAATGCCACATGTTTAGAAGGAGATAAAATAAGGAAGAATTTTGTTATATCTCTTAAAATATTTTTTAATAATTTTTTATTATTTAATATAAAAAATATTAAATAAAAAATTAAATATAATCATTATCTTAAAAATATAAAAATATTTAATATTTTTTTATTTAATAATTAAGAAAATTATTAAAAAAATGTGTTAAAAGGATTGATCATTTTCTAAGAAAAAAGAAGAACAAGATCTTGATTAGGATTAAAGAAGAATGAAAAAAACAATGTGGCTGGGGCCTTCCAACTCATGAGTTATATGAATCAGTGAATGATGATTTAGCCACTCTATGGAGGAAAGGCGTGTGGCTCTCTTATTCTACGTACTTGTTTACTTTGTTTATTCCGAAAGCACGTGTTCCTTCGAAATTGACGTGTGATAGGCAACATCTGTATCTAGATTGAAATTTGTAAATTTAATTTTGAATAAAACCTAATATAAATGCCACAGCACAGCTTTCAATGTTTGAAACTTCCTTTTAAGATGCTCAAATGTAAAACCAAACACACTCCAAGTCAATAAGTATGTGTGCCTCTCGTGCGCCATCAGTAATTTTTGGGTTTTGTTAATTCGAAATTTTTTTAATCTTTTTTATGGTCTTTAATTAGAGTATTCTTATATATATTATTATAAGACTAATTTCATTAAACACTGTTATAATTAAGAAGTTCTTTCTATAATTATCTTTTTTTAAAATTTTAATTTTAATACTCTCTAATGCAGCTTGCTTGTCACAATTTGACAAATATTTAAATAAATTTCTTAAATTATGTCATTAAACTTAATACGTATTTGTGATAATGTAAAAATTAAATTATTTTAATAATTAATTATTATATAAATTTTTTTGTTATAATCGATTATAAAAAAAATTATGTTTAGATATGTTAACTAAAAAGTAATTTTAAGTTAATTTATTTTTTTTTTGAATAGATATAAAAAAATCATTTTATATATCAAATTATTAAAATAAATATAAAATAATTAAAAAATTATTTAATTAATTAAAAAAATTATTTAATTAAAAATAAAGTAATATTTACATATTATTATTAAGAATAATTCTAACAACTTTTTTATAAAATGCTTAATCAAAGATTTTCGTCCAACAACTTTTTTTTAAAGGAAAAAGCTATTGGATTTTTTTCATGATAATATCAAACATGTTGTTTTATTAAGCAAAAACTTAATAGGTAAAAAAAAGTTAAAAATTGAACTAAACATGCTCTTAATATCAATTACATTAATTATTTGAGTTATTATTTTATTTTATTTTAAAAAATTCAAGGATTATTATTCTATTAATTACATACTATCTATAGTTAATATAAAAAATTTATAATTAAAATTGAAGAATAATAATAATTTAATTAATATAATACATGTTGAGTTGTATAGATCCATAGATCTAGCAGTAATTGTAGATAAAAAAAAATATAGCAGTAATTAATTCTCCAATATTCTCAAAGGAAAAAGGGATGTTACTCCAAGTCACATTAAAACAAGAAAATAAACTGTAGTTGGTAGCAGTGAATTGCAACTCTATATGAGCTTTATCTATAAAGTTAGGTGCTCGAATTTTAGATTTGTTATTTTTAAGAGGACTTTACTTATAGCAACCCTGACTCGAAAAAGCATGAGCAGTTATTATGCTCAAAAAGAAAAGGAGAAAAATTCCATTTTCTAATTTGAGTAAATTATATCGTTCTAGTTCTTAAAAGATTGAGTTGACATTAATTTGATCCTAAAAAGATATGTGACATTAGTTTAATCCAGAAAATGAAGAATGACATCAATTTAATTATTTAAAAAATTAATATTAATTTAGTCCTTCAATAATATAAAATAATATTAATTCAACCCTTCAATCATTAATAGTTGATATTAATTTAGTCTTTTAATAACAGTAAATGATATCAATTTTGTCCCTCTAACTCACTATTTGTGTGCAAAATAATGATTTTAATGTCACTTTTTTTGATTGAGGGACTAAATTAATATCATATATCTTTCAAGTTTCAAGTAACAAAATGATGTGAACCCAATCTTTTAAAGGATAAAATGGTAGTTTACTTATTTTGAGCTTATACCCATTTTGATACGAAATTTTTATGTATTACGTGAAATTATGAATAGTATAACAATTCAATGAAAAGATAACATGACAAATAAAATGAAAGAAAATCAAATGATAAAAAATTATATAAATATAAAATAATATGTGTGTAAATATGTATATGTATTATTCTTAAATTATAATATCAAAGTTGCAAGAAGACAAAGGAGAAAACATTGTTAGTCATAAGTCATAATCCATTATCGATAACTACAAAAAACTGATTACTGATAATAAATGGAAAATATTCTTTCACATACGTAAGAAATACATTATCTTACATCTTGAGTTATCGAGTAGAACTAGAGTGTATATGTAAAAAGAATGAAGTGAAATTAAATATAATTAAATGGTAAAAATTATATAAATATAAAATAATATTTGTGTATAAATTTGTTTTCATAATAAATTAATAAACTATGCCAAAAACAATATTAAAATACCATAGAAACCCTCCTTCACATAACTAATGCAAAACTTAATAAATTAGTACTAATTATTTTACCCGTGTAGATACGAATTATTTTATATTATATATTTATAATTTATATAAAAAATTGTTATGTCAATTATTATTTTGAATAAACTAATTAATTTCATGAAATATGTTTTTAAAAAGCTTTCTCAAATATAAATAAAAAAATATTAAAAAATATTTTATTTTATTATATATAATTATAACATTCCAAAAATTACGATCTATTTACTATTTTCAAAGGTTCAAATGACAAATTTCTAAAAAGATTAGTTCATAAGTATGTATATCCAAAATTTAAGTCCAACTTCGATTTATAGGTTAAAATATCATTTTTAACTATAGATGTAACCCTTATATGAAGTCTATAAGTCTTAGATGTTACATTTATAACTTTTATTTAATAATATTTTTTTTATTAACACGTTCAATATATGCATTTAATAATATTATTAATTGCTTCTTATAATAATTTGTGATTTAAATGATATTTTTGTCTCTTTAATTTCTATTCATTTTAGTTTTGGTCTTTTATAATTTTCTTTTAGAAGTATCAATCCTATATATTTTCTCTCATTTGATTTTTGGTCCTTCAAGGATCAATATCTTCATAAATAAAAGCTATAAAGACCAATCTTCCATATAAAATAGCGAGCAATATCTTAATGAGTAGAAACTATATGAATTAAAACCTAAATGATTGAAAAATATAGGGACTAATACCTTAGTGATAAAGACCAAAACTCAAGTGAGTAAAAATATAGGAACTAATACTTGAAAATATAATTTATAAGGACCAAAATCCAAATAAATTTTATAGGGACCAAAATCTTATTCAAACATAATTTTATCTATAATTCTATATCTATTCTATATACTATTATAAAAGTGATTTCCTACTTTGTATATATTTTTTGTTTTTTTCAAAATTATCATTCTTATTTACTTAGTTAAAGATTTAAAGATAAATATAAAAAGGATATAACTCATCTAAAGACTTAAATAAATATAAAACATATAAAGTTATAAATGCTTCTTACTCTCTAATTACAATTGTTTTCAAACACTTCTCAACTTCTTGCTATATAGTTTCATCTCATTTTAAACACTATTCATTGTTATTTATTTTATGTCTTACCAAAAAATATAAATAAAAAGATGCGAACTAAAAGCACGTAGTGTTGGTTAATACGCTAATTTTTTATTATTATTATTATTATTATTATTATTATTATTATTATTATTATTATTATTATTTCATCACTAACTTTATACTCTTAATGATATTTTGTTTCTCAAGGCAATTTTTTTGTTGTTGTTTTATTCTTACGAGATTTCTTCATACTATTTAGGAGTGAAATTAATCCTCACTCAAAGTAATAAGGCCGATATCCCCACAAATGCTTACTCTCGTGCTTGAAACCTTGACACTATAAAGGTCTCTCAATTTTTAATATGAAATTTGCTTACCACTTGAACTACTCATTTATGAGTTTTCTCAATACAATTTTATTAATATATAGATAAATTGGATATAAAAATTAGATTTTTAACTATTTGAAATTTTAACTATGAAATTAGGGTGAACTTAGTGTTGTCATGCACAAAATATTAATTATTTATTAAGATAAGATATCCACTCCGTTCTTCTAAATTAAGAGAGTTTTATTTTTGCGAGTGCAATATGTTTTGATACGTACTCACTCTATGGTTACACATCAGCCAAAATACTCGCTTTGTGGTTGTATGTTAGCCAAAAATGGTTTGTGGTATGTGAAATTTGTGATTTTTGGTATTTGGAACGAAGTTACGAGTTTGTAAGTTAGGCATTTTACTTTTTTTACCATTTCAAAGATTTCCTTTCTTGGTGTCTTTTTTATAAAAAAAAAAATTAATAAACTCAAAACTGGTTGGACAAAAGGGTTTACAATAATATTCTGTAATTGAGTTAGCGTTATGGGTTTACAGGATTTTCTAATATACTTTGATGGTATTCGAATATTATATCTAATAGATGATTATAACTTTCGTAATATTTGAATAGGACTAGATTTTAGGACTAAATTTATTCTAATAAAGTTTCTACTTTAAAACTAGTGAAACAGAAAGGTTTACAATAATATTTTGTAAGTGAGTTAGCGTAATGAGTTTGCAGAATATTCTAATATACTTTGATGGTATTCAAATATTATATCTAATCGATTATTATAATTTCGCCATCTTTGAAATAGGACTAAATTCATTTTAATATTGGAATTGTCATCGTAAACATTTCTGCTTATTATATATTATTCCATTTTTGCTTATTATACATTATAAAATAGTGATGTAAGTATGTTATTAACCAAGATTATTCCAAAGTTGGTTTCCAGGTTAGTAAAAACTAGGTTTGTGAAATCACTATTTATCATCTCTCTCATAAGCCCAAAGTTTTCCTTTTTGATGTTTAGTCTAAAATTTATCGGAGGATTTTATTGTATGAGAGATATGAGTTCTATATTTTTTGAAAAAATTTGAAATATCTTATCTATCAAGTCAGACCATTAGATATTATATTTAGAGTATATACTCCTCTTGCTATTTGATTGTTGCATCAAATCTCTTTTATTTTCATCTCTTTTATTATATATGACTATTGCACTCAACATTCTCTTACTTTTCATCTCTTCTATTTTACTTTAACTACTAATCTCAAACTTCTTTTGTTTATTATCTCCTTGCATTTGAGATTGACTAGTATACCTAATCATTTCAAAGAAAGATATGTAAAGAGTAGTTTGTATATGTTTCATACTCTGATAGTATCTTTCTTTATTTAAAATTTAATTGGTGTTGAATTTTGTTTGTCTTTTAAATACAAGAAAAGCTACAAAATTCTAATATTTTACCTACTATACTGAAGCATTTCAAGAATGATATGCATATCTTAACACCTTTAGTTCACCTCCTTCACCAATTTACATTTTTTCATGTTTGTGAAGGATTATGACATCATGGAACTACTAGCTTAAAAATATTCGAATATGGAATTCATTTATTTGAATGGTTGTATGTGTAGCAAGTGTATAGTTACTGACATAACATAAATATATTCAAATGCAATGTGAAAATATTCAAAGATTAGAAGAATTGGAAAAATGTGTGAGCTACTGATAACATATTTGAATCTATAATTCAAATATTTTCATATGTGACATGAAATTCTGATATAAATAAACCTTCTTCACCAATCTACCATAATTTTTGGTTTCTTATTGAGTGGTGTCAGTGGTACTCTACCATAATGGGTTTATAGAATATTTTAATATACTTTAATGGTATTCAAATATTATATCTAATTGATGATTATAATCTTATTAATATTTGAATAGGACTAAATTTATTTTAATATTGAAATTGTCATCGTAAACATTTTGCTATTGACATAAGTTATTTGAGTATATCTTTCATATATTTAAATAAAACGATTCTTTAAATCTCAAAAATTGATAACTTTTTGTGGATTAAAAAGTTTATTACTTTTTTAATTATTCAAAAGCTTACTGCATTTTTAAATTTTTAAATTTATATTTTTTAACTTATTATATTCATAAGCTTATTCCATTTGTACTTATTATATATTATAAAATAGCAATATAAGCATGTTGTTGATCAATGTTATTTCAAAACTAGTTTTTGGGTCGGTAAAAGTCATGTTTGTGAAACCATTGTTTACCATATCTTTCATGGCTCAGTCTAATATACACCCTCTTAGAGAGGGTGTATGGTACATCTTAAAAATTAAACCGTTGATTTAATATTATATCAAATTAAAGATAGAGATTAATTATACAAAACCTGACTAATCGGTTAATATTAAATTAATTATTTATAAAAGTTACTTCTTCTTATCATTTCTCTCTCCTCCTTTCTCTCACAATTTGCAGATCACTGAGATAAAAACTCATCTCATTCTCTTTCTCTCGTCGTCGATCACGTCATTCCTTTGCTCATTTCTCCCCCATTTCTCACAAGTTACAGATCAGTGAAATTAAAAAGGTCATCTTTTTCTCTTGTCGTCGATCGCGCCATTTGTTATTTTACTCTTAGCCTTTTCGTCTTTCGCCGTTCACCGTCGGTCCATCTAGCTTTCTAATCCTAGAGTCAGTGAGAGCCACGATCTATGAGAGAGAGAAAAGAAAATGAAGAAATTGAGAGAGATAAAGAATAAGAGATCATGGAGCAAGAGACAATGTAACAAAGAATAAAGAAAAAAAGAGAAAATATATTTTTTGAATTTCAATCAATTTTTTTTAGTTTTTTTTAATTTATCAAAAATTAATTTGAATTGAGAAAATATTATTTGAGAAGTACGACACAACTTTTTATTACCTTGTCACCCAATTTATTTTTTTTTAATTTATCAAAAGTTTTAGAGAAGCGTAGCACCTTTTTTTTTTAAATTGACCAATAATTACTATTTATAGGGCACCCAAATATTTTGTGCCATGGCACCAGACCAACAATTACTATTCATGGGGCATTCAAATATTTTGTGCCGCAACACCAAATTTTTTTCTAAAAGTTACTGTTCATGCGACACTCATTTTTTAATGCCGCAACACCTATTTTTTTTTAATTTATAAAAAATTACTGTTCATGTGACACTTAAATTTTTTTTACCGTGACACCTAATTTGTTTTTTTTATTAAATTTATCAAAACTTACTGTTTATACGACATTCAAAATTTTTAACCTACTTACAAACAAAAAAAAAAATTACCATAGGTAAAGTCAAAGGTGTACCATACACCAAAACTGGACCAATTGCACCGTAGCCTTCGCCATCTTTCATAACTCCAAAATTTTCCTTCTTAAGCAAGAAACGTTTCTCTCTGGGAGAGTGACATGCATTTTTTTTTTCTTTTTTTTTTGGTAAGAAAAAAAGAATTCTCTCTGTTTCTACAGAATGCAGACTATTTTGTCTGTCTCTCAGCATTTGAATTTTGAAATTCATATCTACTCCTTTATTTTGCTTAACCCTATTTGAATCTTTCAGAATCATTTTTTCTGCTTTGGTTCTCTTCCCGCACAAAGGTGATACCTTTTTCAAATTTAGGAACTTCCCTTCATTTGTTCAAATGGTCTCCAAAGAATTGAGAGAACAAACAAAGAATAGAGATACACTTGAAAAAGCCATTGTGGAGCTAAGGGATCCAAAAGGAAAACTGAGATTCTGATTCATCAGTCATCAGATCGCTGAACCAGCAGATAGTGTCCAAGCAGCCAAGCAAGCAACCCTTGCTCTTTGATCAGGTCTCATAGATGCTCGTGCCGAGTTCTCCTTACTCCATGTCCGTGGCCTCTCTTCCATTCTCAACTTCCTATGCTCAATTGCAGAGTCTGATTCAACCATTGACATTTTCAACCAAACCCAATCTATTATGACACTTCAAGGTAAGTGCATTGGTGGGTTGATGCATGGCTTTTAAATTTTTTTTTTTTCAATCTATTTTATTTGGTTTTGATTTTCAACTGGTACAATTTATATAAAGATAAAATTTAAATAATTTTTTTAGGTGTTTATAATATTTTTTTTTAATAAAAATATGATGTGTTTTATTTTTAATAAAAATATAATATATATCTTATTTTTTTACTACTTAATCATTACTTTTAAAATTTTTATTAATAAATTATAAATAAAATATTCACATATTATGTTTTTATTAAAAAAAAATATCACAAATACCTAAAAAAATTTACTTAAATTTTGTCCTTTATATAATGGTTCCTGTTCTTTTTTGGCACTCGCTAAGGGTAACATCTTTTATCTTTCTTGAAGTTATCTTTTTTTCCCGGATTGGAGAGATGTTCCCATAGAGCTTGAGGTAACTATCTTATTTCCCCATCCTTTTTTATTTTTCGTTGCCCTAAATGGCAATATTTTTGGTTGCCTAAAATGGTTTGTATAGTGTTATCCAAAAAGCACGTAAAACTCTAAATAGCTTTAGTAGACTAGATGAGTGACCACAAATATTTTTGGTTTTTACTAGACTAGATCAAATCATAAGTACAAGGTGTTATAGCATAGACTATTCAATATGGTTGGAAATTGAATCTTAATTACTAATTGGACGGAAATGATTTATTTATTCAGAAGCTTTGGATTGCCAAATTAACAAATTTTCAAAATTAGGTGAGAAACAAAAGGGGGAAAAAACCTGTACAAGTGTTTCTAGAAAAATTATCTTATAAATCTCATGATTATTGAATTTATTTTTTTATCTCGGATTATTAAATTATTGAATTTATTGTTGATCATCATGATAAAGGTGATATTGCGTAGACATGTGTAAGCTGTGTTAAATATATCTCATTGAGATAAATCTAATTTTGCAAGTTGGAATTCTTACTCATGTTATGAATTTAATTTATTGAGAAAATACAATAATGATTCTATTTCATCAAATTGAGACTTAATATTTCAGCATTATTATGAGTATTATAATTAAAATCTTAAAAAATGTCCAAGAAAGGAAGCATATTTGAATACAATGATTAAAAATTAGAAATTGTAAAAACTGAGGCAAAACGTATTTGCATATAACACAATATATTTGAATACAAGATGGAATCAAGTCACTAATACAAGTAAAAAGCAAATGGTATTTGAAAAAAAATATAGTGTATTAGAATATTGATTTGATATTTCAAAAACAAACCTCCATATAATCCAATACAAGGAGACATATTCGAATGAAATATTAAAAAAATATATATATAGAAATAAAGACAAAACAAAACAAACAGGTGTCTTGCTTTGGTAAGTGAGCTTTTCATATACCAAACATTTTAATAATACTCTAATCGGTGCAAAAAATTGTCTATTTTTTTTAAATGTTAGCTGAAGTGTTGATTTTTAATTACTTTTAATCTGAAAAATTATTATTATTGTTAAAAATAAAACTAAATATGACTTAATTAAACAAAAAAAAAACTGAGGAAGTCCGTGCAAGGCACCGGTTCACTTAGTGTATGTTTAATCGGTTTGTAGTTGTAAACCTGATTTTAACAAATGCTGTATATTTTTGTTTGGTTATTTTTTATTTTTGTCAATTGAATTTTAGTGTTTAATGTATGTTTGAAGCAAAGCAAAAAAAAAGTTATTTTTAAGTTTAAATTTATTAGTTGTTAATTTTTATCTCTTATATTTATTTTATTAAATTTATTTTTGAAATAAAAATTCTTAAACATAAATTATATTATTACAAACTTATTTTTAATTAAATTTAAATTTATAAATATATTTTTAACCAAATTTAAATTTATCATCTATAATCAAAACACACACTTAATAGTATTGTTAACAAATGTCTAATTTTTAAATTTTTGCCTTTTTGACTATGAAATGAGGCCGATATGACTCAAGTGTCAGATTAGCCGCCTCTCTAGGCTTTTTGTTTTTATGCCGGTGGTTCTGGTTTTTCGTGGAGTAAATTGATTGGACCTTTTGGACAACAAAATTGTCCGCAGGACGACCTTTCGGATTAACATCTCACGTGTACGGTAATCACTTTTTGGCATGTAAATATAAATTAAATTAGTAATCAAAAAGAACTTGTATGACATACATGAAAAGAACGTGTGCTGCTTGTATGATGATGGGTGACATTTTTTTTGTTTTCCCACCGACATGAAGATAAGAGGTTAATCTCTCAACCTGAGCAAGACTTTGTAGGGTGATAAAATTCTTTTAATCGAGTTTTAATGTAACTGTATATTCAAGGCTTACTTAAACTTTTATTTGATTTGAATTAATTTTTAGTTTACTTATATTTTATTAATAATATAAAAATTGTATTATGAGAATAACTATTTCATTTGAATTAAGTTAATATTAAGTGTACTTAAAAGATTATTAACAATGAACATATATTCAAATTCTAATTATATTAATTTTTGAAGTTGGTTATAAAGAATATCTATGTTAATCTTTTACTTTTAACTTAGATGACCTACTTTTGATTAATTAAAAAATAAATTAATTAAAATGTGTACAAATTAACTCAAATATTATCTTACTATAAGACAAAAAACATTATTGATGACATTTAACTCAAGTTTCATATTAATATATCTAATGCTGGAATTACTATAGTATCTTAATGAGTATAATATTTAAAATAAATTATCAAATATTTATTAACTGCTTAATTTATAATAAATATTTAAATTTCTATTAAAATAGGTAGCATCCAATGAAACATTTAAGGGGTGTTATACTCACTAAAAAAAGATGGATACTGAAATAATGCTCCCTGACACCCATCTTGAAATCATGAGAAGAATAAAAATAAGATAAAGCTATAGGTACTCTAATATATCTATTTACATTCTCTATTTTTTAATTCTTATTGTGTTTTCTAAATTTATCCTTATTTAAGTTTTTCTTTTCAACGCTTAATTTCATTTTTATATATTAATTACATATTCATACTTTAAATAAGTTATAATTAATTTACAATCAATACTTAATTTATCTACTCTAAAAATAATTATAACTAACTTAAAAAAAAAATCAGAATAAAAATTTAAAAATAATAAAAATGTAAATAAGTATATTAGAGTGTTATCACTTCCAAATGATAAATTCTAAATTCTAGCATGAGAATAATCAGTAAAAGTGTAAAACCACTTTCTCTCTCCCTTTTTTTTGGGTACATTACTGACAACTATTTCAAGCTTTGTTTTCATTTTCATTTTTCTTCTTCTTAGTATTTTTGTTAGGGCCAATCATGCAAGTTTAAAGTACTCTGGTATATATACGGTTTCAAATTTCTTTGTTTTCTTTTCCTTGTATAATTTTTTTATGTCTTTAATAAAATTGTGACAAAAAAAACAGAAAAATGGGGAAAATCTTTTGTACCGCTATATATATTATTAATGTCCGAAAGAAGTTATTAATGAATGAGAAGTTTTAGTCACTCGAGCAATATATGACTTACATTTAATTAAGAACATTTTGTATAAAATAGTTTTGACGTGAATATTACAAAAAAACCTAACGGTATATGAAAAATATGTAAATTTTTGTTATAATAATAAATTAGTTTATGTAGATAAAAGGACTTTTGACCAACAAGGGTAAATTTAGAAAGTAAAATAAAAATTAAAAAGTGTGGAGTGTATGTAGTCATATTGGAATCTCGATAGTCTTTTCTAAAAAAATACTAGTTTTAAATTTAAAACTACTTTACACATTCAGGTCCCAAATCTAAAGGAAAAAAAAAAGGGAGTAGAAACAATCATTGAACTAAAGTCAATTTTTTTTTTTGGGAACAAAAGTCAAAATTTTATTTATTATATGTAGAACACGGCTTTTTGGCATTACTCACTTTGTATGCTCTCGGGAGAATTTTTTTTAAAATAAAAAATGTAAGCTCATTGAGCAAATAATGGGTTTTACGATTTTCTTCTTTTATATTGGATGAAGTTTTCTTAAATTCTTTTATAAGTATAAAAAAATCATTGTTTATCAAATTTGGAAATATATTTGTTATATCTTACTCTATAATGATTCGTGCACTTTAAAAAATTTACATATTTTCTCAATGAAGTTAAATGTTTTAGTAAAAACCGTTTAGGAACTAACTTTTCTCAAAGCCTATATAGTGTGTGTTTGAGAAAATTGTAAAAATTTGATTATACTTAATAATTGATTATTGTATAAATTTTTTTTTGTTATAATCGATTCATTTTTATGTTTTAATACGCATTAATCAGTAAAGTGATTTTAAGTTAATCTGATTCATTTATATGATATAAAAAAATTAATTTTATGCATTAAATTATTAAAATAGATATAAAATAATTAAAAAATTATTTGATTGAGGATAAAATATTATTTACATATTAAAATATAAGAAATAATTTATAAGTTAAAATCATAAGTTTTAATTTTTAACATTATAAAAATTAATTTTAAAATTTTTTTATTTTGTATTAAATTTCATATAAAAATTAAAATTAATTTTATTAAACATGATTAATCATTATTATAATAACTTTTTTTAAAAAAATTAATCATAAGTTGAAACAAACACACTCATAATTCTAAAAAGATTTTGTATATTTGGATTTCACATGTACATGTCCCACTTTTTATTTGTAGTACTATTTGACTAGTAAAACAACATTTTGTAAAATCATTATTGCTACGTTGGTGCCTTTTGACACATTAAATTCTTTTAATTATAAAAAAACAATGAATTTTACTAAGGTACTTATTAAAGAATTTAAAATATAAAAAAATTAAATAAAATGAGAAAAACTTATTTTTTCATTTTAATTTTTTTTTTACATTCTTAACAAATGTACACCTACAAACAATAATAAAGATGGACTACTCTAAATTTATTGGTGAAAAAAAAATGAATGACAAAGAAATAACTACGGATTCATGAAGTCACCGTGTCGACGTAATGGGATTGAAGATTGAAAAGCACCGAGGCCGAGAAATTTTTGGCATCCTAAAACGATTGGCTGGGAGCGTGGACTCTGAACTCTGGACTCCCGTCTCCCCTCTCTCATGCTTGGCACACATCCGGTACCTAATGTTATAAAAATCGAATTAGAGATTAAATAAAGAAGATTTTTAAATTATGATTTTCTTAATTAAATTAATTAAATTCATTATTAAATTGTGATTAAATTAAATAATATTTAAATTAAAAATATAATTGATATATGATTTAACCAATTCGATTTGATTTTTAAAATATTTTATGGAACACGCTTGTGCAAGTCTTCGTTTGGTTTCAATTTCCTGACTATAAACAATTGAATGAACAATTCTTGCATGCATACAATTTTAATACATTATATTTATACATATACATATAAAAATAGGATCTACTTCATATTTTATTATTTATGCATACTAAAATAATAAAATATGAAGTAGACATTATTTTTATGTGTGTGTATAAATATATTATGTTAGAATTATATACATACAAGAATTTTTTCAATTGAATATTTTATTCACGCCTTTCTAACATATTCACCAAATCTCCAACAGGAATTTCTTTCCCATTACTCTTTGTTGCCTCCATTCCAGGTAATCTTGGCAGGGCATATGCCATCTCATTTGTTAAGAATATTGAGTTATTTTGTTTTATTATTTATTAAGGGTAGAATAGTATTTTTCTTTCCCTGTTTAGCCTATATATAGTTTCTTTGTATTTAGGTTAAATTGACTTTTGCATTTCAACAATCAATTAAACCTTGTTTCTTCTTCACAAATGTTCTTGTATTTTTCTTTGAATTCTTTATCATTGTATCGAGAGAAAGCTATGGGACGAGGCTTAATCTCAAACACGACTTTCGTGGATCCAATGAGTTGGTTGGGGGTTCTAGGGGGCAGCGCGCGCCTGGTTCGGGTATGAGCCCCAGAAAAATTTTTTCGAGACAACAATTTGTGAGGCGATCGTACAATTCGAGAGAGGTATTCGCTCAACTTCTATATTTTGGTATTTTATTCGCTCGATTCTATGTAATCTGGTAAATGCAAGTATTCCGTTTTCTTTTGACTTTCTTGATTTTTTGATTATGGCTATGAAAGAGACGATTCGCTTGATCTGTGAGTGTGAGGTTGGATGGAAAGAATTATTCGTATTGGAGTTATGATGAGAAACTTTCTTAAGGGTAAAAAAGTCATGGGGATATGTTAGTGAAACTTTTGAAAAACCTAAGAATACGGTTGAGGGTATCTTTGCTTTGATAGATACCTGGGAAGCAAACAATGCAAAAATTATTACTTGGATTTATTGAGCATTCCATAGGTACAACAAGCGAAGTATGATGAGGCGCAAAGGAGATTGGGATCATTTGCAAATGTTATTCACTCAATCAAATTTTGCAAAGCAAAAGATCAATTGGAGAATGATATACGAGCTTTTATTCAAACAGAAGAATATGAGTATTCGGGAGTTTTATTCTGCTATAACGATCTTTTACAGAATCTGAATTAAAGGCATGTGGTGCTTATATTGCTCGTAGAAAACAAAATTAGTGCTTTTTAAATTGATTTTGAAGGACTTAGAAATTTTGCATCGTTCTCCTCTTCTTCCTTCGTTGATGAGTTATTTGAAGAAATACGTCTTAAGTCTTATTACGAAAAGGGAATTCTTTCTACTTCTAATCCCTCCGTGTTAGCGGTATCCTCTAAGCCACCCTCCAATAATCGAGAATAAGTCTTATACGAGGTTGTCATTGAAGTGCGGTTTTAGCGTAAAGGTCATTGGAAGGCTCAAGTGTCCTAAGTTGAGACAACATAACCAAAACAAAGCAATCTCAAGCATCGAGGCCTGGTAAATAAAAATGCTTATAGACCACCATTGGGTTACAGACCACCACAGCCTAATACGAGTTGCTTAGCGGGTCCTTTCACCGATCCTAGTACTCTGGCCGAGCAATTTGAAGTTTCTCTCCCTTAACCACATGCTATGTCCGCCTCTTCTTCCATGGGTCGGATTGCCTCATAATTCTTCAGTATGTCTCATTTAAACAATGGGTCTTGGATTTCGGTGCTTCACATCATAAGTTATGAATGCCTTTAGCAGTGTTGGTTCTGTTGTTACACCTAACTTGTCTCTCCCTAATGTTTATCATATTCCTAAACTCAAATTAAATCTTGCTTCATTAGTCGATTATGTGATTAACGGTAATTTAGTCATATTTTCCTCTTCTTCTTGTTAATAACATGATCTCGAGAAAAGCCGATTGGGAAAAATTAGGGAGGGGGACTATATATTTTGGATGAAAACTTCGCTAATAGTGTTGATTTATCTTCTTTTCAAGTCATTCTTCTTCTAGTTTTTACTTATGGCATTCTCGTCTAGGTCATGTTTCATCTTCTCGTTTGAGATTTTTGGCATCCACAGGGGCTTTAGAAAATTTACAAACTTGTGATATTTCGATTGTAAGTGGATGTAAACCGGCAAAATTTTGACTTTACCTTTTAATCAAAGTATTTCTGTTTCTTCTTCTCCTTTTGATTTGATTCATTCGATGTATGGGGACCTTCTCCGTTGCCACAAAAGGAGGGTCTCGATATTATGTTTCTTTTATTGATGATCATACTCGTTATTGTTGGGTTTATTTAATGAAAATGCTCGAATTCTTTGAGATATATACTGACTTTTCGGGCTCTTGTCAAAACTCAACATTCTCATTGTTATTAAATGTTTTAGGTGTGATTTGGGTGGGGAATACACCTCTAATAAATTTTGTGAGTGCTTGCCTTAGATGGAACTATTCACCAAACTTCATGTACAGATACTCGTGAAAGAAAACATAGGCACATTGTTGAAACTCTTCTTTATGCATTGTTTGTTCCTAGTGTGTTTTGGGGTGAAGTCGTTTACTCTTTGTAAGTTTGATTAATACAATTCCATCTTCTCATATTTTAGGTTTGTCTCCTTTTGAAAAGTTGTATGGGTATGCTCGATTATTCTTTCTTTAGAGTTTTTGGTTGTACTTGTTTCGTTCTTCGTCCTCATGTGGAAATGACAAGTTGTCCTCTCAATCTGCTATTTGTGTCTTTCTTGGTTATGGTAAAGGTAAAAAGGGGTATTGTTGTTTTGATCAATAACTCAGAAACTTTATGTGTCTCGTCATGTTGTTTTTCTTGAGCATATACCTTTCTTTTCTATTCCATCCACTACTCATAGTTTGACTAGATCCGAATAGCACGAGGATTCCGATAGTTTATCATCTTGTTCCTAGTACTTCAAATACCCCTTCTGCAGGTACTGACACTTTACTCTCCGGCACATCCGAAGCTTCCTCTTCTCCTATGGTCCCTCAAGCTCCGTCTGAGATTGTGGATCCACCCGTACGATCAATCCATAATTCGTAAGTCCACAAAGTTACCAAATTTTGCTTATTCTTGTTATTCTTCATCTTTTTCTTCCTTTTTAGCTTCTATTCATTGTCTCTCGAGCCCTCTTCCTATAAAGAGGCTATTCTTGATCCTCTTTGTGACAAAGAAGCTATGGATGAGAACTTTCGCTTTATGTATTGGGACTTGGTTCCTCTACCTCCCAAATGTTGTTGGTTTCGTTGGGTATATAAAATCAAGACTAATTTCGATGGATCTATTGAGCGATACAAAGTCGGGTTGGTTGCAAAAGGATATTCTCAACAAGATGGTATGGATTATGAGGAGACACTGTTGCAAAAATGACTACTATTCGTAATTCTTATTGCATAGCTTCGGTTCGTCAGTGGCATATCTTTCAACTTGATGTTAAAAACGCCTTCTTGAATGGAGATCTTCAAGAAGAAGTTTATATGGCACCCCTCCTGGTGTTTTACATGATTTGGGTATGTCTGCAAGCTCAAGATTATATGGTCTCAAACAAGCACCCGTGCTTGGTTTGAAAAATGATCTCTTCCCTTGGATTTGCTTCAAGTAGTCATGATTCGCTCTTTTTGTTAAGTGCATTTGCATAGTCGTATCATTTTGTCTTTATATGTTGATGACATGATTATCACTTGGTGACGATAATTTTGAAAAATATGAAAAGTTTGAAATGAAGGATTTGGGTTTTTACGATATTTCTTGGGTATTGAGGTAGCCTACTCACAGGTTATCTTCTTTCTCAATCGAAATATGTTGCGAGATATTCTTAGCTAGACTTATCGATAATATAGACACTCCCATTGAAGTTAATGCAAAGTTTTCTTCTTCGATGGTTTACCTTTTCGATCCTACTTTATATCGTACTATTGTTGGGAGCTTGGTATACCTTATTATTACTCGTAGATATTGCATATCTTTGTTCATGTTGTTAGTCGATTTGTTGCTTCTCCTACTACAATTCATTATCAGATTCTATTTTGCGATACCTTCGAATAGGATACCTTGATGATCTTTCATAGTCTTTTATTTCCATCAACCTCTTCCTTAGACATACTACGATCGATCATTATGATCCCTGTATAAATATATTATGGTTTCTGTATATTTTGGGTGATTCTACTTGGAAGAGCAAAAACAAATTGTTTTCAATTTCCCATATCTACTACTAAAGAGATTGTTTATTCACGTTGGTTACTTGCAGATATGGGAGTTTCTCTTTCGATCCCACTTCTATTGTGACAATAGGAGTTCATTAATATTCCACAGGAATTTCTTTTCATCATCTCAAGCCATTATCTCTTTGTTGCCTCTCGATTCCAGGTAATCTTGGTCGTGAGTTTGAGAAATGTTAAGAATATTGATTATTTTGTTTTATTATTTATTAAGGGTAGAATAGTATTTTCTTTACCATGCCTTTATATATAGTTTTTTGTATTTAGGTTAAATTGAGAATTTCAACAATCAACGAATTCTTCTACAATTCTTTATCACCATTGAGAATATTTTTATTCTTCTACACTGAAATTCCATTCATATTCATCTTTTCAACTTTGGTGAGCTAATTAAGGGGAAGCTTCATTGACAATGAGCCTTAATCAAAAGGTGAAGCTGATATCTCTATATTACTAGACCAAAGGAAAGACAAGTGTCGTTGGTGACTTGGTCTATCATCCAGATTGAACTAAAGACCCACTTAATGATAAGAACAAAGGCAATAAGCAGAAAATGCGATAAAAAGATAAAAAGATAAATCAAACTGACAACTAGACAAGAGACAAGCGAAGCAAGCGTTCCTTTCCATTGTGATCATATACTAATGCTACACGTAAGGTACCTCTCATTGTTGAAAACAAAATGCATGAAAACGATCTAGAGAGTATATGTCTCGTCAAATTTAGCCAGCCAAACAAATGTGAAGCTGCCTTGATTTGAGCCGTGCTACTCTTAATCTCTTATTAGTCGATTAGAACTTTTGGTCTACTAGTCAATGATAAGCTACCCAGCTTTATAGTTGACGCGGCAGCCTTGTAGAAATTGTTTTTGCGTAACGTTATGGAATAAGATAATTATGTTATTTTGAATCATGATTATGTTATGATTTTTGTTTAGATATGATTTAGATAATTCATAAAATTATAATGTCATTAGGGATTTTGAGATTTTTCTTTATTTTTAATTTTAAGAATGTTATCTTTAATTATTTATTTAATTTGATTAGGATTTTATATTTTAGAAAACTAGTATTTGATTAGGATTTGTGTAAGATTTTGATTTTGATTACCATTGGGTTATAAATATAAGTGTGTTATGCAAAAGAAGCTTTGCTATTGATCGAATAAAATTTAATCTTTTCTTTTAGCATGAAGTTGCTTATTTGTCTTTGAGGTTTAGTCTGGTGCTAATTTTGTATTCCTGCTTGTCCCGTTGCGTCAGATGGCATCAAAGTTGGTTTGTCGCCCAATCCAATGGTAGGTAGTATGGATAGAGCAAGCGGCAGTTCTTATGACGGTAAACTAAATTTTCACCATCTATTATAGATCATGGGGTGGCGTTGAGGGCTATAGAGCACTGAGTTGAGCGAAGGGGTCTTAAATTGGAGTATTCCTAATAACACTTTGATGAAATCTTGGAATGACTTGATACTCTAAATGTATGTGCCTTGCTCAAATGAGAATTTAAATATTCAGGAATTTATTGATTGATTTGATAAACAAATTCTAGAAAATAGTTTTTTGATACTCGTGGGCCTATTATGTATAAGTTAAATGTAAATAGTTTCTCTTTTAACTTGTATATATAGTATTAATTATTATGCACAAGTTACAACTTAATATTATAGGTCATTGCTCTGGCATCTATTTATTTTATTTTATTTTATTTGATATGGTACATGTTAAGTATTCCATTGAATACTACTTTTATTTAATAGGATTTTAAATATTTATTATAAAATTAATATTAAATAAATATTTGATAACTCATCTAAAGTATCATATTCATTAGGATATCATAGTTAGAGACGGATTTAAAAATTATTTAATGAGGGGCCAACTATAAAAGTTAGAGTGAATGTAAATTTTAGTCTCTTGGCATTACATTTGTCCTTTTTTTATAAGAGACGTGACATTGATCCCAGAATAGCAATTAATGTCATAAGTTTTGTTCATTGAAAGATCACTGCACTGGAACTTGAAGGACTACTTTAATGGCCTTCATTGACATTGAAGAGTCACTTTAATATCGCTAGCAAATAGAGGATCAATGTGATGTTAAGTATATGTTTGGAGGAAGAAAATTGATGTTTTCTTTCAAAGTTAAGATATTTTAATAAAACTTTCATGGTTTAGAAAATAAATATTTCATATACTTATCAAAGTTGAGCATAATGTTCTTAATTCGTGTGCGTCTCTTTCAATAAAAAAAATATTTTATTCATTTCTTTTTTAAGTTAGTAGGCCAAATAACCTATAAAATACATACTTACTAACCTAATGACTACTTTGATTTTTCAAATATAACAAGAGCCAATTACAAATTAGTGCAAGAGTCTATATATATTTAGAGTTTAATTTTGATGTATTATCAGAGTGAATTTTTTTACATTATCAACAAATCATACATAATTATATGTGTAATTTTTGAGATAGTTATTAAAAGAATAAAATATTTTTAATGACGTGTCAATATATAATTGAATGGCATTGTTAAAAACCTTTACATTAATAGTACATTAAAATTAAATTCATATATTTAATATGAAAACTTATTAAATCTAATTAGTAAAAAAGGAAAATTTTGTACTAAAAAAATTAATAAAAATAAAATTTTGTAGGGCATCAAGACAACTGCTCGACCCCTTTCAATCCGTTCGAACCATAGCAAATCCCAAGAATATAGGGTAGGGTGTGTATAAATAGAAATAACATAGTTCTCATAGATACAACTAAGGGTGTCCGTTGAATGAGTTTTGCGACATTTTTAAACTCGACTCGCTCATTAAATTAATAAATTGGATTAGGGAAAGTTTTTCCTTCAACCTAAGGGTCGGGTTGGGTAGTGGATCGTGTTGGGTTAAATCTATAGGTTTGACGTGCTTTTAACAAAAAAAAATTCTGCTAAAACAAATGTCAAAATAAGAAATTAAAATTTCATTATACATAACACATCTTAATTAAAAATAATATATGTCCTGCACAAAAAATAATAATATATGTCTAAAATAAATTAAAAAGTCACATAACCAATCTTAAACTTAGTAAGTCTCAAATAAGCTAAACGAATATAACAAGTATTACTAAGTTAACATAAGTGTGAAATAAATAAAAATAAATTAACAGACCCTAAAAGTCATAAAAACAAAACACATTAGCGAATTGAAGTTAATATCATTACATATACCATATGGAATGATATAATTATTTACTCAATTCTTAATTTTTTTAATATACTCTTTGTCATCCAAGCAATTCGTTGAATTTTCATCACAATAATCAATTAGATGTTTCATGAGTTTCTCATATCTATTTTATTGGTCACATCAAGCATTTTTAATGTGACCATAATAGTTATACCTAAACTTAATTGATACTAAAGTCAACCTAAAATGTCATCATTACTAAACAACTTTTATATATATTAAAAAAATTAATTAGATGGGTTGTATTTGTGAGAATTGACACTTTCCAAACAAGTTACCTGAGTTTGACCTTGTGAGTTAGAGTGTTTTTTAACCTAACTCAACTCGCATATTCTAGGTTGAATTGAGTCAAAGCTCAGTTTCATAAATTAACTCAACCCGCTAGATATTCCTAAATGCAACTAATTGTTCACCCCCTAAATACAACTAGTTGGTCACTGGGTACGTTGATAATTTGATACATTTAGGTCATCCTCTTTTTTTTTTGTAATGGCATTTAGGTCATCCATTATTTGTCAATGTCATGTGTACTACGTTAGCGCAATCTTGTTTAGGCTAGATCGGACCAGATTGGATGGTCTGATCATCCAAACCATGAACCAGAATTTGATCTGATTATGGTTCACAGTTATAATCGAATGAGTGGTTGGACCATGTTGAACCGGTCAAAAACCAGGTCTAATCGGGTAAACTGACAGTTATCACTAAATTGTGTTGCTCGTGTCGCTCATCTATTGCTTGTCGCTAGCGCTGCTCATTTACCTCCATTTTCATGGTCGTCTGCTGCCATTTGTGACTTGTTGCCGGCACTACTCATTGTCTTATACCATTTGTGGTGGTCTATCGTCATTCTAAGTTGTTTGTTGTTGTTCCTAATCGTCTGGGCCACTTGTAGTTGTTTTCTAGCATTCGTGCTCATCTCAGCCATCACACCATTTGAACTCGTTTGCAATCGTTCATCTATTTCTCTACTGTGGCCAACAAAGCTTGCCTCTCTTGCAACCCTCCAGTTATACTGTTAAGATTTAGGTTAAACAATTATAAGTTGGTTTCTTTTGTTTTTACACTTAGAGAAATGGATGGGCCACTTTGAGCTACCACCTGCAAATGACTTTACTAGCATCTTCTATTGTTTTAGAATAATTATTATTTATGTTAATACTTGTATATGCATTATGATAAATAGGTGGATCATATATTTAAAAAAAAAAAAAACTTTATAGCTGTAGCTGTAGTAGAATAAAACTTTTTTTAAGAATAATAGGACCCATACCATGTATACATGTGCACGCAAAACTATGGGAATCACAAAAGCCAATTCCAACACTTGACCGTTAAATATGCAAATTTAAAATAGTTTACGTTGCCATAAAAATCAAGGGCCGATCAGATAAAAAAAAATCAAGGGCCGACAGAGGCCCAAATGGAAAACCCGAAATAAAAATAAAAAAAAATAAAATAACCAAAGCAAAACAAAACTAGCCGTTACGCTGTTTTCGCTTCAAGTTTCTTTCAACCACGAATCCCTAATTTATTCCCTCTTCTCCCCCTTTTCAAATCAGTTCATACTATACAGTGTTCTAGTGCCGATTCCTCCTCCACCGATGAATAATTGAACACAACCTTTCTCTTTGATCCCATAACCGAAAATCCTTCCCATTTTCCTTTATTGTTCTTCCTTTCCTCCGATCCCAAAAATCGACAATTATCGCTGTTTGTTCTTCGAAATTTTTCAACTTTCTTTGGTGTTTCTAGTTACAAATTAAGAAGCCCAGCGTGAATCACATAACGGAGAAAGGGACATGGCCGCAAGAACAGTTGCCAAAGACATAATCACTCTTCGCGGTTCTGCAGCAATCGTTAGCGAATTCTTCGGTATTCAAATGCCTCTTCTTTTCTTTTCTTCGATTTCTTTCATTTTTGAAATACTTGGGTATCTTCCACTCTAGAATTTATGGCTGATTATTATTATTATTATTATTTTGTGTGTGCGCTCTTTTCGTATCAGGATATGCTGCCAACAGGTTTGATCCTCTGTGTCCTGCATTTTTTTATTTGTCTTTTTGGCCTTATTTTTCGTATCCCAATTATTTGGCTGGAAATTTTGTGATATTAACAAATATATTATATTATGAATGGGAATTTGATTCAGCATCCTTTACAACCGTGGAGTTTATCCAGAAGAAAGCTTTGCGAAGGTGAAGAAATATGGTCTCCCCATGTTGCTTACTGATGACTCGGGTCTCAAATCTTTTATAGCCAATCTAACTGCTCAGCTCTCTGGTAACTAATAATTCCCCTAATTTGTTTCTACCATTGTGGTTCTCTCTCCTTCATTTCTAAGAAGCTGTAGAGAAATTGAAACAATTCATTGTTTAGTTGGGACTAATTGTTTCGGATTAAATTATTCATAGTATCAGTTTTATAGAATTGGGAATCTTATTCATTCCAAGTTAGGGAAGTAGTACAATGGTTTTGATTGAATTTAAATCAATCTGGAGATTAATGTTCACTTTCTTATCTTCTTAATGCTTTCAATACCTACTCAACTTGAGAGTAAAGTAGTTCACTTGTGATGTCATCGTTGACCATTGCTGATGATTGAGTTGTCTGAATTTTGAATGTTGAAAAGAATGGCTTGAAGCTGGCAAGTTACAGAGGGTTGTCCTTGTTATAATGAGCAAGGCCACCAGTGAAGTCCTTGAAAGGTGGAACTTCAGCATTGAGACCGACAGTGAGGTTGTTGAGAAGGGGTGGGTAACTTAGCACAACTAAATCCCAGTCTAAGTTTTCTCCCTTGATTTATGCTTTTACTTCATTTCTTTTTTGTTGTTTTTCAGTGTGTCTAGGGAGAAGAGTGACAAGGAAATCATGAGAGAGATACAAGCGATTATGAGGCAGATTGCTTCGAGTATCACCTACTTGCCATGCCTAGATGAACCTTGTAAGAACAATGTACACCAAAGATCATGAGAAGAGTTGCCAAGCTCTCTGCCGTTGCTTTTTCTTTTAATACCAGGAAGGAAAAACTGAGCATCCATCTTGATGTTTCAGGTGTTTTTGACGTGTTAGCATACACTGACAAAGATGTGGCAGTCCCATTCACTTGGATTGAGAGTGATCCAAAACTGATTGCAAATCCGCAAATGGTGAAATTGCATTCCTTTGATACCAAGGTGAATCTGGAATTGCAATTCGGTGATTCATATGACATTCTTTGGTTACTTTGGCTGTGACTAATTTATTGTTTTTGGCTATGCAGATTCATAAGGTTGACACTCTTGTATCGTACAAGAATGACGAATGGGATGAGCAGTAGAGCCCATCAGTGTCTTGTTATTTTCTTCAGCTTTTGTGTTTTCTTCAGGTCTCAAGTGAAGTGTCTGTTGTGAATCTTCTATTCACATTGTTAAGATGTGTGAGTACTATTCACATTGTTAAGATGTGTGAGTACTATTGTTAATGTGGATGTGGATGTCAACAAAGTAGTAGTATTAAACCATACTTGCTTCTGTATGTCTAGCTTGTAATGGCAGAAAAAATTGTCATGCAAGGTTGGGCTATCATTTCAGTTTTAGCTTGTATTAAACCACTACTATCATTTCAGTTTTATGAAATAGTGAATCCAATCTCCCCGAGTGTATCAATTCAGTTCAGGTTGTGGAATAGTAGTGTGCAGTGCACCAACTGAAATTTTTACTCGGCCAAATATTGTTACGGAAGATTTTTATAATTTCAGTTTATCAACAAAGAAACCTAGAATATATATTTGCGAGCAGTCTTTCGTCAAAGCTGATCTTAACCAAAAAAAATAAAAACCTTAATAAAAATATCTTCAAAAAAAAAAAAGGAAGAAGAAGAAAATGAGAAAGGTAAGATGAGCAGAACACAGAGCCCAAGGCCCAAAAAAGCACAAGATCCCAAATGCAGCATTAAACAACCCAATATTACTAGCAGTCTTATTATTCTTCATATTAAAATATATTTAATTTTATTTAACTCACTCATAAAATTATTTTATATAATATAAAAATATTATAATCATATATAAAATAATTTAATATCTCTCCTACATTAACATAATAATATAACATTTAACATAATAATATTTTCCATATTACTAGTAACACTGCATAATTGTTACACTGCATAACAACTATGCAGTGCCTCGCATCAATCTCTGAAATCTCCTGAAATATTCTAGCACCCCTTTCAAAAGCTTTAGGAATAAGGTCTCAATATAACAACTCGATGAGTAGTTTGAGACCAAAGCAAATGAGCAGATCAATGTGAGACATACATGTGCCACACACTCAAACCAGTTTAACACGTGCCACTGCAGCACTTCTAGCAAACCACTCCCTTTACCAAAGTTTCCAGGAGACTAGTCTGCCTGTGCTAAATATAAACTGCTTATTACAGCTTGCGTCCCTTCAGATGCAGTACGAGTTAAAGTTTTGTCATAGTCACAATTTCCAAACAAAAGCTTATCTGATTTGTTATGAGAAAAGAAAGATTGAGAAGGAGAAAAACATGATAGGTAAAATAAAAAAAGAGAATAACTTATTATGATTAATTACCTTAACTCTATATTTATATTAAATGATTAGTGTTAATACAGGAAAATACTGATATACAAAAAAAGGCCAGCCCAATAGATCAATATTAATTATATTTCACTAACATGATTAAAGTTAACAGTAACTGAGGGTTCAGATGGCTCCTGCTTAAGCAGCGTGTCAGAAAAATATGCAACTGTCCAGGTGAACTACATAGAACAAGTAAATAAAAATAGGTGATGAAAATGAGCCTATATTTTCATCACCTATATAACATCTTGACAATGATATGTACTCATTGCAAATGCATATTTACTGACATGTTAACGCCAATGATTGGAATGGAATTTGTAGAAAGGGCCTCGTTCATTTTCTTATAAACTAAACAAACACAGTTCCAAGTTAGTGCCGCACATATGTCGAAGATATAAACAGTCCCCTCCACAGTTCTCTGGGCATTTTAAGCAAATAGCTGAAGATTGATCATACCATGCACCTGCCCTCAACTCACACCACGATATATGGCACCAGGTCGAAGATCATCCATATTGTCAATATTTCTATAGCCATCAAATTCCCTTAGACATGTCCAACCTCGGCGTGTCAGAAAATCACGGTAATCATCTTCAGTGTAAAAGATCTTCTCTTCAGTATGCACAGGGATATGGTCAGACTCATCATAGAGGCATACTTTAATGGCCATTCCTGAAATGATAGTGTTACAGCGATCACACACATCCAATATAAAAGGAAGGGAAGGAAGATATTTTAATATTTAATCACCATCATAATATTTGGGGTAAAATACAGTTTATCCCTGAAGTTAAGGGGTTACACAAAATCAACACAGGAACTTTAAAACTACACTAAAGCCCCAAGACATTGAGAGAAAAATGAGAGCATTAAATTTGCACAAATCACAACAGTTTGTAGAAGAATAAACTGAGTCTAAATTACCTTCATCAAGGTGAAGAGTGTAATTTCCTAAAGGCATGTCACGGTCAATACTTCTGATTATCTGTTCTTCATCCTCCAACCAAAATGCACGTCTAGTTCTCAATCTAAAAGCAGCCCTAATTGCCTCTTTGATGGCTTCTGAAGTGCCATCAATACCTATTCGTCTTGTATAATCGCCCCATTTCACTGATATTACCCTTCCACAACATGACTGACTTTCCCCAGCTGCCAAAATAGGAGGAATCAGAAGCAGAAATAAGAAAGTAATTAAGCTAAAGAAAAAGAAGGGACAAACTAGTGATTTTTTGTTTCCATCTTTTTTGGAGGGATGGAATGGAACTACTAAATTTATTTTACTAAAATTTTCAGATCCTACAAAACTAGATTCAGAAACATTAACCTAAGCCGCTGCTACAAATACCGTACACTTATCAAGGGACAAAGGTTAACGTTTATGTTCTTTGTCATTTTCTCTTTCATTGGTGAGCACTGAGCAAGCACATATCAAATTACGAAACCTTACATAGCTTACCATTTCCAGGAGTTTCTCTCCAATTCCAAGGAGGGACTCCACTTGCTGCAACAGCATCAGCTGTGGTAATGGCAAGAGGATGTCCATCATGATCCAAACTTCTCTCAAGATTGAGTGTTGGTCTTCCAGTAGCTAAATGCCAAGTATTCAAGTATTATAATAAACATGAAGTGGCAACTACTACTATGCAAAAAATGAATGGCTAAACATCCAAATGAGATCAAACATATTTCTAAATCCTTTTCAATAAACACTCACTCTCCTGAATTGGTAAAAAAATTCATTTTTCCCCTCAAAATGCTAAAAGAGTAATAATTAGCATTAAATACTAATTTTGGCCATTAAAAAGCTGCAAAACACTGACACTGTAATTTAGAAAAACTGATAAATGATAGGCAATATGCAGTATGATTAATTCCTACCATTATATGAACAAATAATTACCTGGTCATGCATAAACTTAATGAGTTCGTATACATTTTAATTTAGAAAAACTGATAAACGATAAGCAATAAGCAGTAAGAATACTTACTCCCACTATATGAAGAAATAATTAACTGGCCACACATAAACCTAATGAGTTCCTAGTAAAATATGATAACCAGAAATATTCATTCCTACAGAGACAGAGTTTGAATTCTCATTTCAACAAGCCCTTCAAAGTAACATTTCATCATTTATCGAATTATTCCCATTGTTAAATGAAAACATTTACCAGAAAAAGAATACACCAGAATGCTAAAAGGTCGTTTATAGTAATGGTTAAATTTCCATGCAATGCATGTGAGTACATCATCATGGTTAATCCTTATAATAGTTTAGTATTCCACATGCATGTCTCAAGTGACTTGGATGTAGTGTACGCTAGCTACTTACCAGTACAACTATCTAGAACTAAACCAAAATGCCACATGGAATTATAATGATGCTACATGATTCATGAGCTACCAAATATGAAAAAATCAAGAAAACAAGCAAACATAATACAGAGTAGAAAGTAGAACCTAACAGTTGTATAACAATGACATACCTTCAACAGGCCCAAAAGAGATGCTGGTATCCTCAATACCTGTACAGCAACATAACCAGTCAAATAACTGTTTCTAAAGACAAAATGAGTGGAATTTGTAACTTGACAGACATCCAAATGTGATGACTCAGGAATGACCACCTGGGAAAAGTTACCATGGCTTCACTTGAGTATGATAGTTCAACAGGATAGCAGTAATATCCCCTTGGGAACCTTTAAATTGTTGTGATTTATAATGTCCTATGTCATAAATCATAGGCATAGAGATAAATAACACAGCTATCACACATAAGATCAATGGATATAGGCTGAGGCTGACTACTGAAGGGTAGTAGTATCTGTATATCAACCAAGACATAAATGTGATTTCCAAGGAAACTTCCTAAAGTTATACAGGGCAACTGAAAGCTTCTTCTTTACTCCTTCAGAATTCTGTTTCAAACGCAATAAAGAGGAGTGAAAGCTAAAGGTATAAAGTCCAGTCAATGCATGTCAGAAACAGCAATTTTAACCAAGATGCATTTTTTTAGACCAAATTCGTTGGAATTTGGAAAATGTAGCCTATTTGGCGGTTACAACTAGGGTAGTTTAGGTTTTCCCACTGTGGTGTTTCGTCGTATTATGCCCATTATTATTTAAGACAACAAGCACAAACTAATATCCCTTCCCAAGCAAGAATGGTTTAAAAAGAAAATGAAGTAGTCCTTCCTTTTTGACCAAATTTGTCGGAATTTGGAAACAACAAATTCTGTTGTTTTGACTAATGCTACTTACACAATCTCTTCTTCACAAACTGTCGAATCATCTGCATCAGATTTCAAGTGTTCCCACTTTCTGTCCAACTTAGATGCAACTTCATAAGCAAAATGTTAATAAAGGTTGTGTAATTAGCATTACTCTAGGTAGTTACTACCAAAACCGTTTGAGTTAAGTTACACCTACACCAACACCTATTACCATAGTTAGAGTATGGTTAGAGATTGGTTAGCTTAGGTAGACCTTAGTTAGATTAGTTTGCTGAGTCAACAAGTTGATTATTAGTTAATTACTCTCTCTTGCTCTATATGTGCCACATGATTGGCTTGTTGTACACACTTTTACTCATTCAGTTAAAACATAAACAATATTCCAGCATCGCATTAAATCCTAAGTCAAGAAAATCAAATATTACACCATTCAATTCAACGAATCCTTAACACCCAGATAAAAATAGAACTAGGCAAGCAAAACCAAATACACAGATGCTGCAGGAAAACATGGTAGAAATGAGAGAAATGAGAGAAGTGAGAACCTCAAATTTTACTTAATGATGAGAAACTGTGTACAACAAGCCAATCACATGACTTATATAGAACAAAAGAAAGTAACTAACTACTAACCAATACTCAGCAAATTAATCTAACTGACTTTTAACTAATACTAACCACACTCACTCTAACCATAATTATGTGTTTGGATTAGCTTATTTTGTGTCCAAAGCAGTTTATAATCAAAATCTTATGGAGAGACCAACAAGGGGAGACAGTGAATTACCTTTATCAGCAAACTGCATAAAAGAATCAACTTTGGGAGGAGGAGGAGGAGGAGGAGTAGGGCTCTTGTACTGCACACTTTTGCTTCTCTCTCTGAGGATCTCATCAATCTCTTTGTAATACGACATCTTTGCAGACCCACTACCTCTATCCTGGTGCTTGGCCTTCTTGAACTCCTTCAACAGGTTCCGCCACTTATCGGTACACATCGTCGGAGACCGATCGAACCCTTTCTCCCTCATCTTCGCCGAAATCTGCTCCCACAAGTGCTTGTTGGACTTGGAAGTGTTGAACAGCGCGTCCATCTCGCGCCGAAGCGCAATGAGGCTCCGCGTCTCGTCCTGCACCCATGTCTCTGCGCGCTTCTTCGGCGCCTTGATCTCTACCTCAGGGTCCTCGCCGCTGCTCTCGCCGAGGATCATCGGAGGTGGCGGCGGCGGAAGGTCGCCGTTGGAGACCACCTCGATCATCATGTCTCGTGTACCTTCTTCTTTGTAGAAATCGATGGGGCGAGGTTTTTCTGATAAATACATGCTAATTGCTATGCTATGGTATGCTTCTTTTGTGTGAGTGAAATGGGTTTGGGGGTTGCTTTGGATTTAATTCAAGAAGAGAAAGAGAGAGAGAGAGAGAGGGATTTTTGTGTTGTCAGTTGTAAAATTTGTAACTTTGCAAGAGAAGAACGATTGGGTTTGGTAAAATTTTTGTGTTTTTTATGTTAAATGGTTGCGACTGCTACTATCTCAGGACAAGCAAAGACACAAGGTAAGTTTAGGGGTTTCCTGTGTCTGTAATCTGTCAGCGTGAAGTAAAAAGCATGTGTGACTCTGGATAATTTGCGGGCAAAGGCGAAGGGGAAGAGGTTGAGGTGGACCTGTCTGTCTCCATGTGAGAAAATTAACATTACACTCAAATAATGCATTTTTTTAAAACTGTACTCTCAATTAATACATTTAAATATTTACATTTTTTTTATAATTATAAAAGTATTGTAGTGGCCTAACCAATAAGTATTTTGGGTGAGTCCATACATGATATTTAAATATATGATAATGTTCTTATTTACACATTATATATTTGTCTATATTAAGTTAACACCTTAGTTGAGTCACGATAATATTTAAAATAAAAAATCTAATGACATAAAAATCAATATCTAAAATAAAAAAACTAATGACATAAAATCTTTAATATTATAAGTAAAGTTCGCTTAAGAATATAATTCACTTTTACTATAACCAATTATTGATAAGTTGTTTATACTTTTTACTTTGTAAGATTTTAAGGTGACTTTATTTAAGAAATCGAACAAATTAGTAAACCAAAATAGGTTTTATTTAAATTTAAGGTAAATTACAATTTATTCCGCTTTGGTTTCATCAATTGTCAAATTTCTTGAATTTTTTTAAATTAAAATTTTAATTTCTATATTTTACACTTATTTTTAATTCAATTTTTATAATTTTGTTATTTTTTAAATCAATTATCATATTTATTAAAATTTTCAAAATAACCTCTCCATTACCTTTTGTTATAATGTTTTTATAATATTGTGAGTTAACTAACAAAATAAGTATTTATTTATTTAATATAATTTTTTTATATGTTCATTTTTTTATAAAATGTTAGATAAGTATTCTTTTATTTTAGTTAGTACTTATTTTTTAACATATATTCTTTTATCTAATAAATATTTTTTAGATGTTTTTTTTTCTCTGCAAACTATTTTAGTAGAAATTAAATTAAAAATGTTAAAATAAAAAATAATGACAATGATTGTTTTAAAAATTTTTATAGGTGTGATGATTGATTTAAAAAGAAAAAAATTATAAAAATTAAATTAAAAAATTTATAAGTATAAAAATTGGACTTGGTAAAATTTTTATGTTTTTTTTTTAAATGGCCGCTACTGCTACTATCTCGGGACAAGCAAAGACACAAGGTAAGTTTAGGGGTTTTCTGCATGAATAATGATTTTCCTATATCATTTTTAAATAAATACTATTTTTTATATTTTTTAATAGTTATAATTAAGTGAAAAAAAATAAATAAATAAAATGATATAATTAATAAAATAAAAAATAATATAAAAATAATGCAAAAAAAATGTGATAAAAATATTATTGTTATTTATTTATCTGTAATCTGTAATCTGTCAGCGTGAAGTAAAAAGGCTTGTGTATGTAACTGTGGACAATTTGCGGGCAATGGGGATTGGGACGGGGATGAGGTGGGCCTCTCTGTCCCTGTGAGAAAATTAACATTACTCTCAAATAATGCATTTTTTTTAACTGTACTCTCAATTAATACATTTAAATATTTACATCTTTATTATAATTATAAAAGTATTCTAGTGGCCTAACCAATAAGTATTTTGGGTGATGGTAAGTAAACCGTATTTCTAGAAAGATAACTAAAGTTTTAATATTGAAATTGGTAATTGATTGGAAGATTTTTTAGTTGTGACATTATTATTATTTTTATTATGATAAGATGGTATTTGAGGTGATTTATGTGTATCATGATTAATCTACTTTTATATTCTGGTTAAACATAAATCATTTATGTCAAAATTAGAAAATTCTCAAAAATAACTCTTGTATCTTAGTTCTAAAAAATTGTCTATTCCTAAGATTCAAATATTTGACCATGTTTTTATCTATACATTACATATTTATTTATTGTTAGATGAACTCTTTAGTTTAGTCATGACAGTATTTAAAATAGAAAATCTAATGATTTAAAATTTTTAATATTATAAGTAAAATTCACTTAAGATCATAATTCACTTTATGTGCAATTAATCATTGTTAAATTATTTATACTTTTTACTTTGTGTAAATTTTTAAGGTGACTTTATTTAAGAAATAGAACAAATTAGTAAACCAAAATAGATTTTATTAAATTTTAAGGTAAATTACAATAAAAAAGAATAATTAACAAATAGTTCCATTTTTTTAATTTGAATTATCAAGAGAAACTTAACAGACTAGCATGTTCTTGTACCATGGCATTTTTCATTTTTTCTGATTGTGTTAATGATTATTGGTTATCAAATACTAGCCCTGTTTCTGGATCATCTGCTAAACGTTTTCTTAGGAGATTTTATTATAAATGAGCAGAAATGGGGAGTGCTGAATAAGCAGCAGCTATATATAGATCAGTACAAAACATCACAGGACATGAGGTGAGCTCAATGGAGTTTGCAATTCATTCAAAAGAGCGTTTTCATTTGGCTTGGTGCCTCCCCCAATGGTCTTCTCGGATGCTTCCTAGGAGGTGGGACCATTGGAATTCAAGTGTCCTTGTAAGGCTTGCCATGGTCCACCATGCCTTTCTATTTGAAAGAATATAGGGTGAAGAAAGGGAAAATCTGCGCACAGAGAAAGAAAATCTCAAAAAGGAAGGAAAGTGTGTAGAGAGAAAATATGAGAGAAAATTTGATATTGTTATTGTATTCATCTGAAAATGAGCGTGCACATTATAATGAGTATCTATAGTGTAGCTAGAACTGTAGCTCTTCTAGCAGCTTTATTAACAGAGTGAGACAATTCTAACTACTTAACTGATTCAGTCACAAGTTACAGCTCATTATATTTACATGTCAATGACAGTAGTGTAGCTAACCAACGCTTTACCCTATCACTATTACATGCCTCAAGTGTAGGGCCAAATTAATGGAGGTAGTGGATCGAAAATGGCTTGATTTCACGTACTTGTACTTATCTGGTACATATGGGTATTTATCCAATACTCACTTAATGAGTAGGTAGCTTATATCTAATTACAAGTCATCCGTCCATGTAAAATACTAACTTTCGTTGTTAAGTTATTTGATGTGTTATGAAGTGAAACAAATTATTATTTACCCTTTAAATTATATGTTTTTTTTTTATATATTTATGCTTACTAAAAATATCTTATGGAGTTATTAAAATCTTATAAATAGAATATTATGAAAATTATATTTATTTTATGATTTAATTGTTTTATAATTTTTTTATATTTTTATATAATATATCATGTTGTATTCATACCTCAGTTTTTAAAAATTTTGTCGTACCCTAGATCAGTACCCGTACTGGTACCAATACTCCTACACGTATCCATGCAACTTAGCAGGACATAAAATGGAAGCGCAAGATTAAGTGCGTCTAGGGAGCATGCGTATTGGTACTTGGTTCCTACTAGGGAAGCTGTGCCGCTAGGAGCCAAGAAGAGGCTAAGTCGATCGTATAAATAAACCTGCTTCTACACACAAACAGACAGGTCTAGCAATTGCTAAAACCATAAAGTTAGCTAGCGAGGCGAAGCTGTTATGCTAGAGAGGTTGCAAGTCATGTTGAATTTTAAAGCTGATTAAAGGCAACATGTGGTTAAGCAACTAAATTTAACCATGTTATCCTCATTTTTTTTGTTATTTGTGATCCTTTCATTTCCTAGTATATTTTCTTAATTGCTTATTTAGTCATGTAAAGAAGTTCGTGTGGAAAGAAGAAGAAACTTACCATATTTGTTAAACCTATATTGTAAAAAGACTTAGTCAAGAGTCAAGACGGTATTATTAGTCAAAAGACTCACAACAAAAGAATCGAAAAGTGTAATACAATTACCTCGTTGTGTTGATGTACCAGAAAAAAAGATATGCAATAAGTCCTCCATCCACAAGGACATAGATAAGAGATGACCAAAGGACAAAAGCTATTTAAAGTGGCATCCGGTTTTATTTAGATATGGTGTGTCCCAAATGAGACCTTCCAGCATAACTAACTTTTTACCGAAAATATTCCATGATTTAGATGAAAGAAAAGGATCCACATCCTACAAGATTTATAATAAGTAAATGACAGGTATGAAATATTTGTTAGAGTTGCTCATCTAAAATTTTCTCTAATCCAAAATAACACCAAAGAGAACATGGATTCTGGCATGTCCTGGGCTGATCAATGGGACAACAACCCTGACCCTCCCCCGTCATCAGAGCAGGACAAGAAGAAGGGCAAGGATGGGTCTAGTGTGAGCAAATTTGGGAAGGCTGTGCTGAGCTTCAAATGGATGAAAGAACTCCGCAAGAAAAATCAGAAATGATGAAAACATCGTGATTGTATTTATTGTTTAAGAAGCCTCTGGCTCTTTGAAATTAAGAATGCTACGATGTAATTTACGTTGTACTTTTGTGAAAATACCTCATTGTATTAAATAAATTCCTCATTCATTTTCTTTAGTTTGTTTATTACAATCCTATGAGTTTCTTAATTTATACATTTAATTCATAGAAGGGTTAAACCAAAATCCGGACTATTGTTTCACAACTAATTTTGTTAAACACACAATAGGATAAATAATTGCTGGTTTTAAACTCTTCTTTTAGTCGTCGTTTCTTTTCTGTTCCTTGATGTTACGTAATGGATAGCTCACTGCCATACGACAATAGCATAATGTTTAGCCGAAAAGCTCACGGCCAAGGCAACAAAAACGTAGTTTATGGTTCTTGAACTGACTTTGAGCATAAATCTTCATTTTTGCTTTGTTCCTGCATTTCGCTTAGCAACAATGTAACTAGCTTCAAGTGCTTAATCTTGTCTTCTGCTAACCGTTATTTATGCACTCGTGACTCTTCTTAGGTAAACCAAAGAGTTAATTGCCATTCCGTTTGTTGCATTGCTCGTTCATCCCTCTCTCATATTTTAACTTCCAGATTGAAATCGCAATTTAACATCATGTCCTCAATATAATGTATTTATGAATATATTTTGTTAGTTAGGTCAGTCAGAATATTAATTATACTCTTTAACTATCTTGTGATTTTATAGAAATTTAGATCCACAAGACTTTATTTTTAAATTGCGGTCGGGTGGTATCTAGGTCAATCAGTCTAGTTAAAAGCAAATTATCAACACTAAAATTAGAGGATTTACAAAAATATTTTTTACTAGTATTTTTGGAATATAAAAAAATAGAATGATTCGTAAATCAAATCTTATGTTTAGAATGTTAAAAAAATATAAAATGATTTGATTTTTAAAATTTTTATGGAATTTATTCATTTTAATTTATAAATTTCATTAAATTTGATAAGATTTTACTAAATTTGACATAGATAAATTATTTTGCCATTAATAACTACTTCTCGTAAAGATAAAAATAAAAAATAATAAAATCAAATAAAATCAATTCACATTTAAATGAGTTTTAAATATAAAATTTAATTTCTACATTAATTCAAAATTCATTTTTTTAATAAGTTACAAATACAAAATTTAATTTTTAAATTAAATCAAATCAAATTATTTTCAATTTTAATAAATTCCAAACACTACCTACAACATAGTCTCAATAAATTAACATAATTAAAATTTAAACTTATAAAAATACACATATCCATACATTACATGCTTATCTAGCGCTAAGTAAACCCCTTGCAGTTCCAGCCACAAGGCTAAATAGAGCCATTTTAATTGCACCAAGCTTGTTATATGTTAAAATACATTTCAAATCCTCTTCTCTTTGCCCGTCCCTGAAATGCATGGAGTAGGAGTTTTGAAAAATAACACCCCACTTCTTAGATAATATTTTTTAGTGTCAATTTGTATCAATGTTTTAAATAGATTATAATTATAATGTATGATTATTTGCAGCATAATTAAAATTCACTTTTTCAAATAAGCTATAATTTGAAAAGTGCGTTTGGATAATTTTTTTTTAAAAATATTTTATGGTATAGTTTTTTTAAAGTTTTTTTTGAAAAGTTATTATTTCTGGCTTTTAAGTAAAACACAAAAGCTATTTTATTGTGTTTTTTGCTTTTTTTAAAAAAACTTATCCAGTTATCTTAATTTTTTTAGACATATATCTTAATTTAAAAAGTGTTTTTCTCTTTAAAAAGGCACAATCAAATGGGCTCTTAACTATAATCTCTTTTGATTATTTCACCTGTTAAGCATTTTGACAAATTTTACCCTTAAACATCAAACATTATATAATCTAAATAATTTATTTCTTATTCTTTGTATTAATTTAATATGTAAAAAAAGTTATTCAATCCAAACAAAACATATTATATTAAAATTAATTTTCAATTAATATATCAAAACATGAAACTAATTTTAGTATAATTAATTTTTAAAAATATTAATTATATATAAATTTATTATTAAATATTTTTTCACAGCTAATTCTAGTACATTAGTCTTTTTTTTCCTTATCTAAAAGCTAATTCTATTACACACCATTGGATGAGTAATAATATCATTAAAATTTAAAAAATAGCCCCAAAATGCAAAGGGCTTCGCTGTTATGAACTTTATCCCAAAACTTACAATGGCCCAATGGAGCCGCATTGGTTAATATGAACGCAAACGGTGACGATGAGGATAGCTCTCCAACTGTTGACCCAAAAAAACAAAGCATAGCTTTCCATGTGTGTGTGTGTGTGTTTTGTTTTTTTTTAACAAAAAAAAATTATGTGTTTTTTTTCACATGATATAGTCATGTGATCAAGAGAGAGATAGACACAAATACATTAAATAGAATCTTATAAATTTTAATATGGTCCCAATAATAAGGTTCTTTTTTTTTTTTGATAAATATTGTGGCAGAAAGTTCAAAAAAACTATAAAGCTACATTACGACTAAAAACAACATTACTTGCATCAGCATGTAAAGCAATAGATAAAAAGGAAGGAAGCACCTGGAGTCTGTGAACACCTACAGCAAGGGTATGCCCATGTTTTGCCAAAAGATCTGCACATTCTTTATAAAGTATGTTGAAACTCCACTTTCTAACACAAATTAAGCATCCTTCTAATGTTAGAAACCACAACAGCATATGTGTGCCAAGGATCTACCTGAGTCTGAATAAGAGATAATGCTACTCTGGAATCAGTTTCAATAACCAATTTACGCGTTCCCATATCCTGACCCAGGCCCAGCTACAAACCATTATAAATCCCTTGAAGCTCAGCCATAGTAATGGAAACCTCCCCCAAGTTGGCAGCAAAACCAAGCAAAAAACCACCATACTCATTTCTAGCTAGACCCTCGCAAGTAGCATTACGTTGGCTAGCCAAAAATGAGCCGTCCACATTCCATTTCACCCATCCTGCTGGAGGAGACTTCCAGCCAACCATAGTAGTTATATACGTCGGAACCCTATCAAGACAATAATCTCTAGAAGAAATATACAACTGATACTCCATTGCCGTCTACATATGTTAGGGATCCAAGTAGATAGAACATCACATGGCCTATCGAAGAGAGCTTTATTTCACTGAAACCATAAGTAGTGGCAAGCTGTGGCAAACATCATCTCCTAGCATATTTGAAGGCTTACCATAATTCATTGTCAAGTTCATTTTGACCCACTCCTTCAAATCAAGACTGAAAAAGTTATTATGAAGATGAGGATTAACCAGACGAGCCCAAGAATGTCTCACTAAGGCACAATCCCTTAAGGCATGCAACGTGGTCTCCTCCTCCACTCCACAAATAGCACAGACCTCAGTATCAGCAAAGTGTCTTCGATATCTCATGCTATTTGTATGAATCGCTTCTTTCCCACAAAGCAAGATAAAGGACCTTATTGACTGAGAAGCTTTGAGCTTCCAGATAAGCTTAAAAACAGGTTCACCTTGTCCTCCTAACCTGTCAAAACAGACTCCGTAACCAATTTTGAGAGTGAACTTACCATGCTGCTCATGCATCCAAGCCACTGAATCATTAGGAGCTTCTGGGAATGGGGCTATTTGGGATATAATTATTTGGCATAAATCCTTAGGAAGAACCGAAAGTAGCTTAGCAATATCCCAAACTCCTTCGTGTGTAAAATCAGCCACCTTAGCCTCACGATCCTCATCATTTAGAACAACAATAATGAAATTAGCCAACCAGTTATTACCAGGCAACCAGTGGTTGTACCAAAACTTTGCCAGTTTACCATTTCCAATCCTCCAAACTAAATTCTGGTTGAACAAATTCCAAGTTGAGACAATTCCCTTCCACGCATTTGAGCAATTATTCTGTCTCTGGATTTTTTGAATCAATTCATTTCCTCTACCATACTTTCCACGAATAATTCTAACCCATAAGGCATCCTGGCGATGAATCATGTCCTAATTCAATTTCATCATATAAGCTTGATTTAGGCTTCGAGAATGACGAAAACCCCTCCATCTCCTTTTGGTTGAAATTGTTAGAATTTTTATTTATAGACAAACATAAATCATATTATATAGAATCCAGATTAATTGGATGTCAAAATTATTAGAGCATTTTGTTTAACCCAAATCGCGATCAAGATTGTGATTGGTATTGTTAATCTATTCATTGCTAAAGACCCTTCATATATGTAGTTTTGTTTATGGGTCCTATATATAAATTTACCATACCATAGTGGGTTGGTTTAACCTAATATACTTGTTTTATATATACGGGGACAGAGAGGCCCATATTCCTAACCACTCTAATTTCATATGCGTTACCGATTCATACCATGATATCGACGCTGCAGAAGCAACTATCATGGGATAGGAATAAGATCTCTCCTTCATCGTTTTACTTTTCGGATTGTTCGACAATGTCTTTTTCATCGATGTCATTTCAAGCAGAACCCTAAAATCTTTTATATGAAATTGATATGTCATAAATTATTAGGATTAATAGATCCGATAAATATTTTCTATCAATTGGTATCAGAGCCAATGTTTTTAATCCTAATTATGACTATCAATTTTTTATTTTACCTATAAAATAAATGAGATTTAAAATTATAAAAATATGAAATATTAAATCATGTGATTTTCAATTCAAAGCTTTATTTGAAATATTGGATGATCAAGTCTTTGTGCTGGAGCAGCGTGCCTTTTTTGTTATTATCATGTGATTTTCAATTCAAAGTGTTTTTTGAAAAATTGGATAATCATGTCCTTTGTGCTAGAGTGGCATGCCTTTTGTTATTGCACTACTCAATTATTTTCTGTGGCGGTACTGTATGACGCAATCCTTCAACTTTTTTTTTGAACGCTCCTTTTTCTTTCTTATTGTTTATTATGTATAATAGAATCCTGTGTAAAGTAACAAATTTCAAAACTTGTTTATTTTGAAGTTGTGTTTAATATAAAATTTTAGTAAAATAATTTTGTTCAGGTTATCTTAAAAAAATGCCTATTTATTATTTATTTCAAAAAATTTAGAGATTAAAATTATTAAAAATATATAGTACTATCCTCTTTCATCTCTGAAAATTTTTGTGTATTATTGTGATGTTATTGGGCATGATATATATTGTGCACTCTCATAGTTGATATTGTTTAGACACTGAAATAATTTTTGGTATTATTCTGTGCATAAATTAATATATAATATTTTGAAAACTATTTATTTTGTTGTTATTTATGCGATTTGATTATGAGAGTTGCTATTTAAAGTATTGTGACACTATATTGAAGCACTTTGCATAATTGTGATGCTATTGGATATTATATATATTGCACACTCTCAAAATTTGTGTTATTTGATTATTTAAATAATTTTAGTATTATGTTGTATATATAATATTGCATAATGTTAAAAATTATTGTATACTCTCCAAGTTTTGACCTGAATTTTTTTTAAGCATGATTGTGACACTAGTGAGAGTGTTGCACAATATGTACTCTCAGACTTGATATTGTTTAGTTACTGAAATAATTTCAGTGTTATATTGTGCATAAAATGTTATGTAAAATATTATATATATTGTTATTTCTTGTTATTCTCTATGCAATTTTGTTTTGAGAGTAATTATTTAAAATATTCTGGAGCTTTTGGGGGCACTTTTCATGATTGTGAGTTCGCCTTTACGGGACCAATTATGTTGAGGTGTCAATTTTGATAATATTTTGTTAATAATGTTGCATTGAGAATTATATTAATAATGCGCTTATCCTATCGGTTTGCCTTTATTAATGTAATTTCTAGTGATTTGTTAAGTGATGTTATTTTGAGCACTTTTCATAATTGTGAGCTCGCCTTCGCGGGACCAATTATTAGAAGGTGCTATTTTGTTGATAAAATATTGTTATGTTGTGGCTTTGGGGATTATATTGGTAATGCGCTTACCCTATCGGTTTGCCTTTATTAATGTGATTCCTAATGATTTGTTAAAGGCATTGAGATTCTGACCTTAGAGTTCTCAGTATCCTTTCGGTACTAGCTTTAGGGACATGATTTTGATGTCTGTGGGAGTCTACCCATGTGTTGTAATTCGGGACCATTAGGCGGGATTGCAATTGCATGGGAAAACTCAATTATGGTTTTGCTCAAATATAGTACATGTTGATATGGTTGACAAAATCTCCCTTTAATGTATCGTTATTTCAAGTTTCATCGATGCAAATGAGTGTTATAACGAAATTGAATGAGACTAATTTTGAGGACTGAGTGGATTCTGTGAAATTGTTCCTTGCTGTCTCTAATATTGATGCTGCTCTCACTAAGGATGAACCTCAGAGACCCACAAATGCATCTTCTGCTACAAAAAAGAAGAAGCATGAAAAGTGGGTTCAATCCAATAAAGTTTGTTTGATGACCATGAAGTATAGCATGGAAAAGACTATTAAAGAGAGTATTCCTGAAACAAATAATGCTAAAGAGGAAGAAATTTGCTAAAGGAAAGAATAGTAAGCCTCAGTTTAAGAAAAGTGGAATGATAAGCCTGGATATTCTTCTAAACCATCTTCTGGTCCTAGTGAGCCTTCTAGTGTTAAGCCCAGATATCGTTTTAATGGAAATTGTAAGTTCTGTGATATATATGGGCATAAGCAGTCTGATTGTTTGAAGTTTAAGAGCTGGTTTGAGAAAAGAAAGAAATTCAGAAGCAGGAGGAAACCAAGTGAAGGGGTGTTAATGATCACAGTAGGAAATGGAGTTAAGGTCAAAGTAGAACATATAGGAATGGTTTCATTAAAGTTATGTATTGGACATGATTTAGTTTTGAAAGATATAGTTTATGTACCTTCTATGAGGAGGAATTTGATTTCAATTTCTGTTTTGGATAGTTGTAGCTACTCTTTCCATTTTAGTAATGCAAATTTTTCTTTATATTATGATTCTGTTCTTGTTGGTTCTGGAGTCCTGTCTAATGATTTATACATGTTAAATGTTGATTCTTTCTCTGTTGATCAACGGGATTCAGATGTCAATAATGTTGTTGGGAACAAGCATGGTAGAGTTGTTGAAAACCTTTCTATGTTATCGTACAAACATTTAAAACACATCTCTAGGGAGAGAATGGAGAAGTTGATTAAGGAGAATATTCTTCATGATTTAGACTTCTTTGATTTTGATATCTGTGTTGATTACATAAAAGGGAAACTTACAATTGGAGTCAGGAAGAGTGGGGTTACCAAGAGTGAAGGAATATTACAATTAATTCATATAGATATTTGTGGGCTCATTATTCCTATTGCAGAAAGGCAAAATCGTACTATTATGAATATGTTGAGATGTATGCTTAGTCATTCCACTCTTCCAAAATTCTTGTGGGGAGATGCCTTGAAGATCGCTGCTTATATATTGAATCATGTGCCAAGTAAATCTGTGCTGAAGACTCCATATGAGCTTATGATAGGCAAACAACCTACTTTGAAGCATTTTCGTGTTTGGGGATGTAGGGCAGAGGTGAGACCTTACAACCCACATTTAAAGAAGTTTGATCCCAAAACCATCAGTGGTTTCTTCATTGGCTATTGTATTGGCTTAAGAGGTTCTAGGTTCTATTGTCCTTCTCATACTACTACAGTTATTGAATCTGATCGGGCTGTCTATTTTGAAGGGGACTTAGGACATGGTGGAACTCAGGAGCCACGTATTGTTGATTTTAGTGAGGAACATGTTGTTGTTCCTATTCCTATTGATCCCTTTCCAGGGATAATGCCATCTCCTTTTATCTATAATGATAATGTTGTTGATCCTGTTGATAATGTCGATATCCCTCAACAAGTCAAAAATAATGTACAAATTCCAGATATTGTTATGACTCCACTGAGAAGATCTGAGCAGGTTCTTATATCCACTGAGTTTACTAGATTCAGGGATTATGTTGTGTACCTGCAAGAGCATGAGTTTAATTCAGTTGAGGATTTTGATCCTATTTCTTTTCAAGAGGTCATGATTAGTCCTGATAGTGCACAATGACTAGTGGTTATGGAGGATGAGTTGGCTTCTATGAGAAAGAATAATGTTTAAGAATTGGTAGCATTGCCTACTGATTGTAAAATTATTGGTTGTAAATGGGTCTTTAAGACCAAACGTGATGCTAGAGGTGAAATTGAGATGTATAAGGCCTGACTTGTTGCTAAGGGATATAACCAAAGGGAAGGCATTGATTATAAGGAGACTTTCTCACTGGTCTCTACTAAAAACACTTTTCGTGTTGTGATGGCCTTGATTGCTCATTTTGATTTGGAGCTTAATCAAATGGATGTTAAGACCGTCTTCCTAAATGGTGATTTGTATGAAGATGTGTATATAGATCAACCTGATGGTTTTGTTGAAATGGTAAAGATCATATGGTGTGCAAATTAGACGATCCATTTATGGATTGAAACAGGCTTCCAGGCAATGGTATTTGAAATTCAATTATATTATTAGTTCTCTTGGTTTCAAAGAGAATACTGTTGACTAATGCATTTATCTGAAGTTTAGTGGGAGCAGATTCATCATTCTTGTTTTATATGTTGATGATGTATTGTTGGCGAGTAATGATTATGTTTTTCTGAATGAGACAAAGCAGATGTTAACAGCACATTTTGATATGAAAGATCTTGGTGATGCCTCTTTTGTATTAGGTATTAAGATTCACCGTGACAGATCTCGTGGTATTCTTGACTTGTCTCAGAAAACTTATATTGAAAAGATTCTGAATAGATTTAATATGAAATCTTGTAATCCTTGTACTGCACCTATTCAAAAGGGTGAAAGACTCTCTAATACTCAGTGTCCTCAAAGTGATAAAGATGTTGCTGAAATGGAGAAAGTCCCATATGCTTCCGCTGTTGGCAGCCTTATGTATGCTCAAGTTTGTACACGTCCTGATATTGCTTTTGTTGTTAGTGTACTTGGGAGATACTTGAGCAAACCTGGTGTGGCTCATTGGCAGGTTGCAAAACGAGTTATAAGGTATCTACAGGGTACCAAAGACTGTATGCTCACCTATAGGAGGTCTGACTGCCTTGAGGTGATAGGCTATACTGATTCTGATTATGGTGGTTCTCCAAATGACTACAAGTCCACATCAAGGTATATCTTTATGTTAGCAGGAGGAGTTGTTTTTTGGAAGAGTGTTAAACAGACACTTATAGCTACTTTTACTATGGAGGCAGAATATATAGCTTGTTATGAGGCTACGCGTCAAGCGATATGGTTGAAAAATTTGACTACTGAATTTCTTATTGTGGAGAGTATTTCCAGGCCTCTTACTATTTATTGTGATAATTCTGTCATAGTGTGCTTCTCTCAAATTAATAAAAGTTCAAAGCGTTCAAAGCATTTTGATACAAAATTCATGTTTGTTAGAGAGAAGATTCAAGAGTTTCAGACTCGTGTTGAGCATATCCCTACAGAACTTATGGTTGCAGACCCACTAACTAAAGGTTTAGCTGTTAAAGTTTTTGTTGATCATGTGACCCATATGGGTATAGTGAGGTCTTTTGATGTTTAGGGTTAGTGGGAGTTTAATTTTGTAATTTTGTTATGACCTCATTTTATTATGTCTCGAAACAATTATATTATTATTATTGTTGTCATATAATATTGTTATTGTTATTAATTTGTGCAGTTTTGTTTATTTATGATATGACATATTGTGGAGATATTTTGGACCCAGTCTCATTTTGTTGTTGTGTTGAGATGTTAAATCTCATAAAGCATTTTGGGCGGATGCTTGGGGCTATTTTGTTGGGAAATGCACTTTGATCACATATTGGCATGCAAATTTTGGATGTGCTTTCCCATTACCCATTTACCACATTTTGATGGGTCACCGAGATATGAGTATGTTGCATGTATGATATCAGTACTCCTTCGAGTATGATTTTCTGCATTGTTGGGATACTTGTAGTCTCATTTTGGACCATTTGTTGAGAGTGCTAACTCGATTTTGATATCATATTATGGCCACATATTGTTTGATTAATCTAGAGAATTATTTTCTTATTAAAGTGATATAATGTGACTTATGTTGTCCAAGTGGGAGAATGTTAGAATTTTTATTTATGGACAAACATAAATCATATTATATAGAACCCAGATTAATTGGATGTCAAAATTATTAGAGCATTTTGTTTAGCCCAAATTGTGATCAGTATTGTTAATAGGCCTATTGTTATTAAAGCACTGCTCATATATGTGGGTTTTGTTTATGGGTCCTATATATGAATTTACCATAGTGGGTAGGTTTAACCTAATATACTTGTTTTATATATACAGGGAGAGGTCCGTATTCCTAATCACTCTAGTGCGTACAGTTGCCTCATTGATACTGACGCGTGAGCAACTATTGTGGGATAGAAATAGTATCTCTCATTCATCGTGTTTTACTTTTCAGGATTTTCGACAATGTCTTTTTCATAGATGCCATTTCAAGGTAACCCTAAAATCTTTTATATGAAATTGATATGTCGTAAATTATTAGGATTAATAGATCCGATAAATATTTTCTATCAGAAATAATCCATTCCAAATTTCCAACTAACAAAATGAATTTTACGTTCTGATTTTGTAGCCTCCCATACAAAATTCCGGACAACCTTATCCACCTGATTACAAACCCCAACAGGAAGCATAGTTGTCTGCATAGCATAGCTTGGAATTGTAGCCACAACACTCTAAGTAAGAGTCACTCTTCCAGTAAGGGAGAGAGTATTTGCACACTAACCATTCAATTTAGAAGTCACTCTGTCAATTAGATACTTATAGGTATTTCTAGAAGCTCTACCATGCAACAAAAGGAAACCACAGTACTTACCAAGATCACTAATAAGCCTTATACCCAAAGCTTTGCTCATTTTATGTTTCCTAGAACTGTGAGTCTTTTAGAAAAATAAACATCAGATTTCTCATAATTTATCTTCTGCCCAGAGCTTTTACAAAATAAATCAAGTACCTCATTAATCGCATGAATTTGATCCAAAGAAGCCTTAGTAAAGCAAAACAAAGATGAGACAACTTTGACTTTCCTCTAGATAAAATGATGGGGTCCTAATAATCAATATCAACTGCCGAATTAATAAGTTGAGATAAAACGTTCAATACAAAGGACAAAAGGTAAGGTGAAAGAGAGTAACCTTGCCTTAGTCCTCTAGAAGGTTGAAAATCGGTGGTTTTTTTCCCATTCTAAAGGATTTGCATCCTAGGAGAAGAATTGCAAGCCCAAACCAAATCCATTATCTTACCAGGTATCCCATTATCAACTAAAATATCTTTAACAAGTTTCACTTCAAATAGTTATAAGCTTTTTCGAGGCCAATTTTAATAGTCACGAAGTCTGTGTCACATTTCTTAGTTCTCATTAAATGAATGACTTCTTCAGCAACTAAAATATTATTTAAACTCTACCTCTCTAAAATAAAACTACCCTGAGTAGGCTCCACCAATTTCCCCACGGTTGTTTTAAACCTAGTAACCATCAATTTGATAACAAGCTTATAGCACACGATACATAAATAGATGAAGCAAAACAACTTCATATACTCCGAATTATCCACCTTCGAAATAAGTAGTGCCGGTAAAAAGGGCTAATCCGCTTCGACCAATCTCGATCTGTTTTAACTTGCTAAAATGTGAAGTGGGGTGAGTTGGTCTGTTTTAAAAAATGGGTTGGAAGAACTAACCCACATCGCTTTAAGGCGGGTTGGTGGGTTGGCCCTCATAAAACATAAAATAAAAAAAAATAGATGAGTTAGCGGGTTAACTCGGCTTAATTTACCTAAAAATAAAAAAAAAATTATATAAAAAATCAATAAATATTATAAAAAATAATAAATAATAATGATAAAAAATTACAAATCACATATCTAAAATATAATTTTTAAAATATCTAATTAAATATTCAAACATAAATTATATAACATTTAAAGAGTTTTTCATTTATAGTATACTTATCATTTAAAAAAAAAGAACTAACTCGCATGACCAACCATTCCGCTTCGCTTAACCCGGTTATGCAGGGGTGAATTATGTGAGTTAAAAAAAAATATGAGTTCAATACTTACACCTAACTGACAAAAATATAACGAGTTGACGGGTTAACTCGATAGGTTGAATCCGTTTTATCAACTCTAGAAATAAGAGAGATAAAAATATAATTAACATTTAAAAGTTTTATATCTATTTATTTTCGGTCTTCACATAATATAATGATGTGAAAAACAAATATGAGAGAGGATGTATTCCCCAAAACGCCCCTCCCCTTCCTAATAAATTGAGGCCATTCTATCAAATTCAAAGCCTCGGTCTTCGCGGCCCTCATTATTATTTTTTTCTTATTTACAGAATTTAGAAATTCACGTCAAATAAATTTCAGTTGCGTCATTTCATTTTCCGCCCAAACCAAAGTTTCCCTCGCGGTCGTCGAGGGACCAAGCCAAGAAAAGACAAAAGAGACGAGAAAATGACGGAAAGTGAAGAAAATTGTCAGAAAATGGACAAACAGAAGAAAGGTAGAAGCCTGCTGGCCTTCACCGGAGCTGCTGCACTACTCGCAATTGCTGCGAACCTCGTTATCACCGCCATCAAGTACCGCAAGGAAAAAAATGCAAAGAAGAAAGGTACTCCTCCTTCTTCAGACTTCAATTTTCCCTTACTCTTCGCTTCTCTGCAACCAGAAATTCATATTTGAGCTTCGTTGATATGCTGTTAAAAATTAACATCGTTTTGCTTTGGTGATGTGCAATTTTTTATGTAGATCTTGCGGGTTCTAAGGTGCGTGTTAATCTATCTGCATCTGAGATTCTTAAGTTGGCAGACCAAATCATTGCCAAGTCAAACGAGGTCCATAATTCAGTTGCATCGGTTCCCCTCGACAAGGTATTCGAGATTCGCATCTTTATCCTACAGTGATCTCATTATCCTTATTTGTTTACTGAATTTTGACTTCAAAACAAGAGAGCATTTGTTTAGAAATTTATCAGTTATTTTTTTGTCGGCGAAATAATCTTTTGAAATATCGAAACCTTTTATTCATGGTCAAATTTCGCAATGGAACAAGGTGAGGCTGTGTCCTGTTTTTTTTTAATCATATTTTGAAACATGTGCATACTGATTAGTGTGGTAGTTGGAAATAAGGAGAATTTCATGGTATGTATGTTTGTGAATTACCGATGCCTGTGTTCGTTTATTTGTTGTTTATTTTCCTTCTTTTACGTTTTTCTATATACTGTTTACTCAAGTTGTTTGATTGTCTTACTTGTGTGGACAAAAACTGCAGGTCACATTCACAAACGTTATATCACCTCTGGCAGAACTGCAAGCGCAGCAATTCCCATTGATCCAATCTTGTGCGTTTCCGAAGCTGGTATCTACTAGGGAGGATGTGCGCAAAGCAAGTGCAGAAGCAGAGCGAAGAATAGATGCTCATCTTGACATGTGCAGGTTTGTGGCCATTGATTAATAGAGTATGCCATGTTTCTTACACTATTTGTGATTTCTGTCTCAGCTTTGTTTTTGATGGGGCAATAATGCCTCACCAACTCAGGGAATATGGGTGGGATTTGGTAATGCTGGAGTCTTGCTTACTCTCACTGTCATATAATAAGGACAGAGAGGATAAGCTCACAATACTTTTAAGCTGCATGCATTCTATGGTATTATGGCTTTGTTTGCAACACATGCCAGAGATAGTTTCACAGATATTGTTAGTTTGTCTTTTCAAGATCACATGTCTTTTCATTTCATGGATTATGAAACTGAATGCTGTATCGTTCCATGCAAGTGGATCAGCAAACGTGAAGATGTATATCTTGTCGTTAAAGCATTCACAGTAAGGGGGGAGTGGATGAATGCTGAAGCCAAACGCTTTGTTCAAATTTTGGTAAGTACTAAATGGATGTCTATATCATAATCTTGTTTTAATTTTTTCTTGGGGCGAATTGGTCTGGAAATTTAATGGCATCAATTTGTTACTGCTTGTATCTTGCTAAAGTGATTGCACGGTTGCACCATATGCTAATATACTTATCCATGAAAACTATGAAATCCAGATGTTGATTCTTTCCTAATCAGTGACAGGTGAGAGACTTTGAGCGAAATGGATTGAACCTCACTGCAAGCAAAAGAGAAGAGTTGCTGCGTCTAAGGGCTCAGATTGACGAGTTAAGCTTTAGATATATCCAAAATCTCAATGACGATAGCACGTTTCTTCTCTTCAATGAGGCAGAGTTAACCGGATTACCTCCAGAGTTTCTCAAGGTTTAGTCTGATTCTAATTCTGTCAATTCACTTAACAAGTGTAGGCATGTTTCTGAAATTTTTCCTTTTCCTTTTTGCATCTTAGCCCAAGTCAACTATTAAATGCTTGCCTGTTAACCATGAACTTTCAAATTTATGGCTTATTTTATTTTATTCTAAATCCTTTGTCTTCTATTGACTGTTCAGACATAAATTTCATAATACTTGTTTTTCTGAGTCAGAATACTCTTTTTTTGGGTGGCTTGGGATGGTTGCCTCTTCCTTGAACTGTGAATAACTAGGTGGTAGGTGGAAACACTACAAGTTTCTTCCACTATGTTTGTGATTGGGACAACATAGTGGAAGTAAAGGGAAGGGAAGGGACTCTCATATCACTCATATGTATGTCTGGGAGTCCTATTTAAGAAGTGGAGGGGACAGGGAGTGACCTGTTACCATCAATTTTCCTCTCAGAGAGTTAAATTTGTTTCCCTCCAAATTGCCCCCTTCCCACATAGGAAAAAGGTAATATAACAAATTGATCTCCATTTACTTCCCCTTTATTTTTTCTCCTAAACAGCCACGAGAATGTATATTCCTAAATTTTTACTTATTACACATCTAAACAAGAAGATAAATACCTTCCCTCTGCTTCCTTTCGAAAACCACACCCTCACATTCCAAACTAAAATCACAAATATAGCCATCAGGCCTCAAGTATGAACTAATGTGACTAAACAAAGAAGAATTCGAAGGAGCCATTATTTGAGAAAATGAAAAAAAAGAAAAATACAGAAGAAATATAGCCTAGGCAATGTAGATTTTAAGATGAAGATAATATTTAACCGATAGGCGATAGTGGACTACCCAAGGGCATCATTAATGCACAATATACCAGTTCTCTCTCCACTTCTTAGACAGATTGATTACTTAATTGCTCCAGATATGCGTAATATGGATACCTGATTTAACTCTACTCAAGCCCTCATGCATGGGCTTCCTATGGAGGCTCATTACTGCTTTTGCATGCCCTTCAATTATTAAATATTTCATTTTGTTTTTTCTGTTATATTGTTGGAATAAATGCACTCCTCCGCAGGGTTTGGATAAATCTGAAAATGGAAAATTGAAGATCTCCCTGAGAAGTCATCATGTTGCAGCTGTACTTGAATTTTGCAAGGTATGGTGAATGAAGTATTAACTAATAGTTGTGTATTTATTAGCTAAATAAGTGCTATATTATGCCACGAGATTAAATTGGTTCTTGCACCACTTGTACACCAATAATGAGAAGCTGCTGAACGTTGATGTATCTTCTGTAATAAAATGGTATTCTTGTCTTTGTAACGGTTTTCTTTTTAGAATTAGTGAAATGACTGTGTGACTAAGACATACATAGAGTGATAAGCTAGAATGAATTCCTTCCCATTATCAACTTTTTTACTTTTTTATTTAAGTCATCTTGTAGGAAGAGTTACTGTGTTTCACTTCACAATGAATTGATTTTTAATTTTATAAACAATTCATAATGAATTATTATTTTCTAATTCTTGTATAGGTTGCAACCTTAATTTATTTTGTTGCTTAATTTGAACATAAAGAAAGTAGCAAAGTGATTTATTGATGCAGAACATATTGCTACCATAGGCATAATATTATTCTTCTCAGAAAAGCATCCATTTTTTCTCCTTGTTGTCTTGGTATATCTTTGTGTATATTTCCTTTTATTTTGGGAAACTGTACTTACAAGATCTATAATTTTTTATATTGAGCACATGAAGGTAGGAACTACAAGGCGGATGGTATCAGGGGCATATGGGAATAGATGTGGAGAAGTCAATCTTTCTATTCTAGAAAATCTGGTAATTTTCATTGATGACATTGAACATTAAGAACTTCACTTATTTACTATTAAATATTTCTATTCTGATTGTGAGCTATAAATTGAGAAGTTATCTTGTAATTGGACATTTGTAACAGGTCATTGACTTGCAAGCAACTTCTTGTTATTGTACCTAAATTAATAATAAGAGTTTGGTAAAGTGAGTAAGAATGGTCCCAATGTAATTTTGTAGTTCTATATCTTTGCTAATGCAGACAATTTACTAATGATTGTTAAGAAAGTTGAATTTGTTGGATTTAAAGGGATAGATGTCAGTTATCAAAATGTATTTGATTTGGCAAATATTACTTGCAGGTTAGTTATCCTGCTTAAAATTTGAATAGTTTATGGAGTTCATTTGAGCACCTTTAAGCATATGACTTTCTATGATACTTGATTTTTTGTTTGTTCTAGACATGTTTATTGCCAAAATCATATAAACATTTGTTGATGTTGATATTCCATTGGCATGATGCAGGTGCAACAGCGCCATAAATATGCTCGTTTACTTGGCTATTCAAACTATGCAGAGTATGCTGTTGATGTTAGAATGGCAAAGACACCTGTAAAGGTATGTAAAATTGTTGTAGAGATGCAATAATGGATTTTCCATCAGAAGCAGTAGAAAGCCAGTTAGATGATACCATGAATTGCACGCACTCTTTTTGGTTTGCCTAGTCACTGGGAGAGGGTTCCATCTGAGCATCTATTTATTAAGTTGCGTTTAGTAGATAAATTTGTCTGGAAAAAGAAGGAAGTAAAAATCAACAATTTATGTATCATGCCATCATGCTTGTCTAAATACACACTTGTTTTTACTTCCTCTCTCTATACTCACCTTTTCACTTCTACCAAGCACTTAGCTTAGATGAATAGGTTCCAGAATATAAAACTATGCTGAAGTGCAAAATTTTCGTACAAAATCATCAAGATATTCATCATTCTTTTTAGGCTAAAAGCATATCAAGCCAATTATGTTGTTTTGGGCAAGTTTAGCCCATGCTTGTTTGTAACGGATAATAATGAAGGGATTCAAGGGTCAGTAGTCAGTACAAATTATAAAACTAAATACAATAGAAAATGAGTGTTTTTTTTTTTGTTTTGTTTGCTTTTTTTTTTAAAGAAAGTGTATCTCTGGAAATTATAACGTTGTTTCTAATCTTAGACAAAAGAAGTGACAAACAGTCATGACTAACCATGAAGTATCTATATATGATAATGATACATATATGAAATTCCTGTGCAATAAATTCTTCCTGGGTGTACTCTCTGTGTGAGTTTGATTATGATGACTGCTGGTGCAGGACATCTCTAATGTAAAATAATTTTTTTTTTTACAAACTTTCTAAGCTCAGACCAGTCTAATAACTGTTGGGGGATGTTATTGGGAAAATAAAAAGTGAAATGAGAATCTGAGATGCTGTCTTGTCGCTGTGCCATAGACTTCGTGTAATTTAACAGATTAATATAGCTCATTACTTAGTGTTTTTTCCTACACTTTTTCAATGAAGCTAATCTTTATTTCTGGATTTTTTTTTTCCAAATTTCATTCAGGTGTTTGAGTTCCTGGAGGACATATCAGCAAGTTTAACTGACTTGGCCATGAAAGAACTTGATATGTTGAAAAATTTAAAGGTTTGCACATGTTTGGTGTATGCTGTTTGCTGTAATTTATATATCCCTTATTACGAATTTATTGTGATATCAGACGAAAGAGGAAGGGGAGTTTCCATTTGGAATTGAGGACCTACTGTATTATGTAAAACGGGTTGAAGAGCAGAGTTATGATTTGGACTTCGGCGAGCTCAAGCAATACTTACCAATTAGTTTAGTTCTATCTGGGATCTTCAAAATTGTCCAAGATCTGTTTGGTAATTTTATATTTGACAATTTGTTTGTCCTTATGTTTTATTGCCTTGACCATCAGATATTCAGTTAATGTGGAAAGTAACAGGAAAGAAAGTCTTGGTAAAAATATATTTCCAGTAACTGGTTAACAATGTTCATAAAGTGCTTCATGAGTAACCATTTACTGACTTGATTAACCACTTGAGTGGTTAGTTGTTCCTAAACTGAAATATTGTTATCGAGCATTATCTTTTGTAAATTTCCTGTGTTCTAATTTCTATGTAGTAGAATGTACATTGATACTCATTTTTGTTATTTTCCATGCAGGTTTAAGGCTTGATGAAATTGCAGTAGCTGATGTTTGGCACTGTGATGTTCGTGTTTTTTCATTACTTGACTTAGGTTCTAGCGAACTCTTAGGTTATTGCTACCTTGATTTGTTCTCAAGGTTGAGCTTTTTAACTACTTAAAGTTTTAGTGCTCCATTAATTTTTATTTGCTAGTGAAACTTGAAAAATATCTTTTCAGGGAAGGAAAATATGGTCATACTTGTGTGGTGGCTCTCCAGAACAGTGCATTAACAATCAGTGGGGCACAGCAGGTCATTTTTCAGTTAATAAAGTCAAATTTCTTTTAATTTTCTGATTGTAAGTACCATTTCCTATGTAGTTCGGTTGGTTTTGGAAGTTTCTCTACCTTTCCCCCTCTGCATGACATGTTCTTATGTCAATCAATTTTTCCCACCCTTATGGCTGTGCTACAACTCTCATCATTTTCATGGTAATTTGAACATTGAAACCATAACATGTAGCACAGTTCTTCTGTCTCAGCCTCTGCCGGCATCCCCATTAAATATGTTACTCTCGTTTACCTTGTTCTAGAAAATTTATTATTTGAGAATATTCCTCCATCACCTACCGAGTGATCAACACTATTATGGTGCAGATCTCAGTGTTCTTATCTAGATTTTACTATGGTGGTTTATATCTGGTTTGAAAGGGCAGTTAAAGCTGCACAATCTTTCTTCATATCAGATAGAGACACTCCCTTAAAAATACCATGCAATGAGCACCAAAGAGAGGCATAAACACAACCCTATCTCGTAGCATATGTAAGGGTGTATAGATGTCCTTGAAAGTGCATGCATTCTGTCCAGCTACTCATAACCCGAGAACAGCATAAATTGCACACTACCACAAAATTTCAGCCTGAGTCTTTGAAAAACATTTGAAGCACATCACTGCCATGAGAAACTGCTCCAACATGGAAGAACACTGCCAGTATTCAACAAGAACTCAAAAAAGATTATTCCATAAGAAAATAGCCACCCTACAATGCAAAAAAAAAAAAGTGGGCCCTGCACCTCTATCAAAACTAGCCTTAAACTTATTACCCGAAAAAAAAAAACGAGCCTTACACGTAACATATCAGGGGAAATAGCTGTTTAAGGTCTATGAATTCACAAGATGTCATTGAAATTAATCCTATGGAGAACTGTTGTCCAGAAAAAAAATCTTGGCCTTGGAGAAGTAGTAGACTTGACCTTCTATGACGCTTCCTTTGGCTATAGTTTAAAGCACTTTACAGATGCTTATATACCTCAGATCTGATATACCTTTTATGCATGGTTGATCCCGATCATGTCTTTATTTTTTGTTGTTTTGTTTTCAATCCTTTCAGTGTCTGTGGCACCAACATGTTTATCATGCAAATTTGTTCATTTTTAAATTTTGGAACTTGGCAATTGCATGGATAAAAAATTATGTCTCTCTCTCTCTCTAAATTTTTGTCCGTTTGTAATGTTTATGTAGATACCAGTTGCATTACTAATATCTCAGTTTCAAAAGGATGCCGACGGTAGTCCTGGATTATTGCGGTTTTCTGAAGTGGTCAGTCTTTTCCACGAGTTTGGTCATGTGGTATGTTTTCTTTCATATCCATGAAGCATGATTTCCTATTCAGAATTAGATTTTCATCTACCATGATTTGCATTATTCTTATATTTGCCTTGTTTGGTTTTGGAAAAAGGAGAATAAAGTGAAAGTTGTGTATACTGTATAACAGTCATCCTTTTCTGAATATCTTTACATTTTCCTTTTTCTTTTCTTTGTATTATTTAATACTGGTACAGGACAGGGGAAGGCATAGGATCGAACAGATCAAAATTTCTTGGGAGAATTAGGGGTAGAATAGGAATTAGGGGATTGAAGGTTGATTGGATTTATGTGAGGGAAACGGGAATGTGCAGGCAATAAGAAAGGGTTTTAGGGTTAGATTGGTGGCTGTTAGGGTGCTATGAAGTGTAAACAATACCTGTGAGATCAGGATTTCTGGTTTGATGGGATTTAGGAAAATTCAAGCTATGAATAATTAGGCATTTGATGGGGTGAATGTTTGATTCATTCTGCCAAGGAAATCAAATCTGTGTGGTTGATAAAATTGAGAAAACCATAATAGAAGATGAAAAGAAGGAAAATAACCTAGGCATCACACTTAGGGTTCTTAGGCATCATAACCAAGATCAAGAGATGCATCACTTGCTTGGCAGCTAGGGTTTTCCCTGAATTAAAGCATAAATAACGACAATAACTGAAGGAAAAGCCCATACAAAGACTGAACTAAATACCTGACTTTTATAGGACCTGATAAAAATTATTAAGATACCCCTAGGACTAAAAATAATCAAAATATAATGTTCAAGAGCTTACTATAATTTATTGAACATTATATAATGTTCAATAAATTGTTATTTGGATTATAGAGCCTGCATCATTCTAACTCCAAGAGAGCAGCTTAGTATTGTGGATTATTGCTTTAATAAATGCTGCATTCAAATCACATAATGCAATATATGCATTTTGCAGCATTGAGAAAGTGTAATAGCGTTTATGAGTGGTGAGAATCAGTGAGAAAGTGCAAGAAAATAAGGGAAAATGTAGAGAGAGAAAGGAGAGTGACAGAGAGAATCTGAACTGAATTGTAACTGTATTAACTGAACTGAGATCTGAACAGATCTAAAACTATTTATACAAGTGTCTAGGTGAGTCTAGAACAAGTCTAGAAATATCTAGAGTAAGCTAATGCTGGCTGTCACTAACTGAAAGTAACTAACTATTAACAGAATCATAACCACAACCAACTAACTAAACAGATAAGCATAATATTCTCTAACAAAGAGAATCTGACTGTGGCATGTGGCGTTTGTAACTGAGGGTAGAGGTCATATTCTTTACATGACATAACTTATGATAACGATGTTGACTGGCTCTACTCCATATGCACTTCCCTTGGCAATGTTTGACCACAACAAGGGCTAGCTTAAAGAATGGAAATGGAATGCCTACTAATTTTTGGCTACTAAAAGATGCTTCAAGCCTTCAAGTAAACGGTCTAGATTATTAATGAGTACTGCTCAGGCATCTGTGTGTAAAAGTCATTTTGGACATGTAACAATTTTAAAAAATATGATAATTTTTGTAGATGCATTTGCTAGTATTTCCAGAAACTAATCTCTCCCCGTCCCATCACCTGTGGTGGCAAAATATTTGTTAACATATTTCAAGCTTGCTGATTTATCTGGTGTCCAACCATAAAATCGAAACAACTCGGTTCTTTATCTCCTGACTAATCCATATACTTTTCAAAACTGATATAACGTGGAAATGGATTTAATTTGGTTTTTGGATTGTATTAATCAACTTGTATCATAGATTAAGTAGGTTCTGCTGATGTTCCTGTCATCTAAGTTAATCCTGAAGGTTGTCTTCTCAAGCACGTTATTTTAGCACTATGCAGAATGGACAAACCACAGTGGAATTGGGTTTTTGAGTCGTCACCTGCTGTGCTCTGAGCCCTTGATTAAGGGAGATGGGTGTTTTGCTTTTGACAATCAATCTAGATTTTTATGATTAGTTATTGCTCCACCTCAGTTGTTGATAAGATTCATTCTATCAATAGCTTGAATTTTTATTGAGCAGTATATTCCTACAGAAGGTGTGAGATTTTGTTTGCACATGACATTGTTTATCTATATTCTGAAGTCTTTATAAAAATACTGTTAGGTTCAACAAATTTGCAACCGTGCATCATTTGCTAGATTTTCTGGATTACGTGTTGATCCTGACTTTGTGGAAATACCTGCTCAACTGCTAGAAAACTGGTAACAAAATCAATCCATATTCCTCCTTATTCTAATTTAGATTAAACACAAATTCACTTTTCCTACTTGTGGAAATTGTAGGTGTTATGAAAGCTTTTCTCTGAAGTTGATTTCTGGATATCATCAGGTGAATTTCGCCGACTGTTCCCTCCATAACTTTCTGAAACTTTCATGGTTTGATTTTTCTTGATATGTACTCACTGCCTTTTGAGGTCACCTCAATCTGAAGTAGGTCTACTAAATGATTCTTTGAACGCTACGTAGTTTAATTTATTTTGTGACTTGCAGGATATTACAAAGCCCATAAAGGATGACATATGCAAATCAATTAAAAGATGGAGGACTTCCTTTTCTGCACTTAAATTGAAGCAAGAGATTCTATGCTGTATGCTTTATTTTTTCATCCTGACAATTGAACTTCATATTTACTAGTTTTTCTGATGCTTTCACTTATATTAGTTGATGCTTATTAAGGATATCTACTCTACTGTGAAGAGTCAATTACACTTAAAATTGTAGTTTCTTTTAGATTGTAGTTCCATTGACTTATGCATTGGTATAATCACGGCAGAGTAGAGTAGAGTAGTGCATAGTTCTTATATTGTGTATATATATATACATGAATGAATGCATGATGTACTTGTCTGTGAGTGAAAAAGTGAAAGTGTCCAATTGTAGGTTAGACAAGCAACTGAAATGGTTATTTTCTATTTAAATGAGGCGAAATGTTTATTGTTATTAACATTACCTTTGGATTAGTTATGATTGCTTTTCAATTGCTATTTGGAGTCAGCTGGCCAATTTTCTTTTTTTTTTTTTGGGTAGGAGATTGTACATGGTGTTGACAGAGAAGATTATACACTGAATAGTTACTTTCCATTTTCATTTAACTTAAGATCTGCGTGCTATCAGGTCTTTTTGACCAAATCATACATTCTGCGGATAACATAGACATTCAAGAGTTATTCAAGCATCTTCATCCAAAGGTAAATGAATTTAATGTTAGTTCCGATTTGAAGTTCAGTGTTTGTAATGAAAGGAGTGAAAGGAAATTCTATGTACATTTCATTTCCCAGGTGATGTTAGGCTTGCCGGCGTTAGAAGGAACCAATCCAGCTTCATGTTTTCCTTCTAGTGTTATTGGTTATGAGGCCGCTTGCTACAGTCGTATCTGGAGTGAGGTTTGAATAAATTTACTTCATCATATAGTATAGTATTGTCAAAATTCATAATAATCAATTTTCATTGCAAGCATCTTTTATTTTTCAATCATTCATATGTAGTTTTCTAAAGTTTGTTGTTTCTGGAGAAAGTCTTTGCTGATCATTGAGTTTGAAGAATTAAAACTGAAACCTCAAATGTTCAGGTTTTTGCCGCTGATATATTCGCCTCAAAGTTCTGCAATGATGTTTCAAACCAGCATGTCGGCATGCAATTTAGGAACAAGGTAACTGATGGCTATGGCATTCCAATTTCCCCCCACAAATATAGTAACCATCAGTGTGTCCTTTTGAAAGTGGAGTGGAAAATTCAGCAATGAATTTTACATGAAAAATTGTATAAAAAAATTCATTTCTAAATTTTCCGTTCACAATTTTAAGGTGCTCTAATTGTTTGTTATCAGGAGTAAAGATCACATGCAGCTATTTATTGGCTACCCAAAGCAGATTTCAGGGATTGTTATTTTAAATTTAATGGTATTTATTTGTTTGCTTGATTTAAAATATATGCAGGTATTGGCCCCAGGGGGAGCGAAGGATTCTATTGAAGTGTTATCGGACTTTCTAGGAAGAGAACCATCAATTCAAGCTTTTATTGAGAACAAATCCAAGTATATTTTGTAAGGCTTTTTGAGAGTATTTGTCTATTCACAATTTTTTTTTTAAAGTAACTTTGTTTTTCTTGTATGGATATCATATTTAGTAAACTATTATATCTTTGTCAGACGGCTGACCAACGAAAACTTGAATTGATGTTTTAAAAAAGGAAGTATAATTTTTTTGTTTTTATTATTTAATTATATATAATACATAAAAAAGATTGAGTTTGATGTGTTTGAATTTTACTTACAGGAATTCGGCTCTTACCACCAAGTATGGAAAGAAAAAAATTATTAAAATATTTTAACTATTTCAAGAAGAAAATTATTAGTTATACATAATGTACACTTCATATAACTCAAATAAAGTGAGATGAATGAATGATGATGAAAAATAAAAAAAGGAGAAAGAAAGTGAAGTAAATGGTGATGGTGAAATTTAGGAGTTATATGAAAAAAATTATTTATAATTTCAATAAATATGTACGGAATCTAACTAGCAATGGTCACACTTACATATAATTTCTTATATTTCTATAATTTTTATCTTCTGAATAAAGTTAGCTCATCAAAATTTTTGTAACCTTATATTTATGTGTGAATTGATGTGATAGAAAGATTATGTGCTATTAGGCTATTAGCATTTTTCGAGTCTTACTCTTTGCTTGCGATCAAATTTAAACTGAAAACGTTAAAAAGACCGGTGGACCACTTTTTTACTTTGGTACATAATCACTTTTCTTTGTTAAATACCGTTGTGCGCTCAAATTCATCGTTCATGCGAAAAGTTTACGATATTGTTTAGGCATTTGATTGAACGATTTGATATGTTCTAAGATTCTTTTAATATGAGTTTATCCTTAAAATGGTTTATCGAGAATTTATTCACTCTTATATTATTAAATAGGTTAAAAGTTAAAACTACCATCCACTTTAGAGTAGCCTTTTACGGTATATTTTTGGGTGCCCATTTCGTTGGCGTTTTTCTGCTGACTTCGAATTGGTCGAAAATCACACACACACACACTGACTTGACTAGTTCTCGAAGAATGATTGGATCGTGAGAATTATTAAAACACGAAGTTTCCAAGTCAATAAACAACAACTACGAAGATAACAAAACCGTGTTTGCTTTGTGTATTAAACATTGTCAATGTTATTTATTTATTTATTATAATATTCTTTCACCTTCTTCTGTTGATTAATCTATATTATAGTCAGTATATGCTTGCATCGCATGTGCTTTTCCGATTTTTTCTCGATATTCCAATTTTTTTTGGTCATATTTTAATATTATTCTCTGCAGATAGTTCGAATTTCTCTCTTTTATTTTTTTATTTTTTTAAGTAGAAAGGAAAATATATATTAAAGGAAAAGGGAAAAGGGAAAAGGGTAACCTGCAGAACATTCTTCGTCTTCGTTTTCGTCTCGCATTTCAAGCCCAACAACGGAGAAGAATCGGTTTCTGAAATTTTGAATTCATAATTTCTGAACCTCGTGATTGTATCTATGTGATTATTGACGCTGATTTCTAGTTCCACCATCAGTGTTTGTGATCGCAAAAGGTTCAGTTTTCCCTAACCGTGTTTCGTGAAAAACAGATTCTTCATCTTCTTCTCAATCATCGAATCGAATCGGGTCTGCGCCATCACCATCACCATGGATAGAATTAGAGAAATGGGTTTCCTTCTGCTACCCAGATAAGCATGGTTTTTCTTCTTTCTTCTTCTATCTAAGTGACACACAAGTGCGCAACAACATTTGTGTCTGGTCGGTTCATTGCTGAACCCGGTTACGTGGTTCTTCGTTTTTGTTTCTTCCGTACAAACTAAATTGTTTGGTGTCGTTTCGTTAACAAAGTTTAAGGGATCCTTATCTTTCAGATTACCACAGGGGGCTGTTCCTGGTTTTGATGAATTATGTTCAAACAGATACTCAGTAAACTTCCTAGAAAGTCATCCAAAGGTTCTGAACACAGTGGAAGTGGAAGTGGAAGAAGCCATGGAGTTAAAAGCAATGATCTTGTTCCAGGGGGCAGCAAATCCGGGAGTTCTTCCTCTGCGTCACAACCCCATCAATCTACTTTGAATGCGGGACAGTATCATGGTAACAGAGCTCAATTACCATTGGGTGGGAATGAAAATCAAAATCCCAATGGGAATTTCAGTTCTTATGAAGCATTGCCTGCATTCAGGGATGTTCCCAATTCTGAGAAACCTGGCTTGTTTATCAAGAAGCTCAAGATGTGCAGTGTTGTGTTTGACTTCATCGACCCCACGAAGCACCTCAAGGAGAAGGAGATTAAGCGACAGGCCTTGGTGGAACTGGTAGACTATGTGACTTCTGCTAATGCTAAATTCACAGAAACTGTGATACAAGAAGTTGTAAAAATGGTGTCTGCAAATATATTCAGAACGCTTAGTCCTCAACCGCGCGAGAACAAGCTTGTTGATGGCCTTGATGTGGAGGAGGAGGAGCCTTCAATGGATCCTGCTTGGCCTCATTTGCAAATCGTGTATGAGCTTTTTCTGAGATTTGTTGCATCACCTGAGCTGGATGCAAAGTTGGCTAAGAGATTCATTGATCAATCCTTCATTTTGAGGCTGCTGGATTTGTTTGACTCTGAGGATCCTAGAGAACGGGAATACTTGAAAATGACCCTGCACCGCATCTACGGGAAGTTTATGGCACATCGCCCTTTCATAAGGAAAGCCATAAATAATATCTTTTTTAATTTTGTTTTTGATACTGAGAAGCATAATGGGATTGCTGAGTTCCTGGAAATTCTGGGGAGCATCATTAATGGCTTTGCACTGCCATTGAAAGAAGAGCATAAACTGTTTCTTGTTCGTGTGCTGATTCCCCTGCACAAACCAAAGTGCTTAGCAATGTATCATCAGCAGTTATCTTATTGCATTACCCAATTTGTGGAGAAAGACTGCAAGCTTGCTGATACCATTATTAGGGGATTGTTGAAGTACTGGCCAATAACGAATAGTGCAAAGGAAGTTATGTTCCTGAGTGAGTTGGAAGAAGTCTTAGAAGCAACTCAACCTCCAGATTTCCAGCGTTGTATGGTGCCATTATTTCGCCGTGTTGCCCATTGTTTGAATAGCCCCCATTTTCAGGTATGAGATTTTCAATGCTTTCCTTTTGCTCCTTTTTTGTTTACCCTCTTTTTAATTTCATGCCGGAATTACACCTGACTTTTGAATTAATTCTCAGTAGCAACCTCATTGATACTGAATACTGTACCTTCATTCATTTCCTCTAGTTGAGAAACCGTTTTAGCTACCAAGAAAAGGAGAAACCTTTTTGCATCACCTTATTGCTTAATGCATATTTTGTTTTATAGTTTTAAACGTAACAAGAATGATAAAGAAACTTGAATCCTTTTGTTTCCTTAACCAATATGCTGATATGCCTTCTTAAAACATGGAAATCATTCAAATCTCTGCACTCTAATGACTTCGGCTTTATAAGTATCTGGTAAATAATCATAGTATCATGAAAAGAGTTTTTGTAGTTAAGCCCTCACTTGTCTCGATGTTTCTCCATTCCAACATGCAAGACCATTCATTGTTTGCCATAATCCAGAAGATGTCTTATGAAGAATTATCACATACATATAATAATTTGGGAGTACAATCAGCTTCTTCCAATAAATCTTAGTTTAATGTCAATTGTCACTGCTTTGTTTGACAGAACACAAAAAGCTGCTAAAACTTGCAGAGGATGATTAAGTGTATAATCATGTTCTACTCCAAACCCTGCCTGCAAAAGGGGTTTAAGAAAAAAAAAAAAACCAGTAATTGTGGTATGTGATTTTCACTATCGCAGGTTTTGATCTTGCTTCTTCCATGTTTCTATACGGTCAGAGATACCCCCCTCCTCTCTCTCTCATGTAATTAACTACGGTAAAAGCCTATGCTGTTGGGAGAAGGCCCAAGGATAGCTTCTTATTAAATTTCTCTCATGTGCCCTCTCTTGTGAAAGCTAAGCATGGAAGAAGCATATGCCCACCCAAAATCTTGTGTTAAAATTAGTTTTAATTGAGAGAATGGGGATAACAAGAGTTGAGCTAATCTTGTGTTAAAACTAATCTTGTGTTAAAATTAGTTTTAATTGAGAGAATGGGGATAGCAAGAGTTGAGCTCTTGACTACATGGTTGAAGAGACTCCGATACCATGTTGAGTAGCCAAATATCCCAAAAGCCTAAGCTGTTAGGAGAAAGCCCTTGAAATGGTTTTTATTAATATCTCTAACAGGTTTAGTATCACCTCTAACGTGTCACTCACTATTTAGAGTACATCCCTTAATAAATCAGGAAGGTTTTTTCTGGTGTCTTAAAATGTAAGCCTATATCTTAAAGGTAATTTTTGTGTCAGTTCTACATTATGTACAAGTAAATGAAAATATGTGATTGTCCTTTCCCTGTGAAGAGTAGACCGATTATATTATTCATGGGATGCAACAACCTCTTTCTTTTTGTCTTTTTTATTTTTGCTGGCTTTCTATTCATTATGGGCGTGCCTAGTAAACTGGAAAGAGCAGATTTTTTTATAATTGTCCCCATAGAAATTCTATTTGTGACTATAAATAGTTAGCTGGACTACATTGTACATGCTGATCATCTACTATTTTATGGCTCAATTTCCAATGTTGATGTTTCTATCTGAAGAGGTGAAAGAGACTCTAATCTTTGTCTAGTAATTTGCAATTTGGGGCTGCCTACAATTTAAAAGACCATATGATGTGAATAGATGTTATCGGTAATATTGCTGTTAGGCTCAACTTCTAAATACGTGGGCGATGGGCTGTCAACAAGATGAAATAATTCTGATTAGATGAACCTTATAATGTTAGATCTCATTGTGCTTAACACTATGATGATGACAACAGCCATCCAACTGGTTGAATCTTTGGAGCTTCTGTTTCATTCTTTAACTGGATTAACCAAGTCTTCCGGCATTTTTTCAGAGAACTTGAATCCAATTTTACTTCCATTGGTTATGTTCATTGAAAGGGGCAGCTACAGCCCTCTGAGAAGTTAGAGATCCATCGTTCCCTACACCCCACCCTCCCCCTACACCTCCCAAGTAGAAAAGAAGAAAGCATGTGTAAAATGTCTAGATGGTGCTAATTTCATTTTAGAAGTGTTTGCACGAATGAGAATTGCTCCGTAGCTTTAAGCTATTCATCATATTTTTACGTTGAGTGGATTTTTTTTTGCTGTTACCTTTTGGGGGTAGACCTATGCTTTATTGAATTGCTATTAAGTTGTTTATTGCAATTCGCAATAGTCAACACTGATGAGTGCACTGCATGATGTCTCCGTTGCTCATGGAATATGCACGCATTATCTTCGTAGTGTGATCCGAAAAAGCTAAAGTTGGGCCAACAAATTCTATATACTTTTTTCTTATGACAATCTACAAACATGAATCTTGTGTCTCTATTTCCACAGGTGGCGGAAAGAGCTTTGTTCTTGTGGAACAATGATCACATTGTGAACTTAATCAAACAAAATCGCAAAGTGATACTGCCCATTATCTTCCCTGCATTGGAGAAAAATGCTAGAAGTCATTGGAACCAGGCTGTCCATAGTTTGACTTTAAATGTGCGGAAGATTTTCTATGATCTTGATCCTGATCTATCCAAAGAATGCTTGCAAAAGTTTGACGAAGATGAATCAAAGGAAGATGAAATCACAGCAGGTCGTGAAGCCACTTGGAAACGCTTAGAGGAGCTTGCCGCAAAGAAAGCTGCAAGTAGCGAAGCAGTGCTTATTGGTAAAGCATCCACTCGCAGCTCTGCAGGTTAGATAGAACTGGAATGTGTATTCTGCTCCAATAACTTCATTTTTTAAAAGAATTTTATATTATTTTTTTGCATGTGATGTGTTGGCCAAGAGGGGCAATTTCTTCAATACTCTCTTATTCACTTTGCATATGAATTGAAGGTGATGATTAGTAGCACATATCAACATCCTAAGCTTAACTAGCATATAACTTATACTTTTGTACCTAGAGTTGCCACTCAGCACATTTGGACACTTTTCTTTTTAATGAATTTCCAATGAACATTTCGTCATTAAGACTAGAAATTGGTAACAAAAGCCAAATGAAAAAATGGAGACAACAATTAGTTAGAGGAGAGAGATGAGAACAGGCTACGCCAGTCTGAAGAGGCTGCCAAGCAACAAAACTGTGGGGTTGATGCAATGTAAGGGTTGAAGCGTCTATTCGCTCATATTGATTACATGCTGGCCTTCCAGTGGGGTTGTGGCTGGTTCTAAGTAGCTGTGTGCTATTCCCAAGTCCTGGATTGGGTAAAGCAATACCGTTTCTCAAGGGAAATTCCCTCCTTCAAGGACATGGTTTTCCTTAATACTCCTGTGTTTACTTTGTCAAATCCTTCCTTCAATATGACTCGCTGTGTGGATTGATAGAATGTTTGTGTTTGATGTACTGTTTGACGCGAGAAGCATGGGTGATGCATTGGTTTTACGTGATTAGGTGCTGCTTTACCCTTGTTAGTATGTTTCGGAATGCTTTATCATTTTTTAAGCAAAGAAAAACATGGCCATTTACCATCGAGGGTTGTGGTCAAAGTGGTCAGACTACACCAAATTTGTGAAGTTTTTGAGTTCAAATCTTGAGTTCAGCCACTTAGTGGATAGGTTTTGATCTGGTCTTTAGTAGGATTAAACGTATCTCACTAAAGATTACTAGTGAGTCATAAATCCGGATACTGTTGACCTAAACTCGGGACAACCCCTATGACAAGTAGATGAGAGTTCGTCCCTGTTGTCTAGGCCAACACCTTGGAATCTCATTTTTGTAAAAAAAATTAAAAAGAGAAAAAGAAAGCATGACCTTTTTGAAAGTTGCTATAATGTGATTGTAAAACTGTTCTGAATAAGTAGTACGATATTATTTGGTAAAAAGAAAGATAAAATTTTAGTTTCATATTAATTAGTGAAACATATGACAAAAAACCTTTAAGAATAGTTGCAACTTGGAAGTTTCTAAAAATATATATCTGAAAATTACAACAATAACAACTATAAGTTTCTTTTCATTAGGTGGGGTTAAATATATGGATCAAACAAAGTTATTTTGTTCTATCATAAAAAAAAAATATAATATAATTTTATAAATAAATATAGTTTTACTTAGAGTTTTTTTTTTTAATATTCTTTTACCTTTAACTAAACTACTTGAAAACTTAGGATTTTACCATCTTGGTCTTTAACTAGAAATTCTCACAAGCATTAAGATTAATTTTCGGATACTATTTATAAGATAATGATAGTAAAAAATTTTAATTTGATAAATATTGTTTGGTAAAAAGAAGATAAAATTTTAGTTTCATATTAATTAGTGAAACATATGACAAAAAACCTTTAAGAATAGTTGCAACTTGGAAGTTTCTAAAAATAAATATATATCTGAAAATTACAACAATAACAATTAAAAGTTTTTTTCATTAAGTGGAGTTAAATACATAGATCAAATAAAGTTATTTTGTTCTATCATAAATCAAATTTTTAATTAGGTTTAAGTTTTTCTTAATAGTTTTTTTATTCACTTTTTTTTTTGGATATTCTTCACCTTTAACTATTATTCTACTTGATTGACTTTGTTATGAGATTTTATTAGTCAATTTTTCATCATATAACCAAATTATCTTAGGTAGGATTTTACTATCTTGGTCTTTAACTAGAAATTCTCACAAGCATTACTATAAGTTTAATTTTCGCATACTATAAGATAATTAGTAAATAATTTTAATTTGATAAAGTATAGTGATAAAAACTTATTAAAAAATTTTATGAACATTTTAATCCAGTTATTGCATCAATCTGATAAGAGTCTTAGTCTTAAAATCATTTGTGCCTTTTTATAAAAATAGTAGAAACGTTTTTTTGAAACAAAATCTTATCCCATAATAAATGTATTAAGTTTGATGTAAAAAAGTACGCATTAATGTAATATTTGTAAACAGGCAATATATATTCTTGACATTTAATAGCCTGTTCATCTAAAATTTTTCGAAGCGCGTCTCGGCGTTTGATAGCATTTAAAGGGAAAGAAGTATTCACTTCCATTCCATCCACTCAACGCGCAATGGCATTCACCAAAAGCTAAAACAAACGGGGCTTAAAAGGATTAAATGAAATCGAACATTCTAACAATTTTGCATAATCATAGCACGATTCAGCATCTAATGTGTGTTTTGATGTAGTCTAAACTCTAAACTTCTGCTCAAAAGTAATGTGAGTATTACTTCAGCTCAAAAGTAATTTTTGGTAACATGTAAAAACTAAAAAGAGCAAATTTTTATTATATTTTATTTTAGAATGATGTTTGGGTCAATTTACACGTAATTCAATTAATCTATTTTTTTAGTCTAATTAAAGGCATACCATCAATACTAAAATTAAAATATTCACAAAAATACTACTTAACAAGTTTAAATTCTTATTACATCAATTACTTAGAGTTAAATAATAAGAAAAATTTTTGTGAATCTTTTAATAATAGATTAAATGCAAACTAACCCAACAGCACCTTGGACAGTGAAACAAAAGAAAAGAGCAATTTTTGAAGTATTTTTCTTGCATATTATAGTATTTTCATATTTTCTTAATTTTTAAATTATGAAAATATGTAAACATGTATATGGAAGAGAACAGTATTTGAGAGGGATTGGATTAGTATGGGCTTGGCAAATAATTATAATTATTTTTACAGTTCTAATATTCTTTTTATTAATAGTATATAGATATCTTTTTATATTTTTTAATATTATTCATAAATATTTATTTTTTTTATTTTTTTATTAAATTTGATACTTTAAAAAAATATTAACAATATATAAAATTTGAAAAAAGTATATGATAATATTTTTGCTTATTTTTAAGTTCTCATTTCACCGTGGTAGTCACAATCAGACTTCTCGTGTGTCTGTGTGCATATGGTCTTTTTTTTATTATTATTATCATATAACTCACTTTTTTTCACAAGTTTTTCTTTCCCATCTTATTTTCTCTCCACCTATTTAGTTTTATGTAAACATCTAATTCATGCAACAATGATAACCATTGCTACTCTGTCTATCAAAACCTTGCACATGAAGAAATAGTATCACCCAAAAGTTGACATGTTAAAAAGTCGTAGAAACCAACCATGGCTAAGTTAACATTAATATAATATAGAAAAAATATATGATCTAAATTTTTTATCATATATCATCTAAGTCAATTATAAATATATTAAATTTTTAATATGTAATAAATATATTATTTAATTTTTTGTCATATATTATCTAATATAACAACTTAAAAAATATTGATACATATAAAAAAATTACAATATATACATAAAAAAAAAATAAAAAATAAAAAAAAAAAATCAATCAATCATCAATCAATTAATTAATATAATATAATAATATAGAAAAAGAATATACATGGTATAAAATTTTGTATGTATTATCTAAATTAATTAGTAAATGCATTAAACTTTTCAAATGTAACAAATATATTACTTAATTTTCTATCATTTTTATCTAATGTAGCAACTTTAAAAGAATATCAAGACATGTAAAAATTTATCACATATACATCAATATAATCAATTAATTAATATAATTAATTAATAAATATAAATTAATCAATATAATATAATTATATATTAAAAAATACATGATCTAAAATTTATCATCTTGAATCTAAGTCAATTAGTAAAAGCATTAAGTTTTTGACAATATGACAAATACATTACTTAATTTTTTATTATATGTCATATGATATAAAAACTTAAAAGAAATATTAACAAGTGTAAAAAAAATTACCACAAATACATAAAAAATAAAAAAAAAAAATTACAATGAGAAAGAAAGAACAGAAATTACAAAAAAATGAATTAAAAAAGTTAAAGAACCTAAAAAGTCAAATGTCAAATAATTAATTTAATTAATGTGTTATTTTTATTTAACCTACTTAAATTATATGAACTAAATATATATGTTAAAAAGTGTTAAAGAATTAAAATGTATTGTGTATTATTTAAAAGAGTAAATTAAACTCAACATTTCTAGATATTAATTTTTTCAATTGATTGATATTACACTTAAGAACATTCTTTTCTAGAATTTGACAAAATGACACTCACTTATTAATGGAAGTGAAAATTGAAGATTTATAATTGTATAAATATTATGTTAAAATTTATAAATTTTTCTAGATATTTATATTTTATTTATAAAAAAGGTAATTTTTTTTAAAATATTATGTATAAATATTAAAAGTTAAAAGGGAATAATATTTTTTTTTATTCCATTTAAAATTTGATATACATTACTATAAAAAATGTATATATTTTTTCATTAAAATTTTTTTAGAAAACACTCGATTATATTACGAGAAAAATTGTGAAAAAAAAAATTTATAAAAAATATTATTATATATAAATATTACTAATTAAAATCTTAGGTGAAGGTTTTCCAAGAAACATGACATATATTTTTTATACTCATAATAATTTTTATAAATAAGCGTAAGAATGTTAAAAAACACATATAGATTTTAAGCGATAATATTTACATTTTTTTTCATAAATTATGTAAAACTTGATCAATAAATTGAGGGGTGAATGCCATTTTGATAAAAGAATGGACAAGATTTTATTTTTAATTTAATTTTTTATAAATAACAATTGAATCTTTGAAAATCTTATAGATTTTAACGATAATATTTATATAATTATGCAACTTGATCAATTAATGAGGATGAGTGTCATTTTTAAAAAAAGAATCTAAATTTAAATGAGTATAATATCATCAAATCTAAAAAAGGGGGATAAATTAATTTACTGACACTATTTAAAAATATTATTATAAACTATTGTAACTTTTTGAGAGATATATATTTTTATAATGGAAAAATAACGAATATATTGCTTTCACCTAATAATTTTTTTTAATAGAATTTGACATTATTAGTTAGTTTGATGTAACTTGGATAATGAAAGTGAAAAATTAAGGATTTAATTTGTAATATAATATTTCTTAAAAACAACCATGCATTAAAACTTAGTATAGGTATATTTTTTAAAATATGAGTGTAAAAAAGTTAAGGGAATAATTTTAATATAATTTTATTTATATTTCATTTATAAATCTTTTTGTCGATGATATCTTAAAATGACTATAAATAATAATATTTATATTATGAATCATTTTACAAAGTATAACTTTAATACAAAAAAGTTTTGATTGTATTACTTAAAAATATTGATTAAGTAGTAAGATTGTATAATGAGATAAATTAATTGTAGAAAAATGAGATATCAATGTGATAGGAGCAAAAATTGTAATATGAAAACTTGTTGGTGACAAGACTAATTAGTTTTATATTTTAAATTGTATTTAATATCATCAAGCTTGAAAATTATAATAATTAATCTTTTATAAAAATATATGGACCAATACCTTAATAAAGAAAATTTATTTTTTATTACTAGCGATAAAAACATAAATAAGTATAAAAAATATAAGAATTGATACCATAATAATATAGACTAAAATTTAAATAAGTGATCCAAAAAAATTCAAATCTTAATGAGTCAAATATTAATAAATAGTAAATAAAAAAAAAAAAAAAAAAAAGTATAGAATCTAAAATTAAAATTAAATGAAACTATATAAATAAATTATTTATTTATTTTTTAATTATCCCGTACGTTACATGTTACAAAATACTAGTAATTTAAAAAGAGAAATTCTTAGAGATCAGTTTTTCTAATGGAAAAGAAAGGCGTAACGAAGTCAACGACCTAATTCACTGCTTCTCACCAATAACTTTGGCCATATGTCATACTTAAAGATCACCGATCTTCTTTTTTAGATTCCTGAAATGAACCAAACAATACACATTAAATTCCTCTATAAACAGACAAAAGCATACATACATCTATTATCTATAGGCATCAGAAATAATATTCTCCTCCTTGTAAGCGGTTAATTACATATAATCTCTTAAAAAAACAACCATGAATAACTTTTCAATCAACTCAATCCCACTACGCCACTTCCATCATTTTTTAACATCCAAAATCATGGCAAGCTAGTAAAAGAGCTAGTTCAAAGGGCAGCAAATATTGTTATCTATATCTTCAATTTTAACAGGCCAGTTTGACAGGCTACAGATCCTCACTACATATGATTTGAGCCACAGAAGGAGAATAATAAGCAGAAAAAAATTAAAAGACCACTATATATCCATCCTTATCACAAAGTTGGACAACAACACCCTTGTTTGCCAATACAAAATCCAAGTCTTACTGTCATATTATAGGCGGCCAAATGGCCAACCATCTTGTGGTAGTACTTCCACAAACACCTGGGCCTGCAAATAAGATATGGCAAACAAACAGAAGCAATACAACACAAACAACTTAGTGAATCCACAACATTTATCCTTATATCACTTTATCCATCTGAAACATCTTCTTTAATTACTAATTAGTAATGATATTTGCATATTAAAAATTCTACATCATTCTTATATCACCTTTTTTTTCAGATAATATAATAAAAAATACATTTCAATATTCTCTTTATTTTTGTTTTTACAAACAAGTAAAGTGTGAAAATGATGTAATGATTTTCATGTGTAAATAACTAAATATTATTTTTTATTACTAATTTAGAAAAATACTACAACTGCAACATAAGTATACAACACAATATGGGAACTGCAGGAATCTTAGCCATAAAAAATTATTGTTATATTGTAAAATATTAACGGAAAACATAATACAATAAATTTTAGTCATTAGATTAGCAACTGCACCTTGTGCAATTTTTATAAATGTCTTTGGAGCTAAAATTTTACCAGAAAATAGTTAAGATCCATATCTACAACTTTCATGAAGACTACTTAGTGAAAAAATGATGTATTCAATGACTTCAGAACTGAATGATTTCGGAGACAAAGAATCTCCATAAATTTTCACTCATCAAAAGTCATTTGACATTTTTCACTCATTTTCCACTCATCCACTCACCATGAATCAGCCCCCTTGTCATTTTGTATCCCTAATCCTCTATAAAAGGCACCATTATTTTTTTATTTAATATGTAGTTTTTTTATATTTTAATATTAAAATATTCTTCTTCTTTTCTCTTTTTAATATTAAAAAATATTGATCATTAAATAAAAAATAAACAATCCAAATAATACAACAGGGAGTTGCTGGAGGAGAGAATCCGGATTTAGGATCGTAATCCCACAATATGCTAGCAAGCTTTGGAAAGAGAAAAGATCTTATTAAGATATTAAAGCAATCCTGAAAAGCATGTCTCAGAGAAAATCTAATTCCAACCGAATTTAACAATTTCCTGAGTTAAATTTAAGTTTAGTTATGAGAACCAGAGCATCAAATAACTAACTTAAGACCACTCAGTCCTTATTGTTTAAAAATAAAATAAAATTATACCAAGTCTTGAAACTATACAACCTAAAAGCCTAAGCCATAAAACAGATACAAAGGGCTGGTTATAACTTATAACACTAGCATTACAATGTACCGCTTGTGAGTTTGTGACATCTCGTTAGGTTTATCCAATAAAAGAAGGCATATTGTTGTCTACAAGTTGAAAATCCATGACACTTGCATCTCTTTACCTAAAAAACAAGAGAAATTATATTTACGCATCAATAATTTTACATCAAACTTTTACGGTTTCCTTTTTTAGAAAAGGAATAGAGAGACTAAGTAGTGTTGAAAAATATGTTTTCCACTTTTCTGTTCTTTTACTTAAAGAAAATATTGTAATGTTTTGATGTAAAGAAATGACGTGCAAATAAAAGAACTCAAAAAAACAACCTTGTTCTGCTCAGTAATTAGTTTTTAGTTTAACTTAATACAAACTTACACAAGTAAATAGCAATTAAGAAGTTCATAAGGAAATTTGGGGTTGAGATATTCAAAGCTTTTGACAGCCTTTTAACAGCCACCAATCAACAACATAAGGGGCATGCATGCTCAGCACACAAAAAGTCATTAATTCCTGGACATAGATTAATATATCACCTTAATTAGTTCAATGAATGTTTGTAAGTTGTAACAGGACAATCTATTATATGCATTTTAAATATATGCTATATAATAAAGTGTCCAACCAGTGTAAAAGTTTCGGAGAACTAGACTGATTTCAGGAAAATAATTTGAAGCCTATCTATACTAAGTTGAAATCCACAATATAAATCAATCAAACACCTGGGCCTACAAAATAAAATAAAAATAATAATCTTACATCTCTTTTAGAAGTGTAAGTATTATATATATATTTTTTTTAAGGATGTATGTAGTCAAAAAAAAATGATAAAAAAAATAAATATAATAAATAATATTAGATGTGATGTAAAAAAAAATGTATACATTATTTGTATTTGTGATAAGAATATCAAAACTTTATAGTATAGAATTAGATAAACTCTTTTTGCTACCTACATGATAGCTAGCGTTAATTCCTAATGGGAATGTATGGGAGGTTCAGTAATTAAGTCTGACCTTTTCTTTTCCTTTTGTTTGAAGAAGGAGAGGATTTTTTGGTTGTGAGACCAACATGCGTTTCGCTTTGAAAAAGTAGCTAAGCCATATTAACCTCATGACTTGGCCATCGGGTTAAAGTTGTTAAGATTGTAAACACGCTCAGCCGTACTTTGAAAATTTGGAAACGCGCTTGTTGCTCATCCACCTCTTGTACAAGTGTACAACGCCCATACACTCTCATCCGACTCCAAGTCTTTCTCATTGAACTCGGCCGAAAATCTGCGTCGTTGGATGCCCAAATCCTAAAGTGGTGCATGCAGCAGAGTGATAGAACTGCTGGCGAGAGAGAGAGAGCGGTTGAGGAAACGGAGAGTTGAAACAAGAGGAAGCGTTGCTGCACTTGCCATGGCTGCAGTCAAAAGTCATAGTTGCTGTCGCAGATGTAGAAAATCAAGGGAAGGTGGCGCAACAGCAAAAGGAAGGAAGAAAATTGCATGCAAGGCAAAGGGGAACGTGTCGTCAATAATAAAGTCTTAATAATGAACGGTTAAGTATCAAAACTGATATTTTTTATAAATTTTTGTGTTACATAATTTTTTATAAAATTTTATAAAAATATTATCTTTATGTAAATCACGCGTCAATAATTAGGAGGGTTAAGTATACATTCTTTATCATATTTTTTTTTAATATATTCACTTTTATTAAGTTATATTATACATTAAAATATATATTTAAATTTAATTATATATTAATTAAGTTAATTATATACTAATTAAAATTAAGTGTAAGTTTTAGTATAAAACATGCTTCAATAAAAAAATATTAAAAAATGTAATAAAAAAATATTTTTAACAATTTCATACTACAATTGTACAAACAGCCCATATTTTTAAACACTATTTTTTTACCTCACTTTTGTATATTTTATAAAATTCTTAAAGTTTATTAATAAATAACCTTATATATATATAGTAATTACATTTATGTTAGTCAAAAACTATTCAAATCTTTATAATGAGTTTCCTTAAAAAAATGTTCTTTCATTTAGTTATAATAACTTTAAAACTTAGTAGTAAGTAGTTTAATATAAGATAATTACTTTTATATTAGATAATAACTCATTCAAAATTTAAATGAATTTTTTCTCAAAATATAAATTTTTTTACTTACTTTGTAAATACCTTAGCATATAATAGTAATTAACTTAATATTAAATAATAATTACTTTTAAGTCATGTAATAATTGATTCAGATCCATTAAATGAGCATTTAAAATTGTTCTTTCATTGACTTTGTAAAAAATTATATCTTAATTGTAAATATTTTAATATAAAATGATAATTACTTTTAAATTAAATAATGATTCATTCAGAACACTCAAATATATTTTTTTTTTAAAATAAACTCTTTAATTTATTTTATAAATATATTAATATTAAGTAATAATTAACTTAATATTAGAAGATAATTACTATTAAATCATATGATAAAATTAAGTGGTATAAAAATTAGTGTAAAAAATGTGGTGTGTAATGACTATTTTTCTTGTACTAATTTGTACTCACATAAGGTGAGATCCACTCTAATACCCAACTTCCGAAAATGACACCTGATGGACTAAACGGTCCAAACCAGGCTCGGCCCATTAATTTTATTTGCCACTGATTATAATTATTATAATTATAATTTTATTTTACGGTATGAAATGAGCTCTCGCTTGAGAGTTGGGTTGGCAAAATTGTCCATGGATCCATTATCCATCGGTTGGCCCAACTAGATAAAAACAAAGTTCAATCCAATCCATCCATTAGTTAGTGGTGTTTAATGGATTGGATTTACTAAATCCTAACCCATGTATTGGATAATCGATGAAGACGCAGCACAAAGTTTCTGAATTCTGACTCGGATACTTAACCCGATAGTACAATACCACTTCACTACCCTCGACCTCACTCTCACGGCAGAACCACATTCCGCTCGATCAGACGGTGGCCTCCGTTTTCCGGTGACGGAGTGCACTGTTCCGCCTTCGTGCACTTTCTCCTCCGAGCTCCGCCGGTTCCGCTTCAAGCCTTCAACGCAAAATCTCAGGTTCGTTTCTGACTTTCTGCATTTTTTTTTTGGCTATATGGGCATTTTCATTTTGCTCTTATTTTTCATTTCAGAAAAAGAACTTTCAACAAAAGTAGAAGAAAAAAAAATTATCTTGTCATGGTGGGTTGGTGATCCAGAAAAAAAGATGTTTTGAGGCTGTGGCTATTTTCAATTTTCATTATTTTTGTGCATAAATGGGTTTGAATCTGTGAAAGGTGAGAGCTAAGTATGAGTTCATTAATTTTGAGGGCAATGTAAATTTTGGGATATGGTTTTTTGTTTTTGTTTTGGAGAGACCCACATGAGATTCTTGGACATTGAAGAAGAATGCAAGTGTGCTAGAACTGGAAGTGCAGTGAGAGACTACTTTACAAAGCAAGTTATGTGGGTGTCCCTTGTTATGGTTATTGTCATATTGAATTTGATCATTTTTAGGCTCTTCTGACATATAAGTTCAGTTTATCATTTTATTAGTATGAACTATGCCTTACTTTGGCATTGAGAGTAATGCTCACTTCTATTGAACGCAGTGTATTTGTAATTGGAGGTTTGAGAAGTTTTTGTGGTTTAGATGTTGTATGGAATTGGAGGTTGTATTGCTGAATATTCTGGAAATTTGAATAGGTTGTATTGTGGTATAGTGATTTTGCCTGTGCTTATATAATTCCTAAATCTTGGTGGGAGGTAGAAACTGTTAAATTTGAATTCCTTGTCATGAAGGCAGTTCTGAAATTGGTGAATGTTTAATTTCAGGTTCATGATGCTTGCTAGTAACACATATATGTAAGAATTAATCAACTTGTTATAGATTTAAAAATGACAAATTGGGAAGCCTGCAACAAGATTTCTTTGATAATCTGGGTTTTTATCACAAACAGTATTCTCAGATTCATCTTCTGGAACAAATTTAGATAACTTGTTTTAGTTTATTAAAATTCTTACACTTCCTGTTTTATTTGGGGTGTTATGATCTATTTTTGAGCTGATATTTTACTTTACATTTTGTGCAGTATGTGCATTTTCTTCTGAGGAAGTATTCTACTGGGTCTGTCATGCAGCAAGTTTACTGCTAGTGGGCCCCTTTCTAGACTAGTGGTTGACAAACCAACAGGTTGATGCCTACGGCTATGGTTTGACATCCATTGTAAGTTTCTCTTTTTCCTTTTTCTTTTCTTCTTAATTTAGTTGACTGATCAAACCTTGTTATTTTGAGTTGATTTTTGGATATGTTTCAAATAACATCTTAGTATGAAACCCTGTAAATTTTCATTATTTTTAGAGACCTAGAACTATATTAAAATTGTGCCAAGAGTTGCTACAGAATTCATGAAATATAATATAGTTTTAAATGGATGGGTTGGATGGTTATTTATTAAATGGGTCATGAATGGATTGGATTTTTTTAATACTATTTTAATCGATCATAAATGGATTAATGGTTTATTGTTTACCCATCAATTGTGATCCAGTCTAAAATCCACCCAATCTATCCATTTGTCACCCCTACTCTCACTGCCCGGCTCAACACTTAGTTCTCACCCTCTCAACGGAGCTGATACCCCACTCAGTGATATTGCTCTCACTTGCTGACCCTCACTCAGTCCTCACCCTATAGACGGAGCTGGTGCTGGTGCCAAACTCAGGTAAAATGCTGCATTTCTTATTTCTAGTGTTTAAAAACAGTTATGGTTCTACTACCTTATCATCGATGTGAACACTGAACTTTGTTTCAATTTCAATTCCTACTATGATGCCTCTTTTGTTATTGAATTTAAGCTCTTTGTTTTTTTATTATTCAAACGGATTTTGAAGTTGAGATGCATGTATGATCTTTCTTAGGGTTTTGATTACAAGATTTTTGTTATGGCAACGACAACATACCCACCACTGCCACCTTATTACAGACTCTTCAAAGATTACTTGCAAGACCCTAAGTCTGCTCCTGAGCCTCCACCGCCTATAGAAGGGACCTATGTTTGTTTCGGAGGCAATTACACTGTAAGGATTTTTACCCTCTCTTACTGTGATTTTGATCCCTTGAAAGTTGTATATTATGTCCCTAATTCCTATTGGGAGAAATGGCTTAAATATTTAGCAACTCATTAAAGTCAATATAGTCAGAAATTATTAGTATTATTTATTCTAAACACACCAGCTGCTTTTGCAAAGGCTTATATTATTCATGAGCTTCGATTTTTTAGGTTATTAAAATAAGCCCAAAACAGCTTATGTGGGTTTCAAAAGCTGTTTTCATATACTCTTCTGAACATGACTTATATCTAGTTGATCGGTATACTCACTTTTTAGGTTGTGATTGGTTGTATATATAAATATTTTTTAAAATTATTTCTAAGGATTTAAATGCAATGTTTCCTTGAGTGGACATCATGAAACTAGGAATTAGTGAGTGGTTGAATCAATGTTGTCAAGATCACAAATTGAGTTCTACAATCTTCCAATGACTGAATGATCCCGTTTCACCCTCAGGACTCGATTTGGTTGGATTGGGGTAGGATCGCTGTGGTTGCTCGTGGAATCGGTAGGATCATGCGATCCTACCATTTCTGCTTGGTCCCCGTTTCCCAGCTGGTGGAGCGGGTTACAGGCAAAAAAACTCAGCCCCAATCCATTACCCAGGTAGCCAGAATCCCTAACCTGAGGCCTGCAATGCGATATTTCTCCATTTTGTTGCTGTGACTTGTGAGAGTGAGACCTGCGAGTGACCATTTGAGCCAAGACTAGGTGCAAACTGCGACAATGGCTGGGTGTGTCAGCTTTAACTTGTGCTGCGAAAATGTCTTCTGGAGGTGGGTCAGCTTTTGGTGCTGTGAGCAGGAGTTCCAAAGTGTTAAACCAGCCACTTAAATTGTGACTTTAACTTGAGTTGTGACCTTTGTTTTATTAGAGGACTTGGCCTTGGACCTTCTTTTGCATTTTTAATTGGAGTTTAATTAAATGTTAGTTGAAATGTTAAGGTTATTTTGCTTACGTTTGAATATAGTTTTGTAGTTTAGGTAGGATCTTACAATTCGGGTTACTGTCTCACGTTTTTTGTGTCTACCCTCCCCTTTCAATCTTAGGTAGTATCTCAAGTTTGAGTGTTTGACAACCTTAGATTGAATTTAGCCTTGTAAAATAGGGTTTTTTCTTGTATGTTTGAGGTGCATATATACTGCTTTCATTATATTAAGAGTGCAGTTACCCCGAAGTCCTTATTTGTCTATCTGTGTTTCTATGCATGGATATTTTTGTAATTTTATGAATGGATCTCTTTGGCTAGATAACAGCTTATTATGCACTTGTTAATACTATGTTTCTTTGTTTATTTTTACGTAGACTAGTGACATTCTACCAAGCTTGGAAGAACAAGGGGTGCGCCAGCTCTATCCTAAGGGGCATAATGTTGGTAGGCTATTCTTTGCTCTGTTTATGTTCTGTTTGATAATGTTATGAAATCACCATATAAGTTGTTACAAATAGTTTTGGTTTTCTATTATTTATTTCCATATTAGCCTTACTTTGTTGGTTTGTTGTCTTGGGGTGGTCTTTGGGATGATTATGCAAGATAGTCTTTTTTCTGTCTGTCCATATAAATGGTTCTTTTAATTAACCAATCTGTATTTATCTTTCATATTTTCATGTGATAGTGATTCTTGATATAGTAAACATTGTAGCCTAGGAGGTGATTGGATAGTCTAGAGGTACTTGTGAGCTTTATCTTTTAGGTATTATTATTTGTCTGATTTTTCTGTGTATGAGGAAGTACTTTGTTCGTTACAAAAGTCACTACATGGTGTCTACCAGGGAAATTTTTATCTGGGTACAAAGTTTCATTGTCCTCTTGCTTCTCATCCCTTGGTGTAGGGGATTTTCGGTAATGACATGTTAATTCCAGTAACAAATTTCTTTATTCATTTGCCACACTTTGAAGGGGGCATGTTTACATTTATATCCCATAAGTGATATATAGGAAATGGAATTTGTGACAGTGATTGGTCTATGTCATTAATGGCCGACTTATTACTAAACCAGACACTGTTTGTTATCTTTCCAAAAAAAAAAAATAGTAAATATGATTTTTATTTCTGGCTCCATGAGGGCTGGCATCATTATGAACTCTGCCTTAACCTTTGAATGCTTCTGCTGATTCCTTTCTTAATAATGTAGATAACTCACTTTTAGCTTGTTTATCAACTTTTTGTTGGCAGAGGTAGGATATGTTATATTGTTATGTTACTAAATACTAAATCACTTTTACATCAATTATTGAAAATTTTACCATGGGAAAGAGGAATCACTAAGTGACTAACAGAACAGATACAACATCAATTACAACTTTGCACACACCAGGTTTTGAACTTGGGCAACGAGTCCCCTACTTTATAGGCAGGTATATGATTAGTTGAGCTACAGCATGTGATATTGTTTATTAACTTAAGTGGATTGAATCTTCTGCATAAATTATCACTACAAAAATGATGCTTACAACTTACATCCATGTCATAAATAAGTGAGTGATTTTAAGGGGATAGAGGGTTCATACTGTATTTTCTCTTTCATTATAAGTTGCCGCAGCATAACCAGTTACAAGATTCTTTAAATCTTTTTATCTTCCATCTTATAGTAAAAGATTCTGATCTTCTATAGATTTCAAGAAGGAGCTGAGATCACTTAATGGAGACTTGCAGCTACACATTTTGGAGCTAGCTGATATTCTTATTGAGAGACCTTCACAGTATGCTAGGAGAGTTGAAGAAATTTCGACTGTAATCAAAAACTTACATCACCTTTTAAATTCACTGCGTCCTCATCAGGTATACAATATTTTATACAATTATAAGTATATATAATTGCCTTTGACTGGCATGCTGCTGTTCTTTTTCCTTTTTCTGGAATTTTCATCATATTATGTATTTACTCTGTAGGCGAGAGCAATGTTAATTCACATCTTGGAACTTCAGATACTGCGCCGTAAACAAGCAGTGGAGGATATAAAAAGGTATTTATATTACATTTTCCTGATATTTTTCTGAATTGACTTAGTTCATGTAATGCTTAAAATTTTCACAGATGTACTTAACCCTCAAATTAGTTCTTTCCTTCTGGTTGTACCCACCACCCCGACAGTCCACACAAATCTTCTTTTCCCCCTCTCTTGTAGAGGACAACTACGGCCTACATTAGAAGTTGCTGGAATAGAATAACTTCATTTTAAATTAAAAATTAGCTACTTAATTTTTTAATTAAAGAAGACAGCTCTTTGAAAAGTAGATTGATTTCCTTTGATAACATATTTGACACCTTACAAATAGCCCATAATTTGTGACATAGCCCTCCCACCTAGGTGTGTACACCCGTGCTTGCTTACCTGGGCATTTCTATTATAAGACTTACACTATACCTCTCTTGAGCTTATGTTCAGATGAATTTTAATATATTAAGTTTACAACCTTACATTTTATCCCTTTCAAGTTTCAGCAACATACACTAGATCCTCTTGAACCGTTGGAAGATTAAAAAATGTTGGGATTGTTAATAATTTAGTTAAAGCTGAGAATGGAGACGTCATCTGCCATTCCTGTGATGATTTCTGTTGCCAAAAAATTTCCAAGGAAGTACATAGTCATTTTCAATGTCCCGTTTTCTGTTTTTACAACCAGAATTCATAGCATCTAACATTATTCTTTTTTATAACTCTTCTACTCCCACTTGTAAATTAAATTTTAAAAGACAATTCTCAGTGTCTCTTGGTAAACTAAATTCCATGTGCTGTAGCTGAAAAAATGATTGTAATGCTTTCCAGACTTGATTGGTCTAAATTGTTAGATTTGGTGCACTAAAGTTGATTGGGGCAAAAACTTCCAAGGGTTAAGCATTATTTCCTAATATTTGGAAGGTAGTGTTTCTGGTTTTTGGTTTTTTTTTAGTGGCTAGGAGATAGGTTAGCAGATTTGACAACCTTTATCTCCCTTGTTTATCTAATTTTATCTTGGTAAAAAGGGGCAGATAGTGCTTCTCTTATATAATACTTGTACATGATTGGTATGAAATTTTGTTATGTTCTTGTCATCAGTCTTTTCTAACCCACTTTTTCTTTTCAGGAGGAGAGAAGAAGCACAAAGACTCCTTAACGAGTCCCTAGCAACACTTGATGGCCATTAGGGCATTCTCTATCTTGCACTTACAGTAGGATTCTAGTGAACAAACTAATCTTATGTGAGGAATGAATTTTGACCGTTAGATTTGTACAAATGGTCAAGATTAAAACACAAAGTTATGTGGCTTTTTAATGTGGCTCCTGCACTCACAGTATGATTCTAGTGAGCAAAGTAATCTAAAAGAATGAATTTTGACCGATTTGTACAAATGGTCAAGATTAAAACACTAAGTTATGTGGCTCTTTAAAGTGGCCATGTGGACTAGGTAACAACTGTCTCATCTTTTGATGAGGCTCTTTTGCAGCTTGTGCTAGATATTGGAACTATTTTTAACGTAGTGTCTGAACTATTAATGAATATTTTTTATTTCCAGGATGAACTTGTCAGTGTTCTTTAAATTATAATTTATAACTGGTTATGAGAGGCTATGTTTGTCAATTTAAATACTAAGTTTTTGTTACTAAAATTATTAGTTTGATCATAAACACCGAGTTTGATAAATGTGATTAACTTCGAACAAGATCAGTGGCACTTGGTTTATTCTTATTCAATCTCTTATGATAGCCTGATTTTTATATCTCCTAGTTAGTTAATTCAGGAAATTAGTTCTGTTACATTCTTGATATAAACTAGTGTATATTGGCCTGTAGTCCCCCATTCCCTTTTCAATTATCATTTTGTTCTTTTTATCACGTCTTTGAGGTGCCCAACTTGTAATTAGTCAATGTACTATTCCAGCCTCTAATTCATGGCCCATAAAGCCAGCCTCCTCACATTCTTACTGTTCAGAGTCATCAAACCATGTCATTTAAGTCGCAGATATGCTCGTCTCATTAGAGAGGTATCCATGCCTTGATTGGTTGGGGGAATTTAAAAAGATGACATAATAAAGCAATTCATGAATATAACTTGAATTTAAAATTAACGAACGACACAACATTTGTAACATATTGGTTATTGAAATATGATAAGAAGCGAGGTTGTCAAAAATAAATGAGTTTGCTTTTTTAATCCATTACAAAACGGTTTTGGTCCTCATGGACTTTTTTTGCTAACTCTATAGTTTGGCTGATCACATAAAAGCAATTAAATGGAGTTGGATTATGTCAACTGCTATACAACCTTTTGACACAGAAGAGTGGGTTTATTATTTTTTTTTTAATAATAAACGGGACTAGCAGGTCAAAACAAACTAAATTAAGTAACTATACGTGGGTGAGTTATACCCATAGATTCTTGTCAAAGTAAGGTAACTAAATCCTGAGGGAGATCTTCAACAGTAATACATGAGAAAAGACTTGAGTGACCAAGTTTACCAAGAAAATTTGTACATATATTAATTTCCCTAATTGCATGAGCCACAATTACCACCCAGTCATTTTGTGGCAGCAACTTGATATCTCGAATAAGTGAAGCACAATGGTGAGAAGCCAATCAACCATTAAGAACAAGGTTCTCAGCTATCATAGAATTCATATTGACTATCATCTTTTGAACCTTTAACTGTTGTGCAAGTCCAAGGCCATGATACAAACCCCATAATTCTGCATTGACAGTTGAGCAGATGTCTAAATTACAATAGAAACCCCTTATGAATGTCCCAACATAATCTTTCACCAAACCACCACATGCCCGCTTACATGGAGTCTTGACACACATAGACATCCACATCAAGCTTATAAAAGCCATCTAGAAGGAAGGACCAAGCTATAAGCCTCGCAGTCCTGTGGTTCACGCTGTCAACCAACAACGAATTATCAACAAAACTCTCCATGACCACTTGGGTACAACTGAGAACATGATGTGCCAGCTCAAAGGTAGGGTGCATAGTATGAGAAAACACCCTTTCGTTGCGATCCTTCCAAAGCAACTAGATAGTAACCACAAATAGTATATCCCAAGCATATTCACTCTCATTCCCTTAATCTTTTGTCAGACTCACAATCAACCAATCATATAATCTTATGTTGAAAAAAAGCTCCAAACATAAGATTTGATAAGTTGAGACCACAATTCTAACGAATACTCGTAATCACGAAGAATGTGCATAATGGATTCCGTATATTGTCCACAACGAGGACAGAGATCATCAGTGAACATTCCTCTTCTCTCTCGGTCCTCATTAGTAAGGATACACCCATGCACCAATAACCATAATAAAATCCTTCTCTACGATCCCGGCCAGGACCATGCTTAATTAAAGCATCAAATAGGAAAGGTCATTTGCTCATGCTCAGTAAGGAGCTTATATGTTGAACTAAGGCTCAAAGTCCCATCAGCAGATAGCTCCCAAGCTAGTACATCTTGACCAGCAGTCAGGGAAAGTATTTAAACACCCGCTATTCTCCTACAAATATCCTCAGACAAGTATTGGAAAATTAGCTCTAAATTCCAATTACCTTCTTGACAGTAAGATACCACAATATAATTTTTTGCCTAATCCAGGATCCCAACCATCATCACATTTTTAAGATGCCTTGTGTTTGGGATCGAAGCATTAAGCCAGAATCGGGTTGTGATACCATCTCCAAGAACCATATCACATTCTCCTCCACTTATTCCTAGTTTCAAGTAATTGCACACCAGTTAATAGAGCAATCAGACTAACTAAGTACCTCAGGAATAGTTTGTGTGTCACACTTGTATTTAGCTCTTAGAATTTGCACACAAAGAGCTTATAGATTCCTCACCATTCCCCATGCTAACTTCATAAGATAGGCATCATTAAGAGTACGTAAGGAGTTAAGGCCCAGACCTCCATGATCTTTAGGTAGACAAAGGTCATCCTAAGCAATAAGGTGCCATTTCCTTTTATCAACTAGATCGCCCTATATAAAGCTCCGACAAATTTTCTCATTATCCTCCCACACACCCACTGGAATCTTACTGCATAACATAGTCGGGCAAGTTTGTTATTGTTGATTGAGCCAACTTTATTCTACCCGCAAGGGATAGCGTAACTTTGTCCACCAATATGGTTGACAATGGTTGACAATGACTTGAGCTTGATTAATAGTTCAATGAGTTAAAAAATTTGGCTTGTTTGTTAAATGAGTTGAGCTTGATCTTTCACTTGTTCAATTCCTTATCTCGTGAGCCGGCTCGATATATATATATATATAGGGGACATATCTAGTGAGAGGAGTTTTTATTGTGAGAGGGTAAGAGGAGTAAATCTTAATATACAATGATCAAGATTAAAATTTGGCTTGTTTGTTAAATGAGTTGAGCATTTGAAAAATTCAATTTCAGATTGTCTCATAATAAATACTCTTATCTCATTTGAGTAAGATCCTATATATATATATATATAAAGAATAATAATAATAATATTTTATAATATATATTAGTATTTTATTTTATATTTTGTTTAACTATATATCCTTTTTAATTAAAGGACACACAAAAAAATTTTCGAATTACAAATTCAAGTCTGAGAGGGTTAAAGAATAATATAAATCCTTAAAAAGATAAAATCTTGAAACTTTTAGAAAAGCGCTTGTAAGTATTCTATATATTTACTAAAGTAATCTAGATATATTTACTAGAGATATTTTTTAGACTTTGTAAATATCTAGATATTTTAGAAGTTAGATGAGAAAGGTTCTAGAGTTATATCCCCATTACACATTTGACTATATCTCCACCTTCCATTCCCCTCTATTAAGTATGTGGAACAACTATAAATATGTGAGATCTTGTTAGGCCAAATCATAGAGACTTAAATAATCATCTTCTAAATTGAACTTTTCCCAACAAGCTCTTGCATACCTGAAGACCAAGCTCGATTGGCTCATTGAACTCGAGCAACCTGGTGAGCATTAAAATTGAGCTTGATTGAGTGATAAAATAAGTTTGATTCACTCATCTCACCTCTCATAATAAATACATCTCTCATTGAGTAAGATCCTATATATATATATATAAAGAATAATAATAATAATATTTTAATTTAATATATATTAGTATTTTATTTTATATTTTGTTTAACTATATATCCTTTTTTAATTAAATATACGCACACACAAAAAAATTTATCGAATTACAAATTCAAGTCTAAGGGTTAAAGAATAATATAAATCCTTAAAAAGATAAATTATGCTAAGACACTTTTAGAAAACTGCTTGTAAGTATTCTATATATTTACTAAAGTAATCTAGATATATTTACTAGAGATATTTTTTAGACTTTGTAAATATCTAGATATTTTTTAGACTTTGTAAATATCTAGATATTTTAGAAGTTAGATGAGAAAGGTTCTAGAGTTATATCCCCATTACACATTTGACTATATCTCCACCTTCCATTCCCCTCTATTAAGTATGTGGAACAACTATAAATATGTGAGATCTTGTTAGGCCAAATCATAGAGACTTAAATAATCATCTTCTAAATTGAACTTTTCCCAACAAGCTCTTGCATACCTGAAGACCAAGCTCGATATTGGCTCATTGAACTCGAGCAACTGGTGAGCTTAAGGCAAATTGAGCTTGATTGAGCTGATAAAATAAGTTTGATTTCTTATTGACCTGAGCTTAAGCTAGGGTTGACTTGGCTCAGCTTGACTCATTTCCAGCCCTATCCACCAAGAAGTTATAGTCATCCTTAGACACACAATGATCAATAACCTAATTACTTACCCAAGCCCAAGTTAGAAGTCATACGGAATGTTGTGTTAGTGGTCGACAGTGTGTATTCTAGTTAGAGCCAATGAGGAAAAAGTGAAATCCAAAACCAAAGGCTGAACCATCACTCATAACAGCATCGAAAGAGCAGCCATAAGAAATACCCATAGCTTGCAACATTAAATTCTCGTGTCATTGCTCGGAAGAAAATGCCGCGAGTCATTGGCGATGAGGCTGTGTCTTCGATTAGAGACTACGCACTCCGTGTCCATATCTATGTCTGCCTTTTTGAAGTTTTAACTTGTTTTTCACACCCTAACTGCTTGTTCTGTAACAAATTGGATTTCTTTTGAATCACTGACATTACTCTTAATCACCGACCCTCGCTTTGTTCTCAATCCTTACCTTCTTGACGAAGCGGGTGCTTTCTTCTTTCTCTTAATATTATTATTATTATTGGTGTTGTTGAATTTATTCATGCGGATTTTGAAGTTAAGATGCATGTATGATCTTTTTTAGGGTTTTCTATTAGAAGATTTTTGTTATGGCAACGACAACATACCCACCACTGCCACCTTATTACAGACTCTACAAAAATTACTTGCAAGACCCTAAGTCTGCTCCTGAGCCTCCTTCTACTATAGAAGGGACTTATGTTTGTTTTAGAGACAATTACACTATAGGAATTTTTACTTTCGTTTACTTTGTGATTTTGATCCTTTGAAAGTTGTATATTATGTCCCCTAATTCCTTTTTGGAAAAACTTCTTAAATATTTAACAATTCATTAAAGTCAATTTAGTCAAAAATTATTATTATTCTAAAAATGATCGCTGCTTTTGCAAAAGGCTTATTATTCATGAGCTTTAATTTTCTAGTTTATGAAAATAAGCCCAAAGCAACTTACATGGGTTTTGAAAGCTGTTATAATATGCTCATCCAAAAATCACTTATATCTAGTTGATCGGTTTACTCACTTTTTATGTTGTGATTGGTAGTCATATTAAATTGCAATATTTTTATTAAATTTATTTCTAAGGATTTAAATGCAATATTTCCTTAAGTGGGTATCATAAAAGTAGGAATTAGTGAGTGGTTGAATCAATATTGTCAAGATTGCGAATTGAGTCATAGAATTGTTCAATTCTATTATTTTTCGGTGGCTAAACAATCTCGTTCTCACATCAGAACTCGATTTGGTGGGGTCGGGTAGGATCTTCATGCTTGCTTGTGGAATTGGTAGAATCATGTGACACTATCGTGTTTGCTTGCTCCTAGTTTTCCAGTTGGTGGAGCGGGGTCAAAAAATCCACTTATGAACTTTTTCGTTTTCATTTGACATTTCTAATGTTCATTTTTCTTTCTTTTTTTAGATGTTTTAACTGATCAATGGTTAATTAATACTTTGATATCACAATCTTACTAATTGTTGTCTACTTGAGTCACTAGAGATGTTAATTTGCTCCTAGATATTAAATCTTAAATCATCATTGGAGTGATTAATACTTTGACAAAAAATCACCACAAATAGTTATGTTATGCAGATATATTATAAAGAATATAAAAAAAAGAGATTATAAAGAATTAATACATTTTTCAATTTATCATAATTTCCTTAAATATGATTTTTGTATTGAAGGAGCTAAGCACTCAAGTATCTATATACATATGTCAAAAGTTGTATACTTTGTTTCACAATGTCAGTCAACACAACGCTCTCTTGTTTATGGCTTTTTTATCAAACTATTTCCAATGACAAAATTATTTATCAAAATATTATTATTTTAAAATTATTTATTAAAATGTCACTATTTTAAAATTATATATTAAACTGTCATTCTTTTGTTTAGCGTGATTTTTTTTATTTTTTGGTCTACGTAGATAACGTTAAAGAGGTTGACGTTTTCATCAGTAATGCGTCAAGTGTAATGGCGCTATAAAAAAAAAAGCTTCACATGTGATGACGCTTTCCACATGTGATGACGCTTTCCACATAATAACGCTAACACAAATGGGGCTATTACGAGGAAAGCGTCACCACATGTGGTGTTTTTTTTTTAATAGCGCCATTACACGTGGCACTTTAATATACCAGCTCATATTTTACTAACTCAACTTGTGCTTTTTGTTGACTTATTCGAACTAGTTCATCAAATTATTATTATGTTACTTGATATAAACAAAATTAACTTTAATGCATTATTAATGTAAAATTTTCTTATATTATCATGTAATTATACATTATCACATCATAAAAAATATTTCACTTTCAAAATCTAACAAAAGTCGTAGTTGCAGGTCGCAAATGTAGAAAAACATACGAAGGTGACTCAACAACAAAAGAAAGAAAGAAAATTGCATGCAACGCAAAGGGTAACGTGTCGTCAATACTACAATTGTACAAACAACCCGACTTTTTAAACACCACTTTGTGTTGTGTTATACCACTTTTGTTTATTTTTGTAAAATTCTTAAAGTTTAATATTAAGGAATTTAATATAATATAATAATTATATTTAGATTATGTAGTAACTGTTCAAACATTTACAATGAGTTTTTTTTCAAAAAAATGTTCTTTCATTTACGTTGTAATAACCTTAAATCTTTGTAGTAAATAGTTTAATATATGATGGTAATTACTTTTACATTAGGTAGTAACTCATTCAGAACTCTAAATGAACTTTTTTTTTAAATGTAAAATATTCACTTACTTTGTAAATACCTTAGGATCTATTAGTAATTAATTCAATATCAAATGATAATTACTTTTAAGTCATGTAGTAATGCTGATTTAGACCCATTAAATAAGCATTCAAAATTACTTTTTCATTGACTTTGTAAAAAAATTATATCTTAGTAGTAAATACATTAATATAATATGGTAATTACTTTTAAATTATATAGTAACTCATTCAAAATTCTCAAATAAACTTTTTTTCAAAAAATGAACTATTTAACTTATTTTATAAATATATTAACATCAAGTAATAATTAACTTAATATTATATGATAATTATTATTAGATCATATAGTAATATATTGATATAAAAATTAGAAAAATGATATTATCACATCACTTTTCCCATTACACCACTATTCATATAATTTTTTAATGGTTGTAATTAAGTAAAAGAAAGTGATAAAAAATGTAATTAATGGTATGAAGAGTAGTGTAAAAAATAATATAAAAAAAAGATAGTGTAAAAAAATTAAGATTGTAAAAATTAGTGTAAAAAATATGGTGTGTACTGATCATTTTTCTTGTAAAAATATGTACTCACTTCAGGTGAGATCCACCCTAATACCTAACTTCCGAAAATCACACTTGATGGACTAAACGATCCAAACTAGACTCGGCCCATTAATTTTATTTACCACTGATTTTTTTTAAAAAAATTTTAAGTTTATTTTACGGTCTGAAATGAGCTCTCTCTTGAGAGTTGGGTTGGTAAAATTGTCCATGGATCCATTATCCATTGGTTGGCCCAACTAGATAAAAACTAAGTTCAATCCAATCTATCCATTAGTTAGTGGCCTTTAATGGATTGGATTTACTAAATCCAAACCCATGTATTGAATGATAAGATGCATTCTGACTTGGATACTTGACCCGATAGTACAATACCACTTCACCACCCTCGACCTCACTCTCACGGAAGAACCATATTTCGCTCGATCAGACGGTGGCCTCCGTTTTTTCGGCGACAGCGTGCACTGTTCTGCGCTTGTGCACTTCCTCCTCCGAGCTCCGCCGGTTCCGCTTCAAGCCTTAAACGCAAAATCTCAGGTTCGTTTCTGACTTTCGGCATTTTACTGTTTTTTTTTTTTTTGGCTATGGGAATCTTCATTTTGCTCATATTTTTCATTTCAGAAAAAGAACTTTCAACAAAAGTAGAAAAAAAAATTATGTTGTCATGGTGGGTTGCTGATCCAGAAGAAAAAAGATGTTTGTGTTTGAGGCTGTGGCTATTTTCATTTTTCATTATTTTTATTCATAAATGGGTTTGAATCTATGAAAGGTGAGAGCAAAGTATGAGTTCATTAATTTTGAGGGCAATGTAAATTTTGGGATATGCTTTTTTTGTTTTGTTTTGGAGAGACCCACATGAGATTCTTGGATATTGAAGAAGAATGCAAGTGTGCTAGAACTGGAAGTGCTGTGAGAGACTACTTTACAAAGCAAGTTATGTGGGTCCTTTGTTGTGGTTATTGTCATATTGAATTTGATCATTTTTAGGCTTTTCTGACATATAAGTTCAGTTTATCATTTTATTAGTGTGAACTATGCCTTGCTTTGGCATTGAGAGTAATACTCACTTCTATTGAACGTAATGTATCATAATTGGAGGTTTGAGAAGCTTTTGTGGTTTAGATTTTGTATTGAATTGGAGGTTGTATTGTTGAATATTCTGGAAATTTGAATATGTTGTATTGTGGTATAATGATTTTGCCTGTGCTCATATAATTCCTAAATCTTGGTTGGGAGGTAGAAACTGATAAATTTGAATTCCTTGTCATGAAGGCAGTTCTGATATTGGTGAATGTTTACTTTCAGGTTCATGATGCTTGTTAGTAACATTCATGTAAGAATTAATCAGCTTGTTATAGCTTTAAAAATGACAAATTGGGAAGCCTGCAACAAGTTTTCTTTGATAATCTGGGTTTTTATCACAAACAGTATTCTCAGATGCATCTTCTGGAACAAATTTAGATAACTTGTTTTAGTTGATTAAATTTCTTACTCTTCCTGTTTTATTTGGGGTGTTATGATCTATTTTTGAACTGATATTTTACTTTACATTTTGTGCCGTATGTGCATTTTCTTCTGAGGAAGTATTCTATTGGGTTTGTCATGCAGCAAGTTTACTGCTAGTAGGCCCGTTTCTAGACTATTGGTTGACAAACCAACAGGTTGATGCCTATGGCTATGGTTTGACATCCATTGTAAGTAAGATATCACGGTATAGTTTTCTGCCCAATCCAAGATCCCAATTGTCATCACATTTTTAAGAGGCCTGGTGTTTGGGACCCAAGCATCAAGCTAGAACCGGGTTGTAGCACCATCTCCAAGAACCACAAAACATTCTCCTCCATTAATTCCCAGTTTCTAGTAATTCCACACCAGTTAATAGAGCAATTAGACTAACTAAACACCTTAGGAAGAGTTTGTATGCCACACTTGTATTTAGCTCTTAGAATGCACCCAAAGAGCTTTTGGATTCTTCACCATTCCCCGTTCTAACTTCATGAGATAGGCATCATTAAGAGTGCGGAGGGACCTAAGGCCCAGACCTCCATGATCTTTAGGTAGAAAAAGGTCATCCGAAGCAATATGGTGGCATTTCCTTTTATCAACTAGATCGCCCCATGTAAAGCTTCGACAAATTTTCTCATTATCCTCACACACACCCATTGGAATCTTACTGCATGACATAGTCGAGCAGGTTCATTGTTGTTGATTGAGCTAATGTTATTCTACCCGCAAAGGATAGCGAGCTAACCTTCCAAGCTGCAAGACGTTTCTTTACTTTGTCCACCAATAAGGCTGGTAATGAGTCGAGTTAGCTCGTGAACCTGCTTGCGATTCGATTTATTAACAGTTTAATGAGTTAAAATTTTTGGCTTGTTTGGTAAATGAGTTGTGCTTGAGCCTTCACTTGTTCAGTTCCTTATCTCGTGAGTTGGCTCGATATATATTTATTTATTTTTAAAGAAAAGAAGAATAATAATAATAATAATAATAATAATAATAATATTATTATTATTATTATTATTATTATTATTATTTTAATTTAATATATATTAGTATTTTATTTTTTGTCTAACTAAATCATTTTTTAACTAAATATATGCACACACACAAAATTATCGAGTTACAAATTCAAGTCTAAGGGTTTAAGAATAATATAAATCCTTAAAAAGATCAATTAGACTAAGGAACTTTTAGAAAAATGCTTGTAAGTATTCTAGATATTTGCTAAAGATATCTAGATATATTTACTAGAGATATTTTATAGACTTTGTAAATATCTAGATATTTTAAAAGTTAGATGGAAAAAGTTCTAGAGTTCTACCCTCATTACACATTTGACTATATCTCCACCTTCCACTCCCATGTATTAAGGATGTGGAACAACTATAAATATGTGAGGTCTTGTTAGGCCAAACCATATAGACTTAAATAATCATCTTCTAAATTGAACTTTTCCCAACAAGCTCTTGCATACCTGAAGACTAGGTTCGATGTTGACTCATTGAACTCGAGCAACTGGTGAGCTTAAGGCAAATTGAGCTTGAGCCAATAAAATAAGCTTGATTTCTTATTGAGCTGAACTTAAGCTAAGGTAGACTTGGCTTAGCTTGACTCATTTCTAGCCCAATCCACCAAGAAGTTATAATCATCCTTAAACACACGATGATGTAATATCAATAACCTAAGTACTTACCCAAACCCAAGTTAGAAGTTATAAGGAATGTTTTGTTAGTGGTCAACAGTGTGTATATTTATACTTTGACACACGATGGCTCATTTACATGCTTGCTTGTGGAATTGGTAGAATCGTGTGACACTATCGTGTCTGCTTGGTCCCAATTTTTCAATTGGTGGAGCGGGGCAAAAAAACCTACTTTTGCGAACTTTTTTGTTTTCATTTGACATTTGTAATGTACAATTTTTCTTTTTTGATATTTTGACCGATCAATGGTTAATTAACACTTTGACATCACAATCTTACTAATTGCAATATATTTGAGTCATTATAAGAGTTAATTTGTTCTTAGATATTAGATCTTAATGTTAGTTTGTAAGTTTTTTAAGAATCTTAATATAGAAAACTATCATTCAAACATAATGATATTAGAATTCATGATTATCACAAACAAAAGTATAAGAAAATACTAACATTTATCTATGAATAGTTGGTAAAACTATTCCAAGAGCGTTAGAGAGATTTCAAAATTCATTTTCTATTCCTTTACCTTTTTCTTTATGCTTTTTCTACTTTAGTGATGGTGAGGGAAGAAGAAATCCTGACGGCCAAGAACGAACCTTGAGTTTTGCGGTAAAATTGTTCGTTAAATACTGTTAACTTCTATTAAGTTGACAGTTACTATAATTACAAAACTGTCCTTTTCTTTTTACCTAATAAGAGTTTAGTTCATTAACTTAATTTAATTGCTTATTAAACTAATAAGATAAATTACAAGCTACATGAGATATTTAATCTACAATTTTTTCACTTGACTCATGTGACATTACCTTCTTTATAATTTGATAAGTCTATTAAAACATAATATGAATTCATATATATAGTAAAACTCTTCTTTAAATTAGATACATCATTCATCATGACCAAGAATAAACTACCATGAGTTGTGGTAGTCGTATATCATATAATCGAAATAATCCCTTCCATGTACCACAGAATTAGTCATTTCTTTGACATGACCTATAAATAGGAAGTACATAATTGGTCTAACAATAATGTCTTTATTAAAGACAAAATCTGTTATCATTATTTCTATTCAATAATGTATACAAATTAGGAAAACATGTAAGACAGAAACATATTCATTCATGAGTTTAGAGTGTCAAAGTACATAAAACATAATCATTAACATAATATGCAATAATGCCCGTACTTTCAACATGTCCACTAAATGTTTTTGCGGTAACCCTTTCGTCAAATGGTCAACAATTATAAAGTCAGTGCTAACGTGTTTTATTGACACTTTATGTTTTCGAACTTCTTCTTTAATGACAAAGTATTTCAATTCCATATGTTAGCACTTTTAGAATACTTGTCATTTTTAGAAAAGAAGATTGTTGTAGAAAATAAACTTTAGCGACTTAGCAATACTGTCGACAATTCTAAGTTTTAAATAAAATTTTGTAACCATAATTCATTAATAATGGCCTCAAAGCATGCCATAACATTAAATTTGTTCTCTTTCTAAATTAGAATCATACCTGCTGGCCATTTATCCATTTTCTATATCTTTATTAATATAAGCTTTTTAAGACAAATTCAATAATCTTTGTGATCTGTTACGAAACATTTTTATTCCAATCACATAGCATACATCCAGGGACGGATCCAAAAAATATATAGTGAAGGGCGATTAAAACATGAATCATATTATTAAATATAAACAAAATTAAAGTTAACAAATAAAAATATATTTACCTTTAAATTATTTAGTGAGCTAAGATTAAAATATACTATTTTAAATTAAGAATAAATATACTCTTATTTGTTTACTTTAGAAGAGTATTTTTCTTTCATTATATAGGAAGATTTATGAATAAAGTAAAAAAAAATAAAAATTTATTATATTAGATATTAAATGCATGACAATAATAGTTGTTCTTTACATCATGATTTATAAGTAAAATAAAGTTTTTATATATATAGATTTAGAAAAATAAGGAAGAGAGTGAAGATAAAAATGAGAAAAATTAGTAAGTTTATTATATAAAGATTAAAAATTAATAAAAAGATGAGTTTAAATTGTAATATTAATGTATATAAAATAATTATAAATTATATGTCAAATACATATCAAGTATAAACTCTTTTAACTTCATCATTTTTATCTTTAGTATAATTATTGGCCTCTCTTGAGGTTAGTGCTTATAATATTGACACTTTTTTTGTTTGAGAAATTACTCATACTTCTCTTGCTTTATATTTTCAATGAGACTTTGTGTAATATTTATACATAAAGTAGGAGAGATATATGTAATTTTATAAATAAAGAAGGATATTGAAGTGTAATAACAATATATAAAATAAAAAATATAGGTATAATTTTTAAATAAAAGTATTAATATAATAAGTACTAATTTTATAAAAAGTCAATATAATTATCTTTTTTTAATAAATTAAATTAAATTATAGATACTTTAAAAGAAATTGGTGAGAAAGGGGGGGCCAAGGCCCACACACGCCCCCCTTGGATCCGTCCCTGCATACATCTTTAATATCTTTCATTTCAAACTTATTAGAGAGAAATTTCTTAGTCTCACTTAATAAACCAAGATCATTAGTTGCAAGTAAGATGTCATCAACATACAGAATCAGAAAGATAAACTTACTCTCACTGACCTTTAGATATATATACATCGATCAACAGTGTTTTCCTTAAATCCGAAGGATACAATAGTATCATTGAACTTGAGATACCATTGCTGGAAGCTTGATTAAGTCCGTATATTAATTTCTTAAATTTACACATCATGTGTTCTTTCCCCTTAATTGAAAAACTCATTGATTGATCTATATAAACATTTTCCTCTAAATTTCTATTTAGAAAGGTGATTTTCACATGAATTTGATGCAGTTCTAGATCATAATGAGCTACTAATGTCATGATAATTATGAAAGAATCTTTCTTGGAAATTGATGAAAATGTTTCCTTATAGTTAATGACATCATTTTCAGTAAAACTTTTGGCAACAAGACAAGTCTTGTAGCGTTCAAGGTTGTCATGAGAGTCACGCTTAGTCTTAAAGACTCATTTATATCAAACTCTCTTGCACCCTTCAGGTAATTCTACATGGTCTCATACACTACTATGTTCCATTTATTTAAGTTCATCTTTCATGACATCTAACTATTTATCAGCATTATCACTATTAATGACTTGTGAAAACGAAAGTGAATCATTTTCATTAATTCCCAAGTCATTTTCTAACTCTTGTAGATACACCACATTGTTATTCGGAATAGTATATCTCTTTTCCCTCCAGGATCTTCTTAATGTTATTTCTTGTAATTATTCTACTATAGGTTCATTGATAACCTCAAGGTCATTAATTTGTTGTTCTTCTTGATTGTTATTCAATTTAACAATATGAGGAGCAATAATTTCATAAGTAGGAGCACAAGTTAAAGGAACTTATATTCTAACTTCCTTATCTCCACATTTCGTGAAGTTTCACTTCCACTGGTTTCACCATTCTAAATGAACCAGACATTTCTAATTTCATCAAATCTCCTATAATACTCATCACCTTTATCCGACCCTACGATTTTTACCGTTCCGTCCAATTGCCTTTCAACTTCATTTACATAAACTTCCAAGACATTCACTGCTTGAGATTTCTCATGCAATAAATAGACATATCCATAACGTGAATAATCGTCAATAAAGGTAATAAAGTAATTTCTTTACTAAAATAATTGATATCAAAGGATCCATATATATCGGTGTGTACAATTTCAAGAAGCTGAGTGCTTCTCGTGGCACATTTCTTTGTGTTTTTTTGTTTTTTTTTTCCCTTAATACAATTCACACAAATATTAAGGTCAGTGAAATTCAAATCTAGAAGGATGTTATTCTTTACCAACCTTTCCATTCTTTATTTAGAAATGTGACCCAAATGTTTATGCCACAAGTAAGCAGAACGTTCATTCACTAAACTACGTTTAGTACCAACATTATGATGTAAGGTCATAAGAGTTTTAGCATATAAATTATCAAGATTTAATTTATATAAACTACCACAAAGTATACCAAAACCAATCATATAGGTATGCTTACATAAACTAAAACATTCATTACTAAATTTAAAAGAGTATATTGTAACATCAAGTTTAGATAAAGAAACTAAATTCCTATAAATATTAGGTACATAAAAAAATTTCAAATAAATCTAAATGACATCCAGTGTCTAGGATTAAACAGTAAGTCCTGACACCTTCCACTGGAACCTTCACTTTCTTTCCTATAAGACGAACTTCTCATTTAGGTTTATGATTTGGATTGTAAGGAATCTTTGCATCGTATTAGAAATATGAGTTGTACATCCCCAATTAATCCACCAAGTATTATGAGAAACTTCAGTTAAATTTGATTTGAAACATACATAAGCTTTCTTTCCAGTTCCTTGATGGTTCATGTAATAGATAGAATGATTTCCTTGATTCGTAAGTTTGGTTTCCTCCTGAACTAACATACTATAGGTATGCTTATATAAACTAAAACATTCATTACTAAACTTAAAAGAGTATCTAGCAACATCAAGTTTAGATAAAGAAACTAAATTCCTATAAATACTAGGTACATAAAAAAATTTCAAATAAATATAAATAATATATAGTGTCTAGGATTAAACGATAACTCCTGACACCTTCCACGAGAACTTTCACTCCATTTTTGATGAAGATGAACTTCATATCCAGGTTTATGATTTAGATTGTAAGGAATCCTTGCATCATATTGTAAACATAGGTTGTACATCTAGAATCAATCCACCAAGTATTATGAAAAATTTCAGTTAAATTTGACTCGAAACATACATAAGCTTTCTTTCCAACTCCTTGATGGTTCACGTCATGGATAAAGTGATTTCTTTAATTCTTAAGCTTAGTTTCCTCCTGAACTAACATACTATGCAATTCATGAACATTCCATTTGTCTTTCATGGTATTATAGTTCATTTGAAATGGACCATACTCAAACGGTAGTGAGTTCATAATGAATTGCACAAGAAAATTCTCATTCACTTCCATTCTCAATGACTTAAGTCTTGTTACAATATTTGTCATTTTCAATTACGTGCTCATGCATAGTACAAGAACCATCAAATTTCATAGTGGCTAAAGTACCTATTAATGTTTCAATAAGAGACTTGTCAGTAGTTTTGGAGCGCTCTTCCACAAACTTTGTCATTTCTTTAGCATTCTCAATTTTAGGAAGAGTCGACTTAATATTACTAGCTAAATTCATCCGCATGTACATCAGACTCAATCTGTTTGATCTTTTCCTGTTTTTATAATGAACTTTCTCTTCACCAGTGCTTAAAACAGTAATAACATCTGGTTTCTCTAGTCGAAGAGCCAAATCCAAATTCATTACCCCAAGATAAAATTGGATTTGCTTACTTCATTCAAAAAAATTAAGTCCATTAAAAATTGGAACAGATGAGAGATGTGAATGCATAACAATAAGTACTGTAATAATCATATGTTTAACATTAATACTTTGAGTCATAAATTAACATTATATAAATTCAGATAAGAAATCACTTAAGTATTCAATGTATATTAATGTTCTCCTTTGAGTGATCCATCAACATACAACAATAAACATAATAATGCTAATAAATTTAACATTATTTGACAATGATATATGGGCTAATTAAAAATATTTATTATCTTTGGATATATAAATAATACTAATTGTGCAGTTACACTATTAACAATCATGTCCATTTATTAGAAAGACAACTAATCAACCTTTGAGCGATCCATAAATACATTATAACAATGAATTTTAATTTACTCATACACAAATAGTTATCATATTATTCACAATATTCATTCTATAAGTAATTGAAAGAATAACTTTTATATAATTTAGAATTAAATCACCTTAAAGATTCGACTACTTTAGTGATTAACAAATCTATCATACATTAATTTCAAAATTTAAACATTCATAACAATTAAAGAATTATTTATATAAAAAACTTGAGTAATACACTTTCGGCATTATGTGCGCAACAATGGAAGGATGAGATCAATTATGGGCAATATCAGTAAATGACATTATATCATTCTATGCAGCACGTAAACAATTTAATGACGTAATGTGCAAAAACAAATTAGGATTGTTATCATGCAAATATTGAAAACAGTCAACTTCAACTTTCCATCGTTTTTGCTAACATGATGTGGAGAAAACTTGATCTACAAAAAGACGATTATTCACGCATCATGTTAATTGTTCGTAATGTAGTATGTCACAAGAATTTATTCAATTATTATATAATTATATTAAACAATTCATAATTAGAATCAATAATAAATTATAAGATTAATTCATATGATGCAACAGAATAACATAATAAAAAATTTCTAATTTTCACAATTAAGGTTCATATAAATTAGAAAAAATAGTCATCATCAATAGAGAATCATAAATTTCATAATCATGATATGATATTACATGTCAATTTGCAAGTTTTTTAAGAATTTTAATATAAAAAATTACTATTCAAACATAAATTAAGAACTTAGAATTTATGATTTTTATAAATAAAAGTGTAAGAAAATACTAACTTTTATTCATGAATAATTGATAGATCATATTTTAAGAGCTTAAAGAAATCATAAAATTTACTTTCTATTTCTTTGTCTTTTCTTTATGTTTCTTTTGCTTTAATGATGATAAGGAAGAAGAAATGACTAGGAATAGACCTTGAATTTTGTGTAAAAATTATTTATTAAATATTATTAATTTTTATCAAATTGACGATTCTACTATAATTATAAAATTTTCTTATCAAACTTTTATATAATAAGAGTTTAATTCATTAACTTAATTTAATTACTTATTAAATTAATAAAATAAATTACAAATTCATCACATAAGACATTTACTTTAACACTTAAATCATCATTGAAGTAGTTAATACTTTGACAAAAAATCACCACAAATAATTATGTTATGCAGATATATTATAAAGAATGTAATAAAAAAAGAGAGATTATAAAGAATTAATACATTTTTCAATTTATCATAATTTCCTTAAATATGATTTTTGTATTGAAGGAGCCAAGCAACCGAGTATCTATATACAGATGTCAAAAGTTGTATACTTTGATTCACGATGTAAGTCAAACACAACGCTCTCTTGTTTATATAAAATTTTTCAATTTGAAACTAAAGAGATTCTTAGATGTTCTTAAAAATAAGAAATATCTTAATTTATATATGTATTATTAAATGTGTTATATCACACAATCAATAGTATAAAGTAAAAAAAAAAATCTTGATTTTTTTGTTACAGAGCAAGATTTTTCTTGATTACACGCACATAAAATTTCTCATTAGTTGAGACAGCATTTTTTGTTGCAATACAACTTATGGCTGATAAACCTTTTTAAACATTTTTTATTATTAAACATTGGAGATAAAAAAACCTTATTAAACATTAATTACACGAGGAGTGTTAGAACATATTCTCTATTACGAGATATTTTTGTATGTATATAAACTATTACGTTATATTTACACACAAAAAAAAATTAGAAAAAAAATAGATTCTATTAAATTCATTTATCACAAAAAAATATTTTCTTTCTCTAACTTTTCTTTATTATGTGTAAATATGATATGATAGGTGTGTGCATACAAAAATATCTTTTTTATTACATTTCTTTCAACACATATCTTTTATAACATTACATCACATATTAAAATAACATTTAAATTTAATTACACATCATTCAAAATTAATTACATACTAATCAAATTTATCATTATTTTAATGTGACTAACTCTAATAGAAAAGAGTATTGAAAATGCGTGAAATAGAAAATGTATTCCTAACCTTCTTAATTGCATCGCATGCATGAATCAACTAGTCCCAGTTTTATTCACACACGCAAGCAGTTCCTCGTCTGCTTCAAACTTTGCCATGTCTTCCACCGTCAAGCTAACATATGCCTCTATGCCACCACCGGTGCTGGTGTCAATAAACACAACCAGATTCTTAAAAGTTAAAGCTGGTGAACCTACCCATGTTGGTTTTCCCCAACCAAAATCAGCATCATACAGAGGAAACCTACACAAACTAGTGAATTGAAATGAAATTAACTCCCCCTTCACAAGCACTCTATCTGAACTATCCTTAAGGAAATCCAAATGCTCGTTACCCTCTTGGAGCTTCCTCACATATTCCTTGTCAATCTTCTTTATCTGATCCCTCGCTCGGTTCACTAGTCCATGACCATGACACTCCTCTCCAGGTGGAATAGTTGTCATAGTGAATCGGTAGTAGTTTCCAAAGGAATCTGGAGGCAGTGATGGTTCCATCTTTGGACGCAGGTTCACTGCATGAATCACAACATGTGCTCTTTGTATACCATATTGTTCTCTACTAACAGCCACGTAACGACTCCAAATGAAAGCAGATAAGGCCTCCACTCGGGTAGGTCGCATCTCGCTTGGTGTATCTGCATATCTTTCTCTAAGAGCTTCAATAACGGAAGCATCAAACACAAACATCTTGCAAATAATGTTCTCCTTTATGATTCCACATCGAGGATCAAACCCAGATGTATTTTTTGGTGGGAATAGCTTAGCTGAAACAAATTGTGGATTTGGTAACACAGCTTGTCCACTAGCAATGTGTGCCCAACTATTGAGGAAAGTGAAAAATGATAGACCGTCTGCAATTTGGTGTGAAAGACAAGCACCAATTGCAATACCACCGCATTCAAAAACGTTAAGTTGAACACCAAATGTGTTATCGGTGACATCATCTAGTTGAAATGGAACCAAGTGGTTGAGTTCTCCTGGGACTGGCTTGTGAATAACATCAACAAGTTTGCACTTCACTTTTGCTTCTATGTAGGGGATACCCTCGTCGTTGCAGTCTATGAAACTCTTGTCAATGATTCGACCGGCAAGAGGGTAGAAATAGGTTAAGACATGTGACAAAGATTTCTTCAGGTGGTTGGATATGGTGGTTGTGTTAATTTGAGTGGTGTTACCATCGCAAGAGTAAAATAGAACCATGGGGTTGTAAACCATGGGAGAGACTTGGTCGAGAAAAGAGAGTTGGTAATGACGGAGGTGATTCGGGGTTGGTGAAGAGGGTTTGATGATTTCTTTGGAGATTACCTCCACTTCTAACTTCATCCTTTCTTGCAGTTGTTGAACCAACTGTGCAGCAAGTGCTCAGTATGTGGTGCTTTGTCTATTGTTTATTGTGTTGTGGCTTGCATGTAATATTAATATATAGAAGAAAAAAGTATACTTTCACACTTTTTTCGATTACATATGGTGACTAAAACATTAATTAATATATAAATAATTGAATTAAATTATTATATAATATATGTCAATTATTAATTATTTATATATTAGTTATTAACTATTTATATGCCAATTAATATTTTTAACTACATAATACATATTAATTATCAATTATTATATGTAAATGGCGTGTCAAAAAAGTGAACAAATATAGAAGCAGCGGGTGAACACAAATTCAGAAAGGAAAAGGTTATAGTCATATATATATTTTTAAGAGTATACGATTGTTCACATTTTTTTTTTTGAAGAAAAAATAAAAAAACTTATATATAATGAATAATATTAAATAAAATATAAAAAAAATATATATATTATTTGATATAAAAATATAAAAATTCATTTCAAAATTAATGTTATAATACGGTGGACCCAAACTCACAGACAAAGCAGCATAAATAATGCAAATGAAAAAGAAAAACATAAAGAATCAACGTAGTTATAGCCAATGTCTGTAGGACAAAACTTCGAATTAAAATTTAAGTTGGAGATAAGTCTTTTAAATTTTTTAATTTTATAATATATGTCTATTTTATTAAATTAATAAAATTAAAATTACAAAGAATTGAAAAGAATTAGAAGAATAAACAAAACTCATAAATTTTGAAATAACTTGAGTTGGAGTTAAGGTTTACATTAAAATAGTTTCATTTCGCTCAAATCTAAATCTTAAACACATCCAAATATTTTACAATATTTTCTCATTGGTATATACACTCTACACTCTTAATGAATGTTTAAAAAGAGAAAATATATTATAGACGAATACGAAATTAATTCTTCTCTTAGCTGTCTCGAATGACTAGAAGCATGAACTTATCCATATTCAAGATTTGCTTTTTAATGTAATTGTAAGGTTGTCAAAGAAGTATGCGCACCATGCAAAAATCTTGCCGCATGGGATCGGCAAGATCTTGGTGCTTTCACTGCTTTGTGAGAGCACAGCACCGAATGCATTAACTGCTAGTAGTTGTGACACTAGAAACACTGATGGACTATTGTCCACTTTAAGCAAGTCATCATATTAATGAACGTCGTTTGTCCAGTTTTCAGAAAGTCAAATCATCTATGATCTAACCAACATTTGACACGTTCCACTGGGATGTTCCATGTATACTGATACTGTCATCCCTCATTCTAAGTTTCTTTGTAAGCTTTATACTAATATTCTTTCTAGAAATATTTAAGAATGATGAGAAAGTACAGAACTAAAGTGAAGGAGATAATACATTATTGTTGAGTAATAGATTAGACTTGTCCAGTTTAATAAGAAATTTTCTTATTATGAATTCAGAATGCATGGATATGTATGTACCTTTAATTCGATAAAACAAATAAACTAATCAATATGCACATAATTTAATCCAAATATATAACCTAGCTGCAATACTAAATTAACATTAAATTAGAGCATTAGGATGACCATGGTCTGTGAGATTAAAGGAACGGACATAGTTATATGTGAAACTAATGTTCCTGATGTAGTTAAATCCTGATCACTCAAAATTTATCAAGTTTTAATTACAATGCCGGGGTGTATAAGTGAGTCACATTAATTAGAGTCAAATTTGGTAATAAGTCGTAATTTTGATTTCAGGACTTCGCAATCGCAAAAGTCTTTATCAACTAATATAACAATAAAGTGGAAATATTTCACGAACTACAGATTTGGTAAGACTCAAAGAAGATTTTTTTTTAAACACTTTTATGATTAAAAGGCCAAATGGATGCTTGCTGGCTATAATTGTGTAGAGATTACTACATTGAAGGAAATTGGATGCCTTTATTTTGTAGATGAACTACTGAAGTCTAATTTCAACTATCCCTACATGTAGTTATTTTGACTTCAATTTTTGGTATTTACGCTTGGTCGTTCTCATCTTAATTGTGATCGGAATACAGGAATACAAAAATGATATTTTTACATCAAAAATATATATATATATTTTTTATATATTATTTAATATTATTTATTATATATATTTTTTATTATTTTTTTCACTTAATCACATTCTTTTAAAAGGGTATAAACAATCTTATACCTCTATATACTTCTGCATCTAAGGATTACTTAAGCTAAAGAGGTTAGGTTTTTACGTGTAGCAGAGAAAGATATATCTCTGGTATATATAGGATTTAAAAAGGTTTCTCGCACAAGCAAGAGAATTGACCAAGTTCTAGCATTAATTTGGAATGTTGTAGTTAGTGAGTCACATCATTGATTCCAACTCGCGGTCACAAAGAAATGAAAGTATGATTTAGATGTAGATATTTTTATGTGATTTGATGACAGAGTCATATAAAGAGATAAATTAAAGTTATAATTAAAATGAAAGTGAATAATAATCTAAATAATTGAAGTGATATGCATTTAATAATATAAGATATTTCTATCGCTGTGATAGAAACAAGAAATTTAGAATCTCTTTAATAACAGTATTTAAGAAGTGGAGCAATTGGATAGATGGGTCCTGTCACGGTAATGTGATTAGCAAGAGTAGAAATAAGTTAGATCGCTCGTTTGGGTTTATGATTTGGCTTGTTTAAGAATTGATCTGATTTGGTATATTTGTTAAATAAATTAGGTTAATTTTTTTTTAAAATTTGTTTAATTAAAAAAATTAAGTCTCAAACTATTTAATAAATCTTTTAAGCCTAATAGATCAATCTAATCTATTTAATTATATATAATATAATATATTATTATAATTATTAATTTATTATAATATATTAATATATTTTTTAAATAAATTTTAATAAAGTTAATAACTAAAACTTAAGTTAATAAATTTAAATAAAAATAATATATTAAAATTTTGTTATAACTTAATACTCACATCTTATTTTTATAAATAATTATTATTTTTTTACTCTAAATTTTGATTAATGTAAGACATGAAGATATAACAAGTTACTACCATAACATAATTAAAAAAAGCAAGGCACAACATCTTCACTTGTATTTTTTAATGCTTTTTTCCTTCGTGGATCTTCTCTTTTACACAACCATCTTCACTTATAAATTATTATGCTATTAAAATGTTCAAGCATTATTGACTCTCAACGTGATCCATCTTTAAGCGATTAGGTAAGCTATATATATATATATATATATTATCTTATTTAAATGAGAGAAATATTTATTATGAGAGGTGAGAGGAGTGAATATTGATCATTAGATCTTTTATGAATGATCAAAATTAGAAGATAAATACATATGATTTTTTTAAGTGATCACATGAATTTCAAGTAACTTTTAATCTTGACTATTCATGTATGATTGTGTGGTTAAAATTTATTCTTCTCACTCTCTCACAATAAAAACTCATCTCATTAGATATATCCCTTATAGATATGTCTACTATATATATATATATATATATATATATATATATTTATTTATTTATTTATTTATTTATTTATTTAGGAAGGGCACATATCTAGTGAGATAAATTTTTATTGTGAGAGGATAAGATAAATAAATTTTGATATATAATTATACATAAATAATTAATATTAAAAGTTACTTAAAATTCATATAATCACTTAAAAAAATTACATATATTTATTTTTAATTTTAATTATTAATAAAAAATCTAATAATTAATATTTACTCTTCTTATTTTTTATAATAAATATTTTTCTCACTTGTATAAGATCATCTATATATAAATAAAAAACTTGTGTTTAAGTGCCTGAGGCTGCGGGTCCAGTATGTTTTGATGCTTTTTCCTTCGTGAGAATTCAAGCTATTTCGTCTTTGCTAGTTCTTATGTACGAACACAGAATATGTTCGTATAGTGCTAGACCCGTTGTTAATTCAATTCAGAAATGGGTGGAACTGGATGCTTGTGTTGCACAGAATGTGCTGGATGGAAAGTGCTTGTCCCAATCTCATGAGCAAAGGACCCGTTTTCAAACTGCTATCTTACAATGGGACCAATTGGCAGAAGGTATTGTTACAAGTGGCAGGTCTATTTTCCATATTAGCCAAGCCTTCTTGTTTGTTTGGTCATTATGGTTGTGAAAGTTAGTAACTGGTGTGCTCTTCTTTTTTGTTGTGTTGTGGTAGTAATTTGTTATATTTTTAAATCTCATGTGAATCAAATATTAAAGTAAAAAAATAATAAATAATTATAAAAATAAAATGTGAGTGTTAAAGATCTAAGTTTATTGTCTTATTTTAAGATTGAGGTCTATTAAATTATATAAAAATTTGTTAGTCTACTTAAATGTAAGTTTATTAGCTTATGTAAAAGTTTGTTAATTTATTTAAAAATAAGTTTGTTAACTTATTTAAAAGTTTGTTGACTTATTTAAAAGTAAGTCAATAACCTATTTAAAAGTTTTATTATAAAGTAGGTCTTTAAATAGACTTTCAGGTCAGGTCAGACATTTAAAAAAATTAAGTTAAATCTTAAAAGTTGACATATTTCATACTCACAAATTAGGCTCAAACCTTATAATTGGAATACAAGTAAGACATGTTTAAGGTAGAGTCTAGTTTAACCTGACTTGTTTCTACTCCTAGTGATTATGAGTAGAAGTGGGTAGGATTAGCTAGGATTTGTCTAACTAGGTCTATGCATGTTTTGTAATGTGTTAGTTTGAACTTGGCATGTTATTTGTCATTTTTTTTAGTTCAATTTGACTTATTTATGAAAATATAAAAGTCTAGTCTGACTCAAAAATTTATTTAAAAGTTTACATTATATGAATGTCATCATATAAGCTTAGAAATTTAAAATTTAAAATTTTTAAATAGATATAATCTTCAATAAAATTATTAATTTTATAGTATATATATATTATTCTAATATATAATAAGTAAATCATGTAAATATTATAAGTTCTTAATTATATATATAAATATTAAAAAAAGAGGTCACCTAATAGGTTAAATATTTCTCTCACCAAATACGCTTCTTATATATATATTACAATCAGTTATAAATAATAAGTCTTCTTAACTTAATAACTTTTACATAATTTGATGATATAATTATATTGAAATTATTTGTTTTGAAATATATCATAAAAAATATACATTAATTTTAATTTTTATTTCTATAATTTTATAATTTAACTATGTATATTATTTAAATTTATACATTATATCTACATATCAAATTAATTCAATCAATAACCCATAACTAAATTAGTTTTAAGTTCAAAAAAATAATTGAGTCAAAATATCGACACGAATTCAAGTAAAGCTACACCCATTCTAACCGATAAGTCTCATCCTATGACCGGCCCTATTGCTAGCTATTAAACAAAGATTTCATGGACGTAAAGGCCCGATATCTTTCTCTTTTTTTTGGGCGAAAGGCCCAATATAATTTTATGAGTAACTTCCTCTGAAAACCACGCTGAACAATGTGTGGTCTTTTAAGTCTGACCAATTTTGTGGCCCAAATAAAAAGTGTATTATTTTATGAGAAAATAATGCTAAATATACTAACATCTACATAATTTTTATTATTTAATTATAATTAATTTTAAATATGACATATGTGAGAACTTTAATAATGTGTATGAAGCATTTTCCTTTCTAAAAACAGAGTTGGCTCAGGCAATAGCAAGTAAAACTTAAGCAACAGCTGATCTAATCATTTTTTCCCCTAAAATCTAAATATTGAGGGCATATTATCATTTATTTTCTTTCCAAATAACTGTATTTTGAATTATTTTTTTTAAAGTATCACTCATTTGATAAATCAAAAATTAATCTCACAAAACTTATTATATCATAATTAATTAATAGATTTAGATGCTCTCTTATAAAATAACATGACACACTTATTATTTGTTAAAACAAAAATGAAAAAAGCCTAAAGCATATTTAATAACACTTAATTCTTAAGAAATAATAACTTAAATTTCAAAATTTCTTTTAAAATTTCTTTTATTGTAAACTATATTAAAATAAGATAATTTAATCCAAACACTCAACAATTCCTTTGTTACTGCATGCCTTTGGCGCAACATCTATGATGTCGTAGTTGCTTTGCTCCTCAAAATATTTTTGGCCAAAATGGCATCTATAATGTTCAGAAACAATAAACGAGAATTTAAGGAGGAAGAAGAGAATTTCTTATACAATATCATTATTTGTTCAACTTTTATGCTTTTGATTTTTTTAATTCATTTAAAAATTTATTTTATATTTTATAAAAATATTACAGTTATATATAAATTAATTTAATATTTTTTTATATTAATATATCGTATAAATATAATTTATGTATAAAAATTATACAAAAAATATTTTTTATTTTTTATTTTTTTAACAAACAAATAATGATTGGCCCCACAATGGGCATGAATTCCTGCGCCTGTCCTTCTTCCACGTGTATGGCCTCTCCTCATTCACTATTTTTATTTCAATTAAATTAAAATTAAAATTCAGATGGATAAGATAAGAGAATATCCCAACTTGTCTGTGTCTTCTTTTGAACTTGAAGGCTAAAGCACAGCACAACTTGTGCTCTATCCAGCAACATCGCAATTGGCAAAGGAAATCAGTGTGAAGAGCGAATCAAAATGGAAGTGGGGATGATGTCTCTGAGTTTGAACCCACTTGTTCGGCTTCCTCTATCGAGTTCAAGTTCAAGGCTCCACCTAAACGACGACGTACCACCAGTGAGGCATTCACTGTTTTCTAGCAGGACGTACCCCAAGCGTGAGAACCGGCATCGCCACGTGTTAGTGGTGGAAGCAAAGGGGAAGAAAGGAATGATGTCTCGTCAATATCAGCGCCCTCCTCCTCCTCCCTTGCCCAAGATCGAGGACGATGGCAACCCCAAATTCGTTATCTTCATTCGCATGGCCAATGTAATCTATCTATCTTCCTTCTCCTCCACCCCCCCCCCTCTCTTTAAATTAAATAATAAAATATCTTTTTTTTTTACCATTGTTAGAGATTGGTTAGCTTACCAGTTAGTTAGATTAGTTAGTTTGTTTGTTGAGTTAGTAGGTTAGTTATTAGTTAGTTATTTCTCTTATTCTATATAAGCCAGTTAGTTTACTTAGTTAGTAGGTAGGTTATTTATTAGTAGTTAGTTATTTCTAGACACTTTTACACATTTAGTCAATGTCATTTTTCTCATTTCTCTCAATTTTCTTTGGCTATTGCCATGTTTCTCAACATTATTACACGACTTACTGAAATTGCATCCATATTCTACCTTGTTCATCCTTGTAATGTTGCTCAGGTATACCTTTGGTACCCTCTTAGTATAGTAACAGGTGGCACCACTGCCAAAATCATGGTTGCAGCTAAAGATAATTTTCTCGGCAAATATATCTACAAAGATACACTTGATAAAAATCTTGCCGCTGTTATCTATCGAGTAAGTATGTGTTTAAATTAGCTTATTTTGTATTCATAATAGTCTAGAATCAAATCTTATTGAGAAAGATTTTAAAAAAAAATTATTTTTCCCAAAATAATCAAATCCAAACATGCTGCAAGTCTTTTCCCAGTAGTTTTACTTACACTATTGTTTCCGCAGTCGGAAATTGAGTTATTTTCATTGAAGTACATACATGTTATTTCTGTCTTGTCAAACAAGGCCTCCTTTTGTATGGTTATATAATATGTCTGCAAAGTTTTCCTGTTTCATATTTTTTTTTTGTCTGGTTTTCTTGCATTGGTACAATAGGCAACTAATATGACAATGAAAGGAGTGGATTGTTATAACAATCTGGTTCTGAATCCTAGACTTGTCTGATGAATCTTTTTCTGAATGGAATATGTACTACTTATGTGAAATTACAATTGTTATATAAAAAATTGATGTGTTGTTGAGCCCTTTACTTGACTTAGTGGAGATCTTATGTAATCAACATACTGGGCTGTGCTTTCTTGGTTATGCATGGCCATGGAGTCGTTGTTACTGACTGATTACTTGAATTCAAATAGGATGAGAAGGAGATACAGAAAACTGCATTCAAGCAGTATCGTGTATTGCGGTCAGCTACTGATTTCAGATATGGCTACAAACTTGTCGTAATGTTCTTATACTTTCTTTTCTACTATACCCCAATAAATATTTTAAACTCAATTTTCAATCTTCCAGAGTTGGAAATGTATATTTTACGAACATTCGAAAGAAGAATCCTGCTTGTTTATCTAACTTTTCCATGTGATGAATTTGCAGGAGAATGGCAATATAAGAGCTGCACTTTCTACCACAGATGTTATTGAGGTAACATTCTTGAGATGTTCTTTATCATCATCATAATAATTTCTTATATTTTTGAAAAAAATAGGTAATTTGAAGTTGTGAACAGAATTTCCAACCTTCCAGCATTAATGATGCGCAAGTTTTACAAATACAACAAAGAAGAACCCTGGTTGTTTATATAATTATTCAATCTGATGAATTTGCAGGAAAATGGCAACTGTCATTATCATTGGAATTTTTTGGTTTAGATTTTAGAAGCTTGTAGATTGATAATAGTCTACGTTATAAAATGTATAATTTCTACTTAATATTTTAGGATTTTTATCCCACAAATTCAGGAAGATTTTTTGATGCCTCTCCACTAATATATATTGTTGTGTTTGCATATCCACTTTGAAGCTTCCAACACAAGATAAGCTAAAAACCGTACTTGATAAAGTGAAAGACTTTTTTGGAGATGCAAAGGAGTCCTTTGGAAAGATCACGGCATTAGGCTCTACTGCACCTGAGGAGTCAGAGGAAGAAACGAAAGAAAAAGCTAAGTGAGTTTTTTTACTACTTATGCCTAAACAACTCTCAATTGTGATTGTCAGAGGGGAACTTCATCTCTTTTTTCTATTTTCTTCTACCTCTTCCTCATCCCTGATTCTAAGCACTTATATGATCTATGAACATCATTCCTTTATATGGTAGGTAATTCTCAAATTTTCTGATGGTTGAGATTATTTTTGTGCTAATGCCAGGGTTAAAGGATGAAACTATAGCTGGTAACGATTTGCTTGAATTGTTATGAGTAGCCTGTGGCCATATGAGCTCAGAAAGCTTCATTCAGTTTGTGGATTGGTTAATGGGGAAGCTTCTGTGCACAACAATGCTACTCCCGGTTTTTTGTTCTTTTATCTATCTATAGCCGTCAACATAATTTTATGTTCTGCAGAATGAACACCACCTTTACAATGCTGATCACTCATGTATAATTATATCCATGATGCTTTGGAACAGATGACCATGTAATGGCATCATTATCTGATCAAGAGATTCCTGGAACCGTTGTAAAAATTACGGGTTGTAATATCCATGCATTTTATTTGACAGAAATTCATTAACTGATTCAGAGATTACATCATCAACTAGACCAATTAAGACTGAAGTTGTGATCCTCGCAAGTCAATGCCATCTGGAATATCTATAGAATTCAGAAGAAAATTTGTGTTTATTTGTTTATGCCTAAGGAATATGCCACCTGTTTATGCAAGAAAAATTATTAATTTATTCAAACTTAAGAAGAAACTAGTACACTTTTCTTTTTTGAGAAAATTACATTAATCTCTTTACATCTTCCACTTTTCTTGTTTCTATCTATATACTAACCTTTTTTATAGGAGAAGTAAGTACAATAATTAAAAAAAGATTAATGTAATGATAATATAAATTTTAAAAGAAGTTAGTGTAATAATAATATAAATTTTAAAGGAGATTAGTATAATTTTTAAAATTAAGTCAAATTTCAAATAAATTTGGTGAAATTTTTCTTTTTAAAAAAAAAAAAAAACTCTGATTAAGGTATCTCACAAATGTGGCTTTGATGGCTGAGGCTAATACGGGTTTTATTTGTTTGGGTATTTTTCCTATAATCATAACTATGTCGTTTGTCTCGTTTAACACCTAGTTTTTTTTTTATTATTATTTTCAAGACCCTACCCAATCCTAATAGATATAGGAAAATAAAATAGTGCGTTACATGCGCGACAGAAATGTAATTCTAACCAGAAGATCAAGTTGCGGTATATGCAACCACGTGGAGGTAATTCCTCACATTTAGCAGAAACGTGGTCAAAAGCTTATTTAAGATTCTTGTTGTGATCTGAACTTAATCTAGGTCCGCGATAAGATATCTGGTTCTGGAGAATTCTGGAAAAGTGGAAGCTCATGTCCCCCCCACCGTTCGAGTGACGACTGAGGTAGTCTATGTCGTGCTTTCCAGAACCCTCTATCACTCGTTTCCAAATTTCTATATATTTGACAAAACCCTTATCATATACATATCTCCACCTCATAAACATTGACAACCTTCTTTCTTGTGATTTTGGTTTCACTATAAACGACACGACACTCAACTCAACAGAAATGGCACAGGCTTTATCCTCTAATCTGGTTCTTTTCCTTCCCATACCCGCTAAAGGTTCATCAAGGTATTTTTGTCCCTCAGGACCAACCATTTCCCCGCAGTTGTTGAAGTTGAAGTCCATCAGGGCCATGGCGGGAGAGGCCAGAGAAAAACTTGACCATGTGCCAAGACACAGCAACAAGCACCAGTCCCAGCCCAAAAAGAGAGTTGCTCCTGCCGCACCCATAGGTAAATTAAGGCTAATTCCTCTTATGGGGTTGTGTTATGTTAGTGCCTTAGTGCAAGCTTTCCATTTTTTGCTTTTCTAGTTAACATCAAATTTGTAACTATAAGTATAAATGTATTAAAAAATAATGTTACATATGCACTTATTTATACTTATATTATCTCATATTATATAATTTTTCTTACTTTATTTTTTAAACATTTATACTTTAATTCTATCTACTAAATTTGATATGAAGTGATGGAACCATCGTTATTCTTTAGTCAATTAACATGGCAAACTATCCAAAAGCAGGATTGTGGGACCGGTTTCCAACGGCAAGGACAGTGCAGGAGATGATGGAAACGATGGAGAGGATGATAGAGGACCCTTTTGCCATAAGCACCCTTGAGTGGCCCTCATCTCTCCCGAGTGAGGGACTGGGTGGGTATAGGAGGAGGGGAAGGACGCCTTGGGAGATTAAAGAGGGAGAGGGTGAGTACAAGATGAGGTTTGATATGCCTGGGATGAGCAAGGAGGATGTGAAGGTTTGGGTAGAGGAGAAGATGCTGTTAGTGAAGGCTGAGAAGGCACCCAAGAAGAAGAAGAGTACTCTGCAACAGAACGGACAAGACGTGGTGGAACAAGAAGAAGAAGGCAACGAGGAAGAAGAAGATTGGTCTGATAAGAGTTATGGAAGGTATAGCAGCAGGATTGCTTTGCCGGAGAATGTGCAGTTTGAGAAGATTAAGGCAGAGGTCAAGGATGGTGTTCTCTACATAACCATACCGAAGGCTACCAGCTACTCTAACATCCTGGATATCCATGTTCAATGATTGATTGTGTTTGTGGTCTAAGTTATTTTGTTATTCGTAAATTGATTTGATAGAGCACTTTTTTTTTTTAAACTTTGCAAGTTATATTTGTTGTATCTTTATTTGCGTTGTGTTTCTTGTTCTTTCACACATTACATTTCTTGCATAGAGTAACAATCTAGGGCAATAACTGAAAAATTGATATTTTTTTTCATTTTTGTTTGATTAGTTAATTAAACATATTAGGATAAATTTTAACATAGTTGAAAAAATCTGGTCGGTTTAATTGAAAAATAAATGAGTTAGTAATGTATTCAGTCTATTTAATCCATAAAATAAAAAATTAAGACAATCGATTACAAATCGGATGAATTATGTTTAAAAAAAAGGGTAAAACTTCTTGGGTAATCGGGTTGGGTGGTCATCATTTTGGGTAGAGATAATGTTAATGATGATTCATTTTTGTTTCCAAGGCAGATGGACCCACAAATCACCAAAAGAAATGAATACAAATTAAACGTTGATTTTGAAATAAACTAGAGGATGAGGATGACGGTAATTTATATATTTACAGTAGATCAAATTATATATTTATAAATTTTATTTTTATAAAATGAAAGTGTCTAGTTATGGTAAATTTTAATTAGATGTCTAATTTTTTTAATATTTTTAAAATATTAGAGATAGAAAAAAATTAATTTCTAATTTAGAGATGAAAATAAGATAATTTTTTTGTTTTTAATTAAATAACTAAGACAAATCTTATAACAGAGTAACAATGAAATTTTAAAATTTAGAGATGAAATTAAATTTTTTATCTTTAACAGTCAAAGACGCCATTTTCAGCGATGAATTAGTTTTTATCTCTAATTTCATCTCTAAATATTCAGAGACGGAATTTTGTATATTTAGAGACGAAATTCGTCTCTAAATCTAAAATTTCTAGTAGTGAAACTTGAGATAGAGAGCAATCTATGACACATTATGAAAATATGATAGAGTTTATGGAAATAGTCTTCGCCGCTGTCCCTTATCTCAATATTGTAACTTAGACATGCACGTTAAATATTATGGGATTTAATTTTCATAAAATTTTATTTTATTCATCCAAGTAATCCTCTATTCATATTCATTCGTTCACATACAAGAAACATTTTATGTTGTTTCGTGCAAGTCTGAAAAGGTTATTGCTATTGACATGGGTAACACTAACAGCTTATCATTGTTGCTGCTCCTCTTTGTTAGAATATTTTTAATATAGGTTACCACTAATTGATATTTTGAGTTTTATTAAAATGAGTTAATGATCAATCTATATGGGAGAAGGAATGAACCAATGGTGATTCATTTATTTATACGTTTATTATATCTTATTGAATTGATGTGATAAGCGACTATTAGTGTAGGTCAGTTCCTTAGTGGCTTGTGATGAGAGGACAAACTAGAGTTGATATCATTATAGATACAGGTTAAGTTCCTTCTCCACTCCTAACCGTAAGTGCTTTACTCGTTGAGAGTCGTATATCGACTTGAAGATCGGAGGGAAAGACCTAACTTTCAAAGCGATCTAACTAATCATGACCAAACAAAGTACACAATTTACATGGTTTATATATCTCTATGATATGTTTTGTGTTTTATAATTATATATGTCATATCAGCTAATTCTTACATGTGGCATCATAGCCACCACATATGATTTTAAGACTTAATTTTAATTAATTATGTATTGTGACATGAATTTTTTTTTTAAAATTCCTAATATTTTGGGGGTTTTTTTGGTCTTTATAATTGGGATGAATTACCTTGGGGCTTTTATAGATCTCAATTTTCTAAGTTTCTTGACATGAGAATTGTATCAAATTATGTCTTATAGATAGAGAATTTTGCATTCAAATTTGTTGTTCTAAACTTAGGGTTTTCAAAATCCGCAATTTTAAAATCCGTGTTTCTTAGGTTGTTTTTATTCTTGAATGAATAATATAATATTAGTTGAATGTTTCTAAGTAATTCACACCTTTTAATCGAACCAAACCCCTTTTTTTGTGCTATAAATCGACGCTCCATGGTAGACCCAGTTTCGTTTTCATTCTTGATCAAGACTGCGTGAATATTAGGTTTTTCTCGTGGTTTTTGTTCGAATTCTCATTGGTTCTCAATTCCTGTTGAAAACGTGTGTTGGAATGTTGGAAAATGGCCAAAATCTGAACTTTTACAACGCGAGCCTACTCGCGTGTTGGAGCTCGTGGAGGCGCGTGATATCCACCCCTTGGCCCAATTTTCACCATTTTTTACCAGCACACTCCTAAAATTATTTTTTTTATTTTTTGATAAATTTTTTGAAAATTTGTGCTGCTTTATATATTTATTTTGGAATTTTTTTTTTGGTAATTTTATGCATAAAATATACTGTAAATTTGTGAAATTTTGTTATTAAAAAATATTTTAGGATGTTCTTGTCAATAGTAGTATTTATTCTCCTTAATTAGTGATGTGAAAATCGGCAAGTGCACAGAATCGCAAAAAGTAATAAAGTAGTGAAAAGAGAATCGTCCCACGAGGATTATATTGCCAATTACCAAATTCGTTAAATTAACACTATTTAAGCCAATCAAAAGATAGAAGTTGAAAAAAGTTAAAATAAAGATAATTAAAAGAAAGTAATTAAAACTAAACAAAGTAAAATCAAGCAATTTAACAAGAGATGAAATCAAGAATAAGAAAGTGTTAGAGTTCAGACTTCACTTGAACTCTTTCAAATGCACTTCTAAATATTGGTTTAAAACATGTTCTATTTCAAGGATTCATGGTCAATTCCCAACATTAATTAATACCCAATCCCTTGGTATATTAATCTTCTTACGCTGATTGAAATTAACTAATCCCTTAGTCTAACTCTAATTAGAAAGGCATTATCAAGCACGAGAGAATTAAAAGAAAGACCACATAACCCATAACGTCTATCCCTAGCGATTGCAGAAGTTATGGTGTTTATCACAAGTTCTAGATTCATGCAAATTTTTCCAAATCATACATAAACCCAAATTATCATTCCCAAATTGATCAGGTTTAGAAAAGCATTAAGAACAGAGATAAACACGTAAATCATGAGATAAAAACATGCATTAAACCCATAAAAGAAATTACATCATCAAAGTATCAAGATCCATCGTCCCCCTAACGAGGGGAAGTTAGTTACACATAGGGAAAGAACAAAACAAAGAATAGAAGATGACAAACTCCATTGATAATTAGTGGGAAGATTGAAGAGAATCCCTAATCTTCAAGTCTTGATGCGCCCACACCAAATTAGTATTAAGTTGTCTTGACGGCTGCCGCAGAATGTGTTGAAATTTGGCGTAACTTTCTTTTTTATAATAAATTCACGCTGCTGTTACGCGTTCAGCACTCAGGCGCTCATCTTTCAGCGCTCAGGTGCTGGCCCATTAAAGTCACGGTGCAGCATACGCAATCAGCGCTCAGGGGCTCCTTGTTCAGCGCTCAGGCGCTGACCCATTAAAACAGGATTCCTCCAGCGCATGTTGCGCGCTCAAGCGATGAAGGCCAGGCAAGCTTGTTGGCTTCAATTATTTTCTGCTTCTTTAAATACCCAGTCCTCTCTATGTGTAATTAACTTACAAAAATACATAAAAACACATAATTAAAACATAAATTAAAATAACTAAAAAAATAAAAGAAACTTGAGAATAAACTCAATCAAAAAGATTAAAAGAGAATGAAAACTCAAGACTTTGAACCTTAAAAATATGAATTTTTACGGGTTCATCACTCCCCCAAACTTAAGCTTTTGCTTGTCCTCAAGTAAAAAGAAAAAACAAAAACAAAAACAAAAACAAAAACAAAACAAACTAAAACTCAAAACAAACTCAAACATGACAATACCGGGTATCAAAAATCATTCTTATTCTCCAGAACTAATTCACAATCTAATTTCAAAGTGTCACACATGAACAATCCAACTATCACATCGTCTCTCACATGCAACTCTTATGCACAAATGACTTCCCCAAAAACATGAATGAAAGACTCAATCTCCTCATAGAGTACAAGCTCAAATGAGTTTATAAAACTGCAAATGCACATCAAACCCACATCCATAGGGTTGTTTTTCATCTCTCTCTCCACTAATGTAAACATCACACAATCAAAGATCAAAAGGATCTTTAAAAACTTGTAATGAAAGGCCAAGGGTATGGGTTAAGAAAGAAATGGTAAGATAATGAAAGCAAAAGTTGAGATACAAAATCATGCAAATTTCACAATTCAAGCCTCAAAATATAAGATAAGTGCAAAATGGAGCATAAGAAACAACACAACATTCATTTTTTTTTTCTCTTTTTTTTCTTTTTTTTTTTCAACAACCTCCACCCCCAAACTATTATTTTTTTTTTTGCAATACTTTGGGTGGACTTTCTCTTTTTTCTTTTCTTTTTTCTTTTAAAATTTTTAGCTCCACAAAACTTCATGCACAAAAATAACGAAGACTTGAACAATAAAATAATATAAAATATGCACTCAACAGAGGTTATGTAAGAGATAATTTTTTTTTTAAGATATGAGTATAGGAAAAGGAAAATGTGGGTAAAGAAAAGAAACAGATGCCAAACAATAACAAGGCTGCAAAAGGGACCTAAGGATAAACTTGTGTATACAGGTTGGCTTAAAAGGCTCAAACGGTCCAAAGAAGACCCTTATCATTTCCTTAATCATGCACTGCTTAGGATTTCGCCTCAAGAGAGAATCAAACAACTTCTAGATACAAATCATCCACACACATGCAATCCCATAAACTTTCTCTAAGCTTGACATGCATTAAAATCCAAAGTCTATCAATCATAAAGATGGGAAGAAAATCCATACACAATTGAAACAAAAGAGATAAATGCAACTCATAAATTCTCATGTGCTATCCCAAGAAATCAAATCAATCCATAATTTAAACAATCATTAGATATTCAATTCAACACACCAGCATGCATAAAATGACTCAAAACACAATAGGGATGATGGAAACAAAATGAACTAAAATAAATAAATAAAAACAAAAATTAAAAGCTAAAGGAAAGAAGAAAAATCTTTTTGATGGCCGACAACTTTATACATCCCCCTACAAAGGCTCCGAACTCAAGGAGGCACCTAAGCCGACTCAATGCTACCTTCAAAACAAAAATAGAAAAATATTAATCAACAAAATAAGAAATAACAAAATAAACAAAAATTAAATAGAAAAAGGAGAGAAAATTTAGGTTGCCTCCCAAAAAGCGCTTGTTTAACGTCATTAGCTTGACGTTGCCTTTTCAACTAGTCATGGTGGCTTGAAGCAAGAGAAATAGGATGACATTTTTCTCTTGTCGGCTCTTTGCCTCCACACACTGTCACTGCCTCTGGAATCAATCTTCAATAAATCAGTGGAAGCTAGAGGATCTTTTTCAATTACAGCACTCTTAGAAAGAGGAGGTCCTTTCTCTTTTTCATCAACCATCTTGGGAGAAGGAAAATCAGCATTGACTGATGATGAAGAACTCTTATTAGCCAAATCCTCCAGAGGCTTGTCTTGAATGCATTTGACAGGGGCATAGAGATCTGATGTCAGTGCAGATTTATCAAAAACATTAATAATCACCTGATCACCATCCACCCTCAAAATAAGCTCTCCTCTAGGCACATCAATCAATGCTCCTGAAGTAGCCAAGAATGGTCTTCCAAGAATCAGAGGAATATCAGTATCTTCATCCATATCCAAAATCACAAAATCAGCTGGGAAAATAAACTTGTCAACCTTCACTAGCAAATCTTCCACTATACCATATGGATGTTTAATTGACCGATCAGCTAGTTGAAGAGACATTGTAGTTGGCTTCACTTTATCAATCTCAAGCTTGCGGAGAATTAACAATAGCATTAAATTGATGCTAGCTCCTAAATCACAAAGAGCTTTCTCAATAGTCAATTTGCCAATGGTGCAAGAAACAGTGAAACTACCTGGATCTTTCAATTTAGGTGGCAGTTTCCTCTGAATTATAGCACTGCACTCCTCAGAAAGTGCCACAGTTTCATCTTCTTTTAGCTTCCTCTTCTTTAACGGTAAATCTTTCATGAACCTTGCATAAGAGGGCATCTGCTCAAGTGCCTCAGCAAAAGGAATGTTAATCTGCAGCTTTTTGAAGACTTCTAAGAACTTAGAAAACTGCTTTTCTTGAATCTCCTTCCTGAATCTTTGAGGATAAGGAAGTTTACCATAAAGTGCAGGATCAACTATTTTCTTCTCATATTCCTTCTTCCTCTGCCACTTTGGTTGCTTCTCTTTAACTTCTTCATTACAGAACTCTTGAGATGGGACATCTGCAACAGGAACATCAATTTCCTTGATTGGTCCATCCAAAGTCTTACCGCTTCTCAGTGTAATTGCATGACATTGTTCCTTTGAGTTGACAACAGTATCACTCGGAAAGGTGCCTGGAGGTCTCTCTTGAAGCTGTTTTGCTATTTACCCCACTTGATTTTCTAAACTTCTAATTTTCGCCTCATGATTCTTAAAATTAGCCATCGATTCTTCCATAAAAGTTGAAGTCTGTTGCATAAAAGCAGAGGTCTGCAAAGAGAGTTTCTCCACTGTAATCTCAAGAGGAGACTTCTGTTCTGATTGAGGATTCAATGGCACTGTTTGATTGCTCCAAGAAAAATTGGGATGATTTCTCTACCCTGAATTATATGTATTTGAAAATGGAACACCCTGAGGTCTGGAAGGATTACCTATATAATTTACCTGCTCTTGAGAACTAAAACCAGAATTGCTTGCCTCACATCCACCATTAGCATGATTACCTCCACAAAAATCACAAATTAACCTTTGATGGTTCACAGAATTTACCTGCATACTCTCCACTTGCTTAGTTAGGTTGGCCAACTGCTGAAAAATACTTTTGTTTTGAGCAAGTAAGGCATCGAAAGTACCAAGCTCCATCACTCCTTGTCTGACTACTGCTCTCCCACTAGGCAACTGATATTCATTAGTGGCCATAACCTCAAATAATTCCTGAGCCTCTTCAGAAGTCTTGGTGTTTAAAGACCCACCTGCAGACGCATCCACCATAAGTCTTGTGGAATGATTTAACCTATTATAAAATATTTGTACCTGTTGCCAAACCTCAAATGCATGGTGAGGACATCTCCTTAATAGTTCCTTGAATCTCTCCCATGCTTCATAGAGAGATTCTCCCTGATTCTGAGTAAAGCAAGCAATCTCACTCCTTATCTTCACAAACATTGATGGAGGAAAGTATTGAGTCAAAAATTTGTTAACCAAATCCTCCCAAGTAGAGATGCTCCCTTGTGGCTGGGCTTGTAGCCAGCTCTTTGCTTTATCTTTGAGCAAAAATGGGAACAGTCGTAATCTAATGGCATCATCAGTAACGCCATTATACTTAAAAGTATCACAGAGCTGCAAGAAATTGACAATATGCAAGTTTGGATCTTCTGCATGGCTTCCCCCAAACTGATTCTGCTGCACCAGCTGTAGAAGTGCTGGTTTAATCTCAAAATTATTGGCCTGAATAGCAGGGCGCACAATACTGGTAGAAATATTCTCAGCAGACGGGGTAGCATAGTCAGCCAATGTACGTCTTCGCTCTACAGTTACAACTCTTTCTGCCATCTTTTGCTCTACTTCTTCAAGTTTCTTCTCTCTCTAGTTGCTTTCCGATTTGCTCTATGTTTTCTCTCTATCTCTAGATCAAAAAGTAATTCTTCCGATTCCAAAGAACCTTGCATAAACACAAACAAACAAACCAGAGTGAAGTAAAGAAAGAAAATAAAAATAACAATAAAATAAAATAAAAATAAATGACTAAAAAAATAATTTAAAAAGAAAATTTAAAGAAAATAAAATTAAATTAAATTAAATAATAAAAAATAATTAAATTAGTATCTTTTTAACTACTATTTAATATTAACAACAATAATCCCGACAACGACACCAAAAACTTGATGTGAAAATCGGCAAGTGCACCGAATCGCAAAAAGTAATAAAGTAGTGAAAAGAGAATCGTCCCACGAGGATTATATTGTCAATTACCAAATTCATTAAATTAACACTATTTAAGTCAATCAAAAGATAGAAGTTGGAAAAAGTTAAAATAAAGATAATTAAAAGAAAGTAATTAAAACTAAACAAAGTAAAATCAAGCAATTTAACAAGAGATGAAATCAAGAATAAGAAAGTGTTAGGGTTCAGATTTCACTTGAACTCTTTCAAATGCACTTCTAAATATTGGTTTAAAACATGTTCTATTTCAATAATTCATGGTCAATTCCCAACATTAATTAATACCCAATCCCTTGGTATGTTAATCCTCTTACGCTAATTGAAATTAACTAATCCCTTAGTCTAACTCCAATTAGAAAGGCATTATCAAGCACGAGAAAATTAAAAGAAAGACCACATAACCCACAACGTCTATCCCTAGCGATTGCAGAAGTTATGGTGTTTATCACAAGTTCTAGATTCATGCAAATTTTCCCAAATCATACATAAACCCAAATTATCATTCCCAAATTGATCAGATTTAGAAAAGCATTAAGAACAGAGATAAACACATAAATCATGAGATAAAAACATGCATTAAACCCATAAAAGAAATTACATCATCAAAGTATCAAGATCCATCGTCCCCCTAACGAGGGGAAGTTAGTTGCACATAGGGAAAGAACAAAACAAAGAATAGAAGATGACAAACTCCATTGATAATTAATGGGAAGATTGAAGAGAATCCCTAATCTTCAAGTCTTGATGCGCCCACACCAAATTAGGATTGAGTTGTCTTGACGGCTACCGCAGAATGTGTTGAAACTTGGCGTAACTTTCTTTTTTATAATAAATTCACGCTACTGTTACGCGTTCAGCGCTCAGGCGCTCATCTTTCAGCGCTCAGGCGCTGGCCCATTAAAGTCACGGTGCAGTATACGTAATCAGCGCTCAGGCGCTCCTTGTTCAGCGCTCAGGCACTGACCCATTAAAACAGGATTCCTCCAGCGCATGCTGCGCGCTCAAGCGGTGAAGGCCCAGCGCTCAAGCGCTGGGCTTCTAAATTATTTTCTGCTTCTTTAAATGCCCAGTCCTCTCTATGTGTAATTAACTTACAAAAATACATAAAAACACACAATTAAAACATAAATTAAAATAACTAAAAAATAAAAGAAACTTGAGAATAAACTCAATCAAAAAGATTAAAAGAGAATGAAAACTCAAGACTCTGAACTGTAAAAATATGAATTTTTGCAGGTTCATCAATTAGGATATTTTTAATTTATACTCTCGTTTCTAGTTGTATGTTCGAGCTTGAATGGACTGCACTATGTGATTGTTTAAAGCAATTGAGATCTATGCATATGGAGCTCCCAATTTTATGCTGATTTTGTGTATGCTTAATGTATACGATTATGATTGAGGTAATAAAAGATTCTGTTTATGGGTTTTATGGATTGGTATGATTAAATATTCACCAAAATGATTTTATTTATATTAGTCTATAGGATTTGTTTTCAGGATAGCTCTTAATTATGACATGCAATCGCCTGCCCAAAGGAGGTTATTGCATGTGTTAATTTGGAATGGCATGAATGTATTTGCGGATTGGGGAATATCTTAGTCAAGAATGTCAATTTGCCCAAAGGAGATGGTTTCTGAGAAAGAGGCATTCCTAAAAGGCTTCATGCAATATGTATACCTTGCATGTTCTACATACTCTGCCCTAGGGGAGGTGTAGTGATATGTTTTGGGATTCTGGATGATAGCGAAGGATGTTGAGAGTTATTTGTAATTGCCTTGTGTTTTTCTTTTTGCTTTTTACTTTTTGTTTTTTTTATGTATTGTATTTTATTTGGTTTCAATTGCATTTGGTTTGAACAACAACACTACCTTTGTTGAGGAGATCAGTTCAAATTATAAGAAATGGAAGAAAGACATTGAGTTTGCCTTGGGAATGAATGATTTCAACATGTCATTGCGAGAGAATGAGCCGAAAAAGGCAACCACTGAAAGTACTAAAGAGCAGAATAATCATTATGCTAAATGGGAGAGGTCTAACAGGCTTGGAATCTTAGCTGTTAAGAAAACTATTCTTGAGCATATGCTAATTAGTTTGCCATAAACTAAGAACCTAAAGGAGAAAATCAAATACATAGGGGATAGGTACCAAGTGACGGACAATGCTGAGGTTGCATACCTAATGAGCGAACTCACAAACATGAAGTATGACAATATCGGAAGGATCAGGGACTTCATTGTTGGAATAGTTTACATCCAATCTAGGTTAAAGGACCTAAATCTTGCTATGTCTGATAAGATGTTTGTTACCCATGTTATGAATTGTTTGCCTATTGAGTTTAGTCATATTAAGACTGCATACAACACCTTGAGCGCATCTTGGAGTGTGAATGAGCTTATTACCATATGTGTTGTTGAAGAAGAGAAGATTGAGAGTATCATACTTTCCTTTCACAAATCTGGCAAGGGTCCTAAAAGTAAGAAGAAGCCTAATCTTTATACTCCTAAGAAGACTCGGGATACTAAGAAGCATGGTGGTAACGGGTTTGTTGGTCAGAATCAAAATGTTGGAAGGGCTAAAGTGCCTTATCTGAAAGCTGTTGAATGATTTTTCTATCTTTAGAGAGGTCTCAAAAAGGCAAATTATTGTAGGTTCAAGCTTTTCTACACAATAAGAAGAATAAGAAGAAGGGTGAGTCCTTAGCACTTGTTTGTTTTGAATTTAATTTGGTTAATGTCCCAATAAATTCTTGGGGGATTGATAGTGGTGCCACAATGAATATTGCAATTACTTTGCAGGGCTTCCTAAGCCAGAGGAAGCCAAGTGATAGAGAGTCTAAGTTATGAGTTAGGAATGATCTTGAAGTTGAAGTTGAAGCCGTTGGAGTAGTAAAATTAATTTTAGAGAATTCTTTTGAAATTACTTTGGAAAATGTCTTTTATGTACCTTCATTTAGAAGGAACTTGATTTCTATTTCTACCTTAGATTTCCCCGACAACGGCACCAAAAACTTGTTCACTCTTTTGCTTACCGCAAGTGCATGGGTCGCACTTGTAGTTTAGCTAGGAGTCAGATATCGTTCTCACGAGGAAAAAATGTTAAATTAAGTGTTAAGTATAAACCAATAATTCAAGTACTTCTATTCAAGGACTTATAAATTGGAAAATTCATGTATTTATTAATTATAAGAACTTAAAAACTATTAGATTGATGTGAGAGTTGATATTTCAAGAATAGGAATTCTTTTTTCACTTCTTATTTCAATTGATAACAAGTAATCCTTACGAGCAATATAAATGAAATGATTAGGTTAGCTTGGGAATCACAATTAGTTAAAAGCCTATGTTTAGGTCAATAACCCCGCTTTCATTACCTAATTCACTATGTTTACATGAGAACTACTGTAAATCCACTCATTAAGATCTATTCCCAACTAATCACTATGCATGGTCAATAGGTATATTTCTATCCTATTAATGAATCATCGCATCCAACCCAATTGAATGAAATAGAACATGCATCAATTATACATATGATCTTAAATCTAAATTCCTATGTCTAGGTTCATTAGATTTAAATAAATTAATTGAAAGGTGATCAGACTAACAAAGCATTAAGCACAATATAACTGAACAAAAGCCAAATCATGTCTATAACTCAAAGGATTACAAGATTGATCAATATCCATAGGAAGATCCAAAGAAAAATCCTATAACAGCCTAGCCAGACATGACAAAAGAAAATATATCAAGAATAATCATAGTTATGGAAATGGAGATAAGAAAAGAGAAAAAAAGGGAAGAACAAAGCTTAAAGAGATGATCCTTCAAGCTTCAATCCTCCACCAAGGTGAAGAAAGCTTCCAATCTTGGCTATTTCTGCTTCCTTTTCTACCCAAAATCGTAAACCCTAGCAGCTGTGTTCTATTTCTGATTAATCTACCAGGAAAAACTAATAGAATAGTATTTATAGATGAAAATAACTTTTGCGCACGGCGGCCATCTTCTTTGCGCGCCACGACCCTCCTTAATTTGGTCACTGGGGCCGCGGCCCTCACTACATGTGCGCCGTGGCCCTGAAGCCTCGGGTTGAAGTACTGGAATGCTACTGATGCACCAAGCGCCGCGGCCCTCATGAGTGTGCGCCGCGGCCCTCTAAGCTGGGATGCTCCATAGGCTTTTCCACCCTATGCTAGGCCTTTACTTGCATCAAATTATCCATTTTGAGCCCACCTACATTTAAGAATTCACCCAGTTAAGCATAAGTGCACAATGTACTTAATTCATTAATGAATTGGAAAGATTTCTCAAAAGCAGAACGAAAATCATCAATCATGAAATTAAATGAAAATAAAGCCAAAGTCTTTCATTCATGCCTCAAAACAAGGACTAAGCAATCATAAAATACACATATAGGGGCAGGAATAACTACATTTCAAGGAGTTATCACATTTCTTTTTGTCAATGGAAGAATGGATTTGGTATTGAATTCTCAATCTGTTAGTTTTGTTATTTTAGTTTATAGTTTATATAAGTTGAATTTTAATAATGTCAGTGAATATACCTCTTTGAATGTTGAATGTGAGGTGTCTAAGAGGTCTAGAATCAATGAAAAATCCTCAATATTGTGGCATAAGCGTTTAGGGCATATTTCTAGGGAAATGGTTGAGAGATTGATAAAAGATGATATTCTTCCTTCCTTCGATTATAGTGACATAGGAACTTGTGTGGAATGCATAAGGGGAAAGTTGACTAAAACTTAGAAGAAAGGTTTCACTCATAGCTTGAGCCTACTAGAGATCGTGCACACAAATATTAGTGACTCTTATTCTCATACAATTTGTGATGCAAAGTATTTTATCACTTTCATTGATGGCTTCTCTCAATATGGTTACCTTTATTTAATAAAATAAAAATCTAAATTTCTAGAAAGTTTTAAAAACTGAAGTTGAAAGACAATTAGGGCAAGTTATCAAGACTGTGAGATTTGTTTGAGGAGGTGAGAACTATGGCAAACATGATGTGTATGGGCAACATATGGGGCCATTTGTGGAATACCTACAAAATTGTAGGATTGCTCCTCAATACACTATGTCAGATAGTCCTGAACAAAATGATGTAGCTGAAAGGTGAAACCAAACCCTTAAAGATATGATGAGGAACATAATGAGTAGGACTAACTTGTCAGATTATCTTTGAGGAGAAACTATTAAAAAGGCCTTTTACATTTTGAACAAAGTTCCTAGTAAATATGTTCCAAAAACACCTTTTGAGGTGTGCACAGAAAAAAAACCTAGCTTGAATCATTTTAGAGTTTGGGGTTGTCTAGCTGAGGTGAGGATATATAATCCTTTGGGAAAGAATACTGATCCTAGATCCTTTAAGTGTTACTTCATTGGATATCCAGACCGCATAAAAGGGTATAAGTTTTATTACCTTGAGAGAGGTACCAAGATTGTAGAATCCATGACTGCGAAATTTCTTGAATTTGATATTGCCAATGGTTAGACGAGCTACTATTGAAGATAACCAGAATGATTAAACTAGAGTTGCCTACCTACATTTGGGAGTTCAGTACCATTGACACTAGTTGAGACAAATCATTAGTCAGTTGTTAAGCTTCTTACTCCTGTTGAAGTTCCTCAATCAGTTGCACCTGTTGTGCAAGAACCTTTAAGAAGTTTAATGAGAGATAGAAAGTCTGCTATTCTAGATTATTATGAGATAGGTTTTCTAGGAGAGCATGATCTTGACGTAGGGCAAGTTGTTGATCCTGTGACATATGTAGAAGATGTGACTTGTTTTAAATATGATATATGGGTAGATACAATAAAGGAAGAGATGTAATCCATAGCTAAAAATGGAGTGTGGGAGCTTGTTGAACTTCCTGGAGGGTGTAAGCCCATTGGTTGCATGTGGGTGTATAAAACCAAGAAAGATTCCAAAGGAATAGTAGAGCATTTCAAGGCTAGATTGGTGGCTAAAAGGTTCACTCAGAGAGAAGGGATAAATTATATTGAGACTTTCTCTCTAGTTTCCTCCAAGAGTTCATTCAGAATTATAATGGTCCTTGTAGCACACTTTGATCTAGAACTTAATCAGATGGATGTGAAAACTGCTTTTCTCAATGGTAATCTTAATGAAGAAGTTTATATGAAATAGTTTGAGGGTTTTGAGGAGAGTGGGAGAGAGTATCTAGCATGCAAGTTAAAAAGATCTATCTATGGGTTGAAATAAGCTTCTCGCCAATGGTACTTGAAATTGGATCAAGTAGTTAGTAGCTTAGGCTTTAAGGAGAATAAAGTAGATCATTGCATATACCTCAAGGTCAGTGGGAGCAAGTTCATTATTTTGGTTCTTTATGTTGATTATATATTACTTGCTACTAATGATTTGAGCTTATTATTTGATACTAAGCAAATGTTGTTTAAACATTTTGATATGAAATATTTTGGAAAGACATCATTTGTCTTGGGTATTGAAATTAATAGGGATACGACTCATGGCTTGTTGGGACTATTGCAGAAATTCTACATTAAAAGTAGTGCCCACATAGTGAAATTGAAAAGGGAATCAATGAAGAAAATTCCATATGCAAGTGTTGTAGGGAGTTTGATGTATTCAAGTTTGTACTAGACCTGGCTTAGCTTTCCTACCAGTGTTCTTGGAAGATATCTTTCTAACCCCGGGGTTTGATCATTGGGTTGCTGCTAAGAAAGTGATGAGATATTTGCAAAAGACAAAAGCCTACATGCTTGTATACAGGAGGGTGGATAACCTTGATGTGGTTGGATATACAAACTCTGATTTTGGAGTGTTCTCGGATGACATGAAATCCACTTCAGGTTATATCTTTATGCTAGCAAGTGGTGCAATATCTTGGAAGAGCGTCAAGCAGACCATGACGACTTCTTCGACTATACAAGTTGAGTATGTTTTGGTGATGCTTCTCAGGTTATATGGCTCAAAAACTTTATTTCAGGTTTCTAGGTGGTTGATTCTTTCTCTAGGCCATTGAAGATTTATTGCGACAATAGTGCGGCTGTTTATTTTACAAAGAACAATAAATCTTCTAGTGGATCCAAACACTGGGAGCTGAAGTACTTGATAGTTAAAGACTTTATGAAGAAAGACAACATAGTTGTTGAACACATAAACACAAAGTCGATGCTAACAGACCCATTAACCAAGGGACTTAGACCCATAGTTTTTAAGGGACATATTGAAAATATGGGAGTGTTGAGTTTTTTTTATATATTTGGTTAATGAAAATGTTTTATATTTATTTGCTGCACTTGTTTGTTTTTAAGACCTTTAATCGAGACATGATAAGTATTATGATTTATTTACACATTAATTATTTTATATTATGCATCTGCTTGCCCTGTCTAGTACACTTTGTGATTATTATTATTTTATTATTTTATTATTATATACCCATATGGAAGTTTTTTTTATACTATGTACCTTATGAGATATACTGACATATGATTTTATCCTAGACATGTTTTTCATGCTTGGAATAGCATGCCAGCTATACATGTTCTATTGAGTATGTCGATTATTCATGGTTGTTGGAACATGTTAGCTTTCTTGCTCACAATGAGCATGGTAGTGATTTCTTGTGCTTGGGAAAGAGCGAAGGTGTTGAAGAGAAATCATTAAAGGACTGACATTGAAATAACATTATTAGATCATTGGTTTGGTGTTATTTTCATGCTACACTACCACATCAGAACTTGGTTTATGCGATTGGTAATGCTTGTGACCATGGAAGGTCTTACATCAATAAAGGGGGTAATTGTCATCATGATTTGGTATTGTCAGTGGTATGGGCTTGGTCAATTTGAATGTGTTATCCAATGGATCATTTTTTTTTAAATCATGGCTACGTACGTTGTGAAAAATTAGTTTGTTAACCTGAGAGTCATTTTTAAAACAAAATGTTTTTGAAAGTGTTATCCTTCAATTAGTGTTGTTCAAATGGGAGAATGTTAGAATATTTTTAATATAGACTACCACTAATTGATGTTTTTAGTTTTATTAAATCAGGTTAATGGTTAATCCATATGGGAGAAAGAATGCGCCAAGGGTGATCCATTTATTTCTACGCCTATTATACTTTATTAGGCTGATATGTCAGGCGACTATTAATGTAGTTCAGTTCCTTAGTAGCCCATGATGAGAAGGCAAACTAAGGTTGACATCATTATAAATATAGGTTAGGTTCCCTCTCTACTCCTAACTGCAAATGTTTTACCCACTGAGAGTCGCATCTCGACTTGGAGACCGGAAGGAAAGACCTAGCTAAGGCGATCATCCAACCAATCATGGCCAAACAAGGTACGCAATTTACATGCTCTATATATCTCTAATAAGTTTGGTGTTCTACGATCATATATGACATATCAATTAATTCTTACACTCTTTACATAGAGTTGAAAGATAACAACAACAACTAAACTGGTATAAAACCATGTAAGACAAACCCAAGGTGGTCTAAGAGTCAAGGCACCAAGCTTGCAAGAGCTATTGCTAATCATGAATGATTTTCTCATCTTTGATTTTAGTGCTGTTAACGTTAATATTGGGTCTCGCTGATGATGGTTGAAGGAAGAAACTATCCCTATAATTTTAAAAACCCTGTATATAAGCAAGAAAACCATAAAAGTAAGCTCATAAACCATAAACCAGTGTCATTAACCATGAAGGAAGAGATGAACCTCATCTATGGAAATTTGCTTGGAGATGCCTTCATTGACTTTAAAAATATTAAAAACTCATCTTCCATTTCTGGAGCAATTCCCTGTGGTATAACTAAGTGTGGTCATTATAATTTATCTCCTTTTGCATTAACATCTACCAATTATTGTTGTCCACCTTTACCATTTCCCAAGTTCATATTTCAAAGACTTTACCTCTTCCAACGGTTGTCCACTTAGAGTTAGAAAACTAACTCATTTGGGAGATGATGAGTTTACAGCCAAATTTGGAACAAACATTGCATGTTTTTTAAGTGAATGCATTATGATGCTAGCTGAAAATGAGTCGAGTTAAGTCAAGTATGACTCAATAAGAAATCGAGCATATTTTCGTAGCTTGAGCTCAATTAACATTGAACAGCTTGAACTCAATGAGCTAATATTAAAATTTATATTAAAGTTGGATGTTGAATATTAAATTTATATGGTTTGGCTTGAAATGTCATCACCTATTTATGGTTCCCCCACCTCCTTAATACAGGTTGATGGAAGGTGGGGGATATAACCATGCATATGGTGACATGATATTTTAAAACATTTCTCACCTAACTTTTAAAATATCTAAATATTTTGAAGACTTAGAAATTATCTCTATTAAAATATCTAGATATTTACAAAGCCTATAAAAAATTTCTATAAAATATCTAGCGTATTTATAAGAGAAGTTCCTTTAAAGCCTATTTACTCTATTCAATGATCCATACTTTTCTTTAACGTCATGGTCTAAGAATACTGAAAGTCTAAATTTAGTAAATTGTATATTGGCTAAACAAATAAATAACTTTATTGGTGGTCCAAAAGATTTATTCAAAAAATAATTTAGACCAAGAAAAGAATATTTTAATTTGGCATAAAGTTTAGTATCATTTTGATAAATGTTTTGATGCTAAATTTAGTAAGAATTTTTTTTTTTGAATAATAGGATTTGCTATATGGTTTTGAATTTGGATTAACAAAATCTAAACAAGGCAAATCACAGCTAAGTATAGATAAATAATAATGTCCAACCGCCATGTCAGCAATTATTGATATTACTTTCATAAAACAAAATATTCATTTTGCTCCATCAAGGGCAGTCCTACAACATGCAGGTTAGATGCATGAGCATTATCTTTTTTTTTTTTACATAAGCATTAGCTTTATTAGTTACTAGCAATAATTTCTTGTATTGCAAGAGTTATTTTAAATTTGGGTAAAATTTTAAAAAATATACATTAAAAGAGAAGAAATATTTAAAATTATACAAGAAGTGTACATAATTAATTTAAAGTAGAATTTAAATTCAAAATTCAAAAAGAGAGAAGTTAATAATAACATATGTCTTTCTTCGAAAGAGAATACTTGTATTAGGAATTGATAAGTTATAAGTATGAGAATGAGAGTACGAGAGAGATTACCTTGTAAACTATACTTGTTTTTATACTAGACTTGACTCTTCTCATCCATAGATCTAGGCATAGTGGCTGAATCATGTTAAATTGTGCGTTATTTATTTTTATCTTTTTTGTAATTATTAGTATTTATGTATGTTTGTGAAGACATTGATGTAGTATTCCTTAACAAGATTGACAGAGATGTAATATTCTCCAATAAGATTGAACATGAGATGTGGTATTCCCCCAACATTATAATCTCACAGTTGATATTAATTAAACTATGTTTGCTTTCAATATTTTTATCACAAAGTGTTTTTAAGAGTTGAGATCCTTTTGTTGCATCCTTATTCTAGGTAGGACCCATGAGAAATTCTTTCTTATGAGATATGAAGGTTCAAAAAATCCCCTCATATAACTCATGTTAGCCTTTTATAGGGAGAATCAAGGTGAAAATTGCGTGACCTCACCCCTATGATTGACTATCATGAAGTTGTTATGAAATACTCTTATGAGGTTATGTCATGTGCCCCCACTTTCTCTCTATTGTAACTACTCTCAGTGTGATATCTTTCTTGCATGAATAAGCATGGGTGAGAAGTTCTTTTGAAGACTTAAGAGTGTACTTAGACCTCTTTAGTGGAGCTCATGTATACTCCACTCCTCAATTCAGGGTGATAAAAAAGTAAATGAGTTGAATGAGCCTGAAATCTAGATATGATCCACGGCCCTTGGTATAGACGTGTTGACTTAGTCTTAGGTTTATCATGTTATCATGTTGTTATTATATTTGTTGTAACTATTTTATCATTATGCTGTTATTATTCTCTGCATAATTCTAGGATGCTGTTATTATTCTCTGCATAATTCTAGGATAGTAACGCTCCTTTTGGTTGGCTCCCTGAGCTGTTTATATCATCATTCTGTACATGCAAGTTATAATAAAAATATAACCTTCTACAACATTCTTTACGGTATCAGCCTTTTCTTTTGCTTAACAGCCCAATTTCGATCCTGATGGTAGCTTCTGTTTCCTCTACTCTTCTTTCCTCTGTTTCTTTTGAACCTAAGGAATTGGTTGAATTTAACACTTCCACTCAACTTCCCATTAAACTCAATTCTACAAACTAGCCTGCCTGGTATAAACAGATTCACTCTTTTCTCGTAGCACGTGATTTGCTTGGCTATGCTACTGGTGAAACTCCATGCCCTCCTGCTACCATTCGTTCTAATGATGCTGCTGCTTCAAATCCTGCGTGATCTCTATGGATCCGTCAAGATAAACTTCTTTATATAGCTCTTCTGGGTTCGTGTGATGCTGAAGCTCGTTCTGTCATGGCGTCTGCAGATACGTCACCCGATGCGTGGCTTGCTCTTCAACGAGCTTTCTCCAATCGATCTTGCTCACGCATTATGTCTCTTAAGGAGAGGCTTAGTTCCATTTCTAAGGGTACGTCATTTGTTTCGATTTATCTACAATCTATTCAATCTATTGTTGATGAGTTATCTTTGATTGGCCATCCTCTTGATGATCTTGATATGGTTATTCATGCTCTTAATGGCTTGGGACCAACCTTTCGTGAGTTTACTGCCTCCATTCGTACCCGAGACTTACTAATTCTCTTTAATGAATTGTATGACAAGTTGGTAGATTTTGAAATGTATCTACAGCGTGAGGATCGTTCCTCCCTCTCTCTTCCAGTCACTGCTCATTTTGCTTATCGTCGTTCTCATGGACATGGCCATAGACGTCCCTATCACAACAATGCTTCTGCTTTTGATTCTAATGCCAAGAAAGCATCTTATCATGCTGTTATTTACCAATATTGTGATAAGCCTGGTCACTCCGCTAGAATGTGTTACAAAATTGAAGGTTATCTAGGTAAGCCTCGTAATGCCTCTGCTCATGTTGCCCAGGTGCAGCCATCATATTCATCTCTTCCTTCATGGCTCTTTGATTCTGGTGCTTCTCATCACATCACCAATGACATGAATAATCTATGCATCAAGGGTGATTATCATGGTAATGATAATCTTCAGGTTGCTAATGGTAATCATCTTCCTATTACACACGTTGATTCTAGCACTATTTCTACTAGCTCTTCACTATTACAACTTACAGATATTTTATATGTTCCTAATGTCACTCAAAATTTAATATCTGTTTCTCAGCTGTGTCAGACTAATAAAGTTTCTATTGAATTTTTTCCTTGGCATTTTGAGGTGAAGGATCTAAGAACGGGGGAAATACTTCTGCGAGGATTGAATGAAGATAATGTGTACAAGTTTACTCCCAATTCATCCACTCCACAAACTTCTTTTACTCGGTCTACCTCTTCTCTTCTACTTTGGCATCATCGACTTGGTCATCCTATTTCTCAACCGCTTCTTCATGCTCTCAAGACTAGCCATATTTCTTTTTCTGGTTCTTTCAATAAATGTTCAGATTGTCTTTCTAATAAGAGTCACAAGCTTCCCTTCTCTACTTCATCTATTTCTAGTAATTATCCATTAAAAATTGTGTATTCAGATGTTTGAGGGCCTGCTCCAATTAATTCCATTGATGATTTTCGTTATTATGTAATTTTTGTGGATCACTTCTCCAAATATGTTTGGCTCTATCCAATAAAATTCTGATGTTTCACTTATTTTTCCCATTTTTAAAAATTTGGTGGAGAAACAATTTGAAACTAAAATAAAAACCTTATACACTGATAATGGTGGCGAATTTATTAAACTTCATTTTTTTTTACAAAACCATGGCATAACCCTTTTAACCACTCCTCCACATACTCCTGAACACAATGGCCTTTCAGAACGCAAACACCGCCATTTAACTGAAACTGCTCGATGCCTTCTTAATCTTGCATCTCTTCCATCCATTTTTTGGACATATGCATTTCAAACTGCAGCCTAGTTAATCAATCGTTTGCCCACCCCTGGCCTCAATATAACCACACCTTACCATGTGTTATTCAAAACCTCACCGAATTATCATAAGCTCAAAACCTTTGGATGCCTATGCTTTCCTTGGCTAAAACCGTATACCAATAATAAACTTGAGCCACGCTCTGAACCCTGCCTATTTCTTGCATATAGTTTGACTCAAAGTGCATATATTTGCTACAATTTCAAAACCAACAAAACTTACCATTCTAGGCATGTTCAGTTTTTGGAAAATATCTTTCCCTACTCAAATACTACTGATCCCAACAACTTATCTCCTAGGATCACGTCCCCATCCAATCCCAATAATTCCTCCACCGATCCATCTCTCTCTCTTATCCCTTTAACTACGGTTATTTCAAATTCAACTCTACCTTCCACCGAGTCTTCTGCTCTAAACACTTGCCCACCCGAATCCTCTCATCTCCAATTTACCACACCTAACTCCTTATCATCTACTCTAGCCTTATCTCCTTCTGTTCTTCCCACTGTGTGTCCAAGTCCTTCCTTGCCGTCTCCAACTACTACATCTTCATCCCCTGTGTCTCCTATGTGCACAACATATGATGTTCAGCTGCTTGCCGAGGCTTCTTCCCCAACACCTAACACCTCAGTTTTGCCACATCATCCCATGATTACTCGTGGAAAGGCTGGGATTTACAAACCCAAGAAACTTTATTCAGTCACTAAATATCCTTTGCCACCAACAGATGAACCAACGCGTGTCACCAAGGCTCTTCAGCACAGTGAGTGGAAGCAGGCAATGTCCGAAGAATTCTCGGCTCTCATGAAAAATGGTACATGGTCTCTTGTTCCTGCTCAATCTCATTACAATGTCATTGGGAACAAGTGGGTTTTTCGGTTGAAACGCAACCCTAATGGTTCTATTGCCCATTATAAAGCACGTTTGGTTACAAAAGGCTTTCACCAATGTCCAGGTATTAATTATCAAGATACATTCAGTCCAGTTATTAAACCTCAAACCATTAAAATGGTTCTCTGCATTGCATTATCTAAGAGCTGGCATCTCAGTCAAATGGACACGAACAATGCCTTCTTGCATGGTACTACCTCTGAAGATGTCTATATGTCTCAACCATCGGGCTTCGTTCATCCGAATTTTCCAACTCATGTTTGCAAGCTTCATAAAACTCTCTATGGTCTCAAGCAAGCTCCACATGCATGGTATCATGAACTAAAATCCTTTGTGATGGCTTTTGGTTTTTCAAATGCACGATCTAATACTTCACTCTTCATATATAATAATGGTCATGTTATTGCCTACTTTCTAGTTTATGTTGATGATCTTCTTCTAACAGGAAATGATCCTGTTTTTCTACGTGACTTCAAGAATGCACTTGCTTCCAAATTTTCATTGAAGGATTTGGGCTACCCGAATCACTTTCTTGGTGTTTAGCTCATTCCAACTGCTAATGGAATTTTTCTTTCTCAACAACACTATATTAGAGACATATTGCAAAAGGGTAACATGCTTGAGGCCAAACCTGTTGGAACTCTAATGTCCACTTCCAGCTCTCTCATTTCGGATGCTGAAACACCAAGCTGTGACGCCTCTTTATTTCGCAGCATCATTGGATCCTTGCATTATCTTTCTCTTACACGACCGGATGTAGCCTTTTCAGTGAATAAACTATCCCAATACATGCAAGCTCTTACGGTCACTCACTTGCAAGCACTCAAGCGTGTATTACGCTACCTTAAACACACCCTCTCTCACGGTTTGCAGCTGGTTCGTACTAACAGCCTTAACCTTACTGCATTCTATGATGCAGACTAGGGTGGTGATGTGGTTGATAGGAAATCTATTGGTGCCTATATTGTATATCTTGGTCTCAATGCCATCTCTTGGTCATGCAAGAAACAATCCACCGTTGCTTGGTCTTCCACAGAGGCGGAATACCGCACCATTGACACAACCACAACTGAGCTCTTATGGTTGCAACAGCTGTTATTAGAGCTTGGGATTACCATTTCTCAACCGCTGACTATTTTTCAGATAACATTGGTGCTACTTATCTATGTGCTAATCCGGTTTTTCATTCACGTATGAAACATCTTGCAATTGACTATCACTTTGTACGTGATTTGATTGCTAAGAATGAACTGCAAGTTTCACATGTTCCTATGAGTCATCAACTGGCGGATCTCCTCACCAAGCCACTATCATGACCTCAGCATGAATTCTTTACTTCCAAGATTGGAGTTGTTGAACTCTCCTCCATCTTGCAGGGGCGTATAGACGTGTTGACTTAGTTTTAGGTTTATCATGTTATCATGTTGTTATTATATTTGTTGTAACTATCTTATCATCATGCTGTTATTATTCTTTGCATAATTCTAGGATGCTGTTATTATTCTCTGCATAATTCTAGGATAGTAACGCTCCTTTTGGTTGGCTCCCTGAGCTATTTATATCATCGTTTTGTACATGCAAGTTATAATAGAAATATAACCTTCTGCAACATTCTTTACTTGGCTCAGAGTAATAAAAAAACGAATGAGGTGAATAGGCCTAAAACCTAAATATAGTGTACCTTTGCCATTTTAAAAATATAAAATCTACAAAAGATCATGATCCTTCAATGATAGTTCACATTCATGTATTTTTTTTAAATAATTGCCAATCCAAGTAGACTTTAAAAAAAATTATAAATTAGAAGAAATTGTTGAGCCATCTGACTATTCTAGATTGGATAACATTATTTTTGAATTGGGTCAAGTAAAGTTTAAAAAAATTAGTTTTTTTCTAACACATTTTATATATATTTTAAATTATTTGATTTAACTCGATGAACTCGACTTATTTTATGAAAATGTTAGTCATACACTCCTTTTTAAGGGTATATGACTATTCACACCATTTTCAAGGGATGTGATTGAGTGAGAGAAAATAATAAAAAAAATATACATAATAAATAGTATTAGATGAAGTATAAAAAAAGATATATATACTATTTGATGTAAGAATATAAGAGTCTTTTATTTTAACACTTGCAAGTAGAAATCTAAATACAAAAATGCCGTGGTCACAATTTTTTTTAATAAAATTTAAATTTTTGGCGATGTTTGAAATACTTAGTCGACTCATCTTATAAATATTGATTACATAATAATACAACTGTCACTCAAATTTAGTCATGTAATTCATTTTTTTATCACATCATCTTTGCTAACATGCATGGAATTAAAATATAATCTCGATAATATCAAAATTGACTTGAGGACATAGTTGTTTAATTAAGATTATCAAATTCTCCACACAAATCTTATTTATTTACTTTTTAATAGATGAACTATCTATAATATGTGAATAGTTTAAGTTGTTAATTGTAAAAAATATGATTATTTTTCTAAAATATCAAAGTTAAAGAAGATCATTTGCACAAGTCAAAAGCTTATTATATAATTTTTTTAAAAAATATTACGCTATATTTTCATCTAGAAATTTAAAAAATATTTAATAATAATTGAATATTTAACTTTAATAATTTTTAAAAAATTCTCATAGAATTATGCAAAGATAATAATAATAATTTTATAAAAGGAATAAACTTTGAACTTAATTTACATTTCAATTATACGAAGATAACATATTTGAATTCCTTAAAATATATTATTATCCTTAAAAATATGAAAATGTAGTATTAAGGAAAATATCATATATTTTTAAATATTCTTTATATATTAAAATAGTACTATTACTTTTTTAAAAAGTTCATGCTCATGCATCTAACCTGCATGTTGTTGGCTGCCCTAGATCGAGCAACGTCAATAATTGCGGACATGGCCAGGCCCCCATTATATTTTGTTGATCCAAATTCAAACCATAATAACAAATCCTACTAAATTTAGCATTACTAAATTTAGCATCAAAATATTTGTTAAAATGATATTACACCTTTATGTCAAAATTAAACAATCCTTTCTTTTTGGAAGGATGGCATAATATTTTTTGAATAAATCTTTTGGGCCATCAATAAAGTTATTTGTTTGTTTAGCCAATGTACAATTTAGGCTTTCACAGCATTGATCTAGGAACACCACACGTAATCATTCAGTTCACCACAATTAATTAAAAAAGGAATAATAATAATAATAATAATAATGAAAAAAATCAATAAATAAATAACGGCCGAAATGGAAAGGAAAAGAAAATATGGGAAACTAGACGTTGGGGAAAAAGGTTTACTACCACTAATAATTCAATATTGTGGGGCAAATGCATAGTGGGATCCACCCAAAAATAAATTATTAATAATAAAAAAAAGGCCCTTGCATATGCAATTGCTTTGACAATGACACAGATTCATATTTCATAAGGACCAGAATCCAGAAAGGATCATATGAATGTCCTGTCCAGTCCATACCCCAACCAAGAAGGAGCCTAGGAAGATACTATAAATTCCAAAGTATAATACCTGAACGTTATTCACATAATAACCAAGAAAGTGTAAGCAACCGAATTTGCTGTGTCACTCTCCTGAATGTGCTTATAGAGAGAGAGAGAGAGAGAGAGAGAGAGAAGCAAACCGTTTTGCGTTATGGGTGAACCAACTTGTCTTGTGCGATCCTTGTCCACTTCCGCTGACACTTCTTCATGCGTAGCCCAAGAGGTGAGTTTTCCTCTCAAAATCTCAACTTTCACACCATTCTGTTCTGTTTCTTGGAAACCCATTTCTTTATTTTTTGTGGGTCTGTTTGATTACTGAGAAAAAGGTGATCTGCTATCTATGTTTGGTATTGGTTGTTGAGTAACCCAAACGGAAAAGAGATGAAGAGGTTGGAGTGTCTGTAACTGCCTTGTTTTGTTTTGGAATTAAGATTTTACAATGGCCCTTCTGCAACTCTCAACTATTCTGTTAAAGCGTTAATATAATTTTACTATAAATATATATATGCTTAGTGAACTTGTTATATTTTGGTTTTTCACCCCAATATCGATTTGTGGTTTCCTTTGCCAAATTTCTGGATTTTTCTCTAGTCCTGCCTCACGTTGTACTTGTTGAGGATAGGAACCAAACACATGGGTTCCCATGTCACTGGTAAATCCATGAATGTTATTGTTCTATTAAGGACACTTGTTTTTTTTTTTTAATTGGATGTATCTAGATGAAAATTTTGATTTTTTTTCCAGTGTTCAGTTTGACAGTCTCTGATGATTTGGCATATATATTAGTATTTATTTTATTTTTCTTTTAATTTTAGGGAAACCCCATGCGTGTGCTTGGAGAATCTATCTCTTTTGGGAGGTTTATGTCAGAAAACCTGGATTGGGAGAAATGGTCAGCATTCTCACACAATCGCTATGTAGAAGAAGCTGAAAAATATTCCAAACCAGGTTCTGTTGCTGCCAAAAAAGCGTACTTTGAGGCTCATTACAAGAGAAAGGCTGCGGAGAAAGCAGCTGCATTGATCCAAGAAGCAAATGCTCAAGCTAATGGAACTTTTGATTCAGAAACTCGGGAAGGAAATTGCACCGACTCATCCCATGAGATGAAGTCAAAAGCGGACAGCATTGTGACTGCCAATGAACAGCCAGATAGAGATCCTGTTAATTATCAAGTTGCTGATTATGCTGATACAAACCAATATAAATGTGACGTTGGACAAAGTGATTTAGACATTTCCAATGTGGAAGGAGCAGTGGATGTGTCACATCCTTGCGTTGATACCAATCTTAATGTGGAAAGTTGTATCCATGTTGATAATTCTAACCAGTTTGATCATGTTGAAGTCCAAAAGGAGATAACCATCCCCATAGAAAAGAGGATGCTTGATCCTGTAAATTTTCGCTTTCTTTCTTTGTTTTTATCTGATTTCCTTTTATTTCTTCTGATGAGAAAATTTGTTACTGTGGCCAATCTGAACATTTATCCTACTGATGCTGCAGGGCACTGCTGGTCGGGAAGTTTTGGCTTTGCCTGTCAAGGGAAGAGAAGTAAATTCTTCTCCAAAATTATCAACCAAAACTAGGGCTTCCAAACTTTCTCATTCTCTTGATCAAAGGAAGGCTGCTGCAACTCTACCACCCAGAAGTGGAATAAACAGTGGTTCAAAAGGTAAGAAGTCTGTTGGAGACTCAATTGAGAAGAAGAGACTAACTGCACAGTCCCTCCACATGTCAATCAATCTTCCCTCTGGCGCTGGTGAAACAAGCAAATCCAGAAATGACACAAACAGTGTATCAAAAAGTAAGAAGTCTGTTGGAGGCTCAGTTGAGATGAAGAGACTAACTGCACGGTCACTCTACATGTCAATCAATCTTCCATCTGGTGCTGGTGAAACAAGCAAAATAGCTAATACAGCTGTTAAACCCAGAAATGGAATAAACCGTGCTTCAAAAAGTATCAAGTCTGTTGGAGACTCAGTTGAGAAGAGACCAACTACGTCACTCCACATGTCAATCGATCTCCCTTCTGGCGCAGGTGAAACGAGTAAAACAGCTTCAGTGTTTGAACATAATGGAATTAAAAAAATTCATTCTAATTTGCTGAATATTTCCAAAGATCATCCAGTGGCATCACGGACATCAACTAAGGTATTAACTTATCCTCTTTTTGTTTGTATCTATCAATGGTTTTTCTGAGAAAGAAATACACATTTATTGAAATGCCACTTCTGCTAGAAAATTGTGTTGGTTGCTTACAAGAGGTTTTATTATTATTATTTTTTCCCTTCCTTTTTTCTTTAGGCATCTCATGGTTTCCTGAATCAAGCTTCATCAAATCCCCCTTCTCAGGGTAGAAGGTATTTTATTTTCTGAACCTTTTTTCGGTTATGTGCTGGAAAATCTTTCTAATGAGCTTTGGCTCCTGCTGCTGCAAGCATGATTAGAAAATTTCACTGACAAGAACAGATTTGTCTATGTCAGGACTGAAAGACTACTTAATAAGTCAGTGTCTGGAGGTGTTACTGCAAATGCAAAACTTTCCTCCTTTTCTGTCGAGTAAGAGCATTTTACAAGTTGCTAATATTGTTTAATGTGCACTTTGTGAATTGCTACATATAATGACTCTCTGGTTGCTACTCCTTTTAGGAGCTACAAACTTGTCCTAATAAGCATGCTTCACTAGCCTTATTTTGTGCATACGCTTTACAAATTTGAAATTCAAAGTCAAAAGTTCAAACATGCATAAAAATATGTAAATTAACATCCAAGTCATTGTGGAGATCTTAATTTATGTTTTTTCCCCCCATAAATTTGGGACCAGCTGCCTGAAATCTTCAAGCACCACCAGAAGCAATCCACGACCCGCTACCATATCATCACCTTTTAGATTCAGAAGTGAAGAAAGAGCAGTAAAACGCAAAGAGGCAAGTTCTTATCTTTATCCCTTACCCTAGCTGTGCAATTTATGCCAGCACTAAAGGTCATACTTGCTTTTCCATTTTTGTATTTCAGTTCTTGCAGAGGATGGATGAAATTAAATCCAAGGAAGAAGAGAAAGTTCAGCTGCAAAGGACACCCAAGGTGAATAATTTTATAATGTTACTGCTGGTACAATGATTTACTTGTTTCTACCAGGTTGCATCATTAGAGCCAGTAACAGATCTAAAAATGCTGGAAGCACTGAATTTGATCTGATATATAAGCAGTAATGTTTGTATATATGTTCCTTTGACTTTGTGCTGATGGCCCTTAGTGGCGCACTAACTTTTAGGAATACCATCTGCAGCTCCTCTTTTTTGCTTAATAAGAAGGTGATTAATTTATAACTATATATGCTTAGTGAATCAACATCTTTAATTTGATCATCATGCAGGAGAAACCAGAGTATGATCACAAGAAGCTGCGGCAGAGCAATGGATCACCAAGTAATCAGATTAGAAAGGTATTTTTGCTTATTACTTCTGAATTCTGATGTTGACAATGACACCATTGGCTAAATGCTATATAACAGCAACCATAAATGTCCAAGTGTTGATCCATCTAGATGTTTCTTGGTTGGCATAACCAGAAGTCCTGGTGGCTTTTTTATTTGTATTCTGAAGGATGTTGCTTGTTAAGCAATTTTATTCATTTTGTGACTGGCTTTATGACCATCTCAGTCACCATCTTCCCCGGTCCCACATAATCTCTCAACCATTAATCTCTCTGAGTTAATTCCTACCTGGAGATGGTTTCTTCCTTGTGATATATAATATTGTACTTGCTATTTTCTTTGATTCTGGGAGATGTTCTTCTAACCTTCAATTCTTTCTTTGGCAGATCTCACTTACACAGCCTCGGTCACCAAAACTTGGGAGGAAAGAAAGTTCTAGCACAGTCCAGGACAAAAAAATTGGAAATTCATGGAAACCTCCAATCAGCACCAATAACACCAAACGTGTTACAGAAAAAATTAACCGAACAACAAGGCAATCAGTAACTTCATTATCGAATATCACACGAGAAAATGCTTCTCCAAATATTCAGCATTGAGAACATGAAAAGGGTTACCTGAGCCTGTGTTTGAAGGACACGCTGTCAAAGACAATAGACTGAATCCACTTTTTTGACAACCCCGAGTTTGAATTATTAACAGTGGCGAAAGATGATACTTGTGCTTATGATTTGATTCTAGGAGGATGAATAGGGGAGTTTATGTTCTGATGTGTTTTCACATTTTAAAGTAAAGTTTTGGTAGTCCTTTTCATTTTGCTAGTTATATCTAGGATTGAATAAGTTTTGATCTAGGAGCATTTCGGAGTTAGAACTAAGTCTGTAATTAAACTAGGTTTCGACTGGATACGTAAAGGTAAATAGGGACTTGTATAATCTCTAGTTGCATTACTATGCATGGATAAAATAACCTTTGTGTTTCACCCCTTTGCTAAGAACCATTCAAATATTAAGCGTTGAGAATATGAATATTTTTCTGTGAGCATGTGTTTGAAGAATTTACCCGTACATGTAAGAGTGCGGCTCATGGATATGCGGTAGTGTAAAACTGCAGGTATAAAAATTTGAATACATATTTTCAACAGCTAGTGTAATATTTTGGGTAATTTTTTAACCGTTTAAATCTGATTTTAATAATATTTTATATTTGATTCAATGGCCTGAATGATTATGCGTGTTACGTGTTACGTGTTACATTATCATTGGATTGGTGTAATGTTTTCAGAACATACAAGAACCTCTCCCAAATTATGCCCCCAAGCATGATGTTCCGATTTTTTTTTTTCCATAGAATGAAGGGTATTTCTTGCCTAAAAGGAAAAATAAGTTCTTTTTTTGAGGATAAGAAAATAATGATTCAAACTTGGAGCTTTCATTATCCTAACTGTTGAGAAAACTTTGTAAGCTTCCCTGTTCAACATTCCCTGCTCATTACATGGTTGTAATACTACTCTTCCAACCATTCAGTTCAAAAGTTAGTGCATATTTTTTAAGCAAGTACGGGATTAAAATAAAATAAGAAGGAAGCAAACTTATTAATTAAGCTAAATGTTTGTCATCACTCATCACCCACTTTTATACAAGCTGCAATATCCAAATCCTTGATGATTGGAAAAGGAATACCCCAACCCTTGAAGTTGAAATTCTTCAATAATAGGTGTAGTTTGCTACAATAAACATTAAATTGTCCTTTCATATAAAAAGTTTAATTTTTGTTGAAGATGCAGGTAAGGTCAGGACTGATCATGCTATGAATAGACCTTGATCTATTACTGAGTAATCTGCTGAATCATATAAGTGGGTTGGAACTCCTGCAATAATCCCAGGATCATAATACTCAGACATCCCTATATTCTGCAGACCTAAGTTCAAATTATAGCATTCACCTTGTAGCCAACAGAAATGCAGGTCCTCGTCCAAAGGTGCAGAATCTACCTCACCTCCCAAAAGTAGGTTTCTATGGGAAAATTCCAGATCAGAAATGCAACTGAGATTAGATTCTTGTGTTTTCAAGCCCAAATATGTAGTGCAAACGGGTTCTGAAGATTGATCATTCATCAAAAGGTTTCCGGGTTGAATAGGAAAGGTGTCAACTTCACTCCCTATCGAGCTCACAGAACTGGCATAACCACTCTTGTAATCAGCATACAAAGGTTTTGTTGCTATACAGGTAGCAACCTCTTCCTCAGTTATAGAGGGAGTGGAACTAATTGAAGCAATTGATTGTGATTGATGAACTTGGATGGGATGCTGCTTACCATGTAATGGCAACTTGCTGAAGCTATCCTCCAATTGAACAAGTGAGTTGTGTTCTTCTTTGAGTTGCATTTCTGGAACTTCACTCCAAGAGTACTGTGTTGGCATGGTGCAATCAAACATTGCATGGTTTCCTTCTGACTCTAGAGGGGCAAAAGGCTGATTAAGGCTCCTCTGTAAAGCCTCTCTCATCTTTGTATCAGTAATGTTACCTGTCAAAGCTCTTCCTTTTTCAGTCGTGGTGGGCTGTGAAACAATTCCCTTGGGATCACCTTCATGACTTTTAGTTTCCACGTTTTGAAGTTGTAATGTTCCATCTGAATAACTGTAGCTGTCAATTGCAACATCATTTTGTTGCTTGTTTATTAAGTTCTGGAAACCAAAACTTCCTAGATCTTTTGGAGGCAAATCCAAATGCTTTATCCCACCTGAGGAAGATGTCTGACCATTTTCTTTCTGCAGCCTACTCAAGTATAGCCGGTATTTCTGCATGACAAAAATTTTCTCATTGGTAACCCAAGAGTTTCAAGCTTCAAACTCATGGAACATTAAAGACCTTCTTTTTTCCCCTCCCCTATTGATTTCCTTCATTAAATTTATGAGAGGATCTGCATCTAAGTTGTAATATTGCTGAGAAACATTTGCAATGGACCAATCATTTGGAGGTTGTTACTTACACCCTATGGTATCAAAGTGAAGCTCATTTGTGATTCTAAGTATACAGAAACAGCATATACATGAGATATAATCATGCATACAAATGAAAGATATTATGCATGTTTCTTTCTCAATAGTCTAAGGACAATAATCAACGAGTATAAATATAGCATCACCTGCAAGTGGCTAGCAACATTCTCTCTAGTCAGCCGTGGAACATCCATCAAATCTAGTATTTTCTTGGGACCAACTTCTGCCAAACAGAAATTTTTTGTTATGAATATTTTTGTGCATGAAAGATTTGATGATGGCTATATTAACAAAAAGATTATGCCCGGCGCTCACACTTTTATTCATTGAGGTATAATGCTAGGTTAAGCATAAGAACTAGATTTATTGAAGTCACAGTGATGATTCCAAATAACAGTTTGAAGAGAACCTTGATAAGAAACTTACTATCAAATCCAATCTGATTCACTGCTCTAACAAACTTCTGATGAAGATCTACAGACCAAACTACTCTAGCTTTCTTTGTGGAAGATGGATCTCCAAATTCTTTGTCATCATATTTGTTATCTACGTCTTTTCTTTTCTTCGTTGAGGTCATATCTTCTACAGCAAACATGTTCCCATCATCGGACTGCTCTGATCCATTTGTCATTAAGTGAATGCTCTCAAAACTCTCAAAACTTTCAAATTCTCTTGCCTCATGTATCCTTTTTCTAAAGACATGTTGCCATATATTTCGCAGTTCTTTCATCCTTATAGGCTTAAGGAGATAATCACATGCTCCATGTTGAACGCCTTTCATCACCCTACTTGTTTCTCCATCAACAGACATCACTGAACAGCATTGCAAAGTGTGACTTGTCAGAGCATGGACTTTCAATCAATGTGATCAAAGGATTACCATGATATGATTTAACAAAAAACTTGAATATATTATTGAAAGAGAACTGACTAATGACAGGAAGATCCATCTCAAGTCCAACATGCTCAAGAAGTTTGAAACCATCCATGTCGGGCATGTTTACATCACTGATCACTATATCATATCCATCTTTCCTCTCACGAAGCAAGTTTAGAGCATGTCTTGCTAAACAACATGTAGTCACTGAAGCAAATAATAGAAAAGAGTCAGAATGACATAAGAAATCAGTCATCATAACAGAACAAACATAAAAGACATAAGATGTGCTTGCTTTCCAAAATTTGCTAATTCTATGAAAAGGAACAGAAGGGGGATTGGAAGCGAATAAAGATGTTGACTGAACAAAAGGTGTTAAAGGCCTCTGCTTTACTATTACAGATATTCTCAAATTTCCGAGCTTAAGCTTTTCCCAAAGTCCAATCTAACTTAATGATTAGCATTGCAACATGCCAAGACCATCGCCAGACAAAAGCTCTTACTGTTACCAGTGCCATTTAGACTAACACTCAGATGTCTTCTAAAATTGTCCATTTTCATTGCAGTCATATCACTAGTTGGATTATATTTCAAGTGGGGTTTTTATCTGTGTCATATAAAATTTGAACAAAGGTAAACATAAATAATCACTAATTTCTCTACCCGCCATTAAATGGAAGGAAATTTTTACAATCTACAGAGGACAAATACTCAGTCTAGCAGTCTAGGTAAAATTGTAGTGCACTAGTGTCTCGCATTCCAAAAACCCACTGAAAAAGTACAGATTCATTTATTCAGATTAATTCAGTTACTTGCTATATTTTTGTAAGAACTAATCTCAGATGCCAGTACTAGTACACCAATTATCCTCTCACAATAATGCGGGAACATATTACTAATGGATGTGAGAGTGGGATTACCAACATGGCATATTAGTTCCAAAGATACCATAAACAATGCCATGAAACAGTAAATTCTGAAGATACAAGCATGGCTGAAAGATTAGCAGGAATCAAATTCGACAAGGGAACTTCTTTTTGCCCCTCTCTAGCCTTTTAATTGTAGCAGACATGGCAACATAGAACATTAGAACCGAAAGCTAATAATTTGATTATAACCTTGCTCCATTAATAACTTTCATGATCTGAACTACCCAGCAATTCAAGTTTTTGCTTATTGAAAAATGAAAAGGATCGTACTTTAAAAACTCATAAGATTAATTTACCAAGTAAAATCTAAAATTAACCCAACCCCCCCCCAAAAAAAAAAATGTTGCAAAAACGCCTGTAATTAACATCAGAAGCAATCCTTATTGGATGAAACATTAGCTAACTACGTAAATATCATCAATGTTTATATGCTGATTACAAGAAATATTGTTTCTTATTATTATTTTTAAAATTTTTTGTCAAAAAAAAAGAGACACATTCCTTACAAACTGAACCATAGCAATATGATCTTAGACGGCAGAACAACAGTGTACGAGAAAAGATTGTATCAATTTTGAAGATCCTTAGTACAACAAATGAATGGTGGTATTAGTATATAACTTAGCACTTAACATAACAGAAGTGGTAAGAGTGTGGAAAGAAAAAGGAAGCAGTGATGAGTGAGTGTGAAACAAACAAACCTTCGTAAGAGCACTTCTTGAGCATTTTTTCAAGGATCCTGAGCCATGTTGGATCATCATCCACAACCAGAACTCGCAGACCTGCAGGAAAAACATCGCGTCGAGGGGAAGGGAAACAACCATTATCCATGTTTGTGAGAAAGAAGAGGCCTAAGGATCACTGCTTGTGTTGTGAGCTCGAAAAAATGTTTGGTTCGTTCGTTTGAATTATAAGGTGAGTGACAAAAACAAGGGAAGACACAAAGTGAGAGAAAAAGAGCACCAACGAATATTGGCGCCGGATAGCTAACGGTCCCTGTGGCGTACGTTAGTTTATAGCCCCTTTAGGTTTGGTCCTACAACTTCTGTGCTAAAGAGTATAATAGGAATTGGAAATTAAGGGTGTAAATGAATTGAGTTAAGTTAAGTATTTAAAATTTAGGATTAATTTGTGAAAAAAATATGCTAGCTAAATTTGATTTATTTATTTAAAAGAGTTAATTTTAAAGTTTGGATTTGATTTATTTTAAAAATATAAAATTTGAACTTGTTTTGTTTAGTTTATTTATAATTTATTATTTTCATTTTTTAATAAAACTCACATGAAGTATTTTTAAAATTTAGTAATTTAGTATTTGATAGTTATACAGAAGATGAGCTAAAATTAGAAATAAAAGAAGACTTTAAATTAGATTTAGATAAGTGGTAGATAATAATAAATAAAATTATAATTCTTTAAATAAATTAAAATTTTTATATATAGGAATTATTTATGAGTTTTTCATATTAAATTTATTAAATTTGAGTTAAATTTATTTATATAATTGAATTTAAATTTAAACTTAAACTCATTTATTTAATTAATTAAATAAGTTTAATTAAACATTTAATAAACCAAGTTTAAATAATTGATAAATATCTCAACTCATTTATACAATGTGAGAGAATTAAGAAAGTTGTTTAATTTTAACTGAGGTTAAGACACAGAATATATATATATATATAGACACACACACGTGAGATGAGATGAGTGATTGGCAACTCTACTGCCGAAAGATAATGAGAATTGGAGGGAGACATTGGGTGACTTTAACAAGTTTAGATTGAAAAAATGACCAAAAAAAAAAAAAAAAAAGCAAAGTGAACGAGGTGAGAACACCAGATGAAGAAGGCATCTCGGGGAATTGGAAAAAAGTCGGGATTGTTAAAATGAAAAATCATCATTTTATATTTTTAAAAAATGATGTAAGTATTATTAACATTTTTTTAAAAAATTTGATTAAGTGAGAAAAAATAATAAAAAATATATATATAATAAATAATATTAGATAGAATATAAAAAAATATATATGTATTATTTAATATAATAATATAAAATTATTCTTAAAATGCAAAAACTCGGGTGAATGATTTTTGTAACAGGGCACAACCAGAAAATTGAATTGGGTAGTTAAATATACACTTGTTCACATAAATACCGTAAAGTTTTTTAAGGAAGAAAAACTTCATCAATTTGAGGGACTCACTCAAAAAATTACACAAACTAATTAAAGGGAAAAAAAAAATTGTTTGACGGTGCTACCACCTCTCTCAATCCTATGGTAGGTCGGCCCCTATTTTGTACACTACTTTTTTATACCTTTTGTTATACTAAGTAATTCTTTGCTTGGTACAATTTATTATAGATACTTTATTTAATATTAAATATATTTGTTAAAAATTTAAGTATAAGATTTAAATCCTATATTATTTAAAAATAGATAAAGCAAAAATTTTATAAGTGATTAAACATATAAACTTATAATCTTAAAGTTTTTTGTTGAGATATAATATTTATCTCATTGATTCATATTTTTATAATATTTTAGATTTCTCTCTATTTAACAATGTGTAAAGTCATATGATTCATTTAAAAAAAATACTAATTTATAAATAATATTATACATGTCAATTACTTAATAGAATAAGCATTGCTTATTTAAGAATTTCTCTTGTTTCATTTGATAGTTTTTAAGAATTTCTTTTGTTACAACTACTTGTTTGGGCAAAAATGCAAAGGATTAATGAAGGCATATACACTTACGTACATATCATTTTAAATTTCTATAATTTTCATTATTTAAGTACAACTCTCACTAAAATTTTTACATACCTATATTATTATTTTACCAGCTCATATTGAAGGGAGGTGATGTGCACCATGCAGAAATGTAAAAAGCATTATTATTTATTAAAAAAATATTTTTCTTATTTTATTATCTAAAAAACAAGTGATGTAAAAATAGTGTAAAAAAATAGTGTATCTTACCAATCAAGGAAAAATAAATCAATAATGATATTTGTAAATTATTTTTATGTCATTTCTTATTTAAATAATAAAATAAAAAATATATATGTTTTAACATACACATTATTTTTTTCAAACAAAAAAAAATAAAAATAATGTAATAAATTAGTGTGAAAATAACATAACCCAAAACAAATAATGCTCTACTGTAGGTGATTCAGAAATTCTTTAAAATGAAGATCTTTATAAAATAAATAAGTAAGTTTATATTAATTATTAATAAATAAATTTATATCAATTATTAATAATTAATGTAAATTTATTTACTTATTTTATAAAAATTTACATTTTAAAGAATTCTTGTCAGGTACCTCAATCGTTCTGCAACCTGCCGTGGTGGTGGTGCATTTCTAAAAGAATTAACCATTCGTCAATTCGAATATCCAAGTGGCAGTTTATACATTATAATAGCAGGTATGTTGCAGTTTATTTTATCATGTTTATCAGCTTGGAGCTAGTGGGAAATCTACGGTTTACATAGCATGAGCAAAAACAAACCAAGAATCAAAACCATCTTTATTTTTTTTAATTTTTTGGAAAATTGCATGAGATAGGAATTTTTCAAGAAAAAGAAAGGGGACAAGAAATATAAGTAAAGAGAACGTCACCTCTATTTTGTCAGCTAAGAAATAGGACAGTATCTTAATTTATAGAAAGGAAGGGGGAAAAAGGAAAGATAAACAACCTGAAAATCAATTCCGTGACTGACAAAGTTTTGGTGGAAAGGCACGTGGAATGCATTTCAGAGACAAGATGGGAAAGTTGTTGTGGGACATGTCAAATATCATTTGAGAGGAACATCACTTGTCCGTTTTTTTTATTTATTTAAAGTTTATTAAGTAAAGAAAATTTAATGTTATTTATTATAAAAATTGTAATTATTTTAATTTTATTTACTTAAAAAAATTTAAATAAAAAAATAAAACAGATGATCCTCCTCCGTATAATTCGAACTTCCAAACTGAATCCTATTGGGTTCAGAAAAACAAGTGAATAAAGCATCCATTTAACCTCGTCTAACTGGACTAGTACTCTTCTTAGCCAATGTGCTTATGGCATGCATTCAAGCCCCCTGGACTTGAGTCTTATCACTAATTTCAGTAATTCAATCCAAAAAACCTAAAATAATGGAAGTGGGTGCATGAAAATATTTGTTAATTGTCTGATGACCAATAAGTTCTTATAATTTAAAGCAATTTTGCGTAGTACATGACGGACTGAAGGAAATAAGCTCCATATTTAGGGTTAATGTTGCAATTTAATATATGATATATATGGCTCAAAACCACCCTTTTGAGGTTTAGGGACCCATCTTGCTTTCCAACATGTAAATATTAATGGAACCAAAAAAGGTATTCGAACTAGGACAAAACATCAGTGACAGGTCAAAAATCAAAATAATACCTGAAGTGCCAGGCTGTGTACCATTGGTGCGTGTTTTCCACGCCTTAGTTAATAAACAGTAACCCTTTGAATGTAAATAAAAAGTCATGAAATGGGGATAGCACAGAAGAAAAAACTAAAAGAAGACTTCAGTGGGAATTTCAAATTAACCAAACCTTTATATCTTCATTTGTAAAGTATGCATGGAATTTAATAACCACGAAGAAACACAAATATGACAAGGCCCATTAAACTCCAAAGTACTACTATTCTTTAAATAGAGTTAGGTAAGAATCATGATTATTTTGAAGGATGAAAATTCGAAATTGGAACTCATCGTAAATACTTACTAAATGTTAATGGAGGTTGCACTGAATAAAGAAGGATGGAAACACTTAAACAAATCAAAATCAAAAGGTATCGAATTATGGCATCATATGAGTCGTATAGACCCATTACGTGCACCATAAGACATAAGATTACCTAATCTGTGTAAATTGAACCCAAATTTTATTAATATCAACTTGAAATAATGAAAATGAATAAAAAAAAAATTACAGGTGTTTACAACTGCTGCATAACAATGTAGGGAAAGCTAATCATGTCCAATGATAGAGGCCACAACGATACCCCTACCAATATATAACATTTGAAGGCCACGATAGCTCCATTTGCTACGCATAAGAAGGGATAAGGTGGCATCTGCTTTAAACCTCTTTTAAACAATGATTTATTTGAACCAATTATCACTTAATTAAGTTCCATGACCAACAGAAGTAATGCCAACTTCTTTCTTCTTCTTCCCTTTTTTTTTTCCTTACACTTGGTGGTTCAGGTTCATCCAAGGAGGTACTGCGATGTCACCAAGCCAGCTTAGCTTCTCTTTCTATCTCTAGAGAAAAGTTAGTTTTGGAGGTTTCACTTTCACGTTTGTTTGAGCTATGGGGATTTAAATGTATACCTTTGTGAAGTGGGGTAAGGAAGGGATTTTAGGGATAACAAAAGAACTATTGTGAGCAAAAACTAAATAACCCTAAAAGGAAATTCCCACTAAGAAATTCTTTATGATAAGGGGAATTATTTACATAAAGGAGAGGGTGGAGAGCCCAAGCATATGATTGGAGACTCAACAAAATAGAAAGAGGATCAACTCCATGCAACTTCAGCTAAGTGGAGCATAGCTTTTCATTTGTTTAATGGAAAAGTTAAGAAAATGGGTCTGCCTTATTCTCCCCCATGATGCTTTATAAGTTGCTCTTTACCTGTTTATTCTTTGTTTCCTTTTTAACTTTTCATTGTTAAATTTTTCACCATTTTGCCTGTAACTAGGAGAAGATACTAAAGTAATGCAATGAGCGAGTTGCGTTGGGAGAATATGCCTGCGCCTAATCATTTGAACCACTTGCCTGGCCCATGTGTTGTGCCATAAAACATGTCACAGTATACGCAATTACGCATATATATGGTTGTTACCTTAAGTAATGACATTTTGGGCTAAATGAAGCATCCTTAATGGGCTATATAGTCATTCTTATTTTATTCAAAAATACATGGTATAGTACTGGTCTTTTTTTTGGGTCTAATGCTATAGTACTGGTCCAATAGCCCAGGATTAATTATCATTGGGCCTTCTCCAAGAACTGGGCCAGTTAAACGGAATCCTCCTCTGCTGCTCTGCAGGAAGGCTTCGAAAAATAAAACCATCTCAGCATCTCTCATAAATTTATTTATTTCTATCTTATATTATGTTAAAATCATTCAATATAACATAAAAAAATAAAGTTTATAAAATTCTGCCAATATTATATTACCAATATCTCGTTATAAGTTGGAATTTGAATTCATCAATATCTTATTACAAATTTTAATTCCATTATTATTGTATTAGAGAAAAACTCATATTAATAAATTTTTATGTCATGTGTTATGTTATGTACAATAAATTATTTCAAAAAAATTAAAAATTAAATTTTTATTATTATCTTGTTATAAACAATTCAATTTCATATATTTATTAATATACTTTATTTTGTGAAAATAATTCATTAGTATCTAATTACATAATTTAAATTTTAAAACTTTTAATTTATTATAAACAATTTAAAACTTCAATTTTATTAATATTTTTTATTAATATTTTATTGCATAATTTAAAATTTTTAGAATTTAAATTTATAACTATGCGCATCACACGTGTTAATCTAGTTCATTGTAAAAATTAGCTATTGTAAGTGATAACTCCGTGGACTATAATTTCCCCCATTGATCGATAGTATACCAAAAGCCAGAACATGTCAATTTCCAAGCAATTCAACATAAATTTTTATAAAATTAAAGAACGCAATTGATCTTCATAAGAATTTTTAAGTAAATTTCCAAGCCATTCAACAAGAACGCAAGACTTCATAAGCCAAAATAGCTACTCTGCCTTCATAGTTTGTACTGTTTCAATTTAATAAAGCATATCAGGCTATGGTAATACACAAGTCAGCGTTACTCTCACGAGGAAACCAGTTTTGTATAATTGTATTATTTCAATTAATTCGTAATACACAAGTCATTCATTAATCATAATCGATTTATTGAGGTTTCCATTTTCAATCGCATAAAAACTTTACAACGTGAACATTTTGTCAGGGTTACCATATGCTCGAATAAATCTTAAGAGCAGCCTCTTCAATTTCACTCAGTTGAAGAAATGGACATAAACTGTTTCGGTCAATTGTCTGCAGTTCCACAGAGCAGAAGGGCTCTTCAACCTCCCACCTTGGACCAAAGCACAAGCAGACACTTATACTGAGGTTTCCAAATTTTACTTATGATGAACATCCCTCATTCAAGTTATAGCATGTAATTGAATGTATATACATGTGCATCCGGCATAATTGGAGGCAGGGTTTCCATGTAATGGTATAAACGTCTTAAATTCTCCTTTGCAATGGTAACCCTGTCAACCACATCAGTGTTGCCAATAACCACCCATAAATCTCTAGGAGTGACACTCCTGAGGCTGCCACGGCAAAATGGGCATGATTCTGATCTCATATACCTGGAAATTTCGTACATTACAATTTGCAATGACTTATTAATATCATTATAATAAGTTATCATTATAATAAGTCAAGAAATTTTACTTAGAAGTGTGGCAATTTTCAGTACCAATCATGGAAGCAGCTAATGCACAAAGAATGACCACAATTAGGCAGCACCATCTTCATGCTATTTTCCATGCATATATCACATTCCTCTTCTCCCTCTAGATCTTTATCAAGAAGCTTTTCAACCTTTTTTCTACTCACAACTTCTGCGCAACTGCTTCTTTGATCATTATTTTTAGGTACATTAAACTCGCCTTCAAGTAACCTTAATGAAGGGTATATTACAGCTGCAAGAGCATGCCAACATCTAAGTTCATTCAGAGTTGAAGAGAAAAAAGGCAGCAAGAAAATTAGATACATGCAACATTAAGACATACCATAGAATTCCTTTATAGTGGCTTTCCTTTCTTTTGAGGAAATAGATTGCATTCCATCAACGTATACCTGCACAAACAAAGCATAGCTAATTCATTTGCATCTCGACGGTAATGAAGGGTTGGGCAAAATAAGAATTCAAAAACTGAATAAGGGGAAAAACAGAGAAGAGAGAAGAAATTAAGGAGAAAACGATGAGTGATAGTGACTAACATGGAAAATAAGTATGTGGAGTAAGCCCAAATACGTGGGCAAAGCATCTGTACAACTAAAATCCAACCATTCGATCAAGTACAAGAAAAGAGGAGCAAAAGGGCTGTAAGATAATTTCATCTGAATATAGTCCCCACCATAATCTCGAGGAAGCGCTGATGCCCTGCATTTAAAAAAAAACAAACAACATTGATAGGGTCAGCCATAGCCAGCATAAGCATAGAAAAGTCAAACATAGAATTTCATGCTAGCAAAATAAAGTAGTCACACCTCCCCTTCCACAACTGGCCAACAAAATTGACCAAACTAAAGTAAAATAGTGACATATGAGATGACTTCTCTTTGTGGGTAATTCTGCTAGATGATCAAAATAGGTAACACATTACCATAGTTAGAGTGTGATTAGTATTAATTAAAATTTAGTTAGATTGATTTGTTGAGTTCACAAGTTGGTTATTAGTTAGTTATATTCTAATTCTATATAAGTCACGTTATTGATTTATTGTACATACTTTTTTGTGAATTCTCTCATTTCCCTCCACTCTTATAATGTTTTCCAACATGGTATGAGAGGATGGCATCCACCATGGCTTGTTTAACAAACGCATTTCTCGTTGAAATATATATATATATATATATATGTGAACAAAGATCATTATATACCTCTTTTAAAGTGTATTGTTGACACTTTTTTAAGAATGTCAAATTTAATAAGAGAAAGTGATAAAAAAATATATAAATATGATGAATAGTATTAAGAAGAGGGTGAAAAGAGATGTAATAATAAGAATATTAAAACTATATATATTAATTATTGAACAAATATTACATTCACTTTGAATTCACTCAGGTGCCCAACTTTACCTATGTTATATTATCTAATGAAAAATGCTAAATGTTACCGACAGCATTTTGTCATTTACCTTTAGATTTCCATTTTGTTTTTTGTTTTTTTTTCCCTCTCTAACCATCTAACCAAGATGATTAGTTATTAGGCTTTAGTGATTGTTTTCCTAAAACTTTCTTACTAAATAGCATTGCTGTTATCTTATACAGATACCATGACGGTGAATATTGCTGCCCTTTGTCACCCAGAATCCCAGAGAACTAAAACGGGAAAGACGAGAGCCTAATTATTCTATCTTAAAATTGGGGATAGGATAATTTATAACTATAAAACATATCCTTAAAAAATAAAATAATAAAGAAGCAACTTACAGGGTATTGGCATGTTGGATATCAGCTTCCAGTGCCTTGATAGAATCACTGTAAGAAGAATTATTGGGCTGCTTTTGCCACATTGTAAGTCTCAACAAGAAAAATGGAACAAAACGGAAGAAAGTGTGATGAAAAAAAGTCTGAGCTTTTTTTCAAGGGACCAGTTTGGTTTGCTACTTTGTTCTATTAAATTGAAAGGGAATTTTTGAAACATGGGATTAGAAGAAAGGAAGAATATCTCTTAAAAAGCAGAGAAAGCAGGTTGCTTAATTTTCAAACTTTGCAACACCGTAAGGAAAGAAAAGGATGCCTTCTCTCATATATCTACCTTTTCCAGTTTTCCCTTCCTCCTTCATTAATTTCATAATCAACTGCACTGCAGTACTATGCAGCGTGGTTTACCATTTGTATTTGACAATGTCATTGATATAAATGTACTCCAATCATTGAGCTTGTGTTTCACACTGTTGAACCGTCCTCCAATAAATTAATGTTGCGCCAACTTTTTTTTACTTTTTCATTTCTCATCTTTGTGCTATAAGGAACATTGATGGTGCGGGTGCCACTGCCAGCTTCCACACTATTTTGTGGTGAAACCAGTTTCCAACTCTAGTTGCTATTCCCCACCGCCCTGAGTCTATTTTCTCCCTAAGAAAGGAGACAAAAGCCAAAGCTAGACGGCATCACAATGGGGAAAATGTTACATATATAAAATAAAACTATTCATGATACTTCACTTAACATCTTAGGCTTTTGGGAGTGAGAGATTTATTAAAAAAAAAATAGAAACTCCTGGCATGTCCTCTAAAACCAATTGTAGTTGCGGCTGTTAAAATATTTTTTAAATATCTTAATTAATTTTTAGAATATATTATAAAATCAATTAATCATTTAATTAAAGAAATAATTTAAAAGTTATTTTCTAATCTCGTAATATTTTCATATTTATTTCTTTATTTAATTAGACTTAAGAGTATAGTATTAATATAAATATGATAGAATTATTAAGTTAATATTTTGTATCACATTATTCTTATTAATATTATTTATTTATTCTCAAATTACAATCATCTTTTTTTTTTAATTCTTTAACCTTAAAATTAAAGTTTATTTGATACAAAAAATATTATAAGATTTTATAATATTAGATCTAATAGTATTAAATTTGATAGTATAAAATCTAATACATAATGATTAGAGATATTAAGGTGTTTAGAATTGTAATAAAACTTTTTTATAAGAACTTATACATCAAATTCAATCAGATCTAATCTCACATCTCAAGATTTAATTAAATTATTTATTATTTTAATACATAAAAAAAGTTTGATAGATAAACTTATATAATATAATATTTACACTAAATAACTAATAAAATTATAATATATTGTATTAACTTATCATATTCAACCATGCCAAAAAGCCCTTGATGCATACAATGGATGGAAAAGATAAAACAAATTAGAAATTCCATGACAGAGGTAATGAGAAGCAGCATGGGTGATTGGGTGATACTAAACTTCCTAAGGCTTCTGCTCATATTACCATCCTTTACCATTTACCATAATATTTTCCCACAATACAGACACGTCTCACAGTAAAAAAGTAGAAATGTAGGAAAAAGGTCAACAAAGAAAAAATAATAATAAAATATTTTTCATATACAATATCATCGAATTATATTATTAAAAAATTAATTATGACAACAAATTAAATTCCTTTAATTATATGACAATTTATAATAATTGATCAACACGAAATTTATAAAAAAAAGTGATAAATTTAATTTTACTCAACTGTTAATTAATATAAATATAAATTATTTAGCTATCATTTAATTATATATTAATTAATTATTAAAATAATTTAATGTGATATACATAATTAACTGATTATGTAGTATTAATTTAAAATTAAATTAATAAAAAATATAAATTTTTTTTCTAAAAAAAAACAAACTTTAATGGATAAATTGACCGTGTAGTTAATCATTTTTTTTGGGTCAAACGTATGGGCATGGCTTCTTGAACCTAAGGAGTCCAATAAATATACATCAAATCAGTTCAGTTATAAGTCCGGTCCTTGGTGAGGGAAGGCCCAAAACGAAGAAATACTAATGTGGATTTTGTGTATACAAATTATATATATTAAATTAATTAATAAATAATATATTGTCATTTTAATATAAAATAATTATGTGACATGAAAATTTATAAAAATATTAAATATTGGTTGATTTAGTTCATCTTAAATATTTCTCCACAAAACATTACAAACAAGCTAATTTTCAGGTTGAAACCATAAGTATAGAGCCTAAAAAGGAAACCAGGGATGCTGGAATGCTGCACCTGCCTGTTAAATGACGGGGCTGCTGCCTGATTGTGATTACTCTTAGGGGTACACAACTCAACCTGCGAACTTGAGAATCTGACTTGATCCAATCCGATCAAATATATTTGGGTTGATTCGGGTAATTGAGTCTGTTCGGGTCAAACTCGATAATATCGTCTGAATATCAGTTCGGATAACAGGTTTAGTGAACTAACCCGATGACTCGACCTGATGACCCGAGAAAACGACGTCGTTTTGTTTATATTCAAGCCCTCATTTTATTCTTTTTTACTTAGGGTGCACAACCCAATCCGGTGACTCGACCAACCCGATTACCCAACTCGAACCAAACTGATTCTAATCGAATTAGTTCAGTTCGGGTTACTCAAAATTATTTCCTAAAAATCAACTCAACCCAACCCGACTTTACCTAATTAGTTTGAATTTTTCCCACTAAACCCAACCTGACCCGACCCGACCCGTAATCACCCTTAATTGTTGTGCCTTAGGCGTGTGGGGCCAATTAAATACAACGAGAAATAGGGAAAACTAGTACATACATCTGAATTCACCAATATTTTTGAATGCTTGTTTAATTTGTATTTTATTAATTTAATATACATTTGTATAATTTATTAATTTATGTCTTATATAATTCTCTTCGTATAGGTTTATAGAAAGAAAAAAATTGTCACATTTTAAGGTCATAGTAAATCACATAGTAAATAATTTTAAGTTGGTCTAGTCAATCTTTTAAATAGTTTTTATAATCGATCTGATCAAATTTTGATTGACACAGGTGATATGATAGTTCAACTTGATCGGATTGATAAGGTTTGATCATTTTTTTTATAGAAATTAAACAAAAAAATTATAATTTTTAAGATTTAAATACTACATTTGAAAATTTTTATCATAAAGTATATTTTATGACTTGACCATATATGTTTTTGTTGAATATTGTTTTAATTTTTTAATTTATTAGTAAGTATTTTTTATGTAATAATTTTTGTTTAATATTTTTATAATATAATATATTTTATATTAAGTAATTTTTTATATAATAATTTTTTAAAAAATATTTATTTCTTTGTTTAAGTTTTTCAATTTTGACTAATTGACTCATTGTCAAACCATTGACTCAATGACTTAATTTTTTGATCGAGTCAATATTCGGTCTGAGTTATATAACTATACTTTTAGTTGTAATAAAATATCTATTTTAAGAATAATTAAATATTTTTTCTTTTGAGTTAAAACCAAATGAACATCTTTAAAAGCGGTTAAAGTTGAAAACAGGGATAAGAAAAGAATAGTCATACAATGAAAACAATGGAAGCCAACCAAAATAAATAAATGCATAATTACAAAAGATAATAGCTGCATTTTGCGTCCGGAGTAATTTAGGCATTTAGAGCAGAGAGAGCTTACGAAAGGAGAGCAGTGAAAAAGCAAATGCAGAGAGAGAAAATAGCTTGAGAAAGTTTTGATCAGTGAAAATTGAGTGAAAGAGCAGTGTTACATGGCACAAAGCGCTAAACGAGGAAAAGTTTAATATGGATCATCTTACAAGTGGTTTAGGGATAGATAATATTTTTTTATTATTAATTTATTATTAAAATAGATCAATAATTGAGATTAAAATTTATTAAATTTTTATAAATTCTAATTAATAATACTTAGATATACACATAAATTTAGTTAAATTATTTTTTTATGAATAAATATACATATAAAAAATTTATAAATTTAAAAAATAATTTTTACATATACTTAAATTTATATACAGATATTGTCAAATAAAAATGAGAATAAATCTACTTATAGACGCAAACAAATTGAGTCTTTGATGGACTCATCCGCTATACGAAAATAGTGGCTGGACGCCAGGCTCAGAGCATAGGAAAGTAACAATTTGGAGAGCCGTTTATTATAGACCACTTGAAAAGTAATTTATAGATGTATCATTTTTTTTTTTTATTTAATAAAATTTGTATATAAATTTGAGAACATATAAATATTATCAATTAAAATTTATAAAAATTTTATATGTATAATTATTTATAAAAATGAGTAATTTAATTAAATTTATGTACAAATTTAAATGTTATTAATTAAAATTTATAACATTTTAAATAATTAATCTCAACCATTATTTTTTAATTAATAAATTAATGGCTGATTGCGTTGCATATATTATATGATGTTGTTCGTGATTGTAATGCATTCTCTCTATACCATTCTTTGTGATTGCCTTCATGTCCATTCTCACTGGAGTTGTCTGCGTCCACATCTAGAAGAATAGAGGAGAGAGAAAGTTGTAAAGGACTAAAATAAAAAATAGATAAATATAGGATAAGAGTGCAAATAAACTAAAGGACATTTTATAAATATCTAATACCTATTACTGTAGGTTTTTTTGGGGTGCATGCATGGACCTAATGCTAAAGGGTCAATCATAATAGCCACCAAATGACATGTGACATTACGGGTTTGTCTAGAGATGTCAAATTAAGGGTATTCAACAAGTTGGATTAATCTATGAACTTGTAAATTTTGACTTAACTTAACTCATAAAATATGAATTGAGTTGAGTTGAATTTACGAATTAGGTTAGATTAAAAAATATTTTAACTTATAATGTGTGGGTCGAGTAATAGATTAGAACACCTCTAACCCAACTCAACTTAACCTACTCACCCTTTAAAAAAAAATAACTCAAACAGAGTGTGTGTTTTGCTTGAAAAATGTCTTTAAGGTTTATAAATATCCTCTCTGATATAATTAGGAATAACTTTAGACCATGTAAATACGCTAACAAATAAAGGTCAAAGTGGGAAGAGAAAAAGTCATCAAAATCCTATCTATCTACTCCTTTCCTACTGGTCCCAGTACAATTAGTAGTTCTCTCTTCTCTGCAACTAGTCTCTACAACTAGTTCTTCGCAGTGCACTCGTTCTCCCAAGCTCCCAACGTTTGCGCCTTTAGTTAGTGACCATTGCTTCTTTTCTCACCTGATCTCTCAGTCTCAGCGATTGCGCTATCGCTATGAGTCCGTGTTCATTGCTTCTTCTCCCACTCGATTTCCCAGCCGTTCTCTGCAACTAGTCACGCCACCACACAGTCAGGCGTCCCTCTTCCCTCTTGCTGCATTTTTAGTTTTTTGCATCACGCAACCTCAACAGGTAAGCCTTCTTCCTTTGTTCTTTTCATGTAAATTTGGAACATAAGAGGGAGTACAGCTGGGTACAGTGCAACTATACCGTACGGGCAAGGAAGCTACAGGGGACAGAGCAGGCAATAGAGCTATAGGTATCAGTAGAATGGGCAGGCGATGAATGTAGTATCGCTAGAGAAGAATAGCATGCTTAGAGTGTAGGATTGCACTTGCTAAAATGATTATTATTGATGAACTTCCATTTAAATTTGTTGAAAATGAAGGCTTCAAAAATTTTGCTCAAGTTATGCAACCTCAATTCTAAGTTCCTTCTAAACAAAATGTTGGTAAAGATGTTATGTAATTGTATGTGTTTGAGACTAATTTGTTATTTGAGTTATGACTAAATTTGTTTAATTTATTTCAGACTTAGTAAGAGTTGTTATATATTAGTTTGTTATGCACTTATTGTCTTATGATATTTAGTTTATTTAATATTGAAACTTATGATATTAATTTGTTAGATTTTGTATTTTGGTTTTTTTTTCAAGAATTTTTTTTTAAAACAAATGTCAGACCCACGGGTTCAACCCAACCCAACCAACTATTGAGTGAGTCGGGTCGAGTCGGGTCAGATTGAGCAAAATAATCTCTTCAACCCAACCCAACTCACTGCTCTGGTGAGCGGGTCGGATTCAAAAACATTACTGAACTCACCATACCCAACTCACAGACACCCCTACGTCTAATATGGACTACTTAACGGTGGTTTATAAGTAAATTAAGTGCAAATCAACTATTAATTTATTAATTAAAAAATCAACGATTAAGATTGATTACTTAAAACTTTACAGATTTTAATTAGTAATACTTAAATTCGTACATAAATTTAGTCAAATTACTTTTTTCTCTTTTATAAATAATTGTACATATAAGAAACTTACAGATTTCAATTAGTAATATTTATATATATTTAGATTTACATATATATCCAAATAAAAAAAATAATGCATCCATGAATCACTTTTCAAGTGATCCATAATAGAAAGCTTCAATTTCTCTAGTATGTACCTAAAAGTTTTTGGTGCATAGATGCCCCACTATTTTAAACATTAAGAGTAAGTTTTTAAAGACAATATAAATAATATATATTTGGTTGTATTTGTTTAAGAAACCTTACATTATTTTATATTTGCTTCTTAGTACTTACTACAAAACATTTTGGGTAATATTCCTTATTCTAGGTTGGTGCTCAGGTATGGAGGAATAGTCATCGGCCTTTTTTTTTAAAGCTCTGGTCAAAACACGAAGCGAGGAAGACGGCAACGCCCGGTGATGAGGGCTTAACTGAACAACATGAAGTGGGACAAGATTAAGTCCTTTGCTATCAATATAATTGACAGATGTATGCTAGTGGGAGACTTTAATAAGATAGCTCATACATGTGACAAAAAAAGGAGGAGGTACGATTGACACTCATAAGTGCAATAGATTTGCCAAATGGATTGAAAGATGTAAGCTAATGGAAGTGGAAACAAGTGGGTCTAGATTTACCTAGAGGGGCCCTAAATGAGAAGGCTATGATCGAATTTTCAAAAAACTTGATAGAGTCTTATGCAATGTGGAATGGAGGACCTTTTACCATGAAGCTCTAGCTTTGGTTCTACCTCGAACGTAGTCGAACACCACCCAATTTTGATATATTTACAAGGGAAAAAGTTTAAGCCTCAAAACAAGCCTTTTAGGTTCGAGGTAGCCTTGTTGCAACATAAGGAGTTCTCTGACTTCGTCACCAACACTTGGTAAGAAAATGAATCTTTCAGAGATACGTTGGATCATTTCACTCATAACTTAAAAACTTTGAATATAGACATTTTTGGGAACATATTTTGTAGGACATGTTCTTGATCGTGATTCAGGATCTCATCTAATTGGATCAACCTGACACACGTATAATCGGACTCCATCTTGGACAACGAAACTAAGGCCTTGAAGGCAGTTTGAACTACGGAGTCATGTACATCGAGTGACATTAGGTCATAATATCAAGATTGCTAGATATGTACAGATGATATATCCCTAAATATCTGTAACTGCTAATCAATTTATAATATTATAGGACACATAACTGTCTCAAATTAATAAGTAGCTCTTATATCAAAAGTTCCTAATTTATAGGGATTCACCCCAATAATAAAGGGAAGGTAATTTCTACCAGGATACTAATCCTAAATATCTGCCTTTAACATAGATTGCATGAGGATTTTATACATGCTCAATAAATATTAGGCTAAGTAGCTTTAATCATGTATAAGTAAATTACTCACAATAAACTACCTACTTATGCACAGTCTGACTTGAGTGTTAGAGTCTCTTTACAGGTATCCACTCCTCTGTGACGATACGCTTGGTCATTGTTGCTCAAGGAAAAAATCATCATTATGTGCCTATTTCAGGTACCCTCTGAATTCACTTCAAAACAACACATGAAATTCTTAAGTAGATAAGAGGAACTACAAGAATATAATAAGAAAATCACAATTGATTCCATTTGCTCACCCTCCCTACGACCTAAGAACAACGAGCGATTTGGTCTTGCGTCTCAGATCACCAAAAGTAGCGCAACAAAGTAACGGGGAGATAGAGAAAGAGCAAAGCAATAGAGGAGACGGAGAGAGGGAGATCTGAGAAACGTTGGAATTGCCATAGCTCCTAAACTTTGGTAAGGGAAATTGGTACACAGCTCCGAATTTGTATCTAAACTGAACAAAGGTGTATCACCTTCTCGTGATATTAACTCTTGCTCACAAACTCAATTTAAATAAATTTTTTATGAAAGGTTGCTCTAAGTTTTATAGTTTTGTTGAATTTATAATAGGCAATTATAATTTAAAAGGTTAAATTACTCTCTAAATTTCTCACTACTAAGTTCTAGTTTTGTGATTGAAGTTTATGATGTGCAAACTACATTTCATTAGTTCTCTTTGTGGATTTGCTATCCTTCCAAGCTTATTGTTCCCATTATGATTCTTTGGAACATTATTTTCCTTCTCATTTTAAATAATAAATCAATTTTATCTCTCGCAAAAAAATAAAAACTCAATAAATATTTAATTGTTACTAAAAGGTTAAAAATATAATTTTGATTTCTATATGTGACACAATGACACTCATTTTTAATTTGATTCTTATATAAAAAAAATATTTTCAATTTAGTACATGTATGTACAATTATTTTCAAGATATTCCTCACATACCAAATTATTGTAAAATGTAATAATCAAATTAAAAATGAACATCATATATAGAACCAATAATATATTTTAATCCTTTTTTTTTTTAGGCTTCGTGGTGGCATTATTGAGCCATCTTTTGATGGCATTGGCCAGGAAATATAATCAGGATAAGATGATCTGCCGCAAGTGTTATGCACGTTTACACCCTCGTGCTGTCAACTGCAGGAAAAAGAAGTGTGGACACAGCAACCAGCTGAGGCCAAAGAAGAAGATCAAGTAAACTGTTCTGATTGCAAAATGGAATTGTGTTGTCGTGGATTGCTGGATGTCTTGTAATCCTGATAACTTCATTAGCGTCTTAATATTGTAGGAAATCTGTTGGAAATTGCACTGGCAGAGTTACTTTGTTATGATTTTGGTATTCAGTTTGAGACGGGCTGATATCAATTATGCTTCAAAAAAAACAAATCCATTTTTTTTACTTATACATAATACTCATTTTCAACTATACTTATTTTAAATTTGATAATTACATTTTAATTTGTTATAAACAACAACAGATACAGGGTTAAATTGAAAAAAATTATATATATAAAAATTAAATTAATTTTATTTTCATCTAAGGACTAAATTAAAAGTTAGTGTCACCTTTAAGAACCAAAAAATATATTTTAATACTACCAAAAAAAGTGATTAAGATTTCATTAAATATAAAACAGTAGCCAATACGGACACCCATTTTGTGGATGTCTCTTCCTCAAATTCGGCCTCAATTTCATTAAATTTAACTGCTACCATATTTTTATTAAAGAAATAATCATTTTATATTACTTTTTAATATTATTTTTTATATTTAATTAATGATATATAAATTAGTAATTAATTACATATATTAATTAGTTAATAAATAAATTTATAATTTAGGATTAAAACTTATATTTATTCATTAATTAATTAATATATATAATTAATTATAAATTTATATATCATTAATTAAATGTAAAAATTGATGTTAAAAAATAATATAAAAATATAAGGGTTGTTCTAAATAACGAGGAAGATATGAAATTCTAATCCAACTACTGGGTCTGAGATGATGTTCTCCTCAAGGATCTCACCAATATAAGTTTATATGTTAAAAACGAACTAGAGCCTGTGATGATTCTGTTGGTGAAGATAGAATATGGGATCTTTTAAGGCGGAGTATTGTTATGCATTCTAATAAGTTTGAGTATATCATATATTTTATATTTTATTTGTAATAATATGTTTTTTTATATAGGTTAATTTTTTTTGGATTGTTTTTTTTTTAAGGTTACCGTTTATCAACCATCAACGGCATCACTGTCAGTCATCGACCACCGCCAACCATTTTTGGATGGTTATTATTTATTTTTTAAAATTATATAATTGTATAAATAATATTAATTAAAATTATATTAATTTTTATATTTTTTTATAAATAATTATGTATACTTAAAATTCTATATTTTTTTAATTAATAATGTTATTAAATTTTAATCGATATAAAAAATATTATCAATGTTCAATTGGTAATATTTATACAAATATATATTTTTTAAATTATTTTTTTTTAAAATTATAATTGTATTTGTTGAAATTTTTTTATAAATTTTGATTGATAATATTTATACAATTATACAATTTAAAAAAATTAAAAATGATAGATTTTTTAAAATTATAACTATATTTATTAAAAATTTTATAAATTTTAATTAATAATATTTATATAATTATACAACTTAAAAAAAATAAAAATGACTAATGATGACTGGCAAGCAACATAGAGTGACTTACCAATCAATAATAGTAATAGTAATAATATATAAAAAAAATATAAAACTAAAAAAAAACTTAAAAAAATCTGTTTAATAAATTTTTTATAATTAATTTAAATCTTTAATTTATTTTATGAATAAATAAATAATTTAAATTTAGTAATATATCATACACCATATTTTAAATGTATATATTAAACACCATCGATCTTTTAAAACTTAATCATGTTTTGTCCTTACAGGCTGCAAATGTCATATGGGCCATCATGCTACATGCTTTAAGTGATAGTCCGGATGGACGGAGTCTATTAGTGGTGAGTTTACGGCTAATAATAGTCTGATTTTATAAAAAAAATTAAGTATTATTATATTTTAATATATTTAATTTTATTAATTTTGTAACATTAGTAAAACTCTCTTCGAATATTTATTGATCTTATTTTTAATTAAATTTGCATATTATTTTAAATAGAATTATGATTTATTTTTACTTTTCTTTGGTTTTAAATTATTATTTAATTGAATTATCTTTTTGTTAAGAAGTACATTTATCAACTTCATGCTTGATTCTGTAAGAATATTTATGTGGGTCCCGGGGTAATTATGTTGGATAGAAAGATTGCTGAAGCAAAGTGACAAACGTTAATGATATTGGGAGTGAAAAACTGAAGCAAGTAAAAAGGTCCAACAATGTTAATGGGCTTTGATCACGAAGTTTAGTGAAATAGTGAAGCCACTGGGAGGCGGTGCATAATTTGTGTATATATGAAGGCACGCCACTCAAAAGACCAGCACGGGACGCAGCAACGACCAGCACAGCGTAGCGCCGCGGGTGGAGAAAAATAACAGTGAAGAAGAAGACTTTTTTTTTGTAACGGAGAATATTAGTGAGATAATTGTATTTTGTTTTAATCTTTTTATATCTTGTTAAATTTTTTGTATTAAAAAGATGATAAAATCGTAATTATTTTAATATTGTTATGTTGAATTATTGTTACCTCATTTTAGAATTTAATGTTTATTAATTTTATTTTTTATTAAATTATATGAATAAATTTTTAAATAAGTTGAGTTATACTTTTTTTATGTTTTATAATTTATTTGTATTATTTAAGTGTTAGTGATAATTATTAGATATTAATTATGATTTCTTTTTAGGAATAATTTGATGATTTAATAATTTATTATTAATTGAAAGAAAAGTTATCATACACTTGATTATATTTTTAGTGTTTTATTGATATATTTTTCGTGAACATATGTTTTGTCGCTAGATGTTCATGAGATAAATTATTTGGGTATAACAATTTGACATAGTTAATGTTAAAATTAATTTTGGTGAATTCTAAACCTTAATCATTTTACATTTGATAAAAACTTTATCCATAAATTTGCTTTTTTTAAATTTATTTTTTATTTTAATTATTTATTTAATTTTATTTTTATATCTTTGACTCATCAATTTGTGTAATTAGATTAGAAAGAATTTTTTAATACTTAAAATTAATTCTAAATCTATGTGGAATCGACTTCATACTTACTCAACTGTATTTCAATACACTTCATGCACTTACAAATAATTTTAAGTTTTTTAAAAAGTCACAACAATGGTGAAGAGGAATAGCAATTTAGAGGTGTTAAATGAGTCAATTCTAATAGATTGATTCAAATAGTTTGACAAAATAAATAAATTAAATTAAAAAAATGTCAATTCAAAACTAAAAATAATTCGCATTAGTCTAACTCAAATGAATTGACCTAACTCAATCCGATAATATTACATATAAGTAGACAAAATTAATAAAATATTAATTTAAAATTCATATAATTTAATTTGACTTAACTCAAACGAGCCAAGTCAACTCATTTTAACAACTATAGGTAGCATATGGGATTTCTATGAAATTGAAAAGGTCCGAATTTCAGTTTTCTTATGGATGCGTGGTTCATGGCCGTTTGCTTACTATTGCAAGGCATTGCTCTTGGGTTGGTGGGTGCCCTGATTGCCATGTGTGCAAGGGCTTTACTGAGACAGTCATTTATGTGCTCAGAGATAGTTCATATGCCAATCACGTTTGGCTCAGGATTGTAGTCTTAGATCATATTGTGGATTTCTTCATAGTGGGTCATCTTGATTGGTTCAAAAATAATTTTAGCTCCTCTGTGAACACCCATCTCAGGTGTGAATGGCATGATGGATTCAAGGTAACTCGTTGGTTTTTGTGGAGTTGGAGTAAAAAATAGTTATTTGAGGAAGAATTTCAACATCCTCATAACTACTACCATATTATTCTTAACGGACGCGTTTCCAACCTTTCTCCACCAAAATTTACTTGCTATAACAGTTTTTTTTTAATCTTATTATTATTTATGTAAATATTATTAATTAAAATTTATAAAAAATTATGTTAATTATGTGTGACAAAAAAGAATTAATCAAGTTTTTTGTGTATGAATCTAAATACGTATAAATATTATTAATTAAAATTTATAAAATTTACACATACACATATATATATATATAATATAAATCATATATATTATTTGTTAATTAAGTAATAAATAATTAATTATATCTGTTATTTATTTTTTACAATAAATTAATAATTTATGATAGAATAGAGTATCATACTCCACAAAAAATGTGAAGAATGTGAAACATTTCCCTTCTTTGACATGTGAGGAAAATAAGAGAGCTAGAGGATCACAAAATGGAAAAAATACCCTCAAGACGATTTATAATATTGCTTGGAGTCCTTGACCATTATCCTAGGTGAAAATTTTAACGTAGTTGGAGCCATCAAGGATAAACCCGGGGGATGCGAGGTGTGGAGGATTGAAGCGTAATGACTAGTCATTGGTTGAAGGGATTTAGTTGCCATATTGGTACCTGCACTTCCTTTGTGACTAAGCTCTATTAATTATTACAACTTTGAAATTAGGTAAGCTAAGCTCTATTAATTATGTGAGTCTCATTACAAATTTAATGACTAAGATCTTTCTTAGAGGACGAAAAAGGATATAAATATTTCTCTTTTTCTTGATGTTTGGATGGCTTGAAGAAACGGTTGCTGGAAGTTAATAGTTGAAAGTCTAGAAACATTTATTGTTACTTCTATTTGTTAATTATCACATCTTTTCAACTAATTTTTTTTTTTTTCATAAATATCTTTTATTAAATATATAGTTAAACTTAACACATTATAGATTCACTAACTAATAAAGAATATTTAAAAAAAATAATAATAAATTAATTAAAAATAAATAATAAATAAAAGTAATAATAGACACACCCTAAAAATTCCTTTCAATTATCGATATTCTCAATGGTGAGAGAAATCTTCCCAAATGGGGCTGTACGAAGTGCATCAAGCAGTTCCAAGCAAGTCAATGGGAGGTGATCTTTATCCATCCTCTTGGGGAATGAAATAGGTGTGCTAAATGGCTTTCGAATTAGACTCTTTCCAAGGATACTCATCCTGGCTTGGCAGAGCTTTGTATGCCTCTGTCTGGGCTTCTGAATTTGCTTCATGATGATTTTAGAAGGAGTATTCTTACTTGCATTTAGTTAGGTCTAGTTAGTTTATTTTGCTTTGCTGAGTTTCAGCCTCTCATTATATAAAAAAAAAGTAACTAATAATAAATAGTTGATAATAATTTCCCGAAAATAATTAAGAGCACGTCCACCAACATCAAGTATCAATATCCACATCTTTATTGAGTTTTTAAAAAATAATTATAGTTAGTCTTTTAAAACAGGCTAATAAACTTATTTCGAATTTAATATTTTACCTTATTTATTTATGAGTTTTGTTAAAAAGTGTTACTTAGATATTTGTTAAAGATTTTTAAAAAGGAATTTTTTATAAAAAGTAAAATATTTAATATATTTAAAATTAAAAAAGATATACTTTTATGTAAAAAATATTATTTTAAAATTATTGACAAATATTTTAATCACACTTGATATAAAAATCTTTCAGATATTGGATCACAAAAGACAAAATAAAAATTTTAAACTTATAGAAGAAATTTGTCAGTCCAGTTACAGATTCGATTCTTGGTGAATGCAAAGGCCCAAAACGTTACAAAGAGGCTAAATGTCAACTCGATACCATAAGCATAAGAGGGCGGTGCTGGAAAGTTTGATGTTAGATGCGACTGCCTGAAAGTGATTGCTAATTTGCTATGCCTTAAGCGTGTGGGGTCGCCACCATATACCATATATTGCCACTTTCCACCTACGGACAATGAGAAATACTTGATATACAATTTTTTTTTAAAAGTAATAACCAAATCAGACAATTTGATGTGTAAGTTTATGGAGTTAAATATCAATTTCTGTATACAAATTTTAATATGATCGTTAAAAAAATAGTTGGATTATACTTAATTGTTTATATAGCATTTGTTAGGAAAATAGAATGGAAAATGAGTAATTCAATGCATATAGGGCAGGAATCCACGCCAGATTCAACTCTAGGCCTTTGTTGAACAAACTCTTCAATGCCGCCTTTTATTTTTTAATTTTACTTTATATGGGCAATTTTTAATATTTTTTTGATATAATAACGGAAGTTTATAAACTTAAAACCTTCTACCTCGTCAAAAAAAAAAAACTTAAAATCTTGTACACGTCACTACTGCCACAATCCTAATACCTTGATGTTTGATAATTTGTTTGTGTAACATCTCTAATAATAATAATAATTATTATTATTATTATATAAGATATTTTTTTTTAAACAAAAATTATTCAAATAAAAAGTCTTCTATTTGAATAACTATTTATGATTATTCGAATAGGATTTCTATTACATTTGATTATTCAAATAAAGTTAAACAAAAATTACTCAAATAAAAATTGTTCAAAAATATATAAAAAAAATAAATAATTTTTTATTCGAATAAAAATATTATTATTTGAATAAAGTATCAAATATCATAAAACATGAAAAACACATTGCATGATAACAGAATGAAAATTTAGATTTCATTAAGTTCTTTTTGGTTCTTAATCTAGTTATATTGAAACCAAATGATGAAGTTAGAGAATGAGGTAAACAAAGTATGGTCAATAAGAACAGTTGACAAAGAGGGAAATTCATGGAATGTTGGTAAAAGAAGTAGTGATTACAGAGGAACAAGTGTCAAGCAAACAAAAGAAAAGATGGTGATTTACGTAATAAATGTCCATGAATTTATTAAGAATGATATAAACAAATGATGTTAGCATGAACATATGCGTCATTAAGGGGAGCATTTGATTTTACAACAATGATTACAAAAACATAGGTGACAAAGAATTGAATAAAATAGAAGAAAGAAACATGTTTAAGAAAGAAAATTATGGAATTTGCATTATGATCACGGGAAAGGATTTTTTGTGAAGGTGGTTTCTCGTTTTGACAACAAATCATATGACATCATTCTCATATATAAAGCAGCCTAACTTTAAGCTCTATAAAAATCATTTTCCTCTCCATTTTCTCATCAAAACACACATACTCACTCAACTCACGAAACCACCTTTGTTTTTTTGCCACCATAACTCTTCCATCTTCAACCTCTTTTTCATCTTCCTCAATTTTGTAACAAAGGTAGGAATTAGCAAAAACTCAATCTTTCTTCTTTATTTTTTCGACTCATATCTTTTAATCCATTTCTTTTATCCATTGTCAATTGCTTTTGTTTTAGATTGAAAGAAAGAATGACAATAAATGACTTTTTCTAGTTTCTACAATGTAATTGCGAATTATTTTTTCAAATAAGGTTGGCTTTATTCGAATAAAGCTTGCTAAACAATACTTCAAATACTATTTTTTCATAAGATTTATTTGAATAAACCAATGAGCTATTTGAATAACAAACACCATAATGAGATTTTAAACGTAAATAATTCATTTATGAGCTATTCTTTAACTCTTTTTCATCAATCTTTCATCTAGTCAATTTTATTATAAACTATTCTTTTATCATGAGCTATTCTTTATATTAGTTGTGTTAATTATTGATCTTTATTAAAAAAAAAGAGTTCTTATTTTTGCATAATGATATATGTTTTTATATGATTTTATGATAAATATTTATTTTATGGATAAAATATTTAAGAAATATCGTCCTATGGATAAAAATGAATCAATGTGTAAAGAGAATTATTATGACCATGATGAGAGAATTAAGGAACGGCTCAATTAAAGATTAATATTGTGACCATGATGAGAGGACCAATGGACACTTTGATCAAAATTATTGAGACAATGATGAGAGGATTAAGAGACGCTTTAATCAAAATTGTTGTGATAATAATAAGAACATTAAGGGACGCCTTAATGAAGAGAAATATACACATTTAGTTGAGAGTATTTAAATGAATGATTATCAAGAGAAGAGAAAATAATGAGTTACACATACTTTTATTTTGAATTTATTATTTAATTACTCTTTCATTTTTTATCGTTAAGTTACTTATTACTGTTAATTTTACTTCTTAAATATTAATTCATTTTTATTTTATTTTTTTATTAAATATAAATTTTAGTTGGACTTCTAAATATGGTGTTAAGAAAGAAAAAATTGAAAACAAGTGATAAATTATTTTTTGTACTTGTGATAATTAGAACATTATTAGTTCAACTTATTATTATTTTTATTTTTTTTATTGAAAATTTTATCTCACATATTTTAGTGTAATATTTCAGATAATGTTGATTGTTAGAGTTCTAATTGATTTTTGTGTTCAATAAATATATAGGTCGGAACTTGAAGATTATGTTTTTAGTGTTATTTTGAGAGATCTTTTTATGATAATTCTACTATTTGATAAATAGTTTCAAAAGAATTGTAAATATGTAAATAGTGATATCTTTAAAAGGCTTTTGCAAGTCTCATTTTAGAATATAAGTACCTAACTTAACTAATGCATGTACATATATAACTAACTTTCGAAAGATATATTCCTTAAAATCTATGTAAAATATTAATGATAATATCAAAAGTACTTTTGTAATGTTTAGTTCTAAATTACATAAAAAGTACGTTAATGAAGAATACAAAAGCACATACTTGCACTGATTTCATACTTAACAAAATTTTCAGACTCGAATGCAAACTATTAGATAACAATTTGGTCAAATATGAATTCACAATGAAGTCTGTGAAGAGTATTATATAACAATTTGGTCAAATATGAGTTCATACTGAAGTCTCTGAAGAGTTAATGATTATAAATTTTATGCAAGTATCATTATTCTGATTTTATTCATTTCAACGAAGAAAAAGAAAAGGATTTTGTTTGCCCACTTAATTGAATAGCGTAAGCATCTCTTTTTAAGAGTTTAATTTTAATGTATTTTTAGTATAAATTTTTTTAAATTATCAATCAATTATATATTATTATATATGTAACTTTTAAAGTAATTATTATAAGAGTTAAATATTTATAATGATGTAATAATACATAATTAATTAATAGTGTAAAAAAATTTTTTTTATACTAATAGTGTATCATAATTAATTTTTTCTTTTAATTGGTGAATTTAATTTGAGTTTAATTTTAATATATTGTGTAAAGTTTTTTACATAATTATCTAATTATACATTATTATATATATAATTTTATTATAATTATTGTGTGAGTTAAATATTTTTAATAATATAATAATATATAATTAAATTATAGTATAAAAAACTTTTATATTAAAAATATATTTAAATTAAATTCATTTAATTTTTCATTTTTTTGATACTTGCAAAAATCAACTCTCAGGAGAACTGGGGAGAGCAAGTTGTAATTGAAGAAGAAGACAGTGTGAATCTGTGCATGTTGGACCACTGAAATTGCATTGAGATTAGTGAGGGGACCGCACTCTTCCACAGTCTAGGTGCCGACGCCGCACAATATCTGCATGCTTTTTCAAACTTCAAAAAGCAGAAAGACATCATGGTCCAAAGTTGCACCTTTGATAAGATATCGCGGTCTGCAAAAGCAAAGTTAAAGTACATAAATTAATTTAACCCCTCCATTCTAGCCTCTTTTTTCATCAATTGGGTTTGGCCCTGCTTTTAGCATAGTTAAGGTTGTGTCTAATGTATAATTTGTATTATTAGATAGTATTTATGTATCATCCATCAACTTATGTCAATAAATTAAAAGTGAACTTCAAAATTCAATCTAAAATATTGTTAAATACTTAATAACGAAGAAAAGAGATCAAATTCGTGGATCCGAACATAATGTGGTGGAGCCTGGCATGATGATTGATACGTATAACCTGTTTTGCAACCCGACATCATATCTGTTTATGTTGTCCTATAGCCCCAAGACAAATTGTTATACCCAAGTAGTCTTTTGATTTTGGGAGCTTCTTATAGTAAAAACGAGTGAGTGGGCTCAAATGTTAATTTCCTCATTATTGAGCTTGTGCCTTCTCTGTCACTATTATAATGAGGGGAAAGAGAAAAAGGAAAAGGAGAACCTGAAATCTAATTTTCTTAAAGAAAAAAGAAGATTCCAACCTCAGAATAAAGATACAAACGTGAATGAACAATCAACAAACTTATCAATCTAAAAAAGTTAAAGTTAAGTGGGAGAAAGCTGGTTGAGATGCTGAACTCAAACAAGCAGTTAATTTTATCAATCACCCAAAATTCTTGATGCAAATTATTAGTTTGTCTTCCTAACTTCAATGGGTTTATTTTCTCTCTTTCTTGTTATACTTCCTCTATTAACATCATCTGCAGTTTGCCAACTTGAAGGTATGTATTGTTTCCTTTAGTAGACAACAACTCCGTTAGTTTTCAATTCTATTTCGTTTCAAGCAACCATGCATTTCAAAAAAACTTCAATTCATTTTAATCAGCACAGGAATCCTAAGTAGAATCTGTTTATTCTGTGAAAATCATGTCTTTTTATGATAGAAAGCAGAAAAAAGAACCATGATGGGGGTCTAAATCTGTGAGATAATTGACTTGGTAATGCAGAATTTGTCAGCATTGACTGTGGAGGGACAAGTAACTACACTGATAGAAGCACGGGGCTGGCATGGATTTCAGACACTGGGATCATGAAACATGGCATGCCAATGGAAGTAAAAAGTCCAAATGGAAACAAGGTTCAGTATCAGAGGCGGAGAGACTTTCCCATAGACAGCAGAAAAAACTGTTATACACTAGGCACTGAGGAGAGAAGAAGGTATCTGGTAAGAGCAACGTTTCAGTATGGCAGCTTAGAAAATGGAGACACATACCCTCAGTTTCAGCTCTACTTGGATGCAACCAAATGGGCCACTGTGTCAATATATGATGCCTCAAGAATATATGTTAAGGAAATGATCTTCAGGGCACCCTCAAACTCTATTGATGTTTGCATGTGCTGTGCTACAACTGGTTCTCCCTTCATATCTACCCTGGAGCTAAGGCCCTTGAATCTTTCTATGTATGCCACAGAATTTGAGGACAATTTCTTCTTGAAAGTAGCTGCAAGAATTAACTTTGGTGCTCCAAGTGAGGATGCTGTCAGGTCTGGAAGCTCCACCTAATATTTTCTTTTCAGCTTCTGCTATCTTTTTTGGCTCAAAAAATGGAGACTTACCAAAATTTGACCTGAGAGAACAAAAGCCAATAGAAACTAAATTAAAATTTTGCAGCATGGCTTGCTTGATTGGGAAATAAATAAATCCATATATTTAGTGCTATCATCTTGATTGATTTATTTATTTTTTAAACATGTATCAGGTATCCAGATGATCCATATGATAGAATTTGGGATTCTGATCTTATTAGAAGACAAAATTATCTTGTTGGGGTGGCCTCAGGCACAGAAAGAATTAACACAACAAAGAACATAGACATAGAGAAAAGAGAATACCCACCTGTTAAAGTGATGCAAACTGCAGTTGTTGGCACAAAAGGAGTACTCAGCTACAGATTAAACCTGGAAGGCTTCCCTGCCAATGCTAGAGCTTTTGCATATTTGGCGGAGATTGAAGATCTGGGTGAGAATGAGACAAGAAAATTCAAATTGGAGCAACCTTATATAGTTGACACTAGCAATGCAGTGGTTAACATAGCAGAGAATGCCAATGGAAGCTACACTCTTTATGAACCAAGTTACATGAATGTGAGTCTGGACTTTGTTCTTTCCTTCTCCTTTGTTAAGACCCGGGATTCTACTAGAGGACCTCTTCTAAATGCGATGGAAATAAGCAAATATGTGCAGATTGCTTCAAAGACCGACAGGCAAGATTGTAAGTTCTTAATGTCAATATATATTTGTGAAAATACATCTTTTGGTGCATGTATTGTTGGGTTTGACCCATATTCCATTAAAGATTGTTATCGAAAGTTTCTTATTATATTGGTAGATTTGTGAAGATTTGTAAAGATATGATAGATATGTCAAAGATATGTGAGATATGTGAAAGATTTGTGAGAGAATTGTTTTAAATAGGAAACTAGGAATGCCATAAGAATTGCTTGGAGAGCAACTAGGAATGTTTGGTGAGCAAGGGTGGTGAGCTATATACTTGTATTGGGAATTGGTAGGGTTATGACTTATGAGTATGAGAAAGAGAGTGCGAGATGTCTTGTAATGACCTACAGGCTAGATTTGTTTTGATAGTAGATTTTACTCTTCTCATCCGTGGAAATGCCATGATAAACATTGTGCAAGATTTGGTTTTATGAATTTCCCAATTACTAGTATTTATGCATGTTTGTGAAGACGAGGATGTGGTATTCCCCACCAAGATTGATGGGGATGTGGTATTCCCCAAGATCGAAAGAGGAGATGTAGTATTCCCCAAAAGATTGATGAAGAGTATGTGGTATTCCCTAACAAGATTGAAGGAGGGAATATGGTATTCCCCCAACACGTATAACATAGCTTATATGGATAAGTAATTGCATCAAAGATCAAATCATTTGACTAACTTTCAACAGTTACATTGCTGTATAGAATGAACAGATTGCTAACCATACTTTCATTTTACAGCAAATGTTGTAAATACATTTCGCTCCTTGTCTGCTGAAAGTGTCCTGATGAACGAAGGTGATCCCTGTGTTCCAACTCCCTGGGAGTGGGTAAATTGTAGTACCACTACACCTCCAAGAATTACAAAGATGTAACATCTCCATATCTTTTTGTTGACACTTCTGTTTCATGTCAACTTCTAGTCTAGTGAATTGACATGCTATGAATGAGTAATCTCTGACAGCAGTTTTTAGACATATAAGATTGTTGAATTCCAAAAGTTGGTATTATAGAAAGTGAGATGCTGGCATAATTATATTTGGAGAAAAATTAGGCAGAAGCATGATGGAAAATTATTATCAAATATTTATGATGTTCACATAACATTTTGCCATGATAAATATTTACTGGAAGTTCAAACAGTACAAATTTTTACTAATTGTAATGACTTGTGTTAGAAACCTGTCAAGAAGGAATGTGAAGGGTGAAATCCCACGTGAGCTCAACAACATGGAAACATTGACAGAGTTGTAAGTAAATTATCCCTCAGAATAAAAATGCTTTTAATTTGTTTTTTAATGTGGTTTCTTTTGTAATTCATTATTGTTTTCTTAGGTGGTTGGATGACAACTTGCTTACAGGACCACTACCTGACATGAGCAATCTAATCAATCTAAAGATTGTGTAAGTTCTTTAGTTTCACACATACGATTTCTTGGAGCAGTTGGGGTGGAATCAATATTTTGGAAAACACCCTTCTTTCTATGTTCCTTATTTCTTATTTTCTTTTTTTTCAACTAATGACATGCAGGCATCTAGAGAACAACAAATTGACTGGTCCACTACCATCTTACTTGGGTAGTTTGCCAAGTTTACAAGCACTGTATGTAGCACTTAATCATCAATGTTTATCATCTCTACTTTCAGAACAACTTGAATCATTTTCCTAGTTAGCCCTGAATTTCTCCAACTGAACATAATTGTTACCCCTCATATTTATTAACCATGCAGCATCTGTGAATCTATGACAGGTTCATTCAGAATAACTCATTTAGTGGGGAAATACCAGCAGGATTACTATCCGGAAAAATCATTTTCGAGTGAGTATGCTCAAACAACAGCATTTTTTTTTTTTTGTATTAGGTCACTCTAAGTGCAGATGCTAAACACTCGTTGACTTGAAATTTAAAATAACTTCAGCATGAATATAATAGGACAAAGATCTGTTCAACTTGTTTAGTACCCTGATTGAAGTAACAGCCATATTTATTTCTCTTCCAGCTATGATTATAATCCTGGACTACATAGAGAGAACAAGAAGCATTTTCAGTTGATACTAGGAATTTCAATTGGAGTACTAGTGATTCTATTAATATTGTTCTTAGCAAGTTTGGTGCTACTGCATAATTTGCGGAGAAAGACATCTCAACAGAAACATGAAGAAAAAGGTTAGTCAACCAAGTCAAATCTAGTACTTTTAACTTGACTATCAAGTTCTTCTATCAAAGCATTCTTGTGCCCTGCAGGTATTTCTGGACGCAGTAGCACTAAACCTTTAACTGGATACTCATTTGTTCGAGGTGGGAATCTAATGGATGAAGGTACTGCTTACTATATTCCACTCTCAGAGTTGAAAGAAGCTACTAATAATTTTTCAAAGAAAATTGGCAAAGGAAGCTTTGGATCTGTCTACTATGGGAAAATGAGAGATGGAAAAGAGGTGGCAGTTAAGACTATGACTGATCCATCTAGCCATGGGAGCCAGCAATTTGTGAATGAGGTAGCATATCCATATTTGAATCCTGATTGAGAATGAGTTCTGTACGATCAGTCTATCAGTCTCCTACTATAAATTTTTACCTGCAGTTCAATCAAAAAAGAATTATATTCCTTGATTTTCATTAGTATAACATTCTCCTTAATAAAAATGCAAATATATCACTGCTCTAACAGCTTAAGAAATTGAAACTATGAAACCTTCTTAATTCCAGCTTAGGCCTAACTGCAGAAGACCTACTTTAGAACATGAATTTCTTAAATAGCTAAGAGGAACTAGAAGAATATGAGAAAATCTTATTTTTCAGCTCATTGATTGTAGAGTCACAAATGCAGGTAGCCCTCCTATCAAGAATTCATCACAGAAACTTGGTTCCTTTGATTGGATTTTGTGAAGAAGAGTATCAGCATATTCTGGTTTATGAGTATATGCACAATGGCACTTTAAGGGATCACATTCATGGTCTAGTTCCACACCCTTGTATTCATCTATTTACTTAGTAGTAAAAATTGTGTCATGATATAAATTCCAATGTTTTGACAGAATGTTCGAATGAGAAGCAATTAGACTGGTTAGCTCGTCTTCGTATTGCAGAAGATGCAGCTAAAGGTTTATTAATGACTACCTTCTTGGTCCATAAGTAATTTTAGTACTTTTTTACTTCCAAGTTAACAGTTAAAGAGCAATTTTCTATTTCTGTAGGTCTTGAATACTTGCACACAGGATGCAATCCTAGTATCATTCACAGAGATGTAAAGACAAGTAATATTCTCCTAGACATCAATATGAGAGCAAAAGTATCAGACTTTGGACTCTCAAGACTAGCTGAAGAAGATTTAACCCATATATCAAGTGTTGCACGGGGAACTGTAGGCTACCTGGATCCTGAGTAAGCCATGAGTCTCATGTGCCCATGATCACCAATATCTTTTTTCCTGAACATGTTGAACTCAGTTTGTATTTTTGGTTTTTCCCAACAGATACTATGCAAACCAGCAATTGACTGAAAAGAGTGATGTATACAGTTTTGGAGTTGTTCTGCTGGAACTGATATCTGGAAGAAAGCCTGTATCATCAGAAGATTATGGTCCGGAAATGAATATCGTTCACTGGGTATGTTTGCCTTTCAACAATCCAAAGTTGAAACATTATCATCAGTAAAGGTTGCCAAACCAAGTTGAAACAACATGAATATGTACATTTTCATGTGAAGCAATTAAATTTTGCTAGGAATATATCGAAGACTTCCATGCCAATCCCACTTGAAAATGTTACCAGTTATAAAATCATTGTTTTTCAGGCAAGATCCTTAATTCGTAAAGGAGATGTGATAAGCATCATGGATCCTTCCCTAGTAGGGAATGTCAAAACTGAGTCCATTTGGAGGGTTGCTGAAATTGCCATGCAATGTGTAGAACAACATGGTGCCTCTAGACCAAGGATGCAAGAAGTCATTTTGGCTATACAAGATGCTTCCATGATTGAAAAAGGGACAGGGAGTCAGCTAAAATCATCATCTTCAGGTAGTTCAAAACCACAATCTTCACGGAAAACTTTACTTACAAGCTTTCTAGAAATTGAGAGCCCTGACTTGTCAAATGGTTGCCTCCCATCAGCAAGATAATTTTTTTCATATCAAGGTATGTACCAACCTACCTAATAATACCTTATGTGGGTGGGTTTTAATTTGTATATTACTTATCATTATTTCCTTTTACTTTTTTGTTCATTATCATACTACTAATATGTTTATACCAAAGTGACACTCATTGACTAGTGACAATATACCTTCAAATCTTAGAACCAATGAAACTGTAATCTTCTTCCTCTATATTTGACTATTTGCAAGAATTAACTTGTTATTTACTTATTTTGATTTAAGCATACTTGATCAAATGGAATGGAAAAGGAAATTGCTTCTTCTTCTTCATTTTTTTCCCCGTATAGTAAGCACACTTGATAAAATGTTTTGAAATCTCAATGCATTTCCCGGTCAGTCGCGACCTTTTTCCCCATTTTTGGACCGAAAATTGACAATGATGGTGACTCGTGAGAATAACTTGATCACTCGAAAGTTGAAACGATACCAATAATTCTCCTTCATCGTTGTCGCATTAATTGAGCATAATATAGCTATGGCTAGAACAATCTGTAATAGATCAGATTAACAATGTCAATAGGAGTGTTCATTTGAAAAAAGGCCATGAATATTATAATGTGTAAACATCTTTGAAATCCAAGATTCTCATAGTTGGACTTGACCGTATTTTGATGGATTGTATAACACACAAACCTAATTGGGACACCTAAAAATAAAAAAAATATAATGCGAATAATATAATGTAATAATTAATTGTAGTACATCTAAAATATTCAATAATTTGCATCAAATATGTGATAACATAATGCAGTCTATTGAGCAGCCAATCCATGCGTGCTTTACAAAAGGAAAATGAGGATAAGATAGATATAAATATTTTATATATCATAAAATAAATTGAAGATTTATTCAACTTAAACTCGTTTGCAAAAGCTCCTCCTTGACCTTGAGAAGTATTTAATGGACTTTTATTATAATTTAAATTTCTATCTAATGCAAAAAGAAACTGATCTTTATTTTCTCTTCTTCACCAAACCGATAGTTTGGTGACCCTACGGCAATTTTATTTTTCATCTTTACTTTATATTTTCTTTATAATTTTTCACTTTTTTTATAGAGATTTAAAACAATAGTTCTTGACAATTTGTATAGTACTAATTATATTCAATAATTTAAATAACAAATTAAACTAAAATATAATAGAATAATCAAACCTAATATCCCTTACATTTGCCTTAGTCATACCATCCATGATGAGAGAGCAAAAGCAAGGATAAGCATCCGCAGCAGTTCAAAATAAAGTGCAGAGGATCTTAATCTTCAAAATTCAAAATTTCCAATTATAAATTATTAAAATAAATATGAATTAGCGAGTTTCATAGTTGGGTACAAACTGCACCACATGCAGTTTTTTTTAGACAGTAGGGAATCTCAGTCCTTAAAATTTAATTTTTTTCAATTATAAAATATTAAAATAATATGGATCAATCAGTTTCATCTATTAGATATAAATTGTACCATATGCAATTCTTTTTAGGCTGCAGGGATCTCATTCTAAAGAGTAATATACTTACATTTAGTCTCTCTTTTTTTTATATATACTAACATTTTAATTTTGACAAATATCTTATATGTGAGATTATGTGTTTTTTTTAAAAAGTATTTTTTCATATAACAGTAATAAAAATAAAAATAGATTATAATCTCAGTCGAGTTTTATTTATAATGTCATAAATTTAACTCTAGAGTTATTATTTTAATTTTTTTTACCAATTATAACTGGAGTCCAAAATAAGTGAGCAGTTTCTTGTTAAAAATAAAAAATTTACTAATAAGGACAGAAATTAAATAATAGCGGGAGTTTCCTAACAAGCACAAGTTATTGTGATTGTCTCGTATCGTATGTCTCGTTTCGTAGGTATTATCACATCATTACTTATTTCAAAGTCATCATCATAGGAAACAACACAAAACGCAACACATTGTCATACGCCATTCCTTACCTCACCCACACCCACACCCACACCCACCGCAACACCCAAACCAAAACCCAACCCAACCCCAACCCCATTTAAGCACCAAAGGTTGAAACTTTGAAGAGAGAAACAATCAAAAGCTAAGCCCTTTTCTTCTCTTCATCGGTTGCTTACTTTTATTTTAAGACTTATTGATTTTCCTCTTCGGTGGGAATTAGGATAAGGCTCCTCAATACATGATTGATCAACTTTACAACACACCCAGACCCAGTTGTTGCCTAGCCTGGCCCTCCTTGAGTCTTGACCCACACCCAGACACTGAGTCTCATCATACAAGGAAGAATAAAAAATTTTCTGTTATCTATTCTCTTTGTGTTTTGTGCCCAGTTGATTTTTCTGCTTCAGCTTTCCACAAAGTAAAGGTAAAGAGTGAAAGATGGAAATGATGCCATACCAGATTTTCCGGTTACCTTACCAGGATTCCCTCAAAGTACTAGAGGCTGATATACAGCATGCCAATGCTTTGTGAGTTTAATTTTTTTTTCCCCTTCCCTTTATTTTCTCTCATCGATTTATCAAATTTCCTTTTTTTAATTATTTTTTTTTGGGTACTATGAAAGAGATGAAATGAAGAAGGGTTTTCAGATAATTGTTGATTAATTGCCTTTAATTATTTTCTAGTCGATAATTTTTATAATTGGAACATAATCAACCTATATAAATCTTCATTGAATTTGTTACTCATAATGGAATCTGGTTATCAAGTTGATTGTGAATTTTTTTAAAAAATTATTATTATTATTTTTGGTTTTCCGGTTCCCCCTGTGAATTTGAATTATGGGTTTGTGCTCTCTATAGGGCTGCTGCAATTCCCAGAGCTAAGGGTGGGACTCTTCTTCAAATGAAATTGGTTTACAATCACTTGGCTCCTCTCTTTCTATTATTTCTACAATGGATGGATTGTTCTTGTGCAGGCTTTCTACACAGATATCTCAACCTCTTCCACATACTTATATACAAGGTGAGTGTTCCTTGATGGAGGTCATCCCTTTATTTGTTAGCTGTTGATTCAAGAAATTTAGTGTTGTGTTGTTCCTTTTCTGTTTTGGATAGGTTCGCCAATGCTTATAATACTTTCTTTTTTAAAAGTAACTAAGATGAAAAATAAATGCTGTTGTTTTTTCTTTTTTTTGGTAAGGCTTAGAACCCACCTTGCAGACGCCTGTAATGAGTTCCCTAGATGGCCCCCTAATGGAGCTTGGGGAGGGGTGGGCGACATGGGAAGGGAAATTAGGATGGCGATTATTTGCTGGAATCAAAACTCACTACTTTCCTTACATATTCCCAGCTCTTACCAATTGAACTATCAACACGAAACATAAATGCTGTTTTTAATTCTTAACATGTGCACTAAGTGCACACGGTAAGAAAAACCCATAAATTTATAATTGATACATGTTTTTCTTTTGCTGTTGTTGCTCTCCTATATTACCAAAGGTACATAAAGACGGTAGATCAAACAGGTCTACTCATGGAAGGAAGGCAACCATTGGGGACTTTTATGGTGCGTGAATATTTGACTTGCAAAAAGCACCTTTTTATGTTTTTTTTTTTTTCTAAACAAAAATGTGTAATCATTTATGGCTGCCATGACTGATTATTTCTCACTTTGTTGATGTCATGAAAAATTGAACTTTAGCCGTTATATTGCCATCTCTCCAGCGGCTTCATGGTAGCTTGGAGAAGTTGGAGATTTCCGAAGGAGGGCAATCTAGCATAGAAGGTACAAGTTATGGCAAGAAGGTGATTGAAGGAGATGGGAAACTAACCAATGTTGATTTGCAAAGAGAAGATGAGTGTGGGATTTGCTTAGAGCCTTGCACCAAAATGGTTTTGCCTAATTGCTGTCATGCCATGTGTATCAAATGCTACCGCAAGTGGTAATTAATCACATTGTTGATATCCCATATTGTCAACTTGCAAACTTATATGCCAATGGTTTTATCATTTTTAACACTCTTCTGCTGGTCTTTTTCAACCTGCAGGAACACACGGTCACAGTCTTGTCCTTTTTGCCGGGGTAGCTTGAGGAGAGTTAATTCGGAGGATCTATGGGTACTAACTTGTAATGAAGATGTTGTTGATGCTGAAACAGTTTCTAAGGAGGACTTGTGGCGTTTCTACCTCTATATCAACAAGCTACCTAAAGATCACCCAGATGCACTTTTCCTAATGTATTATGAATATCTCATTTAATTTTTTACTAAATAAGAAGAAACAAAAATGTACAGAAGGAAAATCCGGACTGCAAATGTGAATAGAGTCTGGTGAAAAAAAATAAAAATTCTTTGGTCATTTCATCACAGCTCTGGTAAGAGAAATTTCTGGATTTTTAGCCCAGAAAAACCACTCCTCTTACTCCTGTGATATATCTCCATTGTAGACATTATTCTTACAATTAACTTGGAAGTCCTTGTTTGAGTTCTAGTAGCTAGCTAAAGTTTTCTAAGAGGCTAATTACGATATAATGGAGGATTATGCTAAATCTACTTGTATGTTACTTGTTGAAACAGACTGATAAAGAGAACAATCCATGCGATTGTATTGTATGTTGGAAATGTCGTAAGTGTAACTATAAGATACAAAAGAAGATAATTAATGTGCATAACCATTAGAGGTAAATTTAATTAATGGTGCGAAGGAATATGATTTTTTTTATATTTAAAATAATTTTTGTATGGATAGCATCACGGGGTGGCTCTTTGAATCAAGATTTATATCGTGCTTAAATACATTGCTATTTTTAAATGTTTTTTCTCCTAACCTTTTCAATTCCTACTCCTACTTCGGCACACTTATTAGTTACAAAAATAATTATTTTACAATTTTTTTTATATTATTCTTGATATTGATTAATGAAATATAAATTTATAGTTAATTATGTGTCTTTGATTAATGAGAATTATGTATATTGGTTAGTTAATAAGTTATTTATTAATTAGCTTGTATATAATTAATTATAAATTTATATTTTATTCATTAGCATAAAAAGTGATATAAAAAAATTGTGAGAAAATTGATCTTGAATTATATATTAGTCTTTGCGAAGGGCGAAATGCTTCAACTTATTTTACAAGTGACGTTGACTTCTACTTGAATTTGTTCCCTAATTTTCATGGCTTCAATGTGAACTTGTTTCTCTTTCTCTTTAAAAAAATGGGTGTAATATGATACACGGCTTTCATCATACCAGCTGTAGAGTGCGTTACAGGGAGTTGAAGTTTGAATTTTTGGCCATTAAGTTTGATATATTTGATATAATCGTGTTTGAGATATGTATAAATATTAAATTATTTTAATAATTAATAATTATATAATTTTTTTATTATAATTGATTATAAAAAAGTTTTATATTTAAATATGTTAACTAAAAAATAATTTTAAATTAATCTATTTTATTTAGATGATATAAAAAAATTATTTTTATGTATTAAATTATTAAAATAAGTATAAAATAATTAAAAAATTATTTAATTGATTAAAATATTTATTTAATTGAAGACAAAATAATATTTATATCTCAAAATAAAAAATAATCTCAACAAACTTTTATAAAAAATTGTCCAACCAATAACTTTTTAAAAAAAGTTATTGACCTACCATTTTCAATCATCAAATTTTCTAATTTTATCCAAACACATTGATCAACGTTTGCAACAGAAAAAAAAGCCTGTTAAACCCTTAAAATAATCCGAATCAAACACATTGATAGAATGACTCTTCTAGATCGGTATTACTATATGCCGTTGAGACAACCGCTGTTTTGAACTGACAAGCCAACGTTTGAGTTAGGGATGACAATGGGACGGGATGAGACGGGACGGATAGTGCTTTTCCAGCTTCCGTTCCCATCTCCGTCTCATCATAGATATTTATTTATAATCTCAACGGGTAGTAGGGATATTCGCGAAAGATCTCATGATAATTAATAATTTAAAATAAAATCTTAAAAATTATAAAAAATATAAAAAAATAAAATTTAACACTATATATTACAACTTTATTTAACAATCTAATATTATTACAAAATTAAAAGAATATTATAAATAATAAACAAAATTTAATTATATTTTGTAATAATTAATTTACATAAATAACTATTACATAAATAATATATTTTTTTAACAAATTTTATTATTATAGACTCATTTAATAAAAAAATCATTTCAAAATAATAAAAAAATATATATTTTCATCTCATCTCAAAATAAAAAAAATAATATATAATACATATTAAATAAAAAATATATTTAATGAATTTCTGATACCCACAAAGCGGATACTATAATATTCACTTCCACTCTTATTTATTAAATAAGTACTCATCTTTCGTCTCACCATAAATAATCTCTACAAGTCTCCACAAGTATAGATAATTTTGTCATGTCCAGTTTGAGCAAGTAAAAAAAGTGTATATAATTGTTGAAAGCGAGCATAAATAGTGAACAACAGCTTCTCGAGATGCAATATTAATGAGAAAGGATATTCAACATGCAATATTAATATTAATGAGAAAGAGATTTTTACGTAGATTCGGTGTAACTGTAAGAATCTTTTACATTTCATCTCAATTCAAAGCGTGTTATATATTAGTTATGCAAATTATTTTGCACGTATTTTTTTTGACTGATATTATGCATTTAATTTTAGTATATGGTCAAAGTATAATTTTTTTTATATTACCATCTAATTATATATCGACAAATCATTAAAGAGATTTGATTATTATAACTATTAATTACAATATTTAACATTTTAATAATATATCGATATATCATTAATGATAATATATAAACTTTACAATTATATTGCATCAAATCCAAACTAAAATTATTATTATCTATTTGAATTGCATTTTATATATATATATGCTAATTGATAAATACACAAAAAAAACACATACACATGCAAAAGGAAAGAAAGTGTGTAGCAATCAATGTAGAGAGGAAACGCAGCTAGGCTTGGTCAACTAATTCCAACGAAGTGACGCCTTAACTCTTCGAAATGATATCGTTTTGAGTATGAAAACAGCATAAAAGGTCAACGGCGAGTCTTATAACGTTGCCGTTTTACCTTATGGCAGTTTCAGTGGTGCGCCACTGCCATTAATCCAAACCATAAATAACGCCTTCCTTTATTTTTTTTTCCCAAAAATAATAAATCTCCTTTTTATTTATTACCAAAAATAAATCTTTTTTTTTTTTTCTCCTTACAGTCCGAATTTCATCCTCTTAACAGGTGCGCATTTTTCAGTTTGCTTGTTTGGTACTCACTCTGCTATTTCCAGTTTCGTTAATCACTCTTTCGGATCCTAAAACCAAAATTTTCATTTTAGGGTTTCCGTATTTTTTAAAATTTCGGGTTCGTTTGCTTGATTTTGGATTGAATTGATTTGATTTACTGAGCTTTGATTTTGGATTCAATTGATTTGCAGATCCGAATCTTGTTTAATGTCTGAGAATCACGTAGCAGAGCAGCTTCCGGAACCTGATTCGGATTTGGGTCCTCAAATCGGGCACGACCATGATGCAACCCAATCGAATGGGGTTACCGAATCTACCACTCAAGAACACGCTTCTATGGCAATGAATCAGGTACCTACCAATTACCAATTACAATGGAAATTGGGACAATGCCAAGTTTTGATTTTTGATTAATGCGAGTGAGTGAAGCAGATAGAGCGTGTTGATCCCAACGATGGCGTTTTGGGAGACCCTGCTGAAGATGGAAAATCTGCAGAGGATACTGCCAGAGATGACATGTTTGTCGATTGCCCCGATGAGCTAAGCACGTTTGATGGTAGGCAAAATGATAGCAAGGAAGAAGAAGAAGAAGCTGCAGCTGCTGAAAATGAAGAAGAGAAGTCGGAAGATGATCAAGTTCTGCATCAACAGAGTCATTTTGTTGAACCGCGCAATGGGGTAGGAGATGGTTACCACAATGGCGAGCTGGAACAGCTGCGCCATACACTGGCGAAGGCTGTTGCTGAGAAAGAAAATATTGTGCAGGAGTACCAGGTTTGTGGTTTATGATTATGACTAGTTTTTTAGCTAGCAGTGATCAAGTTTATTATCAATTACTGATCTTATTTTATTTTATTTTTTGTGATGCAGGAAGAAAGAGAAACCGTTGCACGAGGAGTGCTTGATCTTCATTGTCAGCTAAAGGCTCTGACTGGTCAACAGTCATTGCCGGATGAAGCTGAAGTTGGAGTTAGGGAAGTGGCTGATGTTCAATTGAAGGAGATGATAAAAGAATGTTTGGAGTTGGTGAAAAACGCTTCAGAAGAACGACCAAACACTGAAGCCACTATAAGTAATCTTCATGCACTTCTTTCTGTGAAGGGCCGTGAGATAGAGGATCTTAATACAAAGGTTGCCCAGTTAACTGCATCCAATGAGAGCTTGCAAGTTTCATCAGAAACTCAGCTTGAAAAGTATCATAATATTGAGAGTGCAATTGATAAGACGATATCCTCTCTTGCAACAATTGTTGATCAGGAGCAAGTATTGGATAATTCTATAAGCGGGAAAATGGTTTATATCGAGGAAGGCACTACGCTTTTAATTGAAAAGTATAATCAGATTCTTTATGAAATTCATCAACTTGGTCAAATTTTCTCTGAGGTTGGCTTGGATACTAGAGAGCAGGAATATGGGAACATACTTGTTGATGCTCGTGGTGGGTTACTGGAGCTCAAAAAAAAGGAAGCAGAATTGGTTGAAAAGCTGGCTCAGTTAGAAGATGAAAACCGGAAACTTGTCGAAGAGTTTGACAAGGAAAGGGCGATGATTGGGACATTAAATACTGAACTTGGAAATATGAAAATAGAACTTGAGCAGGAAAAGGTTAAATGTGCTAATACCAAAGAAAAGCTTAGTATGGCAGTGACAAAAGGAAAGGCATTGGTACAGCAGCGAGACTCACTAAAGAGTTCTCTGGTTGATAAATCCAGTGAGCTTGAGAAATGTTCAATTGAATTGCAGGAGAAGAAAGTTGCACTAGAAGCTGCTGAGCTTACTAAGGAGGAGTTGGCCCGAAGTGAGAATATGGTTGCATCCCTGCAGAGTTCATTACTACAAAGTAATAAAATTTTTGAACAAGTTGAAGAAATATTGTCTCATTCTGAACCTGATCAGCCTGAAATCTCTGATATGCCAGAGAGACTAAGATGGCTTGTGGAGGACAGAAATATGCTTAAGGGTGCCTTCCTGGAGTTATGCAAATTGAAGGATGCTCTATCTCTGGTGGACCTACCAGAACCTGTCTCATCATCTGATTTGGAATCACAAATGAATTGGCTTAGGGATTCTTTTCATAGGGCCAGGGATGATACCTATATTCTGCAGGAAGAAATTTCTACAATCAAGGAGGCATCCCGCAACTATATTGATCGCTTGAGTATTTCGTTTTTGATGGAATTACAGGAAAAGGATTACCTTGAGTCAGAATTAACTGATTTGAGGTTCAAATATGAAGAGCTTGTTGGCGAGAACCATCAGATTTCCTTGGAGAAGGATCAGATAGTGAAAATGTTAGTAGATCTTTCTGGCCTAAACCTGGAAGATGAAGGGATTGATCAATCCCGATCCAGCACTTCTATGATCATCAATTTATGCTTTCGAGTTATAAAAGGACAGAGTGGTCACTTCTCTAGAGCATCTCATATTGATGCTGAGTTGTTTGAAAGGATTCAAAGTCTCTTGTATGTTAGGGATCAGGGATTTATGCTCTATGAGGATATACTGGAAGAAGATATGCTAATTAGATCAGATTTGAATAAGCTGTCAAATGAGTTGAAAGTGGCATCTGAGGAAATTATAGCACTGAAAGAAGAAAGGAGTTCTCTATTGAAAGATCTTGAACGATCAGAGGAGAAGTCTGCCATGCTTAGGGATAAGTTGTCCATGGCAGTTAAGAAAGGAAAGGGGTTGGTTCAAGATAGAGACAATCTAAAAGGTCTTTTAAATGAAAAGAACTCAGAGATTGAGCAGTTGAAGCTTGATTTGCAGAAGCAAGAATCTGCAGTTTCTGAATACAGGGACCAGATCAATATATTGTCCAGTGATGTGGAAAGCATCCCAAAATTGGAGGCTGATCTTCTGGAAATGAAAAGGGAAAGGAATAAGTTTGAACAGTTCTTGATGGAGAGCAATGACATGTTACAGAGAGTGATGGAGTGTATTGATGGTATCATTCTTCCAGTTGATCCAGTTTTTGGTGAACCTATAGAAAAGGTGAAGTGGCTTGCTGGTTATGTCAGTGAATGCCAAGATGCTAAGGTACATGTAGAGAAAGAGTTGCAGCTGGTAAAGGAGGAAGCTAGTATACTTGAAATCAAATTAGCAGAAGCCCAGGCAACCGTAAAATCCCTTGAGCAAGGATTATCTTCTTCAGAGGACAGTGTTTCTCATCTTGCTGAACAAAAGACACAGTTAGAACATGAGAAAGCAAGAGTTGAGGAAGAGTTACAGAAAATCAAAGAAAAAGTTGCTGAAGTTTGTAGTACTACTAAGTCACTTGAAGATGCCTTATCACAGGCAGAGAAAGATATTTCTGTTCTTTCCAATGAAAAAGAGCAGGCTCAAGTTGGTAGAGTTGCTGCAGAGACAGAGTTAGAGAGAGCTAAAGAAGAAGCAGCTAGCCAGACAAGCAAACTAGCAGAGGCCAGCAGGACCATAAAGGATCTAGAAGATAAACTATCTTGGGTTGAGAGGAATGTCAATTTATTGACTGAAAAATATAATGCTGACCAAGTTGTCAAGATCGATACGGAAAATGAATTGAAGAAGCTGCAAGATGAAGCTGCGAACCAAGATAGCAAATTGGCAGATGCCTCTGCAACTATAAAATCACTGGAAGATGCATTATTGAAGGCGCAAGATGATATTTCTCTCCTAGAAGATGCAAATAAAATTGCTAAAGAGGAGATATCTTCACTTGGTTTTAAGTTAAATTCATGCATGGACGAGTTAGCTGGAAAGAATGGCAGCTTAGAAAATAGGTCTGAAGAGCTCATTGGACTCCTTAATGATCTTCAGGTGCTTATGAAAGACAATACTCTATTTCCCAGAGTAAAACAATTCTTTGAGAGGAAATGTGAAACCCTGAAGAATATGGATCTCATTCTGAACAAAATAAGAGACCACATTGTTGACATGACTGCTAAGGGTTCTGAAGGACACCTTATGATGGAGGTAATGTTGTTACTATCCTCTTTTGGTCTTTATTATTTCCTCATGTTGTGTGCATTCAATAATCAATACTGATTTAACCTACATATATTTGCGACCCGAGTCTTCTGACCACTAAGAGATATGTATCCTTATGTAATATAATTGGAAAAGTGGATGATGTTAATGCATAATGCTTTGAAGTGTGTACTCAATAATAAATTGCACGGGGCTTTTGAGATCATATATGTGTTGTTTTGAAGTTTTTGGTTCTGTTATATCTTTTTTTTTAATCTCTCTCTCTCTCTCTCTCTATTGTTGTCTTTGTTAATATGTCTCTTTTTTTTCGGCATGCCTTTATTTTAATACGCAACGTTGTTTGTTCCAGGAAGATTCACTTGTGAGAAAAGCATTCTTGGATGGTCTTGAAAATTTTGAAGTTGAACTGGACAACAGAGAGATTAATGGCACTGATATTGACACCATAATCTCATCGTTTGGAAAGATTGTGAAAGGGTTTCAGTTGAGAAACAAACACATTACAGATAAGTTTGATGAATTTTCTATTTGTATTGATGAGTTTATATCTCCTCTCCATGAAAAACTACTGGAAACAGAGACCAACATAATGACTATTGTTGAGCACGTGGACATTATGAAAGAAAAAGCAAATACCATGGAGAAGTTAAAAGAAGAAAAGGAAAATATTATTGCCACTTTAGAGAATGATATTAGTGTATTGCTATCTGCATGCACTGATGCTACCAGTGAACTTCAGATTGAAGTTGACAAGAATCTTGGGCAACCGGGCTCCATTTCTGAGGTCAAAAAGTTAAACCTTGAAGCAGATGCACAAGCACAGCATCATAAGAACAGCAAATATGTGGAAGCCACACAAAAGGTGATAAATGCTTCTAAAAATGCTCAAACCTTGATTAGACAATTCGAATGTAGAAGTGAGCAGTTAGCTGCAACAATTGAAGATTTGCAGAATAAATTGAAAGAAACAACAGTTGCTTTTGAATTGGTCACAGACGAAAGAGACTCGAATAAAAACAGAGTTTTGCAACTGGAGTCTGATATTCAATTACTGCAAAGTGGTTGCAGTGAGCTTAGGAATAATTTAGAGGGTTATCATGCCTTAGAGGAAAAATTAAAGGAAAAAGAGGAAGAAATTTCATCAATGCACAGTACTTTGTTGGCAAAAGAACAAGGTAAAAAATGTTGAAATCTTTCTTAACCATATTGGATTTGATTTAACTTGCATTTGTTGATTTGCTTGTTTATGACTTGGTCACAGACGAAAGAGACTCGAATAAAAACAGAGTTTTGCAACTGGAGTCTGATATTCAATTACTGCAAAGTGATTGCAGTGAGCTTAGGAATAATTTAGAGGGTTATCATGCCTTAGAGGAAAAATTAAAGGAAAAAGAAGAGGAAATTTCATCAATGCACAGTACTTTGTTGGCAAAAGAACAAGGTAAAAAATGTTGAAATCTTTCTTAACCATATTGGATTTGATTTAACTTGCATATGTTGATTTGCTTGTTTATGACTTGATTTATTTTTTCCAGAGGCAGAAAGCTCCCTCCTTTCAGCATCTCAGGTTAGAGATCTCTTTGACAAGATAGATAGGATCAAAATCCCAACTGTAGAGTCTGAAGAAGATGATATGGAGCCAGATACTTCAACCCCTGCAAAGAAGCTCTTTTATATTATTGATAGTGTTACTAGGTTGCATCATCAAATAAACGCTTTGTCTCATGATAAAGAAGAGCTGCAATCAACCCTCGATACTAAGGTTCTTGAAATTAAGGATCTGAAGGAGGATGTCAAACAACTCAATAGAAACTGGGAAGACACAAAAATGGTCAAGAATGAATTGTCTGAGCTCACCTTTGCTTTGGAAAAAGTTATGGATATTTTGGGAGCCAGTGATTGGGTTGTAGATAGAAAATCTACAGGTGTGAAGGAATTAATACCAGCACTAGAAAAGCATATCATGGCCATTCTTTTAGAATCTGAAAATTCAAAATCTAAAGCCCAGGAACTTGGTATTGAGTTAGTTGGAAGACAGAAGGTTATTGATGAATTAACGACCAAGGTTGAATTACTTGAAGATTCACTTCACGAAAGGACTTCTCCGCCAGAGATTGTCCAGGAAAGGAGTATATTTGAAGCACCCTCATTACCGGCTGGGTCTGAGATAACTGAAGTTGAAGAGGTGGTAAATTTTAACATAGTTTTCTAAGCTTGATTTTCTTACTTGATGCAATATCAATGCTGGGTCTGCAGGATCATTTAAGTTTAAATGTTTAATCAATGATTCATAAATCATAAACTTTCTCACTGAGTCCTGTGTTTAATGTTATGGTAGACAATGAACTATGTCACTGTCTAAGTTTCTGACTCCAGTTTGCACTCTGAGTTGAATATTTCAAACATACATATCTTAAAAGCTTTATTTTTAAGAGGGAAATCTAACAAATTCAGACCTGCTGTCCTTTATCTGATTAACCGTGATTGCTCACTGAATCTGCACAGTTTATTGTTTGAAAAGCAAATTAATCTCCATTGTGCTGCATCTGGACAGAATTTGTAACAATTTGTTAGAGATCTATTGTAATCAACAATGAATTTTTTAAATCATAACTGCAAAATGTTCTGTTGATGTTAGCACTATATGGTTTAGAGTAAACAGAAAGAGTATTTAATTGAAGTCTCTTTACTTCAAGTTTTTGATCCAGTTTCTTTTCCACCAAGTAGGGTGCTATGTTTGCATTGGATTCTGATTTTAGACTTCATAAATTCATGTGATCCTTTTCTGGCATAATATAGATGGTTTCAAGTGCTTTTGACAGTTGACACTTGTCTCTGTGTTTGTGAAATAATTGCTTTGTGACATATGACAGATAGATATGTCTGCTTTGAAGCTTTATTTTTTTCTTGAACTCAATGCTGATGAATTAGGAGTTTGTTTGAGGGGTTGTTTTTCCTTTATACATAATTGGAATTTTATTTGTTTTTTGTTGATCATCTCCTGTTTTATCTGTTATTATGATGTTGTATTGTCAAAGTTGAAATACTTTTCCTGTAGCTGCCAAGTTAAATATTAAAGTGATTAAGGGAAATGCATATGTAAATATTTTCCTTCTCTACACAGGGATCACTTGGCAAGACAGCAATACCTCCTGTCTCATTGGCTGCCCACGTGCGAAATATGCGAAAAGGATCTTCTGACCATCTTGCACTTGATATTAATGTGGAGTCTGATCATTTAATTAACAGTGCAGATACTGATGACGATAAAGGTAATTATGAGTTTCTCATTGATGTGAATTGCTTAATTTAAAAGCTCGAAGACTTAATTCTTGATTATTTTGCAGGTCATGTATTTAAGTCTCTGAATACTTCTGGATTTATACCAAAACAAGGAAAGCTCATTGCAGATCGTATTGATGGAATCTGGTAAATTGCTTTTTTGTCTATATTTTTTTTTTACAAATGGTAAAGAAGGAATATTTCCTGTTTCAGCATTTTAACGAGTATTAAATGGCAATCTTAAAATTGCATGGTAAAATACATGGCCATAGATGTTTTTAATGTGGAAAGCAGAAGATGTAAAATGCTTAAGATGATATTTTGCGTAGAATCTCAACCAATGCCATGCTGTGTTAAGTGGTACGACTTAGAAGATGCTTAAGATTCATGGTTAGGGACAGCCTTAAATGAAGCAATGTAGTATACGTTAAAATGATGCTGGGTTGGTGGTTTCATTCTATAGGGAAAATTTAAATGTACATACATGATTTAGAGTTGTTCAGGGAACAAGTGATCTTACTCATAGTACACCTTACTCCTAATGACATCTTCCTTGGAATAAATAGATTGCAGGATTGTTTAAAAACTCAATTTGGTATTGAAAATGATTCAGCACTGAATTACTGAAATTGATTTATCTGTCCTTGTTTAATATATGTCAAAAATGAATTTGAGTGTAAAACTGCTGGAAACTTTTAGCATGAGAGGTCACTAAATATATTCAGTAGCAGTCATTTTTTTTATTTGAATCATTAAATGAAAATTTAGTATTTCCTTGTTTATTATATTAATGCCAATAGTTTCCTTTAATTTAATTTCAGTACTTTAAATGAAAATATTTTCAAACATTACAAATTTAATGTTTTATTTTTCATCTTTAAAAATTCAATTCTAAATTTTTTCGTTACAATTTTCAGTTTTATCAAACATTCTTAAGTTGGGGTTTAATATCTTTGTGCAGGGTATCTGGTGGTCGGGTTCTCATGAGTCGTCCCAGAGCAAGATTAGGACTCATTGGTTATTTGCTCCTCTTGCATATATGGCTATTGGGAACGATCTTGTAGAAAAACTGTGATCAATCCTACCTGGACTGCTCAACACTGAATGTCCTGCATCCGCAAATTGTATTATAGATATAAAATTGTCCCTTTTGATTCATGTCTTCCTTTTTGCTTCTTAATGGAGCCTAACCTGTTTTTCTTTATAGTCTCATCAAATCCCCCTATTGGTTCTCTGCAATCACATTTTAGGGATTCAGAGATTCTAGTCCTCAATGTTTGGGCTCATTCTTTGATAGCCTTCATTTTGTTTTTTTAATGAAGTCCCTCCATTGTATTGGCCTACAATTGTTTCAATATTAAGGGATGTGATAGTGATAGGTAGAAAGTAGGGAGATGAATTTTTTCACTTGTTAGGATAATAAAAATGTAGAAAGATTTTAAGTGTGACTCATTTCTATTTTCTAGCAGCGAATGAGAATTAAGGCACAGAGATCAATTGAAAATATTTGTTTAGCTAATGCAGCAAATATTGGATTAGCGGCACTGCTCTCTCCTTTTAAAGGAAAAAAAATTGTGTTTTTGTTTTTTGATCTAACTCTCTACCCGTGTTAGATACGGTAATATTGTGTACTGGAAACTTGATCTAATATTTTCTTAAATGAGTATGTTTTTACATCATATATGTTATTTTAATTTCATAAATTTTTATCACACAAGATAACAATTTGAATATTAATTACTTTATTTTACTTTAATTTTGTTATTGCATATTAAATAAAAAAATTATCACAATTGCTTCATAATTTTAAACAATGTAAAATAGTCCTTATAATTTTTTAACAATGTAAATTAATCTTTATTAATTTCTTATTATTTCAGTCTCAATAAGGAGCAAACTCGACTAATAAAGATCATTTTACATTATTTGAAACTTATATACTTTTTTAAATAATTCTGAAGCATAGGGAGGTCGATAATATTATTTCGAATTATACATTGTTGGTGATATCACGGCTGTTGACATTTGTCTTTTGTCACCTTCCCACAATTCTAGCCTTCTCCTAAATGTCTTGAAGCACAAATTTCTTTGTCGAAATTGAACTTTGGAGGCATAAATACAAATTTCCCTCAATTACACAATTTTCTTTGAGATGTCACAATGTGTGGTATTTATATACTAAAAAAATGTAGAGGAGTGTTACCAACACATTCTCTAACACACTCTTTTTAACACATTCTTTGTTATTGAGTTACGTCATTTACTAAAGTATATATTTAAACTTAATTATACGTTAATCGAGTTGATTACACATTAATTAAAAATCAAAATTAAATATGTGTTTTAATGTGTGATGTAGCCTAATAAAAAAGAGTGTGTTAAAAAAATGTGTTAAAAAATGTGTTCTTAGTATTCTAGAAAAATATATATAATGCTTGTTTGTGATATTCATTGAGGAATGCCTAATTTTTTAACTCTTCACAACAGATTTTAATATTTTTTATTGTATATATATATTTTTTATTTTTTGTGTATTTTTATTGAGTATATTTTTATTGAATATATTTATTGTGTATTTATTTATCTATTACATAAATAAGAATGATGATTAGATTTTTTATTTTTTGCCAAGATGCTATGAAACTTGTAGTGGGTTACTAATATATAATAGTTTAATTGGAATGAAATTTAGTGCTTATCCTAAAAAAGTATTGTGGGTTAGCCCAGGCCACTCCATGCATGTTTGTGGGTTATCCTCAGGGACACAAGGCCTATAAGGTCTATAATTTGCAAACTCGATGCTTTCACATTTTAGGGATGTTGTATTCCATGAATTTATTTTTCCATTCCATTCAACCCCTCGTCACTAACCTAATATTGACCCTTTCCTCCTCTAACACAACCCTCCCAACCATCATTACCACCACTATCACATCCCTCCTTATCCAACCCCATTCCTGATCCCATACCACCTTCACCAACAGTGTCTATTGCACCTATTCGAAGGTCATCCTGATCCACCTAACCTCCATTTTATCTTTCTAACTATGCTCGTACTACTGTCTCTCCACCCTCATCATGCCTTTTAACCTATTACATCATATCTTTATTATCACAAGCTCTCACCTACTTATAAATACTATGTCCATAATTTTGCTGCTTATGAACCTCAATATTGTCAAGGAGCCATTAGATATCCGGTATGGAGACTTGCAATGAAAGAGGAACTTGATGCTATGGAAGCTAACCACACCTGGACAGTGGTCCCTCTTCCCCTTGGTAAGCATCCCATTGGATGCAGATGGATATATAAACTCAAATTTAATCAAGATGGCAGTGTGGCATGTCATAAAGTTAGATTGGTTGCAACAGGTTCCACTCTACAAGTTGGTATTGACTACCTAAAAACTTTCTCACTAGTTGCAAAACTCACAACTTTGTGGGTCATGTTATCCATAGCTGCAATTAAGTAGTGGTATTTAGTCCAATTATATTGGAAATTTAAGTATGAGTATTGAAATCCTACATTGATAAAGAATGGGCAAATTGAAGGTTATATAAGTGAAAAAGATCTATATACCTAATGCCTTAAGGTTTTGGGTTAAGATTTGATGTCAAGTCCATTTATGTTGTTCTCCACTTAACTCATTGATGGAGATCTCCTTGAACTCCCCTATGACCCAACAAGTGGTATCAGAGCCGAGAAGGGCGTGTGTAGCCCGATAAGGAGATGAGAGGCTCCACAACAAATTGGACATTAATAATACTTTTCTAAATGGTGACTTATTTGAAGAAATATACATGCAACTACCTTTTGGGTTAAGATTTGATGTCAAATCTATTTATGTGATTCTTCACTTAGCTTATTGATGGAAATCTCCTCGAGTTTTGGGCTCTCCTATGACCCAACAAGTGATATTAGAGCCGAGAAGGGCGTGTGTAGCCCGATGAGGAGATAAGAGACTCCACAACAAATTGGACATTAATAATACTTTTCTAAATGGTGACTTATTTGAAGAAGTCTACATGCAACTACCTTTTGGTTGTCATACTAAGGGGGAGCACTTGACGTGTAGATTAAATTAGTCCATTTATGGTCTTAAGCAAGTCTTAAGACAGTGGTTCCGTAGATTTTCATCTGTCTTACTTCAGCATAGCTTTATCCAATCCAAAAATGATTAATCTTTGTTTACTAAGGGTCAAGGATCTTTTTTGGTAGTTCTCCTTGTATATGTGGATGATATCATCTTTGTTGGTCCATCATCCATTGTTCTGCAAGACACCATGCAACTAGTTTTTACAACAAGCTTCAAGTTAAAGGATCTAGGGAAACTCAAGTATTTCCTGGGATTAGAACTTGGACAGTCTTCCAAAGGCTGAATCACCTTGTGCCAAGGGAAGCACACCCTCTCACTATTAGAAGATATTAGTTTTTTGGACTGCAAACTAGCAAACCTTCCCATGGATCCAAATCAAAAGCTAAGTATAGATGAGGGTGATCTTTTACCTGATAGCTCTTAGTACCAAAGGATTGTTGGCAGACTATTGTACCTGCACTCTTTCAAGAACCGATATTGCATTCTCTATTAACAAACTAAGCCAGTTTGTTTCCAAACCTTGAAAGTATCATTTGCAAGTTGTGCATCATTTGCTACAGTACTTGAAGACTACACCTGGGCAGGGTCTATTGTTTTGCTCAAATTCTAACCTTACCCTCATTGCCTTCACTGATGTTGATTGGGCAATTATGTAGACACAGGAGGTCCACCATAGGTTTCTGTGTGTTCTTGGGACATTCCTTAGTTTCTTGGAAGTCCAAGAAATAATCGACCGTTTCCATGGCCAATGCCACCAATGAGATTGTATAGTTGAATTAGCTTTTACAGGATTTTCACATTCATACTGGTTTTGTTAGACTTTTATGTGATAATAAGCTGCAATTGATATCGCTACAAATCCTACCTTCCACGAAAGCACTAAGCACATTGGCATTAATTGTGATTTTGTTGGGTCCATAGTAAGGATTGTGCACCACATTACATGTATATAAACTTTGCAGCAAGTTAATGATAGATGATGAATTCATTTTCACACAACCTCTATATTCAATAAGGGGTGATAGCCTATGCCTTGAACAATCTCTATGTTGATTACCATCGTTCTTCACCATGAGGCCAGTGTTGATTGCCTGCATCTTGGTTCCTGGCATCTTCAAGAGGCCAGAGTTGGACTAGAGCATCGTAAGAGACTTGAGAACTCTTTGGCTCTTGCTTTCAAATTTAAAGTATTTTAGTAAAAATCACACTTACACAAGGAGAGCAGAGAAGGGGTCATGTTTCAAGTAGGGCTGCATGTAACACCCCAAAAATCGCTTGTTTCCTGATAAATACTCATTTTATAATATTGTGATTTTTGTAAATTTTTTTAGAATTATTTGAATTATTTGATTATTTTAATATATTTCTCGATTTGTGTACACGTCGCTTAAATGTAATGCCTCCCGGAAAGGGGTGTTACATTGCATAACCCGACCCAACGACCTGAGAACCCGACCAAGCCTACCCAACCCAATATAAAATATCTAGGTTGGTTCGGGTCATTAGGTCCATTCAGGTAGAACTCGATCAACTCGTCTATTTATTGGTTCGGGTAACGAGTTCAAGAAATCAACCTGATGACCTGACCCGATGACCCGAAAGTCAAGGAAAAAAAATCGAGAACCACCTTTCCTTTACCCATTCAATCATCCTCACATTTATCCTCAAACCTCAACTAGGGTCTTTCTCTTTCAGCTCACTAGAGAACTGGACCACAAGTCTGACAGAGACACCATTGAGTGGCTCCTGCACTAGGCGGAGCCTGCCATCATCGTCGCCACTAGCACCGGCATGGGATGGAAACAACTTCTCCACCCTTAATGCGTCCTTCCGAGTTTCACCTTTAAACTCCGCCGCCAAAGTCCACACCTGTTACAACACATTTGGCCTTTAGAACTCCTCACCACCACCAACAAACCCGAAACAAACCTTTAACCACCACCGAACTATCACGGCCGTACGACCACCACGAGCTTCACCCACCCACGTAGAGCCATCGCTCCAAGCCTTGTTAGAAGCAACCGGTTTATATTAAGGCCCTAAAAGGCACAAGCTAACCTATAACTCACAAGCCTTTTCCATATAGGCCAAGCGAGATAGGCCTAAATCCTTAAACAGCCATCCTCCAAAGGCCATTGAAAAAAAAATATAATTTTATAAATAAATATAATCGCCTCGCTAGCTTCTGCGTCGTGCCTGAGAGGCGAGATCGACCTACTAAATGAAATAGCTTTTAAAAAGGCGAACTCGTAAGGATTTTCTAAACGAATGTCGGGGGAAGGAAAGGAAAGGGAAGGATGGAAATGAGACATAAGGCATAAGGATCTAAAGTCAAAATGGGCCTATTTCCATCCCTAATGGCAGCTGAGCCTCTGCCTCTGGGTATTTGTGTTGAGTAAAGGATAAAAGAATAACCCGATGACCCAACCCGATCCAATCCGTCTATAGGTGGGGTTAGTTCGGTTCGGGTTATCCGAAAAAATTTCAAAAAAACTGACCCAACTTAACACGAACTTGATTGATTGGTTTGAATTTTGTTTTTCTTAAAACTCGACCCAACTCAACCCGTGTGTAACTCTAGTTTCAAGGCTTGGAGTATTGTCACGTACTAAAGTGGTCTGAGTATAGTAGAGTAATAATGCTGACCACTAGCTTGAAGCAATGTCACTCTAGACCATAGGATACTCAAGGGTAATTAATAATGGGAAACAAAACATACAATTATAAAATTATGTTATTTAACATTTTATTTTTAGAAAATATTATTTGAAAAAATATTTAAAGAATGTATATTTCAAAATAAAAACAATTTTTTTTGTTTTATATCTAATTATGATATAAAAATATGCAAAAAAATAACATTCAATCATATTAAATTTTCACTCGAGTTACAAATAGTCACTTTAAACTTTTATTTTTTTAATTTAGTTTTAAACTACACTAATTCTTGTTATTAGTTTTTCATAATTCGTTAAATTTAAGTTTGTTGACTAACAAAACACTACGTCATAAAAAAATCTAAAATAATCTCATAGTAGTACTTTAGGAATATTTGTAACCATTCATATTTAATTTAATAATATTTTATTTTTTATCTAATGACATGTATGGTAATAAATATCACATGTTATTATAATTTGAGTAGAGTAATGTAGTAAAAACTTTTCGTATATCACATGCAAGAATGTGAATTATTAATAATTTATTTGTTATGTTAATTAATGAATCACGTACCTATATCTGATGCATTACTTTGTTAGTTAGTTGAATGAGATTAGATAAATAACTAATTGTAAGAAGGAAAATATTAATTTTATCACATTTTTTCTCTTACTACACTTTTTATCACTTTTTTTATAATTGTGATTAAGTGAAAGAAAGTGATGACGAAAAAATAATGTAATCAATAATATATAGAGTAGTGTAAAAAATGATGTGAGAAAAAAATATAGTGTGAATATCATTGTTGTTGTAAGAATTAGAGTAGTTTAACAATTAAATTAAAAGATTTAGAAATTCAAAGTGATTATTTATAATTGAGTAAAAGTTTAGATAATTGGATGGTATTTTCTATTAAATAAATGCAGCTTCCACACCATGAAATGAAGCCACAAAAAAGGTACCAATAAAAAATCAAAGTTGCCACAACAAAACTGCTACATGAGAAGAGATGCCAGCGTTATCAACAACAGCAAAAATGGAACAGCAGTCATGTGGCAAAGATAATGAAACAACTTTTATATTAGTAGTAGATAAATAGATTATAGATTCTGTGGACAACTATGTTTCTCGTAACAACTCCGATAATTCTATCGCATACAGTATTCACACCCGTTTTAATATTGAATACTATTTATGGGATTTCAATTAAAAAATGATCTCAAATTATGCTTTCTGTCTTTTTTTTTTATTATTTAGTATATGTCTATTAACTAACTTCTCTATGTCGTTAACTAATTTTTTGTTCTTCGTTAGTCAATTTATTTTACAAACATAAAAATCATGTGATAAAATCTTGTGTCATTAATCAACTTCTATATGTAATTAACCACTTTTTTGTTTTTCATTAACTAATTTTTTCACTAATATAGAAATAAAGTTGGTTAATGAAGAATAAAAAAGTGGTTAATTACGTACAGAAGTTGGTTAATGATATAAGATTTTATCACATGATTTCTATGTTCGTGAAAAAAGTTAGTTAACGAAGAATAAAAAAGTGGTTAACGATGTAGAGAATTGAATAATGGACGACGATACCAAAAAAAAAAAAAAAAAAAATAGGAAGGCGATTTAATCTTGTTTATGAATGGATCTCATTCAGTGCGTAACGTGGTAGGATGAACATTTTTCTTCTTGTAAAGAACAAATTGTGACTTTGTAACGGAAACAGGGTTATTGCCTTATTAGCAAGGGACTCACCGTTTTCCTGTTACTGTTGAAAAGAATGTGGATAAATATTCATTGCAACATTCCCATAAAAGTACCGGAAAACCAAATGATCCGCGTTTTGGACGAGTTGGCCCCGCAGACCTAACAGCTAGTTTGCGTTGCACCTCGTTTAATTTCCTCTTGCTGTCGAGCCTTTATAAAATAAAATGCTGCAATCCAGCTTTTTCCACGTTCAATTCCACTTCATCCATTCCCTTGTTTCTTCTTCTTTGGTGTCTATATATTCATTTTCCCCATAATTGAATATCTCAAAGGTTCAATCTCATGGCTTCGGTAAGATCTTCTTGTCCATCTCCATCTTCTCATCAATTATAATGCAATGCATGTATGTTTTTTTATTATGTCGTTTCAAAAGATTTAGATTCTCTTCTTTTCTTTAAGAACAAAATAGTCTTATGTTATACGAAATAAAAACACAAACTTCCAATCTTATCAGACCCCACCAATCATCTTTTTCTCTCTTACTGAAAATGGGAGAATGCAAATCTCTTTTCTAAGGAGATTGAGGAAAAAAAAAACAATTTTATTTAATTTGCAATTTATGTTTTTGTCCCTTTTAACTAAAACATGTTACATGAAAGAAATGGTCAAGATTCAATTTTATTTATGTTTTAATATTGACTATTCATTAAAAATCTAATGATCAAAATTTATTCTTCTCACTTTTTATAATAAATATTTTTTTCATCAAATATGTTTTTTTATATATATATATATATATACACACTAAGTTTATCGGGATTTCTTTTAAATTTTTAAATTTTTTTTCTTCTTAAAGTTAAAGATGGTATGCACTCTGCAATGTGAGAAATTTTCATCAATTAGTGAAGTGTTTGGTACACATAATATTATATGTGCAGTATGATGAGCAACAAGGAAAGCCTCTACCGAAATTCGGGGAATGGGATGTAAATGATCCTGCCTCAGCTGAAGGATTCACTGTTATATTCAACAAGGCCAGAGATGAGAAGAAAATTGCCTCAGCATCGGGACGATTTCCTTCGCAAGGTAGATATGATTCCCGCAGTCGCAAGGATCATCATAAATTAAAGCAATCCTCAAAGGTACCTATTCATTCCTAAATTGTTTCCAAATCTTCTTAATGTACACTCTTTGTATTGACATTTGATAATAATAGTATATAATAAAAATAATAATTATTGTGTTTATTCTGAAGCTTAATCATACATGGTTTTGGATGCAGAAAAAGTGGTTTATGTGCTTTGGCCCTTAGACAAGGAAAAGGATGTGTTTTCTGCTGCCGGCACACGTATATCATGATTCTCATCAGTTTTCATCTGAGGCCATGGAATGGAGTAGAAAGATAAGAACATGGTGCAGCCTTGACCAAATCATCGTTGAAGCTTCGTTGTTTCATACATCTACCTGCTTGTAACACGCAACATCCAAAACTGATGTAAATACATGAATCATTGACAACCTTTTTGCAATTACAGAAAGAAGATGTTTTTCATTTTTCTTTTTAAAATAAAAATAACTTTGTTGATGATATAATGTATTATTGAACTCAACTAGGAAATGTTTGTCTATCGTTTTTAATTTTTAATTAGTACGTAGAATATATCTTTATAAAGGCATCTTCTATTTAAATGTCACAATCAGGACCCATGTCGTTTTGGCTGAAAGGAAGACAAAATGGGATTATTTACACTTGAATCATATTGCTGACCAAGTTTGGTTGAAACTGATGGTGGTTTGGTTTGGATTGGATTATGCATAAATATACTATACCATGATCACATGACGTATAAAGAGCTAGCGATGCAGTTAAATTTAAATGCCGCAGCACGTGGGCTTCTAGAGGCTTATTTTCTTATCCGTTCACATTCAGCTTTTGCTTTTTGCCAATGAAAAAATGAAAATCAGTTTTTTTATTATTATTTTAGAAGGAGGGGTAAGGCCCCCAACTACACAATGAAAATCAATTTGATATGTGACATAACGCCTTTTGACTTTTGCCAATCAAAATCATTTTGTCGAGGTTTACTTGCAGATTACAGAAGCAAAGAATGGAGGAGGGTGATATTGACATATTCAGTTACTCAGACTGAGATGTTTCGGAGGAATAGTTTTTACCTGGCTTATATGTTAACACTTGAAAATTTTTACTCATATAGTCATATATATTCTTTTGTTTATCTATACTATGGATAGAGGTGGTAATGGGACTAGTCGAGACGGAAATATTTTGGTTGAATCATTTTTCTTTAAACTTAAATTCAACTTAATCATGATAATTGAGTCGTTCAAGATAATTAAATATGTAAATATAAAATATAAATTTAAATATTATGTATACTTAAATTGTAAAACTAAAATTAAAATATATTTTAAAATAAATAATTTTAATATAAATATATTATGATATTATACAAAAATTATTAATTTAAACTAAAAATCTTATTATTAATAATTAATTATAAAAAATAGAAATTATTAGATAATATATAATACTGAGCCAAATTAAGATGATCCTAAATATGATCGGAACCTAACCCAAAAATATAATTGGCTTAATTTATAAAACCAAACTCATCTTCATTAGTTTATGCAGTAACAGGTTATAATAGATCTGCCGAGTGTTAAACACCCTAGCCAGCACCTCACAATGCAAGTATAATAATGCATAGCGTGGATCCAGTCAAACTTAAATGCTAAACAAAACTCTCGTGTTTGTTTGTTCCTTGTGGCTTGTAGCGTGTTGTGGTTTGGCATATTTATTTGGCGTATCCCATTCCCATCTTCTCTTACCAACTCTAACTATTGATACTCACACGAACTTTTTTATTTATACCACCTCATAATTTTATAATTTTATTATTTAATTATATATATATATATATATATTTTTTACATACTACATTTTGATTCTATCATATATACAAATATAAAATAAATATATGTAATACTGATGTGTGAATAGTATTTTTCCTAACCCTTTCTCGCTAGTTCCATACTTCCACGTGAAAATTTTAAATTGGTGTATTTAATGCTTAAAAATTGTTGTTTTGACCCTTCAATACTTAACAATTGATTCAGTGGAAAATTACATTATCGAACAAAAGATAGCTGAAAAAATTATGTAAATAATGTTGATAACATGTTTAACTATGAAACTAAAGTTGTGTGAATTCTAAATGCCGCTTGAAGCACAGTCATAATTGAAACCGCAGGTATATTTAAGCTCATCAATATTTTCTACTAAGTTATCCCAAGTACAAATTAGTGGCAAGAATTTTTTAAATAACTTATTTTAAAAATTTAAACATATGTACTATTGTTAAAAAGAAAAAACCAACTTTAAGAAATGAGAATGGTTATTATCAATTTAACCAATTGCAGTACTTCATACCACTTATAACTTTAATTACATTTTAGTCTAATTAATATTTATATTATTATTAATAAATTATAATAAACGAGTAATATAATAATTAATGTAAAATTGAGTTTGATCAGTCAAATTAAAGGTGACTAGCATATGTATCCATGTAATAGACAGAATAATATAAAATATGAATTAATAAATTGAACAAATACTAAAACTACTTAATCTTTTTTGTACCAAATACATAGAGAACCTGTTCTTCTGAACCAGAAAGAGGAACATTGGAATGTTTGTTATTATGTTTTTCAATGGTATAAAGCACATTGACTTTTTTTTTTGTACTTATTATAAGTTTTTTTTTTTATTTTGTTTTTTAGGTTATTGAATTGTGTTTTTTAATTCATTTAATATTTGATTTTTTAGACATGTGGTAGAATATTAATTATTCTATTTGTCACATGTTAAGCAAGTAATGTACTTATTTAATAATAAAAAAGACATATGTCAAAGTTTTAAAATATGTACATTTTCTTTATATATTATATGATTAATGTAAACTAAAAGGAATTAGGCATAGTGATAAATAAAACCTTATTACTTTCGTATCTTAGAGATTAATCTCATGTATAAAAAGTGTGAAGATAGCCTGAAGGTAAATAATAAAAAAGTTAAATTAAGTTTTTGTCTATATAATTTATATTTATTTTTAATTTAGTCTTTATAGTATTTTTTTTTTAATTTGTACTCATATTTAAAAATATTTTTAAAATAATTTTTGTTGTCAATTTTCGTTTTAATACCATTAATTTAATTTCTATTAGACATTTTACAGAAAAAATTAAAAGAATACTTATTAGACAAAAATGTTTTTTTGAGAAAAATAAATATCTATTAAAATAAATAAACACATTATTTAATATTTTATTAAAAAATGAGCATTTAAATAAGTTTTTATTAAATAAAAAATACTTATTTTATTAATTAATTGATGATATTATAATGGTGTTATTATATAAATTAATAAAAAAGTTATTTTAAATTTTTTAAATGTAAGAATTGATTTTAAAAAAATTATAAATACTGAATTTAAAATGATTGTAGATTATAACTAACTAAACTTTAATTTAATCATAAAAAACAAAAAAGTTGATTAATGTGAGGAAGGGTATGAAAGATCAAAGATTTAGGAGAGATTGTGTTCAATGACTACCGTACACGTTAAGTTCTTTGGATGGGATATGTTAAATAAAACAAAAAAATATTTAAAAACACTGGGAATTTTCTTTTCCATCTAATAATAATATGAATATCTTTCTTGGGAAATACTGAAGTAGGCAAAGTGTCAAATAGCACGTGGAAATGGAAGACTATGGACTCGGAAAAAACGAGGAACAAAACAGTGTCTGCTTCGATTCAATGCAATCTGAAACTGAACACTGAAAATCTGCGTAGCATAGCAATTAGCATCCAAATGAAATGAAAACAGAATGGTGAGCTGTGCCGTGGAAGGAGGGTGCCCCACCGACTTCATAGCCATTACCGTATCCATTGTCTCCTTCATTGTGTAAGCTTCTTTCTCTTTTTCTTTTTCTGACCCAATTCAGCTAAGTGTGTCTATCTGTTTGGCTTTGTAATGGGTCATAATTATTGTGCCAAATTGGCCTTTGAATCTGCATATCTATGTGTTTGATGGTTTGCCTCCATGAATTTTGAGGTCTGATTAACAAGTTCTAATCTCATTTGTATACCCTTAAAACCCTTTGATTTCGCAAGTTAGTTTTCCCATCATGCCCTTGAATCAACAACTGCTTTTTCTTTCTGATTTGCTTATTGATTTTAAGGGAATTTTAGGGTGGTTTAGTTTGTCCTTTTATCTTATCTTTATAGTATCATTTGTTTCCAAAAAAAATATTTATAAAAAAGTATATAACTTATGCATATGCTATTGGTTGGCTTCTATCTTTCAGGCTTCTCTTTTGGTCAATATTTCCCTTCCTAGTTCACAAGGTTCCTCGTACTAAAGGCAGTAGCTTCTGGATACCAGTAATTCAAGTTGTTGCCAGCTTCAACCTTCTTCTATCACTTGTGGTAGAAAGAAAGTTCTTTATGTCTATGTCATTTATTTGCTGTCACAACTAAAAAATGAAATTCCAATTCTACTTGTTTAGTTGTTACTGCAGTATCAGCTCACTATCGCCCTATTTGTTTTCAAGCTTAGCTATCCTATATTTATTTTTTATGCAGATGTCAAATAATTTCTTGAAATTTGAAAAGAGGCATTGGTGGCGGTCTTGCTACGTATGGGCAGGTTATCCTTCTTTTTGTCATCTTTATGTTAGAAATAGAGAAATAGAGACATGAAAAAAAAGTCTGAAGAAGGTTTTTGTATATTATCTAAAATATCTCTTAATTTAAATAGTGTGTATAACAGAATTTCTTATTTATAGGAGAGACAATCTATATAAAGAAGGAAATACAATCAAATATAATTAAAATAGTATCTCTAATTATGTGCGAACCAAATCTCTAAGATAACACAAAATCAAGCCTAATTTAATCCTGAGATATGTTCTAGATATTCTAACACTTTGCTGACTTGTTTATACCTTATAGTATAACCATGCTGTTTCTGTTTATTTTCAGTCTGGGTTGAAGGTCCACTAGGGTTTGGTTTGCTGTTGAGCTGTCGCATAACTCAAGCGACCCAATTATATTTTATCTTTGTCAAGTAAGTAAAAAGGCTTATGAAGCTATCAAGTGACAATTTGATATTGAGTTATTAGCATGGCCCTATAGCTGCCAGTTCCTCAATCCAAGAAGATATCCTAAGTTCATCATCCATAGCCTAAAGCAGTCAGTCTGTATTTTCCGCAGCACATAGCAAATAACCTATTGAATATATTGTTCTAGGATTCTGTTTGTCTGATTGGTTTTGACTGGTGAAACTATGATTCATATGAACTCATGGAAGTTTGTGGATTTTTTACTGATGTGATTATTTGTAGGCATTGTTGACCATAATTAATTGGCACTTCGCCTATTTCTTCAAGAAGTTATATATATATATATATATATATATATATATTTGTAGTTTTTCTTTATTTTGGTACTTACGCCACTACTTAACCAGTGCTAAAGGAGTTATCATACGTTTATCACTTGTGTATTGAATTTTACATTTTTATTGATATTTCAGGAGGCATTTACCACTGATCAGATCATTTTTTTTACTTCCGCTTATTCTACTTCCCTGGATTGCTGGTGCTGCTGGTAAGAATCTGAATTAATTTTATTTGCTTATTACTGTACGTTTTATTACATACAGTTTGCTGCTTGAAGTAAAGGTAGTAGATGTAAATTTAATGTTCTAACTTTTTTAATGTTCTTTGTCCATAGAACTGCATTGTTTTATCTCTTATTATATAATTTCTTCTATTCTTTTCAAAATTTTGGTTGACTTTGTCTACTTCAGTTGATTATTCCATTTCAAAGTGTTTCTGCAGTGTATCCATAATATTCTCAACATCTTGTGGAATTTCTGGCAATGATTACCAGAATCTCCCCCCCCTCTCCCTAGCTCTGTTTCTTTTGTTTGGTTTCTTTACTCGATGTATTTCTATTAAGATTGTTCATTCATTCTCTAGTTATCCATATGAAGAAGCCTCTAAGCCATCGCTGTCACATGAGGGCTCAGTGGACCATCCCAGTTGTATGCCTACATTCATTGTATGTGGTCACTTTGATTGGGGTTACAGGTGCTGTTCGTCATATAGAGTTCAGGTTTGATGAACTCAAAGACCTCTGGCGGGGAATACTTGTATCAGCTTTGTCCATTGGTACACTTTTTCCTAGGTTCTATAAGAGACTCTGTTATTTCTTTATTTATTTTGAAGCTCTTAGCCTCCTATGAACCAGTGCTCCAATGCCATTATTAAGGTCATTGAATTCACCCTTAAGTCAATAATTAGTTTAGGTTTTCAGCAAATGATTTCCTATCAAAATGAGTAACATTCGAGTTAAAAAAACTGATGCAAAAGTCAATGTTAGCTCTTTAATGCATATTTTTGAATGTTTATAGTTAATGCGTATTCTTTAACCAGTGTGCTTAGGGAACTTGTTTGCAAAAGCCTTATGTTAAATGCTGAATGGTTTACTTTCTGAAAAGAGATTCTATACTATGTAGTCCCTTTAATCCGCAGCAAATCTTTAATCTAATTTAACAATGGCTTGCTGGTATACAGACAACTGAAATTCATTTTGCATAGGCTGACCCTATATCCACTAAATTTCAAACTATTGTTATAAAATTTGAGCTTGGATATTTTCTGGATCAATAATTTAACCTTTGCTCATTTATTTTGTCAGTTGTGTGGATTACTGCTTATATACTGAATGAAATTCATGACGATATCTCATGGCTTCAAGTTGCCTCCAGATTTCTGCTTTTAGTTTTGGTATGCTTTCCTACTGCTTCTTCTGTTGCGTAACTATGAAATGACAGACATTGTTAGTTGATTGAAAGTTAAAATTCAAGCCATTACTTTCTGAATATTTCATTTACTTCCATCTTATGTTGGTTTATGTAAAGGCTAGCATATGTGTGCTGGCTTTCTTTTCTATATCAAGTTCACAACCACTGCTCTCGCAAATCAGCTTGAGGAGAAAGGAATCCAGAGAATTTCGCACAATGGGCCAGGCTCTGGGCATACCTGATAGTGGGGTATTAGCACAAAGTGAACTAATTTCAAGGATAGATCCTAATGAACCATTGGATAAGCTTCTCTTGAACAAGAGATTCCGGCAGTCCTTTATGGCATTTGCTGATAGGTTATATATCCTTCTCTGTACTCCAGTATGTTGACAGACATCTGTGTGAATTATGGTTTCTCTTGAGGACTGATAAGAAATGACTTATTTAAGAGAAGTAATTCAGGTGAAATGGGTAATCTTTTCAATACATTGATGGAAGATGACAGATGCTAAATTTGCACAAAGAAATTCTGGTTTAGATGAATGAATCCTTTGTTTTCTTGTCCCACAAGGTCCAGAAAGTTTTTGACCCAAACATCAAAATAGAAGTAAAGAATGAAGAAATTTTTTAAAAAAACAACTAATCTTTGTTTAAACAAAAGTGTAATATTGTTTTAATATATTTACAGTTGCTTGGCTGGGGAGAGTGTGCACTTCTTTGATGAAGTGCATGAGCTCAGTAAAATACCTGAAGATGACTGTGTGAGAAGGATCTATATGGCACGGCATATTATTGAGAAGTACATAGTTGCAGGTTTGTAATTTTAGTTCCAGGTGGCTTCCTTTTTCATCTACTCCCTTATTTTCGTCCATGACGCCCAGCTTTTTGCCATTTGTCTTCTATATCTTCAAAATTGTAAAACCTGATTTCTCTCAATCATATTATGATCATAGCTATTTGATTTACACACAGTTGCATGTCTCATCTATATGGCGTTTTCAGTGAATAAGTTGAAGTACCAAGAGTTTTAACTTTATAGAAAAAAGTTATGTGCTTGCAAGCTTTCCTTCCAAATGTGGGGTGTTTTGTCTAGTATTTGCTAGAATGTAATTTTACAGGTGCAGCAATGGAGGTGAACATTTCTCATCGAAGCAGACAAGAAATTTTGACAACTTCCAATCTTGCACGCCCTGATCTCTTCCATAGTGCACTTAATGAGATTTTGCAGCTAATGAAAACGGTAAGTAAGCTCTTTAGGTTCAAAACAATTTGATGGGACCCCCTTCATAAAAATTAGCCTGGCTGTGGCAGTATCATTTTCATCTAAATAACATATTGCACTTCCCCAGAACTTGGCAAAAGATTACTGGTCATCAATGTTCTTTCTGAAGTTCCAGGAAGAATCCAATATGAGAACTAATGGCCACGAACTGGAGCAGATGACAGGATGGAACTTTTCTCCAAGGTTGAGTTCTGTGCATGGTACAGATGATCCTTTTCACCAGGACCATCTTCTGAAGAGCTCGGGTTGTAACGATACTGACTCATGACTTGGTAGCACCTATGGACAGTTTTTCTGGTTTAACTGGATTGGTTTTGCCTTGGCCAACCTGTTTTGCTTTTTAAAAGGAATTTACTGATGTACTTTTTTCCCCACAACATATATGGTTTGACAATTAGTGTCCATAGAAGATGAATACCAGAGGAGCGTGAGAAGGTGTAATGAAGAAGTGTCGGCATTGTGATTTTTATTTTTTAGTAAGCAATTTACATCTGTACAGTTAGGCTAAGACCATGTATGTCCGTTAGGTCTAAATTAAACCTTACAAGAAATCAAGATGTTGTATCATTGAATGTAGCAAACAGCAACATTTATATTGACGTGTCTTTGATTCACAGATTTACTTATATTGCTTTTAGGTACTACCATTGATTGTACTTTCACTACTTTGTCATAGTCTTAAAAAGGAACTCATGACATTTCCTGGTCCACTGACATAATTAACCGCCTCTCCATAGTGTGAGGACTGAAGCTCTGTAAATTTTGTTGCAACATCATACTGCAAGTAATATTACTCTATAGATAAAGGTAACGGTAAAGCATCATATTTAATATTAGAAACAGAAGTAAGTTTTAATCATTTTGTTAGAAGAGGTTAAAATAATTCTCCCATAAACAAATTAATTACGAAATGACCAGGCAAAAGTTTCCAACCGCGATTAAAAGCAGCAAAGATGGTAGTTGTTTGTAGTCGATCATAGACAACCAAAAATTTTAAGAATGATCAATCATTGTCTTCTATGGCTGCAACTGAAAAAGTACTTCTGCCTTCTTCCAAACTCCATCAAAAATTCAGAATGAAAACAAAGATGTTTTACTGCGGTAGTCTCCGGCTGTCTTCATTTTCCTCTATTTGCTAGGTATTTTAAGATGAGAGTTTAGGATTTTTTATACATTTATTCACATATCATTTTACATCAGTACAATTTTTATCATTTGATTATACTTAACTATATTATTTTTTATACATCTATATTTTGATTCTGTCATCTTAATGTTCTGTGAGGTGATGTACAGCTTAAAGTAGTGCATCAAACATTATTCTTTCAATATATATGTTTACAACAATGATATTTACATCTCATTTTATGTCAGAATTCTTACACTATTTCTTTTGTAAATAATAATAAAACCAAAAAAACACATATTCCAACATATTATCTTTTTATCTTTGTTTTCCTAAATAAGGTGGTGGAAAGAAAAGTGTAAAATTTTGGTGTGCATAAATCACTTTCCATATGTTTATTATCCATTTCTCCCTATTTTTGTGCTTACACTTACCATTTATTGCAGCTAGAATAAGAATAACACAACGCAATTGTCTCCTTCGGTAAGATTAATTACTTACTTCGTATGAATCAATAAACTGATGCATGCAAAGGTGTAAATGAAGTGAGTACTTAGCAAATTGTTTGTGCTTATTAGAGAAACATATGATTGGACATGCAACCTAATCATTTAAGTTTTAAGAATAACTTGGTCAATGAGCTTGTATCAAAAACCAACATGATAGTAAGCCTACGTTTGTATGGATGGCAATGAAGAGAGTAATAGAGAATAAAATGAACAAATTTTAAAAAAGTGTGTTTGTGAGTTATTTAATTGAAAAAAGTGGAATGGTAAAAGAGGGATTATGTCACTCAAAACTTCACATTTTTGTCTCTCTAAATTGGGTAGCCAACGAGGAAATGACATAAATTCTCTTCCCTTCTCTCTTTAAACATCCAAATAATAAAATGATACATTTTTATTCTATTTTATTCTTTATCATTTTATTCTATTTTATTATGAATTATTCCCTTTTCCTTTATGAAACTCCCAAACATAATCTAAATCCTTAAGAGTTATGGCATGTTATGACCGTAGAATAAGATAGCATCCCCTTTATTATGATTAATTGATAAGATTATAAATATAAATAATTTCTAGATCTATACTTAATATTTTAATTGTCAAAAAATTTATTCACTATTAAAGTCCAAATGATTTTCAAGTGAAAGTCCGATAGAAATATAAATTACTTTTAGGATCTGTTTAGAAAACGGAATTAGAATTGAAACATAAAATTTTAATTTTAATTTTAATTCTTTTAGAATTAGAATTAATTAAGAATCTTAAATTTTATGTTTAGAATTATCAAAGAATTAGGATAAAAAATTATAATTTTAAATTCGGTTATAATTTTATTGTTTAAAGTATAATCTAAAATATTGAAAAATTATTTACAAAATTAAAATCAATAAAAATATTCTTACAATAATATTTTTATAATATAATAGTCATATTTTTTTCATAAAAAATTTTCATGAATTTTTTAGAGAAAAAATAAGTAGTTATTATAATAATTTTTATATAAATATAAATTTTTTTATATAAATATAGAATCTCAATAAATATAATTGTTAATAAATAAATGTAGAGAAAGAGAGTATTTAATTTTTAAGTTATAAAATTAGTAATTATTAAAGTATATATTAAAAATTAAGAATAACTTAATTTAATTATTTTTTAATTCTATAAAATTAATTTATAAAATTATAATTATAATTTTAAATAATATTCTAAACATAAAAATTAAAAGTAAAATATTCAACTCTAATTTCAAATTTTAATTTCATATTCAATTCTAAAAATTAAACAAACACTTATACTCTCGTCTAATAGCTTAAAAAACATTTATTCACTATTAAAGTCTGTTATCACCCAAAAAATAAGTTCGAAAAAGTAAATTGATATAACGCCTGACTAAGGGTGATTAGCCGTAGCTAAGAGTGATTAGCCGAAGGAGAATGTAGCTGATGGATAGAAGAACACCCGGCTAAGGGTGGGATGGGCCTTGTTACTAGTGGGCCAGGATTAAAACAATAAAAGCAGAAGCATATTGGATTGTTAGTTGATGGAATGCTAAAAAATTGAAGTTGTTATCAACGGATGCCACAAAACATGCCGAGGAAATAGGAGTTGAGCTGTTGAGGGGTAGCCGTTGTGTCCAGAACGATTAAGAATCATGGGTAGGCTAGCCGTGGTTTAGTTGCTTGTTTTTAGGAGTTCTAGCCAGAAAAGTTAGCTTTGGTGGGGGTTAGAGTATAAATACCATTTGTACCAATTTATTTTGCACAGATCACAATCAATACAACAATTAAGCTTTGTTTATTTTGCTTAACTTTTCAGCCCTTTATTATATTGCTTTTACTTTGTGCAATTTATTTATCGCAAACTTATTTCCTAGCCAATTACAGCTTTAACCTCAAATTCTTAGACTTCTTAAGTTCACCTTAATACCAAACGCTTTCTTTAGTGAGTTTGGGAACCTTTGTTGAAGGTTGGATTTTGCCTTTAGTTCAAATTGCCTGTTTTCTTATCAAAATCCATACGTGTTCGTCGGCTGAACTCTTATTCGGCTGATAAATTTATTTCACACGTAAACAAATTTGGCACGCCCGGTGAAACCTTCTAAGGTGAGCAAATTGAGAAGTTTCCATCTCCCGGTTCAGATCACTATTGGCGTATGCACCTAAGGTCCGGCAAAAACCTTAGCAGTATGGATACAAGTCAACCTAGCAAGAAGAACGGGGGCAAAAAGACTTCAGAGGGAAGCGTTCAGCCTACTCTGAGAATGCCCGCTTCACCTCAGCCAGTGGGTACTCCCACACCTTCCACCACAACTGCTATTCCAGCAGTAGAGCTCTCTAATCAGCCTCAGCCGATAGTAATGTCCACTTCATTTATTCGGGACCAAATTGATCAAGGGATGAATGACTAAATTTATCATATGTCAAGGCAACTTTCAGAGATCGTAAAACCCATGGTGCATAATGAGATGCATTTTGTTAGAGAGGCTGAGCGAAAACAATCAAATACAGGTGAGGCTTCGGCTCACTTGGCTATCACGGGATCTTCTGCTGGCGGATAGAGTCAGGCAGGACCACAATCTACGGTCCAGCAGAGTCTGGGCATGCCACAAGTAGTCCCCATGTTCCAGCCTCCTCACCCTGACAGTGGTATCCAGTCGAGTTTATAATATGGGCAAGTACAAGTACCCAGGAGACCCTCCAGGTAACAGGAACAATTGGCTTGCCTTATCTAGCGCCTAGCACTTCTGCGATAGGTGCTAGTACACAGGTGGCCGCAACTGGTGGCCCCATTTTCTCGGCTGCTCCGGGTCCTCCCAGGTATATTTATGATTATGCGGGAGAGTTACCCTGGTCCAACATCCCTCCTACTCCAATAGGTACCCCTGAGGGGTTTCCTTATGGGCAATCTGTTCCTGTTAGAATCGATCAGCCATGGGTTAATGTACCTCATGTGGCCCCAATTCAGCCGATTGCTCAGCCATGGGTGAATAATCCTCCACATCCAGGCTATAACCAGGGGGCAATTCCCATCCAAGATCAGCAATATCAGGTGCCCCATCAGCTAGGGGGTGCTCCTATTAGGCCAGTGAAGCCGGTTCAGCCACCAGTGCCGAATTATCCGGGTGACAGAGCCCCTCAGCTGATAGACCCAGAAATGATAGCCGAGACCATAAGGAGACATTTTGGAATCCAGTTAAGGTTGCTGGACAGGCCAGTGTATAAGAAGCCCTATCCTGAGTGGGTGGATAGGATGATGCCTTTGCCTAGAGGGTTTAAGACTCCTGGCTTTACCATTTTCTCAGGGGAAGATGGTAAATCCACTATAGAACACATCGGCAGGTTCACTGCCCAATGCGGGGAAGCAAATCAGAATGAGTTTTATAAGCTCCAATTGTTCCCCTTATCTTTGACTGGGGCGCCTTTTACTTGGTATTCTTCCTTAGCCCCTAACTCCATACAAAACTGGACTAACATGGAGCGTTGCTTTCATGATATATTTTTTATGCCTCAGCCAGATGTTACTGTGGCTGACATGATGAATCTAAGGCAAATGGTGGATGAACCAGTAGCTGATTTCTTGGAGAGGTTCAGGAAATTAAGAAGCAAATGTATCGTGCAACTGCCTGAGATTGAATATTCTTCTATGGCTGTTAGTAACATGCACCCTCAGCTTAGGAAAAAGTTGATAGGGCAAGATTGCACTGACCTGAGTCAGTTGGCCTCCAGGATTGAACAGTACATCCTAGAAAAAGAGAAAATGAGGTCTAGCAAGAACAGATGACCTCATCTAATTAGTGTAATTAATGTTGAAGATCCAGATTATCTGTCAAATGAGTCAGTCGAGCAATCGACAGATGTCATGGCTACAGAAATAGTGAAAGGAAGACCATATTCATGCCCAGCTTTTAGACCCCCCAAAGGAAAGGAGGTCCAAACTCCAGAAAATAGGATTGATTATTCATTTGACATTTCCAAGGTAGACCAAATTTTTTATTATCTTCTGAAGGATAAACAAATTAGACTGAACGAAGGGCACCAAATCCCCACAGCAGAGGAATTGAAAGGGAAAAAATATTGTGAGTGGCATAATTCTTACACTCATGCTACCACCAATTGTATAGTGTTCAGAAAAGCTATACAAAAAGCCATGAAAGAAGGAAGGTTTAAACTAGTCGAAAACGAGATGACTGTCATTACCGATCATTTCCCCTCAGCTGAGGTTAATATGGTTTCCTTCTCTGGGAGACAGTATCTGGCTCACCATCTAAAAGATGGAAACAGCCGATACGTTACCAATGGAGACAAAAGGGAGTGTTTGATGAGCTATATGGGGCTGGGAGAGCTTTAGCTGTGTCTGATCAGTCTAAAACAATAGATCAGAGACCGTCTGTGTTCGATAGATTAAAGCGACCCCAGGTAAATAATGAATATGTCAAGAAAGATACACCGGCCGAATACAACAGGCCTACAATGTTTGGCAGGTTGGAGAGAAATCAACCGAAGAGACAGGCTGAAGTCAGACAGCATTCGACAAACTGTGATATATACAGAGGCCTGAATAGGAAGACCATTCTGGTCCCTAGGGACAAAATAGACGAGATTAAGCCTAGGGTCTTTGGCAGATTGGATTTTTCAGGCGTGAGAAAGAATTTTGAAGAAACAAGAAAGCCTGCAATCAAATTTGGAGAAGCAACAAAGAAGGTTCCAGGAAGAAACATAGCTAGTAAGTATAATGATGCTTTACCTAATGCAAGGTTACCCATGATGGACGAGACTCCTATACCAAACAAAGGTAAAAGAGTAGCTCGTTTCGATGTGGAAAAGGGCATGACTACATTAAAGATTACTGTAAAGAATGAAGATGTCATGAGGCCCCAACGTACGGTTAAACCTCCAGCCGAGGTGGAACAAGGACACTGGTTCATTAACAAATATGCAAAAGGAAGAGACCTTATGGTAAAGGAACCAGGATTGATGACTAAAACTCAGAAAAGAAGGGCCCAGAGGAATAAATCAGTATAACGAATGAAACAAACCTTGGCCATGTTAGCTGAGGCAAAGAGAACTGACCGTGCTGAGATTAAAACTTCTGAGGTGGCTGAAATTCTAAAGCTACTTTTGGACAACTGAAGGAAGAAACAGTTGCTGAGGTGAGAAAACAGGGACCAGTGCAGTCAAGAAATCAAGATTATCTTGGAGAGGAAGAGCAAGATTTCCAGGAGATGATTAATGAGTTGGAGATAGCTGACTTTGAAGAGGTACCAATCATAACAACAGAAGAACAGGTACCTCTAACAGTCGAGGAAATGGAAGAAGAACTCGGGTCAGACCTTCTATTTGAAGATTCTGTGTTGAATTCTATACTAGGAGAAGACGAAGATCACCCTTCAGCTGAAACTAATATGGTGGGGTTAATTCCTAGTGAGTTCTTGGCTCGGCAGGAGTAACCCGAGAAATTGGAAGGTGATGTGGTTGCTGAGGAAGTTGAGTGGGCTGTGTTAGCTCCTATTTCAGAAGAACCCAAAATGGAATTCCCTAAACTAACAAGGGAAATGACCAAGCATCTGAAGCCCTTATACATCAGGGCTCGGGTTAATGGTAAGACTATTAGTCGAGTTTTGGTGGATGAAGGAGCAGTGTTAAATATAATGCCTTCAGCTACAATGAAAAAGCTGGGTAGATGTAAGTAGGATTTGATTCCTACGAATATGAAAATGACCAATTTTACAGGGGATGCCACGGCTGCTTTAGGAATTTTGGTGGCCGATATCACTGTGGGGAGCAAAACTTTGAGCTCTGCCTTCTTTGTGGTAGACTCTAAGTCCACTTATTCCATACTGCTGGGAAGGGATTGGATTCATTCCAGTCAGTGCGTGCCTTCCACCTTGCACTAGATGTTAATGTTTTGGGATGGGGATAAGGTAGAGTCAGTGTCAGCTGACAAGAATCCATTTACAGCTGACGTAAAGATGGCTGAGACTATATTTTATTTGCCCCGGCTGGAGCTAATTACTATCCCTGAAGGATATGAAGAAGGATCTTAGGCATGTTGTAACCTAACTACCGATGGCTTTGCTGTTAATGTCCAGGCCGATTTATGGCCTTTATGGTTATGTTTAGATGGATAACAAGGCCCAAGTAATTGAAGACCCGAGACACAGGCTGACATCCTTAGAAATTGAACATAAGATTGGTAGGACTATGTCTATGGAGTCGGAGGAGATAGTGGAAGAAGAATGTTTAGTGGATACACCTAGGGGGCATGAGTCTGAAGAGAGGTGGGAGTCCCCGATCAGCAGGAAGATTGCTACCTTTTTAGCTGAAGATCATTTGTTGGATGTCAACTTAGGGACTGTACAGGAACCAAGAATGACAAGAATAAGCAGCTTGTTGAGCAAGGAAGAACGAAATCAAATGATTAATTTAATAAAGACGTATAAGGATTGCTTTGCATGGGACTACCATGAGATGGCAGGCCTTTCTCGTGAATTGGTGGAGCATCGGTTGTCGATCAAAGAAAGATTTAAGGCCCACAAGCAGGCTGCCAGAAGATTCAATCCAGAGCTAATACCTAAAATTAAGGAAGAGATGGAACGACTACTTAAAGCAGGTTTCATTCGTACGGCCAGATATGTAGAATGGCTGTCGAATATAGTCCCTGTAATCAAGAAAAGTGGGAAGGTTAGGATTTGTACTGACTATAGAAATTTGAATCTTGCCACTCCCAAAGATGAGTATGTAATGCCCATAGCTGACATGCTTGTCGATTCTGTAGCCAAAAATGACATTTTAACATTAATGGATGGGTATGCTGGGTATAATCAAATTTTCATAGCCAAAGAAGATGTTCATAAGACAGCTTTCAGGTGTCCTGGCGTTATTGGGATATTCGAATGGCTAGTCATGCCGTTTGGATTGAAAAATGCTGGCGCCACGTACCAAAGAGCCATGAATGCTATCTTCCATAAGTTAATAGGAAAAAAATGGAAGTATATATTGATGATGTCATAGTTAAATCCCATGATTTTAACCAATATTTAACTGATTTAGAACAAGTTCTTAAGAGAATGAGGCGTCATAATTTAAAAATGAATCCTGCTAAGTGTTCTTTTGGTGTATCGGCTGGAAACTTTTTGAGTTTTTTGGTTCATAAGCATGGGATTGAAGTTGATAAAAATAAAGCCAAAGCTGTACTAGATGCGAGATTCCCTCAGAATAAAAAAGAATTACAGAGTTTGATCGGTAAAATTAACTTTCTGAGATGGTTCATTTCAAATTTAGCCGGTAAGCTGAAAGCTTTTTCTCCGTTACTGAAATTAAAAGATGCTGATGAATTAGTATGGGGAGCCGAACAACAGTTTGCGTTTGATCAAATAAAGCAATGTTTGGCTAGCCCCCCAGTGTTAGTTCCCCCAGAGTTAGGGAGGCCGTTGAAATTATATATATCGGCTACCCCAGAATCAATCGGCTGCCTGTTGGTACAGGATGATGAAGATGGGAACGAAAGATCTATCTATTATCTTAGCCGATTGCTGAATGACCCCGAAACTAGATATACTCCCATAGAAAAGCTATGCTTGTCTCTTTTCCATGCCTGTACGAAGCTGGAATATTACCTCTTACCTAGGGAGGTTCAAGTAGGATGCAAAATTGACATTATAAAATACTTGCTACATCGACCTGTTTTACAAGGACGATTAATGAAGTGGGCTATTAAGCTAAGTGCCTATACATTAAAGTATGTGCCTTTGAAAGCGATGAAAGGACAAGCTTTAGTAGATTTTTTGGCTCAGCATTCTTGTGTAAATATTATAGATCCTTTAGCTGTGGTGAGCTATTGTGTTAACTTGAGACCTTGTGTATTAACTTTTGATGGAACCAGAACTAACAAGGGTGCTGGGGCTGGAATCACAATTACAAGTCCTGCTGAAGAAAACTGAAAGTTCATGCATCAGTTGAAGATAGGATGTTCGAACAATCAAGCTGAATACGATGCTTTAATATTAGGGTTAAAAATTCTATTATCTATGAAAGCCAAATACATCCAGGTTATGAGAGATTCCCGGTTAGTTATAAAACGGCTAGCTGGGGATTATAAATGCACTAACCCAAATTTGGTAGAATGTCATGAAACGGCTAGCAGTTTGTTAAAACTGTTTACCGATGTAGTGATAATGCATGTACCCAAAAGACATAACGAAGAAGCAAATGATTTGGCACATCATGCTTTTGGTTATAAGGAAACCTTTAAAGATGTTCATCTTGTAGATAATCGGCTCAAGGAGTTCTTTATTGGAGCAGTGGATACAATTGATGACTAGAGAGCTGAGCTAACAAGGTATTTAAAAAATCCTTCTTCTGCTTCCACTTTCCAAATGAGGCAAAATGCCTTAAAATATACCTTGGTGGATGAAGAACTACATAAAAGAGGACTGGAGGGAATTTTGTTAAAATGTCCTAGTAAAGCTGAAACCTTGAAACTTATGAGGGAAGCTCATGAAGGGATATGTGATTCACATAGGTCAGGGTCTGTGATGCGCTGGCTAATACATAGGTACGGATATTATTGGTCAACCATCAATGCAGATTGTCATGCTTATGCCAAAGGGTGTGAAGAATGTCAAAAGCACGGGCCAATTCAGAAGATCCCAGCCGAGGAGATGCATTCTATTGTTAAGCCTTGGCCTTTCCGAGGATGGGCAATGGATCTAATTGGAAAAATATACCATTCATCTTTCAAAAGATATTCATTCATTATTGTTGCCACTGATTATTTTACCAAGTGGGTGGAAGCCCAGCCAATGGTTAATGTTACCCAAGCCGATGTTATCAGGTTTATTAAAAATCAAATTATCTATCGGTATGACATTCCAGAAACTATTACAACAGATCAGGGCACAATGTTCACAGGAGAAAAGATAGTTGCCTTTGCAAAAGAATATGGTATCAAGTTGATACAGTCTTCACCTTATTATGCATAGGCAAATGGCTAAGCCGAGGCTACAAACAAAATATTAATCAACTTGATTAAGAAGACCGTGGAAGACAAACCTAAAAGATGGCATGAGGCGTTAGCTGAAGTTCTATGGGCTTACAGAAATTCAAAGTCTACCGCGACGGGGTTCACCCCTTATCGGCTGACTTATGGTCAGGATGTTGTGTTACCATTGGAAATCAATATAAAATCATTGAGGATAGCCAAACAGCATTGTTTGACTATGGATGAATACCAGCAAGCCATGTTCATGGAGTTGGAATCGGCTGACGAGGACAAATTAATGGCTTTAGAAAATATTCAAAAGAATAAAAAGAAAGTGGCTAAGGCATATAATAAACATGTCAAAATTAAAAGTTTCGTCGAAGGGGACTTAGTTTGGAAAGCCATTTTGCCTTTAGGGGCTAAAGACCCAACGTTAGGAAAGTGGTCACCAAACTGGGAAGGACCTTATATAATTAGTCAAGTTATGATTAATGGAGCTTATCGGCTAGTTAACATGCGTGGTGAAGAGGTGGTGAGAAGCATAAATGGAAAGTATCTAAAAAACTATTATTCGATTTGGGGTAATTAAAGGGAAAGGAGTCGGTTCAAAATATCAGCTACAAGCCAGCCGATTAGCTTTTTCAAGATTAAGATTGGTAAAAAAAAAGTTCATGGATTAGCAGGAACAGTAGCTGGTTGGTCAGAGTCAGGTGCTTGAGTTGGATCAAGAGTCAGAGCATCAACTGAAGGGGATGGTTCAACAAGACTAGCAGCAAAAGAGGTGACTTGATCAGCTGCAGATTCAGGGGCAGGAATGGCTTCTACTTCTGGCTGATTAATTATTGTATCAGCCAAAGATGGTGCCAATGTCCTCTTTGCCTCGGCTAGGAGTTCTTTCAAACTTGCCCAAACTCCCTTGGTAAGGAAAAGTCCACGATCCGCAGCGGTTAGGTCCTCTTCAAAAGCATCCTTTTGCTGTAGTAAAGGAATTATCTCGGCATCTAGAGCGGAAGACTAATGATACAATTGCATCTTGAAATTAGTGCTAGAAGTTAGTTTCTGAGTGAGAATTACTAGTTTAGGCTTCGTTTCGGCAATCTCTTTATTGATTCTCTCCCTCTCAGCAATCAGCTCGGTGATGACTAGCTAGAATGCAGTTATTTGTGCCCTATTTCTGTGCTAGAATGAATGCTATGTCCTTGTTTAAATGCATATTTGGAGGGTTTTGTGCTTATATTTGTCATATTCTGATTCTAAGCCTTCCGATGTGTTATTATGCAAAATTGAGTTTTAATGATCATGAATTAGGTAGATTTATATGTAATACCGATTTGGTATTTTCTCTATGATAGGAAGGGCTCCAAACAAGATGATATGTGGAGCATATGAGCTTAAAGAGAAAGAGGAAGCCAAATTGGCATTTTGCAAGTCACCGCCGCAACATTGGGGCCTCACTAGTAACTTGCCGAGTTGGCCTTGCGATACATCGAAAATACTTGAACCGCAAGCGCCACTATCGAGGGCGGAGCGCAAGCCAACCGACCTAGTGGGGCCGCGGCGCTCACAAACCGGAGGGTCATGCGTTGAAGCTCAGTAATAGAGATCGAACGTGGGCCTAGGCGCTCACTAATGGGGGAAAAAGCATTAGCGGCGGATTTAGCCGAGCCTATAAATAGGATTTTTCACATTTTTCTCTCTCTCTTGGTGAAATTAGCCATTGCTTTTTAGTTTTCTCTCTTTTAGTTTAGGTTTAGGTTAGTTTTAGGTTAGATAGCTTGGCTAGATCTTCATGGATGGTGGATTGGAGGCAAGGATCAAAGGATTGAAGGAGGATTCAAGCTTCAGAGACAAATCTAATGAGCTTCTTTCTCTCTTTTCCCTTTCTCTCTTCTTTTCCTTATCTTTTGTATAGCTATGCTTTGTTTAGGAATACTTTGAATCCTTTTATTTATATCAATGATGTGTTATTCTCTGAGTTTGTGTGGATGTTTGATTATGGTTCAATCATTATCTGTGTTTAATGCTTGTTCTTGGTTGGCCTCAATTGCATGATCCTAATATTGGCAAATGAACTAGACATAGGGATTTGTTGATATGGATATGGTGTGGTTGATACATGTTCGGCTATGAGCTGTTTCGTTAATAAGGTTTAATATACCTATTGACCATGTATAGTGTGTGATTGAGAATAGATCGTTCATAAGTGGAAGTTGTACTAGCTCTCAAGGAAACTATGTGAGTTAGGCAAGTAGAAACCAGGGTTGATTGACCTAGACATAGGCTGTTGACTAATGAAGATTCTCAACCTAACCTAATCAATGCATTTGTGTTTATGAGGGGGATTGCATGTTGTTGATAGATGTAGGGGGTGAAGGAGGATTTCCTGAAACCTAACCGCTTTTAGGTTTATTGCTTTTGTAGGTTAGACAGTTTTTATATTGTTTTCCTATTTTTATGTCCTTGTTTAGAATTGATTAAGCTATTGGTTGGTATTTAGCTTTATAACAATATCCTCGTGGGAACGAACTTTTACTCCGTATCTGTATTACTTGTGCGACCCGTGCACTTGCGGTTAGCAAAAAGGACAACATGTTTGATCCCTAACACTCGGCTAGGCGTTTGGACATTTTGTCCTTTTCGCTAAGATCAGCTTTCTTTTGAGCTTCAGCTTGTTGAAAGGAGGATTGAAAATGAAGTTTCTGGTCTTGAAGTTCACCCAGCCGAGTAATATCCTTAGCAGCTTGGTCATGACGACCCTTGAAAACTTGAAAATTATAGAACACTTCACCTACTTGAACGACTATACGGTTGAAGATAGCTATCTGGTTTTCATCAGTATTCGATGATTTAGCAAGCTTTGATAGTGCTATCAAGAAGGTCTTCATAATTGCTTATTTGCATTCCAACTGAAGGATATCTTGATCAAGTAAGGTTTCCACGAAAAATAGACATTGGTCTGAAGGAGAACTCGGGTCCACAACAGCCCTGGGAACCGGAGAAGAAAAATATTAGGCCAAGTCCTCCTCAAAAACGAGCACATCAGAGGCCTGGGTTGTTGGGGCATGTAGCACAGGAGCTGGAGGAGTTGGCTTATGTTCCTGATAGAGTATAAAAATAAGTTTAGTTGATAATCAGAAAAAAGGTGAAAAATGTTAATTGGCTAAAGAAGTTAAGGGGATTACTAGTGTCGGAGGAAATCTCGAGGGAGAAGGTCTATGAGAAGCAACTTCTGAATGAGTCTCGGGAGATTGTTGATAAGTTTATCAGAGTAAGGTAAAAGGGAAAAAGTGTTAGAACCAGGGATTTATAAGAGCAAGTTTTAAAATCATATACCTTTCTCAGTTTCTTCCTCTTATGAGCTGATTGTTGAGCAACGGGAGGTGATTGTTGAACAACAGTTGCGGGTTCCCGAATAACAATCTCTGTTTGCCTAGATGAATGCCTAGTAGGCTTAGGGCGAACAGTTTTGGAAGCAGGAGTATCTCTCAGTGTTTCAAGATCTATGGTCATTGGTTGAGAAAGCCCTGAAACATAAAGACATTAGAGAATATTGAAGGCAGTCAATGCTTAGAAAAATGGATTTAAAAGCACCTGCTGCATCGGCCGAAGGTCTGTTTCTTGAGGATTTGGGTTTCCTGGATGATATAGGTTGAATGTTGATAACAGGGTGATCCATGCCTCCGATGATCAGTTTCGAGAGGTAACTGGAAGTGGGAGCAGAAAAAATCTTGCTGGATACTGAAGGCCACCAGTTGGTAAAGGCTGATGATTCTCCAGGAAGTTGTCTAAAAGGTCTGAACTCAAAAGCATTTAGTTTTTGCAGGTTCTGCTGAGTCAAAGAGACCACATTCTTGTCAGATAATGTGGGTATTCCAAAAGTGGTTGCCATTGATTGGTAAGCCAGAGGGATGTTCTGAAGAAGTCCAAATTGCCGAGCCAGAAGGTGTGGGCAGTAAAATTCAGCCGATGTTTTGTTATAACGGCTGGTTGGCTTTACTCCACACATCAAGTCTCTAGCCGATAACACACTACCCAGCATAGAGAAATGTAGTTAGCCAGCTGAGGAGCAGGAGAGTCTACATGGGTGTTCATCCAGAGAAGACTATGAGGTCTGTCGGCTAAAGGAAAAAATTCTTTTGCGTGCCGAATGGAAGTAAAAAGTTCAGTCGCAAAATTAAAGGCTGAATGTTTGACAAAGGGAGTTATTTTCAAAACTCGACCTAAAGAGTTTGGAGTCCAGGAAGAAGAAGCAAAACTCTTATGAGATAAGGGTATGAATTCCGGGAAGTAAAGGGTTACCCAGAGCTAGAGAAACCATAGAGGTCCTGCTACATTGTCTAATTTCTCATTGTTTTGGAGTCTAGAAACCATGGTGAAAAGACTCTTGTACAAAGAGGAAAGAAAGAGAGTACCTAAGGCCAGAGGTTTGCCAGAAGTAACCAAAGAAACAAGATGGGATATCTTTAGGACCACTGTGACAGAGCTAGAGCAAATAAAATATTTACAAAACCAGTAAAGAAGGAAGGCTTGATGTTCTCCATCCGACACCTGATGAGAAGTTTTGGCATTGGAAGACAAGAAATTAGAGTAGGAATAGGTGTTTTTAGAAAAGGTTACCTTCAATGCTGGATAGGAAAGTTCAAAAAGCGAATTTACATCTTCACCAATTATTAGAAGGCCGATGATAGCTGCCACGTCCAACAAGGTAGGGCTCATGATGCCTGAAGGAAGGATGAATCCGTTCACAGAGGTAGACCAGAGCCCTAGGAAGCTAAACAGAAGGTCAAGATTTGGGGGAATCTCATGTTGAGAAAGCATAATGATGTCGTAAATTCCCCATGTTTTCCAATCTTCTCCTCGGCTAGTCGAAACTCGCTTCAGCCAATCGGCATACTGAGGAGCAAGGCGAGGCCAGGTCCGAAGGTCATTAGGGCACTTGTTGATAGAATACCAGTTGGCAGTAATAGGAAGCTCAAAATGTTTGGGATACAAGTGATGATCAAGAAAGATCTTGCCCTCGTAGATGTCAGAGGTACATGGGGTTATGGTGAAGGAATTCAAAAGCGGAACAAGCGCGCGGAAGCCAGCATCTTGTCCTTGGTTTAATGGTTGCTGGGTGCTGAAAGCCGAATCAAATGAAAATGATGAAGAATCATCATCCCCATAAGAGTAGGTTTTGTTTTGGGAATCAGAGATGTCAGACATGATCGAAGAAGTGAGGAGATAAGTTTGCTAGGTGCTTTGAAGAAGAAAATGATAAAAGTAAGTCGACTAAAGAAAGTTTCAGTTGAATTATAATTATTCCGTGAAGGAATGGTAATATTTTTTTTGACCGTTTGATTTTTCGGCCGGGCATTAAAAGATAAAGTGGGCATTGAATTGGGCACGGTGCTCGAAAAACCTAGCTACATTTATTCAGCTTCCTAAAATCAGTTGAAAAATGTAAAGGGACAGTTGTTATCACCCAAAAAATAAGTTCAAAAAAGTAAATTGATATAATGTCTAGTTAAGGGTGATTAGCTGAAGGAGAATATAGCTGATGGATAGAAGAACACCCGACTAAGGGTGGGATGAGCCTTGTTACTAGTGGGCCAGGATTGAAACAATAAAAGCAGAAGCATATTGGATTGTAAGTTGATGGAAGGCTAAAAAACTGAAGTTGTTATTAACGGATGCCACAAAACATGCCGAGGAAATAGGAGTTGAGCTGTTGAGGGGTAACCGTTGTGGCCAGAACGGTTAAAAATCATGGGTAAGCTAGCCGTGGTTTAGTTACTTGTTTTTAGGAGTTCTAGCCAGAAAAGTTGGCTTTGGTGGGGGTTAGAGTATAAATACCATTTGTACTAATTTATTTTGCACAGATCACAATCAATACCACAATTAAGCTTTGTTTATTTTGCTTAACTTTTCAGTCCTTTACTATATTGCTTTTACTTTGTGCAATTTATTTATCGCAAGCTTATTTCCTAACTAATTACAGCTTTAACCTCAAATTCTTATACTTCTTAAGTTCACCTTAATACCAAATGCATTTTTTAGTGAGTTTGGGAACCTTTACTGAAGGTTGAATTTTGCCTTTAGTTCAAATCGCCTGTTTTCTTATCAAAATCTATACGTGTTCGTCGGCTGAACTCTTATTCGATTGATAAATTCATTTCACAAGTAAACAAATTCTAAAAAACTTTCAAGTAAAAGTCCGATAGAAATATAAATTACTTTTATACTCACATCTAATAATTTAAAAAATATTATCTTAAAAAAAAAATCCTTTGTAAATCCCACTCAAACCTTATCCCACACTTCCGACGTGATACACTATTGATCCCGTGATTTTGGGCAGAGAGGACGGAATTCATTTAATATCTACGACTTAATTCACTTTGATTTGCTGGCAGTATGAGTTTTATAATTATTACCAAAAAAGTATGAGTTTTATAAAGTTGAGAAATTCCTTTGAGCTTGTTAATAATATACAACAATGGAGTGGCTAGATTTATTCCTTCTAGCCACAAATGCCTTAGGCTTCATCTATCTTTGCAGAGCTCTCATCCATTTTCTCAAGTGGATATGGGTTATGTTCTTGAGGTTATAATTAACAACATAACTCGAATACTATTTTACCATTTGAAAAACTTTAAATGATAAAAACATTAACAAAAAAACTTGGGATAAAAAGCAACTCAAAGACTATGGTTCATGGGCTATAATTACTGGCTCCACTGACGGAATTGGCAAAGCCCTGGCCTTTGAGTTAGCATCTGAGGGACTTAACCTTCTATTGGTTGGTAGAAACCCACTAAAACTTGAGGCTACATCAAAGGAGATAAGAGATAGACACGGTGGACATGTTGAAGTCAAGTTTGTAGTCATAGACTTTGAAAAAGATAGTGGAGAGGAAATAACAAAACTGATAGAGGAAGCAATAGATGGTTTAGATGTAGGTATGCTGGTTAATAGTGCAGGCTTGGCTTACCCTTATGCTATGTTCTTTCATGAGGTTGATTCGGAGCTGATGGATGCTATTATAAAAGTCAACGTGGAGGGAACAACTTGGGTCACAAAGGCAGTGCTTCCCACTATGATCAAGAAGAAAAAAGGAGCAATCGTAAACATTGGCTCTGGTTCCACTGTTGTGCTTCCTTCCTATCCTCTAGTCACCCTCTATGCTGCTACAAAAGCGTAAGTAGGTCCAAAAGCTTTTGTTTACAAATTTTTCAAATTTCATGTATGCTTTTTCTTCAGCTCAGGTTCTTCTTATTTTCATTTTTAAGGATATTGTTTTAATTGATCAACTGCACCCAAAATATTCTAACATCAAAGTTATCTTATTTAGTCAAGTTTATGTCTTTCTGTTATTCTATCTGAACTATGCTTAGAACAGAAAGTGACTTCATTTTAGTTTCTCAAGACTTTGTTAGGGAAATCTCTCTATGTTTTCTTCTTGTCCTTAACTACAAATTTTAGTAGTTTCACTCCATTGAATTTTGTGTATGCATTTAACTATAAGATCTACTTACTGTTTTCACAGATATCTTGCAATGTTCTCGAGATGCATCAGTTTGGAATACAAGCATCAAGGAATTGACATCCAGTGTCAGGTTCTCTGTTGCTTCTCCTCTTTTCCTTTCTGTTTGATGGAAAAATTGTACTCATATAGAGATATTAATTGATCATCGATACTCACTGATTTCTCTTTAGGGATAAGAATTATTAGAAAAGGAAAATACTATATATTCAGAATTTTAATATTAAAATTGTGGAGCGAATGAGTTTGTATTATTATTTATCCTTGAATAGCTGAGTGATTTCACCATTTTGACTTATCTAACAACCACTCTTGATCTTAACAAATTTTCACTGAATTATGTCAAAAAAATTTTTTTTGACTGTGTAGGACTACTCTTTAAAAAAGATCCATTGATTAATGATGGGAAGTAATTTAAATAGATGTTTCACTAAAAGAAAATCTAAAAAAAGAATATTTTGGGTAAGGAAAAGATAAATGATTTGATTGAGACAAAAACTTACGAGTGCTTGATCCTGATCTCTAGTTGAGTCTGATGTTCTTTAGGGTTTGTTTGACATGCTGTATTAGACCTGATAGGATAAGCTAATACAATACATTATGACCTTATTAGTTGTTTGATGTAAATGTTGTATTGTATAAGTTTATCCATCAAACTCCTTTTATACATTAAAATGATGGATAACTTAATCAAGTCTTAAGAGGTGTGATTAGGTCTGATTGAGTTTTGATATATAAGTTGTTATAAAGACTTTTTCATTATAATTTTAAACACTCTGATATTCCTAATTAAATTACATTTGGTGTATTATACAGCCTTATACTATCGATCTTATACTTATCGAGTTTTATACTATCATATTAAAATATTATGGTCTTATCTTATCTTTCATACTTTTAAAATTTACACATAAAACTAGGAGGGGAAAATGTTGGGTATTGCCTTGTGGTTTGGGCTAAGCCCATTTGTAGTTGAACATTTGAAAAAAAGGTGTGGTGTGCGTGCACGTGACAGAACATGATGGGGGTTTGTGTTTTAGAATTGCATCTTCCTTTCTCTTGTAGCGTGCGGGTGCGCTGCGCATGAGAGAAAAAGGAGAGTTATGACTTATGAGAGTGTGCTCATTTTCTTTGCTGGAGTGTCGTGAGGCTTAAGGGGAAGGAGAATTTGATTTTGTGAGAGTATTATGTGCGGTGGAGAAAATTAATGTGTTAGATATTTTCTTTGAGTACTTTGTTTGAGTAAAAACATTGCTTTATGAGGATGTGTGTATTGAGATTTTAGGTCTGAGAGAGATATTATTAGTATTGGTGATTGTAATTGTTTGCTAAAATTATTAGATTGATTTATGAAGTCTAGGAGGTAGATAGTGAAGACTGAATCACATTAAATTTTTTGTGCTCTTATGTTTGTCTATTTGCTTGTTTTCTTATGGAAAGAGAATTTTTTCCCAATAACTAGTATCAAAGTAGGTTCTGATCTCGCTTCTAGTGTTATGATGGTAAAGATGCAAGGTTTGAGAAGTAGCAAATTTGAGGTGAAGTTATTTGATGGAAAGAGGAACTTTTGCATGTAACAAATTAATGTGAAAGATATTTTAGTGCAATAATGACTAATTAAAGTTCTGAATGAGAAGAAGAAAATGTATGGCAATATGATAAATAAAGAATGGGAAGAGCTACACATGAAGATAGTTAGTACGATTTGGATGTGTCTCGCACCTGAAGTATAATATAATATTTTGAAAGAAACTTCTGCGGTTGATTTATGGAAAAAAATTTTAAGAGTCTATGTATGTCTAAGTCTCTCACAAACTGCATGTTTTTAAAGAAAGAATTGTATCAATTGAAGATGGAAGATGGTGTAGACATTAGAGATCACTTGAATTATTTTATAAAGTTGATTACACAATTATCTAGCACTAGTGTGAAAGTTGAGAATTCAGATAAAACATTTTGAACATCATATTTTGACTGGACCCATATAAAAAATGAATGAAGAAGACAAAAAAAATTGAAAAAAGAAAAAAAAATCGAAGTGGCCTAATAATGGAAGTGAAAAAAGCCTCATGGAAAATTCTAGATAATTGAAATTAAGGAAAAAAAAGAGGCATTTTTTGGATAAGTGAAATGGTCTTAAAAGATATAAAAGAAATTTGAGGAAGTTGAGATAAGTGATAAGAAAATTTGGAGAAGTGATAAATGAGATAAGATGATAGAGTAAATATGAGAAAATTAAGAACAAATGACAAGTGATAAGATGAAAGGAAGAGAGTGCAATAAATTAAATGGAAGATAAGATAAAAGAAAGAGATAAGATAACGGAGATATTTACAATGTTTTTAAAAAAATTTGAGCATTAATGCTCCATTGACTTTACCTATTATAATAGATAAAAACGTTTTATTCTCCCCCCCCCCTCTCTCTCTCTTTTTCTACAAATGTCCACACACTCTCTCTCTCTCCAACCAGATTTGATCCCACCATTTCCAGGTTGCAGGTAATACATCTTAATTATAGATGTAAAATTCCTGCAAATCAATGATAAAAAAGCATGGAACATCCATGCTCAAAAATATTTTAAGAGCATTTTAAACTTTTTCTAAAATAACTCTAGATAGTAACCAATCTCTAAGTGATAAGAAATTTGGTGAGAGAAAATTAGGTTGTTGTTTCAATGCATGATAAGATGAAAGAAAAAGAGAGAAGAGTTGTAGATAACAAATCAATCCCAAATGATAGAAATAAAATGAGAAATATTTGAGTTGCATAAGATTGAATTGGTTCAAGAATTATTATAAGTAAAGATGTGCATTTAACCTATAAATACAAGCCTAAATGGTGAAAAAATGAGTTACATAATTACACATAATAACTCACAATTGTTCTCGATTACACACACTTATTCACATAATAATAGACAATAGAGGGACGAGAGTCTGAGCTTGGTTAACAAACAAGCGTCTACAAGTATCAGTCCTAATAGTTGAAGCACCAAAAGGTATGCAAACGAACAACTCACTCCAGTCTTTGCGCCTTGGTTAATAAGGCAATATGTGGGGATTTAACTGAAATGCTTTGAGTGAACTTGATTTTCTCGTCTCTCTTCTTAGAGCATGTGAATGGGTTGAATTTTATGTTGTGCTGTAGGATGTAATCTGTGTGTACATGTTAATCGTAATGTATTGCCAAATAAAAGAAGAGATGTGTTTTGTGTGTGCATATGTTTGATTCATATATATTGATATATTGCTAATAAAAATAAAAAAGGAAGTCGTGATGCGTGTGTGCATGTGTTGCCTTATAATGAATAGCTAGGTTGTATCAAATTATCAATCTTGAAGCATGGTAGCGCATGAAGCTAAAAAATCACCAGGTTACCAAACACATCTAATTAGCAATTTGGCACAAAGAGATATTCTTATGGATAATGAGCAAATTGTGGTAATGGGTAAAGTAATGTTCCATTCAATGTTGCGATTGTTTGAGTGTTTTTTTTCTAAATCATGGGTCAAAGCATTCTATGAGTTCATGATGCTTCTTTTTAATAACTAATATTAATCAATACACAAGAATTTTTTAAAGAGCTATATGAACTTTAAAGTCTTCATTGCATCAAGGGACATGTAGGAGCACAAGTCAAGTCAAAATTATTTTTTTCTCAATTTAGTTTTATTTATTTTTTTAAGGGGTAAAATAAATATTTAAAGATTAATAATAATTTGCATGATTAACTTAGAGTAACCATTTTAAGACGGATGTATTAAGGATGCAGTGAGATTAAGTCTTTTCCATTTATCTGTGTATAATTAGATTTTTGAATCCGATTTTTGAGCATAAATTATTTTTTTAGGTTTTTTTAGTTTTTTTAATTAAAAAAAAATTGGCGGCGACTCCTAATTTTTAAATTTAATTGCCATTTTCCTTCGCGATTACGATCACGACAAGCATTATTGTTGTTATGGTCTCTTCTAAACTCTTATGGGAGTTTAGTCACTACATTGTTAGTTGGAAAAGAGACACCTAAGGTAGATGATGCGAGTGTTGTATTATTGGAGAATGAAAAATTTAAGAAGTCAAGTGTTCAGTTTGAATACTTATTTTTGTTGTTAGATCTTATTGTGGTAGAAGTGTGTCTTTGTGGCAACAATTTTGGTAGGAATAATTCAAGATCAAGTTCTATGCTAAGGCCGAACTATGTAGAGAAGTAATACTATTATTGTCATGAGATGAGTCGCAATAAATTTTATTAGAGGAAGGTGAAAACAAATATGGAAGAATTTGAGAAGAGTAAAGGAAAAGAGAACTTTGAAAATATTACAACCGTTGTACAAGAATCTTTGAGTTATGAAAATGAGTTAAGTTATTAATGGTTGAAGAAGACAAGAGTGCTTATAATGATCGCTGACTTTTAGATTCTGCTTGTCTAATCATGTTTGTTCTAATAAGGAATGGTTTGATAGGTATGATGCAAGTAGAGATGAAATGTTGAAATTGGTTAATGGTGGTTGCTTGAATTTTGTTAAAAAGGGTATTATAAAAATTAAGATGCATAATGGTAATGTGAGGACACTTGGTGATGTGAGGTATGTGCCTACACTTGGAAGAAATTTGATTTTTTTGAATAGACTTAATGCATTGGGATACGGTTATACTGCAAGAGGTGGAATTATACGAGTTTGTAGAGATTCTTTGGTGATGATGAAAGGCAAGAAGACTTGTGGTAATTTGGATAAGTTGATGAGTGAGACCATGATAAGAAAAGATAATGATGGAGCATTGTAGTAACGTGAAGAAGGTCGAGCATGTGTATATACCTAAAAAGAAAGTGACATTTGTAGATATTTTGGTGAAGCTTATTGGCATCTACAATTGATGCATACAGCTTATTCTAATCACAAGGTAGGGTGAAGATTCATTGGGTATTGCCTTGTGTTGGTTTGGGCTAAGCCCATTTGTGGTTGGACATTAAAAAAATGTGTGTGCATGTGACAGAACATGAGGGAGTGAGAGTTTGTGTTTTAGAATTGCATCTTCCTCTCTCTTGTAGCGTGCTGCTGCTTCGCGCATGAGAGGAAAAGGAGAGTTATGAGAGTGTGTCATTTTCTTTGCTGGAGTGTCGTGAAGGGAAAGGAGATTTTGATGTTGTGAGAGTATTGTGTGCGGTGGAGAAAATCAATGAGTGTTAGATCTTTTGTTTGAGTAAAAACATTGCTTTGTAAGGAAGAGTGTATTAGGATTTTGGGTTTGATAGAGATATTTTTAAGATTAGTGATTATAATTGTTTCTTGAAATTATTAGATTGATTTGTGAAGTTGGGGACATAAATAGTAAATGTCGAATAACGTTAAATTTTTTGTGCTTATCTATTTGCTCATTTTTTTTGGGTGAAAATTTTTTTTCCCAACAAAAATTTTAAAAATGAACTTTATATAAAAAATCATATGTAAAAAATGAATTTTTCGCTTATAATATTTGAGATATGCCAAATTAACTCGTAGTAATCTTTTCTGATGTGGTGCTGAGCTATACACAGGTTCCATTGTTTGTGTCAACAAAGATGACAAAGATGAGGGCATCTCTGTTTGTTCCAACGCCAGAGATGTATAGCAAAACATGCACAAGATGGATTGGTTACGAGAGTCTGGTTGTGCCCTACTTCCTCCATTCTCTTCAGTGGTTTCTCGTATGGACAATTCCTGATGCATTGCTGGATTCCTATATGCTGCGTTATTACTGGCGCAAAAAAGGTCTCCTTAAGGACTCCAAAATTAAAGCATTAGCTGCATCTAATTCTGAAGCAAACATCATCAATGATGAGACAAATTAAGTCCTAGGATTCGTAGAAGAACATCTCTATAAATTGAGAGTGATAATGAAAATCCCAATGAGTTACAGTATCTTTTTTTGTCTTTTCTAGATTGGCCTTTCGAATTATTTACCTCCTTACTACTATTATTTATAATAATTAGTGGATTAATAGGCACTGATGTGTCTCTCGATTTGTATTTTTTTATTTTTTTTTGGTTCACATAATTATGCATACTTTATAAAGTTTCAAGAGTGAGTCAAATTTTAAATGGGAGTTGTACCTTAATACATCAAGAGATATTGTTTCTTGCATATAATTGTAACACTTTATTTTTATACATATTTTCATAAAAATAGAATTTATTTACAACTTATTAAAATAAAAAATAAAAATTCATTGAAATATGTTATTATATATCACTTATGTGAGTGTATGTAAGAATAAAATATTATAATTATTTACAAATAAGAATTTTTCTCAAGAAAGAGTGAGTCACACTTGCTCAAATACGCTAGCACAAATACAGATGTGGCCTTTGACAAGGAGGAAATATAGAAAAATAAAAAATAAAAAAGTGAGTGGCTGAAGATAGACCAAACGGTTACCTCAAGAACTTATGAACTTGGATGAAATGATTTTCCAACGAAGAAGAAGATCTTTGGCTTCTTTCATAATATATAAGTTGTAATTGCTATAAAAGAGTGAACGTGAGTCTTCAATGTAGTATGTTTTACAGTTTTAACCCTTTTTTCATTTGAACTTTATTGGCTAATCATAGCATTTTGGGAATAAAGACATTTGTACACCACCCCAAGATAATCTTCATCATGAGTAGTATAGATATAGATTTTGTTGCTGTTAGTTATTATTTGCTTTGCCATCTTTGTGGTCACCTTTTGTATTCTAACAATCTAAACCATGTGGGTCGGTAGGTACAGTTAACCAAAAAGAGTTTCCCTTGCAGTTACAACATAGCAAGAGTAACAATCTATTACCAAAATGGATGGTAAGTTAGATGAGATTAAGAGTTTGCTCAATTAGTAGGATTAAAGTGTGTCTACTCATAAAACTAAAAAGGTGTGTCTACTAAAAAGTGATCACACATTATTATGGGATAACCTCTTTTTTCTCCCAAATTCTTACAACAAAAAGAAAGTGATCTGACAAGTGTGAATTAGTGATAAAAACTTAAATAGATCTAAAAATTTAAATTTTTGTACCCTCAAATAAACACAAATAATCTAATGAAAAGGAGAATGTCAATCCATTACTAAGATTTCTACGTCACATATCATTAGCAAAAACTTGAGAACAATCATTTTTAATAAAATATATATGATCATGCTAGTATATCATTCATAAATGATTTATACCACATTCAAAACATACACATAGAGAATTATGAGTTTAATTTTGATTTATGTGTGTAAAATGTTTTTATTATTATTTAATTATATTTTATCACACCATTAAAGTAGTTCGATTATGAGACCAACTACATGAAAAGTTAAATTCTTTAAATAATGTAATAATACAAAAAGAAAAAAAAAAGTTTTACCTCGACGCCATAGATTAACTTTAAACTTTAAAAAAAAATCCTTTTATCCATCATCAAATTTATATTTGCATTTATGTATGCCATGTACCAATACTTTTTTATACCTATCTACATATATATCAAACTTAATAATTCTATATGCACTAAAATTATATTTATTTTACGAGATGTGCACTAAATATATTTGTGTCTATGACTTTTGTAAATCTTGCGTTTTCTCTTACTAATCCATCAAATGGGGATACGCTCCGTAACGTCCAACCGCAACAAGAGTTTAAAGCTGGGTTACCAACTAAAAATAACGTTTCACCAACCACCTATTTGTTTTGCATTATTTGTTAATATTTATATGAAGTTTCATCAAAACAACGCATGAATTATTTTTGGTACATCCAATTATATGGTCCAAATATTTTATATTCAAATGTATTTATAGATGTTGATAATAAAAAAGTTTGTAATCAATTATATCAAAAGAATGATCCGTCCAACTTAAAGTATATAACATAATTAAAATTGTTACCCGTGCATTTCACAGGTAAACACACTAGTTTTGTTTTACATTTGAACAAACATTATGAATGTATTTCCTATATGTTTAATGTTTTTTCACTTGTTTTGGGTTACTTGTAGATGAACAAATTTCTTAACAATTCTTTTGTTTGCATCAGTCAACTGCTAGTAACAGTTCACTTTTGGTTTAATTAAATAGACTTGGATTATGTTAACTTGAACATAGAGGCCTTCAACTTTGTTTTATTTTTAATTTTATTTTATTTTAAATTTAAAATAGTTATAGGTTTATGACTTATTAGTATTACAATTCAAATAACATTAAGAGCTCTTTTAAATTTAAAATTTATATAATTTATTGTATTTTATATAATATAAATATAGATCAGTGAATTTTGTTTAACAAAATAATCTTATGCATAGCATGAATTTTATATAAATAATATCAAATATTATTCTTTATATGGCTTTTTATTGAGGGATAATCATAATTATACGAGTAGTTTTATATGAGAATTTTTAAATAAGTGACTCTTCGTAATTTAATATACGAGATTCTAAAGAAGACATTGAACTAAAATGACAAGGATATGGATCCTAAATCTAAAGGCAGAGTTATGGATATCAAAATATAAAAACGCATAGTTGATTTCACTAAGTCAAGTAACTTTGAATTTGTAAACAATTATTTAATTAATGATGAGAAATAGTTGTTGTTTGATCGAACCAAAGGATTGTATATTTTGAATCGTTTTAAAAAATATAAGTAATACTTAGAACTTAACGTAAATATATAGTATATAGAGCCACATCACTGTAGTAGAGGCTTCCTGTTTTGGATAATTTTAAGAAGGAAATGATACGTGCTTATATTATTAAGTTTACATTCCTTACATCTTTTAACTTATAAAATCTCCATCACATAATTTAAAATGAAGAGTTATGATAGATTATTAAAAAGGTGTATCACTAGAGAAATGTAATCTGTTACCTGCAAATAACATGTCTCTTCTAAGAATTAAGACTCGTTAGTGGTTTAAGGCCTGTCATCGTACTATACACGACATTAATACGTGGGATAATCCAATTAGGTGTGTGCACATATGATTCACCCCGTGCCGTCCAATCACCACTTGGACGAAGGACTATATTAATAAGATAAGGTGTAATTAAATAATAATTATTATATAAATATAATATAATTTATTCTTATATTATAAATTAGGTATTTATATTTGAGGATAAATAATTTATTTTTGAGTTTTTTTTTTATTTTTTAAATTATATTTTTCTTTATTTAAGAATAACAAGATGTATTTAACTATTTTCTTTTGATTAATAATATTAGTTTCTTAACAAAAAAAATTAATATTGTTTATTGGCTATTGTTACACACCGAACTTTTTGCCTTCATTTTTTGTCTCAATCTTTTTTTTTCTATGCATAGCATTATTATTTGTTATTTATTCTCTGTTAATTATCAATATAATTAATTATATATATATATTAATTATTTGTTTTTTGATTAATTTGCTTCATTAAATAGGATATTTTTATCGATACCTTTATGTAAAAATTAATACATATAATATTTTTATATATAATTAAACTAATTTAATTTTTTAATTTCTTTATTATTTTAAAATAAAATATTGATAATTTAAAAATTTAAATTCATAACATATTATATATATAATATATCAAAAATTAAATATTTAAATTATATTTTAAATAAAAATTAAAACTTTAAAAATATCACATGCAAGTATGCAACGCAACGAAGATGCTGTTAATTAATATATGTTTAAACGTGTATACGAAGTATGATATTGAGGGGGAAAAAAAGAAAACTGATAAGAACACCACCCACTTGATACAGTCCAAAACAAACTAAATCAAACCAAACAAAACTACCTCCAACCCACAGCTTGTGAAATGACGTGAAAATGGGCCACTGCGAGACCCAAATTACCAGAGGCTACACCTTCTTCTATCCCTATTTGTTTTGTTGACTCTGCGCCCATTTTATTGTCCCTTGAGCAATCTCAAATCTGCTAAATCAATATTCAATTTTCAATTCAATGCCGTCATGGCTCCCAACTGCCTACTTTAATTCTGGTGGTTTTCCGCTCATCTACTTGACCCACCACTCTCTCTCTCTCTCTCTCCATATAAATTCAATGCTCTTCTCTCCACTGAGCTATCCATCTTTCCTCTTCTGGTTTTCTTCATAACCTGCCTTCTCTTCTGTCTGTCTCCTTAAATAAACTGTAGTTATTTGAAACATGGAATGCTGTATAATCAACAGGCTCAAGACTCAACCTTTCTGGTTCGTGGTGCTCTTCGCACTGGGTTTCTTCACGCTTCTGAGATTCGCTTTAACTTTTCTCAGATGGGTCTATGTCAATTTCCTCAGGCCACCCAAAAACCTCAAAAAGTACGGATCTTGGGCACTCGTTACCGGACCCACCGACGGCATTGGCAAAGGTTTCGCCTTTGAGCTTGCTCGTAAAGGGTTGAACCTTGTCTTGGTGGGTCGGAGCTCCGAAAAGCTGAAAGACGTGTCGGATTCGATTCTGGCCAAGTTCGGAAAAACCGAGGTTAAGACCGTTGTGGTCGATTTCTCCGGCGATCTTAACGAGGGTATGGAGAGGATTCGAGAAGCAATAGAAGGTTTGGATGTTGGGGTGCTGATTAACAATGTGGGAATCTCGTACCCTTATGCGAGGTTCTTTCACGAAGTGGATGAAGTGCTTTTGAAGAATCTGATTAAGGTGAATATAGAGGGAACTACAAAGGTTACACAAACTGTTCTGCCTGGAATGCTTAAGAGAAAAAAGGGAGCTATTGTTAATATTGGTTCTGGTGCTGCGATTGTGATCCCTTCGGATCCCCTTTATTCTGTTTATGCCGCATCCAAAGCGTAAGTAATTGCCCTTGTATTCTACTTCTTCTATGCACTGAGATTTCGTTCTTTTTTTAAGGCTCCAATTATATGTTATAGGGAAAGTATAGTTACACAGATTTAGTAAGTACGGAAACTTCACAGACCAAATGTTTGACATTTTGTTTTGCTTCAATCGAGAAAGATAAATACTCGAAAAGGAGAAAAAAAAAGCTAAAAAACTCAGTTTGTGAGGTCTGTAAAAATTTTGTCATATGTGTAAGTAACACTGCCGTTTGTAATATGTATGTGATGTGATATTTTTTTTCTGAGCTGAAATAAGGTTTTGTGTTGGTTGCATCAGGTACATCGATCAATTTTCCAGATGTCTGTATGTGGAATACAAGAAGAATGGGATTGACGTGCAGTGCCAGGTATTGTGCTCTTGTTTTACTTTTCAGTCATGTTACTCACTTCTTACTTAGTACCTTCTTTTTTTTTTGGGGGGGGGTAAAGAGTACTTTGTTTTTATTCCCCCTCAGTATTCAAGTTTTAGCCAATTAGTTACTGTTCTGTATTCGAGCTAATCAATTATCGATTAGAAGAGGAAGGAAATCCAGCTGAACAGCTCTAGTCTCAGCTGAAGTCAATTGAAATTTTCTGGTGATGATAAGCATAAGCTTGATGTTTCCCCCTAGATTTGATTGCTTGTGTCTAGGACGCTGCTTGTATTTTGATTTGGTTATTAGGATATTTAATTTACTTGGAAGGTCACCTTTTTTGGTACAATCAAAGTGCTGCTGCTCAAACATAAGACCTTTATCCAGATCCTGATCCACCCAACCTCTCCCAACTTAGGCTTTGGTGTCATTACCTTTCTCATTATTATGAACTTTAGCAGGCCGGAACTATTATCATGATATACAGCATATAATTCAAGTCATTGTCATATGACTAGTTATATGCGTACATATTTTGTGTTTGTAGAAGCACAAATCTTTATGGTATAACTTTTGACTTACATAAACCATGAAGAAAACTAAAATGAAAAGAATCCCTTTTACTTTTTGCTTTTCTTTTCCTAAAATTGAAGCGAGTTTGGCTATAAATTTTGCTGCAATTAGAAGACTTGACATGTTATAATTCTGTTTAATATTGATCCAAGTGTACAACTTGTTTATGATCAGAATTCTAGCCTGTGTGTGATATTTTCACCATCCGTGGATACCAACAATTGTAAAAGCATTTTGGGTGCTATTGGCAATGACATCTTTTTGTTTTATTCAATTTATTTTGAAATTTTGCTTTAATATTCACATGGTGTTTTTATGGTACCCTATTTATTTTTTCTTCTTTTAAGGTACTGGTATTTTGTTCTTGTATACAAATGACCATACTTCTTAAAAATTGAAATGAGCCTGCCCAGTCAATGGTTTGGGTTCATTATTTATGAGTATCGACTTACATCTGGTTTCATCATTAAGGTATTCTAGGTTCAGTTATTGACGGGATTTGGAAACATGAAAACGTGATTGACGGTTGTGAATTATTAGGTGGATGCACTGTGCACTTTTATATTCATGAATGCGTCTGCTATTTCCCTTTCCCTTGCTCCATCCTAAATTTTTTCTTCTTACAGTTGGAATACTGTCCACCTAAATATTGTGTATGAAAGAGAGTTGACTATATGGAAATGGATTGATTTGCTTTTACATGTGCAAAGTTAGCTATGATTTTTGTCATTTCTGATGGAGATTTTGTGGAAGCAGGTTCCATTATATGTGGCAACAAAGATGGCATCAATCAAGAGATCTTCATTCTTTGTTCCATCAACAGATGGATATGCCAAATCAGGTGTGAGATGGATAGGATATGACCCTCGTTGCACACCATACTGGCCCCATACCCTTCTTTGGGCCTTGGCATACTCATTGCCAGAGTTCATTGTTGATGCTTGGCGCCTGCAATTTTGCCTTGGTATCCGAAAGAGGGGGCAGCTAAAAGAGTCAGGGAAGAAGGAATAAAAGGATGCTCGTTTCTGCTGTGTAGGCATAGATGTTGCTGATATATGTAGATTGCTAGTAGATTAAGATTTCAAGTGTCTGTTATGTTTCTGATTTTCATCTTACTGTTGTTAACCTTTATGAGTATCAATGGGCTGGCCTATTCTTTTTCCTCCCCTATATTTGGTTGTTTCTGTTTGTTTTAGGATGTTGGACTCTAATATATTGGTAAATTGCCTAACTCGTTTTTCCCTGGTATTATTCCTTCCTTTTCTTGCACCCCGAGCTTTAGGAAGTCTCTGGTTGAAGCCAACAAGGAAAATTTTTAGTAGGAAATTAAACTGAAGAAATGATTAATCACATAATAGTGAATTAAATTTACTTATTAATCACTTATGTTACAATTGTTTTGTCAAGTTCAAAATATTCACCAAACCTTATCTATTTATATGTATCGTATCTATATTTATACAATAAATCAAAAAGCTTTTGAATGCTGTAAGCCTAGATTATGGGGGAAAAGTTCCTTGTGTCAATTGTTGATTACAAAAGTACCATATTTTAGTTTACGTTTTAAATTGAAGCACACTTTCAATCTTATGATTCCCACTCAATTATTGTCGCTTATAACATATCTACAATCCTATTATCTCACTTGATTTTCGCCATTGTAAACTATAGTCTCTCCAAAGAACAAAATTACGGGAGTTATTAATGTGTTTATTCTGTTTCAACAAAACTAGTTCTCATGTTTTTAGCTTTCAAAATAAGAAATTTTAAGGAAGTTGCATAATGGACATGAAAACTTGATGAATATGTGGTGAAGTTTTCTAATAAGAAAGTAATATAGGTCTCTCTTACAAATGCAATCATCTCTTTATAAATTTGGGTTTATAGCTTGAAAATGTACATGCTTTATACATGCTAGACCATACCTACCCTTATGATCTCTATCTATTCAGGTTAGCCTTGCCCATCTTACCCGACCGATCGGATCTTATACCCTCTTGTCTTTGACGATCTTACTCAATCTCTCACACACTGACCGATCAGAGCTTGCATGTCATATTTGGTCTTATACCTCATCCAACCTAACTAGTTGAATCTCTTACACACAAGCCCAATCCACACAATCCTGATTCTAGAATATCCCCTCATAACAGAATGGACACGTGTCACTTTAATATTAACGAATTTTATAATAGAATATATCACCGTAATCATTTTAATCAAGATGCGCATCCTTCCCCTCAAAAGTTGTCACCTTTTGGGTCTATATATATAGTAGTAGAACCACCAGTTTTAGGTTATGTTCTTTCCTTAGCTTTAATTGAAAAGGATAAGGATGTTATAAAGTGTGTTTTTATTTAATGTGAATAAGTAAATATATATTTATTTTTAGATTATTTAATAAATGAGTAATTTTTAAGTAGATATAATTTATTATAAATATTTAAATTATTATTTAATATATATAATATAATAAATATTATTATAAAATTATATTAATTTTTAATAATATTTATATATATATTAAATAATAATTTAAGTGTCTAAAAAATAACATAATAAACTATGCTTATTTAAAAATTCTCTTAATGAATTGAGATTTTTGCACATTTTATTAAATTAAATATAAATACACTTTTACTTATACATTTCAAACAAATTTTATCCTTTATATTTTTTTAAACACATAATATTCGAGCATTAAAATGTCTTTACATATACATTTTTTCACCGCACACACCTAATCCAATCCCACTCCGACAAAAGCTCAACTACTGCAAAATTCGCACCAGGCACCGATCAAGAACACATACTTTTTCTGATGTAGATAATATGTGTTGTAAAGGGAAAATAATCATCTTATATTTTATTTAGAGGTGTAAATATTATATATGTATTTTTTAAAGATGTGTAATTGAAAAATAAAAAATAAAAAAATTATAATAAATAATATTAAATGAGATATAAAAAATATATATATTATTTATGATAAGAATATAAGAAGTAATTGCAAAGGACCTAGAAATCTCAAGTATGGGTCAAATACTAATTTAATCCCTTCCAAGTAGTCAAACGATAAATTATATAAAATATTTTCCTTTCAAGAAATATTTTGAGCATTGAGACTGTTGTGGCTCTCGCAAGCTCTCCTTTACTCTCTCCGTGGTTTGGTTTTGAACTTTGAAGAGAATAAAATACAACCCTTGAGAACGGATGCACTTGGAAAAGCTTTATAGTTTAAGTCAAACTGATTAATGCTTCATGACCCTTAACTTATTCAACAAATCTATATCTATATACGATACAACTACAGAACCATTTTTATTACTATTCCTTTTCCTATTCATTTACACGTGTCGCTCACTCATCCAATTTGACCTTATTTTACTTTCCTCCTCTACTTTCCCTATTTCATCATGTGAGGATTTGTGTTTTGAAGGAAGAGTGTGGGAGACGACACGACACACCTTCTGTCACTCTTCTTTCTCTCCCATTGCCCTTCTTTACAGAACCTTCAACTTTTCTCTCAGTCTCCCACCTATCATTTTGAAAATCGCAGTTTTCTCCAAATGGGTGTTGAAAGAATGGTTGCAAACCAAGGGCCAGGGCATTTTCGCCTCGCCTGCGCTGTCGCGTTCGGCGATGTACTCCTGCACATCTCCTCCCCTCTCTCTGTAAGAACCATTACTCACTACACATCTTCGTTTCCTCACTTTCTTTATTTTTTTGTTGTTATAGTTCGAAAACAGCCTCACACGGATGGATTCGTGTCTGGCTTCAACGAAATCAGAGCTATGGCGGTACAACACAATGCCAAAAACACTATTCCCCCCCTCTCTCTCTCCTTCTGCAAGGTTCTCACTCTTATACCCTATGTCCATCGTTCTATTCGTCTAGATAAGCTTCGATCCCTCTCTCTTTGTCCTTTGTGCGATGCATCTACGTGTAGTTCCAATTCTCAGTTTGAGCCTTCGTTTTGTGTGATACATATATGTGATGATGTCTCTGTTATGACCATTTTCCAAGTTGATGGATCTGCTCTTACACCAATGGAGGTTGTCTCCAATTTTGTTTTGGTTTATATTTATAGTCTATCTTTACTCCTAGATTTTCTGATTGTCTTCTAAATCTTAGCTTTGAACTTCCAAATATGAATTCTAGAATTGGAGAGGTTGTAAGTGTGATGCTCCTTTGCCTTATTGCCTTATGTAATTTTATAATTTTCTTTTAATTTTTTTTCTTATGTTAACATAGGACTTGATGTTTCAGTTCTAAGACAATGAATTCTGTCCTAATTCTCAACTTGTGTGCTCTGCTATTAAGATGACTCCTGCTAAGAGGAGTTCTAATGAAGCATTTGGGTCTGCAAGTGGTGATTTGTCTTGCACCAAGTTGAAGGAGGTCAAAATAGAGAAGGTGTGAAGTTTATAGAAAGAAGCTATTTTTTTGTGATCATATAATATAACTAGGATGTTGTTAATATATGGTTCCCCTGTTTGGTGTCTTGGTTTGTCTTTTGGGCAGTTTTAGATGGGAAATTCTGATTTGCAATGCTGTTTTGGATGGGAGGTTCCGTTTTGGATGTCAATGTACCATATATATTTGTTGTGTTAGTTTGAGTTTTGGGTAATTCATTATTTTTTTGTAGCTTTAATGTTTGTTTATGATTGTTTCTAAACCATGTACTTATTTCGTGCTACAGGGCTGCAAGATGCAAGCAACTATAAAGAAGACACTCATCTACAAATTTATGCCACTTTTGGTTGAGGGAGGTATGTACCATTTTACCTATTACAGTATCGCACCAAATTTTGGATTTTACAGAACTACAAAGCTTGAATTCCACATTATTTTCCAATTTAGGACCACTGTCAAGCCTTGTGAATCTGTGCTGATACCATTACATGGATTCATATTTACTCCTTTGGAGTAAGTTATCCATGTTGATCCTGAATATCCTTTTTTAGTTGGTAATATATTCTACAATTTTTGCGATCTTCATCTTCAATTAGTTATTTTAATTTTTTTTTTGTATTTGTTTGAAATTTGTGTTGATTGATATTACTCTTTGTGAAGATGTTATTGGGTTGCTGACTAGAGTTGATACTGAGAAATTATATGAAAAGGATGGGAAGATGACAAAGATGATCATCATTGAGATTTATGTTAATGGGTAAGGGGTTTGACTTGGGTTTGTGATGTGTTTCTATAGTAATGGTTTTATTTAAATAATAACAAATTGATGGAATATTTTACTCCATTATTGAACAGTGTGAAAGCTTGAGTCTGCTCTTTTTGGTAGTTATATGGACAAGGTTAATGGGTTTATTGCTGATGGTAACCTCAATTGGCCTGTCGTTGCTCTTCAGTTTACCAAAGTGAAGAGTTTTAAAGGTATTTACATGACTTCTGATGGTGGAATCTTTTTGTAGTTGATTTGATTTTGAAATTTTTTTGTTATATTATATGAGCTTTGAAAGATGTATATTATATGAATTATAGAAAGGCTCAAGGTTTTGAGTTCCGGATCTATGATTTTTAGCCTTAAGCTATTCAAAAGTAATCTGACTGTTAATTTTTGTCTCCCAGCTTTCTTATTTGCCTGTCTTTCCACTTTCATGATCCTAACCTAATTATTTTCATTCCATAGATATACTATCCTTGATAATGATATACTACATCTAATAAACTAAATTCTATTTTTAATGCATGGCATGCTTAGTTCTTGAGGATGAATGTAGCAATCTTATTGAGGTGAGTTTAAAATTTATTACAATTGACTATTCATCTATTGCATTTTCTCTCTTCTTTTTTCTTTAACTTTAATGTTGTGAGACTATAAATCTACTGCTAATGCATAAGATTGAATGAAATTGAATTTCCCTAATAGGTTTGTGAGTCACATTGAGATTTTTGATATTTTAGACAATACATGTAATTTTGTGATATAAATAATTTTTGTTCACAGACAATAAGCTGATTTAACATTGAGATTTTTTATATTTTAGACAATACATGTAATTTTGTGATATAAATAATTTTTGTTTACAAACAATAAGCTGATTTAAGCTTAAATTAAATATGATATCTTTATATATGTATGTAACCAATGCAACTAAAATGGAAGGAATATGCAGGTTCAATAAACAACAACGATAAAGTTTCTGAGACTCACCTTCTAAACATATCATTATTAGCAAGAGGTTTGCTTTGCTTCACAATCATTTTTCTTTGTTTTTTTGTCATTTTTTATTCGCTTGTAAAAATTATTTGTTTTATAACTCATACAAATACATGATTTTCTTTTTGAGGGGAAATCTTTCTTCTTAAACTTGATTTTTTGATAACTTTAATAATATTGTTAGTTAATTACGTGTAATCCGCACTGTAGGTTTCAAGAGACAAATGCATCTTGATTCTTTAGTTTCTAAGGGCTATTTTGATGTCTTGCATGCAGTTGATATGTGTGGACAAAATTCTGCATCAAAATTTGATGCTCATTTTAGATGCTTTTTCAGTTGATTCTTTTTATTTAAGGTTCAATTTTTTCCTCGGGTAACATCATTGGAATGGGACAATTACCTGAGCACTTATCTTCCTATTCTTCTGTCAGACTTATTTTTCTGTTTTGTTTTAGTGGTTTATTCATTGCTCTCTCTTATGCAAGCAAAATTATTGCATGTAGGTTGTAGTTTTAGCTGATGATTTGAGATAGTGGTATCATAATTAAAAATGTCCAGAAGGCAAACATACTAAGATAGCTTTACTATGGTATCGTGTTTAGTTCCATTTGTTTGATGTAATTACAAAAGTCACTTCCTGGTGTAAGTATCCTAACAGTAACTTCATTTATATACAATCACTTTCTTTGAGGTTGAGGTACAAAAAAAGGGTTCCCTGTGAAGTTCAAGCACAAAGGTAATGTTCCTCATTTGAGTGTTTTGGTTAGCTTTGTTTTATTTTGTTTAATATATCTATTTTCCTTATCTTTTCTGTATGTAACATTATCTCTAATACAATTTCTCTAAAAAACATTTGCTGTAATTTAAAAATAAAAAAGGAAATATACTTAATTACTTTGCATGTCTTTTGTTTACCATTGTATTTATCTTTGACACAAAAATGATTACTTAATTAATGATTATGTTTATTTAGTTTGACTTGAACTGTATAATTGTTAGCTAGAAACTAAATGGACATCAATTAAAATATGCTCTAGGTAGATTTTCAAGCAAAGCAACAATTTTTAAAGGTTTTCTTTATAATTTCTCATTCAAAAGAGACGTACAATTTCTTTTGGGTGAGACAAGAGTACAAAAGGGACAGACCATGTCTACCCATTATCAATTTTTGAAGTGATCTAAATATAACTCACTAGATCACTATCTTTTATTATAATTAGTTAGGAAATTTCACTTGAATTTGGCTTTATAATTTCAATTTGTGAATTTGTTGACTCCAATGGACATCATCAACATGTGTCTTCTGGTCATAAGATATAATGTGTTGTAGTACCACAATTCTTGGCCCACTCATCTAAATGTTGTATCCATACTATTGTGATGCATGATTAATTTATAACAAGTTGTGTTTTTGGCTCTCCCACTTGATCAGGGGAACAACTTCTTCAATTAGTGCAAAAAAGGAGTTGTTATTAGATTCATGATTGGTCACAAGTAATTTCCTTTATGATTTTGATTGAGTTTGCTTCATGAAATTATTATCAAAACAAAATATCGTGTGAATCAGGAAAGAATTACAATAATGCCTTAAGAGACTAAGGTAAGCAAATGAATATATGGTTTTATGCATATAGTGTGAAGCCATATGAAGTTTCTTTTGTTTAGTGAAACACATTTATTTACTATTTCTATTAATATGATAACACAGAATTCTTCCTATTTGATATAACACAGTTATCTCTATTACACTTGTGCTAGATCCATAAGTGAGCCACAAAATTGGCCACAAATTTGACTTTTGCTACCAATTTCAGTAGGATCCCTTTGTAATACTTTTTTTTTTACTTTAGTCAATCCATTCTTGATGAGAAGTGAGAATAGAGATAGTTTAATTGTATCCTGTTATTGTAAATTATCAAACTCATCAAAGATTCTTGACAACATATATCTTTGAAGATTTCCTTTCCTTTGAAGTTTGAATGCATATTATTATTGCTTATTTTCTCCTTATGTTAATACTCACAATATTAAGGACCATGATTTCAAAATCTTGTGTTTAATTAGAAAATTTGTTTGGCAAAAGTAAGTTAGATCTATAAGTGCCTATAACACTATAATTATCATGTAAGTTCTCCCATGAGTTCACCTTGCTGACATTGGAGTGCGTGGCATATTGTTTGTGTTATATGATAGGTTCAGGGTATGATGGTCTTATTCTTTGTATTATTATAGTAACCTATGCTCTAGGTAACCAGAATCCATATTTGCATTTTTACTCCTCATCATCTTATTAACTTAATTCTGTTTCACATGCTTAGTATAAAAATATCACTATTGTGTGAATTGTTCTTTCAAAACAAATTTTTCTTTATGAATGATTTTAATATTTTGGTAGGATCACAAACGTGCTTATTTTGATTCTGTCGATTAGGCTTTGGAGTAGGTAATTTTCTAGCATCTGAAGCATTTGTTTATCTGTTTATCATTATATTATGAAAACTTTTAATTTGACTTTCAGTACATTTGATCTGGGTGCCTGTTATCTTTAGCCTTTCTATATGATTTTTGAACCCTTTTCTAGATGGTAGTAATACAGCAGAATGACTTATATCTTTTAGCACTTTCTGAGTGAACATTTTTTATTTCCATTTCGTTATTTACTTTTGCAACTTTTCCTCGACGAAGTTCTCAACACCGTCAACAAGTGAGTTGCAAGCCTGAACATTGCTTAAACATACGAATTTTCGCTATATTCATCTTTAGCATAGCATATAAATCTACTAAGCTAATTAATTTTGCTTTCCTGATATAGGTGGGTTGATAATCACTTGGTGTATGTTCTGTCACCGAACATATACCAAAATACCTCTAAAGCAATTAAGTCATTTGACTATATTACAAGCTATGGTAAGTTGTTTTGGTCTTTGATATAATTTTTTCTTTAAATTATAATAAATTCGGATAAATATCTTTTTTCCATTTATGTTTCTTTCCACCAAGTTTTCAGTTTCCCCCTCTGAAACAAAGCAAGTTTTCAAGCATGCTGAGAAAAAAAAAATAACTTGATTGTAGCTGAGTTCTACATGTAGATTTAAATGAAAAATGTTTCTTGGACTTCTCATGGCTAGAAAATGGGTAGAATTGTGAGGACAAAGGAGTATTAATGTATTGTGATATTTTTACTGTTGTCAGTTGCTATACATAGCCAAGATGATGACATCTTATGGACAAGGAAAGAGGTAGGTTATGAGGTTAAGTTGGTGTTATGCTACTATAGTATGTTGTTTAGGTTTATAATTGGAAATGTGTTCTTTATAAAACGAAGATGGATACAGAAAAAAAAAAGTCCAAATGTGGCATAAAAAAAAGAAACAAGTAGCACTTGGATTTGTGTTTTGTCATCTTGTCCGTTATGATGTACATAACACATTAGAGGACCATTGTCTGTAATCTACCTTTGATCTAAACAAACAGTCTAATTATATATTTTAATATGTGTTTCTCATTCTTGCTAATACAATAGGTTATAAAGTTAAATTTTAAGCTTTACTTTTTATCAGAGTCTTAGAATTTGATTCTAATAAAGCTTCACACACACACACACACAAGTGTTAGCACTATCCTGTTTTGACATGCATTATAGGTGAGATCTGGAGTCATCATTTTTTTGGCAATATGAGACTTAATCTTTTCCTATCTGTCTATCACTTTGTTATATTAAGTTTTCATGGGTAAAATTAATAATGCTGCTGAAGCTTCCCTTTTTCTTATGCATGGACAAAGTTACATGCTCACATGGACACACCCTTGCACAGATTAGTAGGAAATCATTTACCTACTAATCACTGTTTGGATGTTGTGATTAGTATTCATTCAGCCTGGGTTTATCATGCTCCCAATTCCAACCAAGATTTACTTTATTCTAACTTCTTTCTTTTACCGTGTTCTACTTAAACTTCAAGACTAGATAATGATTGATAATTTGTTTTATTTTTATTGATAGTGTAGGCTATTTCAACTTTACGGGAAAAATTATAGTGATGTATGCTGGAGCTAAAGCTATGTATTTTGTTTCTTAGAATTGAAGAAAAAATATAACGTTACAGGTAAATGTGCTGCTCTTTATGAGGCAACTGAAACATGGGTAGATGCTCTGAATGTCCGAGAGTTCCTTGGTATGTACTCCACTGTTGTGTGAAGGAAATTATGTTAATAATGCATGCATTCATATAGTTTGTGTGTTTTGTTAAGTATGCACATGGATTAGTTGACAGAAATGAATTGTCTATTTGATAATACAAACACAAGTTCACATCCACATATATGCTAAAGTTACCCATGGCAATGAGAAATTTGAGTTGTAGTCGCATAGATTGTTATTTTTTATTCAGGAATTGAGTCATCTCCATTTGGTGGAATCCAGATGATTTTAAATTGATGGCACTTCCACCCTGCCACATGTTTGCGCAGGTCCACAACTATATTTGGGTTTCTCTTTGAAAGAAGTCTCTCTCTCTCTCTCTTAAAGTTTTGTCTACATTTTTATTTTATTTTTTTGGCAGTTCTATGTTGTAATTGGGGAGTTATCATGTCAAATGAATCAGCGATCTTCCGACATGGGCTTGGGTGTTCTATTTAATATTGCTTCTTATGCGCTGATTGGCATTTGATATACATTTGTAATTGTAATGATGATTGACATTTGATATTGTGTTTATACTTATAGATCTTGATGATAATTCCTGCTTTCTTTCTCAGCATTGTTGGAGAAAGAATGAATCAATAGAAGCTTCAGATTTGTGGCTTCTACATATTGAGACTTATAATGTAGAATATAATTTCTGATCTGTGTCTGCCGTGGCTTGGATTTGAACTGCATAGTGTAAGCTCCACAGAAGTAACCTGATTTCTGATCTGCGTTTGTTGTGACCTGGAAAAACATGACAAAAGAATAATGGAGACGTTATGAAGAGGTGTACCCCTTTGGCCTCATCCTTCATTTGACTATGCCCTTCTCTTTTTAGTTACTAATTGCTTGATTTCTGACTAATTACTTATTTTGTAACTAGCAAATGGCAAAGAAGAAGAACAGGAAATATATCCACGAAATGGAGGCTTATAAATATAGAAAAGATGAGCAGACTGCTTATAAACATAGAAAATGGGTAATCTTTTTTATTATTATGTATTTCCAGTGTTATGACACAAAGCATAGCAAATGAGAAATCACCCTGCAAAGAAGAGATGAGCAAAAAATCCCTTTCAACTTCTTTAGCATATCAGAGGATAGTCCCCTATGCTAAGGGAAGTTTGGGAAATGTTTTATATATTGGTAGAATATATCGTTTTCAAGTATATGCTAATAATCATTTTTAGTCTTTTGTGGAAAGGAATTGGTAGTTTATCTGTTTTCTCTTTTTATAATCCACATGGACAAACTATTTATGTTTAAATTTTGCTGCTTCTTGTTGAAAGGTTTATAAACTTATGTTTTTGAATTTGTATTGATGCATGTATCTTAGTATTTATAATTGCGCATGAGATATATTGTCTCAAATTTGTATTGATGTATGTATCTTAGTATTTATAGTTGTGCATGAGATATATTGCCTCAAGCTTTTTCCTGTTAGGGTCTTTTAGTATGTGGAAGGTGGCACTTAGTATGCTCACAATTTATGAGAACATAATTGATCCCTTTTAAATAAGAAAATATTCTGGCAATAAACTGTGGAAATGGAGTTGAGGGCAGAGAATTTCTGCTTATTTTCCTAGCCCACATGCATACATGCAAGCTGTGAACTTATCAACATCTTCATTTTATGTACCAAGTAATAATTCCAAGAGTTACCTTAATTATGGTGCTGCAGTGAATGAGGTTAGTTTGTTTCTTATGCATGTCTCAAATCAAAATGGTATTTTCTCATGTTCATTGGAAGTTACTCCCCTTGAATGTTAAGTACTTATGTGATATTGTCACACAATCCATATTACTAAAGTAACTGAACCAGGTTATCATATAATGCTACCCTAAATAATGGAGATTATTTCTCAGGTGGAAATAGATCTTCTGATTGGAGAAACCAAATTTTTGCAAATAGATATACCTATGATTGTGGATAAAGTCTCAACCCTGCTGTGGATTTGGGACAGGTAAGTTAACTATATACATATATATTTGCTAAGCAAACTCAGCTAATGTCAAGGACCAACTCAATACATGAGTTTAAGCTTTTAGTTGGAAGCCCAAGAATGGTTTTTATTAGAGAAATGATATTTGCACATCTAAAGTTAATTAATAAATGTATCAAGATTAAACTCATTAATTAATCTACAACAATTAAACTCATTAATTAAACTCACTATATATCTACGTAAAACCAATTTTACTATTCATCTACAGCAATTCCCAAACCCCTTGCAAGTTCTCAAACCTTTCACTTAGGAACAAGGCAAAAGCACCATAATCTTCCAACACATCGATTATTGTTAATGTTAATTGTTAAATGTTTTTTTTACCTTTTTGAAATTTATGAATTTGTGAATGAGGGTTCCGTGTTTATTTGTATTTGAATGACTAACCATATATTCATTTCTGTTGCTCTATTGATATTGACTTTCTAATTTCTCCATTTCTTGGATTTGAAATTCAAATTTTTGGGGTTTATAGTTGATGGGGTCTATATAAATTGATTGGTATTAATTGTTGGTTGTGTGGTTGTCTTACTCTCCTTATCCCTTTGAAACTTTCTGTTGCCTTATTATTGGTTTTTTGCTGATATAACTACTCTCATTGATGCCTTGATCAAAATTGTGTCTGAGAGGGAAGCTTGGAGGTTGAAAGTTTGAATTATCCGTGATTAGTACTTGCCGAGCTTCAACAATCCTTCAGTTATGAGTGCCGTTGAAATGGTATTTTTGGATGAGTTTGTAAGGCTTCTAACCTCTTGTGAAGTTTTTCTATTCTGGTTTTTTATTTGATTATTTGATGAGATGCAAGTTTTGAAGATGATTTTAATCAATTGGTTTGTACATGCCCTTCTTGCCAGAATTTGTCTTTCTTATTTTTTGGGTGCATGTGGAGTTTAATTTTCTTTAGTCGTTGTGAATTATCAGTGTTGAATTGTTAAACCTTAGCCCATATCTATATGTACATACATTACACTTATTTTATCAACTTCAGTAGGGTGGAGGCATGTTAAGAGCAACATTCTTTGCTTGAAGGCCTTTTGCTTTTATTAGGAAACTATAATCCAAAACGTATAGGATTGGAAGTTTGGCAAGGCTCATAAATATGATTTATCCTTATTCAAGTTACCATTGCAGTCAAATTTCCTGTTTGCAGTCTAGTGCCTAATTTGGCACTGTGGTTATTAGGTAGATTGGATGCATGGTGGAAGGAGTTCTCTTGGTGTAGAGGCAGAGTAGCATATAGGATGTAGCTCAATCCATTTCTCATTGCTACATGCACTGAGCAGATTGTAATGTTAACTCAATGTAACTTTTCTCTAATTATCTTATGTCTGAATTTAAAGTATAACCTAACACATATGTGAGCTAAAATTAGCTTAGACATGTTTAATTTTTCACTATGGCTATGATACTTATTGTTCTCATTTAAAATATAGCCAGTTGTTCTACATGGTTTAATTGCATTGAAATGAGTTATCAAGGGGATGCAGCAAGAGCATTATGGTTGTAGATGAATCTCGACAATTGGTTCATGATCTACTTGAGTAACTTTATTAGTACTTAAGCACTTTGTCTACTCTACTGTGGAGGTGTTTTACTTATTTCCCCCCTTTTTCTATTTGGAAGTTGTTCATGGGACAACTTTTTAAAATGTTTTGATGTTATAATTATTATGTAGTTTCAAAGAGTTTCATATTCAAATTGAAAACCAAGAGTAGCCTCTTTAGATGATGTTTGAATAACAAAGAGAAATGGATGACAGCAGGCTTAAGGGCCCCCCTCCTCATTGAATGAGCCTTTTACTTCACTATCAAACATTGTGCTATGTTATCCTCCGATTGACAATTTAAAAACCTTAAGTAAGGGTCATGTCATATTTGGAATCAACAGTTGCATTCCAAAAACCATGTCTAGAGAAAGGTCCCAGGATGCAAGCATAAAGCAAATGGGAGATGAACCTACAATTACCAATGAACCTGCACTGGGAGATGATCAGTATGCTACACCACCCACTCCTGTATTGCCAGAAACTTCATGTGGATTCCTGTTACACGAACTGCAGCACTATTGGCTTCCATTTTCACTGGCAAGCATCCCTTTCATTTTAAATATTTTTTTATCTATTGCTTTCATTTCTCCCCTTTTGCTGGGCCATTACAATAGGATCATATCAAGACCGTGCGCCTTTATTCTATGGAGCAATGATTGTGCGTTCTCCTTTTGGTGTCATGCATGAAAAAAGTTCTTTGGTATATTATGATGAGAAAGAAGATGGATTATTAGTAGGATTATCAAAGTAAGGATTTATTACTTTTATATGAAATTTAAGGGCTATATTATCTGTTGTTTACATTTTTTTAGATACACTATCATATAATTGGCTGTTGGTTATGTATTCAGCTACTACACTCTCTTCACTCTTAACTGTTTGAGTTCCAACATTATTTGGCCCCATTGCCTTGATATCATTTTCAGTCCTTTCTTGGCGGGTAGATATCACAACCTTGTGATTGAAAAGGAGAGTTTTCCTGATGAACAACTTGAAATAACAACCTGTTTTATTATGATAATATGTATAAATATATACTTGAAATATGAATTGATCATGTTCACCCGTGCATTGCACGGGTCATTGCACTAGTTTTACACAAATAAGAATATATTTAGTGAGTAAAAAAAAAAAAAAGCCTGCCAAGAATTTTTTTTATTTACCGCCATCTTATTATCATATAATGTTAAATTGTTGAAAAGCTTGATTATTGTAATAATATTTTCAATAATACTCTATGCACGTTACCTCACATAATCAAAATATAAGTGTGTAAAAAATTATGTAGGAGACAAATTATAATTAGATAATAAAAATTATACAGATGTAAGGTGATGTTTGTATGAATATGTATAAATAAGAATGCTCATGGCCCAACTTGGTTTGGTCAAAAGCTAATTTGGCCGGGTTAGATTCTTGAAATTAGGCCTGACATATTTTTCGGATCGAGTTGGCCTTACTTGGCCCAATGTTGCATAATATGTTGAAATTTATAATTTCATAAAAATTAGTAACAAATTATAAGACTTTTTGACTTAAATTAATATTTTTTCATTGATATAATTTGTTTCAAAATATATGTTATAAAATATCTCATAGTTTTTTTAATTCTTTTAAAATTTTATAACTTAACTATACATAATATTTAAATTTGTATATTTTATCTAAATATCGGGTTGGTTTGATCCCAACTTGTTCACTAATTTGGTCATGATCGGGTCGAGTTAGGTCTAAAAGTTTGGCTTGATAAAAATATCAAATCTAGTTCGGTCCATGTTAAACACGTCCCATGAACACCCCTATGTGTGAGTAGCATTATTCTAAAAAAAATAAAATCTAATGTAAAAAAAATTAATTTTGATCAACTATTTATAATATCATTTAATTATGTATTAATAGAAAATTAAAAGAGATAGACTATAATAATAATTATATAAAAAATTAAAATTTATTAATGATATCATATCACATATTAATACATAATTAAATGACTATTTAAAAACTTTATAAGTGATAATAAATCAAAATTAAACAAAAAAAATGTTTACACTAAAAGTTGAAATAAATTAAATTATAAAAAATGGTTTTAAAAGTTAGGTTGAATTGAAGTTTTAATTAATACATTTTATATTTATTTTTAATTTAGTTCTTATATTTATTTTTTTTAGATCAGTTCTCATATTTATAAACATTTTCAAACTAGCCTCCACTATTAACTTTTGTTATAACACTATTATAATAATGTTAGTTGATTAACGTCATATGTGTTCCTTTGTTCATTAGATACTCATTTAGATGCTTTTTTTTTTATATATAAAACGTCTAGCAAGTACTCTTGTATTCCAATAAGTACTTTTGTAGGTGTTTATTTTTTCTGAGTATGTGCTTCTTTGTTGAATATGTGCTCTTTTAGATGTTTTTTTTTTCTTTTACAAAATATCTAATATGGATAAAATTGACAATGTTATAACAAAAAATTAATGATATGGATTATTTTTAAAATATTTATAAGTGTAAGGACTTATTTAGAAAAAATTATAAGAATTAAAGTAGAAATTAGTAAAAAATAAGGATTAAAATTTTAATTTATAATAAAGGATAAGGCTCTTTAAAGTAAATTTGTTGTAAAGTGAGCAAGTAAATGTATATTTATCATTAAATTTTAGTAAGTTAAGATCATGATATAATTTAAATTAAATCAAAAGTAAATATATCCTAAATTTATAGGGCGCTAAATCTCTATGAGAAGAAGATGTCAACATTCAACCACAGGCGAGAACACAACACAAGGAGAGAGAAAGAAAGAGTTTCACAAATTTTTCTATTGTGGTTCCTTATTGTGCTATCCAAAAAGGGCAGAGTTATGAGATGGCGTCAAATGGGAGCTTCGAGAATGTGGAGTGAGCTCTCACACAAGAGGAAGTGGATTTAATCCATCGGAGAAAGAAGAAGATTAAGAGCATTGAACAGAGCTTCTCAAAGTAGTCCTTTCAGCCAGTCTCGTATGAGGACATGGTAGAAGAAGATGGGGAACACCAAGAACAGAAAACAAAGAAATCTTACAAAAGGGTTGTGGTGGGTGAGTCTATGGGTGGTGCTAAGGATAGTGGTTCGGAAAAGAGTTGGGAAAGTAGCATGGAGGCATCAAAGAATCATGAGGATCCTTATAGGGATGATGAAAATAATAACTCGAGTGATAAGAAGAAACCTAGAAGGCAAATTGAGGAGGGGAAGATGGGTAAGTATGACTATCCTGAATTCTTATTCTCTAGAAAGGAGGAATACCAGATCTGTAAACCATGAAGGAATGCTTTGATCGTTAAGTTGCTTGGGAGGAAGATTGATTTCAAGGCTTTGGAAACCAGGCTGAAGAAATTATGGACATTCAAAGGATAGATTACAGTGATTGATTTGGGGAATGACTTCTTCCTTGTCAAATTCTATAATCAAGATAGTCATGCTCATGCTGTGCTGGGGGTCCCTAGTTAATCTTTGACCACTACCTCGCCATTAGAGAATGGTGTCCCAACTTTGACCCAGATTCAGAGTTTATTGACAGTGTTGAAGCATGGGTGAGTCTACCAGAGCTACCCATGGAGTATTATGATTCGAAGGTCTTAAATTATATTGATCATCATATTGGGCACACAGTTCATATTGATAAGATTACTATAGAGATGGAACAAAGGAAGTACGCTCGTCTCTGTATTGAAGTTAATTTGCAGGAACCCTTGTTGGCCATGTATAAAATCAAAGGAAGAAGGTTCCAGGTGGAATATGAGGGATTGCATTTCTTGTGTCTCCATTGTGGGAAGTTTGGGTATTATGTTGAAGGGTGCGTGGACTGCCCTACAGTGGTGGCACTAAATGTTGGGGAGGAAGTCAGAAGGGAAAAGGTAGTAGAGGTGAGTATTCCGGTGAGAAACGAAGAGCTCCAACCGGGTCCATGGCGCATGGTGCAAAAGGCACGTAGGGCTAAGCCACGTGTAAAAGATGCATATGGGAGTGAGAAAAAAGTGACGTCAGTTGAGGAGACCTTGAGATCACGATTTGCTTTACTTAGGAATTCTATTAGTGTTGACGAGCTAATCATTGGCACTAATGGGAATCTCAGTAACGAACCTGATCAGGACAATGTCACACTATATGCACATGTTGAACTAATGGTGAAAGAGAAGGGTAGTGTGGGAAATGCATATAAAGGGAAGCCCAAAGAGGGGGCATCTAAGGGCCTGAAGGAGTGGATAACCAAGGTCTAAAACAAGAGGATAGGGCCATCAGGGACTCCAAGCCTAATCTAAAGGAAACTAAAAGAACTGCATGTAGGAGCAAACTGCTGGCTGAGATAACTAATGCGATGCCAGTTAGAGATGAGGCCTAGGTTAGTAAGGAGTTGGGAAAATGTGTTATTACAATGGTTGTGGATAAGAATTCAAGCAGAGTGAGTGATAAGGGAGGACTAATGGAGGTTGGACATGGGCTTGTTAGTTTTGAGGGCCTTGTTATGACTTCCATTATGAGCTCGTATCCGCCCAAGCCTCTTGATGGCTCACCTAACCATGGGTAAGGCCAAGATCAGAATAGCTTAATGAGTATGGACTGGAGTATGTACCGAACTCTCAGGGGATCGTAGCCAATGTGGGAGTATCCATCCAGAATGAAGAAGGGTCTGTTATGAACATTGATTAAGGTTTTTTATGTTTAATAACTTTAATAATATCTTCATCTGGAATTGTCGTGGGGCAGCCAGTAAGGAGTTTTATCACTTTTGTAGACAGTGTTTAGAAGGAAATAAAGTATCGATTTTAGTTGTAATGGAACTTTAGGTGGATACTCCAAAACTTACTCGTACCATGTAGTTACTAGGATTTGATGGTTATGAGTATACAAAAGGGAGGGGATTTGTAGGGGGGATTTGTTATAGCTTGGAAAATGGAGGAAGTTTCAATTAATGTGGTGGTGAGAGATATTCAGTTCCTTCATCTCATAGTGCAATTTCATAATAAAGAAGAATGGCTTTTTACTCCTATGTATTCTAGTCCGCAAGAGGAACTGAGAGGAGAGCTATGAAATAGTTTGTGTCAAATGTCAGCTAATGTTTTATGGAGGCTGGTTAGTGGTAGGGGACTTTAATGATATTTTGGGCAGTTCAAAAAAAAAAAAGGTGGTTCAACTATGAATAAGGAAATGTTGGTTGTTTTATGATAGAACTGACTATTGTGGGCTGATGGATCTTGGGGTCATGGGTTCGCATTTCACTTGGAGAGGTCCAGTCTACTAGAGTCAAGAAAGAGTGTTTGAGAGGTTGGACCATGGGCTTTGTAATGCTGACAAGAGAATTCAATATGAAGAAGCAGTGGTGAAGGTTTTACCTAGGATCAGCTTCTCATACCATCACCCCTTTTTAATATGTTTACATGGCATGACATCTCCAAGTAGGGATAGACCCTTCTGGTTTGACTGTGCTTGGATGCTACATGATACGTATAGTGATTTGGTGAATAATAAATGGGATAGACATGGCCAGGTGACAACTTATTTAAAGCAGATGACAAGTTTGTTGAAAGAATAGAATGACTTTATGTTTGGTCACATTAAAATTAGGTTGAGAAGGCTTTTGGCAAGAATATGAGGTATTCAAAGGAAATAAGTCACCATCTCCCAGTGTAACCCGTTTCTTGAGAGGCTGAAACCTCAGTTACAGGAGGAATTGATTAAGTGCTTAGGCAGGAGGAACATCTTTGGTTCCAAAAAGCTAGAACCCAACGGATCAAGGAAAGTGATAGGAATACAAAGTACTATCATGTTAAAACCATTGCTAAGAGACGAAGAAGTAGAATCCTTATGCTCATGAATGAAGAAGGTAATTGGGAGGATGATCAAGGGAAATTGGAGCAGGTAGCTAAGTAGTTTTATCAAGATCTTTTCATTGATGATTGGTCTTATTGTGGTGAATACCAAACTGCCATCACCTTTCCAAAGCTGGAGGATTTCCTTCTTGAGAGATTGGGTCGTTTGGTGCAAGATCAGGAGATTAATGAGGCTATGTTCCAACTTAGGCCCCTGGGCCAGATGGTTACCCCATAACTTTCTATTGAAAATCTTGGAGTGTTGTTGGTGAAAGTGTTAGACACCTTGTGAAAGAGAGTTGGAGGAATAATGACAGTATTAAATAGGTTAATTAGACCCATGTTGTGCTGATTCTTAAAATGGAAAAGCCTGAATTCATAAACCAGTTTCGACCTATCTCGTTGTGTAATGTTTTGTACATGGTGGTAACTAAAACTGTGGTCAGTCATTTGAAACCCCTCATCCCCCATTTGGTTTCTTCGTTCTAGACCAGTTTTGTCCCCAGATGATGTATACATGATAACATAATAGTAACCCAGGAGGTTTACCATTCTATGAGGAAATTGAGGGGTGACACAGGTTAATTTGCGATTAAGGTAGACCTAGTTAAGGCTTATGATTGCCTCGAATGGAGATTCATTTATGTGACCTTTTGTGAGATTAGCTTTCCTTAAGATCTAATCAACTTAATTATGAGGTGTATCACGTATGTCAATACCAACATTCTTTGGAACAGGTCGGTAACGGAACCATTCAACCCTTCAAGAGGAATCCGCCAAGGGGATCTCCTATCTCCAAACATATTTGTGTTGTGCATGGAAAAATTGTCTCACCTTATATTGCACGAGGTGGAGAGGAAGGCCCATACTTTAATCGAAGTTAGAAGATGAGGCTCGACCATTTCGCATCTTATGTTTGCTAATGATCTGCTACTCTTTGGCCATGCCTCTATGGAACAAATGCAATTTAAGCTAAAGTGCTTAGATGACTTTTGTTCCTTTTTGGGCGAGATAGTGAACAGAGCCAAGACTAACATTTATTTTCTTTCCCAATGTTGCAAATCATACTCAGGAGCTATTAGTTCAGCTAGCAGGGTTTGTAGAAGTTCAGAACATGGGGACCTATTTAGGGGTGTCATTGTTAAATGGTGCCCCAAATAGGAGACAATTCCAATTTGTTATTGATAAGGTAAAAAGAAGGTTAGCAGGTTGGAAGATAAATCACCTCTCATTTGATGGAAGAATAACCCTTTTCTAAATCTTTCATAAGAGCAATATCGATTTACTAGATAATGACCACTCATCTTCCAAGAAGTGTGCTGATGGAGATGGAGAAAATTCAGAGGGGTTTTATTTGGGGTGATAATGAGAATCAAAAGAAGTGACATCTGGTTAATTGGGGGAAGCTATATAGAACTAAGAAGGAGAGTGGCCTAGGCATGAAGAAGTTGCCACCCATGAATGATGCTTGCATGATGAAGATGGGATGGATGCTAATGATCAAGAATGAGGAATTATGGGCCAGAGCACCAAATATCTTTGTCATGTTGATTTGAATCATGAAGTCATAGTCAAACATACTAATTCTGCGATTTGGAAAGGCATTGGGAAGGTATGGGGCCAGCTTGGTAAACATATAAGGTGGGATGTGGGAGATAGCTAAAATACTAATTCCTGGAGAGATGAATGGCTAGGGAAATATATCTGATTGCAGGACTTCGTGTCGGAGTTATCACGGGAGATGGTAGAATGGAAGGTGGCCAAGTTAGTGGTTAATATAGGTGACTGGAATTAGGAGTTCATTAAAGAAGCCTTGCCAGAGAATATTATTTAGAAGTTTCATCTGTTATCCCACCATGCATGGCCCATGTGCCTGATAAGATTATTTGGAATGGTGAAAGTTTAAGGTCATTTTTCGTGAAAAGTGCATACAATTTGATGACACATAAGGAGTAGAGGGTGTAGGATCCGATTTGGGAAGCCATCTAGAAAATCAAGGGGCTTGAGAGGTTAAGATGTTTTATTTGACTGGTCATGCATAATAATCTTAATACCAACCTGAGAAGAAGCAAATGGTGTGAATAGGTGTTTTCTGCCTAATATGTAATAGGGACTGTAGTGAAGCTAGCCAAATATAGAATCTTTTAATCAAGCCCCAAGAAAGATCCCAATTCTATGCAGGGGATCTCAAACAATGGGTTGAGTAGAATATTTAGCCTACTAGTTGGGGAAGTTCTTATGAGGATTGGCCTTGCATATGGAGTACCACCTATTGGCTATTGTGGAGATGGAGAAACAAAGGGGTCTTCAGTTAGGGGTTTATGAGACCATCATCACCACATACTGTTATTTGTCATTGGGTTAATGTCTTCTCCTTAAAGGAATTTACTGAGTAGAAGGAGAAAGGAGGTAGTAAGCAAGGTCAGAGGAACATATATTGGATACCACCGAATGAAGGGTGAATCAAGATTAATTCTGATGGGGTCAACCCCAAACCTAAGCTGTTGCTAGTCCTCTAGCAAAACAAAGTATGATCAAGTAAACTCACATTAATCAATTCATGCTCATATGCATTCAACACTTCAATTTTCATTTAACTATAACCAGTTCACAATGATTGTTTAAGCTCTCAAAAGATGCACATGCCTCACAATTAAGCTCAACACATATACAATCCTAAACATGTCCTCAATCCAGCTTCCAATCATACACATGACATTTCCCACAAACATGCAAATGAAACTTATCTTTTTCAAATCATACTCATCTGGATAAGTTTATGAACCTACACATGGATACAAATCAAAGAATTCACAAAATTCTAATCCAATCCTCTCTCCACTAATGTAAATCACACATAACTGAGGATCAAGAGAGACTTTCATAACTTATAATGTAAGGCCAAGGGTAGTGGGCTACAGAATAAAAGGATAAGATACAATACAAATATTGAGAAACATAAACATGGTATTTCAAGTCATGAGCCATAACATGATTTTCATAGGGTATACAACAGTGAATGCATAAAACTCGCCAAAACCATTTTCGATGCTTTTTACACTTTACTTTACGTATGCTTTGCTTTTTCTTTTGATTTTTTTTCTTTCTTTTTTTTCAAACATTTTCTTTATTTTGCAAAGCAATGATTTTTCTTTTACTGCATTGATTCCTTTAGGCTTATTTTGTATTGAAGACATTAATACCCCTAATCACTGAACTCACTTCAAGAAATAACACATTATGAACTCAATAAACATTGATGGTAGAAAGAAAATACAATGCTTTCACATGCATTAGAATGATTAATAGGTTAAAGAACACAATGGTAATGAAAAACAAATAAGGTCAAACAGTATATAAGGCTTCAAAAGAGGACCTAAGATATCATCATATCAGGGTAAACTTGAAAAGGCTCAATCAATCTAAATAATGCCTTAATCATGTCTTAAATCATACACAATTTAAGATTTCGCCTCAAGAGGGTTGGAGAACAACTTCAAGGATAAAAGAAATCATCCACATGCATAATTCATAAATATTCTCTAAACAAACACTCATATATTTCCAAAGTTAAACAAGCATCTAAATGGAAAACATAACATGCATAAAAACAAATCAGATTGCATTGACATGCTTCAAGATTGCAAATGGTTTCACAAAATAGAGGGCAATTCGTAAGCATTGATATCACTGGCCAACCATCACACACTAGCAAATGGAAATGCATGCATTCCAAAGATACATCATTTTCCATTCAAGGATGCATAACAACATGTTCAAAGTGCAGAAAATTGAAACTTACATCAACAGCTCACCAGTAATAGCCAAAACAGGATATAATCATGAAATCATGATGACTATCACTAGCATATACTTTAAATATCAAAACATGTGTAAACATTAAGCATTAAGGGTGAAAACATGTAAAGATACTCTCACAAACCAAAGTGAATGTGTTCCTTGATGCACATGGTCTATAAGATACATGAGCATAGCAAAATAGCAACCAAACTAGTACTGAGCATACTAAATAAAGAAAAACAGAGAAAATAAATAGAAAAAGCAAAAACAAGGTGTTGCGCCGCGATGCTCCCATGCTTGGGCCGCGGTGTAAGTAAAAAACTGTAGAATTCTGCAGAAAACGTGGTTGTGCGCCACAGCGCTCAGAAGACTGCTGCGATAGTCAGAACCAAACCTGCAGAATTCTGCAGGAAAATGATTTCTAATGCCATTTCTGCTTCAATATGGCCTCCAGCACTAACAAAATGTGTTTACAAACTTAAAATATAGAATGTACAACTAAAACATAACAAAAACACAAAATTAAACTATAACTACATCTTTAATGTAACACCCCAAATTCTGACTATGTTAATAGTAATAGCAGAATTACGCTATTTTACATTTTTTGTGTGTTATAAAAATAATATGTCTGTTCTGAGATCATTTTTGATCATTTTGTGTGATTTGCTTCGAGTCAAGAAAATAATAATTTTTTGACCCGAAAAAATATTAATTTAATTAATTGGAACTAGGGGATCTTACTAAACCCAATTCTGATTGATATATATATTAATATTATAATTTTTAGGATTTAATCGTGCAATAAAATAATTTTATATTATTATAATATTATTTTATTCAACAAGATCTACTATCTCAAAAACAGTAAAAAAATTTGTTAGTGGACCCGAAAAAGTTCGTGGGGCCCACATTTAGTGTAATGATCAACGATTGACCGACAGTAAATCTAAACCAATAAGAACAAGTCAAAATAGGTGACTTGACTTTTTTAAACCAATTAGAATGAGTCAAAAGAAGATGAAATTTTTGTGAACGAATTAGATTGTAAAGCTTACTTTAGAAGCTTTAATCTTAACCGATTGATCCGATCAATGGTGTAAAAGCGAATCTTGACAAAACCACTAAGTAATATCCACCGTAGATGAGATCAATGGATAGGAAATCAAGATGATTTCAATGGCTAAGATGAAGTCAACAATAGTGGCTTGAATTTGATTAGTAACTAATTAAACCTAATTTGATTAATCTAATGGCCTAATTAATAAGCTAAGTAAGCTAGCTTAATTATTAATTAGTTGTAATTTAATTCTTAATTAGATATCCTAATTTTAATTAGAGGATATAATATATGTAATTATATGTCTAATTAATTAGTTATGTAATTGGATAATTAGTTAAGATTGGTTAGGAAACTAAACCTAATTAGCTAGTGAATTGATTAGCAAGTAATTAGACTTGAATTAAAACAAATTAAAGTCCCTAAATTCACTTGAAGCTCACGGTTTTCAGCAGCCTTGGTGGAGGCATCTACATGGTTCTTGAACCATCCATAATAGCCATGCAAGTCAAATTGATGACCTATGTCATGTGCTACTCCATGTGCACTCAAATTGGATATTTTCTTCATGCAAACCTCCTCATTTTCTCTACCCATTCACGGCAGCAGCAACACCTTTAATTTTACTCTCACAATTTCATTTTCTCTCACATCAAAAAGCTTACAACGTTTTCTCTAAAAAATTCCAAGAACCAAGCAACCATTTTTCCTCCATAGGTTCGGCCTCTTCACCCACAAGCACTATCAATCACCTATAATTTTCACACATATCATTTCTTAAAGCTAAACAATATTCTAAACACTTTCTATTTAGAAAGTTTTTCCAAAATCACATCCTAAGTGCTTCAAAAACCCACTTCTAGCTTACTTCCCTAGAGGTAAACTTGGATTTCTATGGTTTAAATTCATGTTTATGATTTTCAAAGCCATGATTGTTCCATGGTTTGTTATTATTGAGCTTTGTTTGTGATTTTACTAATTATTTTAGAATTGTTAGGAATTGTTGTGAGCCACACAAAAATTAAGGAGAAGGAGGAGAGCTTGAAAAACTTGTCTTCAAGAGGTAAGAGAGAGATTTAACCTCACCAACCAAGTTTTGGTGGTGTGAGGATGGTTTTGTATGGTGAAAAATCCATAAGGGTTCTTCATCGATTATTTGATTGTGTTTGTGTTGTATTTGATTGTGTTTTTATGCTTGCATGTGTGATAAAATGCTTAAAGCTTTGATATTTTGTGTGTATGTAGAATTATGAAAGCATGAGAATGTATGTGTAAATTAGGATGTGAACAACATGATGAATCGATTGTATGAGTACTCCAAAGAGTACAGAGGCTTACAGTCATACCATGGAAAAAGGACCAAAGTCCTTACACTGATGAATTAAAATGAGAACTGAGCGATTTAAATGAATTTGAAAAAAATTGAGTATGGAAAAGTAAAATAATTTTTGTAAGAATTAAAGAAGAGAAATAACAATTTTTGAGAAACAATACAATTATTGACTTTTTAGAGGGGTTATCTTGTAAATTTTTATAAAAGAGGGACTAAATTGTAAATATTATGTAAATAAAGGGCTATTGTACAAATATTTAGTTTTAGAGGGTCATATTGTAAATATTATTTTTTAAGGGGTCAAATTATAAATATTTTATAAAAAGAGGACAATTTTGTAAATATAAATTTTATGAAGGACTATTTAGTAAATATTAATTTTTGAGGAATTATTTTGTAAATATGAATTTTATGAGGGTTTATTTAGTAAATATGAGTTTTTGAGGACTAGTGTGCAAATATGAAAAATAAAGCTAATTTTAGTATTAAAATGAGAAAAATAGTATTTTTGATTTAAAATGTATGAAAATATTTACGCGAATGGAAAACGTTGAAAAATCGCTACACGATTTGAAAAGGCAACAGAATTGAGTTACGATTGAGAAAATGCGAAAATATGACTACGCGAATAAAATACAGTAATAATACTGTTAGATTATTGTGTGGACCCCGAATGTGTGATATAAATTGGAAATATGAATAGTGCATAGTACATGCATTGGAAAGGTTCGATGGACTGTATGAGGCTAGTTGCCTAGGAGAGACTATACCTCCTGAGTGGGTGCGATATGCGTAATGTAAGTCACTCGTTGACCTTGGGGGCATTGGGGTGCGGGTTGCCTACAATGGGCAGTTGGTAGCTCTTCTGTACCGTGGGTTAGACCGACGCAACACACTAATGATCCTAACCGAGACACTATCCCTAATCATGATCTGATAAAGACTGTCGTGTATATGCTGGATGTGCAAGACTGAGCACGTGGTCCGAGGCATGTTAGTACTGATAAATCTTTTCGATCACTCTCTTCGACCTGAGTTGTAGCTCCATGGAGTAGGAAATTGAGTCTGTGTGCATACATATAATGATAGAGGGTATTATCATAATTTCTGTTTATGATAATTGATTTATTGGTTATTTGATCATTGATAATGACATGATTGTAATTATGGTATATTACACGTTTTATGATGATAATGATGTTAGTGGCATAACTGTAATTATGTTATGATAGCTGTATGAGATATTGTATGTGTTTATCTTCAATGCTACCATACTGGTATTGGCGTAGGTGATCTCACCTCTTTATATGCATGTTCTGTATTATATTTATAATTGTTAAGACGTCGAGCAAGAGGTAGAGAGAGAAGCTGAGGAGGAGCAAATTCCTGCTGAGGACGTCGAGTTTTGAAGAGATGGAGATGCCTAGTTTCCTTTGCTACTTGAAGCTGACATTCATCGGAGGAGATGAGGCATGGACTGTAGATTTAGAGAGAGAAAGTATCTATTACATGGGAGACCTAAATATTAGACTGAGTAGGCAACATTTAGGACACCCATACTTTTCTGTTAATTTTTTTGTACAACTAGAGTTCCTAATATCCATTAGGCAGTGTTGGGGAGTTTACTATCGTACTCTCAGTGCGATTAGTATTGTGTCGTCTGCTCGGACACCTATCCGTAGGACTGCACCTCATGACGGATTCCTATATGCTAAGGAATCTGAGGAGGACCCGTCTGAGGGTTCTGTTGTCTAGTAGGATTTGGGCTATATGTTAGTTTTAAATTAAAGTTTAAATATTTCAGAAGTCTAGTTGTAAAATATTTAAGTACGACAATACTAAAGGCTTGTATGTATATATATGATGTAAATTATATGTGACAATGTTGTTATGTTTTTATTTTCTGCTAAGTTTATCTTATTATCATCAAGAAATTTTATAACTCGTATTTATAATACAAGCACGATTTTTAATTGAAGGGTAATTTGGAAATTAAGTAACATAAAGTGTGGCGCCCTATGGAGGGTGTTACATTTAAGCAAATCAACATAAAAAACATAAAAACTTGAAACTAAAACTATTTACAATCAATAAAACATAAAAACTTGAATTAGGACTAAGCAAACTCATTGTCAATATTAGCAATATAGAAATAATGCCTTATTCCCAGCAACGGCGCCAAAAACTTGCTTCTCCCAAAATAGGCTGCAAGTGCATGGGTCATCCAAGTAATACAGATACAGAGTATAAGTTCGTTCTCTCGAGGATAAGTTTACTTCAAATGCTAAGTATTAACCAATAGCTTACCTAATTATATTCAAGAGCATATAAAATAAAGAAAGTAATAAATAAACTAAATCTAATCTACAAAAGTAATAAAGATAATGGTTTAGAGATTAGGGAAATCCTTCTTCACCATTTACTTCAACCAACAATATGCAATCCTTTTCATAAATATGAATGAAATGATTAGGTTAGCTTGAGAATCTTCATTAGCTAAAAGTCTATGTCTAGATCATCTAACCATAGTTTCAATTGCCCAACTCACTATGTTTTCATGAGAACTAATACAAAATTCACTCTTGAACGATTTATTCTCAAACACACACTATACACGGCTAAAAGGTATATTTTTATCCAGTTAGTGAATCAACTCATCCCACCATTGGAATAGAATCAAACATGCATCAACTATACAATAGATCTAAAATCCAAATTCCTATGTCTATGTTCATCAGACTTTAACAAATCATTCAAAAGCTTATCAAACCTTCAAAAGCATTAAGAACCATATAATTGAACAAAACCATACATCCATACAAACTCATAGGAGAACAAAATCATTAATATTCATAAAAAGGATTTAAAGTATTCCCTAAAACAGCTACTACATCATTGAACACATAATTACAAATCAAAATACATGCTCAAATGATAAGAAAGACAAGAGAAAAATAAAGGAGAATGAGGAATCTCATTAGATATGATCCTTTGAAGCTCCAATCAACTTTCCTAAGGAAAAAGACCTCTATTCTTGACTCCTTTGGCCTCTTCAGCCTCCACACACGAAGAACTAGGCGTAGCTTCTCAAAACCTAAAAAGCTCTCTAAAGAAAATATAATAAAATCTATTTATAAGCTCAGTTCTGCATTCACCACCGCGACGATCACTATTCCGTGCTGCTGCGCGCAATGAGTCGGTTGCAAAGGGGTCGTGGCACACACTATTTCATGCCGCGACACTCTAGCCTTGGGTTTTTGTATGGCTATTTGATGATGCTCCTTTTGCGCTGCGCACACACAACCTGTGCCACGGCGCTCTAGTCTGGAATGTCTCATTGACTTTCTCTTGGCTTTTGAGCCTTGAATCACTCCAATTCATCTGTTTTAAGCCCATCCTACATTAGGAAAATCACCAAGTTAAATATAAATTATAAATCCACTTAATCATATGCACAAATTGCTCAATAGCTTATAGAGAGATATCCAAAGAAAATTTAACCAATATAAGTATAAAATCTCTCATATATGCATAATAACAAGGACATAGCATTCTATGAAGTATAATTATGGGGCACAAATAACTACATTTTATGGAGTTATCACATGCCAACAACAACTTAAAAAGGCAGAATATGGAAGGTTGTTAAGGGATACACTGGGACAATGGATTTGCATATATGCGAGAAATTTGGGAGATACCTCAACTTACTTGGATGAGGTGTGGGGAATAGGGGAAGAACTTAAAATTGCATGGCAAAAAGGTTTAAGAAGGTTGTTCTTGAGATGGACTTGACATCGGTGGTGCAAGCTTTGAATTCTTAATCATGGAATGAGAATCATCATAGACAATTGCTGGTTTTACTGAAGGAGATCCCTAATAAGGAATAAGATGTCCGTATCTAGCATACACTGAGAGATGGGAATTTCTCGACAGACTTTATGGCAAGTTTGAGTTTGGATCTTGATTCTGGTTTGAGGATTTAGGACGAGGCCCCAGTTGGAGTAAGGAAGTTGATTTTACGTGATGCTAAGTGTTGTAGTCTTCCTAGGCTCTTGACCCGTTTATTACAAAAAAAAATGCATTCTTACTTTTTTACTTTAAAGACAATCGTATGAGCTTTTTCAAAAAATAAAAGTTAGGGAAAATTACATTGATTTTTAGGGAAAATTACATTGATTTTCCCTAAAGTTTAGCCTAATTACACTCAACACTCATCTTGTTTGCATCCTTACACTGACTTTCCCCCTACACGAGAGGTAAGCACAATGATCAATGAGATATCAGTGTAATAACAATATAAACCTCAAGGTAGACAGTGACGAACCCATGAATTTTAGGCAATTGGGGCAAAAGTAATGTTATCAATACAAAATATAAAAAAAAAAGTTTCAATAGGTATATTTATATATAAAAAATATATTAATACAAAATTTTAAAAGATTAATTTACAATTATTTTCTTTATGTTTTCATTTTTTGAAAACGCTGAATAATCTTTTCATTATCAATAAGACAATACTATCAAATATTTTCCTCTATATATATATAACCAAACAGTCATTCAATCATTCATCTCTCATACAATTGCATAGCCGATTCTTTATGATATTCACAGGGTGAAGAACAAATAGTTAAATTAAAGGAAAAAAAAGAAACTTGAAAAATCTGAGAAGTACTACTAAAGCGTAATAGTAAAGAGAAAGAAGTGGAAAAAACTTTAGTTATCTGAGTATTTTAACAGACTTTAGTACTCTATTTAGCTCCAAATCACATTGAGACGGTAGAATGTTTTGAAAAGTAATATCAAAAAAATAAATTTACTTTCTATGACTATAAATTTACTAATTTATTTGTATAGGAATAAAAATTACATATACAAAAAAAAAAGATAACATGTAAAAGATTAAAAAAAAATTTTAAAGGTGAGTGAGGACATGAGTCCGCACTCATTTATAAATGGGTCCATTCCTACAAGTAAGTCAATATAATTTTTAAAACAAAAAATATGTCATGTATAATTAAGTTAAACTTTAAGTAAATACAGTAATAAAAAAATTAATGTAATAATAATATAAACTTTAACATATATCAATATAATTTTTGAAACTAAAGATATGTCAAGTCTAATTAAGTCAAATTATAAAATATATGAATAGAATTTTCCCTAGAAATAATTATGACTGGTGTGAGCAGCGAAGTGTATAATATAACCTGAGATGTTGTCGTCCATTGAAACTAAAACCTCTAACCTCACACATGTATGTATGCCGCCATAAACCCCGGACCCAAGGGAGGTGAAGGTGAAGTATTTGCATGCTTTACCAATTACCACTTAACCAATCCAATCGACTCGAATCGAATCCTAGATTAAGTGTAAGCAGTAAGTGAATGGCGACGCTGAGTTGTGACTCGGACGCCGATCCTAAATCCAACGTCGTCTTCATCGACACCAACCTCCATACCCACTTGGCCCTCCTCGTTTCCCACCTCGACACCGTCTCTCACCTCAAAAGTAAATCCATTTTTCTCTCTATTATTCCCCCTTTCACTTTCTCTTCTTTTTCATTTTTTTTTCCAGAAATTTCTAGAACCTAGCTGCTTTGCAAATAGAAATCATTTTGTGCTTTTAAGTGTTATTAATTTAGATTCAAGGGATAAATAAGTTCATGATGATGGAAATTGGTTATAGTTATATTGATAACCTTTTCAGCATCTGTAAATTATAATCACTTGTAAATTAAATACATGTAATTCTTTTAGAATGCTGTGCTGACCTTTTGTTTAAATGATATATGCATGCATTTCATATGTAGAGAGAATTCTGTCAGAACACCCGTTATGCTTTCCGAAAATCGGGCAGATACAGATTCATGCTGTAAAGGTATATACTGCTTCTGCTTGATTGATCCTGTTGGCTCCACTGCTGTTCAGACCATGCTTGTTGTCTTTTTGACTATATCACTTTGCTAACAGAATAATAATGTTTCGTTGGTAGGTGAAGCGCAAAGGGTACTTTTATCACCTATCAGATTCCATGTCTGTGAGAAGTGCCTTTAATGGTTTCAACAAGAGCTGGTTTCTTAGTGTTGATGCTTCTGCATTGTGGGAGCATGGACAAAATGAGCAATTATTATCTCCTGGTTCTTCTAGCCAGGTGGCCTGTCTTGGCATTGCAAATAATGCTTTAATTGGTCCTGTTGGTAATGCTATCAATTCTCCATCCAAAAGGGTGTCCAGTCTCAACAATTTCCAGTTGCCACATTCGGAGAACAAACAGGATGAGAAAGAGGAAGTTCCTTTTCTTAGCCCGTGTGTTTCAGAACATACCAGAAAAGAAGCTGTAAAAAATTTGGAGGCAGGTGTTAAATCCTCTGGCAATAATGATTCTGGAATTCCGTTGCCTGGTTCAATTCCTGAGACACAGGACCATTGCTATGTAAATCATGAACTTCCAAGTTTGCATATTGAATGTGAGGTAGATGGATACGGTAAAGGCACTACTAAGAATGATTGTAATGTTTGTGAGGAAGAACCTTCAATATCTGTGCCGAGTGCAAAGAAAAAACGGAAGAGTAAAAGGAAAAAACAAGACACAGTGCAAGATGATGCTTCAAAAGAAAATATTGCTTCTGTTGATAATCCTCTCAGTTTTCCATCCAAAAAGGTGTCCAGTTTCAACAACTTTCAGGTGCCACAATTGGAGAACAAAGAGGATGAAGAAGAAGAAATTCCTGTTGTTAGCTTGTGTCTTTCAGAACATACCGAAAAAGAAGTTGTCAAAAATGTGGAGATGGGTGTAAAATCCTCTGGCAATAATGATCCTGGCATTCCATTACCTGGTTCAACTCCTGAGACACAGGACCATTGCGGTGTAAATCATGAACTTCCAAGTTTGCATATTGAATGTGAGGTAGATGGATCCAGTAAAGGCACTACTAAGAATGATTGTAATGTTTGTGAGGAAGAACCTTCAATATCTGTGCCTAGTGCAAAGAAAAAACGGAAGAGTAAAAGGAAAAAACAAGACACAGTGCAAGATGATACTTCAAAAGAAAATATTGCTTCTGTTGATAATCCCCTCAGTTTTCCATCCAAAAAGGGGTCCAGTTTCAACAACTTTCAGGTGCCACAATTGGAGAACAAACAGGATGAAGAAGAAGAAATTCCTGTTGTTAACTTGTGTCTTTCAGAACATACCAAAAAAGAAGTTGTAAAAAATGTGGAGATGGGTGTAAATAATGATCCTGGCATTCCATTACCTGGTTCAATTCCTGAGACACAGGACCATTGCCGTGTAAAACATGAACTTCCAAGTTCACATATTGAATGTGAGGTAGATGTATCTAGTAAAGGCATTAAGGATGATTGTATTGTATGTGAGGAAGGAATTTCTAAGTCTGTGCCTAGTGCAAAGAAAAAACGAAAGAGTAAAAGGAAAAAAGAAGACACAGCACAAGTTGATACTTCAAAAGAAAATGATGCTTCTGTTGTTGGACCAGGTAATGATACAGTTCAGCAGGGTATTGTAGTCCAAGCAAACCCTTTAGAGAATACAGTTGAAGAATTAATTAAGGAAACTGAAGTTTCAAAGGGGCATCAGCAGCATACTGAAAGCAACAATAACAACACTAAGAATGACATTGATGAAGAGTCAATGAAAGAGGCTTCAGAAGCTGGACCTGCTGCAAATAAGAAGCGTAGGAAAAGGAAGAGATCTTTGACTTACGATTCTAGAGAAATGTTGAAGGTAGAGACAGCATCTCAGAATGATGAGGCACAGAAGTCTGATGAGGCATGTAAGGAAAGTAAAGAATTAAAGGATCAGTTTGAATTTAATAATGACAAATCTAGGGATGATGTTCAATTTAAGCACAATAAAGTAACAGAAGACATTTCAGATACCAGACCTCCAGCAAAGAAAAAGCAGAAGGGCAAAGAGAAAAGTGGAGATAAAAGTTTGTCCAAGGAAAAGTTGTCTATGATTAGTGATTTCAATGTAGAAAATGCTTCTCACCACTTTTTGGAGGACCAACAGAAGATTAAAAACAGCAGTGATGACCAATCAGCTGAGCATTTTAAAGACACTGATCCACTGAGAACCAGTGTGCTGGGTGTGAGGAGGAAAGGGAAGAAAAACTCATCAAATCCTCATGAAACACCCGTAGTTACTTCTTCCAGGAGAGATTATGAAGCAGATCGTTCCAGCATTCAAGGAGAAGGTGTTCAGGAGGAAATATCTGAAGATGGCCTATTCTCTAAAGTTGATGTTACTCAGGAAATGGGTGAGAATAGAAAAGTACCTGCCTTGTTAGGTGATAACCTTGTATCATGTTAATATTAACTTGATATGTTTATTTTTCTTGAAATCAAATTAGTAATAAAAGGACAATTTTAGAGAAGTGAAAGAAATTTTAAATCCATTGCTGATCTTAAATTTTTTTGTTTTTGGGTAGATATCAGTATGAACAAAACTACTATTGACAACATGGAGATTGGAACAGATGCATGCAAAGAAGGCATTGGATCTAAACTACACCCTTCTGATGTGAATGAGCCCAAGGAGCTGACTGAGGATAATGCGAATATTGTCCTTGATCATTCTCAGAAAAGTGAAGCTGGTCAGTCTGAGGGAGCTGAGGAAGGAAGAGAAGTATCACCACAAAATGATCCTAAGCCAATGCTGTTAGAAAAGTGCCCACCATCCAACCAGGATAACACAGATGCAAACATCAGAGAATTAAATGTGACTTCAAAAGTTGTGGATGAGAATGGAATGACTGAACCTGTAAAATCAGAGAAGAAAAAGAGAGGGATAAGAAAAGCCAAGGATTCAGATGGAGGACCAGCACTTAGAGAGCGTATTGGCCTTGTAGATGCTTCTGAGAATGGAACTATTATTGTCAAGTCTCTTAAGGCAACAAATTGTGATCCTACATCTGGAAATACTGAGACAGAGGAAAACCCTTTAAATCAAACAGAAGGGAAAAATATGCGGCAGGAGGAAATGAAAGGGACTGTTCTTTCAGCTACTGATAAGGAAGATGGTTTTAGTGCTGATAATGCTGGTTCCTTGGAACAAATCAAAACTAAAGATAATGCTGAACATGTGGATGAATATGTGGACAAGAGACAGAGAAAGAAATCAAACAACAAACAAACTTCTACCTCAAAGAGTGTATCAAACAGTGCCATGTCCTCCATTGGAGAGAACAGAAAGCCTCATGCCAATGTTTCTGGGACAAGTATGGATTTGGAGAAACGAAGAGAGCGCGTTCCTATATCAAACTTGAAGCTGGAAGGTTCCAAGAAAAAGGTTCAAAATAAAGTAGGAAAAACTTCTGGGCGTAATGTTGGTGGAGTTGTGAGTAAGACACAGCAGAAGAAGAGCTTGTTAGCAGGAGCAATTTTCAAGGATGATAGTAGTGGCACCTCTGAAGATGAAAATGAAGTTGATAATTCTGATGCCAGCACTAGAACTCCATCAGATAATTCACTCTTGTCTGAATTTTCAGATGGGGATAGCAATGCAGGTCTGGATTCACAACAAAATGGTAACTGAAATCTATTTTGATTGGGAGTGTGCCTTTATGTTTTTATTAGTTGATACATTTCATATAAATAATTCTTTAATCTGTGTGTGTGGCAGGGTTGTGGGTGGATGAGTGAGTTTCTGGTTGTGTTAATTAGGAGTTAACTGTTTATCATTCTGAGATCTGATCTTTAGTAACTTGGTAATCAACTGTTAGTCCTATTATGTTGTGTTGAAGAGCTGAAAATATCTAGGTGATCATTTAGTAAGATTGAAAATATTGTAATTTTTGGAAGTTGAGATGAAAAGCTTGCTTGCTCCCCGCTGATTTTGAGAATTCTTATGTTCTCAAGGTGTTACTTTGTTAGTGTTGGAAGATGAATGGACAGTTATTAGATTATTGCAATTCAGATTTCTCTGATTGGTGCTCGCTCATCTCTATTCCATGAAATTATAGGCAGGCAATCAGCATAGTCAACGTGTATTTGTAGCTCACCACTTTCCTAAAGATTTACTGTGGAAACTATTTTTCTGTCAACTAGTTTGGGCTCTGCAGTGAGCCAGCTATTTTTCTTATCTAATGTTTACCTAGAAAAGTTTTGCTATCTCACCTAGTCATTAAATTATGGTAGTACTAATATCCACTATGTCATCAGTGTACCATTTGTTATATCTTTTTGAATCTTGATGTTGGTATGAATGACAAGCTCGAACTAAAGATTTATATGGCTACATTCACAATTTATTTTGTTTCTTCATAAAAATGGTGATGATAGAATTTGGAACCAATTTCTTTCTCTTTTTGAATCAAATTGGATCAGGTTCGCATGGTGGGAAAAGGCTGGAAAATGGTGGAAGAAGTGCCTTAAAAGCAAGGTAAGTTCATGAATTGCATTTCTACTGCTACAAGTTGGCAAAGTCGTTTGCATTTTTATTTTTTATTTATTTTGGTCATAAGTCGTTTGCATGTTTGAATGGCTGTTTTCAGCAATAAATCATTTCCTATGTGTCTCTTTCTGTTACCATTCTGTTTTATTTTTCATCATTTGAAATTTCATTTGACGTATATGAGCATTACATACGAACAAAATCTTGAAACTAGTAGTTTTTTCAATTGATTATAAAGTGGACTTTGACTCTTACCTGAACTTATAGTTGACCAATAAAATAATTTTTCACATATTAACATAACTTAGCTGACTTAAGTATAGTTCTTTGGGCCTTCTTATATTTATTTTTTGGCACTTAGATTTGCCAAAAGAAAATAAGAGATGTTAAGGGTATCTTTAAAGTTATATTTCTGTCATTTATATTTTAGTTTATTGTATACATTTATGTTAAACCGTCTAGATTTGGTTGCTCAATTATAATGTGAAATCTTTCATATGGATGGTTTATTCAATGCGTTGAGCTATTCACATCTGTTCTCGTTGGGGAGATGACAACCAATCGCCTTGTTCTCTTAGATTATGGCTTGGGCAGGGTATTGCCAATATTTGTAGCTATAAAGTTCTAATGCTACACGAATCTGTATCATGAAAAATTTTTATCTACTTGTCAAAAGGTAAGGAGACAAGAGTAATTAAATGATGCTTATAATTATATTATGTAAGTGCTTTTGCTGTTGTCTTTAGCTGGGACAGTCATGTTGTTGCTTATTGCTGAAGAATTATAAATAAAAAAAATTAGAAGTGGGGTGGGGAAGAGCTGGCGAAACCTTGCGGCTCAAAATTGTTACTTTGAAATTCTAAACTTGCATTCTTTCATATTTGCATCATTGCATCATTGCATATAACAGATGTTTTAGGGGCTTCTCTATGTTTTGCTGTTTCATCATTCATGTGCTATGTTACATATTGACATAGCAGTATCTGAAGTTCTGAACCCTTCTTTGGGCAGCTTGTCAGGCACAAAAGGGATGCCGATTGATCGTATTCTTAGAAGCTCAAGCAGGTATAAGATGGCTAAAATAACAGCCTCTCAATCGGAAGGAACTGAAAGCCAGCCGGAGTTTGTTCCAGACAGCCTTGCTGACATGTAATCACAAGTTTTAGCAGCAAAAAAGACACCTAATCACAGCATTGTGGTATTTTTGTCAATTTTTGTTCTCTTCTGGAGCCGGTTTGCCTCCATATTTTCGTTGCTACTGTTACGTAAGGGTTTAATTCCTTTTGATCTTTCCTTCTTTCCAAACAGAACGCTGGTTTGCTGTTTAAGCTTGTTTACCTATCATGTGGTGATTTATGTCACGAGTCAAGTTAATTATCACAATTTTGTTTTTTTGTTTTTTTGGATATATTACTTTATTATATGGATAAACAAGATGCATTAATGGAAGTTCTCCAGAAATATTTCAAGCCAAAGCCAAACCATTATGTAGTGTGTCTATGTAATTTAGTCATTTCACTCAAATGAGGTCGTCCACATCATACCAACAACTTTTCTAGTTGAACTACGAATAGCCTATTCTGTAAAACACATAAAATAGTTTCACTTCAACTCTATTTTTTAACTCTTATTTGGAAGAGTCTAAGATTCCGAATTAAAAGGGAAGTCCGAGGGTAGAGCAAAAGGCTGCATTCACCAAGCAAGCTCCAATGGTGTCCCTTAAAGTCAGCACAGAATAGTCCTGCTTCTCCGTTAGTGTCCTTTACGTTAACACTTAATTAAAGAAAACATTTATTATAATAAGAGGGAATGTCCATGTTCATCTGATAAAAACTTTGCCCACGATATTAGTCATTGAAAAAAAATGAAAAAACAGTTGATTCTAAAAATCTTAAGAATCGAATCAAATTAATCCTTAATCCTTGTTTAGCACTAAAGTATCCTAAAAAAAAGAACTTATTTGATCCAATTTCTTAGATACTCATGAACCAAGTTAATTTTTTTTCATTTCTTCTAATATAGGGGGCCAGAGTTTTTAGGTGTTTACTCTTTTATAATAACCATTGCCTGTTTCCATAAGAAACAAGTAAAACTGAAAAACCTATAATTGGAAAACTCCATCCAAAGAGATAGCAGACCAGTTTTTGTCATATACTAAATATATACGAAATTTATATACTTTAAGCGTGCATCTACATCTATTTCTCCTAGCTCTAGGCCAAACAACAAAAAGAAACCGCAGTGAATGGGAAGTTGACGCCCAAGATGCAGAAGGAAACTTTGATTTATATAGCACTAGATACAAGTTACAAGCAAGTTGTACAATAAAAACCATTACAAGCACCTCCACAAAACCCCACCTAGTTTATTCACTGGGATCTCATCCTGTTGATCTGGTTCAGAGCCGGCTGCAAAATGTTGTAGAGCACCCAGAGAATAGCAGGTGTAACCACAAACAACAGAAGCTGTCCCCTGTTGTCACTGGCTGCAGCATCAGCAATCATAGCCACCTCACTGGCTGCTGCATCTGGTGCTGACACCAAACCTGAGGCTCCCAACAACCCACCAAGCCCAAGCCCAATGATCACACCCTTGAAGCTACGCATACGGTTGATTTGGTTCAGTGCTGGCTGCAGAATGTTGAACAGCACCCATGCTATGGCTGGAACTATGGGTAACAACAGTGCTAGGCCACGGTTATCACCTTCTGCTATTTCAGCTATTTGCTGTGCAGCAAAAGCAGCGTCACAGCTACCAAGGGATGAAAAAATTGCCCCAGCAATAGCAGTGCCTGCTATGGAGATGGACATGTTAGTGTTTTCAGCTGCTTTTGTGGAGGTTAGGCCCTTTGGAAGGTTGTGAACGGAAAGGAGGGAGGTGGGTTTTGGAGTTGTAAGCTTGGTGGGGTTGTTGGGCAGTTTGGGGGAGCATTTTGCGTTGATCATGGCCATTGTTACTATGGTTGCTGCCATTGATGAAGATAACTAGCTTATGCTTTGTGTGGGAACTCGGACTTCAGACTGGGACAGGTTCTCAAGGTGTTGCAGCAGAGAGGGAATGGAGAAGTTGGCCCTGTGATTATTGACTAGATTTTGGAATATAGATGGTGAAGCCAAGTCGGATAAATGAGATCCAATAAGATTGTGCTGTGTAGATTCTTCTCTTATCCGAACAGTGTTAGTGGTGAGATTTGGACCTCATATTCCTTGGTTTCTTATCCCTTCACTTCCAAACAAGGGTTGGCATATGAAAAAAGATTATTATAGACTAAAATTCTCATACCTATGTAATATCAGTTAATGTATTAGTTAATAATGTGCATATTCATAAAAAAAATTAATAATGTGTATGAATTGATTAATGAAATAAAATATATATTTTTAAGAAGTTAATAACATGCTGAAGATCTTTTAATTAATCAATATATACGTTATTAACCATTATTTAAAATGTCATTAACTAGCATTACAACCACGGAAATTTTTTATAATAATTGTCACAATTATTGTAAAAATATGTATATTTTATATGTGATAAATGATTACTTTAATTTAATTTTAAGAATACTATTAGTAAAAGTTTATAGTTATAACTTTTGGGGTATTTAATTATTTTATAATCATTTGCACTTACTTTGCACTTTGCACACCTATGTAATACCAATATACCATTTGCACTTTGCGCTTATTTTGTAATATTTGCACGTAATGACACATTGTATTAAGAAGTGTATCCACTTTTCTTCTTTATACTTAGAGTTCTTTATAAGAATATGATTTTCTAAAAAATATAATAAGAATAATAGAATATAACTAATTCTTGAAGAATTAAATTTTGAATTTATATTTTTTATCTTGATCTCAATATTTTTTTCTCTATTTACAATAATAACATGCGTTTTTTTTTTTCACTTGAGTGCCACATTATATATATATATATATATATATATATATATATATGAAAGAAACCTCCTTCAACTATTCTTCAATTTTAAAAAAATATATATATGGTTTAAAACTCAACAACTTGACTCATTCAACTTATCAAATCATGCATATTGATTTTTATAAGAGGTTTTTTGTACATGCATAAGGAGTTAATTTTATATTACATTACACGATTTGATAAGTTTTAAAATCAAGTTATTGAATTTTGAATTATAAGATTTTTTTAAAATAACCTATAATTAGAGGAGATTTCTTGAATTTTAACCAATATTTATTAGTTTTTTTCTAGAGCCGCTTGTATTTTGTATATTTTATATATATATATATATATATATATATATATATATATTAGTACAGTTAGAAAGTGTTTATTGTAAGAAGTGAGATAAGTAAATTTTAATCATTAGATTTTATATGAATGATCAAGATTAGAACATAAATACATATGATTTTTTTAAGTAGTCACATGACCTTCAAATAACTTTTAATATTGACCATTGTATAATCATTCAAGATTAAAAGTTATTTGAAGTTATATGATACTTAAAAAAAATTTATTTAATTTTATTTTCATATAAGATCTAATGATAAAAAATTTCTCTTATCTTTCACAATAAACACTCCTCTAATCTTACCTGATATATCCTATATATATATATATATATATATACATATATATTACTGAAGTTGGGCCTAGCCTGGTCCTTGCTTTCCTTATGCAGAACTATGAAACGGAGCCCAAATCATTCACGGGCTCAAGTCAATTAGTGACTGTAGTGTAATCTTTTGACTATCTTGCGTCAACAATTTAATCAGCGAAAAAAACAAACCAATACAAAAATCATTTTAATTGTTAAAAATAAAAATAACCACGTGAAATAAATAAAACAAGATAAACCTTAAAATTAAGAATTCAAGAGTGTTGACCTAAAAAAGGACAGATATTTTATTTGTTAATTATGATTATGATACCGGTGGCCTATTAATTTTTTAAAAACCCAACAAAGGAGGAGGAAACTCCAAGCTCTTGCGCTCCAATATCACCACCACAATTGCATTGCCCTATTCCCTTGGCTTCCACTTCTGTGTTATGTGCTCTCTCACTAGCACTCCTATTGAAGAACCTGCAATCAACTATCAACCGAACCGGAGGCTAGGGTTTGTTTCTTCTTTGAGCCGGTTCGTTTCAAACCAATAAATGGCAAGTTTGTTACCTTGCGCGCCGAACATAGTCTCTGCTCCGTTCGGGAACCGGACCAGGAACCCTCTCCTGCACCGACCTCACTCTCACGCTTTCTCCGGTTCGAGCAGGGACTTTCTTCGCGGTTCGCTTTCCGTTGCCCGGTTTGGATTCAAGCCCGGTTTCTTACCCGAACTGGATGACGCCGAACACGTCATCAGGGAGCTGTTTGGCCGAGCGGAGGGCCTTCTCTACACGATTGCCGACGCCGCCGTTTCGTCTTCCGATACGGTGGCCGCCACCACCACCGCCAATCAGAGCAACGATTGGCTTTCCGGAATTACCAATTATATGGAGACTGTTCTTAAGGTATATTATATTATTATCTCTCTTCGATTCCACCGGATTTGATTTCCTTGATGTGTAAAATTGAAAGCATGGTTTGAATTATCAACGCTCCACAGAGCTTAATTCAATAATAAGAAGGAAATTCTGTTTTGTGTTTGGCGTGTTTGAAATTAGAATGGAAAAGTAAGGTTATAGGCTTGTAGCTCTCCACAGTTTGCACTTATTGTTAGGGGAAACTAAGTGTTGTTCTGTTCAATCCACTCGTTTGTGGTAGGTAGGGTTCAGGTGTTGATGGTTAGTGGTGTTTGCTGTTGTAGTTGAGAAATCACAAGCGAATAGGATTCTGTATTTTAATTTTTAATGCAAAATATCATTGTTTCCACTCTGATTCTAGTGATGCAATTTGCCATACTAGGTCTAGGTGCCATGGAAACGACTTTGAAGTTATGATAGTTAGCATTGATGCATGGTAATGAAATAATTAATTCCATTCAAATCTCGATTCTTGCCATGTATAAGTTCAAGTGCTTGAACCGATACTTTGGAGATTTCTAATTTGACAAACTCAATCAATTTTTTGGTCAACACACAACTATAGCATTATTAATCCAATATGCTGAATTCTTCTGCTGGTAATACATGATACCTTTATATATGGGTCTGTAGACTCCGTAACAATCAACAGAAGTTGCAATTTACAAGAGCATCCTTGTTTTATCAACTGTTTTCTTATATTTCTCCTTTTGAAATTGTTGGAACTTGGAAGTTTTGATTTATTTGCAAGTGTGAATTAGATAACTATTTTGATTAAAAATTGTACTTGCATTGTTACATGTGGGTCTACTTCTGTCGTCATACAATGGCCAGTAATTCTGACAGGGAGTAATTTGCTTTTTTCAGGTACTGAAGGGTGGGCTTTCTACTTTACATGTACCATATGCTTATGGTTTTGCAATTATACTGCTCACGGTTCTTGTAAAAGCTGCCACATTTCCATTGACCAAAAAACAGGTTTGTCCTTGTTGAAATGTGTTTCAACTTTCAAATTTCAATAGTGTTGATGAGCTAAAAAAAATGATCAATTCAAGTCGTATAGTTCTTTTGATCCTCATAAATTTATGGTTGTAAACTGACTATCATTGTTCTTGACATTAAAAAAGTTCGTAATAGATGATATTCTTCCTTATGTCATTTTCATCATGATTCAGTTGAATAAAATTTTGAGTAATTGCGCACAGGTAGAATCTGCCTTGGCTATGCGATCTTTGCAACCTCAAATAAAGGCTATCCAGCAACAGTATGCTGGTGATCAGGTATTTTATTTGGCCTCTATAAGTATTACTTTCTCCAATAAAATCTTTTTTTAACATAATTGAACTACTGCGGGAAATGCTGTCGGATAATTTTTGAGATATTACCTGGAAACTTTAACCATGAAAGCATTATTTCATCCTTATCCCCCCTCTGTGCCACTGGGGAATTCAATGAGCTGCTATAATGTTTGATAGAATTCCAATGTTATTACTTCTGTTAGCATTTTGACACTAACTTCTAACCAATGGGATTTTTTAATTCAAATGTCAAGTTTTATATATTGTCTTCTTGCAGGAGAGAATTCAACTCGAAACTGCTCGGTTGTATAAATTGGCTGGCATTAATCCTCTAGCAGGTATTCATGACATAATTGGCTTTTTTACAGAAGGTTTATAGACATTTCCTTTGGCTTTGAGGATGGGGCCTTCCAAAGCTTTCATATCACAAGTCCATTTTTTTTTTCTAAATTATTTCCATAATTTTGCTCCTAATGTTTCTTACGTTATTCAAGAATGTATGGAACTATAAGCATTGTTCTATGTTAGATATGCAAGTATTTTTCATATGGCTTATGTAGGTAGTTGGAGGCACCCAGCAATCCAGTATAAAGCATTAATCTGATTTTTTAAATTTGAAGTTGGTATTCTTTTGTTAATCAATCTTTTTTTTTCCAGGATGCCTGCCTACACTCGCAACAATACCAGTGTGGATAGGGCTATATCGAGCCCTTTCAAATGTGGCAGATGAGGTATGTTACTTATTAAGTTATTATGATGATTTACTATTTTGATAGTTTACTCTCTGCTGTTTTTTGGGTATATATGATTCTATCTTCAATTGGCTAATGTTATGTTTTTGTCTAATATACAAAGGGACTCCTTACTGAAGGCTTCTTCTGGATACCTTCTCTTTCTGGTCCAACTACAATTGCAGCTCGTCAAAATGGCAGTGGTATCTCTTGGCTTTTTCCTTTTGTGGTGAGTATGTCACTTAGAAAGTAAAATTGCTTATGTTGAGTATCATATAAGACCAGGTCATTTACTTTCATCCTAAAATCATGTACGACCAAATTGTGAACTGTCTCTTCATTTGTATCATTAATAAGAGGCATATTTCTTATATTCTTTAGTTGTTCAGCTGCATGGAATGTTGGGAATTATTTGTTTGATGTTTTTGGTAAGCTTTGGATTTGTTTATAAACTGCAAGGAAGTTGTTGAATTCCTTTATGAATGTGGAGCTAGTACAGAGGGAAGGATTTTATTGGAGGAGCATAATATTTGCAGTGATTTTGTGTGTTTCGTTGGAGGGAAATGCAACAGTGTTTAAGAACCCTTATTTAATTTTTAGCTATTTGGTTGGGAACAGGAAACACAATGGTCATATTAAATTATTTGTGGTTTCTGTTTTTGGCATTCGTGTCAAGGTTTCCCTGGTTGGCAACTTGATATAAAAAAAAATCAGAGAACTCTTCTATTTGATTTTTCTTATTTTCATTGTGTATTATGATAGGAGAATGCCATGCTCCATTGTATTAAAAATCAGAAAATTTCTTATTTGTCAATGGCAAGTTACACAAATCATAGGAAGCCCTCCACCATTGGGGGTGCACAATCATAAATGTACCAAAGTTGAATGCATTGAAGACTGCAGAGCGTTTGTAAGTTAAAATCTTGAGCTTGTGAAAATATTCTGAAAACAATATGTGGCATATATGTTTAGTATAACCTGTTGTCCGTGTGTGTGTATTAGTCCATGAGTATGGGTTACACAATGGGAAAAGGCAGGATAACTGTGTATTTACAATGCACATATGATATAGCACTTATTCCAAGAGCTTATATAAATGGGACCAAGGTGCAACTTTCCTCTTTTCTCGGAGTCAATGACTCAATTATTGTTAAATGTTACATTATTGCACCTTTTTTATTAAGTGGGACATATCTTCTGAATTCTAATTCGCCTTCATGGATCCAGATTTTTGTAAATTTTTTGCCATAATATCTTTTTGGTTTTAGTTCACATTGTTGATGATTTCTGGCAGATTCTAAGTGGATTTAAATGTGAAGTTTGTTTTAATGTTTTTTGCTTTAACCGTTTAACTTCAGGATGGTCATCCTCCCCTTGGATGGTCAGATACATTGGCTTACCTGGTCTTGCCTGTGTTGCTGGTTGTCTCTCAGTACATCTCTGTCCAAATAATGCAGTCATCACAGGTCAGTCATGTTACATGTAGGTTCTAAACTTAAGTTTGTCTTTGAACATTATTTTACAAGTGTTTTCATGTTGTGCTGTATAATAGTTTGAGCCATGGATAGTTATAGCTTTAACTAGAACACTTTTCAAGTTTGTTAATTAACACCAAATGTTGGTATATCTTTTGGTGTTTTTGTATCCATAGCCAGGCTATCTAACTGGATGACCTTTCTATCTAATATGTCACGTCCCACCCACCCCTCTTCTACAAGGATTAAAGAAAAAGTATTCATGTTAGTTTACTTTGTGTGTCTGGATGCACATGAAAGTGCATCTGTGCATGTACACTTGTAGCTTAGTTATGCATTATTTTCCATGTCAACTTTCAGGCTAATGATCCTAACATGAAGAGTTCTCAAGCCTTAACCAAGGTCCTTCCATTAATGATTGGTTACTTTGCTCTCTCAGTTCCTTCTGGTCTTAGCCTTTACTGGTAAGCACAAGTAAAAGATTACAGTTGGTCTTATTTATTTAACCATAATGTTGTCCCTGTCTATGTATCTGCATTTACCTATTTTGCTTAAGTGTTGCAGGTTAACAAATAATATATTGAGCACTGCACAACAAGTATGGCTTCAGAAGTTAGGAGGTGCAAAAAATCCAGTGAGGCAAGTCCAAGATGATATCATAAAGGATGACCTAAAGCAGATTCAGAAGTCAGTGTCTAAACTAAATTCCACAAAATTGGAAGAAGTCAGAGAAGGTGAGAAATCGACATCAGAGGGGCCACGACCTGGTGAAAGGTTAGTGATTGTATGTAGCCACACTCATTTCAAAATGATATTAATTTATTTTCACCTGTTGTAATTGTGCTCCTCTCTCTCTTGTAGATTTAGGCAACTAAAGGAGCAAGAGGCAAGGAGAAGACAACAGAGGGAAGAAGAAAAAATTAAAGCTGAGGAAGCAGCAGCTAAAGTATACAAGACACATGAGAAAACAGTTGAAGGGGGAAATCAAGTTGCAGGTGATTTAGTTGTTGAAAAATCTAAGGCTGTGGCTGCTGATACTGATCCATCCACATCTGGAGTAGTTGTAAATGGTAATCCATTAAGTAAAGACTTGGAGGAAATTCAGAATTCTACGTCTACACCTCAGACAGAAAATAATGAAGATTCTGCTCATTTCAATGTTGGAATAAATGAGAAAAGTCAAGACAAGGTATTATATCATATATGGATATAGGTATTTTTCTTAATATTTATTGGTTATGGATACATTGCTTCATTCATAGGTATGCTAGAAAATGCATTTTGATTTCTATTGCTGAACATATGAGAAAGGTGGGTGGTGAAGGGAGGAATATCACGTGCTTTTGGCAACTTTCTCTCCCTACTTTTGTATGTAAGGGATGCCAATGTGTATGGACCAATGTTGTTAATAGCGGATGGCGGTCCATGGCGGAAAGCCAAAAATCCGCCATACAAAATGGCGGATGGCGGTTGCGGAAAATGGCGGAAGCATGGCGGCTGATTAAAAAAATAAAATATATACAGAAAAAATACAAAAAAAATCTGATAAATATAATAAATAATAAAAACTACCATCATACACCAAGAACAATAAAATTGTAAATATATTCTATCAAATAAAATTCATCAAAAGTATCACAATCAAAAGCTAAAGGGAAAAACATAACTGTCATAACTTAGTCATAAACATAATCAAAGTCTTCATAAGTCATAACATAAGCAATTAAGCATAAGGTCACTAGAAAATAAAAACTAACAATACTAACAAGTGACCAAAAAGTGACACAAATCAAGAGTTCAAGACAAGACACAGTCACACAAGTGACAAGAACAAGTTAAAAATCTATTTGTCCCCCCTCCTCCTCCTCCAGCTCCTCCACATCAACATAATCATCATTGTCATTGTCAGATAGTGAGGCATATCCCTCAAGTTCTTCTTCTTCCGAATCATCAAAATCAATTTCTTGTAATTCTTCTTCCAACTCCTCATTGTGGTCTTCAAATTCCAATTCTTCGTCGTCTTCAACTTCAACCACTTTCTCTTTTCCTCTTTTGGTTGAAGATGCACTTTTGCCGAACCTTTCTTGGTCTTGAAACTCTTGCGATTCTTTGTGCTTGAACCACTTGTTGGTTCCTTTCTTTTTTAGTTTGACGCCTAGTATATGTTCTAGGCTCTCCAATCCCCGAAGCCCTATAAACAGTTTCCCAATTAAGACCATCATCATCCTCAAAAACCCTCTCATTGCAGCATCATCATCATCACCATCACCATCCATCTCTCCAAGTAGCCATTCATTACACTCATCAATATCATCGAGTGAGATTGGGTCAATTTCATCCCTAAGATTGTATCTTCGGTTGAGTGCTTGATTATATTTGACATACACTAAGTCGTGCAATCTTTTATGCTCAAGCCTATTTCTTTTCTTAGAATGAATCTAACATTAAGATAAATAATTAAAAAGTATTAATAATTATAAGAAAGTATTGACTATTATTGAGGATTTGAGGTAGACCAAAATGAAAGCAAATTGATAATTACTTGCTCAAACACACTCCGATTACGTTCACATCCCGATGCACTGCATGTCAAGCTCAAGATTTTAATAGCTAGTTTCTGCAAATTTGGAGCATGTTTGTACATTCGCCACCATTGAGCTACAAAGCCAAAGATATTTTGTTAAGCAAATGACTTAAATTTTAAAAGTTAGAAGAACTTAGAAGTTACTTAGAAGACTAGAAGTTCTATTCTTAGTTTCTCACCTGGTGCAATGGCTTTCCTCCGTAATATTGCAAATTTATTTCCAAACATACCACTAGCAGACTTTATAAATTGGTAACTCCAAGAGTATCTTCTGTTTCACCTCTTGAGTTGCCACCAACTTCTCGATGCATGCATACAACCCATTTGTAACCTCAAAATCATATTCCATGTCGGGATTGTCATAGAAGAATTCTGGGTTTAAAAATGACCAGTTGCATGTAATGGGCGATGAAGCTGGTAAGTCCACCTCTTATCAATGATTTCAAAAACCTCTTTGTATTTGCTTTCATTATTTTTGAAAGACTTGATAATGGCTTCTTTTGCCTTCTCCATTGCTTCATAAATATAACCCATGGTCTGGCTTTTTCTCACTATCAACAAGCCGAAGCACTCGAACAAGAGGAGCCATCACTTTGAGTATAAACACCACATTATTCCAAAAAGATGGCATGAGTACGTTTTTTGTTGCTTCCCTCCCCTTAGCCTCCTTAGACAACTTGTTTCTTACCCAATCTTTCAAGTAAACATCCTTCTAAGATTTGCTTTCTCTTTATGAATCCTTTCCAATGATAGAAAGGATGTTGCAAATCGGTGTGCATGCCTCACCAATTCCCTCTTGTTTGTAAAGTACCTTAACAAACTCAAGGTACTAGAATGGCTATAGATGAAGCCAACAAGAGAGATTCCCTTTGAATTGTCTTCTTTATCGAGGAAGCTTACCAATGTCTTCCAAAATCAAGTCTATGCAATGGGCTGCACAAGGGGTCCAATAAAGATGTGGTCTTTTTCTTCCAACAACTTAGGCTAGAACATAGTTGCTTCCATTGTCCGTTATAACTTGGACAACCTTTTCCTCTCCAATCTCCTCCACAATAGAGTCAAGCAACTCAAATAATTTCTCACCGGTCTTCACAAAGTTAGACCCATCAATAGACTTTATGAACATTGTCCCAGCAGGAGAGTTGACCAAAAAATTGATCAAGCATCTTTGCTTCCTATCAGTCCAAGCATCCGACATAATAGAGCAACCAAAACTTGCCCATTGCTTCTTTTGACCCTTCAACAATTCTTGGGTGTACTCCAACTCCTTGTTGAGAAGTGGAACTCTTATGTCATGATAACTCGGAACTCGCAAATGTGGTCGAAGCTTCCAATGGCTGCAACCATGTCATGAAAGCTTTGCAATTTGATCATGTTAAATGACAACCCAGCTTGGTACCAAAACCGAGCTATATATTGATGGACTCTAGCCGTAGCTTGTTTATCACATGCCTCTTTGATGCTTGCTTGCCTCAACTTCTCTCTTCTATTTTTTTCAATTGCAATTTCTGGTTTTCTAAAAAACAGATCAATAGGGCCCTTCAAATTACCCCTCCTACTAGCAGATGCAGGTGCAGGTGCTGTATCTCTAAACCCAAACTCTTCATCCATTGCACGTTCTTCATCACTATCACCATCAAGATCAAGAATATCTCGCATTTGCGCTTTCTGACTTTGAATTTCAGCAATTGCTTCACTCTCTCGCTTCCTTTTATCCTTCAAATATCCCCACAACTCTTCTCTAACTTCCTTTGGACATTTAGAGCAAGCTGCAACATTGCCCTTCTTCCCATTAGATGCTCTTTTGCTCTAGTGATTCCTCCCTTTGTGACTTTACCACAAAAATTGCACACACAGTCATTGGTATCATTTTTCAAGCTGGTGGCAATATTTCCACCCAGGGTCTGTCCTATTACTATTAGAGACCTTGAAGCGTTTGAAGAGACTTGACTTTGTCCACGACATGCCATTGTTCTAGGTTAGGTCCTAGAAGTGAAAATAAAACAGAGACTTAGATAGGATCATTGGAAAATATAGTGCAGCAACTAAAAAGTGTAAAACAGAGAGTAGAGCTTGAGAGTGTAAAATACTAAAACCCAAAATGAAGAGAGGTGAGAAAACCAAAACGAAAAAAAAAAAAGAATGACAGAACAATGAACAAACAGTTCTGAGTTTGAGAACAGAGAACAAATAAATAAAGAAAGAAAGAAGAAGTGAAGAAAGAAGAAAATGTGAGGTGAGAAGTGAGAAAGCTGGGAGCTAAGAAGGAAAGCCCAAAACGAAAAAAAAAGAAAAAGAACGAGAATGACAGAACAATGAACAAACAAGTATGAGTTTGAGAATAGAGAACAAAGAAAGAAAGAAAAAAGTGAGGTTGAGAAGTGAGAAGTGAAAACAGAGAGAGACAGGGAGCTGAGACGGAAAACCCAAAACAAAGAAAAAAAAAAAAAGAATGAGAATGAGAATGACAGAACAATGAACAAAAACAGTATGACCGTATGAGTTTGAGAACAGATAACAAAGAAATAAAGAAAGAAAGAAGAAGTGAAGAAAGAAGAAGAAGTGAGAAATGAGAACAGAGAGAGACAGGGAGCTGAGAAGGACTGTCATTACCTCGCCGGAGAAGGTCGTCAGCCGCCGGAGATGCCTGGGTCCCGCTGCTCAGTCGCCGGAGTTGATGGACGAGGCTGTTGAGAGGGAGTGGGAGGAAGTCTTGAGAGGCAGAAGCTGTAAGTGGGAAGTCTGTCGAATGGGTTAGGGATTTATAAAATCCCTAACGTTGAAAACCCGAAAAAGCCCCTAAAAAAACGAGGCAGAACCGCTATTTCAGCCTTGAAACGCCATAACCGCCATGGCGCCATGGCTGTGGCGGCCGCCATCCCCAACAAGGCGGAATCCGCATTACAGCGGCTGGCGAATGGCGGATTCCGAGAATCCCGCCACCGCAATCCGCCATGGCGCCGCCATAGCCGCCATTTGACAACACTGGTATGGACACCCTCAATCACCTTTTCGTTTTGGCTGAGCAAGAGAAAAATTTTATACTGATATCTCCTTTGTTATGGACTGTTTGCTTGGTAATTTTCCTTACCTCTTTTATGAGCCTTTTTAGAGTGCTATATTATGTTTAAAATGCTTCAGCCTTATGAGATATTGTGATAGTTAAATTTGGCAATACAGTAATATACACCAGTATACTAAATTATAGTGCAATATTATTCTGCTAGTTGAGTTATGATTTGTTGGTGCAAAGGTAGTTGATAATTAATTGTTTTCTTTTATTTTTCTTTGTATTTCTTCTCTGGTCCAAATAGGAAACATTCTTTTACCATCAGCATAAAGATAATTATTTCTTAAATCATACAATTCTGTGTCTAATTCATATTTTTACAGGAACCAAGAGAAGTATTAACAATTACAGCTACCACAAACAAGCAACCTCCTGGAGATGACTCAGATCACGTGACAAAGGATTGACTAACTTAAGAGTTAGAAATTCAGCTGCTGGAAGATTTACTGGCCCAATTGCCATCTAAAGCTATATTAGAAACGCATCCCCCTTTGCAATTTGAGGTCTCCCTGGTTAACACTGTACATTGCCACAGAAAATGGTGGAATTAACAAGATTTGAGGTTTCTATGATTGCTATGAGGAAGTGATTGAATTTGATGGCTGATTTGGCACCTTCGTAGTTTGAGTTTGTATTATATTTATTTTTCCATAAATTTTCATTTATAAATAAGGATTAATGAATCCCTATTAGAACAGTTGCTTCACAATACCCTTTATAGTCAGTCAGCTTGTCATCAATGATACCATTTTTGTTTGCCCCTGTATAATGGTTCAAATAAACGCCGCCTAGGTTTGTATTCTGTGGCGGAGATACTGCGATTGGGGGACTTCCATAATGCTTTTTCCCCCCCCTCAAAAGTATCGGCGTGTAGCATGACTAAATATTGGGTTTTATGTTATTTTGTCAAGATATTTTTGGGTATTGACTTGTACTAATTTTGACGGTTTAAAATTTTCAGGTTTAACGCAAGTTTGTCCAAGCCCTACCTTTGACGTGACGTAAAGTTAAGGTATTTTCTTTGAGACACTAGCTTTAGAACGTAAGCACATCGTGTTTCAGAGTTTTGGAGTAGTTGAAACTCTTGCATCGTTTACGAAATTTCGGGTTCTTCCTAAGAAGTTATCTGCCCCGGCAACTATCGCTTTCGCATGCCATGTTTCATTTGTTGACGCAATTCTACGCATTGGATGGATGGTTATTCACTTGCACTGTTTTAGCCGGTTCCTTGTCGATGGCCCATTGTGTGTTTTTCACATGCACTTCTACGGTGACGTTGCGTGTGCGCTATAGTTTCATTAGTTGTAGTACGGTTTTGGTTGACCCGTATCTTTAATAAAATAAATAAAAAATTAAGCTACTTTATCTGCCTGTGTTACTTTTAATTTGGAAACCATAATCCTTAAAAGTCAAAAAATGCATGGGCTGAAGTTGAACAACTGCAAGCTTCAATAAGGTCGGGTGCCTAGAAAACGTAAACAGGTTTAAGTTGAGCCCGAAGCCGAATAGGATTCCTCTTTCTCCTTTCTTTAAAGCCCTTAGGACACCTCGATTGGATTATGGTATAGTCCTAGCTATAAATAGAAGTACGTGCTCATTATTATGTTTGGCATGACTGTGCAGTGCTTGCAGCCGCAAGCAGTCTTTTACACGCTAGAAAAGCAGTGCACTTGGCATAACATCGTTCATGTATCATGCACGTTTTCATCATTTAAATCTTGGATTGGTGGTCGGTGAGCCCCAAAATTGTGTTTCCTTGAGATGATGTGATAGTACTTGTCTATAAACATGGTCTTAGAAAGTGTAGAACGTTTCAAATTCATGGCCGTGGAAAGGATGAAATAGAAGACCATACGGTACAACTGGGAAGGGGATTTGGTACAATGCATAAGCAGCATATGGGTTAATGAAGGAAGCCCAAGCATGAACATGAACCTATGATAGGTTGCCGACAGAGGAGACAAATTTGACAGCGTCGAGCTGGCCTAGGAAGTTATAATGCGCACTGTTGCACCTTAGAATGAAGAAGGAGGTTGCCCCTTAACGGAAAGAACCAAAATTAAGGTGCAACAGTGTTTAAAATTGAACTATACCGGCAATCATCCGTTAATCAAAATTAAACCATACCAATCCCCAACGTTAAAATTAAACACCTTAATGGAAAAAATTAATTAACTATTCAGAATGGTCAATTAGTCATTCTAAATGGTCATTATTACTACTGGAATGATTATTAATCTTTTACATTTAATGTTGTATTATTAGCTATTCTTCCCTTTAATTCTCTCTTAATTTTGATTAACGGAAGATTGCCAGTTTCTTAGTTGGTAACAATAGAGATGGATGGGTTGTCCACGATTGTAGGACAGGATTAGACACGCATTCTCTGACCGAAACAAAGATTTCGGTGCTTCACTCTCTCTTCTACTGCTGGCGCACATGCAAACTATCACGGTTTGAGAATAAACATCCCATTTTTGAGAATAAACATCCCATTTTACAGGAGCCCAGCAATTCTGCCACGCTTGCTTTGGAGTGCGTATTTATATTTTCCCTGGGTCAACATTTTCGTTTTTCCTAAGATACTTTTTTTTATAAAAAAAATTCGTCTCTTAATTCACGTATCAGTAATAATTAATAGAAAAAAAAATCACGCACATAACTTTCATGGAGATGTAATTGAGTATCCGGTGCCTTCTCCAATGAGATCGGTCAGTGACCCTTTCATATATGTTTGGATGGAGTTGTTTGAAAGGGAACAGAGGAAGACAAAAATTTTCTTTTCATTAAGTATTTTGTTTGAGTTGTTTTTAGTGTAAGTAACTGCTCGTATAATTTTGTGTTGATATAATTAGATAAAGTATTTTTTAAAATAATGATTTTAGAATTTAAACTTTTAACATTTTTGGTATAGGTAAGGTTTACTTAAATCATAATTCACTTCCTATGCCTCTAATCACTTTTGAATATATAAAAGGAATCAAATAAAATATTGTAAAGGTTCACTTGAAGTCATAATTCATTTCCACTGCATCTAATCACTTTTAAATATATAAAAAGAATAAAAAAAATATTATAGTGCAACATTTTAATTATTTTTATTCATTTTTGTAAATATTTTATAACTTTTTAATTTAAAACTAAAATATTATCCTTTTTTTCTTTTTTCTTGTCCATCTAAACATAAGAGAACTTCGAACTCATACATTCAAATGAAATTATTGAGTACCTCTTGAGAGTTTGGGGGCATCGCATGACTCTACATATTCTGTTTGTACCACCTTTTTCCAGCTTTTATCTTTTGGCTTACCTAATTAGTGTTACATTTGCTAAGTGTTAGTTTTTGTTTTCTTAAGAGTGCCTGTAAAATTTTTATTTTTGCAAGACCAACAGTAACGGATTCAGAAATTTTGAACAACGAGGGCAAAATCAAAGATTATATGCACATATAATAAAAAAAAAATAATACACACTTTTTAAAAATGATTATATTTTTGCATAAAAAATAATTAGATTTATTAATATTTATTTCTTGTATATTTTCATGTTTTGAGAACAAAAAATAACTTTTTCATTATCAATATAATCAAATATGTATATACATATGTAATCAAACAAAAGTACCAAATCAACTACTTGTTATAAGTGATGGTGGGAACAAACATATATCTTTAACTCTAAAAACTATAGGGATACAAATGATAAAAATTATATAGTAATAATTTTTTTTAAAAAAACTCAATGGGAGCATGTGTCTCCACATCCATCAATATAGGTCTCTCCTTTCCAATAACTCAAACTTTTAATTCTACTATTATAATTGTTTAGGAAACTGTTCTTGCAAAGTTTCCGGTTGATCGAATGTTGAATCCACTCTGCAAGCGCTCCATCAATCCGATCGACATGATGAGAGATACCTACAATGACATTTCGATACTCAAGTTAGAATATGAAAGAAGTCAATGCATAAAGATTGGCGTGCAAGAGTACCTGCAATGATATTCTGATACTCAAGTCAGAATATGAAAGAAGATAGTGCATAGAGATTGGCTAGATGAACATACATTTTGATTTTGATCTCTTAGTTTTTATAGAGATGAGCCAGGATACCGTTTTTCGAGTGGACACAATGGTCCTTCGAAGAATAAGCACATTAAAGGCATTTTACTATCTGGTTTGTGATAATGGTTGTCCGTTTACGACATATCCCTTTTAATTGTATATTGTCACATGTTGTTGTGACTTGCGGGTCTAACTGATTCATTTGGGTCATGTGCTTGGGTTGGATGGAGTGGGTTTAAATTTTTTTAAAGAAAAATTAATGATAAGACTACTAACAAGTAATATTTAATTTAAAAAATAAAAATTATTAAAATTAATTATTAAGAAAGAAAAAGATCATCATACATTTCTTTTAGAGGTAAGAGGTGTATACACCGTTGATATCTCCTGTTAAAGATATCGATTTAGTGTGGGAGTAATAGAAAAAAATAAATATAATAAATAGTATTAAACAAGATAAAAAGAGATGTATATACTGTTAATGGTAAGAATATCAGAGCTGTATTAAGAAATATTACTCAAAATTTATTTAGAGAAAACGGCCATTATATTTAATTTTACTTAAGAGATAATAATACTTTTAATTATATTTCTTATTTTCTTCTAATTAATTTTATTCTACAGTCTCATTATCTTGGAAAGTTAGGGTTGAGCTTTTCAGCCGTTTTTTACGGGTTGAATATTGCATATGATAGCGTTTACAGACATTATTTTGGAAACTGATTCCAGTACTGCCATGGAGCTCGTCAAGAATGATTTTGTGACTCGTATCTCCCTTGTGCTACCTTGGTAGCTAGAATTTCTGCTATCCTAAGATGGGACTGGAGGGTGAGAATTCACCATGTCTATCGTAAAGAAATATGTGTGCTAGTCTCTTGGCTAAGAAAGCCCATTTGTTGATCATGTATGGCCAACTGACTCAAACTCAACATGCGTGTATTCTGTCTCCAATAATCAACATATGTTACAATATCTAGTTCATATTAAATATGAATGAACAAATCCAAGCTATAGGGTGATTGTCAGATTGAGAAAGTTTGTTAAAATTTGTTAAGTGTAGAATTGTAGTTCATTGGGATATGAGTTTGAGAGTACGAATCAATTGGTAAGATTTTGGCATCCATGTTTAAGTGGAAAAAAAATCTAGCAGAATATTGATAGGCTTGGAAGAAGGAGTAAGACAAAGTGCGGCAAAAAAAAATAGAGAGAGAGAAAGAACGTGTTCCTTCTTAGAGAAAAAAAAAAGAATTGAAAAAAAATACAGGAATTTGTCAATATTTGAAGGCCTCATGTTTGAGTGATGCAAGTAGACGGAAAAAAATAAGTAATGTTGTATGCACATATTTTATTAACAATTATATATTTTTAAATATTATTACTTTTTGTTTGTATGAAGCCATATGTTTATATATAATTTGAATTTTTTTAATTTCTCAAAATATTTTTTGATAGTTAAAAAACTAATATCATAAAGTACTATTATATACTATAAAAATATACTTTCAAAAGATGTTGATGTGAAGTGTGTAAAACATCACATATATGAATATATTTAAAAAAAAATATCGTGTGTAAAGGCGAAAGAGATACGGTGGTGTTGCTGTCAATTTCCGAAATTGGTTTCTTTAGTCACATTATTATGTGAATCTTTCTAACTTTCTTCTTAGTGCATATAATGGAAGACGTTGACGCTATACCTCCCTGCTCCTTCATCATTGTTCGGATGTTCCACAGTATAAGCCAAGACGGGCACTCTTACACAGATCCAACCAATGCTCATCCACCACGTATAAGCCATTAATTTTCCCTAAGAATATTACTTAAAGATTTCATTATAATAAATAATGCAAGCATGGTACTTGATGCTAATCGATGGTGACAGACTAAGGAATAGATTATTCGTTTTGGGCATGCTACCATATTTGGAGCTTTTCTTTGTTAACTTGAAAATTAAAATAGACCCAGTTTTAAATTGGATTCACAGCGTTATCTGAGAAGGTAATTAATAGTGAAAACTTTTATGGCACAACAATAATAATAGTGGTGTGAAGTGATGAGTATTTATAAAAGAGATTCTGACGCTCAAGTCTATTTGTGTACAATGAGGATAATGTGTATATCAGATTAGATATATACATTTGAGACCTTGTAGAATATTTGTATGAACATGTTAGAACGTTAAGAATCAGAATATTCAATGCGAATTGAATACTGTTGACTGAAATAAAAAAATGTTATTTCTTGTCATTAATTCCTTATTTATGTGGGATATGATTGATATTCATATCTCTTAAAAAGATTTTGGGTGATTTATGCCTTGCAAATAGGTAGATGCTAACATGCTGTAATATTTAGATTTCATTCTGACAGGCCGGGTTGCTCCAGATTCGTGGGCACATAACTCGGTTCAAAATAGATGCCCCAAGTTTGACGCTTAGATGTGACAGCTCAGTGTCAAGTTATTTGAATTTAGTAAGAGCACATGGCACGCGATGGACAAAGGGATCCAAGTCATAGTGCTTATGTCAGATCTCGTAATATTTTTTTCCAAAGGGCCGAGGTCCGTGATGTATCATAGTATACCCTCGGGGGTTAATGAGTAAGGTCGGGATCCAGAGTGGATCGCTTTGCTTAAGTCATCATTCGGTTATCCGGGATGCATAGTAGGTTGCCCCTATGGAGTTTATGGGGCCTATGTAATGTAGTTTAGTGTTTGACTAAGATTGCTAGGCTCCGGGTCGAGGTCACCCGTCTTATCGTAGATGTTGCCGAAGTGGCTACCCTTCAAACTCAAGTTGCTAAGGTGGCTACACTCTAAGCTCAAACCGCCGAGGTCAATACGTTTTGAGTGCAACTTGCTGAAGCAGTAGCCCGGGAGAACTCAATAAATTAGCCTCCTTTGAGTTTCTCCTCGCTAGCGCTCGGGCTAAATGTGAATTTCTCTGACAAACCAAGGTCAAGTTAAATGATTGGTCGAGGTCCACAAACGAGTCATTTAAAAACATTTTTGCCCAACTCCCCCTTCTGAACCCTAGTCGTAACAAAGAATGAATTGGTTCATCGAAGATTGTCCGGGATGGTTAGATCGTTGATGTTGCCACTTTCGCAATTGCTCCAAATGACCAAGTCAACTAGAGGGTAAAAGGCAAATAAGAAGAATGTGCAACGTCGGAGAGCGAGCAAGATGAGGAGGCTGGGATTGCGGAGGTCGAGGTAGTTGTGGTGACTCTAAAGGATGAGGGTTGATTTCATTGCCCCATGTGTGGGCACTTTATATTTATGAAAATACTTGATTTTTCTTCATATTTCTGTTCTCTTTTCAATCACCAGGATGAGTCCAAAGCTCGATCTCAATGGCTTTTTATACTTGGCGTAGTTTTTTTTTTGTAATGCCAAGATGAGCCTAACGCTCGATCTTGGTAGTTGTTTCTTAGTTTGACGAGCGCTAGTTTTTCCTGACTGAAATGAGTCTAATGCTCAGTCTCGATGGTCGGGTTCATTTAGGAATAGTTGACACATAGTTGAACTTTAGGTGTGAGTGACATGGAAGCCTCTTGTAGTGATGTTCACTACCCCGAGCAACTGTCTAAAGCGTATAATCACGTTAAACCTTTTGTTCGATTTGTGGTTTAGACATAATGTTGTAACCACGTTTAACCTTTTAGGTTTATGATTTTGGTTTGAAATTATGGAATAGGTGACACGAAATCCTCTTGGTGTGGAGTCTATGGTCCCAGGCTATGGTCGACTGTGGTTAACTTCTGTAAACCTGGTCAATTTATGGGTTAAGGTCAGGCTATAAGGGTACGAGTGAAAACCCTTGAATGCACTCCTTGACCTTAGTCAATAGTCAAGTGGATTCCCTTGTCTGGTCATAATGTAAGAATACGTTTAACCTCTGTAAACTTAATCAGTTTATGGGTTAAGGTCAGGCTCATAAGGCTACAGGTGAAAACCTTTGAATGCACTCCTTGACCTCGGGCAATGGTTAAGTGGATTCCCCTATCTGACCATCATGTATAGATATCGGAATAACAAATCCTCTTTGGACCTTGTATTTCTCGGACCTCACCAAGGTGTGATAACCTTGTGGGTTGTGTCGGGCCAAAGTACTCCTGGACTCAAAGTCATGGTCAAGGTACTAGCTTAGATGATGTTGGGTCGAAGTACTCGTGGACTCAAAGTCACGACCAAGGTACTAGCTTAGATAAGAATGAGTCGAAGTACTCGTGGAATCAAAGTCACGACCGATGTACTGGCTTAGATGAGAATGAATCAAAGTACTCATGGACTTAAAGTCACAGCCAAAATATGGGCTTAGATGTGTGATTAGGTCAAGGTAACAGTGGAGTTGGAGTCCTTGCTCAATTCCTACCTTTTTATGAGTTGGTAGGGTAATTTGATAGGCATCATGAACCCTGATCCAATACTCAGTGATTCTCGAGTTAAGTTGTGCGATTTTCTAGGAAGCAGTAAACCTTTAGCTGGAGCATGTTGAAAACCAGTGGTCTTCTTAGGTGTAGCAGCACTAATACACATAGACCTAGTGGAGAAATGAACCCTATTTATTTCAATCGTGGCATGGTTCCTTTCAATCTCATCATAAAACTTAACAAACTCGTATTCCTTGGAGCATCCAGAATTAGATCCCTTGGAGGATCCGATATTAACAAACCCAAAATCAATTATTTCAAATGATAGAAAAGGTGCAAACCATTTTGAAATCCTTGATTCTAGGGATATATTGTAGATTTCTACATTGCATAAAGATAATAATATGGAGGAGGGCTCGCAAACAAATGACAAGAAAAAGAATTACCTTGCCTTGTCTACAAAAGAGAATAGTGTGGGTGGGAATGGTGTAGGAGGGGCTCATATTCCACTTGAGGATAAGGCCGATTTTGAAAATGCCCATTATCTGTCCTTTTAACACCAAACAAAGCAAAAGATTAAATGCAAAAGGGATTTAAACTGACTGAAGAACCAATTACTAATAACCCAATACCCCATATATATAATATAGGAAATAGTCCACCCCTACACTTCTCTTGAAGATAATGTCTTGCGTTTACTAGACCAATTCCATTTGTTATTTCAATACCATAAAACCCTTTAGCAAACATAGTTGTGACAAATATATTAATGACAAAGGAGACTATAAGGGCAAGGGTGGACTCTATAAAGTAATAATTAAGAGCTTCTGATAACTCCATGAAATGTAGTTATTTATGTCCCATATTTATGCTTCATGGCATGCTTAGTCCTTGTTCTTATGCAAATTTAGAAGGTTTTATACTTACATTTGTGGAATTCTATTTTGAGATCTTCCTTTATGTTTTTGAGCAATTTGTGCATATTTGTTGATTGATTAAGTAGATTTGTAATTATATTTAACTTGATATTTTCTCTAATGTAGGAAGGGCTCAAAAGAGACAAATTGATACAAGTTAAGGCCCAACATTGGAGGAAAGAAGCCAAGGATGCATTCTAGAGCTCCACGCCGCGGCGTGGGCTTGTTCACGCCGCGGCGCGCATCGGCGAGCTGAGCGTATTTATTCTGTTTTTCATGCTATTTCTCTCTCTCTCTCTCGCTCAGTTTTCTCTTAGGGTTTTTAAGTTTTTAGCTTTTTAGGATTAGAGGCTGCGGCTGGGTCCTCCATTGGAGGTGGAGATGGAGCTTGGAGAGCTAAGGATGGAAGCCATCTTTCCATTGGAGGAGGATCTAAGTTTCAATAGCGAAATCCATAAGCTTTCTCTTTCCCCCATTGCTATTTTCTCTTCCTTATTTCTTGAACATTTATTTTGATTTTTATTTTCGTGTTCAATGATGTAGCAGCTGTTTTAGGGATGATTTTGAATCTTTTTTATGAATATTAATGATTTGTTCTTCTCAGAGTTTATGTGGATCTTTGATTTTGTTCAATCATATTGTTCTTAATGTTCATGAGTGTTTGGCCAACATTTAAGTTAATTTGATAAAGTCCAATGAACCTAGCCATAGGGATTTGAGTTTGAGATTGTATGTATGATTGATGCATGTTCCATTCTATTCCAATGGCGGGATGAGTTGATTCGTTAATGAGATAAAATATATCTCTTAGTCATGCATAGCACGTGTTTGAGAAAAGACCTTAAAGAGTGGATTTTGTGTTAGCTCTCAAGGGCACTTAGTGAGTTGGGCAATTGAAACCATGGTTAGATGACCTAGACTTAAGCGTTTAGCTAATACAGTTACTCAAGCTAATCTAATCATTGCATTCATATTTATGAAGAGGATTGTATGTTGTTGGTTGAAGTAAAGGGTGAATAAGGATTTTCCTAATCTCTAACCATTATCTTTACCACTTTTAGTCTTTAGTTTAATTGCTTTCCCCTATTTTTATGTTCTTGAATAAACTTAGGTAAGCTATCGGTTAATACTTAGCATTGAAAATAAACTTATCCTCGTGGGAATGATATCTGTACTTATCATTTTATTACTTGCGCGACCCGTGCACTTGTGGTTAGCAAATGGGCAAACAAATTGTTTTGGCCCTAACAGCTTCTTGAACTTGACCTTTCTTGCTGCGGTCAACTTGCCTTGATTAAAGAAGAGCAGAGTGCAAGAATACATTATAAGGCATGAGAATGCAGCCCACAACTCCAATAACTTGCTTTATAGTTTTGGAGGTATGTTTTGGAACCAAAATACCAAGAAGAATATCCTTGCCATTGGGCCTTGCTTCACCAAACATCCACTCGAACGAGAGTGCCATTATACCAATGAGAACAACAAAAACAACTTCTAATTTCCTCACACCATAGCTCTAAAGAAAAAGAAGATTAAAAATGTTCTTTTTTTAAGCAACTGGTCTCACTTCTCATGGAAAATACTCCCTTAATCCATGCCCATATACTAATAATAGAAGAATCATCTATTGCACCTTCTACTCCTCCATTGCCCCCATTTCTGTGTCGCCAGCGGCCACCCTTCTCGGCAGCACCTTCTACCTCTGGCACTTCTGCTCGGCTAGCAAGCTCGAGCATGCCTAGGAGGCGAAGTAGCCATGGTGGAAGGAGTCGGTGGAGCGGCTGCGCAACATTGGGATCTTGATGCACATTGACTCTGACAATACGACACTAACGAAGCGAGTCCTGCACTACATGGGTCGGATCCATGAAATCCAAGAGGTGAGGGGCAGAGATACATCTGTCGAGGTTCTATTCTCTGTGGTCCAGAGGAGCCTCCACGTGCCGGAGAGGGAATTGCTGGTGGTGATGGAACTGGCACCTAAGACGACCATTGTGTAACATCCTCCCTAATCAGTTAGTCTTAATCATGGTTATAGAAGTTCAGTAACCCTTGTATGAGTTGCTTATTAACTTTGGTAATATTTTAAAGTTAGTTGGGCTATTTTACTATCACACTGAATATGAAAAATAGTTTATAATAACTTAGAATCTAGCATAAACTGCTTAGATAAGGGGAATAAATATGAAGAATTTATTTCTAGGTCACAAATGAATAAAATGTGATGTGGTTAATTTTGAAGAATTAACTGAGTTAGTTTAATATTTTTGATAATAATGAGTGAGTGTTTAAGAGCCAAATTAAATAAGCAGATATCTTGAAAAATTATGAGAATTTGTGAAGATATCAAGTATAGAATGAATAATTTTCTAGTAATGAGTATAGGTTAAAGTAGATACTTGTAAGTCTATTAATTTATTTCTTTAGATTTAATTTAACTTGAGGGAGAGTAATAGGACTTAAGTGATAATTTTAGGTATGTGAAAAATTATAGAATGATCAAATTAGGAATGAGATGAATCCTAAGATTTTATATAACATTTATGGAAGTTAGGAAACTTAATTTTGTAAGATCAAAATATTCTTAAGAGATATAATATTTTTAGCCAAATATCTCAATCCATCCTTATCTTACCAACTCATTCAACCGCCTTTATCTTCTGTTTCTTTGACTTTTCCTTTTATTTTCTCACACTCTCACGCTTGGAGCAACAAAAAGGAAGAGAAAAAGAAAAGAAAAAAGAGAAAGGAAGAAGGAAGAAAATGAATAACCAAGGAAAAACAAGGAAGCCAACTTGAATACCATCCATTAGAGACTTGAGGTAGGGGTGTTTATTTACTTAGCTCTTTCTTTTTCTACATCCTCTTGATGCATAATGCATGCTTGCTTGGATTAAAAATGGGTTTTGTGAGGTTTTTCTATGGTTTAAGATGGTGAACTTGGTTAGAAGATGAAAAAATGGTAAGTAATGAATTGAAACATGCATACTAGTGGTTTAGAGCATATAAGCATCCTTATAACTCCATTAACTTATGTTTGAGAAAAATAGGTTTTGGGATGAAAGTTTTAACATACTTGTTCTTGTTTCGCTATGTTGGTAATTTGAGAATGTGTATGAGAGTTTTAACTTGTTTAGAGATCATGTACAAGGTTGAAAACCATCTAAGACTTGTGTTTGGGGGATCAAAGTTTGGTTGGAAACTCAATAGAATATGGTGTAAAGACTTTGATGTTGGGCGATTAAGCACCCAAAAGTTGGTTGCTTAATTGGCCAGCTCCAGAATGGGAAATGTGTTGGGCGCCTAAACGCCCAAGAAGTGAGCGCCTAAGCGCGCAAGGCCAGCATGGTCTGGTGCTGAGCGCTTGATAGCTTATAAAATTGGGCGACGAAGCACCCAATGATAGAAAGACTAGGTGAACTTTACTATCATGGGGTGCCTAATTGCTGGACAAGTGGGCGCTCAAGAACATATTGTTCTGTGTTTGTTTTTGAGAAAATAAAGTTCTCTATTTATTGGGATCTTTTATGCATGTTTTTAGTGTGAGTTAAGACATTATTAAGGATATTTCATGAAGGAAATAACCACCTAGTATATATGTAAAGGATGAAGCCTTTGTGCATCTAATGGTTGTGGATGCTTAGCTTGAATATGGATATTAAGCATGGTTCCTTTATTGTTAAAGTTGAGCCATGGATATAAGTTGGGCTTGGTTTCTTTATAGAGCCATGGATGTTTATTGAGCTTGGTTCTTTTGTTGTAGAGTCATGGATGTTTACATAGTTTGGTTCATTTATTTACTAAAGTTGAACCATGGAAGTGTTTTAAAAATATTACCACAACACATTTCATAATCATTACCTTAGGGCATATTTTAGGCATGAGCATGCACAAGCAATTGTATTTCAATAACAATTATATGGGCAATTATTTTATCTTTGCAAGATTGATGATTATGGATATAGATTATGGATTGCTTTGTGAATGTTACATAGAGATAGTATGTTAATGTTCCAGTGGTGTTGAGTAGCGATTCAATTACTTGTTGCAATCTTAATATATTATTTTTAAGTGAATTTATTATAATAGTTAATTGTGTGATAATTGAACCATAGATATAAAATAATTAAACGCTCTGCCTCGGGAAGATAAATGAATAGTTTTTGGCTTTTGTTACCTTTCTACATGTTTATGAGTAACTTGTTTCCCCCCGAAACAACTGGAATTATCTTGATGTCATATATGTGTAGATTCCACTGAGAATTGTGAATTCTCACCCCGTATGTTGTTTTCATGATAAATTCAGGTCAAGATTCTTCTAATAAGAAGAAGCGGATAAACTAGAGTAGTTTATTTGTGTTTTGATCAATGCTTATATTTCGTAGTATTTGTATTGTAATGTATTAGTTCTTTTGTTTTGTACTTATGCCTTTTGAGGCCCGATTTGTACATTATAATGTATAAAGTTTATGTAGATATACTTTTCTTTCCCTTATGACTCTTTTTAATAACATGTATAATTATTATGAATCTAAAATGTTGTTTTTAAGTTAGAAGTGACGTGACTAATACTACTCACTCATGTATATTTTGGATAAACTGAGGTATTGGTATTAAGACGTTACACATTGCGTTGATGACCTCGACGACTGAGGCTTGCTTCTGTATATCGTTTTGGGTCTTAAGGCTGCGGTCCTGGTCAGAAATGAGGGTGAGGAGTTGCTCTCTGGCACATTCAGATTGGGCTGTCACGGAGGAACATGTGAACCTCAGGTGAGAGTAGTGTGGATTGGGAAGGTTTTGGGGGTTAGAGTTTTGAGACTTGAAGAGGTTGAGAAGAAGGAGGGTCGTGGTAGCGGCCATAGGCATTATGCATGAGTTTGGGTCGCATGGGTATGAAGCAAAGGGCTACCCCCAAAGGTCTCAATTGCAGAACATTAGGCGAGAGATCCCAAATCCTATGCCTCTACACAATTTCGTAGTTTCTATGCTTCGTTCTTCTGTAATTCTCGTAACCCTTCTTCTTTTCTTGTCTTCTCTTCTCTATAACCTCGTTTTCCTTTATCTATTTTCTTCTATCTTTTTTAAATTTCCCCTACAAGAAACCCCTTTTTCTCCCTTCTTTATATGTACGATGGTAAGAGTTTGTGAGAGGGGTAGGTTGGGGTTAGGAGTATGGTAGAAAATGAAGTTGGTGTTTGCAGAAAGAAAGAAACCAGGTGTGTACGATGGTGAAGAGGGTGAAAGGGAACAAATGGGTTGGGGTTTGGATGTATAGGTGAGAGACGAGATGAGAGAGTCTCTTTCACATTAACTAGTGTGGCTAAAAACCTTGAGGTCGCGTTCATCGGGGTTTGAGTTTGGCCATATATTGTGGGTCATGGACAGGATATTTTTGGAATAGGAGAGTTTTACCTCTTCTTACAGACGGCGCCAATGTTCTAAATTAGATTCAGAGCGTTACCTGAGAAGGTAGTTGATCGTGGTGGAAACCTCTGTGACACAGCAGCGACAACAGTGGTGCGAGAGGGGTACCTACAAAAGACATTCTAACGTTCAAGTCAATTTGTGTGCAAGGAGGGTAGTGTATATATCAAAAGAGATGCATACATTTGAGACCTTGCAGGGTATTTGTATGAACGTGTTAGGGTGTTGAGAATCTGAATATTTAATATGAATTGAATGTTGTTGACTGAAATTAGAAAAATTGTTATTCTCTGTCATTAATTCCTTATTTATATGAGATATGATTAGCATTCATATCATTTAAAAGGATTCTGAGTGATTTTTGTCTTACAAATAGGTAGATGTTAGCGCATAGTAATATCTGGATTCTATTATGGTAGACCGGGTTATTCCAAATTCTTGGACCTATAACTCGATCTAGAACAGATCCTGTACAATAATTCTGAATCTCTTATTATAAATCATATCCTAGTCACTCTTGATTAATCTCCTATTATAATGCTATTTTTATTTTATGGGTTTATCTAACTAGCGCATTTAATATACTTGTTAAAGAATTAAAATAATAAATATTAAATGAAAAATAAAGTAAATGTATTAGAAACTTAAAAAGCTTCATTTTTCATTTAAAACTCATCATTTTTATTCTTTAAACCTATACTTGTTAGCAAAATTCTTATTTTATATTCATTGTATAACTCTATTGAATTAATGGAATAGGATAAGACTGATCAATATGATATGAAACTAAACATTATTTAAGCCGGTGTTAAAATAACTTGGCATACTTGACCTGCATTTACTTTGAATGAAGCAATACATGTTTGAAGGGCTTAAGGAACAAAAGGACACGGAGATATGCGGTGTCTCGAAATAAAAAGGAAATTACAAATCATTTAGACAAAGGTAGTTGGTGTGGTGTGGAATGTGATTAAAAATAAATATAAAAAACAGTTGCCAAGTTCCACCAAAAATACAAAACCTTGCAACCAGTTGTAGTAAGCAAGGGTCGATCCACAGAGAACCAATTCAATTAACACTATCAATATAATTCCTAAATTAAACTCTGATAGAAAATTAAATAGTAAAATTAAAAGGGGGGGTTTTGTTGATTAAAACTAAAAAGAGAAATTAAACTTAAACTAAAACAGTAAATACAAATTGAATTACCAAGTTAAAGACATTGGTTAAGAGATGAAATCCACCACTAGATTTATATGATAATGCCAACTTACATACCCTTTATACCAACATGATCAATTATGTTCTTATGTGATTGTGAGATAAATCCCATGTCTTCCTTAAGTTTCGCTTAATTCAAAGAACCGCTTCAAATCAAACCCTAACCATTAGTTATTTGTAAAGCAACCGCTCTTACAACTACCTAATGATTGCATTAAGAATTAGAAAACCAATCACACTAGATCTAATCACACACTAGGGATTAAATTACTTAGAACATATATTTCATTAGATCTATTATCGCAATCGCGCATAATATATCTAGATCTACCACTTTTATAAGCGGCAAATAGCACAAAGATAATTATACCCACATGAACATCATACATTCCGCTAAATTTACTATATGAATCACAAGATAATAAACCCAGATCTACCGCTTTGAAAGTGGGAACAAGTATAAAAACCTTCATACCAACAATAGATTCAGAAATATATGAATAAAAACATAACTGTATTGATATAAAGAAATATGCAAGATTCACATAATCAAAACTAGAGTTTCATCTTCCCTTAACCAATCAAGAAGTTTAGCCACGCATGGCAAATTCAAAAACAGAAGAAGAATTAAAAGAAAACATAGTTCAGAACAAAAGTGCAAAAGAAAACTGAAGATCAAACTAGTTTCCAAAGATCAAGGTTGATTGATCTCCAATTGCTCGAACCCGAGACTCCAATCTTTGATCGAATCTTCCTCTTTCTTGGTCTTCGTGTTTCCCTCAGTTCCTTGATGGCTCTCTCTGTCCAGACATCCTTTAAGGACTCTAAGCAACCCTATTTATAGGTTTGGATACCTAATTTAACATCAAAATACGAATTTAACTTTTCGGCGACGAGACAGGCCGTGATATGACACGCCCAGGCCCCGGTCACCCAATTCCATGTATTTCACAAGTCGAGAGAAGGGTAATTTGACACGGGCCGTGTCGTTTTTCGGTGACATGGGCCTGATTTGACAGGCCCCGTAATTCGATGGGCCCCGTAATTTGACACCTTCACAGGATTCTTTACAAATGCTTTTCTTTCATTGCTTCAAGAGGTGATATTGATCTCCTTAAGCATTCATCTCTCTCCTCAAATGGCCATCAAGCTTGGTTTGATGCTAATGGACTCAAACACTCAAAGATATCCGAAAAACATAATTCATTTATGAGTGTTTATAACCGCATTTAGCATAGTTTCACAATAAACATCCAAAGACAACTCTAAATCAAACTTAGCTAAATGTCAACAATTGAGCACATATGGAGTCCAATTAAATCAATCATAAGGCATTTAAAGTATGGAAATAATCGACAGATCAAATACCCCCACACTTAGCCTTTTGCACTCCTGGGCAAAACATAAGGACAAACCAAGGAACAGGGAAAACAAAACAAATTCAAAACCTAAAAATTTAAAGAACTCAATTTCCAATGATATTCAAGAAAGGTTTGTGAGCAAGAAGAGTAAGAAAAGAATCAAGGGATAAAAACATTCAAGAGATAACAATTCTTCACATTTCCAACCAACAAGTAAGGTATCTTCAATTTGAAAAGCATGAATTAAGAATGATAGATTCTCACAAGATACACTCTCAATCTCTCAAGTGTTTTCAAGGTAAGTATTTCACTCAATTCAACCCATGAAAAATGCACTACCATAAGCTTGCTTATCTTCTACTTCTCCACTACTCAAACACATGCACACACAAATCAAGAGGACTTTATTTAAGGTTGTAATGAGGCTAAGGTAAGGGAAAGAAATAATATGAGTATGGTAAGATGAGCACCCAAGAGAATGAAAGAATATTGGGGAGGAACTCAATTGACAAACATGAAATTTTTATCCCCTCAAATCTATATAATGCACATTCTCTTTACATATTCCTTTCCTTTTTCTTTCTTTTCTTTTACAACCTTTCTTGAATTTTTTTTCTTTTTCTTTGCATATTTTTTTCAACACCTTGCATATTTTTTTCAACACCTTGCATATTACACATCAACTTGCACAACCCCCACACTTGTCCTATTAAACACTTGCAAGCAAAAGAGCTCCTCCAAATGAAAATGAACCAATGCTCTCCCATTCCCTAAGGTAAGGTAAAATCATGGTTTTTCACATAAGGCATAAAATGAGATAAGACAAAGAATAGGCAAATAGGCTCAAGGGGTTAATCAAAGGGAAATAATGCAAGGTTGGCTATTTGGCCAAAGTAGTCAATCACAAAAGAATGCCTAATCATGTTCATGTATGCAAGTGAAAATGTAGCCTCAAAAAGAATTAAAGCAAGTTCTAGAGTGATCAATATGACATGAGTGAAAATCACACAAGAAAGAAGAGAATGGTATAAATGTTAAATCCATCCATCAAAAGCCCAAAATCTCACCAGGTAATGTATCTATCAAACTCAATTCATCAATCAAACATCCAAAACCAAGCATGCCAAATTCAAGATGACAAGAAATTTATAAATCATAACCTTGAATTTCAATTGCTTCAAACTCATAGACTTCACAAATCTCAAAACATCATTGGAAATCAAATAAAAACACAATTTTTTTTTTTCAAAAGTAAAAATGTAAATTAAAATTAAAATAAAAATAAAACAGAAAACAAAATGTCAATTCCTCCCCACACTTAAATTCTACATTGTCCTCAATGTAAACCTCAACAATAAACAATCATTAATAAATCTACGACAAGTAAGATAAAAGAGAGGAAAGAAACATCCTTATCAATACGGAGGAAGATGAAGAGATTTCCACCAGGATCCCATTGGCGAAAGCATAATAACCAATTTATGCTTGAAATAACATAAGAGCTTCCACCAGGGTCCCATTGGCTGAAGTGTAATGACCAAGTTAAGCTTGAGACATGAGGGCTTCCACCGGGATCCCACTGGCCTTCCTTATTTTCCTTGGCTTCACTATGAAGAGTAATATGTGCACTTCATCAACTTCATATGCATTGTTTCTATTGGACCATGGCCCAAAAACAAAATCCACTTCAGCAGTGTCCATCATCCGATTCTCTTCTTCTATCTTTGAAAAAAGTCTGCAATTCCACCTCCCTTTGGGTCTTAGATTACGCTTTGTAAATAAAATCATCAACTTTCAAGTCAGAAATTAATTAGCACATATAATATCATACATTGACAATGAATATAATTATTGAAACCAATAAAATGAGAAAATTCATCACACAACTCATATGTCTCTCCACCACCTTAGGAAGGAGTTCAAGAATACTTACCTTGGGGGTAGAGTTTTCCCCTCCTCACTTACCTCTTCGTGCTCGTTTCTTTCTTTTTGTCTTCCCACTTCGTAGTGTGACAAAGACTAGATCTTCCTTCACATTCTCTTCGATTGTGAGGAAGTCCTTTAAATTTGGCTCGGAACTTGGCCGAGATCGTGGCTAACCGATCCAAAGAGTTTTGAGGTCATTACACATTCTATTGTGTTTCTTGTTGAAACCGAATGTTATTAGTGGCCATTTGTCTTATTAGCTCCTCCAAAGTGAAGGTTCGGGTTGCCTAGGAGGTTGAACTTTCGCGCCCATGACTCAAGTTAGGAGGATCACCACCACCCTGGATAATATGTATGGAGTAGGGGTTGTAGTTGTCGGACGGTTGAGAATATCCCCATACCGCTCTACCTCCTCATTTGTGTCTACTAGGAAAGTGGGACACAAATGGGATGTCCGGATGATAAGCAAATCTCACAAGCTTATGATCAATGGACATCAACACCTACAAACACTCAGAAAGAAAGAATCAAAAATTAAAATAGTAAAAATAGGAAACAAATTAATACTCAAAATTTGGTGTGGTGTGGAATTGATTAAAAATAAATTAATCTCAAAAATACAAAACCTATTATAATGCTATTTTTTATTTTATGGGTTTATCTAACTAGTGCATGGAATATAGATTTATATGATAAAAGAATTCAAAAATAATAAATATTAAATGAAAAATAAAGTAAATGTATTAGAAACTTAAAAAGCTTCATTTTTCATTTTAAAACTTATCATCTTTTTATTCTTTAAACCTATACTTGTTAGCAAAATAAACCAGATCTATTTTTATAGATTCATTGAATAAAAACTCGTATTGATATAAAGAAATTGCAAGAATAATCAAAACTAGGAATAGAATACGCATGGCAAATTCAAAAACAGAAGAAGAATTAAAAGATGCAAAAGACTAGTTTCCAAAGATCAATATGATATGAAACTAAACATTATTTAAGCCGGTGTTAAAATAACTTGGCATACTTGACCTGCATTTACTTTGAATGAAGCAATACATGTTTGAAGGGCTTAAGGAACAAAAGGACACGGAGATATGCGGTGTCTCGAAATAAAAAGGAAATTACAAATCAGTTAGACAAAGGTAGTCAACATTTTGATGAGTCAGAACTAAGTAGGTTGTTTCTTTTTTGCACAAAAATTATGGCGTTTAAGGAGATCATGTCTCTCACAGAAGTTACAAACTAGAGTTTATGTTTCCTCTGATGAATAAAAGCTAATTAAGGATAAGCATAAGGCTCAGGGAGGGATTTGGGTCCACCTAATCCTTAATTATGTGCACCGCTTCTGTCACAAATTAACTAAATATGAAACCCACTCTATATGCAAACCTTCGGTAAAAAAGAAAATTGAAAAGCATAATCATTTAGGATATAAAAAGGTAATTAATATAATTTAAATTTATAAATTTTATCAAATTTCGAATCACTTGAATAACGGTTTAGCGTAAAAAAAAAAAAAATATGTTGTCAAATAAAAATGTTGTTAAAACTTACATATATTGGTTAAATTTTAGAAGCTAAAATTATGTCTGCTTATCAGCTTAAATTGAAATAAATAAGGAGTGAATGAATTTTTATTTTTTTTTGGATGCAAAGAAGTCCAGTGCATGAGTATATACATAATACATCTATAACTACAAAGCGATCGGTAGCCATTACTTTATTTAATATCTTTTAATTTGGCCGTTTAATATCTTAAAGCTCTCTTATTTTGCTTCCTTAATTTTGCTATGCAAATTATATGTGATTATTATTTTTAACACCCTTGAATTTTAGATATTGAAAGTTGATCAAAAGTGTCTAGTTTGACCGCACCCTCAACTCACACCTATCTTTTCACAAATTAAAGCACCGAAAATAATCAGAATGGTGAAGAAGCTAAATCGTGCTTTTACTTGAAGATGTGGGAGACCAAGATTCGCAAAAGCAAGTAACTGGTCGAAATCATACCTATGCCTTTAGGCGTAGAGCATAAAACTAAATAAAGTCCTCAGTCTTCAGTCTGTCATAATCCATAGTTGTAAATTGCGATTGTGGTTGCTGTGATACATATTGAGGTCAACAAAATGTGAATATTTTTTTATTTTATTTCAAGAGATTAAAGGTGAATATTGCAGTCCATTGCAGTCGCATTACAATTCCAGTTGTAATTCTTTCATTTGATTTGGTATGACACTATAATTACGAGATGTTGTAATTACGGTCATTACCACATTAAGTGACAGGTTTACAATTTAGAACCATGGCCCTAAAGCAGAGTTTCTGATTTTGTGTACAGCCACATGATTTATATGTGTGTGGATGTGTACCCCACATAACTATTTCCTACTCCGTAAGGTAAGAATTGGAGCTAGTATTATTCTACCGCATTTCTTGTTAGTTAGTCTCTTCAACTTGGTTTGCAGAAATTAAACCGAAACTTAATTTAATATTAAATTAAACATGACAAGACATCATAGGCATGCTGTCATTATTGAACAACTTCAGGCAGGCATGCATGCAGATCTTCTACCTAAATCTTTTTGATGTGCAACTGCCAGCAGAAGAGAAATTACTGGTACATTTTGATACTCATATTTTATGTTGATATACAATATGTATATGTGCGGTTGTTATGGTGCATCTCTTATGTATGGGTACATTATACATTTTTAATTTTATTTGTAATAGCAAGTGTTTTTTTGTTATTTTAGGTTTCTTTTTTTATTTTACACAAGCTTATTGCCAACCTGTGAAAGTGGTGGCGAGTCGGAGGTGGTGGTCGGCTAGAAGTGTTGGTTGACTAAAAGTAGTGGCCGATTGGAAACGGTAGTTGGCAGAGGTGGTGGCCGACCAGAAGTGCTAATCGGTATCGACGGTGAGTGGTCGGTGGACAACCAATCACCGATGGTGAGCAGCTGTGATGGTAGTAGATAAAAAAAACTTAAAATTAAAAAAAATATTAACAAATTATAGATTGTTGATCTTAATTTTTAATGTGTTTTTCAATATAATTAATAGTTAGGATTGTCAAAATATATCATACACCTTCCTTTAAAGAGTGTATATTAAAATTTTCTTATGTATATGTGGCCCGAAGTTTTCTTTGTCGCGCTTTGGCCAGCAAATATTACACCATGAGGCATGAGCTAAAAAGCTGTACATGACTTTCTTAGTTCGGAAGTGACCCGCTACAGCCTATAATTTCAACATGTGGGACTTTGCACATGATAATAAATTAGCTTTTACCAAAATTGAGGGGCAAAGCAAAATTTTTGTTTAAAAAATGCAGAACAAGAAAACGGAACGTTCATTCATGTGCTTCTTTCGGAATTTGAGGAAAGTATTTGTTCCTTGCAGAAATAACCTGAGGGTGATGTACGTACACATACACTGCAAAAATGAAGGTTTTAGAAGGAACTGTGCAAATTTGGAAATGGTAGTGTTGGACTAGGAGTCTACGACGATTCCCCTTGTTCAGGGAACTATAAACGTGGTGGAATATATATAGTAGTCGAAGATTATTTATTTTCCCTTTTGGAGGAAACTGTAAATGAGTAAATTACAGTATATAGTCTCTCTGTTAATTTTCCTTTTCCCGTGCCATGCCAAATATATCAATGTCACCGTTTCTTCTCATGATCAAATAATTTCAGTTTTGCCAGATACATACATATAATATATGTTAATGTTATTATTTTTTAATAAAGGATTATCAATTAATTAGATAATGAGAAGGATATACACAAACAATAATAACGATTAACAAGTGTACGTATAGTAAAAACTAACAATTTAAAAGGATTGGGTCAACTAGAACTTTTTAGGTATTGTATACACTGAGAAATTTTTAGAGTAGATTAAATGCATGGTCCATGAAATATTTTTATGATTGATTTTAAATAAATTTATATAAATTTTTGGCCACTAACTTAAAATTAATGATTAAAATCTTTTTTGTAACATACATTTATTATACTCTAGAAACATAAAATAATTTCTCTTATTATACACCATATTATTTTTTAAAATTTTACATTAAGTGGTATTGTTGAGTTAACTTTACAATTATATATATATTGGTAAGGCTTAGAATCCATACCTTGTGGACTTGACGAAAGAACCTCTTAATGAGACTCTTAAATGTCTCTCTAATAGGGCTCGAGTGAGAAGGTGGAAGAATAAGATAAGAGAAATTTGAGATGGAGAATTTGTAGAGATTGAACCCTGTTATTTTCTTGCATATCTCCTGTTCTTATCAATTGACCTATCAACACAAGACCATAATTAAAAAAATTTGTTGGGCTAATTTTTGCCTTAATTAAGATTTTATCTTTCCTTTTAATGATTTTAATGGCACATTCTCACATTGATATAGTATATACTTAAAATGAATAATTCTCATAACTAATGGTCTAAGATTCGAATTGAATAATTAAATCAGATAACATACCTTCTTATCCACGGATTACTATTTTAATACATGTAGTGTATTTTATTTGCTTTGTTTTTGTGATTCTGCAAACTGAAAAGCAAATAAATAAAGTAAAAAAAGAATATTAATTAGGAAAAAATTAATCTAAAGTGAATTTATTTGTAAAATAAATAAGTAAATATGTATTTATTATTAATTTAATTTAAAATATATTACTATCTTAACTCATTAAATGATTTAAAGATAGATACACATTTATTAATAACATATTTGGATTTGCTTAATTATTAAGAAAAAATCATTTTTTCCTTAAAAGTTCTCTCAATAAACTTTTGATTATAAATTATTTTGAATAAAAAATAAAGTACTTCAAATACAAACTTAGAGCATATTTGGTATGGCAACCAATAAAGAAAAAAGCAACAGGTTTTACTGGCTGAAAAAAATTGTTGGTAATCCATCTTAAATTTGAGCTGTTTTAAAAAAGTTATTAGAATTATTCTTAAAAATAAGATATAAATATCATTTTATTTTTAATTAAATAATTTTTTAATTAATTAAATAAATTTTTTAATTATTTTATATATATTTTAATAATTTAATTCATAAAAATTATTTTTTATATCATTCAAATAAAACATATTAACATAAAATTTTCTTTCAACAAATATATTTAAACATAAAATATTTTTTAAATCAATTATAAAAAATTTTATAAAATATTTAATTATTAAAATAATCTAATTTTTATAACTATTCAACACACACTTACTCACTTTATAAATTAGTTCATTTTAAAAGAACTTTGTCCAATCAAGCATGAGATAAACTGACTCATATTTTATTCACAGTTTTGACACCAATAGAAGTACTTTTGTAGTTACTAGTTAGAGTCAAACGAATGTGTAATCAAATATTACTGTTACATTTTGAGAAGAGTTTATCTAATTATCACTCTTAATTTAAAATGGTGAAAGTAATTACACATATAAAAAAATTACTCTCACACTTAAAAAAATATAGAAACGCATCATAATGTTAAAAAAAAAAGTATTATGTTAGTGAATAATATTGTCCTCGTGTGTGTGTGTATATATATATATATATATATACATATATATGTATTCTAATTCGCTTCAGAGTAAATAGAGATAATATGCCTGTACATCAAACAGTATTCTAAGTTAGTAAAGTTGAAGTTCCGCTGTAGCAGGGTTATAATTAGCCAGTTAACAAAGCTCTAAAAGGGTTGCTTACGTGTAAGATACCCACACTAAAATAAATATTAGGATGCATCGCATTTCCAACTTCATCGCCAAAGCGACACCTCATCATCACTTCATCAGAAATTAAAAAAACAAACAAAAAGTAGATATATAGAGAAGAGAAGAGAAAGATAAAAGCTAAAATTATTCATTTCATTTCATTCATTCACTCAAAATCAAAAACTCCCCTTCTCTCTCTCTCTCTCTCTCTCTCAATCTCCTCACCTTGCAAACACCCCACCACACAATCCAACGTTAATTGATAAATAAAAAAACCAACCTCTGTTGATGTTTGTTTGATCCAAAGTTCACAACTTTCGCTTCACAAAAACACGTGCGAATTCTCCACCGATGCAGATTGAGTTTCAGGAATCGTGGGTGTCTTCGATACGTAATTCACCGTTTCCATGTTCTTATGACTTGATCTGTAACCATCGTAATGCCACTCATCGGAAACTTGTTCACCATGTGATTTTGTTCTGCTTCCCTCAGATTCTTTTTTTGTTTTTTTTTCTTGTTTTTTTTTCTATCCCATTTTTTTCTGGTTGCGTATTCAGCAAGTGTACTTGTTGAATTGGATTACACTGATAATTCTCTGATCTGGGAAAGTCACACCCCAAAAAAAAAAATGATTTTTTCAGCTACCTATGAATAATTGATTGCACAAGCGGTTCCAATTAGAAGCCCCTGTTTCTGGGTTTTCAGCCATGGAGGTTGATTTTGCTGGTTTGATTCATTTTGATTGGGATGATGATCTCACTTTGTTGAATTATGATGACTTCACGTGAATGCAAATTTCAAAGTTTGATTACAAAATTGAAAATTCCTTTCCTTTTGTTTTGGAATATCCCATCCTTAGGGAATTAATACTATACTTCTCCTCAAAGTTTTGGTCTTTGGATTCACCTTCAAATATCCTGTTTTTTTGCTTTTTCAATGCTTTTTCTTCATCTGGGTCATCTAAAATCTAAATTAAGCGTTTTATAAAACGATCGGTGTTGATTTTCAACTCTGGCTCTGATTTATTTTTTTTCATTTGGTTTTTGTGAAGTAATATTTATTGTCTTTCTGATCCTCCTCTTTTATAGGAGGTTAAGGTTATACACCAGTTTCATGATTCTATGGGTCTAATCTAAATGCATGCCTTCTGGTGATTGTAGTTTATAATGTCATACTAAATGGACACAATAGTTGGTCCTATAATTCAGTTTTTTTTTTTTTTTTTTTTTTGGGGGGGGGGGGGGGGTTAAACTTTGTGTCACATAATGAGTTTATATAAGCATGTTTTTCTTTGTAGGTTTGAGACCTGAGATTTGCTAGTCAATTATATTTTTGAGGTACACACTTTTGCAAGATGCTATAATTAGAGAAACAGATAAATTAAATTAATTAATGTAGTAATAAATTTGCACATATTTTTCCTAATTCCCAGAAGTTTAGATCTTTTCTTCTGCAAAGTTTTGGGCACTGCAGTAAGGTTGGCAGTGCCCATGGATGCCACAACCAGCGGAACCCCAACTATCCAATTCCATAACATCCCTGACCAGCCAATCACAGCCATTGTTGTTGCCACACCACTACCAACATTCCAAAGGCAGCAACGCCATTGCTTTGGGGACTCCACTCCTGGAGAGTTTCCCTTGTCTGCTAATCCCTCCATTGTCCTTCATGTCCTCACGGCATGTAATTTGGACCCTCAAGACCTTGCTAAACTAGAGGCAAGTGCTATGCTTATCTGCATTTCAGCTTTGAAGTTGTTCTTCATTGCATGCTCTTGAAGCAGCGATAAATGTATGCTCTCTTCACCATTGATTTTAAGCACATTCGCTTAAATTTTGAATAAAACAGCTTAAACTAATGGTGGAGATCTTTGTGGAGTGTGCATTTAATACTGCTTCAGGAGTATACTAGAATTTCTCATAATAACAAGGCTGGCTTCACGTTTTATGTGGCTGTTGTTGCAGGCAACATGCTCCTTCTTCAGGCAGCCTGCAAACTTTGCTCCGGATTTAGATTTGTCCTTATCGGAGCTTGCTGCATTGGACATGTGCCAGAAGAGAGCCATCTTTAGGCCAATGACAACAGAACAAAGGCAAGATTTGAAGCAAAGATGTGGAGGTTCTTGGAAATTGGTCCTGAGGTATTTGCTTGCTGGAGAAGCATGTTGCAGGAGGGAGAAATCACAGGCAATAGCAGGTCCTGGTCATAGCATTGCCGTGACATCAAAAGGGGTTGTTTATTCATTTGGTTCCAACAGTTTAGGACAACTTGGACATGGCACCAGTGAAGAGGAATGGCGACCTCGACTGATAAGGTTGGAACATGTGGACATTCCTCAATCCTTACATTACTGCTTATCCTGTAAACTTAAGGCTAATTGGAAAGTGAACTAGTTGATTTAAAGTTAACAGAACTTCATTATGTTTCAGAACTTTGCAAGGCATTCGAATTATACAAGCTGCTGCTGGGGCTGGGAGGACAATGTTGATCAGTGATTCTGGGAAGGTTTATGCATTTGGGAAAGACTCTTTTGGGGAAGCTGAGTATGGAGTTCAAGGATCTAAAACGGTTACAGCTCCACAGTTAGTAGAGTCTTTGAAAAACATATTTGTTGTTCAAGCTGCAATTGGGAATTTTTTCACAGCTGTATTATCAAGAGAAGGCAGGGTTTATACATTTTCTTGGGGTAGTGATGGCAAACTCGGTCACCACACTGATCCAAGTGATGTGGAACCCCATTCTTTATTAGGAGCTCTGGAAGACATACCAGTAGTGCAAATTGCTGCTGGATATTGCTACCTGCTTTGTCTGGCTTGTCAACCCAGCGGAATGTGAGCTCCAACTATATCTCCTTTCCTTGCCTGTTGCAATTTTTTTTGGGGGGGGAACTCTAATTGGTAGTTATATGATACAAATTAGTCTTTCTTGCATATTCAAAATTTTAAGCATATTAATGTTGCTAAAGTGAAAAGATTATGATTTTTTCTTTAACTGACAACACATATCTTCTTTTGGTTAAATCTATTTGAATGAGAAATCCATATCTTCAAGATTCATGACAGTGGCCAAACATTGTTGATTCTTATTCTTAAGTTAGCTAGTTTTGTACATGCAGCTTCATTCTTATTGTAATAATTATTTGAATGTTTATTATGTCATCCTTCCTTGAAAACTTACAGGTCAGTATACTCTGTTGGGTGTGGCTTGGGGGGCAAGCTTGGACACGGTTCAAGAACTGATGAGAAGTACCCTCGTTTGATCGAACAGTTCCGGCTGTTAAACCTTCAACCCATAGTGGTTGCAGCTGGTGCTTGGCATGCTGCTGTGGTAGGACGGGATGGTCGTGTTTGCACGTGGGGATGGGGCCGTTATGGTTGCTTGGGGCATGGGAATGAAGAATGTGAATCAGTACCTAAGGTAGTGGAAGCATTGAGCAATGTCAAAGCTGTTCATGTCGCGACAGGAGATTACACAACCTTTGTAGTGTCTGATGATGGTGATGTGTATTCATTTGGTTGTGGAGAATCTGCTAGTCTTGGGCATAACGCTGGAAATGATGGGCAGGTCTGCTTTGCTTCTTCCTTTTTCCATGTTTGATTTGAGTTGTTTGCTTGACTTAGTTCAAATGATGTGTTTCAAATTTCTTCCTCCCCTCTTTTGATTTTTGCACAATCATGACATGATGAACTTGCCAGTGCTTAACAATAATTGGAACTTGTAGATTAGTTCCAAATATAAAAATGCCAGAATGGAGCCTCTAGTAAAACAGCCACTTATTTGGGATGCATTTATTTCTAAATCCTAAATTTTACCCTTGATAAGGTCACATTATGCATTATGTGCTAATTATTGTTTCATATCCAAATCTAAATGATGGACTTGGCACTAGCCAGTCCATTGTCAGAATATTGTGCAATGTGTGCAATGAACTTTAATCACAGTTTCTCATAGATGCCTTAGAGCCTGGGGACAAGGAGCACAAACCTATATGAGATGTTAATAGTGGTGACTAAAGTGCATTCGGTCACGACTCCTCTAAAGTAAGCTTGCCTGTAAAATAAGTGTGTATTCACTTTTAAATCATTTAGCGGGTTAAGATCACGATGCATTTTAGATTAAATTAAAGACAAATGCACTTTTATTTGCTTACTTTCCAGATAAGCTCACTTTAAAAGAGTTTTTTCTAGCAAATTCCATTGTAAGTTAATATTTCTGTGGCAAATATTAGTTAGACATTTAACGAAAAAATTATATTCACTCAAGAGTGTCATGATTCATAATTTCATATGAAGTTACTCAACTATGTTATGATTGTACATGTACAGGGCAACAGACATGCAAATGTGTTAAGTCCAGAGCTTGTCACCTCACTGAAACAGGTCAATGAAAGGATGGTACAGATTAGCCTGACCAATTCCATATACTGGAATGCTCATACCTTTGCACTCACTGAATCGGGGAAGCTGTATGCATTTGGGGCTGGAGACAAGGGACAGCTAGGAATTGAGCTTGTTGCCAACCAGACTGAAAGGGCAAATCCAGAACGTGTGGACATTGATCTTGGTTAACTGTTTGTACCTCTACCCCCAGTCCTATCCTATTCTTTACACCATGCTATCCTCTAATTTATGGTCACCATGCATAGCATTTAGTGTTTAAATTCCTTGTCTATTTTGTAAATATAATCAAAGAATGCATCGTGATGGTCCAAGGTAGGTAACAACTAACAAGGACCTCTGCTGCTGTCTTATGGTGGTTGATATCACTCGTAGGCTTCAACTGGTTGTTGATAGTTGATACATTGGTGAAGCTTCATTTGCAGCGTAGTTGTCTTGAATTGTTTTCATAGATCATTTGCTTAGAAACAGTTGGTCAAATTTAGCATTCATTCATCATCAACATCCCCTTGGTGTGGATTATTTACTAGGGCTGGAAACGACTTAAAACGGTTTAGTTCGACTCGATAAGCCATAGTCCAGCACGAAACTCAGTTTGAGTTCGATACGAATTATTTTTGATAGTTTAGTTCGAATCAAGTTCATGAATTATTTAATTCAGCTCGTTATTTTAAATTAAAGAAATTAAATATTAAAATAAGATAATATGAATTCAATGAAGCAAGGCAGTTTGTGAAACTAGAACGTAGTTTATAACTTAATTTTAATTTTAAATAAATGTTATAAGTTAATAAATACTTCATATATTTTTTTCATACTTATTTTAGTATGAAAAATGTATTTTATAAGTTTATTCATTAAATTTTTTTATATATTAAAATAATATATAATTAAATTATGTCTTGGAATGAGATTAGACTTAATTAAATATTGGTGTATAAGTTTTAATAAAAACTTTCTTATTATAGCCCAACACATTGATATCTCAAATTATTTCAGTATCAAGTCTTATATAAGCCTTATATTATCGATATTATATTATTAAATTTTATATTATCATATTTAATATTATCAGGTCATATTTTATTATATATACTAAATGGGTCTCAAATGGAATGAGGGAGAGTATTAAAAGACTAATAAAATCTTTAGTATTTTAATAGAGAGGAATTTGATCAAATGTAGTTATATTTTAATAATTGAGATTATTTAATGAATTTTTTAATATTTATGAAAAACCAAATATTTTGAAACAATGAGTTTAATAAAAAATACAAGATAATTTTTTATAATAATAATTATTTAATTAAATAATATTAGTTTCAGACTCAAGCAGGAAAGCTCCTTTTTGAGAAGTACACTTCTTTCTTATATCAAATATTTTGAGACTAAGCACCAATATATATATATAAAGTTATTTAAAGATTATGTGATCACTTAAAAAAGTCATATGTATTTATCTTATAATGTTAATCATTCATGAAAGATTTAATGATCAATATTTACTCTTCTTATCTCTTACAATAAACACTCTTCTTATCAGATACACTTCATATATATATATATATATTGAGACTAACAGCTCCTAGTTCACTCACGGAAAATGATACATGTCCCGGGAAAAGAAGAGCCCGGTGCATCTCGGGAGAAAGAAAATGAGGTGGTCTCTCACTTTCAACAACTCCAACTCTTTTGTAAAGAAAAACAAAAAGAAAAAATACACTGCTTATGTGAGAAGTGGGCAATTCGGGCCATGGGATCCCGGGCGTATAGCACCACTCGTTCACTCACATTCTAAGGGAAGGAAATAGGCATGTTTGCTTGCCAATTAATCACTATCAAAGATTCCTATGTATTATGAACTTAACAACTTCTTTGAGGATTTGTTGATCTTACTTTATGCTGATTTAGTAGGGGTTGACTCTTTTTTTTTTTTGTTCTAGGGAGTGCCCACCTGGGATGGGCCTAGGAGATGCCCATAGGGACCCCATAGTGAGGGGGGAGAGGATAGGAAAGGGGGTGAAATGCATTGCAGGGAACGCCCATTGAAACATTGTTAGATTAAATGTCTTATATGATAGGTTTATAATTTATTTTATTAGTTTAATAAATAATTAAATTAAGGTAATGAGTTAAATTTTTATTAAGTAAAAATAAAATAATAATTTTCTAATTATAGTAATTATTAATTTGATGAAAGTTAACAATATTTAAAATATAATTTTTACGTAAAACTCAAGTGTTCTTAATCGTCAATTTCTTTTTTTCTCTTACCATCACTAAAATAAAAAAACAAAAAAAGATGTAATGGAATAAAAAATAAATTTTGAGATCTATCTAACGTTCTTGAAATACAATTTACTAATTATTAATAGATAAAGGTTAGTATTTACTTACATTCTTATTTGTGGTAATTATAAATTTTAAAATTATTGTATTTTTAATAATAATTTTTTATATTAAAATTTTAAAAAATCATAAATTAAAATGTGACATCATAGTAAGGTTATGAAATTTATAATTTTTAATTAATAATGATTATTTTTCTTAATTTGTATGAACTCTAATTTTATGGCATATTATTCACTCTAATTATAAATTATTGAGCATAATTATATAATGATTGGATAAAGCCTTTTCGTGAATTAAGTCGTAAAGCAGTACGAAAAGCTATACTCGTGTATGAAACACCGTCTTTTCGTCTTTTGCAAGAAAACAAAATTGCGGAGAATCACGTCTTGTTAAAGAATATGCACATAAAGAATTTAATTTTTATAATATTTAAAAGTACGCAGAATATTTAAATAATCAAAAGTACGGAGAATATTTAAACAATAATGTTTAATTGTTTTCAATCCTGATTGTTTTCGTCACGTCTGTATTTGATTGTTTGCAATATTTTCTCCGCAAATCAACGACTTTAGTTTTATTATTTTATAAAATATGTAGTATTTTAATTTTTATGCATAATATTATTAATTTAAAATAATATTATGTGATATTTTTAATTATTAAAATTGTTAAATTTTTAAGTTGATTTAATTTTAAATTATATAAAAGTTATTTTTTAATTACTCATAGAATATATGTTATAAATGATATGATAACTATTTGTGTATGGAGAAATTCATTGTTATAAAACATTTATGGATCGCTTAAAGATTGATTAACTATTCTTATAATAAATGGATATGATTGTTAGTAGTGTAAATGTACTATTAATTTTATTTATATATCTACAAATAATAAATATTTTTAGTTAATACATATATCATTGTCAAATAATGTTAAATTTATTAGCATCATTATATTTATTGTTGTATGTTGATGAATCACTCAAATGAGAACATTGATATACATTGAATGGTTAAGTGATTTATTGTCTAAATATGTATAGTATGTTAATTTATGACTCAAATATTAATGTTAGACATGTAATTATTGCAGTACCTATTGTTATGTATTCGTATCTCTCATTTGTTCCAATTTTTAATGGACCTAATTTCTCTAAATGGAGTGAATAAATCTAATTTTACCTTGGGGTAATGTATATGGATTTGGCTCTTCGAGTAGAGAAATCAGATGCTATTACTGTTTTAAGCACTGACGAAAAGAAAGTTCATTATAAAAATTGAAAAAGATCAAACAGATTGAGTCTGATGTACATGCGGATGAGTATAGCTAGCAATATTAAGTCAACTCTTTCTAAAACTGAGAATGCTAAAGAAATGATGAAGTTTGTGGAAGAGCGCTCCCAAACTGCTAACAAGTCTATTGCTGGACATTAATGAATATTTTAACCATGATAAAATTTGATGGTTCTCGTACTATACATGAGCATGTCATTAAAATGACAAATATTATAGCAAGACTTAAGTCATTGGGAATAGAAGTAGATGAGAATTTCCTTGTGCAGTTCATTATGAACTCATTACCGTTTGAGTATGGTCAATTCCAAATGAACTATAATAATATGAAAGATAAATAGAATGTGCATGAATTGCACAATATGTTAGTTCAGGAGGAAATCAAACTTAAGAATCAAGGAAGTCACTCTATCCATTATATAAACCATCAAGGAGTTAAAAAGAAAGCTTATGTATGTTTCAAATCAAAGTTAATTGAAGTTCCCTATAATACTTGGTGGATTGATTCTAGATGTACAACTCATGTTTCTAATACGATGATGTTTTTAATACAATGTAAGGATTTCTTACAATCCAAACCATAAGCCCAAATGAGAAGTTTGTCTTCATGGGAAATAGAGTGAAGGTTCTATTGGAAGATGTCGGGACTTACTATTTAATCCTAGACACTAGACATTATTTAGATTTATTTGAAACTTTTTATATATCTAATATTTATAGGAATTTAGTTTTCTTTGTCTAAACTTGATGTTGCTGGATACTCTTTTAGGTTTGATAACTGATGTTTTAGTTTGTATATATGATTTGGTTCTAGTATACCTTATGATGGTATATTGTTGGATTTACTTGTATTGAATATAAATTCTAGAATTAATCTTTCCTTTTTAATGTAATAAAATATAATGAGATTTTTTTAAGCATATAAAGTAATAAAGTAATGAGGTATCAAAGCAGTAAGTAATAAATGCAAGGGAATTAATGGAAGCAATAAATGAAATGTTCTAAAACAGAGATGGAAATAGTTAGGATTTTAATCCTTTGTAATTATTAACATCAGGGTAATCTATGCTTCAAGATGCTACAGCATTTAGCTCACGGGATAGAGTTTTGCTTTTCAGCAGTAAACACTGAGTTCATTAAAAGCGTCTTATTCCTAAGTTCAATTTAATTTCCTCAGTGGTCATAGAAGTACGTCCAGCTATTAAAGACTTGAAGGCTATTCCTAGCTCATTCAACACAATTAATTTTTTAATTAATCGTTCTATCTTTATCTTCTAATCAAGTCCACATCTTTGGTTTTTCCAAACAAAATCAGTTGATATTTCAGCTCAGTTGACCATGCTAAACAGAAATTAGGCATTAAAACAGAAAAGAAGAAAATGAATATCATCCAGAACATGGGATTACCCTTCAGTACAAATTACAAATTCATAAAATCCTAACCAATAGAATTTAGCTCATAATGAGCTTAAAGACAAAACAAGCAAAAGAATTGAGAATTAAAGGCATTCTTCGTTAAACAAAGAAACTACGAAATGACCAGCTGCAGCTGACGGCTCCCTGCTCAGCTCCCCCTTCCAGAAGATACCCCTCTGTGCCAAAAGTCCCTACCTTTTGTACTAGTCCCCCCAAAATAGGGTTACACACTCTCTCATGCTGGACTTTTTGGGCCTATACAAAGTCAAATATTAAAATATTTCTTGGCCCATCTTTCGAGTACACTCAGTTGCTGCATTACATTCTCTCTCTTCCTTTTAGGCGCAGTGCAGCAGGTCTTTTGTCTTCTAGTGGCCAAGATCTGAGCTGGAAATGATTTTATCTTATAGTGGCTTTCTCCCCAAAAGCTGCAAGATTCCATAACGTCCTAGCGCCTTCTTTCAGCAATTTTCATCTTTAAAGACCTGCTCAGAATTAAATCAGACCTTCATCAACAACAGATCAGAACTTACAGCTTTTCAAGATAAATCAGATTAAACACAGATATTTACTTAATCAAATTAAACTTGAAGTTCTTTTCCTAATTTGATCAAAACAAGATAAAATAATTAAGCAAAAAGGATAGTAATAACTCTTATTTCTAAGAGTTATCACACCCCCAAACTTGAACCATTGCTTGCCCTCAAGTAATGACATTCAACACGCAATCACAGAACCAAATCAAAATAGTATAAGCCAAGTCCATGCCAATCCTCAGATGCAATTTTCAGAATTATGCTCAACACACCATACCATTTCTTTAATCACCTTTCCAAAATGTGTGTGTGATTTCCCTAAACTCTCAATTCAGTTTTTAGCAGGGAACTCAACCAAACCACCCTTCAACAGAGTCTTAGGTGCAATTTCCAAATGTCCATTGGAATTAAGGATGAGGATTCACCAGATTATCTTCCTAAGAACAGGGGCTTAACACATTATTGGATTTGTCATATCGCTCATTTCACTCTATTTTATGCTGTGGGTAAGTGTTTCACTCAAACATCCCACACATGCAACTCTATTATATGCTTGACAAATTTCTATCAATCAAGAGCACACACACATTGTACACAGCAAGAGGACTTAAATGGGTTGTAATGAGGCTAAGGTTCGGGTGTGAAATCTTGGGAAAGTAGCTACTTAGGTGGAGTTCAAGATCTTTGTCAAAATTACCCACTATATATATATATATATATATATATATATTTATATTTATATTTATATTTTTTATTAGGGAAGCCCCTTTTTTTTTAATTGTTAATTTAAAATTTTTTTAATTGTTTTTGTTTTTGTTTTTGTTTTTGTTTTTGTTTTTTTTTTTTAAACAAAACATCCAAAGGATAAAAACATCCAAAGGCCACCCCCAAACTGATACTGTTGGTTGTCCTCAACCAATGTGGTTAGAACCTATAAGTAGGCAATCCTTTTGACAAAATCCTGAACTCCAGCTATCAGGGCAGTACATTGTTTTTCAGGGATTTGTAGCTTGTAATGTGGCTTGGCACCAATGAAGAAAGGCTTAAGCTCAAAGGGGTTCAGAAAGGGTAATACGTGAGGGTTGGCCTTTTAAGTCTCAGTAGTTAACAAAAAGTGCCTCAAGTCAAATTGTGTACAACAGTGAAATATGCAATCAATCACAGAATTAAGGCAAGTTCTGCAGAGATCAGACATGTATGGAATGTATGCTGAACTGAATCTATTGAAGTCCGAAAGCTCACAGTATTGATGTTGTAAAGTTCTACAATACTACACTCAATTTCACTCACCCCCAAACTTAGGTTGAAATCTAATTCAGACCTCACCCATTGTTCCTTGAACAGGGATCTTCGCAACCCAAGTCCCCCAACTGATTGGTGTCTTTTGAAAGAGGTTCCGTTGTTAAATCCAATTAGAGCTAGGGATTTGTGGGGAGAAAGGATTAATTTAAGGTATGAATATGTTTCAAATGTAGTAAAGTAAAACGTGTCTTCATCAGATGCACATAGACAGCAAACACCATTCATTCATTAATCATGCAGTCAAAATGGGGCCCCCACTGATCATTGAGCCTACTATATTTAAATAGTGGGGGCAAACAAAACTACAATTGAAAAATAGAAAATAAAACAAACAAAAGTAAATCAAAACAGACTAAGAGAGGTCAAGGGAAATCCTGGTCATCGATCTTCGCAACATCTTTAAAGACCTGGGTGTTTCATCTTGCTCAAGGCTGAGCCAATCTTGCACTGCTCCTTCTCGTGCCGGACACAGCTACCGCTTCATTGTTATCGGGTTTGAATGGAGTTTCTTTGGTAATAGCCACCTCAATACTTCTTTCTTGCGCAGCTTCATCTTCCTCCCCGCCACCATCGCTTGGCTGAGCCTTAGAGGCTGTGATGGACTTGGCTTTCCCAGCTTTTCTTATAATAGGCATGTTATCTTCAGAGTCAGCACTGGTGACAGTGGGAGTTGCCTTAGCATTTCCAGCAATTTTAGTTGGTCTTCTGATCATGAGAGGAGCTCTGTGCTTGATTTTTCCTTTCTTTGGTGGAGGGGGTCTTCTGGCGCTTCATCGATCATCTTTTCTTTTCCTCTCTTGGATCCTCGTGGTTGAGTTGGAGGTGGTGGTGAATCTCTGGGTGGAGGTGGTGGTGTCCAGTCAGAACTAACTTCATTGTTATTGATGGAGTGATCACTAGCAGTGGGATTCTCAGAGGGTAGTTCAGGGTTTTGTGCTGGTGCAGGAGGGTCAGCAGGTGCAGAAACCTTTGCAGGGTGTGTTTGTTTCTTGGGTATAGGGGAGGAGTACTGAAATGGGTCAAAGAGTGCTTCAGGAAACAGAGGAGGATAGCTACATTGCCTCAGCTTGTTGATTCCAAGGGTTCGTTGCACCCACAAATGCTGCTCCTTAGCAAATTCCCAAAAGAGTTGTTGCTGCTTGAATTGAAACTATGCTGCAGAAATTGATAGCAGTGGTCCACATTTATGCTCACATCATCTGGCTGTTCCTGCGGCCCAGAGGAAGGAACTGAACCTTGCACCTTGGATGCGGATGCACCAAAACGTTTGATAGCCAACAGATCAATGGCTCCCTTGTTGTCCATAATTTCATCCTCAGACAAGGCCTTTATTCCACAGCGCAAACATAAAGAGGTGATTAAAGACGGGAAAAACAATAGTCCTTTCTTCTTGAACGCACAAGCAATAATTTCTCTCTCAATCAGTTGTCCTACATCCACCTTCTTCTTCGTCAGAATGCAGTACAATAGGACTAACCTGTCCTTGGTTACTGTTTCTAAATGCGCGGTGGGGAGAATTTTGGTTCTGATGACATGATACCAAACTTTGGCCAAGGGGGTGAGATCAGGCCTGGCTATCTTCCACTGCTCATCCGATTGAATCCAGTTTGCCCCTTCCACTGTGACTTCCCTCATCATATCAGTCAGCTCTGTTTCCTCAGCATTTTTCAACAGAGTGAGGTATTCATCTTCAACACCCTTTAAGCCCCATTTTCTGTTCAATGTAGAGGCAGAGAATGATACCTTGGAACCTCTCACTATGACATATTTTTGCTCTGGTACGGTCAGATTGGCATAAAACTCGCGCACAAAAGGGACAATGGGCTCTCGTGGGTAAGTCACGAACTGCTTCCAGTTGTGACTGTCTATGAGCTCAGCCACATCCTCAGTGAGCCAGTAATGTGGGGAGTCCAGAATGAAGAAACCCTTCTCCAAATGAAAGTTCCGCTTCTTGATTTCCCGTTCAAACTTCAATCGTCCTTCCTCATCCACAAAGCGCAAGTTAGTTTCCTCATCAGAGGAGGGTGAACTAGCAGCAATGAGCTGTTTGGAAGATTGAGCAGGTGCTTTAACCATGGTATTTGAACTGGTATGAAAAAGATGGGGTGATGGTGACAGAAAGAGATGGGTGAGATAGAATGTGTGAGTGGGGTTACGTGTGGGGTTAAAGCAGAGAAGACAATGGCTTTAATAGAGAGAGAGGGAGTTTTCGGTGAAAGGTGAAGAATGGAAATGATTGGTGGAGGGGAAGGTGACATTAAGTGCGTGGTGGGGAGAATTGGACATTCCCACGCTGGCGCTTGGCTTTGGAAAACTACGAAAATTTAATACTGTTGCACGTTGCTCATGTGCTTGCCCAACAGTCACCACCACTTCTATGTTAACTGGGCCTGACTTAACTACACACCAACCTGCCCATGATCAACCTTGGGCTTAGGACGCTCTAAGTCTACAAACATATGTTAATCAGCATTTATATATATATATATAAATTTTTTTTTATTAAAAAATTTTTTTTTTGAATAAAAAAAATGATTACTAAACCAACTTATGTTAACCGAAATTTAAAAGATAAAGTAAAGGATATAAAGTTCACGCCTCCCAAGATAGCGCTTGGTTTTGTGTTTTCACCGACTCAATGGTGGTTAATGGTCCGAAAGATGAGTGGTGACCTTCATTCTTGCACACGGCTCACCCCAATATTGCTTCACTCTTTGTCCATTTACCTTGAACTCTCTTCCTGAATTTTCCTCCAACAAATCCACAGCTCTATGCGGATATACCTTGACCAATCTAAATGGTCCAGACCACCGGGATTTCAACTTCCCAGGGAACAATTTTAATCTGGAATTAAACAAAAGCACTTGCATTCCTTCAACTAATTCCCTGGGTTGTATTTTCTGATCATGCCATGCTTTGACCTTGCTCTTATATACTTCAGCATTTTCATAAGCAAAGACCCTGAACTCTTCGAGTTCATTCAGCTGTAGTAACCTTGCTTCTCCAGCTGCTTGTGCATCAAAGTTCAACTTCTTTATAACCCAAAATGCCTTGTGTTTCAGCTCTATTGGTAAATGGCAAGCCTTGCCATAAACCAATCTGTAAGGGGACATGCCAATGGGGGTTTTGAATGCCGTTCTGTAGGCCCAGAGAGCATCATCTAAGTGCACAGACCAGTCCTTCTTAGAAGGATTCACCATTTTTTCAAGGATTCTTTTGATCTCTCTGTTGGACACTTCAGCTTGTCCACTAGTTTGAGGATGGTAGGCAGTAGCCACTTTATGTTTCACTCCATATTTTGCAAACAAGTTTGCAAACAGCTTGTTGCAAAAATGTGTCCTTTCATCACTAATTATGACCCGAGGAGTGCCAAATCTGGTAAATATGTTCCTGTGCAGGAATTTTGTGACTACTCTGGCATCATTAGAAGGCAATGCTACTGCTTCTACCCATTTAGAAACATAGTCTACTGCAACTAAAATGTAAGCATTTCCATAAGATATAGGGAATGGTCCCATAAAATCTATTCCCCATACATCAAACAACTCAATCTCCAAAATGGTGTTGAGTGGCATTTCTTGTCTGCTGGAAATATTCCCTACCCTCTGACATCTATCATAATTCTTGGCAAACTCATGAGCATCTCTAAATAAAGTGGGCCAAAAGTATCCTGACTGCAAGACCTTTGCAGTTGTTCGTTTCCCTCCAAAGTGACCACCATAAGGGGCAGCATGGCAATCATTAAGGATAGCATGCATTTCTTCTTCAGCAGCACATCTCCTCATAATCTGGTCTTGGCATCTTTTGTACAGAAAAGGTTCATCCCAGTAAAAGTGTTTAACTTGATGCAAAAATTTTCTTTTCTGCTGAAAATTCATTTCCACTAGAATTACCCCACTGACCAGAAAATTCACAATGTCTGCGTACCGAGTCTTGCAAAGCATTTTCAATCGATAACATGGTGTTCATCGGAAAATTTTCTTTAATTTCTCCTTGAGGCTTGGTTTCTCCTTTCTCAACAATTCTGGAGAGATGATCAGCAACCTGATTTTCAATTCCTTTCTATCCTTGATTTCCAAATCAAATTCTTGAAGCAAAAGCACCCATCTGATAAGCCTTGGCTTGGCATCCTTCTTGTCAATGAGGTACTTGATTGCTGCATGATCTGTATATACCACTACTTTGGTTCCAACCAGATATGATCTGAACTTGTCGAATGCAAATACTACTGCCAACAATTCTTTTTCTGTAGTGGTGTAGTTGATCTGAGCATCAATGAGAGTCTTGCTAGCGTAATAGATAGTGTGGAAGATCTTGTTATACCTCTGACCTAGCACAGCTCCCACTACAAAATCACTTGCATCACACATCAACTCAAATGGTTTCTCCCAATCTGGTGCTACTATTACGGGGGCAGTGATCAGAGCCTTCTTCAGAGTCTCAAAAGCTGATAGACATTCTTCTGTGAAATTAAATGCACTATCATGCTCTAGCAGTTTGTAGAGTGGCTTGGAAATTCTAGAGAAGTCTTTGATGAATCTCCTATAAAACCCAGCATGCCCTAGAAAACTTCTGATGCCTTTAACAGAATTGGGTGGGGGAAGTTTTTCAATCACCTCAATCTTAGCCTTGTCCACCTCTAAGCCTTTCTTTGACACCTTGTGGCCTAGCACAATGCCTTCCTTGACCATGAAATGACACTTTTCCCAATTAAGTACTAAATTAGTTTCCTCACATCTGTCCAGCACCTTTTCTAAATTGTCCAAACATCCCATGAATGAATCTCCAAAGACTGAAAAATCATCCATGAAGATTTCCATAGTTTTCTCAATAAAGTCAGAAAAGATGGCCATCATGCACCTCTCGAAAGGTTCTTTGGAGCATTATAGAGCCCAAAAGGCATTCGTCTCGAAAGCAAATGTACCATAAGGACAAGTGAAAGTAGTCACGATCTTGGTGCCACTGCTATCGATTGTAACTAGAATAGCCATCCGAGAAAATAATAAAACTCTCTTCCACCAACCTATCCCAAGCATCGATCAATGAATGGTAGGGAAAATGATCCTTCCTTGTGGCCTTGTTTAACTTTCTATAATCCATACATATCCTCCAACCTGTGACTGTTCTTGTAGGAATCAGCTCATTCTTCTTATTTTTCACTACAGTAACTCCTCCTTTCTTTCGAACACATTGCACGGGACTTACCCATACACTATCTGAAATGGGGTAGATGATTCCTGCATCAAGCCATTTAATGATCTCCCTTTTTACCACCTCTTTCATAATTGGGTTCAATCTTCTCTGGCCTTCAATACTGTTCTTGGTATCTTCCTCTAACAGAATTTTGTGCATACAAAGGCTAGGACTGATTCCTTTAATGTCTGCCATTTGCCACCCAATAGCTTTCTTGTGCTTCCTCAAAAGTGAAATAAGACTACTTTCTTGTTCAGAAGTTAAGAAAGAAGAGATGATAATAGGAAGAGTTTCCTTTTCTCCAAGATAAGCATACTTCAGATGAAAAGGTAGTTGCTTCAATTCAAGGATGGGAGGTCTTTCAACAGAGGGAACATTCTCTGTAAAGGTGTCTGCAGATATATCTAATGATTCATATTTTCTGATCCAGGATCTGTGTGCCACATTTCCTTCAACTAGTTGCTTTAATTGTTCATTTCCAAAATCAGTTTCCTTATTCAGTTCAGACTCATGCTCTAAGTCTCTGCTTGATGCTATCAATTGCTCTTGCACTGAGAATCAATATCAGTAATAATAAAACAACTTTCTATATCTTCATCAGGATAATGTAATGCATTAAAAACATTGAAAGTTACTTGCTGATCATTCACCCTCATAGTAAGTTCTCCTTTCTGCACATCAATCAATGTTCTTCCAGTTGCCAAGAAGGGTCTTCCAAGGATAATTGGGATTTCCTTGTCAGCCTCAAAGTCTAGAATAATGAAATCCACTGGAAACACAAACCTGTCCACTTTGATTAGGACATCCTCAATCTTTCCTTCTGGGTAAGCAATAGACCTATCAGCAAGTTGCAAAGTCACAGCAGTGGGCCTGGCTTCACCAATATTCAGTTGCTTGAAAATGGACATAGGCATCAGATTAATACTTGCTCCAAGATCACATAAGGCTTTTCCACAATAAGTATTTCCTATAGAACAAGGAATAGTAAAGCTGCCTGGGTCCTTCATTTTCTGAGGAACTTTATTCTGTAACAACTGGCTGCTCTCCTTTGTCATTGCCACTGTTTCAAATTCTCCCAATCTCTTCCTCTTAGTAAGAACGTCCTTCATAAATTTGGTGTAGTTGGGCATCTGCTGTAGAGCTTCAACTAGAGGTATGTTAATGTGCAGCTGCTTCAGAATATCCAGAAACTTATTGAATTGCTTCTCTTGAGCTGCCTTCTTCAATCTCTGTGGAAATGGAGGAGGTGGCCTCTCTGGAACCATCTTGGGTTCAGTCCACTTAGGAATAACTTGCTCTGTATCTTCAGGTCGTGGAACTGATTCATGCTTAGGTTCTTCGGGTTCAGCTGGTTCAGTTACCTTTGTTCCCTGCTGCTTAGTTGCTACAAAGATCCTGTAGCACTTTACCACTCCTTAGGGTTGACTTTAACGTGTTCCTTCCCTTTATCATTTGAAGACGATGGAGACTGTGTAAGTTGGTAAAGTGCCAGCAGGTCTGTTAGCTAATGCATTGGCCAACTGACCTACTTGGTTCTCCAAGTTTCTTACAGCGGCTCCTTGATTTTGAATTTGAGCTTTAGTTTCAGCCATGAAACTTTTCAACATAGCTTCCAGAGATGGCTCCTTTGCAGGAGCATGGTTCTGCTGCTGAATGTTATGTTGCTGTTGTTGGTATTGTGAAGATGCATAACCAGCAGGAGGATTCAGAGCGTTGTTGTGATTACTGTAACTGAAGTTAGGATGTTGCTTCCAGCTAGGATTATATGTATTGGAAAAAAAACTGTTCCCTCTATTTCCCACGTAATTTACTGACACTGGATTGTTAGGACATTCTTCAAACAAATGCCTTCCTCCACAGAAAACACAAGCTACTGAATTTACTGGAGCCATAGAAGGTTCACCCATAACGGGTTCCTTGCTGGTGTTAACTGCAGTTAAATTTTTCAGCATGTTGGTAATGGCGACAAAATTTGCGCATACATATGTGATTATCTCCTTCACTTCATGAATACCAGCCCCACCTTTAGAAGAATTTGCCCTGCTGGTTGGCCATTGATAACTATTGGTAGCTATGCTCTCAATTAACTCATAAGCTTCATTATAAGACTTAGTCAAAAGAGCTCCTCCAGAAGATGCATCCAACATCAACCTCGAAGGAGGTAATAATCCATTGTAAAACGTTTCCATTTGAATGCACACAGGAATGCCATGATGAGGACATTTTCTTAACAGATCTTTAAACCTCTCCCAAGCTTCATACAGTGATTCATCATCATTTTGCCTAAAAGAAGTAATATCATTCCTCATTCTAGCATTTTTAGTGGGTGGAAAGTATTTTGTTAAGAATCTTTCAGCCAACCCATTCCACGTAGTAATTAAATTGGGTTCCAAGGAGTTCAACCAAGTATTTGCTCTGTCTCTCAATGAATAAGGGAAGAGCCTCAATTTGAATGCATCATCACTTACCCCAGGAATCTTGAAATTGCTAGCCACTTCCAGAAATTGTCTTAAATGCAAGTGGGGATCTTCAGTAGGGGCACCACCAAACTGCCCAACAGTTTGAAGCATTTGAAACATCATTGGCTTGAATTCAAACTGCTGGATAGTTATTGCTGGCCTCACTATCCCAGTATTCATCGTTTGGGGGTCAAAGACTGCATAGTCTCTGATGGACCTCTCTTTGTCATTTGCCATGTCAATCATACTAGGTTGCTCCTCATCAGTTACAAAAAGATTAGCCATGAAGCCTAACTCAGAATGTTGGGTCAAAGCACGTTGTTCTTTGGTTCTCTTCCTTAAACTCTTAGCTGTCTTCTCTATCTCCAAATCAATTTGAAACTCGGGTTCACCCTTGCTGCGCATACAGATTGCAATACCTATTGCTAAGCACAGTACACCAAACTTTTAGAGGTAACAGAAATTGTAACACCCTAGCTCTGATTACCAACTAATGTAACACCCTAGCTAAGGCATCACATTTCTGACTTCCGACTCATAATCTGAAAATAAGTTTGCACAAAGTTTGAGTTATAAAAGGTGGTTTTAAAAATTTCTTTTCACGGAAATATAAACTTACTAAAATTTATAGGTCATACTGCAAACAATATATTTAAAGAGCTTAATATACAATACTGACACTGATTAATAATTTGAAATTTCACAATTTAAAGAGAAATATAAAATTAATAGACTTTTTTTTTGACAGTAGCAAACCCCATGACGGGTCCTACTTAATAGCATGGTACAACACTAACGAGAAACTTTAACATACTTATTCCTTTTTCTGTCCATCTTGATGCATCAGACATCTGTTCCTTTGTCAACACCGCACATCTTCGAGTCCTGAATGTCCACTCCTTATTATTATCACCAATCTCGAGTATCCATCGCCTAGTTATGTCTAAGACAACTCGATCCTTCTATTATTTGATTTTAACAGTACAAACACAACAAAATAACATAACAAAGAGGTGAGATCACCTACACCAATACCAATATGGCAGCACAGAGATAACACACAACCAATAATATCATACAGATAGATCATACCATATTCATGCTATCAACATTAATCAACTATCATTATCTAATCATTTATCAGTTCAATCATCATCAACAATAATCATGAACAATGCTCTCACCATTATCATCATCATCATCCAAATATTCATAACAATCGTCATAACCAATATTCCTCAATTAATATATCACACAGATATAAATGTTGATTATGCATGTGCATAAAGACTCGCTTTTTCAAAAACAACTCCATGGAGGTTTTCCAAATTTCGAGAAGAATGCTCTGGTCAATTGACCTTATTCCAAAGACAATCTTCCAAGTAGTAGAAAAGAATCGTGTTCTTGTCGGGTATCGTCAATGCGTTACAACGGATTTGCATCGCGCGATGGCACGGTACTCGCCATTTGTCCACTAGTCGACCATGGCGCCTCGACGCACCCCAAGATCCATCATAGATCTCACTATCAATTCTCATTCCTCTTCAACCACAAGGGCCATAATAGCTTTTAGCTATCTTTTATACAATGCACGAATTTATCAGTGCAAGTCCAACCCCAACGGGCCAAATCTTTTCATTTGTACAATGCACGAATATATCAGTGCAAGTCCAACCCCAACGGGCCAAATCTTTTCATTTGTACAATGCACGAATATATCAGTGCAAGTCCAACCCCACTGCAGGCTAAATCTTTTCAATGCATATATAATGCATCAATTTCAAATACAAGCATCTCTTTCCAATGCATATAAAATGCACCAAATACCAATCATAGGCAAAACACGTCATTCTCTCATACGGTGTCCATACACCGATTAAACAATAATTATCTTTGTATTTTCAACACAAAATCATGTTATCATGTTTTCATAGTTATAAAACACTTTCGTAGTGTTTTTCACAAAATTGTGCAACATTTCTATTTCGTTCTCACAATTTCCAAAACGTTTCATTACGTTTTCACAATTCCACAACACTTCTTTTACATTTTCTCAACACCGTAACACTCTTGTTACGTTTTTAAAACTCCAAAACATTACATTTTCAAAATACTGTAACTTTTCTGTTGCACCTTTTTAATCACGTACTAATTTTTCAACATTTTTCTTAATCGCATAAAAATATACGTTTCTCAAATCGCGTAATGATTTTTCATCATTTTCAAAATCGCGTAACTAAAAAATCATTCTTTTAAGTTACGTAAATCATTTTCTATCATTATCAAAATATTTAAAACACTTTCCAAATCTCATAACAATTTTCCACCATTTTTTTCATAATCGCGTAAAAATATTTAATCACTTAGTGATTTTTCAACAGTAGTTCAAAATATTTCTCAATGTTCTAAACATTATTTGGACTTTCAAATAAATCAATATCCTTTTCAATACATTTTTAAGATACGTAAATAATTTTTCACCATAATTCTATTACGAAAATATTTCTCAATCTTCAAAAATTCCATTTCATCCTTTCTCAAAATATTATGACTTTGTATTTCATTTTTCACATTTTCTTACTCAAGAAAAGCTTTTTCCACGTTTCTTTACTTAAGAAATTCTTTTTCATCATCATTTCAAAACTTAATATTTTCTAACGTACTTCCAAACTTGAAAATAAGTCATACGTTAGTAAATTTTCAAAATACCATTATATTCTCCATTTTTCCAAATCATTTCCAATTAATCCTTTCTTCAAAATAAATTGAAGTTTGAAAATATTTTTGTTTACAAAATTTAATTACTCAAGTGAGTAAAATACTACGATTCCCTTTTCAAACTTCTTGTATTAAATCAATTATATTTCCACTTGGTTATAAAACCAAATCCATTTGTTCAAATTCTTTTTCACTTTCTTTGCAAATCCTTAAAATCAACATTGCTATTTTCATTTAAAACTCATGTTTAGTAAAACACTTAGAAACTTTTTACACAAAATAAATTAATAGAAATTCCTTAATATATTTTTCTCAAAATCACTTTTTATTGATCTAGTCTTACGCAATCACATTTAGTGGATTTAATTATTGTTTCTTAACTTTAAATTTCTTAACGTTTTCCAAAACTCAATAAATTCTCCGTTAGTAAATTTAAGTTTGCAAACGTTTTCTTTTATATTTCTAAATCACTTCTAAAAATAGATTCTCTTTAAAATAATTTGAAGTTCAACACTTTCAATGTTCTTTATGAAAATTCTACTTCACTTAATTGATAACACTTAATTCCCTTTCCAAAATCCTTATTTGAAAATTCTTGTATTTTATAACATCAAAATATTTTTATAAATTATCAAAACCTTATAGATGGTCATTGGAACCATGAAATATTTTTCTTTTAACTTAAATAAATTCTATTTCTTGTTTCTACACAAAATGAATCAATAAAAATTCATTCTAAAATTTGTGTTCATGTTTTCTTAAAAAAAAAATAAACCTTTAGTTTATTTTCCATACTTCTCAAATCCATCCAATTTTATTCTTCATAAGAATATTAATTTGTAAACACCTATTTTGAGGTGTCTTGATCAAAATTCTCATTGTTCTAGGGATCAAAATTCAATTTCCTTGTTCTTGAAAAATTTCAACATTAACCCTAATCAAGGGTAATCAAAACCGAATCCTTCCTTGGCCATTAGAACCAAGATTAATTTTCTTTCCATCCACATATCATGGCATACATATATATATTTCATCTTGAATATCACAAACATGCCATATACTCATCATGCATAATATAAGCATATCATCAAGATCATAAAATCATGCAAAGCATATTAAGCATAGACAAAAATAATCAAGGCATAGGAAAATAATCAAAGCTCACAAAACATACAATTAATTATTACATGACCATGGATTGGAATTCTCACATGAATTCACAATCCATCGAATATAAGACCATCTCCCACCACCATAATTGGTTGGTGAGATGGATCTCCCTCTTACCTCTTGAAGATCCTCAAAGCTTCTTGATTTTGCTTCTTTTTCCAAGTCCTTCACCACCAAGGGCTTCTCAAATTCAAAACAAAATACATAGAAATTAGTATACTAAGCTTGATTAAGAGGAACCATGGATCAAACATGGTTTAAAACTTTGAAAATCAAAAGAAAAGTGAAGATTAGTAAACTTCACCATAAATACCCAAGAACTTTGACCTTGAAGAAAATCCATGAAGATGGAGGATTTAGAGAAAATCTCCAACATGAAAGTTGTTTAGAATATCATGTAGATTCAAGATCTATGGTTGGATGAAATTAAAAGATATTGGAGAGTGGTTTTTGGTAGGTTGACCGAATAGTTTCTCTTGTAGCACAAAGGTTGAATTTTTGATTTTTGATAGAAACTTGAAGTTTGAATTTGAAGCTCAAGATGAATGATTTTGGAAAAACTCATAACTAGAGATGTTCTTAGAATGGTGTTTAGGTTTAGAAAATCAAGTTGGATGAAATTAAAAGTGATGGATGGTGTTTTTGGGCTGCTTGACCGAATCTATGGAGAGAAAAGGAAGAAAATGGTTGTTTTGTGTTCTTGGCTTGGTTAAGTGATGAAGATGAATGATTTAGAGAAAATCCCCAACATGAAAGTGTTTTGGATTGATGAGAGGATTCAAGATATGTAGCTAGATAAAATTATGGTAGATTAGAAATGGTTCCATGGGTGGTGACCGAATGGTTCAAGGAAGGAAAGAAAATGGTGTTGTTCTTGGTGTTCTTGGTGTTCTTGACAAATTGGAAGAGAGAGAAGAGAGAAAATGAGTTAAGTGTGATAAAATGAAAAGAAGGATGCTGCATTTGGAGTGGAAACCGCAGCCTTGCATGGAGAAAAAGGAAGGAAATAATTTGGTTTTAGAAAAATGACTAATAATTGGTCAAGGTATCCAATTAAAGTCTTCAAACTTTTTCTTTGGCCTAAAAAGGCTATGTTAGCTTTGTCTCCTCCTTGTCCAAGCATGCTCCAACCGTCCCCCCCATTATGCATGCAATAATATGGTCATCTTTTTCCATGCAATAATGTGAAGCATTCCTAGCCATTGATTAATTCAATGGTTAGGATTTTAGGTAGATTTTTTTTTTATTTTATTTTAGAAGACTAAATCTAGGCCATTAGATCTTCCTACTTGAAATTCTAACCATAAGATGTATCTCCAAAATTAAGGGTCAAGATTGCTTCTTCTTACTTTTAATCCAATGGTCATAATTAGTCTTTGCTACTTTTTAAGACCAAATCTTCACCCTTGATTAATTCTTCATCCAATGGTCATAAATGGTCTCCTTCACTTTTTAAGACTAAATCTCCACCTTTGATTTAGTCTAAATCTAATGGTTGTAAATGGTCACCTTATATCATCAATTTTACACCATTGATTAAATCTACGATTGATATTGAAGCTTGCTTTAATTTTATTCTAACACCATTAATTAAATTAATGATGATTATCTTATACTTCTTTATTAAATTTATTTCTTAACTATTAATTAAATTAATGGTGGATATCTAAACCACTAATGTTGACTTAACAATATAATTTCTATTGTTATCTACTAAAAATCGCGAAAGAATATATTTCTTGTATTTTTATCTTTCGATAAATAAATACAAGATACAAAACAAATTTTCTAAAAGCTGTTTCCGGATTAGGTTTAGTAAGATCCCCTGTCTCCGTCTAAACAAGTACAAATTTTTCTATGCGTAGAAAAATTTTTCACTTCTTGGGACCCACTGGGCCCACGTATATAGCCACCTGGCCCACATACCCCTCGTGGGGCCCACAAATAGAAAAAATTCAAAATCACACATAAAATCACAAAAATTAGAAAATACACAAATATCAGATCAGATTATGTAAAATAATTACCTAATGGTAAAAATTAAATTACGTAAAGTTTTCTCCGGCCCGAAAATTTTCATTTTCCTGACACGGAGCAAATCACTCAAAACGATTAATTACGCTGATGGGATATTCAAAATAATTTTACAGCATCCAAAAATTACTAAATAGTAAAATTCGATTAACTGTCAAAATTACTCTTTGCAAGGTAAGAAATTTTGGGGTGTTACAATACTCTCCCTCTAAAAAGAAATTTCGTCCTCGAAATTTGATGAACATGATTTCACACCCACGGAATAAATATGGATATCCTTCTCCTATTCTTTTATTCCAGCTTTCACGTAGTTTCACCTCTTACGTCATTCCAAATGATTTTATCCAATGAAAGTCATTTATTTCTTGTTCCCTTCTACTAATCAAACAGACATCTCAATACTCTTATAATTACGGAATATATTGTATGTTACTCCAGAAAGAAAGTATCTCCATAGCTTTGATACCAACAACTGTAACGTATCACGTAAAACTTCCTTATTCTTGTATCACTTCACTTTCTGATAAGCTAAGTGAGAAGTCTTATGATCCAAAAATTTTTCCATTACCGTTTCAACTTTTCCCATTGACAAACTTCTCCACAAGATGAAGAACCCACCACGCTTCCACTGCGTCACTCCAATACTATGACATGGTTAGGAATATCCTTTCTTGCAACATATTCTTTCATGCAAATGCAATATATGAAAGAACATTTTGAAAGATAGCAAGACGATCAAATATGTTACCAAACATATTCAACAAGAATTTGATTTTGTCTGATTTTCAGGAATGAACTTTTCTGGAATACTAACACTTTTTTGAGACAATCTCATAGGATATGGTTGGAAAATAACCAATCCATTTTTCAAAGATCGTATCTGTTTATGAAAGGAATAAACAGATTAAACTAACACAAAAATTTGATCCATAACAATAATTTGAATAATACAAGTAGTTTGATAGGCTACGAATAGGTATAGAAGTAAACAAGGTAAAGGATAACGAAGACACATGATACCAAATAATACAATTGATCTACACAATCATATGTCATAAAGAAATAGAAATAAATAGATCAGAGGATTACGAATAACTCTAACATATAATTGATCTACTCAATCATATGCCACAAAGAATAGGTTACCCCCAGAAGTATACAGGATAGTTTATAGCATTAGCTCCAATGACACGATCTCCATTGTTTAAGTCTTGCTCGAACACTCCCGTTCCATTCAGAGTAACAACTTTCCCCACTATCAGAGATTTTTATTAACAGAAAACTCTGTTTTCAAAGAAACACAATCTCTAAAAAAAATGTGTCTAAACTTTTCATAAGTTGTTTTCCTGACATACTATACTTCATTAAACACTTTCTTTCGCATCTTTTACTTCCTTTGGTTTCCTCAATGGTCCTTTCCACATCACTTACTGCTTCTGGTTTCTCAATGGTCGAAAATACATTTTTCGTCAAAATCAATCACTTTCCCAATATTCCTAAGAAGAAATATCGGTGCCAAAATTACAATTCTTCCGGGGTGATTCTCTTTCATCAGATTCTGAACTTCAACTTCCAATTCCCACCGTTCAGCGATCCTCTGTTCCTGTTGTACTGTCACACCAATCATTCTTCCACAATGCTCTTGTAGCTGTAACTGCATTACTAGTAACATGTTCCACTTCCACACAGGTACAACTATCACGAGCCATTTTCTTTTCTCAAGGCGTGCGGATCGAAATACAATGGATCGATATCCATTATAAATAACATTGTTTCCTTTCAGAAAACAATATCACAGAAAACACAAGCAACATAGACCTAACCACAAACCCCAAAAGACTCAAACCGTGCTCTGATACCAACTAATGTAACACCCTAGCTCTGATTACCAACTAATGTAACACCCTAGCTAAGGCATCACATTTCTGACTTCCGACTCATAATCTGAAAATAAGTTTGCACAAAGTTTGAGTTATAAAAGGTGGTTTTAAAAATTTCTTTTCGCGGAAATATAAACTTACTAAAATTTATAGGTCATACTGCAAACAATATATTTAAAGAGCTTAATATACAATACTGACACTGATTAATAATTTGAAATTTCACAATTTAAAGAGAAATATAAAATTAATAGACTTTTTCTTTTTGACAGTAGCAAACCCCATGATGGGTCCTACTTAATAGCACGGTACAACACTAACGAGAAACTTTAACATACTTATTCCTTTTTCTGTCCATCTTGATGCATCAGACATCTGTTCCTTTGTCAACACTGCACATCTTCGAGTCTTGAATGTCCACTCCTTATTATTATCACCAATCTCAGAGTATCCATCGCCCGTTATGTCTAAGACAACTCGATCCTTCTATTATTTGATTTTAACAGTACAAACACAACAAAATAACATAACAAAGAGGTGAGATCACCTACACCAATACCAATATGGCAGCACAGAGATAACACACAACCAATAATATCATACAGATAGATCATACCATATTCATGCTATCAGCATTAATCAACTATCATTATCTAATCATTTATCAGTTCAATCATCATCAACAATAATCATGAACAATGTTCTCACCATTATCATCATCATCATCCAAATATTCATAACAATCGTCATAACCAATATTCCTCAATTAATATATCACATGAGATATAAATGTTCGGATTATGCATGTGCATAAAGACTCGCTTTTTCAAAAACAACTCCATGGAGGTTTTCCAAATTTCGAGAAGAATGCTCTGGTCAATTCAAAGCCTTATTCCAAAGACAATCTTCCAAAGTAGTAGAAAAGAATCGTGTTCTTGTCGGGTATCGTCAATGCGTTTGCAACGGATTGCATCGCCAGTGGCACAGGGTACTCGCCAGCTGTCCACTAGTCGACCGCCGCGCCTCGACGCACCCCAAGATCCATCATAGATCTCACTATCAATTCTCATTCCCTCTTCAACCACAAGGGCCATAATAGCTTTTAGCTATCTTTTATACAATGTACGAATTTATCAGTGCAAGTCCAACCCCAACGGGCCAAATCTTTTTATTTGTACAATGCACGAATATATCAGTGCAAGTCCAACCCCAACGGGCCAAATCTTTTCAATGCATATATAATGCATCAATTTCAAATACAAGCATCTCTTTCCAATGCATATAAAATGCACCAAATACCAATCATAGGCAAAACACGTCATTCTCTCATACGATTGTCCATACATCGATTAAACAATAATTATATTGTATTTTCAACACAAAATCATGTTATCATGTTTTCATAGTTATAAAACACTTTCGCCGTGTTTTTCACAAAATTGTGCAACATTTCTATTTCATTCTCACAATTTCCAAAACGTTTCTGTTACGTTTTCACAATTCCACAACACTTCTTTTACATTTTCTCAACACCGTAACACTCTTGTTACGTTTTTAAAACTCCAAAACATTACATTTTCAAAATACTGTAACTTTTCTGTTGCACCTTTTTAATCACGTACTAATTTTTCAACATTTTTCTTAATCGCATAAAAATATACGTTTCTCAAATCGCGTAATGATTTTTCATCATTTTCAAAATCGCATAACTAAAAAATCATTCTTTTAAGTTACGTAAATCATTTTCTATCATTCTCAAAATATTTAAAACACTTTCCAAATCTCATAACAATTTTCCACCATTTTTTTCATAATCGCGTAAAAATATTTAATCACTTAGTGATTTTTCAACATGATAGTTCAAAATATTTCTCAATGTTCTAAACATTATTTGGACTTTCAAATAAATCAATATCCTTTTCAATACATTTTTAAGATACGTAAATAATTTTTCACCATAATTCTATTACGAAAATATTTCTCAATCTTCAAAAATTCCATTTCATCCTTTCTCAAAATATTATGACTTTGTATTTCATTTTTCACATTTTCTTACTCAAGAAAAGCTTTTTCCACGTTTCTTTACTTAAGAAATTCTTTTTCATCATCATTTCAAAACTTAATATTTTCTAACGTACTTCCAAACTTGAAAATAAGTCATACGTTAGTAAATTTTCAAAATACCATTATATTCTCCATTTTTCCAAATCATTTCCAATTAATCCTTTCTTCAAAATAAATTGAAGTTTGAAAATATTTTTGTTTACAAAATTTAATTACTCAAGTGAGTAAAATACTCTGATTCCCTTTTCAAACTTCTTGTATTAAATCAATTATATTTCCACTTGGTTATAAAACCAAATCCATTTGTTCAAATTCTTTTTCACTTTCTTTGCAAATCCTTAAAATCAACATTGCTATTTTCATTTAAAACTCATGTTTAGTAAAACACTTAGAAACTTTTTACACAAAATAAATTAATAGAAATTCCTTAATATATTTTTCTCAAAATCACTTTTTATTGATCTAGTCTTACGCAATCACATTTAGTGGATTTAATTATTGTTTCTTAACTTTAAATTTCTTAACGTTTTCCAAAACTCAATAAATTCTCCGTTAGTAAATTTAAGTTTGCAAACGTTTTCTTTTATATTTCTAAATCACTTCTAAAAATAGATTCTCTTTAAAATAATTTGAAGTTCAACACTTTCAATGTTCTTTATGAAAATTCTACTTCACTTAATTGATAACACTTAATTCCCTTTCCAAAATCCTTATTTGAAAATTCTTGTATTTTATAACATCAAAATATTTTTATAAATTATCAAAACCTTATAGATGGTCATTGGAACCATGAAATATTTTTCTTTTAACTTAAATAAATTCTATTTCTTGTTTCTACACAAAATGAATCAATAAAAATTCATTCTAAAATTTGTGTTCATGTTTTCTTAAAAAAAAAAAATAAACCTTTAGTTTATTTTCCATACTTCTCAAATCCATCCAATTTTATTCTTCATAAGAATATTAATTTGTAAACACCTATTTTGAGGTGTCTTGATCAAAATTCTCATTGTTCTAGGGATCAAAATTCAATTTCCTTGTTCTTGAAAAATTTCAACATTAACCCTAATCAAGGGTAATCAAAACCGAATCCTTCCTTGGCCATTGGAACCAAGATTAATTTTCTTTCCATCCACATATCATGGCATACATATATATATTTCATCTTGAATATCACAAACATGCCATATACTCATCATGCATAATATAAGCATATCATCAAGATCATAAAATCATGCAAAGCATATTAAGCATAGACAAAAATAATCAAGGCATAGGAAAATAATCAAAGCTCACAAAACATACAATTAATTATTACATGACCATGGATTGGAATTCTCACATGAATTCACAATCCATCGAATATAAGACCATCTCCCACCACCATAATTGGTTGGTGAGATGGATCTCCCTCTTACCTCTTGAAGATCCTCAAAGCTTCTTGATTTTGCTTCTTTTTCCAAGTCCTTCACCACCAAGGGCTTCTCAAATTCAAAACAAAATACATAGAAATTAGTATACTAAGCTTGATTAAGAGGAACCATGGATCAAACATGGTTTAAAACTTTGAAAATCAAAAGAAAAGTGAAGATTAGTAAACTTCACCATAAATACCCAAGAACTTTGACCTTGAAGAAAATCCATGAAGATGGAGGATTTAGAGAAAATCTCCAACATGAAAGTTGTTTAGAATATCATGTAGATTCAAGATCTATGGTTGGATGAAATTAAAAGATATTGGAGAGTGGTTTTTGGTAGGTTGACCGAATAGTTTCTCTTGTAGCACAAAGGTTGAATTTTTGATTTTTGATAAAAACTTGAAGTTTGAATTTGAAGCTCAAGATGAATGATTTTGAAAAAACTCATAACTAGAGATGTTCTTAGAATGGTGTTTAGGTTTAGAAAATCAAGTTGGATGAAATTAAAAGTGATGGATGGTGTTTTTGGGCTGCTTGACCGAATCTATGGAGAGAAAAGGAAGAAAATGGTTGTTTTGTGTTCTTGGCTTGGTTAAGTGATGAAGATGAATGATTTAGAGAAAATCCCCAACATGAAAGTGTTTTGGATTGATGAGAGGATTCAAGATATGTAGCTAGATAAAATTATGGTAGATTAGAAATGGTTCCATGGGTGGTGACCGAATGGTTCAAGGAAGGAAAGAAAATGGTGTTGTTCTTGGTGTTCTTGGTGTTCTTGACAAATTGGAAGAGAGAGAAGAGAGAAAATGAGTTAAGTGTGATAAAATGAAAAGAAGGATGCTGCATTTGGAGTGGAAACCGTAGCCTTGCATGGAGAGAAAGGAAGGAAATAATTTGGTTTTAGAAAAATGACTAATAATTGGTCAAGGCATCCAATTCAAGTCTTCAAACTTTTTCTTTGGCCTAAAAAGGCTATGTTAGCTTTGTCTCCTCCTTGTCCAAGCATGTTCCAACCGTCCCCCCCATTATGCATGCAATAATATGGTCATCTTTTTCCATGCAATTATGTGAAGCATTCTAGCCATTGATTAATTCAATGGTTAGGATTTTAGGTAGATTTTTTTTTTTTATTTTATTTTAGAAGACTAAATCTAAAGCCATTAGATCTTCCTACTTGAAATTCTAACCATAAGATGTATCTCCAAAATTAGGGTCAAGATTGCTTCTTCTTACTTTTAATCCAATGGTCATAATTAGTCTTTGCTACTTTTTAAGACCAAATCTCCACCCTTGATTAATTCTTCATCCAATGGTCATAAATGGTCTCCTTCACTTTTTAAGACTAAATCTCCACCTTTGATTTAGTCTAAATCTAATGGTTGTAAATGGTCACCTTATATCATCAATTTTACACCATTGATTAAATCTACGATTGATATTGAAGCTTGCTTTAATTTTATTCTAACACCATTAATTAAATTAATGATGATTATCTTATACTTTTTTATTAAATTTATTTCTTAACTATTAATTAAATTAATGGTGGATATCTAAACCACTAATGTTGACTTAACAATATAATTTCTATTGTTATCTACTAAAAAATCCCACGAAAGAATATATTTTCTTGTATTTTTATCTTTTGATAAATAAATACAAGACAAAACAAATTTTCTAAAAGCTGTTTTCGGATTCAGGTTTAGTAAGATCCTGTCTCCGTCTAAACAGTACAAATTTTTCTATGCGTAGAAAAATTTTTCACTTTGCGGGACCCACCTGGGCCCACGTATGGCCACCTGGGCCCACATACCCCTCGTGGGGCCCACAAATAGAAAAAAATTCAAAATCACACATAAAATCACAAAAATTAGAAAACACACAAATATCAGATCAGATTACGTAAAATAATTACCTAATGGTAAAAATTAAATTACGTAAAGTTTTCTCCGGCCCGAAAATTTTTATTTTCCTGACACGGAGCAAATCACTCAAAACGATTAATTACGTCGATGGGATATTCAAAATAATTTTACAGCATCCAAAAATTACTAAATAGTAAAATTCGATTAACTGTCAAAATTATTCTTTGCAAGGTAAGAAATTTTGGGGTGTTACAGAAATGGATAAAGTTAACAAAAGAATTTAAATTTTCAACATTAAGTCAATCCCCGGCAACGGCGCCAAAAACTTGTTGGATAAATTCTCAATGAATATGTGCAAGTGTACACAGTCAACAAGTAATAAAGTGTGAGTAAAGATCGTTCCCACGAGGATTTACTTGTATTGAATATAAATTCTAGAATTAACATTTCCTTTTTAATGTAATAAAATATAATGAGATTTTTTTAAGCATATAAAGTAATAAAGTAATGAGGTATCAAAGCAGTAAGTAATAAATGCAAGGGAATTAATGGAAGCAATAAATGAAATGTTCTAAAACAGAGATGGAAATAGTTAGGATTTTAATCCTTTGTAATTATTAACATCAGGGTAATCTATGCTTCAAGATGCTACAGCATTTAGCTCACAGGATAGAGTTTTGCTTTCCAGCAGTAAACACTGAGTTCATTAAAAGCGTCTTATTCCTAAGTTCAATTTAATTTCCTCAGTGGTCATAGAAGTACGTCCAGCTATTAAAGACTTGAAGGCTATTCCTAGCTCATTCAACACAATTAATTTTCCAATTAATCGTTCTATCTTTATCTTCTAATCAAGTCCACCTCTTTGGTTTTTCCAAACAAAATCAGTTGATATTTCAGCTCAGTTGATCATGCTAAACAGAAATTAGGCATTAAAACAGAAAAGAAGAAAATGAATATCATCCAGAACATGGGATTACCCTTCAGTACAAATTACAAATTCATAAAATCCTAACCAAGAGAATTTAGCTCATAATGAGCTTAAAGACAAAACAAGCAAAAGAATTGAGAATTAAAGGCATTCTTCGTTAAACAAAGAAACTACGAAATGACCAGCTGCAGCTGACGGCTCCCTGCTCAGCTCCCCTTCTAGAAGATACCCCTCTGTGCCAAAAGTCCCTCCTTTTTGTACTAGCCCCCCCCCAAATAGGGTTACACTCTCTCTCATGCTGGACTTTTTGGGCCTATACAAAGTCAAATATTAAAATATTTCTTGGCCCATCTTTCGAGTACACTCGATTCTTTGCATTACATTCTCTCTCTTCCTTTTAAGAATGAGTTGCCAGGTCTTTGTCTTCTAGTGGCCAAGATCCGAGTGGAAATGATTTTATCTTATAGTGGCTTTCTCCCCCAAAGTTGCAAAGCATTCGAACGTCCCAAAGACCTTCTTTCGGTAATTTTCATCTTTAAAGACACGCTTCGAATTAAATCGACTTTCATCAACAACAGATCGAACTTACTTTTCAAAATAGATCGATTAAACACAAATATTTACTTAATCAAATTAAACTTGAAGTTCTTTTCCTAATTTGATCAAAACAAGATAAAATAATTAAGCAAAAAGGATAGTAATAACTCTTATTTCTAAGAGTTATCATATATATAAATTGAATCTTGATAATTTATATGTTGAAACTCTTATGACCTTGCATCATAATATTGACACTAAATGTAGTTTGGTGAATGAATGTTCTACTTACTTGTGGCATAAATGTTTGAGTCACATTTTCAAAGAAAGAATGGAAAGGTTGGTTAGGAATGACATCCTTCCAGATTTAGATTTCACTGACCTTAATATTTGTGTGGATTGTATTAAGGGAAAACAAACAAAAGACACAAAGAAAGGTGCCACAAGAAACATTTAGCTTCTTGAAATTATATACACCGATATATGTGGATCATTTGATGTCACTCTTTCGATAAAGAAAAGTACTTTATCACCTTTATTGACGATTATTCACGTTACGAATATGTCTATTTACTGCATGAGAAATTTCAAGCAGTGAATGCCTTGAAATTTTATGTAAATGAAGTTGAAAGACAATTAAATAGAAAGATGAAAATCGTAAGGTCAGATAGAGGTGGTGAGGATTATGAAAGATTTAATGAAACTGGTTAACACCCAGGCCTATTTTCTAAGTTCCTATAAAAGTGTGACATAAGTGTTCAATACATAATGTCAAGTACACCACAATAAAATAGTATATCAGAAAGGCGTAACTGAATTTTAATGGATATGGTTAGGAACATGTTAAGTAACACATCTTTACCTTTGTCATTGTGTATGTATGCTTTAAAAATTGCCATGTATTTGTTGAACAGGGTTCCTAATAAGGCAGTTCTAAAAACACCTTTTGAACCGTGGACAAGTAAGAAACTCGGTTTAAGGCACTTGCATGTTTGGGAATGTCAGGCAGAAATAAGAATATATAATCCACATGAAAAGAAACTGGATGCAATAATAATCAGCGAATATTTCATTGGTTATCTAGAAAAGTTTAAAGGGTATAGATTTTACTGTTCTACCCATAGTACAAGAATGTTTGAAACTGTAAATGCCCTATTCATTAAGAATGGTGAAACCAGTGGGAGTGAAGTTTCATGAAATGTGGAGATTAAGGAAGTTAGAGTACAAGTTCCTTTTAACTTGTACTCCTACTTATGAAATTGTTGTTCCTCATGTTGTTGAACCAAATAATAATTAAGAAAAACAACAAATTAATGATCATAAGGTTAACAATGAAGCTATAGTAGAACAACCACAAGAAAAAATATTAAGAATATTTCAAAGAGAAAAAAGATATGTTATTCTAAATGACTTTGTGGTGCATCTACAAGAGTAAGAAAATGACTTGGGAATTATGACAATGATTTAGTTTTTTTTTTCACAAGCCATTAATAGTGATAATGCTAATAAATGGTTAGATGTCATGAAAGATGATATTAAATCAATGAAACATAATGGTGTATAGGACCTTGTGGAATTGCCTGAAGTGTGCAAGAAAGTTGGGTGTAAATGAATTTTTAAGACTAAGCGTGACTCTCGTAGCAATCTTGAACACTATAAGGCTTGTCTTGTTGCTAAAGGTTTTACTCAAAAAGATGATATTGACTATAAGATAACATTTACACCAGATTCTAAAGAAGATTCTTTCAGAATTATCATGACATTAGTAGCTCATTATGATCTAGAGCTGCATCAAATGGATGTGAAAATTATCTTTCTAAATGAAAATTTAGAGGAAGATGTTTATATAGAACAACCAATGAGTTTTTTAGTTAAGGAAAAAGAACACATGGTGTGTAAACTTAATAAATCAATATACCGACTTAAGTAAACTTTCCGACGATGGTATCTTAAGTTCAATGATATTATTGTATCCTTCAGATTTAAGAAAAACAGTATTGATCAGTGTATATATCCGAAAGTTAGTGAGAGTAAGTTTATCTTTCTAATTTTGTGTGTTGATGATATCTTACTTGCAACTAATGATCTTTGTCTATTAAGTGAGAATAAGAAATTTCTTTCTAATAACTTTGAAATTAAAGATATGGAAAAGGGCAAGTTATGTAATTGGAATAGAAATATTTAGTAATAAATCACAAGGATTGTTAGGCTTGTCTCAGAAAGCATATATTAATAAAGTTTTAGAGAGGTTTAGAATGGAAAAATGTTCAATATCACCCGTTCCAATTCAGAAAGGAGACAAGTTCAATCTCATGCAATGTCCAAAGAATGATTTAGAACGGAAACAGATGGAAGAAATTCCTTATGCATCTGTTGTTGGGAGTTTGATGCATGCTCAAACGTGTACAATGTCAGATATTAGCTTTGTAGTTAGTATGCTAGGTAGATATCAGAGTAATTTAGGATTGGATCATTGGAAAATTGTAAAGAAAGTCTTAACATACTTGTAAGAAACGAAGGATCACATGCTTGCCTATAGAAGATCTGATCATCTTGAGGTGATTGGATATTCAGATTTAAATTTTGTCGATTGTTTAGATATAAGAAATTTCACATTTGATTATTTGTATCTTTTAGTCAAAGGAGCAATATCATGGAAGAGTGCGAAAGAGTTAGTCATTGTTCATCCACTATGGAAACTGAATTTGTGGCATGTTTTGAAGTCATGGTTCAGGCTAAGTGGTTGCAGAACTTTATTTCAAGACTTAGAGTAGTCAACAGTGTTGTCGGGCCGCGAAAAATTTATTGTGATAATTGCGCAATTGTTTTCTTTTCTAAAAATGACAAGTTTTCTAAAAGTACTAAACATATGGAATTAAAATACTTTACCGTTAAAGAAGAAATTCAGAAACAAAGTGTCAATAGAGCACGTTAGTACCAACTTTATGATTGTTGACCATTTGATGAAAGAGTTATCACCCAAAACATTTCGTGGAAAATGTTGAAAGTATGAACATTATTGTATATTATGTTAATGATTATATTTTATGTACTTTGACACTCTGAGCTCATTAATGAATATGTTTCTGTCTTACCTACTTTTCGAGTTTGTATAGATGATTGAATAAAATGATGATAACAGGTTCTGTATTTAATAAAGATATTATTGTTAGACTAATTATGTGTTTTTCATTTATAGGTCATGTCAAAGAGAAGACTAACTCTATGGTACATGGAATGGACTATGTCGATTAGATAATATACGATCATCATGATTTATGTTAGTTTTATTCTTAATCATAGTGAATGATGTATATAATATAAAGAAGATTCTGACTATATATATGAATTCATATTATGTTTTGATAGACTTATCAAATTATAAAGAAGATAATGCCACTTGAGTCAAGTGAGAAAATGTTAGATTAAATGTCTCATATGATAGGCTTGTGACTTATCTTATTAGTTTAATAATTAATTAAATTAAGTTAATGAGCTAAACTATTATTGGGTAAAAGGAAAATGACAGTTTTATAATTATAGTAACTGTCAACTTGATGAAAGTTAACAATATTTAAGAAACAGTTTCTACGCAAAACTCAGGGTCTGTTCTTGGCCGTTAGAGTTTATTCTTCCTTCACCATCACTAAAGTAGAAGAAGCATAAAGAGAAAGATAAAGGAATAAAAAGTGAGTTTTGAAATCTTTCTAACGTTCTTGGAATACAGTGATAGTTTTCTATATTAAAATTTTTAAAAAAACTATAAACCAACAGGCCCCACAGTGAGGGAGGAGGAAATCATAGAAAAGAAGGATGGAGTGCATTCCGAGATTTGAATCCCTACACTTTACTTTTGTGACTGATAGCTACTTAGAATGCAGTTATTTGTGCCCTATCCTTGTACTAGAATGAATGCTTTGTCCTTGCTTAAATGCATGTTTGGAAGGTTTTGTGCTTATATTTGATATATTCTGAATCTAAGCCTTTCTGATGTGTTATTATGCAAAACTGAGCTTTAATGATTATGAATTGAGTAAATTTATATATGTTATTGATTTGGTATTTTCTCTATGATAGGAGGGGCTCCAAACAAGGTTAAATATGGAGCAATTGAGCTTAAAGAGGAAGAGGAAGCCAAATTGGCATTCCAGCAAGCAACGCCACGGCGCAAGACAGAGCACGCCGCGACACAAAGAGGATTTTCAGCCTGGTCATACTTGGACCCGGGGCAAGAGCGCCGCGGCGTAGTGATGTGAACGTTGTGAATGGTGCGCATATGTGGCCATGGCGTGAAGGCGGCTGCTGAGCCTATAAATAGATTTTTATACGTTTTTCTAAAACCTCTCCCCTCTCTCTCTCCGTTTTCTCTCTGTTTTTCTGAGTTTTGGCCATTTGGCCATCTCTCTCTTTTTATGTTTTGTTAGTTTTAGTTAGTTTAGGTTAGTTGTAGGTTAGATAGTTTGGCTAGATCTTCATTGCTGGTGGATTGGAGGCCAAGATCAAAGGATTGAATGAGGATTCAAGCTTCAGAGACAAATCAATGAGCTTCTTTCTCTCTTTTCCCTTTCTCTTTTCTCTTCCTTATCTTTTGTATAGCTAAGCTATGTTTTAGGAATATTCTGGATCCTTTGAGATATATTAATGATGTGTTTTTCTCTGAGTTTGTGTGGATGTTTGATTATGGTTCAATCATTATCTGTGCTTAATGCTTGTTCTTGGTTGGCCTCAATTGCATGATCCTAATATTGGCAAATGAACTAGACATAGGGATTTGTTGATATGGATATGGTATGATTGATACATGTTCGGCGAGTTCAATTGGCTTGGATGAGTTGATTCGTTAATAGGATAGAAATATACTTATTAACCATGTATAGTGTGTGATTGAGAATAGATCGTTTATGAGTGGAAGTTGCGCTGGCTCTCAAGGAAACTTAGTGAGTTGGGCAATTAAAACCAGGGTTGATTGACCTAGACATAGGCTTTTGACTAATGAAGATTCTCAAGTTAACCTAATCAATGCATTTGTGTTTATGAGGGGAATTGCATGTTGTTGATAGATGTAGGAGGTGAGGAGGATCACCGCTTTTAGGTTTATTACTTTTGTAGGTTAGATAGTTTGTATATTATTTTCCTATTTTTATGTCATTATCTAGAATTGATTAAGCTATTGATTGGTATTTAACTTTATATCGTAATATCCTCATGGGAACGAACTTTTCTAATCGTACTGCGACCGTGCACTTTACAAATGGGCAATACGTTTTGACCCTTAACAGTGACCTACAACTCTACTAACTAAATTGTCTTAAGAGAACTTGCAGGGACTACTTTGCAAGGGTTGACCAAAAAATTCATTAATTTTTAATCCATCAAATTCATCCATATTAAAATCAGTTCAGTCCATCCTATAAAAAAATGTGTTTTATTAGATTAGATCTAATAGATTAAATTTTGTTATGGATAGTTAGTTATCCAACCAAAACATCCATGGGATATCCAACAAATATCCATTAAAAACCAATTCAATGAATATCGAATGTATCTTACATTTTTTTTTGTTCAATATTTTCACTTTCACTAAAGCTCAAAAGTCCATAGCACAAAGCGTTGAGTCTCAAAACTTTTAGAGAGAATTTTTTTAGAGAGAAAGAATGCAAATTTTTAGAGAAAAAAAGTAGAGAGAGAAAAAATTTAGAGAGAAAAAGAAAATTTTTAGAGAAAGAAACATTTTTTAGAGAAAGAATAAAAAAATTTAGAAAGAGAAACATTTTTTAGAGAGAGAAAGAAATTTTTTTAGAGAGAAATATTTTTTAGAGAGAGAAATATTTTTAGAGAGGGAATGAAATATTTTAGAGAGAGAAAAAATTTAGAAAGAGAAACATTTTTTAGAGAAAAATAAAAAATTTAGAGATAATTTTTTTTAAATAAATGGATTAGATATTCATCCATCCAATTCATTAAAATTGATTAATGGATGGATTGAATATCCATCCCTTAAATTGAGTTATTGATGGATTAGATTGTATTAAGCATTTTGTAATAGATCTTATATGAATTCATGATTTATTTTGGATCCATCTATTTTGATCTAATCCAAAATCAAATCAATCCATTCATTTGACATTTACTAGTTAGTTTCATTTTTTTAAGCTTCCAAAGCTTACATTGTATTAAAAAAAAAGTATTCCCTATTAACTTTCATATCCTTTCTCTATTAATTTTTGCCTTCATTACATTTTCTTATTAATTTTTTCTCTTCACTCCTTTAATTTTACGAACACATTCAAGTCTTAATACATTCTACTACATTTTTTATTTATGACTTAAAATAAGTTAATAAAAAATGAAAATGTAAATATAATATGATTTATCATTTTATATATAACATTAGTTTTCTCTATTTCACTTTCATAACATTTCTCTATTTTTTTCCTCAATTACATTTTTTCTCTTCACTTTATTTTTATGAACACAAATATAAATACATTGTTAATTATGTATTTTCAGTTCACTTATCGATATTATTATATTGATGATTTTATTATTTCGTCCCACACACATAATAACAGAAACATCTATGACAGGCGAATGAATCAGTATTATTATTATTATTATTATTTTTTGGACTAACAATGAATCAGTAAATTTTAAGTCAACTTATTTACTACGTGGTTTGACTGCTAACATGTTGAAATGACATGAATTTGTGTAGAACATATTCATATAGTTATATAGATTAGACTAATTAATGTTTGAATAATTACATTAAATTTTGTGTCATATAATTATTTTATATTAAAATTATGTAGACTACATACAACTTATGTAGATTTTATTTACACAAATATTTCTCTCTGAAACTATGTCTGTTACTAGAGAAATTTGAAAACATAAAGAAAAAGAGATGCAAGCTTAAGATAAAGGAAAATGATGTTTTTATATTATTTTTAAATATATTACTTTTTTATTATATTTTTAAATATTGTGATTAAAGAAAAAAATAAAAAAAAATGATATAATTAATGGTATGAGAAATAATATAAAAAATAATATAAAAAAATATGATAAAAATATCATTATTGTACGAGAAAACACTTCTTTGAAATGGAATCCAATAAATACTAAGCAGTGGCAAGGAGAGCTAGCCCTAGGCTTTCTTTTCTCCGTTTTCCTTCTCTGGCTTGATTATTGAAAGAAATATGCATCGTAGAGAGTGCATTCTACGGTAATAGGCATCATACTACATCATTTTCTGACGTCATCTATGACAACAATCTAAAGAGTAATTAGAAATATCTGCAATTTCACAAACCAGTTACGAAAAGGGTTTCCTACAGCGTTGGGGGATGCATTCTTTCATAATGCAAGTTTGAAGCTTAGCATATGACGACTGAACAAGAGAAACATGCTAACGTTAATTGCTTGCATTGGCTAGCACATGATCCAATCATTAAAGAGAAGTTAACTTTCTATCTGCGTGATTTCTTTGATAGCATAAATTTTTTTTTTTATAATATGTTGGATAAGTCAATTTGTATTTTACAATTCACAAGCAACATGAATATAAATTCATAAATAAGCTCGCATTAAATCTTAAGGGTAAAAAAACAGAGAACTCGGTTAAAGCTAAGATTAAAGGTTTTTGAAAAGGAAGTCACAAACGAACAAAACAAAAGAATATGCACTTAACCCCGTGATCCATGGATAACCCCTTCATTAGCTTATCTCTTCTTATTTAGTGATGATGTGCATATTAAGATGTTTCTTTGATGTTGTTCGTGCTGCATATGCCTAGCTACTCCTGTCCTGGAAAGGAAAAGAAAAGGAATGATCTGAGTAGCATAATTTGATACGACCATGGTATATCCAAAAATATCTGGTATCTTTGGTATTAATGTGATCTAATAATATATCATGGATTGATTTACTTTAATTTGTGCTCCTTGAGTCATAATGGTTCACTTTTCATTACCCCAAATTCATTGAGCCTATATCATGACAAAAGCCATGTATCTATCTGGCAGAGATCAATGGAAAATCATCCCAAAAGACATTTTCACGAAAAATTTTAGTTTATCCTGAAATTCATTAAGCTTTATCTCTCTGAAATATTTGTTCAAACAAACTTTAGTGTACCAATTAAAATGTTAAAAATTTAAAATTATTGAACTAATTTAGGAAAGTTAGTTTTTAAAAAAAATACCAATATTCATATTGACCATCATTTATCAATGAGAATGGATTTGTATGCAGATTGAGGCCATGATTGCTCATTAACTGTAGTAACAGTTGTGCCACCACAATAAAATATGTAGGATTTGGTAGCAAAATGGGAATGGTAGCTAGCTGCACACATGGTTTGCTCACGAGAGAAGCAGTATGCGTTATTCTAATCCATATCTAATAATGCCATCACATGCATGTTTTGACAAAATTCATCAATAGAGATGTACATGTCCTACAGTACGGTGGTATACGACCCCATTAATCATTTGAATCCACAGCACTTTCTCTTTGTTAATTCATATTAACAAAACTGCACTCATGTGCCTCCGAAGCACATGACTTCTAGAGAAGCCAAGACCCACCACCTTACGTTTACGCATGCCTTGAACGTTGGCAGTTGCTTTTGTACTAAGGCTTGTGAGCGCATTAATTACAATTGTTTTGGATTCAGTTATTAGTTTAGAAACACATTTATATATATAAATTTATACAATTTTTGTCATTTTGCCACCTCACTTACCTCATTGTAATGTGAGATGAAATGCACATTGAAATAGTGCATTCAGCAGTATTCCCAGGAGAATAATAAGTATTGTTACCAAACCAATATCAATCATAGGGCAATATACTCAACCATCCCACAAAATTTAAATCTCAAGCACATGCTTTATTATTTGTTCTATATTTTGACTAACTCGTCGTTATACTATTACACGATGTCACGAATACATTCTCTTAATCCAATCGTGTAAGTTAACAATTAAATTGCACCCTTTCTTGATTTGACTGAAATACATTCTCATGGATTGATAAATATTATGGTATGATTGGAGAAGGAGTTTGATATTATGGACTTATTATATTTAGGTTTATAGATGTATAATTTTTTTATTTGAAAGAATTTATATACAAATTTGAGTGTATCTAAATATTATTATTTAAAATTTATAAATTTTTTATATGTATAATTATTTATTAAAAAAATAATTTGATTAAATTTATGTTTGAACTTAAATATTATTAATTAAAATTTCTATAATTTTAAAAAACTAATCTCAACTATTAATTTTTTAATTAATAAATTAATAATTTATTATTGTTGGGACATCAATAGATTATATATTTTAAGTTCCATATTACACAAATTTATCTAAAAAAAGCTTTCCGCAAGTCAAGGCATACTTCTACTTCAGTCTCGTATGATTCCTTTCTTGTAGTTATGCACTTCACATATGATAGCAACAGCCTGTTTACAAATCAAATCAATTAATTTAATTTTCCTTTTTAAGTCAATTACTTGATCGGCATTTCCGTTCAACAAAACAACTTAATATTCCTATCATCGAGAAAGAAGCCCCCTGCTGTATCTAGAAAATAAATATCCTCAATAATGATGATTATAACTTATAAGTAACCTTATCTTTTCCAAGTTTTGGAATTCATCTCAACTATAATGATCAAAAGTTAACCACATCATATCATATTTTTCTCAAAAATTAACTTCTGAAACAGATGTGCCACGTGGCACTAGCCATGAATCACACGTTTGAATTGAAGTGCATGAGGTGAGGGTCTGAGAGATCTGATTGAATTTGAATTGGTCGGCTTTGCCTAAATAGGTGGCCATCCAAATTCCTGAGTGGGCTGGCTTGGCCCAATTTGTGGAAGCGCATCTGAGACTTGGATGAGGTCAAAGAAATCAACGGCTGGGATTTGACACTGAACCCATAGGCCCCGTTCAGAGTAGTATTAACGGGAACACAGCCCACATGGGTGAACGTGCTTTCTCATCCATGTCACCACATTCACGGATAGTACGGCCCTCCCATGTGTACTCTTAGTCTTATCCCCTTTAATTTAGAGAAATTCTTTCATATACAAAAAGCAATCAAGGTAAGTGTATTTGACAAATTATATTAATAAATTATGATAATTAATTATTAATGAATTATAATAATTATTTATCAACTAATTATGTAATTGACTTATTATACATAATTTAAGTATTTTAAGTTTATTCAAGAATTTTTTTTACCTTTGATCAGATATCGTTATAGAAATTATTATGAAACTAATCATTAAGTACTATTGCGATTAAAAGATTTTTTCAACAATTGTCTTTTTTGATAATTTCACTTTGATTTAGTTTTTTTATTTTTTTTATTTATTAGTAATAGAAAAAATGAAAAAAGAACACTAGTCTGAAATGGAAACCCAAAAACAAGAAGGAAAAATGTCAGCTAGATTCCATTTCAGCACATTTCAATTCCCCGCGCAGTTCACGTTTGTGCATGTGTTCTCGTCAGATCATTAAGTGTACATCATTTTCTTCTTTGTAAACAATTTATGATTGTCACAATTAAATTCCCCTTCCATCCTGATCCCATCACTTTGCTAGGTAAGGTGCCTAATCTTTTACGTACCACTCATGGATCATGGCACGGAAATAAATGCACATTTTTCATTGATAAAACCTGAAATTGGAAGAATTGCAATTATAATTTGCAAAGCATATGTCCTCATGAAAAATAAATTGTAAGCAAAAGAAATATATGCATCTTTTGTTCCAAGTTCCAACAGTTAAATTGCAGAGGAAAGTACAGTCACCAGAAGGAAAAGGAATAGGTGTAGAGGGATATAAATACATGGATATTGGTGAGGGAATGGCCCGTCATTAATGATGGTTGTGTTATGTGTAGAAAGTAGAAACCTACTTCAACAGCCATAGACATCAGATGCAGCTGAAAGTGATATGTGTTGAAGGTTACTGAGGTGGGGGCAGCTTGCTGTAACTGCAAGAATAGTACACTACATATAAAGCAAATTACCGACGAAGATTACATCTATGCAAGTGTCGGTGCACAGTTAATTGTTGCTGATTAAAATTTGAAGCAACATTCTAAAACACCCTTAAAAGATTTTGAGTAGTGGATAAGAAGTAGCACTTTAACAATTTGAGTATTTGACTAAGCAGTGAAATGGACCACGAGATCCTTAAAAATTAGCAAACTAAAGTTTGGAAATACAGAGAATTAGGGAGCTTACTTAAATAATTACCAGACCAAAGTACTTATAATGTGCCGTATGAAGTATGATTACCTTAAATCATGGGGTTCTTGGGTGTTACGCATCAAATATATATATTTTTTATGAGGCACGGTTTCCTAGTTTATTCCCTATATATAATCTAAATTGTCCTCACATTTCTTCCCAAGCACATTTCTTCACAAGCATACTATACTCTCCCTGCTTACTAGTACTCCTCCTCTACCGTTTTTTATTCTGAGGGCAGATCAAGCAGTTATGGCAATTCCACTCTCATTTATGTTACTCTTGCTACTTCTTATACCTTCCTTCATTTGCTCTTCCCCACTTCAAGATTCTGAATTAGTAGTCGAAGAAGTACAAAAGTAGGAAATAATAAATTTTCTCATTATCAACATTTTTAAAGACTACATGTACTTACATATTTGAGCATCATATTCATACTGAAAGGGTATCAAACCTGTGTTTTCTTCGTTTCATTGCAGGAGCATTAATGCCTCTAGGAGAAACTTAGCATTTCTTTCTTGTGTGACTGGCAACCCCATTGATGACTGTTGGAGGTGTGACCCCAACTGGGAAAAGAACCGCAAGCGTCTAGCAGATTGTGCCATTGGGTTTGGTAGGCATGCCATTGGAGGCAGGGATGGTAAAATATATGTGGTCACTGACCCTGGTGATCACCCTGTGAACCCCAAGCTTGGGACTCTAAGATATGGTGTTATCCAAAAGGAGCCATTGTGGATCATCTTCAAGCGTGACATGGTGATCAAGCTCAAGCAGGAGCTTATGATGAATTCTTTCAAAACTATTGATGGGAGAGGAGCAAATGTACACATTGCTGGTGGACCTTGCATTACTATACAGTATGTGACCAACATTATCATTCATGGGATTAACATCCATGACTGCAAACAAGGAGGGAATGCCTATGTGAGGGACTCTCCTACCCATTATGGTTGGAGGACTTTGTCAGATGGTGATGGGGTGTCAATCTTTGGTGGAAGCCATGTTTGGGTGGACCATTGCTCTCTGTCCAATTGCCGTGATGGCCTAATTGATGCCATTCGTGGATCTACAGACATCACCATCTCCAACAATTACATGACCCACCATAACAAGGTCATGCTTTTGGGTCATAGTGATACTTTTACTCGAGACAAGAGTATGCAAGTCACCATTGCCTTTAACCATTTTGGAGAAGGGCTAGTGCAGAGAATGCCAAGGTACGAAAGAAAGATCTTCTTTTGGATCGCAAGATACTTTATTAGTTCCAATATGCACACCATTTTTATATACCATTTTCCACCTAGTTAACGATGTGCAATATCTGATTAACAACGTGTATTATGTGGTACGATAGTAACTTATCTCTAGCTATATATGTGTTTTTCAACAAAATAGAATGCTTTTCTTAACTTGAGTACTCTTCTTATTTGTACATCTCTACATTTGCAGATGCAGGCATGGATATTTCCATGTGGTGAACAATGACTATACCCATTGGAGAATGTATGCCATAGGGGGGAGTGCTTCCCCAACTATCAATAGCCAAGGCAATAGATTTCTTGCTCCCAATGACATGACCCTCAAAGAGGTTAGATGGAGAAGAATAAGATTTTCCTTTGTTAACTCCTTATTGCATACCAAAAGTAACATAAAAATTATGTGCCATTCACTTTTTGGATTGAATATAAATATAATTGGTTTTAGATAGATATAATATTACAGTTGATGCTAATTTAAGAATAGAAATAACTAATTTCAGATTACAATGCGCGAGAATGCACCACAGAGCCAATGGAAGAATTGGAATTGGAGGTCAACGGGAGATTTGATGTTAAATGGTGCCTTCTTCACGCCATCAGGATCAGGTGCATCTTCAAGCTATGCCAGGGCATCGAGTTTGGCAGCAAAACCATCTTCTTTGGTCAGTTCTATCACAGCATCAGCTGGATCACTTAACTGCAGAAAGGGCTCACGCTGCTGAATGAGGAGGCCCAAAATTATATAGTAGTAAAGGCAAAAAATCAAAACATGCCAACTGTAACTACTTTTGAATAAACAAAAGTGATTCAACTTTTTTGTATATCAAACATTTTAGACATGTGTTGTTTTGTAACTACCACCTTACAGCTACATTACTAAATTACCAAGTAGCTTGATGAGGTTGAAACACACAAGTGAAAGATTTGATATAATTAAATGGTCAATCAAAAACCAGAAAGGAGAAAAGAAGGTTCAATGATATGCTTAGAAAAAGCTTCCCTAAAGTGAACATATTTATAAAATAAACAAGTAAAAATATATACATCTCAATTTAAATTAAAATACATTATAATCTTAACTCATTTAATAATTTATGAGTAAATACATCTTTCCTTGCATAAAGTAGCCTTGTCACGGAAGCTTATACTTTCCCTCTCTGTGCCTGTGACTCTGGTTATTCAATAATGATTTGATTATATGTACCCGTCACATGGAGTGGAAGTGAAACTGAATTATCTTCATTGGTAATTGGAACCACGTAGTTCATAGATGGGGCCATTATCTGCAGACAAGCATATTTATTAACTTGTGTCTGCATTGATAAATTTGTCACACTGCATCCATTGTTAAGATGGATTGACAGATTTTTAGCTGACATGGAAGATGGGGCAATGAGTGTTGGTATACAACAAACGATCTTTCTGTCATATATTTATCGCATACAAAGTGACAATGATTGAAGTTTGTGTCTCCGACAAGATGCTGTTACTATAAATGACACCACCAAATACTTCGTTTAAGAGAATATTTTTGGTATAGAAAGTCTCAAATTCAGGATCCTAATTTTCATGGTGCATTGCGTTCCACGGCAGAATGGAAGTTCTGGCATTTAAGCAAATATACATAACAATTCTAAATTCTCCAATTTAATCGTCTTATTAATTTTTATAATTATTAAATAAAAAATATTAAATATTATTTATTTAGTTAGATGCATTTATTTTTTCATTTAATATTAAAAAAATTATTTAAAAAAACTTTTAAAAGAATATAATAAAACTCAATATATATCTGTCATTTTATTTTCCCACTTTGTCCTGTCTCTTAATTAACACCAGATCCGGACCAAGGATGGATCAAATTTAATTAAGGCATCTGACCTAATCGATTGTTACAATTTTCAACCCTATAGCACAACATAATAAAATTATTGATTATTTTTTTTGTTTTTTTGTTTGGTTACTTTTTATTGATTGATTCTAATTCTACAATAAAGAGCACCGGACGTTCATTTCTTGTATTGTGTATATATATGTATTTGGTGAGGAGTATTGTATATTTGTTTATTTCATAATATTTATTTTTGTTTATATAATGTCAGTAGAATTAATTTTATTAAGAGTCATGTTTACACACATTTTTTCCTTATAAAAAGACACGCTTTCTAATTTCTTCATCGAATTAAAGCCTGTGCTTTTTGTTTGCATGATAATCTATAGGGACAATTCCGGGAGTAAAGTATTGTATGAGGACCAAAAAGTAAAAATATATTTATTTTAAAAATTATATACACCGCATATTCTTATTATTGTATATTATAAAGTTTAAACTTCTAAAAAAAAAAGACAATTATTTTAGTTGTGATTAAGGGTGTTCACATCCAAACCAATCCAAAAAAAAATTGAAAACCGATCCAAAAAAATCAAAAACCGATGAAAATTGAAATAGATTAGATTAATTTGGATGAAGTTTTTGAAAAATCGATCAGTTCGGATCGATTTTCGGTTCAATTTTATAAAACCGATCCAAACCGATCCAAAATTTTACACTTAAAATTTAAATATCCCTAACTAAACCTATAAATTGGCCTAATAACCTATTAAGCACATTTGCACGTGAGTGTAGAGCAGACAAAGACAAAACTTATTTATATTGTAAAGTTGTTAACTCCACAACTAAATTGTCATTTTAATTTTATTTGTTTAAATTTTGAACTTTGAAATTATTTGAATTTTATTTGTTTGTATGATTTGTATGACTTTATGAATGATTTGTAGTTTAGATTTGAATTATATTGTTGTTATGTATTATTCTTATTTAGAATGTATTTTTATTATATTATTAGACAAAAATCGAATCATCCAATCCAATCCAAACCGATTAAAATTGGTTCGGATTGGATCGGTTTGACTATTGGAATTCATTCAATCCAAACTGAACCAATGATACTTACCTTTTTTGGATCGGATAATTTTTTGCCTCAAAACCGATCCAAACCGATCCAAGAACACCTATAGTTGTGATAATGACTTAAGGATTAATATTAAAACAATGACTATAAAGACAATAAGACAAGAAAAAAAAAAGTTAACCACAACAAATGCATTTATTAGTAATCAAATAAATAGTTGTTTGATTCAAAAATTAACTAACAATTAAATATTGGTGAGGAAATCATTCAGGCACTCACCTTATTACAGGAATGGCAAGAAAAAACATCTGCTAGCTCTACTTTAATATCAGAGAAGCAATGGCTCTCAGAGAAACCCAAGCTCTAATGCTAGAAAATGTTGACGTTTGAATCAGAAAATAGCGATCTTATCAAATCTTGCAATAATCAAGCACACTTCGGACAGATAGAAAAAATCATGTCAGATATAAAGAAATTAGGCCAATAGCTGAGGGGAGTCAACTTTCACTGGATTAGTAGGATGAGAAGCACTGCTTACTGTGTGTATTACTTTCAGAGTTTACAAGAATTTCTCCTTCTGTAGCCCTTGTTGTTTTTTAGGGCCTTCCCATTCTTTTGCATGTAGGACCAAAATAAAAACCTATCCCAATAAGGGATAAAGGTATCAGTAACCAAGCTGAGAGAGAGATCAGAACCAGAGAATTTGAGAGAGAAGAGAGAATGAATTGTATTCAGTGAATTGATACAGTACAGTTGTGATTACAGTTTATAAACACAGTGTAAACTTTCACTTCCCTCTCTAACAGCAAAACTAACCTCTAACTGAATGTGCCACATCAGCTGACACTTCAGCATGGCTCAAATTAACTCTTACAGTGTTCGTACCCTTTACAAGGGGCCCATGACTGAATCTCTTGCCACAATAATTCGCTTATATGAACAAAAATGAGGTTTCTAGACAGTGGCTTGGCCTACATTAAAGGAAAATATTAGTTACACTTACACTTAGATGTGTAGAAGATGAGATAAGAACAGGAATAATCAAATGATAAAAACTATAAACTAAAAATTGTGTAGATATAAGATGATAAGTGGATACATATATGTATATATGTGCCATTTTCCTACACGAAAGATGGCTTTCATTGTGCTAGACATGCTTCTACAGTTCTACTAGTAATCTACTGCAAAATGTTGCCACAAACTTAGTGCATGTTTGGATAGGATTATCAACCTGTTTGAATATTTTCCTACACGAAATTCAATGTAAAATAAAAGTTTTTTAAAGTTGATTTTTATAATCTTGAAGATTGATTTATGATTTTACATAGATTATTCCTTACATTTTGATATGTAAATACTATTTTGTCCTCGATCAAATAATTTTTTTAATCATTCTATACCTATTTTAGTAATTTAATACATAAAAGCGATTCTTTTTTATATCATCCAAACGAATTAGATTAACGTAAAATCGTTTTACACTTTAATGCATCCAAACATAAAAATGAATCAATTATAATCGATTATAACAAAAAGCTTTTATACAATAATCGATTATTAAGCATAATCAAATTTTTGCAGCTATCCCAAACACACACTTATCTACTTCTTTCTCAATCCCTACAGTATTGTTGAACTTCATATGGCATGGAATAAACCTGCAACTCCGAAAGTCTAAATTTTCATCTGGAGGGGCTTGTAGTAGCGTCTTGCCTACAAGAGAAAATCTAGACCGACGAAAATTTTGTTTATTCAACCTGCCCCCCTATGCGAAAAGGAATCTGAGTCCACAAAATGCCTTATACCGTGCCCTTGAATTCGTCAAATCGGGTTTAGAAGTGATTTCCAATGAGATATTAGTAAAGAAGATTGCTCAAAGAATGAAATTATTTAAGTGCATGTGTGGTTGAGATTTTCAACAGCTTTTTCCCCCAAAAAAGTTGTTTGAATAGTATTTAATCATGTTTGGTAAAAAAAGATGCGAAATTGATGTAAAATAAAAGTTTTTAAAGTGATTTTTATAATCTAAAAATTACTTATGATTTTAACTTATAGATTATTCCTTACATTTTGATATGTAAATAAGTCAAATAATTTTTTAATCATTTTATACATATTTTAGTAATTTAATCATAAAAAGATTTTTTTATATACAAACGAAAGATTAACTTAAAAACTTTCACAATTTAATGTATCCAAACATAAAAATGAATCAATTATAATCGATTATAACAAAAAACTTTTATACAATAATCGATTACTAAGCATAATCAAATTTTTGTAGCTATCCCAAACACACCTTAAGATTAGGAAAAAGTTCAAATTACATCTTTTAACTTTGCCTTATGTATAATTTGGTCCTTTAATTTTCAAAGTATACAACAAAGTTTCTAAACTCTCAAAAGTGATCTAAAATCATGATTAACTTAATTTTTGGATGATAAATATTAATTTTCAAGGGAAAGTTCAAATCAAATTTGGATCAAGTCAAACTCAACTAATCCGTCTCATGAACACCATGCTCGTTTACTAGGTTGAGAGTTGGACTAGCATCTAAGAACTAGTTTTTCAAAATACACGGGAACAAAAAATATCCTTAATGTAAATTAAAAATATTAAAAAAGAAAAAACCCCTTGGCAAGAAATTTCGAAAGTAGACAGACATTGGATGTGCAACTATATAGATGCATTATGATTTTATAAACTTTTCATTATATTTTCTTTTTTTCATTAAAAACAAAAGATAAAATTATAGTACATTTTTAAAACAACGAGTGCTATATGATACTGATTTAATGTGTCAAAATTTTAAGATTAATTGAAATAATTTTTTAACACATGATAAACACGAAAATATGGTTACACTAGTCCATGAAAAATTATGCTTTTAACAATCTTTAATATCATGTAGAGAACCAGACGGCAGTTCAGCCAAAAACAAAAGTGAATGATTAGTTAATTATAAATTAATGAATAGAGACAGCTGGGACTCAGAATCATGCAGTGCATTTTCAATCACAATTCCAGGATTAGATTGGCAAACTAGGAATTCCAATAAACATTCACTTTTTTTATTGAAGGCACCTAATATAAGGACGTTCGATATAGAACGTAGGGCACGACCAATTAGTGCAATTGTTTAGAAGGGGGGACCTGAAATGAAGGCAACATGTATCTTTTCTTGGACCAATATTATTCATCAAAATAAAATGATAGGAAGTGCATACATGCGCCTGTTTGAGTGAAAATGTGAAATAGATAAATCACCAATAACAAACAAAACTGTACCTCATTTAACGGCCAATGCTACAAGCAGCAGAATTGATGGATGATAGAGAAACAAAGTGGGGGATTCAGATGCCATCAGCTCCATGGGCACCTTTTGGACACAAATACAGACAGAAACTTCATAATTCAAATGCCAGTGTACTTACTGTACGTGTGTGTGTAATTTTATTATTATTATTTTGGGGGAGGGGGAGGGGAGAGGGGCTAAAATTGGTTGCTAATCAGTGCAATTTGCTTATTAAAGTAATGGTCTAGTTGTCCAATGATCTATTAATTCCTTAACAGTGTGTAAATTGCCGTTGGAAGAAAGATGCCGCATTGGAGAGATTACTGGGGTGGAAATTTTTTATTTTAGTCATACAAATTTTTTTTTATATATGTAAAAATATATGAATCATATTAAAAATATATATCTCTATTAACATTATTTTACACATATTAAAAATTGATTTACATACATAAGATGGGAAATTTCCACCCAAGAATTTCTAGCCTCGTAGCCAAAGGAAGCAACTCTGAGCTCCTTAAATCTACAAATCATGTACATTGGACAACCCTTTTGTAGTTTTGTTGTTTAATCAGTATCCTTCCCCCTCAGTTTATCCCTATATAAGATCAACTTCTATCACTTCTATAGAACAAATCACTACTATATACTTTCCCTGCTTTTTAATATTCCTCTTATTCTTCACTCCATAGGCAGACCAAGATATTATGGCATTTTCATTTCCACTTATGTTCCAATTCTTGCTTCTTGCCCCAGCTTTTATCACTTCTTCTCCAGTTCAAGATCCTGAATCAGTGGTCCAAGAAGTACACAAGTATGTTAAGCAGTACTTGTTTACAACATCTTCTCCCTCCATAGGGGGCAAAAACATATCAGACCGACACATTAAAAAATCTTGGATATTTTTGTTCTATCTTCTACAAAAATCATGCTCTAACTTCTTCACCAAAAGCCTTATTAGGAAACAGAATGGTCTTGTGTCTTTTTATTCATCTTTTCTTCTTTGCCACATGATCAATATCTAACATATCAATTGGTTTGTATTATTTTTGTGCAGTCCATCACCATAAAATACCAATGTAAAGTATTTAAGTGAAATACCCTCAACGGGGGAAAAATGAAATATTTCTTGTCTTAAAATTAGAGATCATGCTTTTAAAAAAGTAGCCACAATTTATATAACAACAAAAGAATAATTCCAAGAAAATATTAGCATGATGCATGTCCATTAAGGAATAAAGTAAAATATTCTCCTCATGCTTTGCTTCTTATGGTGAAACATATGTTAGTGACTACAACTTATTGTCAACAGCAGCACTTAAATAGTTGAAACATATGTTAGTGACAACAACTTTTTATGATGAAACATATGTTAGTGACCACAGCACATTTTGTCTTCTTCTTTTTTTGTAGGAGGATCAATGACACCAGGAGAAATTTGAGGCTTTACTCTTGTGGGACGGGCAACCCCATTGATGATTGTTGGAGGTGCGACCCCAATTGGGAAAGGAACCGCAAGCATCTAGCTGATTGTTCTATTGGGTTTGGGAGGCATACCATTGGTGGCAGGGATGGTAGACTATATGTGGTCACTGACCCTAGTGATCACCCTATGAACCCCAAGCCAGGCACTTTAAGATATGCCGTTATCCAAGAAGAGCCTTTGTGGATCATTTTCAAGCATGACATGGTGATCAAGCTAGAGATGGATCTCTTAATGAATTCTCACAAAACCATTGATGGCAGAGGAGCAAATGTCCACATTGCTGGAGGGCCTTGCATTAAAGTACAGCACAAGACCAACATTATAATTCATGGTATATACATCCATGACTGCAAACGAGGTGGCAGTGGCTATGTGAGGGACTCCCCTAACCATATTAGCTGGAGAGTTAGATCTGACGGTGATGGGGTAACAATCTTTGGTGGGAGCCATGTTTGGGTGGACCATTGCTCGTTATCAAATTGTTATGATGGACTAATTGATGTTGTTCATGGGTCAACGGGTATAACCATTTCCAACAATTACATGACACACCATAACAAAGTCATGCTCTTGGGCCACAGTGATTCCTATGAAAAGGACAAGAATATGCAAGTTACCATAGCCTTCAATCATTTTGGAGAAGGGCTTGGGGGAAGAATGCCGAGGTAAGTAATTCTCTACCACAACATAAGGCCTTACCTTTAGCTATTGGGAAATTCTACAATATTAGTTAATGGTACCGATATCTCTAGGTGATGTGACATAAAGTATTGTTAATTACTTAATTTTGTTATATAATAATTATATTATCATTATGTATTGAAATTAACTATATTTTATGTCACATCACTTGAGAATACTGATACCACTTATGCATATTGAAGTGTTACTATTTGCTATTCTTTTCTTTGGACACAGCAGAGCAGCTTGATTACTTTCCTACCAAAATTTGTAGATGCAGGTACGGATACTTCCATGTGGTGAACAACCATTACACCCATTGGCAACATTATGCAATAGGTGGGAGTTCATCCCCAACTATTTATAGCCAAGGCAACAGATTTCTTGCTCCAGATGATGAAGACCTCAAAGAGGTCAGAGATACATAATAAGAATTAACAACAATGTCCTTACCACTTATTAGCTGCTAATTAATAAATGTGTTTACTGATTTTATGATTTTTGGACATGCGTGTGTCGTATAACTGGCCTTCCATAGTATTGTTTGATAATGAATTGAAAATGTCAATGATTGAAATTTCAGGTCACCAAACACTTTCATTCATCAGAGAGTGAGTGGAAGAATTGGAATTGGAGGTCTGAAGGAGATCTAATGTTGAATGGCGCCTTCTTCAGACAGTCTGGAGCAGGAGCATTTTCTATGTATGATAAGGCGTCAAGCATGGCAGCACGACCATCTATGCTTGTGACTTCAATGACAGCAGGGGCTGGAGCGCTTAGATGCAAGAAGGGCTACCTCTGTCACTAGACTGCTGGTATCTACTGTGCTCAGAAAACAGAGTAAAAATAGTCTTTTCCCATAAAGTTGGTTGATTAGGATATAATTTTATCCCTTTTAAGTGTCGTACATGTACCCTTTGATGCATACGGTTAATCAAAAGTTGCCAAAAAGAATCAATGTGTAAATTTTAACATTTTTTCTTTTTTTAGAATGAATTTTTTCAAATTTATAATGAAAGGTCTTTTTCTTACATTTTTTAAAAAAGGTAAACTTCTGACGTCTTATAATTATATTATATATCTATATTAATCTATATTTTATTATAATAAATATAAGAAAAAGATAATGTACTAATCTTATTAAACTAAATTTTTAGATAGGTTTATTATAGATATTTAAATTATTATTTAATATATATAATGTGACAAAAATTATCATAAATTTACATTAGTTTTTAATAATATTTTTATATATATTAAATAATAATTTAAATACTTAAAAAATAATATTTCTCCAAAAACCAAAGGAATTAATGAAAGTAATGGTCCTAGTTTTTGGCACGAGTTCTACTATACCATTAGGGGCTGTTACTTGCACTTCATAATTTAGATCTAATCCATCCATTTTTCGCTTTTGTTTTCTCCTTCTTTTTCGTTATAACAAAAAGTATACGAATATCTTTTTCCGTATCATTTAAGTGATGTGACGTACAGTTAAAATGATTATATTACTTACATGAATTTGTAATTAATCATTACATATAATTAAGTTTATCATATTTTGTCACTTGAAAGTAGGATTACCTTAATTGTAGTATGATAAGTTGTTTTATTATTAAATTAAAATTTATTTTTATTAATTTAAAATTTAAATTTTAGTACAGTAATAAATAGGATATTATTTTTTAAGAAAAAATAATTTATTAGATTAAATAATTAATATGAATTGTAAAAAATAAAAGAATAATTAAAATTAAACTTAAGTAATTAAATTAACTAAAATGAAAAGTTATGAAAAATGATGTGTTTAAAATTAATTGATTGATTTGGTATAATGATTAGTTTCTATCACTAAAATTATTATTTTTCTAATTTAATTTTCGTTAATTCTCCTATTCACTTGATCTAACAACCATGAGTAATTAAATGTAAACTATTAATCCCTTTAGAATAGCTAGGACAAAAAAAATTTAATCCAAAAATGTATAGAATCAAATTATCAATTGAAATAAAAGGTAAATTGTTCTAGGCAAGACAACATCACGTGGACCTTGTGAACCTATATTAAATTCTTTCTTGAAAATTAATCATTATTTGACCATAACAATTAAACTCGAGTGCTACAAATAATCAGAATTATGTAGTGTTGCAGCAAAAGGCCCATTTAGAGAAAAATAATAGAGAAAATGACACTGAGATTTAACGTGGTTCAGCAATTTGCCTACGTCCACGGCCAGAGAGCAGTGAGAAAATTTTTACTATGTGATTAAAGAATTTAGAAGAGCCACTCAGAGTATCACTCATAACCCAGAACCCAATTACACCCAGATTCACTCTCTAAACTCTCTCTCAGAACCTCTCTATTTTATAAGAACTTTCCTTATTATGATACAAAGGAAATAAAAGACTAGAGAAGTAGAGAATTTTAGGTGTGTCTTGCAAATGAGAAGGGAAGGGTATTTATAGGAGAATGAGGACCAAACATGTGGTCTTTGGAGATGCCAAGTGGCATAATTTTTAGCCATAAGTGTGGCTAAATTTGAGCCATACAATTTTCTCAAATTATGACCACACATTTCAAATCTCCACCTTGGCTGAAATTATGCATAGTATTTTTCTTCTAAACTGCTCCCCTTCATATCCCTTAGAGTTTCTGAACCCTAATTAAATCCAGACAATGTCTGAACTTGGTTGTCGGAACTGGCTTCGTCATCATGTCTGCCGGGTTATCTGTCGTGGGTATCTTCTCAACTCTAACAATTCCTCTTTCCACGATATCTCTGATAAAGTGCATTCTGACGTCGATATGCTTAGTTCTTTCGTGATACATAGGATTCTTTGTCAGATGTATAGCACTTTGACTATCGCAGTAGATGGTTGTTTCTTCCAGTTGTATACCCAACTCTTCAATCAATCCTCTCACCCAAATAGCTTCCTTTACAGCTTCTGTTGTTGCGATGTACTCTGCTTCAGTTGTAGACAAAGCAACAATTGATTGTAGCGTTGCTTTCCAACTAATAGTACAACCGCACAATGTAAAAACATACCCAGTGAGTGATCTTCGTTTATCTAGATCTTCGGTATAGTCTGAGTCAACGTATCCGGTGATCTTGCTCCCGACATCTTTGATTTTTTTATACACTAGGCCTATATCCGTGGTACCTTTCAGGTAGCGCAAAATCCACTTTACAGCTTTTCAATGAACTTTACCAGGACTTGCCATATACCTGCTTACCACGCTTACTGCCTGTGCAATATCTGGTCTAGTGCATACCATGGCATACATGAGACTGCCAACTGCACTAGCATAAGGTACATCTGACATCTCATTCTTTTCACCCTCAGTTTGTGGTGAAAAGGTTGCTGAAAGTTTGAAATGGGCCGCCAATGGAGTAGTGACAGGTTTAGCATTTTGCATGCCAAAACGTTCTAGCACTTTCTCAATATACTTCTTTTGTGATAGAAAGAGCATCCCTGCTTTTCTATCCCTGTGAATCTCCATTCCTAGAATTTTCTTTGCAGCTCCTAAATCCTTCATTTCAAACTCTGAGCTCAATTGAGCTTTCAAGTTCTTTATTTCAGACATGTTCTTACAGGCGATCAACATGTCATCAACGTACAGGAGCAAATAGATGAATGACTCATCTGCAAGCTTCTTGTAGTAGACACAACTATCATGCTCACTTCTGCAGTAGTCATTTCCAAGCATGAAGGTGTCAAACCGCTTGTACCACTGTCTGGGAGACTGTTTTAGGCCATATAAAGATTTCTTCAATAAGCAAACATGGTCTTCCTTCCCTTGGACTTCAAATCCCTCAAGCTGCTTCATATAGATTTGTTCCCCCAGCTCGCCATGCAAGAATGCTGTCTTGACATCTAACTGCTCAAGTTCTAGATCAAATTGAGCTACGATGGCAAGTAGAATGCGAATAGAGCTATGTTTTACCACGGGAGAGAAGACTTCATTGAAATCAATACCTTCTCTTTGTGTAAAACCTTTAGCCACTAATCGCGCTTTGAATCTTGCATCTTCAATTCCAGGGATTCCTTCCTTCTTCTTGAAGACCCATTTGCATCCAATAATCTTTTGAGTCTTCGGCCTTTCAACAAGAACCCAAGTATGATTCTAATGAAGAGATTCAATTTCTTCTGTCATTGCAACAATCCACTGAGAAGCTTCTTTGCTGCTGATAGCTTCTTGGTATGACTGAGGCTCACAATTGTTGATATTATCAGCAACATTTAGAGCATATGCCACTATGAAGAGGTTTTATTTCTCTTCTTCGCCTGTCTCTAGCTAACTGATAGTGCTACAATTGTTGTATGTCTGAAACCTCAAGTGGGGTTTGTTCTTTTTCTTCTTGAACTTGATCCAACGAGGTTTCTTTGGAAGACTCCACCTCAAGCTCCACCTTCTTCAAGATATTAGGATCTTTGTTTTCATTTGATGACTCTTTATGAGGCTTTAGCAATTCAGCTTCATTAAAGGTAACATCCCTGCTAATAATGCATTTTCTTTTCTCTGGCAACCATAACTTATATCCTTTCACACCGTCAGGATATCCAAGAAAAATGCATTTCAATGCTCTTGCATCAAGTTTTTCTTCTTTGATATGAGCATATGCAGGACAACCAAATATCCTTAAATTTTCATAATTGGCAGGAGTACCTGACCACATCTCTTCTGGAGTTTTGAAACCAACGGCCGTTGATGGACATCTGTTGATCAAGTAACAGGCTGTATTGACAGCTTCAACCCAAAATGCTTTTGGTAATCCAGCATTTGATAGCATACATCTGGTTCTTTCAAGTAAAGTTCTGTTCATTCGCTCTGCAAGTCCATTCTGTTGTGGAGTGTGCCTCACTGTATGGTGTCTGACGATACCATTATCCTTGCAAAACTTTTCAAATTCTCCGCTACAGAACTCCAAACCATTGTCAGTTCTCAGTCGCTTGATCTGCCTTCCAGTCTGCTTTTCGATCAAGGTTTTCCACTGTTTGAACTTGACAAATACTTCATTTTTATGTTTCAAAATGAAGATCTAAACCTTCCTTGAACAATCATCAATGAAGGTTAACATATATCTGCCACCACCGTGAGAAGGTACTTGAGAAGGACCCCACAAGTCAGAATGTATATAATCCAACGTGCCTTTTGTTCGATGAACTGCAGTGTTGAATTTTATTCGACACTATTTTTCGAATACACAGTGTTCATAGAAATCTAACTTCCCAACTTGTTGACCACAAAGTAATCCTTGCTTGCTCAACTCTGCTAGACCTCTCTCACTGACATGCCCTATTCGCAAATGCCATAACTTGGTGACATCAGAATCAACTGTTGATGAGACAGCGACAGTACCTGTAATTGTGCTTCCTTGTAGCACATAGAGACTATTCTCTTTCTTTCCCTTCATCACAATCAGAGCGCCTTTAGAGATTCTTATAGCTCCACATTCACCTTTGTAGCTATAACCTTTTGAATCTAGCGTTCCCAAGGAAATCAAATTTTTCTTCAATTCTGGAACATGCCTTACATCCGTCAATGTCCTCACGATTCCGTCGAACATCTTGATTCTAACTGTGCCAATGCTGACGACCTTATAGGGAGCATTATTTCCTAGAAGGACCTTGCCCCCATCTAAGGGTTGGTAAGTGGTAAACCAATCCTTATTGGGACACATGTGATATGAGCATCCAGAATCAATAATCCACTCATCTTTTGAGTCATGATCTAAGACTATGAGAGCATCTGCACTGTCGTAGCCATCTGCTACAGCCGCACTTCCAGATTCAGAGATCTTCTCCTTTCCTTTGCGCTCTGGACAATTTTTTCTTATATGCCCTTCTTTGTGACAGTGGAAGCATTTAAATTTTCTAGGTTTCGCTTTGGATTTTGACCTAGATTTGCCTCTGCCACTATTTTGATCTCGTTTCTCTGTTCTTCCTCTAACAAAGAGACCTTCACCTGAGCCTTCAGATTTTGAATATGATACTCTTTTCTTCAGTTCTTTTGAGTGCAACGCAGCCTTGACTTCCTCCAAGGTAAGATCTTCTCGACCATACATCATGGTGTCGATAAAGTGCTCGTAAGAACTTGGAAGGGAGCATAGTAGAAGAATTGCTTGATCTTTGTCATCGATTTTAACATCAATATTCTTTAGATCAAGAATAATTCTGTTAAATTCGTCTAGGTGCTCTTTTATAGGCTTTCCTTCCTGCATTTGAAGAGTATATATTCTTTTCTTCAAATACAGTCTATTGGTGAGCGACTTCGTCATGTACGGGCTTTCCAGCTTCAGCCATAATGAAGCAGCTGTATTTTCTTCTGACACTTCTCGTAGAACTTCATCTCCTAAGCACAATAAAATTGTACTGTGTGCTTTTTCCAAGATCTCGCTTTTCTCGATGTCGGTTAGACTTTGTGGCAGCTTGTCTCTACCTTCCAAGGCTTTGCCCAAGCCTTGATGAACCAGTAGCGCTTTCATCTTCAGCCGCCAGAGACTGAAATCATTTTCTCCATTGAATTTCTCCAAATCAAATTTAGCACTCGCCATGATGATCGTATAGTGACGTACAGGTGAACAGTACCGTATACTAGAACAATGTCGTAGTCCGTGAACAGTACACCAGGTAAGTTCCCAGGAAAGAGAGGTGGTGTCTGTAACACACTTAAATACCAAGTCTTTCCTTAGCCAGAACTTTCCTAGACATGCACTTTCACACTACCACACTTTTCCAGGAACAAGAATAATTCTTTTCTGATGTGGAAGATCAGACAATACTGCAACCACAGAGCATACTAAGAATTTTCTTATAAATCCGGCACCTTATCCGAGAGCTCTGAGAGCTCTAATACCAGTTTGTAGCAGCAAAAGGCCCATTTAGAGAAAAATAATAGAGAAAATGACACTGAGATTTAACGTGGTTCAGCAATTTGCCTACGTCCACGGTCAGAGAGCAGTGAGAAAATTTTTACTATGTGATCAAAGAATTTACAAGAGCCACTCAGAGTATCACTCATAACCCAGAACCCAATTACACCCAGATTCACTCTCTAAACTCTCTCTCAGAACCTCTCTATTTTATAAGAACTTTCCTTATTATGATACAAAGGAAATAAAGACTAGAGAAGTAGAGAATTTTAGGTGTGTCTTGCAAATGAGAAGGGAAGGGTATTTATAGGAGAAGGAGGACCAAACATGTGGTCTTTGGAGATGCCAAGTGGCATAATTTTTAGCCATAAGTGTGGCTAAATTTGAGCCACACAATTTTCTCAAATTATGACCACACGTTTCATGTAGAAATACAAAATCCTAATATAGCAGTAGATAATTTCAAAACAAACTCAGATGATTAGAGTAAGGGAATTTCGAATATATCATAAATATTAAAGTGTTGGAGAATTACAAATAACTCAAGTATATGAATAAAAAAATTAATGTCAAATCAAATCAGAGAATATATCATCTTAGAGTTTCAACATCACCATTAACCAAAAAAAAAAACTAACCTAATATAGTGGAGGTATACATCTCGAAAGATTTAAAATACATCAAAAGTAAAGCTGAAAAAAGATGAAAAATCTTTGAAGGATAACTCCCCAAACTATAATCAGTTGCTCCTGTGTGAAATAGCTCCTCCACGTTAGGCTTCTATTCTTTTAACCTCTAGAATGCTGCAGCCAAGAGGTCTTCGAAGAGTGTTTATAGTGGTGGGGGAGAACCCAAGTTAAGTTAGAATTCTTATGGGCTTAGGAATTGACCCAAAACTTAACCAAACAAGAATTACTTAGCCCAAAGTATTCTAGTCATATTAGTATGTGTTTGCGCATCTCTTGACACCATCCGAACAAATTGCTATAACTTTCTCTACACAATTTCTAATTAAGTAATTCCAAGACCACTTGAAAATAGACTTCTTGGGCTTGAGTTTAGGCTCTGGAATCACCTCATTAGGGATTAAATTGAAGGAGAACCAATTTAATCAAATCTATGTAGAACTAGGCCCAGATGTAGGTACAGATTCGTTTGAGGGCTAATTTCGATAGCTTGGTTCTCTTTGATCCCTTGGAGTTTGAGTAGTGTTGGTGTCAAATTAAATCTATGGATGTCAAATTTCACCTCCAAGTGGAGTTTCCTCATTCCGAGCTCTGAGCAAAGAGTGACGTCCTTCGAAAGACATGGTGCCAGAATTTCTTATACACAGAAAAAATTCAAGAATAAATCTCAATTAACTCAAACTTGTCTTAAATGGCTTCAATTGACTCAAACTCATTCCAAAACCTTTACTAACTACAAAACATAGAAAGTAACATAAAAACATTGATTCTTACATGATTTAAGTTTGGAACTAACATAAAAAATAATAAAATAAACGCTTAAAATTGCACTTATGATACTTTGACCCGGTTTTGGCATACTATATCACCATATCAGCTGTGATGTGATATCCATTCCCTTAAAGGGACAATGAAGGATAGAAGCAGGCTGTAAAATAGGAAGTTAAACATAGAATATACATTGAACCCAAAAACAAAAAAAAAACAAAAAAATAGAATATACAAGTACCAAAAAGAACGCTCCCTCGATTAGAAAATCTGCAGTATGCTTTGCTGTCTCTGTTGATGAATATAAGTATTTGTCCCGACCAACTAATAATTTATTAGTCATGTGGCAATTTTTATTTTGGTATCCTGCTCTATTCTTTTCAGTGTACCATTCTAGGGTTGGGCCTTTCTTCAAACTTTATTTTTTGGGGCTGAGTTTTGGTTTTTGAGGATCCCTTGGAAGCTTGGACTTGGACTATGATTATCTTGCAAGTGAGAGAAGAAGGAGAAGAAAAACTTATATGGTTTGCCAAATCTATAATCTATAATCTATAATATATACAAAGCAAAACTATTTTCAAGAATCACCAAAAAAAGAGAAAGACATATGTTATTCTTTCATGAAAAATTTTCTCGGCCAAATTTTCAAAGGCATTTTGGTCTCAATAATTTTTTGTCTCAACCAATCATATTTTAAGTCTTTCACTATCTCATTTAAACATAAATACCAATCAACCTTGATTCATCTCTCATCACAAAACACAAAGTAATGACAATAAATACTACATATAATGTTACTCAAAACTCAACATTTTGAATTTCAAAAATCCCCCCAAATTTAATCCCACCCAATGTTCAATAAATTTAAAGTTAATTTGTTCACAATCATAACCAAAAATTAATTTTAACAAGGTGGTTTCTCTGGTACCCATCAAAATGGGAAGGTTTTGGTATCCTCCTTACATGGCTTAATCACGTTTAAATATATAGATAAGTTAATAAGTAAATGTGTCCACATCATCTATTTATTGATGAGGGATCTGTTGACCATTTTATTTATTGAATGGTCCTTAAGGGCTTATTTAATTTTTTAAAAAAAAAATCTTAACCACAGTCTCCTTCTAAAACAAAATCACATTGAAATTCAAAAATTAAAATCAGATTAACATCCCTTAATCCCAAACTTGAACCCTTTGAAAGAACCCTAATCCTAATTGAAATGTTGAAGGGGTATTCTTTCTTTCTTAATTATGTTACGCTAAAAATGGAAAATTCCTATTTGGATTTAAATTCGACTTTCTATTATTAATTTGATCTAATTATTCATGTATTTGCTTCTTATGGCAGTTTCAATTAAACTTGTTGTAGAGGGGACACGCCTTTTCGCAGCAAAGAGTGCAGGTGGGAACAAATAGAGATAAACTAAGCCAAGGAGAAGAATAGGAACCGTTCCTCTTCAATGAAGGCTTTGAGAAAAAAAAAAAGAGCAAAGAAAATCTGCCTCCCCAAACAAGACCCAAGATTACTCTTTTCGTATAAGGACAGTTTATGCAGCTTAGTTGAAACTCGAACGGAAATAGGCTTATAAGAGAAAACAATGGAATCATATTAATATCCCTAAATCCCTAAATCAGATTGAGCCCTTTTTAATTGTTCAAAACTTGTTCATCCTAATTGCTCAGAACTTGACGACCCCTCTTGTCAAGTTCTAAAAAATTAGGATTAGGGTTCATTCAAAGGGTTCAAGTTTGGGATTTAGGGACGTTAATCTTATTTTAATTTTTAAATTTCAATGTGACTTTGTTTTAGAAAAGAGTTGGGGCTAAGATTTAAAAAATAAAATAAAATAAGCCCTTGAGGACCATTCAATAAATAAAATGGTCAACAGACCCCTCATCAATAAATAAATAATGTGGACACGTTTACTTATTAACTTGACTATATGTTTAAACGTAATTGAGCCATGTAAGAAGGGTACCAAAAGTCTCCCATTTTGATGGGCACCAAAACCCTCCCATTTTCATCACACTTGTCACCAGCCGCCATAGCCATCAGAGTACATATGACAACCATTATGCATCGAAAGTTAGAATTTGAACTAGTTAGGGCCCGTTTAGTATGAATGATAAGATAAAACTTGATAATATTAGGCATTATAGTATAAGGCCTAATAGTATAAAACCTGATAGTATAAGGTCTAATACGAAATGGTTGGGGATATCGGGGTGTTTAAAATTGTAATGAAAAAGTCTTTATAACAGTTTATACATCAAAACTCAATCAGGCCTAATCTCACCCCCCATGACTTGATTACGTTATCTATCGTTTTAATGTATAAGAGAGATTTGATGGATAAGTTTATACAATACAATATTTACATCAAACAACTGATAAGGTCATAATATATTATATTAGCTTATCCTATCAAGTCTAATATAACATGTCAAACAGGTCCTTAGTCTCAACTGATTCTGTATATTCATGCACAATATTATAACTCATAAGCACTATCCTTACACGATAATATGTACAGTGCATGATATAGACAGGAGAAGGAGAGTGGCTATAGCTTGGCCATGATTGCTGATTAGTTACAATATGATTTTTTTTGACGATATATGCACTCAATGGTGCCTTGGCTTCTTTTATATGCATTTAGAATCATAAATTTTAAGAATTAATTTGATATATTTAATAAAAATAATATTTTTAATATTATAAAAATTTTACGATTTTAATTATGTACATTAAGAATATACTCAAATAGTCAAATATGATTGGATTTGATCTGTTCTAAATATAAAAATTGAAGTGTGTTTAGAATCATAAATCTTAGAAATTAATTTGATTTGATTTATAAAATAAAATTCTTTCGTTTGTAAAATTATAAAAATAAGAAATGCTTTGATACTTTTTTTATTTTAATTAAATTATTTACATTAGAAATATATTTAAATATGATTGGATTTGATTTGTTCTAAATATAAAAAATGATTTGGAAATCAAATCAAATTAAAAGGATATTAACGTTGCATCTAAAATATGGCTAAATTTTTGACGGTACGCTCTAACACACTCCAGCCCTCTATAGTATAGTCCTTGGGCACTCATGACAGGAGCCTCAACCAGGAAGCACCCACCTTAGCTATAATAATGCGAATTACACGTAAATCACCTTAAGGGCCTAAAAAGAAAGCGCCAGCAACATTAGATTCAAAACTAGTCAATCCTCAATCCGAATGACTTAACTGTTTATAATTTGTCATTAAACCATTCCCTCAGTTCCAATTAAATTTTCAAGATTTTTTTTTTAAGAAAAATAAGTGACAAATAATACACACCCGTCAGAGTCAGACATAAGCCAGGTTCATAACAAATAACAACTACAGGGAATTCAGGGGAGGCCTTAAAGCCCCACACACCATCGCCTGCAGCCACCCAGTGCCACCACCAACCAACAACCATTTATAAGAGCCCAAAATAAGACAGCTCACAAATTTTCCCTCAGCCAACAAAGTTTACAAGGTCTAAACTCTAAATTAAAATGAAGTGATCCATAATGTTCAATATTAATAACGTAACAACTGCATAACAAAAAAAATTAAAAAAAAAGTCACTCAACTCCAATATAAAACCATGCCAAAATCTTACATAAATGTTCAACAAGTGAACATATGGACTCTGACTGAAAGTCTGAAACCAAAACCAACCCAGCAAAATACTATCAGCAATTAAGCATCTTGATGTGGAACATGAGTCCAAAACTAAAAATATCAATAATCAGATGGCGAAATAACATCATCAATTTTCAGTATCATCTTGACAACTTGAGTAGCAAGCAAGATCTGTTGCTGCTTTCCAATCAAAGTTTCAAAGACATCTTGCTCACGCATGTCATTAGTGCCAATATCATTGCAATCAATGCCAAAGTGAGGATTATTATCCTGAACACAGAGTTAAGGTTAGTGCCATGATATACAGAAATGTAAATTGACACCGAGTACAGAAATATAACCTAGTCAGAGCACAAGTGCAGTAACCAGGCTTAAAGCAGTCATCATGCTCAATTTACCTTTATTTGCTGAGACTTCACAGCAGATAACGTTTCAATTGGTTGGAGGCCACTATTTTCAGCAAGGGCCATAGGGATAGACTCCAAAGCATCGCCAAATGCTCTGATAGCATACTGCAGGTGATAGAAAAATCAGCAATCAGTAAAATATCGGGAATAACCAAACAATAGTAAATTAACAACGAGATTACATTTGATCCATTGTCAGTGTAAACTCTATACACTATCAATAAAGAACAAAGTGGAGTTTAATAGTTTTTTTAAAGAGGTGGCATCATATGATTCACTGAACAATTAAAGTATAAAACTCTATATACTGAAAATGAATAAAAATTAAACCCACAAGAGTTTAATGTTATTCATACCTGTTCCACTCCAGGGTATCTATCAGCAGCTGCCTCCACAGCAATAGAGCAGGAAATCTCAGCTGAACCACCACCATATACAATAGAATTGTTGCGGATGAGATTCCTAGCCACACACAAGGCATCATGAAGGCTGCGCTTTGTCTCCTCTATGATCATTTTGTTACCTACCAAACAAGACAGCTTCTATTAATTTGTCAAGGTTGCTTAGACATTTATCAGTCTTCAAAGTCCATTCTATAAAGCTCCACACTAAATCCATGAGTTGAAAGCAAAGCCATTAATACAGGCAATATTTAAAATAAGTTTATAATTCACATCCTGATGCAATAAAGTACGGTTAGAAAATTATCTTTCTCCAAAAAGGTAATTAACTACACAAAATCAAACACAAAATAGTTAAATAAAGAGGTCAAACAGTACACATCCTCACCTCCACGAATGAATATTGTTACAGCCCTTGAGTTTGCACAATGCTCAATGTACAGCATTCGGTCTTTTGTTGTACCAAAGGATTTTTCTCGAACCAGACCAGCCTTATAGAAATAGATCACAAATTAATGTTACTTGTTGTCAAATGTACAAAAAGAGAGCACGTGAGTCCTTAGTGTACAGCATGCCACCCCAACAAAGGATACAGGAAGAATGTTACCACTGCCATATGTTCTAAATCATTAACCCCACAATTGCAAATGAATTCAAAATGATAGCAGACCCAAAAAAATAAAAAATAAAAAATAAAAAATAAAAAATAGAAGAAAGAAAAGAAAATCCCAAGTTAGAGGTTTTTGAAAACCCCCAAAAGGAGATGAAGAGTGACATGATACCTTTCCCAACTTTTCTGGAGTTAACTCCTGGAACCTAGGCACAATTCTTCCACCTGTATTTACAAATAGATCATCACTTTATTAATAGGCATAGAAAAATATCTTAGCAACAGACAGAAGTCATAACTCATATATAATATACAGTTTTTTTGTAGAAAGCGATCTACAAAGTACAAACTTTCAAAGCATACGAAGTTTAATTAAAATAAACCTGTTGCTATAGCTATCAATTCCAACTCTACACCACCGACCCATCTAACAGCAGGCAAGTTCCTGTGCATTAAGAGATGATTTGCTTCATCATCAAAACCCCATTGGCAGATAACCAGGGTTGCACCCACTTCCTGCAAATCAATAAAATATTCCCTTTCCAATAAATCCAAAGCCCAAACACATTCTAGCAAGAAAAGAAAAGGTTAAAAGTAGCCCAATTTGAATTTAAATCCCAATAAGCTCATACAACAGCAAAAGGTAAGGTGACCGAACATTCAAATTAGAAGGCTACCTTGCATTTTTGAACCATGTCATCAAAATACTGTTGTTCTTGCTTCCTTAATGTCTGGAACTTTTCCACTGTATCAATATCAACCTTATGTTTAGTCTTTGGTTTTGGAGGCTCAAAGGGGCAAGTCAAGATAGCAATTTTAGCATCTTCAATTTGCTTTGGCATTTGGGGATGGCTCATATCCTTGTCTACAACGATTCCATATATTAACTCAGTATCTTCCAATTTACCACCAACTTTTCCTTCTACTTTAATTAGATCTAAGTGAACATCTTTTCTCTCTAAATCAGCAACAGCAAGAACAGCTTTGACAGCAATCTCAGCCAAGCTACGTTTGCACCGATTCACGCTGCAACATTAAAATGAACAAAAGACAGATATTATAAAACTAGAAGCATCTTAAAAATCCAGAAATAAACTGAATGCAGAAAAGAGAGGTGGTGTGACATGCATCATAACAAGGTAAATGATTAATCAGAAATTAGATTAAATTGCACTCACATTTTTGAGGACAAAGTAGTCATACAAGTTTGAATCAGAGGCTCCAAGTTCGTTGCTCCAAATTCAAACTTGTTAGCTATACGCTCCATATTTTCAACAGCAATTCTGGATGCCAATTCATAGCCCTCAGCAACCCTAATAGGATGAATTCCTCTTTCTAAGAGCCGCTCAGCTTGCTCAAGAAGAGCTCCAGCCAACACCACCACTCCGGTGGTGCCATCACCAATTTCATAATCCTGACTCCTAGACAGCTCAACCATCAGCTTTGCAATTTGGTTGTCAACATCCATCTTCTCCAAGATGGTTGCTCCATCATTTGCTGTAAATGCAAAAGGTCATAGTAAGTTGCAGCAACAATGAAAATGCCACACATGACAATTGAGAACTAAACTTCTAATATAAAATGCAACTGAAGGCCTAGATATTAGTCCCAATGTGATTTCAAGTAGAATCTACAAATGACAGTCATGATGCACAGTGTCAATTTCAGGTAATCAAGACACTTCGATCCCGTGTATACTTGTTAAAATCAAAATGCACGTATGCAACCACCTCGCTTTGATAATCGAAAATTAGTGGAACTCTCACATTTAGAACCTTCATTTAACACCTCCTCCAGGAAATCTCCACATAATGTGCATTTTACTTTAACGTAAGGTTAGTGATTTACTTAGCCAACACAAGCTCTACTAAAATCTATAAGAACTAATGCATTCGCTTACTCTGCGGTGTTAAAAGTAACACAAACTGCCAATTTCTTAACAGGTTATAATAAAACTAAAGCACAAAATCGCACAGTTTTGTTTCAGTTCAACAGCTCATGGATCTATAGAGAAAAAAAAATACGAGAAGATAAATAGAAGTGTTAAAACAGAAATACTAAATCAGACAAAAAGTAGCGTCATTCAATCTTGATATCAAACTATAAAACACATAGCTATAAGCCAAATCGATTCTTATCAAAATCGATAGTGAGAGAGAGAGAGGAACTGACTGATGGTGACGTCGCCGTCGGGGCTCTGAAGCATCTTGTCCATGCCTTTGGGACCAATAGAGGTTTTGAGGATGCGAGCGACGGCTTTTCCGGCGGAGATGTTGGATTTCTGAGCTTCGAGGCCCCTCACCCTGCTCTTTTGCTCCTGCTCCTTCAGGATTAAGAACGGCCTTCCGAACTCGTCGAAAGCCAGCGCCATTTCTTCGAGATGATGATCTCTTTTTCTCTGAGAAAACTATATCAAACAACAAATCACTATTGGAGAACAGCAGAGTGTAGAGACGAACAGTGTAGAAGGAACAAGAACAACTTGACCGTCAAGTGGCTTCGGTTTCTCCTATCTTGCTCTCCGTTTTTGGAAGAAAAGCCCTAACTCCTTTCTTATGCTTATGCTTCCCACCTTTTTCTGATTTTTCAATTACAGAACAGAAATGAGAAGCCCCAACCCGATAGATAGGCCATACCTTTGGGCTACTTTTATGTGGGCTTGGCTGGACACTCACTAGATCCGGTTCCCCTATGGTCTGCTCTTGGATTGCTTAAGGGTTTTCGGTCATAATCAGCCCGAAACACTCCAAATTCACTCCACAGCAAATTTATTTTTTTCTTTGAGATGCTGTATTATGTTATTATAATCTCATGTTTAGCATGAGAACAATCAAATTGCTTGAATCTTACTAGAAACTAGTGGAACGCTCTTAAAATGTGTGAAAGCCTGTATTAATTTGTTGTGTCTATCTCTCTTTACATGACAAAGTCAATTAACAATTTTATAAGAGAAGATTCATTCTAAATTTATATATATTTAGTACCAATTAATTATTGAATAAATACCAACATTTCTCACCTTTGGACTATCATGTGAAAAAAAATCTATTTTGTGTATTCACTATTATTACAATTGCAAAAAGATAATTTGAGGTCAAAGATGAAGATAAAGATCTATAAAAAAGGGAAATGATGTTCTAGAGAAAAAGGATAATTTAAATAGAGTGAAAATCTTGCTTGGCTGAACTAAAAAAAAAAGGAAAACTTGATCTCTTGAAATTGAGTGTGTTTCAAATGTAAAAAAATGAGAAATAATTTAGAAGGTGTTTGTGGATGCTTTTTGGCATCCAATAGCTTTTTTGCTTAAAAAAAATGTTACCTGTTGAGATGAGATGTTTGGCATTTTGAAAGAAAAAAAGCAATAACTTTTATGAAGACAAAAAAATTGTTAATCAAGCTCAAATTTTGGCTGTTTTGAAAAAATTTATTGAGATTATTTCTAACAGTGAAATATAAATATCGTTTTGTTTTCAATCAAATAATTTTTTTAATCAATTAAATAATTTTTTAATTATTTTATATCTATTTTGATAATTTGATATATAAAAGTAATTTTTATATCATTTAAACGAAAAGCATTAGTTTAAAATCACTTTTCAACTAATATATCCAAATAATTTTTTTTTCTTATAATCAATTATAATAAAAAACTTTTATACAATAATCAATTATTAAAATAATCAAATTTTCACTGAGTTATCACACACGCATTTAATTTGTAAATCAAATCTAATTAAAATTTATATTTTTAAAATGTTAAAAATAAAAAATAATTTAATTTCTAAAATTTTATGAATTTCATTCTTTTTATTTTAAAAATTTTATCAAATTTGATATAATTTATTATGATTTAAAATAAATAAATTATTTTACTATTAATAACTACCTTTAGCTATCTTTCATAAGAATTAAAATATAAAATAATCAAATCAAATCAAACAATTCTCATTTTAATAAATTTAAAATACAGAATTTAATTTCTAAATTAATTCAAATTTTATTTTTTTAATTTAAAATAAAAAATTTAATTTTTAAATCAAATTAAATCAAATCAAATTATTTTTTATTTTTATTCGTCCCAAGCACAAAGACTTACGTTCTACCACATCATCGCTGGAGCTGCCACCACTGCTTTCTCTGGCAGCTTCTACGTAGCATATCATCATAATTTAATCATTTCATCAAAGCACATTATGTCGTTATTACTCTATTTTGCAAACCTGCACATCATTATTTCACTTATTTGATCCTGCTTCTGGAAAAAAATAATAATAATAATATTGAACAATCTCTCTACAACTACAAACCACCAAACATGTCAGGAGAATGTTTCAAACTTTGATCATCGTTAAACAAAATCTAAATTGTACAATATGTACCCAAAATGAAAAAATATGTGATTCACATAAACACAATTCTAACCTGCAGTTGCACTATCACTTATTACTGTTACAATTCAATCCCAATGAATTGAACTAGCTACCTCGAAAAGTACTTAAATGGAATGATCAGTCCCAAAACAAATGAAAAAAGTGTATAACTTCATCAAACTCTAAGCCGAACACCAAAATTGCAATTCAGCTCAGCCAACGTTTTGCCGAAGATTGAATTCTTCTATCTAATCATTAAGTACCATCTGGACACCATACTGACCATTTGAAATTGACTGCCTAGGGGAGAACTATAGGAATAAAAACTTGAAAAGCATTTGCTCACAGAATATACATATTTTACACCAACTCCTGCCATGCTGGATACAAGTGGGAAGAAAGACCAGGAGGTGAACTGAGGATCAAAATAAGCACACATTCATTAAACTTTTTTATCAATAAACTCCAGCTGTAGGATCAGCTAATTCGTCTTTGCTTCAATACATCCCCTTGAAAACAGGATTTGTCCGGCATATGCTTGCTCCATATTCCTCATATTCTGCCTTTGTATGACAAGCCTGCACATGGAGCCAGAAATTTTAAAATAAGCATTACCAAAGAAACACTTACCAGAATGAATGAAATGTAGCATAGGCTAGCATTGCATTAAAATAGGATGGATATAGAGGGGAAACATTGAGAAATTATGAACTCCTGTATCACTGAGATAATGACATGATCACAAGAAAACGTGTCGCAGTCCACAAGGATGGCAAACAAAAAGAAATTATCTCGTATTTTCACACTGGTCCACTTTCATATTTCCAAACCTAGCCACCAATACCATATATTTTGTTACCATGTATGCAATAACCTCATAGTAAAGCATACATCAACTCATGTTCTCAAAGCTTAGACAAGAGGCATGGACAACTATACCAAGTAACATTGTCATATAATCCATTCTCCAATTCATTCTTTTGGACAAAAGATAATCAAAGATATATTGTCAACAAATAAAAGTATAACCCAGGTCATAGTGAAAAGACAATACTGTTTCAATTTTGGACACATTTCTCATAAGGCATAACAAGGAAGACAGTGTCATTCAAAAACAATCCAACACTACGGGGAGACACATTATTGGAACAGAAAAGTAGAGATTATGGGATTCAGTGTTATGTCAACTTAAACTTATAAGAAAGAAAATATGACTCAATAATCAGTTAGTTGTTCAAGCTTTTCATACCGCAAAAAATTCAGGTGTTGAAGCCAGCACTGATCCTCCAAACCAAACTGCAAATCTCTGGATTGGATGGCTGAGTACATTGACCTCCACTGGTTGTGCCTGTGAGCTCCAAACAAACAAAATGAGTAAAAACCAAAGCAAGGCAATAACTAGATAGAGGTTAGTCTTCTGACATCTCTGTCAAAGTGATCACTCTGTGCATGTGTGTGTGTGTGTGGAGAGAGAGAGAGAGAGAGAGAGAGAGTCATAAATTTACATAAGGTTCAAAATCATTAACTCTTACTTTTATCTCCCCATCAAAACGTGCTTCAGATGCAAGGACACGAGCATCCACAATTTTCTTCAGATCACGTTGCAATCTCCTATGAAAATCCTTGAACAAGGTTGATCCTCCAGACAACACTATGTTCTGAAATTAAATAGAAGAAATTCAATCATAAAGATCATGTAAACCAAAGGGCTTGAATTTATAAAATCAGAAAATAAATATCTGGGCTGGGGCGCTGGGCTGATATAACACTTGACACTAATAGGGAATGTTTGAATGGAGGACTTTGGAAGGGAAGCAAGGGGAGAGGTTATTTTTCATTTTAAGTAAACATTCCCCTTATTTGAGAAATTTTCTATATGAGAGGAATAAAATTAGAGATTATCATGTAACCTTCCAAACATTCCTTGTTCATTTTTATAAATATTTTACAATTTTCTCAAATTTAGAAATGAAAAATTACCCCTCCAAACTCCGCCATCCAAACATACCATCTGGCCAACAAAAGAATACACCCCATGCTAAACATTGAACCTTAGAAGCACCCTAACTTTTAAGTTAAAAAGTGACTATTCACTAAAAGTCTAAAAAGATATCATGTTAATACAGCACATCACAAAATTCAGGCCTCCAGAGTGGGTATTCTTACAGCTTTTTCTATGTACATGTCACAATGAAAATCCATGTGTGGTACTTCACCTTGTATAATGCTCTTCTTGTGTCAATTGGAGCAGACTGAATGCACTTATCTATTACAACGGGCAAAGGGGTGGTAAAGTCACTGCTATAAATCTCAGGATTAAAGAAAACCTGCATAAACCATACGGATAAGGTTCAAAATTTATGGTGTTTCTGTCACACACACAGGCAAACACATATGACAGTGTGACTCCAATACATCTAAGTTTTTTTTTTTGGTACACAATACATCTAAGTTTTAGTTTAATAAATATTATGTTTTGCAAATCTCAAAAGAAAATTTGTTACAAACATACAAGTATATTAAATTCGTCAATGACCCAAACCAGTACTATTATAGATTAGTTCCAGAGTAACTAACTCCAAGGCTCTACATCTTCATCAATTCTTCAGTTGTTGAAGGAACAGACTGTGACCATCTAAAGAGAAGATATCATCAAGTCAAGGCAAAATGTGCAATATCCTTTTACCATACCCCCCCCCCCTTTCCCCCTAATAGATATATATCTAATCCAGTGCCGCCTAAAGGGAGATTCAGGTATTCATATTAGAGAAAATCAAAAGAAACCATTGAACAAACCTCAGGGCCAAGAAATCGTTCATAGCCAATATCACAGGAATATGGTGCCCCTGTCTTCGGTTTTATGCCTCTCCAATGTTTGATATACTTGGCTGGTTCTTTGTCATGCTTATTAAACTCCTGAATATATGAGAGAAATTGAGCTATTGTTAAAAAAGAAAAATGTCCAAAAGATGACTTTACATCCATTATTTCACACAAATGAAAGCAAACTAAAGTAGTACGGAAATTTTAGACATTCAACACTCTAATGCTGGGTGTGAAGAAATGAGAGGCAACAAAACTATTGGCACCACTAACACCTCAAATAAGCAATTAGTATGGAACTCAGGACAACCTTAACAATGTCAGAGCAGGTGTAGCAATACATTTCCTTCACTTTCCGAGCCACTTCAAAAGAGTCTTCTGGTGGCACGTTCTCTCCTCTTTCCTACATGAAGCAATGTCAGACAGTCCATGAATTTAGATTAGCAAAAAGCAGATTGACAATTGAATATGAATTATTACAATCTCTGAATCTCTGCCAGCCAGTAGAAGCAAATGCAGCAAAATGCATAAATAAGTTTCATGCTCAATCCTGGAATAAGTAACCTTCAATACTATTTATTAACCTTAAAGATGTAATAACAACAAAATTGTCACAAATACATCACATTCTGTCCATCCATGATAAGCCTCTACACAAGATTGATTTCACCAGCTAGTCTCCGTGGTAAATTGTGAGAATCTTCAACTTCAAGAGGCTTACTTACAGCACACAGATATGCGCACAATAAACTTCTAACTTTATAACACAAGGATTACCTACCCGCATAAGCTGCTGGACAAAAAGTGTGATATCTTTTCCAGCAATAGGAATTGATTTGATGCTACTCCCAATAACATAGCCATCTGCAACTGGCACAACATGAGCAGCCCCATCTCCAACATCCACTACCACTCCTGTCATCTCACACTAAGAAGAATTCTACATCAGTCTAAAAGGAAAGGATTCTTAAAATAGAAGATAAGCTAGAATAAGAAACAAGTAAACAAATTCTTGATAGCACCTATGGTATTCTTATTGAGTATCAGTGTAATTATGAGAGCCACCTAAACAGTTTATATTCAACACAACACACAGGGCTTATAAATTATCAGATGCAATATGCACTTGTAATTTTGCAAAACCAACATAGAAGTTCTTAGTGCATGTTTGGTAAAGCTTAATTTTTAGGGAATAATCGCCTTTTTTTTCAAAAGCTCGCTCAATAAGGTTTAGATTATAAGCTATAAGTTAATTCAAACAGACGCTTATTCAACACTATGGTTCTGTTACAGTTTCAAGTGAAAACATTGAAAGTGCGTCAAAATGCAGGTGCTGATAAAACAGGCATTTGTGTGTATGGATAGCAAGCACAGTTGTTTCTACAGAAGCTCAAATAAGTAAAGCGAAGAATAATCATTCAATATTCCAACTCTATGAACATAGTCCACTACATTGAGTTTAGTTATGATAGCTGAATGGCTTAAGAATAATGTTCTCAGCCTCCTCTATTTAAAGAATGATAGATTACAATAATTAAATACAAAATTCCTTGATTTTAGGGATTGACTATTAACAACTATATCTAACTATATCAAAATTATATCAAACAATATCAACAATGTAATTAAACAATATCAACACTCCCCCTCAAGCTGGTGCATAGATGTCATAAGCACCCAGCTTGTTACATATGTAAGTTATTCGTGAGCCCCGTAGAGACTTGGTGAAAACATCTGCAAATTGATCATTAGAATTGACAAATGAAGTACTAATCTCCTTTGAAAGAATCTTGTCTCGAATGAAATGACAATCGATCTCTATATGCTTCGTTCGTTCATGAAAGACAGGATTAGAAGCAATGTGTAAGGCTGCTTGATTATCACAAATCAGTTGCATAGAACCCATTTTGCAAAACTTTAACTCTTGAAGTAGATGTTTTAACCATATAAGTTCACATGTTGTAAGAGCCATAGCCCTATATTCTGCTTCTGCACTTGATCTTGCAACAACACTTTGCTTCTTACTCTTCCAAGAGATGAGATTACCTCCAATAAAAACACAATACCCAGAAGTTGACCTCCTATCACTTGGAGATCCTGCCCAGTCTGCATCTGTATAGGCAACAATGTATGTGTTACCTACGTTTCTCATATATTAGCCCTTTTCCAGGAGATCCCTTAATATACTTTAAAATGCGAGTCACTGCTTCCCAATGACTGTCACAAGGAGAGTTAAGAAATTGACTCACAACACTAACAGCAAAGGCTATATCTGGTCTGGTCATAGTGAGATAATTCAACTTTCCCACCAACCTTCGATATCCGCTGGATCTGAATAGCTCCCCGATTTGGCATAAGCTTAACATTCGGATCCATAGGAGTATCCACCGGCTTACAATTTAGCATCCCAGTCTCTTCCAAAATATCAAGGGCATACTTCCTTTGACAAATGGAAATGCCTGTTTTTGATTGAGCAACCTCAATACCAAGGAAGTATCGCAACCTGCCCAAATCTTTGGTTTGGAAATCTGAAACAGATGTTGCTTTAGTCTAGTGATCCCTTCATGATCATCACTGTAATTACAATATCATCCACATAGACCACAAGATAAATGACTTTATTACACGGTGAATGTTTATAGAACACAGAGTGATCAACCTCACTATGAATCATGCCAAGCGCTGTATGACCTTACTAAACCTCCCAAACCAAGCTCGGGGTGACTTGTTTCAACCCATACAATGACTTCCGAAGTTGGCAAACAAGACGACTCCCCCGAGCAATAAACCCGGTGGTTGCTCCATATAAATCTCCTCCTCCAACTCACCATGTAAAAAAGCATTTTTAATATCCGCTGATATAAAGACCAAGAAGAGATAGCAGCCATGGATAAAAAGAGACGAACAGATGCCATTTTAGCAACAGGAGAGAATGTATCACCATAGTCAAGACCATAAATTTGAGTATATCCTTTGGCCACAAGACGAGCCTTCAAGCGATCCACTGTCCCATCAGGACCAACCTTAACAGTAAAAACCCAACGACAACCAATAGTAGACTTTCCTGGAGGAGAGGGAACAAGAGCCCAAGTGTGGTTAGATTCCAATGCTGTCATCTCATCAATCATAGCCTGTCGCCATCCTGGATGGGATAGTGCTTCCTGAACAGTTTTAGGAATAGAAATGGACGACAAAGCAGATACAAAGGCATAATGGTTGGAAGATAAACGATGATAACTTAGAAAATTATAAACAGGATGAGGATTGCAAGAAGAACGATTACCTTTGCGAAGTGCAATGGGAAGGTCAGTGCTAGGCTCAGGTTGGACCGGAATCGACAAAGACGGAGGAGCAGGAGGAGAGTCACTGGTGTCCACACAACGGGTGCTTCCAGGAGTAGTAGGATGAGAACGACGGTGATAAGTGAGACGAAATGGCTCCATGGGGTACTTAGGAGCAACAGGGGCAGCCTCTTGTACATGTGGGACAGGTGGACTTAAAACGAGAGAATCGAAGACAGGAATAGGTAAGACCGAGAAACAGACTCGACAAGACTTGTGAGGCAAAAAAAAAAAGGTGTATCCTCAAAAAAATGTAACATCTGCAGATATATAAGAACGATTTGTTGATGGAGAATAACATCTCGTACCCTTTTGAACCCGAGAATAACCAAGAAAGATACACTTAATGGCGCGGGCAGCAAGTTTGTCGAGACACGGAGCAACATTGTGGACAAAGCAGTGGAACCAAAAACACGAGGGGGGACAATATAAAAAGGGTGCACGAGGATATAGAATAGAGTGAGGAACCCTGGTTATTGAGAAAGAAGAAGGCATCCGATTTATTAAATAACTGCAGTGAGAACAGCATCACCCCAAAATTTAACAGGAACATTAGAATGTAACATGAGAGTACGAAATTTGTTTCAATGATATGACGATGTTTGCGCTCCACCACACCATTTTGTTGAGGTGTGTGAGGACAACTCGATTGATGAACTATACCGTGTGATGCCATGAAAGAATTAAAAGGCAGAAAAATATTCTTTGGCATTATCACTGCGTAAGATGTGAATAGTTTGTCCAAATTGATTATATATTTCAAAGACAAAAATTTTGAAAAATAGTGAATAACTCGAACGTTCTTTCATTAAAAATAGCCAAGTACAACGAGAGAAATCATCGATAAAAGTAACAAAATATCTATATCCTAAGAAAGAAGAAGTACGACTAGGACCCCAAACATCGAATGAACAAGACTAAAAGGAGACTCAAGACGACTGTAACCTTGCTTGGAAAGGATGCCCGAACATGTTTTCCAAGCGACATGCCTCACACTCCTAAGCTAGGTAAATTAGAGAGATGAGGACCATTTTCTTTAATTTATGCAAACTCGGATGACCAAAACGACGATGAAGAAGACTAGGCGACTCGTGGCAAAGCACATATGGTGGAGGATGGAGGTTGTAAGTAGTAGAGACCGCGTGACTCGAGATCCTGCTCCAATCGTCTTCCCGTACTCGGTCCTGGATAGAAAAGGAAGTAGAAGTGAAGGTTATGGAACAATTGAGAGATCGAGTAAGTTGACTAATAGAAATTAAATTAAAAGGACATCCAAGTACAAATAAGTGAATTTAAAGAGAGAGAGGGAAGAGGTGAAGCATGACCAATACCAGTGGCTTGAGTTTTAGAGCCATTAGCAAGGGTGATGTGATGTGGTGTTTTAGTAGAAGATAAAGTAGAAAAGAGAGAAGAGTTACCAGCAATATGATCAGAAGTACCAGAATCCAAAATCCAGGAACCAACAGGAGATGAATGAGAGAAACAAACCGTAGAATTACGAATGCGCTATAGTTCTTTGAAGATGAGGCTTGTTGGGCTGCCTTAAGCTGAAGGTACTCCTTATATTCATCAATTGAAAATTTGTTCTGATTGTGACCTGTCTGAGTGTCATACACAACCTCAATTTTCTGATCAGCAAACTGCGTCACATTAGCTGACTTTTCTGGGAAACCATGAAAAGAATAACACTTGTCTTGGGTATGACCCACGCGCTTGCAATAAGAGCACTGAGGACGATCACCTCTACCACGACCACTTCTTCCACCACGCCCACGGCCTCGTCCTCCACGGTTTGCCGAATTAGAGACAAAGGCGAGGACTGAAGGTCGTCGAGAGCCAATCTCAAATGTCTCCACTTTGGTGACGGAACTCGTAGAAGACGATCAATGAGTTCCTCCACCGTGGGGATGTCGAGAATTAGTTAGAGCTTGATTAGGACATGATTCAAAGTCCTTATGTAAACCGTGAAGAACAAAGACCATATACATATTATCAAGTTTGGCTAGTACCTTCGTAAGATCATCACCTAGGTTATAATGCGTTTAATGTCATCAATGACAGAGCGTGCTTTGTTGAGATAAGAGGAAGATCATGATCGTCATCCGAAGAGTGGCCAAATTGTGGACGAAGCATAGAGACGTTGTAGATCATTGGAATAGACATTTTGAGCTTTCTTCCATATTTCATAACAAGTTTTGTATGGGCGAAAGTGTACCATCAACTTCGGATCAATAGATTGCCATAAAAGAGAGACCAAGCGATAATCGGCCCTTTTCCATTCATCACGAATCTTCTCATCAATCTCTGCTTCCTTCGTGGTGAGATGTTCATAAAGCCCTTGACCTAAAAACCAAACTTCAATGCATTATACCAATCCATAAAATTCTTACCATTGAGTTTTTCCGATGTGATAATGGGACTTCCGAGAGAAGGCAAAAGAGATGAGACCCTTCCCCTGTAGACCCGAACCGGCACTTAATTGACGTAGGAACCTTTGGAAGAGCCGGTGGTTGAATCGGACATGGTGAGAAGGAGAAAATGAAAGTGCTTGAAACGGACTTTGATGGTCAAAAGTAGGCCGAGAGGACGCCGCGAGCACAACGGAGAAGACGCGCCGACGAAAAGACGCTTGGAAGGCGGCGCGTGGTGCTCACGCGCCGGAGACCTGCGAGACGGTGGCGGCGCGTGACGAGCGCGTGGATCGGAGAACGACGGTGGGTCTTCTTGAAACCGGTCGCCGCCCTTTTCGAGTTGTCCGGCCACCTTACTTTGGTGATCGGAGACGGTGGCGGTGACGGTGGCCGGAGAGAAAGTGGCCGGAGAGGATTGCCGGAGAGCGGTTCTTGACCGGATCGAACCCTAGCTCTGATACCAAGTTATGATAGCTGAATGGCTTAAGAATAATGTTCTCAGCCTCCTCTATTTAAAGAATGATAGATTACAATAATTAAATACAAAATCCCTTGATTTTAGGGATTGACTATTAACAACTATATCTAACTATATCAAAACTATATCAAACAATATCAACAACGTAATTAAACAATATCAACAAGTTTGAGTACCAACCTTAGATGTTGTATAGCCAGCAGCAAGAGCAAGAACTGAATTTACCGCGATATAAAGACCAGGAACATTAAATGTCTCAAACATGATTTCACCAGTATACTCACGACTCTCCGGTGCAGTGAGTGGACTCTCGGTCAAGAGGAAATAATGATCCTCCGGATCGCACCTCAGATAGTTGAATATGCACTGCTGCCAGAAGCGCTCCATCGAATCCCAATTGTCAACCTGTAACAAGGTTTAGACTCATCCATGATTTGTGAAAAATGAATCCTAGTTTCTATTGATTAATCACCATCCTTTATATACAGAGAGCTGGAGAGCTGTTATCACAGCTTCATGTAACAGAATTAAATAACTAACATAAACCGACTTCAACTAACTACTGAAATAGAAACTAATTACTAACTAATTGTTGTAAGTGACTTAACTAATGTGCAATTAATTAATTAATTAATTAAGAAGTAAATAATCAGGTTTATTATCAACTGGTAATAACCTGGCCATGCAAAATAGGGTGACTGAGATTGTAGGTACTGCTAGAACGAGACTTGGAAAGAGCGTCATCCCCAATGAAGAAATCGAGATCCGCCATAACACCGGCGTTGTGCTGCGCAATCCAATTGGCCTTGGAAGCGCTCCTCGATTGATTCAGAAACGACTCGTTGACGGCAACCACCGTCGGAACAATAAAGCAGGGCTCAACATTACCGGCGAACCCCATCTTCGTATACCTGAAATTCAAAGATCATTTTTTTCAAAATTGAGGGTAAACTAAACCCTTAATTAGGGCAATTCAACAAAGGTGTGGTGTGCCTCAATTGAAACAAAGCGAAAAAGAGATCATGAATACCCGGAGCCGTTGTCGATGACTACGGCAGGACGAGAGGCAGCGGGGTCCATGAAGAAAAACGATAAGGCGGTGGTGGCGGTGAGTGTTGGCGGTGGATCTGCGATTGAGATCCGAGAGTACGAATAAGGGAGAGGATCATGGTCGAGAAGAGCGCTGAGAGAAGCGCAAAAGGGAAGACGAAAACGACGACGTAGTTGAAGCAGAAGTGGATCTCAAGTGAAAGCTTGGAAGGTGGAAGTAGTAGTTGGTGATTGATGGTGCATCCATTTCAACGACGATGGCAAGGATCATATAAACTGAACAGAACAGGTCCCATTAACTTCATCATTGTCTCTCTGCGTTTCCCTTGATACTTTCCTTTCCTTCGCAATCGAACGACACCACTCGTACAATCTCACTCTCTTTCTTTCTTTCTCTGTGTCTTTCTCTTTCTTCTTCTCTTTTTATTTTTTTTTTTTCTGCGCCCCAAACACTAGTTTCCTATTTCAGGGCACGGCAACTTCATTAGTCGTTAGAATGGTTTTAAAATAAAAATAAATAAATAAATAAAATAAAACTTCATTTGTCGGTTAGAAATCATAAAATGGATGGTACAAATGTTGGGTTGCTTTCAACTGGGGTTCGTCTGATTTTGTGAGCCCTGTAGGGAAAGAAAATCAGATATCAAGTAGGAGATGTGGTGCTGTGCAGTTGAGTTGGAGGGAGGGACCCACCGAACATGAACATCAAGTGGTTTGGCTCATGCACGGCAACGTGTGTTAAGTTTCTCTACTAGCTATAGGACAACTGGGTGTGACGATTTAATTAAGTGGAGGCTCTGTGGCGCAAGCAACGCAACAGCCTGGTCCCAATATATCATTTTACAAAAACAGCGCCACGCATTTCCGTTTCTCTCGGATCTTACCAAACAAAGGGGCTGCTTTATTTAACTTAGGTTAGGGGCAGAGAGAATGAGACAGTGATTTAGAAATTTTTTTTTTTAAAAAAAGCAGAAAAAGATACGATGTGATTTCTCTCCCTCTATTTCAAAGATAGAAACTATACATAAAAAAGCTCAAAAGAAAAAAATTATACAATTTGTATTCATTACTATTATTATTAAGAACTTGCCATATAGCTTTCATATTTAGAGTTGAAAGGATAGATTTATTTAGAGTTGACTCTTTCGCTTTGGTGGAGATAGTGGAAATGTAAAACTGTTTCACTTTCAATATGAGGTGCAATTTTAGGATTTACAAGTCGAACCGAACCCAACACTCTTTCCACAGGCCCAAGAATCACATGTAACTAAATCTAGCACTAACCCATAAGCCCGGCATCGCATAGCCCAACACTCAACAATTCTTATGTCTTTTTTTTTTATTATGGTAATAGAGATAGTAGGATGGAACAAGTCTTATTACGTATTGAATACTTTTGCACACACGGCTACAGTTTTATTACGCAACATTTAAGTAAAAAATATGAGAAATTATTGCATACTTTTATAACCTTTCATAGAATTGTGTTTATTCTATTCATATTTTGATATTTTAATAATAATTAATGATGGAATCCATTATTAATTTGCATATTTATTATTCTAACTGTTTTTTATTTTCTAAAAAATTAAAATAAAAAAATGTAAATTAGTAATAGAGATTATCATTAATTATTATTAAAATGTCAAAATATAATAGAGTGAGTACAATCATATGTGGTATTTTTAGAGTATGTAATAATTTCTCATAAAGATAAGGGAGGTAGAGGGACACGGGAGTCATGGGATCAAATAGAGAACTCAAGAATTCGTTCCTCCTTTTGGTTTGAGTGCATAATCTCCCTAAAAAATAATAGGGAGGGAGCAGTTCCAATTCGTCGATTTGTATCCATGCTGAATAGCTGAATAGGTTGGCATTAGGGTCCATTTGGTATGCTAATTTAGCATAGAAATAAAATTAAGGATTGATTAGATATCATTCCTTATTTTATACGTTAGTGAGGATGGAAAGAAATTGATTTGGATGGATTAAAAAATTCGTAGGTTTCATAATTTCTTATTCTTCCCTTTTTGGAGGATTAGGAAGGAAATAAAAGTGAGTCAATCTTACATGTTTTTATTCATTCTCCAATATTATTAACTCGCATTTTCATTATTTTCTTTAATAAAACCAAACAAATGAAGTAAAGTATCACTTCTTTTGCATTGAATAATACCAAATAAGGAAAATAATAATTCATATACTTCCCTCTTCTTTTCGTTTATTTTCTTTTCTATTGTATCACTTTCTTTTCTTTTCCTTTCTTCATACCAAACAAAGATTTAATAATTAATATTTATTCTTCTTGCTATTAGAAGATTGTGGTGGCAGCATAGACGTTAAGAGAAGGGATCTCGCATGTGATCCAATAAAAAAATTAAAATGATTACTAATATATTGTAATAATGGGATGAGGGTGATGTTTTATGGATTCTTTTTTTGATAGGAATCTTCAATCTTTTAGTATCATGTCCAGTATTCTTTGTGTGACTCTCTATGAATTATGTGACTCTAAATTATTAGACTACGCATTATATCATTTGATATGCAACAGTTTCATTTGATATATGTCAATACAACATTGTATCGAACAAAATGTTGAAATGGTATTAACAAAGTCATTGGTATGGATCAATTCTACTATTGTGACATAGGACTAAATGGTCGTAGAGCAAGTGAAATGCATATATTGGAGCAAGACCAAGACTCCATGGTATTGGCAAAGATGTGAAGGTCTGGGAATCACTGAAGAAGGGGAAATCGCTACTGGTGGTGGTGCTCGTGGAACTGTAGTGTTACTTTAGTAGACTTTGACCATTCATTACTTGGATGATATGAGTCAATAATGGCAATAGCTAGAAGGATGACAACTAGTGCTAGTTGTGGTGCCGGTGGAACACTAACCTCTCTACCCTTTCTTTGGACCATCAATAATCATTTTTTTTTGCTTAGATTCAATATTCAGTAAAAGGGAGAAAGCAAGGACATTGAAAATAAATTTGCAAGAACCATATTCAAGAACAAAATTTTCAAGACTTTACAATTCAAGGTGTTAGGGGCACTTAGTAAAATTTAAGTGTTGGGAATGTGTCGTACACCTTATGCGTCGACACGAGTAGTTAACTGCAAAGGAGAATGTGTGGTTGATTTATCTAACTCTTGACTTAACTCTTACATTCTTATGAGCTTATGATTTCATAAATGAAAAACAAGTTAATTTGCATGTAAATTTTCTTTTTATCAAACTAATACGAGTTTAAATAAACTTTAACAAAATCTGTAATTGTCAATTCTTATAGTAAATTTACTAGCTTGAATTTATATGTGGTTTTGGTCTCAAAATGCACAATTTTGGTAAAATCTTCTTGAGTATTGGAGTTGCCTCTGCTATATGCATTGAGTTTATGAAGCTAATTTTATATTATTTTTATTATTTTTATTCTGTATTGTGAAATTACAAAATAATGTAATTGCGAAGTTAAATATAGTATTACAGTTAGGTCAAATATTAAGTTATGTATTTACTTTATTTCTTTTGTTTACCTTGATATAGAGTTGGAATGGTCAACATTAATTATTAATAATTATTTAATTATGTTTGGTTATTACATAGTTTTTAACTATTTTTTAAGTATGTAAACTCTTACAAGTATAAGAGAAGAGTTTACAATTTGAGTTTAGTGGGATTCCATGAGTTTACTTAAATTCTCAATTTTCACAACCTTAGTGTCAGTTTGGCTCCTTAATTGAGCATGAAATTAGAGTTTGAAATTAGAATTGGACCTCTTAATTTTAATTTTTATGTTTAGAATGTCATTTAAAATTGGAATTATAACTCCATAAACCAATTCCATGGAGTTAAAAAATAACTAAGTTAAGCTTTTCTCAATTCTTAGCCTATACCTTAAGAATTACTAATTCCATTGCTTAAAAATTAAACTCTCTCTCTCTACATTTATCTATAAACGATACAAATGCAGAATGTTTGTGTATACTGTGCGTTTACTGTTCAAATACATGTGTTGTATTCTCCTTGCTGGAGTCATTCTCTTGCCGTGAAATTACCATTATGTTCAGAACTTTTTATTATGATGAAATGTGGTTAGCTGAATGGAGGATATATTTGTCTTTTCATTATTATTTATCTTAGATTTTTTTCTTATTTACACTTTTGTCCTTATTTTTTGTTTGCTGATGATATACCATCCTTAAGATTGAGGGTGATTTGATAATTTCACATACAATTCATTTCTCTTTCATCTTTTTCTCTCCTCTCCTTCTTCTCTCTGCCGAGACAACATTCCGCTTCTTTATTTTCAACATTTTAATTGTTCTTCTCCAACTTTCTTTCTCTCTTCTATCTCTCTCAGATTTCATTTCAAATTCATATTGATGGCAGCTTGCGAACGTTGACGTTGCGCCATGCACGGCGGGTCGCAATGGAGGGTGCTTGCAGCGATGGGTTCTCGATGACAATGGTTGTCAACTTAGCTGCTTCCTGTATTCGCGGTGGTTATGGGTTTTGGTGCATCTTTGATGGTGGTTGCTAGTGATGGTGGTCACCACTCCAGCTGAATCTGTATGGCATGCCATTTTCTCATTCCTACTTTTTCCCCCAATTTTCAATCAAATTTTTAGTGTTTTAGCATAAATCTGTTACTAATTGATGGAAGGAAATCAAACCTATACCGGTTCAATAAGGAAGGGAGCTAGTGGATGGAGAGGAGCGGGTGCACCATCAAGTTTATAAAGCACTAGGTGACGGGCAAGGTTAGGCTCCTCATGTGGCAATCCAAGACCCTCAAGATCTTCACTTTTCATCTCACTAAGTGCTCTCTTCCTGTGCATGTTCTTTTGAAAGTTTTGATTTTTTTTTCTTTTTTGATAATCATTATTGTGTTTTTTATTATAGCAGTTTTGTTTTGCCTACAATGAGTGTGCAAGAGCATACTGGGAGCAAGATATATTGCGTTTGGCTTGCCAAGGACTTTGCTGATGGTGAATTCAAAGTTGAGCTTTTCTGCATTTGTTTTCCTTCTATTGAAAGTAAGTGTGTGTTTTACTTAATTTTGCCGAAAATGCATTAATTTTGGCTAACTCTAAATATGCATACTTTTCTTTCCTTTTTACTACTTTTACTTCCTTTACTATAATCCAGTGGCGCATATGTTGTGAGGTGCGAGTTATCTATCCTTTTGTTTTCTGAGATTGGATTACAATCATCCTCTAAGAGAACTTCATTCCTTCCTAAATTGAATTGTTGTACTTGTCCTTGAATTTGGAAAATTTAGTATAGTGGTTCTAAGTTGTAACCCAGAAACATTTCCTTTGTTATTATACAGTAGAAATTTGTGTTTTCTTAACTTCTTACAGTTTTACTGCTCCTATGCTAGGGTCATAGGAGTATGGGAAAAGTGTGTTTGAGAAGCTTGAAAGTGCAAGCATCATCTAACCAAGAATTTTATTTGCCTATATGAGGAGGAATTAGATCCCCTAAAGTTTCAAAAAGAACTACACCATGTGCACTTAGTGATCCAATGGTTGGGTTTCATTAAAGCTTATTTTCTTCAATATTTTATAACAAAAAGCTTTTGTTTTTAATGGTTGTGATCCTCTGTAGTTTTTCTAATACTGTAGAGGATCTTGATCCATATGAGGAAGTGTATGGGAGAAGTAGCAATAATAATGTGTGTTCCATAAGTAAGTCTCTGTAATGAGACATATAGGAGAAGGCATTATAAACTTAAATTTGCCCCCATCTCTCACTCTTCCCAAATTTTTTTCTTGGTCATCTCTCTCAGAATTTAGGTTTCTTCTTTTTCCTTCTCTACATAGTGGAAGCAAAGACAAAAATGAAGCAGAAGATGAACCGTTTACCATTTCAATGGGCATAAGAAAAGATTTGTGAAGCCATTCAAAGAGATTTGTGTAAATTTGGGGGTTGAGGAATTGCACAGACTCATCATCTCAGGAACGAGTTAGGGAAGTAGCGAGTACTTATCTTGAGTCGGAATCGTTGAGCCACCGAGTTTGGCGTATTTGGTGCTCAACACCAGTGACAAAATCAGCTGGGTACAATGAGCACCATCTGTCAATTGCTACCAGCAAGCCATTCCCATCTGCTACGAAGCCGTAAGTGTACATCGTTAGACCATTCTCTTTGATTAGCTTTAATGATTGTCTAAAAAACTGAAATAATCAATTGAAAAAATAAATTATCTATGATTTTGATTTACATCTAGGTCTCTGAGTTTCTTTTCTTCATTAGTTTTTTTCTTTAAAAATTGGAAAACAAGTTCATTCATTTTCTCTTCCGTTCTATTTGGGATTACCATTTCTTCTAATTTTGACTTTTTTTCCCTTTGCATATATTTGAGTCTGATTTGTAGAGATGTCAGATGTTCATGGATTGAATTCATTTAAAGAGTGAGGGAGCTGAGGATGTGAGGTAGTTATGGTTCTTATAGGTTGTCCAGGTTCGGGCATGGGTTCTTTATCCATCTGCTAAATACACCTCATTTCAGGTAAGTCTACTATTTCCCTTGGTCATGTTTGATCTATTTATGAAATTGTTTCTATCCTATCTATTTGACCTCAAATATCATATTTGATGAAAAATGGAATCTAATTTATTCGTATAAAGGTAGTGAGTTATTGAGCTGCAAGACAAGTGTTTTTTTTGCTTTGGATTTGACTGTGAAAATGAGAATTTCATTATGATCAATTTTGGGTTATTGGTTCAATTTGTTTAGTTAAAGTTACTTTGAACACTTTTAAGATTAGTTGTTTGTATCATTCAAATCAAAATATTATGGGGATTGTATTGATTTTAAAAATTGTTAATTATTAAATTTGATGGCGACAATTAGATTGAAATGATTGACATGCTAGCTTTTTTTCATCCATTTCATCCAACCTTCTTCAAGTGCTGTGTAACACCCTCTGAATGGCATTACATTTCAAACCAACTCCTTTTAATTCTTTACCCAAGTTACAAAATAATTGATATTATAAAATACGAGTTTCAAAGTTATTTTTTTGCAAACAACATAAACTTACCAAATTTTAGAAACACAAGACATAAAAACTGAATAATATACATCTCATGTACATAACATAGATTAGTAACAACTTAAATACATAAAGTTTACGTACACTAAATAATATGTATAGCTACCATATAAAGACCAAATCTAACCCAAGTCCAAAAATATGAAGAGTAGGATCCTGAACCCGATCTTCCTCCAGATCCTCTTTGGGATCCCTGATGTACAAATTCCCTAGTCGGGGCATGTCACTACGAACGGGAGTCCGAGCGGTCGACTCCTCGGATTCTTCCCTAGGAGTGTTATAACGATAATTCCATAACTCAATAATAGGCATAGAGAACTCCAAATAAACAGTAGCATTCATAGAAAACGTAACAACCTCATGCCGGGTCCTACTCCAAAGCAAGGTAATATCTCCAACATACTAAATGCGCCCCGTGTCCTAATGGACGTGTCATACTTCGTTGCCCCCATGAAACTGTAAACTAACAAAACTTTGAAGATTCTGTCTCGCCACCATCGCAGTCTTCTCAAAACATAAATATAGAACAGAACAAATAGAACAATACAATAAAGATATGAGATCCCCTACATCAATACCATCATGGCAGCATAGAAACAATAATGACAATAATGTCATTCATATACAGTAATATCATAGAACAACAGGTATAATCATGTTATCAACTAACAGATAATTTAACGATATATCACATTATATGAATACTGACCATACCACAAAAATAAGTATATTGACTATGTCACAATAATATGTACACTTACTATGCACATGCACAATGTGTAGACTGACCATTCTTATGCACAATGCACTCATTTCCTACATTATGGAACTAAATACAATTTCAGAGAGAATGATCTAGAAGATATGTTTGTACGTCACTTGTAACACCCACCGTAGGGTATCACATTTATGTTACTTAATTACTAAATTACCCCTTTAAGATAAATATGCTTTGTAGCGCAAATACGAGTTGTAAAATTTCATAATATTAATAAGATAAACTTAGCAAAAAATAAAAATATTTCAACATCATCACAAATAATTTACATCATATATACACAATCTTAGTACTGTCATACTTAAATATTTACAGACTAGACTCTCAAAGTATTTAAATATTAATTGAAACTAACATACTGCCCAAGTATTACTAAACAGCAGAACCCTCAGATGGGTCCTCTTCAGATTCCTCAGCAGGTAGGAACCCGACTAGACGCGAAGTCCTACGTACAGGTGTCCGTGCAGACGACACGATACTAATCGCACTAGGAATACGGTAGTAAGCTCCCCAGTACTGCCTAATAGACAATGGAAACTCTAAGTGTACATTAATATTTACACTAAAATAAGGGTTCCCTTGATAAAACCTACTTAGGATAATATTCAAGTCTCCTATATAGTAAATACACTCTCTATCTAGGTCAACGTGTCACGCTTCCGGTCCTCCATGAAATTGCAACCTCATATATCCTAGGAAACTGGGCATCGCCATCTTCTCAGAATTTAGCTTCCTCCACAGAAATCTGCTCCTCTTCACCTTCTTGTGCAAGTCCTTGCTCAACGTCTTTACAAATATAAATACAGTACAAAAATAGACATATAAAGAGGTGAGATCACCTACGCCAATACCAGCATGGTAGCATGGAAATAAACACATACAATATATCATATAGACACATCATACCATAATTACAATTATGCCATCAACATTATTTATCATCACAACAGGTGTAATAAACAATAATTACAATCATGCCCTCAATAATATCTAAATATTCAACAGTTCAAATATCACACTGATATCAATACTCAATAATTATGCATGCGCACATAGACTCAATTTCCTACTACATGGAGCTAACACTCAAGTCAGAGAGAGTGATCGAAAAAATTTGTCTGTACCAACATACCTCAGACCACGTGCTACAATTCTCATATGTATTTATACATCTAGCATATACACTACAGTCTTTATCAGATATTGATTAAGAATAGTGTCTCGATCAGGGTCATCGGTGTGTTTGCATCAATCAAACCCACGGTACAGAAGAGCTACCAACTGTCCATTGTAGGCAACCCGTACCCTAATGCCCCTAAAGTGAACAAGTGACTTACACTACACATATCGCACTCACTCAAGAGGTGTGTTCTCTCCTAGGCAATTAGCCTTATTCAGTCCATTGGACTTTTCAAATGCATGTACAATGCACCATACTCAATTCAAATTTATCATCTCATATTCAGGGTTCACACATTAGTTCAACAGTATCTTTACTGTATTTTCATCGCGTAATCATATTTTCGCATTTACTCAATCACACAACATTTCTGTCGCATTTTCAAATCGCGTATTGATTTTTCAATGTTTTCTCAATCGCGTAAAATATTTCAAACATATTTTAAATCAAAAATATGAATTTTCTCATTTGATACCAAAATTTGATTTTATTTTTAATATTTACATAATAGTCCCTCTATAACATAATATTTACGTTATAGTCCTTATTTAAATAATATTTTCATAATAGTCCCTCTTAAAATAATGTTTATAACATAGTCCCTCTTTTAGAAAATATTTACAACATTATCTCTCTTTTAGAAAATATTTACAATATAGCCCTTTTAAAAATCAGTATTTCTACTGTTTCTCAAAAAATGGTAATTCTTTGCTTTACTTAAGATATTACAGCTTAAATTTTCCTAACGCGCTTCAAAACCCATAGGGTGAGCTATACGTTAGAAAATTTTAAGTATTGACATCTATTTTTATTTCATACCTAATTATTTAATTACATCAATTTGTTTTCTAAAAAGTATTTTGCTTGCTACTAAATTCAAACTCTTCCAAAATAATTTCCTTCTCAATTAAACTTTTAAATCTACACTTAATTAAATAATTTAGTTCTACATTTTGAAAAATGGCATGTTGGCCAAACTTTCATTCTTGCTTCAAAATTCATTGTAATTTATTTTCTAACACTCTAAATCCTTGTAAAATCTCTTAATTAATTTTATTGTCATAGAACCTTTAATCCTCAATTTAAAATCATAATTTTTTTTAGGACTCTTGGTCCTTTTGAAAGTAGTGAGGCCGTGTACCTCTAAGCTCTTTGGAGCTCTCATGTAATCTTTCTAACATATTATTCACATCCTAAATTGCATATACATTTGCATGCTTCCAAAATTATACATACAAGCATATTATCAAAGTTATAGTCATACCATCACAAATACAACCATAGATACAAAATCATAAACACCACAATCACAAACAAAGAAGCATAAAACAACAAGTGAATAAACCCTTATGAATTTTTTACCATACAAAACCATCTCCTCACCACCAACACTTAGTTGGTGAGGTAAATCTCTTTCTTACCTCTTGAAGACAAGAAGTTCAAGCTCCTCCTCTTTCTTGATTTCATGTGAACCAAACAAAAACCCTAGAAATTCTTAAACAAATACTAAAGTCATAAACAAGGCTTAATAACAAAGAATCATGAAAATATCATGGTCTAGAAAATCAAAAACTCAACTTAGAACTATAAAATCAAAAGTTTACCTTTAGGGAAGTAACCCAAAGCTTGAATTTTGAGATACTTGGAGTAGGATTTTGACAAAATTTTCTAAATGAAAAGTGTTTAGAATATGGTTAAGGTTTAGAAAATATAGAGAAGAAAAATTATAGAAGATTGGAAGTGATTTTGGTAGCCTTGGCTGAAACCTCCATGGAAGAAAAAAGAAAGGAAAAGTTCTTGGAGTTCTTGATAGTTTGGAGAGAAAAGATGAAGGCTTAGCTTTTAGGTGAGAGAAAATGAATATTGAGAGTGAATGGGAAGGGTGCAGCCATGTGAGGTAGTGTATAGGAAAGTTAGGGGATAAACTTAACAATAAAATATCACATTTTGTGTTCACATGTGAAAGCACATGGCTTGGTCACCACTTGGTCATCAAAGTGTCATGCAAGAGTATTCAAGAAGTTTGGAGAAGCTCCTTGGTTGTGTGGCTCTATGGGAAAAGGTAACCAAGTTTGTTTTCAATTTTGTTCTAGTTACTCTTTAATCAAATAACAACTAACTAGATTAGGTTTTCTAGTTACTTGATTAACTATCTAGTTACATAGCTAACTAGTTAAACAGGTCATTGCATATATCATGCCTAGTCATAGCTTCTAGATGGAATTAAGATATTTAGTTAGTAACTAGATCCTAACTAATTAGTAACTAGGTTAGTTCATTTAGTTCCTTAATTAGGCAATTTAGGTAACTAAATTAGGTTTATTTAGTTACTTTGTAATTAGTCAAACATTTCAACTTAGACCCTTTCTTATTGGTTAGAAAAGTTTAACCATCATTTTTGACTTATTTCTATTGGTTCATTTTAAATTAGGTTTCAAAAAATATTATAAGTACATTTTCTATCAATTAAAATATATTGGATCAAATAATTTATAGCAGAAGCTGCTATAAATAAAACAGCAGATTATTTTTTGTGAAATATTTTTATTTCATAGATAAATTTTAAAAATTAAAAGATTCTTTTCTGTGTCTCTCAGATTCGGGTTTAGTAAGAACCCTCATCTCTGAATAAATCAAATAAGATTTTCCCCGGCCCGAAAATTATTATTTTCCTGTCACGGAGTAAATCACACACAACGATCAAAAACAGTCTCAGAATGGTCAAAATAATTTTTTGTAATACAGAAAACATAAAACATTATAATTTAGCCATTACTGTAACATAGTCAAAATTTGAGGAGTTACAACTCTCCCCCTCTAAAAAGAAGTTTCGTCCTCGAAACTTGATTTCACACCCTCAAAACAAATATAGATATTACTTTTTTATCCTATCTTCCAACTCCCATGTAGTTTCACCACTTACATCATTCCAAACTACTTTAACCAATGCAATTTCCTTACCTCGAAGTTGCTTTATCCTTCGATCTTCAATCTTGACTAAAAACGTTTCATAGGTTAAATTTTCCTTCAGTTGTACGGTGTCTGGTTCGATAATATGAGTAGGATCAAAAATATATTTTCGTAGTTGTGATACGTGAAATACATTGTGAAAATTTGATAGTAGAGGTAGTAATGCAATCTGATAAGCTACCGGACCTACCCGACGAAGTATCTGATACGGCCCGATAAACTTTGGAGTGAGTTTCCTTGACTTAATCACTCGTCCAACTCCAGTCATAGGTGTCACACGTAGAAACACATGGTCACTTTCTTCAAACTCAAACGGTCTTCGTCTTTTATGAGCATAACTCTTTTGTCAAGTCTGAGTTATCCTCATCTTGTCTTGAATTATCTTCACTTTTTCAATTGTCTGTTGTTCAAATTCTGGCCCTACTACGGCACTTTCACCATCATGATACCAACACAACAGCGTTCTGCATCATCTCCCATACAATGCCTCATAGGGTGCCATCCCTATGCTCGAATGAAAATTATTGTTGTATGTGAACTCTATCAATGGCAAAAATTCATCCCAACAACCCATTTGTTCTAGAACACAAGCTCTCAACAAGTCCTCTAATGACTGAATCGTCCTTTCTGACTGACCATTTATTTGTGGATGGTAAGCAGAACTTAGCTGTAGCTTTGTTCTCATCGCTTCTTGCAAACTATTCCAAAACCTCGATGTAAATCGTGGATCTCGATCAGAAATAATACTGGATGGTACACCATGAAGTCTAACAATTTCATTGATGTACACTTGGGCTAACTTTTTCATTGAGTACTTAATATTAATCGGCAAAAAGTGCACCGACGTTGTAAGCTGATCAATAATTACCCAAATAGAATCGTGACCTTTCCGAGTCTTTGATAGTCCTGTCACAAAATCCATTGCTATGTCATCGTATTTCCATTTAGGAATAGGCAAAAGTTGCAACATTCCCGATGGTCTTTGATGTTCCACCTTAGCTTTCTGACAAATTAAACAGGATGATACATATTTAGTGACATCCCTCTTCATTCCTTGCCACCAATATAGCTGTTTCAAGTCTTGATATATCTTTGTGGCTCCTGGATGCATACTCAACTTACTCCTGTGGGCTTCATCCAAAATCAATTTCCTAAGTTCCGGATCATTTGGTACACAAACTCTTCCTTTAAACTTTAGAATTCCATCAGCACCTTTGCTAAATTCCAATACTGCTCCTTGATTCCTTGCTTCCTTCGCTTCTTGCAAATACTGTTCACTGTTTTGTCTTACTTATATCCTATCCATTAAATCATTTAAAATGGTGATCATGTTTAAACACATCTTCCCCGGTGTCAATTTCATAGATAGACGTATATCCCGAAATTCTTCTATCAGTTCCTTCTCCTTAATCATCATAACAGAAGCACTAAGTATTTTCCTATTTAAGGCATCTGCTACAACATTCGCCTTTCCGGGATGATATTGTAACTGAAAGTCATAGTCCTTCAGAAACTCTAGCCAACGCCTTTGTCTCATGTTCAACTCTTTTTTATCAAACAGATACTTCAAACTTTTATAATCACTAAATACAGTGAATGTTACCCCATAAAGAAAATGTTTCCACACTTTCAACGCAAACACTACAGCTGCCAACTCCAAATCATGAGTCGGATAATTCCTCTCATGCACTTTCAACTGTCTCGACGCATACGCTACCACCTTACGATTCTGCATAAGTACACAACTCAATCCTTGGTATGAAGCATCACAATATACTTCAAAAGATTCGTTCGGATCAGGTAGAATCAAAATCGGTGAAGTAGTCAGCAGTCTTTTCAACTCCTGAAAACTTTCTTCGCATGCATCAGTCCATACAAATGGTTGATTCTTTCGTATAAGTTGGGTAAGAGGTCCTGCTATCTTCGAAAACCCCTCAATAAATCGTCGATAGTAACCGGCTAATCCGATAAAACTACGGATCTCCGATACAGTCTTTGACCTTTCCCATTCCATAATTGTCTCCACCTTTGAAGCATCAACTTCAATTCCTTCTTCCAATATGACGTGTCTCAAAAATTGAACTTCGCTTAACCAAAATTCATATTTGGACAACTTGGCATATAACTTATTCTCCTTCAGAATCTGGAAAACCACTCTGAGATGCTCAGCATGTTCCTCCTGACTTCGAGAATAAATCAAAATGTCATCAATAAAGACAACAATAAACTTATCTAAGTATGAACGAAAAATCCTGTTCATAAAGTCCATGAATATGGCAGGTGCATTAGTCATATCAAACGACATCACTTGATATTCATAATGCCCATAACGTGTCTAAAATGCAATTTTGGGAATATCCTCCGCTTTCACACGTATCTAGTGATAACCATAACGTAAGTCAATCTTGGAAAATATTGCGGCTTCTCGCAATTGGTCCATCAGATCATCGATTCTTAGAAGCGGATATTTATTCTTAATCGTAATCTTGTTCAATTGTCGGTAGTCTACACATAGACGAGAAATCTCATCCTTCTTCTTTACCAACAATACTGGAGCTCTCCATGGTGATACACTTGGTCTCACAAATTGCTTTTCCAATAAATCCTTTAGCTGTTTCTTAAGCTCTACTAACTCTACTGGTGATATCCTGTAAGGCGCCATAGATATAGGTCCAGCTCCAGGTACTAAATCAATAGAAAACTCAATTTCTCTTTCCGATGGTAGTCCAAGTATATCTTCAGGAAATACCTCAGGAAATTCATTAACTATGAAAATATCCTTCAAAACGTCTTTATACTGAACCTCTAAAGAAAACATCAACAAGTACCCATGATATCCTTCCTTCAAACAAGCTTCTACTTGAGTAGCCGTTAGGAATCTAGAATCCTTAACATTAGGAAAAACTAACGTTCTACTGGAACAGTCTATCAGGATATAGTTAGAAGACAACCAATCCATTCCTAAGATTACATTAATCTTGAAAAAGGGCAAACAAATCAAGTCCACATAAAAGATTCTATTCCTAACACATACAGGGCAATTCAAACATACTTTTATAATTATCACAGGCTTATCAGTAGGAGTAGCAAACTCAAATCATAAGGCAATGTAGTCACAGTCAATCTCAAACGCTCCACACAATCACCTGCAATGAAAGAATGTGTTGCTCCCGAATCATATAACACTGTTAAAGGATTACCTTCAATGGCACACTCCTCCATAATCAAGTCCTCAGATTTCACAGCTTCTTCCCCGCTCATGGTATACACACGACCACCCGCCTGTGGCCTCGCCGTACGAACACTTCCCACTAATGGTTCCGCCTTCAATTGATCACATTCTCTAGAAAAATGTCTAGGCTTTTCACATCTATAACAGATAATCCCTTTATGTTGACAATCTTTGGTGAGATGATTTTTCCCACACTTGAAGCATTTAAAGGTAGAAGTTCCAGTTTGACTTGCCTTACTGCCACTAGAACTTCCTCCAAAAGATTGTTGCCGATTCTGACCTTCTGTCGGTTTAATATATGGTTTCTGCTGATAACGGTTGCCACCGCTACCCTTTCCTCTTTGGAACCATGTAGGTCCAAAGCTCCTATTCCTTGCCTCTCGTTGATTATCAATCTCTTCAACCTTATGACACTTGTCCAACAATGCTGGAAACTGGTCAATATCCACGGTTGCTATAGCTCGCTTAATATCAAGTCTCAACCCCTCTTCAAATTTTCTGCACTTCCATTCCTCATCCGGGTGCATCTGAAAATACATTGAAAATTTAGACAAGCTTTCAAATTTTGCAGCATATTCACTTATGGACATCACCCATTGCCTCAAACTAAGGAATTCTATCTCCTTAGGATGACGAACACTAGCCGGAAAATAATTCCCCAGAAATTTCTGCTTAAAGAGCTGCCACATCACAACTCTCCCTTCAGCTTGAATCAATCTCCGGGCTCCCGCCCACCAAGCTTCTCCATCTCCTACTAACACAAAAGTTACAAAAGTAAGCTTTCGCTCATCAGTACAACTCATACCTTTAAATATCTTTTCTAATTCTTCGATCCACAGATCAATTTTCTCTGGGTCAAATTCTCTATGAAACTTTGGTGGATTGTTTCTACGAAATTCTGACAAACTTTGAGCATCCTTAGTTGCTCTTTGGTTTTGCTGCACAACAACTTCAATCATCCATTGCATTGCTGCTACAGCTGCAGCCATGTTTTGGTTATCGTCTCCAACATCTCCAAATCCTGCTTTAGTATTCACGCGTCCTCTTCCTAGTCCAACCATTACGTTTTCTCAAATCAAGCTGAACTACACAAGGAAGAGTTAAAGTCAATCTTCAAACAATATTATTTTCTTTCAAAAAACAAACACAGAAAATCACACAACTTAAACAAGACAGACCTAACCATAAACTCAAAAAGACTCTAACTTGGGCTCTGACACCAACTAATGTAACACCCACCATATGGTATCACATTTATGTTACTTAATTACTAAATTACCCCTTTAAGATAAATATGCTTTGTAGTGCAAATACGAGTTATAAAATTTCATAATATTAATAAGATAAACTTAGCGAAAAATAAAAATATCACAACATCATCACAAATAATTTACATCATATATACACAATCTTAGTACTGTCATACTTAAATATTTACAAACTAGACTCTCAAAGTATTTAAACATTAATTAAAATTAACATACTGCCCAAGTATTACTAAACAGCAGAACCCTCAGACGGGTCCTCTTCAGATTCCTTAGCAGGTAGGAACCCTACTAGACGCGAAGTCCTACGGATAGGTGTCCGTGCAGACAACACGATACTAATCGCACTAGGAGTACGGTAGTAAGCTCCCCAGTACTGCCTAATGAACAATGAAAACTCTAAGTGTACATTAATATTTACACTAAAATAAGGGTTCCCTTGATAAAACCTACTTAGGATAATATTCAAGTCTCCTATATAGTAAATACAATCTCTATCTAGGTCAACGTGCCACGCTTCCGGTACTCTATGAAATTACAACCGCATATATCCTAGGAAACTGGGCATCGTCATCTTATCGGAATTCAGCTTCCTCCACAGGAATCTGCTCCTCTTCGCCTTCTTGTGCAAGTCTTTGCTCAATGTTTTTACAAATATAAATACAGTACAAAAATAGACATACAAAGATGTGAGATCACCTACGCTAATACCTGCATAGTAGCATAGAGATAAACACATACAATATATCATATAGATACATCATACCATAATTACAATTATGTCATCAACATTATTTATCATCACAACAGGTGTAATAAATAATAATTACGATCATGCCCTCAACAATATCCAAATATTTAATAGTTCAAATATCACACTGATATCAATACTCAATAATTATGCATGTGCACATAGACGCAATTTCCTACTCCATGGAGCTAACACTCAAGTCGGAGAGAGTGATCGAAAAGATCTGTCTATACCAACATGCCTCAGACCACGTGCTACAATTCTCATATGTATTTACACATCTAGCATATACACTACAGTCTTTATCAGATCTTGATTAAGAATAGTGTCTCGGTCAGGATCATCGGTGTGTTTGCATCGATCAAACCCACGGTACAGAAGAGCTACCAACTGCCCATTGTAGGCAACCCGCACCCTAATGTCCCCAAAGTCAACAAGTGACTTACACTATGCATATCACACCCACTTAAGATGTGTGTTCTCTCCTAGGCAATTAGCCTTATTCAGTCTATTGGACCTTTCAAATGCATGTACAATGCACCATACTCAATTCAAATTTATCATCTTATATTGAGGGTTCACACATTGGTTCAATAGTATCTTTACTGTATTTTTATCGCGTAATCATATTTTCACATTTACTCAATCGTGTAACATTTCTGTCGCATTTTCAAATCGTATATTGATTTTTCAACCTTTTCTCAATCGCGTAAAATATTTCTAACATATTTTAAATCAAAAATATGATTTTTCTCATTTGATACCAAAAATTAATTTTATTTTTAATATTTACATAATAGTCCCTCTATAACATAATATTTATGTTATAGTCCTTGTTTAAATAATATTTTCATAATAGTCTCTCTTAAAATAATATTTGCAACATAGTCCCTCTTTTAGAAAATATTTGCAACATAGTTCCTCTTTTAAAAAATATTTACAATATAGCCCCTCTAAAAATTAGTATTTCTACTGTTTCTCAGAAAATGGTAATTCTTTGCTTTACTTAAGATATTACAACTCAAATTTTCCTAACGTGTTTCAAAACCCATAGGGTGAGCTATACATTAGAAAATTTCAAGTATTGACATCTATTTTTATTTCATACCTAATTATTTAATTACATCAATTTGTTTTCTAAAAAGTATTTTATTTGCTACTAAATTCAAACTCTTCCAAAATAATTTTCTTCTCAATTAAACCTTTAAATCTACACTTAATTAAATAATTTAGTTCTACATTATGAAAAATGACATGTTGGCCAAATTTTCATTCTTGCTTCAAAATTCATTGTAATTTATTTTCTAACACTCTAAATCCTTGTAAAATCTCTTAATTAATTTTATTATCATAGAACCTTTAATCCTCAATTTAAAACCATAATTTTTTTTAGGACTCTTGGTCCTTTTGAAAGTAGTGAGGCCGTGTGCCTCTAAGTTCTTTGGAGCTCTCATATAATCTTTCCAACATGTTGTTCACATCCTAAATTACATATACATTTGCATGCTTCCAAAATTATACATACAAGCATATTATCAAAGCTATAGTCATACCATCACACATGCAACCATAGATACAAAATCATAAACATCACAATCACAAACAAAAAAGCATCAAACAACAAGTGAATAAACCCTTATGGATTTTTCACCATACAAAACCATTTCATCACCACCAACACTTAGTTGGTGAGGTAAATCTCTCTCTTACCTCTTGAAGACAAGATCTTCAAGCTCCTCCTCTTTCTTGATTCCATGTGAACCAAACAAAAATCCTAAAAATTCTTAAACAAATACTAAAGTCATAAACAAGGCTTAATAACAAAGAACCATGGAACTATCATGGTCTAGAAAATCAAAAACTCAACTTAGAACCATAAAATCAAAAGTTTACCTTTAGGGAAGTAACCCAAAGCTTGAATTTTGAGATACTTGGAGTAGGATTTTGACAAAACTTTCTAAATGAAAAGTGTTTAGAATATGGTTTAGGTTTAGAAAATGTAGAGAAGAAAAATTATAGAAGATTGGAAGTGATTTTGGTAGCCTTGGCCGAAACCTCTATGGAAGAAAAAAGAAAGGAAAAGTTCTTAGTGTTCTTGATAGTTTAGAGAGAAAAGATGAAGGCTTAGCTTTTAGGTGAGAGAAAATGAATATTGAGAGTGAATGGGAAGGGTGCAGCCGTGTGAGGTAGTGTATAGGAAAGTTAGGAGATAAACTTAACAATAAAATATCACATTTTGTGTTCACATGTGAAAGCACATGGCTTGGTTATCACTTGGTCATCAAAATGTCATGCAAGAGTATTCAAGAAGCTTGGAGAAGCTCCTTGGCCGTGTGGCTCTATGGGAAAAGGTAACCAAGTTTGTTTTCAATTTTGTTCTAGTTACTCTTTAATCAAATAACAACTAACTAGATTAGGTTTTCTAATTACTTGATTAACTATCTAGTTACATAGCTAACTAGTTAAATAGGTTATTGCATATGTCATGCCTAGTCATGGCTTCTAGATAGAATTAGGATATTTAGTTAGTAACTAGATCCTAACTAATTAGTGACTAGGTTAGTTCATTTAGTTCCTTAATTAGGCAATTTAGGTAACTAAATTAGGTTTATTTAGTTACTTTGTAACTAGTCAAACATTTCAACTTAGACCCTTTCTTATTGGTTAGAAAAGTTCAACCATCATTTTTGACTTGTTTCTATTAGTTCATTTTAAATTAGGTTTCAGAAAATATTTTAAGTACATTTTCTGTCAATTAAAATATATCGAGTCAAATAATTTATAGCAAAAGCTGCTATAAATAAAATAGCATATTATTTTTCTTGAAATATTTTTATTTCACAGATAAATTCTAAAAATTAAAAGATTCTTTTCTGTGTCTCTCAGATTCGGGTTTAGTAAGATCTCCCGTCTCCGAATAAATCAAATAAGATTTTCCCCGACCTTAAAATTATTATTTTCCTGACACGGAGTAAATCACACACAACGATCAAAAATAGTTTCAGAATAGTCAAAATAATTTTTTGTAACACAGAAAATACAAAATATTACAACTTAGTCATTACTGTAACATAGTCAAAATTTAGGGTGTTACATCACCTGCAACAGTAATATCCTTGTAGGTCTCATTGTGTCAACTTTCACCACCAAGTTGATCTTAAAATTAAAGTAACACAAACATATTAACATCTAAGACTTGATTAAGATGACCATGGACCAAGTATGGTCTTAGAACTTTTAAAAATGAATCAAGAAACAAAGTTTCAAGAACTTTACCTAGAAACCTTTGATCTTGAGATTGAAGAAAAATCTTGAAGACGATAGAACTAGGGGCTGATCACAACACCAAAGTATCTTAGAATGATATTTAGAATCAAGTAGTAAGGTTAGTTTGAATTATGAAAGGTTGAAAGGTGGAAAATGGTAGCTTGGCCTTGAGCTTGAGGGAGAGAAAATGAGAGAGAATTTTTGTGTTTTTGCTTTGCATGAAAAAGATGATAAGCTTTGAAATGTGATAAAAAATTTGACTTTAGTCTCCTTTGAGCCTTAATGGCCGTGGAACTCAATGGAGAGAAAGAGTGATCAATTTGATCACTTAAACTCCTCACAACCATGGATTACATTAAGGGTGAAAAACAAATTTTCTCCTCCAAGCTTGTTTCCTATTAGTCCATCACAATAAGTCATAGCCCTTTTTGTTGACTCCAAGCAAGCTTCTCAAGTAAGCTTGTTTCTCATTAGTTCACCATAAAGATGTCATAGCCATCAAGTTTGACTAGCATCTAGATATTTTCCAGAACCTATTACTCAATGGACAAAAGTTACTGCTATTTATTGTCCAATTGATAATAACATTACCCAATAAATAATATCATTATCCAATGAATAATAGAATGGAACAAAAACACAATAATATTACCCAATGGATAATAGCATTATCCAATGGATAATGGAATGGAAAAAAAACTCAGAAAAAGAAAATTTTTGAAAACTATTTTTTCAGTTTCGAATTTAGTAAGTTCCCCAGACCCCGCATTAACAGTCCAAAACTTTCTGATCCAGAAATTTTTTTTTGTTCCGAACTCGCCTCAAACACACATACAGTCCAAAATAATATTAAAATAATCAAAATAATTCAAAAAATTCACAAAAATTAGAAAAACATATATAACAGAGAAAGAAAGAAAAATCGGGTTGTTACATGCTGCCTCAGTAGTTCTTTTTTTTTATGTTTTGATTTTTTCAGATTTTAAATTTGGATTAGAATTTTTGTAGTAGTAAACTTTGTTGGGAATTGAAACTTATTATTTGTATTTTTCCTTTTACATTATGGAATTGGGTTAATCACTTCAAAAAGAGGGTAGTACTAGGAATTTGGTGGCTTTAGGTTGTGTACAATCCATTAATCCTATGCACATTTAATCTCCACTTCTAAAATTTACAATTTGAATATTCAGGTTCCTTGCACGATCCAATAAAGGGTTCTTTTTGTTGTTACTTTCTCATTATCTTTTTTTTCTACACTTCCAATTGCCATGGTAGTTAGGTCCTGCGTTAGGCGCACGCGGAGTGTGACCCAATGATAGCGGTGGTGAAGGAGTGGGGATGATGCAGTATTGGTATCACAATTTATGATGGAGATAGAGTTGCAGAGGCTGAAGGCCATTGACAAGGATGAGCCATTGAGGATTATGCATTTCAAGTTTTCAACCCTGGGTGGCTTTATGTAGGAGAGGTGTCTGCAATTGTTTTATGGGGAATGAGCTGATGGTGGAGCAAGGAGTTGTAGGGGTGGTGCTTTGATGTGTATGTGTTTGTATTTTTGGTTATGGTAATGTAAAATATTTAGGGAGAATGCGAGTCTTTTCAAGGGGAAAAACAAGAAGAAACCAATGTCTCACGCTCGTCATGGAAAAGCCCTTAAGATTTACCAAGGTGCTTGCTTTATCTCTCACTCTCAATTATTGTCTGTAAGAGTTATCTTAACTATTTACTGCCTCATTCAACATAGGAAAGAGATTTGTGAAGCCATCCAAAGAAATTCATGTAAGTCCACTTTTTTTGTCCTTGCCATATTTATTTTTTTAGGGCGTTTCATATTTTAATTAGATATTTGAAATCTTGACTTGATTTTTCTTTTTGGGTTTCTAATATTAATTGGAGTTCTTGAATATTCAGTGGACAAAGCTTTATTTTTTAAAATTAGGTTTCAAATTTTTGGGGTTTTAATGACAAATTGAACTGGGAATAGATAGAATGAGGATGAGAAAGAGAAGTTATACGCCAAGGATGAGCATGGTTTTGACAAGAGTAAGAAGGAAGAAGAAAGTTCCATTGGCAGAATGGAATCTAATTGCGGTGAGAGTTCTCCCACATGAGTGAATGAGTAAGTGAGGCATTTGTTTTTCTTTTAGTGATAGTGTTATGATGTTATGATCCCTTTTGGTCATTGTGCTATATTATGATTACTGTCATGATCTTTGTGTAACTGAGGTGTTTATTTTTCTTTTCCATTGAATTGCTTTTGCATCAAACTATTGTAGCATAGATTCGGTTTAGTTCTTTCAGTTCATGTATAACATTTATTCTCTACCATGGATTGTTAGTTTAGACACACTTTTAACTTTGGCTTTGAATTTTGAAATTTTAGTCACAGTTATGATTTCTTTGTTGTCGTGGTTCAATAATTTGGTTTGATTCCTCCATACCATTTAGAGTTTCAAACACTTCTTTCATCTGTGTCTTCTTTCTTATTTGCTTCTCCCGCTAAGTATTTGGGGGAGTGAGTTGAAAATATAAAATACTTAGTGAGCAATTATTTATTTTTATAATTTTCAATAATAATAATGCTCAGTGCATGGTTCCTGTAAAAATTCTTTATTCTCAATTGATAGTTATTGCTTATATATTTTTTTTCCTTTTGATATTAAATTTGCATAGGGTGACTAAGGAAGTGGTGAATGAAACTAAATAGAATTTGGGTGATGAGGAAGACACAGCATATGGAAACAAGGAAACAAGGAGAATCCTGCTAAAGAAATTGAAGAAAAAGAGCCAGAGGATAAGGTGAATGTTTAGCTTAATTGAAGCTTTCTCTAATGATCTTGAATATGTTGTTCTATCTTCTTTATTTTCTATGTTTCATGATCAGGAGGCAAACAAAAGATAAGTGTCTTATGAATAAATGATAAATTATTGAAGTTCAGCTTTAGGTGTCTGTTAAGTGCATCTGTTAGCAAACCCCCAATTAAAAATGTGCATTTTTGAAGAAATAGGGGTGAGCATAGGAGATCATAGCCTGTTTTTGTTATAAGCAACTGTCCAACTGATGTTCAACAATAGAGGGAGAATTAACACTGTAATAGAGGCAAATAAGAAAGGGGTAGCAGGATATAAATAGGGAAGGTGTCGACTAGAAGAGATCAAAGCAGATTTGGAGTAAATAGGGGAAAAGGGGAGTACCATGGGACTCTCGAATGTCCTGGAATTTGTTTTCTTGTCATTTCTTCTTTTTCTATAATTCTTTGTTTACATTTACTCTTTGAATATGCAATCATCTTCATCCAGATTCAGGGTGAGGAGGATTAGAACAATAAAACTTCATCTTTATGATCTTTTGATACAATTCCTATTAGCATCTCGCTGAATTGTATGGGCTACTTTATTTTTTGTGGTAAAATATCAGAATATGCCACTGCAATTTGTATTCAAGCAGTTGTGATATTGTCCCAATGAGCAGGTTTCATAACTTAACCTTGGCTTTGTTTCATTGTTTATGTGTGTGTGTGTGTATGTGTGTGTGTTTATTTATTTATTACCTTAATGTTGAAAAGTAGTGTATTATATTTTTCTTACTTCCAATAAAATAAATCAAGCTTTTAATTTTTTTTAACCAGTTAGGATGCTTTGGCATGGTTGCTTATAAGGCAACAACTGAAAATGGGTTGTATAGGAGGCTGAAGCAAAGTTGTAAAGAAGTTGTTGGTCTAGGTATAGTTGGTTGGTATGATGCTATGTAGGGACTTTATTCAAGTTACTCTAAGTAAAACTTATGGATTAAGTCTGTTAGAATAAGGATTTACTCAAGGTAATATTCTTTGCCAAACTTTACTACTACAAAAATGTGTAGTCCGTATTAGAAATGGATCTCTTTGAAGTTTGGCATAAAACTATACATCTATGTAATCATTATATCTATTTGTTGAAATTAGCTGGCTTTTACATGTATGAATGGATCTCTTTGTGATAAGTTGGGCAGAAAATTGGATTTTGAATTTGTTACTGAATGATTTCAGTTTGGTACCAAGCATTCATTAGTTTGGAGGGGCATTCCATTTTGTAGAACAAAGCCATTGAAATTTACTTCTTTTTAGTCTCTTATGTCTCCTTCACTTTCCTATTTTTGTTACATCTCTTTTTTATCTTTTTATTTTCTTTTCTTTTTCTGAAGGACCACCCTATTTCCATGTGCTGCTTATTTTTAGAGTTTAACATGATATTGAGACTTTAATATAAGCGTGAATTGTTTTAGTATGATTTTATTGAAATATGCAAAGAAGAATAGAGCTATTTGACAAATTTGATCCATAACATCTGTACTCAGATGACTTGCTGTGCTAAGAGGTGATGTTTTTGTATAGGTGGTGAAGAGTCAAAATTTAGTTAAATAATTGGTTTCTCATGGAATAAGACTTTATGAATTTATCGATTTCTTGGCTTTGAAAGCTACAGTGCAGATATGGCTACTGTCCAACTTTGATTTACAGTAATACATTGCACCTTAACGACCCTAGACTTCCCATTAAGGTGGATTTTGAACTAAAATAACTTTTTTCAGGGATTGAATTGCCTCATGATATGATTGATATAGACAAGGATCTCCAAAATAATGGAAACAAGCTTGCTACTAACACTACAAAGAGGAGGAGTGCAGCACAGGTGCAAGGCATTTCTTCTAATTTTAGGCCTAAGAAGTGTGAAATCAGCAAGAGGACCAAAGCCTTATTGTTATGTCTCTTTTAATTTTTTTTAGGCATTACAAGGCACAGACATCTAATTGCTTGACTTAACTCATTTAAGTGAGTTTAGAGCTGATGTTGATCGTGCAATTTGGTTAGGACAGAAGGATGTTGTGGCAATTTGGGGTCAGGATTGCATACATTGGTGTCTGCCTGGTGTTTAGTGTGAAAATTGATTGATGATAGCTTTAGGAGAAACTGGTGGGTTATACAAACTTAAGAGAAACAATCAAGTTAAATCTTGCATGCCATCATACACTCCAAAAATTTCCACTAGAGATGTTAATGGGACATTCTGCCATATTCTGGGACCAGGATATGAGAATATTGAGTTGTGTATTAACTGAATGGTGAGACCAAAAACTCATGTGCATGTATTCACTTGGCAAATGGAAATTTATTTTGAAATAGCTCCTTGGCGTGTTAAGCAAATATAGATTTTATCTTTGTTACCTTATGTGCTATAAAGTTTTAATTTACAAAATATTATTCCTTTTTTGAGGTCTTGAATTGACTTTGTGAAAGATAACATATCTCGTACCCAATATTTAGAGTTTAGATCAAGATAACTTCTATACCTCAATAGCATGGACCAAGCCAAACCAAAAAAGAATTTGGGTTAGTAAAAAAATTAATTATTTTGCTTGTTTTAATGGTAATTACTTGGTTATGTTATTAATTTTTATGATATTTGATGGATGTTAATATTTGTAATATGAAAAACAAAAGAATTTAATTAATTCATCCATCAAAAGTTATTTGTGTAATATTTCTAATACAAAAAATAGAAGAGTTTAATTAATTCGTCCATCAAAAGTTACCCGTGCGTTGCACGAGTAACCACACTAGTTTATAAACAATCATATTTATTGAGATTCTATATTTATATAGAAAATTATTTTTAAATTTATATAAAAATTATTATAATAGCTATTTTTTTTCTAAAAACTTCATGAAAAATTTCTTTATGAAAAAAATAACTATTATATTATAAAAATATTTTTATATGAATATTTTTATTAATTTTAATTTTGTAAAAAAAATTAATGTTTTATATCATACCTTTAAATAATAAAATTATAATTGAATTTAGAATTACAATTTCTTATCTTAATTCTTTGACAACTCCAAACATAGAATTTAAAATTCTGAATTAATTCTAATTCTGAAAAAATTGGAATTGAAATTGAAATTCTATATTTCAATTCTAATTCTGCTATCCAAATAGACCCTGAGTTATTGGACATCACAACAAAAGGGGAAAAAACATGGGCTTAATGAGGCACTTGCTATGGTAACACTTGGCAAAAAAGGAATAAGCACATGAAAAACCTCCTAAAATAATCGTCACGATGTGAGCAGGTAGAGCAATGTTTCAAATTCAATTGTGCAAGCAGTAATTCTTTACCATTGTCTATAAATAGCACATCATGCGACTTGGTTTGGAACTTGATACTAACACTTCTAACACATAATAGGAAAATGAATCCTTCAAGTGTTTTACGTTTTAGCAATTTATTTTATATTATTGTTATCTTCGCTTTGTACTCTTGTAAGTTTTTTACTTGCTTTTCATGAGTTGTTGCTTTTCGACACCTAGAAAGCATAAATACAGATACGGAACATAGATATAATGCAATATGGATATATTGATATTATTCTGAAGTGGATTCAGAGGGTACCTATGATAGATACGTATACGGTGGTTTTCTCCTTGAACAGTAGCTGAGCATATTGCACAGGGGGGTGAGTACCTGTAAAGGGACTCCAACGCTCAAGTCAGGCAGTGCATAAGTAGGCTTATGAGTTTAGATTAAGGTTACCTCATTAAGATGACTTAACCTTGTATTTATAGAGCGTATACAGAATCCTAATGGGATCCTTACTGAATGCAGGTAATTTAGGATTAGTATTCTGATGAAGATCACATTCCCGTTATTATTGGGTATATCCCAGTAAATCTGGGATTAAGATATGGAAAGTATAATCATCAAGGATAATTATGAGTCTTATAATATCATAAGTTGATGATTGACAGTTACGGATATTTAGGGATTTATCCTCTGCATAAATCTATCAATCATGATATTATGACCTAATACCGCTTGACGTGCTGTCTTTCGAGGTCCGGACTACCTTATGAATCCTCTGTTATGCCAGCCTATGAGGAGTCCAGCTGTGTGCATGCCGGGTTGGTCCCATGGAACGAGATATCGGATTACGGTCCAGAACAGGTATGGTAATTTTTTTAAAAATAATTGAAAGTTATATAGATAACAAAATATTTGAAAGTATCGAAGTATTCGATACGATACGTATCAGATAAGAATATGATACGTATCGAATATCAATACGACAACCATTTTAAAATATTTGTATTACATAAGTTGACACACATTCACATGCACATTTAGACGCTTAGTGAAAATAGAAAATCCGCAAAAGGATCAGATTCCTTTTCTTGAATTGAAATCCAAAGTCACACCATTGATGAATTGGTAAAATTCGACATAAACACAAGGCAACTACACTTTTTTTCCCAACTAAGTTCTTTTGTTTCGTTGTTTAAATCATTCAATCATACACATTTTAAATTGTTTTGTTTTGTTTTGTCAAAAATTCATTGAAATGTATGTATAAAACAGTTTTAAAAAACTAAATATGAACAAATAAGATTTCACTTATGAAAATCATATAGTAACTATATGCTGATTATGCTCACAAAACTTTCAATTCGTTAGTCAAAATATTTTATCAAGCTTAAGTGATTACGTTGGAAGGGCCTCCAAAGCATCTATCACTAAGAACATATTAAACTACTAAAAGAATCTAAACAAAACCTCCTGCTCTCTTAGAACCAATAAATATGTATTTGTCTATTTGATAACAAAAACCTCTCATTAAACAGCAAAGAAACCGACTTTCTTTCCTCCCTTATAAAAAGGCAATGCATTGGGGCGCTTAAGCATTTAAATGCTCTTGTCCCAGGCATTGATTTCATTAAAATATAAAATAAAAAGCTTGTAAAAATAACAATCAAATTTTATATTAATAAATTAATATAAAGGGATGTCAGCATATAAATGCTCTAGCATTCCTTAGCATTTAAGGAAAAAAAAATTCTTAACTTGGGGTAGCAATAATCCATAAACATGAGCACAAACACTTCACACTCCTTACACTTTTGGTTAAAAGTGTAGGTCATTTTATTGGGATAAAGTTAATAGAAAATTAGTTTGAGAAATTACAATTTATCTCCCTAAACTTTCATCACTTGTCATAAAATCTCATAAACTTTTTTTTTGTATCACTAAACCTCCTTAAACTTTTGATTAAAAGTAAAAATGTTAACTTTGACATCCTTAAACCCTAAAAAAAAGAGTTAAATAGCCACAATTTTAATCATGACTAAATTCGAAACACATGCATCATAGTTATAGCATAAGTTTTATTCACACATCTAAATTCACAATATTATCTATTGTCTTTGAGTCAATAAAAGTAGAAGACTTTGCAAGTGGGTAATAATAGATCCTAACTCTTCGTTATTTCACAACTACAACATAACTCTTACTTGTGCTGCTTGTAAATGATGATGGAACAAGATCTGTTATCATTTTATAATACTTTGATTTCAATTGCAAAAACGGTGGTGAAGTATAAGATACAATTTAGCGACAATTTTAGGTTAATTAACTACAACTTTAATTGTGATTTTTTTATTACTTAGGGTCATTAAAGTTAATGAAATTTAATAAAATTTTAAATCAAAAGTTGATGAAGGTTTAGTGGGGGGAAAAAAGGAGGGGATTGTGTGGTAAGTGTGATGAAAGTTTATGTGACCTGGCATAGGATTTGATAAAGAGAGTGTAATTAAGGTAGGTGCCACGGAAATCAGTGAACTTTCCTAAGCACATTTTCATGTTGCAGCATTATAGGTGGTGTTTAGTCTTTTTTTTTTAATTTTCAATTAATCTTTTTTACTTTTAATTACTAAAATGTCATATTACTTTTATTTTATTTCTTATTTTTAAGATTTTGTGAAGCAAATGGTGAAACCAACAAAATATTATTTCATAAAGTATTGAAATAAAAAAAATTAAAAGCAAGGCAACATTTTCATTTTGTAATTAAAAACGAAAATATATCAAATAAAAAAAAAACAATAAATGCATGCTTTTGAAAAGATATCCACTATTGATTTCAAATAGACTTACATAAATTTCAAGTCACCAATTTAAAATAAACAAAATTTAGTTCCAACATTTTCCCTCAAATTCTTCCTTCAAACCTCTTTAATCACCATGCATATGTCAATTAATTTAATTAAGTGGAGTTAGAAATAACAAATAGAAAGTGATTAAAGGGGTTGAAAAGAAGGATTGGAGGGAAATGATTGGAACTAAATTTTGTTCATTTAAAATTAATGACGAAGATCTATATTGAAATATGCATTTATTGTGTCATAAAGCATTTAATAATTTCTCCTTAATTTTGGAAATGATCATTCATCAACATCAAGCTAGGAGAAATTTTAATATGCTTCCAAAACACAATTAATGCATATTATATGACAAATTTTTACCATTAATTTTAAACAAGTTTGCACAAATTTTTAGTCACTAAGTACATGTTTGAGATAGCTATAAAAACTTAATTATTTAAATAATCAATTATTATATAATTTTTTGTTATAATCAATTATAATAGAATCAATTTTATTTTTGGATACGTTAGTTAAAAAGCGATTTTAAACTAATATGTTTTGTTTGGATGATATAAAAAAATTATATTTATGTATTAAATTACTAAAATAGGTATAGAATTATTAAAAAATTATTTGATTGATTAAAAAAGTTATTTAATTATGACAAAATAGTATTTATATCTCAAAGTATAAAGAATAATTTATAATGTAAAATCATAAACTGAAATTTCAATATTATAAAAAAAACTTTTAAAATGCATTGAATTTCATGTAAAAATTGAAGTTGAGTTTATCAAATATATACAATTATTATTACAACAATTTTTTTTATCAAATAACATAAGTTAGGGAACGAAAAAATCACTCCCAAACATGCTCTAATTTAAAATTAATGTTAAATATCTATTCTGATTATGCTATACAAGCATGTAATAATTTCTCTCAAATTAGTGTCTACATGTTGATATTTTGCCATACCATAATACATTATCTCTCAGCTCATGTCTTGACTGGTTTTTTTTTTTTTGTCCATCTCGTCGTATGTTTTTTATTTTTTCTTATTTGACTACACTGTCTCAAATTCAATATCATTTTTTTTTCTGACATTTATCTATTTCACAGTGTTATAATTCACCGTAGTTGAAGTCAGGAACCACACCGCTAAACCTGTCTTTGCATGATGTAGAGGTAGTGCGAGTTCAATTTTATGCAACAGGAATATATATATGACGTGGTTTGGTTCAGTTTAATGTTTAAATATGACTTTATACAATTCACAAAAATTTTAAACCAACTAAACATATAATACTATGAAACAAAACCAGATTGAGTCTTCACACTTGGCTATAACGTACAACAATTTGTGAATGAAAGACGTGATGATTGTCATATAATAATAATATACTATTTTAAAAATAATATTTCCCAATTATATACTTAAAAATTAGTTTATCAACCTTCAAGAAAGGACAATATCATTTTATTTAAGTTTGTGAAAAAATACTCTCGTAATAATATGTGGCTATATGTATTAGATTAAAATACATTATTTTTTTAATAATTTAAAATATAATAAAATATTAAAAAACTAAAATGATTGCTCAAGTTAGACGAATTTAATGATGAAAAAAATTTATAAAAATCTTTGCCTTACATATAAATTCGAATTTTAATTAATGAGTTGTAATAACAAATCATAAGGTTTAAACATATAAATTCTTTACAAAATAAATTATAAATGAAATTAAATTAAAGACTATGCTAATTAATTTAGTTGCTAAAGTCTCTTACAGGTATTGGAAGGACTTAAAATCAAATTCAGTAACATAAGCAAAGTTTAAAGTAACCATTCTCTCTTTTCATGTATAATATGTGCTCTTAAGGTGATTAAGTCAATAATGGATTGAAATGTGTAGAATTTACGGGATCTCTTATTTACATAAAAAAAAAAATCAAATTAAACCTACCATCTTTCTACATCAAACCAAACTGATTAATTTAATTCGGTCTTAATGGGTTTGACCGGTTTGGTTGAGTTATTGCTATCAGTGGACGCAATTACAGGCCCTATAATCGCCTTCACCGGTCATCCTTTCCGTCCCCACCCAAAGAGATTGGGGCCTTGTGCTATTCGAAGTTCCAAAAAGAAATTAAGTTAAATTGTTTTTCTGGGGTCAAAGTCCAAAGGTCGTTGAATCCAATGAGAGTTATTGGATCTACCTTCAGTCAACGCTAAACAATGCTGAGCCTCCATGTCCCATGATGGATATTTACTTACTTTGCAATCCCAGGCATAGCATTAGCATTTAGCAATAGCATAGCATCATGATCTTTCACGACCAGCGAAAGTTCCCCCGAAATTCGACCCCAACGGATATCCAACCCATCGTTCTACAATCGTTTTCAATCACGCGAAATTACCCGGACACCCTCCTTCCCATCGCTATCAACTCAGCCACAGATGAGACACCCAAGTGCAAAAACGTCATTTCACATGTCTACCCTCTCATCATGGCCTTGGGCCTGGCCCAAAGAAAAAGAGGAGGGGTTTTCCCCTCACCCAACGGACACAACCTTCCCCACCCTCCCCAATCACTACCTGTGCACAAAGTGCGCACGTTAGCTGTCTCCTCTTACAATCATGTCCTCTCTCGCCACTTCACCAGAGTGAAAAAAAAAAAAAACACTCAAAACTAAACAGCACAGCACAGCACACACAGCACAATTCATTGAATTCAATAATAAACGGAAAGGAAAAGGAAGGAATCCAAACCAAACCAAATCAAAACCATGTATTTATTAAATGGCATGGCTCGGTTATAGTTACTAGTTAGCGTTAGCTTAACCTATGGGGAAATGGGAATGGAAACGGAGGGAAGGTGAGAGAATGAGAAGAGAGGCAACAACACTCACACAAACCACAAACACAAACACAAACACACACACACTGCTATGCTATGTACTGAACAAATTTACTGAGTGAGCAGTGCCTTAAATGGATCTGTGCGCCCAGTGGGTAGTGGTTCAGCTCTTTATAGCCTGCCACAAACAACTGTACCTCACTCCTCTTTCCCATCTATCACACCCTTCTCACTCTCTTCTGATCTAAAACACTAAAACCTTTTATTTTATCCCATCGTTCTATCAAAACGGTTACGTTTTGTTTCTCCGATCAGAATCCAAATCCACTCATCGCGAATCGAAGCTCTTTATCATTCACTGCTTCTCACTCTCGATCATGCGTTGTTGTCGTTGTGGTTCTTTTGCTTGTTCTTCTTGTGTGCTGGTTTGAGTGAAAGATGAATCCTCTGTGCTGCATTGCTCCGGTTTCGATCGATCGGGACCGGGCGAACCCTGTGGTGGCGAAATCGCCCGGTCAGTGTCAGCTAGGGCTCGATTCATCCATCAGAGCGGTTCATTATGCTTCGAAATCGAGTTTATCGACTCAGGATTCCTCGCTCGGTCCGGATTCCGTCAAGGCTTCGAATCACGACGATGAAGACGCGGCGGAGCCTCGAGATTCGAAGGTGTTCAGTAGTAGCGGAGGCGGCGGTGTCGCCGGCAGCGTGGCCGGGATTCTGTACAAATGGGTGAATTACGGGAAGGGATGGAGGTCGAGGTGGTTCGTGCTCGAAGACGGTGTGCTTTCGTATTACAAGATTCATGGACCGGACAAGATCTTGATGAGTCCTGCGAGGGATAGGAGCGTGAGGGTGATCGGTGAGGAATCGTCGAAGTATATGAAGAAGGCGAATTGGAACCTGAATCGAGGAGGAGGCACCATCACCAAGCAATGCAAACCCTTCGGTGAGATTCACTTGAAGGTTTGTTCTTCGTTTTATCAGATGCAGACAAAGTTGTGTTTAACGCACTCTTACTGTAATCTTTGTTGTTGTTCTGTAAGTGTGAGTTCTTGATTCACTCCTTTTTCTTCTCCAATCACACGCACTATAATATTCAAATGCCTTTTATCATAGTTACTCTACAAATTTCCTGGTATTTTGTGAATCACGCAAACGTAGTGATGCGCAATGAACCTTTTTTCCCCCTTTGTTTTAAATAAAATTTATATGATTTTATGAGTTTTCTCTCAAACTTGATCCAAGTTTAAATCATGCTTTAGTTATATCCATGAAGTGAAGTTTTCTGAAATTTTCCATGTCTTGCCTAATTTGCCAGAAAATTTGCAAGAAGGGGGCAATGGGTGAACGGTTATGTTGTGAGGTCAGAGAATTAGGACATTAATTGCTGGTATGCTGAATAACGCATGGGTATTGAAGAAACATCTGTAACTGACGCGCACACATTACTTTTGCATTTGCTTGTAAACGTGCATCCACTTTGAAATATGTTTAAAATATGTGCTCTCTATGTTTGGATTATCATGTTTTCTGGTCCAGGGGGAGGACCCACCACTGGGGTGGGTCCTGGGGGATGCCCACAAGGAGGGGGGAGGGGATGGGAAAGAGGGCGGAGTGCATTGCTGGGGTTTGAAGCCCTGCGCTCTCCTTGCATGTCCCACAACTCTACTAACTGAGCTGTCTCGAGCAGACTGGATTATCATGTTTTCTACCACAACCGTGCAGTGATGTATTTGAAATATTGATTAAACCATCCTTACTTATTTGCTTATATCATTGATGTTTGTGTTAAATTGACTATTGGTTAAATTATATCTGGCAGTTATGTATTTGAAATATTGGGTTCTTCTACTATGTCTTTCATTGGCTGCAGCTGAAATTAACACCTGCAGAAGTAGTTGTGGGATTGTGAATTCATCCTTGCACTTGTATAATGGATAAAAATGTACCATGGATGTATGTTTTTTATATCAACTTTCCGTGCTTGTCTCTTCCAGTGAGTGCTAAATCTAAATGAGCCTTGTTCACAGGTTTCTTCAGTTCGTTCCAGCAAATCCGATGATAAGCGGCTTTCCATATTTACTGGGACGAAAACTCTTCACTTGCGGTGTATATCCAGAGAAGACAGAGCCATGTGGATTGAGGCTCTGCAGTCTGCGAAAGATCTTTTTCCTAGAGATCTAACAAGTAGCGATCTTGCAGCTTCAGAAGATATTGTAGTTTCAACAGAGAAGCTGCGATCACGATTGTCACAGGAAGGCATAAGTGAAGCAGTTATTAGTGACTGTGAGTCTATTATGCTCTCTGAAGTCTCTTATCTTCAAGGCAAGTTGAAGTTTCTTCAGCAGAAACATGTTAGGTTGCTGGACACCTTAAAACAACTGGAGGTACCAGTCTTTCCTTTTGAAACATATCTTGTTAATAAGCTGCAATTTCATTATGGATGGTTATAACATGATAATGATAATCTGGCCATGGAAGCAGTTTTATGTATTTGGTTTTTAACTTTTCCCTAGCTCCTCTTATCTGGCTTAAGATAATAAATATCATTGTGGGAATTGCTAACCTAATGATGGAAGCATTGGATGTTTACACTTACATGGCTTTCAATTCTACTGTAGCCTTCTAGTGTTTTAGGTAATTCAAAAAGTGCAGAAGGATTTTTAAGATAAATCTTGGCATTTTATGATTATTGGAAGATGTACTTGCCACATAAAGCATAACGCAGGATTATATATTGTTTAAACCTCCTTCAGTAATGAAAAGTAATGTTTTGTCATTGAAATGCCATGGACATGCTCAGCCTTCATGTGGAGTACTTAGATTTTGCATGCTCCTAGGTCAACGACTGTATTCCTCTTGCTATAATAAAAAGAATACTATTACTCATTATAGTAATGCAAACTAGAAGACTTCTTTTCTCTAGCAGTATGTCAATTTCATCTGTGGCCCTGTTATTGAATGAGTCCATACTGTTGGTGCTCTGGAATTTGTCATGGAATTTATTCAATTTACATCCCATTTTTCTCCTATATATGCTGTCAGTGCCATGTTAAATTATGAAATCCTTACTAGTCAAGAGTTTGATTTTTCTCTTAAAAATAATTAATGCAGACGGAGAAAATAGAGTTGGAAACTACTGTAGTGGATGAAACAAAGGAACGTGAGTCATATTGTGGACAAGCGAATAGAAGGTTTAGTGGTGAGTATGCTGTTAACCTTGCTCTGACATGTCTTTTGCCTTGAATTACCATTAAAATCTGTACTTGAAAAGAAGTCAGTATGAATTCCATTTTGGATAGTTATGCGTTTAGTCTGGTCATATATTTTAAATTTAAGTCAAATTTATCAACATTAATGCTTTTCTGAGATTGAACAACTACCAGTCAACTGAAAGCATTCTTTGCAATCAAGTAAAACCCATGGTAAAGATATTTAAGTTATCATCTTCTGGGTAAGTTGTATCTGGTATGAAGCATTTAGGAAGTTAGTAAAGTATCTGTATCTTGCTTTACCAACTGGTTGTTTTTAAGTCTCCATGTTGTTAGCAATCTTCTTACTCCTTGACCTCCTCATGTCTCAGATTTCTATTCTGTCATGTCGGAGGGCAGTGCTACTGATTCAGTAGCAGATAATGAAAGTCAAGATGGAGCAGATGTTGAAACAGATGATGAAGATGGAACATATTTTGACACGAATGAGTTTTTGTCTTCAGATGCCTTAAGAAGTGCTTCCTATCGAAGTCGGGAAGTTATGGGAAATACCAATATATATGATAGAGATTATATTATTTTTGATGGTTTGCATGGGTTTGAGGAGATCAAAGATGTAAGTTATCCATATGTCAAAAGAAGGGATAACTTACCAGAGCCAAAAGAGAAAGAGAAGCATGTTGGCTTGTGGTCAATTATTAAAGACAATATTGGGAAGGATCTTTCTGGAGTTTGTCTCCCTGTTTATTTCAATGAACCACTCTCTTCATTGCAAAAGTGTTTTGAAGACCTGGAGTATTCATATCTGGTTGATAGAGCATTGGAGTGGGGAAAGCAGGTCAGGTCCTCAGCTGTGCTTTCTTTTGTCACAAAGCAGTTTTAAAAGCATGATCTCCTAGTTTCATTTTATCAAGGTAGATAATATGCTTGGTTAAATTTAAGGAAATTGCTGCTTGTAAAGATTTCAACATTTCATATAGCTTGATAATTTGTACTTGATCAACATGTTCTAATTTATTGTAGTTGTAATTCATCCATCTATTATTTAGGCCCATCAAATCTATGCTTTTATTAATTACCAAATTATTCTCCAACACAGTTTCCATATTTTTGTCTGCACTTTTGTTTCTAAAATTCAGTCTTTTTTTTTCTGAATTCCTTTCAAATTCTATTATCAAGAGTCACCAAGTATGTAGATGCTATCAAAGAAGAAACAAATGAATTTCCCTTACATGTACTATTATACAACAGTTGTCAGGCCACTCTAATGTTAGACCACAGACAAAAAAAATACATTTTTGCTTTGTATTTCTTGTTAGTGTTTTGACCGCTCAAAAAGACTAGGTTATAGCTTTAAGTTTTTATGAGATATAAAGTGATAGATATGTCATTGCATATAGATTCAAAATTGTTCTCATCTGCTATAGAACAGCCAAAACATTAGGAATTAATGGGTTTTGTTTAGGATTTTCTTGGGTAAATTAAGGTTGTAAATTTGGGAATTATGGGGTTACTGTAGGTAGGTAATACTTAGCTTGATGGCTGTAACCAATAAATACCAAATTGTGATTTTGGGCTCGATGGGGTTTCTGAACAAATTTAAGCTCAACTAATGATATAATAAGATATTTCGAATATTACAACTAGGCCTGTAATCATAAGTAAACCAGAATGCTTGAACAATTTGATCCTTAGACTTCGGTTTTCTTGATGCCAATGCATCCTGCTTCACACAGTCTCATATTAAAGTTACTTACTATACATGTTATTCTACTTTAAAGTAGCTCGTGTATGTGGAATAAGGGCTTGTAAGAAGCAAAATATAGTTTTTGCATTGTGTTGGGTAATCAAAATATAGTTTTTGGGTAACTAATGTACATTAACCATATCCATATGTCATGTAGGCTTGTAACTGCTACTGGGCCTAAAGGAACTTAAGTGAAAATAAAAAATTACAACATTAGTTACATATTGCTTGAACTAAGATCTCAGAACTAACTTTACTCTGACACCATGTTCTATACTGATGTTAGAGGCTTGAGCAGATAGGGTTCTAGCTAAAGGATAGGCTCTGGTGATGCTTTTTACAGGACTGTGGTTCCATATAAAGTTTGCTTCTGTAGTGCCTGTTACAATTTAGTTTGATGTAGAATGTGCTATCATCCATGTTTACTATCATAGAAGAAAGTTGAGAAAGGAAAAGGATAATCTGTTTTAAGACTTTAAGTGCGTATTGGATTAGTATTGTTTGAAAATTATATCTTGAATCAGGGTTTTGCATGGTGCAGGGGAATGATTTGATGAGAATTCTAAATATTGCAGCTTTTGCTGTGTCTGGCTATGCGTCGACTGAAGGTCGACAGTGCAAACCTTTCAATCCCTTACTTGGGGAGACCTACGAAGCTGACTATCCAGACAAAGGACTTCGGTTTTTTTCTGAGAAGGTAACTGGATTTTTCTCTTAACTTTTTCAAGGTTTAAGAAAGTGAGTCAAAACTTACAGGCAATCACAACAATAAGGAAACTCTTAAATTTGTTGTCTCCTTACTGCCGGTCTCATGAATCTGAAAATGGCAGTGATTTTGTTCTATGTTAATGCTACTGATTTTCATCTAACAAGCAAGAGGTTTGCTGCAGGTTAGTCATCATCCAATGATTGTTGCTTGTCACTGTGAGGGAAGAGGATGGAAGTTCTGGGCAGACTCCAATTTGAAAGGAAAATTCTGGGGACGTTCTATTCAGTTAGATCCAGTGGGTGTCCTCACCCTACAGTTTGAGGATGGTGAAACATTTCAGTGGAGCAAGGTCACCACTTCCATATACAATATCATACTAGGTAAAATTTATTGTGACCATTATGGTACCATGCGCATCAAGGGCAGCAGGAACTACTCCTGCAAACTGAAGTTCAAAGAGCAATCTATCATAGACCGAAATCCACATCAGGTAGGATTATGATTGCAACTAGGACATAGAGACTGCAGGAAGTGTTTGTTATTTCCATTTGATAGATAAACAAACTTATTTATCTTGAAATATATTGTGTTTTCCTTTATTTTATCTTGCCAAAACATCTGTTGTCTTTATCCTTTTTCTTTTTTCTCGTCAAGTTTATCTTTCAACTAAATTCACTATTAAAATTCTATTTTTAATTAAGTGTCCAATAAAGTAGAAGGATTTGGCTTCTCTAAATTGAAGGGTGCACGTTAGAGAGTAAAGTGCGCAATTGTAACTGTTGATGAGAAAATTAATGGGGTAGATTATCACACATGCATGATCTGTTATAAGTTGTCACCCTAAAGAACACAAGTCTAGCATAATTTTCTTACCTGCTGTACTTTCCTTGGTCAGAATTCATATTCCTTTTATTGCATCAGAGCATGAATATATTCGTTTAAATTACTTTCTGCCTCTTCTCGTATGTTAGAAACTTAACTACTCAGATGAGTAGCTTGGATTGATCAATCTGCTTTTCTTGTTGAGTTTTTAAGACAATAAACTTTTAATCATATATATCAGGTCCATGGGTTTGTTCAAGACGACAGAACTGGAGAGAAGGTAGCAATGTTAATTGGGAAGTGGGATGAAGCAATGTACTATGTCCTGGGGGATCCAACTACAAAGCCAAAAGGTTATGATCCAATGACAGAAGCTGCATTATTGTGGGAAAGGGACAGCTTTGTTACCAAGACAAGATACAACCTCTCTCCTTTTGCAATATCCTTGAATGAAATAATGCCTGGCTTATTAGAGAAGTTGCCTCCAACTGACTCAAGGTTGAGACCAGATCAAAGACATTCAGAAAATGGAGAATACGAGTTGGCAAATGCAGAGAAACTAAGACTTGAACAGTTGCAAAGACAGGTAATTCACCCACAACTGCTCCCGCACCTTGATCCATTGAATCTAGTGTGTTGGAATATAACAGTTTTTTTCTGTTTATTTTCCTGGTGTGGGTAGCCCTTTTCTTTTCTTTTTTTTCATAATAGTGGCATTGCATCAAAATATTTACAAGACCTTGTAATTGCATCTAATTTTGTAGTACTAAATATATTTTTGGCATGATATAATTTCCATTTGTTTGCAAAGAATTCTCCTATAGTAGTGATTTAATGTCCTTCGATAAATCTTCCTTTTTGCTTGGTCTACTGTCGTCAGCAATCTGTTTGGTAGAAGAATGTGGGGGCTTAAGATTTATGCAATGTTGTGCATGCTAAGTTTTTCTTTCTTGAACATGTTTGTAACTTATGCTTGATTCATAATGCAGGCAAGAAAGATGCAGGAAAGAGGATGGCAGCCCAGATGGTTTCAGAAGGATGAGGATGGTTCTTACCGATATAAGGGTGGCTATTGGGAAGCAAGAGAAAAGAATAATTGGGATGGAATCCCTGATATATTTGGAGAGAGTTGTGATTTGCCTTCATGTTCTGAAGAGACTGTATCCTAGTATGCTGCTGAATATTGGTTTTTCTCTTCACAGCCGTCAAATATCTCATGTTTTGTTAAATATGAATTTGGATGTAGGTTGTAACTTATAGAAAGATTCCCCCAGAAAGTGTTCGCTTCATAAAAATTTCTTCTGGCTTTGGGGTTATTCTCATCAATCTCCGCGAGTAATTTATGCTGATGCATATTTGGCCGTTGTGGTAGTCTATTAATTATGGAAAGCTCTTACTGAGTAACGAGTCTCTGTCGTCATCAGTCATTAATTCTGACTTTAGCAAATCAGCATATGTTGATTCACAATTTGTCCATGCGCTGATATTATTCTTAAGAAATGTAAATGCTGAAAAACTTCATAATTGACAATTGGAACATTGAGAAAAATGAACAGAGAAAAATGTATTCGTATTTCTATAAAGATGAATTGAATGAGATTTTTACCTATGAAAGTAACGTGAGTGTTATATACAACAGAATGGATACAAATAAAAGTAAAATAGTCCCTATTCTATTGAATTCTAGCCTTGAGTCAGTTGAAAATGGAGGGAAATTGCTTTTCCACCAAATTCAGTTAGGATTCCACCAAATTCAGTTAGGATGTGCTGATCCGTGTGACTCTCCTGACTTTTTCTCTTTTTCTTTTGTTACCGTTGGATATGAATGTTGATTTGAAGCCTTTAATACCCTCCTGCAAGCTGGAGCATGGTATAAATCCAACATGCCCAGCTTGGAAATAAAAGGAGTAAACTTGGAGGGGACTAACACCTTAGTAAAGAAATCAGCCAACTGCTCTGCAGAAGAAATAGGCAATAAGCGAAGAACACCTTGTTGGACCTTTTCTCGGACTAGATGACAATCAATCTCCAAGTGCTTGGTTCTTTCATGAAATACGGGGTTGGAGGCAATGTAAAGGGCACTACGGTTATCACAATATAAGACAGGAGGCTGTGTGCAAGTAACTGTCAAGTCAGCAAGTAAATAGAGATGCCACTGCAACTCAGAAGTGGCAACTGATAAAGCACGATACTCGGACTCAGATGATGACTTAGATACGGTAGGTTGCTTCTTAGCTCGCCAGGAGATGAGAGAAGATCCTAAGAAGAAGCAATAGCCGGAAATAGACCTCCTTGTATCAGGGCAGCCTCCCCAATTTGCATCAGAAAAACCAAGCAACTGCAGATCAGAAGTTCTAGGAAAAAAGAGTCCTCTGCCAGGATTATTCTTCAAGTATTTGACCACTCTGCAAGCTGCTTGATAATGGATCATAGTAGGTCTGCTTAGAAACTGACTAAGTTGCTGAGTTGCAAAAGTAATGTCAGGCCTGGTGGTGTTTAGATAGAGAAGTCTACCTATTAGTCTCCTGTAGGATACAACATCAGCATATAGAGGGCCAGAATCATTATACAGCTTTACAGTAACATCCAATGGTGTTTTTGCTGGCTTGGAACCAAGAAGTCCTGTCTCATGGAGAAGATCTAAGCAATATTTTCTTTGACATATAGAAATTCCCAATTTGGAATGGGCAACTTCAATGCCAAGGAAGTATTTTAAAAGGCCTAGATCTTTGATGCTGAAAGATTGATCAAGAGCAGTCTTGATTCTATCAAATTCTGCCAATGAATTGCCGGCCAAAATCACATCATCTATATAAACAAGAAGAGCTGTAAAGGTTGAACCAGTGTTCAATGTAAAGAGGGAGTAGTCAGAATAGCTTTGTTTATAACCCTTGGCTAGCAGTAAAGAAGTCAGCTTCTCATACCACTGTCTACTGGCCTGCTTAAGGCCATATAAGGACTTCAACAATTTACACACTTGGTTAGGCTTGTCACTGCGGACTCCTTGTGGAATGATCATATATACATCTTCCTCCAAGTCTCCATGGAGAAAGGCATTATTGACATCCAATTAATGAAGATGCCAACAATGAATAGATGCAAGAGCTAGCAAAGTCCTAACTGTGGTGAGTTTGGCAACTGGTGAAAAAGTGTCAAAGAAGTCCAAGCCCTCTATTTGATTATAACCTTTGGCAACTAATCGAGCTTTGTACCTTTCAATTGACCCATCTGCCTTGTGCTTGATCTTATACACCCATTTGTTGCCAATAGGTTTGGCATTAGGAGGCAAGTCAACAAGGATCCAAGTACCATTTTGAGCCAAAGCATCCAATTCAGATCTCATAGCATTATTCCAACAATCAAATTTACTAGCTTCCTGATAACTCTTAGGCTCAACAGATTGTGTTATAGACAAGGAAAAAGCATGATGTGAAGGTGACAGTTTTAAAAAAGAATGAAATGAAGAGATAGGATATAAGGTACCTGAAGTGATTGGTGCGGCTGAAGTGAATGAAGAATTACACACATAGTCTGCAAGGTGACATGGTGGATGCCTCGGCCTAGTAGAATGTCTCACAGGAGCAGATGCTGAATCAGGAGCAGAGGTAGGTGGTTCTATTGTTGCACTGTCAGGGGAAGTGTTTGCAGGCATAGAATTCTGTTTAGGAATAGGAACATTATTCTGAGGTGTATCATGGTTAGCGAGATGGTGTGGAGAATGGTAATGCCATGAAGAAGTAGGGAGAGTGGACTTATATGGTAGTATGTGTTCATGGTGAGTAACATTTCTAGAGATGAAAATTTCTTTGTTATTGAGATCCAAAAGTATACAGCCTTTAATGCCATGTTTGTAACCCAGAAAAACACATTTTCTTGCTCTATGTGAGAGCTTTGTCCTATTATTTTGAAGAGTAGAGGCATAGCTCAATGAACCAAAGACTTTTAATTCATGTAAATCAGGTGGTTTTCCATGTAATAAGAAATATGGGGACTTATTATGAAGAAGTGGGCTAGGAACCCGATTGATAATGAAAGTTGCATGAAGAACTGCATAGGACCAAAATGGTTTGGGTAATTTTGATTGAAAAAGAAGAGCTCTGCCTACATTTAGTATATGTTGATGCTTTCTTTCAACTCTACCATTTTGTTATGGAGATTCAACACAACTCCTTTAGTGTATGATTCCTTTAGATGCATAGTAGGCAGGCATTATAAATTCTGGTCCATTATCTGTCCTAACAGCTTTAACTTTAAGATCATTTTGATTTTCAACAAATGTTATAAAATCCTTTACATGCTGTCTTGCTTCTGATTTTGATTTCATCAAAATAATCCATGTATACCTACTGTGATCATCTACAGCAGTCAAGAAATAAGTATGTCCATGCACAGAATGAATTGAGATTGGACCCCAAATATCAAAATGAATTAACTCAAAACAACTGCCAGCTTTATTTAAACTTGTGGTATAAGGTTTTCTCTTGTGTTTTGCATAGTGACAAACATCACATATAGCTTTTGAATCCACATTAACAAATGGAAATTCAAAGTTTAAAATTTGCATCCTAGAATTAGAAAGGTGACCTAATCTAAAATGCCATAGGGCATCATCTGGCAAGTGACTTTCATCTTCAGTAGTCATTACTTGTGAGACACTACTAGCCTTGGCATCTACTATGAGATGATATAATCCTTCAAAACTTTCAGCCAAACCAATCATCTTCTGTGATTTCTGGTCCTGAATAATACATTTTGAATTATCAAAAGACACAACACATTTTAAAACACTGCATAATTTGGTGACTGAAATCAGATTTAAAGAAAAATTTGGTACATATAACACATCTGTAATCTTCAAAACAGAAGAAAAAATCACAGTTCCAGCAAATTTGGCAAGTGAAGAATGACCATTAGTTAGTTTTATGTTTGTGGGAGTAATTTCATGATAGGAATCAAAGCATTTCAGATTACCACAGATATGATCACTAGCTCCTGAATCAATGATCCAAGAACCAACAGAAAAACTATTATAAAATGTAGAAAAGAAGACTGTACCTGATCGATGATGCTCTATTGGTGAATGACCAAATTGAGCAGAAGTGACCTTTGAAGAGCTGACCTGGTTAGCTGCTGCAGTTGATGGTTGAGTAATGCTAGAATTCTGAATCAAATGCAACAGTTTCTCATACTGGTCTTGTGTGAAATTAGGAATTCCTGACTTCATATCATCATTTTCTGAGGTAGTATCTTTGGATTCAAAAGCACCAGTGACATTATTAGCGGTAGAGCTGCTGCCATTTTTCTGCAAATGGTTCTGCAAATGAGGAGGGAAACCATGTTTTCTGTAACATGTTTCAACTGTGTGACCAATTCTCCCACAAAACGTGCACACTCGATTTCCAGGCTTGTATCCAGGATTTTGCATAAATCCTTTGCCTCTTCCTTGTGACTTCCTATACTCCACAGCATTTACTAAGGCTTTACTGTCATCATGACTAACAAAATTCCCTTGCCTTTCATGTTGTAGAACCATGGAAAAAATTCTATTCATGCTAGGCAGAGGATCCATTAATAGAATTTGTGACTTAACAACCGAGAAATTCTCATTCAAACCAGTCAAAAAATGAATTGCATAATTCAGTGTATGATTCTCTCTAGCTGTCCTCATAGAAGCACAATTACATTTTAAAGGACAACTACAAGCAGGCATAGGCATATAGGTTTCCAATTCTTCCCAAAGCATCTTTAATTCAGAATAAAACTCAGTTACATTTGAATTACCTTGTTTAAGGGCATAAATATCTTGCTGCAGTTCTGAGATTCGGATCAAATCTCCCTGCGAGAATCTTTCCTTGAGATCATTCCATACGTCTATTGCATTTTCTAGGAATACGATGCTTTGACCAATCGGCTCAGCAACAGAGTTCATAAGCCAAGAATGAACAATCATATTGCAACGACACCAAGCTTTATAGCTTGGATCAAATTGATCTGTTGGAACGAGAATGCTGCCATCAACAAAATCATATTTGTTCTTTGCTCCAAGAGCTCGCCTCATCAATCGAGCCCACGCATGGTAATTTGACCCATTCAAAACTGGGGTTACAGTTACTGAAGAAGGTCCATCACTAGGATGAACAAAATAAGGGCTCGTTTGATTTAGAGCCGGATCTGCAATTTGATTTCCGCCATTATTTGGCGGGTTATTCACACCTCTTACCATCAGAGTAGCAACAGTGGATCAGAGCTTAGCGCTCTGATACCATCTTAAGAAATGTAAATGCTAAAAAACTTCATAATTGACAATTGGAACATTGAGAAAAATGAACAGAGAAAAATGTATTCGTATTTCTGTAAAGATGAATTGAATGAGATTCTCACCTATGAAAGTAACGTGAGTGTTATATACAACAGAATGGATACAAATAGAAGTAAAATAGTCCCTATTCTATTGAATTCTAGCCTTGAGTCAGTTGAGAATGGAGGGAAATTGCTTTTCCACCAAATTCAGTTAGGATTCCACCAAATTCAGTTAGGATGTGCTGATCCGTGTGACTCCCCTGACTTCTTCTCTTTTTCTTTTGTTACCGTTGGATATGAATGCTGATTTGAAGCCTTTAATAATTATTAGTTAAAATGCCCTTTCCAATCATTAAGCATAAGAGGATATGGTTATTCTTTAATTCTGATAGATGAGTATCTGTTTTGTCAAACGATGTTTCAAAGAGAGGTTTATGGTGTCAAAGGATCTGATGTTGTAAGCGTTTATGATGTAAAAAAGATATGATGGATGTATCTATTTTGGCAAACGAGTTTTAGAAATAGCTGTTCTTGTTTCACTTGAGGATCGAAAAGATAAAGATAAACAAATAAGCTACAAATCATAAAAGAGAACGTGAATAAGGACAGATTTGAATAAAAACACAACAGGAAAATGCTCAATCGTTTGCTTTTTGACTCCCCCTAGTGTTGTATTTGACTATTTGTACTTATCCCATTAACATTCAATTTCAGGCTGTTAAGTTCAGTGTTTTAAAAATTAGAGATTAAACCAACAAGAGCTTATGATTTAATTGATTTAACTAATTAAATTTATAAATAAATTATAATTGAACAAAAAAATGCTCAAACTGAAAACATGGTCCGTCCATCGACTAACCGACCGATTTAATCTGATTTTTATAACATTCAAGTCTGATCGCCTATGCGATTTCACCAGCTACAATTATGTTGGCATTGAATGGAGAATTGTTATGAGAAGCATTATGTCAATTAAAAATGCTCTGGACGAAACGCTCTAACAAAAATCCATATTATGCGGCTTTAATTTTTAACTGCACGAGAAGATGGTAGTGAGGCTGGAAAAAGAGGCTCAGAAAGGTTCTTTCCAAGAACAAAAAATATCGGCTTATAATGCGACAGCATATGTAATGCTCATCATTTCCACGCTTTCCTCCCTCGGAATTGTTTGCCAGACCGCTGGTGTTTTTTCTTTTTCTCTATCCGAGATCTTGCTACCTTATCTCTCTTTGCAGCCAGAGGCATTTTCTTCTTGTGTTCCTTTTGTCGGTTGCTTAGGCCACCCGTCTGTTCACAAGAAACAATTAGACGCCCATTTGATTTGAATGCAATCAAGATCTTTTAAGATAGAATTTCCCTTTCGACTTTCAAAACTTAAAATTCACACATAATTTAGATACTTCATTGATAATAATAAAAAAATATGGAATAAATAAATTATTTAAGTTTAGGCCAAGTGAGTAATTCTAGTGTGGCCTTGTTTGTCGATTTAAATTTTGTCATATATGATATATGCATAAGAAATGTTATGCCTCACTATTACATTTGGAGAATCAACTTGGGCCTTCACCATTTGGAGAATTCAAGATATCTCCATGTTTGGTATGAAATTAAAAATCAATTAAAACGTGCATAGGACACCAAAGAATGCAGAGATCTTGGATATAAGTAAAATTTCATAGCAGTTCAAAGTAAGATTGAAAAAAGCATTTCAAAAATGAGCATCAAACATACCTTTTTCTGTTTTACAGCAGTTCGAGCTTGGTATTTTCCTCTTTCCTCCCTCCCTGCTCTAACCAATGCCAACCTTTCATCCTTGCTCAACTTTTTCCTTACATGAACCTAGGTGCATGCATGAATATGTAAATTTGATAATCGAAAGTGTTAAAAAAAAAAATTTTAAGCAAATCTAGAAATGTAATTCATTCAATCAAAGGCTTGTGTTTACTCTTTTTGGCATGGATTGCAAATAGAGATCATCTACAAAACAATTTAAACAAGCTAAAGCTACTTACTTCAAGCATAGCAGCATCCACTCGCTTTAAACTTAGTTGATCCGAGGTTGGAACCTTAATTGCTGCTGACTTCGCTAGCCCATGTTGAGCCAATGCAATTTTTGCTTCCTTTTTGGCCTATAAATTACCCAAAAGAATTCAACAGACTAAAAGCTACAAATGTTAGATATTGAATTACCGAATAAGAAATGAACAAACCTTTAGTTCCCTGATCCTCTGGAAGTCCTCGTTAGAAAGAATTCCATCTGTAGATTCTGGTAGGGAATGTCCGATTGTTGTCCCTGCCAATTTCTTCAAAGCCCGGAGACTTGTATCAGCATCTATAAGTTGACCATTAAAATCGGTAAACTTCCTTTTTTTTGCTGAGTCTTTCGTTTTACTTTCTGTACCCACACTTTCATCATCACTAGAAGTATGCAGATCATCATCTTCTTCACGTTCTGAAATCTCATTATCCTCTTCATCAGCCTGTTCACTGTCCTCAAGGTCATCCCCCTTATCTTCAACATCATCATCAGCATCACTAACACCAGTTTCATAATCAGAACTTCTCTCATCTTCATCTTCATCTTCATCTTCTGATCCAACATCATTATCTTTGGCTTCATCTTCATCCCTTCCGGTATTATCACTGCATAGTTGGTTCTCATCATCATCGATACTCATCTGATCATTTTTCTGGTCATTGTCAGAGCCACTGCATACAGAGTCATCAGAATCACCACTCTCCTGCTCATCATCATTGTTAATATTCTGCAACAACTCAGCACCAGGAACATCAGTCGCAACATTGACTTCTCCATAGGCCTTTGGTCTTGTCCTAGGGTCAATAAGCCGTCCACGGTCCTTCTTAACTAGCAGTGAAGGGCAAACCTGCAAATGAACAACATTAATCAGATGTTTTGGACAATGGGTATGAGTGTGCTATAGTGCTTAGCACACATGCACACACCCACTCACAATGGAGCCAGGGTAACCACCTCTCTGAATAAGGCAATCAGAGATCGAGCTGCTACTGAAACTGCCTTCTCATGTGATTTCTTATATAGGGCAAGGTCTTGTAGTAAGTCTTCATTCATTAACTACATTCCAGAATCAAAAGATCAAAATAGCACAAAGGAAAGGGTTTAGAAACTTAAGAAAGGCACAGGATATTGGTAATAAAAAATGAGGAAGGGAGGTTGTGTCCCTTTCTAACGTTGGGGCATGCCACAAGCCTCCTAAACATGGTACTTACAGATGACCTACCAATGTAGGACCTTCAGTAGGAATCAAACCCAAGACCTTTTTGTCATTGTTGTTTGATCCTACTAGTTAAGCCAATCCTCATTGGAGGCACAGGATATATTTTGTCAAAACATAAATCAGTAAAATGCAGATATTTTCAAAGGGAGAGGAGATTGCAGTAGTTACCAATGGCATGCGCATGCATATCTCCCTGACCGCATTTAGTCCAACAGTGATGGCCTAAAAATATCAACCAAACTCATCAACATATCAAAGTTGAGTGCCCCAATCAAAGAAACAAAAATATATAGCAATATCAGGAGTTAAGCAGACCAAAAAAAAAATTACCTCTGGACGTGAGCGGTCATGTACAAATTGATTTACTATTTGTTTGAACAAGGGCTCAACTGCATCAGGAGGAACCTGCATCCAAATAACAGCTTCAATGAGATAGGATACAAAGAAAAACATAAGAGAACAGAATATTATAAATCTATTAAAGAATCAAATTTTGAAGGAAAAATCTATTAATTATGAAAACAAATCTGATGAAGAAAAATCACAAGTATACTATACCATATCATGGCAAGCCTGAACCACTGCTGCAAGCAAATTTATAACATCACGTTGATGCGGCTGATAGCATAATGCATATATCACAATGGTCACACTTCAGTTATATACAGAATATCAAATTTCACTAAATTTATCAAATAAGATACCTGAATATATTTCTGAAGAAAAGGATAAAAGTTCAACAAAATTAACCGGTGAAGTCCAACTGTTCGAGCAATCAATTTCAACATCATCATCTTAACCTAAAATACACAGGGTAATTGTAGAAACCAGTAAACATCTAACCTTGAATAACCATGAGAAGATACGAAAAGGTATCACAAGTCTTCCTTTACAACATTATAGGAATGCTTATTTGATTTTAATTAGAGTATGCACCTCAAATCGTTCATTACAATTCTGAAGACGCGAGAACAGCTTCTCAGCAAAACCCTGCAGACGATATGGGATTGGGATGTTGTTGATCCAATAAAACAAAATCCAAATACAAAATGTATCTACAGTGATTATACAAAAATTTACAAACCTGTGCATCTTTCAGATGGTTAAGTGGTGAATAATAACTGTTATTGCTTCTTTCAGATGACAAGCGTTGCTGCCTTTTCATGCTGCGCATGGCACGTTGCAGTTTTGCTTTCTTTTTCTTTTTGCTAGCTGTTGTACCTTGATGGTTTGCCTGAAATTTTGTAAGAATGACCAACGATTATTGACAACTTAGTGCAAACTTCAACAGGAATTATCAGAAACATGTTTCAAATTTCCTAACATCCTTCTCACAAGAATGCATGCAAGTATAAACGTACTTCAGAAAATCAATGCCAACATCTTCATATCAACTTATATATACAATTTTCTAGTAGAGTTTGGAAACAATATAATATGAAAGCCACTGATTAAAAAAACACAATGCACCATTACTTCAACCTCACCTTATAAATTGTCTGCTTACTAAGGATAGCTTGAGGCGACTCGGTTGATTCATCATCACTGTTTGAATCATCACTATCTTCATCATTTTCAATCTTCTCATAATCAAGCAGAAACGATAAAGCCGCTATCATGATCCTGAGAGACACAAATATAAATACAAAATTGTAATATTTAGGCCTAGGATAAAATTTTAAAACATTCACCCAACCAAAAAAAAAAAGGATACCTCGATGCTGGATGGAAAGAAGCAGTGCAAATTGCATTTGCTGTTCTCTCATCAAACCACACTTTCCTCCGGTGAAGCTCACATAGAGTCACAAGTGCTCTCTTGGCCCGCGCTTCATCCTCTTGCTATTCAAAAACACAAATTCATTCAATTCACCCGTTAGAAGAAAGAATTATGTTCCTAATATACTATATAAACTCAGGTTCATGGTGAATCCAAAACATCACAAAAAATGCACCTTTGAATTTTATAATATTTGAATTTTATAATATGCACGTATCTATAATTTTAAATTGTTTTAAAATGATGAACATATTGCCGTGTATAATATTTACCATAAACCCGAGTCAATATTAACATATAACACTACTCTACAAGAAATCCAATCATATAAGAAACCACAGATATAGAAAATTTACAACCTGTAGCATTGCGAATAAGACATTCTGAAGTGCTCGGTTCTTCGCTTCGTTCTTGTGTTTTTGATTCATGCGCCTTATGCTGTGAACAATGTGATCAAACGCCAACTGCTTCAGCGTCCTGTCACCTAGGGTTTGAAGCTCCATGAACAACGACAGCGTTTCACCAATATCCACAATCTGCACAATTCACACCAAAATCACTACACTTCCCTTTTATTTTCACAAACAAAATCAAATTCAAATGCAACACCTTTCGATTAACGAGGAGGATGAGAGCTTGCGCGAGTTGGCAGCGAAGCCCCGAAGGAAGCGTACGCGCGGCGCGTCGGAGCAAATCGGCGAGTTTGTTAGGGAAATCGGCGAGGTGGTTGGGGTAGAAGGGGGTGACGTGTGCGAGGAACATGGCTCTGTCGCCGAGGTCTTTAGCGACGGTTGGGTCGCTGCCAATGCCGGTGATGGAGGTGAAGTTCATGGCGGCTTGTTGGTGAAAGAGTTCGAGGGAAGAGTTGAATTGGCTGTGGAGAAGGAGTAGCTCCGATTCGTAGCCTTCCGGGTCGCACTTCATTTTGGATTGAAGTGATGGTAGGCTCAGCTTCTCGGAGCTCCGACCCGATGCTAAAAGCGGCTCCGCCGCAGGTAGGGCGGAGACGCCGTGGCCTTGGGAAGACATGGGATTGGATTGTCGGTTCAGTGTGTTAAGTGTTTGTTTTTCCGTAGGCGCCGAGAGTGAGGAAGAAGAGACTAAAAACCTAATAAAACCTTTATTTTCATTTTTTAATACAATGTCAAATTAGGGTTTTACAATTTTATACTTTTTTTATACGGATTTTATATTTACACAGAACTATATATATATATGTATATTAAAAGCAGTATAAAAAATTCAAAAAAAAATTCACTTAATATAAAAACTATAATTTTAACGTGATCTATCCAAAATAGGTAATTTCGGGAAAAAGAAAAACCCTCTTAAAAAATGTAGTAAAAATTTGTACTTCACGTATATATATCAATAACAATAAATTAAGTTATACCTTATTTATTTAGAACTTTTTCTCTCTTTTTTTTAGATAATCCTTTGAAGCTCCTACCACTTTCATAAAATAAAAAAGATAAAATGTAAGAAATTCCTTTCAATGATATATTAATTATAATAAATTTTTTGTATTTTAAAACTTATCAATTTGATCGTTGAATTTACTATAATATTAACTTCATAGGATAAACTTTCTGCACATAAATATATAATTAAATTTAATATATTCTACATAATTTTATAAATTTAATGAGCCAAAAGTTACTGAAATTTTAAACTATAAAAAGTTTTATGCAATTGACCTAAGATTAGGTGCATTTAAACCTAAAATAAAGTTTGATCTTTTGACATAGACATGTAAAAACTGATTTTTTAAACTAAAAATGGAGAAAGATTCGTCAAACCCAAGTCTACTACCAATTTAAGTAATAATACAACATTTTGTGTTGTGTTTGTGCAACAGTGCAAGTGTAGCCTAAATAAAGTAGACAACGTAGAAGTACGAGGAAAGACGTTAGCTTCTTATATTATACTACATTCCGACAAAATTTTGTAGAGAAAATATGAAAAATGAAATAAGAGATTATAACATAATAAGATGTTTATAAGAAAATATAAAAAGATAAATAATAATATTAAATAAACTCGTATATCATGAAAAAAAAATTACACATATAATGACAATATACACTTTTTTCTCATAAATCCATAATTTTACACGTTTATCATATATATTTTTTAGAAAAACACATGTTTAAAAAAATAACTAAAAATATTATATAAATTAAAAAATGTTTTTACCAACACACATAATTTGGTATTTTATTCTAATATTGTTGCTTTTTTTAATTTTTCATGTTACTATACTTCACTTTTTTTTTAAGTATCAAAATGCGTTGTTTTGGAAGTCTGAAGTTGCTACGTGTAAGGATAATTTCTTAACTATATAAAAAATATTGTCCCTAGATAATATTTATCAGCTATTATGGGTGAAGGTGGTTTTGTGAATAAAATATTGTATTTTTAAAAAAATATTATGTAGGGAAATCGTCACTCATAATGATAGTTTCTAAACTAATAATTACAAAAAATTAAATATATAACTAAGTCACTTTCACTCATGTTGACTTATGAACATATTTCAAAAGCAATTGATAATTCTATGAAATAAAATTATTATATCTTAAGTTTATGTTTAAATGTATGTTAAGTACTTTATTTTTTTATAAATTGATAAAATTTGTAAGTTTATTTGAATATCTTGAATTTCATGTGTTTTAGTGTTGATTAAACTTGATTTGGAGTTAAATTGATTTAGTTATGTATTATTCATGATTGAAATCTTATTGAGGTATATTTTGATCTTAAAATATATGTTCATTACCCAAAGGTCAAAGGTGTGCTTAAGAATGAAATGAATCAAGTCAAAGCAACAATATGTGAAAGTCAAGTTTAGTGTAAATAAAGTGGTTTTGAAGATGTATATCTTCAAATGGAACAAGATTAGAGTAATTTAAAAGTTAAGAAATTTCTACAACTTTTATATTCACTACTTTCCTTGATTCTACCAGGTTGACTGTGTAAACCTCAATATAAAGTTTTGGGCCAAATTAGTGAACCGACTTCTTGACCTTGGAACAATATTTTGATCATAACTAGAGTTAGAAACATTGTTTTTGGATAATTTTGTTGACATTATAAAGTTAAGATAAAACCCTACAACTTTAATTAAGAGTCTAAAGTCTAATTCCTAGGTTTGGAGTGTCAAAAGATGCACAGAAGCAAGGCAAAGATATTAGGATCGACACTTGGGTAATGAGCCCTCAATTTTTTTAGTTGTTGTGCCAGATAGGACCACACCTGGGCTTGGAAAAGCCACATCGTGCCTATTCATTTAAATAGCATTTTGTGCCATTGTATTAGGGTCTTTTGTTATTTTTTTTAGTTTTTCTTAGTTTTAGAGAGAGTTTAATTTTTTAGAGGATTTCTAAAGAGAAAAACTTTAGATTTGGAGAAGATCAAGAGTGAGTTGAAGATCAAAGTGTTTCAATATCACAATCTAATTCATTCTTTTCCTTTTTCTCTTGATTTTCTTACTTATCTTCATGTTTATTGATATAGTTTGTATGATTTTGAATATGACGAGGTTCTAATCCTTTTATAGGGTTTCATTTGAACTAATTATATAATTTAGATTTTTTGTAATTCTTCCTACTTTTTATTAAGGAAATGATTTATTTATCTCTCTATTTTCTTAAATTTTACATTTGATTAGTTACCAAGTATTTGATATGAAATTCTTAAAAAACTAGGAATATGGAATTAGGTGTTTGACCTTGGATTTAGATAATGCATGTTCATTTTTATCTAATTATATGTGTGAAGTGATTCACTATTAGAATAAGAATATATATCTTAGTCATGCATAATCATTATTTAAGGCTTGAACTTAATGAGTGAATTTTTGACTAATTCACATAAAATATTATGTTTTAGACAAGTAAAACATGTTTATATAACCTAAAGGTATGCTTATAAATATTTGAGTACATTAACTAACAATTTCAATTCATTAATATTTTATAGTGGAAGTTACTTGGATTCAAATGAAATAGTAATGGATAATATACTACTCTTAGACACTTAATTATTTGCTTTCTCAATCTTTTATCTATTATTTGTTTGTTTATTTTTATTTGTTATTTTTTATTTTTTTTTGTTTTTGATTCATTTATTATTTTATTATTTGGATAAAGATTAAAGAATAATTGATTAGTATTTAATACAAAATTAAAACAATTTTTATAAAATAATATTGTTGACTCGTCACTTTATTACTTGCCTGACACATGTAATTGCAATAAAAAATGATCATCTTATCACATTTTTTATTTAACACTATTTTTCACACTCATTTTGGATAGATATGATTAAGTAAGATAAAATAATAAGAAAAAATAAATATAATAAATTATATTAAAAAATATGTAAAAAAATATATATATAATTGTTTATGATAAGAGTATAATTGTTGAATTACAATAAGCAACATCAATGCATTTTGATATATATATAAAAGGTGAGGGTAATATATGAAAAAAGAAAAAGTATCAATATTGAAATAAAAAAAGCTCACGTAATGACACAATAAAAAATTTATTATATTTATTTATTTAATTTTTAAAATAAATCCCCCACCATGAACTTGTTTTGAAATTTGGAATGTTGGTCCCGTCATACATTTTTCATTTTTGTGGAGGCATAGGGAGGGAAGTGAACTGAGGAAGCAGCAATAGCATACGTGCAAAATTAAAACCCCAGTAAGGGATGGGATGCAGATAAGATAAAGGTAAGTTGGGTGTCGGTCGGACAGGGAGGTTCTCTATCTGAAATCTGAAGAAGTACTATGATATGAATATGAGGCTTCAACACCTTCCGAGTAAGAATGTTGCAGCCGCCATGCGAAACGGGATTCATTCAAACACCCTTCGGGTCCGTTTTATCCTTCTTTTTTGGTTCATCGTTTCAAACTATGTTATTGGCTCAGATTATAAAAGAAGATAAAGGATTTGTTATATCATAAGTATAAAAATTGTTTCCCAGTCTGTCTCATATCATTTTCCTGATATGCCAATATCGTTTACTTTATTTGAATTTGCATATTATCATTTTCCTAAGTCTAGAATTAAGGTTAATTATTCATATCTGTTCCTTCCCATGGGTAGGTCATTTCAAAACCGAAACTCACAACTGAGGAGTTAATGGAAAATGTACTCAACAGAAGATGGACACTGCAAAGCCCTGAAACAAAAATTCACCAAGTAATACATAGGCATGGATCGCATGGTTGTGATTTCCTATTGAACACACGTCCAGCTTTTGGTGATGGCAAGATGATGGAGATGAATAAACAAGGGAAGTACTTCTATGTTGTGCGAGATGATTTGTTGCACCCACTAATTAATGGCAATAAAGCAAGGAAACTGGATGGACTACTTCCTCTCATTGAAGATTATTCTGTGACTGATGTGGTAAAAAAAAAAAAATTATCCATCAATTGATTAAAACCATATTTAACAAATTATTATTATTATTATTATTGTTTTTTAATCTTTCTTTGACAACCATTCTTTGCTAGCTCACTTTGTTGGCTTCTGCAAACTGGATTCTCTTCAACTCATTAATCTTGAGCCCTAAATTCATTATCAGTCAAAGGGGTCCTTAATAAAATCAGGGTTCCTTTTGGATAGTGTTAGTCTCAGTTTTAAACTTTTTCTTTCATGTAGTCATTTTTATTATATATAAATAATTAAGAATATACTGTTATTAAATGCAATGGTCATGTTAGTATATGATATATACTTATATATGTTACAGCTTAAAGTGTAAAGCAGTGGGACGAGGTAGAATATATTAGTTGGTGGGTGCTTCTCTGCATCTAGATTAGATTGTTGTTTCCAGCAGTCATTTAGGGTATTCAATCAAAGTCTCCTTGAGTTGTTCCAAATTATTGTACTCCTAGTATTTTTTACCACACAATGTTCTTAATTTTAGGATTTCCAAGATCAAATAACATTTAACACGGACATTTTCTAGGTTACATGTGGAGGTTGTCAGAGTGCTCACACAGCTGCTATTGGTAGGTAACTTTCTTGGTTATGGTTAAAATTGTGCTGAATTTTATTAAGTGAAATATACTTTTGGTAGAGCTGATGTTAAATTGTTAATAGCATTTCTTTCCAAATCATGGTTTGCTTATTTTGCAGCCGTTCTGTGCGCTGAGAGAGGTATTATGTCACATCTGCTTTTACGAGGAGAGCAGCCTGAAATCTTGACTGGCTATAACTTGATGTCTACAATATACGGAAATGTCACATATGTTCCAAGAACTATTTATGCCTACAGGGAAGACATGCTAAAGAGCTATGCTAAGTCAGTGGCTGGTAACAATGGTTCTGTTCTATGGTTCAGTGATATCATTCAAGCTTCTTCAACAGCTGATTTGTCTACTTCTACCAATTTTATGCAAATGGATGTAAGTAGAAGTGAGGGAAACCATCTACGAAAGATTTTAATTGTCAATGAAGGTGCAGGTGATTCTGTAGCTCTACTAGGTAATGAGAAGATGGAGTTTGTAAAGAAAAACAGCAATGCATATCTTTAGGAACATTGTCCTTTAAGTAGGTAAAAATTTAGATAGAATTGGGCTTGAGCAATCAGGGATTCTGGAGTCTTTCTTAGGCGGTGCTTTTATATATATTTTCACAGATAAAAATCATTTGTGTTTTATTAGAAAAAATAATTTGTGTTTGCAGGTGTACATATCTTGCTGGATTTTCATGAACATGTAATAAAGGCAAAGCCTTAGTAGACAGTAACATCAAGTGAGGGTTAGATCCTAACATAGCATTATCACAATTCACAAAGAAACAAGCATCTTATTTACACACCATATTCGTAAATGATTATTAAATGGTTTTAGAATGACAGCAAATTCATATGCATCTGTGCAAGTAATAATGTGAAATCATGTCTTCTGCCTGGCACTGATCTTATTAATTGTAAAATGGTCATTTGGAGAACGTCATATCATTTTGACATGTATATTCATATGGTTTTGTTGTTGATCACACTATCTTGTTTATGTGTGCCTGTACTTTTTGAGAACTTACACCTGACATATTTTTCATGTTCAAACTAATGGGTTTTTTTTTTTTAATCATATATTGGTATATATTCATTTCATTTATTTATTTAAGTTTGTGCTTAGGTTTAGTAAACTTTAATTGTTGGTTTTGTTGCAATACCTATATGATTTTTTTATTTTTTTTTTGTAGGTGTTATTCGGTTAGTGCAATACTTATCACAGAATCATTTACTTGGAAAACAAAGGGCCTTGAAATTTGTTTTAGATGCTGGTACTGGCACAACAGCTGTTGGTTTAGGACTTGCAGCCCTTTGCTTAGGGTGTGTTTCAGTTCGTGAAGCATGCTATTTGAGTTGAAAATATTTTTGAATAATTTTGCTGCCACTATTAATGTTTTGAGTTTTTGAACCATAATAGAATGACAGCATTAAATCATGGTAATCTTATTTGTTGCTTCCATGCAGACTTCCATGGGAGGTATATGCAGTTATGCTGGCTGACAAAATTGATGGGTACAGAAAACAGGAGGAACGTTTGATTTCTGAATTCAAGAAGCATTTTAATGTTCAGTTTATTGACCACAATGTAAACATAGAAGATGCTGGGATTGTGCATTGGGTGGAACGTGGCCATCCAAGAAAGTAAGTTGTTATTATATATGGGTTTCTTTGGTACATAATAATTAGTGATTTGTGTTTGGACATGTCATGTGTTCCACACACACACACATATATGTTTCTTTTTCAGTTGATTTCTTTTTACGATTGAAATAGGTCACCCCCAAAATTAGCCTATTTGGTCAATCCAAGAGTAAGACTAACATGATTACTGAATTTTGTTCCCCTTTTCATTAAGTTTTCATGTTTCACTTATATTTACGTAATAATTAACAAAATGAAAAAAAAAGCAAAAACAACTGAAAAATAGCTATATCACTAAACATTTTGCCCAAAAGATTGTTTTTTGATTTTTTTTCATGATGCAATAACTGTATCACTTAATATTTTGCCTCTAAATTGAGAACTAATTTGAATGGTAAATTTTATAAGATTATACCTTCACGGGTGGAGATACTAGTAAAACATAAAAAGTAATATAGACAAAATAGATTCCCTTCCCTCCTTTCTTACTCATTCTGGCCAAACCGCAAAGCTCTCTTCCTCCTCACACCTGTGCCTCTCCTTCCCATTTCATCGAAGGCACTTTCACCTATATCTCCTCTTTTATCAGTATATCACCAACACAGGCTTTTTCACAGCTGGAACAGGGCATGCTCCCCACGCCTGGTTTGACTGGCTTTACAAGCTCCAGCTATAAGACAGTAAGTGAAGAGCCTACCCTTCTCATCCCTTGAACGTTTCCTCCACCATCTCTTGTAGAACAGCCCTCTGTCTGATGAACATTAAAGTATCATCATGCCAACCAACCACCCTTTACAATTCTAGCCCAAGTTTACCCATAGACAACCTTCCATCTCATGCCTAAGTCTTTATCTTTGAAGCGCTGCAAATGTGAAACCAAAAACCACACCAGCCATAAGCCATGGCTTCTCATTGTGAAACCACCCATGCCCCATGCTCAGTCCATGTTATCACAGCACTAGCAACCAAAAACCCGCACCACATCCACTGTCCTTGGACCATCAAGCTCTGCTTCTTTCACTAAAGCAGAACAACTCTCAGTCTTACCTAACTACCGCATATAAACCCCAAGTTACCATGAAAACCACATAGCCAAGCTTTCTGCAAACCAGCCCCTTGAGTTTCTCACCATGCCATAAATCTATAAACATCAAGTAGAAGCCCTGAAATTGAGAAACCCATATCCCAAAAGTCACATACATAGCACCTAAATCCCTGTCTACATCATTCTAAATAAGTCACCAAGATATGCCCTTCACCAGCCAAATAACCTCACAACTCCAAGCATCTTGCACTACACAAACCCATCGCCCCTGCAGCCACCATTTCCACCTTGATGCTCACATAACAGACCCTCTATCCATAAACAAAACACCCCTTTTCCATTACTCTAAAACGAGAACCACCCACACATCAAGCGAAAAATGGACCCAAACCACCTGAAATGCTCTCAATAGCAAGCATATAAACCATACAGCTCCTAAAAGGCATTGGAAATCCAGCATCCCATACATGCCCCAACCCTCACACATCCTCAACCAAGATGCTTCCAGGAGCCATACTCAACCTTCACAACCCAGTCACGAACGAAAGTCACTCCATACTCCTTAACTTGCATGTGTACCACGTACTGATGTAGCCTTAAAAGCCGCACATATCTTCCGGCTTTGTAGATTGGAGATTGAAAGGGGCAGTCACCAGTCAACATGTTATGATTCAAGGAAGATGTGTTAGCTTCCAAATAAATGTTTAAGATACAAAACTTACTACATCTTACTTGATTTCTGACAGGACTCACTGCTATTGCCCCCTTCATTCTCCAATTTACAAGCTTGGAAGATCACTGCCAGGCTAACATTCAAGCCAGCCTTGGAGGTAAGGAAATCTTGGTCATGTCCGCAGCGCAAACTAGTTCAATTTCAACTTGTTCCTCTTTTGTTGCTGTGATCTTTAATGAAGGAATATTGACTCTTCTTTTGATTATTTGCTGTAAAGATACTGGAAGATATTTGTTTTTTTATGCATATACCTTGCTGAAGCACTTTCTTTGATATAAATGCTTGCGAGTTAGATTCTGTTTAGTTAGAAGTTTAAGATACAAAGGGAAATGTTGGAACTTGGAAGAGGCTTACAATCATTATGTATTGCAACATGGCCTTCTTTCATATTTACTTCCTCACAAAAGTTGGTTCATGTCAATGCCTTTGGTAAAATAGTAACAATCGCATAACCATTAAGGTGGCATACTGCATAATAAATGTTAGAAGTTAAACAGAAAATAACTCTTCACCTAATGTCTAGAAAGATGGCAGTGTTCAGAAAGGAAGTCGTGACGTTATACACTTTTAAAATGAACAACTTACATATGCATGCACCCCAAAAAGTCACAGTATACATTCGAAGTTATCTGTTAACTGAACAATAGTTCAATTATTAACCAATGATTCAAAATATAATTGGTAATTTCTGAATGCAAAGCTCTGGCAAAAGATTCCAATTAGAACCTAGATATATGGGCCTCATAAGATATAACACATCTGCATAAACAGATATACTGTCAAAGCATTGTGAAAAAAGGGATCAAACTTAGTTCCATGGAAAATGTAATACTATAAACTACTCCTTAAATCTATAAAATGAACAAAGAAAATCTGCTCCAAAATGGAAAAATCAAAGCACACCCATATCTTCTAATAAATAAATAAATAAAATAAAATAAAACTCAGAAAGTTCCAAATAATCTAAGCACCCTGCAATATAAAGACAAATGGCTGCTAGTGTTAGCTGCTACAACACTAGTTAATAAAATGTGCCCTTATGAAGTCCTGTTAGTAACAAACAACAATAACTAGGTGACTTGGTTCTGCAGTCCCTTAACAGGAGTCTGGCCTATAAACCTCTATATCAGGAAGCAAAAGCAGTTGTTCTAAGAAACTGTATGAATGACTATTTATAGTTGGTCTCTCTGACTCTTGTTTTGTTCCCTCTCAATCACATATTTGCAAATTCTAGATTTGGTAATGTTTTGGAAGGGGAGGTGGAAGCATGTCAAAGAATTGCCCAACAAACTGGGATTCTGGTGGATCCTGTGTACACATTGGCTGCTTGGGAAACAGCAATGCTTCTCTCTAGCAGAGAAGCTGAAGGAGGATCAGAAGTGGTGATGCTTCACACTGGAGGCACATTGGGCATGTTTGGGTTAGCACAGAGGTACAAAAATTATTTTGGCACGCTAAAAAAAGGACTCAATCATTATTAAAAAGAGGGATGTTTTAGATGACAGGTTGGGAGGCTTTATGTTTCTCCCATGTAAAATTTCCAGCTGCTGTACTGTTACCATAGAAATGCAGTGAGAGAATTCCTATTCATATTGCCCAGAGCTTCAGCCTGACTTACATTGGTCCATTTGGAAGAAGTTGAACTTCTATTGACCTGGGATTGATGGGTCCTCTGCTCATTCTAATCTGACACTGATGATGAATTTCATTGTAGTTGACTACTGATAACGTGAAGAGTTGTTCTAAAGTAATTTTTCATTTATATTTGGCAGGAAATAAATTATGTTTGTATCATACAGCATGGGGTTTATTACTGTATCTAACTGTTTACTGGTATTTGTTAACTGGTAACTTCTTAGCTGAAAACATTATGATGGATATTTGGTCTTGTTCCAAACACTATACTAAATGTACTTGGTTGTTTCTGTAAGTTTGTGGTTCCAGCATCCGCCTCATAGTCATATCATACGATTCAATGGGAGCTTTAGTTTTCTGGCAACATAATCTCCTCAGATTAAAAATAAATATGGATATTTGGCAAACATGAAGTTTTCTAACCTACCACTAACTTATTTATCGACATTTACCCAGCGCACCGTTTCCGTTTATTTTACTAGCCCTGCTTCATTATCTGGTCACATTGATTTTGGACACGAGGAGAAGTTTTTGGAGGACTTCAGTTTGCCTTTTTGTTCTAAAGAACCAACACCATAAACTGCTTGAACCTTGAAGAATATAATCTAATAGAAGGTATTTTTCTGAAGCTGGGCTTAATCAAGCTAGCAAAGCAGTCATATCCTACTTGCCTTTGTGAATGGGAAGTCTGGGAAAATACGAAAGGCCTGTGTATTTTGGGTCGAGAATGGTAATCCTCAGAGGTTGGTGATAACTGATAAGGGATCTTTTTATGATGCAGTAGATCTTATAGTTGTAAAAGTGATAGTTAGGCTCCTTTCCCATATTTTTTTATAGGGCCGAAGGCCCAACAATGTAACAAAACTAGGCTGAAGCCCTAACCAAACGGGGTAAAGAAACCTCTACAACATCACCATGAGTGTGACTAGAGTAGCTACATCCTTAGGAGGAGTTACAAGCACGTTATTTCTGTAGTTAAAGTGGTTGCTTTCTTTATAAATTACATCAATGTTTTTAATAAGTTTATATAAGTCTTTGTTTGTATGACAGGTAATGAGCAGATAAAAAGAAGAAAAATAATCTCTCTTATTTGATATTTTAATAATAGATAGGAAAGAAATGAAATTTAAGAAAATTTATTTTTTCTTTCTTTTCTTTAAATGTTAAATTTTTGTTTTTTTAAATTGAGATGAAATGAAAGAAAAAAGTTTATAAACTTAAAAATAAATATTTTATATTTTGTTTCATTTTTTATAATTAAACTCACAAACAAAATAATAGAGTTTTGTTTTGTTCTTTTATTAATATTTTAAACAAGAAAAAGTGTAATTTTTTTTGTTCCTTTCTTTTTCTTTTTCTTTTTTATTATTTTATACTCATTTTATTTTATTTCATTAATGAAAAATTATAAAAAAGAAAATTCAATAAAACATACACGTTGATTATACATTCTTATTTATCTAAAAAGTAATTTTGATATTTTTACTGTTAATAATATATATATATATATTTTTTTTTTACATTCTTTTTTAATATTATTTATTATACTTATTTTTTTATTACTTTTCTCATTAAATCTATAATTTTTAAAAAAAATCAATAATGCATATATTCATACAAAATATACATGATAATCTTTTCCCATCTAAAATGTATCCATTCAACATTATTTCGGAAGTTAAAAGCGGTTGCTTTCTTTTGACTTCTTTTTAAATCTATCATACGAATAGTTTAAAACAGCAGATGACAGAAGAATGCAGGAGCTAGTTTAATTAGAGTTTCCCACTTGAAAATTTGCAGAGGAAAAATCTAAACTTTTGCCAACACACGTACGTGAAGATTGCCAAACGATTCGCCACAGTGACCCGACAGACACAGTAATATTTTGGTCCGTGGTCCCGCATCACGCGATTGCTCCCCGAGGATCATTGAGACTCGAGAAATTAACTAATTCATAGTTGATTATTTGTAGCAGCATGTTTGTATTATGGTTTACACGTCATGGTTTGATTAAAAAAAAAAGTAACATTTTTTTACTTCCATTTAAGTCGTGGTTTCAGATCCAAAATTAATTTCAAACGCATCCCACTTATGATTTTATCAAAAATATTGTTAAGACTCTTATATTATTTATCTAAATTTTTTTAATATAATTTATATATTTATTAAGTTATTTTATTTAATATTAAATTAAAATTTTATATAGTATTAAAGTTAAGATTTTATCTCTATCATTTAATTATTTTTAAATAACTTTATTTAATACCAATTAATTTTAAATTAAAATTTCACACATATTATTTTATTTGTGAATGAAATTCAGTTTGTGAGTGTGCAAATTATAATCCAAATCAATGGCATAGACCTATGTCTTTTTGTGACCCCTTTTAGTTTAAGTTCTAGCCATACCTACAGCAGTCAGCGCAGGCACCGGCAAACATTCCTGGTAATAGGGTCGGGGGAGCAAACAAGGATGGTTCCTTGCACTCCTGCTCAATCCCACTTTCTTTTGTCTCTAATTAACCTTCCTAATTTCTTGTCATGCACTGTGGTTCCTAGCATTATCTCTTTATATTTATTCTTCACCTGTAACTCACGTATTTAGGTGGTAATTTAAACAATTCTGATATTTTTATTTATTTATTTTTCACATTATTTTTTACATTTATCTTAATATCATTTATTATACATATTTTTTATTTTTTTCATTAAATCACACACTCTTAAAAATAATATAAATAATACATACACTTTTAAAAGAGATGTATAATTAACTTTTTTCTAATTTAAACTGCATTCAAATCTTCTGTCCGTCCAATTAAATATTATCAGTAAGCAAAAACGTTACTGCTAACAAAGGGAAGGGACAAGAATCAAGAAATGTGTAATTATTTCTTCAGCTAAAATCTTTTTCTATTTTTTGGTAATATCTTAAGCTAGTATTTAATTCGGGAGAGAGAGGAAATAATAGATTCAAGTCTTTTTTAAAGAGTAAAATATCATTTAAGGAGCTAAACTTTTCTATAATAAAACAACTAAGACATTAAACTTTTATAAGTAAATTACTAGTTTGGTCTCTAAAAGATGAAGTTGACGTCAATTTGGTCCCTTAAAGATAGGTGATTTCAATTTAACTCCTTAAAGATAGGTGACATCAATTTAGTCCATCAATAATGAAAAGTGATATCGAAATAATCATTTTGTATACAAAATGTGAGATTGAGAGACTAAATTAATATCATTTTTTATTATTGAAATACTAAATTGATGTCAACTTTTATATGATTAAGAGATTAAATTGATGTCATTTTTCTATTATTAATATACTAAATTAATGTCAAATTCTTTAGAGGACTAAATTAATGTCACTCTCCATCCTTCAGAGACTAAATTAATGTCATTTATATTTTAAGTACTAAATTGATGTCAACTTAATCATTCAAGAACCAAAAAGTAGTTCACTTAACTTTTATTATTACTAATTAAAGACCTTGACTTTATTAAAATATATTTTTATTAATAAAAATGTTTAAAAGACAAAAATATCCAACTCAATAAATAAAAATAATTTATAATATGAATAAAACACATAGCATATATGTCTTAAATTTTTTTAATTGATAAATATTATTAAAATATTTTTATTAAAATTGAGGTCTTTAATTGATAATTAAAATAACGTCGAGATCCTTAATTTGTAAGTTTTAAAGTTAAGGTTCTTAATTAATTATCACACTAAAGTTGAGCTCCCTCTGCAATACTTTTCTCCTGCAAATGGGGAGCTTATATGTAGTCGCTTTCTGTTTAAAATATGAAAAATGTGAGAAATTGTCTTAATAATAAAAGGATTTGTTTTAGGTTTCTATTACTTCTCTTATCTTACGGAGAAACTGTTGAATGTAAGTGCTTTCCATCCCTCATCCATGGTAATAGCATTTTCTTTTTACATTGCCACCAATTGAATCAGAATTAAATCTTGCTTGCATGGTCAATTCCTCGTTATTTAACTAGCCATTTGGGACTGAAATTAATTGTAACACAATTTGGTCAAAGTATACATATATATTGCTGTTCATATAATGGTGTTAGGTGTACAAACTCTTGATGCGTCTTTGCTTCATGCGTTAACAATGCATGCTTGGAAGTGGGAAAGGATGTTGTTAGAGGTATGTACAAAGGAAAGGAAACAGTGCTTAAACATAACAAGTTAAGAACTAAATTGGAAGCAATCAGAAAGTTAAACTATGAGCCGACGCTTGCCTAACTAGTTGACAAGATGACAAAAAAGATGGAGGGACACAACCAGCAAACAAGGAAGAGTTTGATTATTGATGAGTCGCCAAACAAATCAGAATGTGCTTGTAAACGTAGTCCCCTCTTAAAAAAGGAGGTGAAGAACAAAGGAAATATCGCTTTCACTTACTTTTTGTGGCCACATGAAAAATGAAACGGGTTTTATTCAATGGCAAGCAGAAAAGAGGGAGAAGTATAGAAGTCGTAGTGGTATGGTCTATTTGTAAAGCAAATAGGAAACACTAGCTATCTAGCTCATTTTTTAACTGTTGCCTTAGTAAACGTGATCAATTACCATTTTATTTGTTTTTTTTTTCAAACAAAACTTTGTAAAATCCATTGTTCATTAACATAATAAAATATTGATTATCACCCTCTCCAAAAAGTAGGCCTTTTCATTGTTTATTTGTTAAACTCGGGCTTAAACCTTTGTTGTCTTCTCTTGTTCTTCACTTTAGCTCAAAAAGAGGAGGGAAAACAAAAGCAAAAAACAGTACTTAACCCAATATTTCAACCTTTTTAGACATTCTTACGTGCTTCTAGCATTCAAGAGCATTTCCACGATCTTACTTTCCGTGGAACTCAAATAGTAGGGTGATATCTAATGATACAAAATTTTCCTCCAACACCTATAAGAATTTTCCCTATCGTTCCCTGTATATAAATAATAGAACAAAATTTGATTCTAACATTTTTCTTTTAATTTTTCTTCCAACTCTTTAATTATTCTCCATTTATTATTTTTAATTTTATTTAATTGAGTTAATGAACACATGAATGATGATTAAAGAAATTACAGAGAAGAATTGAAAGAAAATGATTAGAATCAAATTTTGTTCTAAATAAGATATCCTAAAAGAACATGCGACAGAACTAGCGGCAACTTAATGTGCTAGACGAGCTCTTAATAGAGAGAGTCGCCCACTAACATGGATTGACTGCAATAGGGAGGCATGCCAAACCCTACCAGAGCCCCCTTTAGGGCAAACTCTTTATAAATAAAAACAAACACGTGTATGCAACTCACATAATTTACACAGGAGATTATGTAACATTAATATTAATGGTGTGGTAATGAAAGTTATGTGAAATTTTTTTATGTATAAGTGTATGTTTAAAATAGCTTATTCTAAAGTACCCAAAAAAAAGGAATAGCTTATAATAAAAATCAAAATTTTACTAAAATTGCTTTATATATATTGCACTCTTAAAGTTTGCAAAATATTAAAGTTGAACCTCATCTCACTTCACTTAAGGAATAAAAAACTAATTGCAAAATAAATAAAGTTTAAAGAATTTATATTGAATGAGCTGATTCTGTAATTTGCAACTTGTGATTTATTTTTATTTTTTAAGTATAATTTAAAAATATTTTTGTTAAATTATTAAATTTCACTTAATAGTAATAATTATGCAGTATTCTCTGTATGTGTTTTAAGAAAAATATTGATTGCTACCTCAAAATCAATTTTATTATTCACTATATACAAAGCTACTTTTAAGTAACTTTTATTTGAAACTTCAACCAAACATTTAGAATTATTATGAAAATTGATTTTGAAGAGTTCAAAATCTATATAAACAAAACAACAGCACCTCAAAATCTAAGGTGAAACTATTGACACTCTAAATTATTTATCTCTATTTTTTATTAATCAAACATAATTTGATAAAAATAAAAAATAATTATGATTGATTAGTATGAAATATAGATAAACAATTTAAAATATCAATAACCTCACCCTAAAATCTAATGAGCATTCGATTTTAGTAATTGTATGTTGTAAATATCTTTATAGCGTGAGGTGTAATAGGTAATTTACTAATGTATGCTTTTTGTATAAATAGTGAGATATTGTTATTTCTAAAATGTAAGGACCAGTTGTTAGCAAATATATGTGACTGTATGATGTGGGTGGGTAAGTCCCACGTTAGAAAGATTAAAAGAAGAGATGTGATTTATAAATTTGGAAACTTAAGGACTAGCTTTGGATCAAATTGGTTTAAATTCAAGTATAAGTTAACACTTTAATCTTGTCAAGCACAAATTCTTACTTTAATGGATAAACCTAGGCTACAAGTGACGTGCCTTTAGCTCCTTTTATCTAAGACCTTTTTATCATAGGAAGAATAAAATTTGGATAGAGTAATGTTAGATGATAAAGTGTAATTTACATACTTATATAAGGCATTTTGGATTATTGATATTGATGAATAAAAGAGAGAGAGAAAGAAAAAGAGAAGCAAATAATGATGATAAGAGTCATATAAATTATGTATGAGCAAATTGTTAAATTCGTGGGTCTTGGTGTCTTATTTGGAATTATGTATGAGCAAATAATATTATTTTATAATTAGATGAAAAATAGATATTTTAGGTTCTTTGGAGGTTTAAAGAATGAGAGAAGTCGGTGTCTTAGTGTGTGTCAAATTTAGAGTCCGGTGTATTTTACATAAAGCTTAAATCTCACTAGGAATACTCATAATTCAATCCGGTCTGATAGTCCAGTACAACCTAAAGTTAATTAGATTAGTATTGGGTTTGAATATTTGGTCTATATGTATTTTTAAGTTGAATTTGAATCACATTTTGGATTAGTCCACTATGCCTCGGTTCTATATAGTGTCTTAAAAAATTTTAAAGATTAAAGATAAATTATAAAACTCTTTGACTTAAATTAATATGTTATGCATAACATAATAACATTTTTATATTGATATATAATTTGTTTAAAAATATATATTATAAGACATCCTTTAATTTTAATTTTTTAATTTTAAAATTTTATGATTTAATTATGTATAATGTCTAATTTTATACATTTTATCTAAATTTTGAACCTACTCAATCTCAACCTAATCACTCATCAAATTATAATTAAGCGGGGAATGGGTTTAAAATTGACTTGGTCAAAATATTGTGTTAAAATTGGACAAAGTTAGAGTTGACACAACTTAACCCATGAGCAACAACCAAAATCTCACATTGTCTAAAATAAGCTCTCAAAGAGTCTGTATATATGGTCGTGCTCCATTAGTACACTCCTCATGGTATTGGGTTAAGTTATAGACTTGACTTAGTTTGATTAAAGTTGATCCACTTTATTATTTACTTACTTATACTTTAATTCTATCACCTATAGTTGAGAAAATCAATAGAGTGGTTTCTCATATATCTATAATTTGTTACCTAAGTGCATGTATTTTATAAAATGTCAAATCAATTACCATTTTCATCATCTATTTCATATTATTACTTGCGCTGAACAAATATAATAATATTGTATGTTTTAATTAAATTTAATAATATAAAAATAATTTTTTTTAATTTATATCAGGTAAAGTGAGGTGTATACTTAAAAATAAAATAAAATACAAGTAATAGTCATTAATAAGAAAATTAATACAGTGATTTTTCACATATATGTAATTTTTTACCTAAGTTTATATATTATATACAATTTTAAACCATTCACCTCAAAGAATTCAATTTAATTTTCTTATATGTGTTTATGTATTAATTATTTTACTAAAAAGTATACATGAGAAAAGTTGAGTTATGGTAGATATAACTATCAAAATGGATTGGATTAGTTTAAATTAAATTATTTTTGATAAGTCGGATCGAATTATATAAATTTTAAATTAATATTTTATTAGCTTAACTTCAATGTTTTATATTGTTATTGGACTAAATTAGCCTGATTCATTCAAATTTAATTCATTTAAGTTGAGTTAATTTAAATTATTTTTAATTTTAAATTAATATTTTATTAATTTAATTTATTTATTTTATTAAATTATTTAAATTAATATATCAAATTTAACCAATTTTAACGTAGTGACCTGAGAGGAAACAATAGTTGGGAGAGAGATTAGAGTAAGGACAATGAAAGACGTGGAAGAGAGAGGCAACATCATGCAAAGAATCAAATAATCAGAATAAAATACTTTGGTTTATTAACCCAAAAAAAAAAAGAAACTTTGGTTTAAGATTGTAGAGGCAAGGAGAGCTTCGGAACTTCGGAAGTCTCGCGTTCCATCAGAGATTGGAATCCCAACACAACAACACAATCTTTAAAATTATCGTAAGGCCACCACCACCCCCATAACTCCTGTATTATCTGAAATAATTATTTTATATTTTTTTTAGATGTATTATTTTACCATTATCTTTAATGCTATGGGAACTGAGATTCGTGTTTTTCTTTATAATTGATTATTCAATAATTATTCACATAAATTATATATAGTTGTCAATATATAATAATACTAGTTTTCTATTTACGTAAAAAAAAAGTAATAATTTTCAATTCGATGTAAATGGGGTCGCTAAATATACCTCGCGATCTTATTTTTGAGTGCCAATTTGGATTTCAAGTGCAAATTACAATTTGCATTGTTAGAATGCATTTCCTTCACCTCAATTTTAAGTGCAAAAGCAAGTTTGCTCTGTTATAACGAGTCTTGTAAGAATGCATTCGTGGGGTCGATAAATATAGATGGTGATCTTCGGTTAGGATGCTTTCATAATCATACCCCATATATCATCCCTAAGCTGTGACAATTTATCATTGTTAAGATGTTTTTTTGCTCTGTATAGTTTTTTAATTATTTTTTGACTACCATTTTCATAAGGATGATTGTGAAATCATAGTTGTAAAATGTATTCTAGTATGATATTATTGACCACATTATCTAGTAAAGTTTATTATAAATATATTTTATTACTAGATCATATGTTATTATTGAATAGTTTACTGAGTTTTAAATTTATAATATTATCCAATTAATAACTTATTATCACCACTAGTTTAAAAGTAAATTTTGATATATTATTTTATTTAGTATTTTTAATATAATATTATTTATATAAAAGTAGTTTTTTATATAATATTTTTTAAAAATATTTTCTTCTTAGTTCAAAATTTTTAATTTGACTTTTTAACTCTTGATCAGATTACTAATCCGATAACTTGACCTTTTGATTAGGTCGACTTCTGATCTAAATTATACAATTATATATGAAATAGCTTTGTGTCACCTAATCTATATTTTCCATTGAGGCTCTCCCTCTCTTGCAGCTGTTTAGTAGGCATTACTATTGTGAAAGGAAAATATCAAACAACTAATTTTTCTTTTTTATCATAATTGTTGACGGAATGAGTTAACGTTATTATTGACTCATGAGTAGATAAGTATTTTCCCCTATTTGAATTTATCCAACATCCATAATTGAATCTTAACAAAGTCTGATCGAATAATGTCAATTTTTTTCTGATTACGTAACATTACTCTTATAAAATACTTTATTTTCATAATCTATTCCATTACATGCTGAAGTAGTTTCCATAATAGACATTAGAGATGTTCAAAACTCGTGGGCTGATTTAGATTTTGAAAATTAAACTCGATCTATTTTTAGTTGAATTTGAATTTATATTCCATGTTGACTCATCACAACTTGATATTATATAATATTTTAAAATTTATAATTTTTTTAAAAAAATAATGATAAATTATAAGATTTTTAAACTTAAATTAATATATTTTATATTATATAATAATATTTTTTATTAATATAATTTATTTCAAAATATATATTATAAAGCATCATTCTTTTTAGTTTTTTATTTTTAAAATTTTATGACTTAATGATATATAATGTCTAAATTTATATATTTTATTTAAATATTAAATCAACCTACTTCCAATCTAATAATTGGTTAAATCATAATTGAGTCGAGTCTAAATCCAAATAAATGACCTAATCAAACTATTAGGTAGGGTTTAAGCATGCTAAACTAGTTTTAACCGACATTTTTATCAAACTGTCACTGATGGTAAAATTATTTATCAAAATATCACTTTTTAAAAACTATTTACCAAACTGTCACTTTTTAAAATTATTTACCAAAATATCACTCTTTTGAAATGATATATCAAATTGTCACTTTTTTGTCTAACGTGATATTTTTTAATATTTTTTTGTCAAGTAGGATGCGTCATCATGTTTGGCACACCCTACGTGGGTTTTACACTAAATACGCCAACATGTTTGGTGTAACTAAGCTAAATACACCAACACTTTTGGCGTAACATAGGTATATATTTAGTCTCCCCTCCCCCATCCTGTTATTCACTTCATTTTCTCAATTCTCACACTCTCTACAAATTTCTTCTCTCTAAATGCTCTCAACTCTCTATCACGTAACTAATTTGACAGTTGCTACTATAAGTGGTGTCTGGATCTCTATCTATGATCATATTCAGATAGTATTCCTTATATGTAAGTATTTATTATAATGTTTGAATTTTTTTATGATTTGTTGACTGTTTTTAATTATATTAATGTTAATTATACATTTATGTTATTTTATACGTATTTAGAGGTTTATAGATTTTTTTCTTGACTAATTAATAATGTGATTAATAGGATACGTAGTGTGAATTGTATGAATTATTTGTACGTAAAATAATAGTATGATTTTTTTTCTTGAATACTTGATATGGTCTAAATAACTAAATGTAGTTTAATTCAAATTAGTAGGGCTTAGGAAGTTATTTGTACGTAAAATAATAATAATATAAATTCATTGTTAGATGTGCAATTTTATTGTAATTGACATATGTATATTAATTTTATATGTGTTGAATTGTTATTGTTCAGAAGTAGAATTAACATGACAAAAACCCCTTAATGTGTACATTTACTTCAATGGGACATTATATGATGGTGAAAAGGGTCTCATGTATTAAGGTCCTCCTCCTAAGCCTATTGTGATCATAGCCAATATGATTTTGAATGTCTTTAAAAATAAGATCTATCCAAAGTTTAGGCTCCAAGCAAATGTATATGTATCAAAGGTTATCTATTGATATCCACAATGTTATAATCCATGGAGATGGATAGGTCTTCCACTATAAGACGATGGTGATGTAAAATACATGATAGATTCCTTCTGTCGAACTCCGAATATGGCCTCGATGGAGTTGTATGTTGAGGTAGAAACAAGTGGGTAGGAATAGTATGTTGAAGCTCCTGATGAAACAGAATCTCAAGTTGGTCCTTCTAATCTAGTTGAGTTATGCAGTATGATTGTTATTGGTGGTGCAATGGTTGAAGTTAATAACCCACTCGTCAGAGATGCAATATGGGACACAAGTGAAGATGAAGAACAGTTTGCTGACGCTGATGATTCAGACACTGACATAGAGGCAGAAAACTTTGATGCCAAAGAAAATTTACAAGTTCTATTGTCAGTTGCTCCTTAATCCATGTTTATGTCTCGAGGCCCTGAATCTGTGTTGGTGCCACCATGCCCTCAGTTTTCTCAAATTAATTGGGATGCATTGAGTAATCCTAATAACTTGCCTGAATTAGATAGTCGTGGGACTTGGAGCATCAATGATGAATTTTATGTTGGCTTGTAATTTTTATCAAAAGATGTTATGAAGTTGACTCTTAAACATTATTTGATTCGCAAGCATCAATAGTACAAGATTGAAGATTCTGATTCACGAAGACTAACTGCTAAGTGCCCTAATTTTGACGAAGGTTGCAATTGGAAAGTTAGGGCCATACAAAGCAAGGGGTCGAATGCATGACAGATTACAAAATATAATGGACATCATAGCTACGTCAACCCAGCTGTGTCATTAGATCATCACAAGTTGGACTATTGTATGATTTGTTCTTGCATTTTGGAGATGGTTAGAATAAAACCCGATGCACTTGTATGCTTAATTGTTGAAAGGATTTGAAACCATATTGAAAAGCTTGGAAGGCAAAACAATTGGTCATTGTGAATGTTTTTTGGGATTAGAACAAATCTTAAGAGGTGTTGTCCAGATGGCTAGCGACCATGAGAAGAGACATGGAAGGCATAGTGGTAGAGTTGCAAGACGAGAAATGTTTTGTACATAACCGACTTGATCATCCGAAAAGAGTGTTTTATCGATTATTCTAGACATTTAGATCATGTGTTGCTGGCTTCTGATATTGCAAGCTTATTGTTTAGATTGACACTACTCATTTGTATGGCAAATACCGTCATAAGTTGTTGATTGCAAAAACCTAAGATAGAGATAGAAAACATCTGCCAATTGCCTTTGCCATTGTGGAAGGGGAGACAAAAGATGCTTGAAGTTAGTTCTTAGCCCACCTGAAGTTGCATGTCTGATAGCTACATAGAATGCAGTTATTTGTGCCCTATCTTTGTGCTAGAATGAATGCTATGTCCTTGTTTAAAATGCATATTTGGAGGGTTTTGTGCTTATATTTGTCATATTCGGAATCTAAGCCTTTCTGATGAGTTATTATGCAAAATTGAGCTTTAATTGTTATGGATTGAGTAGATTTATATATGTTATTGATTTGGTGTTTTCTCTATGATAGGAGGGGCTCCAAACAAGGTTAAATATGGAGCAATTGAGTTTAAAGAGGAAGAGGAAGCCAAATTGGCATTCCAGTAGGTCACGCCGCGGCGCAAGGCAGAGCACGCCGTGATGCAAAGAGGATTTTCAGCAAGGCCATACTTGGACCCAAGGCAAGAGCGTCGCGACCTAATGAAGTGGGCGCTGCAATGTAAGTAGACCGACCCATTGTGCGCCGCGGCGTGCGTATGTGGGCCCCGAGGCGCTGAGGCGGCTGCTGAGCCTATAAATAGATTTTTATATGTTTTTCTCTCATTCTCTCTCAGTTTTCTCTGTTCTGGCCATTTGGCCATTTCTAGTTTTTAGGTTTTGATAGTTTTAGTTAGTTTTAGGTTAGATAGCTTGGCTAGATCTTCATGGATGGTGGATTGGAGTCAATGATCAAAGGATTGAAGGAGGGTTCAAGCTTCAGAGACAAATCAATGAGCTTCTTTCTCCCTTTTCCCTTTCTCTCTTCTCTTCCTTATCTTTTGTATAGCTAAGCTTTGTTTAGGAATATTTTGGATCCTTTTATTTATATTAATGATGTGTTTTTCTCTGAGTTTGTGTGGATGTTTGATTATGGTTCAATCATTATCTGTGTTTAATGCTTGTTCTTGGTTGGCCTCAATTGCATGATCCTAATATTGACAAATGAACTAGACATAGGGATTTGTTGATATGGATATGGTATGGTTGATGCATGTTCGGCGAGTTCAATTGGCTTAGATGAGTTGATTCGTTAATAGGATAGAAATATACCTATTGGCCATGTATAGTGTGTGATTGAGAATAGATCGTTGATGAGTGGAAGTTGAGCTAGCTCTCAAGGAAACTTAGTGAGTTGAGCAATTGAAACCAGGGTTGATTGACCTAGACATAGGCTTTTGACTAATGAATATTCTCAAGCTAATCTAATCAATGCATTTATGTTTATGAGGGGAATTGCATGTTGTTGATAGATGTAAGGGGTGAAGGAGGATTTACTGAAACCTAACCGCTTTTAGGTTTATTGCTTTTGTAGGTTAGATAGTTTTTATATTGTTTTTCTATTTTTATGTCCTTGTCTAGAATTGATTAAGCTATTAATTGGTATTTAGCTTTATTTCGTAATATCCTCGTGGGAACGAACTTTTACTCTGTATCTGTATTACTTGAGCGACCCGTGCACTTGCGGTTAGCAAATGGGCAAACACGTTTTGACCCTAACAATAGTGATAGTTTTTATATTGCTAATATCAACAATGAGTTTGATTGGTTCTAATTCAAGTTGTATATAAGTTGTATATAATTTATGTTTTGTTTCTGTTTTGTTTTAGTTTCAAATAAGAAGCCGGATGATTTCATTCATACGAGGCCCTTGAGGGAATTCGCGACTCCTGAAAGGATTACCCTTGGATCAAGTTCTTGAAGACTACCCATCCTTAGCACTTCAATTTTGGTGACAAAGTCCTGCTGAGACTATAACTCAGGCCCTTCGTGGGAGGGATTCCCATGTTTATGTTTAATTAATGCTTTTACTTTATGTATAAATAGGTAGTATGTTAATATGTTTATGTTAAATATGTTAGCATATTAGTATGTTAGTTGTGTTAATATGTTTTGTTAATATGTGTTAGTATGCTAGTTTAGTTAGTTTTAATATTTGTTAGTTATGTTTAGATATGTGAGTGTTTGTAGTTTATGGTTTTAAGTGTTGTTTGTGTTAGTTTTTATATCGGTTAATATGTTAGTTATGTTAGTTTTTGTTTTTAAGTTTTTAGTGTGTTATAGTTTGTATATAGGTTAGTAAGTTGTTTATATGTGTTAATATGTGTGTGTTGTATATTTCGTAATTTAGCTTTTTGAACAAGTTTTGTTGCCGCTAGAGACCCATAAGAGCCAAACCCAAAGCAGCAAAACCGTGTTTCTTTGCTAAATTTAGCAAAAATTTTAGGTAGTCTCGCAACAGTAAGGTAGTGCATTGCGCGCGGCGCAAGGCTTTGACCATGCATTCGCAACTTTTGTGAGCGCCGCGACCAGCATAGGGATGCATACATTGATCCCCTGTTTTTGCTATTTTTATTTTTATTTTTGTTATTTTTTCTATTTTTTAGTATTTAATAATGCTCAGTATTAGTCTCAGGTTTCCTATAGACCATGTTCATTAAGGATACAATTCATTTTAGGTTTAGGGGAGTATTTTTACATGTTTAATTCTTTTATGCTTAATGTTAACATGTATTAGTATTTTGAGTATGTAGTGATTTTAGTCAACAATGTCACATAACAAGAGGGCTTGTACTTGATCTCTGATCGACATCGAGACATCTTATAATCAGTGGCAAATGAAAATATTGGATGGCAACTACCGAATGCGTATCATGTCTTCTGCATACGGCACATTGATTCTAATTTTAACTCTAAATTTCAGAATAAGGAGTTGAAAAGATTTTTTATTAATACAGGTATTTAAAATTTTCAACTTGTATTCTAATTTATTATACTAACAGTTAGTTTCTAATACCAACTCAATCCATTTGTTGTATCAGGGCATGAACCAATTACAATCAAATTTGATGCTAGACTAGATAAGTTGACAGCTACTACCGAGATGACAAATTAGTTTAATGCGATTCCAAAAGAAAAATGGAGTTTGGTATATGATAGTGACCGCAGATTCGATCATATGACTACTAATTTTTCAGAGTGCATCAACGAAGTGTTGAAAGGTAGTAGAAATCTACCTATAACTGCATTGGTTCAGTTGACATATACGAAATTGGTAGAATACTTTGTCAACCGAAAAGATGAGGCGAATGCGAAAATGATGACAAATGGGCAGAAATGAAGTGATGACTTATTGAGGCACTGGAGAATCAACATGGCAAAGGCGAACTCACACCAAGTTTGCCGGTACAATAGAGAGAACACCAAGTTCATGGTTGAAGAGGCTTTTAATCCTGTAACACAACAGGGTGGAGTTTTTTATACTTTAAACTTAGAAGAAGGCCGATGTGACTGTAGGGTGTTTCAAACATTGCATTTTTCATGCTCTCTTGTAATTGCTGCATATGCTTCTATGACAATTGACCCATTCTGATATGTGCATAGGGTTTACAAGATGGAGAGCATTTACAGAGCTTATGAGTTTGAATTTGAACTAGTTCAGGCTGAACAATGGTGGCCTGCAGGTCTTGACATAACTTTGGTGCCTAATCGTGCATTGCTTAGATCTAAAGGTCAGCCAAAATCAACTCGACTCAGGAATGAGATGGATTGGTGCGAAGCAGGGCTAAAACAAATGTGTACAAGATGCCATCAACTTGGACATAATTCTCACATATGTCGTGCTGGTGAATCGAGTTCCTTGAGGGATGATGGAGTGGGGCCATCTAGTTGATCTAAGACATATTTTCATTGTCAGACTTTTGTATTAACCAACCATCAATGTGTATTTTGGAGTCATATTGTTGTGTATTACTCCACTATGATGTTGTATTTGAATACTACTAATATATGTTAGTTGATTATCAACATGCACTTCATTTCTCCTACATAATTTGATTCTTATATTGCTTTTAATTGTGCATTCTTTTATACTATCGATAATTATTGTTGTTGTTTGGCATACAACGTGACAGATGACATTTCGTGTAAATTCAGGCCCAGAGGACGGCTCAATTTTGGAGTTGTAGGAGTATCATGTTTTTCAGTATGTATGGCAGGGATATGAGGACTAGCACCTGCATGTTAGACGTGCTTAGAAAATAAAACATATGGATCCCCCTGTGCCAATTCTTTCATATCTACAACAGGCTGGCTTCTTGGAGGTTGCCCATATAGGCTATTGCAGCATTGATCACTCATTGATTACTATGTTGGTTGATAGATTGTGCCTAGAGACCCATACATTTCACATGCCTACCAGAGAGTGCACCATAACATTAGAAGACATCGGTATCATATCGAGTCTTCCTATTGACTTCGCTGCAGTTACTGGCCTTACCCATTGGACTGATTGGCTCGATCTATGTGATTGGTTGTTAGGGATTGATGAGACTTCGTCGCTTATATCTGGTGCACTCATTGATATGACATATATATGGCAGCCGAGTATTACAAACATCACTGACGATGATGATGACGAGTACGTGTAATAGCGTGCATGACATTACATACTTAGGTTGCTTGGGAGTTTCTTATGCCCCGATCATTCTGGTAAGTTTGTGCACTTGATGGTCCTTTCGTTGTTGGAGGACTTTGCTGTTGCCGAGACATATAGTTGGGGGATTGCAGTCTTGGTGTACTTGTATAGATAGCTTTGCAAAGCTACGGACTACAAGACATGTGAGATCGGAGGGGCTTGTATCTTATTGCAGTATTGGGCATGGTACAGACTCCCTTGGCTTACCCCTACACTGGTTGACTATATTGAACCCGATGTATCCTATGGTGCTGATCGTGGTCAATTATGTCTATTAGGATGAGAGTAAGTTTCTTTTCATATCATTTTTTTACATTACTTTGCTCTGTTTCTCACTTACGTTCATAACACTTTGATTTACAAATAGGTGGCGCAAGCATAAAATTTTGAGTGATACTGTGACCAGCGTACTTGAATATTATCGCCAGTTCTTTGATCAGCTAAAGGATGATGAGGTATATATTATTTTACATTCGTTTGAATTGATTACTTATGTATATGACTTCTTAATTTTGTGTGCATCTCATTTTACAGATTATATGGCAACCATACACAGATGAGAATGTGACATCACTTCCATATTTTTGTGTGGTTAGTAAGGACATAACATTAGTAATGGTCCCTCTCATATGTTTTCACATTAATGAGTGGCATCAGCCAGACCGAGTGATGCGCCAGTTTGGTCTTGACCAGCCCATACCATGGAGACCGCTCCAACTTGACAGTTTGCATTCAATTACACTGACAGGTAGGCATGATGAGAATTGACCATCTACACATGTTGTTTATATAGCCACATAGGACAGTCGAAGGGAGAAGCTTGTTAGCGGAATCCCATTGCTCGCACCCCTCGCTTTGCGTTTTGACTACATGCGTTAGTATAAAAGAATTACCAGACGCTGAATTTCTCCCACCAGTGCATCTATTGGGAATGCGGTAAACTCTTTATCAATTCGCCAGTGACTATATATATTTTGTATTGATTATAATGACATATTTTATATCTATTTATCAGGCGGATATTGCAGAGTATTGATTCAGTTCGACTATTGACGCTGCCACTCGAGAAGCTACTGCACAGATCTTACATTTATTGCAAGAGCATGATCGCATTACAATGGAATATCTGCGTCTAGCTCTAGCAGCAGGTGATATTTCAGGGCCACCTGAGGAGTCCAGTCAATAGGAGAAGCGGCGTAGAATGAGGACAAGGTTAGCGAGCACTTGGACACGACTTCGACATCTCGAGGACTCCGGTTCTACAAGCCAGCACACAACTTAACCTCCTACCACTGTTACCGCTTCGAATGTAACTGCTACATACCCAACCATTCAGTTACCACCTACATATCACCCACCATACCCTTACCCACTATATCCTTACCCACCACCGGGTTACCCATCGTATCTTTACCCACCAAAGAGTTACCCACTATATTCTTACCTGCCACTAAGTTACCCACCATACATATCACAGTCAGGTCCTTCTTCTGATCCCTCTCACAGGCCACCACATTCTAATGCAAGTCCATCTCGTTGACGTGCAATTATATGTCATTAGTGTATCTGAAAATGTTATATTTAGTAGTTTTGGTTAAATTACTATTGATGATTTTCTATTGTGATTTTGGTACCCTTGTTGGATTAAACATGCTTATCGCTTAGTTTTTATTAATGATCTTGGTAACTGGTTGAACTAAACAAGTTCATGTGCTTTTGGGAAGGTCCAATATTTAGGAGAAATTCGACAAATTTTTTATAAAATCTGAATGATTGAACTTTGGTTGAATTATGTCAAACAAGTTTATGCACTTTTGCGTTAACCAAAAATATAAAAAAAATGCCACTCCTCAAAATTAGGAGGGTCATGATTGGGAAAACACTCACAAAATAAACGTAAAAAAATGATATATTCTCTCTCAAATAAACATACAGGAATATACACAAAAAATAAAAAAAGGAATTTTTTTTTTTGACTTTAAAGACTCTTTGTTGTGATAAGTAAATGAGTATGAGTTTGGTGTTATATTTAACCTATATTATGGTTTATAAACCTATATTTTATAATCTTAAATCAGATAAATTATAGTGATTTGTCTATGTTTATTGGTGAATTTTATATAGATCTTTATCATTGTCTTCATTTTTGTAAATTGAACGAGATTTATCACATTTGGAGTAAAAGCATGCATAAACATCACGTTTTTGAAGTAAAAGAATATCATTGTGACTTAGACAAGACTTGTGAGCGATTGAGGAGTTATACACGACTGTGTTTAACTTACAAAATGCTTTTGTCTTATTTTTTTTAATATACACAATCGTGTCTAATTTAAAAAATGCTTCTATCTGATTATTTTAACATGACACGGCCGTGTGTAGATTGCTCCAAGATAAATGACGTATTTGCCTTAATTACGCCAACACGTTTGGCGTATTTTATGTAAATACTCCATCATAGATAACAGATTCACGTAAGATGCACTAAATAAGATGGTGCATCTATGAAGGTTACACCAATGTTGGTGTAACCTTCATGGATGTGTCATCCTGTTTGGTACATCCTACATGATAAAAAAATATTAAAAAATATCACGTTAGATAAAAAAATAACAGTTTAATATATAATTTCAAAAAAATAATATTTTAATAAATAATTTTAAAAAATAACAATTTGATAAATAATTTAAAAAAAATAATATTTTGATAAATAATTTTGTCATCAAGTAATAATTTAGTAAAAAGTCATTGTTAATCCCCCCATAAACACCCCTTATAGTCTTACGTTATACACATCTCACTGGTTATTACAGGTTATTTTAAATTTCATACAAAAGTCTAAATTTCTAATTAAATAGGCAAATATCTAATATATGTTTAAATTAGTTTATTTTGATTTTAAAAAAAATTATAATCAAAATATTTTAGATGCAAAAGTAGAGAAAAAAAAAAAAAAAAGTTTATTTTAATTTGTTTTGTCAAGTTTTGTGAGTATTTTTTATAACATGAATGACTTATATAATTTTTAATATTTTTGATTATTTTATTTTATAATTTTACTACTTACCTCCATAAACACCCCATATAGTCATTAAATTTAAAAATTATACACATCTCACTAGTATATATATATATATAATATTACAAAATTTAAGTAAAAAAATTCATAATACATTAATATTATTTCTATAAATTTGAAATTACAATATAATATATAATATGGCTAATAATATTTAATATATGTTTAAAAAATATTAGCATTTTTATTGATTTTAAAAAAAATCAATAATCTAAAAATGTAGTACATGCATAAAAAAAATTAAGCTAGGGAATATTAGATGCAAGACGATTTGTGCAAGTAGAAATAGAAGAAAAAGATAAAACTTAAAAGTCTAATAAAAAGATAAAATTAAAATATTTAATTTGTTTTGTCAAGTTATGTGAGTATTTTTTATTAATCATGAAAAATTATTTAAAAAATATTAATGATTTCCAAATATTTTTTATTATTTTATTTTATAATAAATTAAAAAAACTACTTACACGTAAGTCGTGCAATATATTTAACATAAATAGTCTAATATGCGCAGACACACTTCAACAACAACAGTGCAAGTTACTTACAGTGCAAAATAGGCCGTGCAAATAGAGTAAAAAAAAAAATCTGACTTATTTTGTCAGTGAATGTTTTATATGACATGAAACAAATTTAATGTTTGATAATTAATATTAAATAATATATGGAGTCATTAATTGTTTTTTAAAGTCTTCATTTATAGTAATGATTAATAAGTAACATTGTTATTAATGCTTCTCAAGACAATTTCATTAAAAGAAATTGTTTGGTAATTACTATTTAACAATATATATTGTTAATAATTGTTTTTGAAATAATTTTTTTCGTGTGATGATTAATAAGTAATATTGTCGTTAATGCTTCGTAAGTCAATTTTACTTTTATATATATATATATATATATATATATATATATATATATAGAGAGAGAGATTATGTAACTTATAGCTTATAAAACCTATATGTAATTCTGTTATAGAAGTTTCCAAAATTAGTTAATTAGTTAGTTTCTCAGTATAGTTAATTAATTGAATCAGTTGTGTATATTACTTATGATATAAATACCACACTCCAATTCATTCAATGCAAGTTAATTCATTTTTTCACCATTCTGATTCTCAACATAATATTAGACACTATCTCAATTAGGCTACTTGTAAATATTTAATCTTATAAATTTCATGTTCCAAATGTTGAGTCCTAAAGGGTGTTATTCTTAATAGAGATAGGTGGGTGGTGTATTTAACTAAAAAGAAAAATATGCTATTAACTATTAATTAGTTTTTAATCAAGTGATAAGCATTTGATGAACATAGTGGCACCAGTGTTAGTAGATAACAGAGAGATTGTGCATCGAACTATGACGCATTGACTGATGCGCCTTAGTGATAAGACTTACGCGCGCCACAGTTGTTTGCTATAACTTTTGACATGCAATCATACCTTCGTTCATTACCGTATATTATACGAATGATTTTGGGTTGCGTTTGCATCTCATACTATAAACTAAATAATATAAAATAATAAAATAACACTTCATAGTAAAAAAATTAATAAATTTTTATATTATCAAATATTTAATATATATGATATAAATAATTTAATAATATATATAACTATTTATCATGTTTATTATTTTAACACAAAAAATTAAAAAAAAAAAAATTCATCAGTGGAAAAGAACTAGCTTTTATATAAAAATCTTCATCAATAGAATCATCAAGAAGTGGAAGCAAGTAAAACTAGTAGCTTTTATATAAAAATCTATATTTTTCATCTAATGAATATTTTATAAAAAATAGAATCATCTCTGCTGAAGATTGAAAATACAAGAAACAAAAAAAAAAAATCTCAAAATTCATTTTTTAGCAACTCCTAATCCTATTCTCCCCTCCTCCCAACAATCCTTAATCCTCATCAGCATCCTTCTCTTCCACTTCTGTCTACGCTGTCACCACCGCTCCTCCTCACCTCATTGACGCCTTCCTCGCTATCGCCACCAAATTTGACCCTCTCCTCTCTTCTTGCTCTGATTACCGGTGGTCCTTGCTTTGGCCAAATTCGATCCAAAACTCAAACCATCATCCACCGCTTATCATCTCTGTCACAGATCTGGGTTGATTCTGTTGTGGGTTGCAATGATGAGCTTGTTCAACGGTAGGTGTCGTATGTCGCAAGTTAGTGTCAGAGTTGAGATCAATGGGTCGCAGGTGGGCGTGGGTCGTGACTTGTGAGCTCCTGCAGACGTGAGTTGTGGGCATCGCAAGCAGGTTCAGGTTACACCTCATGGGCAGAGAATATTAGAGGCTAGTGGGGAGATGAGGAGATAAGGTGGTGAGAATGGGGTAGAGTAGTGGAAGTACAATGATACTGACAAATGAAGAGGTTAGAGTGAGAGTGATGATGTTAAAGGGTAGGATATAAATAATTTTTTTATAAAGTCTTATCTTTTGATGAGGGTGAGGATACAATTATTTTGTTATAATAAGGATAAAAAAAATTAGTTCGAATTTGATTATCATATTATATATCAGTACTAAATATATGTTAAGAGTTGATATTATATTTTCAAGTACTCTAAATGCTGCCTTAAATTTACTATTTATCTATATTTCACCTAAAAGTTTACATTTTGACTTTCTTAGTTATTAGCAAAACTCTTAATTTTTTACTGTAGTTTGTTATAACAAAAAAATTTATAATCAAAATACTTTAAATGAAATTTTTTATTAAAAATTAGTTTAAACATATTTATGAAGCGTGTGACAAATAAAGTGGAGCACCAATGACCCCCAAAAAAACACAAAGGAGTAGAGTAAGCGTGAGACAGAATCCGAAAGGAGTGAGGGAGGGTTCACAAATAAAGCATTACCGACATTTATACCAAAAAAAAAGGCATTACCGCCATTATATTAGGAGCAGTCAAAAGTCAAAACACGTCAACATGTACGGTGCACGAGCAGGCACCAGACCCATTATTATCTTCCGGTTTTAGCATTTCTTAGTTATTTATGTATTGTAATTTACTTCTCGAAGGACACCAAACGACCCCACTTAAAATGAGGATGGGATGGTATTATTGTTAAATCATATTCGAAAAATTCATATTGGTCATGGGGTATGAATTCGGCCATCTTGAATGTATTTTAAAGTTCTTAAAATATTAAATAATTTTATTTTTATTTAATATATTCTCTTTTAATTAATTAACTAAGAAAATGTTAACACAATATTATATTATTCTATAAAAAAATTTCAAAAGCAAAATGGCAATTATATCCTCTTAACATTTTCTTAATTACTTAAACTTAAAACAATTCAGCAGATCAAATAATTAATTCATTAATATGTATTTAAATTAGTTTATTTCATGATCAAAATGGTTTAAAATCAAAAGTTCTTTGATATTGTTTTTAAATATAAACAATTATTCTCTCTAATATAATCGATTCTAAACATGTACCTAATTTGATTGACAAATGGTTCACAAGGTTTATTCTAAAAATGATCTTGGGATTCAAATATATATATTTTTAATCTTTTTCAATCATATTTTCCAATAATAAACTAACAAGAAGAAAGTTGAGAATTAAGAAAAGAAAAATCATCAACTTTACTACCAAATAAGAGTGCTATTGAAGATAAATTATACCATCTTCTTATAGTAGCAATAAATATATATTTTAAGAGGATCTTTATCATTATTTTAAGTTGTTTTCTTTAAATTTTATATAAATATGTTTAAAATTAATGATAAATATTTTTTAAAATATATATTTATTGCTACTTTAGAAACATGTAATAATTTTGGTTAATGACAATTAAGAGAAATGTATATTTTTCAATTATTTATTAAGAGAACAAGACTGAAGAATGGAAATCATTTGAGTAATAATTTAGGCAACAAATTAGTTTTTCCATTAAAAAATAATTTTAAATTCCTTAACACATTTTTCTTATAATTCTCTTAATTACTAAATAAAAATATATTAATTATTTTTTATATTTTAAAACATTAAATATATTTTTTATCAAATATTTTATTAATTAAATATTATAAAAATATTTTAAGAAACTATAACAAAATTCTTTTATCAAAATAGAGAATCAAGTTCAAGTCTTTCATTTCGTAACTAACAAATACTAATTCCTTAAAAATATCAAAATTAAATATGAATGATATTTATACTTATTTATATATATATAATTTATAATTTTATAAATTTTATTATTTAATTATAATTAAATATTTTTTATTTTTTATATATTTATACTCTAATTTTATTACATAAATAAATATGAGAGAAATGTCTAATATATATATATTTCAAACTAAATTGAGGTAAAAAAAAAAAAAAAAACAAAAGAAACAATATTTCAATACATGGAGTGGACCGGCCAAAAATTTGAGTCACCTGGTTTTACAAGGGGGGGCAGCATAGTAATTTAGGGGAGGCACTAGGTGGCAAAGTACATTTTTAGCAACTTTGGCATCGATAGTAAAGTAGAGAATGAGGAAACAGCCAACCCAATCTCTCTGCAGCCTCTCTTCTCTCTTCTTTTTTCTACTGCTTACTCACTGAACTTTGAGACTTGAGAGCAAGAGAGCCACACACACACACACACACAGATTTTTAGAGACCCGCGCTCTACCCTGTTCCTCTCTGTATATCTCTGTTTAGTCTGTTACTGTCACCATACACACACACACATTCCATACGAATACAGATTAAACAAAAACATCCCATGGGAGAAACCGGTATCATTGTCCGGTTCCGTGGAAACTTGGACCCCAGAGCCGAAGAGTTCAGGCCTAGAAACCCTATCCCGCAACCGGCAACCGGCTTCACCCAACCCTTCTGCTACCCCTACCCCTCTCCCTCTCCCTCTCCGTACCCACCTACCACTGTCGCCGTTGGGGTTCCCTACCCTCACTACTCTGCTCCCGCGGCGTATGTCAGTCCACCGCCGCCTCCGCCGCCGCAGCTGTCCACGTCACCCACCCGGTCGCTATTGCTGAGCCCCATGCCGTCGGAGCTGATCATTAGCGAATCCGCGTTGAGAAGGGAACTGGAGGTGTTCGGGGACGTGAGAGGGGTACAGATGGAAGGGTTATGTAACGGAACGGTGACGGTTCATTTCTATGACCTCAGACATGCAGAGACGGCATTAACGGCGATTCGCAGACAGCACATGCAGCACCAGACTAGGCTTCGCAACCACTACGCTTCCTTGTTCAAGAACCGCAATACTCTACTTTCCCAAGTTGAATTCTTTGCCTCCACCGCTGCAGCGCCACTCCCTCCGCCGGCGCGTGGGCTAATCGCCGGCCGTGCCTTGTGGGCCCAGTACGTCCTCCCCGCGTGTAATGCCGTTACCGACGGTCAGAACCAAGGGACCATCGTGATTTTCAACTTGGACTCAGAGCTGTCCGCTGAGAATCTTCGAGAACTTTTTGAAGCTTTTGGTATTTCAATTTTTCCTTTGTCTCTTCCTCTCTTAATCTTTTTTGAGTGTGTGAAGTGAGATCTGAAAATAGGTATTGTATTGAGATTTCTTTTATTATGCCATTTTATTTGAGTGTTGGAGAACTTTTGTGGGGTTGGGTTGGGATGAAGCTGAGGTGTCTCTATCTCACTCTTTTTGTGTCTCCACTTTCACTCTTTTTTATTTTATTTTATTTTTTCTTTGGTTTAAATTTATAGGTCCCGTAAAGGAATTGAGAGATACACCATCGAAAAAGAACCAAAGATTCGTGGAGTTCTTTGACATAAGAGACGCAGCCAAGGCTTTGAAACAGATGAATGGCAAGGAAATTCATGGGAAACCAGTTGTTATTGAGTTTAGTAGACCAGGAGGTCACAACAGCAGAAAGTTGTTCCATTCCCCCACCTCTACCATCTCCAAAAAGCCTTTCAATTTCAATGCCCCACCTCTATCACCACCACAGTTGCAACGCAAATTCTCGCGTCGTTTTGCTACCGATCCTAGTTCTCACTCACATTCATCTCGACCACAATTATCTTATAAGAAATCAAGTGTTAGCAAGGGAAGCCCGAACATGATGATACAAAATTCTGGGTCTGTTGAAGCTGCAATGGGTTCAATGAATTTGGGTGGAGAAGTTGGAAATGGGGTTGAAGAGCAGCATTTAGATGGGCCTCCAAGGAGGAATTCCATTAGAAAACACAGTAGTAGTGAGTCCACGGTAGAAAGCACGAAGCACCAACTAGTACCTAGAACTAGGTATTGGAAGGGAAAGCAAGCAAAGAAGCATGAAACTCGGTTTCTAATCAACGAAGATGCCATTATAGAGTCCGGTTCTAGAGATTCTAGAACTACTGTTATGATCAAGAACATACCCAATAAGTACAGGTTCGTCTTTGATTTTATTATTATTATTATTATTTTTTAATTCAATAAATTTCTTCTCTATATGAGCTTGAGCAGTTGAGCTTCTGTTTTTTCTCATAGAAATGCTACAAAATGCAATATATTTGAGTATTGAATAGAGTATTATTTTTTTTTCATTTGAAATTTTGTTAATTTATATTCTGTTATGTTTTTGACTACTTGTAGTCAGAAGCTACTATTAAACATGCTGGACAACCACTGCATACACTGCAACGAGCAAATTGGCGATGGCAATGACCACCAGCCTTTATCCTCCTATGACTTCGTGTATCTTCCCATTGATTTCAAGTATTTTCCATTTTCATTCCCTCATTCTTCTTAATAATCTTCCAATTTATGTGTCTACGGTCTACACTTCACTCTACAATTTTGTCCAAATATTATATTATCGTTGAACTAATTACACTACGAATGTCAATTACATGTTGAAACAGCAACAAGTGCAATGTGGGGTATGGGTTTGTGAACATGACATCCCCAGAGGCAACGCTGAGGCTCTACAAGGCCTTCCATCTTCAACATTGGGAGGTATTTAATTCCAGAAAAATTTGTGAAGTCACCTATGCGAGAGTTCAGGTATTTATTATTTCCAACTCCTTCAAAATTTTCTTGTTTTCTTTCAATAATTCATTCACGAGTAGGGGTGTTCTGCTTGGATCGGTTATGGTTTTGAGTAAAAAGATGAATTTATTATAATTAAAAATATAAATTTAATAATAAATAAATATATTATATAATATTCTTTGATTTAGATTAGGTTCAATTGATTTTGAAAATTAAAATAAAAAACTAATTCAATCAAGAAATTAAACAAAAAAATTCTAGTTGAATTTTGATATTTTATTCAGTTTTCGATTTGATTTTCAGCATCACTATTCACGAGCATGAAATATATATGTATAATAATATATGTTAGTGTAGTATTTACTAAAAGTTTTATTATTCGTCAAATATTTATATGTTCAATTTTAACTCATTCACAAATTTTATTATTCATTTAATAATTTTATATGTCTAATTTTAACTTATTCACAAATTTATTTTGTATATTATAAAAATATTATAATTACATACATATTAATTTATTAACATATAATATAACTACAATAGAAAATATTTTCCATTTACTAATTTATATCAATGTATAGTAATAGTGTACAGAAGTGTCACATAAAAATACTATTTATTTAAATTTAAATAAATGTTTATAAAAGGGTTTGGAAGCGATGAAAGAGCACTTCAAGAATTCAAAGTTCCCATGCGAGATGGACCATTACCTGCCAGTGGTGTTTTCACCGCCTCGAGACGGAAGGGAACTGACAGAGCCAATTTCAATAGTTGGTAACAGGCAGCAAACCATTCCAATTCCAATCTTCATCCGAATTGGTGTCCCCAACTCTGATGAGATGGAAGGTGGAGATAGGGTAGGTGCTTCTGCTTCTGCTACTGATGATGTGGTTAGCAGCCAAAGTGGCGGCCATGGTGATGATGACAAAGGTGAAGTGGGTGGAGGGCTGCTGCAGTTGCTCACTTCTGATGATACAGAAGTGTAAGGGTGTAATGGTTGTGATTGTGCTTTTAGCACAGCAATTAAAAGGTCGTTGAGCAACGAGCCACATCTGTGTTCTCTGCATAGCCACTTCTCAGTGCTCACGCACCTGCTTGGTGCTTACAACCTTACAATTACAAGCATTTTATTTCAAACTCTGAACATGTTGCTGCTCAGTGCTCACCTCCCTACCATATGTTCATTTTTTATATTTTCATTTCTTGCTTTTGCCTAGTGCAATTGAATTAGTAGTTTGTTTTTTAAATCTCTTGTAGCCTTGTAGGTTCTGGCACTTTCAGATGTAGTATTTATTTTGCCTTCAGTTTTAATTTTCAGGAATTTTGATGTATCATTTATTGCATAGAAAACGTAGAATGGTAGAAGTACAACATAGAACATTTCTGTGGTTTTGCTCTTTAGTTTCAGCAGGATGCACCAGTAGTTTTCTTGTAAGTACGATTATTTATAACAAGAAAATATTAAATTTGCATACTGGTATACTTATGTTATTTTTATATTGGTTAATGATATATAATTTTTTATTAACGTGTGTAATTGATTAAAGAGGTTAGTAGTTAATTATTATAATATGATAATGGATTATTAAACAATTGTTAATAAAATAATATACGATAACAAACAAAAAGTTGTGCTTAATTGGTGCAACTAATAATGTACAAAATTCTGTGTACTAGTAACATTATTTATGTGGCTGAAAACATTAGTTTTTTTTTTAAGAACAAGATTAGTTTAAAAATAATTAGAGATATTAAACGAAACTCAGAGTTCAAATTTCATGAAAATAAATATTGTAAGAAAATTGTATAATTATTTTGTTCTCATGATTGAATACGAATTAATCTCATGAATGGATTAAATAAATTGAACATGTAAAATATTTTGTGGTCTTATAAGAAAAATATTAAACAAAACAAAAATTTGTTGGACGTTGGCATAGTCGTAGAACACGTAAGGAGATTGCCAGGATTTAAATTCCTCAATGCACATTGTCCTTTTTTCCATCCCCTTCTCGTGAGATCTCCCATGGGCATCCTCTAAAGCCACTCCAGTGTGAGTCTTTTCATATAAAAAACAAAAAAACAAAAAAAAATATTTTCTCAATAAATATTAAATAATTAATAAGTATCTGTTTAAAATTGCAATTAAATAATTAATTCGTATGCTAACGGTATTAGTTCATCTAGTTGAACTTCCACTTATGAAAAAGGCGAAAAGCCATATTAAGGATTCTCACAAATTATTCACACTTTCATGACTCTTAGTCTAAACAAGGAATTTGTTAGCCAAAACCTAGCAAAATTTTTACCCAGCGCCATTTTAGGTGGGTTGGGTGGCATGCATACTGAAGATGCATTCACGGGAACACAGTTACAAACTCTTGACGTCAAAAAAAAAAAAGTCACAAACCCTCATGACTGATGGCCCCATATACTTACTTATATATATATATTGGATATTTTTTTTTTGGTATTCATATATATATATTGGATATTTTTTTTTTGGTATTCTGGCCGCAGATACTTTGTTTCAATAAGATAGTGTAGGGATGACAATTTCTACGCATGCATACGTGTCTACCATGGATATCGCGATGGCGGTAATAATAATTCTCGTCACTCATGCGGATATAAATATTGTTTAGTGTTATCCCCGTTTAATAAACGATCAGACTACGCATTCGCTAAAAATTTTATACAAATATTTTATATAAAATTATTAAAAAACTTAATTATATAAATTTAAATATTATAAAGTTATATAAATTAAAAGTATTTTAGGTGTTTGACATTATTTTTAGATTAAGTTGTATTAGAATTTTAAAAAATTATAGTATTATACTTTTTTTACATTTTTTATTTTTTTATTTTATTTTTTTATTTTTTTATAATTTATTGGATAATTCGCAGATATCATGGATCCCATTTACCCGCATAAAAGAAAAGATAATCCGCACGGATATGGGAGCGGGGGCGGGCGGATATTTTCGCAAGCGGGGAAGTGGGTTACTACCCGTCCCCGCCCCGCCCCGTTGCCATCCCTACTCTGGTGCCCTTTGGTTGGGTGTGGTGTGAGACAATAATGGTCAATGTAATGGTTTTATTGTTGTCGTGACTCACCTTATGCTAGACTCACCTTTTTGGCTGTTTCCACCGTAGAAACTAGAAAGTTTTCTCGCCCCCGTCCCCCAAAAAAATAAAAACTGCTTTCTTAGCCTTGGTCGTGGACCATGATATTTTTCTTCAAAATGTTTTATATACAGTAGAATATGTATATTATATTTTAATTACATATTAATGCAAAAAAAATCAAATTATTTTTTATGTAATTATAATATTTTTATAATATATAAAATAATTTTATAAATAAAATTAAATAAATTTTAATAAAACAAATAACGGGACTATATTTTCCTCGTCTGTTATGCATTGGTCACCCATTTAATGCTCTGCACTACGTTCTGTTGCTTTCAGCTTTCAGGCCACCACCGGCACCACCTTGTTCACATCTCTGTCAGATATCCACCTGTTCTCTTCCTTGATGCTCTGGGGTTTTGACACCTGGACCACCTGATGTTCCCCACGTCATTTTTACCATTGGATCCTTCCCAGCTCAGACCTCGTATTGTTAATGTCAAAATTCTGGCCATAGCATAGCATACCTATATCTGTGATAGACCAATTTCCCAACGACAAAACTTCCCGGACCGCGAATCGCTTTTTGAGAGGAAAGATTTCGGGTCTTCCTAGTACAACATACGTGTAATTCGGTACACAAATACACATCAGACATTATGCACATTTAAATTAATTATCTTTATTATTTTTTATGATAACTTATTTTGTGAGTTTATTGATCTCCTAATGTAAATAATGTGTTTTTACTCTATTTTAAAAATTAAATCAATTCAAATAAAAAAATCAAATCAATTAAAATGTACATAAACGGAATCCAAATATCACTGAATTGCACCTTCACAAAAACCACCTTTCTGAACTTTTTTCCTTGTTTTTTCTATGGCTTAAAAATCTAAGGCTTATAAACTTGGTGTAAAAATAATGTTTTCTGCTGTCAAAGTTCATTGTGTTGGTTCACTGATTTGGTAAAGTCCGTACCTTCTTGGAAAATGTTTTTCAAAATTGAACTGAATTGGCCTATTAAACTGTAAATTAATTATATTTTTAATTTAAATATTATATTATTCAATCATAATTTAATTATAAATTTAATTAATTAAATTAATTGACTTAAAAGTCTTGTTAACTCAATCTTTGACTCAATTTTTAAAGCATTATTTATTAACACAGAATTGAAATTTTATATATATATATAAATTTTTTATTGTGTAACTAACAATTATAATTATATAAATTTATATTTTAATTTTAATCATTCATATAATATTCAATTATTAAAGATTTATTTATATCATATATATATATATATATATATAAGAAATAAAATAATATTTCATTTCCCTACCCAATTGTCATTGTTTAGCTTTAATTTTGTAAATTATAGTCATGCACGACATCATAGGTACATAGGTTTGGTACGAGCGTCATGTATTAAAATTCAGTTTAATAGCTTTTTTGTATATACACGCCATTTAACGAGTTTATTATTGATTTGTGTTTTAGAATAGGATCACATCATTATTTATATTATTATTTAATAATTGTAATTAAGTCAAAAAATAAAAAAATAATATAATTAATGATATGAGAAATAATATAAAAAATAATATAAAAAAATAATGTAAAAGAATCATACTTATTTTCAATATATATGGACTAGGTTCATACCTTCATTTTTTTAAAAAAAAAACGAAGAGCAGCGATGTGGAGAAAAAAGATGAATGTCTGAGATATACTAAATAACTTGATTAGCCATCATTGGATGCTCTAGGGATTCTTAACAAAAGTTGACGCTATAAGTGCTCGACAACAAGTAATTAACCAAAAGACAAGATAGTGATGGAAGTTTGGAGCCCATAGCTTTAAGTGTAATATAAGAGGTTTAAGCTTTCGATAAAAAATTATGACTCACGAAGTTATATTATTAGAAAGATTTAATTATGAATACCAATTAAATTTCGGACAACTGCCAATTTGTACACTAAAAATTTTACATTAGTTTTTGTTTTATTTGTTTAAGAAAATAAATATAAAGAGAATATGTATTGAAATATGTACTTTTTATTTTATTATTTAAAAAATAGTGCTGTAAAAATGATATAAATATTTTTGTGTATAAATATTATTATTACAAATAAATTTCATAATTATTGAACACTGTCAAAAGTTAAACTCGTCAAATCGACTTATTTAATCGCACAATTTATGTGAGTTGGATTGCAAAATTATTAACTCAAAAAAATGCAATCCATTTTGCCTCTCTCCATTTTCTCGAGAGTAAAATGGGCTAGCTTGTCATCTCGCGAGTTGCTCGCATAAAATTTTTTATGAAGCAAAACAAAAAAATTATGAAAAAAATAGACATTGTTTTAATCGGTAAACTTTATATTTGTGGACTTGTGATTTTCGCTTTGGTTTAGTCATTTCATTTAACTTATGATTTATGACTTATGCTTTTAGACATTTGATGACGTGTGGACTTGTGGTATGATTGTAGATTTGGTTTTTAGTCATTTCACTTATGATTTAGTATTTATTATACTTTGGTTTCGCCTCTGAAAAATTTTGTTTGAAGACTTCGACTCATTTGATTTGGACATAGATTAGATTATGTTTGTAAGATGATTATATTTTAATATTTAATTGCTTTTAACCTTATTGTAATTGAGTTAAGATTGAGTTTAAAAGTATTTAAATTTCATTTGCATATTTGTGTTCTAATTTTTAAGAAAAAGGAAGGGTACTGTAATGTGGAAAAAAAAGGAACTGCTTGATTAGACTCGCGAGTGATGAGTTGATGTAAGACAAATTTATTTATAGGTGAAAAAAAATTAAATTTTTTGTGAACCACCTGTTTATATTCACGAGTTAATGCAAAGTGAGTCAGACTACTTATTTTGGTGCATGGATAAATACGAGCCATTTTGGCTCATCCTATTTAACCATCGACCCATCTCAAGCTGGTTCGACCTATCTAACAACTCTGTAACTATCAAACTACCGAGAACCTTTTGTTAGTTTCCGAGCTTTGTAATTGTGATAATTGATAAAGTTGAAAAAAAAAATTATATAAGATTTTGTTAATGAATATCTTAATGATACTAGTAAAAGAATTAAAAATAGAAAGTATTATATAAAATGTTGAATATTTAATACAATAAAAGCTCAAAATATTTTTATTTTTTATTTAATATTTATAATTTTTTTATTTCTTAATAATTGACACTTGTTAACCAAATCTTTTTATATATTCTTAATGTATATTTTTCAAAATCCTTTTAATTATTTAATAAATATTAATATTTGTAAGTGTACAATATTAAATTTAATACTATTATATTTTAATATTTATTAGTTTATATAATTAATAAGATGTAGAATGATTTATTAAGAGGGAAGGTGTAAATAAAAGACAGGTTGGCTAAATGGCTTGAAATGGTAAAAATGGGTGAATGCCATGAGGGCAAATGCAATGAGCAAACCAGCATGACCATGGTAAGGAGTAGGACTATGGACCATGGTCCGTGGAAACTGTGGTTGTGGCATGCGTGGGTGCACTTTTGATGCAATCTAGGCCACACGGTTGGCCACTTGGACCCATCCCTTAAATAATTACCTTGCTTTTTGGAACACGATAAAAATGGCAAGTTTAATTAAAGCATTGCATACTTGGATACCAGACCACTTTGGAAACACCATTTGTACGGACGCCTTCTCTTTATTCTATGCTCTGCTCCATCACTATCAACATTACTGCTCCAAAGTAAAAGTTAATGTGCGATAAGTTATTTAGTTGAGATAAAATAAACAAAGGAAAACGTATTGTGTTGTGAAAATTAAAAAGAATCACGTCCAACCCCATGGTGAACAACAAGTCAACAACAATCACTAAAGGTTAGTCAAACTTCTTGACAAACTTCTGCGTGAATTGTTAGATTAGATAGGGACGGATATAGAAATTAATTAACGAGGGAATTAAAATTATAAAAGGTAAGAATATTTTAAAAAATATTATATATAGAGTATAACAATTTTAAATAATTATAAATTTATTTTTTATCTTTAACTCATGTGATTTTTTATTTTAATATCTAAAACATTAAAGTTAGTTTTTTTTTTTTTTATTTTCTAAAAAAACAACAATAATATTGATGTAAACATGAAAATGCCTTTATCATTGATGTGAAAATATATTGAAGAAGCTTAAATTTTTTTGTCTCTTATCTTAAAATTTAATACACTTTTTTTTTGTTTTATAACTTAGTACATTTTTTTTATTTTGGTAAAAGATCATTTTTAATAATTGAATTAACTCAATTTTTTTCGAGTAAGTTATCATTTTTAATAATTGGATTAGTCCATAAATAAGTAAGTCTAATAACACCTTTAAAATTATTTTAGTCACTCATTACATGAGTTAATGTAAAATAAAAACAGAGAGTAATTTTTTTACATGTTAATACTATATGTACCATAAAAAATATATAATAATTAGGCGAGAGGAACATCTACTTGTCCTCCTTTAGATCGTCTATGTATGCAGTACAAGAAGGCTATGTATGCAGCACAAGAAGGCGAAGGTTTACCTCGCCATTGGTAATAAAAATAATTTTTTAAAGAATTTTGTTAACTTGTATTGTAAAGACATATGTTAAGAAATAAAAAATAAAAAATATTAAATAACAAGTACAAGTATTCATTATCTTAAAAATAAAAAAAAAACATTTAATATTTTTTTAAAATAATTAATAATAAATAATAAATATTATTTTTAATCGTTAATAGCACATGTTAACAGAATTTATTTTTTAATATTAAAAAAATTAAGAGTATTTTTTTTTGGGTAAAAAGTAAGTAATTTGTTGCTCGATGAAGCTACAAATATTTTGGCAGGCAGAGATATGGAACGATTAATGTAGTTTGAAGATTTTTTTTTTTTGATGTTTTGTGAAAATCCTCTTAAATTTACAGGGAAGAAATGTTCTAGAACTTTTCTTCGACCTTTCATGCATGTTTTTGTTTTCCTAATTTTGAATGCCAAAAAATATTTTCAGCAGGAGCTGCTGGACAATACACATACAGGGCGGAGGAAGACTCATTTCTTGCCAACGCCAAATGGACTATCGAGCATTGCAATTGGCAAAAAGTTGCAAAGTGTAGCCCATAAGAAGTAAAATTTCGTCTTGCCTAAACAAAGTAGTAGGCCTATCTCTCTAGTTTAATTAAATATACTTACATTTTCAGAGCTCTGGGTTGTAAAGTTTGCTCAACATGGGCTTGTGTTTACCATTCACCATGGCTAGCTCCTAAAGCCCAAAAATGAGAAAAACCAAATCCCAAACTTAATCTCCAAGTATTACCAAGAAAAAAAAAAAACATTTGCATGGTTACGCAGGACATGTAGCAAGGATTTCTGTTTTCTGTTTCATCTTCACCCGCAGCACCCATCTTCCTCGTTCTTGTTAGAGTGGATAGCATAATCAGATTTTATATTTTCTTTTTTTGTGATTATCAGATTTTATATTGTTAACTATCATGTGTTGATTCAACTAAAAGAAACTCAATTATTTTAAATATGTAATCTTGAATTTGATATTGAATTTGAGAAGATCTTTACTTAGTGGCCTAACTGTGTTGAGAGATATCATTATAAGAAAAAAAAATTATATTGTTAGATTTTATTTTATTTGAATCCATCACATAATCAGATTTATAATTTGAAACTTTACTCTCGTTAGATTTCATCTTTTCATAAGTCAATTAATGATGACTTTTTCCTAGATTATGCAATTTTTTTTAATCTGACAGATTATGCAAATTTGAATTTGAATTTGAATTCAAAACAAAAACAAATCAAGAGATTTTATTTTCTTATAAGCTAATTAATTAACGATGATTTATCCTATAATTACTCCTACACTAGAGCTCACGTGTGTAGTTTGCAAACTTTGCATCCTTCTCCATTCCAGAGCCATGGCCGCCGCGTTCCGACCACGACTCCTATGTCGCACTCTCGGCACTTATGGACAGCAACATCGTCCATCTACTACCAAATTTCTGAGCAAAATCAAACGCAGTTCTAGTCATCAATGTTCTTCTTTGTTTCAAAGACTAACACCACCCATTAAACCCTTTGACTTTGAAGATCACAAAAGGAAGATGAAGATCATAACGGACCTCCGTGAATCAATTAAAAGCCAAACCGACGTGGGTTTGAGCATTGCGAAGCACTTACTACTCTCGAAAGAAGTTAAGGACAAGAACGTGGTGTTTTCGTCCTTGTCAATTCATGTTTTACTGAGCCTCATTGCTGCTGGTTCCAAGGGTCCCACCTGCGATCAACTTCTCTCCTTTCTCCGATCCAAATCCACCAACCAACTCAACTCCTTCGCCTCTCACCTCTTCACCCTTGTGCTCGCTGACGGTAGTTCCAGCGGTGGGCCTTGCTTGTCCTTCGCCAATAGTGTTTGGGTCGACAAATCCCTTTCCCTAAAGTCTTCATTCAAAGAAGTTGTGAACACCAATTATAAGGCCACTTTGGCTTCCCTTGATTTCCAGAACAAGGTAAATAATTGTCGACTTATAAATTCTTACCTAAATTATGTACATTCAAGCTGGTGGATTAGACTAATTAAAGACTTAATATTGTTATAAATTTTTATAAAATTAATTATGTGACATAAAAATTTATGAAAATATTAAGTCTTGATTGATCTGAAACATTCATCTAAGTGTTCAGAGTTTAAGTAAAACTTTATCCTTTTTATTTTGTGTTTCTTAGCAATTGTGTGTATTAAACTACTTCACTTCATAAGTATTTTTTTTTAAATAAATGTTTTTTTTAAGAGTCTCAAATTATTTATCTCAATATTTCAATTATAATTTATATATCTATTTAACTATTTCATTTAATATTAATTAATTTTAATTAAAATCACACGTAATATCAAAATCAAGATTTTATATTTGTCTCAATGTTTTTATTTAAAAAAGCTTATCCAAACCAGCTTAATATATCGTTGCTAAAACGTTATAAACAACTTCTCTTCTCTTGAAATGCTTATGAAAAAAATTAGCTCATCTTTTTACATAATTTATGATGGTTTTAATTTTTGAAGGGTGAAGAAGTGGCCAATGAAATTAATTCATGGGCTGAAAAGGAGACAAATGGCCTTATTAAACATGTTGTTCCTCCAGGATCAGTTGACAGTTTCACGAGGCTCATATTAGCTAATGCACTGTACTTCAAAGGAGCATGGTGTGAGACCTATGATGCATCAAAAACGAAAAATTATGACTTTCACCTTTTGAATGGCAGCTCAATCAAGGTTCCCTTCATGACCAGCAAGGAGGAGCAGTTTATTAGTGTTTTTGACAGTTTCAAAGTGCTTCGTCTTCCTTACAAGCAAGGTGGAGATGAGCGTCAGTTCTCTATGTACATGTTTCTTCCAGATTCAAAAGATGGGCTGTCAGCTTTGGTTGATAAGGTGTGTTCTGACTCTGTGTTCTTGGAAAGCAAGCGTCCTCGTTATGAAGTAGAAGTAGGTGAATTCTTGATCCCAAGATTCAAGATTTCTTTTGGGTTTGAAATTCCTCCTGTGCTGGAGGAGCTAGGAATGGTGTTGCCTAGTTTGACATGTACAGAAATGGTGGATTCTCCTTTATATGTTTCCAACATTTTTCTTAAGTCTGTTATTGAAGTAAACGAACAAGGCACTGAAGCTGCTGCTGTTAGTGTTGCAATGATGCGTAGCTGTCCGGGAATGGAAGTTCCAAAGAAGATAGACTTTGTAGCTGACCACCCATTCTTGTTCATGATCCGAGAAGATATCACTGGAGAAGTTCTATTTGTGGGGCAGGTGCTCAATCCTCTTGCTGCTTCATATTAGCTGCCATACAGGAGACAATTACTTTTTTTTTTTTTCAGAGGGAGACAAAAACTTTGTTAGGGATTTAATTTTAGAATTTATAGTATCTTTAAATTAAATATTTTTTAAATTTATTTGATTTATAAATTTAAAGAAATTCCTATAGATACTTATTTTATTTTTTTAGAGTTTGATATATAAGATGAATTATCAAACATTTATTGAATATTAAATTTATCAATAAATACTTAAAAGTAATTAATAACTAATAAAATATTTAACAATTCATGCTGAATACTAACAGTAGAAATCTGTTATCATCCTTTGCTTATATTTTATTTTGCAGTATACGATTGAATTTTTATTAAGTGAATATTCCAGAAAGTTAATGCTTCACAGATTCCTTAGCAGTTGGTTTTGTCCTGAAGGTTGTGGCTTTGTTTTTAGCGATGTTATAGCGTTTTATTTTACATGACAATGTCGATCTCGTTCTTGAGCTCTTTTTTTATTCTTCTTTTTTCCGGGAAAAAAGAATGAAAGAAATATTGACGCTAAGAGTGAGTACGTCACTGACAGAGATTTGATTAGATTAATCACTAATAGTACATCTAGTCTTGTAATTAGTGTGGTATCAGATTTGTGTAAACTAGAAAAAGACACCATGACACTAATGAGGCATGCGAAGATGTGCATGCTTGGTAATGTTTATTTTTGTGAAAATAATTATTTTTATTTATAAATTATTTTTATTATAAAATAAATTAATCCAAAAATATATTTTCTTCCATTACACTTAGACCAGGCTAAGAGTCACCACCACAAATAATTGACAGCACTTTGTGCTTGTAACTAGGTCATAGAGAAAAAAAAGTCACTTGCTGCTTGTGTTTCGTCCTCGTCATTCTTGCATATGATTTAATTTTTGTTGTTCCTTTTTTTTAAAGACTTAATTTCTTGTATCAACATATATATTGCATTTTCCATTCACTTTTTAATTAATCATTATTAATCTTTCTTAAATTAATTCAATCTCAAATCATAGGAATTGTTTTGTGTTGAAATTAATGGAAATTTAATTCTAATATATCCTAAATTGATTTTATTAAATTATATTTTTATTTTTTAATATACAATAAAAGAGGTGAAGTCGAAGTAATTGTTTTACTTAATTTCTTAATGCTGATATAAATGGGAAAACAATGCAAGATAGATGAAGTCTCCGTCCCCATTTTCCAATTGTTTTACAAATATAAAATAAATTTGAGAATAAGACATGTAATTTATAACACTTATCAAAATGGGAAAACAATGCAACAATCATATATCTTAAACTGATTTCAATAAAACGTTATAATTTTTCTGTGATATTCATTTCTTAATTTTTATGAGTTTATTCATAGTCTTTTTATTTAATTTTGTTATGAGTTAAATTTTAAATTAATTATTAGCAATTAGAATCAATTTTCATTAACAGAAATATTTATTTCTTGATTTTATTATATTGTATTTTTTAATAATTTAGAATCAATTATATTTTAATCAATCAAAACCAATTTTTATGAATGAGGACACTTATTCAGTTTTAAATATTTTATATTCTTTAAAATTAATTAGAATCAATCTTCATAAGTAAGGATAATTATTCTTTGATTTGATTATATTATTATATTTTTTATTAATTTTCCAATTAGTTAAATTTTTTTCTTTTTCTTTTCCTAAGTTCGGTATCAATCTAGTGTCAATATTTATATCTCAAGCTATATCCAATATAATAGGGAAACAATATAACAATATATTTTAAATTAATTTTTCAATGTATATCAGTGTCAAACGCGTAAAAAAAAATGTATCGGTGTCAATCATTCACTCTTTCATACATATAATCCAAAAATAATGCAACAATATATTTTAAGTTGATTTTATAATATTGATTATAAAAATTAAATTAGTGATAGAAAAAAGAATGAAAGTTAATGGTTCGTAGATACTTTAGTAAGTAAAGATTTTATATTATTCTTTAGAAAAAAGAATGAAAGTTGATTTTATAATATTGATTCTAATTACTTATGAAAGTTAATGATAAAATTATAATATTGATTTTATAATATTTAAGTGAACATTCCTTCAAGTTAATGGTTCGTAGATACTTTAGTAGCCGGTTTTGTCCTGAAGTTTGTGGCTCTGTTTAGTTGATGTTGTAGCCTTTTATTTTTCATTACAATATCGATTTCATTGCTACGTATTTAGTTTTAATGTCAAATGGTACATTCCAATCTGAATCTCATGCTGTTGTTCTTGAGCACTTTTATTCTTTTTCCTGCAAAAAAGAATGAAAAGGAATATAGAAGTTAAGAGTCAGTACGACTGAGATTTGATTAGATTAATCAGTAATGTTACATCTAGTCTAATAGTTAGTATGGTATCAGAATTGTGTAGATTAGAGTAAGACATCATCACATCAAAGACGCAGGCCGAGTCCTTGTCATTAATTATATATACGTTGATAAGCCCATTGATATTGATTTGGCAATATACCACAAACAAGAAAGTAAGAAACAACAATTGTTTTCAACTCTCAACTTTTGCGCAGCACTATCCATTTAGGGGAGATTCCTCCACAACTGTTGGGGATAAATGTGTATGTCCAAGATTTCAATCAGACATGTAATGTATCAATTGCATTGTTATCAACTTATTTTGATAAAAATAATTCTTTTTATTATTGTCATATTTATTGTTTAGTTATTTAATTAATATGATAAAGTCTTTTATTAAATTTAAAGACTCCTCATCATGATAAAGATTATAATAATAAGAGAAAATTCTTTTATAATTTAACTTGATCCTAAAATTATTAAAAATAAGATATCAATAATTTGGATAGATTAATATATGTCATGGTCTCTAATGAATAGAGATTAATAAATCTTATTTATTAATATGTAGATATGATCATTGTAGTATATGATTGAATTTTCATTAAGTGAATATTCCAGAAAGTTAATGCTTCATAGATACCTTAGCAGCTGGCTTTGTCCTGAAGGTTGTGACTTTGTTTTTAGTTGATGATGTTAAGGCATTTTATTTTATATGACAACGTCAATCTCGTTCTTACGTATTTGATTTTAAGGTCAATGATACATTCCCATCTAAATCTGATTATGTCGTTCTTGAGCTTTTTTATTCTTCTTTTTCCGGGAAAAAAGAATGAAAGAAATATAGAAGTTAAGAGTTAATACGTCACTGACTGAGATTTGCTTAGATTAATCATTAATAATACATCTAGTCTTGTAATTAGTATGGTATCAGAATTGTGTAGACTAGAAAAAGACACCATCACACCAAAGATGCATGCAGAGTCGTGTTTAGTAACACTTATTTTTGAAAAAATAATTATTACTTTTTTCAAAAATTCTTTAAGAAAACTTTTAATTATAAATTATTTTGAACTTAATTCAAATATATACGTTCTTTAATTACACTTTGATAGGCCAGGTTAAGAGTCACCACCATAAATAATTGAGAGCACTTTGTGCTTGTAGCAGATAAGTGAATAACCAGGTCATAGAGAAAAAAAATCACTTGCTGGTTGTGCTTCGTCCTCGTCATTCTATTTGCTACTTGTAAGTCATTACTTTAATGTTAACTCTAATTAAAGATGACAAAATTATTCATACATGTGGAGATCTGCGATGATTATTTGTGATGGGGTAGGAGATGGATACCCGTTTAATAAATAGAGATGGAGGCGGAGATTATCTCTCTGTCTGCGGTACTTATAAACTCATTAAATATAATTTTTTATTTAATATATATAATATATTATGATTTTTTTTCTTTTTTACTTTGAGATGAGATAAAAATACATATATTTTTATTATTTTAAAATAAATTTTATATTTAATGAATCCATAATGATAAAATTTGTTAAAAAATATATACTATTTATATAATAATTATTTATATAAACTGATTATTACAAAATATAATTGAATTTAGTTTTTATTTATAATATTCTTTTAATTTTGTAAGAATTTTAAATTGTTGAATAAAATTATAATATATGATATTAAAATTTATTTTATTTATATTTTTTATAATTTTTAAAATTTTATTTTAAATTATTAATTATATAAAAACCTATAAATATATTTACCTATCCGTAAGGATTACAAATAAGTACCTGTGACCGAAAGGAGGACAGGAGCTAGGGAAACACTACCTATCCCGCCTTGCTGCATTGCTATCCCTATAATACATTTCTCTCTCTCTCTATATATATATATGCTCAGGATGCATTGTAATTGGTACTTATATATATTATCCCTGCGTTTTACTCATATAGTCTCTATTATCAATTAACAATTCAGTTACCCCACTACAATATTAACCAGCAATAGAAAAGCAGACAATTCAGTTAACTCGCGACACAAATACTACACATAAAGTTAATGTCCCAAATCTGGACAGCTAAGGCCAGAAACATTGAGAACTTCCACTTCTATAAGCACTTTGTCAATGATTGCAATAATGTCAAGAATCAAGATCATAGCATGAATTCAGCATTGTGTTGTCGCCCAACCAAACCAATCGATTTTCTTATATTAATAATTGATGGGTTTGCTTTCAATTGAAGAAGAGTAATGATATTTATGCATCATTTCTTTTATATTCTTTTTATATCAATTTTTTTCAAGTAATAAAATAAATAAAATATACATTTCAATACGCGTTCTCTCTACTTTTTATTTCCCAAACAAATATAATGTAAACAATAATATAATTATTTTGATATACAAATAACATTCTTCTTGGAGAATCAAACTGCTTAGGTTGGTTAAATATAGTATAGTTTTTTATACTTGAAAATATTATGGACAAGAAGTTGATTTATAAATTAAAACGAAACTATGAAAACCAAACATTAAACCCAGAAGTAAAAATTAAACTAGTGATAGAAAAATTTAAGTGAACATTCCAGCAAGTTAATGGTTCGTAGATACTTTAGCAACTGGTTTTGTCCTGAAGTTTGTGGCTCTGTTTTTAGTTGATGTTATAGCCTTTTATTTTTCATGACAATGTCAATTTCGTTGTTACATAGTTGGTTTTAAGGTCAAGTGATACATTCCCATCTGAATCTCATGCTGTTGTTGTTCTTGTGCACTTTTATTCTCTTTCCTGCAAAAAAGAATGAAAAGAAATATAGAAATTAAGAGTCAGCACGACTGAGATTTGATTAGATTAGTCATTAATATTACATCTAGTCTAATAGTTAGTATGCTATCAGAATTGTGTAGATTAGAATAAGACATCATCACATCAAAGACGCAGGTCGAGTCCTTGTCATCAATTATACTTTGATAAGCCCATTGATCTTGATTTGGCAATATACCACAAACAAGAAAGTAAGAAACAACCATTGTTTTCAACTCTCAACTTTTGTGCAGCACTATCCATTTAGGGGAGATTCCTTCTCAACCTCATCCTTCGTCGTTCTTGTATGGACATTGCATGTGTTCATTGTGATCAAAACTACAAGTAACACAAAATAACATAAGCAAGAAAGAGTGCCTTATTCAAACTATATGTCTCATATTGTGACAGGAATTGAAGAACCCACGATTAGCAAACAAGGGCCGGCCTATGTTAAAATCGAGTATATAACTCAATCCATTTGGCACTATATAAACACTAACGATAAAATCAATAACTCAAACAAGAGCAAAGCTACCTATAATAAGGTATAAGGTATTCTACCTGACAATAGAAGCAGGACATTAAGAATTTTTCTGGCATAGAAGTCCTATTTGTGCTTGTTCTTGGCATGCTGCCAGGATATGGGAAGCAAAGGTGGATTTTTCCGTTATGCAGATGGCTTTGACAAGTTGCTATTACTCTTTGGAACTCTGGGTTGCATTGGAGATGGCCTACAAACCCCTATCACAATGCTTCTTCTTGGCAGTTTGATTAATGATTATGCAGGTGGATCTGAACATTCTGTGTCCAACCATACTATAGACAAGGTAATTAGTACTAATATTCAAATCATTACCGAAGCCATTCTAGTCATATAACAATGAGATAAATGCAAAATTTCCATCCCTTTTATGTTGTATAATCGTGACAAAGCTCAAAGTTATGATTTCATTATTTTTCTTGCTAGTAGTTATGATGACATTCAATATAGATTTTTATATTCCCAAATTTCATTTGCTTAAAAACATCTGACAAACTGCTGTTCATCATTCCTTCAGTATGCTCTCAGGCTGCTGTGTTTTGCCATCGGGGTTGCATTATCTTCTTTTATTGGTAAGTATTGCTGCAATTCTGGATATTTGGTTTCCATTGCTAATGACAATGTGGGAATGGGCTGCTAGAGTGCTAGTCCTCTGTCCCTTTCTGTCTCCTGTCGTAAACCATTGTTATGTGCAATATCTACAATGCATTTATAAATTACAAATATAGGAGATAATCCCAATACAGCAAAAGTAGTTTTTTTTTTTTTTACATTGACAAGTGGATATCATGATATGAATCTAGAATTGACCATTTCCCAAATTCATGTCCCACCTTAACCACTTGAGTTATGCATAGGTGGCACACTAATTACTTCTCATGTAGTAAGAATTAACAGATTGGAAAATAAGACAAAATCCGAGTTGCACTGCTAAGTTTGAAGCAACTTTCCATGAAATGGTCCATATATGACTGTTGCACTAACGCTGCTTGAAGCCATGTAACAAATATATCTGCATATAATTGTGCATCTAATTTGTTCTAAACATTTAAATAACCAGTTGACTATAATATTCATTCCAATATAATTTTCTTGCAGAAGGAGTATGTTGGACAAGAACTGCAGAAAGACAAACGTCTCGCATGAGAATTGAATATCTTAAATCAGTCCTCAGGCAAGAAGTTGGTTTCTTCGACAAGCAAACTGACTCTTCCACAACCTTCCAAGTAATTGCCACTATATCTTCTGATGCTCAAACAATCCAAGACACCATGGCTGATAAGGTACAAAATTTATAGAACCTTCCTCCTCCTTCTTTTTATTCCTTTGTGCTAACTAAAATCATTTGTATCTGTTTGTTGCAGATACCCAATTGTCTGGCTTACCTCTCAGCATTTTTCTCTAGCTTTATAGTGGCACTCTTCCTTTCTTGGAGACTTGCCGTAGCTGCTTTTCCATTTTCAATTATGATGATCATGCCAGCAATCATATTTGGGAAGGTTCTGAAAGAGCTTGGAAATAAAATAAAGGATGCATATGGAATTGCTGGTAGCATAGCAGAACAAGCAATCTCATCAATTCGCACTGTTTATTCATATGTAGCTGAAAAACAAACATTAAATAGGTTCAGCTCTGCTCTTGAGAAAAGTATGGAGCTTGGCATAAAGCAAGGTCAAACAAAGGGAGTGGTTATTGGGAGCTTTGGGTTGATATATGCTACTTGGGCATTCCAATCTTGGGTTGGGAGCTTTCTGGTCAGGACTAAAGGAGAAAGTGGTGGCCATGTGTTTTGTGCTGAAATATGTATCATTTGGGGAGGAATGTGAGTATCAATTTTCAGATTTTTTTCCCTTTTTCTTTCAAATTTTTTAGCTAAGTAGTAAATGTTTCAAGTTTTAAGATAAAAGCTCTTAGGGGAACATGTTCATATTAGTAGGGAAATTGAGTTGTATATACTAAATATTCTGATAAGATATTGAATCCAACATATTTTTCTTTGTAGGAAGCTATATTTTTACTCTCATTTAGATAATTTTGTACATATGAAATAAATTAATATTGTATTGGAGGAAAAATGTGCTTCACTTGTCTATGGGACTTCACTTGCCACGAGTGTTAACTTCAATTTAAAATATGCAGATCTCTGATGAGTGCACTCCCAAATCTCGCTTTCATATTAGAGGCAAAAATAGCTGCCACTCGAATTTTTGAGATGATTGACCGAGTGCCAACTATAAACTCATACAAAGAAAAAGGAAAGATATTAAAACATGCAAGAGGAGAGATCACATTTAAAGAGGTTGAATTTAGTTACCCATCAAGACCAGATACACTGATTCTCCAAGGACTCAATCTGACAGTGCAGGCAGGCAAAACAGTAGGCCTAGTTGGAGGGAGTGGTTCTGGCAAATCTACTATCATCTCTTTACTTGAAAGATTTTATGAACCTGTATATGGTGAGATATTGCTTGATGGATACGATATAAAGAGACTCCAGCTTAAGTGGTTAAGGTCCCAGATGGGACTGGTAAATCAAGAGCCAATTCTCTTTGCAACATCCATAAAAGAAAACATTCTATTTGGCAAGGAAGGAGCTTCAATGGAAGCTGTTACAAGCGCAGCAAAGGCAGCAAATGCTCATGATTTCATTGTTAAACTTCCTGATGGATATGAAACTCAAGTAAGCCATGAGTTCCCTCCAATTCCACACTTTTTGTCTTCTCTTTTTTTTTTTTGGAGGATTCTACAATACCCCTATGGGGTAACCATACCCCCAAGATGTGACATAAAGTATAGTTCACTTAGTTACATAATAGTTACAACACTTAAAAGGTGTAAACATTATGTAATTAAGTTAACTATACTGTATATCACATCACTTGGGGGCATAGGTACCAATTAGGGGTACCTTAGTGTTACCCCATTTTCTCCCCTTTTGATTTTGATATGCAAGATCCTGGACAATAATTTTATGTTGCTCAATTTGATTGCTTAGAGAATTGTAATCTGTTGTTTAGGTGGGACAACTTGGAGCTCAATTGTCTGGAGGGCAAAAGCAAAGGATTGCCATTGCAAGGGCTTTAATTAGAGACCCTAAAATCCTACTACTTGATGAAGCCACTAGTGCTTTGGATTCACAGTCTGAAAGAGTAGTGCAAGATGCCCTTGATTTAGCTTCCAGAGGCAGGACAACAATCATCATAGCCCATCGCCTATCCACAATTCGCAAGGCTGATTTAATAGCAGTTCTTCAATCAGGAAGAGTGGTTGAATGTGGTTCCCATGATGACCTACTCCAACTTAACAATGGACAAGGTGGAACTTACAGCAAAATGCTACAACTGCAACAAACAACAAGCCAAAACGAAAATGCAATGCATCACATAAACAACAGCCCCCAAGCTATGGAAAATCTAACAAGGGCAAATTCAAACTGGCAAAGTAGCCCAGTTCTTCATGCATTTAGCCCTGCACAATCATTTAGCCCCATATACTCAATCAGTGTTATTGAGTCCACCTATGATGACTGCAGCACTGAAAACTTGGAGAAATCTTCCCATTCAAACTTCTCCCAATGGCGTTTACTACAAATGAATGCCCCAGAGTGGAAGCATGCTTTGCTTGGGTGTTTGGGTGCCGTTGGCTCAGGTATATGCCAGCCAATTTATTCCTATTGCTTGGGAACAGTTGCATCCATCTACTTTATAAAAGATAACTCTCTCATCAAATCAGAAATCAGGTTGTACTCATCCATCTTCTGCAGCATAGCTATTGTCAACTTCATTTCAGGCCTCCTTCAACATTACAATTTTGCCATCATGGGAGAGCGCTTGCTAAAAAGGGTACGTGAAAATTTGATAGAGAAGGTGCTGACCTTTGAGATAGGATGGTTTGACCAAGAGGAGAACACAAGTGCAGCAATTTGTGCACGTTTGGCAACTGAAACCAACTTGATAAAATCCCTTGTTGCAGAACGAATGTCATTGTTAATTCAGGTTTCAGTTATGGCTTCCCTTGCTTTTGTACTTGGTTTAGTTGTTACATGGAGGGTAGCTATTGTACTGATAGCTATGCAGCCTTTGATCATTGCATGCTTCTATTCAAAAAGTGTTCTAATGAAAAGTATGTCAGGCAAAGCAAGAAGGGCTCAAAGAGAGGGTAGTCAATTGGCAATGGAAGCTACTATGAACCACAGGACTATTGCTGCATTCTCATCTGAGAAAAGGATACTAAATTTGTTCAGAAATGCTATGAAAGGCCCCCAGAAGGAAAGCATCAAGCAATCGTGGATTTCAGGTTCCATATTGTCAATGTCACAATTTCTAACAACAGCATCTACAACTTTGACTTTTTGGTATGGAGGCAGGTTATTAAATCGCGGGTTAGTGGAATCAAAACACCTTTTGCAAGTTTTCCTTATCTTGATGAGCACTGGTAGACAAATTGCAGAGACAGGAAGCATGACTTCTGACATAGCTAAAAGTGGAAGAGCCATTAGTTCAGTTTTTGCAATACTGGATAGGAAAAGTCAGATTGAACCTGAAGATCCTAGACATAAAAAGTTCAAAAAGACTATGAAGGGCCACATAAAACTGAAAGATGTCTTTTTTTCATACCCAGCAAGGCCAGATCAAATGATTCTCAAGGGCCTCAGTCTAGATATTGAAGCTGGCAAAACAGTAGCATTAGTGGGACAGAGTGGCTCAGGGAAATCCACCATCATTGGCCTAATTGAAAGATTTTATGACCCCATGAAGGGATCCATATTCATAGACAATTGTGATATCAGGGAATTTAATTTGAGAAGTTTGAGATCACATATTGCTCTAGTGAGTCAGGAGCCCACCCTCTTTGCAGGAACTATACGTGACAACATTGTCTATGGGAAGAAGGATGCATCAGAGGATGAAATAAGAAGGGCTGCACGTCTTGCAAATGCTCATGAGTTTATAAGGTACAATAACTAATTTGTCTTTTTCTCCCGCAATACAAACATATTAGGGTTTCATTTCATCAACTTCTAAAATAAGAATCTTTTTTTGGAAAGAATACTGAGTAAATTATACTCACTTTTTTCAGGTTTGATGATATAACACTCAGTCCTATTCTTTTTTAAAAATGACACTCACCATTAATTAATTGATCAAGTTATATAATTGTGTAAATATTATCAGTTAAAATTTATAAGATTTTCAACATTCACAGTTATTTATAAAAAAAATAATTTTTTTTAAAATATTATATATAATAATATTTAAAAAAAACCTTTACAATTTTCTTTGTGTGAGTGTGTAAGGAGTTTTTTAAAAATAAATACATTTTTTAACTGGTAATATTATCAAATTTTAACAAGTAATATTTATACACAATAATATTTTTTTAACTAATACCTATTAGAATAGGCTACAAGAATATGTATCAGTCCTTATATTTTTTTCATAAATAACAATAATCGTATATCTTGAAAATCTTACAAATTTTAATTGTACTATTTATATATAATAATATTTTAAAAAAACCTTTACTGATTTTCTCTATGTGGGTGTGTAAGGAATTTTTAAAAAATATATATACATTTTTAAGCGGTAATGTTATCAGATTTTAACTAATAAAAAAATATTACCAGATTTTAATTGGTAATATTTATACACAATAATATTTTTTTAAAAAAATATTTTTTCATAAATAATCGTGAATGCTGAAAACCCTATAGATTTTAACTGATAATATTTACACAATTATACAACTTAATCAATTAATTGGGGATGAGTATCATTTTTAGAAAAGAATGAGATTGAATGTTATATCATTAAACTTGGAGGGGGATGAGTGTAATTTACTCAATAATCTTCTTGTAACATATTGTCATGTTAGAGAGAGATAAATGCAACTTTTATCATGTATGGGTCTAGTATGATTAATTATAGAAATCATTAGTTATATATGGAGAATAAATTGTTTTTATTCAACAAGATCATCCTCTCATGTTATTCAAGAACATGAGACAATCCTGATTTGATTTTTAAAAAAAAAAATGAGACAATCCTGATTTGATTTTTAAAAAAAAAAATATTTAAATAAAGTAAAATTATTTTATGTTTTCATGTAATATTTGAGAACTATTCTTTTCTTTTAAACGATTATGCATGTTATAAAAAATAGGTTAAATTAAAGTTTTGATTTCTATAATTTTCATTCATTTCTAATTTAGCCTTTATAATTTTTTTCTCTTCAAATCAGTTTTTCGATTGATTTAAAAATAAAAAAATTATAAAGATAAAATTAAAAATGAGTAAAAATTATAAGAACTAAATTTTAATTTAATCTAAAATAAATTTTGATAAGTACAAACATCAAGTTAGAAAAAAAAATCTTTTATAATATTTTTTAAAAAAGAAAAACTCTTCTAATAATGATAAAAAAATATAAAAGTATCTATTTGAATTTTTAAAAAAAAGTTTCTTTTTTTTTTAAATAAGCACGTTCAATCAAGCTCTTAGTTGCTTTCAGTAACACAATTTCTCTAATGCAGTTCAATGAAAGATGGGTATGATACTTACTGTGGAGAAAGAGGAGTGCAGCTGTCAGGAGGCCAGAAGCAGAGGATAGCAATTGCTCGAGCAGTACTCAAGAACCCATCAATCCTTCTCTTAGATGAGGCAACAAGTGCTCTTGATAGCGTGTCAGAGAATCTAGTGCAGGAGGCCCTGGAGAAAATTATGGTTGAAAGAACATGTGTTGTTATAGCTCACCGTTTGTCAACAATACAAAGTGTGGACTCCATAGCTGTGATTAAAAATGGCAAGGTGGTGGAACAAGGATCACACTCAGAGTTATTGAACATTGGATCAAACGGGGCTTACTACTCCATGATTAGGCTACAACATGGTCACTCAACTTGATTTGATATGCACAAATACATGTAGATAGATGTATGGGTTGCTATTTACTACTAGTTATGCTAGCCGTGTTGTTTAAATGAAAATAGATACAACTAGGAGTTTTTTATTTAATAAATAAATATTTAATGCATATTTGAAATATTAAATTAACTTATTTTATTTTAAGAAAAGTTTATAGTTGAATTACACAACATTGTGTTAGGCGTTCCAACTTTCTTTAAAATAATACAAATACTAATTTGAAATATAGTAGTGAGTTTTTATCTCTCTCTTTTACCATAAAAGATGTGTAAAGTGAAATGTAAAAAAACTAAGTGTAAGAGGCACATTTTCGTTTAAAATAACATCTATGATATTTACACATTAGAATTGTACACGTAAATTTTTGGTTAATAGTGTGTGAGTTAGTATGTGTTTTGTCCCAATGCTCTTGAACTAGTGAGTCCGAATTAGGTTCCCTATGAGAGCTCTTCAAGCTTGGAGGTCTTGAAAATGGGAAATTGAGTATCTGCAAAGACATTTCAACGTTCAAGTCAAATATGATGTGTTAGGTTTTGTTAGGAACAAGAAAATATTATTACCAAGCATCAACTTATAGCAATAACTTGCTCTCTCTGTGATGAAAATTATTTTTTTCCTCGTCTTTTAGGTTCATTAGGATTTGATTGTAGCCTGAATAAGCGTCAACGAAGGAAAGAAATTGGTAAGCTGAGGATCCATCCACCATTTTATCAATATTGGGCAATGGATAATGGTCCTTAAGGCAGACTTTGTTCAGGTTTATGTAATCCATGCACATGCGCCATTTTTCCAATGACTTCTTCACTAGAACAACATTAGATAACTAGGTGGTATAGGACACTTCCCTAATGAACCATATTTTTAACAGCTCTTTTACTTGTTTTTCAATTATTTTCTGGCGCTCTGGTCCAACTTTTCTTTTTCTTTGTGCCAAGGGTCTAACATCCAGGTTGATGAAGAGCTTATGGCATATGAAATTCGGGTTGAGACCCGGCATGTTTGTAGAAGTCCATACAAAGAGGTTCTTGTTCATCTGAAGGAAGTCTATTAGGTTATTCTATTCTTCTTCTTAGAGGTCAGCGCCTATCTTCATCACCTGGTGTGAATGATCCCCAAGTTATATTATGATTAACTGCCCTTCGATCTGGGGTCTCATATATTGAACATCACCTCAGACATCTAACTTCGACATCATCATGGGGTGTTTGCTTTCCCCTTGAGGTGGTGAAGTCTGGTGTCTAGTGTCTGGAACCTTGTTTCAGGAAGTCCAGGCTAGTATTGTAACAACTCCTAACTGTCGCTTGATCTCCCTTAATGATGACTACTTTCATATCTTCAGATAGAAACTTCATTGCAAGGCGATGGGTAGAGACAATAGCTCCATGGGCATTCAAAGAGGGTCTTCCTAATATCACATTATACGCGAATGGACAATCAACAATTAAGAACTTGACTTTAACCGTCTTGTGCAGAGGCCCTTTGCCAAAGGTTACAAACAGCTCGATGTATCCTACTGACTTGATTTTACCTCTTGAGAACCCAATTTGATTAGTGGCAAAAGGTTTCAAGTTTGATTCAGGAATCTTTATGTTTCTAAAGGAATCCAAGAACAGGATATCTATTGATCTAGTGATGAGCCTATAATATGTCATATTTTTAGGATTCAATTCTTTGAATTTTCATTCTCTTTTGATATTTTGATTAAACTTTGTTTGCAAGTTTTATTATTATTATTATTATTATTATTATTATTATTAATTTGTGATCTTATTTTATGTTTTATTTATTTATAATAGGAACTCCATGTTGTTACCATAATTGAAGAATCACGTCCAGCATGTGAGAATGGTTGGAAGGTATGTTGGAGTTGGTAGAAAACATTGACAAAGTGGAAAGCATTGTGATAATGGTGTTATTTGTTGGCAAGTGGGTCCCGCAAATGATTTATTGGTTGGAAGCCATGTGGGAGAAAGAATTGGTTGGACTTGGTGGAGAATCATGCACGTAAGAGCATTATGGAGAATATTAGTTGTAAGCCATGTGGATTGGCTGTAAAGTAATATGTGTTTGGTTGTAAGCATGTATGATTAATTAGAAGACATGTGGAGTGGTTGGCAAGAGCATATTATTGATTGGCAGAAGAGAATTATTAAAAACTTTGGAGAATTATTATAAAAGGGGAGGAAGCAAGGTTGCTAGAAAAAAACTACGGGCATAGAGGAATTTTTGGGAGGAGGAGAGAAAGCTGTAGGCAGAAGGCAGCCGTGGGAGTTTTCCTAATTCTTGGAGAGGAATTCTCAAAGGAGAAAGACAACAACGCGCAAATGAGCAAAATTCTTATGGTTTATTCTCTCTTTGTATTTGTCTTTTTTTTTTTATCATGAGTAGCTAAACTCATAACTAGGGCTATGGGGAATCTTGTGTTCTTAATTATTTGGATCTGATTTCTAGATTGATTATGGTAATTTCTTTGTGGGTTTACTATATTATTTGCATTCTTGTTATAAATTGATCACTTGTGACATTTATTAATTTATTGTTTGACCGGTGACCATCCGCACTCAATGAGTTGATTTATATGATAAGCCTGGGATTATATTGGTGAATGACCAAACATCAATTTCTCCTACTAATGGAATTGACAGGTTGTTAGTTCATATCTTGAAATTGAAACTTAATGCATTCTTGATTAATTCAACTAAATGACTAAATAGGTGGATTAATTTAAGAATAGAATATTGTTTCATCCATGACCATTGAGATTCAATAGCTTATAAGATAATATTGGCAAAAGAATTACTTGTATCATAATTGAAGGAAGATCCGAATAATGAGACTCAAGTGAACCTCGCTTTACCAAGATTTCTCTATCTTTGTTTATCTTTTCTTTATTTAATTGTTCTTTTTATTTTCTCCATTAGTTTTCTGTTTTAAATTTAGATCTTCTTGCTGACACTTCTAGATAGTCTAAATAACATAAGAGTTTTACAACTTTAGTAATTATCACTTATTCCTCGTGGGATCGATATCTTGGACTCCAAAGTCCTATATTACTTGGCGATAGAGTGCACTTACTCTTAGTATATCTTTTACACGCACCAAATTTTTGGGACCGTTGCCGAGAAATTAAGTATGATAATATTAGAAGTAAAAAGTTCTAGTTAATTTAGACATCTTTTTATTTTATTCTTTATTTTATTTTTATTTTATTTTATAACTTTAACCACCACCCCTTCTAAAAAAAACAATTCACTTCCACCACCCTCAAACCCGTCATCTTCATATAATTTTAGTTGATTTATCACTTAAAGATCACATTGTGTTCTAATGCACACAACCATAGGCACACGACCACTGCACCTCACCATTTTCACCAAATAATCTTCCTTCCTCTTCCAACGTACATAGTTGCCTTTTTCTTCTCTGTTAAAAAAAAAAAAAGCAGCAGCAGCCATCATCGTCTTTCCTTATCTCCACTTTCACCTTCACTCTGATTCTTCACCATCAGTGCACCATGGTGAAAGTAAAGTAGTAAGCAAACCACTATAAAAAAAAGAAGAAGCCATGAACCCATTTCCAAGTTCTTCTTCACCCCCTTTGGTCATCCTCTGCCATTCCCAGAACAGTGAGACCACCATGTCCAAGCTCTCCTCCACAGTCGTCCTCGAGCCAGCCACCAAGCCCCACCGGAAAGCTACATCACCGCACCATCGGACCGCACCAGACTTCCGTAGCCGCACCAATCTTCTAACCCCAAACAGAAATCAAGAATCCAATAACCCATCATCACCCAATCATACCTGAAAAAAAAACAAACAAACAGATCCACCGTCAAGCTCCCCCTCCATTCACCCAACCGTGGACCTCCCAAACGACCAAACATGACCCACCCAAGCCAACTAGACCACCGGCCCACACAACGCTCCATCCCGCGCTGTTGTCGTTCGCTTTTCTGGTTCGCTCTGAGCCGGAAACACCAAATCCCCCATAGCCATCGAGCACTGTGACACACTGCCGGCCAAGAACCGAGCCCCACTGTCCCAACCGCACCGCACCACACTAAGCCCTCCACCCAACCTCTCATTCTCTTTCATATTGCAATAAGGGGTGTTTCTCTGTATTTTAGATTTTCAACTTATGTTTTAATAAGTTTTAGTTAGATTTTTTTTTGGGCTGTTCAGCAACATGAGAAGCCCATATATATATATATATATATAAAGCAGAAAACGTAAAATATAAAAAGGGGGATTGGTGTTGAAGGAGTGTTGAGTTCTTGTTTCATTTTTAGTTTGTTAGGTTGTTTAGATACTTAGTAAAATGATGATGATAATGATAATGATATGATAATAATAAAATAATAACAATGATAATAATAATAATAATAATAATAATGATAATAATAATAATAATAATAATAATAATAATAATAATAATAATAATAAAATGTGTGAGGCAAAATACATAGGATTAATTTCCTTTTAATTTTTTTCATTATTTTAATTTTAATTTTGTTTATCAATTTTTTACCCTTTTTATTTCATTTCTTATTTTGTTTTATTATTATTTTTTTAAATTTTATTTGTCACTTCATCCTTTGTTTATATTTCTTGTTTATGCTTACTCGTTCTCAGTTTTCTGATTTGACGTTTGATCCAGAAATTGAAAAAATAACTCGCAGGTTAAGGAAACATTCTCATACTGAAGCTGTGGCTAAAGAAGTTACAATAAGGAAGATGGAGAGACAAGAATGTGAAGCCACTCCAACAGAGTGAACTATGCTCGAATATTCTATGCCCACTGCTGAAGGGTATAGAGGAAGTATTTTAAGACCAACTGTGGCGGCTAACAATTTTGAGATCAAACCAACATTGATCTCCATGATTCAGAATTCTGTACAGTTTGGTGGATTACCTTCAAATGATCCAAATCAGCATTTAGCTAGATTCTTGCAGTTGTGTGACACTATCAAGTACAATGGCGTGACAGATGATGCAATCAAATTGCGACTCTTTCCTTTCTCACTAAGAGACAGGCGAGTCAATGGTTAACGTCATTACCTAGAGGTTCCATCACTACATGGGATCAATTGACACAATAATTTCTGGCCAAGTATTTTTCTCCCTCTAAATCTGCTAAGTTAAGGAATGATATATCTTCTTTTGTGCAGTTTGAAATGGACACTCTTTATGAAGCTTGGGAACGCTTTCAAGAGTTGTTGAGGAGATGTCCACACCATAGATTTCCCGTGTGGCAGCAGGTCTAGACTTTTTATAACGATTTATCTTCTGCAAACCGTTCCCTCATTGATGCTACTGCGGGAGGTACAATATGGAGAAAAACACCTACTGAAAGTCAAGCATTGATTGAAGAAATGGTGCTGAACAGTTATCAATGGCAAAATGAGCACCAAATTCTTAAGAAACTAGTAGGAGTACATGCTGTGGATGCTTCTACTACCATTCTGAATCAATTGGAAGCTTTGACAAAGAATGTGGAAACCTTGATGGTAACAAGTAATGTAGCCCCACCAATTATTTGCGACGCATGTGGAGGACAAGGTCATACAAGTTCAAACTGTCAAGTTGGTAGTCCCTTTGCCCCAGAACCTGAAGCAGCAAATTTTGTTGGAAATTCCAACAGGCAACATTACAATCTATATTCAAATACGTACAATCCTGGTTGGAGGAATCACCCTAATTTCAAATGGGGAAATCAACAAGGCTATCAGCAGAATCAGCAGAGAGCCCCACAACCATCTCCTGGTTTTCAAGCACCTGTGGAGAAACAAAATTTTGAAAACCTTGTAATGAAGTACATGCAAAATTCAGAAGCTAGAATGAAGACCATGGAGACTCAAATCAGTCAGTTGACCACTCTGATGTTGGAAAGGACACCAGGATCTTTGCCTAGTGCTACTAAACCTAACCCAAAAGAACAAGTAAAGGCAATCACTCTGAGAAGTGGTAAGGAGCTTGGAGATCTTTCCAAGAACAAAGAAGAACACATGCAAGAACATGAAGATACTCTTGATGAGTCAAATACTATAGAAAAGGAAAAGGTCAGTGAATCGCCTCCCATGGTACAGGTAAGTGAGCCACAAAAGTCTTCTATTCCATTTCCTCAGAAGCTCCAGAATACTAAGCAGGACAAGCAATTTGTAAAATTCTTGGAGATATTTAAGAAATTACAGATTAACATTCCTTTTGTGGAAGCTATCTCTCAAGTGCCAAAATATGCAAAATTCTTGAAAGAGATACTTTCAAACAAACGTAAGCTTGAGGAATATGAGACAGTCAGACTGAATGAGGAATGCTCTGTCATTCTCTTAAAGAAATTACCACTGAAGTTAAAAGATCCAGGAAGTTTTACTATTCTTTACTCTATTGGTAATTCTCATTTTGAGAAAGCATTATGTGATTTGGGTGCTAGCATTAATTTGATGTCTTTCTCTGTGTTTAAGAAACTGGGAATACAGGAACCAAAGCCTACCAATATTTCTTTGCAGTTGGCTGATAGATCCATTACTTATCCTCGTGGTGTATTGGAGGATGTCCTAGTGAAGGTGGACAAATTCATTTTTCCAGCTGATTTTATTGTGTTAGACATGGAGGAGGATTCTGAGGTCCCAATCATACTTGGGCGACCATTCCTTGCTACTGGGAAGACTATGATTGATATCTATCAAGAGAAGTTAACCTTGCGATTAAATGATGAGGAAGTTGTTTTTAATGTCTTTAATTCTATTAAGCATCCTAGTTTCTATGATTCATGTAATTGCATTAATTCTATTGATATTGTGGATAGTGCTGTGAGTTCATGTTTGTAGGATTCAGTTATTGATGACGTTCTAGAAAAGATCTTGACCATGGTCAATCCTTACGTTGAGGATGATGAAGAGGTCACAAAAATGGCAACGCGGTTGGAAGTTGGCATGTTTGTGGACAATAGAAGAAATTGGGGGTATTATGAGGATTTGGATAGGAAAAACATACCTACTCCAAAGCCTTCAATTGAGGAGCCTCCTGAACTTGAGCTCAAGCCCCTACCTTCTAATTTAAAGTATGCTTTTCTGGATCCTCCATCAAATTTACCTGTGATTATCTCTACTTTGCTTTCAGGACCAATGGAAGAGAAACTCATGAGAGTGTTAAGAGAGAACAAGAAAGCATTTGGATGGACCATTCATGACATTATGGGCATCAGCCCTACCATTTGCACCCATAGAATCCACATAGAGGCACAGAATAAGCTGTTTGTGCAACCACAAAGGTGGCTCAACCCAAACATGAAAGAGGTTGTAAAGAAAGAGGTAATAAAGCTGCTTGATGCAGGTATCATTTATCCCATTTCTGATAGTCCTTGGGTAAATCCAGTACAAGTAGTGCCTAAAAAAAGGGGTACAACAATCATGAAAAATGAAAAGAAAAAACTTATAACTGTGAGAAATGTGACTGGGTGGCGTATATGCATTGATTATAGAAAATTAAATGATGCCACTCGGAAAGATCATTTTCCCTTACCCTTTATTGATCAAATGTTAGAGAAACTTTCAGGTCATGCATTTTTCTGCTGCTTGGACGGATATTCTGGCTATATGCAAATACCTGTGGCACTTAAGGATCAAGAGAAAACCACTTTCACATGCCCATATGGTACATTTGCATATAGATGGATGCCTTTTGGATTATGTAATGCACCAGCTACTTTTCAGCGGTGTATGATGGCCATTTTTTCTGACTTGATAGAGGATTGTATTGAAATTTTTATGGATGATTTCTTTGTGTTTGGCCTTCTTTTGATGATTGTTTGCATAATCTTAATTTGGTTTTGGAGAGATGCAAGAACACTAACCTTGTCTTGAATTGGGAAAAGTGTCAATTTATGGTACAAGAGTGCATTGTTTTGGGGCATAAGATTTCTCCCAAAGGTTTGGAAGTTGATCCGGCAAAGGTGGAGGTAATTACAAAATTGCCCCCACCTAAATCTGTTAGGGCCATTCGAAGCTTTTTGGGATATGCAGGTTTTTATCGAAGGTTTATCAAGGATTTTTCAAAAATTGCCAAACCAATGACTAACCTCCTAATGAAGGATGCACCATTTGATTTTTCTGATTCTTGTTTAAAAGCATTTCTTATCTTAAAGGAAAAATTAATTAGTGCACCCATCATTGTTGCCCCTGATTGGTCCTTACCTTTTGAACTAATGTGTGATGCAAGTGATATAGCAGTTGGGGCTATCTTAGGCCAAAGGAAAGGTAAAGTTTTCCAAACCATTTACTATGCTAGCCGTGCTCTGAATGAGACACAAAGAAATTACACTACCACTGAAAAAGAATTGCTAGCAGTAGTATTTGCTTTTGATAAATTTCGCCCTTACCTCATTCTCTCTAAGGTTATTTGTTATACTGACCACTCTGCTATTAAGTATTTGCTTTCCAAACAGGATGCTAAGCCGAGACTAATTCGGTGGATTCTTTTGCTACAAGAATTTGATATTGAGATACGTGATAAAAAGGGAACAGAGAATCTTGTAGCTGATCACCTATCTCGATTGGATGAGGAGGTGTTAGAGCCCTCTACTGAGCGAGCTATAAATGAATCATTTCCTGATGAGCGCCTCTTTGCAGTCTCCACTTTACCATGGTATGCTGATTTTGTTAACTTCCTTGCAGGTAATATCCTTCCACCGAATCTCAGTTATCAACAAAAGAAGAAATTATTATATGATGTTAAGCATTATTTGTGGGAGGACCCATACTTGTTTAGGATTTGTGCTGATAATGTTATTAGGAGATGCATTCATGGTAGTGAAAGTCATTCCATTCTTGAACATTGTCATGCTAGGGAAACTGGTGGCCACTTTGGTCCCACCAAAACTGCACAAAAGGTTTTACAATGTGGGTTTTATTGGCCAACTTTGTTTAAGGATGCATTTGAATTTGTTCGAACTTGTGATAAATGCCAACGAAGTGGCAACATCTCTAGGAGACATGATATGCCATTGAATAACATCTTAATTTGTGAGGTTTTTGATGTCTAGGGCATTGATTTCATGGGTCTCTTCCCAAAATCTTTTTCTAATTAATACATACTTATTGCTGTGGATTATGTTTCTAAATGGGTTGAAGCAGTGACATTGCCTACTAATGATGCTCGGGTAGTGGTAAGATTTTTGAAACGAAACATTTTTACCAGATTTGGTACACCCTGAGCAATCATAAGTGATGGTGGCACTCATTTTTGCAATAAACAGTTTGACAATTTATTGAGCAAATATGATGTCACCCATAAGGTCGCCACTCCTTATCATCCATAAACAAGTGGCTAAGTGGAAGTTTCAAACCGCGAATTAAAAAAGATTTTGGAAAGAACTGTTAATGCATCTCGTAAAGATTGGTCTTTAAAGTTAGATGATGCATTATGGGCCTACAGAACTGCTTTCAAAACACTCATTGGTATGTCTCCTTATAAACTTGTGTTTAGTAAAGCCTGTCACTTACCTGTGGACCTAGAACATAGAGCATATTGGGCACTTAAATTTTTGAATTTTGATATGAATGCTACAGGTGCACAACGACGTGACCAGCTCAATGAGCTGGATGAATTGCGTCTTGAGGCATTTGAGAATGCTAAGCTCTATAAGGAGAAAACAAAAAAATGGCATGACATGCGTATTCAACAGCGTAAGTTTAAGATTGGGGATCAAATTCTTGTTTATAACTCACGACTTCGTCTATTTCCAGGTAAACTGCGATCAAAATGGTATGGACCATATGAGGTCATGGGAGTGTTACCATATGGTGTGCTTGAAGTGAGGAAAGAAGGACAACAATCTTTCAAGATAAATGGACAAAGAGCAAAGCACTATGAAAAAGGAGTGGAAACTGAGAACCACTCTATCTGCCTCACTTAGTCTTAGTACCAATTCACTGTCAGGCTTGTGACGTTAAACAAGTGCTTTACAGGAGGCAACCTGTGTTTCTTCCTTATTCTCTCTTCTTTTAGTTATTTTTGTTATTTTTATTTTAAAGTTACAATTTGAAGATGGTTTCTGCAAACCGAGAAAAAAAATTTTAAACCATGAACTTCTTATTTGTGGAATCTTTTCAGAAGTGAACATAAGGGTTACAGTCTTGGGAATCTGACTTTAAAAGACCCTAGAATATGTTTCTACTTATGTGTTTTGTGATTTTTCAGATTCTGTTGCAGCGCTGACTGTTATGCCATTTTTCTGCCTACCATGTTTCATTCCTCATCAGGTTGTATTGCTCTTTTCTTTACCCTTTATTTAACTCTCTTTCACATTGAGGACAATGTTAATATTAAGTGTGGGGGAGTGGTAATGTACTTGGTAATGTACTCTATTATTAAAAAAAAAATTAACACTTGAGAATTGTTAGTAATTGAGCAGGAATTGTGTGTTGATTACTTGATTTATCTTGAGTTGAAAGAAATATGTTTTAAAGGGAAATCCATTGATCATGAGTTAATTTTATGTGAAACAATCTTTTTCAATTGAGTTAAGTGAAGTTTAGCATCTTATTTGGAAATTAGTCATGTCTGCTTGCATTTATTCTCTTTATTAACATTAGCCAGAAAATGAGTTTTGAGCTTTAATGATTGGATTTTTTTTTTCTGATAAATGAAATCCTATTTTTTTTTCTTCTGGAGTGAGATTTCTCTTGATTGATGTACGCTAGAACTTGCTTTGATATCTTGTTGAGGCTTTAATGATTTACATACAGACTTGAATATGATTAAGGCAATTAGGCTTTATTCTTTCTTGACTTCTAGAGTTGCATTGATTAAATATCCCTTAGTTGCCCCATTTGAACCTGAAATTGATTTCTTTGAATACCTAATTGAATAATCAGGTTGAATTCTATGGAGCAATTAATGTGTTGATTAAAAAGTCTTAAAAGGTTGCTTTTGTCTTCAAGGGTTAAAAAAAAAAGAAAAAAAAATGGAAAAAGAATAGAATTGTTGATGAAAGTATTGAGTTGAAAGTAAGAAGTTATTATATTATTGTGCATCATGATCGATCTGTCATCTTTTCATCTTGATTTTTGCTTTGTATTGATTTATCCATGAGAATTCTTTACCCCTATTTTACCATTTCTTCCTACCTTCCATTATACCCTTGGCCCCGTTACAACCAAAGGAAAGTCCTTTTGATTCTTGAATTATATGTGAACTTGCAAGTGGAAATGAGATTGATAAGAAAGCCTATGGTAATGCATTTTTCAAGAGAAATTGGAGTGATCTCTTTGTCCTTAAACACTTGAGCGATGGAAAGATGAGTGACCTCAGTTGTTTGATGAAGAGAAATATTTCAAGCTAGACTCGAGCCTTTAATTTTTTTAAGTGCTAAATGATCTTGCTTAATTGGGTTTGATTGCTGAACTTGAATTTTTAAATTATGGAATTTTCCTTTATTCATGTTTCTGGAAGTTGAGTTTGATATTGTTTTTATTCCTATTCTTTGCTTGAGGACAAGCAAAACTCAAGTGTGGGAAAGTTGAAGAGCCTATAATATGTCATATTTTTAGAATTCAATTCTTTGAATTTTCATTCTCTTTTGATATTTTGATTAAACTTTGTTTGCAAGTTTTATTATTATTATTATTAATTTGTGATCTTATTTTATGTTTTATTTATTTATAATACGAACTCCATGTTGTTACTATAATTGGAGAATCACATCCAGCATGTGAGAATGGTTGGAAGGTATGTTGGAGTTGGTAGAAAACATTGACAAAGTGGAAAGCATTGTGATAATGGTGTTATTTGTTGGCAAGTGGGTCCCGCAAATGATTTATTGGTTGGAAGCCATGTGGGAGAAAGAATTGGTTGGACTTGGTGGAGAATCATGCACGTAGGAGCATTATGGAGAATATTAGTTGTAAGCCATGTGGATTGGTTGTAAAGCAATATGTGTTTGGTTGTAAGCATGTATGATTAATTAGAAGACATGTGGAGTGGTTGGCAAGAGCATATTATTGATTGATAGAAGAGAATTATTAAAAACTTTGGAAAATTATTATAAAAGGGGAGGAAGCAAGGTTGCTAGAAAAAAACTACGGGCATAGAGGAATTTTTGGGAGGAGGAGAGAAAGCTGTAGACAGAAGGCAACCATGGGAGTTTTCCTAATTCTTGGAGAGGAATTCTCAAAGGAGGAAGACAACAACGCGCAAATGAGCAAAATTCTTATGGTTTATTCTCTCTTTGTATTTGTCATTTTTTTTACCATGAGTAACTAAACTCATAGCTAGGGCTATGAGGGATCTTGTGTTCTTAATTATTTGGATCTGATTTCTAGATTGATTATGGTAATTTCTTTGTGGGTTTACTATATTATTTGCATTCTTGTCATAAATTGATCACTTATGACATTTATTAATTCATTGTTTGACCGGTGACCATCCGCACTCAATGAGTTGATTTATATGGTAAGCCTGGGATTATATTGGTGAATGACCAAACATCAATTTCTCCTACCAATGGAATTGACAGGTTGTTAGTTCATATCTTGAAATTGAAACTGCATTTTTGATTTAATTCAACTAAATGACCAAATAGGTGGATTAATTTAAGAATAGAATATTATTTCATCCATGACTATTGGGATTCAATAGCTTATAAGATAATATTGACAAAAGAATTACTTGTATCATAATTGAAAGAAAATCCGTATAATGAGACTCAAGTGAACCTTGCGCCCTAACATATCTCTATCTTTGTTTATCTTTTCTTTATTTAATTGTTCTTTTTATTTTCTCCATTAGTTTTCTATTTTAAATTTGGATCTTGCGTACACTTCCAATAGTCTAAATAACATAAGAGTTTTACAACTTTAGTAATTATCACTTATTCCTCGTGGGATCGATAACTTGGACTCCAAAGTCCTATATTACTTGGCGATAGAGTGCACTTGCTCTTAGTGTATCTTTTGCACGCACCAGCTAGCTTGGTCTATGAAAACCCTTTTTGCCCTCACATCTACCATTTTCATTATGATTACCATGGGGTCATCTTCTTCTAGGATGATCCATTTCTTATCTTCATCTGTGAAGCTGATAATTGGTGTCTGGGATCCACTTCCTCATTTCATAACAGGGGGAGAAGCGACACTGAGTACAACTTTCAGATGCTTTCGACGAGTTGATCTTATTTGCCCCATCTAGCGAAGCCCCCAGTGATGGTGTTGATAGTCCTCGTGACATCATTGTCACACCTGGGCTCTCTCTATAGAGAGGTTGTCCTCTGTCCTCTAGCATTTTCTCTGGGTGGGGAGCGCTTAGTGGAAAATGGAGAATGACGTCGTGGGCTAGGACTCCTTCTTCTGTCCTCCTTTCTTTGGTATTGTTGTGATCCGCTTCCTCTGAATCCTTGAACATAATTCTGGAGGCATCCACACTGGATCAAAGTTTATATGGCATCATGGAGGTCCACGCAGTCCTCCGTGGTGTGTCTATATCCATGGTGATAATTACAGTACTTGCTTCTATCTACCCATCCTCTAAGCCTCAACTATTTGAGTTTTTAAAGATCATTGAGGTCTGTGGCATACATCTCTTGTAGAATTGTTCTCCTGGGGACCCAGACTGGGGTATAGTAATCAAACTTACCTTGAGGTGGGCTTCTAGTATTGTTCTCTGGGCCTTTGATCTTAGGATCCTTCTCATTTTTTCACGGTTCGTCTTTTTTCCTTATAGGCATCATTCATATCTTTCAGGGTTTCCTCTATATTGATGTACTTCTCAGAGTGTTGCTTTAGCTCCTCTAACGTCTCTCGGCTCTTCGAACTCTTCGCATTTCAGACCACCCATGATCGCGTGCATAGTAGCATCATGGTTAAAATCTCGGACCTCTAGGCATACCCTACTGAACCTATGCATATAATCATGAAGGGTCTCATCCTTTCCTTGCCTAATACTAAACAGACTTTGAGTGGTCTTAGGCTGAGTTGTACTCGTTGCAAAGTGAATAAGGAAACTTCGTGCTAGTTCATCAAGGTTATTAATTGACCATGCCGGCAAGGCGATGAACTACTTCTAAGCATTTTTTTATTGTGCTTGGGAAAGCTCGACATCGAATAGGGTTGATTCCCCTCATGAGCAACATAGAGACCATAAAGGCATCCAAGTGCTCCTGGAGGTCCATAGACCCATCGTATGCCTCGACAGCGGGAGGCTTAAAGCCTTTTGGCTACTACACCCCCATGATGAAATCAAAGAACGGGTGACTAAAGTTATAATGGGCCCCATATTGGTGAACGGGGCCAGAGGCTACGAAAGGCTCGTGCCTTCTTTGCTGCTCATGGCGAGAGTGGGGTTGCTCCATAATATGTGGTTGTGCTACTACCCTGACTCATTGATCCATGCCTACCTCAACATCATTTTCAGCCACTACTCCCAATTTCCATTCAGGGCTCGTAAAATCTCCGTGAGCTGATCCTGCTAACGGTTGAACATGGCATATAACTACTGGTTGGTAGGAGGTGAATTTGGTGCTTGTTGTTCTTGTAAAACTAGAGAAGGAGTTTGTTGAGTTGGAGCAGAGGCTTGGTGTTGCTGGGTGGGTTGCTCCACCCTTTGGACCACAAAACGAAGTCGTTGGAATGCGACTGGCCTGCTGAACGTGACAGAGGCTGTAGTCCCATCCCTCTACTCCTAGTAATAGCCATAGTAGAAAGGTAGGAATGGTAATTTGCATTTTTCTCATAGAAGGTGCCCAATGTTTTGTCCTGATACTTTTGGGCTAGTGAGTTAGAACTAGGTTCCTGTTAAGAGCTCCTCAAGCTTGGAGGTCTTGAAAATGGGATTTTAGGTACTTGTTAAGACACTCCAATGCTCAAGTCATTATCGTGTGTTAGGTTTTGCTAAGAGTAGGAAAAGATTATTACTAGCATCCTTAATGTTGCTATTTGTAGAGGGAATCCCTTTGACAGTTGGCAATGTGCAAGAAAATTTGTGCCCTAAAATGACCTTTAGTTGTGAGCCCACTTCAACATGTATTGTTAGAATTTCCTTAGTTCAATTGGGACAACCCTTTTATATTAAGGCGTGAATTACCTTTTGCTGTTAGTGGGCTTGTTCTTTAGAGGCCGAAAACTCTAGGATGGATCAATATGTTAACCAAATTTTTATATCTCATTAACACCGTGTAAGAAAAATGGTGTGCAACCATCAGTTTCCTTAAAATAATGAACAGGTCTCCCGTTATGCACCTGTGCATTGCTCGGGTCTCCTATTAGTTTGGAACAAATGAGCAACGTTTTTCAGGAAGCCGAAGTGAAAGTGACTTTTCATTCTGTCTTGAAGCCCAAAATGCTACTATTGAATCAGACCAAAAGAAAACCCCTTTGGGCATTGATTTGGAATTAGATCAAATGAACCATTTACTGCTGTTATAGATGGCCCAAGTTCAGGTTTAGAGCACCAAAAAAACAAAGAAAATAAAAAAAGAAGAAATAAAAAATCACCAATTTGAATGGCGTTATCGTAATACGATAGAAATATAAGGATTTTTCTGTACCTTGGGCATTGATTGTGTTTTTGTTTGTTTCTCAACTTTCTCTATAAAAGCAGAGGGGTAGGGTGTGATCCTGGTCGTATAAATCCTAGAGCCGTATCGGTGTGAATTAGATACTGAGGAAATTACTATAAAAAAATCTCAGGTTTTTACTTTGTATTAGTTTTTGTTTCATTTAACGTGGTTATATGCATTGTCGCTTTCGATAGGCGTTGCGTTCTTCATTTATGTTGCAAGTGCAGAAGTACGCGTCAACAAAAGCGTAGATATGTTTCAATAGCGACCGATTATTGTCGAGCAGCTACGTATGTATATTGTTTGTTGGTCGTAGTTTGTTGTATGGTCGTGTTGTGCCATTCATTCACTCCGATTATTTATTATTGTTATTATTATTTTGGTTGGGTTGCTTCTTACTGGTGAACACACCCTTTACTTTCAAGTGGGGGATGTTCATGTTTCCGAAGCATATATAGATTTTATCACAAAAAAAATAACAGTTTTAAACAGGAAAAAAGATGATTTTACATTTTTTTTAGAAATATAAATATTGTATATTTTTTTTAAAGATGTGTGATTGAGAGAAAGAAAGTGATAAGAAAAAATAAGTATAATAAATAGTATCGAGGTTTGAAAATTGATATATCTGTTTGTTTGTGGTAAGAATATTTGTTTAAACGTAGTAAGAATATTTGTTTAAACAGCGTGGTGTAATTTTCTGAAGCTACACTATGCTACCTGTCTCCTGGTACACTTCTTTTCTTTTTTTATTTGTCAATTTTGTTTCCTTTAAATGTTGAAGAACCACGCCATTTTCACATAAGTTATTGGCTAATGCTAATTAATAGTAGGTTGAGATTGGATTATCACATAAGTTATTGGCTAATGCTCAATCAATCTGCATGCAATGTGAATAAACAAACTGAGTATTGTCCTACAATATGCTGTGGATGCTGTGTTTTTCTCTGCAACAAATTTTGAACTCTCATCTTGCTTGAGTCTGTGAGATATTAGTAGCTATTGGGACTTATGGATCTTTATCTTCCATTGAATAAGTACAAGACTACGCTAAAATTCCATCTTATTAAGGCACTGATAATTTTTAGTAGTTCATTTTTTTTCTACTTGCTATGGCGCATACGCGTATATACTTTCAATCCTACAAAATAGAATACGAATATATACAAATTATTTCCAAGGTAGATGCGATTAGTAGTAGGGGGAAAATGCGAAACTATAATTTTGTTTCTCTGCCTTTATGATGATGACATTCATATGACCCCAAAATAAAAGTACTCAAGTATTACCCCCCCTCCCCCAAGTCAAAAAAAAAAAAAACTCAATTGAAAAAAGAAAAGAATCAAACTGGGTTTAGGTTATGTTTCTAATTAGAAATTTCAATACAATTATTCCTGATTTAAATGTCCGACACTGAAACTAATAGACAAGCCTAGAGGTAGCACACAAAATTCAACTTACTCTGTCCCATTTATGGCTGGTACACCACAAACTTCTTCATAGGACGCTTGCACTCTTTACAAATTACAGTTCCTTGACTTCGTCCTTCACTTGAGGGAACCAAGTAAGAGTGACTGCAAGGCTCTGCAAGAAAAGTAGGGTCTAGGAAGTTTCTTATGGCCCCCAACAATCCCAACTCGTCTACGTTTTCACGCCACTCAGGATATTTCCTTAACAATTCCATCACCTGCATTCCTTGAAGCCTAATGGTATCAGTTGAACTCCCACTTCCAATGACTGCCCAACCTTCCTCCCTATAATCCATGTCAAGCAATGCTGACAGTTCTGCTAGTACATGATCAGAACTTGTGGTCTTGCCTAGTCTTAGTTTTGACCTTCTTATACTCTCCAACCGAAGCCAAAAGAATTTTACTTTAGTGAAGGAAAGTGGACCACCAAGATTTATTTCAGCACTTCTTGTCATTATTTCTTTTATGTGTTCACTTAGCTGACTATTACCAACATATATTGTTTCCAGTTGCAGACCTGCTTGTTTGAGCTCAGTTATGCAATCATTGAATTGTTGGATCCAAGCCAAGTTTTTACTCCCATAAACGCAAAGATTTTTGCCTTCTTCAACCTGACACAGTTCAAAGTAAAATTTAGGCATGTTAGGTACAATAAAACTGCTAAAATCTGTATCAAAATAGGAAAATGATGCTTGTTCATTATTTTTTGTAGACCATTTTTATATCTAGTTAATGATGTACAAATATGTGATTAACAGTGTGTATTATGTAACTAACGGGGATAGTAATGGATTACCAATATTGATAATCGATTACAAGCCTTGCTATTGATCAGAAATTTGTACATCATTCTGGTTAAAATGATGTACAAAAATGATGTGCACAAGAATTGATCAAAATATGCCATGAATCAGACTCCTACCCAGTAAGCAAGGAGAGGGTTGATATCACCCAGCAAAAGTTGCATTGTCAAATTCTGGTCTTGCCATAGCTCTGCCTCTTTTGAAGCCGAAAAGGGATAAGCTCGGGCTCCCCAAGTGATGATCATGTCAAGAGCATTGGAATTTTTAACCTTCCCATTTGAATCCAGTGCTACCATGAGGGGCTCCTCCTTGTACTTCCATTCTTCCCTAATGTACTTCACCACTGCTGAGCTAAGTGACCTTGGTTTCCGAATAGCATACCAAGGCAAGCAATCTGATAGAAAATTGAAACTACTCTCTTCAGCATCAGTCCATGTATCAGAAGATGGAAGGGGAACCCACACAATCTTGTAACTGTCCTTCAAACTCCCACTCAAAGGATGATCACATGTTTGCTGAACCAGTAAGAGTAACTCTTCCAGGGTAAGCAGCTGCGGCCTTGAGATCAACAACAGAACTATCATATTTTTCAGGTCAGACACACCAAGCTGTAGATGACAGAGAATTAAAATTAGAGGGGAGATTTGCGAGGCTTCAGTTCCCTTAGCTGCTCTTCTTTGTAAATATAAAAATGTAATATAAAAGAAACTATAAAATCCTGCATTTTCTTTGGTGATGTAACCTGTTTTTTAATTAAAAATAAAAATAAAACTAAGGGGGGCTTGAGTGAACTCAAGTTGACGGTACAAGTGCAATATTCTGTGATTTGGCAATACCTCCTAGCATTTGTGCTTTTTTATATTTATTACCTCAATCGAATTTGATATACTATTGGCTATTGATCTAACACTTTTCTAAATATGGAGGCAAAGTCTTTCTCAGCACACAAATGACCATCAAAGAGCATAATACCTTTACTTGTGTTGAGCAATCCTTCAATGGCAAGTAATTCTTCGAAGCAAAAAATAAATTGAGAACTTTCTGATTATCAATGTGCACTTCATCAACAAGACTCAACAGCCTGTCATGCAAGTTTCTCTCTGAAACATTATTTTATATCACTGATATTAGTGCATAACTCAGAATTGCTTAATAAACCTTCCATTATAAGCACTCTTATGAAGCCGAAAATTAACCTATTTTTTCGTGACACACATCCACCTGTCCTCTGAGAGTGCTGCATATGCCACTTAACCTATACGCAAAACTTGAGAGCTCCCAAGCAGCAATCTGAAATGTGTGGATACATCAAAATAGCACCCCAACTCATTTTTTTTTACATGCATTTGAAACTATCAATAACTTTAAGTCACTATGTCAAATAAATAAACAGAATTATGTATGTTTGAAATTATTGATCTATAAGCTTCAAGGGAAAGAACATGCACTTGGTCATGTTTCTTGGTTGTGAAATTCGTGACTTGAGAAACACATGCCAAACTGCTTCTGGTGATCCAGTATACAGCTAAGTATATAAGAGACTTTGTTACAAGGAGTATATCATTGCCCAGTTCTACATGTTGAAGTGGCAGGGTTTCAAATTTAATGATACACATTGCCACATCCATCATGGTCTTAACCAACAAGCTCAATGCCTTGATTTGTGGCTTCAGGGGCCTAAAGTTGCAGGGCAGCTGCTTAAGCCTCATAATTGAAGCCGCCAAAGTATTACAAGGGTATAGCTGCATAAGTAGCCAGAATTCACCATATCTTGCAGCAAAAGCAGCAAGCACTAAAACTACTTTTGCATCCCATCTATAGTTCCCTATCAAATCAAACAAACTCATTATCCTTGAGTTAAGATCAGCTTCACCAGAGCATTTGCAGAGTATCTGCCAATAAAATAGATATGTTAATTATATGTATAAATACATGCGCAAGCACTAACATAGTCAAAATAAGGAATATGAAGTACCATGTATGAAATTTTTCTGATGATGGATCCCACTGATTCAGGACAACCAAGCATTTCAATTTCAGTTATATCATTCTTCTGAAAGGAGGCAGAATAAAAATTAGAAGCCACCTGAAACAAGAGAAGCTTTGTTAAAATTAATAGTGATAACTGACACCCAATGCTTTGTTAAAATTTAAATCCAAGAGTTTGTTGTCATATTTTATGTCATAAACTTCTAAGAGGAGATGCTTGATAAGTGACATCCTAATTTCTTAAGTACTTGGAAACCTATTTATCATATGAGTTATATGCAAAAGTCAAAATCTCTATGTTCGATATATCATAACCAGCATGCAAGTCTTGAATTTTTCATGTATCTCATATAGTCATATCCATATGTTATAAATAGGTTTTTGCAGTATTTAAAATATTAGCATGTCCATTTACTGAACACCTCCTTAGTGTTGTTAATGGAAAGTTTTCATGACATAATTATAATGCCTTTTACTTGATGAGGCTATCATGATCATATATTTAAAGTTCTTACAGATTAAGTAACATTGCTAAACATTTCAAGTTTTGGATGACTAATTATCTACATCGAAATGATTATCAATTTATATCCTAAACATAAAATAAAAATTTAAATGCATGAGAATAAAGAGTTTATAGTAACAGCATGCACGGCGTATCAGGTGTAAAAATTACTCCTGTGGTAGAAGCATGAAACATAATGTTGCCCACAGCTTGAAGCATTGTCTCAGAATCCAGCCAACGACCATCTGGATCGTGTGTAAGGAGAAGCTTCTTCATAAGAATATCATCTTGCATATTTGAAATTGAAAACGTGGAAACCGAGTTGTTTTCAAGGAAATTCATAGCCTAAACAATGCTGAAATGCACCACATAAGCATGGTGTAAAAATTATGGAGTTCTGCTTGTAGATATCTTGTTATATTTATAGTCATTTGATCAGGGTAAGTAGACAGATGAAGTTACTCCTTTGGTTCTTAAATGGGGTCCATCACTCTGCGAATGAAGCATTGTTTATGCTATAATGGGCTAAAATAAAGGGAAATGTTTCTTCGCCTTTACTTCTGCTCTTTCTCTTTACCTTTTTTTTTTTAAGTCCTTGCACTTAAAATTCCTTTCAATGTGAACTGTAATTACCCAGCAAAATAAGACAGATGATTGGCATTACATTATATATAAGCAACGTGGCCAGTAGTTTCTTCAACGTGAGATTATAAAATCCGGATTATGTTGTCAAGAAGTTATCTCTCAATCAAAAAGGAATTTTCTACAACCTTCTTTTCTTTTTTCTATGCGGTTTTCTGAAAATAATTAAATTAAGGGCAAAATGTAATAATTTCTTTTCAATTATGCATCAACAACAACAATAACAACAATAACCAAGTCATTTTCCACTAGGTGGGGTCGGCTACATGGATCAAACAACGTTATTATATCTTATCATAAACCAAGTCTTCAGATATGTTATTCAGATCTAAATCTTTTTTGATCGTTTCACCTATAATCTTTTTTAATCTTCCTCTACTTCTAACTATTGAGTTATTATCTACCTGATCTATTCTTCTTACAGGAGCTTCTAAGAGTCTTCTCCTTACATGTCCAAACCACCTGAGGCGAGATTCTATCATCTTTTCCACAATAAGTGCTACTCCTATTTTCTCTTTAATGTATTCATTTCTAATCCTATCTTGTCTTGTATGGCCACACATCCAATGCAACATTCTCATCTCCGCAACACTGATCTTATGCTCATGTTGACTTTTACCGCCCAACATTTAGTACCATATAACATCGCGGGCCTTATAGTTTTTTTCAATTATGCATCATGTGTAAAAAATTATTTATGATTTAAAATTTACTAACACAACTTCTTAAACTTATTAAACCATATATATTGACTCTCTACAACGAATTTTATGGACATATATAAAAACGTCAATATATACTAACATCCACTATTTGGTTAGTTCAAAAATTCTTATCTGATGAATTTTGAAGTTCATATATACTCTTGTACACATGACATAAATAGAAAGAGTTTATTATATTTTACCCATAATTTGGAAGAGTTTATTGTGCAGTTACCTTTTTTTTTAGATAAAGGATTGGAAGAGGTTTCCGAGACCTGTGAGGTATGGCCAACCACGGGGGGATTTAAAGAGCTTTAAGTCCCAGGTTGAGTCCACCACTTCTCATTCTTTCTAAAAACCAAAAAAGAAGGGGGGAAAAAAAGAAAAAAGGAAACCAACTACTCAACTAGTAGTAGTACAACGAATAGTCCTCAGAATTAAACTAGAATGCAGTTGAATGAGTGTGATACCGTGATTAACCTTTATAATATACTTAGTATTGTCACTTGCTGAGGGTTCAATTTTAATTTTTTAACTTGCTTTAATTTGTGGTTGAACTTGAATGAGTGATGGTTTTGTAACCGTTAGAATCAAACTGATGCAGTAGCTCCAGGAAATGTACGACTCAAAACAGTTCATGAAGATCGTAGAGAACATCAACTATATATTAAATTAACAATGCTACTCCCATATATTTACGTATATTTAATTTTTACTATTTAATTACAATTGAGTTCACCATGTTTTTACACAATTGCACTATATCACATAAGTAGAAGTGAGAAAGATGTACGTAAAAATGATGTGTCACTAGCATTTTTTCTTTTATACAATCTATTATAGAATCCCCCAAATTAATGTGTGTTCCACGCCAAACAAGGCAATGTGGGTATCACACGTCGATGAAAAATGTATGGAAAACTTCTACTGAAGAGGACTATATTTTTAGACGGAGAATAAGATATCTTATGCTTTTCCTTTATCATAAGGCAAATAAGGAAGTGCTTTATCTTCTTTCTTTTAAGATATCTGCTTTATCCGGGGCCAGCGTCATGTGGAGGTCTTCTGCGTGATGAGAAGGGGGAGTAATGTCTAGGTTTTGCTTGCAATATTGGCAAGTGTACATCCTTTGTGGCTGAACTGTGGGCAGTGTGGCATGGAATCATGACTTTAGAATAATGTTCCTTGAGGGATTTAGATCCTCTAAAGATGTGTTTAAACTGTGAAGAATATTCACCGTCAAAAATATTTTTTTTTTCTAACATAGAATATTAAATTAAAACGTATTGTAATGAATGCTAACTAACCATTACATCTGAATTTACTAAAGAAAAATGATCATCTTACACCTCTAAAAAAGAGTGTAAATATTATTTACATCCGTTTTAAGAGATGTGATTGAGTGAGAAAAAGTGATAAAAAATATATATATAATAAATAATATTAGATAAGATGTGAAAAAAGATGTATACATTATTTAATATAAGAATATAAGAGTTATTTACTAAATGGGAATGTACTCAGAGGGCTCTAGCATCCTCTCAAGAATTTGAAGGCTTCAACATCGGGACTTGGTTATTCAGTTCAAGCACATATACCGCGACGGCAACAGGTAGCTAGGTGGGCTTCTTCCCTTGATTATGGGTTGCATGAGTTAGTCAACCTTCCTTGGTTTAATACCCCATGGTACATCCTGATTATTATGAGCTACCTTACCCAAGCTTGTTTTAGCTACTTAGTTTTTTTCTTTTTGGGGTCCAGCTCCTCCATCTAAAAAAAGAGTGATTCTGAAATTCTCAAACTACAAACTTTACACATTAATGAAAAGCCGTTAGTGCAGATGATGTTAGGCCATTACCAAACAATTCTGACTTTAGGCTAAATTTGGGATTATAAAAATTTCAACAAAGCTTATTAGTTAACTTATTATAGCATTTTGTTGAGATGATATAAACTGACTCCACAACTTTTTTCAATCATCTTAATAACTGAACTACTTGAAATTACATTTTTTATTAGCTCGAAACTATTTAACATAAACTAATCATGTAAATTTAGGTTATTTTGTAATCAATTTTAATTTTTCTTAATTTGATTAAAACTTATCTTATACTAGTTTTAAAATAATAAAAGTAAGGTCAACTTGACAACGCTCCAAATTAGTTCAGAACTTTTTAAGATAAATAGATCAGATAAATTTAGGTTATTTTGTAATCAATTTTAATCGTTCTTAGTTTGGTTAAAATTTGTCTAATATTAGTTTTAAAATCATAAAAAGTTTTTTTTGGTGTGTAACTAAGTTTAAAATTTAAATATCAAGATAGAAACAAAATAATAGAGAAAAAGAGAGAATAAAAAAAAGGAGAAAGACAATCTACAAAAAAAAACTTGGATTATAAGAAAAAAACAACTTTGAGTTGGGTTTTTTAAAAACCAAATTTATCTTAAATTTAGTTCAGACGTAAATCAACCAGTTTTTTAAAATTTTGACAATAATCAAACAACATTTTTTTAAAAATTAACTCCACTATACCTACTTTTGAATGTTGCCAAACACCCCTAAATTTGCTTCATTTCCTCCCTGCATTAATTTCTTTAAACCCAGTGCTTATTACATTAAACCTAACTATATTTATCACATTAAACCTAACTATATGTACTATCTTTGAAGAAGTACCTTGTAGTTAGCCATCGACACTCACACCATAATAAGCTACATATCCTTAAAATATAAAAATTACAAGTTTTCTAACTTTACGGCAACAAATGAGTGATGTAATGTACGAACTTCAAGTGGTTTACATCAATAACTAATAATATATTATTATATATGTGATTTTTTAAGTTATTATCACGAGAGTCAAATAATTTTAATAATGTGATAATACATAATAGAATGATAATGTAAATTTTTTTTATACTAACACTGTATTAAAATTAAATTATTTTTTATCAGGTTTAGGTTTATTTGTCTTTTACAAAAAAAAAAATCTTCATTTTAGCAAAAGTTTTTTTGTATAATATTTTGATTTTGATTATACAAATTTTTAAACACAAAATAAACTAATCTAAATCTTCATGTATTTCCCTTATTATTATTATTTTTTTGAGAGAGGGTTTTCCAAGTTTATCATATGCCAAAGACGGTTGATTTAGTTAGTAAGGATCCAAAAAATTTTGCTTGTAAGGTCTAAGTTTGGTTTTTGCTATCAGTAATCTCTCTTGATTTGCGTATACAAGGTAAGTTTTCGTTTAGGCTTGGAATATAATAACATTCCCTCTCTCTAATTTTATATCTTCAACAAAGAAAAGAGGCCATCATCTGTAAAAGGAAACGATAAATAAAAAATAATAATTCAAAATGGTCCTACAGCTAACAACATATGACAGCAAATTAACTAACATTCAAATACCTAGGTTAGCAATTGATTTTATAACCAACCATCCTGATCCCCTTCCTTCTCTCATGTCAAAGAAGTTGTTCAGGTCATTAACCATTTCACCTAGCTGCACATATTCAGCTTCAATGGCTTATGGTACGGTATCCTTATTGATATACATAAGCTTGTATATCAATCTTTCTGCTAATCACAGCAGCTAAAACTGTATATTTGGCTATTATTAGCCTAAGCAAGCAAGAGAAGTATCATGAAAAGAAAGCTTATTCTGCACCCACTAGAGAGTGGTTGTGCCCACTTACATTGTTGGGACATACCCATGATCCTGTTAGGACTACTCATCTTTTCTTATCCAATTCAGAGACTCACTAACAAAGGTCCAATATCATGGCCAGTGTTGGGGATCATCCCATGAGGAACGGATGCAGAAGATGTTTAATGAAGGAGCCGAAAATCATGAATTATATTATTAAATATAAAAAATTTCTTTAAAATTAATAATAAAGATGTATTTATCCTTATATTATTTAGTAGATTAAGATCAAAATGCATTATTTTAAATTAATGGTAGATATGTTTTTATTTACTCACTTTAGAAGAGCATTTTCCTTTTATTATATAAGAAATTTTATGAATAAAGTGAAAAAAGAATAAAAACATATTTATATTAGATATTAAATGCATCGCAATAGTAATTATTATCTACATCATGATTCATATGCAAAATAAAGTTTTTATATATTTAAATTTTAAAAACGAGAAGAGAGTGAAGTTAAAAATGAGAAGTGTTAGTATATAAGTTTGTTATTTAAAGATTTAAAATTAATAGAAAGATGAGCTGAAATTATAATATCAATGTATATAAAATAATCATGAATTACATGTCAAATACATATCAAGTATAAACTCTTTTAATTTCACCATTTTTATCTTTGAAATAATTATACTGATCTCCTCTGAGATTAGTACTTATTGTATACCTTCTTCTTTGAAAAATTACTCATACCTCCCCTGTTTTGTATTTTCAATGAGACTTTATGTAATATTCATACATAAAGTAGGGAAGATATGTGCAATTTTGTAAACAAAGAAGGAAATTGGAGTATAACAACAAGACATAAAATTAGGGATGTGAGTATAATTTTAAAATAAGAAGAGTATCAATGTAATAAGTATTAACTTTATGAGAGATCAATATAATCATCCATTTATTTTTTAATAAATTAGATTAAATTATTGATACTTTTTAAAAAAAAAAAATTGGTGAGAAGAGGGGAGGTCAAGGCCCATACTTGCCCCCCTTGAATCCGTCTCTGATCCCATCATTGATCCTCCATTTCAACACATTTACGACTGGGGCACTCAGTGTTTGATCAAAGTTGGTGGGACTTTTTACTTCAAGGTTGTGTCCATGGGAGGGGGCCAAGGTATCGTGACCACAAATCCTTCCATTGTGGAGTACATGCTGAAGACAAATTTCAACAACTTCCCCAAAAGTCCTTCCTATAGAGACAAATTCTATAATCAACTTGGAAACATCATTTTCAATGCTGATGGTGAATCATGGAAGGAACAAAGCATAGTGGCAGTTTCAGAGATGCACTCAAGTAGTTTCACTAAGCATTCATACCAAACCATGAGGTTTTTAGTGCATCACAAGTTATTGAAGTTACTAGAAAAGTTGGTGACTTCAAGGGATAACTTTGATCTCTAAGAGTTGCTACTTCGCTTTACATTTGATTGCTAAGAAAAATTTATACTCACAAGAATAAAATTAATGGATCACTTTTAACTTTAATTCATGACATGTATATAAACTAATCGATAATTAAGATTTAACATATAGAATTACCTTATACTAAGGAGAAATCACATCTTTGAGAAGACACTATAAGAGAAAAAAAGTAAAAAATCTTTGTCGTCATAAATGAGAGAAATTACTCTCACTTCTTATATGTGCAAAACCTTTGTAGTTTCAGTGGAGCAATCACAATACATATAGGATGAGAATAGGGGTTTCTCTTTGTCCTTACAATATAGGTTAACCTACATATCATAAAAAACTTATCACAAAGTCCACAAACTCAAAACAACATTATCCATGTGAGTTTAAGTACTTATAAGAGTTCAATAACAAAATTGATCACAAATGAACTAAAATAATAGATGTTCCACAACATTTGTCATTCAGTTAATCTGAATTTTAAAAAATTAGTAACTATGCTAGTCCACACATATTAAAAAATAATCTAACATTGATAACATTTGCATTGCAGCTCTTGGTGTTGATCTTGGTTGTTTGGCCATTGATATGCCCCAAGTGTCATTTGCAAAAGTGTTTGAAGAAGCCACATAGTTGACCATATTGAGATTCTTAGTGCCTCCTTTTGTATGGAAAACCATGTGGTACTTTGGATTAAGGCATGAGAATCGTCTTACGAAAGCAATATGTGTGGTGCATGAGTTTTCTGAGAAGACAGTCATAGAGAGAAAGAAAGAACTAAGAGAACGTGGCAACTTGGAAAATCACTCTGACCTTTTGTCTAGACCAGGGTTTTAAACTTGGAAAATCACTCTGACCTTTTGTCTAGACTATTGGAGACTCAATACCCTAAAGAAGATCTTCAAAACATTCATGTACTTCCTAGCGATTTCTGCATTAGTGTCATCTTAGCAGGGAAGACACGAGTTCTGTGGCATGGTTTTTCTAGCTAATACACACAAACCCTAAAGTGGAGAACAGAGTTCTGACTGAAATGAAGAAGATTTTGGGTTCAAGAGTGTGTCAAAAAGAAGAACCAAATGAGGTTGTTTTCACTGAATAAGAACTGAATGGGATGGTGTATTTAGAAGCAGCAATATCTGAATCATTGAGGCTTTATCCATCGATGCCAATTGACCTCAAGCAAGTTTTAGAAGATGATGTTCTTCCTGATGGCACCGTGTTAAAGAAGGGTGATTGGGCTCTCTACTTTGTTTACGTCATGGCCAGGACAGAAACCATCTGCGGCAAAGACTGCTTGGAGTTCAAGCCAGAGAGGTGGATTAAGGAGGGGCAGTTTGTGAGCCATAGCCAATTCAAATATGCAGTGTTTAGTGTTGGTCCTAGGTTGTGTGTGGGTAAGAAGTTTGCTTACGTGCAAATGAAAATGGTCGCTGCTTCAATCCTGTTGAGATATCAAGTTAATGTTGTGAATGGCCATAAGGTCTTTCCCAAATTAACCACCACCCTTTACATGAAGAATGGCTTGTTGGTGACTCTCAAGCCTAGGTCGTTAGACAATGCTTAGTTCTTCCTTGAATTCTTATTTTATATGTAGTAAGAAGTTAATGCCAAAAACATAAGGTGTTGTCGTATACCGGTAAACTTTGCACCATGAAAGGTGCTACCTAACTCAATTGGTAAAGTTCTTTGCAGGTGAATGCAAGGACCTAAAGTCAAATCCTACCTTCACCCTTTCCTCTCCCCAATGTGTTTGTAGAAAATTCATTTACCTATTGAAATCTCAAAGATTTACCTGATCAACTATCTTTGGTAAAAAATAAAAAAAACTTCGTACCTTATTTTGTTGATTATTTATTGGTCTAATATAATTGTATATTCAAATACAGATGCTTACTGGATCATTGTTTTCCTATAAAAAACGTAGTCATGGGATAATTTTGCTAGGTACAATACCAACTAAAGACAATGTGGTCACAGACAAATTTATAGAATAATATCGTTTAAAGTAACTTATGTTGAGCTCTATGGTTTTTACTTTATAGAAAATGTCGCTATATGGTAAACTCAATATTATTAGTGTGGAAGAATAATAGAAGAGATATTTTATAATTTTTTATTTTTTGTTCAACAAACTCTTAAGTACATAGGATACTTATAGAAGTGAAAGAGACCTTACATATTTTATAATTCTCCCTAATTAACAATAGTAGTTTTCTTTTAACTCATGAAATAAACCAACTTATAACTACATAACTCTAATGAAATAATTCTCTTTAATGACACACTATAATTTTTCATTACTCATAAAATAACTCATAACTTTCGTAACTCACAATAGCTACCACATCAAAGATCATATAACCATCAAAATTCTATTAACTTCAAATTACTATTATTTTTAATCAACACTCCCTCTTAATTTGAAGTCTTCTTCTTCATTCCAAGTCTTGCTCACAATTTTGGAAATTCTTCAAACTTGAGAGGTTTAGTAAAAATATCAGCAATTTAATCTTGTATCTTCACATATTTGGGCTCAATCATCTTGTTGTCAACATACTCTCTAATAAAATGGAGCATTGTGTCTATGTGCTTACTTCGATCATGATACACCGTATTTTTAGCAAGAGATAGCGTAGACTTGTTATCAACACAAAGCTTTGTTGTTTCCTCTTGTAGAAAATAAATTTCTTTCAACAACCTTCTAAGCTATATAACATGACAAGTGTAAGAAGTTGCCGCCACATACTCGGACTCACAAGTTGAAAGTGTGACAATAGATTATTTTTTAGAACTCCATGAAATAGCACAATCTCCCATAAAGGATACAAAACTAATAGTACTCTTTCTATCATCAACATCTCCCGCAAAATCACTATCATAATATCTCACAAGCTTGAAATCATTAGAAAATGAATAAAATAGCCCAAAATCAATTATATCTTTTAGGTAACGAAGAATCCTCCGAGCAACTTTCATGTGGGTAGAAATAGGTGATTCTATGTAGTGAATCATTACTCCAACCGTAAAAAAAATGTCGGATCTTGTCGAAGTCAAGTATCTTAAGCTTCCCATAAGGCTTTTGAAAATTGTGGAATCTTCTTTCACTCCTTCATCAAACTTTGACATTTTAACTCAATATTTCATGAGTGTGTTCACGGAGTTACAATCAAACATGTTGAACTTCTTCAAAATCTCCTTTGCAAAAGGCTTTTTGAGAAATAAAAATCCTATCCTCCATTTGCTTCACCTCTAGGCCTAAATAGTATGACATGAGCCCAATATCAATCATCTCAAATTCATGTGTCAAAACCTTCTTGAATCTTTCAAACAAAGTAGAATTATTTCTGGCGAAAATAAGATCATCATCATAAAGACAAACAAGCAAAATATCTTCATTGTCATATGCTTTAACATAAAGAGCATATTCATGAACATATTGAACAAAGTCATTATCTTGAAAATACTTGTCGATATGACTATTCCATGCTCTTGGTGTTTGCTTCAACCCATATAATGTCTTCTTCAATTCTAAAACTTTATCTTCATGCCTTTATATCACAAAGCTAATTGGTTGCTCAACATATACCTCTTCTTCTAGATAACCATTAAAGAAAGCGAACTTTACATCAAGTTGATAAATCCTCCACCTTATTTGAGCTGCCAAAGCAATGATCAAACGAATTGTCTCCATGCGGGCAACAGGTGCAAACACTTCTTCATAGTCAACTCCATACTTTTGCTTGTAGCCTTTTACAATGAGTCTTGCTTTATATCTCTCTACATCTCATTTGACATTCTTTTTTTATCTTGAAGTCAAATGGGAGTTATCATCTCTTCCCAAGGGTCATGAAGCAATTGGAGTCAAATGAGAGTTATCATATCTTCCCAACGAGTCTTGCTTTATATCTCTCTACATTTCCTCTTGTATGACTTGTCTCCACCTTTTGTCTTTGAAAGCTTCATCAAAGTCTAAAGGTTCATTATCAAAAAGAAGGCAAAACAAATCAAAATGCTCAGTTACATCATATAATTTTTCAATACTTCTCATTTTCTTGGCCTTTCACTAAAACTTTCTTCGGAAGATGAGGATACTTCATGAATAGGAGATGATGGTAGAGTCTCTTCTTGGATAGGCATCATGGTCTCTTGCTCTTCATCTTCAAAGTATGGAAAGAAATCATAACTTTCTTCTTCTTGTGCTTCCTATCTCCAAGTGCTTTTTCATCAAACTTCACATCTCGACTCACAACTATCTTGCCATTGCTTAGGTTGTACAACTTGTAGTGGAATTTGGATTGTAGCCAATAAAAACATGCTTCACATTTCGATCATCTAGCTTGGATCTCCATTGGTCAGTTACATGAACATAAGCAACATTTTCAAAAACCCGCAAAATGATTGACACTAGGTTTGGTTCCACTCTATGCTTATTGTGGTGTTAGATCATTTACATGTTTTGTTGGAGAGTGGTTGGGTAAATAAATTGCACAAGAAATACCTTCAGCCTAAAATTTCTTAGGCATAGTTTTGGCTTTTAACATACATCTAGTCATATTAAGAACAATTCTATTTTTTCTCTTCACTATACCATTTTGTTGTGATGATCTAAGAACCATTAGAGGGTGACAAATTTCATTTGTTTCACAAAATTCATTAATTTCTTTATATGTAAATTCGTCTCCTCTATTTGATCTTAGAGATTTGATTACATAATCATTCTATTTTTTTTACAAAAGTTTTGAAATTTTTAAAGGCTACAAATACTTCATATTTTTGCTTTATAAAATAAACCTAAGTCTTCCTACAATAATCATCAATAAAAAGTAAAAAATATCTATTTTTACTAAATAAAGAAGGATTGATTGGGCCACATACATCGGTGTGAACAAGTTGCAATGGCTTGGTTGTTCTTGTAGTTGTCTCATTTGGAAAACTTTCTCTTGCATGTTTGATAAGTAGATATGCTTCACATAATTGATTGGGATGGTTAATTGAATACATCCTTTTGACCATCTTTTTTTCTCCTAAGACTTTGAGTGATTCAAAATTCAATTGACTAAATCGCATATTGCCAATACTATGTTTCATCTTCAACATGGGCCTTCAAACACTTTGCTTCAATTGTATTGAGATTCAACATGAATATTCTATTTTTTGTCATAGACACGTTAGCAACCAAGTTAACATTATGATCTCTAAGCTAAATATAACGATCTTTCATATGAATTTCATATCTCTTCTCAACAAGTTGTCCCAAACTCAAAATATTACTTTTTAATTTAGGTACATAGTAAACATTGATAACTAACTTGTGACCACCATCTTTAAGAGAAATTAAAAAGGTACATTTGCCTTGAATTTAGACTTTTGAGGTGTCTCCAAATGAAACATTACCCTTCACCTTCTCATCAAGCTCCACAAATTTTTCTTTGTATCCACACATGTGATTGCTTGCACCATTGTCAAGATACCATGAGCTCTTGTCATCCTTTTCATCATCTTTGAGGGCTAACAATAAATTTGACTCTTCAACCTCTTCTTTGTCAATAAGGTTGGCTTTTTCTTCAACACCATTAGTACTATAACGACATTCCAATACATAATGCCCAAATTTATGACAATTGAAACATTCAATATTGGACTTGTCATACCTCCTCTCATTTGTTCTAAGATAGTTGCTTCTTCCTCTAGTCACTCCTCTTCCACGACCCCTAGTTGAATGATGACTTGTCTCTTGATTGTTGGAATCAGTACAAAAAAATCGGTATTTAGCCACGATTATTTTGCTACAATTTGAACAACCGTGGCTAAACCTATTGAAAATAGCGCGCCACCCAATTTTCTCATCTCCCTCTTTTTCTCCTATCTCTCATTGTTTTCCCGAACCCATTCTTTCCCTCTTCTCTCCCTCTTTCTTTTCTCCTATCTCTCACTTTGTTTTCCCAAACCCACTATTTTCCCTCTTTCTCCCTCTCCCTGCGACCCACTCTGAACCACCACCGCTACAGTCTCCAGCGCTGCTACAACATGCCCCGTTGCTCAGATCCAGCCATCATCATGACACATGCTACTCAAACCTCAAAAGCCCTTTCTCCCTTTTTCCATTATTATTATTATTATTATTATTATTATCGGGATGCTATTTATTATTATTATTCTTTATCTTCTTCTTTTCAACCTTTTTGCCACCACATTCCCAACCTATCAAAACCTTTAAAGTTTATTATTATTATTATTATTATTATTATTATTATTATTATTATTATTATTATTATTATTATTATTATTAGATTGAATGTTATTTTAGATTTGATTGAGAATCAAAACAGAGACGGAAATGTGAGCAAGAGCAAAGGAAGTGCAAAAGTGAAGAAAAAAAGGATTTAGCCTCTGAATTTTGCATCAGTCAAGTAAGGTTTTTAACGTTCCCTATTATTTTGAGCTTTGATTTCTTTTTGAGTGTTTGTGAAATTGATGCCTTTTTCCCACTTATGTTGTGAGTAATATACTGCCATGTTGATGATGATACTTTGTTTTGGTTGAGTTCCTCACTTCCTCTGCAGTTTGTATATTAAACTAAATTCCCTCTTACATGAGTTTCCCGTTAAATGAAATTCCTTCTTAACACGTCCACTCATATCCACCAAAAACAACTAAAATTCCTTTTCACCTATAAGCCATAAGATCAAACAAAATCAGATAATAAATATATAAACCCATTAGATTTTGGTTAGGTTAGAATTCATACTTGTTTTTGAGTTTTGAGTTTGGTTCTCTATTTTGGTGTTCTAGTATTGGGTTTATTGATGATTTGATGGTGTTGGATTTGAGTGAGCTTGGTGATTTGGTGTTTGTGATGAAGTATGTGTGTGTTTGAGTGAGTGTGTGAGAGTGAGGGATAACTTGAATTCCTTAATTATGAGATGACTATGGAACGGCAAGCATTAGTAATGGCTTAGCATTAGAGGCTTACCTGCAATGCACGCCAATAATATGGCAAAAATGAGATGATAAAGGTTATTTCCATATATAGCCTTCCATATAATATGGCCAATGATCCTTAAAGAATTGTGAAAGCCATTTAGAATGAAGATTGTGTATGTGCCTGGTGAAAACATGTGTTGGAGCTGTGGATTATGTATGTGCTTGGTGATAGGTTCTGTTTTTTCATTTTCTTGATTTTATTTGTAGGTAACAAAACTTGTTGGAGCTGTGGAAGCTGATTTAAAATCAAACAAGACTGAGCAAAGCATAAAGAATGCAAACAAGTTAGAAGCAGACATAAGCAAGGATAAAAACAAAGCTGAGGTAAGTCAATTTCTTTCTTTTTATAGATTGGTTCTGCTCTTCAAAAGCTTTTTGATGATGGGGTTGTAAAGCGTGAAGAATTGTGGATCACCTCCAATATCTAGTTTGTTGGCTTCAGAAAATTTTAAGCTCATTTTGAATGTTAGAACAAATGTATGCCTTTGGTTGTTGAACAAAGGTACTCTACTTTCTTGACTATCTCTAGGTGTCCAGATCTTGCTCCAGAAGATGTGCTAGAAGCATTGAATAAAACTTTGCAGGACTTGCAACTTGATTACCTTGATCTGTATTTGGTATGCATTATCTTTACTGCAATGTGAATATATGTTGCCAATTTGGTGGATGATTCTTTAAATTCAAAAATAATGGTTTCACAATTGAGTAAACTTTATTGGTTTTAGACAATAAATGTAATGCTGAGTTCAATAATGGTGTATAAAATAATCTCTTCCTTCAATCAACTGAATTGATTCATTTTGTAGATCCATTGGCCAGTTCGCATGAAAAAGGGATCAGTTGGATTCAAACCTGAAAATCTTATTGAATTTCAACTTTTTATTAGAATAATGGGAGTGACAAGGACAAAAAGAATGTAAAAGTCAATAGGAGAGAAAGAACCTAATAAAGTAAAGGCAAAACCTACAGACAAAGAAGTGCCTGAGAAAGACAGTGAAGTTAGTGTCAGTTTGCTTAATATTCAAGTTGGACTATTTCGCAAAGCATGGAAGCATCCATCTGCAGATAGGTCCTCTGGCAAACTTACTGGAAATACCTTTTATAATTGAGCAAAATGTTAAACTGACAACAATATAGTTGATGTTTTTGTAGTTTGATATGTTTGACATCTGTTTACATGAACTTTAATATCAATAAACTTAAATAATGCAATTTGCTAGTTGAGGAGATAGATGTTGGAGAAGCCAAATTGCGGCAGATTGTCAGCGAAAAAAATGTAAAATGAGAACTAAGCTTTTATTGCATCATAGAATGGGTTGTATTTTAGAATGATTGGAGAAATAGTTTTTTCACATCTAATGGAATTTATTCTTCAGCTGATTTTTCCCTCTACTCTACTTGGAACTAGTGAAAATTGGACTTTAATAAAGACTGTTAGTGTTACCAAATACTTGAATTACGAAGCAGGTTAGCAATCCGTCTTGCAGTGGTTTGGCAGTATATGATGCATATTGGCAAATAGTTGCCCATCAATAGAAGTGTTAATGATTCTCATTTGAACATTTTGAACCAACTGAATTTTACTTCAAATGATTTTTAGGAAAATTTTCTAAAAGCAAAGGTATTGGAGTGTTTGGTAATGATGCAAAAGATACTAATATTCCAGTCGAAGTATGGAGATATTACTTGCTCATAAATAGGCCTAAGGTAATTCTATTTCAAGCATGCTTCATTAATACTAACTTTTCTATCTCATGAAATATAAATGGAGGCTTTTTTCTCTCTCCCTTGAATATTTTTCTTCTCTATTTCTATTATAAGTACGTTGAATGTGATTATGCCTTGTAGGTATCAGATACGTTATTTACATGGCCTGACTTGCAAGCAAAGTTAACAATGTTTCAAGTTTTTAAGTTTATGTAATTAAATGTATTGATGATAATAGAGTTTACTTTTTGAGTAGGATTTTTAGTTAAGTGAAGTTGTCCAATCCTTTGTATTAACTAGTGATTTGAATGCTCTACTTGATTGATACTTTGTATTATGTGATTGAATAGGTCTCTTTTTGTGATATGATTGGGAATAAATTAGTATTTTTTTTAAAAAAAAAATTTAGCCACGGTTTAACCATGGCAAAATAGGTTTATAATTATAAAACACTCGTCAAATAGCCACGATATAACTGTAGCTAATCATGACGTTAGCTGCGGTTTAACCGTAGCTAATTATTAAAATTAGCCATGGTTATTACTTAATTAACCACGATTGTAACCGTTGGTAACAAAATGTTGCCACGATCTTAAAAATCGCAGCTAATGTCCTAAAAACCATGGCTAATTTATTATTCATGCCTTATTTAGCCTCAGTTGTTATAACTGTGGGTAAATATAGTTAACCACGATTTTTAGGATATTAACCATGGTTAAAACCGTGGCTAAACACCATTTTTTTGTAGTGAATTATCACGGTTGCCTCTTCCTCTTCCACCTTGGCCTCAACCACACAATCTTCGTCATCCACGTCCATGTCCTCTTTGACTCTTGTCTCCTCCATCATCTTGCAGTGAAACCTTCGCTTTGAGGGCTTGCTCCAAAGACTCATTTTGCCTTTATAACAATTTTTCTTCTTCGGCTAGTATAGCCCCAAGCAATTCATCAATGGTCATGGTTTCTAAATCATTTGAATTCTCAAAAACACAAGTTACATAATCAAACTTTAGAGTCAAAGAGCGAAGGATCTTATCTTTCACATGATCATCTTCAAAGTTTTCATTATACCTTTTCATTTGATTAACATTCACCAACACCTTTGAGCTATAATCCGAAAAAGTTTCAGATTTCATCATGTGCAAAGCTTCAAACTCACGTCGTAAATTTTGAAGTCGCACATTCTTCACCTTGTCTATACCTTAGAAAAACTTTTGTAAAATTCCTCAAGCTTTTTCGTGGTGGACACATTGCTCACCTTCTCGAACTTCAAATCATCCAAACTTTGATGGATGAGGGGCAAGACTTGTTGGTCCTTTCTCTTTAACTTTGCTAATGCTTCTTTCTCATTTTGAGACAAAGTGACCTTGTTTTGTGGCTTAGTGTAGCCACTCTCAACAATCTCCTAAGCATCTTGTGATCCAAGCAATGCCTTCTTGCGACAAGACCAACTTCATAGTTATCTTTTGTAAGATGAGAGAATTGAAATGAAACCATTCAATTATTTGCCATCACTCAAATCTTACTAGCTCTCGATACCAAATTGTTAGTGTGGAAGAATAATAAAAAAGATACTTTGTATTTTTATTTCTTGTTCAACAAACTCCAAAGTACATAAGATACTTATAGAAGTGAAAGGGATCTTACACATTCTATAACTCTCCCTAATTAACAATAGTAATTTTCTTTTAACTCATGAAATAAGTCATCCTATAACTACATAACTTGTCGTGACCGTAATAACGACGAAATAATAACTTAAATTTAAAAAACATTAAAGTTGGAAGTCGTCACCAATTTTTTTTATTAGGAAAAATTGGAAAAACCTAAGTGAAATGGTCTATATTCAAAAATTCAGATTCAAGAATCTAATTATGCATAAGGAATGGTAGAGACTTAACCCCACAGTACCCCTAATACATCCACCCTAAACGGTTACCCTAAGATAATTGTGCAACTATTTAAAATCTTTAAATATTTTATTTTACCCCTTTTAATGAAATGAAATAAAATAAATTAAAATAAAATAAAAAATACTAAATTAGGTAAAATTAATTTTTAGCTTGACTTGTGTGCTTACGTATCTCCTGGTACAATAGAGAACTCAAAATCATATAGTTCTTTTGAAAAAAAATGATTGTGGATTGGTTGTTTTTAATTTTGAAATATTTTTTTTAAATCTTTTTGATTTTTTTTTATGTTTAGAAAAAAAATTTGAATCATCAAGTTGTCATAACTTAGATGATTCTGAAAAATTACAAGATTAACAAGCTATCACAGCTTAACTAATCCCATTTTATTTTAAAAAAACTTTCATTTGTAAAATTAGTGCAAAATTACTATTTAAAACAAAGATTAATAACGTAATAAATATACCAATAAAATAAAAAAATTCAATAAATCAACAAAAGCAAACAAAATATTATTTTGTTTATTATTATTATTCTTTATAATTTTTGTATGTATCTTCAATCACTTTTACCTTAACCCAAATACAAAACTTAACTAGACAAAAGCCAAAAAAAACTAAACTTTCTTTCTGTAGTCTAAAACTTTTCAACTCAACCTTTCAAAGATGACCCAATCAGAAAAATAACACAAGTAAAAAAAAAGCATTGTTTTTTTATCAATTAAAAAAATAAAAAAAACAAAGAAGAGACTTCTAGTCTCCAAAACAGAAGTGCCAGAAAGAGGTAAAGGGCAGGGGAGTTTCGATGGAGCTCAAAACGGTGGAGATTTGGGCGGCGACAGTCCGGTGATGGATTGTGGTGGGTTGCGGCTTGTGCGTGAACGAAGAGCGGGTTCTGGGTGGAGGCTGATCGGCGTGGATTGCCTGGGTACGATGGATTGTGGTGGTTGAGGCATAGCGCGGTAGTGGCTTAGGGACGTTGGGTCGTGACTACTCAAAGATCTGGTGATGACGATCGTGCCGGAGCTCGCAACAGGGGCACGACGATTGGCAACTCCGTGATGGTGAGTGACGAAGCAGTTGAAAGTTCAAAACAGTGTTCATAACACATGGAGTGTGTTTGGAATGAATAAAAATGAGAAATGATTTGATTTGATTTGATTTAAAAATCAAATTTTGTGTTTGGACCTTTTAAAAAAAATAAGATTTAAAATAATTTAGAAATCAAATTTTGTGTTTGAAATTCATTAAAACGAGAATTGATTTGATTTGATTTTATCATTTTACATTTTAACCCTTATGAGAGGTTGTTAGAGACAATTATTAAGGGTAAAATAGTATATTTATTTCAAATCAAATCAATTCCTAACAAATCTTACCAAATTTGATAGAATTTAAAAAATAAAAGAAATGAAATCTATGAGATTTTAAAAATCAAATAATTTCTTATTTTTTAACATTCTAAACACAAAATTTAATTAAGTTTAATTTACAAATGAAATCATTTCTCATTTTTTTGCATTCCAAACACACTCATATAGCGGAATAAAAGGATTTATTTTGTGCTCAAAATATACTACAATAATAGCATTTTAAAATATGTACCCGGATATTAGTTCTTGAAGCATTCAAATTTTTTCAATTGTGTAAAGACTTTACGTGTATTCACACCGAGAGCAATCTCTGCTATCAACTTTTGACAAGCGGAACTGGATAAAATAAAGCAACCCTTTATAAAATATTTTGGTGCCAGTAAATGACACGAAGAGGGATAGAAAAGTAGTTGTATCGGTGTGTATCAAGATGCTATCTTTTATAGCACATAAAATACAACTTTCGTTCTTATCTGAGAGGAACACTGAACCAATTTTGATTTTGATTCTACCCCGCTAATTCATTTCTTCCACTCTCACTCTATCGTGTCCTACTTTCCAGGCATTTTGAAAAATGACTTAGTTTGTTATTTCTCTGTTGCTATCTTAAATAGCATTTGAAACCATTTTGACTAAGTCTTGCAAGTTAGAAAACTTGCACCTTTCAACCGTAAAGTTCCCACCTGCACCAAAAATAGCTGTTTGCACCACTTTAACATATTTAGCAAAAATTCTTGTGGACAGCTTCCACGTTATTAGAAGATGCTTTATTTATATTTATATTAATTATATTCTTTGTGCTAGCAAAGAATATAATAATATTTACATAAAAAATTATTTATTTGATTAAATTAAATTCTCTAATTTAATTTATTAAAGAAAATTAATTTCTTTAGCAAAGATTAACATACTCATTTGTGTGTGACCCTGTAGGTTCAGTACTAAGCTGGTAGTAAATTAATCAAATTAATTTACTAATCAAGGTAGGCGTCTAACAACACTCCCTAACATCTGGATAGTATGAAGTAATGTCTTTTACTTTCAAAAATCAATAGAAGGATAATGCAATATTTCCTTCCATCATTTATAGCTCTGGGTTAATTCCAGAGTATGGTATTAATGTCAAACTCTAATAAGTTAACTCACATACTTATTCAGTGAATGACTTAAGAAACTCTTTTATTCATTCATTCAATTGCCTTGACTAAAGTCTTAATTTTATCATAGAACTCAAACTCATTACCAAGAGTCGGTGAATTCCTTCTTGATTAATCATTAATTCTACTTACTCATATCTAATATTACTATGACAATCTCAGGTCAAAGAAAAACTATTACGTTTCTTATTAAAAATTTCCTATTGACAGTTTAAAGGTAATGTTAACTATTAGAAATTCTCGATTGAATCAGTTCAATGATCATATTCATATATGCATCATTTATATATGTAATTTAATAAATGAGATCTATTAATCTTTATCCAATAAAGACTATCACATATATTGATCTATCCAGATTGTTAATGTCTTATTCACAATAATCCTACAATTAAGAACAATTTAAATTAAAATTATAAAAGACTTATTTCTTATTATCATAATCTCTATCATAATAACAAATCTCCAATTTTAATTAAGGAACTTATCAAATTAACTATTCAACTAAACAGTAAAAATGATAATGTAATATAATACTTTATTAAAAAAAAGTCAATTACATGATGGATTGGATCTTGGGCATACAAACTTATCTCCAACAGCAGCCGGGGTCTGGAGCTGGATAGCGGTGTGACAGCAGAGGCAGAGGACGGTGGTATCGGTTTGGATGCGAGGCAGTGAATGACACGTCGCTGCCTGTGCGTGGCTGTTTGGGGTTGCTACTAAACTCTGATGGCTTGACGATAGGACATGGTGGCTCGTTGAATGGTGCTTGGCCGGTGAGGAGTGGCGGTGTTACGTGGTGGTTCACAGTGGTTGTCATCAAGTGGATGTTTTACTTGTCATGGTGGTGGCTGTTTACTAGCTAGTTTCAGGGAGGTTAGGGTTTGATACGGTGGTTCTGATTGGCTTGGTTTCTGGTGGCTGTGAATGGTTTGCAGGTTTGGGTTTGGGATGGATGGAAGTTCGATATTATCATCGTGGCTTATGGTGATGATGAGTGGTTGGATGTGCCGGTGGTGAAGGCAGAGCAACGGTGTGGCTAGGAGTTAGGGGTGTAAATTGGTTCGGATAATCGACCAACCCGATTAATCCAAACCGAACCAATTAAATTGATTCAGTTTGGTTTGAGTATATTGATTGGTTCGGATAAAATCCAAACCAATTAAAACTTAATTGGTTCGGTTCTCGGATTTAAAATTTCAAAACCAAACTAACCCGAACCAAACCAAACCATATATTTATATATTTTATTTTTTAAAAAAAATTATGCTATAACATTTTTTGGCTGCTACTTATTTTTTTTTATTTTTTTTAATACTTTCTCAGTTTCTAACTCCTAAAATGTCGTTTTTGTTTAACACAGAAGGCTCGAAAACTCTTCTGCTAAAATGTTCGGTTCTTCTCACCGGCACTGCAGTTCTGGCCAGGCATATGTTATCAGGTGCTATTCTAAAAACTCTTGGAGAGGTGAGAGACTTGAAAACTTTGGATCTTTCCTTCAACCAACTCTTTAGATTCATTCCTATTAAACTTCAAAATCTACATGTCATTCAACTTTTGAATCTCTCTTATAATGATTTAGAAGGAACCATTCCTAATGATGGAGTTTTCCAAAATCTTTCTGCTGTCCATTTAGAAGGTAATAAAAAACTTTGTTTGTATTTTGCATATGAGTCTCATGGCCATGGAAGAAGCCCTAGAAGGCATGTCAGACATTATGTCATCATAGCCACAGTGGTAACACTGATACTATGTCTGACAATTTGCTTGCTACTATACATAAAGAACAGAAAAGTGAAAGTAACAGCAACAACATCATCTAAACTTGGAAGCTTGAAAACGATGAATTGATTTTAAATGCTCTAATATTGACTTTAAAAAAATGAATTTCCGACTCTAGTTTATGAGTACTTAAGTAATGGGAGCTTGGAAGATTGGGTTAAGCGGAAGAGAAAGCATGCAAATGAAAATGAGTTAAACCTTATGGAGAGACTGAATATAGTGCTTGTGCATTGGATTACTGCATAATGATAGTGAAGTTCCTATTGTGCATGTGATTTGAAGCTAATAACATTCTCTTGGATGAAAATATGACTACAAGGTTGGAGACTTTGAATTCGCTTAGTTCATTGATTCAAAGTTCAACTAATCAAGTCTTCATTAGCTCCACTCATGTCATTAAGGGTTCAATTAGTTACATATATCTTCAGGTTAGTAGCTTCACAACTTTATCTTAATTGAATAGTAGTAGTATACAACTTGCCAAGTTAAATCTCTCTTGAAGAATTTTTTAACTTGTTCAAATATAATTTCTTAATACAAATATCAATATGTTTCTTTATTCCTTCTTTACGAACCTTTTAATACACATTCTAAAACATGAAATAATTATTAGTGTTTAAATTAATAAGTTTGATTTTATTTCTAAAAAATTTTTCATTAATTTATTTTGTATTTTTTTATTATGAAAAGTTAATTATTTAGTTAATTTTTGTATTAAAAAAATGACCAACCCGATCACCCGAACCAAACCAATCCATAGATGTTCGGTTCGGTTTGATTCGGATTTGGCTATCAAAAAATACGAAAACTGAACCAAACCAAACTAATTGATTTTGATTGGTTCAGATTTATTTTCCCTCAAAAACCAAACCAAACCACCCACTTACACCCCTAGTAGGAGTATCAGAGTTTATCTGTTCTTTGTTCTGTATATGTTGTTGCCTTCATGTATTTTGCCCATGGGTATTTAACGAGTTCAAGAACCGCCTCTTCTCAAGCTTGATCGAGGGAGCGAGTTTTGATTTCTTCTTTTTTCCTTAGATGTGTTCACCCTTGATTGATGGAGCGAGACCATGACATGATCAAAACGAAAACATGTGTTCACCCTTGATTTTTCTTCTTCTTATTATTGTTATTATTATTATTTTCAGTTTTTCATTCATTTTTTCAGGTTTTAGAATTTTTCAATTTCAATTGTTTTAAAAAAATATTTTAATGATTCATATAAAATTGAGTGTCTACGTAATTTCAATGAAATAATTCTTACTAATGACAAATCATAATTCTTTATTACTCATAAAATAATTCTTATAACTTTTATAACTCACAATAGTTACTATATAAAAAATGACATAACACTAAAATTTTATTAACTTTAAATTATTATTTTTATTCAACAAATATCAAGTCTATGGATAATGTTGAGGTTTAAGAACTTGTGCTGTCCACAAGTTTGAACCATTGGCTTCCAGGGTCACATGTATTATCTGTGTTTAGGCAGTTGCAAGTATTGGTCACAATGATGTTGTTGGCGTCAACATCCAAACAAACACTAGAACCGTTGCTGATTTCAGATGAGAGTTGCGTCTCCGAATCAGAGATGATTTCCCATCTTGAGTTGGGACCTGAGCATGTTATTCCAAGTTTTGCTGGATTCCCTTCTCCGTCTGCTTGTAAACAGAAATATGTACCCTTTATTGATAGTATATTCTGGGGTGTGTAATTCCACCCATCAGAATTAGAGCAGTTTCCTAACCTCAACGGGTCAACCTGTAACTTTCTTAAGACGCAGAGACCAGTCAACGGATGAAAAATCTCTTTATATGGTTCAGCTTCTGATATTGCTGGCCCTGCATATCAAGAGCAATACAATTACATGGAGTCATGGACAGTTATATTAGCACGTGATATAAAAATTACATCATATACTTTAACCCTTGTCTAAGAATTACTTTAAGGGTAATGTTTGGTACACATCTTCAGAGTCACATCTCCTCACATATGCTAAGGTGGCAAAATCATAACGTAAGATATGTAAAAATCATATGATACAAATTATGTACATATGAGATAATATGTGTATAAGTATGTGTCATTAGTATTATTATAACTTCAATTTGATCCAACCTCAATATGAATGGATCAATCATTATTAAAAAAAATGTAAAATATGGTAGCTTCACCCTCTACCCACCTTCTTCCACGATCCGCCGTGCATTCGTGTAGAGTGGAAGAGCCTCCACGGCCACGGGCTTGTTTTGGAGTGTGGCACCACATAGATCTATTATTGTTATGAGAGGGAGAGCAGAGAGAATGGTGAAGACCAACGTGTAGGAGCAGTAACACCTACCCATATTGTGTTTCTTTGATATGATGTATGATTTTCCACACTCACGAGCCTGTCTGTCTGTGAACTATGTATGTTTATATAGAGAATATGGAATGACACCGAAAAAGATGAGTTGATGTGGTAAGTAATTTTAACCTTTGAATATGTGGAGATGGATAAAAAAAAGAGAATATGGGATGACACTTTTTTTTATTGATGACACACTATTTTAATTGTGTTTTACATCTGTCGTTAATTTGTTATTTCGTATGAAAACTTATTTTTGTCTTTTTCATTAAATATTATTGTTAAAAAGATAACAATGTATATGTGTTATAATTTTGACACACGTGTCTTCTTTATCATTAAGTAAGTACATTACTTACTTGACATATAGTAAGTAGAATAATAAATATTCTGATACATGCCATCTTATGTGGTTATTTTTTATTATATGTGATCCAATTTGATCATTTTTGAACAAATGTAATTAAGATTACAAAAATAATTAATGAACATAATTTAAATTCAAATTCTTATCCTAATTATTGAATGACATTTGTGTACAATTAATTAATTAATTGTATCAATCATTTAATATATTAAGTATTATTCATTATTTTCTATGAATCTCTATCAAAATTATCTTTTATAAATAATATTACTATTTAAATTCAAATAATTAAATAATAATATAAGTAAAACTTTTAAATTTTGAAACTCACCTTTAATGAATGCCATTTATTTACTATTAAAAATTTATATGTAATTAATTAGTTGCCTAAACTAATTAATTTATTAATTTTGTACTATCTTCCACTAATAAGATTTACGTTTAAGTAACTCAAACAATAAAAGAATAAAAAAATTAAAATTCAAATTTTCTCCTAATTAAATGTCATTTATGTGCATTTAATTAATTACCTTAACAAATTAATATATTAATTATTCATTATCTCCTATGAATAATATTACCATTCAAATAATTTAAAACTTTTAATAATAATAATAACCATATAATCATATAATATCTAAAAATAAGGTACATATTAAAATTCTGACACGTGTCTTTCTGACATTAAATAAGTGCATTACTTATTTGACATATGATAAGTATAATAACAAATATTCTGTCACATGTCATCTTATGTGACTATTTTCTATCACATATGATTTGATGTGACTATTTTTGCACAAAGACAATTGAGATTACAAAAATAATTAACCAGCATAATTTAAATTCGAACTTTCATCCTAATTATTGAATGACATTTATATACAACTAACTAATTAATTGTATCAATCATTTAATATATTAATTATTATTCATTATCTTTATGAATCTCTACCAAAATTATCTTTTATAAATAATATTACTATTTAAATTCAAATAATTAAATAATAATATAATAATATAATTAAAACTTTTAAATTTCAAAATTCACCCTTAATGAATGTCATTTATTTACTATTAAAAATGTATATGTAATTAATTAGTTGCCTAAACTAATTAATTTGTTAATTTAGCATTATCTTCCAATAATAAGATTTACATTTAAGTAACCCAAACAATAAAAGAATAAAAAAATTTAAAAATTAAAATTTTCTCCTAATTAAATGTCATTTGTGCGCATTTAATTAATTACCTCAATGAATTAATATATTAATTATTTATTATCTTCTATGAATAATATTACCATTCAAATAATTTAAAAAAATAATAATAATAATAATAATAATAATAATAATAATAATAATAACAGTCCAATATTTATAAATAGAGGAAAACCAAGAAAGATTATAGGTGAAATAATAAAAAAAGATTTAGATTTGAATAACATTTCTGAAAACTTGATTTATGATAAGGCACAATGACGTCATTTGATCCATGTAATCAACCTCACCTAGTGGGAAAAGGCTTGATTGACGTTATTGTTGTAATAATAATAATAATCATGTAATCATATAATATATAAAAAAAGGTACATGCCTTAGAATTCTGATACGTGTTTTCTCTGTCATCAAGTAAGTGCATTATTTTCTTGACACATGGTAAGTAAAATAACAAATATTCTGTCACATGTCATCTTATGTGGTCATTTTCTATTATATGTGATCTGACATGTTTATTTTTGCGCAAGGATAATTGAGACTATAAAAATAATTAATGAGCATAATTTAAATTTGAATTATCGTCCTAATTATTTAATGACATTTACGTACAATTAACTAATTAATTGTATCAACCATTTAATATATTAATTTTTATTCATTATCTTCTATAAATTTGTACCAAAATTATATTTTATAAATAATATTATTATTTAAATTCAAATAATTAAATAATAATAATATAATAAAACTTTTAAATTTTGAAACTCACATTTAATGAATGCCATTATTTTATTTACTATTAAAAATTTATATGTAATTAATTAGTTGCCTAAACTAATTAATTTATTAATTTTACACTATCTTCCACTAATAAGATTTACATTTGAGTAACTCAAACAATAAAAGAATAAAAAAATTCAAATTCAAATTTTCCTCATAATTGAATGTCATTTATGTGCATTTAATTAATTGCCTCAACAAATTAATATATTAATTATTCATTATCTTTTATGAATAATATTACCATTCAAACTTTTAATTTAAAAAATAATAATAATAATAATAATAATAATAATAATAAGCATATAATCATATAATATATAAAAATAATGTATATGCCTTAAAATTTTGACATGTGTCTTCTCTCGACATCAGGTAAGTACATTACTTGCTTGACATGTGATAAGTATAATATTAAATATTTTGTCAAATGTCATATTTTGTGACCATTTTCTACCACATGTGATATGATGTGACCATTATTGCACAAAGGCAATTGGCATTACAAAAATAATTAATGAGTATAATTTAAATTCGAATTCACATCTTAATTGAATGATATTTATGTATAGCTAACTAATTAATTGCATAAACTAATTAATATATTATTTATTATTCATTATCTTCTATGAATCTCTACCAAAATTATCTTCTATGAATGTCATTTATTTACTATTAAATAATTTATATATAATTAATTAGTTGCCTAAACTAATTAATTTGTTAATTTTGCATTATCTTCTACTAATAAGATTTATATTTAAATACCCCAAACAATAAAAGAATAAAAAATTTAAAATTCAAATTTTCTTCCTAATTAAATTTCATTTATGTACATTTAATTATTTGCCTCAACGAATTAATATATTAATTATTCATTATCTCCTATGAATAATATTATCATTCAAATAATTTTAAAATTTTTAATAATAATAATAATAATAATAATAATAATAATAATTTAGAAAGATAAAAAAATCTAGAAGTTCATCTTAAAAGAAAAAAATAATGGACAATACAAACACAAAAAAAAAGAATATTCATAGAATATAATGAATAATTAGTGACCAATAAATATTATTTCTAAAAAGATAACGATTGCAAGTAATAATATTGTTATTGCTAACAAATTAAATTATGATCATTTTTCAAATTCATTTGTGTGTATTGGAGTAAAGTTATATTTATTTGTCCTTTTATATTTTGGTTATGTCCTTTTATGAGGTTACAATCTATATCTACCATATCCAATTTATATGGCACTAAGTCCATTTTGCAGATTGGATTATTAACATTGATGATGGCAATTTGGGAAATGATAATGACGGTGAAGCTGAAATTGAACTCCCTAAAGATCTTTTGATTTTGAAATCTAACAATCATAGTTCAGATATTGTTAATTTTGCACATCATAATTTAGTTGCAAATATGAAAGATTTCAAGTTTTTTAAGAATATAGTAGTTCTTTCTTAAACCATTGAAATTGTTGAAAAAGTCAATGAATTCATTCTTTTATAAGAAGAAAAATAATATCTTAGATCAGATTCAATTTCTGTAGCAGATGAATATATTGGTATTGAATCTGAATGGTTTATAACTAAATTTTTACATAAGATTAAGTTCTAGAATCCTAAACCACATATTAGTACTAAAAAAAGGAGTTCCAATTATACTCATTAGAAATATTGATCAAGCAATAAAATTGTGTAATCAAACAATATTAATTGTGAATGAATTGACACCAATTGTGACAAGATTTATATTTTTAAATTGAGTTTAATACCTTCAGATCTTGGAATTCCTTTAAAGTTTCAAAAAAGACAATTCTCATTAACTTTATGCTTTGCAATGACTATATAAATGAGAGTCAAGGACAATTTCTCTTTCATGTAGGGTTATTCTTTTTATCGAGACTTGTTTTTAGTGGTCAATTTTATGCTGCAATTTCAAGAGTTAAATTAAGGAATGGTTTAAAAATATTAATTGTTGATTTAGTTAAATCAATGAGTGGTTTGAAAATATTGATATTCATTTGGTCTTTACTATTGAATATCTTATCTTAATATTACTTATATTTTGTTCATTGATAGTTATATAATTCTTTTTACATATATGCAGGTTTTAATGATTGATGAATGATGAACATTTAAAAATTCATATTTTTATGGTTCAAAAGTCTTTGATTTTCATTCTCTTTTAATCTTTTTGATTGAATTTGTTCTGAAGTTTATTCTATTTTTAGTTTTTCTAAATTATATTCTAATTGTGTGTTTTATTTATTTTAATAGGTAATTATGCATGGAAGAAGATTGGATGATTTCACGAGACAGAAAAGCTGAATTTGCATTCTGGTGGTCTAGCGCCCAGACAATTGAAAGCCAGTGCTTAGGCGCTGGTAAGGCAGAGGAGGAATTTCATTTCTAGTCATTCAACGCCTAGGCGCTGGAAACACAGCGCCAGAGCACTGGCCGCGTAACCTGTCACATTAGTTTCATTATAAATACATAAGTTACGCCAATTTCAACACACACTTAGACAAAATACAACAGTAGTCAAGAGACACAAACTTTAATGTGGTGTGGGCGCAATTAGACTTGAAGATTAAAAATTTTCTTCAACTTTTCCACCTTTCTACAATGGAGTTTGTCATATTCTTCCCTTTGTGTTCTTCTTTTTCCATGTGTAACTAATTTTCCTTTGTTAGGGTGATGATGGATCTTATTCTTGGATGATGTAACTTCTTTTATGGGTTTAATTTATGTTTCTATTTTATTATTTACGTGTTTATCTTTATTCTTAATGCTTTTCTGAACCTGATCAATTTGGGAATGATCTTTTGGGTTGATGTATAATTTGAGAAAATTTGCATGAACTTAGAACATATGATAAACATCATAATTTCTGCAATAGCTAGGAATAGACGTTGTAGGTTATGTAGTCTTTCTTTTAATTCTCTCGTTCTTGATAATGCCTTTTTTATTTGGGGTTAGACTAAGGGATTAGTTAATTTCAAATAGTATAAGAGAATTAATATACCAATGGATTGGGTATTAATAAATTTTGAGAATTGACCATAAATCATTGAAATAGAACATAGTTAAATCAATATTGGAATGTGCATTTAAAAAGTTCAAGTGAAGTCTGAACTCTAACTCTTCAACATTATTGTTTTTCACCCATTTGATTTATTGTTTGCTTATTTATATATTTTTTAATTGAATTTGTAACAACCTTCTTTTCAATAGCTTGAATAGTATCGATTTGACGAACTTAGTAATTGATAACATAATCCTTGTGAGAACGATACTTTACTCACTCTTTATTACTTTTGTCGATTTGGTGCACTTGCCAATATCCACATCAATGGAACAACATTATACTTTACCTATGTAGAATTATTATATATGATTTGTAACTGAGTTTTGAGAGTTACCTGAATAGGTAGTAGAACGAGGAAACTTTCATGGCACGACAGCAACAACGGTGGTACGAGGGAGTGAGTACTTGCAAAAGGCACTCCAATGCTCAAGCCAGATTATGCGCAAGGAAGACAATGTTTAGTATTGGATAATGGATGTATACCTTTTTTTCCTTGCTGGGTATATGTATGAGCTTTTTAGGGTGTAACAAATCATAGCATTCAATCTAAATTGAATGTTGTTGATTGAAATCAGGAAAACCGTTATTCTCTGTAGTTAGTCCCCTATTTATGTGGGGCATGGTTGACATTCATATCTCTTAAAAAAATTTGAGGGATTTATGCTTTACAAATAAGCAATTACGAGCGTGTAGTAATATCTGAATTTCATTTTAGTGGGTTGGGCTGCTTCAGCTCCATCGACTCATAACTCGGTTCAGAACATGATTAAAACTATATTTTTGTACTCATGTAATTTTATCAAACTATATCAAGAATTTTTAAATTTAAATTATAAAATTTTCATTCTATTTTATTAATAATTATTTTCCTCTTAATTTTTTCCGCACGAGTACAAACACTTGTAATCCTAATTTTAATGTGTAAAGTCAATCAAATTTTTTAACAATAATCAGTCAATCATTAAATATTTCACAACTTACGTATAAAAGAACATTAATGCTCCTAAGAGGTAAGACTACGTAAATGATCATTTGGGTAAACAAATAAATGTACCTGGAAAGCTTTGATGAGGGGAAGATCGATGATGGAGGGATTGTTGGCTTGGATACCAGGGATGGATTCAATGAGGCTAAGATCACATCAAAGACGGGTATGATACTTACTGTGGAGAAAGAGGAGTGCAGCTGTCAGGAGGCCAGAAGCAGAGGATAGCAATTGCTCGAGCAGTACTCAAGAACCCATCAATCCTTCTCTTAGATGAGGCAACAAGTGCTCTTGATAGCGTGTCAGAGAATCTACTGCAGGAGGCGCTAGAGAAAATTACGGTTGGAGAACATGTATTGTTATAGCTCACCGTTTATCACAATACAAAGTGTGGACTCCATAGCTGTGATTAAAAATGGCAAGGTGGTGGAACAAGGATCACACTCATAGTTATTGAACATTGGATCAAACGGGGCTTACTACTCCATGATTAGGCTACAACATGGTCACTCAACTTGATTTGATATGCACAAATACACGTAGATAGATGTATCGGTTGCTATTTACTACTACTTATGCTACCTGTGTTGTTTAAATGAAAATAGATACAACTAGGAGTTTTTTATTTAATAAATAAATATTTAATGCATATTTGAAATATTAAATTAACTTATGTTATTTTAAGAAAAGTTTATATTCGAATTACACAACATTGTGTTAGGCATTCCAACTTTCTTTAAAATAATACAAATACTAATTTGAAATAGAGCAATAAGTTTCTCTCACCTTCTCTTTTACCATAAAAGATATGTGCAAGGGGAAGTATAAAAAAATAAGTGTAAAAGGCACATTTTCGTTTAAAATAATATCTATGATACTTGCTCATTAGAATTATACACAGAAATTTTTTTATTAATAATGTGTGTTATTTAATTAATACTTAATAGGTTTGTATGTGTTCTTTCCCAATGCTCCTCGAATGGTGAGTCAGAACCATGTTCTTGTTGAGAGTTCATGAAGCTTGGAGGTCTTGAAAATGAGAGATTGGGTAAGTCAACATGGTGTGCTAGGTTTTGCTTGGAGCAGGGAAATATTATTACCAGTATTCTTAATGTTGCTATTTATAGAGCGAATCTCTCTGATAGTTGGCAATGTGTAAGAAAGTTTATGCCCTAAATGGACCTTCAATTATGGGCCCGCTTTGGTATGTGTTAGAATTTCTTTAGTCCAACTGGGGCAACCCTTCTATATTAAGGCAAGGATTGCCCTTTGACTGTTAGTAGGCTTGTCTTTTAGAGGCCCAAAAGTCCAAGATGAATCAGTGCCCCCAAGTCGGTGCCTCGATTGTTATTGTGGTGCTGAGCTCCAAGATGGTTTTATTTTTGGGCCTTTTTATCTTGGCCGCCCAGAACTGGTCATACGAGGCTGGAGCACAACGCTTGTTGTGTGAATTACTCTCCGAAGTGGGAGGCTAAAGGACGTTTCAAGTGGGTATGACCATTAGCTTGTCTGAGACATCTTAACTGCTGAGTGCACGTCCTTTGGCCTGCGTTCCAGTAGCCTTTTGGCACGTGGCACTGGTTGGTTAGTCCACGTGCACTGGAATGGAAAATGTACTCAGAGGGGCTCTAGCATCCTCTCAAGAATTTGAAGGCTTCAACAGCAGGACTTGGTTATTCTATTCAAGTACATATACTGGGAGGGCAACAGGTTGCTAGGTGGGTTTCTTCCCTTGATTATGGGTTGCATGAGTTAGTTAATCTTCCTTGGTTTAATACCCATGTTACATCCTGATTATTATGAGCTACCTTACCCTAGCTTGTTTTAGCTACTTAATTTTTTCTTTTTGGGGTCCAGCTCCTCCATCTAAAGAAGGAGTGATTCTGAAATTCTCAAACTACAAACTTTACACATTAATGAAAAGCCATTAGTGCAGATGATATTAGGCCATTACTAGATGATTCTGATTTCAAGCTAAATTTGGGATTATAAAAATTTCAATAAAGCTTATTAGTTAACTTATTATGGCATTTCGTTGAGATAATATAAACTGACTCCACAACATTTTTCAATCGTCTTAAAAACTAAACTACTTGAAATTGCGTTTTTTATTAATTTAATTTATATGAAGAGAATGTTGGATTTTTTTTTAATATATGTGGACTAGTATAGTCACTAATTTTCTAAAACTCATATTGATTGAATGTCAAATATTATGAAACATATATTGTTTAGCCCATTTGTGATTAATTTGTTAATTGTACTTTTATTAGCACTTAAACTCATGCATATAATATTGTTTTGGATTTTGTTAACCTTGTTTATGAGTTTTCTATGATGGATATGTTAATTCATATTGTAAATATAAGGAGAAGGCCTTATTCTCATAATATATATGTATTGTGGTTGCCTCATTGAGTTCACAAGAGTTTTACGCATATAGGAAACAAGAGTAGTCTCTCTCCTAAATAATGATAATGATTCTCGACTACCTTTCTCTCATAGTATCTCTTCAAAGATGTGGTCTTTTCTTTGATATAAGGTAATTTTATATCATAAATATTAATTATTGTTTATTTATATATATGCCATAGATTAAGGTTAAAAGGTAAATTCATTGATTTTATTATGTGAGTATAAAATTTTCTAGTTTCTAGCAATTAGTATCAAAGCCTCCTTTAATCTCATGAAAGATTATCATCTGATATATGAAGATAGATCGGGTTCAGTAACTCACGATCTCAACTTTGCATGTGTAAAAGGGGGTTCCTTTAATTTTGAGTACCGTACCCTAAGGTGGGCAACTAGATTCTATTGAATCAAATTAATATGCTTTTGTTCCTTTCCTTGCGTTGAATTCTTGGTCTTGATTACTCATAATTTGTCAGGAAAATGTCAGCCCCAATGCATATAGAGGCAATCGATGTCAACAAAAGTTCCATGTCCTTTAACCACTAGAACTCCAAATTTCCAATTTTTGATCAACAAAATTAGCTCAGAACCAAAGCATAGTCAAATGCAGCAACCTATATAACATATGGAGATAAAATAAAATTAATGCATGATAGTAATGCAAACAAAATCAAATCTCTCAAGTAATTAAAACTTCCCAATGTACTCATTTTTCAATTAAACCATTCCTTTAACACACAGCAGAGGCTAAGCATAGGTAACAACAAGGCAAAGAGAAGAATATCATGGAATTTGGGTAAACCAAAAAATGGGATTGGTTACTCACAATTAGAACTAAAGCTCAGAAAATGTCAAACTCATAACTCAAGAATCAAAAGAAACAAATCCATATCCAAAGTCACAGTGCGTCACAAAATAAGATTCAACTATATATCCTTAAAGTACACACATAATTTTTTTACATTATGGGAAGTGTTTCATTAGTCTATGCTGCAGTTGATCACAAACATTTTAGCAGGCTAGAAGCGAAGGTGGCGTTGATCACTGGCGGGGCAAGTGGGATTGGAGAGGGTGCTGCGAGATTCTTCTACAAGCATGGAGCTAAAGTGGTGATAGCTGATAGTAATCTAGCAGAAGTATTGATTCAAGTATTTCCTCAAATAGATTGAATGCAACTGTGCATATACATTAAATCCTCAAGGTTCACACAACCCACACATCACAGGGCCTCAATCATCATTCAAGAAAGCTTTCAAATAAGCATCAAAGACAGGGAAAAATTATCTAAGAATGAACAGTAGATCTTTCCGGAGAATTGAGGCCGAATATCTTGCCGGAGTTGTCGATGACGAAGCAGAATGTCTGCGGCAGAGAGTCTTCAAGAACCATTTGAGATCACTGCGAATCACTATGAGATAGTCACGAACGAAACCCATTTGAGATCACTGCAGTAGCGGCAAGGTTTAGCAATGGAGGTTCTGCAGTGGCTCAAAGGAAGCAGAGTGTTGTCGTATGATTGGGGTTCTTACTTGATTTTCATCTCAAGGTGGTTTGATTTGCAGGAATGGGGAATGGAAGCAGAGTGTTTAGGGTAGATCATGAATGAGAGGGAATGGAAAAAGAGAGAGAAAAAGATAAAAAGTTATTAATTTAGTTATAAAAATATAAAACATGTAAATATGATCATGACAACCAAGCATGGCTTAGTGGCAAATGTAGTGTTTGTTTTTATATAATGATTTCTAATATTTCAAGTTCAATTATTTCCTTTGGATTTCTAATAATAAAACTTTCATTTGTTTTTAAATGAAAATTTTTTTGTCATTATATATTTTATACAATAAAACATTTATTTTTTAAGAGATAAAGTAATTTAGTGACGAAATTTGTCATGAATAATTTAAAAACGTATTAATTCCACTGCTAAATCCAACAAACAAAATCTATGACAAATTTCGTCGCTAGCAGTCGCTGATTTTATTCTATCGCTAAATTCTGTCACTAATCGCATCATTTTTAGTAGTGATTGTTTTGGTATTAGACGTTTGGGTATTGATAATATTAAAGTTCTTTGATATATATTATAAAAAATTAAAATACAATTGTATATGATTAATTTTGTTGTATATTGTGTCATTGTAAATTTATATAAATTTCTTTCAATATGATCGTTGTGAGAATATTATTTAAAATAATTTTGATTATTGAGGAATATTTAAGGCAATGGCAAATTTACATTAAGTCATTATTATGGTTAAATTTTTTTATATCTCGTAAAATTGAGAAGTAGAGCTTATTTCATTTAGATTTCGTTGATATCCTCTAATGTTTATTTTATGATTCATTTGTGAAAGTTGCATAAAGTTCTGGTAATCTGAATCCCACTAAATTGGTGTCCACTTTTGCTGGGTCTACACACAAGGATGGGCAATACATTATCTAAGGTTAGTTATAAGACTTACATAGTTATTGACATATTATATAATTGCATAAGTGGAGAAATTTGTTCTCATCGTGTTCTTCTTCCTCTTCATGCCCATTTTGAAATATGCAATTATATATGAGAGTGTGACAATTATCTAGTTGATATTGCATGAAAATTTTGGAACTTCATGACCAATTTTTTTATTATTGACAATTGTAGTTTCCTATGGTTACATACTCGCTTATTGTAAGATCAGCCATGTATTTTGTAAATATTATGAAATTTGGTCACCAAGAGTTCCATTTAGAATATTTTATAATTTTTTTGGGCATTTGTATAGTTGTGAACTTGCCTTCGCGTGACCAATCAATTATGACACAGTGTATCTTTGTTAATGATGTTGCTTACAATGAGATAATTGGTCATTCTGTAGTAATCCAATTTTGTTCTTTGGACATGTAATTTTGTCAAATTAAAAAAAATCCCAATAATGTTGAATGAATTGCAATTAATGTTGAGTTTTGTAAGTAATGGACATACTCTTCAGTATGACATTATTTGACATAATCATTTGTGTGATAGAGAAAATAGTTTAAATATTTATTCTAAAAATCTTGAAAAATATTACTTGTGCATAAATTATAGAAATATTAGTTCAACTATTTTACTCTATCAAGTAAGAGAGACTTGTATATTGTAATCCAAGACCCTTAGGCGGGATTCCAATAATGCAAGGGCTCTAGTTCAATTAATTACTCAGTTGATTGAATAAGAGAAAATCAATATAATTATGGTTGCTTAAGTATAATCAACATTTTAATGCATGATTTTCTCTAACTTTTGTATCTCTCATTTCTTTGTTGTTGCTTGTTAGGTCTTGTTGATGACATTGTTGAGTTTTTTAAAATATGTTGTAATATAGTGAACTGTCTATAGTTGCCATGTTGTGTTGATATGCTTTAGTCTTAATAAGACGTGTTGAAAGCATAATTAATTTGTAAATGTCTAAAGTTAATAATTTTTCTGTTTTGTACCATCATTTATGCTGTGTCAAACTGCTAGTATGTTGAACTTATTTTGTAATAAGTATTGTCGTAGCAATGTAGGAAATATTATTTTTTTATTGATAGGATAGTGATAATTATTTTGGTTTAGTATTTTGAAGTAATGACTTTGAAAATTTCCTTTTATATTTTTCAAATGTCAAAATTCTCAAAGGAATTTTTTTAGTTTTGCTAATTTTCTTATGAAAAATCCTGAGATTAAAGTCATTCAAGTATTGTTGTGAAGGAAACATTCTTTCAATTATGGTTTAATCATTTTGTGAAGATTTGTTATTTTTTTAGCCCAAATTATTATGTTAATCAGTTCAACTTTATAAAAACTTCTTTTATCGATGGTACAAGAATTTATGATGAATATATTTTGAGTTAAACCAATTGTACCTATGATATTCACTTTGAGAAATTGTGTTTCTTTTAGACTAAAGTAAAAGGAAAAAAAAGAATGTATATGACTAATTCTTATGTATTTATATGTTGATTTTGTAAATTACCTGACAATATGAATTGAAGCTATTCATTTCTTATAAGAAGAAAGTAATTTTGTAATTGTTGTTCCTTTTGAAATACTTGTTATAAATTTTTGAAGTCCGCTATGCATGAAGCCTAATATTAGAGGCAATTAAAAGACTAAGTGGAAGTTAAGTTGACTTGGTTTGAGTTGTCAAGTATTATTGTTTAATATTGATTTTGGTATTGTTTACATCAATAGGTGTTGTCGTAAGTAAGTGGAAGCAAATTTGTTATTAATGTGCTTGGTGATGTCATTTTGTATTTAAGGCATAAAGACCTTTTAAATCATAATTTATTAATGGATTGTCTCACAAGACACATATTATTATAAATTTTGAAAATGTGTTTGTGTACTTGTTGTACATTAATGTTTACTATAGAGGGAGCTTGAAACTATATTGGTTATGTCCTCAATAGTGGTTAAGTATAGGTCTCATGTGCTTCCGCTGCTGGTAATCTAATTTTGTGTTAAAGTGTGCATGTGTTTATTGTTGTTGCTATTGTGACACTTTGATTTTGAGTGAGTTGTTGAAAACTCGTAAGTGGTTCTATAATATGTGTAAGACATTAAGAATTTTGATCTTAGTCATATGTTGTCAAATCTTTTTTTTTTAATATGTATAAACTAACATAGTCACTAATTTTCTAAAACTCAAATTAATTGAACGTCAAATATTATAGAGCATATATATTGTTTGGCCTATTTGTGATTAATTTGTTATTGGGCTTTTATTAGTGCTTAAACTCATGTAAACAATGTTGTTTTGGGTTTTGTAAGTTTTGTATATGAGTTTTTTATGATAGATAGGTTAACCAATATTGTAAATACAAAGGGAGACCCTTATTCTCATCCTATATATATTGTAGTTGTCTCATTGAGATCACAAGAGTTTTGCACGTATAGGGAATGTCAGTAGTTTCTCTCCTAAATGACGATAATGATTCTCGACTACCTTTATCTCATGGTATTTCTTTAAAGATGTGTTCTTTCCTTTAGTATAAGGTAATTTTATATCTTAAATCTTAATTATTGTTTATTTATATATATGTGTGTCATAGATTAAGGTTAAAGGTAGATCCATTAATTTTATTATGTGAGTATAAAATTTTTAGCAGAGAATTCTTAAATTCTTTAAAAATAATAATTTAATTACTTAAAGTAAAAATAGAATATTAGTAATTTAATTTTGATCTATTATTAGTATATAAATTTTTTTACATATTTAGTTTTAATTTTTTTTGGCTAGAATAACTATTATTTAAAAAGTTAAACTATGTTAATGACATGTGATTAGATGATTGTGTAAAAACTTCTAAATTGATAATGAATCAAAATTAAACTCAAAGATTAAAATAATAGATTTTGAGACTCCCAACAATTTCTAATACAATTAATTTATGAATTTTTACTCTTTATATGATTAAAAAAAATTAGACTAATTTTTTTTGTAAGCTTTTTGGTTCTTGATCAGATATTTTTATAGACATTGTTATGAGACTAATCCTTAGACACTATCATGACTAAGAAGCCTTCCTTTTAATAAGATTTAACATTATGTAAACTAAGTCCATATATAAAATTTCAAATTATGATATATTGTCAAGTTTCATAAATCCTATAGTCCTATATTCTCATCCTCAATTCATGAGGTAGTGATATAAAAGAAGAGAGTAAATTAGTAACTTCATCTTTAGAATTATCTTTTACTTATAATTTAGTCTCTAAATTTAATTATTATATAAGTTAATTTCTGAATTTATAAAATTTGCAACAATTTAGTACTTTATGTATTTAACTTAAGTCCTTAAGAAAGATTGATTTGATATGAGTTTTGTAAATTTAGAAACTAACTTGTACAATAATTAAATTTAGAGATTAAATTAAAAATACGTAATAATTTTAAAGACTAAATTATTAGTTTACCCTAAAATAAGCTAATTGGGAAAATGTTAGATAACATGTCAACCAATTGTTTCATTGTTATTGTCCAAATTCGAACACTCATGCTCTTCATCCTATTTAGAGGCTGATGAGTGTAAAATATACTCATCTTTTGAGTCTACTTATTAGAATTTTTAATTAATTTTTATTCATTTTTAATTTAATTTTAAGCAATTATCTCTTTACCAAGTCATATTTGAAATTCCAATATAAATTATTAGATTTTTGTGTAAAGATAAAAAATTCCTGAAGAGAAATATTTGAAGGATTCTTATTCTATTCTTAGATGACAATTAGAGTTTGAATTGGATACAAAAACTTAAATAAGGATTGGATGGAAGATTGGATATAAATTCTCAAAGAGATTAGATTTGGAGGAAAATTTGGATTCCTACAGCATCCTGACCATTCATCAGTAATTGGGTCATATCTTGTGCTATAGAGATCGGATCGATGTGTTGTTTACAGCATTGAAAAGCTAACAGAAAATCTTACAACTTTTCTATTGAGCTCTAGGACAAATTCGGCCATATTGACCCTATCTTGTGCTATAGAGATCAAATCGACATGTCATTTACAACGTTGAAAAGCTAACAAAAAAATCTTACAACTTCTCTGTTGAGCTCAAGGGAAAATTAGGCCATCTGAAAGGCGAGAAAAATTGTGCAAGTTAGATACAAAAAATTGTCAATTTTTCTATAAAAAAAGAAGCGAATTTAGCAAGTGAGCTCTCTTTTAGTTCAGAATAAACAAAAAAAAAATACAGACTTTTAGTGGCTCAATGACAGCAAGGGAACGAGCCTTAGGAGAGGAGGAGGAGCCGTCATGGAGCTCTCATAGAGTTAGAGATCGAATCACCATTGAAGGCGCTTTGGTGATCTTCTCTATGATTCTATCATGATGAATTCTATTTCCTTTTACTATTTCTTCTTCTCTTTTGTCATGAGTAGCTAAATTTGTGTGCTTCTAGGATAAAGATATAACTTGATTCAATCGACATGTATTAAAATTAGATTTTTAATTGATTTCTTTTCTATTCAATTTGAGTGTTTATTATAGTTTTAAATGTTTTTATGAATTAGGCGCTCTTCATAAATTGATTTTGTGAGATGTAAGTAGAATTAAAAGGTTTACATATGACTTAAATCATAAATAATTCATAGTCTATAATTATCTAGGAATAGATGTTATAAGTTGTGTGAGAGAATTGTTGTAATTTTCATGAGAATTCATAAAGCAAAGGTCATGCCTTTAAAAGTTTGGGTTTATATCAAGGAATTGATTAGGTATTAAAAATTAAAGAGAATTAACTTACAAAGGAATTAAGTTTTAATTAATTGAGGGATTTTTCCTATCAATTAAATAACTAGAAATTAATTAAAATAAAGGTCTAAAACTATTTTATTATCTATAATAAATTGTTGAATTAAGTGAAGTCAGATATCTAGTATTTTAATTTTGTATATTTACATCCTTAGTGTGCTTTGCATTCATGTGCTTTGTCCTTTCTTTTCTCTCTTAATTTCATGTACTCTTGAGTGTTTTTTTATCTTTTATAATTTTGTATTTTTAATTACTTTTAATCACTCTTAATTATTGATTACCTAGATTATTTTAATATTAGAGAAATGGTACTTAATAAACTAATTCCTCGTAAGAATGATACTCTACTCACTCTTTATTACTTGTTCAATCCGTGTAATTGCGATAACATTGCCTAAGTTAATATATAATCACATGTTGGATGCGATCAAGGGCAGTTCGACAACTCTCAAAAAACTGGTTGGAAACCATTTAACATAAACTAATCATGTAAATTTAAGTTATTTTGTACTCAATTTTAATTTTTCTTAATTTGGTTAAAACCTTTCTTACACTAATTTTAAAACCATAAAAGTAAGGGGCAACTTGGCAACTCTCCAAACTGGTTAAGAACTTTTAAAGATAAATAGGTTAGATAAATTCATGTTATTTTATAATCAGTTTTAATTTTTTTTAGTTTAGTTCAAATTTGTCTTAAATCAATTTTAAAATCATAAAAGTTTATTTTTTTAGTGTGTAACTAAGTTTAAAATTTAAATATCCAGATAGAAATAAAATATGAAAAAAAAAGAATAAAAAGGAGGGGAAAGACAATCTAAAAAAACTTGGATTAGAAAAAAAAAACCAACTTTGAGTTGGGTTTTCTAAAAACTAATTTTATCTTAAATTTAGTTTATATGTGAACCAACCAGTTTTTTAAAATTTTCGTAATAATCAAACAACATTCATTTAACAATTAACTCCACTATACCTACTTTTGAATGTTGCCAAACACCCCTAAATTGCTTCATTTCCTTCCTGCAATTTCTTTAAACCCAGTGCATATCACATTAAACCTGACTATACTTATCACATTAAACCTAACTATATTTATCACATTAAACCTAACTATATATACTATCTTTGAAGAAGTACCTTGTAGTTAGCCATCGACACTTACACCATAAGCTACATATCCTTAAAATATAAAAATGACAAGTTTTCTAACTTTACGGCTACAAATGAGTGATGTAATGTATGAACTTCAAGTGGTTTACTACGTACAGGATGGATATGATAACGATCTCTCTCTCTCTCTCTCTCTCTCTCTCTCTCTCTCTCTCTCTATATATATATATATATATATATTAGTTTAATTTTGTTGAAGTGTTAATATACTTTTTTTACACAAACAACCAATAATATATTATGATATATGTGATTTTTAAGTAATTGTTATAAGAGTCAAATAATTTAAAAACGTGATAATATATTATTAAATGATAATATAAAAAAATTTATACTAACACTGCATAAAATTAAATCCTTTTTTTATTTGTTTATCTTTTTTTTAAAAAAATATTTTTAACAAAAGATTTTTGTATAATATTTCGATTTTCATTATAAAATTTTTTAAACACAAAATAAGTTAATGTAAACCTTCATTTATTTCCTTTTTTTTTTTTTGAGAGAGAGAGAGGGCTTTCCAAGTTTATTATATGCCAATGACGGTTGATTTAGTAAGGATCCAAATTTTTTTGCTTGTAAGGTCTAAGTTTGATTTTTGCTCAGTAATCTCTCTTGATTTGTGTATACAAGGTAAGTTTTCGTTTAGGCTTGGAATATAATAACATTCCCTCCCTCTAATTTTTTATCTTCAACAAAGAAAAGAGGCCATCATCTGTAAAAGGAAAGGATTAAAAAAAAAAAACAATCAAAAAGGTCCTACAACTAACAATATATGACAGCAAATTAACTAACATTCAAATACATAGGTTAGCAATTGATTTTATAACAAACCATCCTGATCCCTTTCCTTCTCTCATGTCAAAGATGTTGTTCAGGTCATTAACCATTTTACCTAGCTGCACTTATTCAGCTTCAATGGCTTATGGTATGGTATCCTTATTGATATAAATATGCTTGTATATCAATCTTCCTGCTAATCACAGCAACTAAAGCTGTATATTTGGCTATTATTAGCCTAAGAAAGCAAGAGAAGTATCATGAAAAGAAAGCTTGTTCTGCACCCACTGGAGTGGTTTTGTGCCCACTTACATTGTTGGGACATACCCATAACCCTGTTAGGACTACTCATCTTTTCTTATCTAATTCACAGGCTCACCAACAAAGGTCCAATATTATGGCCAGTGTTGGGGATCATCCCATCACTGATCCTCCATTTCAACCACATTTACGACTGGGGCACTCAGTGTTTGATCAAAGCTGGTGGAACTTTTTACTTCAAGGCTGTGTCCATGGGAGGGGGCCAAGGTATCGTGACCACAAATCCTTCCAATGTGGAGTACATGCTGAAGACAAATTTCAACAACTTCCCCAAAGGTCCTTCCTACAGAGACAGATTCTATAATCTGCTAGGAAACAGCATTTTCAATGCTGATGGTGAATCATGGAAGGAACAAAGGAGAGTGGCAGTTTCAGAGATGCACTCAAGTAGTTTCACTAAGCATTCATACCAAACCATGAGGTTTTTAGTGCATCACAAGTTATTGAAGTTACTAGAAAAGTTGGTGATTTCAAGGAATAGCTTTGATCTCCAAGAGTTGCTACTTCGCTTTACATTTGATAACATATGCATTGCAGCTCTTGGCGTTGATCCTGGTTGTCTGGCAATTGATCTGCCCCAAGTGCCATTTGCAAAAGCGTTTGAAGAAGCCACAGAGTTGACCATATTGAGATTCTTAGTGCCTCCTTTTGTATGGAAAACCATGCGGTACTTTGGATTAGGGCATGAGAATCGCCTTAAGGAAGCAATACGCGTGGTGCATGAGTTTTCTGAGAAGACAGTCATAGAGAGAAAGAAAGAACTAAGAGAACGTGGCAACTTGGAAAATCACTCTGACCTTTTGTCTAGACTATTGGAGACTCAATACACTGAAGAAGATCTTCAAAACACTCATGTACTTCCTAGAGATTTCTGCATTAGTGTCATCTTAGCAGGGCGAGACACGAGTTCTGTGGCATTAGCATGGTTTTTCTGGCTAATACACACAAACCCTGAAGTGGAGAACAGAGTTCTGAGTGAAATGAAGAAGATTTTGGGTTCAAGAGTGTGTCAGAAAGAAGAACCAAATGAGGTTGTTTTCACTGAAGAAGAACTGAATGGGATGGTGTATTTGCAAGCAGCAATATCTGAATCATTGAGGCTTTATCCATCGGTGCCAATTGACCTCAAGCAAGTTTTAGAAGATGATGTTCTTCCTGATGGCACCGTGTTAAAGAAGGGTGATTGGGCTTTCTACTTTGTTTACGGCATGGCCAGGACAGAAACCATCTGGGGCAAAGACTGCTTGGAGTTCAAGCCAGAGAGGTGGATTAAGGAGGGGCAGTTTGTGAACCATAGCCAATTCAAATACGCAGTGTTCAATGCCGGTCCTAGGTTGTGTGTGGGTAAGAAGTTTGCTTATGTGCAAATGAAAATGGTCGCTGCTTCAATCCTGTTGAGATATCAAGTTAATGTTGTGAATGGCCATAAGGTCCTTCCCAAATTGACCACCACCCTTTACATGAAGAATGGCTTGTTGGTGACTCTCAAGCCTAGGTCGTTAGACATTGCTTAGTTCTTCCTTGAATTCTCAATTTCTATGTAGTAAGAAGTTAATGCCAAAAACCATAAGGTGTTGTCGTACAGTGGTAAATTTTGCACCATTGAAGGTGCCAACTAGCTCAATTGATAAAGTTCTTTGCAGGTGAATGCAAGGACCTAGGGTCAAATCCCGCCTTCACCCTTCCCTCTCCCAGTGTGCTTGTAGAAAAATCACTTACCAGTTGAAATCTCAAGGATTTCCCATATCAACTATCTTTGGTAAAAAAAAAAAACTTTGTACCTTATTTTGTTGATTGTTTATTGGTAGAATATAATTGCACATTCAAATACAGATGCTTACTGGATCATTGTTTTCTTATAAAAATCGTAGTCATGGGATATTTTTGCTAATTACAATACCAACTAAAGACAATGTGCTGGTCACAGACAAATTTACAGAATAATATTGTTGAGAGTAACTTATGTTGAGCTCTATAATTTCCACTTTCCAGAAATGTCGTTATCTGGTAAACTCAACATCAAGTCTATGGATAATGTTCAGGTTTAAGACCTTGTGCTGTCAACAAGTTTGAACCATTGACTTGCAGGGTCACATGTATTATCTGTGTTCAGGCATTTGCAAGTATTGGTCACTATGATGTTGTTGGCATCTACATCCAGACAAACACTAGAACTGTTGCTGATTTTAGATGAGAGATGCATCTTCGAATCAGAGATCATTTCCCATATTGAGTTGGGACCTGAACATGCTATTCCAAGTTTTGCTGGCTTCCCTTCTGTGTCTGCTTGTAAACAAACATATGTACCCTTTATTGATAGTATCTTTTGGGGCGTGTATTTCCACCCATCAGAATTAGAGCAGTTTCCTAACCTCAACGGGTCAACCAGTAACTTTCTTAAGACGCAGAGACCTGTCAACGGATGAAAAATCACTTTATATGGTTTAGCTTCTGCTATTGCTGGCCCTGCATGTCAAGAGCAATACAATTACATGGAGTCATGGACAGCGATATTAGTACATGATATAAAAATTACATTAGTTATATACTTTAATCCTTGTCTAAAAATTACTTCAAGGGTAATGCTTGGTACACATCTCCAGAGTCACATTTCCTCACATTTGCTAATTAAGGTGATAAAATTGTAGTGTAAAATGTGTAAAAATCATATGGTACAAATTATACATATATAAGATAATGTATATGTAAGTATATGTCACTAGTATTATTATAACTTCAATTTGATCCAACCTTAATATGAATGGATCAATCATTATTAAAAAAAATGTAAAATATGGTAAAAGAAAATATATGAAAGCATTATTTTTTTGTTATACCTCGGAAAGGAAGTTGAATAGCAGAGATCCTTTGTAAGAAACTTGTATTCCTAACCTGGCTCCAGTCCGAATTGAGAAGCCCATAATACTCAATCGCTCCAACAACCCCTTGTCTAAGGTAGTAACTCCCAACTAGTGTCCACAAGGCCCAATCCAAGTCAAGCTCAGCTGCCACTGCCATGAAGCAGTTGAAGTACCTGTTATCATTCACGTTTGTACCTCTCATGTCCACCCCAAACTCACTCACAAACAATGGCCATCCTTGGTCCAACAAGAAGAATGACTTTCTCATCATATTTCCTGTGACTTGCCCACACACTTGGTTTGAATTCCCTGCTGTCCATGCTTGACCGTCACTGAAACTATACCAATGCACCTCGAATACTAGTTTCCCATTGAAGGAGAGTTTCACTGGCTGGTTCTTAACAAATGATAAGTCTGTGTCAAAACTTAGGCCAGACAGAATGACAAGAACATCTGGATTTGCTGCATGCACGGCTTCTGCTCCTTTTGGCATATACCTCCAATTCAGAACAATAATTTATCATTCACATGTAAAGGTGCGGCTCAGCTTGAAAAGAATTTACCATCCATATAAGAAATGTCTTAGTTAAACGTAGGGCACTGCGTTAGGCCAATAAATTATTAGCATATATGATTAATTATAATAACTTATTATTAATTATTAATTAATAATATATCAATAATTTATTAGTTTAATATATCCAACATATTTATGTAAGTATTTCTCAATCCACATCTCAATACTACATATATTGTAGGGTTGGACATGACCCAAAAACTCAGATAAATTTTTAGTTACACACAATTATAAATGTCATCCTTACACACACTTACATAAAATTGAGAAAAGAAAAAAAATAAGACCTTCTAAACCTATTCATCATAAAAAATTATTTTTTTTCTCTAATTTTTTATGAGAATGTATAAAAATAATGTGATACAATTGTGTGTAATCAATAATTTTTCCAAAAACTCATTTATATTTCCCTTAGAACAAAAGAGTTATAATGTAAGTTTGAATTACATTATTATTTTATATTCAAAATAATTTATAATTAAAATATTTTAAAAAAAAATTAATTATTTTTTAAAATAATCTAAATCGAACATGCCTTTAGTATTTATTACCTGTACCAATCGTTGACATTTTGTTTGGGACCTCGTAGCTCATTTCTCAAGCTCATGCCCACCACATTAGTTACTCCGTTGAAAATGGTGGCCATCTTGGTAAGGCCTGTAATCCATAGGTTTGGATCGAAATATTTGTCTCCGAAGAACCCATCGTCATCCATGTTACTGCAGCACCACCCCGGCTGAGTCACGTGGTTGTCCAAAATCACCATGACGTCGTTGTCTCCGAGGCTTTTCACCACTGCCTGAGTTAATATTGCATAAATTTTAATGTTAATGATACATACTTACACATATTGTATCATATCATAATTTCTAGAACTTGTAGACCACGTGGATAATGTCTAACTTGTAGACTACGGGTTTATTATTATTATTTTTTGAGTTGAACTGTTGACTACAGTTAGTATTTGGGATAGCGGTTCTAACTGTTAAATATAGTATTCAATTTTATACTATTTAATTTGAGAACTAATTTAGGTAATGAATCATAAATAATACAAGATGCTAATAGCTTGATTAATTATCAAATCTTTAATTATCGATTCTCAAAATAACGTTTTCTTTTTTGATCTGTGTGCTTAATGATCCTAATTTTAATGTATAAAGTCAATCAAATAGTTTAACAACAATCAGTCAATCATTAAACATTTCACAATTTACATATAAAAGAACATTAATGCTCCTACGAGGAAAGATTATGTCATCCTGTGTTTAGATGTTTTTTTATTAATATGATGAAATGGAATAGGTAGAAATGAAGTGAAAAAGAAAAAAAAAGAATGAAATAAAGTTTTCATTCTCTTTATTTGGAAGTTTCATTAACGGAATGGAACGAAACATCATTATCTGTGTGTTTCTTCTATTCCACTTCAATTTTGGAGAGAACAAAAGTTGGACATTTGAGGGGAAGAGAAGGAAAACGATTCTCCATGTGTTCCCATATATTTTAAAACTCACAAATAATAAAAATTGTTTTTATTTTCTTTATTCTATTTTTGTTCCTTTTATTATACCTATCATCTAAATATAGTGTAAATGATCATTTGGGTAAACAAAATAAATGTACCTGGAAAGCTTTGATGAGGGGAAGATCGATGATGGAGGGGTTGTTGGCTTGGATACCAGAGATGGATTCAAGGAGGCCAAGATCCTGGAAGGAGTGTCTCACGGTGAGAGAAGCTAGAGAGTCATTGGTGACCAAGACAAGTGGCCAAGTGAGTCTAACACAGTTGAACCCCATGGACTTGATTCCCTTGGAAATCACATCCACAGGCTGCTTGCTTAGGCCCTCAGCCACTACGGTTTCCAAATGGGACACCCAATTCACACATGCTAGCTTCACCCTCTTCCCACATTCATCCACGATCCACCGTGCATTCGTGTAGAGTGGAAGAGCCTCCACGGCCACGGGCTTGATTTGGAGTGTGGCACCACATAGAACTATTATTGTTATGAGAGGGAGAGCAGAGAGAACGGTGAAGACCAACGAGTAGGAGCAGGAACACCTACCCATACCGTGTTTCTTTGATATGATGTATGATCTTCCACACTCACGAGTCTGTCTGTCCGTGAACCATGTATATAAAGAGAATATGGGATGACACCTATAAATTTGAACAGCTGTGACAAATAATTTCGACACTTAGAAATAAGGATTTGAATTTAAATGTTAAAGAAGTAATTTTTATAGAGAGATCACATAAAATAATTGAATAAAAATTAATTCTATAAGTGATTTAAATAAGTTGTACATGTGAAGATGGATAAAAAAAAAGAGAGAATATGGGATGACTCATAAATTTTTTTTATGATGACACACTATTGTAATGTGTTTTACATCTGTCATTAATTTGTTCCTTTGTAAGAAAAAATATTTTTGTCTTTCTCATTAAATTAATCCATTCAACACACTGACTACTGAGATATATGAGCTGTATCTTTTGTATACTTAAACTGACATATAAAGTGTGTCTTTGGAATTTTTCTATTGTATCTACTTTTCATTATTATTATTATTATTATTATTATTATTATTATTATTATTATTATTCTACAATATTAAATATATACTTATACATATCATCTTATATTTATATAATTTTTATCATTCGACTAGTTGAGCTCATTTAATTTTTTGTACTTTTACACTTTGAAGTTTGTCATAGATAAATATAAAAAATATGAGTACAAATATTGTGTGATTAGCATTTTTCTTTTTGATACATACTTATTGTTTATTGTTATTGTTGAAGTGTTGTGGAAATTTTAGTCTATTAGTTTTTAGACTTAATTTTTTTTTACATATTTTTTATACATAATTTAATATATTAATTTTCCCACTTGTATCTTATTAGTGTTTTGGTTAGATGAACTTTCATTTACTCCCACAACGGCTCTGACATAAGTAAGAGTATAATCAAACATGCATAAATGTCACTGTCAAGTTTTAAACAAAAATAAAAATAGCAAGGTCAATTTCAAATATATTAATGGAATCTCTGTGGATTGACTAGGTGTAAACTTCAACCGATTGATATTAATGTAAGTAAAAAGAAAGAATACTAATTACAATAATTGAGAAAATTCTTTCATATATACATATGTATGATACATATATTCGTATGAGATGGGACTCACCTCATAATAAAATTCATCCTATGTAAATATATGTATGAAATTCATTTTATGTATATATATATATATGCAGGAATTCCTCTACAATAATGAAGCGACTCAAAATCTTCTAACCAAACACCAATGCCTTTCTTTATATTCACACACACATCTCTTATATACTCTCTTTCTTTTACCTTTAAATGGCAGACATACACCATTTGTATAAGCTTAGATGGCACAATATTAATATCATTTAGACTTTCTAAAACCCCATATAGCCTTTAAAAAAATAATCTCTGTTTTCAAAAACAATATTAGACTAAGATATTTGTTTAGAAACTTGAGAAATCACATCAAATAGGTCAAAAACCCAATGGCATAAAATCTATGATAATGCTTTTCCCGTAAAAGAAAATAAAGAGAGGCTAAGCTAAGATGATCGAGACAGCTACGTATGGTACAGCATCATCATCATAACAGGCATAAAAGTGTAGAGCATACCGTGACTCCATCCAGTTTGTTGATTAAACACATGAGCTTAAACGTGGTGTTATTAGAAACATGCTAAGTAAGTTCACGCAACCTATTTCACATATGCCGTATTGGTGTTAAATTAAATATCTTATGTGATAAATATGTAATTTATTTTATTAGTTTAATAAGTAATTAAATTAAGTTAATGAACTAAATTTTTATTGAGTAAAAAGGAAAAAATAATTTTGTAATTATAATAATTGATAACCTAATGGAGGTTAATAGTATTTAAAAAATAATTTTTATGTAAAATTCAAAGTCTTGTTCTTAGTCATAAAATATTTATTCTTCTCTCACCATCACTAAATTAAAATAGAAGAAAAGCAAAAAGAAAGTTAAAAGAATAGAAAATAAGTTTTGAAATCATTCTAATACTCGAAAATACAAATCGTTCTTTATTTATAGATAAAAGTTAATGTTCTCATATATTCTTATTTGAGAGAATTATAAATTCTAAAATTTTTATATTTTAATGGTAATTTTTTATATTATATTTTAAAAAATTATAAATTAATATGTGATATCATAGTAAAATTATTAATTTTATGATTTTTTATTAATGATAATTAAATTTTTTCAATTTATATGAATCTTAATTGAAAAATTTTATAATTTTTTATTATGTTATATATTCTACAGTTTGTTCGATATGCAGTATAAAATAAAGATCTTAATACAGAAAATATTGGGCGTTATGATCCTAATTGTTCGATATGCAATCCTAATGTTTCCGCACATCTCGTCTCGTCAAATCCTAATTGTCCGATGTTGTTATGTGAGATAATGCTATCAATTTGATTCTAATATTTAAAGAATATTATTGATTCTAATATTTGATTGCACGTCACGTCTTACGGTGTATCTGCAATAATGTTCAATTGTTTATAATATTTAAAATGGAGACGTACAGTATCATGCAGTATCGTTTAATTCTCGTATATTGTATATTGTCTATGTTCAATCCTGATTGTTTTCGTTGACGTGATATTTGACTTTTATGGATAATAATAATATTATTAATTTGAGATAATATTATATGAGATTTATTAATTATTAAAGTGATTAAATTTTTAAATTGATTTAATTTTAAATTATATAAAAATTATTTTTTAATTATTCAAAAAATAGATATTATGAATGACGTGATGACTATTTATGTATGAATAAATTAAAATTTATTATTATAAGACATTTATGATCGTTTAAAGATTGATTAACTGTTTTTATAATAAATAAACATGATTGTTAATAGTATAAGTACATTATTAGTTTTATTTATATATCTAAAGATAATAAATCTTTTTAGTTAGTGCATATATATTACTAAATAATGTTAAATTTATTAGCATCATTAAATTTGTTGTTGTATGTTGATGTATCACACAAAGGAGAACATTAATATACATTGAATGCTTAAATAATTTATTGTCTGAATCTGTATACTATATTAATTTATGACTCAAAATATTAATGTTAAATATACGATCATTGCAGTATATATCCTCATTTCTTTAAATTCGCTTACTTCATTTGTTCCAGTTTTTAATGAGTTGAACTTCTCTTATTAGAGTGAACAAATCTAATTTCACCTCAGTGTAATGGATCTTGATTTGACACTCCAAGTTGAGAAACATGCTGCTATTACTGCTACTAGTAGCAATGAAGAGAAAGCTCATTATAAGGCTTGAGAAAGGTCAAAAAAACTGAGCATGATGTTTATGCAAATGAGCATATCAAATAACATCAAGTCAGCTCTTCCCAAAACTGAAAGTGTTAAAGAATTCATGAGTTTTGTGAAAGAACGCTCCCAAACTGCTGACAAATCTCTTGTTGGGACATTAATGGATACTTTAACCACTATAAAATTTGATGGTTCTCATATTATGCATGAGCACGTCATTAAAATGACAAATATTGCAGCAAGAACTAAGTCATTGGGAATGAAAGTGGATAAGAGCTTCCTTGCGCAGCTCATGTTGAACTCATTGTCGTCTGAATATGGTCCATTTCAAACGAACTATAATATCATGAAAGATAAATAGAATGTGCATGAATTGCATAGTATGTTAGTTCAAGAGGAAACTAGACTCTACCCATTATGTGAACCATCAACCATCAAGGACTTGGAAAGAAAGTTGGTAAGAAACATGGAAATAGAAAATGACCATTAAAGATTGATGAATCATCTATCAAAATCCAGAAGAAAAAGTCCAACAATAATAGATGTCATTTTTATGAGAAATCTGGACACTTTCAAAAGGATTGGCGTAAGGCTTGGTTCGAAAAGAAAGATAAGCTTAATGCTTATTTATGTTTCGAATTAAATTTAACTAAAGTTTCCCATAATATTTGGTGGATTGATTCTGGATATACAACATATGTTTCTAATACGATGTAGGGATTTCTTACAATCTAAACCATAAGCTCAAATGAGAAGTTCATCTTCATGTGGAATAAAGTGAAGGTTCTAGTAGAAGGTGTTGGGACGTACCGTTTAATCCTAGACACTGAATATCATTTAAATTTATTTGAAACATTTTATGTACCTAATATTTCTAAGAATTTAGTTTCTTTCTCTAAACTTAATGTTATTGGATACTCTTTTAAGTTTGGTAATAGATGTTTTAGTTTGTATAAGCATACCTATATGATTGGTTCTTGATATACTTTGTGATTATTTATATAAATTGAATCTTGATAATTTATATGCTGAAACTCTTATAACCTTGTATCATAATATTGCCACTAAATGTAATTTAGTGAATGAATGTTCTACTTACATGTGACACAAACGTTTGGGTCATATTTTCAAAGAAAGAATGGAAAGGTTGGTAAAGAATGACATCCTTCCAAATTCAGATTTCACTGACCTTAATATTTGTGTAGATTGCATGAAGGAAAAACAAACAAAGAAATGTGTCACAAGAAGCATTCAACTTCTTAAAATTATACACACTGATATATGTAGACCCTTTGATGTCAATTCTTTCAGTAAAGAAAAGTATTTTATCACATTTATTGACAATTATTCACGTTACAAATATATCTATATAATGCATGAGAAATCTCAAGCAGTGAATATCTTGAAAATTTATATAAATGAAATTGAAAGACAATTGGACAGAAAGGTGAAAATCGTAAGGTCAAATAGAGGTGGTGAGTATTATGAAAGATTTGATGAAACTAAACAACACCCAGGTACATTTGCTAAGTTCCTAGAAAAACGTGGCATATGTGCTCAATACATAATGTTAGGTACACCACAACAAAATGGTGTATCAGAAAGGCGCAACCCAAACATTAATAGATATGGTAAGGAGCATGTTAAGTAATACCTCTTTACCTTTGTCATTGTGGATGTATGCTTTAAAAATTACCGTGTATTTGTTGAACAAGATTCCTAGTAAGGCAATTCTAAAGATACTTTTTGAACTATGGACATATAGGAAACCTAGTTTAAGGCACCTGCATGTTTGGGGATATCAGACAGAAATACGAATCTATAATTCACATGAAAAGAAACTAGATGCAAGAACAATCAGTGGATATTTCATTGGTTATCCAGAAAAGTTTAAAGAGTATAGATTTTATTATCCTACCTATAGTACAAGAATTGTTGAAACTGGAAATGTCTGGTTCATTAAAAATAGCGAGACTAGTAGGAATGAAGCTTCACGAAATGTGGAGATTAAGGAAGTTAAAGTACAAGTTCCTTTAACTTGTGCTCCTACTTATGAAATTGTTGTTCCTTATGTTGTTGAACCGCATAACAATCAAGAAGAACAACAAATTAATTATCCTGAGGTTAATAGTGAACCTATAGTAGAACAACCACAAGAAATAGCATTAAGGAGATCGCAAAGAGAAATGAGATCTGTTATTTCGAATGACTATGTGGTGTATCTACAAGAGTCAAAAAATGGCTTGGGAATTAATGGCAATGATCCAGTTTCATTTTCACAAGTTATTAATAGTGATGATGCTGATAAATGGTTAGATGCCATGAAAGATGTGTTTAAATCAATGGAACATAAAGGTGTATGGGACCTTATGGAATTACCTAAAGGATGAAAGAAAGTTGGGTGTAAATGAGTCTTTAAGACTAAACGTGACTCTCATGAAAACCTTGAATGCTACAAGGCCCATCTTGTTGGCAAAGGTTTTACTCAAAAAGATGACATTGACTATAAGGAAACATTCTCACCAGTTTCCAAGAAAGATTTTTTTTTATAATTATCATGACATTAATAGCTCATTATGATCTAGAACTGTATCAAATAAATATGAAAATCGCCTTTCTAAATGAGAATTTAGAGGAAGATATTTATATGGATCAACCAATGGAATTTTCAGTTGAGGGGAAAGAACACATGGTATGTAAAGTTAAGAAATCAATATATGGACTTAAGCAAGCTTCTCGGTAATGATATCTCAAGTTCAATGATACTATTGGATCATTTGGATTTAAGGAAAATATTCTTGATCAGTGTATATATCTGAAGGTCAGTGAGAGTAAATTTATCTTTTTTATTCTGTATGTTGATGACATCTTGCTTGTAACTAATTATCTTGGTCTATTAAGTGAAACTAAGAAGTTTCTCTCTAATAACTTTGAAATGAAAGATATGGGAGAGGCAAGTTATGTGATTAGAATATAAATATTCTGTGACAGGTCACAAGAATTGTTAGGCGTGTCTCAGAAAACATATATAAATGAAGTTTTAAAGAGATTTAGAATGGAAAGTTGCAAAAAAAAAGTCTTAAGATACTTGCAAGGAACAAATGATCACATGCTTATTCATAGAAGATTCAATCATCTTGAGGTGGTTGGATATTTAGATTCAGATTTTACCGGTTGTGTAGATACAAGAAAGTTCACATTTGGTTATTTGTATCTTTTAGCCGAAGGAGTGATAACATGAAAGAATGCGAAACAATCAGTCATTGCTACATCTACCATGGAAGCTGAATTTATGGCATGTTTTAAGGCCATGATTCAGGTTAAGTGGTTATGGAACTTTATTTTAGGACTTGGAGTAGTTGACAGTATTGTCAGGCCACTGCAAATTTATTGTGGTAATTCTGTAGCTGTTTTCTTTTCTAAAAATGACAAGTATTATAAAGGTGCTAAACATATGAAATTGAAATACTTTGCCTTTAAAGAAGTTCAAAAACATAGAGTGTCAATAGAGCATATTAACACTGACTTTATGATTGTCGATCCTTTACAAAAGGGTTACCACCCAAAACATTTAGTGAGCATGTTGAAAGTATGGACATTGTTGCTAAGTAGGCATTATTGTATATTATGTTTATGTTTATGTTTTATGTACTTTAACATTCTGAGCTCATGAATGAAGATGTTTCTGTCTTACATGTTTTTCAAGTTTGTATACATTATTGAATATGAATGATGATAACTGGCTAAGTCTTTAATAAAGACATTATTGTTGGACCAATTATGTGTTTTTCATTTATAGGTCATGTCAAGGAGAAGACTAACTCTGTAGTACATAAAAGAGATTATGTCGATTAAATGATATACGACTGCCATAACTCATGTTAATTTTCATTATTGGTCATGATGAATGATGTATCCAATGTAAAGAGAAGTTTGGCTATATATGTAACACCCTCTTTAGGGCATCACATTTATGACTTCCAATTTACTAAATTTTAACCAAGTTATAATTACTAATAATATTGTACGCACATTTTTCAAATTATTTTTCTTCGCGGATAATTAAAACTAACAAATTAAATAAAATATAAAATATATCAAATCAAAATAATTTACATCATTTACATACCAAGTTTTAATACTTAAAAATATCCAATTTTATTCTTAAAATAAGTATACAGATACTATAGCCCAAACATAAACTAACCTAGTACCCAACATCTAGTCAGAAGGGTACTTATCTGGATTCTCTTCTGGATCTTCCTTGGATTCCTCAGATGACAACAACCCTGGATGGGTCACAGGGCTACGGACTGGAGTCCATGCAGATGAAACTACTGAGTTCTCCCAAGGAGTTACGCGACGACTACCCCATATAAACTCTATAGGCATAACAAAACTCAAATGCACATAAGCATTAAAAGTAAAAATAGAATTCCCATCATGAGTCCTTCTCAAAGTCACAGTTATATTCCCAATATAAATGATACAATCAGTGTCAGCATCAATACGCCAAGCGTCAGTGTCTCCCCAAAACTAAATCCTCACGAAACCAAGGAAGCCGACCTCGACGCCATCCCAAAATACAGATAAACTGACACAAATAGAAGTGAGGCAATCTTTTCTCTTCCTCTTCACACTCTTTATCAAACATACAAATAAACAGAATAACATAGTAAAGAGGTGAGATATCCTACATCAATATCATCATGGTAATATAAAGACAGTAAAACAAACATACCGTTTATACATAGCATGTCACAGATATATTCATGACATCATATAATCATTGCATCAAACAACAGATTATTATCACAAACATTTATATATCACAACAGAATGATGATTGACTATGTACATGCACAATGAACCAATTTCTTACTCCATAGAGCTAAACTCAATTTCGGAGAGAATGATCCAGAAGATATGTCCGTATATCGGCTGCCTCAGATCAAGTGCTATAATTTTCAATTAGCACATCAGGCATTATACAAGACATTCTACGTCAGATCGTGAATAGGAATAGTGTTCTTGTTGAGATCTTCGATACGTTTGTATCGGTTGCCACGACACAGTAGTGCTACTCACTAGCCACATATGGAATTCCGCTCCCCGACGCTTCCAAGTTCAACAAGTGAACTATACTATGCAATTCACACTCATACTAAGGTGTAATTCAACTCCTAGGCAACAATAGCCTTAACAGACACCGTCTATCAACAATGCATGACTATAAACTCAATGCACATTATAAGCCACTACCGGTCACAATCACACAGTGATATATCCGGGTCCAGTATATCGACCCGACACCAAAACTTGCTGTTCCTCATCCATAGCAAAACTTGTTAATTCTGTCTCTAAATTAGAGATGGAACTTTTCCATCTCTAAATAAAAAATTATGTCTCTAATTAGAGATGGATGTTGTCATTTTTTAAAAATATAATAAAGATTAAATTAGTGACGACACTATTCCTTCTCTGACATTAAAATTTTCGTCTCTAAATAATCCAAAATCCATTTATCAAAAAAAGTAGAGACGAACCTGTTCTATTTCTAATTTCGTCTCTAAAATTAGAGATGGCAAATAAACATCTCTAATTTTTTAGAATTATCTTTTTAATATACCTTTAATTTTATAACTAACCCTGATGTAGTTAACCATCATAATAAGTCATATAACATAAGAAATCATAATTTTTTAACATTATCACAAATTTTTGTACTAAAATATAAAGTAATAATTAATTATCATTACAAATATTTAAATAGTAACTAAAAATATTTAAATTGTCAATGAAAATATAAAAATAAAACTAATTATTGTAAATGACCAGTACTACATAAACTAATCCTATCAATACTACATAAACTATGACTAGTACTACATCTAGGTGTTTGTCACCCTAGTGTAAATTTGCTGACTTGTGTAGGCAGACACCATCCTAATTGAACCTCTAGCCATCAATTCTCTTATAGCCTTCCTTACAAATAATTCATTAATCTAGAAAGTGCATGCAAATGATAAGAATATTATTTTTCTTATAGTGCTCATGAATTGACAATCATCTTTAATAAAAACCAAATAAAAGATAAGAAATATAAAAGATGTTGCTAATTATGAGTCATCACTACATATAGTTCTTTGAATATATATGTGCATGTGCAAGAGAGCATAACATAAAAGTCAAAGCAAGACATTGTTGCAACTGTAATTAAGAGTCAAGTAAGAAAGACAGTCCTAGACTATACAAAAATAACAAGTAAGAAACCCATGAACACAGATGACTGTCAAAAAGTTTATATAAAACAACCTTTCAGGATTATTCCCAAAAAGGCAGGAGAGCAGGCAGAGACACACATAGACAGGGAATGCAACTTAATGAATCGTAGGTTTAAAGTTTGAATATGACTTAGATAACACACGAAACCGATGAAGTTTCAAATATATTAGAGTTGAAGTTGGACATCTGCTACAAAGAGGCCAAGAAAGAAGACAAGAGACCATAATAGTAATCATATTCTCTAGATAATGTCAATCAGTCTAGGAATGCAGATCTTATACAAGCCAACCAATTAAGTAACAGTTGTAACTAACTCCTTAACAAAATGCAAGGTTTACTCATATCACAACTCTTATCATTCCCAATTTAATTTATACAAGTACAAAATACAAAACATGCACCAAAATACCACTAACACAAACGCTACAATCAATACGAAATTATGAAAATTCCATGTCATTAAACAAAACAATGTTTACCTTGCGTAGCATCTTCTTCGGAAAAAGACCCTTCAATTCCATGTGAAGCTGTAATATGTCATTGTTTGTAAACCCTGGAAAAAGAACTTTCCCTATATAGAGTTCATGCAAACAACAGCCAACGGACCAAATATCCAATGGATGATCATACGGCAAGCTAAGTACCGCATAGAAACATTTAAAAGCCTAACAGTTGGCAACCATATGATATTCAACAAGAAAAAAGAGGTTAGGAATGATGAAATCATAAGTATGATCAATTGAACTTACTTATTTCAGGGGCATGATAAAAGCGACTCACAAGATATAGTGTAACTTCATTCTTACTAGCAACCATGGCATTACCAAAGTCACAAAGCTTCAGCACATTTTTAGCCTCGTTCACCTTGTCAAAAAAGGAAATTGTTACAAAAAAAGGTCAGAACTCAGAAGAAAATGAATACTTCTTCTTAAGAAGAAACAAACTAACCTTTGAAAAGAAAGAATCTAAACACAAAATAGTATTTTAGGCATACCAACATATTATCTAGGTTTATATCGCAGTGGAGAACACCACAGTTATGGAGATGCTTCAGTACAATAAAAAGTTATTTTGCATATGCTCTCACAGTGCGTGGTTAGCCCAAGGCCAATATTACGACCAAACTTCTTTAAAACCTCACATAGATTCATATTAAGAGATTCAAAAACTAAATAAAGGTGATTACTATACTTAAAACTTGAAAGGAAACGAACACAATGACGCTTATCGTCTGGATCTGCACCTACTAATTTCTTTAATAAGACCAACTCATCTATACCATCCTTGTACTTGTGCCACATTAGAGATATAACAATGAGTCAGAAAGACACTACCTAAAAGCAAAAAGTTTAATAAGGATACCAAGAAATCAAATATCACTCACATGGTGTCATTATTACGAATAATTTTTATAGCTATTTCTTCTGGCTCTCCATTACCAATCTTAAGGTTCTTTGCCCGAAGAACTATTAAAAAGACACCCCTCCCATGTGCAGTAGTGACTTCATATCAGCCATCAAGTATTTCACCAAAACAATAGGGGGAAAATGGTGAAAAGGATGCAAGAGACGAGCTTCCTAGAATACTATCCAAGTAGTATTTGATTCATCCATAATCAGAAATGATATCATAACTTACTACAAAGTCAGCAACTTATCCAATTGAGTGGTCACAAAATAACAACTGCCATTCAAAATTAGAATAGGTTAACCAAACACTTACCAATTTTTGAACTCCAGTTGGTGTCTCACCAAATATATCATAACAAAACTTGTCATCTGATCTCTCACTCTGCAAGTGTATGAAATGAGCTTCAAAACCTAATAGATATAAGTATGAAAAAATCCAACTACTTTAGTAATATTTTCTTTAAAATATAAACTAATTTAAGGACAAACCCTTGGAGTACCCTATCCCAGGCTCTTAGCACCAGATATCTTCTCAGAAGCAATATTCAAATTTTCAAGATGAGATTTCTCAACAGCAAATGATGTTTTCACATCAGCAACACCATCATTCTTACCATCAAGTGCTTCAGCAATTTCAATAGGAATGTCCGCAGGTTCCTTGTCTAATAATAGTGCATTACAAAGTTACTAAAAGTAGTCCAAATAAGAGGAAAGTAAGGGGAAAATGGAACAAGGATAAACACCATTAACACATACGTAATTTCATCCAATTTCCAAGTCTTTTTAATTTTAGAATTCAGTGTCATGATAATAATAATCTTGTATATTATTACATAGAATAATGGGCTCATGCATCTTCAATGGTATATATTAGTTTTGAACCAAATATCATTTATTTCACTCACTCTTATGCTTAATTTCAATGCGAAACAAGAAAAGGTTGTACCTCAAACACTAAAAAGTTGAGAAAAATTATTTTCAAGAGAAACCAAAAACAAAGAAGGGACAAAAGTTAATGATAAAAGTTTAAAAAACAAAAAATCTAATTTTATATGAAGAAGATATTTGACAATTTATATAAAATATAATTCACAGGGATTAACAAAAAGAGAAAGGATAACATAAGAGACTCAAATGCCACACCTCACAAGGTCCAACTCAATTTAAAATATATAAATAGACAACTCACACCAAACTTTTCTACTTTTAGCATACACAAAAACATACTCTCAATAGTAGTATAAAAATTTAAAACTAGCTCAATCTAAAATGTGAATGGCTTTGGATCCAATGGTAATGCCTCTTCCATCAAGAAGAGCAAAGGATATAACATGGCTCTAAAACCAAAGGATCATAATTTAGGTCTCAACTACGAGATAACAAATGTTACAATCCACATATGCAGCTTCATGGAAATTGTGTTACAAGGCATATGCTTTAGAAAAAGGGGACTTGCCAAAGTTGTTATACCACAAATTTGTATGGGCCCCCTTCCCTTTTTTTACCTATGTTTTTTATTATCCTAGCTCCGTCAGAACAACTCACACCACAAACGTGAAACATTGACTCACACCAACTACTGTATCATTTTTAGAAATTCTGTCATGTCAGGAAAGTAGAAATCCAGAGTAGAATTCTTCAATCATGACTGTTAAATAAGATCAATTTCCACAAAGAGCATTAGTTTTCCTTGACATGCCTCATATGCACGGCATAAAGTCCATAAAGACCTATGAGTCAAATTGTAGAGTTCTTGTCCACAAAATGATACATATTTAGTTGAAAACATATATATAAGTGAGTATTGGGCTATTCTTGATTATGCACCTGTAAATCTTCTTTTCAATTTTCTATTTTGGAATCCGTTTAACTTATAATACTTCCCTAACTACTTTTTGCAAGGTCCAAGCTCCCTTTAAAGTCAAAGTTTGTGTGTGTATGTGGTTGGTGCTGTTAGGAGGACTCCTTATCCTCCAACTTTGTTTTTCACATCTCTTCTAATAAATTCTTCTTATATCAAAAAATACACACATGACACAAATATAATTGTGGTTCACATATATGACTAAATTTAGTTCACAAAAGAGACAAGTTTATTATGTGAGATGGAATCAGTAGACGTGTGAGACAGAAAAAAACCCATCATCTGTGGATACCATCCCTACGGTTGTCTGGCCGCTGCCCAATTACAACACACCCACCATATTTCTAAAAAAACTATTCCTTTTTGTAAACTAAACAAAAAGGAAACATGTTCCACAGAAATAAGCAGGAGCTTTAATCAGACTTTCTTTGTGTGCACTAAGGCTTCAATGAGAAAACACAACCCAACTGTTTCCTCATGCAAATTACAATCAGTGCAAAAACTCACTCTTAAAACAAAAATTTCATCTAATTTTTTTATAAAAAAATCAAAGAAATAATAAAGATTAATTAAATAATAATAAGAGAAATCAGAAATGCGTAGGGCTCATATCAAGTGTAAATTTTGATAGGTCTGTCATTGTGGGGAAAAAAAACCCAATTCGAAGGGAAGAGAAAAAGAAGAGGAGGAAGAGGTAGAGAAAGAGAAAGAGAAAGAGAAAGAGAGAATGCGAGATACCAAAGTCGAACCCTTTGGTGAAAAGGGGTTTGGCAGCACCTTCAAACTCATTGCGCAAGTAGCTTATTAATTAGCTCAACGAGTTTGAATCCTTAGCTTATCTATCTAACAGAGCTAGCTACCATAGGGAGAGCACCTTGTTGTGACAAGGGTGGCCTCAAGAAAGGGCCATGGACAAATTTATGTTATTGACTTTGTTGTTCAGGTTAACAATGGCCTCCAAAAAAGAGAAAGCATAAATATGAAATATAAATATATACCTCTAAGCTCAACGAAGAGGCTTACCCACTCCAGTAGTCATGTTAGGTTTACCCACTCCAAAAGGACTTTCCAGATCCGATGGCTCGCAGATCTCTGTGGTGGCAGGCACGATGTTGCGGATCTGCGTGGCTGGGGAGGCAGTGATGGGTCTTTGGGTGGAGGACGATGGTTCTAGGAGAATGAGAATGGAGGGAGGCAGAGAGGAGAACAAGAGATGCTGATAAGGGATTAAAGAGAATTTGAGAATTTGGGAAAGTGGGAGGGAGGGGGCTGCGCGCGCACAAAGGATTAAAATGGGTGATTTAGAGACGAAACACATTCATCTTTAATATATACTTAACTTTTTAAAATACTTATTTGATTAAATAAAGATGAAATTAGAGACAGAAAATTTAGAGACTGATACATTCCGTCTCTAAATATATTTGACTTTTTAAAGCATTATATTGATCGAATAGAGACAAAATTAGAGATGGAAAAATCTGAAAAGGATAAATTCGTCTCTAAATTTCATCTCTAAGTATATTTGACTTTAAATTGACTAAATAGAAATGAAATTAGAGATGAAAAATTCTAAGACGGATTAATTCCATCTCTAAGTTTTAAATTTTATTTTCTCATTCTAAATCATCAAATGCGTCTCTGTTTCTGTCTCTATTAGAGACAAGTGTTTCTATCTCTAAATCATATTTTTCTAATAGTGAATGATAATTTTCTATATTAAGATTCTTAAGAAAATTACAAATTAACACTTGGGCCTCTTGGCATCCTACAATTTATAATGGTTGTCCTTCGTAAAAAGAAAAATGTTGGGTTTAGACTTCATACTTACATGCGGGGAATACTGTTAGACTTCAAGGGCAATGAAAATAGGGTAATATTATATAAATAAAACGTTGTTGCTTTCTTGCTTCTACCAGTGGTTATGTACTTGTGCTCGTTTATCTTGTCTTCATCCTATTTGCTTCTAAAATTGAATTATTTTTTTAACACTTGCTATGTGACACTTGTATAAATATTGAATGCTAATGTAAATATGGTAAGTGTAGAGGAATATCATATTTCGAAGTCAAACGAATGTATTATATGCTGTTGTGAGAAGAATGAAAATTATGTGTTATATTCTAGGTATTCAAATAAAAAGATTGTTCTAAAATGCTAATTCTTTTCCTTCTCAGTTTCTCTTTTTTCTCTTCTTGCTTTTGCTTCTCTCTTTCTATGTTTCCCTTGTTTCATAAAATTCTTTTTTAATAAATTTTACTTATAATCTTATGCTAACTTTTTTCTGTATATTTTTATATGAAAAAATAGAGCTGGTAAAATAGGTTCAATCCATTGGGTTAACTCGTTAATCCGCAATTTTTTTGTGAATTGAGTTTAAGGATTGAACCCATATTCTTTTTTCAATCCGCATAATCCATCCCGCTTAACTCGCGGGTTAAGCGGGATAGGGGCGGGTTGGCCCGTTGGATTGACTCTTTTCTTTAAAAAAAATGATAAGTGATACTATAAATGAAAAGTTCTTTGATGTTATATAATTTATATTTGAATATTTAATTAGACTATTTTAAAAATCAAATTTTAGAAATGTGGTTAGTAATTTTTTCTATTATTGTTTATTATTTTTTTAATTTTTTTATAATATTTTTGATTTTTTATATAATTTTTTTTATTTTTTAGGCAATTAAGCGGGTTGACTTGTCAACTCGTCTATTTTTTCTTATTTTATCTTTTATACGGGTCAACCCGTCAACCCACCTTAAAGCAGAATGAGTTAACATTTTCAACCCATTTCTTAAAATGGGTCAATCCATCCTGCCCCACATTTTAGCGAGTTAGGACCGATCAGGACAGGTTGACCCATTTTACCAATTTTATGAAAAAAGATCGCTATAACTTTAATTTATACCTTTACTTATATCTCTAATTCAACTTTTTTATATGTTATTTGCAGACTTGAATATAAACATTATTTCTATACTTTGTGCACCTAAGATCTTCAAGTCTTAAATTTTATGCATATATATATATTTTTTGAGCTGACTTAAATTTTATATTTTAATATGTTTGTAAATTAAAATATAATTCTCAACAACAATCACGATAAAAAAAATTTAAAAACTTAAAATCAAGTAAATATAACTCTTCTCAGCTCAAGTTTTTATTTTCGGAAATAAGAACTCAATAGTCAATAGAGGCACTTAAAATTAAAACCTCACAGATGTACTTAGCCCAAATTCCGTTTGACCCATAAACCAGTGGACTAGACCCAAATAAATTAAATGGACTGCCAAAATAGAAGCCCAAAACAATTTATATAGCAGCCCAATTGTTCTAGCCCAAATACATGCACTGCTGTTTTGCTCTGTGCAGTTGTGGACCTTCGTATATGAACTTTGGAAAAAAAAAAGAGAAAAAAAAAAAAAAAAAAGAGAGCATAGCATTAGTAGCAGCGTTGGTGCCTCGAAGCCGTTGTAGCCGTTCAACCGTCAGCGCTTCCGTCGTTCAATTGTTCGAAGCCGCCGCCGCCGCCGCCATCAACCGTCCGAACCCGCCATCGCTGTTCAGCCTTGAGTTTTGTCGAGTCGAGTGAGCACCAAATATCCAAAACTTAAAACGTCGTCGTTTCATTTATCGAACAATGTAAGTTTTTTATTCTCATGAATGTGCTTCAATTCAATGGTTTACTCCTCTTAGTCTTAGGTTTCTAATCTAGAGAGATGAATCTGAATTAATTATTATGTATTATTTGTAGGGGAGCTTTGAAATTAGACCTTCGTTGTTCGCGAAGAGTGGATGGCATTGCTGTTGATCCAGAACCAGATTGGAGCTTTGATGCTCTTGTTTCAGAGCTTAATGCTTTGGAATCAAAGCTCGCTATTTCTTTTACCGCTTCTTCGCCTTTCGATAAAACCGTTTCACGGTACTTTAGTTTATTCTCTGTGTTTCTTGCATTTTTTTTATGCATATTTGCAATGCGTATGCTGTCAAATTGAATCATATTAATTTTTGACACTTGTGTAGTGGCAAGAATGAAATTGAGAGAGGTAGACCTTTCGTATTACGTGCCGACGAGTATGAGATGGAGGATACGGAGAGTGAGGATGAGGGTGAGGATGACAAAGCTTTAGTAGCTGGCAAACGGTTCAATTGTGATGAACTTTATCTGAGGTGCCTACTTCTTGAATCATAGCTTTATTCACAAATTTAATTTTGAATAATAGAAATGTCTCCTATCCATCTACTTCAGTTTTGAAACCTATGCCATGTAAAAAAAAATTGGATATTTTTTTTAATTGATGTTATCTTCATGTTGTTTCTTAATTTAGTAGAAAATTTTTACATTGGGTGTTTTGAAAGTAATATTTGCACTTCGTTCGATGTTTCAGTGACAGTGATAATTCTGACGTTGTCTCTGCTTTTGAAGTGCAACCCTACTTGATGGAGGAAGTGGAAGAGGTAGAAGGTGCCTTGTTTGAGTTGACACATGAACATCAGCTTAGAGTTAAGGTGAGCAATCATGTTGATGTCAATACACTCGGTCGCCTGTTTGACTTGTTAGTTACTTACAAATTGAATAACTTGTCATTCGTGAACACCATATAATGTATAGTAAATTACAAAACAAAAGTCATGGTTTGTTTCATATCTGTATAGCAGACTTGTTTCTAATCTTCTGGATTGACAGGATGAAATTAGGAATAAGATATCAGCATTGGAGACAGCTCTGGTGAATGAAAGTCAGAACTCTACCTCTGCCATTCTTCGAGTTGAGAAATATAAAGAATCAAGACAGGAATTGGATAAAAAGTTTGACACTCAATACCAGCGCCGGATGTAAGATTGCACTCTCCCCCCCCCCCCTCCCCTCCTTTTCTTTTCTTTTCTTTTCTTTTCAAGGCAATATGATTCTTTCCTTCTCCTACATATCTCTCTTGTCAGGCATTAATGTAAGCAACGACTATGAATTATTGTGTTCACATTCTCAATGTGCTTTATGAGAGCTTTAAACTATGGATTATTTGCATGATAATGATTTTGTCGATGCATCATGCCATTTGTGGAGATCTATGAAGTATTAACACTATTTTTTTTTCTATTTGTTTGGGTGGCGTGATATGTTTCTTAATTCTCTTTAAACAATACTGGTGATAGGATATATGCTTAATTTGTTTATGGGAGGAACACAAACAATCACATACATACCATAAGAAAGGGGAAAAGAGAGAAGATTTTGAGTGTTCATTGTTTTACAATATGCACGCTAATTTAAGGTTGGGGAATCTGATTTTATTTGATGAATTCATTTTTATGAATATTGAACTTCATTGTGCTTTAATATTGATGCTATTTCTCATTTTAATAACTAAAATTTGACATGCATGGTATGTTTTCTACTAGTCCTCTACCTCCCCCACCCCCCACCCCAAAAAAAAATTCTTTTTTTCTGTTATTCTCCTTTGTTAGATAGTTGCTTTGTTTGAACTTGTTGAAAGTGAAGAAACTGATGTTTGACATCTCCCAATTTTTGTAGTGCAGAAGCACTTGATAATCACTTGACAGCTGTTCAACGGGATCGTGAACTCAGATCACAAATAGAAGAAAGAAAAATAAGAAGTGATGCAGCTTACGAAGAGGCCAAGAGAAAGGTTGCTTTGCAAGAGGAAAAGCAGCAGCAGGAAAAGGCTAAAGCAGAAGCAGAGGTACCATACCTTTATCTTTTAGTTGATTGTGTTACTTGGCAAAACATTATACATATATGGTTTTACATTTCATTTGAAGTTGAAGCTGCTAAAGCCTGATGAGGTTAGTTATCACCTGTTTACAATTACAAATCCACATTTTTTCTGTGAAGTCTATTGAATTACTATTTCTTTTTTATTTATTTATTTTTTGTTACAACAATGTTTAGGACTCCTAAACTGCCACAAGTAAATTTATTGTTGCATTGTTTTGGATTATGCCTATCCCCTTGCCTGCTACTAGCCTACTACTTGTTTGTAATATTTTCACTGATATTCACATGTCCACCACTAATGGGTCGATGTTAGTTGAAGCAGATCTTCTTCTTGCCAATTTTCTTTATAGAAGCTTTAGCCCAAATGCCCATTCATTTATTTTTTTCAATTTCGTGGGTGCAGGCCAAACTTAGAGCTGAGGAAGCAAAACGAGCTGCACTGGAAGCTGAGAAAAAAGCAGCAATGGAAGCCAAAAGAAGGGCAGCAATGGAAGCTGAAAAAAGAACAGCAGCAGAAGCTGAAAGAAGAGCAGAAAAGGAAGCCATAGAAAGGGATGTTACTGAGACTTCCAAGAGGGTTACTTCTGGAGGGACCCAACAAGAAGCTGCAGGGCGTCCAACAGACACTGCATCAAGCCTATCAAATGCTGAAACCAAGGAATCTGGTATTGGTTTTCTTTTTTCACTTTTTTTTTTCAGATTTAGAATATATCTTTCCAATGTTAATTTTGTAGTGTACTTGGTTGTCTGCATCTGATATGCAAGAATGCTTTGCCTTTTTTTTTTCTCCTGACTACCATTTGATTGGAAAATATGTTTTGTTTTTTCCTCTATATTTCTATACTATTGAATCGCCTATATTCGAGCAATCCAAGATATATATGATGGGGGCTAAAACTAGTGTGAGAACACAGGGTGAGGTTACAGAAGATTTCCCTATAATTATAGGACTGCACCAAGGGTCAACGTTGAGTCCATATCTTTTTACTTTGGTCTTGGATGTGCTTACTGCGCATATCCAAGAGCCAGTGCCACAATGCATGTTTTTTGCAGATGATATAGTCTTAGTTGGAGAGTCGAGAGAGGAAAAAAATGAGAAGCTAGAGCTATGGAGACGAGCTTTGGAAGAACATGGCTTTCGTCTAAGCAGGAGTAAGACGGAGTATATGGAATGTAAGTTCAGTAAGAGGCGTGTTAATGCTAGTTTAGCAATGAAAATTGGAGATCATACCATACCACAAGTCACACAGTTTAAGTATCTTTGATTTATCATACAAAATGATGGAGAGATAGAGGGAGATGGAAACCATAGGATTCAAGCTGGATGGATGAAATGGAGGAGTGCTTCAGGAGTTATTTGTGATAGAAAAATGCCTTTCAAGTTTAAGGGTAAATTTTACCGCATAGCTATAAGGCCCATGATGTTGTATGGTACTGAATGTTGGGCAGTAAAAAGCTAACATGAGCATAAGATCAATGTTGCAGAGATGAGGATGTTGCGTTGAATGTGTGACCATACAAGACAAGATAGGATTAGGAATGAATGCATTAGAGAGAAAGTAGGGGTAGCACCTATTGTGGAAAAGATAAGAGAATCTCGCTTTAGGTGGTTTGGACATGTAAGGAGAAGACCCTTAGAAGCTCCTGTAAGAAGAGTAGATCAGGTGGAGAATAGCCCAATAGCAAGAAGTAGAGGAAGACCAGAAAGACTATAGGTGAAACAATTAAAAAAAATTTAGATTTGAATAACATTTCTGAAGACTTGGTTTATGATAGGACACAATGGCGTCGTTTGATCCATGTAGCCGACCCCACCTAATGGGAAAAGGCTTGGTTGTTGTTGTTATTGTTGTATTTCTATGCTATTGAAATTTAGTTTTCTTCTTCCTTGTCTCATCAACATTGATTTGATGAAGCTATCTGCATAAGCAACAAATTTGGTGGCATTTAAGACATTTGAATCTTCTATTGTATCTTCAGTCAGCACATTGTTAATTACAAAAGTTCCCGTTCATACACCATTTCTTTTTTTCTAAACAATCTTTGCTGTCCTTTGTTCTTGGTTTGACTGCTGTGCTGTAAAGAAAAAGGAAAAACATTGAACCACTTTGTAAAGTTGTAATGCTTTGGTGCAATTGGTGTTAATTGATATGTGCATGTGGGTGTATTCCCTTGCATGTCTGGATCTATGTATTCTTATTTAGTTTTTAGGTTGTTTTATCATCTGAGATTTCAACTCGCCTGCACAATCTTAGGTTATGTATATCGAGCTGCTGCAAGCGCTTTAAATCTAGAGCATGGGAGACTACAGAAACTGAAAGAGCTATGTGAGAGAAACCAAATGATAAGATCAAGTTCTAATAAGGTATTACTGAAAGTAGATATTGGAGATGTTTATGTTAAGGCTCTTAATTATTATCCTTCATGCAATAGGCAATTCTAATTGTTTGTTGATTTTTTCTGTCATATATATTATCATATTTTTTAATTGAATATTGTTCTAGATATTTCCTTTTAATTGGCAACTATCAAAACTTTCCCAGTAGCATACTCTGATTTCGATGTTGTGACTTGTTTCTTTGTGTCGACATCTGTTCAGGATTATACCCGCCATGAAAGTCATATTTCCCGGTTGATAAGGCAAATAAGGGGCGTAAGAGACAATGTTAGGTGAAGTGAATGTTTTCATTTCAATAATGCATAATGCTCTGTTTATCAATTTATCATTTTTGCACATGCCTTTGGATTTTTTAAGGGACAAAATTGTATGTCCTGTCTTTTTTGTTGCAAGACTGTTTAAGGAATGTTTCAACCTGCCAAAAAACATGCAAGAATATTTCTATGAAATAGATTATGTTCAAAGATTTTATTTCAAATAAAGGCAATCCCAATCCTTAACCAGGATATTAGTATTGTACGTCTGTTTACTCTTTTGAACATTTTGTAGGTCAAAAGCAAGTGATCTCATTAAACTTTTGAATGATCCTCAATGTCCTCAATCAATCAGCATTGAGATATTTACTAAAAAGGTAATTTCATATTATTGGCCATTCCCTTGATATGGTTTCTTTTTGCTTTATTTGACTAGAACAAAGAGCATAAGGGAAACAATAATCTTAAAACTGGGTTTAGTAATGTATTGTAGATGTTATTTGTTAGGATCTAATTGCAAGGTATGGGACTTGAGTCCCGCATCGGAAGTATGGGATTCCGGTGTGAGGTTTATATGGCCTTGGGCTCTCCAACCACAATGGCTAGCTTTTGTGGTGTGGTTTTCCTAAGGTTCGTATCAATTGGTATCCGAGCTCTCGATCAAGGGGGCTTTGAATGTTGACCACGCGAGCTATGGAATCCTGCATTGAGACGTTGGAGAGGAGTATGTAGCGGAAGCATGAAGCAGTGGAGGGACAGTTGGAGGAGATAATGCAACTGTTACATACCCGAAACAGAGAAGAGACAAGGGGGAGGTCGCGGTATCACCGCCGTTCTAGTTTTCTCGGTTTCGGTGATAGAAGGGACAATGGGAGCCGGATGAGGTCAACCCATCATCATGAATCTGTGAGTCAGGACTGTGAGATGTCGAGGGAACGGAGGGAACAATCCTCTAAGGGGAGTTGACCCCTTTGGCGGAATGAAGGCGGGAGGAAACTTGAAGTCCCTGTTTTCTCGAGAGATGACGCTTACGTTGGGTGAATCGGGTTGAACATTATTTCAAGGTGAATGAGGTGCCTGAATCGAGGAGGCTTTTTTCAATAATGGTGGCCTTGGAAGGACAAGTACTCAATTGGTTCCAGTGGTGGGAGTACCAAAATCCTTCACCCAGTTGGAGCAGTTTCAAGAAGGCGATGGTTCATAGATTCTAACCAGGAATCAATTAGAATTTGTTTGAGCCATTGTTGATTATTAAACAGGTGGGTACTGTCACGAAGTATAGAGAGCAGATTGAGCTTATTACTTCTGGACCATTGAAGCATGTCGATAAAGAGGTGCTGAAGGGGGTTTTTTTGAATGAGCTCCGTGATGAACTGAAGGCAGAATTGAAGTTGTATGAATTACACACTCTATCAGACCTCATGGATCGAGCAGAGTTGCTGGAGTCTGGAGGAAAAGAATTGGGCCTTACGAAGAAGAGGATTGGGGGAGAAGGGAATGGCAGGACCAAAGGGAGGCTCAACATCAATTTATTGGGCTAATGCATCCGTTTTAGGATCCAGGCCCAACGCTGTGGGAGATGGAGGTCGCGGGCCACCCACGGTACCTAGGCCCATTACGCACATTCGAGGCCCAGCAGAACCCAAACCTCCTGATGGGGCTGCAAGTGCGGGCGAGAAACGTTTTAATGGAGCCTAGAGACTTACACAAGCTGAATTGTAGGAAAGAAGTAGGAAGGGGTTGTGTTTTAAATGTGGAGAAAGATGGGGGCAGGACCACATTTGCAAGTTTAAACATTACCAATTGTTCATGATGGAGGAAATGGAGGAAGAGGAAGAAACAAAAGAAGGTGGAGAGGAGGAATCACATGTGGAATTGGGGAATAAGGCTTTGTAACTATCCTCGAAGAGTATCATGGGTCTAACTTCCAATAAATCTTTGAAGCTATGGGGGCAGCTGCGACGCGAGCAATTGTTGATATTAATTGATTGTGGGGCCTCCTGCAATTTCATAGCCAGAGATTTAGCTAAGAAACTGAGTTTGCCGGTGCAGGATACTCCTCAGCATGTGGTGGAGGTGGGCAATGGCCGTAAGGTGATTAGTAGAGGTATGTGCCAAGGGGTGGAGATAGTTCTGCAGGGGGTGAAGATCCAACAATATTTTTTTCTGTTTGATTTAGGAGGGGCTGAGGTGGTTTTGGGGATAGACTGGTTAGCGAGTTTGGGGACTATCCAAGCTAACTTCAAGGAGTTAATTTTACAATGGACGGTAGCCAGCAAGAAGGTAACTTTGAAAGGGGACCCTTCTCTTTGTAAGGCCCAGGCTTGCTTGAAGGCCATGCTCAAGGCCTTAAAGGATGAAGGAGAGGAGTATTACGTTGAATACCAATAGCTGCCAAGTGAGGAGAATTTGCAAGATTCATTTCCAGTGGAAATTGTAGCCATCTTGGAGGAATTTGCAGATCTGTTCCAGGATCCCTACGGTTTACCTCCTAGTCAGGAGCAGGATCATGCGATTCTCTTGAAGGAGGGAGCTCAAATTCCCAACCTTTGACTCTACAGGTATCCCCATTATCAGAAAAATAAGATTGAAAAAATAGTAGATGATATGTTGTTGGCTGGAATTATTAGACCCAGTAATAGTTCCAATTCAAGCCCGATTTTATTAGTAAAGAAGAAGGATGGAGGATGGAGGTTTTGTGTAGATTATCGGGCTCTCAACAAACTGACCATACTAGATAAGTTTCCAATACCTGTCATTGATGAATTGGGGGGTGCAGTCATCTTCTTTAAATTGGATCTCAAATCTGGTTATCATCAAATTGGGATGAGAGCAGAAGACACCCCAAAAACAGCCTTCCGAAGACATGAAGGGCACTATGAGTTCTTGGTAATGCCCTTCGGATTAACCAATGTTCCTTCCACTTTTCAAGCACTGGTGAATTAAGTTTTGCAGCCATATCTCAGGGACTTTGTGTTGCTTTTCTTTGATGATATTTTAATCTACAGTAAAGATGCCCAAACCCGTTGTGAGCACCTCAGGTTGGTTCTGCAACTACTGAAACAGAATCATCTGTTTGTGAACAAGAAGAAGTGTACTTTTGGGCAACAACAGCTGGAATATTTGGGCCACTTGATTTCCAAAGAAGGAGTAACTGCGGATCCTAATAAAGTCAAAGATATGGTAAATTGGCTTACACCCCGAGATATTAAGGGGTTGTGGGCATTCCTTGGTTTGATCGGAGACTATAGGCGATTTGTGAAGAACTATGGGAACATTGCATGGCCACTAACGTAACAGCTTAAGAAAGATAGTTACAAGTGGGAACCCCAGGTTCAAAAGGCATTTGATCAACTCAAGGAGGCTATGACATCTCTCCCTATATTGGCAATGCCTGATTTTGATAAGACTTTCATTGTTGAAACGGATGCTTTCGGGAAAGGAGTTGGGGTTGTCTTAATGCAGGAGGCAGACCAGTCGCTTATATGAGTCACACTCTCTTTGATAGAGCCCAAAACAAATCTGTCTATGAGCGAGAGTTGATAGCTATAGTCTTGGCCATTCAAAAATGGTGACACTATTTTTTGGGAAGACATTTTATTGTGCACACAAACCAACGATGCCTTCATTTCCTAGCTTATTAGAGAATTATAGGGGAAGAATAGCAGAAATGGGTCTCCAAATTATTGGGATTTGATTTCGAAATGAAGTATAAACCAGGTAATGAGAATGGAGCAACAAATGCATTGAAGCTTCAATATTCTGCAATTTCAACAATTCAGCTGAATGATTGGGAGGGATTGGAAGAAGAGATCCAAATTGATGCCAAGCTTAGGGTGATTATACAAGATTTGTTGAGGCAGCCTGATTCTTACCCAAGATTTCAATTCAAGAAGGGCAAGATGGTTATCCCTTGAGATTCCTCAAAAATTCCTCTAATACTTAAGGAATTTCATGACTCAACAATTGGAAGACATTTTGGTTTATTTAAAACTTACAAGAGAATCTCAGCTTTACTATATTAGGAAGGAATGAAGTGAAATATGTAAGACTATGTGCATACTTGTGAAGTTTGTTAGAGAAACAAATATCAAACTCTCACCCCAACTGGTCAGTTATAGCCCTTATCCCTACACAGGTTTGGTTTGATTTATCAATGGATTTTATTGGTGGCCTTCCTAAAACTCATGGAGTGGATACCATCTTAGTAGTAGTGGATTGGTTAACTAAAGTTGCTCATTTCATAGCTATTTTTCACCCTTTCACAGCCAAGGATATAGCTGTAATTTTTGTTAAGGAAATAGTCAGACTTCATGGGTTTCTCACTTCCGTTGTTTATGACAAAGACAACATCTTCCTAAGTTCTTTTTGGACTGAATTATTCAGGCTTGCTGACATTAAGTTGAAATACAGTTCTGCTTATCATCCTCAATCATATGGTCAAACTGAGGTGGTCAACCGCTGTTTAGAAACCTATCTGCGATGTCTTACGAGGACCAAACCTAAGCAATGACCTAAATGGCTAGGGTGGGCTGAATATTGGTACAATACCAATTATCATTCCTCTACTAAGATGACACCCTTTAAGGCTCTGTATGGGAGAGACCCTCCTACTCTCCTTGAAAGGGACAATGTTTCATCTTCAGTGGAGAAAGTTGATCGATTGATGACTGAAAGGAATTAGGTGATAGAAGAATTGCACGAGCAGTTGATCAAGGCACAAAACCGCATGAAGAATCAAGGTGATAAACACTGAAGGGGGGTAGAATACCAGCTCGGAGATGTGGTCTATTTAAAAATCCAAACCTACAAATTCAAGTCCTTAGCTAAAAGGATAAAATCAGAAGTTGAGCCCTCGATTTTGTGGACCCTATGCGATCATAGAGAAAATCAGTCTGGTAGCTTATAAATTGCAACTACCTACAAGCAATCTTGTCCACCCGGTGTTCCATGTTTCATTGCTTAAGAAGTCTATTTCCTCGATTGTTGCAAGTCAGCCATTACCTTCTCTTTTAGCCGATGATTGGGAACTGAAGGTACAACCAGCTGAAGTTCTGGGTTACCACTTGAATTCTGCAGGGACAAGGGAAGTTTTGATCAAATGGCAGCACCTTCCTGATTTTGAAAACTCTTGGGAAAACATGTCTGCACTCCAGAACCAATTTCCTGAATTCCACCTTGAGGACAAGGTGAGTTCTTTGGGGGGCAGTGTTGATAGGACTCCAAAGATGACCCAAGTATATGTTAGAAGAAGGTATCGGGCTGCAAAGGAATTGGGCCAAAAGGAAGGAGAATATGCTGCACCAAGTATGCTGGGACAGCATTAAGTGAGTGGGGAACATAGGGATTAATTGCTGATAATTGTGTAACGGTAGGATTAAGTGGGATTTATGGTTTTAACAGTGGGATTAGACAGGACTAAGTGAGTGGGGAACATGGGATTAATTGCTAGTAATGGTGATAATTGTGTAACGGTAGGATTAAGTAGGATTAATGGTTGTAACAGTGGATTAATGGTTGTAACAGTGGGATTAAATGGGATTCATAGCAGGGATTAATTGTATAACAGTAGGGATGGGGACGTTGCTATAAGTGTAGGGGCAGGGGAACGTGAAAAAGGGAGGGAAAAATTGGGCTAGGCTTGGGAGGAACTGAGCACTCTACAATTGCTCAAACTATCTATATTTTTGTCTTTTTTGAATTTCCTAGAATCTGTATACAGCATAGCTAGGCTGATATCACTCTGATATCAACCAGAGTTCCCAATAAATCAGTGTTTTTCTCTCTTTTTGTTTTTGTTCAGTTTTACCCAAACCTATCAACTGGTATCAGAATCTTCCACCATGCCTCTCAGCTGCAAACGAGTGGCGCGGGTGGTGATGCCGGCGTTGCCGTGTTTGTCCGGGACTAGTCAGAGGGCTAGTGCCCAGCCAGCTTACATGGACGCCGGGGCTGCGGAGCATGGTGGAATGTTAGGATTCAATTGCAAAGTATGAGACTTGAGTCTCACATCGGAAGTATGGGATTCCGGTGTGAGGTTTATATGGCCTTGGGCTCTCCAACCATGATGGCTAGCTTTTGTGGTGTGGTTCTCCTAAGGTTCGTATCATTATTTTTGCATCAGTTTGTAGTATACGGAAGGTAGCAAATAGAAGGACAGAGTATACAACAATTAAAATATTACAGCTCTAAATTATGATTAGCCTATATGAAACCTTTTTGTTTTAAATACTTAAAAAATATTTTTATTTTATTTTAATACTGATGCATTTTCTTTGTGATATCATTTTTAGTTCTGATCAAATTCGATAATGACTTTGGAACATTTTACTAGTATGAATATTTGGAAAGTGAGAAATTCGTTGCTTTTACATTTTCTAAAAACTGATATTAAGCAAAATGGTGTATTTGGAAATATTTGTGATCAAAATAACATATGGCTGAAATCCATGTCATTGGCTTCAAATTTTCAAAATGAGGAGCAAAAACTAGTGAGAAATGGTAGAATTTGGTTACCTGTCTGTGATTGTTAATAAATGAAGTTATTTGTGACAACACATTTTACAGATTGTTTCGTACTGCCAAAACCCTGGTAATGCTGCCTTTGCAAGTGGCTATGTCATTGTTCTCGTTACATCTCAGGTACAACATCTCTAATCTCTAGCCTTTAGAATTAGTTAGGAGGATGGCATAGAGTTAAACCTTCAAGGAAACATAGAATATAGATATCTGTTTTTTTTTTAATAATTATATTTTTGCTTTTGTGTTCAATTGTTTATCATTTGTGAGGCAGGTCCCACATGCAATGGATGTTTTGCTAGCTGAGCTTCACAGGGCCTGCCTATACACTGTCCCAAAGCACATGGTTTACAGAAAGGTAATTTGATAGAACTGGAAACATTACTGATCCATTTATTCTTCTTGTGTAGTTTCCTAGCCACATTTTAAAGAGATTGTGGCATAGTTGTGTTGTTGAGAAGCAGTGAGTTTTGTATATTTTAACTGTCTCAAAGTCAATTTGAAGGGGAAAAAAATACTTTTGCTACCGAAAATTTGTTTATTATTCCTTTTTATATCACATTTTGCCTAAATAAGAGGTTTGAGCCCGTTTTATCTATATGAGAGAAGCAATATGGTTGTGCTTTAACTGCTACAATGTAGTAAACATTAGTTATCAAACTTTTCTGATGTAACAATGACATTTTCTACAGAGAATGATCAAAGAAAATTCTTACTTTTGCTAATTCTTCATTGCTGCAACAACTCAAATTGTATAATATTAATCATGGCTGGTGGGTTTTTATCCAAATAAAAAATAAAAAATCAAAGACTGGAAGTTAATTATTTATTCTGATAATATGCTTACACGTGTTTTTCAAATATATTTTTATAAACATGGGTACTTATGCTGTTGAATCTGGATTCTTAATTTTGCCTCCTCAGTCTACCTTTCAATCAAAAGAGGCATACTTCAGAAGTATTGGTTACCGAGAAGACGATGGAAAGATGGAAAGTACGGAAGATTATTTAAAGCGGTTAGAATCATACATGAAGGTGTATGGTGCACTGGTTCAGGTTTGTCATGACAGTCTCAAATTTTTGACAGGTTTTCGTGGACCATATTTGCAATTTTGCCAACTACCATTTCACATCTCATTGATCTCATCTGGCTGAGCAGCTGACCATGCTTGTTTAACAGACTGAAATTCCAAACGTTCAAAATTTGCATGGCTTGCAAGAAGGTTGGGCATGGCTTGCAAGGTTCTTGAATGCTCTGCCAGCCAATCAATATACGGCTGTTTCACTCAATGCATTCTTGCAAGTAAGTAATGTAGAATGTTGATGTGCTTTGTTATATAGATCTGCTAAGGTTAACAAATTCTACTTTGTCAGATGGCTGGATTTGCTCTTTTTAAAAGATATAAATCTCAATTCAGAAAGATGTTGAACGTCATCTCTGAGAACTTTTTAGTTGATCTGAAAGCACGGAATATACCTGAATTGACAAGGACTGTTGTGGAGATACAGACTTACATAGAAGATAAGAAGTTCCTTCAAGAGCCAGAAGGAAGGAGCCTGCAGTCTAATTTGTTATCAAGTGTGTATGTTAATTATTGAAGGTTGAAAAACTTTTTATTTTTTTGGGTAGAAGGAAGTTTAGGGAGAGGGGATGATGTTCCATTCCAACGTCATAGCACAGTTACAAGCCTACACTGGTACTTAAAATATACCACCAGTTGAGGCAACTTTAATTGGCAAACTTCATTGTATTTTATAAGTGAAGTATAACTTGAAATATCATCCTTTTTTTCCGAAGGAGTCGATTATATATATATATATGTTTCTCAAATTATTCATCTTTTCACCTGATAGGTAAGAGACTAATTTTTTAAGTTACGGTCATACGTTTAAGTAAAAAATTTCTTTTAATGGTATTATTTTTATACACATAAATTTTGAAGTTGAATTCATAATTATATGCTTAAAGGACTTTAATCTTTTATTCAAATTAATACATGTTGATAGTTATATTGTACTTTATCCACAAATAACTTGATGTAGAAGAGTATACGAATAAATATATGAGATGCCTAATCAATAAAAATTAAGTATCCATATTTTTCTAAAGAATGCGTAGAGCACGAACTCACAGTGACTCCACCATGCATGCATATTAGTAGGGACGGACCTACATTGTAGGTCTTGAGAGCATATGCTCCCATAGTTTCACAATATTTTTTAAAAATTGTTATGTGTAATTTTGTTATTTTTTATATATATTTTAAAATTTATAAAGATTTATTCCTATTACTTGTTTAATATAATTATCTTAAAAGTTAAATTAATTTAAGATTATAACATATATTTAGATGATAATATAAAAATAATTAACATTAATAATGAATTTAAATTAAATTTGTTATCTTATAATATTATATTTTGATATGTAATTATAAATATTTAATAAACATTTACTTATGCATTTGTATTATCCTTAGTCATCTTGTCTCCACTATCCAAATTTTCTAGATAATGAAAGCAGGGACCGTGGCCCATTTGGGACTTGGCCATGCTAGAATTCAGATATGATATACAGCCATCCATCCATAATCGAGTCAAATTATACGGATTTAGTTTCTGATGCATCACTGGAATCGAAACATGTATTCATACTTTATAGTGAGACTAGAAGAAAATCAAAACAAAAAGTATTCCTTAAAGTTAAAACAAGCCAAATAATTTTTATACAAGCAGTTTACTTTAAAACATGACATAAACTACATATATACAACGGGGTAAGACCATTCTTTCTATAAACGACTCTTCCTTGTCGTGCATATTAGTTTTGCTTCAAAATTGCGAATGCAGTTTTCATGCACAAGAAACTCCATCTGTCAAGATCCAGACCAACTGTGCACATTATGAATCACGTTATTTTATGACTTATTGCATCAATAGAACACTCAGTTTATGACGTTCTAACGTTATCAAACTTTTATGACTAACCTTATTCTGCAAATGAATGCAATTTCCATTGAAAGCAGGTCTGCAACAAAGCTAACTAGTAAAGCTTTATTCTAGTATGGATTGTGCTCCGGCAAATGGGGCAGAATTGGAGGTCTTCTCCACATTCACAACAAGTCTGCCATGAGAGGAAAAAAATTAATATATATTAGTCCTTTTAATACACCCTTAGATTCAAGACTCATTAGCAGCATATAATTTAATTGGTTACCTGATGTCCACAACCAAAGGCCATATCCTTCCCATTGGTAAGACAAATAGGGCAAACCTGCAGTTAACCATGTCATATGTAAACCACTATTGAAAGTGACACAAAAATGATCATGAATCATGATGATGACATCAAGCGAGGAAAGCTAAACTATGTCTCAGGTGAATATGAAAGACGCTTCTTATGTTGTAAAGTATGGTCTTAATAGTTAATACCTTATTATCATATAAAGAACTTGGAGATGGTTCTGTGTGAACTCCATTATCATAGCCAGTATCTATAGGTGCACTGCGCTGAAAACTGTCCGAGCGAAAAGATCTTGTGCTCATGCTAGAAGAAGTCCTACCAATACCATAAAGAGGTGGAGGTGGAGGTAGAGGTACCCTATCTGGTGAATGTCCCCTCCGTGCACTACTTGTATCAATAAGACATGAGATTTTCAAATTCTGTTATTACACCAGTAAAATCCTACATAACAGGCTATTATTTTCATATATTGATATTCAGTTATTAGTTATTACCCCAATATGCCATGCTCTATGGTTGCCTTATATTGAGAAGGTATCTCCATCAAAGCTGCAAGGGCAAACTCTGTCTCTGTTCTGGTTGAGTCTACATTCTTCGACATTATTTCAGTAAAATTCACGAACTACATCCAGCCACAATAAAAATATCACATTTCTGCATAATAGGAATATTTAAATATGGCAACTCAATAAGGCTAAGTGAATTACACCAAACCTGAAAATTGTCAAATGCTCGAGAAGGGATGTTATCATCAAATTCCCTCATCATATCCCATGGTCCATCTCCAACTCCCACCAAAACAATTGACAGTGGATACTCACTGAAATTTAAAAAGAATATAAGAATGCAGAATGGTACTCAACAGGAGAGAGAACTAAAAATTTACCTGGCTTTTACAATTGCATCTATTGTCTTCTGTTCCTGTGGACTAAAGTGGCCACGCTGTGTGTCAATGCTTCTGGTCACCTGTGGCAACATGCTGAGTATCAGTTTTTTGAAGCCCTAGTACAGGGCAGAAACAAGGAATATCTACAATAATGTACTAATATCTTTTATCGAAGCAGTTGGGGACATTTAGTTTTCTTCTGCAACTGCATATGGTAAGTGTGATACAATGAGCTACAATAGATATTAGCATGACCAAGGCAAACCAAATGAAACTCTGCTGTCATGATACAATTTCAGCATTGTAGTTTCTTCATCTATGATATGAAACTTAAGATGACTGATGCAGATTCAAAGTATTAAAACAGTGTACTTCTCAACAGTATGAAATATGAAGTAAAGAGTTACCTGTCCATCTGCAATTATTAGCAAGACATGATATTGGCCACCACTTTGCTCAACAATAGTCATGGCCATTTCAATAATAGGGGCAAACGAAGTGGGTCCTGTCACATGAATGCGATGAGTTATAATTAAGCCTAATTCAAAAATTTTATCCAAGATAATTGGTGGAGGTAACACCTGCAAGTTTGAGGTGGGGAACAATTTCTCTGTATCGCGTCAAAACTTCCTCAAACCCATTGCAGGACCTCTCGTCTGAATGGAAACTAAATACATCTTGATCATGTGTTGACGCTGATGGAAAAAGGATAAAAAAAGAAACACAATCAGGTTTGCAATCTGAAAACTAAAACAACTTCATTGGAAAAGCATGTAGATTCATATCCGGCATTACCATCTCCAAATCCAAAACAAGGAATCAAGTTATCTTCATCGAAAGCAGATAAAGTTTTCCCAATAATAGAGATTGCTTGTTCATAAGGATTATGACCACTTCCAATGTGATGCAAACTTTTTCGATTGAATGATCTCTTCCCTGATTTTCAAAGTGAAGTATATATTTAGCATTACAACTTAGTAAAAAAGATTCAAGCATCAAAATGTGAGTAAGAAATAAAAACCTGTCCACTCATTGCTCTTTGTGAAATCAATGCCAACAATGAGATTAGAAGATTCCAGGCCAGCATTTGCAAGAGCAGCAGTAACCTGTGTTCAATTCAATTACTTCATTATTTTGACAAAATTAATGTGTATTTTCTCTCTGGAGTTGTAAAAATGTTAATTGTTAGTTAAAACGGCTAATAGATTATTATCATAAAACCAAAATATGTTGTTTTATTACAGGCAACTATCAACTTTAAGAATAGCAATCCTTATTAATCTATTATTCTGCATAAGGTTACTTGCATAATTAGTTGTGAATATTTTTAATAGATATATTGAAATTCAAGAAAAGTAAAAAGTAAGAAGAACTCAAGCAGCAGTTGCCTTCATCCATATATCTCAAGCCAACCTTACTGCATACTTGGATTAGTTTATTCACAGCAATCTACAGACATAGTTTTCTTTGACCACATGTAGCCAAAGCATAGATATTGATAACATCTATCTGCTAGGGATTATTAGAAAATGAAATGAGGGATGCTCTACGGATGCATGCATGCATGCATGATGAGGAAGCACAAGAAATAGGAGGGGCAGTAGTCTCATTAATGGCCCACATAGCAGCCTTTTCTCAAGCCACTTCTTTTCAGATGAACTTGTTTATGTAATTTCTATGGCTTGAATTTAAAGCCCATGGCAAGTGGTAGGATTTGCTCAATTAAATGATTTATTTATTGTAACAAACTAACCATTCTAATGCCCTTTGCCGTGGAAAAATAAAATCTTGGATATAACAAAAAAGAGTTACTTCCCCTGTGTTACACTAAATCCTGATTATTATTATTATTATTATTGTTACAAATAATTAAGAGCTTAAACATTTCAATTCTCACCGTAATAGAGGCAGAAAAGTGAACTCTGATTTCAGGCAGAACAGTTCACATAATCTCCTTTTACCCAATTAGATGGAATAAATTGGTTCCCTTTCTTTTTCTATCCTAGATTCTTTTTTCCCTTTTGTACTAAGATCTGAACTTTATATTGATGCCATTCACATTATCACGGCAGGAAGTACACTAGTTTAAAGTCAACGTTAAAAACAGTGCCCTTGGCCACCCTGTAACCCCCAACCCCAACAAAAAAAAAAGTCAAAGCAAATCACAAAACGCTGCACATGCAATGATCTAATTAGTAATTACCTCATCCAGTGAACGGTAATTATCAGCTATCCTGGAATATCTCCTATCCAACTTCCTTTTTGACTGGCCATAGTCATAAAATCGAGCTGATCCTGATGCAGAATGGTGGTGAGGTGTTTGATATGGATTTTGCTGAGGGTATGGAGATGGTGGTGGGTACCCATCATAACCATAGTTATCCCATGAAGATGAAGAACCACCAGACCCATATGAGGAAACATGCCTCCTACAAGAACCAGACTCTCTTGAACTCTTCCCTCCCATAATTGTCTCCTTCAGAATAAACCCCACAAACAATAAAATGGCAATCCAAGCTATCCAACTCTCCAGCTGCAATTCCAAAACATATGAAAAACACATACAGTTTATGTAAGTTTGTGAAAGGAATCAAACTAGAATAACTAATAAGGACAAAAACTCACAACTTTGACTATCCACCACACAATTCAGCAACTTATGAATTTTCTAAGAAACTAAAACTCTTGAGTGATGCAAACTATTCAACCCAAAATCCAACATTCAACTGATATACCTCCGGGTGCATTGCTTCCACAAGAAATTGCAAGTGAATTGAGATTTAAGAGAGAAAGGTACTATTAGAATAAAAGAAACCCAGCAAGGTCAAGTCAACTGGTTAAAATTTTTCATCCCTTTCTTCCAGTTCAAACAAGTTTTTTTTAGATTAGTCTATAATCTATAATATATAATAGAATATATAATAATAGCATTCACACTTAACTGCCAATTTTAAATAGTTTGTCTGAGGGCATTCACATGTAAATGTTTTTATCAAGTTTTCAAGTAACTAATGATTGTATTTTTAATATTTTTCAATCAAATCAGCAAGTTGACACGACATCTTCTTTTATTTTTTTATTCAATAAAACAATGAACATTGCTATTTTTCCACCTTTTCTTCCTAGTAATACAGGTAGGCGTAATATTGGGAACAAGCCACTGTTGACTAGTACCGCCCCCACAATCCGAAACTTCCTAGAGTAAACTACGAAATCAATACTTCTCCTAAGTCTTACATCTAGAAGAGATAGAAACATCAATCAATCTTCTTCTAATTTTATCTAGGGAAGACAATGTAGACTCAATGCATAATGACTCATATATCCATACTTTTCTCTTGTTTCTTTTTCATTTTTTTGTCTCTTGTCTCTTTTTCTTTTTTGTCTTCTTCCTGGAAGTTTGGTTTTGAGTTTGGTAAAGGTTTGTTGAAGAGAAATAATGATTTTAAATTATTTTTTAATATTATTTTTAAATTTGATTAATGATATATAAATTTATGATTAATTATGTATATTAGTTAATTAATAAATAAATTTATAATTTAAAATTAAAGTTTAAATTTATTCATTAATTAACTAATATATATAATTAATTACAAATTTATATATCATTAATTAAATATAAAAAATAATGTTAAAAAGAGATGCAGAAATACAGGGATTGTTTGTTGAATACTATAGCAACAAGCATTGAATCACAAGGAAATTAAAAACAAAAAAACAACAAGCATTGAATTTGCTTAATTTATAAGCTTCAAGAATATCATGATGAAAATAATAGAGTATATTTACCTCTATTAATTCAATTGAATCTTAATTAGATTATTTTAAAATGTGTACTTGCAGAAGATACTTTAATTTTTAAGTAAGAGTAGACTCAATAAGTTAATTGATAGTGAAAGACGATAGTTTACCTATATTTATGGATGAATTATAAATGGATGAATTAGAGTTTCTGAAGGGAGTGTTTTAGGTTTAAAAGCATTTTGAATTGATGATAAGCCTTTATTAAGATGAGATGTTCACCCTTATCTCTTTCTAGAATCTTATTGTGGTTAGGAGCTTTCTAGGTTACTTCATAAGGTGAATCTAAGATAATGATTGATTATCCAATCTTAGTTCCTTTAATCGCATTGGGCTTTAGTAAGAAGAGAGGCTTACCCTTATCTCCTTTTAGAAGTTTATCGTGGTAAAAAATTTTCCAAGTTACATTTAAAGGTGGGTTCAAGATAGTAATTAATTGTCCAATCTTGGACCCTTTAGCCGCATTGGACTTTGGATCATGATCATGGTATTAAATAGTAAATTAATTTATCCAACAATTAAAAAAAAAAAGAACGTTAATTTATCAGGACTACTTAAGAGATCTATTATAATTAAGCTACACTTAGTCACACTACTAAGTAATACTTGTTAATTTGTCTTTTTTTTTTTTTTGTCTTACTCTTAATCGATAGTGGAAGATGATGGTCTACTTATATTTATATATGAATTAGAGTTCTAGTAGGAAGTGTTTTAGGTTGAGAAGCGTTTTGAATTGATGATAAGCCTTTATTAAGATGAGAGGCTTACCCTTATCTTTTTCTAAAAGCTTATTGTGGTTACGAATTTTTCTGAATTACTTCAAATTTTGGGTCTAAGGTAGCAGCTACTTGTCCATTCTTAGGGCCTTTAATCGCATTGGGTCTTACTGTGATCATAGTGCTAAACATTAAACTTTAATATATTTGGATTACTTAAGAGATCCATTACATTTGAAATTACTAGTATTTTTGACCTGTTAAATAGTTTTCCTTTGCATTTTGCCTAACTGCATTAAGGGCAGAGTTGAGTTTACATAAACAGCACATAGAAGCTCAGGCCGAAGAGCTCAACCATAGAATACATCGAATAGAGGAACTTGAAGAGAAGGAAAAAGTAACAAATGAAAATGTAAGCTTACCTATGTTTTCTAAAAGGTTAATTTGATGTAGTTTCCCTAACCGACATTGGTTTTTTTTTAATCTAATATTTGTTTATTGTATATCATAATTTTTTTAATGTAGCCTCAGGTTGTGGATAATTTGAGAGGAACATTTATTATCAGTAGTTCGCTGGCACCTAGTATCAACTTGGCTTATTTATTATGTCGGTTGAGGGGCTAATGAAGGACATTGTTACTGTTGAAGAAGAAATTAATAGATGGAAAAGTAGCAGCAGAACAAGAAGTTGTTGCAGGCAGAGCTATTGAACAAAATTTATGGCACAAGTCATTAGAAGATATATCTTACCCCTTTTAGTCAACAAACTTTTGGATCTTATCTCTTATCTCTATCTTGTTATTGGTTCCACAATTGTAGTATTTTACAGCTTATAACTTGTCAGTTATGTTTCATCTGTTGTATTTGGTGTATATATACCAATGTAATCGTTTCAGATTAATCTGAAGAAGTTGAATACCTTTTGCACATATTTTATTATGGCATCAAAGACGAAGAAAGACACAGGACAATTCCATCACACCACCATCACTCCATCATCACCATATTACCTTGGATCATCTAACAATCTTGGGATTCCTCTTGTTGTTGTCCCTCTCAATGGAGACAACTACCGCAACTGCGCATGATCCATGAAAATTGCGCTCAGAGCGAAGACCAAACTTGGCTTCATTGTTGATTCGATCAAAAAACCTGATACTACTTCATCAGAGTTTCAGGATTGGGAGAAGGCAGATTCGATGGTCACTACCTCTCTCGTCAATTCCATCAATCTTGCTCTTCATAGTAGCATTTCTCATGCAGATACTCTTAGAAAAAATTGATATGTCCTAAATCTAATCTATTATGTAATTTTTAGAACACTTGTAATCATTTTATTTTGATAAATAACATGACATTTATTTTATGTTGGTTTTATTTATCATTTAATTATTTAATTAATGTGACAAGGTCTTTAATTAAATTTAGGCACTTGTCATAATGATAGAAATCATGATAATGAGAGGCAAGTTCTTATTTATAATTTAATCTAAAATATTCTTGATCGTAGGATTATTAAGAATAGAACATTAGTAATCTGGATAGATCAATATATGTGTGATTGTCTCTATTGGATAAAGATTAATAGATCTTATTTATTAATTCACATATATAGATGATGCATATGGAGATATGATCATTGAACTGACTCAATTGAGAATTCCTAATAATTTATATTACCGTTAATCTATCAATAGTATATTCTGATGAAGGACATTGTGCAAAATTTTCCTTTGAGCTGAGATTATCATAATAATTAACAAGCTACTTGCTATACTTTGATTCCGAACACTTAATGTCCTAGGGCGCTAGTTGAATGGATATTTGGTATGACTAAATACTTGTAAGATTAATGATATATTAAGAAGGAATCCATCAACTCTTGGTAAAGAGTTTGAGCTATATGATTATAACAACAAAATTAAGATCTTGGTCAAGACAATTGAATGAATGAAGAAATGAGTTTCTTAAGTCATTCACTAGTTGATTATTCTTCTAAAAGTTTTACTTATTAGAGTTTGACAATTATATCATACTCTAAGGTTAACTCAAAGCTGGAACGATGGAAGGAAATATTGCATTATTCTTCTAAAGGTTCTTGAAAAGTAAAAGATATTATTTCATGTTATCCGGTCATTAAGGAGTGTTGCTAGACACCAACCTTGATTAGTAATTTAGTTCGATTAATTTACTACCAGCTTAATATTGAACTTATAGGGTCACACACTAACGAGTGTTTCAATCTTTGTTAAAGGATTATTTAATTTATTATTTGATAAATTAAATTAAAGAATTTAATTTAATCAAATAAATAATTTTTAATCTAAATGAAATATTATTATATTCTTTACTAACACTTAAAAATATAATTAATATATGATACAATTATGTGGAAAAAAAATAAAGTTTCTAAAGTGTTGTAACGTGCAAATAGTAATAGTGCTATAATTACTAGGCAACGTGCAATTAGCAATAGTGCTATTGGAAAGGTCAACAAGCAACCAAATCCTATTAGTTAAGAATCTTTCACCTAATTGCACGTTGGACTTTTTGTTACTCCAAGTAGCAAAATATTCTCCACGTTGGACTTTTTGTTACTCCAAGTAGAAAAATTGCTACTGCACGTATTGACTTCTTCTAAGCACGTAGCAGACGTGCTGCTACTGCAAACGTGCTACAGTTGGACTTGCAGCAAACATGCTGCAGTTGGACTTTATTTTTATTTGTTGCTCTAAGCAATTGCTGCACGTTCCAAGCATTTGCTGCACAAGTTCTCCAATACGTGCTACACCAAAATGTATGGCTATTTAAGGAGATGTGCAACAAAGGGAAATTTTGAAGTGAACAAGAGAGATATATACTGATATATACAAAACAAAAAATTGTTTTCTGCTCTATTCTTTATTCTCAGATTTTTGTATAAGTTCTATATTTTAAAGGAGTTGATAGCAAAGTTTGGTCTCGATGTGGATACGCATAAAGTCTTCGTACAATCGAAGAAAATTTTAAAGTATCAAGAACCTTCCACGAGGTATTTATGATTTTATCTTCATAGTACTAAAATAAATTTAAACACAAAATGATCATGTTTGGATTGCTATTATATTGTTTCGGTGTATGATTTGATTATTATGCAATCCTCCAGTGGTATCAGAGCCTGGTTATTTGTGTTTAAATTATATTACTAAAATTATAATTCATGAATTTATGAAGTAGATGCATGATTTAAATAATGAATTATATTTTTTTCTTGTGATGCCTTTTGTGCATAATTGTTGTGTGCACTGCTTACTCGTATGCTTAAGTATAATTTGGAATTATACACTATTTTCATGAATTTAATTTACAAGAGATATAATGATTTATTCATGCCATTAGTTTGTTAATTCCAATTGTGAGTTAGTCTACTTGTAATGTGCATCTCTTTGATTTTTTTTTTTGGAAATTTTATATGATAAAATATGATATCTATTATATCATTTTGTATGTTTTTTCTATATTCTTTGTTCACAAGGAGCGACCTGACAACCAGGAGACTTGTGGTTTAAAGGATAAAATAAAAATTTATTGCATGTGATGCATATACACAGAAAGAATTAATTTATACAAAACGTCTGGACTACCCGGGCAGTATAAAGGTTAATTGATAAATACTAATAGTAATGACCTGACAACCAGGGAACTATATGGTATGGAATTATTTTTAAGTTGTATGTGATACAAAATTATCTATTTTAAAATATGCATGCATGAGAAACGACTTGACTATCAAGGGGCTCATTTATATATATATTTTAAGGGATTTCTTAACTCCACTAAGAGAAATAGAGATTTCTGAAACTACCTTAATAGTAATGTAGTTAGTGGAAATATCATCTAGATAAAAGTTCGTATCTTTATGATAAATGAAAATGTGTTCTTATGTTTTCTTTTATTGTTTTTGATTTCTCAACATGTATTCCTTATCACTACGTTATATTCTTGATACCAGCAAACTGGTTGGAGCCAATTATGATGATTGGTACCGCAATTTAAGAATTGTTCTTATGCATGAAAAACTTATCGATGTAATCGATAAGCCTACCATAACTGCCCTTATTCACAAAGAAGATGTTGAAGCAACCAAGGCTTATGAAAAGTACTTGGAAAAGTGTCTTAGTGCTAAATGCATTATTTTGGCATCTATGAGTTCTGAGCTTCAAAGGCAGCATGAGGATATGGACCCACCAGTGATCATTGAACACCTTAAGAAGATGTATAGTGGACAAAGCAGGACAACTAGGTATCAGTTGTCCAAAATTTTGTTTAAGTCCACATTGACTGCAAGCTCTCCAGTTGGGCCCCATGTTCTAAAGATGATTGATCTTATTAAACAACTTGAAAAGTTGGGTGCAAACTTGGAAAAGAGCTTTCTTAAGATTTGATCTTGCAGTCACTTCTTGAATCTTTTTCACAATTCATTGTTAACTTCAACATGAATAAAATGAGTCGTGAACTTCATGAGATGCTCAATTTATTGATTGATTATGAGAATCGAGTTGCATCTGAGAAGAAGAAAGAAACTATCATGCTGGTTGGTAAATCCTCTAAAAGGAAGGGTAATGGTAAGTATAAGCCGAAAAGGAAACCTCTTGCACCTAAAGGTGGTGTGACCAAACCTAAGGTTAAAGATGATAAGCCAGACAAGTCTGATGCTGAATGTTTCTTCTATAAGGAGAAAGGTCATTGGAAGATAAATTGCAAGAAGTATCTTGCTTCTTTGAAAGAAAAGAAACAATGTGAGACTTTAATGAAAAATGTTTTCATGATTTCTTTAACTGTTACTGATTTTTCAATGTGGGTATTAGATACTGGTAGTAGTTTTAATATCTATAATATGTTGCAGGGACTACAGATAAGTAGAAGGTTGAAGAAAAGAGAAGTTAATCTTCAGGTTAGGAATGGTACAAATGTTGCGGCCCTAGCTGTAGGATCAATTTCTTTAAAAATGCCTACCGACAAAACTTTGGTGTTGGAGAATTGTTATTATATTCCGAAATTTGTTTCGAATGTTATTTCAATTTCTATGTTGGACAAGCGTGATTTTCATATTGTTTTCAATAATAGCATTTGCTCAATTTATCATAATGATGATTTATATGTGAATGACTATCTCCAACATGGTATTTATGTCTTACCTTATGTGAATGTAAAATCAATTATGCATGTTTCTAGTCTTAAAAGAGAAATAGACAATCAAGTAAATTGTGGATACTTTTGGTATTGTAGACTTGGTCATATAGGAGAGAAAAGAATTAACAAGTTACACAAGAAAGGTTACCTTGACCATTATGATTATGAATCATATACAACTTGTGAATCTTGTCTCAAAGGAAAAATGACCAAATCTCTGTTTACTAGAAATAGAGAACGAGCTTCTTACTTATTGAGACTAATTCATACAGATGTTTGTGGGCCCATGAAAATTCAAGCCAAAGGAGGATATTCTTATTTTACCACCTTCACTGATGATATGCCTAGATTTGGCTTTGTTTATCCTATGAAACACAAATCTGAGTCATTTGAAATGTTCAAAAGATTTTGTAGTGAAGTTGAGAAACAACTTGGTAAGAGTATCAAGATACTTAGATCCAATAGAGGAGGAGAATATCTTAGTGACAATTTTCTTGATTATCTAAATAAAAATGGAATTCAATCACAGTGGACACCTCTAAGAACACCACAACACAATGGTGTATCTGAAAGAAAGAATATCTTATTAGATATGGTAAGATCTATGATGGGGTTCACTGATCTTCCAATGAATTTATGGGGATATACTTTAGAAACAGCAACATATTTGTTAAATAAAGTTCTCATAAAGTCAGTCTCTACAACATCATATGAGATATGGAAAGGACGTAAGCCAAGTCTCAAACACATTAGAGTTTGGGTATGTCCGGCCTATGTTAAGAGATTGTAAACAGATAAACTTGAAGTAAGGTATGATAAATGTAGGTTCATTGGGTATCACAAAGAAATAATGGGGTATTATTTCTATCACCCTTCTGACCACAAGGTGTTTGTGGCAAGAGGAGCAACCTTTTTAGAAAGGGAATTTCTTTTAGAAGAAAATCAAGGTGAAGAAATAGAACTAGATGAAGTTCAAGAAACCAATGAAATTACGCAAGCTCAAGAGCTTGAAATGCAAGTTGAAAAACCTTTGTTGGATGTTCTAAAGTTAACACGAAGGTCACCACCTTCGATGGTTGAGGTTCAAGAACAGGTTAATGAACCAATTCTAGAACCGATGCAACAACCACCAAATCTAGGACAAAGTGAATCAGTTGCAAATGAACCTCTTAGAAGGTCTAGCCGCGCGAGCACCGAATAGATTAAATTTATTGGTGCAAGATGATGTGTCAAATGAGGTTGATCATAATGATGATGACCCTAGAACCAATGGAGAGGCCGTGCAAAGTTCTGACTATAAGAAATGGTAAGAAGCCATGGAATCTGACATGGAATCCATGAAGATCAACGAAGTATGGACTTTAGCTGAAACTTCAAAGGATATAAAGCTTATTGGTTGCAAATGAGTTTTCAAGAAAAGACCTATTGCTACATTTTCTTTTCCATGGAATCTTACTAGTGCTATAATTACAAGGCAATGTGCAACTAGCAATAGTGCTATTGGAAAGGTCAACAAGCAACCAAAGCTTATTAGTTAAGAATCTTCCACCAGATTGCACGTTGGACTTTTTGTTACTCTAAGTAGCAAAATTTCTCCAAGTTGGACTTTTTGTTACTCCAAATAGCAAAAATATTCTCCATGTTGGACTTTTTGTTACTGCAGGTAGCAAAATTGCTACTACACGTTGGAGCTTCTCCAGCGTGAAAGAGAAGCCAAAAGAGAAGAGGAAAGTCAAATAAAAGATCAACTCTGATATTTTTACAATTAATCGTGCATACACCTCTATTCACACTTGTAACATTCTGTATAATACAAGAGATAAAAATAGATGTGAGAAATTTATTTCTAAGCTATAACTGAGTAAAATGAGCTATAGTAAAATTTGGGTTAGTTGGGTATTTTTTTTATATATATTAGGAGGATGTTTAAAGGTCAAATGAGGCAAATAAAATGTGCTAGGTTGTATACTACTCTTACTATTCATCCTTTTATTTCGACCATACGTTCTTTATCATTTTTCTTTCTTTTTCTTTTCCTTTTTTCTTACTTTTTCTTTCACCTTTTCTTTCTGCTTTCTTTCTCTCTTTTCTTTCTGTTCTTTTCTCTATTCGTTTCTGCTCTCTCTCTCTCTGTTCATTCTCATTTTTGGAAGAAGAAGAAAGAAACCAAGGTGAAAGGAAGGAAATCAAGTGGAATCAAAGAGGATCAAGTCAGGAGCAAGAGAAAGAGGATAGGAAGGGCAAGAAGAAAGTGACACCAAGCTGAGGTAGGGGGATTTTCTTACTTTTTTCTTCCTCTTTTGTGTTTTCAAGATTTGATTTCTTGATGGCCTTAAGTGAGATTTTTGGTTTAATAATGAAAGATTTAAGCTTTTATGTTTGATTATGATGTGAAAACTTGTTTTTCCTCTTTTGAATTCTTAATGATTTTTGTTGCGACCGTAAAATTAATCGCAACGGAATAGTAACTTAAACTAAAATATATTTAATTAGGAGTCGCCACCAATTTTATTTTTTATTAGAAAAAATTGGAAAACCCAAGAAAAATAGTCTTTGAAACCAGATTGAATTCGGGAGTCGGTTATGTGTAGGGAAGGGCGGAAACTTAATCCCACAGCACCCCTAACACACCCGTCCTAAGACGGTACCTTAAATTAATTATGCAAATTCTTAATAATCCTTGAAAATATTTGTTTTACCTCTTTTGTAAAAAATAAAATAAAAATAAAATAAACAAATAAATTATGAAAATTTAATTTTTGGCTTGACGGAATATGATTCCCGCTCCTACGTATCCTCAGGTGCAATGAGGAATTCAAAGTCACGTAGTTCTTTTAGAAAATATTTGTGGGTTGATTGATTTTTAAAAATTAAAAATTTGAATTAACAAGTCGTCGCGACTCAGTTAATCAATTTGAATAGGTGAAGCTCGGCGTCACGCTACAGACGTCACCCACTAATTATCAAGTTTGTTATAAAACTTTTATTTAAAATTACCAATTAGCGATTTAACTAAAAAATAAAAAAAACATGATAATAATTTAAATGTAATAATAATAATAAATGTAAATTTTCATTTGTTTAACTCGAGATATTTACAAAATATAAGGGTTAGCAAGTCGTCGCAACTCAGGTAACCCATTTTTATTCCTTTTTAGAAACTTTTAATTATTTCTTTGTTTATCATTTTTAACCCTTTTTACCCTTCTCCTTCTTACCAAAATGCATCATTATTGCCTTAATGTGAAATGGACAAGATCCATGTGATTCAATCTCACACACCCAAAAGACAATCACAATTCAATTTTAATAAGATAAAAGTTGGAAACTTTGACAACAATAACAAAGACGCACTGGGGAAGTTTGTGGAGGGATCTAGTCCGAGGTTCGACGGTCGGTCTTTGGAAGGACGTTCGACGGTCGGGAACTACCTCCGACGATCGAGAACTGGTTCCTATGGTCCGACGGTCGGGAGTCGGGCCGATTTCTTATGTGCGATCCGACGGTGGCCGAGTTAGAGGTGAAGTTGAGTGATTCGCTTTGGAGTTTGACGATCGGTTAGGGGGGTAAGTATGAGATGGATTCGACGATCAGTTGGGTGTTGGTGGATGGTGATGGAGTTTGGATGGGTTATCAATGAGGTGAAGGTGGTAACTGGTGTGGTTCGACGGTCGGTTCAGGGATGGATTCGACGATCGGTTAGGAAGGGTGATGGATTGGTTGATGGTGGAGGTGGATTAGACGGTCGGTTGGAAATGGGTGATGATTCGACGGTCGGTCGGAAAGAGGTGAGATCAAGTTCTGGTTTCTGTGCGGTCCGACGGTCGGTTGAGAGGCTGGTAGTTGTCCGACGGTCGGTTGAGAGGCTGGTAGTTGTCCGACGGTCGGTTGAGAGGCTGGTAGTTGTCCGACGGTTATGGGTGAGGAGTTCCGAGAGTGTGGTTGATGATGAAAGTGATGAGAAGTTGAAGGTGCAAGGTAGTTTTGGAGGTGGCGTAGAGATGGGTGAGGGTGGAAGATGGTCACGGTTGCAAGTTTGGATGGAAGGTGTTGGGTGGGGATTGTTTTTAGGAGGGTCCGTTAGTAAGCTTGAGGGTGAGGGAAATGAAGGCTCAAATTGGGTTCCGCGTTCCGGAGAGTCTTTCCGAAGAGAGATGGTGGGCTTTTATAGTGAAATGGGTGGAGGTTTAATTGATGCCGGTGGTCATGATTTTGAGAGTGGAGAGTTGATGATGGAGCGGTGATTATGCATAATGGAGTGGGTGAATTAGTGAGGAATAGGTGCAATTAGTGAGGAGCGGTGCAATTAGTGAGGGAATCTGTTTGTTCGATAGTGTAAGTGGGAAACTAAGTGGGGAGCAAAGTATTGAGGGTGGTTACGGGTGGGAGCTGAATTGGGACAACTGCAGTAGCTTTATTTTTTTTTTTAATTTTTTTTAATTTTTATTTTTTTATTTTTTATTTTTATTTTTTTATTTTTTATTTATTTTTTTAAGTCCGGATAAAATTGGGTGTTCACATTGCCCCTCTTTACTTGTTTCTTATTAGATAAAAAAGAAGAACTGTGGTTTTTCATTTTATCGTCGTAAGAAACGAGTAAAGACATGAACTCCAATTTTGTTCGATAATGTATAAGATGCAAAATAAAACAAGAACAATAAAATGCATGGAGTGACGGTGGGCTTCTGTGTCCCGAAATTTAAAAGACAATGGGTATCTGGTGTCCCAAAAATTTAAAAACAGTAGGCTTAACCCGAAATTTAAAAGACAATGAGCATCTGGTGTCACAAAATTTGAAAGACATTGGGTATCTGGTGTCCCAAAATTTAAAATGAAGTGGGTATCTGTTGTCCCAAAATTTAAAATGAAGTAGGTATCTGGCGTCCCGGAAGCAATGACAGTGGGTATCTGGTGTCCCAAAAATAATGACAGTGGGTATCTGGCGTCCCAAAAACAATGACATGATGGGTATCCGGTGTCCCAAAAAAACAATGACAAGTGGGTATCCGGTGTCCCAAAAATAATGACAGTGGGTATCAAGCGCCCCGAAAGCAATGACAAGTGGGTATCTCAAGCGCCCCAAAAGCAATGACAAGTGGGTATCTCAAGGCCCCGGAATTTTAAAAGACAATGGGCAATCGAGTCCCAAAAACTTAAAAGACAATGGGCAACTGAGTCCCTGAATTTAAATGACAATGGAATAAGCATTTTGATCAAAAAGATTTTTTTTTTTTTTCATTTTTCTCATTTTCTTTTCTTTGTTTTTCCTTTGCTTTTCTCTCCTTTTCTTTTTTTTTCTTTTTTTTTTTTTTTCTTTCTTTTTTCTTTCTCTTTTTCTTCTTTTTTTTGTCTTTCTTTCTTTTTTTTTCTCTTTTTTTCTTTTTTTTCTTATTTTCTAAATTTTATTTAAAAGCATTCGAACCAAGGACGACTTTGGAAAGCTTTGACCACTCAAACTTTATTCACATGCTTTTCTTCCTTAGACCTTTCGGTTCTTTCCGTCTTCTTCTTCTTTCTTTCTTTTTCTTTGTTTTTTACTTTCAACTCTCCTTTCAAGAAATGGGATGAACCATTGCTTGACTGATTCCTTGAGAGAAAATCTTGCCCCAGTGTTTAACCTTGTCTCTCATTTAGTTGATTCCCTGCAACTGCTTGATAACTCAGTCCTTGTATGCGTTGCTACTTCCTTCAACACCTCTTCTCCTCAATCCCTCAAAAATGTTTACCCCAGTATGACCAACTGAATGCAAGCAAAATTGCCCCTGTGTGGCTGATCAAACGCAATTCAAAATTGCCCCAGTTTGGGTGCACCCTTCAAGGTGTTTCAGGCCAACTTCCTCTGAGATTTTGTCCATTCATTTGCCCTAACTTTTGCTTAGACCGACCTTTTGGGTTTTCAGACTACAGGCTCTTTTCCCTCCCTTTTTTTTTTTTTGCCCCAGTGTGGACGTGATTGGTCAAGACTCTACAACTGGACATCATTAATAAGGTAATTGTGTGGATAATTAATATGTTAAAATCATAATTATCAAATACCCCCCACACTTACTCTTTTGCACGTCCTTGGGCAAAACAGAAAAAACCGAAACTAGGGAACAAAGAAAAACAAAACAAACTCAAAAGGTAAAAACTCTAAAAGACTCAATTTCAAGTGACATTCAAGAACGAAGAGCAATTAATAATTCAAGTAATTAAAACATTCATGAGGTAACACATCTTCACATCTCAAATCAACAAGCAAGGATACTTCAATTGAAAAACATGAGTAAAGAATGATAGATCCTCACAGAATTTACTCTCAATCTTTCAAGTGTTTAAAAGGTAGGTATTTCACTCAATTCAACCCATGAAAATTGCACTACCATAAGCTTGCTTATCTTCTACTTCTTCACTACGCAGAACACATGCACACACAAATCATGAGGACTTTATTCAAGGTTGTAATGGGGTCAAGGTAAAGGAGGAAGTAATATGGATATGACAAATTAAATACCAGAGAATAAAAGAACATGAGAGTTGAGTTCAATTAACAAGCATGAAAGTTCATCCCAACTTCACCTAATACAAATTCTCTTCACATATTCTTTTCTTTTCCTTTATTGCCTTGTTGACCCTTTTTTTAATTTATTTTTACATTTCTCTTTTTTTTTTTTAATTTTGATTTTTTTTTATTTTTTTGATTTTTTTTTATTTTTTTTGATTTTTTTTATATAAATAAAAAAAAACATCATATATACATTTTTTTTAAAAAAAAATCATTCTACACACACACTCCCATACTTGTTTAAGAACTCATCGAATAACAAGGTTAATGCTCTCTTATTCCCTAAGGCTAAGTAAGAACATGATTTTTCATTTAAGGCACATAATGAGTTCGAAACAAAGAATGGTCAACTAAGCTCAAAGGGGTTAAGCAAAGGAAAATATACAAGGTTGACAAGAATCAGAAAATTTTCAAGAAGTTAAAAGAGTGCTTGATATCATATTGAAAACAAGGTTGGCTATTTGGTTAAACTAGCTAAGAAAGAGGGCCTCAATCATGTTCATGCATGCATGTGAAAACGTAGCTTTAAAAAGAATCAAAGCAAGTTCTAGAGTAACAATTCCATGAATGAAATTCACACAAGAAATAAGAGAATGGTGTAGATGTTCAATCCATTCATCAATAGGCTCAAGATCTCACAAGATATAGTTCTATCATTCCCAGTCCACCAATTCAACATCCATAAATAAACATATGATTTTTAAGAAAGAAGACAATTAACTCAATCATGCAAATTTTCTTGAATTTCAATTGCTACTTCCACACAAACTAGTTATCTACCCCAACTAAAATGCGTCTCAAGTGTAAAATTTACTCCCTACTCTGCCATCCTCAACTGGTTTAGAAAATTACTGACAAACATATAAACATATTAATACAACACACACTTTTTTTGTTTTTGTTTTTGTTTTTGTTTTTTTTTTTTTGTTTTTTTTTTTTTTTTTTTTTTTTGGTTTTTGTTTTTGTTTTTTTTTTTTTTTTTTTTTTTTTTGTTTTTGTTTTTATTTAGGCACACAACGATCCTTCCCCCAACCAGGTCATAACATTGTCCTCAATGTGAAAGGGAGATATAGAAAAGAGCAAAACAACTTGATAAGAAGTGAATCAACGCCAAGCAGAAAAGGAACACACAGTCAGTGCCGTATCTGACCCTGGAAAGAAATCAAATAATAAAATTTTAGTACTTCCATAATTTAATACTAATTAATTACTACCCTAACTACTCCTTACTCTGCCACCAATTAAGATGCGTCTCAAGAGTAAAATTACTCCTTACTCTGCCATCCCTAATTACTAAATTGATGACAAATACAACAAACATATTAACAAACACACTTCCTATATTTTTTCTTTTTTTTTATATCAACTATCCTTCCCCCCCAACTAGATCACAACATTGTCCCCAATGTTAAAATATAGATGAGTAGAAGATATTACCTGTTGGAGAAAGCTGACACAAATTTACACAGAAATAAAGTACAATAAAATCAAACCGATTAAAGAGAAAGTGTTAGATCTGGCTTGCTTTTCTTGTTACTTCCTTCGCTGCTTCCTGTTGACCAATCTATCTGAGCTAATACCTTATCAGGTACATACTCAAAAGCTTCCAATTTATCAATGAGCTCATCAATAGTGGAGGCAGAGATAAGAAGTTGTCTTACCGAAGGAATGATAAATTTCTGTTCCACAACTTTGTCAAGAAAAATAACAAAAGGTCAAAGAAATTATTAACATTCAACAGACCAATGGGTTTATGGTGGATGTTCAGTTCAGCCCAAGAGACAATTTGAAAAATTTCTTCCAAAGTACCAAAACCACCTGGTAAGACAAGAAATGCATCAGAATTGTCAACCATTATTTTCATGCGTCCATGCATGGATGTTACCTGAATTTCTTCTCCAACTGTCTTGCCAGTGATGTTATTTTCAGCTAAAGGTTTAGGAATAACACCTAAAACCTGACTGCCTCCTATAAAAGCAGAAAGTGAAACAGCCCCCATTAACCCACGACAACCTCCCCCATATACAAGATGAATATTCCTCGCAGCAAGTGATCGACCAAGAGTGCTAGCTGCGTTTACAAACTCTAATCCCTTCCCATAACTCGACCCACAAAAAACACAGACATTTTTGAGGTTACGAATAGAAGGTCTCATTCTATACTCTTCCTCTCTTTGAGTGTTTCTGAGTTGAAGATGAAGGAGAAAATGGAGTGTTTAAATAAGAAAAAGAATGGAAAAGGAAATAATTGCACCTAGAAGGGTAGGTCGGCTGTTGTCAGAAAAGGTTGAAATTAAGAAACACAGAATTTTTTTCTTTTTCTTTTTTTTTTTTTGACTTTCAAGAAAACCATCAGGGTAAAGAAGTCTAGAAACCCCGAAGGATCCTATCCAAAGGATCGTCTGTCCAAAACCAAAATTCAACAAAATCATACAAAGATAAAATAATAATAACAAATGATTACATACCTTTATGTACGGTGTTTCATGGCAGATCTTTATCTTTGCGCGTCATGAGTGCAAGAATACCAAGACGGCTCACCCAACTGGGTATTCTTCTCCCTCCCGCTTGTGGGATATTTTGATTGAGCTACGACGCCACTAATTAGAGTGCGTAAATCGACGCCTACCACCAACGACCACGGCCCGGTGAGAGGTCGCCAAGAGCCCATGGCATTAAATCACGGGATTCACTCGGAGGCATTGTCACGCGAGAATGCAAATACGGACGCTTTTTTCGTCCATCGCCAGCAGCGAGCCTTTGGTTAAAACCTGGGAATGCTTGCGCGGCTCTCTACAGAGCATGACATACGAACTTTATTTATCGACCGGCGTGCGAAGGTCCACCCGAGTCAATGACGGGTCTGCCACTCCACTGGCAGGGGCTCCTAATCTAATTAAAGACCAAGTACAACCGAAGTTTCGCCCTTTTTTTATTTTTTTTTTCAGTTTTCAGTTTTTTTTTTTCTTTTTTTTTTTCTTTTTTTTAAATGTACAAGATAATATATACATGTTGTTGTGATTGTGGCTCACATCTTCCTCTGGTTTCACGTCCAGAAACGGCTTACACGCCTTCTATGAGTCGAGGATAAGCTTCTCATCCAATTTTCTTATAAATTGGCAAACAGGGTCTTTTTGAGTCAGATCCCCAAGACTATAACGCTCTTGTTCGTCCTTGAAGAGATTCCACAATCTAAGAAGTTCACGCTGCACAACTCCACAAGAATGCGTCTCAAGAGTCAATAAGATATTATCTAATGACTCCTTACTCAGTCCATTCTTAATGAAGAAAATTTTATCTTCTCTATTTGCGGAAACCATCCCCAAAGTACGACATCGCTTGTTACGCTCCATCGTCCACATTTGGATGACTTGTAACCTTTTTGCTCTTCTCCTTTTAGAATATGAACTTCTTCCAAGACCGGGCATATATGAGTCAAATGAAATTGAGGACTCACCTGCTAATCGGACCTTTGCTTCAATTATCTAGCGTACATCTTCGGGCATACCTTTGTGCATTAACAGTCTCAATCTTTCACATCGAACTTTGTAGATTTTTCTCAGAGCATTTTGAGGAAGAGAAGGAAAATATTTGCTCAGGTTTGAAAGAATGACATCCATTTTGAAGGAGAAGAAGGGTTCAATTATTTTGGGAAACTGAAAAATAAACCGACTTGAGAGCCACGGAGTACCGTATCCGCCACTTAACCGGCAACACAAAAAACTCAAGAACTTAGTTTTCCAGGAATGGTTGAGTCTTTGGTCATTAACTTTAAGTGCATTACCATTCCTAGGATCCTCAATATCTATGGCCCCACGTGTTTGACAACCAAAGAACCGCGCCACCTAGATCTCAATTTTTTCAAGGAGTAGGCGCAGATGATAATATCAAAGCAGAACTTTATTGACCAATTTCCGCAGCTTTTGCAAAAGGTGTAACAGACCTTGAATAAAGAAGGCCAATAAAATCCATACTGCAAGATTTTCGCAGTTGTTGTCGCTGAAAAAAATGACCTCCACATGCTTCCGATAAAATTTAATGGCACTACCTACCTCATTGTCGGGTACACAACTGTCTTTTTTTTTCTTCTTTTTTTTTCTTCTTCTTTTTTTCTTTTTCTCTTTTTTTTTATTCATAATGCGGATGGAGAATGTTCATCACCTTCATTTCTGCATTCTCTAGAAGTTCATGAAACTATTTGAGGCGGTGTCCATTTACGATGAAAGCTTTAGCAATGACTTCACTTTTAATCTGAACAGCATCAGAAGGAAAAACCTTAGTAACAACAAATGGACCAAGCCATCTAGATCTGAGCTTCCTGGGAATGAGCTTGAGGCGGGAGTTATAGAGGAGAACTTTTTGACCAATCTCAAATGTTTTTCTCATGATCATCTTATCATGGAAGGCTTTGGTCTTCTCTTTATAAAGTTTGAAACTCTCATAAGCCTCCAAGCGGATCTCCTCCAATTCTTGCAACTGTAGCTTTCGCTCTATACCCGCTTGATTTAGGTCCAAGTTTGATGTTCACATATTTGATGCATTAATAAGCCTTCATTTTTAGTCATTTACACTCTCCTTGCACTTAATAAATTAAGTTTGGTTATGTTTTGTATGTTTTGAACTCAAAATATATTTAATTGAATTTTTCAGCATGATTTACGTTTTACACTAATCTTGTATTTGGGTCATATCTTGGGCTGTAGGTGGATGTTTAAGGTGAATCTTATGTCATTTTAAAGATGAGAGAGAGCTCTACAATCTTCATGAAGACATCAAAGACTTAATCACACGTTTGGATGGCTCAAATTGGCATTGAATCAAGAACTAAAGTGTTGCTCCTGGCAGAATGACCTTTATGTACTGTGCATTACACTGCTCGTGGTGAAAGTTGTAGAATAGGCTGAAATTTTGATGATTGATAGTTAAGACTCAAATATACAACTTTCATGTTGTACATTTTTCCCGATTTAGACTCCTTGGAGGTGATATTGGGCTTGGAAGTCAGAACAGAGAAGCTGCGTCTGGACCTGAGCAGTGTGCAGTAATTTGAACATATCTGGAGCTATAGAAGCGATATTGGACTCAAACCAAAGCCATTTGAAAGCTGAGATCCAGACCTACAATCTTCGTGAAGACCACTTGGCTCAAAAATGACGAATGCAATGACTTCAGAGCAGCATGATTTCGGAGACAAAGAATAGGCTGAAATTTTCTACTCACCAAAAGTCATTCAACATTTTCAACTACTCCACCTACTCCACCTACTCCACCAACCACCATGACTCCGCCCCCTTTGACATTTTGTACCTCTAAACCCTCTATAAAAGGGAGGCTATGCAGATCATTGTAGATGTAGAGCTTTTATGTAGTAGTGTTGTTATAATTAAAGTTTTAGTGTTTCATTTTGGAAAATTTTCTTCTTCTCTTCCTCTCTCTTCCTCTCTCTTTGTTATTTTCATTTTTGTATGGTTCTTGAAGGCTCTCCAATGGTGATGGCTATGGAGAGCTAAACTTCTTTAATCAATCCAAGAGATTGACAAGCTTGATGATTAATCCTGAGATCTCGTTTTATTTGTTATACGTTCATCTATTAATCAAGTTTCTCTTTCTTTTCTTCTCTTGTTTAAATTCTGATTTAATGCTTAATTTGATTGGGATTTTGCATATGTTAATTGCGTAATTATCATATGCCAAGAGATGAATTCAGAGGTTATATAATTTATCAAAGATGTTTGATGAAATATTTAGCTTGGTTGGATCTTGATTTTTAAGTTAATTTGAGTTTTGGATGGATGCTTAATTTGTCTAACCTTAATTAATTGAATTTTAGAAGCTTTCTAATAGAAGATCCATGGATCATTGAGAGGCGTCTTGATGTGATCTAAGACCAAAGATTTGGTTGATAGTTGAACGGATTTATAAAGATCAAGGATGGATTAAAATCAAGATTTGTTAATTCTCTTGGATTGGTTGTTTTCTCAATCTTGTTTACTCATTTTAATTGTTCTTTGTTATTTAATCTTGCAAAACTCTTTCCCCTTATTTATTAACCTCTTAATCTGACTTCATAATTAGAGTGATCTACGGGCTCGACCCGGTATTACCTTATGCTACAAGTAATTTTGGTAAATCGGTTATAAATTGATTTAAATTTGATAATCTCGACAAGTGTCAAATTTTTGGCGCATTCTTGGGATCATTCTGATTTTGTTCAATCTTATTAAGAGTTTATTTAACTACTAATCTCTCACTAACCTTTATTTTGCTGTGTTTTGATGGATTTCAAGTGAAAACGGGTGATACTACGGGTCATTTTACAAGAATTTCGTATTAACAGAAAATGTGCCCAGAATGAGCTGAAACTTGGTCAGTTGAAGGAAAACAGCCTAATAAACAAGACTCACAATTAATTGTGAGGTCACCCCTGGTTTTTCCAAAATCCATCGTTTAGACCAGTTTTTCAATTTTTTTAATATTTTTTATTGTATTTTTTAGTTTCATTTTTGTGTAGTTTTTATGCTGTACAAATCCCATAATTTTTAAAAATGTTTAGATAGGTGAATTATATTTATTTTGGTAGATTTTTAGTGTTATCTAGTGTATTCTGCTTGTTTGTTATTTTTGTGTTTTATGTGTTTTGGATAATGCATGACTAGGTCTTTTGCTAGGCAATTACTTGATATTGATTCTGAGATTGATATGACCTTACATAATGGAGTACAAACTTGAGGAATTGACTTCTTTGGTGAGACAGTTAGTAGTGAGACAACAATTACCTGTGCAAATAGCTGCAACTGTGTGTGTCATTTGTTCTTGTTCATCTCATCCCACATATGCATGTCATACACTTCAAGATGGTAGTTCTGTTTTTCCATATCAATCTGTTGCTACAACAAGTATCTTTCTTAGTAAACCACCATACCAGCAACCTATGCAACAACCAAGTCCAGTAGCCATGAAACCTGAGCCATCATTGGAAGATTTGGTAAAGCAGATGGCCACTAACAATATTCAATTCCAACAGAGGACAGAGGCAATCACACACAATTTAGAAACCCAGATTGGACAATTGGCCTCCTCATTGAGTCAGCAACAGGCCAAAGGTTCTAGCCAACTCCCTTCCCAAACAATTCCCAATCCAAATGGGAATGTGAGTGCCATTATGCTGAGGTCTAAAAAATCTGTAGAAGCATCATCTGAGCCTCAACTAGCCAGCAAGCATCAACCAAGAGAAGAAACATTTTTCGATGAACCACCCAAGAATCCGAGGGTCGAAGAAATCGGTTGTTGCCCATGAGCGGAAGAAGAAACGAACTGCGGTGGCTCTTTCCTTTCCACAGAGAGCCATTGAGACCAAAAAGATACATGAGGCTGAGAAGCATAAAGAGCTCCATGAAGAACATTCTATTTTTCATATTAATTTAATTGATGATTTGGTTGATAATTCATATGCTGACTTGTGTGAGGAGTTTCCTGAGATTGCTGATTTTGATGACTTTGTGTGTGGTGATTTGTGTGCTTCTTGTGATGGTGATAAGTTGTGTGCTATATGTTCGAAATTTTTTTGTTGTGGGAGATACTGCTATATGTTCGAAATTTCCTTATTCTAAGAGTTATGATCATGTTGTTTTGGAAGATGGTACACATATTACAGGTGATGCTGCAATTAAATTAGCAGAATTAATTTCTTCAACTAGCTTGATACCTTCGGCAAAGAACCACCTACCCTTGAGTTGAAAGCCATTGAAGAATTTTCAGAAAAGGGAGAAGAAGAGCACCGGATGGCGGTCACTACTATGGTGGATTTTATTTTTGAGCCATGGTCCAACATAAACAAGGAAAATCAAGTTGATCAAGTATACATATTGCATTCTAGTGCTGAAGCCAAAGGAATTAAGGAAGGCCAATGGGACCCCGATGGAAGCTCTCCTGTTTCAAGTCATGTTTCCAGTCATGTTTCAAGCTTAACTTGGTCTCGGACATTATACTTCAAGCAATGGGACCCCGGTGGGAGTTTCTCTATAACTCCCGCCTCAAGCTCATGCCTGGAAAGCTCAGATCTAAGTGGCTTGGTCCATTTATTGTTACTAAAATTTTTCCTTATGGTGCTGTGCAGATTACAAGTGAGACTACTACAAAAGCTTTCACAGTCAATGGACATCGCCTCAAACCTTTTTATGAGGGAGCTCAAGAGGATATTTCGGAGGAGGTCCACTTGCAAGAAGTCGTCTACCCCACTTGATAAGTAAGATGCCGCCTCAATGGACAAAAAAAAAACACAAAAAAAAAAGTTTTTGATTGAGGTAAAAAAAAAATTGTGATGACCCATATTTGTTCAATTATTATCCTGATAAAATCTTTTGGAGATTTGTACCCGACAATGAGGTAATTAGTGTCATTGACTTTTGTCACTCGGACGCATGTGGAGGTCATTTTTTCTTCTTCAACGATAACAACTGTGAAAATCTTGCAGTATGGATTTTATTGGCCTACTTTATGCAAGGTTTGTTACACCTTTTGCAAAAGCTGCGAAAATTGGTCAACAAAAGTTCTGCTTTGAGATTATCATCTGCACCTATTCCTTGGAAAATTGAGATCTAGTTGGCGCGGTTCTTTGGTTGTCAAACACGTGGGGCCGTAGATATTGAGGATCCTAGGAATGGTAATGCGCTTAAAGTTAATGGCCAAAGACTCAACCATTCCTGGAAAACTAAGTTCTTGAGTTCTTTGTGTTGCCGGTTAAGTGGCGGATACGGTACTCCGTGACTCTCAAGTCGGTTTGTCTTTCAGTTTCCCATAATAACTGATTTCTTCTCTTTCAAAATGGATGTCATTTTTTCAAATCTAAAAAAGTATTTCCCTTCTGTTCATAAAAATGTTCTAACCAAAATTTACAAAGCTAGGTGTGAGAGATTGAGACTGTTAATGTACAAGGGCATCCCAGAAGATATACGCTGGATAATCGAAGCAAATGTTCGTTTAGCTGGTGAATCTTCCGATTCATTTGTCCGATACATGCCTGGTCTCGGTAAAAGTTCATTTTCAAAAAAGAGAAGAGCAAAAAGAATGCACGTTTGTTACAAGTGTGCACGATGGAATTACAACACGCGATGTCGTACTTTGGGGATGGTTTCCGCAAATAGAGAAGATAAAATTTTCTTCATTAAGAATGGACTGAGTAAGGAGTCATTAGATGATATCTTATTGACTCTTGAGACCCATTCTTGTGGATTGGTGCATCGTGAACTTCTTCGTTTGTGGAATCTCTTCAAGGATGAAAAAGAATGCTACAGTCTTGGGAATCTGACTCTAAAAGACCCTGTTTGCCAATTTATAAGAAAATTGGATGGGAAGCCTATCCCCGACTCATAGAAGGCGTTTAAGCCGTTTCTGGACGTAAAACCAGAGGAAGATGTGAGCCACAATCACAACAATCTGTATATATTATCTTATGCATTTATTATTTAAAAAAAACAAAACAAAACATTAAAAAAAACCAAAAAAAAAATTCAAAAGTTTTCTGACAACAGCCAACCTACTCATATAGGAGCTATTATTTTTTTCTATTCTCTTTCCTATTTAAACACTCCATTTTCTTCACTTTCCTGCAACTCTTAATCATTCACAGAGAGTGTGAGTGTAGAGATGGAGGGTGCTTCTTCTTCTTCTGTTCGTAGACTTGTTAGTATCTGTGTATTTTGTGGGACACATTATGGGAAGAGTTTAGAGTTTGTCAACGCAAAGAACCACTCTTGGTAGAACACTTACTGCGAGGAACATTCATGTAGTATATGGGGAGGTTGCCTTGGGTTAATGGGGGGGCTGTATCATCTCGCATTTCTAAGAGGTGGTCAGGTTTTAGGTGTCATTCCGAACCTTTAACTCGAAGGAACTTTGTTGGAAAGACAATTGGACAGGAAATTCAAGTATCATCTATGCATGCACGAATGACGGCAATGCTTGAAAACTCTGATGCATTCATAGCCTTACCTGGTGGTTTTGGTACTTTGGAAGAAGTCTTTCAAATTGTTTCTTGGGCCCAACTGAACATCCACCATAAACCCATAGGTTTGTTGAATGTTAATAATTTCTTTGATAATTTATTATCTTTTGTTGACCACGCTGTGGAACAAAAATTTGTCACACCTTCTGAAAGACAACTCCTTATCTCGGCTTCCACTGTTGATGAGTTAATTGATAAATTGGAAGCCTTTGTTTATGAAACGATCCAAGGATGCCCAGATAGATTGGTCGGAGAGACAAGAAGAAGCGAGACAACAACAAGGGAGGCAAAGAAGAAACAACAAGTGTGACGACACTTCATCTATGACTTTCCTTTATCTTTAGTTTTATTCATCGTACTTTGTTTTTGTTTATATTTGTGTGAGGTTTCTCTTTTCCGTAATTGCAGTAACAGGTACTATCCTCTATCTTTTTCCTTTCTATTGTTTTTAACATTGAGGACAATGTTATGATCTGGTTGGGGGGAAGGATAGTTGTGTGACCAAAAAAAAAAATTTTAGTAAGTGTGTTTATGTTTGTCGTGTGTAGAGTTGTGTAAAAAAAAATGTATGTATGTATTAATATGTTTATTGTGTTTATATGTTTGTCAGTAATTTTCTAACCGGTTAAGGATGACAGAGTAAGGAGTAATTCTACTCTTGAGACGCATCTTAATTGGTGGCAGAGGTCTGATGTGGCACTGACAGTGTATTTCTTTTCCTGCTTGGCGTTGATTCACTTCTTATCAGGTTGTGTTGCTCTTTTCTATCTCTCTCTTTCACATTAAGGACAATGTTATATTAAGTGTGGGGAAGAGATTTTAGCATTTTTTTTTGTTGTTTTGTTGTTAAAAAAAAAAAAAGGGTTCATTGCATGATTGAATAACTTTTCTTCCTTCTTGAACTGATATGCTTGGTGATAGATGATTGAATTGATGAATTGAGTTTGATGGATGCATACCTTGTGAGATTTTGAGCCTAATGGATGGATTCAACATTTATGCCATTCTCTTCTTTCTTGTGTGATTTTCACTCATGTTAATGATCACTCTAGAACTTGCTTTGATTCTTTTTGAAGCTACATTTCACTTGCATGCATGAACATGATTGAGGCCCTCTTTCTTAATTAGCTAGTTTAACCAAACAGCCAACCTTGCATATTTCCCCTTGCTTAACCCCTTTGAGCTTATTTGATTATTCTTTGTCTCGAACTCATTATGTTTCTTAAATAAAAAAAAAAAACCTGTTCTTACTTAGTCTTAGGGAATAAGAGAACATTAACTTTGTCATTGGATGAGTTCATAAATAAGTGTGGGGGTGTGTATGCAGAATGGTTGAAAAATGTATTTATGATGTTCTTTTTGTAAAAAAAAAAAAAAGAAAAAAAAAGAAAAAAAAAAAAGAAAAAAATATATACATATAAAAAAATTCAAAAAAAAATATATATATATATATGTAAAAAAAAAAAAAAAAAAAAAGAGGTCAACAAGGCAATAAAGGAATGGAAAATAATATGTAAAGGGAATTTGTATTAGATGAAGTTGGGATGAACTTTCATGATCGATAATTGAACTCAGCTTTCATGTTCTTTTATTCTCTTTGGTGTTTAGCTTGTCATATCCATATTACCTTCTCCTTTACCTTGACCCCATTACAACCTTGAATAAAGTCCTCATGATTTGTGTGTGCATGTGTTCTGAGTAGTGGAGAAGTAGAAGATAAGCAAGCTTATGGTAGTGCAATTTTCATGAGTTGAATTGAGTGTAATACCTACCTTTTAAACACTGAGAGATTGAGAGTGAATTCGTGAGGATCTATCATTCTTTACTCATGCTTTTCAATTGAAGTCTCCTTGCTTGTTGATTTGAGATGTGAAGATGTGTTACCTCATGAATGTTTTGATTACTTGAATTATTAATTGCTCTTCGTTCTTAAATATTGAGTCTTTTAGAATGTTTAACTTTTGAGTCTGTTTTCATTTTGTTTTTGTGTGTTTTGCCCAGGAGTGCAAAAAGTTAAGTGTGGGGGAATTTGATGTTCACATATTTGATGCATTAATAAGCCTTCATTTTTAGTCATTTACACTCTCCTTGCACTTAATAAATTAAGTTTGGTTATGTTTTGTATGTTTTGAACTCAAAATAGATTTAATTGAATTTTTCAGCATGATTTATGTCTTACACTAATCTTGTATTTGGGTCATATCTTAGGCTGTAGGTGGATGTTTAAGGTGAATCTTATGTCATTTTAAAGATGAGAGAGAGCTCTACAATCTTCATGAAGACATCAAAGACTTAATCACACGTTTGGATGGCTCAAATTGGCATTGAATCAAGAACTAAAGTGTTGCTCCTGGCAGAATGACCTTTATGTACTGTGCATTACACTGCTCGTGGTGAAAGTTGTAGAATGGGCTGAAATTTTGATGATTGATAGTTAAGACTCAAATATACAACTTTCATGTTGTACATTTTTCCCGATTCAGACTCCTTGGAGGTGATATTGGGCTTGGAAGTCAGAACAGAGAAGCTGCGTCTGGACCTGAGCAGTGTGCAGTAATTTGAACATATCTGGAGCTATAGAAGCGATATTGAACTCAAACTAAAGCCATTTGAAAGCTGAGATCTAGACCTACAATCTTCGTGAAGACCATTTGGCTCAAAAATGACGAATGCAATGACTTCAGAGCAGCATGATTTCGGAGACAAAGAATAGGCTGAAATTTTCTACTCACCAAAAGTCATTCAACATTTTCAACTACTCCACCTACTCCACCTACTCCACCAACCACCATGACTCCGCCCCCTTTGACATTTTGTACCTCTAAACCCTCTATAAAAGGGAGGCTATGCAGATCATTGTAGATGTAGAGCTTTTATGTAGTAGTGTTGTTATAATTAAAGTTTTAGTGTTTCATTTTGGAAAATTTTCTTCTTCTCTTCCTCTCTCTTCCTCTCTCTTTGTTATTTTCATTTTTGTATGGTTCTTGAAGGCTCTCCAATGGTGATGGCTATGGAGAGCTAAACTTCTTTAATCAATCCAAGAGATTGACAAGCTTGATGATTAATCCTGAGATCTCGTTTTATTTGTTATACGTTCATCTATTAATCAAGTTTCTCTTTCTTTTCTTCTCTTGTTTAAATTCTGATTTAATGCTTAATTTGATTGGGATTTTGCATATGTTAATTGCGTAATTATCATATGCCAAGAGATGAATTCAGAGGTTATATAATTTATCAAAGATGTTTGATGAAATATTTAGCTTGGTTGGATCTTGGTTTTTAAGTTAATTTGAGTTTTGGATGGATGCTTAATTTGTCTAACCTTAATTAATTGAATTTTAGAAGCGTTTCTAATAGAAGATCCATGGATCATTGAGAGGCGTCTTGATGTGATCGAAGACCAAAGATTTGGTTGATAGTTGAACGGATTTATAAAGATCAAGGATGGATTAAAATCAAGATTTGTTAATTCTCTTGGATTGGTTGTTTTCTCAATCTTGTTTACTCATTTTAATTGTTCTTTGTTATTTAATCTTACAAAACTCTTTCCCCCTATTTATTAACCTCTTAATCTGACTTCATAATTAGAGTGATCTACGGGCTCGACCCGGTGTTACCTTATGCTACAAGTAATTTTGGTAAATCGGTTATAAATTGATTTAAATTTGATAATCTCGACAAGTGTGAAAGTTACACCTCTTTAATGCCCAAAATGCGCGATGCTCAATTTCCACCGGCAAGTGGCATGCTTTGCCAAAAACAATTCGATAAGGAGACATCCCAATTGGAGTCTTATAGGCGGTCCTGTAAGCCCATAAAGCATCCTCAAGCCTCTTGCTCCAGTCTTTTCTGTTAGGTTGAACTATTTTCTGAAGTATCTGCTTGATCTCTCTGTTGGAAACCTCAGCTTGCCCATTAGTCTGGGGATGGTAAGGTGTAGAAACTCTGTGTAAGACTCCATACTTTTTCATCAAGGCTTCCATGCTCCAATTACAGAAATGCGAACCTTGATCACTAATGATGGCTTTTGACTTTCTCGATTGCTATTCCATCACAGAAGGTCTCTCAGTAGTAACCCCTGGGTTTGTCCTCATGGAAGTAATATTCAGTGGGTATGAATGTGACCCATTTACTCCTGTATTTTCAGCTGCCCCCATCAAGGTGAGAGTCTCCCTCATAGCTAACAACATTTCCTCCATTCTTCTTTGAGACTCTGTCACCTTATTCACCCTTCCTTTCACTTCATCTACCTCCAAACTTAGGTTCCTACCTTCATTCACAGCTGCCATTGCTGCAAGCAACCTTGTTCGAGTCCTTGTATTGTGAACATGGGTTTGATTGGTGTCTTCTTTCCTTGGTCGCGCAATAGTTACCGAACACGGTAACATCATACAAGGAATGAGATGAAATGAATGAGATTAATGTCATGCATAAGATGAGATGAATGAAATGAAAACATTTTCTTTTCAAATGCATGGAATGAAATGCATGATTTATTTTTTTATATATATTTTTTAGAATGCTAAAGATGTCATGCATGAAATTTTTTTTATGAGAATGCGATTTATTTTTATTCCTTTTTTAAAATGCTAAGGATGTCATGAAAATGAATGATTTTTTTATTTTTTTTTAAGAATGCTTGGAGTGTCATGAAAATGCATAATTATTTTTTTTTTAAGAACGCTAGGAATGCAAGATGATTTTTTTTTTAAGAATACTAGGAATGACATGAAAATGCAAGATAATGTATTTTTTTAGGTTTTTTTTAATGCAAGAATGGATATCATGAGGAAAGAAGAAGTATGCTCCCTTTGTGTCCTAATGAGATTGCCTTAAACTTAGGACTCTCTATCCTAAAGATCCAAGAGTCCTTCTGATTCGTGAGAACTTTCATTGGGTGGCTCTTCTGTTCTAAAGGTCTCTAGAGCCAAGTCCTATTTCAGAATGTTGACCACGAAATAGTGGGTAAACCAACTAGGTGTGGGACATTCATGAAAAAGGCGCACTCTAGATGAGGTTTTCGCGATAACCAAACAGGAAGTACATCCAAAATGGCTACCACTACGCAACCTCTACTTAACTTAAGCTTCACTCAGACCCGGGTGTAGGGTCCCACTCGAATGTGTGTGCTTTATGTGTAGGTGCAGTGGGTGCTGAGAGCGTACAAACCTTCACAATCCTAAAGACTACCCACATCCTGCAAAACAAAGCAAATACAAAACAAATTCCAAAAATTTTCTATCCTAAGGTTTAGATAATAAAATAATTAACAATAAAAAAAAAACATCAAAAATATTGAAAAAAAGAAAAAAGGGTAAAACAAATATATAAAGATCATAAAATTTTGCAAAACTAACTTTTATAGGCTTGACTCTCAAGTATCCCCAGTGGAGTCGCCATCTGTCGCGACCGTAAAATTAATCGCGACGGAATAGCAACTTAAACTAAAATATATTTAATTAGGAGTCACCACCAATTTTATTTTTTATTAGGAAAAATTGGAAAACCCAAGAAAAATAGTCTTTGAAATCAAATTGAATTCGGGAGTCGGTTATGTGTAGGGAAGGGCGGAAACTTAATCTCACAGCACCCCTAACACACCCGTCCTAAGACGGTACCTTAAATTAATTATGCAAATTCTTAATAATCCTTGAAAATATTTGTTTTACCTCTTTTGTAAAAAATAAAATAAAAATAAAATAAACAAATAAATTATGAAAATTTAATTTTTGGCTTGACGGAATATGATTCCCGCTCCTACGTATCCTCAGGTGCAATGAGGAATTCAAAGTCACGTAATTCTTTTAGAAAATACTTGTGGGTTGATTGATTTTTAAAAATTAAAAATTTGAATTAACAAGCCGTCGCGACTCGCTTAATCAATTTGAATAGGTGAAGCTTCGGCGCCACGCTGAGACGTCACCCACTAATTATCAAGTTTGTTATAAAACTTTTATTTAAAATTACCAATTAGCGATTTAACTAAAAAATAAAAAAAACATGATAATAATTTAAATGTAATAATAATAATAATAAATGTAAATTATCAAGTATGCCATAACTCAGATATTTACAAAATATAAGGGTTAGCAAGCTGTCGCAACTCAGGTAACCCATTTTTATTCCTTTTTTAGAAACTTTTAATTATTTCTTTGTTTATCATTTTTAACCCTTTTTTACCCTTCTCCCTTCTTACCAAAATGCATCATTATTGCCTTAATGTGAAATGGACAGCAGTCCATGTGATTCAATCTCACACACCCAAAAGACAATCACAATTCAATTTTAATGAGATAAAAGTTAGAAACTTTGACAACAATAACAGCACGCACCAGGGGACGTTTGTGGAGGGATCTAGTCTGAGGTTCGACGGTCGGTGCTGGAAGGACGTTCGACGGTCGGGAACTACCTCCGACGGTCGAGAACTGGTTCCTATGGTCCGACGGTCGGGAGTGGCTGATTTCTTATGTGCGATCCGACGGTCGAGTTAGAGGTGAAGTTGAGTGATTCTGCTTTGAAGTTTGTGATCGGTTAGGGGTAAGTATGAGATGGATTCGACGATCGGTTGGGTGTTAGTGGATGGTGATGGAGTTTGGATGGGTTGTCAATGAGGTGAAGGTGGTAGCTGGTGTGGTTCGACGGTCGGTTGGGAAGGGTGATGGATTGGTTGATGGTGGAGGTGGATTCGACGGTCGGTTGGAAAGGGGTGATGATTCGACGGTCGGAAAGAGGTGAGATCAAGTTCGGCACGTGCGGTCCGACGGTCGGTTGAGAGGGCTGGTAGTTGTCCGACGGTCGGTTGAGAGGTGGTAGTTGTCGACGGTTATGGGTGAGGAGTTCCGAGAGTGTGGTTGATGATGAAAGTGATGAGAAGTTGAAGGTGCAAGGTAGTTTTGGAGGTGGCAGAGATGGGTGAGGGTGGAAGATGGTCACGGTTGCAAGTTTGGATGGAAGGTGTCGGGTGGGGATTGTTTTTAGGAGGGTCTGTTAGTGAGCTTGAGGGTGAGGGAAATGAAGGCTCAAATTGGGTTCCGCGTTCTGGAGAGTCTTTCCTGAAGAGAGATGGTGGGCTTTTATAGTGAAATGGGTGGAGGTTTAATTGATGCCAGTGGTCATGATTTTGAGAGTGGAGAGTTGATGATGGAGCAGGTGATTATGCATAATGGAGTGGGTGAATTAGTGAGGGAGTAGGTGCAATTAGTGAGGGAGCAGGTGCAATTAGTGAGGGAATCTGTTTGTTCAGTAGTGCAAGTGGGAAACTAAGTGGGGGAGCAAAGTATTGAGGGTGGTTACGGGTGGGAGCTGAATTGGGACAACTGCAGTAGCTTTTTTTTTTTTTTTTTTTTTATTTTTTATTTTTTTTTTTATTTTTTTAAGTCCAGATAAAATTGGGTGTTCACAATTTTCAAGGTAGATAAAGGGGTATTGAACCCACTTTTGATTTGTGATTTTGAATGAGGATTTATATACTTGAAAAGGTTAACCTTGATGTTTTGTTGGTGATCTTTGGACTAGTTTTGGTTGATTCTTGAAAAAGGATGAATTTTTGGCTAAAAACCAGAGGAAACTGGTGCTATTGCGCGCCTCACGCCGCGACTCTAGGTTTTTACGCCGCGGCTCCAGGTTTTTACGCCGCGGCGCCCAGAGTGAAATTTGTGAATTTCGTTCATAGAGAAGTACACGGAGTAGGCCGTGTAACCAGACACGACTCGTGTCCGAAAACACGGCCGTGTAATATTACATGGCCCTTGTTTGAGACCCAAAAATCTTTAAAAATGTTATTTTTGATTCAAAAATGATGGATATATATTTCTTTAACTTAGGTAACCTAAATACAAACCTTAAACCTTGAATTAAATGATTGAAATCCACTAAATTGTGAAAATACTATGCATCCAAACAAATTGAGAAATGACTTCATTATTATATTAAATCATATGTGATTGATTGATGGTATTTGAACACCCATGATGAGAATGATTTAATTATGCATTAAGCATACATGATTGTATGATGAAATGATTTTCTCTCATGGGTATCCACTTTGTGGAACTAGGCCGAGTTGGATTTTGGATGTACCCGTATTAGGGTAAGTCTTGGTTAATGGTAAGAGAATATGTGATTTTCTCTATACCTGAGTAATTGAGGTTAAGGAAGAACATTCCTCTTTACCTGAGCTTCCCTAGTCATTAAGTGGTTGAGGATGAGTATTTCTCTCACTACGTGGGGTAATCCTAAATCTTGGATAGATTGAGTAACGTATCTCTCATTCTATTCCCGATGATTGATATTGTGAGATAATATACTTTCTCCTTATTATGATGGATTGAAGTCTAACCCTAACTTTGATATTGAGGAGACGTACTTCCTCTAAGTTAGATACGAGAAGGCTGGCCTAGTTACCCGGAGTAGTTCTGTGTGGCGACATACGGCCATAAAAAGGTTGATGTGCACCAACCTAAAAGCAGACTACTACCAAGCCAATAATTTTTGTAATGCTAGCATGATTAATGCATGAGTTTAATGATTTGATATTAAGTAATGCCATTGATTTTTATCATGGATTTTATTGAAGCAATTTATGATTTATGTGATATGAGTTTAAATGATTTTCATAATAATGGAAATGGAAACTCTGTTTCGAGAAGAGGAAGGACTGGATTTGACTTTGGTCACCTTCCTACACTAGAAATATTATTTTTTCTTAAAAAGATGGTTTTTCCTCGAAACAGCTGAAATTGTTATGATGACACATTTTTGTTTATTAATGGTACTACTGAGAATTTCTTAATTCTCACCCCGTATATGGAATTTTCCGTGACAATTTCAGACAGGAAACACGCAATGGAGCAAGATGGAATTTCGGACTTATGAAGAGTAGTTTGATATCTTTTTAATTCCTAGTTTAGAGAGTTTGTTGGCATGAGGCATTTTTTGTATATTTTAGTATAATGATGTAACAGCTTGTATAATATTTTGTTTCATGACATATGTATATATATGAGTTTGCGTAAGGCTCATATTTTGATATCTATGTACTTTATTTATTTATAAATTTGTGATATTCGTAAGTAATGTACCAAATTCTAATTACTGATACGTAAACCTGGGATACGTTATTAGTTCTAGTATTTGAGACGTTACAACACTCCTCCCAATATTATTTATTATACTTATTTTTTCTTATCACTTTCTCTTACTTAACCAACATCCTTGAAAAATGTGTTAATAATCCTATACCTCTAAAAAGGGGTGTAGGATTATCTTTATTTATATAAAACTTTATGACCAATTTTTATATGTCGAAACTTTAGTATTTATTAAATATATTTTAATTTTTCAAAGTTAAGTTTTCAAATTACTATAAGTAATAAGAAAAAAATTTAGGACTCATCTTAGTCCTCATATCTATTTTTCTATATTTTTTATATACTTGATATTTATTAAATAAGTTATGCTACTTTTTCAAATTAAATTGAATTGTAAAATAGATAAATATGTCAGCTTTAAATTATTTTTCATACTAAAATATTCTCCATATTCTACTTATCATCTCTATGAAATTTCATAATTTTCTGAACTACTTAACTGTTCTGACTATTTCTTAGCAGTATCTTTAAAAATACCAAACTTACTCTGTTACTTCTTCAAAATTTTCTACAACTCTTATAAATGGTTCTTAATTAGGAAATAAATTTTTTATATTTATTTTCATCATATCAACCGATATTGTAAATATTTTAATTATTTTCTTATATTCAATGTTATAAAATTACACTCAAATTAAGTCAAAAAAATTGTTTAAATTAACAGATAACTCTTATCAGTATTATTGAATTTCTATAATTCTAATTATGATCATTAAGTTAGGGAGGTTGTTACAATATGACATGAAGCAAGCGTCACGGAACTGATATGCCAAACTCTCCTGGGCGTTACGCTGATATGGTTTTGTTCAGTTTACAGTAGATCACACTCTGTTCACTTACACAAGAGATGGCATTTTTCTTGCTGTGTTGGTATATGTAGAAGCTTTAATTATTACAGGGAACAATAGTGAAGCTTGTGGCACCTTTATGGTCTATCTAGGACACTGTTTTCATATGAAAGAATCAAGTATTTTCTTGGTCTTGAGCTAACACGAGGTTCTGAAGGACTATTTCTCTATCAAAAAAAATATAAACTCAACATTTTAACCGAGTGTGGTATGTTGGGTTGCAAATCTTGCCCTTTTCCTATGGAACAACATCATCGATTAACTTCAGACACTAGCGAATTATGTGCAAAGCCATCTCAGTATAAACGACTCATAGGATGCTTAATTTACCTCACCATTACGCGGCCAAAAATCGCCTACTCAGTCCACATACTCAGCCAACTTATGCAGAATCCTCGACCAGACCATTGGGATGCTACCATGCAGGTTCTGCGTTATTTAGAATCCTCTCCAGCATAAAGCCTTTTCTTTCCCAAAAGTAATGATCTGCAACTGAGAGGCTACTATGATTCAGATTGGATGTCATGTGCCATGACCCGGCGTTCCATTTCTAGCTATTTCATGACTCTCAGGGATGCACCTATCTCTTTGAAGACTAAGAAACAAACAATCGTGTCAAGATCGTTTCCAGAGGCTGAATACCTTGCTATGCCTAATGCTTCAAGTAAACTTGTTTGGCTCCATACTTCTCTGCAAGTTCCTTGTATGTCTCCTTCACTTCTTGATTGTCACAACTAAGCTGCTCTTCACATTGCAGCAAATCCGATATTCCATGAGCATATAATACACATTGAAACCGATTGTCATATCTCTTATCTCTATCTTCTTGTTGGTTTTACAATTGTAGCATTTTTACTGCTTGTAACTTATCAGTTTTGGTGTATATATACCCATGTAATCGTTTCAAATTAATGTGAAGAAATTGAATACCTTCTGTGCATATTTTAAATTTGTTGCACAAGAATTAAAAAAGTCAATAAATAACTTTTATAGTAAGCAAAAATAGTCACATTTGACTAAATTATCTATTATTGAAATACTAAAAATATTATCACTCTATTAAGCTATTCTCTCACTTATTAATACTATTATGAGTAAGATTAAAAAAAATTAATACTTTATTAATTTTCTAAAATGACAAGTAAATATGAAAAAAAAAAATTCTAAAATAAAAAAATAAAAAAGAACAGAAGGAGTAAATTAACAATTTTTTATGAAAGAATATATGAAATACATTTTTTTTTCTATTTTAAGACATTGTGTATCTAAAGCATACTTATATTATTTCAATAACATCCCAAACGGGGCGTAAAGGCCTGAAAAGTGCATATAGAAAGGAACGGTCTAGATTGACCGATGATCCAAAAATCGAACGACCAGAGACGGCTCAGGATGAGGAATGATGTTGGGGTCTGATTCTCTTGTTCTCACAAGTCAGAGTTAGCTTAATCCAATTCCAATTCCAATTCCAATCAATCAAGTTGGGATTAGGGTTTCTTATTGGATGGAGATGGACTACGCTACAGAGTTTCCCCACTCTCCAATGGATCGCCGTCCCCGCAAAAGGGCTAAATTGGCTTGGGATCTTCCTCAAACCCACTCAAAGGTACAACCTTACATTTTCTCCACTTTCATCAATTTTAGGTTCCTTAGATTTTTTTTTAAAATTTTATTTTTTATGGGGGGGAAAAATCCACCATGATTTTATATAAACCTTCTAGATCTGCCTCTTTTGATTCCAGTAATACTTCTACATTCTTTACCATATTTTTCTAGAAAATTTGGAAATTGATTTTTTTTTTTTTTCAATTTCCTTTTCATTCTGTAGTCCACAATTTTTTATTTTGAAATTTGGGGAGTGGTACATCTTACACTCATCAGGCAAAAGAATTGTTAATTTTTTGTAGTATGTTATTATGAATCTATTTTGATCCTGAAAAGAGTCTTCTTATTATCTCTGTATCAAAATTAGAGTTTGATGCTGAGCATCTAATGGGGACTTGTAAGTTGTAACACAATTTCTTTTGTTTAAATAGTTTTCTGCAGATAGATGTTCATTAGAATGATTTTAGACATCCTAGAAAATTTTCTTAAAGTGACTGGTTTAAGGGGGGGAATACATTTTCAATTACTTTTTCTTTAGTGTAGTATGAGTAAGTGGCTGTGTGTAGGCTCATTCGGGGATGTATTATGGACAAGAGGTTGCAAATGTGACAAGCTTTGGAACGCCGAGGGTGCTTCCTGACCAGGCTGGTCTTTTTGTAAAAGGATTGGCTGAAAAGGGTTCTCCCCAATGGCGAGATGATGACAAAGATGGACATTACGTGTTTGCGCTTGGAGACAATTTAACTTCTCGGTGTAAATGCATTTAACCACTATTGAAGAGCTATTCTCCAAACTCTCTTTCCATTAGACGTGCTTATGCTGCTTGCTGAACATTCTAAACTTAAACCAATCATTTATATGATTGATGCATTTTCCATCCATTATCATATATCCAGCATCCACTTTTTGGTTTTTTAGATTCTTTTTTATGATAATTTTCAAACTGGTGAATGTTATCTTATATATTTACCGCATTTTCTATGAAAGGAGAATTTTTTTTACATGTATGTTCAAAATGTATATTTGAAGTTTGGTTAAGTTGCATGATTACTTTACATATTTTTATCCAAAAAAATTATTACTCTATATTCTGCAATCTGCATCTCAATTTAATCTTTCATGACTTATGTTATTGAACCTTTCCGTGTTCTTATTTTAATATAAGAATTGAAAGATCTTTCCCTGTAAATTTTCTTCTCATACTAGCCTATCAAAAAAAATTTCCTCTAAATAAATTAGAGAAACTTGTCCATTTTGATGTCTTAATTTGTATAAATTATTAATTTCATGTAATCCTCATGTGCCTTTGTTTTTGTACTTGCAGATAAGATCCTCAGGAAAATTGGTGAAGGTTATTATCATCATTGTCATGTTTACTTCTTTTAGTATTGTTTTGTTGATGGAATTTCAGTTGTGTCCTTCCTTACACTATCTGTTCTATGTTTACAGGGACATTTGGTCAGGTTTTGGAATGTTGGGATAGAGAAATGAAGGAGCTGGTTGCCATAAAAGTTGTGCGGAGTATTAAGAAATATCGTGAAGCGGCAATGGTAGAAGTTGACGTGCTCCAGTTGCTTGGGAAGTATGACAGGAATGGCAGCCTGTAAGTGTGTTTTCTTTGATTTTTCTGTATTTAATGTACTACTGGCTATGAATTCAAGTTCGTGCCAGTTGTTAAGTCATTTTATCCTTTGCAGCTGTGTTCAAATACGGAACTGGTTTGACTACCGTAACCATATTTGTATTGTGAGTATCTAATTGACATATGGTGACATCATTTCCAAACTTCACGAACATTTCTGGGGGTTAAGACTTGTCAGTGAAATTTTAATGGTCTTAACAGGTATTTGAGATGCTTGGACCAAGCTTGTATGATTTTCTTCGGAAGAACAATTATCGCCCATTTCCGGTTGATCTTGTCCGTGAGCTAGGCAGACAACTGTTGGAATGTGTAGCATGTGCGTAATTGTTGCTTCCACTGTTTCTATTCTTTCCCAACTTGGTGGCAAGAGTCATATCAGTGGCATTCTTCTCTCTTCTTTAGGGAAGTTATGATGGTTGCTTTGGGGTTTATTCAATAAAAATTTCTTCAACTGTAAACTTCGTTTCCCCATGAAGATGTTTATAACTCTCTTTTTTTTTTTTATAATATAAAGCCATTATACTTATTGAGGATGGATAGAGAGATCTCACCCCAGAGGGAGTCGAAAAAGAAGAAGGGAGGAAAGTGTTCAATTTTATATAATACCTATGTTAACTGTGTTGCTAAACTTGCAGTCATGCATGATTTGCGCCTCATCCACACTGACTTGAAGCCTGAAAATATACTTTTTATTTCCCCAGAATATGTAAAAGTGCCTGACTACAAGGTATTTCTGCTTTCACAGTGGTCAATTTTTAGATTATGTTTTACTTGTTCTTCAAAAATATATGTTTGTGGTGCAGTGATTCTGCTTTACCATATGCCCAAACTTTTTCCTAAAGCTTTGTCAAGTTATTACAATTCTTAAATTGTTTAATTTCAGGTTACATTCCGGTCACCAAAAGAGGGTACCTCTTATAAGAGACTGCCAAAGTCAAGTGCTATTAAGGTTATTGATTTTGGTAGCACAGCCTATGAGCACCAAGATCACAACTATATTGTCTCTACTAGGCATTATCGGGCACCTGAGGTTATTCTTGGTAAGTTTCTATTTCTCTTATACGCCTATGGTTTTGGAGGTCATATTATTTGAAGTTTTGTTCTTGTAATATGGTTCAACAGTAATTGTAGCTTGTTTACTTGTTTCTAGGACTTGGGTGGAGTTTTCCATGTGACATATGGAGTGTTGGCTGCATTTTGGTTGAGTTGTGCTCGGTATGTTGAGGTCCTCAAAAATATAGTGATTTGTAAGCTAGACAATTGGTCCAAATTTACTAAATGAGGAATGTTATGAACTGCAAAATGGTTGCAGGGAGAAGCTTTGTTTCAGACGCATGAGAATTTGGAGCACCTAGCCATGATGGAGAGGGTTTTAGGCCCAATACCTCAGCACATGTTGAAAAGAGCAGAGTGTGTATCATTTCAAATGATTAAATTAGTATTGTGTTTGTTCGTTTATGTTAATGTTTCATATAAACTTCTATTGATATTCTCTAACTGCTTCTGTCTCTTGCTTTCTTGCACAGCCGGCATGCAGAGAAGTATGTCAGAACGGGTAGACTGAACTGGCCAGAAGGAGCAGTCTCTCGAGAAAGTATCAAGGCTGTCTTGAAACTACCTCGTCTTCCTGTCTGTAAAATATTTTGTCTAGCACAATGTTCTCTTTTATTTTCCTTTTCTATTTTGTTCTACATTCTAAGTGTTTCTTGTTTTTCCAGAATCTGGTGATGCAGCATGTGGATCACTCTGCTGGGGATCTTCTTGATCTCTTGCAGGGTCTACTTCGGTTTGACCCCTCCAGTAGGCTGAAAGCTCATGAAGCGCTCAGACATCCCTTCTTTACTGGGGAGCATTACCGGAGATTTTAAGATATGATCGGTCTACAATGTCCCAGAAATGGATTAGTGACATCCATTACCATTGATGTTTGCCTGGTTGTGGTGTATTTGGCTATAGTGAATTGAAATGTCTGTAATGGTTCTCTAGGTGTTGGTTCTTTTATCTTGGTCTAGTGCCAAGTATAGGGGGTTTATTTCCCCTTTTGATATACCTAGCTTTTGTAGATAAATTCATTGTTGGAGAATCTTTCTCCGTCTCCAATTTTGTATGATGAAAATGTAATTATAAGCATTTCACTTTGGATACAAGTCTTGCTTTGACCAACTGGCCTGTGTTGTGATTTGTAATGAGATAAGAAGAATGGAAAATCGTATCCAATATGGGTGCACGTTATATATTTATATATGTAAGATGGGTTAACAATACAAAATAAAGCATGTACATAATATTTACTCTTAACACTTTTTTTTAAGTTGGATCATAGATGTTAATCATGCCTAATTTGTTACAAAGATAATTGACTCGATTCCTGTTAAGAGCCTTTGTGAGTATGTTTGTTATCTGTTCACCAGTCTTGACATGCCCTGTAGATATGAGTTCCTGTTGGATCTTCTCTCGAATAAAATGGCAATTAGCTTCTATGTGCTTTGTCTGTTCATGGAAAACTGGGTTCGAGGCAATGTGAAGGGCAGCCTGGTTGTCACACCATAGTCTCGTAGGTAGAGAAACTTTAAACTCAATCTCATCAAGTAAATGATAGACCCATAGTAATTCACAAGAGGTTTGAGTCATTGCTCGATATTCGGACTCAACACTTGACCTTGTTATTACATTTTGTTTCTTATTTTTTCAAGAGATCAGATTTCTTCCAAGGAACACACAATACCCAGAAGTTGATCTCCGATCTACAGGACACCCAACCCAGTCTGCATCGGAATAATCTTCTAACCTACAATGTCCATTGTCTCTATAAAGAATCCCACGACCTGGGCTTCCTTTCAAATATCTTAGTATATGTAGTACCGCATCCCAATGAGATTGTCGAGGAGATGACATGAATTGACTGACTACAATTACTGGGAAAAAGATATTTGGACGTGTCACAGTAAGGTAATTAAGTTTGCCCACCAATTTCCTGTATCTCTCGGGATCTGATAGTAGTTCACCATCATTAGCATTGAGTTTCACATTTGGAACCATCGGAGTATCACAAGGTTTGGTTCCCAACATGCCAACATCAGATAGTAGGTCAATAACATATTTCCGTTGTGAGAGGAAAATGTCATTTTTGCTTCTACTTACCTCAATTCCTAGGAAATATTTTAGAGGACCAAGATCCTTTGTCTAAGAAACATGCCAACATCCGTTGTGAAGGAAATTCTTGAGTTTTGATATGCCTAAGAAGTCACTGCCTGTTATCACTATATCGTCAACATACACAACCATGAGGATGCATCCTCCCTTGGACTTTTTGTAGAAGACCGAGTGGTCATAGCTACTCCTTTTCAAGCCGAAATTCACAACAGCTTCACTCAATCTCCCAAACCAAGGAGAAAAGGTCTCTGAGTAATCAATACCATAAGTCTGAGCATAATTCTTGGCCACCAGCCAAGCCTTTAAACGAGCAACGGTACCATCTGGATTGACTTTAACAGTGAACACCCACTTGCACCCAATGACACGCTTACCAGAGGGAAGGGAAACGAGATCCCACGTCTGGTTATGTTCCAAAGCAAGCATTTCCTCCTCCATGGCATGGTGCCACCCATCATGAGTTAGAGCCTCAGCAATATTTTTGGGAACTGTGACAACATCAAGAGAGGCAACAAAAGATTGGGAGGAAGGGGAAAGATGGTCATAATGAATAAAGGATGCAATAGGATGGTTAGTGACACAAGAACGTTTACCTTTATGAAGGACAATAGGAAGATCTAGAGTCGGATCTTGTGACGAAGAGGTGGATGGAGGTTATGTGTCTATTGAAGAGCAATGTACATCCATGGGTGCAATACCGGCAGAGGGAGCACAAGTCTGGTGAGCGTACACCTGTCGGATGGGCGGCCGATGTGGAGGACAAGACGGAACGGGAACACCAGAGGAAGGATGTGACGCAGAATCATGAGACCGAAGGTTGTGATAAACGAGAATTTCTTCGTTTTCCTCAATAACCGGAGGAGGAGGCTAAACAAAGAACGGAGTAGACTCAAAGAATGTGACATCAGCGGATACAAGATACCGTCCCAAATCAGGAGAAAAGCATCTGTACCCTTTCTGATGGCGAGGACAACCCAAAAAGACACACTTAAGTGAGCGAGGATGTAGCTTAGAAACTTAAGGCCGACTATCCTACACAAAACATTGACAACCAAAAATACAAGGAGGTAGGGGAAACAAAGATTAAGAAGGAAAAAATACAGAATGAGGAACTTGACCCTATAAGACAGAAGATAGCATCCGATTAATTAGAAAACAGGCAGTAGAAACGGTGTCAGCCAAAAAACTTTAGGAACAGACATATGAAGCAACAAGCATCAAGCAACTTCTAAAAGATGCCTATTTTTGCGTTCAGAAACTCCATTCTGCTGAGGAGTAACAACACAGGAGGATTGGTGGACCATCCCATGTTGAATCATATAGGAAGTGAAGTCATGAGAGAAATATTCTTTAGCATTATCACTGCGAAGGACACGCACAGAGATGCTAAATTGGATTTTAACTTTAGAGCAGAAAGCGGTAAATATAGAGAATAATTTAGAACGAGATTTCATAAAATATAACCAAGTTATTCTTGAAAAGTCATCCACAAAAGTTACAAAATACCGAAAACCAGACTTAGAAATAATTGGACACTGACCCCAAATATCAGAATGAACTAGCTCAAATGGGGACGCAGCTCGCTTATTGACTCGTGAGGGGTAAGGACTCCTATGGTGTTTAGCCAACTGACACGACTGACATTCTAAAATAGATAGACGACTCAAACTAGGGCACAACTTTTTTAAAGACTGTAGAGACGGATGACCCAAATGACAATGAAGTTGGAGAGGATCAACCACACCTGAACAAGCAACAAGCATCAGTTCTTGATCTGGACAGCACTCAAGGATGTATAGGCCGTTCTGCTCACAACCCCTACCAATCACCCTCTTCGTCCCAAGTTCCTGAAAGACACAATAATTAGGGAAGAAGTGAACACTACAATTAAGTGATTGAGTAATCTGACTAACAGAAAATAAATTAAACAGAAATTGATTCAAACATAAAACTCGAGAAAGAGGGAGGGCAGAGGTAGGAGACGTAGTATCACTCCTAATGACAGAAGTAGCGGAACTGTCAGCTAAAGTAACACTAGGAATATGAGGGGAGGGGTAAAGGATGTAAGAGTACCTGTCTGGCCAGTCATGTGTAGGGGTGCACACGGGTCGATTTGGGTCGGGTTTGAGGGGAAAAAGTGTCCGACCAATGATTCACAGTCGGTTCGGTTCGGTTCGGATCGGGTTCGTGTGAAAAAAATTGGGTCAACTCGAACCGAACCAACCCAATTATTATCGGGTTAGTTCGGGTCGGGTCGTTCGGGTTGTCGGGTTACGTATATATGCTTAGCTTGGCACTGGCAGTCAACATTCACCAGCCATATTACTTGAAGTGTTAAAACAAAACAACACCAACAAACAATTTTACAAGCATTGAGCCACCCTAAGAGCCTTAGCATTTCATCACTCTCAGCGGATATAAATACATAACTCAAAGGAAAAGGAAACAAGGCCAGCAAAATAATAAACAGCAGTTCTAAGTGCAAACCATGACACACTCGCCTTACAACTCATTATTGCTTACTCAATTACAGTGTAAATAGAAAAGAAAAAAAAAACACATACTCAAAGAAACCATGCAGCCAAACAGACCCTTGATAAGCAAAAACTTAATTCTAAGATTTTCTATAATTGAAAGCTTAAAGTCTTAAATCTCTAGCAAGACAAACCCGATTGCTATCCTTTCAAACTACAAGATCATCACCAGAATAGGTTCTTTCCCTACCATTCCAAATATCATGTTCAAACAAACAAATAAATGTGTAAACGGAAAACAGAAAAACACAGAAATAGGTAAGAACATGGACTGATAATTAAAGCATCATGAAAGGAACTGGAAGGGACTAGTAATCAACAATTAACCAGTTCAAACACCATCTTTGAGCTAAAAGAAACTATCTTAACTGATTTTGACAGCATATGACCCTAAATCACAATAATACTTAAAGCAACTAAAACATATTAAAATATGGAATTTATATACATTGATGAATAGAAACTATTAATATGAACAGGTTTGATCTCCATATGAGCAAAAATTTACTTAACTAAGTAGAATGCAGAAATAGATTTAGATCAATCAAGCCAATATGTCATGAAACTCTCAATTATAACAAACCAAATGAGCAAAGGATTGTTTGAGCAATAAATACAAAACTCTTGGCATAATGACTTGGCACTCAAAGTAGCATATTGGAAGTCTAAACCTAAAGAGATGATCATCTTATAAGCTGAAACTTATTTACAATTAAGATAAAGTAACAGGAAAATAACAACACTTACAGTTAACAAAGTTGACCACACACAATCATTTAACTAAGCAAGGATTTATTTTCTTGATCAATTAACCCGTGGACATTCATACTCATCACAACACACAATCAGGACCAACCATGCATTCTAATTACATATGTTCTTTATTACTTGCATGCTACCAGCTTACTTTCTTATTTCAAATCAGGATTTTAAGCCACAAAAAAAGCTTGATAAACAAATCAATAGTCAATTTCATTTACAAGACACCAAATCAGAACACATTCCCTAATTCATTAACTGGCTCTCTAATAAGTTGTGGTTCAGCTCTTAGACTATAACAACAACAACCAAGACAAAGTAAGTCTTGAACACTAAAATTTGTGGAAAAACTAAGTCTTTTATAAAGACCAAAACAAAGCAAAACCAAATAACTGAAAAACCACTCAATATTTGCACACATCTAAAAAAACCATCAAACTCTCAAGTCTAAGTAATTCACAGATAGATCAAAGGTTAAGAGTCCAAAACCATGACAAGCACGAGTCCAAAACTCTTTCAATTATTCATGATCCTCTGTGTCCTTCATCATCTTTAGAAACACGTAATTAAGGGAGACTATAAGGTATAAGCAAATATTTTAGCAATGTAGGAGCAAATAGGAGCAATTTAAATGAGAATCAAGGTAAAAAAAAATTGTAGTATGCTCAAAGCTACATATGGCAACAGCATAAAAGACAAATGATAGAAACCAATAAAGCATTGCCCTGCTGCTAGTTAATATTTGAAATAACAATATAAAGACTTACAACTGACTACACAGTCTAATTTCTTTGTCCAAAATAGATTATATAGATTCTAAGTCAATCCCTCTAGGCTCTAGCCCTTCCTGCAACATGATAAATAAATTGTTATATAATCATTGATGATTTTAACTTGCATTGACATTCACAAAAATATAAGAATCCAAGAACATTTAAAATAAGAGTATTTTACCTTACCTCATCCTGTTGCTCCTAAAATCACTAGCAACCTCAAGTTCTTGAAGTCCAAAAACTCCTGACATTTCTTATAATACAATAAAAGAATATAACAAAAAATTAAAAATGTCAAATGAATGAAATGATGAAGTACATGCAAAATGAAAAAGTTAAAAATTAAAAATGATGATTGTATACCTGATTCAACCTGCTCAATCTCCTCCAGTTGACTCCGTACATCATCCACCTTCTTAGGAGGCCTTAACCAATTTTGGGTACAAATTAAGGCCTCCACCGTGGTGGGATTCAAAGAACTACGAAATACATCAAGGATACGACCTCCGGTGCTAAAAACAGACTCAGATGACACTGTAGACACCGAAATGACCAATATGTCCCTAGCCATATGAGAGAGAATATTGTACTTTGTTGACTTCCCTTTCCACCACTTCAAGATGTCAAACCTCTCGTAATTGTGTTCAACGTCATCCTCTATGTATCTATCTAACTCATTCTTCTTTTGTTCACCTTGCTTTTTCTTCAACTTCAACCTAAACTTGTCTTCCAAATTTAAACCACTCTCACTACTACCACCAACATTTGTTTGTGTGCTAACATCCGATGAATTGACACTAGAATCACGAATATCAGGAACAATGGGATACAATGTAACATATTGTGCAAATAAGCTGTTTATGAGATCGTTTAATCTTTTCACGATATCCTTGCACTTATCTTGATCATACATTTCACTAACACAAAATTCAATATAATCCAACTTGTACCTTGGGCCAAGAAAAATAGCCACAAACAACAAAAAATTTAAACTCCCATTAATATCCCAATACTTATCAAACTTCATCTTCATGTTCGTTGTCATTCCTTGCAAGAAAACATCATCACTTCCAATCCATATAGTTAACGAATTTTGTATTTGACACAATTTAAGGAAGAAAGAATTAGATGTCACATGCAAAGAATCAGAAAAAAACAAGTGTGACATCATAGAAAATCTTCAAGAACTTTATAAAAACACGAGCACAGTTCCAATCATCATAATTAGGAGGTCCTCCTTCACTATCAAGAGCATGCAAGTAAGTTTGATCCTCATATTCAAGGCGATTAAATGTCTTCTCAAATTGTTCTGCCACTTCCAACATCAAGTAAGTCGAATTCTATCTAATTGGCACATCAAGTGTTAGAATTTAATTGCTAACAACATTTGCCTCTTGAGCACACCTCCTAAAAGTAACCAATCTAGAAGGAGAGGACCTCACATACTTACAAGCACCCCTAATCCTAGCAACGGAAATATCTAACTCCTTCAACCCTTCGTTAACAATTAAGTTCAAACTATGAGCATAACACCTCATGTGCATGATCTCCCCTTTCAGCAAGGTGCATCCATTCCAGTCCTGCATTCCCCTCACCAAATATGCAAGAGCTGAGTTATTAGCACTAGCATTATCCACGGTGATTGTGCTAATCTTTAGAGTACCCTACTATTTCAAGCATTTCTCTAAAGATTTACCTATGGTCTCACCTCTATGGTCAGCAATCAACCCAAAACTCAAAATTTTCTTATGCAACTCCCACCCATCATCAATAAAATGTGCAGTCACACATATATAATTAATGTTTTGAATTGATGTCTATGTATTAATTGTTTTGCAAGACAAAATAGACTTCAACGTCATATTTTTCTCTATAAAAAGTTACATGATATCTCTTGCAATAGTCATGCACCCAGGTATTCTAAATCGAGGTTGAGTAGTACTCACGAAACCTCTAAATCTGGGATTCTCAACAAATTTAAAAGGAAGTTCATCCATCACTATCATCTTACAAAGCTCCAACCTACATTGTTCTTGATTAAAATCTACAAGCTTCATACTCACGGTACTATTAGGGTCATCCTCACTTGACTTCCCAATAGCAATAGTTTTTTGCCTCTTATCGACCTCCCTATGTGGATTCTTTAAACACACTTTCAAGTGTTTTATCAGGTTAGTGGTGCCATGATTAACACTATTACATGCATATGACTTTCCACAATAGTTACAACAGCTCTATCACCATCTTTACTGAAATGTGACCAAGCATTACTAGGGGGTCTACTAGGTTTTCTTTTACCTACCTCTTGTTGTAAACATGGAGATGGAGAAGCTTCTTCAGCTTGTGATGACGGAGTTGGAGTAGGATTTGGATTAGAAGAGGAGGGTGGTGTTGCTGCTAGATGTGGTCCTACTCCTTCAATTTGTAATCCAGTTGGTGTTGGTGGAGTGGGAGCACTTCCTACTTGAGTTTGAGTCCCACTAGTGTTGTGAGCTTCCATAGGATTTTTCATTTTAAAGTGAATCGCTGCAATAACATTTACAACAAAAGAAATAGTAAATCTCAACTGTCAATAATCAAATGTGAACACTTGAAATCAAAATATCATGTTTATTATAACCACAAAGTATGAACATATTGACACAATAATTGAAACACACACACACATGGTTTCAAAGCACATAACACAGTGTCAATAATCAATATAATTCAAAGTCATGACTCATGAATAACAAAGCACAAAGTAATTAAAAAAAATAAATCATATTACTTCTTCAGAAAAACAAAATGAAAAACATTTAATATAGCATATGAAAACCACGGTTAAGTGGTTAACAAAATGTGCAGTCACACACTTGTTAATCTTATTAACAGCAAACACAAATTGGAATAGTGACAGCTGTAAGCTTACAACACTATAGGCACACTCTCTCTAGGAAATACGCATCACACACACACACACACACACACACACACACACACTTCCAAAGGTCATGAAACGCAGACACAAAAATCAGAGAACTAATCTTGCTACATGAAATTAAAAACCAGAGGAAGTAAGAAACAAACTCAAAGTATCGTATTCGTACCTGAGGCCAAGCATGAAACGAGAGACGAAGTTCCGAGAGGAGATTGAGGGCTGAGCAGCAACAATAAGCAGAGGTGGACGGTGGCTGGGTGGCGCCAGGCATGGAGGGAGAGGGAGAGGGCTGAGGGAGAGGGAGTAAAGGTTAGGGGAGGGTTTTAGCGAATTTCAGATTCGGTGTTAGCCTGTTAGGGATTGAAAATGTGAGAAGAGATGTGAGAATGAGAGATTGTGAGAAACTGAGAAAGAAGAAACGAAATAAAAACTAAAAGGCTGAAATCAAAACAACGTCGTTTTATCAGGTTTCAGGTTCACGGGTCGGGTTCACGGGTCAGATTAATTGACCCGTTACCCGAACCAGAGTTGTTCAGGTTTGTTAGTTTTAACCCGACCTGACCCGACCACCCGAACCAACCCTGATATCTTTGTTCGGGTCTGGTCGGGTCTTTCGGGTTCTCGGGTCTACGTGTCGGGTTGATCACCCCTAGTCATGTGGTCGGAAGCCCCTGAATCAATGACCCAGTTGCGAGAAAGTGATAATAAACATGTAGTAGGATTACCTGTATGAGTAACAGAGGCAACAGAAGGAGATGGTGGAACAGACCGAGAGGCTTGAAACTGAGTGCATTAAGTAAACTCGTCTGTTGTCATCATAACAGGCCTGACTGATGGGTTGGTAGGAGGAATGCCTTCATCAGTAGCAGTATAAGCAAAACGCTGCAGATTAGACTAATTTTTCTGTTGAAGTTTCCAACAGTTCCGCTTAATATGACCAGGTTCCTTACAATAACGACAACTAAGTGGTTCTCCAAGATCCCGTCCTCAACCACCACTTCCTCGTGGATCTCCAGTATCACGACTACTACCTTGTCCACCACGAGAACCACTACGACCACCACAGGAACTGTCCCATCAAGAATTAGAACTCACCAAAGCAGAGGCCTCGCTCGAGGCTAAAGGATGATACTTGGAAAGCTCACGAGCAACTCGGAGAAGGCGAGAGTATACATCTTTCAGGGTCAAACTACTAGAACCGGTCAAAATCTAAGATCGAGCCACACCAAATTCACCACGTAGCCCTGACAAAAAACATATCACTGCCAACTGCTCTCGCTGAGCCTGCATTTCCTGCACATCCGAAGTGATAGGTAACAATGTGTTCAATTCTTCAAATAGGCATTTGAAGCCTGTATAATAGTCACTAAGAGATTCATCTTTCTGATTAGCACGATATAGATCCTGTGTCTTCGTATATAGGAGGGATAAATCATCGGCACCTGAGAACAAAGAGTAAAGGTACTGTCATAATTCCTTGACAGTGGTGCAATATCATCAACCCGAGGATCCAGGGTCCTTTGAATTAATGAATATAATCACATATCTTCCCGAATCCACATATCCTTAGTTGGTTCATCCTATGGACTATCTAGGGTGAGATGGTCTTCCTTCCTATGACCTTTCAAGTGCATCAAAATTGCCTTCTTCCACTGAGGATATTTAGCACCATCACCATCAAGCTTTCAGTCAATAATTTTAATGTTAGAGGGAATCACCTCAGCCAGAACATTAGTGGAGGTAGTGTCGGAAGTTCCACTCTTGCTGCCCGTACCCACAATCTTAGAGTTTTCGTCACCCATACTCACAAACAAAACAAATCAACCTAAATAGAACATCCCAGAAAACGACCTAAAAGCAGCATGAAAACGACAAAATCACCTAGCCGAAGATGTCACCGGACCTCCGCCCCGCTGGCAAACGACCCCCAACCGCCGGTCGCACCTCTCTGTGGCAGACTGGCAGGCGAACTCCATGCCAACCACCCACGAAGGCTGGGTGTTCTCCACGCTCCGTTCTGGGCAATTTTCTCCACAAACAACACCCAAACGACGCCCATTCTCCGTTGCCGGTGCCACCCACCGCCTAGCCAGCCCTCCCCTGGCGCCGGACGGCCTCGCACCAGCATTCCCTGCCGGCTAGAGCTAGAAGCTATGCGGCAGCCACAGTGGTAGTTGCCTTAGATCTGAAAACGCAACGCTCTATTTTTTTTTCTTGTTGTTGAAAGCTGAAAAAAAGAAAAAAAATTATAGCTTAGCTCTGATATCATGTAATGAGATAAGAAGAATGAAAAATTGTACCCAATATAAGTGCAGGTTATGTATTTATATATGTAAGATGGACTAATAATAAATAGACTAATAATACATGAGTTAACAATACAAAATAAAACACATACATAATATCTACTCTTAAGATGATTGATGTGATATTGAACTTAAAAAGTAATCACTTTAGCCACTAGCAAGACATGGCACAATAAATTGTATTAGGGTGGAGTTAACATACATTTTGTACTTGGTGATGATCTTCATGCTGAGGTCGCATCAGTCTCGAGAAGTGGGGGCTGGTTTCTCTATGAGACATGGTACCATGGAAATGTAATGATAAAAATGAAAAACAGAAGGCAAATGGAATAAATTATAAGTTATGTTACTATATATTCAGATTCACGATGAATTTTATATGTGATAATATATTCATTATTTAAAATATAATTTAAAATTATAAATATGTGTATAATATAAAATTTAATAATAGATATTTTATCACATATAGAATTTACTATGAACTCGAGTATATAATGGCAAAACTAATAAATTTTTCGGGCCCCAAAAAGGGAAAACTAAAATTGAAGGTTAAAGGGAATGAGGATGACATGGTGAGAACTTCAAGGATGATTCATGTATAGGCAAGGTAAAACACAAGCCAAGTATTTTAGAGCAGCACGATGTGGTTTCACGGGCCTACAAATTGGTTACAATAGAGACACAAAATGGATTCCAGACACGCACTCGACTATTGTATTTTAGAGGTTTGGCTACTGGGTTGAATGGGAATTCTCAGTCTCTGGTCTTCTTTCTGCACTACAGTTAAGGTTTTTCCTGCTCTATGTTATTGATTTCACATGCTTGCAAAGTTCACATTTTTAGCCATTGTTTTTTCAATATTGCTTTCTTTCTTTTTTGGCTGAATGTTTTATGGGTATCAACATATTAAATCAGAGCAAAATGTATTTGTAATCAAGTGCATGCTATGTTTCGGTCATGTTCATATGGCATCGATTAATCCAATTCTAATGGCATTGACTAGAGTCTCAGAAAGATCTCTATTAAGTGTAAAGCCTTCCAATTATCAACTTGAAAGTTACCACATTCTCATCGAGAGTGAATGTCTTCATATGCTTTGAAATATATTAGTCTAGAAGCCTTGCAAAGCCCATTTATGAGGATTCTCCTCTCCACCATAACGCCAAAGACATTATAAGCCACATCTCATTGAAATGATTCTTACACATCAATTATTTTGCACTTTTTTGTTACATTTACTTGTTTAGGAAAAAAAGAGAAGGTGTTTGTATATATTGAGAAGTGTGTTTTTCTTATTTTATCTTTAAAATAATTATGTAAGAATGATGTAATGAAAAGAATAACACGAAACACATACTTACAGAAACAACATCTCACATTTGTATAGTCTTTACTTTTATATTACAGTTGATCTCATTTCATGTTCAGCACAATCATACTTTGATTTTGCCACCTCACACAAATGTGAGATAATGGTAAATCTATGAGATGTGCATCAAACATTGTCCTAATGAAAATGGTGTGCTTGTTAGATTGTTTATAGAATATACGATCAGGAAAAAGACTGATCCTTGTCATATGATAAATAAGCCTCTTGACATTCTCTTCACCAATGTCAAATAAGCCTTATACAGCTGGCCTGGCCCAAATAAAACTTCGTAATGGTCCTCTTTTCACAGGGTTTTGGGTTGCCCTATTTTCCACAAGTGACTTCTTTCTAAGTGCCAAGTTGCCAAACTACCAAATGCTTAAAAAATGAAAAAGTTTACAAAAAAGAAGCACCAACTGCCAAGAGAAAAAGAAATGTATGTATTTGCGAATGAAATATGAAACTTGATGATTAAAAATGTGTAAATACATATGGATTATGTTACAGGGCCGAAATGGGTTGTTTTAAGGTAGACCTTATTATTTAGGGACCATAAATGGTCCTTGAGGTTATAGTCGTTGTATATCAATTAAAAGAGATTAATGGTAGAGATTCATCACTAGTAACTTAGTGATTAGGTAAGTTGTCTAAATTTCATAATTTCAAAATAGTCCCTAAATAAAATTGATTTTTGAATCTTGAACCCTTTTTCTTTGTCAAAAACCAGAAAAGCCAAGAATAAAGTCCTCGTCGACGGCGATGAAGGTGGTGTGATGGTAGCTAGCTTGATTATGCAGATTCTAGTCCATTCATTTTTTTCCCCTATCCTTTGCTGCAAGATAGAGAAGATTAGAGACAAGCTTGACTTTTGTGAGAAATTACATTCCCATGACTGCAATCTCCATCCATTGGTAGAAGTTGGCGAGGTCTAACAAAGACAGCAATCGACAATTCTCGAATAGGGCAACGAAGTTAGATTCGGAAATGTAGATCGCAAATCCAAGGGCACAAAGTCAAATCCCATGGTGGCAAAGTTAGATCTTGTCGATGGCAACCCAAATCTCGTCGACAATGAAGTCAAATCCCACCATTACTGTCAAACTTTTCATCGACTCTAATGATGACTCGCTCTCGTCCAACTATGCAACGTGCCGCTCTTGATGAACGTCTAAACCAGAGTCGAAGATGGCGGTCGATGTCTGCGACTGAACTAGAGTCTGAAGCCTCCAAAGAGTCATAATCATAAGTTTCATGAAAAATTGGTTCGTCCAGACGTCGAAGGATGCGACGGCGGTTGAAGAAGGGAATTTGTATTCATTGACATCCCAGAGACCCTCTACATCCATGGTAATGGCTTTGAAAATAATAAAACAATTAGGTCTTTACTATAATTTTGAAAACTTATAATAATGGGTAAAGTCAAAAGGTCTATGAATAGATCTTTGATTTCAAGGTCCAAAATAAAATGACCCGCCCAAAAGTAGAGAGTTCGGTAGAGTTTAGATAAATGTAAAATAATAATGAGTCTCGCATTACAAATGGAACCCACTAAAGTAAAATTCAACCAAACAAACATCCAATTAAAGTCCGGATGAAGTCCACCTAGGACATTTACTATTTTACAATACCTATATATTTCTTTTCTTTTCTTTTCTTTTCTTTTTTGTGAATAATACCTAAACATTTTTTAAACAATAAACAATGATTTAAATTTGGTTTATGCACTAGTAATTTAAAATTTATACTTATAAAGTTATCACTATTATATTTTCAAATAACATTTTTAATAGCATTTATCTTCTTAATGATTTTATATTCAAGATTAATTTTATTTAAATATGCATAAATTACCCAATGCCTAACTATGACTTCATGAATGCAATTTTTACTCTTCCTTTTTTTTTTTTTTTCTTTCAGACCTCTCTGCATCTACATACTAACTTGGGAGTGGACAAACCGGGGGTGGTTCGGTAATGGAAGGATGTAATAATAGAATTGGGAACACAAAATGACGTGTTTATGAATTATGAAGATAATTCTAAGGCGGCTAGCTTGTACAGGCCTTCCTTGTGGACCACTCACAAAGTTACGAAATTGGCTTCTTCATGCATCGCCACCCTTTTTTGACCCCTTGTTATTTTAATTTATTCTCGTATACTATTTTGTGATAGAGTTAGCAATTTCCTATTATATAATTATATTCTTTCTTTTAACGAAGAAAATTCTCAGTCACAACCCTCCTTCCTTTGACCACAACAGAAACGGCCGCATCTTTTACATTTTTCTGAATTTTTCATAGTTGTAGATGTAATACAACGGAATTTGGCTTCATGCTAACGAAGGCTCAATTAACAAGATTGAGCTGTATATCAACATAAAACATTATTACTGAATTTTGTTGGGACATTTACCTGCATGCTATGCTTTAAGATACAATAAGCTATCTACTTTTTTTTTTCTTTAAACCAAAAATAGAAATTAACGACCAAGTCCTACTAGTATTAGTCTCTATCTGCTCAACGGCAAACTACCAAAGTACTAGTTTATTTTGTTGAATTTTGTGCTAAGTATATACATATATTAATTACGATGATTTCATGCTACGTGACTGTACCAAAGTTGAGGGAAGCAGCGGAGAGCTGTAACTTGGCTGAGACCTTAGCTTTCATTTTGACTAAAAAGAGTAGATGTAGAGACTAGAGAGTCTTGAGACAGTGGACATACGCGTAATTAACTTATTGAGGGTGCAAGAACCAAGAGGGTGCAATGGAAAACCTGTGAATCATGTCTTGTTTTTCAACTATTTGCCTTATAAGATAAGATCTATTTCCACATTCCATTCTTAAGACTTGATTTCTTTGTCATAGTAATATAGTATAGTGGTTAGCTATCATTTAGCCTCTTGAATAACTAGTTATTTGGAAAAATTAATGTTAACGACTATTAAGAAATAATTAAAACTACTAAGAAAAATCATTCAAATTTTGATTAGAGTAGAGAATGATTATTTAATTTTAATTAATAGTTAAAAATATCCTTAATGAAATATTAATCCTCCAACTTGTTTCTTAATTTTTTTTTCATGGCCCTTCTCTTCTGTGCTTTCCTCAAGTTGTTTCTTTCCTAAACGATGCCCTCACCAACACCAATCTCTACACTAGATGTCCTCACCAAAGTTGTCAAGTGCTTTCTTCGTTGGCATGTTGCTCTTCCTCTCTTCCCCATCATAAAGGTTGTGAGGCCTATTCCAATGGTAATAAAATTCAAGTTTCATTTTTTTTTCATTTCGTTATAATTATAGGGATATTATGCTTTACTGTACAATTGATGCATATCATGATAGTCACTCAATAACTATTATTAACCATTCAAAGATGAACAATAACTATTAACATAATAGTCACCTAATGAATGTTATTTATCAATTAGAGATGAGTGATATATAGTCGTTGACAACAAATATCATACTGTTAATCATTCAATAACTACTATTGACTACTCAAAGATGAGCAATAACCATTCACGTGATAATCACTCGATGGTTATTATTGACAACAAATATTAGGCTTTGAATACTCAATGACAAATGTTGACTACTAAAAAATTAACCAATATGAAGAAAAAGATAAAGGTTTAAGAACTTACCAATGGTCCTTAATAGATTATGAATTGTTTATGCTTGAACAAAGGGAAAAATGAGGGAGTTAAAGCCTTAGTGAAACAAAGTGCAGCATAAGAAGAAAAGAGAGATGAGAGAAATGAACATGAAAAAATTAGAGAAAGAAATGAAAGATTGAGATTTCATTAAGGAGGTAATTTTGACTATTAGATGAAATTAGATAGTACTTCTTTCTAGTTAAATTTTAAATGGTCATTCTTAATAATTTTAACTTTGTTTATCATTTTATGTTAAATATTGTTTCTTAATAGTCCTTGACATTAATTTTCCCTAACTATTTTTGATGATTTTTTTTTAATTTTTTATGTGATTTTAATGGTTTTTCATCTAATTGTTTGTTTGATTGTCTATAAGTGATTTGGCAAATTGACTTCAATATTTGAAGCAATTAATAAAAAATCAGCCTATTAACATCTTGCACAGAAATCAATTCAACTTTTGTATCCAAACCATTTTAAAATGGTATAATGGTTCAATTTGGTAAATTAATTAGATAGCCATTTTGATCATTAAATTCACTCCGCAAAGTTTGAACATGGTCTTAACTCTTAAGTCTTCATTGAATTTCATTTTAGCGAAATACTATGACAAGTTCGAGGGTTTGAACAGCTTGAGCTTTCATAGTGTGTTAATACTTATTTTTTTTAAAAAAAACTTTAAAACTTAATTCACAAGTCTCGTGCATTTTAATTTTAACCAATGCAGTGGGGTGATGCATGTTTGAACACTGGTTATTCCTTAGCGACACCCTTCATTCTATTCTGTTTAGTACAATCTTTATGATTATTTATAGAGTCTTGATAATGAGGGTTCTAAAAACACACGTTAAGGAATGTTTAATTAATATATATTTTATTAAATGTTTTAATTATTTAAAAAAAGTAATAAATTTTTTTTAATTTTTAATATATCATATAATGTATTTCTTATTTAATATTTTTTATTTTTTTGTTTATTAACAAATGCTTTAATGACATTATTAACAAATTCCTTTTTTATATTTTAAATTGTTACCACATAAAAAATTTAAGACAATTTTTTTAAATCAATACAATAAAAAATTGATGTGATTAAATTGCGTGAGTAGAAATATTCATAAAGAATAGTGCGGTAACCTATTACATTTTTGCTACCCATTTTAATGTTTATATTATATTATTTTATTTTTTTGGCAAAAAATTTAAGGTGGGGGAAGATTCTCTTTATTTCAAAGTCATGACAAATTACTAATCTCAATGAAAATTTATAATAAGACTATATATCATCTACCAATAGAGTAACTTAGGATTCGAATCTAAATCATGTTGCTGTCATGGATGAAAGATCAATTAAGTAAGTCAATTATCGCTGGATTAGACAAAAAAGTCTAATCCCTTGAGTCGTGTTGTATTTAAAAGAAGCTCTCTCTAATATGATAATTTAAATACATGTTAGTTATTGAGAGTCACAAGCTACTTATCACTTAAAAGGTTATACAGGGAAGTTTAATATTTTAGATTTAGTTACACTTAAAGAGAAATCCTCCCAAAACAATGGCTCTTATAAGATTCGTCACAATTAATGGTTCTATAATGAAAATCTTGATTTTACACTCCAACATAAATCACGAGAGTAGATTACACTAAGAGCAATGCTATTTAGTACAAAGGAAGCACGCGAATTTAACTATGAAAAACGGGATGCATAATAATGCATCGGTATTCAAAGTAAAAAGTGGGTTTGAAAATATCTGCTTACATCTTTCATCCATTACTAATATGCCATCTCACGTTAGTAAATTTTAACAAAAAGATGTTCGTATAAAGCAGCATTTTTTTTATACTAATTACTGTACCAAAAAAACGTTTCACTAATTAAAACTTTTGAAAAAACAAAAAAACTCACAATTCACAAAAAGTAAAGTATAAGAGTATGTTTGAAATGTAAAAAATAAAAATAATTTGATTTATAAATCAAATTTTATTAAATTTTATATTTGAAATATTAAAAAATATAAAATAATTTAATTTTTAAATCTCATGAATTTTATTTTTATTATTTTAAAAATTCTATCAAATTTGATAATATTTATTATGATTTAATTTGATTTGAAATGAATAAACTATTTTATTATTAATAACTATTTCTAACTATTTTTCATAAGAGTTAAAATGTAAAATAATAAAATCAAATTAAATCAATTCTTATTTTAATAAATTCTAAATACAAAATTTAATTTCTAAATCAATTCAATTTTTTTTAATTTCAAATATAAATTTAATTTTTAAATTAAATCAAATCAATTCAAATCAAAATATTTTTTATTTTTATTCATTTCCTTATTTTAAAAAATTCACCATAAAAATATAATACCATTCTATGTCAATAAAATTACAAATTTGCCACTGCCGTCATGAAAGAAAATGTAAAAATAAAAATAAAAACCATTATGATGTGGCACTTTGACGCATTCCCTCGTGGTCTGTGTAAGACCACGATTCCTTTTATAGTAAGTTAGCATGCTAATTGGTCCGCCGCTATGGTTTCGGGGGGTCCAAGGAACCAAACTACAACTATTACAATCACACTCTTTATTATGTTGTGTTCTGTTCTGAAGGACAAGATTGTGGTGAAGGTGGGATTGCATATTTGAATTGGACCATGATCCTAAATCTGTCCAAGTTTCCATTCTTTTACCTATTTCTTCTTCCTTCAATGCAGGACGGCGAAATCGGCTTCTATAACATGCTAATGCTGTGTTGTCTGCTGGCATATTCTTCTTTGAATTTTCCTATCCACCCCTTCACTTTTATCAACATTTATTCGTACCAAAGAATGAGTCAGAGACAGAGACATGGTCAAGTGTTTTAGGTGAGAATATGGAACACAAGGGGTAGACTCAAAACTGCAAATACCTACCTTTTACCACGGTTTTGAACACCCCCCCTCCCCCTCCAAAAACAAAAAAAAAAATAGCTTCACTTTTTTTTCTCTCTGTACTCAATAATTCAGTAACAATGCATTGATGGGTATGGATCAATTTTCAGTCTTTTTCATCTGATAGCATACCCTTTTGGAGATGTTAGGGGAACAGGTGAAGGACAAGCCCTCTGATGGCACTGTTGCTCGGAGAACCTATTCTCGTTCAGTTTCTTGGACTGATCGTTCTCCAAATAGCCACAAGCCACAAACAAATAGTAAACCACGTTCATTGTTGCCACCCCTTCAGCCTCTCTCCATCAATAAGCGTAGTGTGGAGGAATGGCCTAGTGCAGGATCTGATGATCTTGGAGTTTGGCCTCTTCCACAAACTCCAAGAGGGTCCATCAGACCCTATGATTCAGGTCAACACAACAAAGATTTTCAGTTCAAGAGGGACAAATTGGCCTTCTTTGATAAGGAGTGTTCCAGAATTGATGATGCTGAACACATATACTTAGGGAGTGACACAGTGGCTAAGAACCATGAACTTCTGAGGCAGAAAGGGATCACTCATGTGCTCAACTGTGTTGGTTTCGTTTGTCCTGAGTATTTCAAGGGTGACTTTGTGTACAAGACACTTTGGTTGCAAGATAGTCCAACAGAAGATATCACTAGTATTCTTTATGATGTGTTTGATTACTTTGAAGATGTTAGAGAGCAAGGTGGGCGTGTCTTTGTCCATTGTTGTCAAGGGGTTTCAAGATCAACCTCTCTGGTAATTGCATATCTCATGTGGAGGAAAGGACAAAGCTTTGAAGATGCGTTTCAGTGTGTGAAGAGTGCAAGGGGAGTGACCAATCCAAACATGGGTTTTGCTTGTCAACTTCTGCAGTGTCAGAAACGTGTACATGCCATGCCTGCAAGTCCAAACTCAAAGCTTAGGATGTATCGAATGGCTCCTCACTCCCCCTATGACCCTCTTCATTTGGTTCCCAAAATGGTGAACCAGCCAAGTGCACAAGCACTTGATTCTCGTGGGGCGTTCATTGTTCATGTTCCTTCTGCTATTTATGTATGGAATGGAAAACATTGTAACTCGGTGATGTCATGCAACGCAAGCGCTGCAGCATTTCAGGTCATCCGTTATGAGAGAGCAAAGGGTCCAGTTCTGAGCATCCACGAAGGTGAAGAACCACCTGAGTTCTGGATTGCTCTTTCTGACATAGCAGGGGTCAAGAAGGAACTAGTATTGCCTTCTGAAAGTGAAAGCATGAAGATTGCTGATGCAGTTAATGTGGAGATTGGTCCAAGAAAAGTAGATGCATATGATTTGGATTTTGAGATTTTCCACAAGGCACTTGCTGGTGGGGTTGTTCCACTTTTTTCTGTGTCTAATGTGGGGTCAGAAACCTGCCTTCCTGTTAGAGAACATGGTTGGGGAAGACTGAGAAGAAAGTTTGCTAGTGGTGTCATGAAAGGATTGTTCACATCCCCTAAATGGAATTGTGATGCAACCTCACGCAATGATCAATCTAGTGTGATTATGGAAGAAGAAAACCAACATTCTGTAGCTGATCCTTTGTCACCATCATCAAATCATCCCTGTGGTTCACCGGATTCCTTTGATCGTTCTCTAAGTAACAACTTAGACACCGCAAAAGATACTCTTGAAGCCATGGACTTCTCTATTCCTGGTGTTGGTTCATCACTGCCACTATCTCCTCCTGGCACATCAAATCCTTTTCCTTGTTTTCTACACAGCAGCCCAAAACTCAATTCCAAATCGCCAACATTTTCACCCTCAAGCTCTGATTACGCCAGTTCATTTACCTTTTCACCTGCCTCTACCAATTGGTCTGACTTGTCATTCGTGTCTTCTCGGCAGCCATCACCTTCTGGCCTGGAATCAACTGAACCCTTTTATGTTAAAGATGCATCTTTCTCAGAAAGTTCCTCTTTACTTCAGAAAGAAGGTCTCTCTTCACCTTCAGAGGCATTTTTGGCTACTCACACCTTGGGAGGGGCAAACTCCTATTTGCCATTGAAAGGATCTTCCCTCTCCATTGCGGAGCGCAGAGGGAGTAATCCACCACCTCGCATGTTGCTATCCTCAGTCAATGAATCCTCTCACGACCACAAGGACCTGGTAAGATCACAGTCATTCTCTTTGCCTGACTTAGATGATAATGTGATGAAGGATGATAGTTGCAAACAATCTGATCATGAAAACAGTGGAAAATGGCTAATATCAAATGCTGATATCATTAGTTCAGGTGTTGAATTGCTGAGTGAGATTAATGACAAAGAGGATCATGGTACTATGTTATGTAATATGATGGCTGAGCTTGAAGTAGAGGAGAAACTTAGTGGGATGACAAGTGTTCAGTTTCGTCCTGTCTAGCCATAGTTGAGCCCGAGTTGTCTAATTTTTGGATGTAAATTTGCACTTACATTGTCAGACTTTTAGCTGTGCATGCGTAATACAGATTACATGCAGGCCGTGCACTGATAGTAGTTGAATTACATAACAATGATCAAATTTAAGTGAATATGGAGCCTATCTATCTCTTCTTTTTCGGCTTCAGCTGCTTTTCCCGTTCTTGTTTATTTGAGCCAAAAGTCCAGTATGAAAGTACTAATAAAAGGGAGGTTTAGGGTAGCCATCAACAATGCATTGCTGTTTAGGATGAGAAGTGAGGCGAAGGCTAGCCATCAACTCATCGAGTACCAACATTTAAATTGATGCGTTCAAGTTACCTTTGGCAGATATATAGCATACATTGTTGCAAAATGTCAACATCATCTTTATTAGTTACTGCTTCCATTAATAAACAAAATGAAATTTCAAAACCAATATTTCATTTGATTGATAGTGCGATGGTTTCTTTCAACCTGCGTGGTTTGAGTCACAGTCAACTATCAGTCTGTCTAAACTACAATACTTTTTATTTGGGGGTACATACTATATGGCTTCCCAACTAACTAATTAGATAGAATTTTAACAGAAAATGTGAAATAGTTCTTCTACATTAAATTTATTTTTAAAGTAAGTAAATAAAAATATATTTAACTTTAATTTGATCTAAAATACATTAATATCTTAACTCATTAAAATTTAATAATAAATATACATTTACTTGTTCAATTTAAAGATAAATTAATCTATAATCATAATTTTCTGTGAATATGTGAAAGGTAGCAATTAATCTATAATCATAATTTTCTCTTTTGGCATTTAGGATGGGGGGCAAGGGCAATCGTGTGTCAGATTTTGTCTAGCAGTTGATTCAATTTTCTGCTTGGTTTTCAGGAGGACTGCACCTAATAACATCCGAAAGATGGATTACAATAATAAGCCTCCAAACATCTTTCCCACTATTATGCTGAAATCAGAACATGCAGCATGCAATGCAGATGGTAATGTTGATAATTTGTCCATATATAATACCAAAATACATGTAATCTGCGGAAAGGGGGCACACAGCAGATATGGCCCTAGTGTAAGTTTGTTTCTTGAAGTCCATTTTGCGACCTTAAAAATGCCATTGTCGGACCCAGTGCACTGCATCTCAAGGCTCTATGGGACCATGACCGCGTGCCTGAACTCTCTTTACTCCAGCCATCCTCCTGCGACAGCTGGGCCTTCTTTGCTGTTAATGCGTCGTTAATTTGATCCCACACGTTTACTTCCCCATTTTCTGTAAAGAGATCCACAAGTTTAGTGCATCAAGATTTTTTTCATGTTTCTGTACACCATACACTTAAAGAATTGTAAAGTGTAAATTCTCCAGTGGACATTACCTTTAGCAGGGATATGACCTGCCCTTTCTGTCTTGGAATTTCCCAAAGCAGTTTGATCACCCGCAAGATTTTCATCACTGCTACCGTTAGTTGCTTTTGCTGGATTGACCAAAGCATCACTAGAAGCAACCACAGTTGCTGAATCCGAGTTTCCATGCTTAACCATTCGAACATCAGCAAGTGATAAATAGTCTATCTGTAGAAGGAAAACACTTGGTCATTTTCATGCAAAAAAGTAGCAGTAGCAGCAGCTTGTTTGTGTTGTTAGAAAGACAAGTGTTTTGGACATTCATTTTCAATAAATCATTCTAGAGACATCAATATCAAAGCCTCATGAAACAATTTCAACAATTTTCTGTAAGGTTTTTATGCTATGCCACAATAAAGAGTAAGATAAAATAAATATGCATATATGAACCAGCACAAGATGTACATCCCCAAAGAGTGCAATATTTCTGGAGATTAGTTTTCTTTATACATTTATCAACTTATTGGATTAATATAAACCAGGCACCTCTAGTAGATTGTTGACCACAGAGGACATATCACTCTAATCAGGAATATGTGGTTAGTTGTTTTCTTTTTTTGGTTTTGGGGTGTGTTTTGGGGGGGGGGGGGGTGTTGCTGCTTGATAGGATTGAAATCTAAAAATATCAAACCCAGTGTCAGTTTTTATTGGTGTAGTGCAAAAATTGCATTGTACACCATGTTTACTCAAGAATTTTCCCTACTATATAAGCTACAACGCAAAAAATGAAATAAAGGAAAAACAAATCAAATGGAAGAAATGTACCTCTAAAGAACCATCTTCCCCATAAGGGGATGGATCAGACTGTACAGAAGATGCATCCTCATCTATTTTCTTCTCAAAATCAAATGGATATTCTAAAACTGGTTCCAGCCAAATCCTGTTTGATTTGGCACCATACCGTGATATTTTCCCAACCTGCAGGGACATGGAAGTAGTACATATTAAACTTCTGACAATTTTTTGTATAATATAGTACAAAAGCAGACTTGATATGTACTCTGAAGGAGGAAAGCTCAGGCGTCCAAGATGCTGATAATTCCATCAATCGATATGCAATCACATCGCCTTCCTGCAGTATATGAAGAAGTGATTCAATAGCATCATGCAACAGAATTTACTGAATGATAGCACAGAATAAAAATAAGAATTTGAGTGGTATAATAAAAAAACAGCTGAAAAGACTCACAACACAATGGCACTGATTAATTAACTTCTCAGGTGCTTAGCAGGATGAGACATGCCACACGGACACACTTTGAAGGAGGAAAGAAACAAACCTTAGGCAAGCTTGTATAAGGTGAAAGCTTATCAAAATCTACAGCGTTGAATTTGTGCTTATTTTCAGCATTCTGATCAGTGGGACACTCTTGACTGGAATGTTCGTAGTCATCTTGTTTATGGGATGAGATCCTTTCTTTACCCCATTTCTGGCCCTTCTTCTTGCTGGTAATTCCATTCCACTGAAATGATTCCTGAAACATCCAGATAAGATTTACACATCAATGAAATATTGTAATCAAAAGGCAGCATATCTCTTGATACTCAAACATCAAGAAGATGAATGCTTGCCGCCTTCTTGCTGGTAATTCCATTCCACTGAAATGTTTCCTGAAAAATCCAGATAACATTTACACATCAATGAAATATTGTGATCAAATGGCAGTATATGAGATATCTCCTGATACTCAAAAGTCAAACATCAAGAAGATGAATCCTTGCCTTCTTCTTGCTGGTAATTCCATTCCACTGAAATGTTTCCTGAAACATTCGGATAACATTTACACATCAATAAAATATTGTAAACAAATGGCAGCATATCTCCTGATACTCAAACATCAAGAAGATGAATCCTTGCCTTCTGCAAGGTTTTGACCTTATTACCAAACTGACATGGAATTACCATTTTGCACCAAACTTCTTGAGTAAATAATAAACGTAGTAAGTTATACTACTTTGAACCAATCTGAGCCCGCCAGTGAGAATCAAGATATGAATTACATGAGCTGTTTAAAAGGAACCAAATCAAGTGCTGAAAAATTTATTTTATGCGACAGTTTTTTTGGGGGGGTATAGTAAGCAACAGTTTGATTCCCTCCAAAGTATCTCCCAAGATTAATCCTAGAGAGTTTTGTTAGCTCCCTCCCACCTCTCTCCATTGCCCATCACACAAACCTAAGAAAGGAACTAAGAGGAAAGAAAAGGCTATTTTGGAAAATTTGTACTATTAATTAATCACAAGTCGCTTCTGACTGGAACATTCTTTATCCTCCATCAAACCCTATAGTCTAAAAACTTAAAAAACCAAACAAACAAACAAAAGAAGTTCAGATGCAAACATCATGTATAATACAATTTTGTGCAAAATTAACAATATTTATCACGTGTTTGATATTGACTCTTTTTTTGATAAGTAAAACACAGCCAAAATAGTAAGTCTTCTTGAGGAAAATCGAACAAACCACTGGAAACTGATTCTGTGGCACTGCCTGATCTGCATCAAATAGACCACGAACATATATCAGATCACGATTCACAAAAGTAATTCTAACGCAAAAATCCATAACTGCTAATTTATAAATCTTTATTGCAGAGAGGGCATTAAAACCTTTTCTAAGGGGCTCAAAGCGAATGTGCCCTGGCCTAACTTCCACAGGAACAATGTCATCCTCTGCTTCACTTTCTTCATCAAGTTGTTGATGTACATCAGAAACTATGCAATTATTATCTTTGATAGGTGATTGTTTTCCATCTTTTTCAACCACTGGATTCGGATGGAGCTGAAAATTTGGAGAAACAAACATTCCCTTTCAAAAAGAATGATTAAATACATTTGCAAATAATAGCCTTAGACAAGTGACCTCCAAGTAAACTGATCTGTGATTTCAACCCTTGCATATTATGAACTGGGCATCTTACTAACTAGACTTTAAGTCAATGACTCAACAAGTCAACGACACCATATGCAGCGAGTAAATTCCCAGTCATAAGTGGCATCAAGACTAACTCCTTTCCTATCTCCATATAAAAGGTAAATAACATCTGCAGTAACATTATGAAACCAGATTACCTTCTCCTTCTCTAATTTTAGTTCCCTCAACCATCTTCTCTTAGCTTTCTTCCGTCGAGCACTTCTGCTAGGCAACTGACAAAGTATTGAAAAAGAATAAACTGATCAAGTAATATGAAGTGTCCAGGAAGGTGATCCATAAAAACGGAAATCTCTAAATCATTGGGCACCAACTTATCTCCAAGTGCTACAGTATACTTGCTTAGAGTATATATGAAAGACATACTCTTTTTATTATCTCAGGATTATTTTATTTCAGCCCTGTTCATCTTGGTAATATAATGGCAATTAAATATTTGGTTGCATCAAGTCCTATTAAAATATCTGCAAATAGAAATAAACCACATGTGAATACCCATCCTAACACAATTTCATTTTACCTTTTTGGGGAAGAGAGGGGGACAAGAGATAACAACAGCCAGTAGAACCTACTACTAGCAGTAGTTTCTCACTTGGCTTGAAGAAATTATATATGTTTGACTCACTAAATTATCCTAGCTTGGTGTTGATGAGCACAAACAATCAAAGCTTAAATCGAAAAAATTTATCTGTATGTTTACAAGTGAGCTTTGGCAATTTTATAACAAGTCAAAATGTGCATGGGTTTTCATGACAACATGGAAATTTGTCAGTATTATTTAGTTAAGTGCAAACAAGAACCATATGTGCATTCGAAACAGCAAATATAAATCATTACCTTTATAGTTCCACCATCATCTTGAGGCTGAAGGAACCTATACAACATATAAGAGAAAAATAAGGGCAAAAAGATATTTCCTACTTCCAATATGCCGGAAACCAACATCCTTGTTTTAGGGGGACAGGGTTAAAATTGGAAGAAAAGAATGGGTTCACTAGGAGGAATTAAGGAATCAAACAACTTATACATGACAACCCAATGCATATCCTTTCCTACTTCATCAAAGCACATCTCTCAATCTCCAAACATAGACAGATAAACCAGAATTTGGAAGGAAACAATAAAAGATCACCAATTCTGAACACTAAAATTGTACACGAAATTTTGTCATCTAATTGTCTTGCCCAAAAATGACCAAATATACAATGCAATGCACAATTAGAAAAGGAAGAAATACACCAGTTAAGTGTCATAGAAATCACAAATGTAATGAAAATGCACCTTGTTTCATCACCCGTAGGCCCACTGAAATCATTACTCTGTTTACAATCAAGGTTGCTAGACTTATTTGGCTGGCTAGATAAATTAGATGACTTGTCATTGTCCTTCTTGACAAGACTCAATTGGTGATGAATACGTCCTTGAGAGCTTCCATTTTCCTCCTCATGGACCTCAGGAATGACTGCCAACTTTTCGGTAGAAGACAACTTAATCTTCTTCTGACTAAATAGAAAAGGAATGGAATCAAGTTAACAACCCAAATAATGTTTACATACTCCAATAACTGCTTCCAAAGTTCCAAACAAGAAAAAAAAAGTTTTGAACAGAAAAGGGAGATCCCTAGGGAATTATACACTTGAAAATAAAACAAAATTAATATAAGCACAGAAAGAGTAATGCCTAATGCCCAACTTATCTCCCCAGACAGAGAGATTTGCCAAAATATGTTACATAGACAGAAAACATCTCAGAAGAGCATCCTCATAGAAGTTACTTCAAAAAAGTTAGACTCTGAGACACTCAGAAGAGAAAAATATCGCTTTAATAATGCTGAAACTGTTACAAATCTGTAGGCTTGCTTTCACTAATAACAGTTAAAAAGTTTGAGGAAACAAACCTAGGGCTCTTGAGCTTTTTTGATGCTTTTCTTTTCTTTGAGATGGCATTCCCATCCGATTTAGATTCCACATAAACTGCATCTTCAAGATGGTCATTGTTACCCTTTGGGGACACAGTGTTACATCCCCCAGTCTCCTCTTGAAACCCCTCAATTGCAAGAAGTTTGGGAAGCTTTATAGATTGATGTGCAGAAGGCAGCATTGCAGATTTATAATCGGTTGATATGCTTCCCTTTCTTTTCACACTGTCATATACATATATATGCATAATAATTACATAGTAAAGGAAAAACTATAACGAGAGCACAGCAGCATAGAATAAGGGAGAATAATTCAACCATAAACTCACCAGACAATGTCTTTATCCTTCAAAATACAAGTTGACTCAAAAGGTGGTAAACAAAAGCCATCCATCTGCATTAAAAAAATATATGGAATAATGGGTATGGACATTTTCAATCATCATGTGTATTTAAATCAGTTTATTTTCAATTTGTTTGCAGTCACCAAATCAAGATATAACTCTTTTTTTTCTCATAATTGTTATAGGGTGGGGTAGAAGAGCAATAGAGCATGCATACTGAAAGGACGACGCCATAGGGGCAAGTACGATGGAGGCGAAACGTGTTTTGGATATGAGAGGCAAGATCGGAGATGTTGGTGTGTTGGGGTTTTAGGAGAAGCCAGCAACGCTTCAACCCTTCCTTCTTCTTCGACTTGCTCAGCATATGATGGTCCTCGAACACCACACGAACTCTCACCGTCTCCGCCATCGTCATTGGCGATGTACCACTGCTCTTCCAGCAAATGGTGCTATGCTCGATCACTTCTTAAACCCTCGCTAGCTGGAGTAGACCAAGCCGCGCCACTAACCCAAATATTTTTGGTTAAAAAAAAAATGAATGATACACTTTCTTTTAAAGGTGTATGTACTCTTCATATCATTTTTAAAGATGTGTAATTTAGTAAAAATAATAATAATAATATTTATGTATGATAAATAATATTTAAAAATATATAAAAGTGATATAAGATAAAAATAAATAAGAATATTATAGTTGAAAAAAAAAACTCTTTTTATTTTAAAATGTAAGTTGTTTAAGTAAAAGTATTAAGAAAGTTAAACAACCTTAGTCTTGAGAAAATATAATATAATTGTATTTAATTATATCACCATTCATTAAAAAACTCATAATATTATTAGTCTTGATACTCTTTCTAATTTTATTTATTAGTAGAGAGAGCAATAGTCAAAAATGAAGTAAAAGAATAATTAATAACTTTTTATAAAGTAACAGATAAATTGAAATAAAATATTTTTTATAATAACAAATATTTTAAATCAAATAGAGTAATTTATTAATTATTAATTTATTATTATAATCGCACTTGTTTAATTTTAAATATCACATTTTTTTTTAATTTTTTAAAGTATCTCTTCACTCGATAAGTGAGAGACTAATATCCTAGGGTACGATCAGATGCCTAAGCGAAGAGGAGATCCTTCCTAACGGTATTATTTTCATACACATAAGATTCCAAAATCGAACCTAAGACCACATGCTTAAGAGACCTGAGTCCCATTCACTCAAATCAACATACTTTGATAAATATCACAAATTTGCAATATATATTTGTCTTTTGTTAAAGACATTATGAAAATTTATTTATCTATTTATTTGTAATTTGTACTATATAAAAGTTAAGGTACAAGTTTTTTTGGTAACAGAAGGACAAGAAGCAGGAAAAAGAAACACACAGAAAGAGAAGCTAAACTAAAGCCTAAGAAAAGCCACACCAGTGACATCAGCTAACAGCAAACTACTGATGCCATGAGGAGGAATGTCAAAATGCATCTATTTCTCATCTTGAGCAACACCCATTTTAGCCATAAAATCTGCACATTGGTTGCCTTCTCTTAAAGTTTGTTCCAGTTTCAGCCTCCACTCTCTATGCAGCATATGACGAATATCCTGAATCAAGGACGCATATTTGTGAAGCTGATGAACCGGCTCATTGATCAAAGTAATAGCATATTGAGAATCAATATAACACGTTACATTTTGAAATCTCATGTTCCACACTTAGTTGAGCCCGTGAAAGAGAGCTAGAAGCTCAACATGCAGGTTATTTGAGAGACCAATAGAACCTGCAAAACTAGCTAGCCAGCCACCCTCTGAATTTCGAATTATACCTCCAAAACCAACTCTCCCTGAATTTCCAAAACAGCTACCATCAACATTGAGAATAGTGGAATCATCATGACTAGGATGTCATTTAACCCATCGTTCCAAAGGAACACTATGCCTTGAGCTTTGAAAACACATGCCAATTGTAGCAGAAAGAGTAGCAGCTGTCGAAATCAGTTTATACAGGGGCAACTCTTCCTGACCAATGTAATGTAAATTACAGGCTCGTCAAGACCACCACAGGCCAGTGAGGAAGGAAGTACCATGAGGCCTTGACACTTCATCCTTCAACCAGATGTAAGGGTCCATTTGCTATTTGAATTGACTGTTGCAAAAACCCAACATGTCCCACATTTTCCTTGACAAAGGGCAATCTATGACACAATGTAAGAAGGATTCCTCTTCCAACCTACACCTTTGACAGATATTCGAAAGAGCCATCCCACGATGGTGCAATAGGCTACACGTAAGAGTTGCATTATGACAAGCAAGTCAAATGAAAAATTTTATATTTTTTGGCTCCTTTAATTTCCAAATCCAACTCCAAAACTGATGATTGTTCCTGCCACCCTCCCTATTAAGGTACAAGTTGTGAAAATGCCACATTAACTTTTCTTTAACTCTAATTTTAAGTCACATTAGCGTATGTTTAACATTGGAAACTTCTAACTAAGAATTATTTCATCTCCTTAAGTTTAAATAAACTTTCGATTATCATTTTCATTCAATTTACTAATTAAATTACCATTCTAAACTCCTGCTGTAGAATGTTTTAGTTTCTATTCTATTTCATTACTTTTTAAGTAAATTCTCATTCAAAGACATAAATCAAGTAGCCTAATTCTACCACCGTAAGCAACGGTAAAGGAAGTATAAAAATATCTAAATATGCAAAAGACCCACTTGAACAGCTTTGACCTATTTCCACCCATCACTACTGCCATCTTTTCTCTATATCCTTGTATGTGTTAACAAAATGAACTTTGCAATTAAGAATAGGGTGTTGCATTTTGAAACAGATTTTTGTTTTTATGGTCTTCTTTTTCTCAGTTTCTATAAGACAGTGTTTGAATGAATAATTTCAAAATTTAAGAAAATTTAAAGTACAAAGAAATTAAATTAATCACCCTTTATGTCCTCCTTCAAAACAGAGAAAAAATTCAGCATACAACATCTTCCCCCATCCTAGCATCAAATATTGAAAGGTCGTCCTCGAAGATCTTCATCTCCCTCCACTGTTACCAATATTGTTCCACTTTGTAGGCATTTTCTCTCTCTTCACTCCTCTCTTTCTCATTTGATGATGCGATGACCCTCTTGGTCGAATGCCTAATTAGATTCACAATCCTCTGCACCTTTATGTGGTCCAATGGTATCTCTTGGTCAAAGGGAAACATCAGTGGATCTCTAAACTAGTAGATGGCCACCATAGTGTGGTCGATGGAGACATTAGTGTTGGCAGAGTCCTCTAGTGTAGTTGCAATAGCCGCCGTAGCTGGAGTAAGCCTCCCCCTCCGCGTGGTGGTGGTTGGCTGTGGCAAGGTTCCAATAGCATTCTTTCTATGGTGTTTCATGAAAGAGGAAAGAGATGGGAGATTTTCTAAATTCTCTCGGTAGAGCTATAATTTGAAATCCTCCTTTTTGGGTTAAAAAAATACTCGATAAAAATTCTCATCATTTTTAAAATTTTTATGTTTAATATGCAAACAAAATATTTTATACTAAATTATTTTAATTATTCTTAATAAATACATTACCTTATTAAGGACTTGTTTGAGAAAGTTAAAAATTATAGATTATGCTGATACTTGATTATTGTTATAATCGATTATAATTAATTATTGTTATAATTGATTATAATCGATTTATTTTTATGTTTGGATGTATTAGGCGTTGTAAAAGCGATTTTAAGTTAATATGATTCGTTTAGATAATATAAAAAAATTATTTTTATGTATTAAATTATTAAAATAGGTATAAAATAATTAAAAAAATTATTTGATTGAGGGTAAAATAGTATTTACATATAAGAATATAAGAAATAATCTATAAGTTAAAATCATAAGTTCTAATCTTTAGTTTATAATTATTAGTTAAAAAAATGTTTATTTTATATTGAATTTCGTGTAAAAAATTTTAAAAAATAATATTTTTATCCAAACATAATAATTATTTCACAAAACAACTTAATCCTCCAAAAATAAATGTTTGGAAAAGAATTAATATTTTCTACACATGCTCTAAGGGTGTTCTGATTTGATGGATTTTAATGCAAAATGCATTTTGCCATGCACTATAATGTTTACGGTGTTAGTGTTATAGACCACTACTAATCAGAGATAGCCTTGCCGGCCTCATTTAACAACCATCACCATCAATGGGCTTGGCCTTGTGAATTCTTAGAAATTTCCTAACCTTTCTAATTTCAATACCAACCAATATATGTGAGATAAAAGTTGACTTGCCAAATTTATTCATAAATTTGATTGTCTAATTCTTCAATTCGTTTTTAAGCTTTATAATAATATTGCTATTCTATACTCGGACAACTAAGGAAAAGCCAATTCATTGATAAGAGCTCAAAGGTAATCCACTGAACTTAATCTGCAAGATATATTGGAGACATAGAAGCCTAGTATATACCAAAATTGAATTTATCTTTAGTCTCAAGTTTGTAACAATTGAGTTTTTCTCTTTCAAGCGCTCTCTTATGCTAGAATGACATTGCAACTTCTAAGTGAATATCCTCTACTAAATTGGAGACTATGCTATTCCATTTTATATGTGCAAATAGGTACAGATAGAAAAAAAATTAAGTATTATGAGGACCAAAACTAAATTATAAATTAAAAATTTTAATTAGTTATATTTTCTTTTGATCAGATATTTCTTAAATAAATGCATAATTAATTCTATTAACAATTGATTGTATATATTTTTCATTAAATAGTTTTTCTTATTGTTTCATTCACATATTTTAAAAGATATTTAAAAACTTTAAAATTTTCATGATAATTAACACTAAATCATTGTAAGTTGAGATTTTCATATCAATATATTTAGAAGTTGTGTGAAACAATTAATGTGTTTTTGTTATAGGTCACACACATTATTATCAAGTTAGTCTGGCACATATTAAATATGCATGGAGTTCAATATATCTATATGGGCTAAATTAAATGAGTTTAAGAATTATTTGTATTTTTTAAACTCTAAATTTATATATTTCTAATGTAAAGTTATGGTATTTTGTCAAATAGTGAATGATCAAATTTAATCTATAATTTTGATTATTATATATGTTAAATAAGATGAGTACAAAATAAATTAAAGTGCTTTAGACTAGTTATAACAAGATATTTGTTCTAACATTTTAAAAGTTTTAAATACCAAATTTATATATATGTTTTTTAAAAAAAATGAAAGAGGGGGACCATGTATCAGTCACTATGTACAAATAAGTGTTCAACAAAATCTTTTACCTTTTGTTGAGTACTTCACTATTGAACACAAAAGCATTTACATGTGTGTGCCTATGCACTGGTTTTTTTCTTCTTATATGAAGAATTCACCATAAGAAGATATGAATTTTTTTTGGAAGATTTTAGGTGCCCGCACAACGCCCAGGTATATAACTAGTAATAATGGAATGCTTGTGTCAATCAAACAACATGTAAATTGTTGAGAGAATAGGCATTCATTTATAACTTGCTCGTAATATGGATGGTCTTTAACCAGCATTGCAAAAGTTTGAAACACACTGGAAAAATATTGGAGTCATAACCAAATTGACGCTCAAGCATAGAATAGTTGTGTCGCGGCACCTCGAGGTCATAGTTAAAAAAAAAAAAAACACCAATTTAAACCTTACTTTAATAAAAACATTATGACAATAATCGTTAAATGCTTGTGTTGATCCAAGAACCTGGAAATTATTGCGAGAACAGCAAACTGATTTTAATGTGAGTGACCTTTACTTGCATTGCAAGAGTTTAAAACTCACTAAAAGTATATTATAACTAGGACCAAATTAATATGGGTCGATTTTACTTATATCATAGGGATTTAAAACTTACTAAAAAAAATACATTATAATCAGGGCCAAATTAATGCCTAAACAACAATGGTTGAGTATATCTCATGATCTTTAAAAAAATTTGTGTGTATCACTTCTTAAAAGAACAAGCTAAAAAAGTTTTAATTAATGTGTGTTTAGAAAAAATTATTTTGTATTTAAAATAACTTATAATAAAATATTTATTAAAAAATATAATTATTTTTTAAAAATAATCAAATACAAACGTGTTTTTGATGTATCCAGGGCATTGGACCTACTTAATAATAAAGAAGGTGAGGCTCTCCAATCATGGCCCTTCGAGGCTGAGTGCTACGATGTTTTTTTGGGTTTAAGGTACATTTTAATTTATAATTTTCACCAATTTGATTTTGATATTTATAGTTTTTTTAGTTCTTATATTTTTATTTTTTTGAATTTGATCCTTATAGTTGAGATATTAGTTCTATATTTTTTATTTAATTGAGTTTTAATCTTTATAATTTTTTAATTTATCAAAGTATTAGATAAAAAATTAATTAAAATACACAAAAATTAATCCAAACACTTTTAATAAAAAAAAAATGTGTTGCATACCATTTTTATATGCACATCGTATTTATATCGTATGTTAATGTGAAAGAGATATTAAATTAATGTATATATATTTGTAATATTTTTACAAAATATAAAATAAATTTATGAATAAATTAAAAAAAATTAAACTCATAAAAATTAAACAAAAAATGAAACTGAAAAAAAAAGCAGCGCTCTAGTGAAGGGCAAGGCCCATTGAATAGAACAGTCAAGAGTGTTACTGTTTATATTAATGTTTTAAAACTCAAACCTCAAATCAATCAAATTGTGCAACTATTTTTTTTTTTTTTAGTATTATGGAGTTTAATTATAATTTAATCACAATTAACTATACAAATTTTGATTGATTAAATTAATTTAAAAAATATTAATAATATATTTTTTAAATATTTTATTTTAATACTTATTTTATTATTAATTTAAAAATAAGTATTATTAATATATTTTTTAATAATTCTTTGAAATATATAAAATATACTAATAATAAAAAAAATCTAAAATTTTATATTAGTTACATTCCTCAACTAATTTTTAGGGTCTTGTTGGGTCAATTTAGGATCCGACTTCTCTACAGCAGAGAACTGTCCAGCAGCAGCTTCCTGCAATATCTGTATTTTTTATATTAAAAAATTTAAAAAAATCATTAAATAAAAAATAAAATACCACACGGAATCTGGAGTGCGGGAGAGAATCCGGATTTGTCAATTTATGATTCAGAGTTTAGTACATTAGTTTGTATGACCCCCTCATGCCGTCGTGGGGTAAATGCATTTGCAGCATACAATCCTAACTTATTGGGGAATAGAATTTAGAATTGCACAATAGCGCAGTTGGTAAATTGGGTCTGGATCTGAATTCACTTCACATGGAGTCATTCAGTAGAAAACGTTGCTTCCCTTTGCGGTAGGTAGAAATAGTAAAGTGTAACGAGGGAGAGAGGGAGAGAGAGAGTACTCCATTGCGATTCGCGAATCGGGGCATGGCGGAGCTCCGGCACTCCACCTCCTCACTGGGCAGCCGAGCCTCTTCTTCTCCGATGAAGCGCGACGCCGATTCCTCCCCTCTCATTCCGGAAAATCATCTCCCCGACGACGACGACGAGCACGATCGCCCCTCTCCTAAAGACCGCGACCGTCCCCTCTGCTCCCATTTCCAGTACCTCTGCTCCTTCTTCAACGACGACCCTAGGGTTCCTCCTCACACCCCCAAGATCTCTCTATTTTTCACCTTCCTTCTACTCTTAGTTGGTTTTGTCTCCATATTCGCAATCTTCAATAAATTGGTCAGTGCTTTCTCTCTCTCTCTCTGCATTCTCATATTTCCTTGCAATTTTCTGCATCTTTTGCTTTTGAAATAGAATGAATCTATATGTGAAATTGATTGTTTGTTATTTCGATTCGGTAATATTCAGCTTGAGTAATGAGTAGCTGCACAAGTACTGCCTGGAATTTTTGTCATGCAGATTCTTCTTCTCTTTTTATTACAAGTTCTGATCATTGATTTCGCCTTCCATTTGTTCTAGAATGCTCCTTACTTGTGTAAAAAAGATGGAATTGTTCTTCACTGCCCACATGTAAGTTATCAATGACCAGCGTTTCCTCCTTCTATATTGTTCAATAGTGTTCTTTTCCCATTCACACAGCCTGTGGTGTCATTTTTAGGTTAAAGAATCGCCATCTCTTTGGGAAAATCCATACTCATCCACAACATCTTGGAAGCCTTGTGCCGAGCGCCGGGATGGTGTTATATCAGGTTTCCTTGGGTTTTTCCTAATTCTGTCCCTTAATATAAATTTATATTTACCATCTCATTAGCATTGCAAGCCATTCCAGAAGGGCTAAACTAATAAGAACATCTTCATTCAGAAGTTAGGACAATTTAATGTATTTTGCATTTGTTGGTGGCATCAACAACAATAGACTGTAGTTGTAATTAGAATCTCAAGAAATATATTTGAATCAATCCATGATGATACTTTTTAGTTATCACTGCCATGCAATTCTTTTTAATGAAGCGAATGGGCCCTTCAAATTTTTTGTCACCCTCTCCCTTCTTTAAAAAAAAAAAAAGTAAACTCTGCAAAATCATTGAATTTGACTTGTAACAATAGAGTTCTGTATATCTATACTCTATAAAGTAGTTTGCAAATAGTGTTTTTTTATGTCTTTCTTAATGTAATATTCCGTATTCATCTCATATATGCTACTGTGGAATATATACATATTAGTTCCGTGTCTGTTGTTTCTAATACTACTGCTATTATTAATAGTACTTTTATAAATTTGACTTGTACAATGGAGTTCTGTATATCTGTACTCTATAAAGTAGTTTGCAAATAGTTTTTTTTTTTAATGTCTTTCTTAATGTAATATTCCATATTCATCTCATATATGTTACTGTGGAATTTATACATATTAGTTCTGTGTCTGTTGTTTCTAATACTACTGCTATTATTAATAGTACTTTTATACCTCCGTGTAGAGCTTCCTCCTGAAAATGAAACATACGGCTATATATTCATCCATGCTGAAGGTGGTCTAAATCAGCAAAGAATTGCGGTATGAATCAAGTCCTTTCAATTGTGATGTACTCTAGTCTTGACTATTTTCCTTTTCTGAAATTCATCTTGAATTTTGCATTTTATTGTTTGCTTGTTTTCTTATGCATTGACATTGTTCTCTGGTACACTTTAGTTGGAGAATTTTTTTATACCTATTGTCAAATATGTGAACTTAATGTGCTCTGAACACTTGTTTGATATAATTAAAGAGGAAGAAAAACAATAGTCCAAGGACAGTACTTATTTGCACACTTTGTTCATTTTTAGGGTGCATGTATTAGATAGTATCAAATAAAGAGATTGATCTGACAATATGAAACCTTGATATTGATGCCCAAGTAATATTTTCAAGGAGCCTCCTCTGCATTCTTATTCTTATATTGTATTAAAGTGCTGTCTCAACACTGTACTGTTTCCAATTTGGTGCACTAGTAAAACAACTAGAATTACCATTTAAAGTTGGTTCTGATGCAAGTTCAATGTTGCATATGATCCATGATATACTGATTTACTGTCTTTTACACTGAAATGGACTATATGATATGACACAATGAAAAGTTTTGTAGAATTATTATATAACATTTGGCTGTCAATGAATTACTTTGGCTCATATTTCAAAATACAGATATGCAATGCTGTGGCTGTGGCAAAAATAATGAATGCCACTCTTATTCTGCCCGTATTGAAGCAAGACCAGATTTGGAAAGACCAAACGTGAGATCTCTTGTCCAAAAGTTTTCTCATGTTGTTTTGATGAGTTTGATTATTATCGCCATTTTGCTAAGCATATGTATGGAATATCATATCATCAATATCATATTTCTTTTAGCTAAAAAAGTCAATAGTTTTTGAATTACTAATCACTCAGGTCCATTCTTTTATTACTCTGCTAGTTGTATGTTCCTCCTTTCTCACAACTCACTAGTAAATTGTTTTCATGTCTTACATGAGATTCCAGTGATGGTCCTCCTTGATGATACATTTTATGATTGCAGGAAATTTGAAGACATTTTTGATGTGGATCACTTCATTGACTACCTGAAGTATGATGTCCAAATTGTCCGTGATATCCCAGAATGGTTTACTGATAAATCAGAGCTATTTACTAGTATAAGGTTTGATAGATTCCTATGCTTTTGACTTGAGTCTGTTGAACACTTAAATCCCAAGTTCCCATAAGAGATGGATTAATATATATTTTTCTCTTTTAAAAAAAAGAGATGAATAAATATTTCAAGAGACAGTGTCATGTTGGTTTTCTGTTTCGTTGGTGGACTTATTAACATAAGGTTTTGGTTGAAGTGCTGGTTTTGTGACCAAATAGCATGATAATTATGAGTTTAAATTACTTGTTCATTAAGCATATCCTAAATTGATGATGATTTGGGGGGATGGGGAGAGAGTAATTGTGTATGGACAGAGAAGACACGATCTAAATCTCCTGTCCTGTCTTTTTCTTTATCTTTAATACTTTATCTAACCTTTTGTCTTTAAATGTCAACCTAGATTATTCTGAGAATTGGTGTTAGATATTGATGCCTTGCTGGTGGTTGGTTGCAATTGGCTTGACTAACAAAGCAAAAATGTGTTTTGTCTTTCAGACGGACTGTAAAAAACATTCCAAAATACGCACCTGCACAATTTTACATTGACAATGTTCTGCCCCGAATCAAGGAGAAGAAGATTATGGCTCTAAAACCTTTTGTTGATAGGCTGGGGTAGGCCAAGAATGATATATATGCTAGACACCATCACACCACTATTTTATATGTAGTTGATGTTGTCATGATATCGCTGTTCTTCTTTCAGATATGACAATGTTCCTCCAGAAATCAACAAGTTGAGATGTAGGGTTAATTATCATGCTCTGAAATTTCTTCCTGATATAGAGCAGATGGCTGATTTACTGGCATCAAGGATGAGAAACCGAACCGGCAATTCAAATCCTTATATGTATGTGACATCTGTGATCATGATCTTGCTGTAGCTGAATTTGGGTGCATATTTCCAGTGTCATGATTTAACAGTTTTACCATAAACAGGGCTCTGCATCTTAGATTTGAGAAAGGAATGGTTGGCCTATCATTCTGTGATTTTGTGGGGACAAGAGAGGAGAAAGCTAAAATGGCAGAGTACAGAAAAAAGGAGTGGCCTCGACGGTATAAGGTGCCATACTACATTTATTGTTAATCAAAATGAGCACTATGAACCTTCTAATGGAGCATTTTGGTCACATTATCTTTGTTGAAAATGCAGAATGGTTCCCACCTGTGGCAATTGGCTTTGCAGAAGCGAAAGGAAGGACGATGTCCTCTAGAGCCTGGAGAAGTGGCTGTTATTCTTCGGGCTATGGGCTATCCAAGGGAAACTCAAATTTATGTGGCTTCTGGACAAGTGTATGGTGGACAGAACCGGATGGCTCCACTGAGGAATATGTTCCCTAATCTGGTAAGACCTCTCCACTACAACGTGAATTATAAAAAAATAAGCATGGTGCTGCGTTGAAGTTCTATAAAGATTTTGAAGCTTTGTTTTTCTGTGTTTTTTTTATGAAAATGACACCCATTCATCATGTGTTGAATCTAGTGAGGTTGACATGAGATTCTAATGTCAGTTGAGGCTATCAAGCTATGATGCAATGCTCTTGCTCTGTATAAATTTATTTATCCATTATAACTGATTTAATATATTAAATTTATTCCTCTATAACTGAACATTTGAATTCCTTTGATTGTTTTACAATGTGACTAGTCTTTTCCACTTTTGGTAACAGGTTACAAAGGAGGAGTTGGCAACTAAAGAGGAGTTGGATGGTTTCAGAAAGCATGTGACGAGCCTTGCAGCTCTTGACTTCTTGGTGTGCTTGAAGTCAGATGTATTCGTGATGACCCATGGAGGCAATTTTGCTAAGCTGATCATTGGGGCCCGTAGGTACATGGGTCACCGTTTAAAATCAATTAAGCCTGACAAAGGACTAATGTCAAAGTCTTTCGGGGATCCATACATTGGTTGGGCTACTTTTGTAGAAGATGTAGTTGTTACTCATCAGACACGGACGGGATTGCCAGAAGAGACTTTTCCTAACTATGACCTCTGGGAGAACCCTCTGACTCCTTGCATGTGTAGGGCCTGATTACAGCAATTTTGTTGATACTTTACACTGGAACTTTACTCAAGATGCATTTCCAAGAAATATGCCATCTAAGTTATGAGTTCTATCCCCAGGGTAAACGTGGGAATCTGAGCTGTGGTTAATGCACGCTTTGAGGTGGGAGGGACAGTAATTAGAATTTTGGAGCGGAGATAATGGCTTGCAGGAAGTGAGACTCGACTGTTGGCATATCATTTTAATGAACGGTTGTCCTATTTTGAGTGTTCTCTTTGCCGAGACACTAGGTGGATTTTGTCTAACATCTAACATGTAGCACTTCCCCACGCCCTCTTCTCCTCATCCTGGAAAAAATTGATATTTTTTGTTACTAAGAAAAATGTGTAAATCATTAATGAATATACATGTTACTAGGTTTCTTTTGTGGTTTAAAGATGAATTATGAACAAGCCCTTAGCTATAAAATGTGCTAGGGGGCGTCTTAGAAGCATTTCAAGATTATGAAATGTCCTATCACAAGGAAGAAAATATATTATATATTCAGTCGATTAGTGAAGTAAAATGATGCAATTTTAATTGAGGGCCCTATGTCAACAATAAGCCCGTGGGACTGCTACCTCTGTTGTTCTTGTCTGGAACTTGGTGGGTGGTTTGCGGTGGTTGGAATTGTGCTGGATTGGTCAGACGAGGCGGCAAGGAGTAGCTGCATTAATGCTCCCACACTCCAGTCAGCATTAAAGTGTGAGGTGGGTATAGAGTGTCTAGGTCTAGGTTAGAAATAAACATATCTGGAATCTTTTTGGTACCCCCTTATTTATGGCTCCAAGGTGACATTTTTACATGGGATGCGTATTGCGCCAATGATTGTTACGATGGATTTGGAAAATCCTGTTACATGTCCGTCCAATACCTTCTGTCATGCATCCTGCTTGTTGGGGTTGGGGGGATTATCTATCAGAATCGGGTATGGGATGGTCAGATCGGATCCGAGTACGTCTGATTGGTCGAGTGAGTACAGTGGATCGGATTTTTCTGGTGAATGGGTATGTGGACTTGGTCCGATTTAATGGGCCGGGTCTGACATAGGTTTTGGGTATGGGTTTGGCTTGGCCCATTTCCCTGATATGGTCCGGTTAGAGTTGGAAAGGGGAAAACAAGAGATGGGTTCAAAGGATAATTATTCGGTAAGGTAGTGCACAAGGATGAAAGATGAGAAATGAGAACATAGATGAAACGGGAGAAAAACAAGCAGAGGACGCTAAATGAAAGGTAGTTTTATACGGATCCGGCTTCTCTCCAGCCGGATCTCCTCCAGCAGCCTCCAGCAGCATTTCAGACCGTTGAAAAAAAATTCAACGATTCAGATTAAAAGATAATATTAATTTTTTTTAATATTTTAAAAAAACAAAAAATTAGATCGTTGGATTTTCATCCAACGGTCAGATTCAATTCTTTGGACCTCCAAAGAAATTTGAAGAGAATTCATTTCCGTTTTATACTTTGGAAACTGTGCAGTCGCACCCGGTGGAGGCCGATTAATAAATATACTTGATAAATAATAAGCATATATTTAATAGAATAGCAATTGATTACGTGTTAGGATTATGTATTCTTTTGATTAACTTAGGATTATGTATTCTATGACTGTTTCAATGGACTTGATTAATGGGAAGCTGAGCCAAGCCATATGAAATGGTCGTTTACTAAGTAGCTGTATCTTGGGCCAGGAATCTGCGCGCACACGCTTCCCCCATCATTTCTTGTCTTTAGACATTCACCTGCGAAGATGTGCCTGATTATGTTTGTATTTGGATTAGAGTTAAGTAAATTTAAATTTAATTGAAAGTATGTTTATAAACTTAAATTTGATTAAAAATAAGTTTATAAAAATGTAATTTATATTTAAAAATTTTTATCTCAAAAATAAGTTAAAGATAATAATTTTAATGTAAAAGCAACATTTTCTTACTTTTCAAGCAACGTACATTTGGCTTAGAAATTACGTCCAAGGAAACGAAATTTAACATATCCAAACATAAGTTTACGTCGTTCGAGAATTTTAAAACTCAGTTGAGTGACCCCAACGAGTTTCCAAACATGCACTATGTCAAGTTACCTCAACGAGGTTGCGAATGAAACAAGACGGCACGGCACGTGTGAAACCGACCTTATTCAACACTCGCAAAATAGTTTAATTGTTTCTTTCTTTATTTTTCTCTTGCTCCTTAACGCTTTTCATTATACCTATCCCAGAAATAGAGAAAAATTTTCCTTGAACTCGAAGGTATGCAACAAGAATCGTTCAAGGCAATCAATGTGTGACTCTTGCAAGCTTATCCAAAATCTATTTTAACTAGAGGAAACAACAACTTTAGCAATAGCAGATAGGTTTCCTCATTGAAGTGCTTCTGAATTGGGATTGCGTCGGCGTAAGCAAGCATAATCATTCATGGTTTAATTAACCATGTCGCCACATGAAAAAATGTAGTTGACCGAGTTAAAGTAAGTAACGGGTTATACGTCACTATTATTAACAACACATCTTTACTTTATTATTTCTTTTTATTTTTTTTTTTTTCAATTCAAAGTATAGTTAATTAATAAACTGATATAATGGAGATTTGTTAGTATTTAACTGCGTTGAAGTGGTTGTTGGGACCGCCGCACCAGGAACCATGAGGTGTTTCTCCTTATCCTCCATCTCTCTCTGTCTCTGCGTTCTCCTCTGTCTCTGTTTTCAGAGGTATATTAGCATGGAATTTTCTTATTCTTGTTCTCTTGCTATCATTTACTTGATCGCGAGTTTCACTTGCATGTTTCCCTTACGGTATACCCTCGACATTGGAAGATAAGTTCGATTAGTAATTGCATGGATTAGCTGATCATTTCTGTTTAATTGGACGGTTGAATCTAAAACGCATAAAAGTTTTATGCTGTTTCTTAAAAAGGTTGATTTTATGAGTTACTTTAAAATTTTAAATATAGTATTTGCTGACTGCATGACAATAATTGACAAAAGCTGCTTTGAATATTTATGGTTATCATATATCTACGGTATGGTAACTTCTAAAATCAGTATCTTAATTTCACTTTGGCCGGTCTTTGATCCTTTTCTTGCATGAAGTCGATTCCTTGAAGCGTTAATCTGGTTGAGTTTGATTGATGGACTTGGAGAAGTAGAAACTTAGTATAGATTCCAGCATTTAAGTTGATTATCATAAATATGATTTTGAATTGTTATAAACAAGCTTCAGTTTGGAATTGCGTGTGTGGAATGAATGAATTTGAAATCTCATAAGCAAGCTTCAATTTTATCCAAACTAATTGCAGAAAATGAGAAAATATTAATGATAACTGCATTAAATTAAATCTAATTTGTTCAATCATATCCAAGTGCAACCTCGGGGTGCCTGTTCTTTCGTTATTTGTGAGATACTAGATAAATAAGTAGAGATAATTCTAACATAATATATCTGAGTGTGTCATTTCAGTGTGTCATCTCAAAGTGTATCTGAGACTGACCTACAGCAAGCTAGCATCCCACCAAGAGGTTGGAATTCCTATGATTCCTTTTGCTGGACAGTTTCTGAAGAAGAATTCTTACAAAGTGCTGAAATAGTTTCTCAGAGTCTCCATGATCATGGATACGAGGTATAGATACTCCAAGGAACCATAGTTTATGGATGAGCTTGAATATGTTAGTAGTACTTTCATTAGATATAGACATGATATCTTTCCCTCAAACCCTTGTAGTATGTTGTGGTGGATTACCTCTGGTATAGAAGGAAAGTCCCGGGTGCTTATACTGATTCTCTTGGATTCGATGTGATTGATGAATGGGGGCGGATGATTCCTGACCCAGGAAGGTGGCCTTCTTCCAAAGATGGGAAAGGGTTAAGCGAAGTAGCTAATAAAGTACATGGCATGGGTTTAAAGTTTGGGATTCATGTTATGAGAGGCATAAGCACACAAGCTGTCAATGCAAACACCCCTATCCTAGATACAACGAAGGTATTGCTTTGTATTTCTTCTATAACTTGATTATTTCTTTCTTGCTTTTTTATTAAAAAAAAAAGGTTGTAATAGATGCCTTATTCAATACATTATCTAAATTCTAAACATAAAACATTACAAGCAAGATATGGGGATGTTGTTTTACATTAATTCAAAGTTTCTTGTTGAGCTTTGAATTTTTCCTCTTTCAATTTCTTAGGGTGGTGCTTATCAAGAATCCGGTCGAGTGTGGTATGCAAAAGACATAGCAATCCCAGAAAGGGCTTGTGCATGGATGCCTCATGGTTTCATGAGTGTAAATACAAATTTGGGAGCTGGGAAAGCTTTTTTGAGATCCCTTTATGAGCAGTATGCTGCATGGGGTGTTGATTTTGGTACTTGGACGACTAATTTATAGTCTGTTTATTACGCACTATCACAACATATTCTTGTCATGGACAACAATCTTGATGATTTTAAACAATTTATTGCGTCAGCTTCTCCTAAGTTTGGATAAGTGAAGCATTTGTACTTTTCTTTTCAGTACATCATTTATACTGTTTGTTTTGTCAAGATTATTAAAGATTTCATGAAATAGATTTGGTATTTTAGTGGTCTCATAAACTTCAATTAATGTTTTCATATCATATCATCAGAGCTTCTATGTCCACTAAAGTTAAAATAAAATCAACATGGCCCACTTCCTTGGGCCACACTTATAAATTTAGTCAACTACAGATTATATTTTCATCCATTCTAGACCTCTAGAAATGAGTACATCTTAAAGCATAGATTTATTATTTATTCTTGTCTTAATTTAGGGGTTACACGGAATAAAAAAAGCAATAGAAACTACTCAATGGACTTTAAACTGTAGTAAGCAGTTCTTCCTTTCTTTGGCAGCAACTTTGATAGATTTTCTACTTTCCTTGCAGTGAAACATGACTGTGTATTTGGCGATGACTTGGATTTAAATGAAATAAGCTATGTATCAGAGGTATTCTGCAGTTTCCTCTCTCCATCTTGCCCCCCCCCCCTTCCCATTCTTTCTCGTATGAACACTGAGATTGGTAATATTTTGGCAGATTCATTGGCAAACTTACCTTTTGACATGTCATTCCAGGTTCTCAGGGAGCTTGATCGCCCCATTGTATATTCTCTGTCTCCTGGTACCAGTGTGACACCAGCCATGGCCAAGGATGTCAGCGGACTGGTCAACATGTATCGTATAACAGGAGATGACTGGGATAATTGGGGGGATGTCAAAGCGCATTTTGATGTAACAAGGTGATTAAATTGTTGTATTTTAGCTCAAGATATTTGTATCAAGCCTTCAGATTACCTTGCAATTATGTTGCTTCTCCATCTGTGATCTGTTATTTCATCACCATATTATATAAATTTAGTTCATTTAATTCTGAATCAGGGATTTTTCAACTGCTAATATGATAGGAGCAAAAGGTTTAATGGGGAATTCCTGGCCTGATTTGGACATGCTACCATTTGGATGGCTAACTGATGCAGGTAATAAGGCTGGGCCGCTACTTTTTCTCTTTCCAGTATGAATATCACGATCCTCATACTTCTAATCGGTTGGAAATTAGCAATGTATTTATAGACCCAATTACTTCATTTATTCGTTATTCATTTCTCTTTCCTCTATCTTCTATCCATTTTTATTATTTTATATAAATAATTTTTTGTTCGAAACCTGAATCTTTTGAAAGTGAAGCATTCTCTGCATATATATTTATTCTATTAACATGAGGACATTGCTGGTGCACTGATTCCGTTTGATTAGAAAACTCAAGATGTTTACAATCTCATATCATAGATAATTGCTACAAGCTGTTTGAATTTAGACTCATGGGAATATGGATCATGAAACTGCTTTTCCCCTCTCTTTTTTTATTTTTTTTAGGTTCAAATGAAGGTCCACACAGGTATAGTCACCTCAATCTAGATGAGAAAAAGACACAGGTATTCATAAAAGCACAACTGAGTTGCTTTCCCATATATTCATGCATTAATTTTAATGTGTGTACATGAATTATCAATAGGTACTGAGTAAATTGTATTCTTATCTCACAGATGACTCTTTGGTCTATGGGAAAGTCTCCCCTTATGTATGGGGGGGATGTGCGGAAGATTGATCCTGCCACGTATGATCTTATCACAAATCCTACCCTTCTGGAGATTAATTCTTTTAGCTCAAATAATATGGAGGCATGTGAGCCCTCTAAATTCCTTTTTTTTGGGGGGGGGGGGGGAGAGGTAATAGGTTTGTCAAATTAGTATCATATCACTTTTGCTGTATTGGCAGTTTCCTTATATCACAAGCTTGAAGAGTGAAGATCAGGATAATGGAGGGCAAATGAGAAGATTCAACAAAGAAATGAAAACATCATATACACATTCATTAGGTCTCACTAGCTGTGCTGAGTCAAAGGCAAGTGGTTGGATTAGTGAAAGTCTTAACCAATATATTGAAAGAATCTGTTGGAAAAGGAGTTCAGGAAACAAGCATCTGGCCCCTTTCTGTGTACACAAGAGAGAAATTCGCTTCACATTGTAATCATGCTTTATCTTTCTCTGTTCCATTTGCCTCTTTGATTTGAGCAATTTATGTTGTTCTTAACAATAGAAATTGTTATATTGATACTGATACAGAGATGAAGAGAGTATGTTTCAAGAGGATCATCGAGGGAAACATCATTTAGTTGCAACCGACAGAGTGAAATTTTGTTTGGATGCTTCTCCAAAACGAAAGCTTACTTCAAAAGAGTTCAAGAGAGGTACATTTTCTCCATGCAGATGGGATTCAAATCAGGTATGTTGTACTCCGTATTGTATCTGTACAAGAGTGACATGTAGCTCTTATTTTTTAGGAATACTCTTGTGTAAGCATCTTGTAATCAGTTAGCCAATGTGTAATTTTTGCAGTTCTTCTCTGGGGTGGATATAATTCAATAATAATCTTGTCCGTGCATACCGCTACTTTTATCCCTATCAAGATATCATATGCCATGGCCAATTTTTTTGAATGAAATAAACTAGATTTGCATTTCTTGATATTTGTGGATTCTATTGGAAGTTGATTTATGCACTCTTTAACAGATGTGGCAGCTGAACCCTAATGGGACCCTGGTAAATAGTTATTCTGGCCTATGTGCAACGATAGAACCTGTCAAAGGTGAAATTTTGTAAATATGCACCACTTTCTAGAATGATTATGATTCATGCAGTTTGTTGAGGTTGTCTTGTTTTTTACTTTTATTTATTATTCATAATGCGAGTTGGTCATTCATGCAGCTACTATTAGTGCTGGTGGTTTTCGCTCTTGGATTGCAACAGGAAGAAAAGGTCTGTTGCTACCAAACAACACCACAGATAAATCTTGAGAGTTTTCTTGTTTTTTTCTGCAACTTCAAAACATCAGAACAGAATTTGACTGATCATTGGCATTTAAGCACTTAAATAAAATATAAATTGTACAATGGCCAATTTTTCAGAAAACATAATCAGAGGACATATCCTTCCTTATACTGCAACTTGCATGTTTACATCTCCCACATGAAAAGCCAAACGACTCCCCCCCTCCCAAAAAAATAAAACAAAATAAAATTTCTAAGCAAGTTATCTATAGAGTTGTCGGGCAAATTCAGCCAAACTACATTTGTGTTTGTTTGTGGCTGTTGGTCTATAAAATTGAGGGTGAACTAGCATACCACAACAAAGAATTGTTTGAAGTTATTCTTTTCTAACTCCTATATGTTTTATCTCTATGTAGGAGAAGTTTATGTTGCTTTCTTCAATCTAAGTGAACAGAAGACTGTGATATCTGCGCAGACATCAGACCTGGCTAAGGTTCTTCCTGGCAGAGACTTCAGTTCTTGTAAGGGCAGTGAAGTGTTGAGTGGAGATGACATAGTAATAACACAGGGGACGTTATCAACAGCAGTGGAAATGCATGGAAGTGCACTATTTGTTCTGAATTGCAACTAGTTTGCCCCCCCAAAAAATAATAAAAAAAGAAAAATAACATCTTAGTGCTGAGCCTTAATTTTTTCTTTTCTATCCCTCTTCCCATGTTTGAGGTGGATAAAATTTGAATGTAAAATGTTCATCCCAAAAAACAAAAAAATGTAAAATGTGGTACCGTGCATAACTGTTGGACCGCATCTTGTGAGTCAGGTAATGAGTCAGCCTCTGTCTTTGTTTGAGAACAATAGTCAATGCGGCTGATGGCAGATGGATAGAGATTGCCTCATGGTTACTGTGAAAAAACACATTCTATTTGTCAAAATAAAATCGTGATCTAGTAGGCACGCCACTAAGTGATCACTGGTCAGTAGTGGTATCAATTAGCTTTACGAACAACCGCAAATTTGAGTGGTATTGCTGTGAAAATATCGCACTAGCAGGTTATCTTGTGCTATCAATGTTACTCATACAAATTTATACACGTATTACTTTATATTTGTATGATTTTTACTATTTAATTAAAATTAGATTTATCTCATTTTTTATACATTTACACTTTGATTCTATTGCATAAACATATGTGTAAAGGATATGAATGGAAATGCCGTAGTTCTATCGTTTTTCTATCTTGGCATACGTTTGTTTCATCATAGTGCTCACTTGCCATTGCTTTTCCTTCCCCCACTTTGTAGCCTGAAGTTTTATTTTATTTCATTTTTTTTTGTCAAAGCCCGAAGTTTGATTTTGGTCTAGTACTGTTACATTATCATCTACTCATAAATTATTATATCGTTAAAATAGTTTAATTATAATAATAATTTAGAAAAGCCATTTAATTTTTTTTATAATTTTGTATTCTCATTTTTTGATTTAGCCAAATTACTAAACAAGTCTACTTCCAAGTTACAAGCAACTAGCAGCAAATGAAAATAGAAGTAGTAGTGTAACATGAAAAAAAAAAATTCTTTCACATGAGTTTTTCATATAGCATGGACATGGAAGAGAAGGATAAATATAAAAACCTTAAACAAAGGCATGTAAGTCTCTTGTTAGTGAGGTCGTATCAAAATTGTAGCGTTATATTTAAAATTTTTGTATTTGTTGTAAAATACTTACATGGGGGGATCATTTTCGGATGTACAACCTTTATATCTACGGAGTGCTCATGAACCGTAAACTTCACATGGCATCTTCTAACGCTTTGCCCAACATCTTTTAGCTACGGTCACATGATATTCACATGGGTTCACTAATTGTTTAGATGGGCTTTTGTTTTGATCCAAGTGATGCGTCTTTTGTGTATAGTGCTGGTCATCTTTTGAAAGTCTTCCCAGTAGGAGCTACGTGTGGGATTGAATAAGGGTTTTCGTAAGGATGGAAAGGCACCTATATCAAAGTGATAATTCAATGTTAGCTAGGTATATGTTTTAAATTATTTTATATTCTCTTTGATAAGTACATTTTTTGTTATTATTTTTAGCATTTTAATACACTTAATAATGACAATTAAGAATATTTATGAGATGAAATGAAACAAGTTTGACTTCAAATAAATTTAAACATTATATATAATTAAGTTATAAAATTATAAAAATTAAAAACTAAAATCAAATTTTATTTTATAATATATATTTTTAAAATAAATAATATTAATATAAATATTATCATATTATACAACAATTATTAATTTAAGTCAGAATCTTATTATTTATAATTAATTGTAAAAAACACCAAAAATCTCTCCTGGCGCATAAGAGACTCGGAAATCATGTTTGCTCACAACCTTGTGAAGGAAACTAAAGCGCTGACAAATTTGCACGCCTTAGCCTTATTCAGGATTTGGGTTATTTAGAATGGAGCAATCCATCTATAGAACTTCAAGTTTTACTGCTAGTTGATAAGTGATATCACGGACAAGTATTTTTTAATGTGAAAATTTTTATAAAGTGAATAAGTAAATCTATATTAATTATTAATAGATGAACTTATATCAATTATCAATAATTAATATAAATTTATTTGTTCATTTTATAATAATTTTCACTTTAAAATATCCTTATTTGTGATATCACATGTTCCTATGTCCCAAGAATTGTTCACTCAAACTAGTTTCTTTTTTTTTGCTTGGGCCCTAGGCCCTCTGAAATACCAAAAAATAAAAAAAAACACTCAAATTAGCTAAAATTATATAATTTAATTATTTATTTTTACATTTCTTTTAGAGTAAATTCATTCACCTCCTTCTAGGTTTAATGGTATAACACTCAACACATTCTTTTTTAAAAATAACATTCTCCTCTCAATTGATCAATTGTATAATTCTGTAAATATTATCGGTTAAAATTTATAAAATTTTTAATATTCATGATTATTTATAAAAAAATATTTAAAAATATTATTGTATATAAATATTACTAATTAAAATCGATAATATTTTTTTATCAATTAAAATATGATAACATTACCAATTTAAAAAATAAAAAAAACTCCTTACACTTACATGGAAAAAAAAACTATAAGAGTTTTTTAATATTATTATATATAAATATTATCGGTTAAAATTTGTAAAATTTTTAATATGTATATTTATTGTTATTTATAAAAAAATATAAGAATTGATACATATTTTTGTAACTTATTCTATAAGAATTAGTCAACTTAATAAATTAGAGTAAAAAGTGTCATTAAAAAAAATGAGACTAAATGTTATATCATCAAATCTAAAGTAAAGTACACGTAATTTCCTCAATTAACTATTATATTCTTATATCAAATAGTGTATATATTTATTTTTACATTCATTTAATATCATTTATTATACATATTTTTTTTTATTTTTTTTCTTTTAAAAAACTATAATCTTCTTTTTAAGAATATAAGATAATCATCAATCTTTTAATTCGTGGAAAAGATACAAAACGTTAGTAATACATATATTTCATCTGTACCTCTCGATTTTGTAGATAAAAATACACGGCATGTATATTTAGATGATAGATAATGAGGGCCTTTTTAAAAGCCGGAAAGCCTATTTAAAGGAATACTTTCTGATAAGGCCTTTAAATAAATTTAATGTACTCTACCTTTAAATAAGCTTTTACATAAATTAACAGACTTACATTTAAATTTTGGAGACCTACCTTTAAAAAATATGCATAAACGAGAAGCGTTGAAATGGCTCTTCAAGCAATAGGTCTTTGTTATAATCTAATTTTTTCCTTTCTTTTCCTCGAATGATATCTTAAACTTTTTACTTTCCACAAAAGAAGAAAATAGTGGAAAAGTAAGTGGTAAGTGAGATATTATTATTTTTTACTCTAATCTTTAGTCGATGTGGGACTTATAATATGTAAGTTGTTCACTTTCTTACTCTAGTATTTCAAGTAAGTAAGAAAACTTATAAAAGTAAAGAAAGTGTTAAAATTATTTTCATTCTAATAAATATATTATGTTAAATATATTAATAAATATGTTTTTTTATTTTCTTATTAACTTAAGTTTTTATTATTAATTTTTATTAAAATTTAATTAAAAAATATATTAATATAATAATAAATTAATAATTATAGTTATAATTTATAATTATTATAATCATTTTTCTTCCTCAATCTTTTAATTATCTCGTGCAAGGATACAAAACGTTAGTAATACATATATTTCATCCGTGCCCTCTACGATGTAGCACAAGGTTAGCAGTGGAATATAATAGTGAGTAGGGACGAAATGGGCTTTTCACTTTTATGCGAGTGTTAGGGTTCATCTAAATCTCTCTTGTACATAAATAAATAATTAAATAAAACACAGGCAGTGGTGAGGTTTCAAACTAGAAAGGTTTTGGGTTTGAGCAGAGAGTAGAGACAATTGAGTCAGAGACAGAGCGATGGGAGTGTTGACATTCGTGCTGCGCAAATCCGGTGACGAATGGAGCGCAAAGCAGTTATCCGGCGACATTGAGGAGTCGTCGTCTTCTACCTTCGACATCCAACGGAAGCTCGTTAAGGCCGCTCTCGCCGCCGATTCCTCCGGTGCTGTTCAGTCCTCTTTCTCTCTTGTTTCTCCTTCCTCTGCCGTTTTCCAGGTACTCTACTCTTTTCCGCTTTTCATTTTGAATTTTTAAATTTACTTATATTTTGATCCCTTTTCTCAGAGTTATTTCGATTCTATAGCGTTTTTATGCATTGCGATTTCAAAATTTTTACTTATTTATGTTTTCTTTCTGCTGCCTTATTGACGAAGTTGCTAGTTGGTGTATTTCGTGTGTTAAATTAACTTCTGCTGAAGTATTGCTAGTGTGGCGAAATGTGTTTTTGTTTTTCATTCAGATCAGATGATTGGGGTTTTGCTTCTGTTTTGAGGATTTGTGTGATGACATGAGAATTACGGATTGTGTTAAGACACTTAGACGAATGAGGGTGGAAATGGAATGTCCCTTCCCCTATTTTGTATGGTATCATATGGTTAGGATTCATAGGAATAGAATGGATCTATTCCTATGCTTGGAGTATATTCATATGGAGTATGTATATATATATATATACACACACAACAACAACAACAACAACAAAGCGAGATCAAATGCCGTTATTGTGTTCTGAAAGGCCATTTAAATCTTAAGTCATTTTTAATAGTTTCACTTATAATTTTTCTTATGTTTCTCTTCCTTTAACTATTAGGCCGTCATCTACTTGATTTACTATTTTTACTGGGATTTCTAATGGTTTTTCTCTTCACATGACCAAACCACCTGAAATGGAATGGAGAATTTTTTTTTCACATTTATGATGAAATACTTATTCCTATAATTTAAGGAATGCCAGTTTCCTTGGGGATGGACTTTTCCTTTTCACACACCCAACTAAACATGGGAATAACCTTTTTCCCTTCAATCAAACTGGTCCTAAACACTTGAGTCTTGTATAACTTGAGCGTTCTTGATACCTTAAAGTATAATGTAAGCTGTGGTGGATCTTCATTATGACAATTCTGAAAACCCATAGACCTCCCTCACCTCATCTTCTAGCAGGAGCTGAGTTTTTTGCCACTGTGGGGACCCTGTTTCTCGTGTGTCAAAACAAGGGATGTTGTGTTTGGTTTTGTCTGTTTGGATTTTGGGGAGTTGGTTTGAACTTTGAACTTCTTGTTGTATGAAAATGTGAATTGCTTGGTTGACTTGGCTTTATGTCGATTGACTGTTTGAGTGTTTAGCCAACATGGCTACATTGGGGCTTGGTGTGTGTTGTTTGTGTTCACAATGAGTGTGTATGAAGATTTAAGGGAGTAAACAAATGGTGACTCTTGGGTTCTTTGGCAATGACTATGGTTTTAAATTGGGATTGTGGTTGCGGTTGTATTGCGTTTATCGCAATTGCGGAGAATTGCAGAAAAATGCGGCTGATGCGATCGCAATTGCGGTTGCAGAGACCACAAAAATTGCAATATTGCAGCCGCAATTGCAGTTGCAAACCGCAATTTAAAACCATGACTCAAGGAGAGTTTCTAGGGTCGTATTTGAGTTAGGATTGTGGGGGAAGAACTTGGTGACTATAGGCACTTCCGTGAGTATGGTAGGCATGACTATAGTTCAAAGGCACTTTGGCTTCCCCAAACTTTCTCATCAACCTCTGCCACTGAATGTGTGCACATGCTTGTTGAATACTTGTGTCAAGATGACGTCCTTTTGCCTTGTTGACTTATATATTTTATTCAACCAAAAGATTGATCACTGATCAGCCGATTGCCTTGGTTAATTGTTTTTGCTCAGGTGATTGTGGGTGGTGCAGTATTTGTTGGAGGTGGTGTTGCCACAGCAGCTGCTCCTGCAGGAGGTGCTGCCCCAGCTGGTGAGGCTGCCCCGGCTGCAGAGAAGAAAGAAGAGAAGGTTGAGGAAGACGAGGACGATGATTTGGGATTGTCACTCTTTGATTAGAGTTTTCTGGTTAATTTTTTATGGAAACGTCTTTAGTTTTATGGTAGAAATTATATGTCTTCGTTTGCACCAGATTAATAGACCTCAAAAATTTCGTGCTGAGACCTCAATAATATTTCTTTTTTCACTATTGTGATTTTAAAAAAAAAATGCCTCCGCTTTATCTTTATTACTGCTTTTAATAGTACTTTGATACATTTGCTAATCATTATACCGTTATTTGACTTATTTCTGTTTATGTGAATGGATCCATTTAAGTATCATTCCTCGGTCTTCTCTATTATGTTGCGATAATGTTTTAGCTGGTAAGCATTATTGTTTCTAAGAATAGTTGGAATTAATAAAAGATGCTGCAGGTAGGGAATGGTGGCCTAGCACCATAAGGTATGGTGTTTGTGTTTTCACTGCTACCTTCGTTTTGTTCTGACGTATGGGAGTGGTGGCATGTAGAGGCTAATTACAAACATTGTTATCGTAACAACAGGGCCTATTGCAAGAATAATGATATTTATACTTTTCTTTTCTTTTCTTTTATTTTTAGTTGCTTTGAAGAAAACAAATTTTGTTTAATAGGCAAGCAATAAGTGGTGGTGCGACTAACTACATAAAGAACATCAAATTCGCGTGGTGGTGCGACTAACTACATAAAGAACTGCAAATTCGAGTGGTGGTGCTGTAGAAAGATGGCACTAGCAGTAGCAAATAATCTTTGGAAATGGTTGCCCCACAGTCCAAAAGTGATGATAATTTAAAATAAAAGGGAAGATGATATATTCCATTAACAAGAAGCCTAACACTACAATTCCGAGTCGAGGGGTGTGTGTGTGGGGGGGGGGGGATAAAATGACTTGGCCGCTCATAACTTTCAAGTTGCTTAAATAAAGAAGGGATTGAGCATTTTTGTCAAAAGTAAAATGTAAAGAATGTTGCATATGTATGTCTGTGGAGAAATTCTTATATGTTCTTGGATAAAGATAGTTTTATATCTCTTTTTAGGAATGTATTATTGTTTACATTATTTTTAAAGAATATGATTGAGTGAAAAAAGTGATAAAAAAATATGTATAATGAATGATATTAGATGAAATGTGAAAAGAAGTGTATGTCTTGTTTAATATAAAAATATAATGATTGTATATTCTTAGAACATTACATCAATAAAAATATAACACTTATCATTTATAATCATACATATTGTTGAATTAAAAAAATAAAATATTATTAAATTAAATATCAATTATTATAAAATTACTCAAAGTAATACTCTTAGAGTAATTTAGAGTTTCTCCTTTATGTCTCCATTCAAAATTTTAATCCCGAAATTCTAAAAAAATAATAATAATAAATGGACTGAAGAACCGCATAACAAGCTCCAATAATTGGGGGCGAAGGCTCTGATTAGGTAGGGAGATAAAACACTCGTAAAAGATACACATACGCTTCCAAATTTACCATTTCAAAAGTCGGGTATAAGGGCTGAGACACCAAATCTTGAAAATATATATACCTTAAAAATGAGGTAAAAAGTTAAGATAAATCCTCAATATAAAATTTATACAAATCCCATCTTTAAAAATTTTTTCATCCATATTTTTAATGATATAGCAATTAGGAAAATCTTTCTACATGAGAGGATATTTGCAGATACTGTTCTATTTGGATATTTGAATTTGAGAAAATTTTCCCTAAAAGGATAGGGATAAAAATCTCCCTGAGGTAAATGCGGGGACGGAGACGGAGATCGTATCTCTTGTCTCGTGAAATCCTTGTCTATAAAAAATTATTAAATTATTATTATTGATTATATTATATATATGTATGTATTACTATTATTTTTTTAATAATTTTTATTTATATTATTTTTATATTATTTTAAAAAATTAAAAATTAAAAATTAAAAAATACTATTTCATAGTAATTTGTTGTTTAATTTATTAATATTGTTAACTTAAATTGAAATTGTTTACAATTTTTATATATATATATATTAATTTTTTCTAAATTTTTAAAATAATATTGAGATCCCTACGAGTTCTCACTTTTCATGGAGAATGGGGGTTGGGAGAAATTTTCCCCCAAGACGAAGATCGAGGATGAGAATTGGAGAAAATTGAGAGACGAAAGCGAAGAGTGGATAAGTACTCTCTACTCTCGTTCCAGGCGGGTATCATCCCTAAAACAAGCCCTAAAAATAATAAATCTAGTAAGTATTATATTCAACTTAAGTGATAAGTATAAATTTATATAAAATATTAAGTTAAAGTTCCAGTAATTATTTTTTAAATGGATAATATTACGTTCACATAATTTTCCCTCACAAAACTCATAAAATATCAATCAACATTCAACATCATTTCTTCCTCCCTTTTCTTTCTCTGTTATTTTTCTTCATCAAAATCAACAGTTATAACTCTTTATGTGAGATTAGGTGAAGAAAATTACGTAAAATTAACGTTTTCCATTTTAAATATATTCAGTAAAAAAAGTACATAAATTATTACTTGTGGAATCCACACGTTAAAAAATTTGAAAATTTGTGTTCATTACAACGTTCTTAATATAATTCAATCAATAATGATATTCTTATCACAAACAATACATATATTTTTTTACACTCCTCTTAATATTATTTATTATATTTATTTTTTTTATCATTTTTTTTTACTTAATCACACTTATTTAAAATAAGTGTAAAAAGAGATGTGGGGAAAAAGATGATGTATGAACACCATTTTCCTAATTCAATATAGGAAGAAAAAATATGAAAAAATAAATAAAATTGTTTCGTGTATGGCCAATTTTTTTTTTCGTGAGATCAAGTTTGTCCTTATCTTTTGTTACAAGTTTGTCCAGGCCATTATATTGTATTGAAGTTGCGCCGGTCAAGCTTGGCTAATGAGAACACAGCTGAACGCAAGTTAAAAGCAGCAAAAGCAAAATTCGTATACATTTTCTACAACTTATCATATTTTTCGTCTTTATGTATCCAAACGAGAACAAGTCTTCTCCTTGTGTTTGACATATTGTGGCCAAATGAGCCATACCGACTTAAAATATCTTCAAATAAAAAAGTAAACTTGGCGTTAATTTCTTTTCTTAGGTATTCAAGTCCAACAAGAAAACAGTGGAGTAGTCAAACTTCGATTCGTTGGATAATCTTTTACTTTCTTAATATATATATCATTAACAAATAAATAAGGATAAAGCTATCAATCGTACAATGCTTCGTCTTATTTGGCGATGTTGTATTGCTTATGTACAATGACAACAAATTAATCATTCCTCCTCTCTTTTACTCCGAACTTGCAATTTGTGTAATTATTATTATGTATCCATTTGTTGCCAACTTTGCAACATATAAATGCTACCTTCGCCCTTGAAAAATACAAGAAAAAGGAGATTTTATACATATATAACAACTAAATTTACACTCTATGATGCACGAGATAATATAATTAATAAATTTAATGAAATATATGATAAAATAAATTTAAAAAGTATTAATACAAAAAAATTAAGATAATAATTGATTTGATAACATAAAATATAATAATTTTGACAACATACTAATTCTATGTAATTCTGATAGAACTTAAAAGGAGGTGAATTAGTTCTATAAATTCAATTAATAAAAAATTTAGAAATTAAAATTTATGCAAATATAATACAAATAATATGAATGTGAAAAATTAAAAGAGATAAGAATAAGAAGATTACACAAATGAATTTATCCCGGTTCAGTCTTAACATGTGACCTATGTTAAGTTTCCTAGCAATGATCCAAATTTTTTTTCAATTCTTGTCGAATTGTTATTACAAGGATTTCGACGAACCTTCCTCTATTTCTATACCCAAAGCAAAGTAATTGTGATTTTTTTTCTCTCAAGGACACTAACAAATCTCTCTCAACTTCTATTCGAAGAAGAATTACTATATTAAAGGAATGCTACTCATATCCATTTCTTCTCACAAAATAATGTTTTAACTCTCAAAGATTGTGATTGCTCTTATCAATAAGTTACAATAATTTTTGAACTCTCTATAGAGTGGATACCTAAGTTTAAAACCAACAAAGAGGAGAAAAGAACATAGGTTATAAAATATTACAGCAGTTTCTCACTTTCTTTGAGCAAGATAGATGATGATCTTCTCTAGAACCCTTCCTTTTTATAGTGTGAGAGTATCCTCTAACTTTGCTAGCCGTTAGAGAGAGTAAACAATCGAGAGAGAAGCTTTAAAACATGTGAAAAGTAATCTCGTATAAATCAGAGTAGTTATTATTTTCACTCACAATAGTTGCTAATTTGTCCAGTATGTGCTATAATAGGTCCTAGTCTTATCTGATTTTAGTATGGCAACTACTTCACAAAAAACTAGTCGTTGGAAGCCTTTCTTCTCCTTAAAAGTGCTTGATTTTTTTCATAAATAAACATTAAGGCTTGACTCTAACAATTAAGGAAAAGAAATAATGAGTAAGGAAAGAATTTATAAGTTATTCAAAATTAAAAACTTTCCTTGTAAACTCAAAAGAATGTAACCAAAACATGGCAATTGATAAATAAGGAAAAACTACAAATAAATATCCCACAAAATCGTTCATCATCAAAACTTGAAACTAACAAGTTTTATTTTTTTAATCTCAATTCTACATAGAGTTATTAGTCATGAGAAAAGAAAACATTCAAACAGAATACACCATTACGATAAAGAATTACCTTTGTTTTGGCAATCAAAACCATTAAGGCTGTGTTTGGGAGTTTGGAGGGAAAAGAATGGAAAGGATTTAAAGGGGAAGGAAGGGAAAGAAAATAAGAGATTTATCTTCTCTTTGTTTGGGAGTGTAAAATATACGAGGGGAAGGAAATAGAGGGTTTAGTATATATTTTTACTATATTACCCTTTATTAAAAAAATAACATAATTAATAGTGTTTATTGTTTTTTACATTTTAGTCTTCTTGACAATAAATCCAAGCTGATATTTTTGCTGTGCTTGCATATTTCGTTCATCCTCATCAACGACAACAACACCCATGAGAGAAATCCAAGTTGAAATTTTTTGCAATGCTATGCTTCTTCCTCTCATCCTTGTCGATGATGACAACACCCACCAAAGGAAGCAGCATCGATCTCAACTCCGTGAAGCCCGCACCACATCAACGTCTTGGGGAGAAAAGGGGACGACGGTGAGAGACACAGGGTCTAGGTCCACAGCCCATTTCACACACACCATGACCCATACGGAGGCTGCTGGCCACGAATCTGTGCGGAGGATCTGGTACAATTGTGGTCTGGGTGGTTGCATTCCCTGGTGACGTCCGGCCAGCATGGTTGCGCGTGGTGTCCCTCGTCTCCACGCCGCCGTTCGTGCTGTTTGAAGGATAAATAGGATATTTCATATAAAACCCCCCAATTTGGGGGAACTAAAATGGGAGGGTTTAGAGGGACTCTGAAAATCTCCCTTTCCCTTCCCTCTTATTCTCAAAATTCCCAAACAAAGACTTTTCATCTCTAAACTTTTCCTTCCCTTCCCTTTCCCTCCTAACTATAACTCCCAAACATACCCTAAAAGGCCTATCTTTAACAAATATATTCTGATAAATATTAAATCCAATGAAGATAATAGAAAGAATCGAATTGTACATTAAATAATTGTTTTTTACATTTTATTCTATATTTGACCGTGTGCCAAACAGTATAATAAAATGTGTTGTTTGTTAAATTATTATTATATAATTAATTGAGAGCAATAAAAACATGTACGGTAGATTTGGAGTAAAAAAGTTATGTGGTGGGCATGTACATTTCAATTAATAAAATCATGTTAAGAAAAAAATAAAAATATGTTGTTAGTTTTTCGACAAATGAGAAGATTTTTTTTTAAGGAAATATTTCTTCAAATAACTTAATTATTGTTACTGACTAAAAAGGCAGTTGAAATCAAAGTACTCGGATCCTTTACATTTGCATCTGAGCCCTAAAAAAAGGTTTAGTTTATAGCACTTGTTATACTCTCTTTAGCATTTCAGTAAAAGAATTATGTAATTCAATGAATGTTCTTAAAGTGATAATTAAATTGTTAATAAATTTTTAAATGGCTGATTACTTAAATTTTTTGAACTTTTCTATAAAATCTTGAAAAATAAGATCTCATTTTTGGTATCATGCATGAATCTGACAATTCCCTCAAAAATCTTATCAATTGAGTTGTCAAAGACTAATAATAAGAACCTAGCAAATAATAAAAATTAAAATATAGCGTATCACTACTCCAATAGACCATATTGCCGATTACAAATGATTGCTCAAAGAGAAAATTGTACTATGTAAATTTTTTTTTTGACAAATACTAACAATTTTTTAAACCAATGATAAATTAAATTTAGCATCAAGCAAGAGAAAGAGTATTGAAATAAGAAGGTGTGACATCACAAAATTTCCAATCGCAGTAAAATTTACAACAACGATGAAAAAAGTGAATGAATTATTAGAAAGAATTATTGAAATGCTACGAAGGCTATTTCAAATCTTTTTTTTTTTTTTTTGCATTCCTCAAATTTTCGAAATGCTAAGTATGATATACCATCCTTGAAAAACTTTATAAGATTCTTCTTTCTATCAATAATATTAACAACACCATTAGGATGGTGCTCTCCTATATTGGATACTAGACAATGGTACAATCAAGTTATATTATGTAAATATTCCTAACAAAAAAATCATTTTGAGACAAGAAATGACAGTGTAACTGTTCAACCCAAGTTAAACGATCAAATTCTGATGGCTATTAAACCATATTCTAAATGAATTTTTGTCCAATGAATGACCTCTTATCAACAGAAATCCTCCCAAACTCAAAGTATGCATTTTTTTTCCTCTATTGCAATTAATACTCTAAATCAACTCTTTCTCACATATATAATGTAGTTCTAAAAAGATAAGTTAAATTCCATATCCCCACGACTGTTACACAATTTAAGAATAATACCCCTTAATTTTCTATCAGACATAATAATTCTACCAATGATATCGTTTATAAGTACTCAATGAACTCATCCAATATAAGCTATAGATTTGTGTATTCACACTCCACAGTAATTGTCAAATCAATTCCAAGCTTTGTGTGTGATGTTAAGAAAATGTTCTTCAAAATTTCAAAGTACGCAATATGTAATTGCAAAACAGTTATATGTTTCAAGTAAATGATCAAACTATCTAATTAAATAAATAAAAAATACAAACAACGAAAAATTAGTTAGGTCCACAATAAAATTAATTGACCTTCTCTCCTTCTTTGACATGAAATGACAATCACATTGCTACTTTAGCATAGTCAGAATACTCCTCTAATTATCCATGAAGACTTTGATCTAAAAGTAACATGTAGTCTTGTAGAGCATTTTCATGCAATTATAAAATATGTAAAGAATATTATTATACTCTAATATAAAGCTTAAAACAAATAAATAATTGGTGCCCAAAAATAGAAAAAAAAAGTAAAATGGGTTTTATCCTTGTAGCAAGTAGCAATGATGCATTAGGTGCCAAAAAAGTGTCAAGCCATTACAATTCCAATAATCAAACTCTTTGTCATGTCATTCTCCTTTTCATCTACCTCCTTAATAGCCATTATTGAACTTACAATGATAACAAGCAATAGCCATCAAATATTGGATAAAAAAAACCATGAAATAATTACTAATGAAAAGTCGACACAAACATTGGGCAAAGACAAGAGCGTGCGATAGAAAATGAAAAAATTATGACCAGATGAATAGAGAGACGTGAGAGGAGGAGAGAATAATGGTTATCTCAAACATTTAAAAATTAAATATCCTAAGAAGATGAAGATAGCGCATAGAGCTACATTAAATCAACCAAATTTTTTTTAGTTATTTACTAAAATACCCTCATTCTGTCTTTTTTATTTTACCTATAATAAAATGGTTTGAATAGTAATATTGACATATTGTAATAAGGAGAATTTGGAAGTTGATCTTTTACGTTAATTACGAAGTTACAATCATTTAAAGTTTTAAGTATGTTTTTTTATCTCATATTTAATTATATATTATTATTATTATTTAAGTTACTTGAATGGTAATATTATTCATAAAAGATAATGAATAATGAATATACTATTTAGTTGAGGTAATTAATTGAATGTACATAAATGAAATTTAATTATGAAGAAAATTTGAATTTGAATTTTTTATTCTTTTATTATTTTGGATTATTTATTTGAATGTAAATCTTATTAGTGGAAGATAGTGAAAACTCAACAAATTAATTAGTTTAGGGAACTAATTAATTATATATAAATTGTTTACTATTAAATAAATGACATTCATTAAGGGTGATTTTCAAATTTCAAAATTTTTAATTATATTATTATTAAAATTATCTAAATTTGAATAGTAATATTATTCATAGAAGATAATTTTTGGTAGAGATTTTTTATAGAAGATAATGAATAATAATATATTAATTAGTTGAAACAATTAATTAGTTAGTTGTACTTAAATGACATTCAATTAAGAGGAAAAATTGAATTTAAATTATGCACATTGATGTTGTTATTCTTATCCTTCTTTTTTATGTTGATATATGTCTATGGTAAAATTTCCCTCGAGCACAATAATTTTGATAACAACCATGACAGAACCCCAATGACACCTTCGTGTCTTCCTTTGTCCAAATCACTGGATCTCAAGCTTGCCATCATCATCTTGTATCAACCCAAAATGTCACCTGCAACCTCAACAGCCATCATCGTTAAGCATTGATTCTCAACGCATAGGTGGTGTCTAGACAAAATGTGTAATTACATCTATTCTCTAGACAAAAAAGTGTAATTATTTGTTTTTCTTTATCATTTATGTTTTTAGTGTATTGTATTTCTTTAATTTATTCATTAAATAATTTTTGTACATATGACATTTTTTTACATGTCTTATGTTGTCACATCAAATTATATATGATAGAAATTATCACATAAAATTATATGTGACAAAGTGTTAAGTAAGTGATGTATTTACTTATTAATAAAAAAGATACATAATAATCTTTTAGAGCATATATTTTTCTTTTTAATATTATATTGATTGATTGCCCTCACTCCATAAGAGATTTTATTTATTTATTTATTTACTGGCTCTCAAGTCCTTGAGAGATTCTAATTAATATTACCATCATACATCCATTTTATTTTTATTTTTTACAAGAACATCATACAGCTAATTGTTCATTAAACTAATAGAAATAATTAATTGATTTGAAAATAATTACATGATGGATAAAAGTATTAAGTTAATCAATATTTTTTATTAATCGCATACGCATTTTTCTGTATTAATCTACACACAAATTTTCATTGCTCTTGAGTTGATAGGATGTTACCTTTTTTTTTTCTTTTCGTACATAAGTTGATAGAATGTTGACCTTTGAAGGTCTCTTATTAACCCTTCATTTCAACAAAGTTAATTCAATCTACATTTTAGCATGACCTTTCAGATGAAGTTAGTACATATTGTAAAGAGAAACTATGTTTGTACAAATTTGTGTTCCAACAAACGTTAAGTAGATCCATCCTATCATTACTTTTGTAAAATTGTTGACAACATAATAATGCATTAAAAAGAAAGAAAATAGTGCTACTTCCACCTATGAAACTAAAGTGAATTAGTGTAGTGGCAGGGTGAATTAAAATGTTTGACAAAGATTATATATAGGTTGGAGTATAATGGGACCGTACATGTCACTTGTGTTAAGATCGAGTCTCTCATCTTTGGACCTAGTTTTGTATTTCAAAAATAATACATTAATTAAATATAAATTTATTATTTGTTTAATTTTTATATATTTAATTTTTTAAATTTATTTACAAATTTATTTTGTATTTTATGAAAATACTATAATTATATATAAATTAATTTGATATATCTTTTATATTAACATATAATATAAATATAATGTGCTTATAAAAGTTATATGTAATATTTTTCAATCAAATAAAAAGCATAACATATAAGACATAAAATGATTTTTAAAATTAAATTTATAATATTATATAATAAAGTTTATATAGTATTATTCTCATATTATATAAATAATTTTTCAATCCCACACAACCAAATTGATTTAATTTTTTTTAAAAATTTAGTACTTCAAGCTAAATTAAAATTTTCTTAATATGTTGAACTAATCCAACCGAAAGAACAAATAAAAAATAAATTAAGCTATCCATTTAAATTGAATTAATTAAATTTCTGGAATTGATTTTAGTTTTATACGCCTTAATTATAGGCTAATTCTTAATACAAAAAATAATTAAATTCATACCATTAATTAAAAAAAATCTCATTTGGCATTAGAGTTATTCCCATACTAAAAGAAATAAAAAATCACAAACCAGATTTATATATTAAAAACCTACCCTTTAAATTTGTATTCCTATTTTATCGATACATCAAACTTGTACTAAGAATCAACCACAAATACAGATAAAAAAAAGAATTAACCACAAAAAATATATTTAACAATTAACTAAAATACCTGTAAAAAAAAAAAAAAGCCAAAACAGGAATACCCATAAAAAAATATGAATGCTGTAACGAATCTTTTTTTATTCTTTTTTTGTTATGTCCTACAGAAATTAGGACATTCTATTTTTACTAATTAGTGAATAATGTTTAACTTGTATCTTATTTAATTAAAATATAAAATTAACTTATTGTATTTTATATTTAAAATATGTTGAACACATGATTAAACTAGTTTTTTGGTCTTTGACCAATTACAGCTAGAGGACAAATAAAACATTCTCAAAATAATGATTTTATAATTTAAACTCTTAATGTTACATGTAAAATTAGATTGTAATTGTTAAGGGTACACAATTCGACCTGCGAACCTAATCTGACTCGACCCAGCTAAATATATTCAGGTTGATTCAGGTAATCAGATCTGTTCGAGTCAAATTTGATAAATTCGTCCGAATATCAATTCGGGTAACGAATTTAATGAATTAACCTGATGACTCGACTCGATGATCTTTGAAAACGATGTCGTTTTACTTATATTCAATCCCTCATTTTATTCTTTCTCACTTAGAGTGCACAACCCGATCTGGTGACCCGACCAACCAGTTACCCAACCCTAACCAACTCAATTTTAATCGAGTTTGTTCGGTTTAGGTTATTCAATTTTTTTTTCAAAAATCAACTCAACTCAACCCGACCTTACCTAATTGGCTTAGATTTTTTCTTCTTAAACCCGATCCGACCCGTGATCACACCTAATAATTGTAATACACTTCAATTATAATCAACCAGAATCATTATTATTTTGTTAACAATTGCATTAAAAACACTTATTAAGAAAATTAAAATAATTTTTTTAATAAAAATAAAATAAATAGTAAAAAAATTAATTTTAATGTATTAAATACTTTATTTTTATCAAAAAAATTTATTTTGCTTTCCTTTAAATTAATTATTAATAAATATTGATAATCTTAAAAAAAGAAAAAAGTAGAGAAATAAATAAATAAATTTAATGCTAATTTTGGCGGGTGACTGGCGGCCATGGTGGTGACAAGACACGTAGGGAGGGGCCTAGCGGAAATTTCCTCTCTCTCTATCTCTCTGTGTCTGCTCCGCTCCCTCCCTCCCTCCCTCCTTATATCTCTCTGTTTCTTGACATTTGTGATTTCTCACCCACACTCTCCGTTATCCCATTCCTCTCCCTCTTTACTCATTCTCCATTTCTTTTCTCTCTGTTTCATTTCTTTCTCTGATATCCCAAAATAAAAAAAAATAAAAAAAAATGGTCTCTTCAACTTCAAGTACCACCTTGTTGACCCTGTCTCTTGCTTCTTCATATTCCTCTCTCTCCCCAAACACCACCTCGTCAAAAATTGTTAACACCTTTTCTCCCAAACGCACGCAACTCAAACTCAAACTCACCAATCACAACAACAACAGCAACATCCACTCTCTTCAATGTCAAACCCACACACTTTCTTCTCCCTCCCTCTTAACGACGTCGTTTGAGGTTAGCACCACCGCCGATAGGCTTAAACATCTCTCTTCCGAATTCAACTCTCTCTCGGAGCCCATTGATCGCGTGAAAAGGCTATTGCATTACGCGGCGCTATTGCCTCCGTTGGAGGGGTCGGATCGGGTACCGGAGAACCGGGTCAGGGGTTGCTCCACGCAGGTGTGGGTGGTTGTGGAGATGGACGAAGGTGGGAGGATGAGGTTCAGAGCCGACAGCGATTCGGAGATATCGAAAGGTTTTTGTTGGTGTTTGGTTTGGATGTTAGATGGTGCGGAACCAGAGGAGGTACTTATGGTGGAGAAGGAAGATTTGGTTAACGTGAATGTGGGTTTGAATCTAAGGGCACAGTCTAGGGTGAATACGTGGCATAATGTGTTGTTTGCCATGCAGAAAGCTACTAAGGATTTGGTGTTGGACATGGAAGGAAAGGCTTTTCCTTCGCTAGTTGTCACACCTAATGTCTGATGATCATATTCCCCCTAAAGGCAAATTTTCTGAGGTAAGGTGTCTTCTCCACATTTATGAATCATAACTCTGATTTTGTCATGTTTTTTTTTTTTGCCTTACCTCCATGTTTTCATAATTCCGGTAGCTGTCGGTATAGCTGTAAAAACGGCAGACTCGGCTTATACGAGCTGGCTCAGATTGGGTTTGGTTATTTTTGGGTCGAATCATATCAGATTATATGAATTTTAGATTAATATTTTATTATCATATTCTATCATTATGTAATGTTAATAGATTGAGTTAATTTAATTTATTGTGGACCGATGAATTTAAATCGAACTAATTCAAAATATTTTTAATTTTATATTTATTTTTATTAATCGAACTTCTTATTTTATTAAGTTATTTGAGTCGGCCATTTAACTGCTCTACCTCTTAGTACGAACGGTTAAGGTTTCGGTATAAAGCTTTGTTTGTTTTTAACCGGCGTGACTTCAAGTCTTCCTAATGTCATTGAAATCCCGTGTCGGGGCAACCCTCCCTGGGTGATCATTTGTGGCACTTAGAGGCTAGTTAAGTAATTTCGTGTGGGAAGTTTGTTGCAAGTATCTTGAATTAATTCTATTCTCTGGGGTTGAGTCTCTGTCTTCCCATAGTATTGGGTATACCTCTCTTTACAATCAATTTTGTTGATAAAAAAAAAATCGAATGCCATGTATTTTATCCATCAAGTATTTTATTAGTTGTTGATTATTTACTTATTTTAATATAATTTTAAATATTTATTATCAAAAAAATATTTAATAAATACTTAACCACTCAACATGATTACCATAGAAATTCCCGATTTTGCCATACAACTGTCTGCAATTTTATTGATTGGTTCAGTTATTGGAGTTGGGTTTCAACTCCTCTGTCTGACTATCTCTAAAGCAAGCTGTATAGAGCTCAATTTTGTTTTTTTGGGGGCCAACTAAAAGCATATTCCCTATATGCACCTTACTTTTTGAACCTCATTTTTAGATTCTTTCAATTTGTTTATTGTGCAAATGATCACGGTGGGGTTAGTTGTGTTTCTTGAAAGGGTAAAAGCTAATGAGTTTGTCAATATAATAAAGGAGGAAAAGAAATAGTCATTCACTGTTCTAATTTATTGAACTCTGACATATGCCCTGACATATTACATATATATATATGTGGTATGACTATGACAGATTCAACGGTGGTGAAGACTAGAGATGCAAGGTGCCAATTTCTGATCATGCTTTTGGCTGTAATTTGATGCTATAATAGGTGCATGTGGGCGTTAACTAGTCTACCTATCCTGAGGTATTTACTGTTCCTTTTTTATGTTTTCTTTCTTTCACTGCTTGTCCTTCAGGGGAATATACATGTTGCCAATGCATATGGCATAATCTTTTTATGTATGCTTATAAAAAATCTTCTACATCAATTGAGTTTGTGACCCTTAATTTTTAACTGCAGATATCCATTTTTATTCTTGGTTCAGCCTAAAATTGGTGATATTGCAACTTAGAAATGCCACAACAAGTCTACATGTTAACAAATTGGATTAGTCTAATCAGGTGAGAGCTTCACCATCTATGCTTCTTGCTGTCTTTATTAATTGTTTCAAAGTAGGTGTTGACAAACCTTCCTCTGCTGCTGGTTTTTCTGCATTATTTGATGATTTTGTCAATTTGCCACATGATGCATGAGGATTGCTATTGGGTGAAATTTTAATTTTCTTCTTTGCACCGTCCGTAATCCTTAGAAGATTGGTTATTGATAGTACAAGGAAGCGAAATTAGTGAAGTCCATATCTACTATTTCATGGATATGATATTCTGGTCAAACTTGGAATAATGATGATATTATCATCTTGATAATTATAAGACGTACACTGAATGATAGAGTAATAGTAGTTATTTTCCATGATTTTTAACACGAGGATTCGTTAATCGCCTTAACTACAGCAGTTAATGGGGATGCATTGTGATGCAGGTTAACTGGTAGCAAATAACCCAGAGACCAGAGTTCATTGAATCTGAGGTTGCCTACTTGGATGAATGGAAAATGAATTAATTAGGCGTTTTCTTTACCCATTTTTCTCCGTACTCATGATGATTTATTGACTTCAGAAGAATTTTATTCATAGTGACTTTGGAAGCCGATAAAATCTGGGTGTATTTTTGGTAACCAACTCTCGGTGTGTTTGAGTAACATAGTCTGTTTGGATAATCTATAGAATTATGTATCCGCATATATAATTGCTCATATGTTTCAACTATAAGGCTGCCTCTCACACACTAACAAGCTATGTTTCAACTATAATTGCTCATATGTTTCAACAAACTAACAAGCTAGAAATTGAAATGTAATACTCTATACTCTATAGGGAAGTATTATTAATGGAAATAGTGACCAATATACGGAGATATACTCAGTTACAAAGGTAGAAGATATAGGTTCAGGAAGAGGAGAAGTATCCAGAGAGCAAAATGACTTCACAATCACAATAAACACACTACTACTCTTTCTTAATGCCGTTTCCTTGCTTTCCACTTCATTTGACACCTGTGCTTCTGTTGCCATCTCATGTTTCCCCTCACTTCTGAGCAGGCGTGGCTCCTTTCAGTGGACTAGTAGACTTCACCAACCCATCAATTGATACAGTTCCTGTTCATTACCGGCCCAGCCTTTTGCCTAACAATACCACATTAAATCAATAATATTTATTCCAAGAATGCTCCTTAATACATTAAAAGACTAAAAGAAAATCACACTGCAAACATACTTAAGAAAAGTACATTATGAAAATAAGATTAAGATGCTTAATAACAATGATTTAAAAATTAAATTAGAAATTAAACCGACGAGCCTTTTAAGTCATTGTTTTGACATGTTTAATTGTTAAATTTATGATTGAGTTGTAATTAAATCATAGTTGAATTAATTAATTCTCAAACTAAAAATATAATCAGTTCATGCTCAAATTGGTTCAACCGATCAATCCAAATAGTAGAGTACAAACGAGTCTAATTATTATAAATTAAAAACAAAGTTACACAACTCATTGATCTAGTACAAGAAGCCTATGGGTCGAGTCTAGTTTAGACTGGTCAATCTGGAAGTGTATTTCAGAGTTAGGCTAACATGAAGACAAATACTTAAAGAAATCATATAATTTAAAAAAAATATATAATTAGGAAGTTATAAGTTAAAATTGATTTTATTTTATTTTTTCTATTTTAATTGTGTACAAATAAAAATTTACTCAAATTTAATTAAATTTTATGAAATTTGATTTGATTTTAGTAATTAATTATTTGAATTAACATTTTTACCTTTATTAATTAATTCATTTAGCATATTCTAAGTAAAAATAATAAAGTAAGTTATAAATATAAAATCAATTCAAAATTTTTTCAATATGTAAACAGAATCTTTGGAAAAAAATGAGTTTCACAAATAAGTTACTTCCCCTGGTCCTAATGCACACCACATAAATATACCCGATGCATCAAAATACTCATGCAACATAGATAGCCAGCGGCTTACATGTCTAGGTGTCTTTTACCTTGAACCTTGAGTTGGGATTCATGAATGAACTCTCAAAAATACCTGTTGTAACAAGTTTTAGTAATTTGCAAAATGGTCTATTTTTATATTTATAATGGAGTCTAATTAGTATTTTTTTTCAATTTAGTCCTTAATCATAATGAAACCCTAAGTGTTAACACACCTAACTCACCATGGCCGTCGTCGGTGCCGACATTGTTGCGGAAGGGCTAGAAATCTTACTTCAAAGAGAGACAAAGATCAAAATTGAAAGCAAAAGAAACTAAGCTACATAATTAGAAGAACACCAACAATGACACTCCCATCCTCTCTAATGTTGGCGACGCCGCCATTGCTAGGTTCTTCTTATTGGCCCCGCCAGCCACGCCTTTCTCTCTGGCAATGTCGTTCATGGCCTTAGTTGGACTCCCCCTCATTGCTGTCCTCTTTGACTTCCTCCTACACATTGGATCATTGTCGACATCCCATCGGACAACCGCCACCCAGATTCGCCATGGTTGCGAATCCCCACACCCACTAGATCTGCGCCATGGCTTGACAAACTAGGTCCACACCCGGGGAAGCTCCAAATCACCTCCACGTCGCCAAAGAACTTGTCCATGTTCACTTAGTCGCTACTGGCAGAGGTAGTGCTCATCTCAGCCCGACCAGACCAGAAGCCATAACCCAAAATTGAACCACCCAAATCCGTACCATTGCATCTCCAAATCCAAATCCGCACCATCATTAAAGTTGTTCATGGATTCCTTCAGCTTCTTCTTCAACCCGTTGACCACGGAGGTCTGGGTCTAGTTGGAAGATGAACCAAATCCGCACCCGTGAGTGAAGAACCATCGATAGTGGGTGGTCGACTGGTGCGAAACTGAAATAGGTGGCGCCAAACATTGAACCCTCTTTAGGTTCAGCTGAAAGAGGTGGCACTGACAATGGTGTGGCGTGCAACGGTGGTGGGCGGGGCGGTGGTTGTCACTTGTCGACAGAGGCAAAGGTGGTCACAATGGTGGAGATAGACATGGACCAATTTGCAAACATAATTTTCTCATCCTTACCTTCTAATTAGGTTGTAGATAGCTAATCCAAACCACCCATCTAATTTTCGTCTCATCCAACAGCTCATGAGATTCAAAGGCCCATTGATGAACCCAAACATCATGGGTCTATGTTATACGGGGCCTTCAAATTTCCCTTTCTTTGTCTCTCTTTTGTTGCACGACTATTGTAGTTCGTAAGGGTGGAAGAATATAGTATCTATGGTTAAGTACTGCAACCCATACCTTTTCTAAGGATCTGACAGGAAGATAAAAAATTTAGTTATGCATGAGTAAGAGTGTTCATGACATGTTCTAACCTAATAACTCATTCCGACCTTAGGTTAATTAGGTCAAGTTTAGGTTCTTAAAATGAGATTTGGTATATTTTCGAATCAATTTTAAGTTACACTTCAAGTTGGCTCTGTTCAGTTTGATGTCATATAACATTGTAAATTTTATAATTTTTTTTAAAATTTTGTGATAAATTGTAAGATTTTTAGACATAAATTAATATATTTTGAATAATATAATAATGTTTTTAACTTGATATAATTGGTTTCATAATATATATTGTAAAATATTTATTAATTCTAGTCTATTGTTTCAAAAACTTTAGAAATCAACTATATATAACGTTTAAATTTGTATAATTTATTTAGATATTGAGTCAAGTCAATCTTGATTTAATTATTAGTCAAACCATAAGTGGATTGAGTCTAGATTCAAAGAATTAACTCGGATAACACATTAGGTCGAGTTTAAACTAAATTAAGTCAAATTAAATCAGTTCCAACAACACCTATATGTATGAGGTCAAGAAGGGAAAAAGCAGGAATTTTAAACTCAAATTTTCCTTTAACTTCTTCCCATTAACGCAATGCGGCAAACAAAATAGCTTTAAAGTTAGGAAGTTTGAATATAAAATATAAGACATGAATATGATATGAGACATACATTGGTAAAAAAAATTTAAAAGATATATAAATAAAATATATATAAATATCAAATATAATAAAAATTAACCATTTTAAAATATCCACTATATAACTTTAAAGCCGTGCAACATTACACATCCTTTGTAAGTTCCATTAACCTCGCTTCTCTAGGTACGTAGAATGCAAAGCATAAGTACATAATGCTGTAACAATATCATCGAAGAAAGCTAATGCAATGATTGAGGTTTAAAATGGATTTTTCTTCCTCTCTCCATTTTATCGAATCAGAAAGAGGAAAATAAAGGTCAAAATTTAGCAGTTAGGTTATAAAGCACATGGTACTTCAGCTTGACGGCATGGTTACACATTTACACCCTTTAAAAAATGAAAAATGACAAGTTGTACAAAAAAAAATGACAACTTGTTTTACCTAAAAAACAAAAGGACAAATTCGTACTTGGCAGTATATTAAAAATAAAAATATTAAAAAAGTAATAATTGTATCATTATTTTCAAGCGAATTATACATATAATACACTCAGGATTTTATGGGGAAACCATTGTTTTTATTTTTTTCCAACTAGTTTCGGCCGGCTCATAGTTGAACAGTACTAGCTAATAAGAGAACCTTCTCTTGCGGACGGCACAGGCACATCTACACCATTATCTGACAGAGCTATTGAGGTCTTAAGGAACAAAATTTTGTTACCACTTACCAAGATTCCAAATTCTCTTAAGTGAAAAATCTTGTCTTCCATGGGATTGACCAAACCGCCAAACGGCAAAGCTGCTTTAAGAATGTGTTTGGAATGAATAAAAATGAGAAATGATTTGATTTGAATTGATTTGATTTGATATAGAAATCAAATTTTGTGTTTGGAACTTTTAAAAAAAATAAGATTTGAATTGATTTAGAAATCAAATTTTGTGTTTGAAATTTATTAAAATGAGAATTGATTTGATTTGATTTTATCATTTTACATTTTAATCCTTATGAGAGGTTGTTAGAGATAATTATTAAGGATAAAATAGTATATTTATTTCAAATCAAATTAATTCCTAACAAATCCTATCAAATTTGATAGAATTTAAAAAATAAAAGAAATGAAATCCATGAAATTTTAAAAATCAAATCATTTCTTATTTTTTAACATTCCAAACACAAAATTTAATTAAATTTAATTTATAAATAAAATCATTTCTCATTTTTTTACATTCCAAACACACTCTAATGAAAGCTAGTTACATGCAGAATTTGTAATTTTGGCCAATAAAGGTGTTGGGCCTTTCAGTCATGACACTACTTTTTAACACTTCCACGTCCTTGAGCAAGAGACATGGCAATAAAAAAAAATGTCAATATGAATTTGACAAAATTAACTGTAATAGCTAAGCCATTTTATTAATTTTGATGTATCTAGGTTTAAACTCCAATCGAAGAGAGAAAACACCTACTACTCTTTGTGAAGTGAACGATCACTAAATCAAAGAACTGGCGATTTTAACTTTTTTTAAAACTAATAATATAACAACAATGCATTTTTAACAACGTACCAAATGCAACTTCTTTTTGTTGATATGACTTTCTATCATAACCATTTGAAGTTAATATTTACAAACCTAAGTAATTTTGATTAACAAGTAGATATCAAGAGAGATAGGAATCATTAGATCGCCTAAAAGCAGGTTTTATTTCAACTTGGATCTTTTTCGTAATGGAAAAACATTGGTATTACTGGTTAATGTGTTTGAATGTTGAATTTCAACTTGATGTGATGCAAAATTGCACATATTTTTTTCCTTTCTTTGTAGGATTTTGATTTGATTTTGTTTTATTTTGATTAGTTGTATTAATATTGTAATATTTTTATTTTCCTTTCTTATTTTATAGTTTTATTTAAATTTTCAAGTAAATCTAGAAGATTTTTAATTAAATTTGGAGATCTTGAAGATAAAGTTTTAAAAGAATTTTATCCAAATCTTAAATCTTATCCAAAGCCTAAATTGATGATAGAAGATTTAGAATTGATTTTGATTAGATTTTTATCCTTATCAAAAAATTAATGAGTTATAATAAATCCAATAAAATTCGGTACAACACAAGTTACTACTAAAAAAATAAATAGATAGCAGCAGACACGCAAGAGTGGAGGGTAGAAACACATCGAGAGTAACACAGAAGCACAAAATAGTGCAAGTTGGAGGAAAGGAGAGAATACATACCAATTGAGTTTTTATTTTATTTTCTTCTCCTATTTCTTATAATGAGTATAATGAACTTTTTTATGTCATTAGTTAATTTTATCACGAATTAAATTTCTTTTTAGAAGTTTTGATATAATTTGAATTTATGAATATTTACACTTGTTGAACTGATTTTCTCCATCTTTGTAAAATTTATTATTGTTTTTAATTTCTTTTAATTTGTATCTTAGAAATACATCGGAAGAAAATTTTTTAATTTAACATAAGTAATAAACTCCATAAATATATAATCGAAACTAGAGTAAAGATTTGACTTGTGTGAGATTGTATTGGTTAATTATAGATCTTAATTAGTTGATTAATATTTATTATTGCTATTGAAAAATAGGTAATAGATGTTTTTTTTCCATATGTTTAGCATACTGGGAAGAGATTATTATATAATTTAATACTATAATCCATTGCATGAGATGATTAAAAATTATCAATTAATTAAGTTAAATAAAATTAGTTTAAGTGAAATCATAATTTATATTAATTTCGTCTATTGTTAGTTATTGCATTATTTGAATTTAATTAATTAATTTTAATTTTTTAGTTTTAATTTAATTAAAATATTTTTTGATAATTTAAATAATAGTAGTGTCAATATAATTTTAGTAGTTAATAAACACTTTCTGTAAGAATAATATATTTTTTACTGTTTTATTATTTGATCGATTTCTTGAAGTTACGAATTTTCCTATCACAACTCAAATTGTCATTTCATATTTTAGACTTTAGAGATCATTGGGTGAAATTCTTACATGATTGAGATATTAAAAATCTTTGATTATGGCTAATAACTAGTAAGTGGTAAACTTGAGATATTATTTATATACGATCAAAATAACTGATAATTGATATGCTGTTTTTGGTTGATGGCACGACTTTGTCCCAAAGCATTATATTGCAATTAGTCGACCAACAGAGACCTAATCTTTGTAACCAATCCCAATCCGTAGATACATAGAGAGACAACTCAAACAAGTACTAAGTTAGGTTAGTAATGGCCAAGTGGACAATCATACATTAGGTGTATACTTATGATTTACTAATTAAGGTCACCAATAATGACAGGGAAATGTTTGACAGAAAAGCGAGAGAGGACAAAATTAGTTAAATTCAATAATCGTTTTGAAGATCCAAATCTATTTTTTTAACATCTTGTCTTTTCTTAGACCTTGTATTTTTGTTTTCTTTAATTGAAGGTTGTCCTCCTCATCCACGGATTAAAAAAAGGAGAAAAAAGAGTTAGAGTGCATTGTGGTTTTCTTTTTTGTTATTATTAAACTGCAAGTTTGTTGAAAAAAGGAAATTAAGTTGCATTTGACAAAACACATGAACAAGATCCTTACATTTTCTGAGGAAAAAAATAGACAAATAAAGAAAGCAGGTTTTATATGGTGTGGGATTTTTATTTACGAATTAAATTTGATTCCTATGTGACCCTTCACTTTAAAGAAAAATGTAATAGATCTCAACTATGAATGAAAAATTAATCATTAATATTAAATTAATCATTGATATTATGATAAAATACATACATGTATAACAAATTATAAATTGTTAGAACTCATTACGTTTATTTTTATTATCAATAATTAAAATTTCTCACATTTTCTTTTAAAATGAACCCCTTGCTTAAGAGGTGCTAAATCTTTTCAATTGCATGTTATTTAGACAGTTTTTTTTTTTTTGACAATACATGTTATTTAGGGATACAACTCGTTTGTCCTTCCACCTTGTCCCTTCTTTTGTCCCACCAATCAAAACTTGCCAACTCAAATAAAAAAAATCACATATCAACTATCTTCTTCTCTAAACCAAATCTGACGACGTTAGCACACCGTAACCACCCCGTTATCTTCTTCACACAGGCTAGAGAGCAATGGAGGAGAATGGGCCATTTGCAATTTGTGAGACGCAGCAACAAGCCCATTTCCGTCCTATCCTTAGCCTCTTGCTCCAATTGAACGTAGCGGCAACGCTCAACAAAACCATGGCTATGTATTTGGATCATCTTCCAAACATTTCAGGTTCATCTACCCTCTTCGGCCATTTTAGGCCGTCTATCTTGCTCATTTTCACAACACTGCCAAATTAAAAAATTTCTCCACATATTTAGATGGATAATGCCAAAAGGGGTAAATCTCTCACTTTGCAACGGAAAATGTTACTTTTACACTTCTAAAAAGGGGTGTAAGCACTGTTTATATTCCTTTTAAGGGGTGTGATTGAGTGAGAAAAAGTGATAAAAAAAATATGTATAATTAATGATATTAGATGAGGTGTGAAAATAGATATATACACTGTTTGATGTAAGAATATAAGAGTTGCTTTGCAACAGGGCCAACATTGAAGAAAATAAAAAAAAATTATAATTTTCTCAAGTTACTTTTTATTCACATCATTTTTTATATTTTTTATATCATTAATTATTATTTTTTTATTTTTTCTCACTTAATCATAACTATTAAATAATGATATAAATAATAGTATAATTAAAAAAAATAATATGATAACATTATTTTCCAAAAAATAATGTTTACAACAAATGAAAGTTTTATTGGTTCAACAATTATTTTGAAAAATCATTAGAATGAAACAATAAAACGACTTACAAATTTAATGATTTTAAAAATAAATGATATGGTATTAATTTCCTAATTGGCAAAACATGATTGGTGAGGCGGGTGCATACATTGGTGAGGCGGGTGCTATTATGCACCCTATAAAATTTAGGTGTGTGATATACTCTCTCTGTTTACTTGCAACAAGTTTTTTTTATAGGTTTTTTTTTTCATTTTACTTTTTTTTGTTTTATGTTTTTTTTAGGTCATCATTATCGGCCACTGCCAAGCAACCATTAGCCGTCGTTATCCGCCATCCGCCGATAATAATCATTGCCTGCCGTGGTTGATTGGCCACCGTCGATTGGTTACTATTTATTTTTTAAAATTATACAACTATGTAAATAATACTAATTAAAATTATATTAATTTTTATATTTTTTTATAAATAATTGTGTATCTTGAAAATTTTATAGATTTTAAGCGATAATATTTACACATAATAATATAATTTTCTCTGTATAAGTGTAAGGAATTTTTAAAAAATATTTTTTAACTAATAACGTTATTAGATTTTAAGCTGGTATAAAAAAATTATCACTATTCAGTTGGTAATATTTACACAAGATAATATATTTTAATAAAATTATTTTTTCTAAAATTATATATGTGTTTGTTAAAAAATCTTATAAATTTTAACTGATAATATTTATACAGTTATACAACCTAAAAAAAATTGAATGCGGCCGGTGGTGACGAACAGTTATTGATCGACAACTTACAGTGACCAACAAGCAAAAGCATACATTAGTACTGTTAACCGACGATAGTGGTAGTATGTAAAAAAAAAAATATAAAACTAAAAAAAATTGAAAAGAAAAAGAAAACCTAAAAAAAAAAAACTTGCTTAATAAATTTTTTATAATTGATCTAAATTATTAATATATTTTATAAATAAATTAATAATTTAAATTAAATGATGTATCATATATCCTCTTTTATTGGGTGTAATTAGACACCACCCTTGATTGGTTAGATAAGAAAGGAAACGTAGAGGAGGGGCAAGCGATTTGCATTCATTATTTAGACTATTTACGTGGTTAAGTTTGGCAAAAAGTTTTGATAGAGATTGTAGTGTTGCACTATTGCCTATTTTAGTAGAGTTGCTATAAAGGGGCAAGAACCAGAAAGAAAAAACAATAAACAACGAAAAAAAAAGCATCAAAAGGGCAAAAAAAATTCAAGAGGATCCTAACTGTCGATAATAAAATAGAAGTCTCATTATTGGTTCAATTAAAATACATTTAATTTTATTTAATTTATTTATAAAATTATTTTATATATAATAAAAATATTATAATTATGTACAAGATAATTTATATTTTTATTATATTAATATATAATATAAATATAATATATATATTCTAATATACATAAAATATATAAAAATAAACAAGAAATTAAAAAAAAGTAGTAAATAAATTAATAAAAGGTGAGTTCTTAATTGTAGGCCCAAAAAGAAAACAAACGAAAAGTGCGTCAGACACATTTGTTGGTCCCCAATCTTATTTTCTCACCTGGCGAGGAGCTCCTCCGATCCGAGCCTCTATTGTAGAAGTTCTATTGTAGAAGCGTGCTATTCACTCACCCTCACCCGCGCGTGATACTGTTCTCCTAAATGCTTATATATTCAGATTTCAGAGTAGTAGTTTACCATAAAAATACTTGCATAAACCAAAGGTTTTGCTATTAGACAGTTGAGCGTTCTTTTACACCTTTAATGCATGAGTTTTCTAGAGATTTGTGAAGTTTACACTAAATTTTAAAAAAATAAAAAATAAAACTTAGTTATACATACTTAAGTGTTATGACGCTCAAGCTTTTTTTAATATTATTTTAAATTAAATCAATTAAGATTTTATTAAAAAATATCTTAAAAGTATTTGTTAAAAATTTAAAATATTTTTTATAAAAAAATAAATATTTAATATATTAAGAATTAAAAAAATTATTTTTCAACTAAAATTTTTTAATTTAAGTTTTTTAACAAATATTTTAAAAATACTTGTTAAAAATATTAAATCAATTAAATTGAGTGTATTAAATTTATGATATTATTAATTTTACAATATGCATAGCATAGTTATAGAATATAACTGAGTTATGTTTTTAGTGATACCATATAATACTCTTAAATTACATGAAAATTTCTCTTAATAAGGATTTATAATCTCAATTCGGATAAATTTTTATGTAAATTGAAACCAAATTAGATACATTAATCTAATAAAAATAACAGTTAATTATCAAATTTAATTAATAATTAATTATCATAATTTCATATAAAGAAATAATTAATTATCATACAAAGTAATAATGTGTACCATAAGTTGATGCTAGAATTTATCTTCCTTTCATAGCATTTCCTCATCGTGTATTAGAGAGAGAGAGACACGCACCAATGTTCCATTTTCCCTTTCATTTCGCTGCCAACTTTGGCGACCACTCTTTCGCATTAGCAACTGTAACCTCTCCTCTTCTTCTTCCCATCCGCATGCTTTCGGAGCTCCGGCTCCATTAACGGAGCCCCAAACAACCACAAACAACACCCAAACCCGTTTCCATCTTTTCCCATTTATCCATTCTCTTTCGTTCTCAGATCGTCAAACTTCACAAAAATGTCGAAACCCTGGGGTGACATCGGCGCCTGGGCCGCCGACTCCGAACGCGCCGAAGCAGAAGAACGCGAAACAGCTGCTGCCGTCGTCTCCGCCGCTGCATCCGGCAACTTCCCCAGCCTCAAGGAGGCCGTGAGTGCCAAGCCCAAAAAAAAAAAGATGTCGCTCATGGAGTTCACCACCGGGACCTTCTCCGGCGCCAGCGGACTCGCGAGGGAGTACAAGGGCCTTACGCCGGACGAGATGCTCCGCCTCCCGACCGGGCCGAAACAGCGTTCCCCGGAGGAAATGCAGTTCAACCGCCTCGGCGGTGGGTTTTCCAACTATGGCGGCGGCCGGTCCGGTCCTCCGCCGGGTCGCATGCGTGACCGCGACGAAAATGATGGTTCTTGGGGTGGAGGAAGAAGATCCTACGGTGGATTCGATGAAGAACGAAGGGGAGGTCCTTCTTCTAGGGTTTCGGATTTCGATCACCAACCTTCGAGGGCTGATGAGGTCGATAATTGGGCTTCGGTGAAGAAATCGCTTCCGTCAATCGATTCGGGTCGGCAAAATCGGTACGGGTCGCTCGGCAGTGGCGGCGATGGCGGGTCTAGGGCTGATGAGGTGGATAATTGGGCTGTTGGTAAGAAACCTCTTCCTGTTAGATCTTCCACATTCGATTCCGGGTTTCGTGATTCGGGTTCGGAGCCTGATCGCTGGACCAGGGGCACCCGTGACAGCGAGCGGGAACGACCCAGATTGGTATTGGATCCGCCGAGAGGCGATGGTTCTGTGAATGAGGCTCCGGTGAAGACGAATAAGCTGAATCCGTTCGGTGCAGCGAGGCCGAGGGAGGAGGTTTTGGCGGAGAAGGGGTTGGATTGGAAGAAGCTTGATTCGGAGATTGAAGCTAAGAAGACGAGTAGGCCTTCGAGTGCACACTCCAGCAGGCCTTCCAGTGCTCAATCGAGTCGTTCTGAGGGGTTGCAGGGTGCTGAAACTGCGGTGAAAGCGAGGCCGAAGGCGAATCCATTTGGGGATGCGAAGCCTAGGGAGGTTTTGCTGGAGGAGCGAGGTCAGGATTGGCGCAAGATTGATCTTGAATTGGAGCATCGTCGTGTTGACAGGTCCATCCTGCATTTTTTGTATGTACATGTCTTTGTTAGTAGTGATCGTGATACGTTTTAAGCATTTTGGATTTATGGTACATACAGTGTTGCAATTAATGTGTTCTTGTTGTTCCCTTTAAAGTTTAGAGATGCTATGACATTCCCGTTTCAGAGGGTTGTTCTTGTTGATAATGGTGTTGGCAAGTTAGTGGGATGTTAACATGCCTGTCATCTGTGTCTAGGTCTTTAGTCTTGTGGGTCTGGTTATCCCTTAGTGCCACGGCTTCAATAGTTGTGCTAGTATTTACGAAATCAATTTCGTCACTGTTGTAAAAACTTAGGAGCATATAAGTTCCTTTCCTGTCCAAATGTCTGAGTATGATGAATCAATTGAATTTGATAATCCTATGCCAATAGATTTTAATTGGAACAAGTGATGAACGTGGATTTCATTATTGGCACTGGGGATGATTTCATTTTGTGTAGGGCACTTGTATCTTGGAAAATTAAGTTCACTGATATTGTTTTCTTATTAGCAGAGGAAGTTCTTAATGCATCTTCTAATTACAAGATCAAGAGTTAATTGTGGACGTGGACATGTGGTACAGTGGTTGTCAAGGACCAACTCTCTTAAAAGATTAAGTTGTTAGGTGTAAGCTCATGAATGGTTTTATATCTAACATGCCCCCTCGTGTAAGAGCCGTTTGAGCTTGAAGAGTATACAATGCATAGGCCCACCATACCTTATGCAGAAATTCAACTTTTATTTAGAAGAATGGGACTGTAAGGATCGAATTCCTGACCACTTGGTCATGGAGGCTCTGATACTATATCAAAGACCAACTCTCCTAAAAGCTTAAGTTGTTAGGTGAATGCTTATGAATGGTTTGATATCTAATAGTGGTTATGAAAATAAGGAAGAGTCTAGTGTAATAGATTTTGCTATGATAGTGAGGCTTCAAGTTGTTGGGCTATTAAACACTAGTGCTGTTAAATCTGTTTGCAGCCCTCATTGACTGACTCAATGGAAGTCAGGTGCTTTTTTTTACTTATTTTGGGGATGGGCTGGCTACTTTAGACGATTTTTTGTCTTTTACATATCGTTATTAAGTTTTTTTAGTGTAATAGTTTCTATCCTGTTCAGTGCTTTAGTTAATGTGAATTGTGCAGGGTTGGATTTTTTGTTTGAGGATTCTTTCATATCAATCTAATTTCGTTAGAGTAGTATATAGTAATGGTATAACTGTGTCTGTGTTAGCAAACAAAGGGATTTCTTGTTTTTACTAATGCTTTTAAAGGGATGCTTGACAGTACTTGTGTCCAAGTTTTTTTGTTAATGATCTTTCTAGTTTAAAATGCTCAGTACTCTCCTACTTAGCATATGGGTTATATATTGAGATGGAACATACAAAAATTAAATCTGACCACAGAACAATGTGCATATCGTGGGTTGGGTTGGGTCCATAGACAATAGTGTAAAAGTTGATAATTTTACAGATATAAAATATTTCTTTTAGATTGCAACACAAATGCTTATTATGTTGATCTTGCTTGTTGAATTTCACATAAATTAGACATCAATGACTATTTTATAAAATAGTGATGGTTTCAATTGGGCATAAGTCATATGGAAAAATTATTGTATGGGCACAATTCCCAAGGTTCACACACCAACAACTATGTGTGGAACCCTTGTGAAATTTATTGGCGATCCTAGACATGCTGTGAGTGTGCCCAATATGGACAGTATGTGTGCGCAAGTATGTCTCTTACTTATGAATATTGTTCCAAGTCTTTTTCTTGTTCTTTTCTCTTTTTTTAGGAAATTTCCAGGGTTTACTCCTAGTCCTAGTGAATTTTAGGTCGTTAGTTAAAATGATACTTTTGCACGTATATCTTGAGTGAGGTAGTCAAGAATGCTGCAAATAGCTGATAAGGAAGATTTGTTTATTTTTTATTTATTTATTTAAAATACATATTTGACTTGTGAAAAATAATATTGCTAATAGTTTGAATCAAAATACTATGTCATTTATTTTATTCCCAAGAGTTTAGCATTAGACATGTCATAAATGTAATCTTGTCCTTGTTTATATCTACCTTGCTTGCTTATGCACAAAAGTTAAGCACCATTTGGTTTTAATTATACCATGCTTTATTTGTGACTTTGTTGATCTTTCGCATATGTATGTTACCTTCCTTGACTTTTGAAGGAACATTTCAGGCCAGAAACAGTTGAGGAAAAATTGTTGAAAGAAGAAATTGATAACTTGAAGAAGGAACTTGAGAAAGAGTCCGCAATAAATTCACATAAGGAATATTTGGATGAGGCTGGTGTAGACCAAACCACCACACGTGCAATGTTACTCCAGAAAGAAAGGGAACTGGAAATTCTTATCCGTGATTTGGATGACAAAGTTCGTTTTGGGCAAAAAGCCATTGATAGGCCGGGCTCTGCAGCAGGAAAGACTACTGGCTTTCCTGATAGGCCACCTTCTCAATCTGGCTCATTTGATGATTCTAGAAGTGTGGAGTCTGCAGACAGACCTCGATCCCGTGGCACAGGAGATATGTGGAAGCGTCCTAGTGATGACAGAAGTTCATTTCAAGGTAGCAGGGATAGAGGAGGGTTTCTGAGTAGCAGAGACTTGAATAGGTGAGAATACAAAATTGCATTGTTTCTTCTTTTTTTTCTCTGGTCTTGCAACTCCTGGTAAAAGTTTGCTTGTTGGCTGCAATTTGTTACTTGCTTTAGAAGCTAAATTTAATTTTTATCAAATTTGTATAAAAAAAGGTTTTTACACTATGAGTGAACCAAATAATGCTACCTATCTAAAAAAATTGTTAAAAGCTTTTGCTACGAGGAAGAAGCCTTATTTACAGCAATGATGTGACACTTTTTTGTTTACTTTTGATCAAATTTAAACCCAAAGCATCCCCCTGCCCCTTTTATTTTGGAGTCCTGTTAGTTGCAGAGGACTTCGTTCTCACAGGAAGCTCACAAAGTTGAGATGAATGGATGAAATTTTTTCATCCATTAATTTTTCACATAACTCAAAAATCTTCCAGCCACTCATTCCTCTTCTGTGAAACTTCTGTATATTGATAGTCTGTGAGACTATCATTTCTGTTTATTTTGTTTCTTTTCTTTTGGCTTTGGGGGTGGATCACGAAGTTCTAGTGAATGCATTTACTCGGCAACAGTTCATAAATCACACATATGGGCTGACTTTATAATCCATAGGCCTAAATCCTAATGAGCCTCCAGTTGTCCATGATGTTTATTGAATTGTTGAAGCCTGTACTGAAAAACTGGAATTTCTTGGGGTTGGAGTAGAAGTGTGAAATTTGTGTGGCAACTTGCAGATTACCCCTTAAACACTAAAACGAACTCGACTGCTTGACCACTTCATTTAAATCATACAGAGAGTTGACAGTGGCTTTGAATTCAATTTTGTTTCTTCTTCCATTGTATTCTTTCTATGAAGTTTCTGGCATGTATAGTTTTGCTTTTTGGGCTTGAGAAGCTGTTCTTGACAACGTTGATATTTGCTTTCTTACAGGTCAAGAGAGAGATGGTGAAGAGCAGTTTTGTGTTGATTAAGAGTTATCTTCAACTTTTGATGACCAGAACCTAATACTATTTTGTCCTCTTGTCTTCACTAATCGTTTTGTTCATTTACTCCAGGAATTGGTGCAAGAATCATTGGGTACTGGCACTAAAACTTTTACCTTATCTATTGTTACATCTTGAAACATTGTAAATTTGTTTATCCCCCTCTAGTAATTTTTTGGGTGTCTGGTTGAAGGCGGGAGCCTGTAATTTTATTAGGATTAAATTTTTTATTGAAGATTATGGAACTCGGTAGCTAATGTGATATTTTTCCGAGTCTTGTACTTTTTTTCTCCTTTCTTGGATCAAAACAATATCTGCCAGTGTGATGTTTTGACATAGCTAGTCATTCTGCTTTTCTCTACTGGTCTCTTCTTTTTGGTGATTTCAATATTCATCATAATGTAAGTCTTAAATGGGAAAATAATCACGACATTAGCACAGGTCACTAGAATTTTTGCAATCGAAGCTGCAAATAGATGGGTAGCCGCGCGCCTACACTTGATTGAATCTTGATGGCTGTTTTGTGTATTTTTGAAGAAACAAGGTGGGATATAATTCCTCACCATTTTTCATTCTCGAATTGCATCATTCATGCAAAATTGTGATGACAAAGCGGCGAAGCCCTCTAGAACCAGAATTTCTCGGTTGAACCAACACTTTTGTGTGCATTAAAAAATTCTTAACTTGTTGAATCATCGTCCTGGTATTGAATTACTACGTGGTTTGAGCTGGTTTCCTATTTGGTGGCAAAATATCATTCACTTAAGGACAGTCTCAGGGTGAGACATTGATATTGCTTTAAACTTAACGATGGGTCACAATAGGGAAGATCCGTAGAGCTGGCTAAAATCAGAGTACGAAAGACTCGAGTCTGGTGGATCTCAGGTTAAATATTGCAATGAAAGGCAAAAACAAAAATAGATATACGACTCCACTGGGGATCGAACCCAGAATCTCTGGTTCCGTAGACCAGCGCCTTATCCATTGGGCCATGGAGTCCATATGCTATACACAATTCTATATATTTAAAATCTATTTACGGCAAAAAGTAAACATCTTCTATACCAATTTCCTTTTTTTTCCTACTACGTATCCGCATAGATAATGTTATGAGACTAATTTTCAAACACTGTCTCGACTATGAGGCCATTCCAATAATTATCTTTTACAAAGTTTATACTTTAATTATTTTTTAATAACACAACTTGCTTACCATTGCATTTAGTTTTTATTGGTTTGTAAAGAAGCCTTTGGGCCATGGATTCCATATGTTAATAATCTGCATTCTATAAATTCAATATCTAGCTAACTTTTTTTTTTGAGAAAAAAGTAAACTTTAAACAAAATGTGAAGAAAATGTTTTGTGAAGGCTGGGGAGATTTTGTATTGTGACAATAATAAAAAGAGCTGATTACAAACAATAAGAGGCTAAGTTTTTGCAATATGAGGTAATTTGTCCAATAAGATTATCATAACATATTTCATAAGTTGAGCTGTCTTATCCAATTGTTTGGATTAATGAATTATGTGGTACTTATAATTGGAGAAATTCTTAATTAAGTATGATCTATTATATCATCTCTTAAGTATTAAGTTATTGTTTGACATGTATAAAATTATTTTTAAAGATAAATGCATTTTTATCATGACTCATGTAATTTTACATTTGCCAAAATCGTATCTAATTAAGAATTATTCATAATAATTGATGCTCGCCACATATAAAGTATGAAATAGAATCACAAACAAAAAAATTGAGGATAAATTTATAGATATATTATGTGTAACACAATCCATAGTATTTGTCAAATAAAACTCTTGACAACGAGCCAAAGGAGTTAGACTAATATGATAAACTTTTGATTTTCAATAAATCAAACGAAAAGTTGAGAAAGAAACTTTGTTCCTTAAGTTCTTAAGACGATCAAAGAAAGCTTTTAAATGAAAAATAATTTGATTATTCCCTTCTATCTTGACTAATAATAGCAAGTGTATGAAAACAAATGAAAAGGCAATTGAAATAATAAATGTAGCAATGTAGAAAGTGATGAAATAAACAAAATACTACACAAAAGTAAGAGAAGTAGGCAGAGAATTTTGGCAACATTAATATGTTGTTTGATAGTAGGTCTCGTGTGTTCAATTAAATCTTTAACACTATTTATACACATCAAAATTGTAATATTAGTGGCATCATTATATCAAATTATGTCTAAGTACAATGTACCAATTAACTGAGGGACTAACCTTTGTCCTATAAATGTAGACCAATCAATTGCTTTAAGTGAGATTCTTGGTATAAATGTTCCCAAAAGCTCCAACGTGTCTCCAAATTCACTCGGAATAACGGTTCTTATTTTTAAGGAAATATCATTGACTTGGTCAGCAACTCTTCAGTAGCAAATACTGAACTTCAAGCTTCCAAACGGATTCTAAAGCTAACAACACGTCTTGTTTCAGCCCATCACATTGGCCCAAATTTGACCAAAAAATGATCCTCCCTTCTATTGGCAGCCTTTAATTTTTTTTTTAACCGAAATGCCTTTATGCCTCGGTTGATAATTCGGCTGTTATAGTCAAACCCAATTTTCTAGTGTTAACACATTGTAAGGGGGGAACACTGAAAACCAAAGACCCACCCTCCCTTATTGTGGGTTAGACGCCAAGTCGCCAACAAAGAACATAAGAGGTGAGTTTGGAGCCCCGTGAAGAGGTCAAGGACCATTTGCGTGTCGTGTAGATTCAATTTCATTTCACCTTGACCATGCACCCATAAGAGGAGGAATTTCTGGGACTATTCTTTATTCATTTGGCTGCCTATGATTATGTATGATCATATTAATGCCTAACTATATTGAATTATTGTAGAAGTACCGGGACGGCACAACTAAATAGGATTTCCCGCATACTATTCTGGAGAATTGGGTAAACCAAAATACTTGACCAAAAAGAGTTACTGTATTTTGATCAAATGCAAAGAATGGCATTGAATCATTAACATCCAAACAGGACCACTGCACACAGTTCACCATGAATTACATTTATATTTAGAGTAATTCTTAAATGAACACAGTCTATTATAATCATTTAAATTATTATTTAATATATATAAAATAATAAAAATTATCATAAAATTATATTAATTATTAATAATATTTTTATATATATTAAATAATAATTTAAATATTTAAATAATAATGTAATAAATTGTGTGTACTTAAAAATTTCTCCTATATTTATGTATAAGAGTGGCCCTATCTCATAAAGTATTTGTAACCATTAACATGTGTGTTGTTGGCATTGGTTCGATCGCTTTCAATTCTTTGGAGTCTGCGGGCTGCGGGGCCTTCATTCAAACCGAAGAATGGGAAAGTGATAAATTATCCAAGAAACGGTAAAATGAAAATAAACTGTAATCTCATGTCATGCCAATACAAAGATAATTAATTGCTTGTAGACATAAAAGAAAATAAATTTTGGTTTTGGAAATTAAAAAAATAATAATAATAATAAATGCTTGTAAAACTGAAAGTACTTAATCAGGTCCACCTCGATATAGTAGATATTTTTTATATTTCACAAGGTTTTTGTTTGTACAATTTCACTAGGAATTCTTATTATTATAAAGAGAAAAACATATTGTTAAGCTCACATTTTAGTATATTTTTTGGACTAATAATCTTAAGCACACACATTTATATAAACATTACTTTATATTTTTATAATTTTCATCATATGATCATAGTTGATCTACCTATATACTTATACTTTATTTTTGTTGTGTGAGAGATATAATCTTAAAAGTGATGATGAGTGTGGTATATATATTTTTTAAATTTGTTTAACGAGTGATTTAAGGACACTTATTAAAGAATAAAAAATAATAAATATTAAAAAAAAAAAATTTAATGTATTGAAAACTTTAATTTTTTTTATTCAAAAATTTTTATTTTTTATTTTTTAACAAATATCCTGAACACTTGTTAGCAAAATCTTTTTTCTTTTTAGATCTATAAACTATTTATGTAAAAATGAAATTACATAATGGAATAAAATATTTGTTGTATTAAAATCAAAGTAAGTTCGGAAACAAGTTTAAGTAAAAAGATTTCTTTAGGCGCTCTTTATAATTTTATAAAATTTAATAATTTTCTGATTTATAATTTTACCAATTCTATGCTAATGTGGCTGTAGAATTATTTCAATTATCATTTTATCTCTACTAATGATTGTATTATCGATAAAGAAAACACTGAATGCTAGTCTTTCCCTTTGGCGAAAAAGGCAAGAAAAAAAAAGGAAGGTTTACAAAGAAGGTGCAAGTTATTGTTTTAATATCATTTTGTAAGTTATATTCAAGTTTGTTATTCTAGTTTGCATCCAACTTCCAATTGAATAAATGCCAAATTAAGGACTAATCAAATCTTAAAACATCATTCAAATAAAAGAAAAATACATTAAGGGGTAGTTGTTACGAATAATACAATTATATCATTCAAATAGATTAATTTGGTAAATAGATTAAAAGAAAAAATATCATTTAAACTTTTTATATTATTAATTAATTATATATTATTAAAAATATTTAAATTTTATAATAATTATTTCAAAATATATATATGTAATAATATATAATTAATTAATAATTAAAATGTTTTATACTTTTAATGTATCAAAATTAAACTTTTGATTAAGGATTCAAAAGTCTAGTTTCCTATCTGTTTTGATATAAGTCATAAGATACGTAGATTATCCATTCGTTGAAAAGCCACGCACATTTATTCTACCTAAATCCCTGCCTAAACAAATTAACAAAATACCACGTCATCTTTGTCATCTTTTTGGTCAAGAACTTCATTATAAATATAATGATGATATTTTTATTATAAACAATATATATAATTTTTATATTCTTTTTAATATTATTTATTATATTTTTTATTATTTTTTCTCGCTTAATCATATTTATTCCAAATAAATATAAAAAAGAATATGGGAAGAACATCATTTTCCTTATAAACAACTAGTTACTCCTCCTAAATTGCATCTAAATTCAAATTTAAACACTGTGTATTCTCTTACTTTTTTTTAATTATTATTATTTTTCTGTCAAGTAATAATGAAAACATAAACCTCTATCTACAGGACCTGCTGTTTTCAAGTCTGAAGCTCTTGTTTGGTAGTGCTATAAAACCCAAACCTCAGAGGGAAGATTCTATTGGTCCTTTTTATTTTTTTCTTTTCTTTATTTTCATCGTTTGCTCGTTCTCTTCCTCGTTTGTTTTCTCTCCTCGGAGAACCTGATCACCATTACCAAACTTCTCTTTCTCTTAGCTCAGCACTGGGGTGTTGTTTTTTCTCTCAGCTATCCATAAAAAAGCTTTTTTTCTTTTTTCTGCCCAGATCTTCATCTTGCTTCTTCGGTTATTCCGGGTACGTTTTCAGTTTTAACAATTAATAATCTCTTGCAGTTTCAGAAACGAGAAACTAAAATGGAAGGTTCAAATACTAGAATTGAATTTCTCAGCAATCAGTCACTATAACTCAACCCCATGTAACTTTGTTTCCTTTTCCCCTTCTTTTCTAAAAGGGAAAAAAAAAAGATATAATTTTGATCATTGTTCACAACATAACCATAACATAGAGCTTCAAGTCAGAGTTTTTCTGCGAATTTCTCTCAGCAACTAAGAAGATGTAAATTTTGATAAAGAATCTAAGCTGGTTTAAGTTAACTAGTACAATTATTTCGTCGAATTGTGTATGTTTGGATTAGCTTATTTTGCTTAGAAAAGCTTATGATCAATTTTCTCATGAGAGAGCTCTTACTTGGAAATCTTCTATTTTTTTTTAAAATGCAAAATAAGATAATCCAAACATGGTAAGTTTTATATTTTTTCTTCTTCCTTTTCTTTCTTTCCTTTTATTTGAATCTTCCGATGGTAGTTCCTATATTAATATAAACTGCCTAATGGTTTTGTAATTGTGGGGCTTACTAAGTTGGGGAGATCACGAGTTGCTTACCCTGTAGAGTTATTTTGGGAGGTTATTGAGGAAAAAGCACATGTTTTTCTTGCTTATGGTTCATTTCACTCATTGTCTTTCACCAAGGGCTGCTAGCTAAGTTTGGTTCCTTTGCTATTTTTTCAAGGCAACTTTTTGCACACTTAAATTATAGGCCGTGCCTTCTGGAGGTGCTCTCGCTTGCATAATTGTCATTATGTTGGAAAAATAAATTTAAGTATAAGTTGCTATGCCACTTGGTTGTGGAACACCTTCATAAATAGAAGTAAACTAATCTGACTGGTGAATCCCACTGGTATATTGGGGATATTCTATTCCAAACGATATAATCTTTTTCTCTCATAACGTAATTATCCCTTTTGTTCTTTTGAAGTTTGAATCATTATCTGGTTCCATTTGTTAATGTATTTCATTCTTTCTTCTTTGTAGCATCAGCAGGGTTTGCATTCTTTTAACAAGCATCTCTGTTTCTTATATGGAGAATACCTGCTAATTGCTAAATGGTGAAGAATAAGTCCTGCATATAGTTTTATGAGCATACAGTTAGAGAAGTTTCGATATAAATGGGGAAGGTTACTCGCAGGTCTAATCGCTAGCTTTGTTATTCTTTTTGTTCTGAGAAATTTTGTATATGCTAGTCAATGTCAGCAACTCCCTTCAAGTGACATTTCCATTTCGTTGGTTGCAGTTTTACTGGTATAAAACCAAGTGAAATTATGAGGCTTATTGTGACAACTTTTATTGGAGTAGTTTTTGGCTTCTTTTTAGGAGTATCATTTCCAACATTGTCAATAACAAAGGTGCAGACTGAGTATTTTCTTCCTCTTTATGGGTGTACCTTGTGCTGGAATAACTTTTTTGTCAGTGGTTTTATTTTATTGAACTTAATAATTGAATGCTATGAGTGAAACAATTAGTTGAATCTGCCATCTGGCCTGCTTCCTTCCATTGATCTCTCTTACATTGAAGACAAATATACCGGTCGCTATGCTTGGTCTTTTATGAAGAATAGTGACAGAAGCTCATCACTATATCAATTATCAAATGATACATCAAAGGTACACATTGTATCTTGTCATCATTATTAAGGACATTTTAAGTTCCTTGGTTTACAGGGATTCAATATAGTTATAACTCTATGCCTTATATGATTGAGAAGAAAAAAGACAATAGGCCTCTACAAGTTCCCATTATAGTAGGCATTTTGCATATGCTTGTCCATTAATACATTATTGATAAAGGCTTCCAAGAATGATTTTGTTTAATATAATATTGGGAAAATGGCTACTTAGAGTCTGTCCTTTGATTAGTCACTTGCTCCTTATTTTCTTTGCAGATTTGGGTTCCATCAAATCCAAGAGGTGCAGAAAGATTACCTCCTGGCATTGTTGAAGCTGAGTCGGACTACTATTTGCGTAGATTGTGGGGTAAGCCCAGTGAGGTGTGTATCCTAAAACAGTTTATATGCTCAATGTGGCTACAATCTCCAAATGTCATAAGAAAACTACTTTTTATTTTTCTTCCTTCCAATTTTTTGAGGGGGAAGGGGGATTGAAGCATAGAAAGCATGTCCTTTTGCATGCATGGGAATAATGTAGCTAAATACAGATTAAGGTCCTGTTAAGTGTTACAGTTATACTATAGTAAATAAACTTGTAAAAGAAGTGTGCTTCTGTTTGGCAAGATTATTTGCTTGCTTCTATGTATGAATCTTGCCATAAGACCCCAAGTTCAACATTAAAAAGATTTGGAGAAGAATAATGACATAGAAAACTCAAGTAGACAGAGCATTTATTTAAGTTTGCACTTGCAGGATTTAACCTCCAAGCCAAAGTACCTTGTAACCTTCACTGTGGGCTATGATCAGAAAAATAATATTGATGAAGCTGTGAAAAAGGTTTCTCTTAGTCCCTTTCTCTTTCTGGTTGCATATGCTTGTTTATGTGTCTTTTAACTAAATATTTGCTTGAACAGTTTTCAGAGAACTTCACAATCCTTCTATTTCATTACGATGGCCGAACAACTGAATGGGAAGAATTTGAATGGTCAAAGCGGGCTATTCATGTGAGTGCTCGCAAACAGACCAAATGGTAAGAAGCTACTGTGTTCATAATTTTTGGATGAAAAATTTTCACCGTGACTTTTGCAGTTAATACTTAGTAGTGTTTAGTGTTTACCTAACTATAAGTGATTTATTATTCCAATTATTTTATTATATTGACCATTTGAGTTTTTCCCCTCCTAGGTGGTATGCGAAGCGGTTTCTGCATCCTGACATTGTGGCACCATATGACTATATATTTATGTGGGATGAAGACTTGGGGGTTGAGCATTTTAATGCAGAGGAGTGAGTATTTGATATGGGAAGGATTTTTTGTTTTTAAAGGTTTTAGCTTTTGTTTTATTTAAGTTTCATATGCCCCTCTCATTTCAATTGCAGGTACCTAAAACTGGTGAGGAAGCATGGCTTGGAGATTTCACAGCCTGGTTTGGAACCTAATAAAGGGTTGGTATGGCAGATGACAAAAAGAAGAGGTGATCATGAAGTTCACAAGTAAGAATAATTGGAGTCCTGCACGAGTTTTCTTATGGTGCATATCATTTTAAAGAATGTGCATTAACTGTTTATTTTCTTGGTTTTTCTATTAGAGTAACAGAGGAGAAACCGGGATGGTGTTCTGACCCTCATGTGCCTCCTTGTGCAGCGTAAGTAACTGCTGAAGTATTATTATTGTATTATCTGGTCTACTAAGTTGTATCTAATTGTGTCATATGAATGCAGGTTTGTTGAGATTATGGCTCCAGTGTTTTCGCGAGATGCATGGCGCTGTGTGTGGCATATGATTCAGGTTGAACGGTTAATCCTAATTGTTTTAAAAAACGTCCAGTCACTACCGTTTGGATACACTGAATTTTTAAAATAAGCACGTATGTTTTAAAAATAAGTACTTAGAAGTGTTTTTAAATGTGTTTGGATGCCATCTTAAAAAAAAAGAGCAAAAGTTTAAAAAAGTGTTTCAACCACTTATTTTAGAAGCTAACAATCCCAAGCTTTTAAAATAAGTGGAAGGATAAGTGGTTTTAATATACGAAGCATTTTTTAAATATTACATCTAAATGCAAAATAGCTTTTTCTTTAAAAATAAGCTCTTTTAAAAAAAGAACTTCAAAATAAGTAGTGTATCCAAACAAACCACATTCTTTAAGCACTTAATAAATTATGGTTGAACCACTCTTGGCATTGCAGAATGACTTGGTCCACGGGTGGGGTCTTGATTTTGCTCTTAGAAAATGTGTTGAGGTGAGTCTGTTTCGACATTTTTTTCAAATCATCTAATTTCTTGACTACTTAATTTTAGGGTGTGGCCTTGGGAGAGGCACACACCAAAGAAAAGAAGAAGTGAAAAAAATTGCAACCGAGACATGCTATGGAGCTTTAAACCGTTATCCTCTTTCTGTGATATAGCCCGCGCATGAGAAGATTGGAGTTGTTGATTCCCAGTGGATTGTTCACCAAGGTGTTCCCACACTAGGGAATCAGGTAATTTGTTTGCCATGATTATTCTCTAGACTTAATAATTTACTGAAAAATGATGCCGTAAAATGCTTATTAATTTTCCTGTTCTTGGTAGGGTGAGACAGAAACTGGGAAAGCGCCATGGCAGGGGGTATGTTATGCATGTTTCATATTGCTTAGCTCTATTACATTATATACTATTTTGTTTCATTACTTCCCTCATGACCATATGGCATTTTGGCTTCTTTTTCCCCACATTAAAAGACGGAAAAAACTCTTCTAAAGTGAGTTTATTTGTAAAGTGATCAAGTAAGAGTGTATTTATTTTTAATTTAATCCAAAGTACATTATTATTTTAACTCATTATATCTCGAGTATACTCTTATTTGTTCACTTTATAAAGAAGCTCACTTTAAAGGAGTCTATGTCATTAAAAGTCTATTAAACTAATGAAGAAGCTGTGTTATGATGGAGCTAGTCGTTAATGGACTTTGATTATGATATATGTTGATGTTTCCATCTTCTTGGTGCCAGGTGAGGGAGAGGTGTAGAAAGGAGTGGACGATGTTCCAAAGTCGGTTGGCGAATGCAGAAAACGCGTATTACAAGTCCATGGGAATTGATATGTCTAATTCCACCGTTCATTAGGGGACAACGACCAAAATTGACTTGTACACAGATATAGCCACCATTATGCGTAGATATTCCCTTGATTTTCTTTTTTTATATATAAAAATTATTATACTCCGTCTTCGTTTAAAAATTTTAAGTATGTAACATTAGTTACTTGCAATCACAACCTAGAGTCCTAGCTAGGGACCAAACTTCAATTCAATGTAGAATTCCAGTGCTGAAAGTGAGTAAATTAAGTGAAAAAAATAAGAAAAAACTTGGGGTGGTAGTGTAATTCGTTTGGAACATAATACAAGTGCTTGTAGGAAATGGAAATGGCTGTGTCCTTCAATTGGAGCTGACAACGAAGCTCTTTATCTTAGTAGGACCAACAAGGATATGTGGACATTTTGCAATTACATCAGAACACCAAATAAAACAAGTTGAAAACACAAGATAGCATTAGAGTCGTTTTCAAAATCGGGTGTGGGACGCAAATCAGAGATATGCGGGATTCCAATTTTTCTATCTTTTAGTATCTTTGCGTTTTAAGATACCACTAATCACATGATCAACTCTGGTGAACTTTCTAGATTCCATTTCGAATGGTTACTGTGGCTATGGATTTTTCTTTTTTTGGTGATTGCCACCATCATTAATCAAATCAAATACTTGAACAACTCTAGTACGATGACATCTCAACTAGATTCTTCAAATCATCACTTCTCTTTCCTTCAAAATATGAACGCCATGTGTATGTTTTCAGAAAGAAAAAACAACTAAAAACCTTTGGAATTGGTTTAGTGTGTTGTGGACTTCACCTTCTTGGATAAAAAGGGTTATGCCAGTGGAAGTGATCTAATCACTTACCATCAATTATAATTGCACTAACGTATGTATTTTTCAATTCAGTCTTCAGATTTTAGATACATTTCATAGTTCAATAAGGAAAGGAAAAAATAATAATCCATGTTCTACATTAAAAATTCATCACAATGATATATATGAATAGATTGTATAAAACTGAGAAATTTATGAGATAATTAGCAGCAAATGCTGTGACTTTGACTATATTAAATGAACAGGGACAAATAATAGTGAAAGTGTTTAGAAATAATCCAATTGCAAAACCAAATCAGCACTGACAATGAGACTTCTTAATAATTCTTGTCACAAGTCACATCACAAATTAATGGTTTGGTTTGGAATGGTTTTGAATGGGAAGATGATGACATGTTGACGAGCTTGAATCCCTGGTCCCCCACTCTTAACTTGAGGCTGTTGCTGTGTTGGCTGACTATTCTTCCGCAATATATAATCAACTTTTATATTTTTACCACAAATAAATAATATATACATTATTTTTTATATTTTATTTAATATTATTTATTATATTTATATTTTTTATTATTTTTTTAATTACACACTTTTAAAAAATATATATATAATACAAACATCTCTAAAAAGAAATGTGGATGATTATTTTCCCAATATAATACACCCCACGTTAGAAGCTAAATTTCTACATTATTATATGGTGTCTCTTATTCATCCCAATTTACCCGAGTGAAAGAGTATTTACTATTTATTTTGATATATCAGGACAAAAGAATATCAACAATTTTTATTTATGTTAATGTAATGATAATTAGTGAAGCGTAATAGTAAGGAGGAAGGAAGAAATTGTTAGATGTTTCCAGTAAATTCTTACATAAACCTACTTGGAACACTGTATTAGTCCAATAATATTATTAATTTTAATAAATTATAAAATATAATTATTAATTAATTATAATAATTATTTATTAATTAATAATAAAATTAGTTTAATGTATCTAATTTAAATTCTCCAAATTTAGGCAAGAGTTTTTAAATGTTCCTAGGTATATTGTATGATTGACTATGTCATATAATCTTTGAGTTATCATTATTTATAATTTAATTATTTTTCTAATTCTATAACTAATATATCCCGTATTTAATACGTCAGACCAAAAAATTTCTGTGGACACCAAAGAATGAATGATTGATTGAAGCATTACGTTTACAAGTTAAAGACTTAGGCGGACCCAGCCGGAAATCAAGAAACTTCGGAGGCTCCAGCTAAAAGGTGAGGATGCATGCCACCAGTCACAACTACTGTGGCCACCGCATACCTCCGTGGACACGTGTCTTCCTCAAACTTACCCTTTTTGTGATGGTGAAAGCTCCATATGTATTTTTCACTCCACTGAGGCACTGACAAAGCCCTTCACGTGTTCCCACGTGTACATCCTGTCCCTGGTTATGCAATGGAACCAAACCATGGTTAATGTTTTGGTAGTTAAGATATGTGACTCTGTGACTATAATGTATTTATCAAGCAAACCAAATGAGTTTATATATTGTATGTTTGGGTGTTATGTTGGGCTAGTGTTGTGCTAGTTCTCATTGCATTTTCTTTGCTTAAGCTTCAAGCTGAACTATTTCTTCTAACTCTTCTAGCTCAATCAACTAGCAAATTAACCAATTGTGCTTGAGTTTGAGAATCATGGGTCTCTCAAACTTTCCTAGTGCAGCTGAAGGGGTACTACCTGTGCTTGTGATGAACACAGTGCTGTCAGTGGCTTTGTTAAAGAACATGTTTAGATCCATGCTCCAAATACTTGGTGTCACTGCAACCACTAGTTCCTCTTATTCTCCAACTATAGAGCAAGACTACTCAGATGAGAGTTCTTCAACGGAAAGGAGGGTGTCAATAACACAGTACAAGTCTTTGTGCCACAACAGGTCCAGCATGGCCAGAAGTAACAGTAGCAGTGGATGGACGGCTATGGTGGAGTGCTGCAGCGTGTGTCTTTCTGGGTTTGAAGCGAATGAGGAGGTAAGCGAGTTGTCTTGCAAGCATTTCTTCCACAGAGGCTGCTTAGACAAGTGGTTTGACAACAAACACAGCACCTGCCCTTTGTGTCGTTCCATGGACTAGATTAGATTGGATAAAGATTTTTTAAAGTGAATATTATTGTAAAATGAGTAAGTAAATCCAATTAATTATTGATAAATAGATCTATATCAATTATCAATAATTAATGTGAATTTATTTACTTATTTTACAATAATTTTTATTTTAAAAGATCTTTTTTCAGATTAGATATATGTAGAGACTATAGACTATATATTATAGAATATATATAGAGCTAGTTGGTATAGTGAATGAAAGGAATCAATGACATGCTTTTCTTTATGTTTATGTTGTAAACCCCTTTCAACTAACTCTCTTTCTCTACTTGAAGTTTCGATTTTGGAACAAAATCAGACCAAGTTCTGTTAACTTTGCTTTTGCTTGATTTGTTTGTGCAATCGTCAAGAGGTATTTCAAACCCCTTTTAAGCACTTCACGATTCTGCGTAATTCCAATTTAAGATTTCTCAATTTGAATAGCCTACAATGAACATATTAATTGGCATTTATGCATATGCAACTTCTTTTCTTTGTCTCATTTTTTCGCCGCTGCCTTTTCCCGTTTTTGGGCGGGGGCGGGGAAAGTGCCTTGAGAGGTGGTATTGTTGTCTTTGAACTATCATAAATTTATGAAAAAAATAAAAACTATCGTAAATTTTACAATTTTTTTATAAACATAACTGTTACATTTTAAAATTGGAAATTTCAATTCTACATAAATTTTCGTACAAATTAATCAATAAAACTTATGTAAATAAAATAATGAATAATAATAATATTTTAAAATGTAAGCTTATTAAACAATTACCAATTATATTTAGATAATTATACTTTTAATTTAAATATTATTTTATTTTAAATATAATTACTTTAACTTATAGTTTATTATTAAGTTATTTTATCAGAAAGGTTATAATTAATCAAATTAAACTTATATACAATAATTTTATTTAATACATCGTAATATTGTCTCAATTTAATAAAATACCAATAATAAAAGTATTTATGACTTTTTTTCTTTAGATAAAAGTGTTGATACAAATATCCCCAAAGTGTTACTAAAAAAATGCTAATTTACATGAATGTGTCGGTATTCCTTGTTCGCCAGTTTATCGATGACTTTTGCTATTATGATCGTTTTGTGTTATTTATGTTTTGACAATTAGGGTATGTTTGGCATGCTGTATTAAACTTGATAGAATAAATTAATACAATATATTATAATTTTATCAGTTGTTTGGTATAAACACTGTATTGTATAAGCTTATCCATTAAATTCCTCTTATATATTAAAATGATAGATAATTTAATCAAGCCTTGGAGGGTGGATTAGGCCTGATTGGATTTTGATGTATAAGGTGTTATAAAGACTTTTTCATTATAATTTTAAACATTTCGATATTCTCAATCATTACGTATTAGGTCTTATACTATCAGGTCTTATACTATCATATCTAATACTATCTGGCCTTATCCTATCATTCGTACCAAACGGACCCTTAGAGGATAATATTATAATTCAATTAAAAAAATATCAGAATCCTATTCAAAATAAAATTATAACATTTTATAATTAGTTTGCAATCAGTCACTTAGTTTAATTGTGCAACTTTGATAGACTTAAAAATCTAATCTATCGAGTTAAGTCACGTTTAAAAGAATATATATTTTTTTTAAAATGATGATTCTAATAAGATTTAAACAAACATTTACCTCTAGAAATTACAAGCTGTTTTTCACTTGACCCGACACTTACTGCTTACCCTAAACCACTTATTCTGGGGGTATGCAACTTAAGATTTAAATAGAAGTGGAGTCATAGCAACTTTATTCTTGAAATTCATTTAAAACAAAATGCATCGTCATTGATATGGGAGAGAGGTGGTGTTATCATACTACGCATAAACGAGAGTGATATTATCCTTGTTTGACCACTACAAACATCCATTATAATCAATCAATTAGGTTTCTCATGATATGAGAGATCAGGGTTTCTGATTTACTTGGTGTTCTGCTTGACTTCAATAGGCGACTACAGTTCTGCATTCTCTGCCAGTTCCCAAACGTTTGCTTCTGTACGGGAGTTTGATAGCTTTTGGGAATTTTGCATGTTACACACAATGCAAAAGTACCAATTTTCCTAGCACCATGCCTATGCAAAATTCCACAATATTGAACAGGACACTGCGACACAGGAAAAAAAATAGACAAATCGTTGCCTGCATAATCAAACTATAAGTATCAATTGTGGGCAAAACCTATAGTAACATGAATTTACAACTCTTTCTACTTATGCTCATCATTAAATGCCACATTTCGATCTGACTTCCACCTTATTTGAGTTTTATCAAGGCAAGTTGCTGACCAAATTGAGCTGGGTTTTTTTCGGGTGAAGTCATATTGAATTATGTAAGTTTTGAATTAATATTTTATTAGTTTAGTCTACTTTTATGTAATATTAACTGATCGAGCCAAGTTGACCCAATCTCATCGCAGATTGACCAATTCGATCCAGACTAATTTGAATTATTTTTATTTTTGTATTCTTTTATTATTTCAATTCGTCTATTTTATCAGACTATTCCAACTATTCCATAGCACGTCCCATTTTGACGGCTGTATTGATGACCCACAAACAAGAAAATATAAAACTCAAAGGAAAGGAAAGGATGATCCCACCACGAAAATCGCAAACTAATAATAATGAGTACTGCCACATATGAAATAACAATTAAAACACACTACATGAGAGCGAGACCTTGATGCATTATTTAGGTGAAATATAAGTATGCTCGAGGTGGAGATTATTGTATATTTGTATGTATATGATTACCCTTCACTTGAAGCCCCCTTATAGGCAAGCCCCAAAGACTTGAGCCTGGCAAGTTCGATCCTCCTGTGCTCTTGCTTAATAAACACATCAGCATCTTGGTCCACGCTCTCCCTTTGCTTGTTGCTTTTAACAGTGGTCTCAGTCTCTGCCACAGGGGAGGAGGCTTCTACTTTTACTTCTGCTGTGGGCTTCTCGTTGTTGGTTTTGAATGCCACATGACCCTTCTGATGCTGAGGACGATCAAACCGCTTGCGAAGTGCTGGCTCTGTTACTTCGTGGACTTGGTAATCGTTGCGGGGGCACCACCCATAAGGTTTGGGGTTGTGGTATGCCATTTCTGACGGTGCTCTGTTTAAAACTGGTTGAGGTTGTGATTCACCTTCATCTTTTATTTATTTATTTTTCTTAGCTACTATTTATATGCTACTGATTAGGGAATATGTTAAGCTATTATTCTATAATGATAAGGCTGAATCTAATACCTCTCCCTTTAAGCAGAAACAGTAAGCAAAAAAGAAGAAAATTATTAAAGCAGGAGCAGTGGATCTTTTAGCGCCCTAAGAATCATGGATACACCATATTGGTCTCATGTCCATGTGCCAGAGACATGCTAGATATGGACACAAGTACCACATGTCGTATGTGTCTATATGTATTCGATTAGAACAATTTTTTTTTTTCCTATCTTGGACACAATAAGATATGCCAGAGACACATCCACGACTAATTTAATTTTTTTTTATTTAAAAAAAACTTGATTACTGTTTAAAATAAAAAATAATAATATACTCAATTACTAATTACTTATTAAAGGTATCAGTACTCAAGTATGAATGAAAAACAGAGAGAAAGAAAAAATATGGAATTAGAGAAAATGTGGTGAATTGATCATTATGAATTGTAGTACACTATTACACTTTATATATAATCTGTGATGAACACTAACTAATCTAACAGACTTTACTATTTTATCATAATTGTCTAACTACTAACTGTCATCATAACTAACATAACTGACTCATTATCCTTTACATTTCTCCTGCACACTCAAAGAGTTGAAGTGTTCAACTTTGAGTCTATGTCTTATAATGGGAAACTGAGTGCTGGAGGGTGGTTTGGTGAGAACATCGGCTACTTGAGCTGCTGAAGGAATGTGAACAACCTGTATGAGCTATTGAACTATTTTTTCTCTAACAAAATACAAATCTAATTCAAAATGCTTTGTTTTGGAATGCAACACAGGATTAGTAGCCAACAACACTGTGCTGAGATTATCACAGTGAATTACTGGTGGTTGACTAACTGAGACATGTAATTCACTAAGTAGAGATTTTAACCAACTGATTTCTGCTACTGCAAAGGCCAAGCTTTGATATTCAGCTTCTATGAATGATCTTGACACCACCCTTTGCTTCTTAGAAGACCAACAAACAAGATTTGATCCCAAGAATGCACACATACTTGAGGTACTTCTCCTGTCATCTAAATATGAACCCCAGTCAGAATCTGAGTATGCAGTGATGACTAGATTGGGTGACTTGCTGAGATGCAAACCATAACCAATAGTTCATGCCAAGTATCACAGTATTTTCTTTACTACCTTCCAATGAGATTCTAGAGAAAAATGCATGAACTGGCACACCTTATTTACACTAAAGGCTATTTCAGGTCTAGTTATTGTTGCATATTGCAACCCTCCAATAATTGATCTGTATAGTGATGCATCAGGTACAACTTCTGTTCCATCAATAGTAAGCTTCGATCTAGTTGCCATTGGGGTCCTCATAGGCTTAGCATGTAGCATATGTGCTTTTGTCAACAAGTCTATGATATACTTGTCTTGATATAGCAGAATACCGCCTCTAGAAGTGGGTTTTGCTTCTATACCCGAAAAATAATGTAGCTTGCCTAAATCTTTTAAGGCAAAGGTTGAGTTTAACTGAGAGATAAGGGTGGACACAACTTGTTGAGACCTACTAGTAATGATGATTCATCTACACTAGTACAAAAATAGTAGCATGTGTTGTGAATTGTACAAACAGGGAATTGTCATATTTTATGGCTTGAAAACCCAACTGACATAGTGTCTGCCCTAATTTCTCAAACCAGGCTCTCGAGGCCTGCTTGAGTCCATAGAGTACTTTATTAAACTTGCACACCGGAGCACTATTTTCCCGTGGATATCTTTTTGGTTGTTGCATAAACACTTCTTCATTTAGCTCTTCATTAAGAAAAACATTATTTACATCAATTTGGTGAATGGGCCAGCCTCTAGATAGTGCAATTGTTAGTACCACCCTCACAGTGACAAGTTTGACTACTGGACTGAAAGTCTCAATAAAATCAAAGCCTTCTCTTTGATGAAAGCCCTTAGCTACTAGGCATGCCTTGTATTTCTATACAGTACCATCAGGGTTCCTTTTGATTTGAAATATCCACTTGCAGCCTATAGGACTTCTCTGAGGTGGTAAAGACACTAATGTCCAAGTTTGATTCTTCATTAGAACTCGGTATTCTTGGTCCATTGCTGCCTTCCACTCAGGTATGGTCAAGGATTCAATTATTGCGGTTGGTTCAGTGATAGCAAGATAGGCTTTTGGTTTGAAGATGCCTACCTTGCTTCTAGTAACCATAGGATGTGTGTTTTCAGTTGCAATAGCATTAATGACAGGTGCAGACACAGTAGAATTGGCAGTCATTGGTGTTGTCACTGAAATAACTCATTTGTTAGAAGGAGAAATTGAAATTACTGCGGCAGATGAGACAGAACTAAGAGAACCTACACTTAAAGATCCTGCAGAAGACAAATTATTACTGTGCTCAGTGTCGCAACCGGGATCGCGACGGGACGACCAAAAATATATAAAATCAATGGAGTCGCCACCAATGTTTATTTAAATTGGGAAAACATTAGAAAAACCATTTAATCAAGCAAACTGGTCTTTTGAAAATGAGTTTGGATTCGGGAGTCGATTGTGGTAGGGAAGGTATTAGCACTACAATCGCCTGTTCCATGAACGGTACCTTAAGTTAGTTGTTCAAATTTTAATAATCTCAAATATATTTACTTTAACCCCTTTAAACAAAAGACTTTGTAATTATTTATTATTTTTAATTTTTTTTATTTTTTGAAAAGAAATAAAAGAAACAATCAAATTATGAAAATTTATTTTTTGGCTTTGACAGAAATGAATTTCTGCTCTTACGTATCCCCTGGTGCAATGGGGAACTCAAAGTCACGTAGTTCTTTAGAAAATACTTGTGGGTTGGTTGATTTTATAAAAACTTTAAAAATTTGAATTAACATGTCGTCGCGACTCGATTAATCAAATTAAGGATTGAATAGGTGAAGCTCGCGTTATGCTAGAGACGTCACCACATGATTATCAAATTTGTCACGAAAATTTTAAAAAAGGTTTTGAATCTTTAGCGATTTGTTTTATAAAAAATGAAGACAAAATAACAATTTAGATCATCAATTTGTCGCAACTAAAATGATCACAAGTGGTTTAATTTGTCATGACTCATTTAACCCCAATTTATTCTTGAATTAATTTTAAAATAAAAATTATAAAAAATAAATTAATAAATAAAAAAATTAAACTAATAAATGAATAAACTAAAATGAACAACACTTATATATAAAAAAATACAAAAAAATAAATAAATAAATAAGCAAGCTTACCTCCAAGGCGTAAAAATGCTACTTAAAGAAGTTAGTGCACGGGGGTCCCACACGTCCTCTTCAAATCAAACCCGAAAAGCAATTTACTAGCAAGAAAAAAAGTTTTACTAAAATCTCTAGGGCTCTTATACTTAGTATTAAGCCAAAAAAAAAAAATACTAAAGTTCTTGGGCTCTTATACTTAATATTAAGCCCAAGTGTGAAAATTTTTGGATGTCAAAACCATTGAGAAGCACCCCTTTATATAGGAGGAGGGGAGGAGAAGGAGCTTGGCTTCTCCAATGTGGGACTTAAACACTTTAGTTTTTTCAACTTTTTTCCTTTTTTTCATTTTTTTTTTTTTAGAATTTCATTCATTTTTCAAGGTTTAGAAACAAACTTCATGGACAAGATTAAGTGTTCATACCTTGATTAAGTAACAAAAATAAAAAATTTATGGACAAAATTGAGTATCAAACAATTTTCTTTACTTTACATTTAAACTAAATGAAAAGCAAAGGAATTGATTCAAATTTGTCCATGAAAATTTTATTTTTTTTGTAACAAAAATAAAAACGTAAAAGGTAAAAAGCTTGTGGAGTCGGGTATCCATGAAACTTGATGAAAAACTCAAAGCGAAAGGACACAAAGCTTATGAGTGGTGTCCACCGAAGCTTGACAAAAACTTAAAACAGAAAAGGCACAAAGCTTGCATGAGTCGGGTATCCATTGAAAGCTTACAGGCAAAAAGTAAAAAGCTACTGGTCAGGGTATCCGCCGAAACTTGACTTGATGAAAACTCAAAAGCAGAGAAGGACACAAAGCTTGAGTGGTGTCCAAGCTTGAACAATGAAAACTTAAAACAGAAAAGGCACAAAGCTTGCTATGAGTCGGGTATCCATGAAGCTTAATGTAAAACTTAAAGCAAAAAGACACAAAGCTTGCAGAGTCAGTATCACGTGAAGCAATGAAGAAAAAAAAAGCTACTGAGTCAGTTATCCATTGAAGCTTAATGTAAAAGAAAAAAACTTAAAGCGGAAAAGACACAAAGCTTATGAAGTCAGTTATCATTGAAGCTTGATTGAAAACTTAAAGCAAAAGAAAAAGATAAAAGGGGTCAGTTATCCATTGAAGCAATGAAAAACTTAAAGCAAAAAGACACAAAACTTATGAGTCAGTTATCCATTGAAGCAATGAAAACTTAAAGCAAAAAAGACACAAAGAAACTAGAGTCAGTATCCATTAAGCTTGACATGAAAAAAAAAACTATTACTGAGTCAGTTATCCATTGAAGCTTAATGAGAAAAGAAAAAAACTTAAAACGGAAAAGACACAAAGCTTCATGAAGTCGGGTATCCATTGAAACAATGAAAAACTTAAAACAGAAAAGACACAAACTTACAGAGTGGATTATCCATTGAAGCTTGAAAAGAAAAAGCTACTGAGTCTGTTATCCATTGAAGCTTATGAAGAAAAAGAAAAAAGCTACTGGTCGGGTATCATTTGAAGCTTAACAGAAAACTTAAAGCAAAAAGATAAAAAGCTTCTGAGTCGGATATTTGAAGCTTAACAAAAAAAAGCTACGAGTCAGTTATCGCCGAAGCTTAACTAGAAGGTGAACAACAAACACTTGTGGGGTAGAGTGCCCAACTAATTTGGACGGAAAGGTAAAAGGCAATGGGCACAAGGCCACGACTTGTTGTGGAAGCGATGGGTACGAGGACGAAAACTAAAAAGCAATGGGTGTGGGGACCTGGGATTAAAAGACAATGGGTGCGGGGACCGGAATTAAAAGACAATGTATTGACTTTGTAAATGCATGTGATGGGAGAGACGGTGCATGATGCAATGGATGCATGGTGATGCAATGGATGTGATGCTTGAGGACAATGCATGTGATGCTAGAAATGATGCATGATGCAATGAATGCCCCTTGTAGGGATTCGCATGAGCAAATTGAGTAAGTGATTTGATTTTTTTTTTTTTTGCACTTCGAGCTTTGATTGAGTCACTCTTAATTCCACAACCCTTAAGGACTTTATCCACAAATGTAAACGAGATTGAATTGAAAGTAACATTCGTTGATTGGCCTTATGATTTGCCACGATGATTCTTACTTTTCTCATCAACTCTTGTTAGGATTTCATTGCGTTTCCCATGACCTTTGAGATTGTTAAAGCAAATCTAAATGCTTTTGTCATATTGTCACATGTTTCACATCTCAATATAAAACTATAAAAAATACATATTAAATCAACAATGGGTCGCAACAAAAAGGGATTATCATTATAGACAGAAAAAGTACAAGAAAGCAAAGTACAAATGGAACTCGAATTGAAAATGTTTACAAAAGAAATGTTGGAGCGGAATTTTCCACATTCTTCGAGTGATGCTCTCTTGAATGAACAGTGCTAATTTCCCATGTGCGCAACCTTGAACATCCCCTATCTTTGAATATGATTCGACCCAGCTTTTACATATTGGGAGTGTCTCCCGATAAGACTTCGTATATTCAAAGCGCCGGTTTGGCCCGGATACTCTCAAAGCGCCCCAATTTATGACTTGAGGTATGTTCACTTCTCCTGGATGTGTCAAGTACCTTTTTAACCCTAACTTTTGCCTAGGTCGCTCTTCTGAGTTTTCAACCTAGCGGGTTGCTCTAACTTTTGCCTAAGTCGCCTTTTCAGGTTTTCAGCCTAGCGAGCCATTTTTCTTTTCCTTTTTTTTTAAGCATAGTACATTTTGACTGCATCTGAATTTATAGGAAGTGATAGATCTTCGCCATCCATGTTTGTGAGAATCAAAGCTTCTCCTGAGAAGGCCTTTTTTACGACATAAGGTCCCTCATAGTTTGGAGTCCATTTTCCTCGAAAATCCTTTTGAATGGGAAGGATCTTTTTGAGTACTAAGTCTCCTTCTTGAAACTGTCGAGGACGCACCTTTTTAGTATAGGCCTTCATCATTCTCTTCTTGTAAAGCTGACCATGACATAGTGCAGTTAATCTTTTTCCTTCAATGAGGTTCAACCGATCAAGTCGAGTCCGGACCCATTCGGCTTCTTCTAGTCCCGCCTCCATCAACACCCTTAATGATGGGATTTCCACTTAAGGGAGTACCGCTTCCATCCCATAAACCAAAGAGAAAGGGGTTGCCCAGGTTGAAAGTACGAACGGATGTGCGATAACCATGCAAAGTGCAAATGGTAGCATTTCGTGCCGTCTTTGTATGTTACAACCATCTTCCGGATGATCTTCTTGATATTCTTGTTTCTTTGCCTCAATGCCCCATTCATCTTCGGGCGGTAGGGTGAGGAATTGTGGTGCTCAATTTTAAAATTCTCACACATCTCTTTCATCATCTTATTATTGATTAGTGGCATTATCCGTAATAATCTTGCACGGCAAACCATAACGACAAATCGCTTCCTTTTGACAAACCGACCACTACACTCCGGTGACATTGGTATAAGAAGCGGCTTCGACCCATTTTGTGAAGTAATCAATTGTAACAGAATGAAGCGATGTCCATTTGAGGCCTTTGGCTCAATGGGTCCTATGACATCCATTCCCCACATCGAGAACGGCCAAGGTGCCGTTAAAACATTCAAAGGTCTTTGGTGGCATATGAACCCTATCAGCGTATGTCTGGCATTTATGACACTTTTTCACATAGTTGAAACAATCAGTCTCCATTGTCAACCAATAGTACCCCGCTTTTAGTATCTTTCTTGCCATTGCATGCCCATTTGCATGAGTTCCGAAAGAACCTTCATGAACATCTTTGATGATTTTCTCTGCCTCTGTTGCATCAACGCATCTTAGTAGCACCACATCATGGTTCCTCTTGTAAAGCACTTCCTCATTTAGAAAGAAACCCATTGCGAGTCTTCTAAGGGTCCTTTTGTCATTTTTCTCAAGCATCTGAGGGTACTCTCTGCTCTTGATAAAGCATTTGATGTCATGATACCATGGTTTCCCATCTGGTTCCACTTCTATCATTTGACAATATGCCGGTTGGTCACGACTTTCCATTTTTATAAGCGGCAAGTCCCTATCCTGACTTGCTTTGAACATTGACGACAACGTGGCTAGGGCATCAGCCAACTGATTATCTTCTCGAGGGATGTGATGGAATGTAACTTCGTCAAGTTGTTCAATCAACTTCTTGATATAGGCATGATAAGGGATTAATTTGGCATCTCGAGTTTCCCATTCACCCTTTAGCTGATGGATGACCAAGGCAGAGTCCCCATATACCTCAAGAACTTTTATCTTTGAGTCTACTGCTGCTTGGATTCCCATGGCACACGCTTCATACTCGGCTATGTTGTTTGTACAGTCGAAGCATAACCTAGCAGTGATTGGGATGAAATTATTTTCAGGGGAAATCAATATGGCCCCAACTTCATGCCCCAGTGAATTGGAAGCTCCATCGAACAACAAAGTCCATTTTTCTTTTTCCGAGGGTTTTTCTTCTCTGAACAAAGCCATTACATCTTCATCAGGGAACTCACACTGCATAGACCCATAATCGTCCACTGGTTGACTAGCCAAGAAATCGCTGTAGGCCTTTGCCTTTGACTCGCTTTTTGCGTGACGTAGACAATGTCATATTCGATAGCAAAACTTGCTGTCTGACAATCCTCCCGGTGAGGCAGGTTTTCAAAGATGTACTTGATCGGGTCCATTTTGGACACTAACCAAGTGGTGTAACACAACATGTCCGCCTTAACTTAGGTGGGTCGCCCATGCCAAGGCGCGATATATGCGTTCCAACAATGAGTATTTTGCCTCATAGTTGGTGAACTTCTTACTCAAGTAATAGATGGCACTGCTCCTTTTTCCGGTTCATCATGCATCGTCCCAAGACACAACCCATGGATTCATCCAACACGGTCAAGTACATGATGAGAGGCCTTCCGGCACTTGGAGGTACCAAAACCGGGGTTCTTGCAGATCATCGCTTGATCTTCTCAAATGCTACCTGACAATCCTCATTCCACTTTATTGTCTGGTTTTTACGCAACAACTTGAAGATTGGCTCGCATGTTGCCGTCAATTGGGATATAAACCTAGCAATATAGTTCACCTTCCCAAAACCCACGAATTTCTTTTTCAGTGCGAGGGCCGGCATCTCTATGATTGCTCGAACTTTGTCCTGGATCAACTTCTATCCCTTTTTCGCTAACCACAAACCCTAAGAGCTTGCACGATTTTACCCCAAAAGTGCACTTAGTAGGATTGACCGAGCTCGAACTTTCTCAACCGTTCAAAGAGCTTTTTGCAGATCGGTTATGTGATCTTCTTCTCGTTTTTGACTTTGCAATCATGTCATCCACATAAACTTCTATTTCTTTGTGCATCATGTCGTGGAACAATGCCACCATCGCCCTTTGATAAGTTGCTCGTGCGTTCTTCAATCCAAATGGCATCACCTTATAGCAAAAAGTTCCCCACGAGTGATGAATGTGGTTTTCTCCATATCTTCAAAGCGCCATCTTGATTTGGTTGTATCCCGAGAAACCATCCATGAAGGAGAAAAATGCATGTTGGCTTGTTGTTGTCCACCAAAACATCAATGTGAGGTAGAGGAAGTTGTCTTTGGGGTCGGCCCTATTCAAATCTCTATAGTCAACGCACATTCGCACCTTCCCATCTTTCTTTAGGACATGTGGGACGATGTTAGCAACCCATTGAGGGTACTTTGCAAATGAGGAAACCCGCATCAAACCGCTTTTTAACCTCTTCTCTAATTTTTAGTGACATCTCGGCTTCATTCGTCTCAACTTTTGCTTGAGGAGGATATTCTCGGTTTTAATGGCAATTTGTGCTCAACTATGCCAAGTATCTAGGCAGGCATATCTTGGTATGACCAGCGAAAACATCACAATAATCGGATAAGAGCTTAACCAACTTGCTTCGCTCATTTTCTTTCATGGTAGTACCAATTTTAACTTCTTTTTTATCATCCTCTGTCCCCAAATTAATCAGTTCGGTTGGCTCTTCATGAAATTTGAATTTCCTTGGCCTCTTGTTCCATTAATCTCATTAACTCAGGAGAAAGTTCCCAATTGTCATCATTATCCTCATCAACATGATTAACGGAAAGGTCAAAATCGTATAATGGGGTCATAGCACTATCATTTTCAAGAGAGTCACTTTCAGATCTGCATTTATTGGTGTTAACACAAGTAAAAAAAGGGTAATGAATAAAGGTTAATGAAATGGTTGAGCAAAAAGCTGAAAAAAGAAAAAAAAGGATAATCTGAAAATACATTTATTGATAGTAAATATTGAAATGAAAACATGTGAGCCCGCTTTCACAACACATTATCCTAAAGCCTTGGGCAGAGCTAAAGGATTAGCATTACAAAATTACTTTGAATCAATTTCACAAGTCATGGGAAAATCAACGCTCTCCCAATTGTTGAGTTCTGCATCTGGGGAGCAAGGGTACACCAAGTTGACACCATGATTGATGAGTTGATCGTCTTCGATGGCGGTCACTTGGTTCAGAAACACTAATCCCACACTTCGGAAGTTTCGTCGGATGTCACAGATGGGGATCCTCTCAGCTTTAGGCTCTCGATTTTCCAACCTAGCCAACCTCCTCTCCCTTTTCTCTTCTAGGACCCTTCTTTTGTCTGCTTTGGTGGGTTTATATCCTAACCCAAATCTGTCTTTGTTTTCGCAGGGTGCCCAGAATTTCACGATGCCTTGTCTATTTATTCCTAGTCCTCTTCCATATCGATATCCTTTTCCAAACATTACCTTAGCCATCATCATGGATGCATTAGATGGCCGAGGCTTCAGACCTTGAGCTCCTTCTTCCACATAGGTGGCATTGACAATCTCCAGCGCTTGGAATGCGGTTTCAAGAGCTTCTTCTGCAGCTTCAATATAAGGAGTGTCCAATGGCTTGCTCACCAGCAGGTCCTCTTCACCAAAGACAGTAATCATCTTATTATCAACTATGAATTTTACTTTTGGTGCAAGGTAGAAGGCACTGACTCAGTGAGAATGAATCCATGGTCGTCCTAAGAGACAAGCGTAGGATGGCGTAATGTCCATCACTTGGAAGAGTATATTGAAAGTGCGAGGGACCAATTTGAACCGGTATTTCCATCTCCCCATGACCTCTCTTACGGTGCCATCGAATGCCCTTACTATCATCGTACTTGGTTTCATGCAAGTTCCATCAAAAGCTGACTTGGAAAGGGTTGATTTTGTAACACGTTCAAGGAAGAACCATTGTCGATGAGCACTCTAGCCATTATATACTTTTGACATTTGATGCAGAAATGTGTAGTGCTTTGTTGTGCCCCATTCCTTGGTGGTATCTCATCATCAAGTGAAAGTGACATAATTATCGCAGATAATGTTGCCAATAATACCACCTAACTTGTCAATTTGTAATGTCATGAGAAACATGAGCCTGATTCAGTATTTTCATCAACACTTTTTTGTGCGATTCGGAGTTCATCAATAAGGACAAAAGCGATATCCTTGCAGGGGTGCGATTCAGTTGATCTACCACTCTATATTCACTTTGCTTGATAAACTTCAAGAACTCACAAGCTTCTTCATCGATACCTCTTTTTTGTACTCCTTCGCCTTTTCCGCCTTTCTTTTCTTTTGCTTCGTTCCCAATGGAAGTCTCCCCCTATCTTGCTTTTGCCTTTACGGTTCCTCTTTTCTTCTTCTTCTGGGTCCTTTCGCAGCTCCTCAGGAGTGTAGATGCGGCCACTCCGGGTCACTCCCCCAATCCCTGATATATTGGTAACAATAGAAGTCGAACCAGACGCAACTTCCCACTGATCATTCGTGGGATTGCTTCTAAGGACCTGCGCATTGTAATTCCATGGCACAGCTCGGGTGTCCTTGAAGGGAAAAGGACTGGGAACTTGAATGGTGATAGGTTTCGGGCCACAAGGGGATGGCGCATATGCACTTCAATATAATAGATAACCAACGGTTTGATAGCCGAATTTGCAATGGAAGGGACCGAGAGAGTTTACGCTTACGATCTTCTTGCAATTGTGGAATAGTGCACTTATCCATCATGTTTATGCCACTATTGTCCCATAGATGACCTATTTGCACTAAATGCATATCCATTAGATCTTGGAGGATTTGTCTGAACTCACCACATTCCTCAATAGAATGCCCCACATTCCCATGGAGATTGCACATTATTTCACCTTCGTTGCCCCCTTTCTCTTCAATGTGAGCTTCCATCATTCCAGATTTGCACAGCTCTTTAAAGATAAACCACATTGGGGTTTTGATATCTGTCGCTTGTCTTATGAGCTGCAGGGCTGAACACTCCTCTATGGCATTTATTGTGGGATTCCCATGGTTTGGTAAAGGATTGTGACCCACACTAGGAGTATTTGTCTTGAAATTCAACCACTTAGCATTGATTAGATCTTGCACCTTAAACTTTAGTGCTTTGCAATTCTCTGTAGAATGCCCTGCGGCCCTTGCATGGTAAACACACTTGGCATTTGGGTCAAAGCCTTTAGGGTATGGGGGTTCTAATGGCTTCATCGGACAAGGAGCCAAAAGAGAGTTACGAATGAGTTGGGGTAGTAATTCGGTGTAGGTCATGGGAATTGGGTCGAAGTGGGCAAACTTCCTTTCTTGGTTATTTGGTGGCCTTCTTTGGTTTGTGTTTGGATTTTGGGTCCATGGTTGAGTGTTTTGCGGTGGTAAGGTAGAGGTGCGGGTATTAAGTAGGAAGTGACATTTGGTGAGGCCTTATTGGGTTGTGAGGTTGAGGATGGGAAACGTGTGAAGCGTTGGCGACATAAGGGTGGTAAGGTGGGGATATGGAATCGGTGGAGTAGTGGGAAAGTACGGGTGGTAAGGTGCGAAAGGAGTCTGGAAGGATGGTTGATGGTTCACAGGTGTTTGGCTATATCCGCCTTGGGTGAAGTTTCTCGGTCAAAGGTAACAAACATGGGTTTCTCCTTCTCTTTTCTTCCCCATCGGGGGCCTCTTGGCGTTAAATGTTCCAGTTGAACTTTCAACGATCTTCCCACTTCTCATTCCTCCCTCAATTCTTTCTCCAATGATGACCATGTCTGAGAAATTTGATGACACACTCCCTATCATTTTATCATAAAAGGGTGATTGCAGAGTGTCAATGAACGTAGCCACCATTTCTCTTTCCGTCAATGGGGGCTCTACTTGAGCAGCCATTTCCCTCCACCTCTGAGCATATTCCTTAAAGGTCTCAGCATCCTTCTTAGCCATATTTTGCAATTGTAATCTATCCGGTGCCATATCAATGTTATACTTATACTGTTTCAAGAAAGCGTCAGTCAAGTCTTTGAAACATCGTATATGGGCACGCTCAAGATGCGTGTACCAATTCGAGGCTGCCCCAGTTAGGCTGTCTTGAAAGAAGTGGATTAACAGCTTATCATCGTGAGCATGCGAAGCCATCTTGCGGATGTACATGGTTAGGTGGTTCTTTGGACAAGTAGTTCCCCTGTACTTGTCGAAATCTGGGACTTTAAACTTGGGAGGAATCACCACATTCGGGACAAGACAGAGCTCTGAGGCATCCAAAAGACCATAGCCACTTGCCCCTTCAATGGCTCGTAGTCTTTCTTCAAGAATTTCCCACTTCTCCCTGGACTGGGGGTTTTCCACAGAGGAATTCAACGGGTATTGTGGCATGATGGTGGGAACAGAATGTTGCCCCAGTGGGGTTCCACTGGCGTGTGGTTGAGCTGCACTCAAGGAGTTTGAAGCAGGCATGCTGCTGCCCGGAAGATTGGTAGTTTGCGGTGGTACAGAACTGGGATAGAGACCATATGGCGGGATGAAGAAAGGGTATGGATGTTGTGTTGGCGGGGATTCATTGTCATTTGACTGTGTGGCTTGATTTTGGGTAGAGTTTGAGGGATTTGGAGTTGGGGACACTGTTGGCATGTCATTATTGGGGGAATTAGTGGCTAATGGTGGTATATACCCGGAGGAGGCCATATGGTGGAAAAGGCGCCCTTGGTTTCCCTGTGAACTGGCGACTGAGGGTTGAGTGGTGTTGTTTGGGCAAATGGTGAGTGGCATTGTAATCCCTTGAGGATTAAAGCCTTGGTATTGCTGGGGGAACGCAGCGAAACCGGGCGGGCAAAGAGGTGTGGCCGGATGTCCTTCATTTGTCACTGAGGGATTCCCATCTGTGCTCCTTCTACTCTCCATAGACCGTAACATTTCCATCATCTTGGACATTTGCTCCTAAGTCGGTTCACTTCATCCCTCAAATCTTGAGTCGCTCTATCTCATCCATGATCTTTGCTTGGGAACGAGTCTGTAAGGGTGTCGTGGAAGCTGTTTTCCCGCTATAGTGTCTACTTTTTACGCTCGAGGAAACATGATGTGATTATTAGTATTGACTAAACCAAAATGACACAATGTATGCAAAGTATCATGCAAATGAAATTTTTTATTTTTTATTTTTAAAAAGAATGCTATGAATGTCATGGTAATGCACAATGATGTATCTTTTTCTTTCCTTTCCTCTTTTAGAGTTAGAAACGCGATGAAAATGGAAGATGATATCTTTTATGGGGATGTAATGCAAATGCAAGATAATGTATCTCTCTCCTTTTTTTTTATGCTAAGAATGCTATGGAAATGCAAGATAATGCTTTTTTTTAGGAATGTTATGAAAATGAAGATGATATTTTTTTGCTTTTTTGATGCTAGGACTGTCATGAAAATATACAATGATGTTTTTTCTTTTTTATGAATGCTAAGAATGTAATGAAAATGCAAAATGATATATCCCCTTTTTTAAAAAAAGGAATGAATGACATGAGAGATAGGTGAATAAAAAGAGTTAAGAATGAAAATGCTACATGAAGTATTTGTCATTTTTTGAATGGTGCATGGATGAATGACATAAGTGATAGAGATGAGGAAGTTTTTTTTTTATCTTAAAAAAATAAAAGGAAGAAGAAGAGAAGAAGAAAAAAAAATGCTAGAAATGATAATGCAAGATAATGTATTATATGCTGGAAATGTCATGAAATGTATGATTTTTTTTTATAATGCTAAGAATGTTATGAAGATGCAAGCAATGAATGACCTTTTTTTCTTCATTTGATTTTTTTAATACAAGAATGAATGATATGAGAAACAGATAAATAAAGAAGAAGTATGCTCCCTTTGTGTCCTAATGGGGTTGCCTTAAACTTGAGAATTCTATCCTAAGGATCTAAGAGTCTTTTTGATTCGTGAGAACTTCCATAAGGTGGCTTTTCTATTTTAGAGGTCTCTAGAGCCAAGTCCTATTTCAGAATGTTGACCACGAAATAGTGGGTAAACCACTAGGTGTGGGGACATTCATAAAAAAGGCGCACTCTAGATGAGATTTTCGCGATAACCAAACAGGATGTACATCCAAAATGGCTACCACTACGCAACCTCTACCTATCCTAGGATTCACTGACCGGGTATAGGGCCCCACTCAAGCGTGTGTGATAAACGTGTAGGTGCGGTGGGTCTTTGGAAGCGTACAAACTTATACAAAAATACCAAAATTACCCCCAATCTACAAAGACATATATACAATAGCCGTCAAGAATCCTCTACCCTAGGGTTTCAACAATTTAGACACAAGGTATATATAGGTCACAATATACATGAAATAATGCTATCCAATATTTACATAAAAATACTAAATAAAAACATTTACAAACAAATAAGAAAATGAAAACAAAGACAAAGAGGGTAAAATAAATAAATAAAAGATTATTAAAAATTTGCACAACTAGCAATGCAGCCCGACTCTCTAAGTGTGCCTTGTCCCATGGAGTCGCCGGTATGCCATGAAGGGATCGCGACGGGACGACCAAAAATATATAAAATCAATGGAGTCGCCACCAATGTTTATTTAAATTGGGAAAACATTAGAAAAACCATTTAATCAAGCAAACCTGGTCTTTTGAAAATGAGTTTGGATTCGGGAGTCGACATGGTAGGGAAGGTATTAGCACCTACACCGCCGCTCCATGAACGGTACCTTAAGTTAGTTGTTCAAGTTTTAATAATCTCAAATATATTTATTTTAACCCCTTTAAACAAAAGACTTTGTAATTATTTATTATTTTTTATTTTTTTTATTTTTTGAAAAGAAATAAAAGAAACAACCAAATTATGAAAATTTATTTTTTTGGCTTGACAGAAATGAATTTCTGCTCCTACGTATCCCCTGGTGCAATGGGGAATTCAAAGTCACGTAGTTCTTTAGAAAATACTTGTGGGTTGGTTGATTTTATAAAAACTTTAAAAATTTGAATTAACAAGCCGTCGCGACTCAGTTAATCAAATTAAGGATTGAATAGGTGAAGCTCGCGTCATGCTAGAGATGTCACCCACTGATTATCAAATTTGTCACGAAAATTTTAAAAAAAGGTTTTGAATCTTTAGCGATTTGTTTTATAAAAAAATGAAGACAAAATAACAATTTAGATCATCAAGCTGTCGCAACTAAAATGATCACAAGGGTTAGCAAGCTGTCGCAACTCAGCTAACCCCAATTTATTCTTGAATTAATTTTAAAATAAAAATTATAAAAAATAAATTAATAAATAAAAAAATTAAACTAATAAATGAATAAACTAAAATGAACAACACTTATATATAAAAAATACAAAAATAAATAAATAAATAAGCAAGCTTACCTCCAAGGCGTAAAAATGCTACTTAAAGAAGTTAGTGCACAGGGGTCCCACACGTCCTCTTCAAATCAAACCCTGAAAAGCAATTTACTAGCAAGAAAAAAAAGTTTTACTAAAATCTCGGGCTCTTATACTTAGTATTAAGCCCAAGTAAAAAAAAAATACTAAAGTTCTTGGGCTCTTATACTTAATATTAAGCCCAAGTGTGAAAATTTTTGGATGTCAAAACCATTGAGAAGCACCCCTTTATATAGGAGGAGGGGAGGGAGAAGGAGCTTGGCTTCTCCAATGTGGGACTTAAACACTTTAGTTTTTTCAACTTTTTTCCTTTTTTTCATTTTTCATTTTTGTTTTTTTTTTTAGAATTTCATTCATTTTTCAAGGTTTAGAAACAAACTTCATGGACAAGATTAAGTGTTCATACCTTGATTAAGTAACAAAAATAAAAAATTTATGGACAAAATTGGGTATCAACACTCAGGATTATTAATAACTAGAAAAATGCAGTGTTGGTTAGCTTCTCTAGGAGCATGCTGAAAATTGCTAGTAGGGACACCATGAATTAGGGGAGGGTAAGGGACTGAAGGAGCTGACTGACTCAGTGTAGAAACTGGTTGAGACAAGAAATGGGGAGCGAGTTTGAAAGGAAAATTATTTTCTTCAAAGACAACATGTTTAGAGATGAAAAACTTACTAAAGGAGGCTAAACACCTATAACCCTTATGAAATGGTGAGTAGCCTAGAAAAACACACCGTTGAGACCGGAAGTCCATTTTGTGTTTATTGTAAGGCCTAAGGTGAGGAAAACAAGAGGAACCAAAGACTCTAAGGAAGGAATAGTCAGGTTTATGACCTGAAAGAAACTCAAGTGGGGATTTCAGATCAAGAATTGGTGTTGGAAGCTTGTTAATGACATAAGCTGTTGTGGAGAATGCTTCAACCTAATACTGATGAGGAACACCAGACTCAACTAGAAGAGTGAGGCCAAGTTCTGAGATATGTCTATGTTTTCTCTCTATTGCCCCATTTTGCTCATGTGTGTGGGGACAGCTAAACTTATGAATAATACCCCAATTGGGGAGTTGTTTAGTGAAACACAGTATTCCTTGGCGTTATCTATTTGTAACACTTTCAATTTAACATTAAGTTGCAACTCAGCAAGTGCCTTAAATTTGAGAAAAGCAGAAAATGCCTCAGATTTATGGGTCAAGAAATAAATCCAACTAAACTTTGAATAAGCATCAATAAACACAATGTAATATTGATGTCCAGAAGCGGGGAAGGTCCCCATATATCAGATATACAAGTTGTACGAGTGTTGTATAAACAAATTCAGATATAGGAGAAGGCAATTTATGTGATTTGCTAATGCAACAAGCTGAACAAATTATAGAATTTGTTTTATTATCTATAAATGGTATTTTACAAGAAGATAGAACATGTTATACAACTTTCATATTAGCATGTCCTAACCTGGAATGCCATAGAGAAATTGAAACTTTACTGAAGGGAGACACTACACTATGATCAAGACTAGGTGTAGCTATTACAGAATTAGAAGGTACACAACATGTAGAAGTAAAATGAGGTGACTTTACCTTCAGGTTGTCAAACATATACAAGTCATTGCTAAGTGTCCCTTGTAAAAGAATCTGTTTGGATACCTGTGATTTAACCAAACAACAATCAGCATGGAACTCAAATAAAACATTGTTGTCTTTGGTAAATTAAGAGACACTGATCAAATTTTTAATGAGATGAGGCATATGCAATAAATTGGATAAAGACAGATTCGAATTTGAATGAACAGAACTATGAGAACTACTAGCAATGTCAGTATGACCAATGTGATGAATAGCCAAACCTGCTCCATTACCAAGATGCCCCTATCCTGACCATCATAATTCTGTTTTACTATAAGATTGTTTATGTCTGAAGTGAGGTGAGCAGTAGCTCCAGAATCCACATACCAAGAAGAGTCAAAAGAAGATGATGTAGTAGGTTGTACAGTAGTTTCAGATGGTCCACGTGCAGCAAAATAAGCTCGAACTTGTCCTGAAAAGTGACTTGAGGAAAAGGAAGATTGGGAATACCTGAGTTGGGATTGGGTAGATTTTGATCAAACCTATGTCAGCACAACCAGGCATCATGCCCAAACTTTCCACAAAGTTGGCACTTAGGGCGATCAACATTGAATTGTGCATAACCAACACCACCAGAACCAGAACCAACATATGGTTGTCTACCACTACGACAAAAAAATATACCACCTTGACCACGGCCACGAAAGAACCCCCTTCCTCTTCCTCTGCTGAACTGTGAGGGAGCCTGTGTAACATGAGCTTGCAAGATATCAGAACCACCACCAGAGAAATCTATGGTTCGTTTATGCATCTCTAAACGTTCCTCTTGAGCCATCAATAGAGCTTTAATTTCTACAACATTGTAAGGTTCAATTCTTGACAGAACTGATGTGACAAAACCATCGTATTCCTCGAGGAGGCCATCAAAGATGGCATCGAGATGAACAACAATGTCAATCGAGGCTCCAACAACTATAAGAATATCTACAATTTTCTTGATTTGTAAAAGAGAATCAGAAATTAAGGAACCTCCCTTTCTCACATTCCTCAGCTAAACCTTCAATTGTTTCACCTTTGCTTTAGTTTGAGCAGCAAAGAATGTCTCCAGTTGTTGCCAAATCTGATAAGAGTGTTCACATCCCACCATGCGTATGGTGAGGGATTCTGACATTGACACAAGAAGCCATGACATGAGAACCTGATCTTGTTGTTCCCAATTGAGGAACTCTCCACTTTGTACACCCCTACGAACATGATCTTTTGATTCAAATTCTTGTGGAATAGCTTTGTCACCTTGAATAAATTTTTGAAGCTTGAACCCCTTTATCGTTGCAAGAATTTGTTGCTTCCATGGAAGAAAATTGTTTTAATCTAATTTGAAAGAAACTGTATTTGAAAAAGTATGTAAGATGAACTTTGATGATGAAGCATGGGAAGGATCAGAGGTGTGGGATGAATCGAAAGCCATGAATGAGCAACCTTGAGCTCTGATACCATAAAGGTATCAGTACTCAAGTATGAACGAAAAATAGAGAGAAAAGAAAAATCCGAAATTAGAAAAAATGTGATGAATTTATCATTATGAAATGTAGTATACTATTACACTTTATATATGACCTGTGATGAACACTAACTAATCTAAGAGACTTTGCTATTTTATCATAACTGTCTAACTACTAATTGTCTTCATAACTAACATAACTAACTCATTATCCTTTACACTTATTATTTAAGTTCAATTACCAAATATAGATACCACTTATTTTAGCCAAACCACGATATTTTTCACAGTGAGACTACTCTCTCTCATATGACCATTTACCTCCGTCTGCTGCAGATGACGTCAACTCACTTTAGTTAAGTTTTTTTAGTTGTATATATATTTTTACATGATTAATTTTCCTATGACAAGTTGGTTTAGATTTTTTTTTTAAAATATCAACAAAAATGATATTTCATATTTTTAGAAAGAGTTTGTTAAAAAAAAATATTGATACATATGATATATATTAAGATATTATAAATTTTAAACTTATATATAATATTATAAATTATGAATATTTTATCTTAAATTTTTAATTTATATATATATATATTACAAATTTTAAAATTTAATGGATCTCAGTATCCATATCACCGTCTGTACTTCACAGTCAGCTCCGAGATCGATGGAGCATTATGGAATATCTGAAAATAATTGAAAAATATCGGGGGATGGGTACGGACATGATTCGAATGCCTCCACCATTCAATTTGATTCGTCTCACATTAAAAGTTAGTGATGGTCCAAGGAAATCAATTCCGCTTTCTTAACTTGAGGGTATTGTAAAACTCGTGCTAATTTGTCGGTATTTTTTTTTTTTTTACTACTCCGTTTAACAAGTGGAATCAAATTCTTTGAAAGACGATTCAAGCAAATTTATTGGAGAGTAGAATCAGAAAAAAGGTAAAGGGAAAAGGAGACTTTTATATGACAACATTAATTCAGCTAATCAAACAAAACAATATGAATTTAATTTGCATGTATTAGTAATACAAGCAATATGTATAGTAATGTATAATAAATTAATAGTGTAAAAACTTTTACATTAAGTGTGCATCAAAATTAATCTCAAACAATATTATCTTCTCTTATATGAAAGTTTTGCTACACAGCTGGTAAAAAAAAATGTTTTGCTACACAGACATATCATATATTTATTCATTGAAAATTCTTTATAATGAAGTATGTGGGGTTCTCGTTAATCATTTCATTGCAATGATGCTTGTGTCACAACCAGAGCGATAAAACGAGTTACCTTGATCTATTAAAATCAGAGCGTGACAAGTTATGCGTTAAATAGATTAGGCCAAAATAGCCTCCATTTAAACGAGCTGTGAAAACAAACAACTCAACTCGTCTTGCATCAACGCATGGCCTAGATAAGTTGGCCTGTAAACCTTATTTTTTTTTTCACTTAAAAATTGAAAAAGCTTTCAAATTCAATGCCAATGATTTATTCATCAAAGTAAAATAGAAATGTGACTAATACCATGACATAGCTACGAAGTTTTCCTCAAATATCAATCATAAAATATCAAGAAATCAAGGTTCTCATGAAGCAACCAAATTGTACCTATATATACACCAAAATGATAATAATAATAATAAACAGACTGCCTACGAGTTAGACGAACTAAACCGTTTAACTCGCAGGCTAAACCAGACGATCGGAAATCGCATTTATACATGTTATGAATATGATAAGCCAATCGCATATCTATTTGGATAAACAAGCTGATGGAACGAGTTTAACCTGTTTTAACAGGCTAACCACAACTCTCGTCACAAACAAACACAGTTAAATTTGTAGACTTATAATTATATGTCACTAGCATTGCTACACCAAAATGATGCAAGATAAAAAGTAGAAAAAGGTATAGATACTTAAAGCATTATGAGAAGATACATTGGTTTCACCCGTCGTGTAGCCTCCTTAACTTTTCCATATCAGATATATTGATATTGAGCTAAAAATATTGGATGAAGAAGCAAATACTCACACAGTCATTATAATCAAAGCCAGCTCCATATTATAGCTTCATAATTAAGTTAAAACAGATATTATCATTACATGTAACGTCAAGCGTCACAAAGGTTCAACATGGGAATCTTATTACAACAAGAAAACAAGAAAACACACATATTATCACTGTTGTATTGATGAAGATACGTAGCAATTAGTCCAGAGGACGTAGCAGCTGGTGGTCACATGTTGGACCTTATATTAGACCCCTTTTGCTGTCCACTGGACCTTGTGGCCACCATGAGGTTTATAATTCATGTTCATGTTCATGTGATCATATGGATTGGCATAGAAGCCGCCACCATGATCACCGCCCCAGTTATGACGCTCATATCTCATTTCATCCACCTTCACATTAGCTGCACCATGATGCTCCTCGCTGTAAGCTTCATACTCCTCCTCACAAGATTCCTCTTCTGAGAAATAGCCATGGTGACCACCTGAATTGAACTTGACACCCCCGTTTGAAAATTGATGAGAGAAGTTATTGCCACCATGTTTTTTGACACCCCCGTTTGAAAATTGATGAGAGAAGTTATTGCCACCATGCTTTTTACCACCACCATGCATGTACATAACCATAGCCATGGCCAATAGGCCTGGTTTCCTGATACATACCATAGGTTCCTCCTAACTTATTGCCATGGCGTTTTGACATTGAGAACTCAGACACCACAGCAAAAGCACCACCAGGCTTCTTCATGTGCATGCCTGGGAATTGGTTGTGGTAGTTGTTATCTGACCTCCAAGACTCTTCGTGGACGGCATAGCTCTGCTGCTGAGCTTGAGTGTCCATCCACATGCCATCATCAGCATAGCATTGCTGTTGAAACCCAAGGCTCCTTCTCATGTTGTTTGTTGAAAACTTGACAAGTTTTGCTGCTACTAGCTTAAGAGATATATGAATTGAGTTGGGTTATTGCCTTATTGGGTTTACAGTGTCTAGTTGGAGACCCTTTTATAGGCAAAAATGATCTTCATACAACATTTTCTTCTCCACACGATTTTTCACACTATTTTTGAATAGTTGTTATTAAGTGAGAAAAAATAATAAAAAAATAATGTAATCAAGATATTAATTATAATGTAGAAAGTAATGTGAAAAAAAAAATATAAAAAATCAGAGTTGTTAATATTAATATTATATGCCTCGGATTGATAACAATGCATCTTTGTATATATCCGAATTTTTATTTGGCCAATTTGACTGGAATTTTGTATGATGAGAGGGTTGAGCTTGAGAGTGCGGTTGTAAATTATTGATACAAATTTATTCTCAACTGTAAAAGTTCTCAGTTTTTTTCCCTTTTTATTTTCTTTTTTTTATTAAGAGTCCAACGTGCATTAATATTTTAGTTACGGTTTATATATCTGATAAGTCACTTTACTTAATGACAATTAATTTTAAGTTAGAATCTCACATAGTATCAAAGTTATGGTAACTACATGAAGAAGAATTTTTTTTTGGAAATTTTGGTAGAACACATTTACAAACAAGTAAGAAATTCGGCATTGGCAAATCCGCTAAGAAGCTATATGGTTATCCACGGTTTTCTCCAGTTTTTTGGATGAAAAATAATGGTTATTATCCTGTTGAGTTATCAGCAAGTGAATTAACAAGCTGGTAATAGGAGCATAGAGTAATAATAAGAAATTAACGAGGATTAGTAAGTCACATGTCTACATACATCTTAGAGGGTAAAGTATTTTTAATATGAGAGAAAACAAGTACAAAAATAATCATGCAAGTAAAACACCTTACCGATACCTCATTGGTTTTATTTATAGCCCTTCTTTGATTTTTAAGACTCTTTTGTTTTCAAGTTTTTCAAATCTTATCAATTTTTACAACACCCTTAAGAATTTATTATATCCTTATCACCAAGGAAATATGCTTCGTTTGTTTTAGATTTTCACCACCTTCAAACGGCTGAAAAGGAAGAAAATTTTCCTTTGAGAAAAAGTGCCTTGGAACGTGCGCTTTCCCGTTTATAGTAATGGTTTCATTATTCATCCAATTTTTATATTTTAATTTTTTTTAATTTATTCACAAACTCATATTATATTTCATAAGAATGCTACAATTATATATAATTTAATTTGATATTTCTTACACACAAAAATACGATAAATAAAAGTTTAAAAGTATTTAATTGGATGAAAAATATTTTATTTATAGTAATATCTATTTAAACCTAAAATGTACACGCAAGGAGTGTTTGCGCCTTTGCAATTTGGTTTGAATTAGTTTTAACACAAAAAGTTAATTGATTTAAATAATTTTATTTACATTAATTTAAATTAAATTAGTTTAATCGGTTTTGACCAAAAAATCTTTTAAGTCTAAAATTTTGTAAATTAAAAGTAATTTAACTTATTAAAATATAAAAAAATAAAAAATAAAAAAATTTATTTTATATGCTTAAAATAATATTTAATTACATAAAGTAAGAAAAGTATATAAAAAATTAGATTTACTATAAATAAAAATATAAATTCAATAACAAAAAAATATTATATAATATTAATCAAATTTAGATTAATTTTAAAAATTAAAACCAAAAATCAATCCAATTCAATTCAATCTATTTTCAAAAAAATTAAACCAAAAAGAATTAGATTTTTCAATTTTAATTAAATTTTGATTTTTTAATTCAATTTTCAATTTAGTTTTCAGCTTGAATTGGATTTAAACACTACTCCTAACAAATACATAAATATAAATAAAATCAATCCTTATTATTATCAACATATATAAGTCAATTTTCCAATAGAAGTGTTTTTTGTACACCCATAAGATGTGTCTTATGCTGAACATCTTTAAGATAAATTGTGATTCTTATGTTAGATATGTTAAACTTTAATTAAGTCAAGTTAAGAAAATAAAAGAAAGTCATCACATAAGTAATAAGGATCACCACTTATGATCGCATTAATCATTATATCCTTAACTTGTGTTGACAAATATATGTTAATAAATGATGAATACATTTAAAATAAATGGTGATCAGTATATAAAATTTGATAAATTTTGATTTTAACTTATTATGTGTAATAGAAAAAAAGTTATCATATAAATAATTTAAACTATCTATTTATTACTTCATTGATCACCATATCTTATAAGTATAAAAAATAAGTGTATAAATAATGAGATTAATTTCCCAACATATCCATCTTGGAGATATTACAATTTACAATTTGCAAATTCTAACATTTCAATTTGTACTTGTTATATAACACCAAAAATTAAAATTGTATTTTGTAGTCAAAGGCATCAATATTCAATGGTGGGAATTGGGACGCCACCGTCCTCTGTAACCCAACAATTCTAAAGCCCCCACCGTGGCTTGGGTGCAGGAAAAAGACAAATCCGATTCTTAATTTATGTGTGTACAGAAAAGCATCCCATTCGTTTATGATGTGTCAACCATGAGGGACTCACATGGGACCGTATTCTCCACTGCAAAGAATTTTGGTTCGACCCATTACATAAGTTAGGGGTCCGAATATATGCAATATAATCAAAGAGGTACATTTGTTTAAAATATTTGAAACTTACGCTCCACTTGGCTAGAATGAAAATAAGAAGATGAAAAATAAGAAAAAAATAGTTTAAATAAAAACTTTGTACACAATAAAAAAAATGAATCAGATCAAATCTACAACAAAATGAGGAGAGGGATTAGAACTCACTCATAATGTTAGTGTTATCACCAAGCTGTTACCGCTGAAAAAGCTACCAGAAATCAATCATTAGAGACTTCTAAGGTCGTCATCAGATCCCTCACCCGGATAAAAAAGAATGCCAGAATAGGAATTGAATAAGTATTATTTGAAAGGAAAATTAATGCATATCATTTATTGTTTTCATCTCTTATATTCGGGACATGCAGTAAAATCAAAATATAAGTATATAAAAAATAATATAAGATTAATTATAATTAAATGATAAAAATTATAAATATGAGATGATGTGTGTATAAATATGTGTATATAATATTATTTTATTTGAAATTAAAAAACAAAAAGAATGATCATGGGTGTCTCTCGTTTCACCGGTGTAATAGAAGATTGAAGGAGCATGCATCAGATTTGGGATTGTTCTGGACCGTGATCCAGGAATCAACTAGTCGAATCAACCCGACTCAATATAAGTGTAACCGGACTCCATCCTGGATGACGTGGCTAAGAACTTGAGTTGAGTCCGGATCTCGGAGCCCTACGTGTTGAATGACACCTGGCTATGATATCAAGATTTCTAGATATGAGTAGATGATATATTCCTAAATATCTATAACTACCAATCATCTACTTGCGATATTATAGGACCCATAATAGTCTCAGATTGATAAGCAGTCCTTATATTGAGAATTCCTAACTTATAGGGATCTATCCCAATTATAGAAGAAAATTAATCATTCCCAGGATACTAGTCCTAAATACCTGTATTCGATACAGATCACACAAGAATTCTGTGTACGCTCTATAATTACAAGGTTAAGTATCCCCAAACAGGTATTAGTAAATTACTCAATATACTCCCCCTACTGGAGCATAGCCTAACTTGAGCGTTGGAGTCTCTTTGCAGGTACCCACCCCCAAACTCAACACGCTTGGCCGCTGTCGTTAAAGGAGGAATCCATCACTTGTATACCTATCTCAGTTATCCTCTGAATTCACTTCAAAATATTGGCACCGTCTGTGGGAACCAGGAAATTTCTAATCCCACACCAAACATGGTAAACACAAGGCAATATTCCAGGAGAAACACTGCGCAACTTCTTGCCGATCAAGAACGGAAGCCAGCAACCCAACCTCCTCCTCGGTCACTTCCACCACCCGCGGCTGAAGCTTCGGCTATTGGAAACCGAGAACATATACTTCAAGAAGGCAATGAGACTTCAATTTCTAATGAAAGTCCGCATCCTCCCCGCAGGACATCCGTGTTGGACAGACTTGCCCGCCCCGGAGAGAGGGCGAATAGCGCTACACCGAGACCTAGGGGCTCCGTGCAATCGCGCCTAGGTCCTGGAGATAACAACAATTGTATTCGTCCTTCTAGCTGAGGTCCGGTTAACTCCGAGACAACCAGAAACTGTCTTCACGAGCTGGTGGCCCAGCAGATGCAGCAACTTGATGAGCAGTGCCGCCTTTTAGACGTCCAGCGACACCGGATCGACGAGTTGGAACGATCAGTATGCAGACTGTCCACGACAGAAGGAACACAGACGTCCACCAAAGAAGATCTCTATGTAACGAAAACAGCCACGAAGTCGGTAATAACATCCCATTGCCTGGACTCCAGTTACAACCTTTTTTGGAGGAACTAATGGCGTACAGGGTCCCACGAGGCTTTAAGCCTCCCTCCAATCTGGAAAAATATGATGGCACCACGAACCCACAAGAACACCTGGATGCATATGCCCACTCTATGTAATTCCACGGAGGAACACTAGAATTACTATGTCGGGTTTTCCCCTTTTTCTTGAAGAAAGGAGCCCTCCGCTGGTTTTCCACCCTACAACCAAGGTCAATCACAAGATGGAATGATTTATCACAACGCTTCCTATCACACTACATCACTGCGAAGGAGCAACCAAAGTCAATTAACTCCCTGTTCGCTGTTCGACAGGGAAGCAACGAGTCTCTCAGAGAGTATATTAAGAGATTCAGCACTGTATTAGCCCATATGGTCAGTCTGGATGACCGAATTACACTTCACTATGCCCGGAGCGGTCTCCGAGCTGATTCAGACTTCTTCCGGTCGTTAGCCAAGAAGAAGCCGGAAACTATGAACGAGTTCCATACTCGGTCGGCCAAATACATTGCGATGGAAGAAACAATCAAAGACAAGGAAACCTTGGAGAAAGGAGAGCCCAGCCACCAGAAAATCAACCGGGGCGCTAATCAACTGCGAAACACTGCCAAAGTTGATTCCTATCGCTCCAAGTATGCAGATTACACTCCCCTAAATACTTCGCAAGAAATATTCTCAAAGAAGTACTATAGACAGAGTTCCGAAATATCAAAAAGCCGATGCCACTGAAGAAAATCAAAGATCATTCCAAATACTGTAAATGGCACAAAGGCCACGGCCAGGAGACTAAAGAATGCCGACAGCTTCAGGACGTGATAGAATTTTTCATCAAAGAAGGCCGCCTACAAAAATACATTGCTGGAATCCAGAATAATAGTAATCCCAGAAGACAAAGAGATAGGAGATGTAGCCGCAGCTCTAGACGAAGCTCTACCCCTAGGCAAAGACGGAGAACCCGCAGTCTTGTCAGGAAGTCTCAAACTTCGCCTCGCCAAGAGAACGGAAGTCGAGACCATGGAAATCGGGATACCCATAACGGGGCTAATAGGACCGATCGATTGGTCAGCACCATTTCAGGAGCATTTGCTGGGGGGGATCTTCCAGAAGCTCCCGGAAAAAAGCACTACGGACTGCGGTATTGAGCGTCTTAGGCTCTACACGCAGACCTCCTGTCAATGACAAAGAGGAACCCATGATCTCCTTCACTACTAAAGATTATGGTGATATCATCCGGGATCATGACGACCGACTCATTATATCCGGAATAATAGCTAATGCAGAAGTTCGCCGTATCTTCGTCGATCAGGGTAATTCAGTAGACATAATGTTCATGGACGCCTTTCAAAAATTACAATTCCCTTTCACTAAGTTAACTCCATATGAAGGCAAACTCACGGGATTCTCTGGTGAAAAAATTACCCTAGTGGGTTACTTTGAAACGTTCCTAACCCTCGGGGATAATAGAGTCTACAGAACCATTAAGGTCATATTTTTGGTCGTGGATTGCGCGTCTGTATACAACATCATCCTAGGACGGCAACCCTCAATGGCATCGCTGCTGTAGTATCCATTGCCCACCTAACCATGAAATTCTTAAATAAGAACAATGAGGTGGTCACGGTTAAAGGCGACCAAATTACAGCGTGCAAATACTATAACGACAGCCTCAAAATATGCAAGGTGCCCCAGAAGGCAAGAACACCCAGGGATGCCCAAACCTTCGAACAAGTGAACATCCTCATGACTAAGCTGGATGTGAGAGAAGAAGTCCGGAGTACTAGGCCTCAACCGCAAGGAGAATTACTGCCCCTCCAATTAGGTGATAAGTCACACCAAGTCACCCAAATAGGAGCAGCCTTGGAAGAGCAAGAGAAATGCTAGCTTATAGAGCTCCTTCAAAGCAAACAAGGACCTATTCGCTTGAACATCTTCTGATATGCTAGGATTGGACCCCGCCTTCGTTTGCCATCGTTTATCCATTAAACGGGACGCTAAGCCAGTCTTCCAGAAGAAGAGAAAGATCGGCCCAGAAAAGTAGCAGATTGTTCAAGAGCAGGTCAAGGAATTGCTCAATGCCAGTTTCATCAGGGAAGTCTCTTACACCACATGACTTTCCAATGTAGTGCCAGTGAAAAAGTATAACAGAAAGTGAAGAATGGGCGTGAACTATACAGACCTGAACAAGACATGTCCAAAGGACCCTTATCCCTTTCCAAATGTCGACAAGTTGGTCGACAACTAGTCCGACTTCCAATTATTATCCCTTATGGATGCTTACTCGGGGCACAACCAAAATCCCATGTACCACGCCGATGAAGAAAAGACCGCCTTCATTACCGAGAAGGCAAGATACTACTACACCGTTATGCCATTCAGATTAAAAAATGCCGGAGCCACCTATCAGCGCATGATGAACAAGGTTTTTAAACACCAAATAGGATGAATGCTAGAAGTGTACATTGACGACATGATTGTCAAGACCTCGGAGTATGGATCCAACACCGCCGACCTTGAAGAGGTGTTCGCAGAAGTCAGGAAGCACAATATGAGACTCAACCCTTAGAAATATGAGTTCGGGGTCCGAGCTGGAAAGTTTTTAGGGTTTATGCTAACAAACCGTGGAATAAAAGAAAACCTGGATAAATGTCAGGCGGTCCTTGACATGCATAGCTCCCAGAACATAAAAGAAGTCTAGCAGCTTACAGGTCGAATCGCCGCACTCACACGCTTCCTCTTTAAAGCGGCTTACAGATCCCTCCCCCTCTTCAAGTTACTAAAGAAGGGGGCAGGTTTTGCATGGACCCCGGAGTGTGAAGATGCGTTCACATCTCTCAAAAGTCTGTTATCGTCTCCTCCCATACTAACCAGACCAGAAGTCGGAGAGACTTTATATGTATACCTCTCAGTTCACGCAGAGGCTATTAGCTCAGTCCTGATCCGAGAAACCATCGAATGGCAGACGCTAGTCTATTTTGTGAGCAGGGAGCTGCAAGGACCCGAGCTCCGTTATCAAAAAATTGAGAAGATTGCCTTTGCTTTAGTTGTCACAGCCAAAAGGCTAAGGCAGTACTTCCAGTGCCACCCGGTAGTTGTCAGGACGAATCAACCAATCCGCCAAATACTGCACAAACCAGACCTTGCAGGGAGGATGATTGCTTGGTCCATTGAGCTTTCCGAGTTCAGAGTTACATATGAACCCAGAACGACAATTAAAGCACAAGCGCTATCAGACTTTGTAGCTGAGCTCACATCAGACCCCGGCATCCATGAACGAGCCACTTGGATGGTGTTTGTAGATGGCTCATCTAATCCCAAGGGGAGTGATGCCGAGATAATTCTAGAAAACCCAAAAGGGATGACCGGCAAGAGCTCTTTTAAATTCGAGTTTCCCACCTCGAACAACTAAGCGGAGTACGAAGCATGCATAACCAGCTTAAAGATGGCTAAAGAGCTGGGTGCAACTAGGATCACACTATGTAGTGATTCCCAACTAGTGACCTCCCAGATCCAAGGCGACTACCAGGCTAAAGAGCCTCTCTTACAGAAATACCTAGCCAAGGTACAAGGACTCCTAAAAGAATTCGAAACAGTAAAGGTGGAGCACATTCTTCGAGAACGTAACTTAAGAGCCGACCTCCTGTCTAAGCTGGCCAGCACAAAGAGCCCGAAGAACAACCGATCCATGGTCCAAGAAACCCTAGTCCAACCAGCAATTGTGACGGTCTCAATTTCCCAGATTGAGGCCTCATAATCCACATGGATCACCCCCATTTTTAACTACGTACAATCCAGTATCCGACCTAAGGACCCAAAAAAAGCCTCCATGTTAATAAAAATCGCAGTCCGATATACCATCTACGATGACCGATTATACCGATGAGGATTCTCCTTGCCCCTTTTCAAATGCCTAACCCCCAAAGAAGCAGAGTATGTCCCAGCAGAGTGTTAAGATTAATTCAAAAAACCAAACTAGTTCGGCAAGTGCACCGAATCGCAACAAGTAATATAATGATGAGAAAAGAGATATCGTCTCCACAGGGATTGTAGTTGTTTATCAAAGCAAAAGAAAAGATTGTTTCTACTTAAACTGAAAATAAACTTTTGGTAACTTAGAATGTATTGGTTTTAAATAAGTATAAGTGGAATGAATTAAAAACAAAACAATTAACAAATTAAAGAATATTTTTGGATTTTTAAGGAGAAGAAAATCTATCGAGAAAAGCGGCTAGGGTCTGAATCCCATTGTTTACCCTCTTATGCTACTGATTTACCCTCAATACAAGTGATAATCATGCATTTGAAGTTCCAATCAACAATTTAGACTTAGATCAATTCCTTGATTCAAAGCCCCTTTAACCCAAAATACAATTCCTAATTCCTTAGGTAACTGTTAATTCAGATTAAGCATTAATAGCAATGATTTCATAGAACACATAATTACAATGATATATTACTATATTCAATCATAATCATGCCAACTCAACTCAGTTCCAGCATTACAACTAATTTTCTAATTAGAAGAAATACCCAAATTCAAACCAATAGTGATCAAGTATTGATTAGCATTAAGCAAAGAGTAGAGTGCTCAAATACATGAAATTAACTTGTAAAGAAGTAGTAAAACAGATTACATAAGAGTATCTACAATGTTCATCTGACCCTAGCTCAAAAAGATTTAGCTACTCATAATGAAAAGAGAAGAGATGAGAGAAATCAAACAAATGGAAGAAGGAGAAGCCATTGATTCTTCAAGGTATTGTTCCCAAGCTTGAATCATCAATGGAAGTGGAAGAAAATGAAACCCTAGCAGAGCTATGGGTAAAAACCCCAATATTTTAGAGTTCAGAAAGGAAAAAAATAAGAAAGATCTGTAACAAATGTTTCATCTGGCTATTTAAAATTGGCTGGAGCGATGGCCCCTCATCGCCTCGCGATGGCCCGTGCGACAGCAAGACTCACAGCGGCTTCAAAAGTCCTTCCATCCAGTAGCTTGCCTCGCGATGGAAGACTATCGCCTCGCGATGGCGCGATTGGAACGAAGCCTATAATCCTTTCATTCATCTTCTTGCCTCGCGATGGAGAACTGTCGCCTCACGATGGAGCGAATGGAAGCTTCGCCTTGCGACACTGATTCATCGCCAGGCGACAAACTGAGTAAGCAACTCTTTTCCTTTCTTCTAAGTTAAATCCAAACCTGTTTCAATCAAAGATTTAAATCTCATTAGCCAGTGAACACAAAAACCTATAATACTCAAAAACAATGAAAACTTATTTAAATTCTACCTAAATTCTTTAATTCTAAAACTAATTTGACCCAAAAACTTACTTGTGCTAGAGATTCAACACAGAGGTCCATGAAGGGAGTTGCAGACATCACTTGGGAGGCAAGGCCCTGGCATGGAAAGCCCTCAGGGCCGGTTACTATTGGCCCACCATGGAGGCAGACGCAATGACTCACATCCAAGTCTGTGACCAATGCCAGCGTCACTCGGATCATTACCATGCTCCACTAAAAGAACTATCCACGATATTCGTACCTTAGCCATTCTACAGATGGGGCATGGACATCCTAGGTCCCTTCCCCCAAGCTCCCGGGCAACTAAAATTCTTAGTGGTAGCTGTGGACTACTTCACTAAGTGGATAGAAGCCGAACCATTGGTCACCATCAGCTCAGCTAAAATCCAGAGATTCACTTGGCGCCACATCATTACCAGGTTTGGAATTCCGGAGTTTATTGTAACAGACAACGGGACACAGTTTAAAGATAAGGGATTTGAAGAACTGCTCGCTGGGTTGAAAATTAAACACCATTGTAGTGCAGTTGAGAACCCCCGAACAAACGGGCAAGCAGAAGCCGCAAACCGGGTTATTGTCCGTGGCCTTAAGAGAAGACTGGATGAGGCTAAAGGGAATTGGACTGAACAGCTAGACCATGTCCTTTGGGCCTACCGAACTACGCCCCACTCCACCACTAGCGAAACTCCCTTCAGGCTCACTTACGGGTATGAGACGATGATTCTAGTAGAAATAGGAGAGCCTAGTTGGCGCCTCCAACATTTCTCAGCAGATCACAACCCCGGCCTGATCAAAGAAGATTTAGATCTCCTAGAAGAAAGGAGATGTATCGCTCACATACGCGATGCCGCCATATAATAAAGGACGGTCGCACACTACAACCTCAAGGTTATCCCTAGAAGATTCCAACCCAGCGACCTCGTACTCCACCGAGCTGACGTCAGAGGAAAAAACGCCTCCCAGGGAAAGTTGGCCCCAAACTGGGAAGGTCTCTACCGCATCGTAGCTAGCACTGACAAAAGAGCTTACACCATCGAGACATTAACAGGCAAGCCGGTGAAGAACTTCTGGAATGCAGATAAGCTCCGAAAGTACTATAGCTAAAATGCCTTTTTAGGCCTAGTCTCAATCTACTTCACGCTTAACATACATGGCAACTCTTTGTAAGGACATTAGTCCTCCTTTTAATTAATAAAGCAAAGTGGCATTTCACTTAACTCAAAGGATATCCTATACTGGTAGATTAACATAATCCCCCCGAGAGCGTCTTATGCTAAAAGGTTGTGTAGAAGAAAAATCCCAAATCCTAGAAAAATTATCACACTAAATCATGTGCACTAAAGACCCCGGCAAGGACCAATAATGCTAAGGTCGAGCGGGCTCCGAAACACCTCAATGATTGGTGATGGATCCCAAAACCAAGCTTCACTTAGGCCAAAGTCAAGCAGCCTCTGGAACACCTTAGTGATCGGTGATAGACCCCAGACAAGGCTATACACCAAAGTAAAAAAGGACTTGCAAAGCCAGGCGAATTGGCAAGCAATCCCAAACATGGTTCAATAAGCCATAAAAGGATTCCCGAGTCTATGAAAGACTTAGAACCCCTGACAAAGTCTCTATCGTGAAATCCAGGTCTCTCAGGGACACCGCAAGTCCACAATGGACGGTGGACCCCAGACCACGGGTTCTAACATCCACAAACTGCCTAAAGCACAAAAAGGGCGTTGGACCCAACGTAATCAGCTGGCATGCAAAACAAAATGAAGATTCATAGCAGAAATAAAATAAATTAAATACTCCAAAAACTGGTGCAAATGTTCTTAAAAATTCCACGCAGGGACCAATTAAATTGTCAAAGAAAAAGAGGACAACACCAAGTTATAGTTCAATCTCACTTCCCTCTACTCTTTGTTCACTCTCCCCCGGGTCTTCTTCAGTCAAATCTGTCATAAGGGCATTCTCAGCACGGGTGGGAACATCCGGACCACTCGCCACCCCCACGGTAACCAGATTCCCATCCCGGAGAATGTTGTTCGGGCTGACCTCCTCCAAAGCTAGCTCCACCTCAGGATTAAAATGCTGGACCTGGGCAATTGCGTTGTTAAATTGGTCGACGCCTATGTTACTGCTAATGGCTAGCAAGTCATCACTCTCTTTTTCCAACACTGTTGCCCTCTCTCGAAGTTCAGCGCATTGCTTCCTTTCAGCGGCAAGTAGAGCCCGAGAGTTGGCAAGCTCCTTCTCAACCTCAGCAAACTTTGCTTCCAACTTCTCCTTGCCCTTCGGACCTCCTCGAGTCGTCATTTTCCCTCGGCTTCAGCCGCCTTCAGCTCATTCTCAGCTCTCTTTTCAAATTCGACAACCGATCTCTCAAGAAGCCGGGCTTCAGCAGTAGTGCGGAGAGCAGAAGTTCGAAACAAAGACAGGGCCTCGGGAATTTTATGTCAAGTGATGAGCTTCACAACATTATCACTTAAGAGAATTTCATCAATAAACTCAGAGGGGATCCTATCCCCGGTTATGAGGGGGAAAAGGGTTCAACCTCTGGCCAGAGTCTCCTTCCACGGCTTTTATTTTGCCTTGCCCCCCTGCCGGGGTACCGGTCACGGCTTTCCTTTTCTTCCCTTGATTTTGAGCCATAACCTCAGCCGCTGGTTCTCGTATTACCAGAGGTTGGCCAGTGGCAGGTTGGCTGCGAGAGGTTCCAACTTGGTTTTTCCTAGATTTGAAAGCTTGGAGCACCTCAATCGATCTCGGGCTTTCTTGTTGGCGATCATATTGTCTGCAAAGGGGAGAAAGGAGATGTTAGAAGCTAGCAGGTTACGAATTGCTCAATGTTATCAAAATTACAAGCAGACAAATGGCAACAAAGAAATACATAATCCACTACCTAGAATGGCCCAGAGATACTCGTCATTAGTAATGTTCAGAATATCTCTACATTTAATAGGGTTAACTTTCGAGCCCCACTCGGTCAAAAACTCAACACACTCAGCATCCTCTTCATCAAGATCCTTCTTCTCCTTTTCAATGGATTCGATGGGGACGTCCCAAGCATATTGGTTCCAGTACAAACAAAATTTTGGTTCCCCGTTATCCGTTAAGTAGAAGGGGCGGACGCCTTTAGCAGTAGTTAACTTGAAAAACTTATACTTCCATTCTTTATAGCTGTCTTGGAAGATTTCAAATACTTTCCTCCCGGACCTTGACTTGACAGACATCCAGGACTGCTGCAAGGCCCCTCCCCCTTGAATACTCCACTGCGTAAAAAAGTAGAAAAAAGTTATCTCAGAGCACCAGAGGCCAATTACCCTACAGAGCCTCTCAAAGGCTAAAATATTACCCCAACCGTTTAGGTAAATTTGGGTCGGGGCGGCTTGTAGCGTCTGAAGAACCGATGTTTGGAAATCGGTGAACGGGAAACGGAGACTATGATCTAGGAAAAGGCTCTCATACAAGAACATGAAGTCTGGACCCTCTTCTCGTTGCATACACACTCTGTCATCTTACTCCGGACACAACACTTAGAACTCTCGATCCCTTAAACCCCTTTCCGTCAACTCCAGATAGCCTAAAAGCTCTCTGAGTCTCTCTTCTGAGGCGTATGTGGAAGTGTGATTCCAAACATCATTCGTCACTCAGGGATAAGTGGGCTTCATCGGGGTAAGAACCAGAGGCTTTTCTTCGTTTGCCCTCGGTTGCCTTACTACTCTCTTCCTTGCCATCACTACTCTTTCCTGAAAAAACATCCAACGAGATTGTAAGCTAATATCTAAATCAGGAGCTCCTATTGATTCAGATAAGAGGAACAAACGAGCAGACCCGGTTTGGCTCCACATTCATCTCCAAACCCTTGAATTATAGCCTCGAAGTCCAAGGGGGCAGAAACCCTTCTCAGACCTCCTCGATCACCTTTTCTGCGGTGAGGTGGATGTCTGTCAGGGGGCAAATGAAGTATGCACAAGCAGGAACATGATAAAGGTCGTACCTTTAAAATACGCAAAAGCAGGAGCCTCAGATTCATTGGAGAAGCAAGTGAATCGCTGCAAACTACCTGAAATCGTGCCACCTTGTTTGCAGAATGGGTCGATGAACAGTTTTGCAGAAGATTGTTGACGCTCAAAAATAGTAAAAGAATATATCTTTAAACCCTAATTAGAGAGAAGGGATGGTTTAGGGGTACAATCGTCAAGACTGCTTTAGTTTCAAAACACGTCCATTATGGCGTGCGAAACACAAGGCACGTCTACCCAATTAACACACGCCACGTGCCTTTCGCAGCTATCATGGCAATTGAGAAGACAGTTACGCTCTAGGAAACATAACCACCCCCTCAGGAAGTCACATTCGTAAACTTTAAACGAACCCAGGAGGTCAGATATATAACTCATTATTTCGTCATGCTGACACGGCTATAAGGTAAGTGTTGGGCTTACCACGGGACACGCGAGGCGGAGAACAAGAAAGTAAGATACTATAGAAAGAAGAAACAAAAGGAGGACACCAGATAAAGTTCATAATCTGCTAAGTTTTTATTAATCATTTCTCTTTCCATACATCATCTTATATCTACAAGAGAGGAAAAATAAAATATTAAGACATGGAATGTATAACGAAAAAGCATCGATCTCCGAGAAAGATCCCGGGAATGAAGTGGAGCAGGAACCCCATCTCTCCGAGGAAGGATCTGACACGTCCGTAAAAGAGCTTTAGTACGGGATGTCATGGCAGGAGCACCCCGCCATGCTGCCACATTCATAGTCACATCCACAGTTCTTCCACTCTCTTCACCGGAACAGACTAAAGCCACACCAATTTTTTCTTCCCTGCCTCCTTCACTGTGAAAATAAAGATAAACCTTGGTCATCTCTTCAGATCAGATTTAAGAAGACTGGCCAGGTGCTTCCAAATGACTTAGGAAAAAGGTGGAGGAAGGAACGGTGTGCTCCATTGAGTCCCCATGCAATGGAGGACGGAAGCATTATTTCATCCTAACAACACGTTGGATCAGACACCCCCGTATACGCCAGGATAGAAAGGCTTCCACCTCCCTAAATGCATGGCTACTCCACTTTACGCCAAGAAAGAAAGGCTCCTTTGAGGCAAGGAAACTATCTAATGGGAGTCAATTACTTTCAGGAATTTCAAAAAGATTAAGAGAATGACCCTTACGGGGGGCAAAACTCTCCATATTAATGAAAACGATGAAGGGAAAATTACTCTCTCAGATAGAAACATTTTTGAACAAGGCTACCAGATGAAAGAAAGGCGATACCAACTTAGGTGCACACGTTCCCTATTTATGGAGAAAATGAAGCACCCTGATTAGTCCCGTGAAAGGTAGTCTGATCATATGATGATATCCACGTTTGATGCTTCCGAGTTTCTAATATGTTGCAGAGTATCAGGCAGTTGAGAAACAATATGAAACATACATCCTCTTTAAAGGGTATTTAATTCCCAATGAAGTCAAAGTAACAACTTCCTATGGAATCATAGGCTGTTACATTTGGAATAGGCATGGAAATCGTGTAAGGAAATCCCGACAATTAATGCTTAAGGGACAGAGAATCTCCATGACGTAATGGCCTATCGTGATTACCGGTACCATACGCAGGCCATTCGGTGTCCGAGGTTTAACTTACCGAGGTCCTACAATGATCTTATCTTAGGACAATCCAGTTATAACTTGACACTTGACTATTCCTCCAAGTGTCAAGTTGGGGGCAACTGTTCAGGACCGTGATCAGGGAACCAGCAAGTCGAATCAACCCGACCTGGTATAAGTGTAACCGAACTCCACCTTGGCTGACGTGGCTAAGAACTTGAGTGTAGTCCGGATCTCGGAGCCCTACGTGTTGAATGACACCTGATCATGATATCAAGATTTTTAGATATGAGCAGAGGATATATTCCTAAATATCCGTAACTGTCAATCATCTACTTGCGATATTATAAGACTCACAACAGTCTCAGATTGATAAGCAGTCCTTATATTGAGAATTCCTAACTTATAGTGATCTATCCCAGTTATAGAAGGAAAGTAATCCTTCCCAGGATATTAATCTTAAATACCTGCATTCGATACAGATCATACAAGGATTCTGTGTACGCTCTATATATACAAGGCTAAGTATCCCCAAACAGGTATCAGTAAATTACTCAATATACTCTCCCTACTTGAGCACAGTTTAACTTGAGCGTTGGAGTCTCTTTGCAGGTACCCACCCCCAGACTCAACACGCTTGGCCGCTGCCGTTAAAGGAGGAATCCATCACTCGTATACCTATCTCAGATATCTTCTAAATTTACTTCAGAACAGGAATGCATGAAATCCAGCACCAACGTGAACACAAGGTGTTACAGTAGTTTTCTAGTTCTCCCTATATTTTGTTTGTGTGTATATGAGGATAGTTGCAGCCTTGCAGGCAAATAAGAAGGTAACTTGTACATCTATGAACTGATGCGCAAGTAACAGTCAATTAGAATACAGAAACACGTTTGAAAACCAAGTGTGTTGCTAGATATATATTCTAGCTGTAGCTGACAACAAAAACAATACAACTCGTTTTTTATGTTATCATTAATCTTTAAACAACTCAAACCATGATTATAACACATTGTTGGCTTTCTTTATTCCCCCCCCCCGAACCCCTCCTGTTTTTGCCTCGGTATAGCAAAAGGAAAATGTTTGTTTTAAATTCAAATGAAAAATTTTGAAATAATCAGATAAATAATAAATATTTTTAAAATAAATAATAATTTAATTACTTATGTTAATGATTTTTTATTATATATAATAAGTTAAAATTTAAATTTATTACATAAATAATAAATATTACTATTTTTCACCTTATTGATTACTAAATAATAATTTTTGTGTAAAATATTATAAAATTTAATTTTAAATTACTATGTATAATAAATAAAATCATCATATAAATAATTAGAATTATTTTTTATTTTAAAAACATTTATTATTTATTTAAATTATTTCAAAATTTACTATTTTAAATTTTACAAATAACATGATTGATAGCACAATCATTTGCAGTCAGTTAATACTAAAAGCTACCGCTGCACATCTATCCCGCAGAAGAGGCGAATATACTCCACCAGAAGACCAGCAACATTGTGTGTGAATACGATCGACAAGGATCTTACAAATTCAACTTTTCTTTTAAATTGATTAAGTTAAGCTAGCATTTATTATTTAATTTTAATATATTAAGATTATAATAAATTTTATATTAAATTAAGAATAGATAAATTATTACTTATTTACTTTAAAATTAAAATTATTTTAGTGAATTACATGCATTTAAAGTTACACAAATCCCAATAGCACCTAAATGTAAGGATGTAAATGAACTAAATTATTCATAAATTATTTGAGTTTAATTTGTTAAATGTTCGATTAAGTTCATTTGTTTAGTTAAATAAAGAAATTTAAATTTAGGTTCAATTATATAAATGAATCGAGCTCAAATTTTAAAGACTTGACATTAAAAGTTCATGAATATCTTTTTATTGAATAATTTTCTCATTAAATCTACCATTGAATTGAAAGTTCTATCGTATAGATCATTTCTATAAAATTTTACATTAATTCAAAATCGTTTAGTATTTCATTGATATACGTCAAGATTAACGTAATATATACTTTTAAAATATGACATATATCAATGAAGTACTAAACGATTTTGGATTAATGTAAAATTTTATAAAAATGATTTATATGATAAGAACTTTCAATCCCATGATAGATTTAGTGATAAAATTATTCAATAAAAAATATTCAATGGTGTAAGAATGACTTTGATTTACATCAATATAATTTGATCCTTCTCCTATATATATATATATTCAATCATAAAGAAATTACAATTTTACATAGAGTGATTTTAATATAGACTCGGATTCAAAGTAAACCCTATATGTGGCAGTATATCTACCATTCAAAGTATAATTTAAAATTATAAATATGTTTATATTATGAAATCTAATGGTAAATATGTTATCACATATAAGGTTCAACATGAACCTAATAGTCTATATTAACATCACTCTTTTACATAAGGTATAAATAATAATAATGACTTATATATTATTACTTAGTAAATTTTAATTATATTTAGATAATTATAATTTTATATATTGTTATCTACCACTTGCCTACTCAGATTTTCAAATAGTTTTTCACTCTCTTTTTTATTTTTACTTCTAACATAAAAATATCTATCAAATACTATATTAATCAATTGAAAAAATATTTTAAAAAAAATTGATAAAGAAAATGAAAATAATCAATTTAAAAAGCTAAACAAACTAAGTTTAAATTTCATATTTAAAAAAAATTAAACTCAAACTTTAAATTTTGTTCATTTAAATAAATAAACTAAACTTGAACATTTTTTTTTCATAATTCAAGCTTAAAGTCCTTAACTTTAAGTACTCAACATAACTCGATTCATTTAAAACTCTACCTAAATGCATATTCAAATAGCAATATTTAGATTCCATCCTCAGACCAAAAAAAAAAAAAATCCATCCAGTTCTACTACTGTCACATGCATGTTAAACAGAATTACTTACCAAGATTACTAACGTATATCACATCTACTAAAAAATAATTATTAAGTTGCATCACCCAGGACGACACATAAAAGAGAGTTCTAGTTGCGACTTAAGATACTAATTAAATAATAATAATGAAAAAAAAATCCAAAATGAAGCTTCCCATGCAAGTCCTGAAGTCCATTCTAAAATCCCTTTTATATATCAAGGAAAATTAAAGATTGGGAAAAAGACTTCCTTACGTGGCACATTCATTAAAAAAAGCTAGCACCAACTTTTTTATTTATCCATCCTCAGATTCGTTTATATAATTTATTTATGAATTTAATTAATTATATTAATCCTTCTATTCATCTACCAATATGTGTTTGTTCAAGTAATAATAATTTGAGTCTCTTGAAAATATAATCTTAAGTTCAATCTTTAAATTCATATATACGAAAATAACAATACTGTTAAAAAAAATTCTCACTTAAATACTTAACTGTATTCTGAAGATTAATTTCTCTTACCAAGTAAAAAAATACTTTAAAAAATCAAAAAATCCTTCTACTTTTCTAGTCTAGTCATCTCTACATTTGCAGGACTACGAAAGCTCTATACTTTTTACTTCTAATACTTGCATAAAATTCTTAAAATGATATACCAAATAGAAAACGGCAGACATCTCTAGCCTCAACACACTTAAGCTGCCCTTCAGTGAAATGGCAGAAACATACTTGGACCGGCGTATTAATATGATAGCAGCGATGCCATAGTATATAACGCGGAAAACTGAGTCAGCATTGTTATGGATATAGACCACACAATCAGATGAGACATATTTAGCATCAAAGAAGAATAGAAATAAAACAAATTTGTCTGCAACACAAAACTTCCCAAAGGGGAAAAGGTTGAGAACTTTAAACTACTCTAATGATCAGGGGATCAGCCACACTAATCCAAAATAAACACAAGCTCATGACCTCAAAAACATGTTCTCTAAACAGCACTTTCCCACGCTCACCAGAATAAATGCTGCTCCTCTTGAAATGAAGTCCAACTCTAATAAATTATGTACAGAATTCCCCCCCAAGGATCAAAGAATTTGTCTGAACACAATGAATTCCCAAAGAATATCTCACTGGACAATGAAACACCCCGAAAATCCCAGTTAAAACCTCTGTGAGGAGTAACTCAAGCTGCACAAGAAAACGGTATCATGAATGACTTTTCCAGGATCATCTGGTCTCTCTCAAGCAGTTTCCAGGCAATAGAAATTTATACTTCTCTGCATTTTCCAGTAGATAAGCAGGAAGATGAACTGCAGAATAGGAACGGGGTATAGGTCCCATTTTACCAATGATTTCCTTGAAGGTGTACTCCTCTGGTAGCATATCAAACAAATCAGCCCCTTTGCAGATTACACTTTGAATTCTTTTGGGATTTAAATAATGGGAGAATCTAACTCTGTCATAATGACTATAGGCTTTCATCTTAAAAATGAAATCACTGATTCGGCGGAAGCAAAAGCTACAATGCCAACCAGCATCTGCCAATAAGTCATCAGACTGGCGATAATGTGCATACCTTGTCTTACCACTCTGATACCTGTGAACAGAAGCTCTCCAGCTGTTATCATCCACAGGAAACTCAAAAGAATAAAGATAGTTCTTCTGCTGAAGATGAAGGATTGAAGGTATGTCATCACACCACCTCAAGAGGTTAATAGTGTGAGCACTTGGTATCTCATCAACATCAGACATAATCAACAAGTCATCATCTTGAATACCAGCTATCTTAAGGAGCTGGTCCAACGCTACTCGCTGAAACGCCTCCTCAATAAATGGGTTTTCTCCTTTCTGAAATCTCCCACCAATAGTCCCATAAGTTAATCGGCGCTCCACAAATTTGAACTGCTCCCGATTGCCTTTGAAAACCAGAGGCTTAGGCCTACCAGTAAATGTAGAATTTGACTCAAGGAGAACAAATTGTGTAACGTAGGGATACAATTCTCTCCAACGCAAGTTAAGTATTTCCAACTCGTTACTGAACAACACAGCATCATAAACGCGTCTAGGGTACTCACGGATTCCCCAGCCGTGAAGTCTGCACAGATTCTCCATGGACACGTTTTCGTTATAGTAATGCGGGATGACATTGAAAGGCTTGGGTGGTTTTTCCCACAGTGGCCGCAGGAAGTATGAGATTTTCTGTCCATGTAAGTAGATTCCAAAGATGCACATTGGGACAACAGCAAAAAGGAATATACAGGTTTTTACATCCAAGCCACGCAAGATGCAGCGGATTCTTGACATGCCCGATACTTGACTTGATTCCTGCATAGTTAAAGAACAAACCTCTAATTAAGCATTCACCTTAAAGACTGAAAAATCAAAAAATATATTGAGAATGCAGCTTCATTCGATTCTGCACGTAAATTAAACCGTAATCAAAATGTCAATTTTCCTTTCCATTGATATATAAGTATATATATATATACACACACACACACAAGTGATATTCTAATCTAAAATCAATTGACATTAAGTGGATATTTCCTCCACAAATACTTGGACAACACAGACGAGCCTATCGAAGTAGGTGAAGAAACAAATGAGCCTAGCGAAGTAGGCGAGAAACAAACAAGCCTAGCGAAGTAGGCAGAGATGGGATCTTGGCTTTGATATCATGGGAGATTCTAACTTAAAACCAATTGGCATTAAGTGGAGTGACTCAACAGATATGTAAACCGCACCCGAAATATTGAGCCAGGCGATGTCGATGTGCAACTCTTAAAAATATATAGTTTTCAATTATCATTTAACATGTATCATAAATTTCCAGAAGACCATGGAAGTAAGCAGAGCACCAAGGGCAATTCTAATCATAAAGCCTAGAGCTGCATCATGAAGAGATCAGATACATGCAATAAATCCCAAAATGCAATCAAACCCATTATGTCAGCAATCAAACCCCTCTACCTCAAAAACAAAAGAAATGGAAAAAAAATGGCTTTTTTTTTAAAGAAAAAAGGCACATCCTTTTCCCGCAGCCAAATATTTAGATCACGAAAATCACGTAAACATAAAAACATACAGAAAAGAGTCAACTCTAGTATAGAATGGCCACGACCAGCCACTATGAGAGATTACACTATCTTCATTTGTGTCTAACTCAAAATCAAATTCTTAAACACACAAATGTCATCCAATTTCAGTTTTTTATTTATTTATTTTTTTAAAATTTTCCCAGAAACCAAAGACACCTAGAATCACGCAAGCAATTAATTAAAGGGGCGACTAAGTAAAAGATCAACGTAATGAAAAACACATAAAATTGGAAATTAGCATGAAAAAGATGAAATATTTATAATAATAATAATACAGCATACCTGGCCACAAACATCGCCGCACAAATCGTCAGTCTTCTTAGGACAGTAATGGCTTCCGGCATCACCCATCATCCACCACATTTTACCGTTGACTCTGTTAAACTTGAATCCAAATCCAATGCTATCCACGCACGAATTGGGAGTTGCAGGGAACCAATGAAAGCAGATCGTAAACCACCAGCAACAATGAAATACTTGGTCAGATCCGATGCTGTGATTGAACTATGGGATCGCCGAATGGAAGTTCTTAGTGGGGAAGTAAAAAGGAATGCGTGTGTTGTTTCGGAGGGTAAAAATGAAAAACTAATATATTTGTATATAAATAATGGAAAGGGGTAAAGGCTTTTACTGGCAACAAAACAAAGGGTGACAGTGGAGAGAGAGAGAGACAAAGACTGAAAGCCAAAGGTGGAAGTTCCGTTGAAGGATTCCTCTTTGGCTGTTTCCTTTTTGTTCCACTTCCCCAGTAACACACAAATATGGGGCGTTGTTCTCAATGTCTATTGCCGATGCCGCTTTCAGCTTAATTTTAGTATTTTTGTTTCAATCACCACATCTTCTTACACTCAATATATAAACAATGTCCAAAACCTCAAAAACTCCTCTTTTACGAAAATGCACACGCTTTCTCAGAAACTTGGGGGGAGTATTCGTCATTTTGCTTTTTTCTTTTTAAAACTCAGTCACCACGCGGTCATTGACTTGGCTAGCGACTATTATTCATTAAAACTTATGAAGTACAAATAAAAATATAGAATACGATATAGATATAGATATAGATATACATTAAATTTAAAAATTATAGGATATAGATATAAGATATATATATAATTATAAAATTTAAATAAAAAAATTTATAATTTATTTATATAATTTTTATAAATTTAAAAATTTATAATAACTTAATATATATAATATATATTAATATTTGTTCTTAATAAGTTTTTTTAAAAAATATAAAATATATATTTTAAAAAAAATTTAAACTAATTTCTCTTAATAACTAATCGTATAAGAAGTACATATATATAAAAAAATAATTAGAAGAAATATTGATGTGACGCAAACTCCAATAACGACGAAGTAGACGATTTGATACGAGTAAAGGTCGAAGGAACAGATGAAAATAGTAGTGTGTGAAAAAATAAAACTTAAAAGTTTAATAGTAATATGTGAAAATATAAAATTTAAAATACTAGTATGTAAAAATAGTAACTTGAGACATTAGTTATGTGATTGAGCTTAAGTGAGTTATGGACTTACTAATTAAAGGTTAATCATGAAAATTAATTTTTTTAAAAAAATATTAATAAGTCGTATCTAAGTCATGTCCTAAACGTGTCCAAACGTACTCGAGACTTATTCAATTGTGTCTGAGACGTATCTAAATTAAAAAATAATAATCTTTTTAATCAGACATATTCTGACACGCAGAACACATGTGTCATATAGGTGTCTTCATATATATAACACGAATATGTGTCTGATATATAAACACATGTAAAAAATGATGTATCTGTATTTCATAGATTAAAACTGTTGTCGATGTCGTGTGCGTGTGTTTATTTATTTATTTATTTGGCTCCTCTTAGGTTAAAGGTGCATTTTAGAAAATAATTTTAAGATTTTAATTGATGATGGAAAAATTAAAATTTTAAAATTTTATAAAATATATGTAATTTCTTAACAATTTTTTATACCTAAATTTTTATAATAAATTATGCATATATGATAATTTATTTTTTAATCTTTCATTAATAATTATAATCTCACATTTTATTATCTAAAATGCATCCCTCACCTAGTAAAAAAAAAAAAAACCAACACTCGTTTTAAAGATTCATATATGTTTTCTTTGATTTGTAGAATTAGTCATACTTTGTACAGTCCGCTATGAACTAAGTTAAAAATAGTTTAAATAAGTAACATCAAATAAGATTTTTTAAAATATATTTATCTTTAAAATTAGTAAATAAAAATTTATATATCTTTAATTTAATAAAGTATATAAATTTTTTAATTTATTAAATAATCTAAAAATAAATATATTTTTATTTATTCATTTTAAAAATAAATTCAATTAAAAAAATCATTTTCAACAACATCGTAGCACAGTTATTCTCTTTGGGATTTTCCAAAATTTTTAAAGGGAAACCATGACACGTGGCGGCCATGCTTTATTACTGGGCATTGGGCATTGGGGGAAAGCCAAGTGGGGGTGTGACGACGTCGTTGTTTCCTAGGGGACAATGGATTATTAGTGTAACGCTGGCATGATGTTGAGATTTGGGAGAAGGATTAGCGACAACACTTTCACAACACAACAACACAACAGTGAGTGAGCAACGAATGGGGTGTGGGGCCCATACCAACTGGGTTAGTGTGTTGTGGGCCACCACCACGAGGTTGTCGCCTCTTTCTGGTTCGTTTGGTTCGAATGTGACCTCGTTCTGCAAGCGGGCTCCATGTCCTTGAGGAGCGCCCTGCCACTGACCGTTTAACTTTAACGTCTCCTAAAAGGCCCTAAACGCTTTGAATTATTATTATTTTATTTTATTGTTTACTGCTAATACAAGAAAACTAAGAACTTCTTTATGTTGTGTTTTAGCTTAAACTTTTTAAAAAAATAATGGCTTAATCTTTAATTTTAAAAAATATAATCAAATTAAAATTAATGGAACATAAGGCAGGTGACGGTGTGTTTTATTTGCATCAATAACACATAAAAAAAGGACCAAAATATATTAACAACGTGAATTAACGGGAATTGGATCACCTTGCAATTGAAAAAGAATCTGAATGAGGTGCAATGTCGAATCTAACAATTCAAATTTATTGAATTATATTTTTAGGATAAAATTCCTTTAAAATAAGTAAATAATTATATATTTATTTTTGGATTAATTTAAAGTAGATTATGATCTTTAACTTACTAAAATTTAATTATATATAGATTTTTATTTACTTATTTTAAAAATAAGTTTATTTTAAAAGAATCTTATCTATATTTTCAATTCTTCTTTTGTCATAAAATGAAATGTTTTTATACAGTTGAATTATATACTATTTCATCAAAATTGTAAATGATCTGATCCGAATTAACAATAATATTGCAACTAAATAAAAATTAGATTCTACCGTATAAGACGACTTGCCTGCAAAACTAAAAATATATTTGGATTGAGGGGATTGAAGGTGAAAAAAAAGGAAAAGATATTTTTTTCATTATAAATTGAGAGTCATCAAATGTTCATAAAGATGAATAAAAAATGATTAGAAAGTTACATAATAATATTTTTTCTGAAAATAAAATATATTCTCAAATAAAGAAAATATTTGTTCAAAATGAAAAATAAACCCTACTTTCTCTTTTTCTTCAAAATTCCTCCATCCAAACACATCTTAAGGAAACTAAAATGAAAAAGATGTACTATTACGTTACAAATATATTTTACAAATCAATACTATATTATTATAATAATTATTATTATTAAGAATTAGATGACATAAAAGGCTGGGCTATGATAAGCTCGATCGCTTATTATGTTAATGTTTTTTTTAATGAAAACAAAATACACATCTTGATGAACTTTGTTCATCTAAAGGATGGAAGACTCAATCCCGGCGTCTAGCATCCTTAATCCTTAACCTAACGCAAATGCATAATTTTTTTCTGAGAAACGGTGTAAAGATCCCAACTTGCAAGTGAAGGGTCAACCCATCATGACCTGCACAACTTAGTCAAAAGTCATCCAATTATAATTTAAATGATTGGGTTAAGATTCATATTGAATTTGGATCTTTTTTAATTTTTTTTCTTGTCAATTATTAAAAAAAATTATAAAAAAATTATACTAATAATCAGATCTTATTAATAATTTTTTTATATTTTTTCTCTTGCACTTAATCATTTGAAAAAAAATTAAAAAAATTCAAATCTATAGCCCATGAGCAAGGGAAGCAACAAATAATCCAGTAAAAAGTAATAGAGTATAGAACGATACTTGCCACAAATTGGAGTCACATGGATAGTAATAGTATCCACGAAAAAAAAGCGCATTATCATATCAGTTTAATGTTACTTAAAAAATAAGATGAAAATTATATTTTTCTCAGGATTTTTTATTTTTATTATAAGAAAATACTTAATTAATTGATTCTAAAACTACCTTTTTTTAAAAAAAAAAAATTGTTTTAGTCATGGGCCATGGCTGTGGAATATTGTAGTGGGTTTTCAAAGTCAACACTGAAGAGACGGAGAAAAATCGTCCAGTAGACTGGGTCTAGGACAAGTGGACAATTACTTCAAACGTATACAGTACGGAATAGTTGTTTTGGACGTTTGGTTCATCATCAGCTACAGAGACCCACTACACAGAAATTTCAAAAAGTGGGCTTTGATTGTGGTCCAAACAACTCACGTCAACTTCATTTCCCATTTTTTCATTTTTAAATTCTTATTCAGTTAGTCAGAAATTTTGATATCATGTTAAAGATAATTTTATGGAAAAAGTTTGAGGAAAGCATTTGTAGAAATGGACAGAATCAGTAGTTTGAATGAAAATTAATTCTGCAGCTTAAGAGTGTAAGAAAATCTCGGAAATTTTTTTTCTAAAAAGTTTTAGTTGTTAGTCATGTGGAAACATTGGAGGCTCAAAAATCTATGTCATGGTGCTTGTTAAAAGTAGTTGAAATTTTGAAAAACAAGTGAAAACATAGTGGGGTACAAAATGTTTTTCATTTTGACTCATTGTTACTTGACAAATGGTGAACTTTTCACATACATGCTCTCATATTATATGAATAGCCAAAATTTATGCGTAAAGCATAAATAACTTTCATTTTTACTTTTAATTGTTCCGCATTTTTATTGTAACCAAATATGTGTGATGTAGTTTTTATTTTCATTTTTCTACCATGTCAAATAAAGTACACATTTAAACCAGTCAATTGGAACCATGCATAAAAAAAATTATAATATGTATCTGAAAAAAAATAGTCAATTGAAACCTCAATATTTATGTGCCAGTACTCATTTATTTTAATTAAGTTTAATTTTGATTAATGTGTGTTGATTTGAGTGAAAGTGATTTAAGTTCTTTAAGCATGTGATCCTAAGTTTGATCTCAAAATTTATGTGTATAAAAATAACACTATTAGAATAGGTCCTCATTCAGGAGTCTAATTGTATTCTAAGAAATTAATTTATTATCTATCAAGTGAGAAAATACTAAAAAAAAAAATTTAAGTTTAATTGTTTTCTTTAGTGAAAAATAATAATGAATCATGCAGTTATAACATTTTATTTAATTTAAATTTAGATATACAATAATTGTGCAAGTGTGAATTTTTTGAAAAAAAAAATTTGTTAATTGAAAATTAATTTATATGTAAAGTATTTATTCTCATAATTTTATGTAACAACTCTTATATTCTTATATCAAATAGTGCATACACTTCTATTCATACCTCATATAATATCATTCATTATACATATTTTTTCTATCACTTTCTCTTACTCAATCACATTCATAAAAAATGGTATGAATAGTAATACACCCCTAAAAAGGGGTATAAGACTATCTTTTTCCTCTATGTAAATTCCGTGAGCGTAAATTGAAACCAGTCACCGGCAGTATATAAAAAAGTTGTTCATTCATATCTCAATCTAAGTTGGGTCAAGCTTTAAGGCTACATTTGGTGCATCGTATAAAGAAGACATGATAGTATAAGTTAATACTATCAAGTTTTATTCAATATTTGGTGCATTCAACTGATAGTATAATGAAATCAGGTCAAGTCATTTTATCTTATTCTAAGCTGATAACTCTATCATCTCCTTTAAGATATGATAAGATATGATAGGATTTTATTCCAATCTTATCTAATTTTATTTTTATCGCTCCTCTCTCTCATCACCACCACCACCGTCGCGCCACCACCACCACCGCCACGCCACCATCACCCCACCATGTACCGTTGCCGCCATGCCACTTCACCACTACCATTTGCTGCCATTGCCACTACCACAACCATAAGACTTTTTATTATTATTATTTAATTATTTTAATTTTATATTAAAAGATATTTTGATTTAAAAAAATATTATACAATTAGTTAATTTATTTTTTATTATCAAACAAAAGATAAGATTATGTATTATCCTATTAATTATACTATTATATTTTATACTATTCTATCATATTATCTTATACTATATTATTATATACACCAAATATAATTTAACAATTAACTCCTCTCTTTTAGGAAAAATAAAAAGGATTAAGACGAATATAGAGAATCACCACACAAACACCACACATATAGAAAAACTGGAAACAGAATAGTGAATATATAAGGATTGATTTGGTTCGGACAATTAATTGCATGCCACATAGGATTATCATGATAGAAATTCATATAAAAAATTATTCACTGATTAGCATTACCCTTTCTAAAACAATTGAACCTCCTCTTATTTTAGGGCAAAATGCAAAATACTCCATCCAAGTATGATTATTTGTGAAAAACTCTCATATACTTTAAAACTTATCAACATAACTTTTTAAATTAACAAAAATGTGTATATTAATATATACTTATTCCTCGAAGATGTACAAAAACACTCTTTATAAAGAATTAATATGTACGGTTTAATAAGATCGAAGAATCGTGTTTGTGATATTTCTGCACATGACCTATAATTAGAAGGGTGTTTTTGTTTTTTGCATTTTACCTTTTATTTTAATTGATTACTCTGAGTCAACTCCCAACGTTTGCGTGTTCAGGTCCATTTTCCCTTACTAGTGTTATAAGTGGAGGTATCTTTCGTTATCAATCTCAGATACAGGTAAGCACTAGGAATTGGAATGGGCTATAGGCCTTGTGAAGCCGTCAATGTATAAACAGCTTTGGAATGGATTCCTATTGGGTTAGGTTTACCAACAAAGAGAAAATGGGCCTCAAGATACATTTTCTTTTACTAATAGTAATATTAAGCAATGGTGCATTGTGAAGGAATGGGCTAAGTACGTGGCCCGCTAATTACAAGATCTATCGATGCACTTCTTATATGTATACCCAAAAATAAAATAAAATGAAATTAAAAAAAGCAGAAGAATGCTAAACTTTCCAAATTCTTCTGTGCATTATGCATCTTGCTTGCATTAATGCCTCTATGTAATCCACTATCTTGGATGTGTACATTTTGTCTTGTACCAAATAGACAATATGTGTTTCAATTACAGTAGTTTTCTGTATTTGCTGTCGGTGGCTAAAGCACTACTTAACAAGAATGATGGTACCACGTGCTCCGGCTCTGCCTACGCTTAATTATGCTTTTCCAACTTGAAATATATATGTGGCTTCTCTCCTCTTGTCTATGATATTTATGATCAAGTTCCTCTTCTTGTTATAGGGGTGGGAATCATATATATGTTGCTTACATAAATCTTGGCTGCTTTTACTTAGATGGAACTTCCACCAAGGAGTTATGGTAGGCGATATTTTCTCTTTTAGTGCCTACCTCTAAGGCCTTTTGATTGGTAACATGAGTCATGTGGTGCTAAAGTTATGTATATATTGGTTTCTAGCGTAACTGGTGGACCGTCAAGTTACCACTGTTATATTGTTTGGTACTTAGGTCCCTAATTAATTAAAGGTGTTGGTGTCTTTAAACTTTAGTTGCTTCTTGCCTGATAAGGTTAGTATAACACTAACGGTGTGTTATTTAATTTGCCTGTTCTATTTTATATATTGCTTCGGTGCTCTCTGTCTTTATTAATATTAGTTAGGTCATAATTCTCGATGTTAGTATATTCTACCGCGAAGAAAGGGACCAGAAGCCAAGCCATGTTCTGATGCCACTTAAAAAGTAAATGAATTGATAATTCATAACTTAATCCACAAATGGTTGTTGATGCTGAAACGTGAAAGGTCTATGAACTGGAATGATGTACTTCATATTTGGTGGAAAATTCAGACCGTGAGTGATACCAGCCATCATTTGCAGTCGAATATTGGAGGCAATGCAACTGGCAAGCAGAGATTAATATATATATTTTTTGAATATATATGTGGTTCTTTATACGAGAAATGTTATTAACACATTCTTTTAAATATTTTTTTAATACTTATTTTATTGTTAGTTTATTTTATACACTTAAAAAGATTATTAAAAGAAGAATGCTAATAACACTTACTTTTGGACTAATTGTAAAGCAAGTGTTGAAATTATTAGCAGTTCTTAGAGTCGAAATTATTGTGAAATTTGAAGAAGTTATCAAAGTGGTAATTTTGATTTGGTTTCAAAATTTTATATCTAAAACGCTAGTAACTATACTCAGGAATTTTTTGAAGACAAAAGTGAAGATCTCAACCAGAAGATAGTAACTATTTGAAGATTCAAAATTTAAATTCAGATAAAATATAATTTGAATTTAAATTAGAAGTTAGCAGCAGTTACAAGTATAAGATTCAGACAATACAATTATTGCAAATAAAGATTGGGCAATTACTTGTTTGTAATACGAAGAATGCTAACAAGGATTGATCAGTTACCATACAACAAGAATTGCTGACAATGATTAGACAGTTATTTTGATTTTAGAAATTTGTTAAAATCTTGTAAAATTGATAGTTACTTAGATTTTCTATAAATACCAAGAGTATGGAAACATTTAGGTGTTAAAATTTATTTACTTACAAATATTCTCTAGCCACGCTCATAAGTCATCCTAACACACAAGCAATATGAGATAACGCTAAGTATGTTCACATCTTGTTTCCTTTTTGTAAACTTTACAATTTTAATGCAAATTTAATTTAAGTCCATTTCTATTTTCAGTCATTTAACTTTTTACAAATCTTCTTTTACTCCTGATCGAGTAATCTTCTGGAATTTGATTTCTTTAAATCGTTTTCCTTTACTTGCTTTAATTTCTTTTAATCATTTTCCTTTACTTGCTTTATTTATTCTTATGCAAGTTTATATTTTTGTTAACCTTATCTTATTGCACGTTTATTTTCATTGCATTTATATTGCTTTCCTTTAATTACTTTCGTTTATCATTCTGAAGTTTACTTTTTTTTGTCAAGTTTACTTTGCAATACTTTATTTCTCTGCACTTTACATTTATTGTAATTTAATTACTTTTGCTTTAATTTCTTTATTTACTGTAACTTTAACTTTCAAGCAAGATTATTTCTTTGCATCTTTATCGCTTTCGCTTTTTATCTGCTTTCTTTGCTTTTACTCAATTCTTTACTGTTACTACTATAATACTGTTATACTTTATTTTTTATTTTCATTTCTTTGTGTTATACTCGAAAATCTTTTTGACATTCTTATTTAAAACAAATCAGTAAGTACTAAAGAATCTCTTGAGGAAGATATTTTCTTTCCAAATTAAGAATTAAAATCAAATTCGTCTATTGACAAAAATCACACTAAACAATGTAATACTGAAAATGGCTAAAAATAACAAACACAAAGTGAATAAGAATTGGCACGTAAATAGGATTACTTTCTATTATTCATTTCACAATCTTTTTGTTTTATATAGTATATCTTAGGGCATACACAATGTTCTTTCTTTTCGCACAAAACTTAGCATAGGTCAAACTAAATGCAATCTCAAAATGGATAAAAAGAAATTATTCCACAAATAGCGATTTACACAATTAGTAAAGATGAATCACAGTGTTTTTTAATTAATTTTGAATGAGATTAAAAAAAGGGAGTGAAATGGTAGTTGGCCTATGCATGCCAAGTATATAAAAAATATAATTAAAAAATCGAAAAAACCAAGCTAGGAAATTAATCAAGCCATTGATTTATTTTATGAATAAATCAATGGCTTGTGTTTCCTAGATGAATCGCGTTAATTAAGTTGAATGAGATTAAGGGAGTTAAAATGGGTTGGCCTATGCAGGCCAAGTCAAATTTTGGACCAAGCTAGGTTGAACTAAACTTGTTGTGGGCTAACATTTTGCTAGTTCAACCTGACTATATGCCGGCTACAGGTTAGACTATCTCGACTTGTTGGACCAATTTTTTTTATTTTAAATTTTTTCTTATATTTTTAACACTAAAAAAATTTTATCTTCATATTTCATCACTATTTTTTTCATATTTTAAATACTAACAAATATTAAATAAAAATATTTTTGAGACACAAATACTAATTTATATTAAAAAAAATAAAACTCTTTATATATCATAAAATGTTAATTAAATAATTAAATATCAAGAATCAAAATTCATTTTTATATCTAATTTTTTAATCCAACTTATTTATTTTATTGGGTTATTCAAATCAACCCATCAAATCCAGCCCATTTTTTATACACCAATTCATTTTGATACCACTAACTGCGTTTGGAATCTTCTCATGCACTCGTAATAGACTAAATGCAATTCCTTTCCATTTTCCATTTCGTATTTCTTTTTATTATATATACATAGAAAATTTTATTTTCCTTCTCACAAAACTTAGGATAAGTCCAGATTATATATATATATATATAGAATAAGTCAAAGTAAATGCAATCTCGTAATGGGCAAAAAGAAAATTCCTATTTCCTATAATCATCATTTAACCGAGAAATTATAGCTTGCATACATACATAAGACGTTTTTTTTTTTATACATATTCAATGATAGAATGACAACACATAAAAATAAGACTAACTCACAATTCATCAAAATAAAAAATAAAATAAAATGAGTTTAGCCGATGACTTCCATACCTAACTCTGGCTTCCATTTTCTTTACCATGCCTGATGACTTATATACCAACTCTGAAATCTTGCAGACCAAAAAATAAAAACACCTTCTTTTCTTCTTAATTACGGTTCACTTCCTCGGAAGGGTTTCTCTCCTTTAACGCCAAACCCAGCCCCCTTTAATTTGCTCAAAGCAATGGCATCTGAAATTAATTTCATCTGAGACTCTATCATTACAGATAAAATTAAGCCCTTTGTTCAGGTTTTCTGTCTTATTTCTCTTTCTAATATCGCCAACATGCTACATTTTCTTTTAAGTGTCTTTCATTTTGTTTTTTAATATTCTCGTTATGACTGGTGAGATATTACTACAGAGTAATGAATTTTTAGCTTCTAAATTTTTGACCCTTGCTAAAAAATCTTCCTCCAAAGCGGCAAAAGTTTTTGCTTACCCACCAATCACAACTAAGATATTGAAGGTGTATGGTGGTTTCAATTTCCTGTCCCATTTATCCAATGTAAAGTTTATATTTTTTTTAAAGAGTTAATTAGAAAGTCTTAGTTTATAGCAAACCTATGTGTGTAACATTTTAATATTTTAATGGGTTATGAGTGAATTTTATTTTTATTTGCTGTCATTCTATTATTAAGTATACGTAAGAATGAACTGTTACGTGTGGAAGCAAGAATTTCGAATTTCTCTAATTAATCATCATATGCACTCATAATGTAAATCATAACGAAAGAGGATGCAAAAAAAGTTTTGTATTTACAAATTATTACGAGAACCTTGAAGATGGAAACCGGACCAAATCAGCAGATTTCAGAACTCTTCCAGCAAGCCAATCTGACTCACTTGCCCCGTGTCTTGTCACAGTCTTATACAGCTTACCCTCTTTCCTATACACCTCCATCCCAGATGCCTTGTCCTTCAATTCTCTCACTGAATCCCATAACCTGTGTGCCTCTGCCACCTCCAACATCTTCATCATCATCCTCTCTTTACACTCCTCCAACCTCTTCATAGCACAAACCAATTCCACCCCTTCTCCAATACTCAAGAAACCCAATCTCTCCCTAAACTCGTTGACTCTAACATATACCTCACTCAACGCAGCAACCCCATCATCTTCCACTAACCCCACAATCTCATCCACTAGTTTGTTCTTCATGGATGAAGGGTAATTAGGTCTTTTCCCTATCCCCTCAACCAAATCCAACAAAGAATCGATCTCTCTCAACAAATAACCATTTTCAATACCCGAAACTCTTTCTTCTAGTGTTTCTCTACCTGGCGTTGTTGAAGAGGTTCCAAGGAAGAAGCCCAAGATTCTAGAAGTGCAAAGAAGCTGTTCTATGTGTTGAGCGTACCATCGAACATAGGAAGAGAGTTCCCAAGAGATGGGAGTGCTTTTGTCTCGGAAGTTGGAGAGGTTAAGGTAGTTTCTGCCGCCACTGTAAGGGTACACGGAGAGTTGGTCTTGAAGGATGAAGGTGCCGCGTTTGGTGATGTGGTGGACGACGATGAGGCACTTAAGGGCAACGGCGGAGTTGTGGGTGGTTTGGAGGCGGTCCATGAGGAGTTCGATGGCGGTGGAAGCGATGGCGCGTGAGCCATCGCTGGAGGAGATGAGGGTGGAGAGGTGCTTGTGGTTGGGAGGGGTGAAGGAGTCGTGGCTGGTGGCGCGGAGGAGGGAGAGGGTGGTGCCTTTGGAGAGGATGGCGGCTTTGCCTTGTGATGCCTTGTCCTTCATTATGCCTATCAACTCTTTGAGTTTCGTCATAGAATATGCTTCTCTCTCTCTCCCTCTCTCTCTCTCTCTCTGTCTAAACACAAGACAAATTGACATATAGCTAAGGCACAAAGTTATAAAGCGAGGGATTCTCTGTTCAAGGAAAAATTATGCACCTTTTATCAAACAACTCTAGTAATTTAATAAATTACAAAAAAATTTAACAAAATTAAAAAATAAAATGTTTGTAAAAATATAATATCATAATTTTTAAAAGTTTTTATTTTTTTAAAAATAAATCTAAGAAATAAAAAATAATATAAAATTATAACTCAAAAAAAAAAAAATATTTTTAATTTATATAATTATACAGTAAATATATTTTAATTTATATAATTAAATTTTTTAATAATTTTATATAAAATATTTAAGTAATTTTTGCCAACGGTCGACCAAACATGCACTTAGTCATCCAGCCGGAGGGAAGCTGCAGAAAAAACTTAAAAGCACGGGATTCTTTGTTCAAGGAGAAATTATGCACCTTTCTTTATTGAAATTTTAATAATTAATGACAAAAAATTTATTATTAAATAAATATTTATTTTTATAAAATTAAAAAATATTAAATAGGTACAAATTAAATATCAAGATTTAAATAATATATAATCTTACGCTTAAACATGTAATAATTTCTCTTGTTAAAGGGCAAGTATTAAATATTATCCAGATATATCTAAGAGACTGATAAAATTATCATCCCATTCACACAATAATGTTATATAATTTTGCATTTTAAGGAAGGAAAGAAAACTGTTGACCAGCAGTTTCTTCTCGAATTAATCTTAGACTCGTAAACGCGCCTCGATATTCATTGTCCATATGCTATTAACCAAAAAGCTAGCAAGACTGGGTTTAGCTCTTCAAAAATTTCTAAAATTGTAGACGCAAATTTTATTTTATTTTATCGTGAATGGTCACCTAATAGCGGTGATGAATACTAATATAATGAACAACATAATCACTGTTGTAGAATGAAAGCAACTGTAGAGTGGACGCTTCAGAGTTGAAAGAATCATATAAACAGCATATTTTTAACATAGGAGCGTTCACACGTGCTTTCTTTGCCCACCTCAACTAGCTAATTAACACAAATATCTTTTTCTTTTTTTAGTCCATACCCCATCCACATGCAACGTGTGATATTATCGCACGACAAGGTTATTTAAATTTTGATTTAGATAGTATTATATGAGGATATCGTGTGATTTTATGTTTTAACTATAACAAAATTTTAAGAGACAAGGTTACTACGTAATTAGTGCTGAATTGCTGCATTCTTATAGAGTTTTCTAAATTATTTTATAGTTTTATTGTATTGTTTTCTAAAAATTAGTTTATTTTGATTAAACTTGCTATGTCAAATCAACTTATTTTTCCTTCTATTTTTTTTCATAGAATAATGGTAGTAAGGAGAGGTAATTGTCAACAAAGCCTAATCGCATGGATTTAATTTAGAATCAACCTGGATGAACTAACTTGATCCTATAAACTAACTTCTTATTGTACTGACATAGCAGACAAGTTAGTTAGAATTAATTAGAATATTTTGTTATCAGTTAGAGTTAGTTGAAGTTAGTTTTGTCTGTTAGTGTTAGTTATGTTAAATGTATATAAATTACACAATGCATTTCCTGTAAGATAGATTGATTCCTTCAGATAATATCATATCAATTTTTCTTCATTTTTTTGATATGGTATCAAATGGAGCTTTGCTACGCCTGCTCTGATTGAATTGATTGGAATCAATGATTATGCTATTTGGTTTCTTGAAAATCACCACAATCACCATATCATTCTATGGCAAATTTAGTATCCAATCCGATTCTAGATCCATCTAGTCCTTATTTCATTCATTTGAATGAAAATCCTGGAGTTTCTATTATTTCATCAGTATTGATTAGCAAGAATTATCATACATGGTCACGAGAGATGATGATGGCTCTCCACATGAAAAATAAAGATCAGTTCGTGAATGGATTAAATCCAAAACCATCGATTATAGATCCTCTGTATCGTGCTTGAGATCGTTGCAATACATTGGTCCTTTCTTGGATCACACAATCTCTGAATCCTTCTATTATTCACAGTGTTCTCTGGATGAACACTGCTCTTGAAGTATGGAATGACCTCAAAGAACGTTTTCATCAAGGTTATTCTTTTAGAATTTCAACTTTATTAGAAGAGTTTTATGCTTTTAAACAAGGGGATAATGTAGTAGCAGATTATTTTACTCAATTGAAGAGTGTTTGGGAAGAATTAGAGAATTTTCACCCAATTCCTGCTTGTTCCTGTCAGATTCAGTGCAATTGCAATTTTATTCCTATTATCAAAGGTTATAGAGAAAAAGAGTTTGTAATCAGATTTTTAAAAGGGCTTAATGAGCAATATTCTTCTGTGAGATCCCAAATCATGTTGATAAATCCCTTTCCCACCATCAACAAGGTGTTTTCCATGCTTGTTCACCAGGAGAGGGAATTATTGGTAACTTTTGATGAACCAAAGATTTTAGCTCACTCATCTGAGGGTTATGCATCCAGAGGAAGAGCATTTCGTGGCCAGTATTCAAATCTTGGAAGAAGTTTTGCAGGAATAAGGAGCTCTTCAAAAATGTGCAATTTTTTGTGGAAAAACTTGTCATACAATTGATATATGTTACAAGAAACATGGTTTTCGTCCAAACAATAAGCCAAGAAGAAGTGAAATAAATAATTTCACTATAGATGAATTTTATGAAGAAGATGATGGTGTCTATTCTCAAAAAGAAGCTCAAGAAGAACCAAGTATGTTTCATAGATTGGAAGAGCAGCAGAAAGCTATATTAGCTTTACTTCAGTAACAAGATTCAAAGCCTCCTACTCATTCAGCTAATCATATTACCTCTTCTTCCTCCAATCTTGTTACTTCAAATCAGCCACATACTTCAGGTATCTCATGTGTCTTGTCCTGCAATGTTAAACCTAAGCATTGGATTTTAGATACTGGAGCTACATACCATGTCTGCTACTCCTTATCAGAATTTACATGCTACAAACACATTAAACCTATCTCAATCAACCTACCAAATGGAAGTCAAGTTGTTGCTACAATTGCTGGCACAATTATGTTTTTTAGTTCCTTTTATCTACTAGATGTACTTTATATACTTTCTTTTGCCTTCAATCTAATTTTAGTTTCAAAACTGATATATTCTCTGCATTGCAAATTAAATTTCTCACATAACACTTATCAAATTCAGGATCTGAGTTCATTGAAGATGATTGGAGCAGCTAGCCTCAGAGATGGTCTCTATGGGTTGGTGTCTCCTGGTTCCAGTCAACAAATTTCATCTGTAACAAATTCAGTTTGTCCTCCTCATTTTTGTAAATAGTTCTTTTTCATTTTCAGATCTATGACATTTCAGATTAGGCCATCCTTCCCATGCTACAATGTCTTTCTTAAATAAATCATGTCCTGCTGTTACTTGTACAAATTTAACAAAGGATTGTGATGTTTGTCACTTAGCCAAAAAGAAAAATTTACCTTTTGCTGACAGTTTTACCACTTCTTTGAATCCCTTTGATATCATTCATGTGGATATTTGGGGTCCTTTTTTAGTACCCTCTATGTTTGGTCACAAATATTTCTTAACAATTGTAGATGATAAAAGTAGATTTACATGGATTTACCTAATGAAATTGAAATCAGAAGCTTCTGTTTTAATTTAGTCATTTACCAATTTAGTGTCTACTCAGTTTGATAGAAGAATCAAGGTGATCAGGTCAGACAATGGTCTTGACTTTACCTTGAGCTCTTTTTATACCAACAAAGGCATCATTCACCAACTGACTTGTGTTAAAACTCCCCAACAAAATGGGGTAGTAGAGAGGAAGCATTAACACATATTGAATATAGCTAGAGTTTTGCTTTTTCAGTTAAATTTGTCCAAAGTTTTTTGGTCTTTTGCAGTAGCACATGCTGTTTTTCTAATTAATAAGTTTCCTAATCCTTATTTGAATCGTAAAAATCCTCATGAGTTACTCTTTGGTAATTCTCTTGATTATTCGATTTTAAAAGTATTTGGTTCATTATGTTATGCTTCTACTATGGTAGCACATAGGAAGAAGTTAGATCCGAGAGCCAGGAGGTGTATTTTCTTAGGTTTTAAGTCAGGTACTAAAGGATATTTGTTGTTTGACTTAAAATCCAAAGAAGTTTTCACTTCTAGCTATGTGGTCTTTCATGAAAATGTCTTTCCATATTCCAATAGTTCATCTAATTCTTAAGTCATTCTTACTTCACAACCTTCAAATTCTGCTTCATGTCTTGATCCATTTATTTGTCATTTTCTTGAGTCAACTACTACTGTATCATGTCCTGATATTGTCCTAGATCAGTCTGGAACAATTTCAGATCGCAATCCACCATCTAATCCTGTGAGACATTCTACTAGAATAAGGAAAACACCAATATATATATTTGTAGGACTACCATAATTCCTTGGCATTTCTAGGGGGCTGTGCATCATTTAGTCAACAGTATCCAATAACTAAATATCTGTCATATGATCATCTTTCTCCTAGGTATAGGAATTTTTCTTTGGTCATTTCCACTAGTGTTGAGCCTAGATCTTACCAAGAGGCTATGCTTCACGAGTGTTGGAGAACTGCTATGCTTGCTGAGTTAAAAGCATTAAAACAAAATAATACTTGGGTATTGATTGATTTGCCAATTGGAAAGAGAGTTAGTGGTTGTAAATGGGTTTTCAAAATCAAACATATAACAGACGGGACAGTTAAGAGGTATAAGGCACGATTAGTGGCAAAAGGGTATACTCAAATTGTAGGTATTGATTACCTTAAAACTTTCAGTCCTGTTGCAAAAATGACAACTATTAGAACCCTATTAGCACTAGCTGCAACCAAGACTATATATGAAGAGGTATATATAGTATTGCCACCTGGTCTGACTCCAGCATCTCCAAATCAAGTTTGTCATATTTAAAAATCATTGTATGGCTTGAAATAAGCTAGCAGGTAGTGGAATTCCAAACTTTCTACTGTTTTGTTAGATTTTGAATACAACTAATCCAAAGCTGATTATTCCTTATTTGTTAAGAGCCAATCCACTAGTTTTACTGCTATATTGGTTTATGTAGATGACTTACTTCAAGCTAGGACTGATTTGACTGAGATTAACCATGTTAAAGCTTTACTTGATGAGAAATTCAAGATTAAAGACTTAGGTGATTTAAAATTCTTCCTAGGAATGGAAGTTGCAAGAACTGAATAGGATATTGCTTTGTATCAAAGGAAATATGCTCTAAAGTTGTTACAAGATGCAAATCTTTTGGGCTCAAAACCTATCACCACTCCAGTTGATTGTTCTACCAAGTTTCAAAAAGAAACTAGAACTCCTTTCTCAGATATAACTGCTTATAGGAGGCTGATCGGTCGTTTGCTTTACTTAACTACAACAAGACTAGACCAGTCTTTTGTAGTGCGTTCTCTCAGTCAATTTCTGGATAGACCAATGCAACAACACTATCAAGCAGCAATTTGAGTTCTGAAATATGTCAAAGTCTCACCTACTAAAGGTTTATTTTTTCTAGCAAATGCAGATATCAGACTCATTGGATTCAGTGATTCTGATTGGGGGGCATATCCTGATACTAAAAGATTAGTAACAAGATTTTGCTTCTTTCTAAGTTTTTCCCTAATTTCCTGGAAAAGTAAAAAACAACCAACTGTAGTAAGGTCATCCTCAGAAGTTGAGTATAGAGTTTTAGCTACAGTTGTTTGTGAAGCTCAATGGCTAGTTTACCTATTGCAAGATCTACAAGTTCCTAATTCTACACTAATAGCAATCTTCTGTGATAATAGATTAGTAATCCATATTGCAACAAATCCAGTGTTTCATGAAAGAACAAAACACATAGAGATGGATTGTCATACAGTAAGAGATAAGGTACAGTCAGGTCTAATACATCTGTAAACCAATTACTTCCAAAGCACAAGTAGCAAATATCTTGACTAAAGGATTATCTCCTGGTCCATTTTAGAATTTGCTAAACAAGCTTGGTCTAATTGATCTATGTAGTCCAACTTGTGGGAGGATGTCAACAGAGCCTAATCTCATGGATTCAATCCAGAACCAACCTGGATGAACTGACTTGATGCTATAAACTAGGGGTGCACACGGGTCGGGTTGGGTCGGGTTTGGGGGTAAAAAATGTCCAAACCAATCAAATAAGGTCGGGTCGGGTCGGGTCGGGTTGTGTTAAATTTTTTCGTGTAACCCGACCCGAACCAACCCGATGATAATCGGGTTGGTTCGGGTCGGATGATCGGGTGGTCGGGTTGATCGGGTTGGTGGTCGGGTTAGTGATCGGGTTGGTCGGGTTGGACCGACCCATGAATATTTTTCAATAGAAATTACTCAAAACGACGTCGTTTTTGGGGTAATCGGGCCATCGGGTCGGGTCATCGGGTTGGTTCACCAAACCCGTCACCCGAACCGATGATTGGACGGGTTTATTAGATCTGACCCGAACCGACCCGTCTACCCGAACCAACCCGGATATATAAGATCGGGTCGGGTCGGGTCGGGTCGGGTTCGCGGGTCCGCGGGTCGGGTTGTGCAGCCCTACTATAAACTAGCTGTTGTACTGACATAGCAGACAAGTTAGCTAGAGTTAGTTACAATAGTTTGTTATCAGTTAGAGTTAGTTGAAGTTAGTTTTGTCTGTTAGTGTTAGTTATGTTAAATGTATATAAACTACATGATGCATTCCCTGTAAGATAGATTGATTCACTCAGATAATATAATATCCGTTTTTCTTCATTTTTTTTATAGTAATCCCAATATTATTGGACAAGTCGTCATTGGTATGCCTGGAATCTCTAAAGGTAGGCTGATGTTCACTCAAAAGATTATCTCAAGATGCTTGTATCAAGCTGCTTTCCTATACTAGGCTATTCAATTAACTCCTAGGCGCACATCTATGGAGAAAATAAAGCTCAAAACCAAGACTATATATACCCACTTAGTATCAACCCGCATTGTCTATTTTAACATCTATTGAAGTTTATGATTTATTCTATTTTATGTAAATATATGTAGGGGTGTTTAAATTCAATTCAAACCAAAAATTAAACTGAAAATTGAATCAAAATATCAAAATCCAATGAAAACCAAATAATTTTGGATTTTTTTGGTTTGATTTTTTGAAAATCAAAATCGAAAATTATTCAAATCTAATCCAAACTAATAATATTATATAATATATTTATTTGTTATTGAATTTATAATTTTAATTATAGTAATTCTAATTTTTCATATACTTCTCGTACTTTATGTGATTAAACATTATTTAAGTATGTGAAATGAGTTTTTTTATTTTTTTATTTCTTATTTTTTAATATACTAAATTACTTTTAACTCATACAATTTTAAACATAATTTTTTATAATTTAAAACCGATTAAATTGATCCAATCATAAATCAGTTTGGATTGGATTGATTTACAAAATGTAATCAATCCAATATAATCCAAACCAATAGAAATAACATTATTTGAATTGATTGATTTTTAAATCGATCCAAACCGAACAACGAATACCTCTACATATATGTGTATAATACGTTTAATCTAATATAAAATAAATTATTTTGACATCAAAAAAAATCTTATAAAAGGTTTTAATATAAATTTATAACATAATCTTATTATATTTTTACGTCAACTTCTAAATAATTTTTAAAAGCGCCGTTGTAGATCAATTACAGTGATGTTTCACATAAATGCCACGTAGATAATTTTTGTTATTGTAACCTAAGGAGTTAATAGTTTTACGTATTTGGTAACAAGGGTTGAATCAATTGGTTAACCTTCCACTTATGATTTGAGTTTAAATTCATGAATTTCATATTCGAAAGTACTTTATAATTTCATTGTGAATTATCAGAGTTATTGATTTGTCGTGGGCTTAGAATGAAAAAAATCTTCCTTCATCCTAAATTTTTTGTTAAAAAAAATACTATAGGTCTTCAAATGTGCAAATGAATGTCAGAGACTTCTTATCGCTGCTGAAAGATATTATAAATTGTCTAATACAACAGTAGCGAACTATGAAGCATAGACACAGACACGGATATAGGACATGACACGGATACAGGAACACACCAAATTAAAAAAGTATAGGACACAGACACGACATATATATATATATATATATAATTTTGATTATAACATTCCAAACACAACTCTTCAATGACAACACAATCATCTTCATTTATAACTAGAAAAGAAACTAACAATAATTGAAAATTGAACCCCCAGACCATAGTGAAACTCACTTGAAACTTGAAGCAAGTTTTTGGCAAAATTCCCTGTCCAATGATCGTTCTCTTAATTCCCTTAGCAATTTCTCCATTTTGTCAATCTGTTTTCTAAGATACAGCAAGTTCAAATAATCAACAGGACATGCTAAAACACACCCATCACATTCTATAACCTTAATAAAAGATCATTTACTATTTCTACCTTTATACAAATGTTATTGAACATAGGGGGCTCGTGATTACACATTATTAGCGTTTCTCAAAAATGTTATTGAACTCACAAACTTACAATTACAGCTAAAAGCTCTAACTAACTTCAAACACAAACGAATCCACCAAGTTACCAAACAACATTTCCAATAACATATATGGTTGTTCTTCTATAACCATGATATACAGTTACAACATGTAGCATTTCAACTGACATACAAAAATATTGTTTTAGAAGTTTTCTTATCAAAACTAGAGTAGAAAGCAAGCACAGTTACTTATTAAAGTTCAAATATGACAATGCTTTCTATAATTATATCTGACATTCATATGCACAAGAATCTCAACACCATTGAAAAAAGAAGACTAAGAATGAAAAAAAATCATTAGTACCTATGGTTCAGAGAACTTAATGGCTGGATTTGATGTAAGTCTTGTAAGATCATTTCCATATACTCAAAAACAAGGTACAAGCTGCGAGATGTCTCTGATGTTATCAAGCCCTCTAAGTTCCTTGCCCAATCTGCATAATATAGTAATAGTATGTCATCAAGTGATTCATTTAGAGTGATAGACAACTATCATCAATTATAAAGAGCATTAGAGAAAATAGCATCATTTCTTCGCCAATATAAGAAGTTTATACTCACAAAACAAGACAAAATTAAACTTGCCTAACTGACATTTTCTATTTTTTTTACAGCAAACAACAACAATTTCAAAATGACCATATTTGTTCCAAAGCATTACAAATAAAACTGCAAAATGAATTGTACTTGAAATCTGGCCATCCAGTTTCAGTATTCCATATAAAGAACTTGATTTATTTTTATATATATATATATATATAATTACAAAAATTTAAGAAAAAAATTTATAATTTATTAATATCATTTCATAAACTTGATGATTTACAATATCTTCATACATGTCATATGTGCTAATATTTGTTAGATGCTACCTAGTAAGTCCTTCCCAAAAAATATGGAGCATAATTTCTATTGATATTTTTAAAAAATTCTCCTAAATCAACTTCTCCTAACTAACCATATACAAGTACATGTACATTCAAAAAAATTAATTAGAGGGAACATCTAAAGATTAACTTCATTTTGCTCTCTACCATCGATGAATAGGACCTTCTCCTCCGGTTCATCAAAAGAAAGATTGGCAACTTCAAGGATTCCATGATCTTCATCAATTGGTGGAAACTTATCTCTCGCAATATCCCACATCATTATTTCCCCTTTCTTGTATTGTGGACTTTTTCTTGAAAGGAGACGAAGATTAGTGTGGACATATACTAAATCCTTGGCACGCTTGGGTTTCATCTTGTTCCTTTTAATAGAGTGAATAAAAGAGTAGGCGCTCCAATTTCTTTCACAACATGAAGATGAAGATGACTGCCTAAGTAGCTTTAAAGCAATCTTTTGAAGGGTTGGAGCATGAACACCATGTACTAGCCACCAAGATTTTGCATCAAGGACACCTCTATCCTTTAAAGAGTCACAATCATCAAATCCTTCTCTGCCATCCGAAAAATTAGCAAACTTAACATTCACTTTTCTCCTATCTTCCTCATTAGGAAAGTACCTCTTCAAGCATTTCACTCTCTCTTTAGTGAGCCCCACATCTTGATGTGGAGGAACTCGTTTGGAGTCTTTACTTAGCCATTCATGGCTATAGTACCTATATAATTGTAAAGGAAAAATTATTATAAATTATCCAATCATGTTTAACTGTAAAGAAAATATTATAAATTTGAAGAAATCACATTGGGTTCAATGAATGTGCTAAACAATGAAGAGGTGTGCTACTTCTTGTCCAACACTCAGTTAATATTTTTTTCATAGCATTGTAGAAGGTTGATGGTTTACTTTCATCTTTTCTTTCATAGTGATATATGACCTTTTTCACCTTCTCAATCATCAAATCTCATATCTCATACACCAAATGGAGAGTAGGTGCATCCGTATCGGTGCTTCTTAGCACATCATAGATAGGTTAGTGAAAGTAAGGATGAAATCAATCTTTTGCCACTAACTATCACTTAATAGCCTTTCTTTTATAAATTCAATCTTCCCAACATCATCTTCCTTGTAGGAAGACCACTTTTTACTAATCACCATCTTTTGGAGAACATGTTTTAGAAGTTTAAATCTCTTGAGCATCACTATGGTGGAGGCAAATCGTGTAGGAGTAACATTAAGCAACTTCAGTGTTAAAAATTCATTGAAAATGGACAACCTCAAGTGATGATTCACAACGAAGTTTTTTATAAAAGAAGCATCTTCAACAATTTGTGTAATCCAAGAACATTATTGATAGACAAGATTGTTCTTCTCTGTGTTCCTAGCCGCACATATATTCTTCAAAGCAATATTAAGAGTATGGACAACACAAGGAGTCCAGTGAATAGTAGGAAATTCAGCCTCAAGTAAACCAGCTACCTACAAACCGGTGCATTATCTATCACAATTTGCACAAGATTAGAAAGGCCAACTTCCATAACCACATCTCTCATTTGTTTAGCAATAAAATCTTTATTTTAGATCTCATCTGAACAAGTTATGGATTTGAGAAACATAGGCCCACTTTTAGTCATAACCATGAAATTAAGAAGAGGCCTTCTTTATGGATCACTCCACCTGTCACTTACAATGCTCACTCCTTTTTGACTCCATGTATTTTTTATTGGCTCTAGTAACTTCTCCACATTCTCTCTTTCTTTTTCAAGTAAAGTTGTCCTCAAGTTATTGTAGCTTGGAGGAACATAGCCACTAATACAATTATTAGCAGCAAAAGAAAAAAATTGATAAAATGAGGATTCCTTGCTAAATGAAATGACAATCCTAAAGAGTAGAACATTCTAGCAATCTTATGATCTAGAGTTTCTCTAGCTTATATGTTGAAGGCATTCTTTAAAGGTCTTGTAGCCCTTCTTTTTCTTGAATCATGACTACTTTTACTTGCTTCAACTGTCACTACAAGAAAATTCATTATTTGCGAAGGATAAATCCACCGCAAATCACATAAAATCCGCCGCAAATGATCTTTTTGCGGTGGATTCGTGCGCATCACAAAAACTATCGTTGCAAATTTATTTGCGGCAGATTTTAGTTTCTGCCGCAAATTTGAGACGGATTATACCGCCTCAAATCCGCCGCAAAATTTCTCCTGCAAAGTGCCAGAAACGTTACTAGAATGCCGGTAATTTGCGGCAGATTTTAGCAGCCACAAATTTGCGGCGGATTTTAGCCGCCTCAAATTTGCGGTGCATTTTAGTCGCCGGTAATTTGCGGCGAATTTTATCCACTGGTAATTTGCGGTGGATTTTATCCGTTGGTAATTTGCGATGAATTTGGAGGCAGAATTGCATTCGTCATGCGTCATTTTGCGGTGGATTTTGCGGTGGATTTTTTCGCCGCAAATTTTTGAATATTTTCATATTAAAAAATAATTGTTCAAAATCCATAATTATATTATTAATACATACAGCACTCAGATTTTAATTTCAACCTGCCAATGCATTCAAAACAACACTGAAACATCAATTTTAACTTGTTAAAGCATTTAAGCAATCCATAAAACAAACATAATTCATACAAAGTTTCGTCAAATACAAAGTTTAGCAAGAACTATCATAATCCTAAAACATTAATTTCAATCCATATTATCATTATCATTGTCATCTTCATGATCATCTTCAGTATCTTCATTGTCTTCTTCTATTGGTGGTTGTTGCTGGCTTGGCTGAGTGCCAGCGGCTTGCAAATATGATTTCATCATATTACCAAGCATTTGTTGTTGTTGAAGTTGGTATTGTTCAAATCGCATTCTCCACTCCGCTTCACGTTGTTGGTCACGTTGTTGGCTCCGTTGCTCCATTTGTTGTTGAATCTCCTGAACTCGATCCAACATCTCCGCCGAATCTTTCATTCACGATTAACATATATAAATACAAATTCATTAATCATTTCACAAATAAATTATTTAACCTAAAATACGAAAAATGAAATGATTAAGTACATCCATCAATATTCTAAAAACCAATTAATAAAAAAATATTACAACTATTACTTAACTTGATTAATAACGTGTTCAGGAACTTGACTCGATCTAGGCCTTGAAGATGATGATTCTTCATGGTCATAGATAGATGCTTGAGAACCAAGACCATAAATACGCCCTTTTTACCCACAAATCTGAATCCAAAGCTCACATTTGGTCGGGTTGTGTACCAGATACCCCTTCTTCATTGGAGCACTGAGAAGATTGTTCAGATTCCTTTGCTTTGAATTCCTCCTAAAGATGGAAATAAAAAAACTGTTATGACTATTATTATAAGATGAGTTAATATTAAAATAAAAAATTCTAAGTTAAGAAATACTAACATATATATCATGAGCTTTTGTAGAAACCCATGCAGTACGGTCTTCTTTTCTCAAATGTACGTGACGAAATGTCTCATCAACTGTAGGCTCTCTACCCCAAGCCTTAGCCTGTAATAATGAGAAAATAAGTTAATAACAAAATAATAAAAAATATTATTAAACAACTAACGATAATAGTTACCAATTTTTGTGCATGGGTGCGGTAGAAATGCAACCACTGTGTGCAAGCATCACCAAAGTGTCGGAAGCACGATTCATCTTTGCTTGTGACATTTCTCCTTATACACGCTACTAGCCCGATTGCCTGCATAAGTCTTCCCATATGCCTTCTCCAATCCAAAAATCTGCCTAGTAAAACGATAGTCTCTTGAACTACGACTATTATATGCCTTTCGCATATGGTTATGATCTTGAGGCATCCACCAAACATAACCCTTCAAAAATATGTCGTAAATATCAGGACAATTAAAAAATTTTGCACTATTATAAGACAAACAAACATAATTAAATAGATAAAAATTGATACATACTTGAAACTCTCGAAACCACATTTCTCTAGTATCCTTGGGTATTTCTCCCCAAGATGTCCAAGGTTGATTATACCTAGATCGTATAATCTTTGTTATGGCATCAGCAGCAGGTTTAGATGGCAGAAACCTACGATACAATTTAAAAAAGGAAATGTAAATATTCTCAATAAAAAAATTTAAATGCGCATAACTATAAATAAATAACAAGTACTTGTACACATACCCAAAATCACCATCGGGCTCAACAAATGTCTTGTTGCTTTGATTTGTTGCAGAAATGGGAATATTAGAATCACGGGTAGCCGGCGACTGATGTGTACCCGGTGACTCACGGGTACCCGGTGACGGACCAATAGTAGGTGACCCAGAATCATATGATATACCGTATAGTGAATGTGAAGTATGTGACAGGCGCTGTGATCCAGGTGTGGGTATCATAATGTACTCAGAAGATGGTGGCTGAAGCAAACCTGTAGTGGGCAATATTGGATCTGGGGGTGGAGATGATCCTGATGTTTGCCCCCTAGGTGGCTTCCCTATATTTATCCTAAGACGTCGAGGTTGCTCCTTCTCCTTCTCCTTCCCTTTTCCCTTATCACCTCGTGATGATGACATCTACACAAATAATAAAAATATAATGTAAATAAATTTCAAACACAACACAATAATTAATGTATAACTAGTAACTAAATCATATTAATATAAGTCTATACTCACAATTATGAGGAAACATTGTCCTCATCACTATTTGTTTCATATTCATGATTGGAAGATGTTTCATCGTCGTCGTCACTAAAACTTTGCTCATCTTCATCATTTTCATCCTGTCTACTAGAACCAACATCTTGAACTATATCAAAAACTACATTAGTGTCTTGCAAATGGTCAATGAGATCCACATCAACAATTGGATCCACAGGAGTCATAGTATCATCTTGAAATGTAATTTCTTGAGCACTTTCAATTTCAACTCGACCTCTTGCCTTAGTCTTTATTACCACCCACCATTGGACCTTATCCTTTTTCTTTCCAGGGAAAGGAACGTAATACACTTGTCTCAGAGGGAAGCAAGGATAAAAGGATCAAACCTCTCGTATCGTCTAGTGTGTCGAACCTCGACAATCTTATAATCTTTGTGAACTCTTGTACCTCTATTAATCATAGGATCAAACCATTCACATTTAAAAAGAACAACTTTTTTTTTTGGTTCCCCAGGATATTCTAACTCAACCACATCTTTTAGTATTCCATAATAATCATTTTCATTTTCACCATTAGTTGAGCCTTTAACACACACGCCACTATTGATTGTTTTCTTCCCATCTGACCAAGCATCTGTGAAATTTATATCCATTGACAAAATATATTGGCCAAGATGTCACACATCTACTAGGCCCCATGCCAAATCATGCAAGTAAGAATTATTCACCATATTTTGTGGATTGTGAACCTAGAAAAAAATATAGTTAATGTTAATGATCTAAATCATATATAATGATTGGGATCAACAATTTAGTAATGTTTAAATACTTACATAACTTTTGAACCACTCTATAAAACCTGCATTTATTCTTTCATTTGAATGTTCCTCAGGAATGTTGAAATGTTGTAAAAAAACACTGAAAAATTAAAAGTTTATGATTTGATTGTTAGTTAGCAATACATTTGAAATTTAAACTTAACTTAGTAGTACCACTTACTTGAGGTATGGTTCAACTTCTTCACAATTTAGCAAGATGTGCAATGTCGCAGATTTCATCTCAACATCATTTAGCCATTGTATTTTTGATGTTCCATAACCTCGGCCAGGTTGATTAAAAATTGACAAATTCGATTCCATTGACATATTTTCATCTGTATCATCATTTCGTCCAACTCTAGTTCTCATTGACTTAACATGAGGCTCAAAGTAAAATGAACAGAAATGAGATATCTCTTGAATCAAATAAGCTTCACAAATAGAACCTTCAACCCGAGCTTTGTTCTTAACTGTTTTCTTTATCTTGTTTAAGTACCTCTCGAATGGATACATCCATCTATATTGAACTGGCCCACCTACTCTTGCTTCATAAGGTAAATGGACTGGTAAATGTTCCATGGAATCAAAGAAACCCGGTGGAAATATCCTTTCCAATTTACACAAAATCACCGGAATGTTCTGTTCCATTTGAAGCATGTCTTTTTCCGTCAAAGTCGTTGAGCACAAGTCTCTAAAAAATTGACTCAATTCAGTCAAGGGCTTCCAAATTTGATCTGGCAACAAAGAAAAGGCAATTGGAAGCAAACTCTCCATAAACACGTGACAATCATGACTCTTCATCCTAGACAATCGTAATTGATTCATGTCCACACATCGGCTAAGTTTGAAGCATAACCATCGGCATTTTTAAATGTTGCACCCATTCACAAACAATTTTCTTTTGCTCTTTTGTAAAAGTATAATTAGCCTTTGGTTTCATGATCTTACCATTTGGAAAATCAATAAGCTCCAATTCGATCGTTGACAATATTCTTTTAAGTCCATTCTTGCCTTGATATTATCCTTTGTTTTGCCTTTAACATCCATACAAGTGTTGAATATGTTATCAAAGACATTTTTCTCAATATGCATGACATCTAAATTATGCCTAATTAAATTATCCTTCCAATATGGTAACTCCCAAAATATGCTTTGCTTAGTCCAATTATGATAAACACCATACCCATGGTGTTTTAACGAATATTTCGGTTATTTTACTAAAGACACTAACAATCTCACTTAATTCATGTCCAGATAATCTTGGTGGAGGCAAATCGGTCAATTACGCTTTTCTTCTTAAATGCATTTTTGTTTCTTCTAAACATGTGATCAACATGCAAGAATTGACGATGACAAATCAAACCATGATTTTTTCCCCATGTTTCAAAGTGAATGCCTTTGTTTGATCCATGCAATATGGACATGCTAATTTACCAGTAGTCATCCATCCAGACAACATTCCATATCTTTGGAAAGTCATTTATTGTCCACATCAATGCCGCCCTCATCATAAAATTTTGTTTGCTTGACACGTCATAAGTTAAAACACCCGCCCATAAAATTTTCGGTTCATCGATTAATGGTTGTAAATAAACATCAATCTTGCTCTTGGGATTGTTAGGGCCGGGAATAATGCATGTTAAGAACATGTATGGGCGATCATACACATTTACGAGGCAGATTATATGGAGTGACTATCACAGGCCAACAAGAATAAGGAGAAGCAGATTGATTGTATGGAGTGAAACCATCAGCACACAAACCAAGCCTAACATTTCTAGGATCAATTGCAAATTCAGGATATGTCCTATTAAAATGCTTCCATGCTTCACCATCGGATGGGTGAGACATCTCCCCCAACTTCCTATTATTTTCAGCATGCCATCCCATGTGTGCAGATGAGCTCATAGAGGAATACAATCTCTTGAGCCTAGGAATAAGAGGTAAATAATGCATTCTTTTCACCGGAATGTCATTGTTATTTCCATTACTGGTTTTACGAAGTTCGTATCTTTCAGCACCACAAAACCTACATTGTCTGGCATTGTCATAGTATAACATACAACCATTTACACAACAATCTATTTTTCTTGAAGCAAGCCCGAGTTTAGAAACCAATTTTTTTGTTCTATAGTAATTCGAGAGGAATTCGTGATCCTAGAGGAGCAACCTCTCTTAATATCTCCATAATTGAATCAAAGCACGCATGTGTTACATTATAATCGATTTGAGGCTTAACATTCGAATCGCCAAGGATAACTCGAATGAGTTTCGCGGCCGAGCCATAATGGTTGACTTGAAGCATTTAATAGATCATAAAACTCTTCGGCCTCAGATGTGGAGGCTCCTCAACACTCGTTGAAAACAACTCCTAAAATTCCCAAATTCTGCCCGGTCGCATCACAAACCATATTTTGATATCGTCAACCACGTCTTCCTCCTCTAATATAGGACTACTAGCAAGTGTTTACATCAAAGTTTATATCTACACTAATTGGATCGGCTCTTCCTCTCCATGATCTCATCCAATACCAATACCTAGGTTTGAATCCTTTTTATACAAATGAACTTTCACAATCTCAAGTTTCAACAATTTCCCACTAAAACACATCAAACATGGACACCGAATTGTTCCTTCACTTAAGTAATGAGAAGATCGACATGCATAATTCACAAACTCTTCAACTCTACGTACAAAATCTTGTGTAAGTCCTCTACGACCAGAATGAGTCCTATTATACATCCATCTACGATTTTCTAAAACTACCATTTTCTGCAATTATAATTTTACACTTAAATCAAAATACAAAAATGTAAAATGCATAACACATGTTGCATAATTAATACATTTTAAGATTATATTTGTATAAATATTTCAATTCAAACAACTATTATCTCTAAAATCTTAAAATCTCTTGACATGGTATGACCCTATCCCATTCAAGAAGAAACCTTTACAGCACTTGATTGATAGTACTCTTAAAAATTATACATCATATACTTGATGAAATTTCGACAAACATTTCCCATTGGTCTCCAAGTACACGACTAGAAAGTGGTGACATCTACCACGATCAAGTGTGCACCCGAGAACAAAAGGAAATGTTGCACAATAAAATTTCATCAAGTATATGGTATGAAATTTAATGAGTAACTATAATCAAGTGAAGTAAAAGTTTATTCCTAAGCGTCCAAATTGGACAATTCAAGATTCAATACAATGAACACTTCCTTCAAAGAGTACGTGTGCTCACTAATATTGAATCTCAAACGGGAAACTAAGGCTTCACACAGTATTACGATTTATCACATGCATCAAATATATTACAAAGATAACAATATCAGGCATAGTTACAGTACATTGCAATAATGAAATTTAAATTGATTATAGAGATATATTTTTGAAATCCAGTCCTGACCATGTGATCAAATTCTAAATCTTCAAGTCATAATCTACAAATCATTCATATTTTCAGCAAACAAATCATTGGTTCAAACACTAAACCAATGAAACAGAGCAAGCAATTAAAAGTGGGGTACTTACTTGGTAGGTGGGCGGACTGGTGGAGGTGTGGAGCAGTGGTGGCCGGCCGGGTCGCAGGTGCAGCGGGGTCGGGGGGGTCGCAGACGGCGGTGCCGGGCTCGCGGTCGCGGTCGCCGGAGCAGCGGGGTCGGGGTCCGGGTCGCGGGACGCGGTCGAGCCGGGGGTCCTGGGTGGTCATTGGCAGTGGGGTCGGGGTCTGGGCGGCCAGCAGTGGTGGTGTGGTCTGCGGATCACGGTCAGCCGCACGCAAGTCGAGGGGGCGACAGTCGGCGGCACATAGATGGTCGGCCGTCAGCGTCATGGGCCGGGTGCAGTGCGACGTTTTGGCAGTCTGAGTCGGCGGTCGCGGTGGGTGCTTGGTGCTGAGCGATCGTGGTCGCAGGTGGTCGGCGGTGAGGCGCAGTAGAGAGAGAGGAAGAGATGAAGAAGAAGAAATAGATTCGGAGAAATGAAAATGGAAGAGGAGCAGAGGAGGTAGATCTGATTTTTGCGGTGGATTTTTTGCGGCGGATTTTTCCGCCACAAATTTGATTTTAAATTGCGGCGGGCCGCAAATTATTTTTGACATTTTTTTATTATGTGTCTATTTGCGGTGGATTTTTTGCACGCAAAATTTATTTTAAATTTTGGTTTATTTTTTGCGGTGGTTTTTTCTGCTGCAAATATTTTTTATAATTTTTTTTATTAATTTTTTTACGTAATACCTTTTGCAACGGATTTTTTTGCCGCAAATTTGTTGAACGCAACTTTTTTGTGTCGGATTATTCTGCCGCAAAAAAATTTAAAATTTTTTTTGATTTTTTTATTAGTTTATCAATTTGGCGGCCGAATTCATCCGTTATATTATAATTTGAGGCGGATATTTGCGGCGGATTTATCCGCCACAATATTTTAAATATTTTTACAAAATTTTATTCAGTTTGCGGCGGATATTTCCATCGCAAAAACGTTTTTTACCGACTCCTACAGCATTTCACGATGGAATGTTATGCCGGAAAATTTTTGCAGCGGCCAATCCGTCGCAAAAATCCACCACAAATTTATCCGTCACAAAATTCGTCTCTAATTGAGATGGATCAAAATCCGCCGCAACTTCTTTCGCAATTGCGAAGGATGCGAATCCACCGCAAAAAATTTGCCGCAAATTTGCTATTTTCTTGTTGTGTGTAGAGATATTTTGAGATTGACTAGATAAGGGCAAAAGAGGAATAAGTTTTTCTTTTGAACTTTCAATCAACATTGTAGCTTCACAATCTATTTTTTTACTCTTTTAAAGCTTTGAAGCTGTAATGCTTTCACAAACTCTAATTCCCTTCCCTGAGATTTTCAACAAGTGTGCCCTTACCCTAGTGTATGAGCCTCTAAATGAGAGATGACAATAATTGCACTCAAACTCAGTTCCCACCACCTTTTGCTTTGTTTTTCTTCACAACAAATTTTCATAGAGGTTTATCAGAATTTTCTTCATTTATTTCTTCAACACCACTAGAACTCATCTTTAGTACTTTCCTACAATGATTTCATAAAACACAATTTCATAATCAAGTGACAACTCCCAAACTTCCCAGTTCAAGTTGCAATACATAGATGCAAAAAGCCAAAAAAGGTCCAATCTTGACCCAGAACAATGCAAGCAGAGACAGAGACAGAGCAGATGCAAATAGCGCAATAAATACACAATGCAAAAAGGGTTCAATATTGACCAAGAACGGTGCAAGCAGAGACAAAGACAGAGCAGATGCAAATAGGGCAATAAATACACAATGCAAAAAGGGTCCAATCTTGACCCAGAATGGTGCAAGCAGAGACAGAGACAGAGCAGATGCAAATAGGGCAATACACAGATGTAAAAATGGTCCAATACTCCAATCTTTGCACAGATGCAAATAGAGCAAAACAAGAAAGGAAAATACCTTGTTCGCCACTTGCAAGCAGAGCGATGCATCGCTTGTAAGCCCACAGAAATGTAGGTTGTGTCTCGCATGCAAGTCCAGTACCACTAGATGAACATCAAGGCCACAACGTTCTGGAAGGTTGGGATGGGGGAAAGTAGATCTGGAAGGCAGAAAACCAGAGGGTCGCAATTTGGAAGGGGAGAGAAGAGGGCTGTCAATGGAGGAGAGAAGAGGGTCGCGATTTGGAGGGGGATGGTGGCTGGTAAGCCGTGAAGGCGGTCGTCAATGGAGGGGCGACAAGATTAGAGAAGAGGACCGCGGTTTGGATGGCCGTGAACGGTGGGTGGTGATGAAGCCATGACCATGTGATTGGGGAAGGAATAGATTTCCTTCATTCCTTGTGGTTAGTACTAGCGTATTGAGGAAGAATGGAAGATTTTTTTTGAGGGTGAGTTGGGTGATATTGGCTTGTGGACTTTGATATTAGTACACAGATTTTTTTTTTAAATTTTAATGAGTCGTGTCCAATATATATTTGTGTTGTATCCGAGATGTGTCTCGGACTATGTCCGAACCATGTCCGAGTCAAAAAATAATTTTTTTAATTAAACACATTTAAACACGTAAAACACCCGTATCGTATGCGCATCATCATATTTCTATGTCGGATACATGTTTGACATACAGACACTCCACTAAAATGAAGTATCCATACTTCATAAGTAACAAGAGTTTCTTAAGTGCTTTTAAAACAATTTATTCTTATTACATATTAAATAGTACACAATAAAAGAAATCTCTTACAACATAAACTTATAAGAGTTTCTCCAATAGTATTACTCAATTTTTGTCTGAAGATGCAAAAGGTGAAGTGGTAGTGGGACCATATAAACATTGCAATTGATATAAATTCTCATGATAGTTCATCAATACGTAATCAAAGAGTGCAATATATAAAGAGATCAAATTTTTAAGTATTTAATTTTAAGTTTGATTTTAAAATTTATGTTTATAGAAATAATATTATTTAAAAAAATCTTTATTTAAGTACTTAACAATATTTCAAGAAATTAATTTATAATAACTTAAGATATTAATTTTTCACTTATTAAAAAATAGATACACTAAGAAAAAAACAAAGTGCAGTGTATAAAACCAAAGTTACACTCTTAGCTACACGTCAGAAAAAAAAAAGTTACACTCTTAGCTGTAGTTCATTGATACATTATCATACACATCACGCTTATTCTCGTACTAGATATATCAAGTCTATTTTTAAAGTGATATTATTTTAATATTTACATAAAAAAATTCACCATACACTGGGAATTAAATGGAACAATTCCAGTTTCTGCACAGACAAAACACAAATGGACAATCAAACTGGAAGTACAGGCGACGGTTTTTGAGCTCCCTCGGCCCTGTAAAACGACATTCTAAGTGGCGTCCAGCAAGTCCTTTCACCCCAACCCCGCCAGCCACTAGAAACAAAAGGTGGAGTCATCGAAAATGATGACCATGGCTCCATGTTGTTGTTACTTCTGTACCATGCTCTCTTCGAACTCCATGCTCCTGGAAGAACCACGTCGCTGGTTGTCAAACCCCGAACCCTTCCATGATTCAGTACAAGAATATGCTTTCTCACGTGCTCAGGCAACCTTAAAGTGTACCTATCCACCAACTTAACGTTCTCCTCGGGTTCCACCAAAGAGTGACCTGTCGAATGTGACCTCGGAAACTTGTCTAACGTTTTTCTCGATTCGCGTGGAGGAAAGGTCTGCCTCACAACAGTGTTAGGTTCTTCAGCTGTTACCCCTGACCTCGTAACGGTGCTGCTCTGTCCTTCTACTTCTTCGTCCTGGTTATTACACACCACATGCTGCTGATGCTCATGCTCATGCTCCATTTCATGGCCCCTACCCGATTCAGGTCTTGTGGTTGGGTTGTTTTCGGTGTTGGACGTGAGCATTGGAATGGCGAGTGCAATGTTGGTGATATCAGACGTGAGCCTTGTGTTGAAAAACATAGTATCATAAGAGAAATTAGAATAATCACAAACTAAGATATTTTTTTTTTTGGGTACACAAACTAAGATTTTAATAAAAAAAGTGTATAATGTATACGTCATGTCAATTATATACGACAATTAAAGAAAGTTTTAAATTGATGAGGAACAGTGATGCTGTTGCAACATGGCTGCAGTAACTGCATCAGCCTAGGGTTATAGAGACCAGATCACTTTGTCTATTTTTTTTTCTGTTTTTTTACTTAAATTTTGTTAAATTTAAAATAAATATTGTATGATATTTATTATAAAGATTATAATTACTTTAATTTTATCCATTTAACTAAATTTAAGTAAAAAAAAAAAAAAAATTAAAAAAAAACATGTGATTCTCATCTCGATTATAATAGCATAGGCTATAACATGAACGATGATAACCTATAATTAAAATGAAAAAGAAAATTAAATTAAAATAAAAAGGAAAAAATGAAATATATAATTAAATTTAAAATACATAACAAAATTTAAGTGAAAAAATAAATAAGAGAACATGAAATGAGAATATGTGATTTTTATCCGATTAGCATTAGCCTACAATGCCATTACAACGCAACTTCAATCTAGCATTTTCTACAATACGATTACAATGTAACTTCAATCGCAATTTAAAAATTTAAGACCAATAAAATTAATTAATTAGTAGCTAATTTATTGACTTAGCAAAATAATTTTTAATTAACACTAACCATACTCTAACCATGATAATACCTTGCGCGACAAACGGGACAATTCATGTGGGAGAGTAACCAGGCATCGATGCAATGAGGATGGAAGACGTGATGACATTTTGGCAGCAACCGTATCTCGTCGTGGTCTTGGAACTCGCTCAAACACACAGCGCATTCAAGGGCCCCTTTCCCGATTTTGAGGTCCTTAACGGTAGAATAGATGAGGATGGGGCACTTCTCGATGACTTGGCGGTTGAAGCCACGGCTGCAGAGTTCAGCTGCGGCGGCGATGGGGTTGCGGTTAATGGAATCATAGTCGTAGGAGCAATGACGGAGGTAGAGTGAAAAGATGGCCATGAAGGCTAGGGCAGAGAAGAAGGCCACAACCATGACACTCAATGATTCCTTCAAGTTTTGCTGGAAGGTGAACCCGAAGGGAGGGTTTGGTGCTACCTGTGCATCACAATGGAACACAGACATCACTAGGACTACGAGGGAGAGCATGTAGGCCCATTCCATTTTTCAAGTATAGTAACGGAACACAATAATCAAAGGGAACATCAAAATTCTATAAATTAGAATAGAGGCAATGGAAATGGAATGGCTAGCTTGCATTAGCATGAGTGATGTAAACTATATATAATTGAAGGCTTACTTATACTTAGGCCACGACTTAAAGAGAAGTGAGAAGTGAATGAGAAGAAGGTAGGAAATGGAAGAGGGGGATAGAGGGTTAGGTGCTGGCTTGATGTAGGTTCTGGCGGTGGCAGCATGAGGAAGAGCCACGAGGCAAAGTAGCGATAGGTGGCGGCTGCATTTGCTGCTCCAAACATGTTAAATTGCGTTTTAGGTGTGCTTTGTTGGTATTTGGGAGGGTTGGCTGTGCTTTTTTCCAGCATTGGTGAGAGTGGGGTGTATTTATGAGATTTGCATGCAAACAAACAAAACTCGCACTCCCAGAGACCAAAAGATAAAAACTTATAGAAAAGATAGTCAATAAACTTAACAACGTCGATTTGAACTTTGAGTAAGGAAAATGATTTTGTGTAGGTTGTTTGGTGAATTACTGACACGTTATTAGGAGGGTTCAGTAGAGATTTTCTTTTTCATGTGATTCAGTAGAGATATTTTAAATATCTTAAGTATTTAAATTTTTAGATATATAATATTATGATATATGACATTTTAGATTCTTATATATATATTTGATGATTTTATTTGAATATACTTGATTTATAGACATTTGAATTTAAATTTCTAAAAACATATATTTTAATCTCATATAAAAAAATGAATGTGTATTTATGGAAAAAATAATAAGATAACATTAGCAATTTATAAAAATAGTATCATCAAAGATTATCATTAATTTATAAGAATATCTCATGTCAAAAAAAAAAAACATATAAGAATATCAGATGTTCATATACAATGAATATTTTTACTCAATATTTAATTATCTTAAATACTCAAACACCAAACAGCTTCAGCTAACAATTTATTCTATTTCTTTGGTTTCTTCAAGTGGTAATTCATAACGTAAGGTTGAAAAGCGACAATAGGAGCTCAATTTCAGGCTTTTTGAGAAACTGTGGGCGGCACTAGCGTATAGTATAACCGAAATTCTTACAAACTAAAACGGCTCTTAGGCGAAAGAAATTGGTGACAAAAAAAAATGCCAAATTATTATCATATATAATATATATTAAAGACTTATAAATTAATTAGGTTCAGTTAAACCAATTGAAAAAAGTTAAACCAATTGAAAATTCAAAGTAAAGCGAGATATTATATGGTCCTCCGCCTCTCGTAACAAGATGAAAGGAGAAATAAAAGAGAAGGTTAATTTTGATGGATTAATGGATTAATATGAATATCTCATTATTACTTGGGCTAAAAAATACCATATATATGTTTGTCATTTTAATTCAATAAAACAAAAACATAAATTGAAGAAGAAGAGCACAGAAGCCAAAAAGGATGGGGGCGCCACTTGCTAAATGATGAAACTGTCCAAAAGGAAAAGAACTGGGCGAAGTCAGCAGACTCTGGACTAGAGTTCTGGTATATCGAATGAAGACGAATGTATGGCGGCGTGGCACTGAATTTCTGCCGCTTCATTCCTCATGGTGTTCTCATTTATGTTATTTGGATTCTAGCCCTTTTTGCAATTTTTGTAGTTTAAAAACAATTTTTGTATATAAAAAAACTATATTTAATAAAGAAAAATGTATGATCAAGTTCAGACGGTTGTTTCAAGATTATTATAATATAGTAGTGTATGAGAAATAATGTAAAGGTTATTTTGTCTTTTTATATTGCGACACAAGGTTAAGATCGTTCTTTGGGAGTCATTAATTTAAATAGTACTTATTAATTTTACATTAATCCATAGTAAACGTGCTAATCAATGTGGTAGCTAAGTGGCTATGTATAAGAAGCCATTGCAAATAACTGAAATAAGAAGGTAGTCATATATTTTAATTTATGCCAATGGAAGCAAAAAGGTGGATTACAAGTTTTGGTGTGTACTTCAAGTTTTGCAGCATCGGTTGGACAGCAGGACAGGAAGTGTGAAGGGAGCCACTTGGTTCGGTTGGACAGCAGGAAGGTATGAATTAAGCCAGCCACTTGGTGCATCTGCATGGCAACGGGAAATGAGAATGAGGCTCCCTAGCTATTTTTTGTTTGGCAAATCAGCTACTGGAGTTTGGAGCCTCAAGTTGTGGAGAAATATTTGTATAAAACTTATCTTCAAAGCTTAAATTAATTAATATTTAAATAATTATATAAATTTTTATGTTACATAATTATTTTATATTAAAAATATTAATATGTTAATTATTAATTGATCTAATTTACGTATGTGTGACCACGCTAAAGCCTGAATTTTGGTCTTATTGCTCTTCCTAGTTGAGTTCTCAATTCTCCTGTACCAAATCCAAATCTACCTAGACTCCGTTTCTGGGACCAATTGAGCCCTCATGCCTAGATCAGCACCTCAACCGAATAAGCATTAGGCCTCAACAACATAGAGTTATAATGATATCCATCCATCCAATGGGCCCAATCTGAGCATGGGCCTGCATGAAGTGGAAGTGGTTCATGATACCAGGAGGCATCAAATACAACACATCAGGAACCGATCCACCCAGATTCTTCACAACCAATTAATTTAGATGTATACATACATTACAAATTGACAACTCAAAAATACTAATAACAACAAAAGCATATCTCAGCTCAGCCAGTGTAATGATATTGAGTACAGCTCGCAATTGCAAAAGGATTAGGAAAACACCAAGTGAGGGAGGAGTCAGATCAGAGGAGCACTAGCACCTCATTGAGAGATCACAGACAGTTTTATCACCCAATCTTTAGTCTAATCCTCTAGGCTGTACTGTCTCATGTCGCTTATGATTAGGACTCCATCACTTTAATGCATAACTGTAATTGTCCTCCTAGAAGCACAAATGCTAACATAAAGAAAGAAAAGCAATTTTATCATGAAATATGACATGCATGTTTTTCTCTCCAAATCTCCGACTAAAATAAACAAAAGTGCACCATGAATGGCAGCATAGAGACCCAGGCAGTGAGTCGGCACACCTTGTTTTGTCTAGTCCACATGCTAATATAGACAATAAAAAGCAAATCAGGCAGTGGAGTAATTTGCATGAGGGACCAAAAATTGGCGTCTATAGCTAATACTGCACAAGCGAAAAGCGCGGAGCATGTAAACTGTAGAGTCCATATTATCAAAGATATCCCACATAAATTTATGATAATTGCAAAATGGTGCAAATTATCACACACACAAATACATAGAAAGGGATCTACTTATTACAAGAGTAAGTATTGAACACTCGTAAAATGCAGATTTAACCAATATAATTGTTGAATCATGTGATATTATTTTGATGATCATGTATACCATATATATAATATTTTCATGAATTGTATCATTAAATTTTTTTTTTTACGGTAAAAGCATCATTAAATTCATTAAGCTGAAAAATGTATAATTTTTTTTATGATGAGAAAATTACGCAATGAATTTTATTTTAATTGTTGAATGTATATTAAAATAAACTTTATATTTAACAATAAGCAATATATTCAAATAATAAAAGAACAATAAGCAATATATTCAAATAATAAAAGAACAATAAGCAATATATTCAAATAATAAAAGAACAATAAGCAATATAATATTAAAAATTAATATTTAATAACTTAAGCAAGGAAATATTTAATGTGTTAATTTGTCTGGTACAGTAGGTGTTAAATGTATTTAAAAAAACTTGCACATGTTAAATATTTTTAACATTATTTATTTATTTACTTTAAATATTAAATAAGCTTTATTAAATTAATATTTCTAAACTAAAACTTTTATTTTTTTCGCTCAGATATATATGAGCGTTTTAATTAGGAACATATAAATACAATGGGTCCCTTGATTCTAAAATATGGGGGAAAAGACTGAAAGAACGAATTTATTCCTCGTGTCATTTTTGAGTGATAGGGACGCATGGAAGGGAAAGGGGAGGACAAGAGTGGACTAACCAGGCTAGAAAGCTGAAACCAACAAATTCTTTTTTGCTTCCACACACCACACTTGGCCCCCAAAGTTCCTCTCACATGCTATTATGAAAACAAGACAGAGACATAAAGTGCTGGTTTGTGGGTCTACTACACTTTTAAGTCCCACAAAAACATTTATTTATTTATTTTGGAGAAGTAGGGTCTTAAAATTGAGAAAAAAGCGTAAATAGATAGTGTTATATATATTCGTTGTGCATAAATGTATTTATATCTAGTAGTTGTTGAACAGTTGAATATTTGGAGTTTAATGTTTCAAAATCTTATAGGCTAATGATTAGATGATGGCGGATTGGTGGGTTATGGACTTATGGTGGTACGGAAATCTCCATCCCAAATTTTATGCTCTCAATGAGAGAAAACAAGGTTATCAATCAGCCATAAATTAAATAATAATAAAAAGTACACCCCAATTATTTGCATATAATTTTGAACTATGGTTGCCTCATCGTGCTTAAGTTACTTGCGTCCACAAACAAAAAGAAATCCAAAAAGTATAAAAGGGATTAAGGGAAATGAAAAAAAAAACTTAAAAAAAAAGAAAAAAAAAAGAAAGAAATCAACATAAGAAAGCAGAGCAAAGAGACATTGTGTCAGAGTCCAGAAAGATAGGTTGCATTATATTAAACATTTTAGTTAGTGGTCCAAGGAAAATGTTTTTTTACACCCCATTACAATACTAATGTGATAATGTTTGATGTGAATGTGGTTGATATGTGTTATACTGTATGTCAAATTGAAATAAATTGTATCATATGTAGATTGAGTAAAATGACATATGAATATTGTATTCTTAGTATTCAAATAACATATATTCCAACAAAAATAAAGCATCACTTCAAACTAACCAACGTGCCATGATCTAGTGAATTTCTGTGGAACAAGTGTATTAGATGAGGACTATGAGGTCAACCGTTGAATATAAAAAGAAAAAGAAAAAAGGGCCAGAATTATTATTTACACCCTACATTATTTAAACTGGCCCTAAGCCATACACAAGAGGTGCAACCAAGAAAGAAACCTCTCACACACCACAGTAATTAGTAAAAGCTTCATAAACATGGCCTTCACCGCCGCGGTTGGTGCCAGCAGCATGACCAATGGCGTCACCACAGTGGACTGCCAGAAACAAGTTCGATCATGGAGGCTGCTACGTTCTCTCATGAAACTTCTAATCCCCACATGCAACTGCACCTTCGTAGAAGAAGAAGAAGAAGACCAAGACACCAAATCAAAAAAGTGTCACCAAAACTACAACAAGTGTCAACCACTCATGACCTCTAGTACCACCATCACAGGCACTATATTTGGATATCGTAGGGGAAAGGTCAGCTTTTGTATTCAAACAAACGCTAACTCCATCAACCCAATTCTCCTCTTAGAACTAGCAGTTCCTACAAGCATTTTAGCTAAGGAAATGAGAGGAGGAACGCTTAGAATTGTGCTAGAGAGTGGTAACCCTTCAGGATCTTTCAGCAGCAACTTGTTTTCCACGCCTTTGTGGACTATGTACTGCAATGGAAGAAAAGTGGGGTATGCTGTTAAACGCAGGCCTTCAAATGCTCATTTTGAAGCATTAAGATTGATGAGTTCAGTTGCTGTGGGAACTGGTGTTATAAATGGCAAGGAGCTTCATGAAGAAGACGAGATTATGTACCTTAGAGCTAAATTTCAAAGGGTTCGTGGCTCCTCCAAGTCCAACTGTGAATCTTTCCATTTGATTGATCCAGAGGGAAGCATTGGCCAGGAGCTTAGTATTTTCTTTTTTCAGTCAAAGTGACCATGACCTTGTCTATTCAAAGCAGTTTCAACTTTCAACTTAACCCCTTTTTGAGCTGTGCCTGCCTTATGGTCAACCAGAGCTACTATAGCATGCATGGCATGGCTTTACTATGTAATTTTAATTTTAATTTCTTTTTCAAAATGTTCCTTATTTTTTTCTTGGTTGTGTTTGACAGGACCAGGCTGTGACAATTTGGGAGAGAGAACGTTAAGCCTATAGGCCTTTTCCCCCCTCTCTACAAAGTTCTAACAGTAATTATGAACTGTCCATTAATTTCTACTTAATAATACTTTAATTTCCATTTTGTAGTGTTTGGTCTGAATATTAATAACTAGTGTATGAGCTCAAGCGCTGCCCCAGAGATAATGAATTCGGTCGTTGTGGTTAGACTTTATTATGAATTTCTGACCACATTCTCTATAGGACCATCTTATCTCTTCCTTTTCGAGGAAAAAAAAGTATTAGCAACATTTGAGTTTATTATGAAACAACTCATGATATTCATATCATCTATTATGTGCTTTTATATCTAGTAATAGGTAGACTTTATATAATAATTGTCATAATTTTGCCATATCTTTTATTTCATTTTTTCGATAATAATCACAATATGGTTAACTAAAGAGTAATAAAGATGTAGTAAAAAAGGCTTTATTGAATGGAAATGAACTTTCTATAATTTTGAATATCCATAAATAATGAAAGTTGAAGATTCTTGCATGACATGAATATAAGAGTCCACTTTCAATGGATTGAAGAAGGAAGAAATCTCTGTTTTGTCCAACCGAAATGTGTTGCTAACAGTATTTTATCTGGAATTGTAGAAAAATTACAAGTGAGACTGTGTTTTATAAACAAAAAGCAATTAAATCTGAATTGAGTTACCAATTACGTGAATATCATTACCAATTACCAACCCTCCTCGTGTTCTTGTCGTATTTTTTTCTTTATGTCATTTTCATTTTATACTCCCCCCACAAACAAAATATTAATTCATCCAGGTGAGCTGTATATATGTAAGCATGCATGGTTTTAAAATGCAAATTATGTCACTTGATGCGATCGTAATATTATTAATGCAGCCATCATTACAACTGTATAAGACCGCAATTACGATATGAAAGGAAATTATAAAAAATTCTACAATGTAACAACGTTATAACTACAATAGATCACAACGGAATGCATTGGACTACAACAGACACAATATTTTGTGCAAATTTAAAAAAAATTATGTTACAATGATCATGACTACAATCTACATCGCAATAACTACAATGCCTACAATTGCAACAACTACGACTACGACTCTAACCGTAATTTAAAGTCATGTATGTAAGTATTGACAACGAGCTATATCCAGTAAGTTTGAAAATGATTGGTTGACGTCCCTTTAAGGCTGAGCTAGCTTTTTCACTGCTTTTTAACTGGTAAGCCATCACATTCTTTTATGAGACATTAGAAAGTTATGACTAACTTTGAAGATTTTATTATTCTGATATAATTAAAGTCCAAAGACAGATGTGTCAACCTTTTCATGCCCATATCTTCAGGTAATTAACTAATTTAAAAGCTCTATAATTAACTTGGAACCTTTTTATATTTTTATTTTAAAACAAATTCAACACAATACATATCATGTATTCGATATTCGCGAGGATGTAACAGCATTTTAATAATTTTTATGCATAAATGACAGCTCACAATATTCTCCTTAATTATTAATTATTTCTATTAAGCAATCTTGGAGAAATTGTACCCATGCATACAGCTTTAGCAATCCATATTTAAATCAGAAGCCTAAAGAAATGGAGTAGAGAATCCAATTTTAGAGACCATGATGATTGATTTATATAATTCTCCTTCATCTTCATCATTAATATTTGAAACATGTTGATTTTAGTTTGGAAGGTGATATTGAGAGCTAAGGTGAGTGGAAGATTTTTTTAAAGAAGCCGCTGTGGGGTATTCTTCAAAATGAGTATCTAATTGCGTGAGTTGTTTCAGATTCCTCGTGTCGTTTGATTTGAATAGACCGTGTGAAATACTAGCTATAAGGCAAGTGGAGCAGAACTTGAATTTTTTTATGGGGTAAAAGAAACTAAACAAACTAAAAGAGATTCAAGGGGTATAGAGACCCCCACCATATCAGCATGTAGTAAGACAGTAAGGCTGGCATTGAAATTAATCAAATTGAGATTAATTTGATACTCAACTCATTAATTAATTTAATTAACTTGATTTATAAATTAAATGAGTTGAACTTAGTTAAGTACACACACACACACACACACACATATATATATATATGGCATATTTAGTGAGATGAATAAATCTTGACCATATAATTATATATAGATGATCAAGATTAAAAATTACTTAAATGTCATGTGACTACTTAAAAAAGTTACATGTATTTATATTTTAATCTTGACAATTCATGGAAGATTCAATTATCAAGATTTACTCATCTCACCTTTTAAATAAACATTCATATCACCAGATACGCTTCCTATATATATGAAAGTTGATAGTTGATAGTTGATTAGTTAAATTGAATTATGAACCAAGTTAATGAACTAGGTTTATGAACTAGCCTAGTTTATTTGGTTTATATTATCTTATTTTGATATTTGGTTCATATAATTTAAGCTCACGAGCCAAATTGAACAGTTTGCGAGCCCAATTTGAATAGAGTTCGAGTTAAGCTTTGAGTTGAACCTAGTTTTCAACTATGTTCAGCTCATTTCCAACCCTACTAATTAACTAGATGTAATCGAACTGAGTTCAAGTTGAGTTTAGAGCACTTCATCATCATCATTCTTGGTCCAATGTTTCATCAATAACAATATATATTTTAACCTGTAAGTGACTCATATCCATTGGGGAGAGAGAAAAGGAATGTGAGATTTGATCCCAAAGTCCTTGCATTAAACTGTGAAGAATTTTATCAGTTGAGTTAGTTAACACCTTATTAAAAATTCAAGTTAAAACAATATGTTTATCTAATACAACATTAGTGAATTAAGTTATATAACTTGTGAGTAGTGAACTAATTTTATGATTTTATTAATCGCTTGCTACTAAAACAGTTCTTTGAAAATACAATACTTTCCCTTGGCTTAACTTTTAATAAATTTTTCTAGGTCAATTAGTTGTAAAATATTTTCTTTTTGTTCAAGTTGTAAAATAGTTTTTAAAACAATTATAATAATTAAATTAATTATTTCTTAAAGTTCTAAAAAAATAGTATATAATAATAAATTTTGCCTTGAAAACTGAGGGAATTTGATTCCCATCTTGCTATTTTAAATTTGAATTTACTGAAAAAATTCAATGATTTCAAGGAAAAGATTACTAACATAATTTAGAGACCTCTTACCCCAATTCCCACCCACAAAAGAAAACCGTCAATATATATATATGAGGGAGGATCAATTTATATCAGTGTAAATCTTTTTTTTTTTACACTCATTTTCAACCGTTAGTTTTACTTTCATCTAATGGTTACCTTTAATGAAATAATCTTAACCATTAGATGAAAGTGAAACTAACGGTTAAAAATGGATGTAAGAGAAAAAAGATACCTGGTATATATCCTCTATATATATATATATTACTCACAAATGATGGATCAAAGTAATAAGTAATCTTAACTTCTTGCGACGAGAATGCGAGTTCAACTACTATTCTTGTTGCAAACATATTAAACTTTATGATTAATAATAAAAATTATAATTTTATAAGTTATTTCATCACTTTCTATCTCTTACCTCTTGATTTAAAAAACGAGAAAAAAAATATAATTTCATAACTTGTCCACTTAAAAGAGTGCACAATCCTATATGAATAGAAGAAGTAATACATACCATTTATGATTTATGATTCATATACGTTTAACCTATAATAACATCAAATTTTAAGAGCTTGTGTTAAATAATTTTCACTTGATAGATCTCACAAATAAGTCATCAAAGAATATGGTGTGTTTAAGGCTTTAAGGTTTGCAAAGAAAAAATTAGGGTAAATAACGCAAATTATCCTTAAGGTTTGGTAACTCTATTTTGACTCAAAAATTGCACTCTACCCCACTAAAAGCAATGACACTAATAGTTCTAGGTGATATCTAATATACAGCCTCTAAAAGAGGGTGTATGATATATCACCAAATCTAAATCATTGATTTATTTATAAAATAAATCAATGGCTTAAATCAAATACATGAAACTTGCTATTTTCCTTTCATTTCAGGTTTTCTTTCTTTTTTAGATTTTTTTTAGTTTTATATTTTTTTTACATACTACCACCACCACTATCGTCGGTTAATGGCATGACCATTATCAGACGCTACTTGTTGGCTACCACGGCCACCTCTAATTTTTTTAAGTTGTATAACAGTGTAAATATTATCAGTTAAAATTTATAAGATTTTTTAACAAATACAATTATAGTTTTGGGAAAATCGGTCATCTCTAATTTTTTTAGGTTGTATAATTGTCAGTTAAAATTTATAAAATTTTCAATAAATACAATTATAGTTTTAGGAAAAAAAATTTAATATGCACAATTATTTATAAAAAATTATAAAAACTGATATAATTTTAACTGATATTATTTACACAGTTGTGTAATTTTAAAAAAAAAAGAGTCACCAAGGCGCATAAGGGCAGCGGTGGACGGTGGTGGGTGTTGAAAGCGGATGCTGGTACCGGGCAAGAGCCAACGACGTCCAAAGAATGGTGGCTGAAAAAAAATGAAAAAAAAAGAAACAACCTATAAAAAAAAAACTTATCTTCTTGTTACAAGTAAAATACAAGTGTATAGTACACTCAAACTTGACACTGGCAGGGTGCACAATAGCACCCACCATAATTCTACGAGAATATTCTTACCTAACCAATGTTAACCTAAATTTAAAAAAAATGAATCATTGGAGGCTTCCTGCTCCCTTCCATGGCTTTGGCAACACTGCCAACCCCTGAATGTTGAATGGCAACATATTCCATTTTCTTACTCTTCCTTTCAAAATTATCACATTGCGCTTGAATAGAGTTGTTCCTTTGCTTATCAATCAAAACAACTATCCCATCATTGTTATCAATTGTTTACTGGATAAGCTTCTTCCCTCCTTGATGAAGTTTAGATACAAGTGATTCCAATTCAACATTGTTAGATAAATGCTCCCTTGGGCTCTCCTTTCTATCTTCAATGGTAGAGGGGTTGCAACACATGCCTCCCATTATGCACCCTAACCACCTTCCCACAATACCAAGCTCCAATCTCAGTATACATCCCTTCAATTGCATTTCTAATATTCTATCCTGATATCGTCTTATTCAATACCCATAGCCATCAAACTTAGCCACAACTCTTCCCAAAATATCACACAAAATAGTTAAAATGTAATACTAGTTACAACAATAACCTAGTATTCATATCAATCCAAATTAGGTCACAAACCATGCATCAAACAAAAGACATAATCCGCAAGTTTCTTGAACCTCCAACACACTTGACTCCCTATTTTCAGGCAATAACACCATTTGCAACCAAACTCATCATAAACTAACACCATCAACTTCCACCACAAGACCAAACAGATCCGCAATTCCACGAACACACACCATCCTCTGCCTCCAACCATTCTAGCCATGGACCATAATGAGTAGCCATTGCCCATCCACCCAAGCCACAACACGCGCGCTTAGAACAACACCATCAAACCACCACCAGCCACCACCCAAATGCACACTGTGCCACAGAAACACCATCCCAACTGAGCCACACCACCATTTTTCCTGCTCACCATCGTCGCCATCCAGCTATGAACCATCACCATGAATAGTCTGCCACCATTAAAAGCCTATGTCATGTTTTAATTGGTAACTGTATTGTATTTGTGAGTGTCGAACAAAAATGGAAAAAATTTAAATTAAACTCATTGAACATATTGGGATTTGGTAATAATAAATGAATATATTATTTTTAAAAGTATATGCACATCAAATCAAATATATATATATATATATATATATATATATTTATATTATACATGTTACTATGGTACACATATTATTTTCAAAACGTAGATATATCATATTTAATATATTTAAATAATATACAATATATTTTAACATATAATAAATGATATATATTATAATATAATCATATTACACGTGGCACAATTTGATTGCTTAATATATTAAGAAATTGTGCCGCTATGCAGGCTCTATAAATAACAACATAAAAATAGTATTTTTCAAAAAAAAAAAGAAATTTAATTAACGATAGTTTGCATGAAAACAAATAACTTAAATAAATTATTTATAACTAGATAATATATATAATTATATTGCCGAATCGGATTAGTATGATTGACCGAGTCTTAAACACTCCTGCTGATTAATAGCACTTGCTGAAAAGCCCTTTTTTGTTTTAGAGCGCATTGTTTTTGCTTAATTTACAAGAAAAACATTTTTTATTAAAAACAATCACTTCTCAAACATGTCAATTTTAAGAGAAATGCAACAGAAGAAAGAAAAAGTAAAAAGTATTTTTTATAATTTTTTCTAAGTACAAAATAACTTATATTTTTTATAAAAATCTCCATAAAAAATCAATTTTTTATACTATCTTAAATTCACTTATTTATTTTTTCAAAAAATTTCCAAGTGTATCCTTAATTTCTCCTGCTATAGCAGAAATAGTAGTTTCGGTCCCTGCTGTAGCATTTAACTTGCACGTATGATTTTATTTTATTTTTAAATTTTCATAACCTCATGCATGGTTGTGTTACTACCACTTAGCCAATTACTACAATTTCGATCCTGAACTTTTGAGAGTTGAAACTAATTTCATGGTAATCAATAACGAGTATAAATAATATGTACACCAGTATGCTAATTTCGTTCTATCTGTTGATATTTTGCGAAGAATTGATGACGAGTTCACGTACTTAGTCATTGTAATTAGTGTCATCGTGTGGATTTCGAAAAATTAACCGTTGTAGACTTATTTTATATTTTTTTGAATTTATTAATGTTTCTTTATCTTAAATTAAAATATTAATTTTTTTATGACTTTTTGTGCTAAATAATTTTTGTATTAATAATATTTTTTATTAACTTATAATCTATACAAAGTATATAGGTTAAATCTACCAAAAAAGTTTCTCAATGCCTATAACTAAGTGTGGCCAGACAATTTCATTGCTTATACAGTGCTGTACCAATGCCGCCACTACAAAACCAAACCTATCTTTAGCAACAATCCTTTTATAGGAATTCAAGAACAAAACAAATAGGGTAAAGTATTGAAAGTCAAAACCAGACAAAAATAAAGCTAAAATATAATTAAATAATTTACTATTCTCAACAGCAACAAGCACCAGTGGTCTAGTGGTAGAATAGTACATGCCACGGTATAGACCCGAGTTCGATTCCCGGCTGGTGCAGATTTCCTTGGTTGAGCAGTGACGAGTCTTGTGTTCAGTGTGATGGACGGGTCTATCACAAACGTCTGATTCCTCGGACGAAATGGAGCACATCAGAGCTCTTCTTTTTACTATTTATTTTGCCCTTTCTTCATTATAAAAGTGCTATTTTCTTCTCACTTATTATTATACCACCAATCAATATTGCCAAAAAGAGAGTGGAAAATTGAAAGCAAGCCACAACAAAAACTAGTGTCCAACAGTCACAGCCTATTAAGCACAGACACGGATATAAAGACACATCAAATTTAAAAATTACAAGACACGACATAACATATATATATATATATATATAATTACAAAATTTAAGTAAATAAAATTTATAATTTATTAATATCATTTATATAAACTTAAAGATTTATAATATTTTAATATATGTCATATGTATTAATATTTGTTATCTAATAAGTCTCTCTAAAAAATATAAAGCATCATTTCTATTGATATATTCTCAAAAATCTTTAAACTAACTCCTCCTAATAGAACTAACCATGAATGAGTACACGTGCATAAAAAATTAACTAGAGGGAATATTGGTATGAAGCAAACTTCAGTGACAACGAAATGAACAATTTGATACGAGTAAAGGTAGAAGGAACATATGAAAATAGTGGTGTGTGAAAAGATAAAACTTAAAAGTCTAACAGTGATGTATGAAAAGATAAAACTTAAAATACTGATGTGTGAAAATAGTGACTTGAGACATTAGTTATGTGATTGGACTTGAGTGGGTTACGAGTTTACTAATTGAATGTTAATCATGAAAACTATTTAAAAAAATATTAATGGATCATGTCCTAGATGTGTCCGAGACATATCCAAGCGTGTCCGTGACATGTCCAAGCGTGTCTGAGACGTGTCTAAATTAAAAAAAATAATTTTTTTAATCAGACACATTCTGACACATAAAACACGTGTGTCATACGAGTATCTCTATATATCTGACACGGACACATGTCAAACACGTGGACACGCTTCAACAATAACGTGTCTGTGTTTCACAAGTCACAGCCATAGGGAGTGTGCATGTGCTTCTGAGTTAACACATGCCATTTCAATTTTTTTGTGTCAGCACTTCCACTGCTCCAATTTTACCATGACTTTTTATTTTTATTTTTTATTATGATTCAACATGACCAATATCTATTAACTCATGCTGCTTTTCTTTCTATATTATTTTTTAGTTAATCACACCCCTAATACTGAGGAGTCAAAATCTCTAAATATACTCCACGAAAAGCACAAACTGGTGACTTATTGTCATCTCAATCGAAATTCAAACGTGATTTTATCTTTGGTAATAGCATATCAATGGAGTTTCTGCTATTGTTATTGGTGCCTTTTATTGTGGAATCTGAGTTTGAGTCCATCTATAAACCAATTAAGAAACCCGTAATAGCATATTTTAGCAATTTACAAAGAAGGCACAATGGTGTATTTACCTATCAGTCTTATTAGTATTGATTTTCAATTTAGTCCTTATTCTTCAATAGTATTCTCGTAAACAATAACTAAGGTTCAGGGTTACAGTTAAGGTTAAACATGATTAAATATATTAATAAGTTAAAACGATGATAGGAAAAATAATAATATTAATGTGATTAATATTTTTTTTAACTGAATGAAAAAACAACTATTGTAAGAAGATTGCATAATCCTTGTGCTCACGATCAAATGAGAGATTAATCTCATGAATGATTTAAATAAGTCGAACCTGTAAAAATACTTCGTAATTTCTGTGCCTTTTTTCCATGCATAATCAAGACTCAAACTAAATTTTAGTGTTTTTCCATGCTTTTTTCCCCCTTATCAAACTAAAGAACCATCATTCTTATGATATAGTTAGAAAAAAAAAAGGCAAATTTTTTTCTTCTTCTTTTTTTCTTTTAAAAGAAAAGTGAATGATAAAAAGAATTTCCATGACATTGCAAGAGCGACTATACTAGTTGGGCTCACCCCAATTCAAAAACTTGTTTGGCCGGCCCAATTAGGCTAGCTCTTGTTTTCTGATCCGACCATATCCATTGGGGAGAGAGAAAGGTAAATGTGAGATTTGATCTCAAAGTCCTTGCATTCAACTGTGAAAAACTTTATCAATTGAGTTAGCTGACACCTTATTAAAAACTCAAGTTAAAACAATATGTTTATCTAAGAGAACATTGGTGAATTAAGTTATATAACTTGTGAGTAGTGAACTTATTTTATGATTTGATTAATCGCTTGCTACTAAAATAGTTCTTTGAAAATACAATACTTTCCCTTGGCTTAACTTTTAATAAATTTTTCTGGGTCATTTAGTTGTAAAATATTTTCTTTTTGTTCAAGTTGTAAAATAGTTTTTAAAATAATTATAATAATTAAATTAATTATTATAAATCATAGGGAGATATAAACCATAAAATTCAAGTTGGATAGATGAAATAGAGGAATACTTCAGGAGTTATTTGTGATAGAAAAATGCCTTTCAAACTTAAGGATAAATTTTACCGCACAACTATAAGGCCTGCAATGTTGTATAATACTGAATGCTGGGCGATAAAAAACTAACAAGAGCATAAGATCAGTGTCACAGAGATGAGGATGTTGCGTTGGATATGTGGTCATACAAGACTAGATAGGATTAGGAATGAATGCATTAGAGAGAAAGTAGAGGTAACACCTATTGTGAAAAAGATAGGAGAATTCGCCTTAGGTGATTTGAACATGTAAGAAGAAGACCCTTAGAAGCTCCTATAAGAAGAGTAGATCAGGTAGATAATAGCCCAATAGCTAAAAATAGAGGAAGGCCAAAAAAGACTATAAGTGAAGCGATTAAAAAAGATTTAGATTTGAATGACGTATCTGAAAACTTAGTTTATGATAGGGCACAATGGCGTCGTTTGATCCATGTAGTCGACCCCACTTAGTGAGAAAATACTTGGTTATTGTTGTTGTATAATAATTAAATTAATTATTTCTTAAAGTTCTAAAAAAATAGTATATAATAAGAAATTTTGCCTTGAAAACTGAGGGAATTTGATTCCCATCTTGCTGTTTAAAATTTGAATTTATTGAAAAAATTCAATGATTTCAAGGAAAAGATTACTAACATAATTTAGAGACCTCTTACCGCAATTCCCACCCACAAAAGAAAATGTCAATATATATATATATATATATGCTTTTTTTTACTCACAAAAAATGAGTCGAGATAGTAAGTAATCTTGACCTCTTGCGACAAGAATGTGAGTTCAAATACTATTTTTGTTGCAAACATATTAAAACTTATGATTAATAATAAAAATATAATTTTATAAGTTATTTCATCACTTTCTATCCCTTACCTCTTGATTTAAAAAATGAGAAAAAATAGAATTTCATAACTTGTACACTTAAAAGAGTGCACAATCCTATATGAATAGAAGAAGTAATACATACCATTTATGATTTATGATTCATATACGTTTAACCTATAATAACATCAAATTTTAAGAGATCTTGTTAAATAAATATCACTTGATAGAGATCTCACAAATAAGTCATCAAAGAATATGGTGTGTTAAGGCTTTAAGGTTTGCAAAGAAAAAATTAGGGTAAATAACGCAAACTATCCTTGAGGTTTGGCTAATTGACACATAACCCTATTCTTACTCAAAAATTGCACTCCACCCCACTAAAAACAAAGACACTAATAGTTCTATGAGAATATTCTTACTTAACCAGTGTTAACCTAAATTTAAAAAAAAATTGAAACATTGGAGGCTTCCAGCTCCCCTTCCATGGCTTTGGCAACACTACCAACCCCTGAATGTTGAATGGTAACATATTCCATTTTCTCACTCTTCCTTTCAAAATTATCACATTGCGCTTGAATAGAGTTGTTCCTTTGCTTATCAATCAAAGCAACTCTTCCATCATTGTTACCTATTTTTTTACTGGATACGCTTCTTCCCTCCTTGATGAAGTCCCTCTAGATACAAGTGATTTCAATGCAACCTTGTTAGATAAATGCTCCCTTGGGCTCTCCTTTCTATCTTCAATGGTAGAGGGGTTGCAACACATGCCTCCCATTATGCACCCTAACCACCCTCCCACAATACCAAGCTCCAATCTCAATGTTCATCCCTTCAATTGCATTTCCAATATTCTATCCTAATTAATATCCTCTTATTCAATACCCATAGCCATCAAACTCAGCCACAACTCTTCCCAAAATGTCACACAAAAAGGTGAAAATGCAATACTAGTTACAACCATAACCTAGTATTCATATCAACCCAAATTGGGTCACAAACCATCAAACAAAAGACATAATCTGCAAGTTTCTTGAACCTCCAACACACTTGACCCCCTATTTTAGGCAATAACACCATTTGCAATCAAACTCATCATTAACTAACACCATCAACCTCCACCACAAGACCAAACCAACAGATCCCCAATTCCACAAACACACCATCCACTGCCTCCAACCATTCCAGCCATGAACCATAATGAATAGCCATTGCCCATCCACCCAAGCCACACCACGCTTGGAACAACACCATCAAACCACCACTAGCCACCACCCAAACGCACACTGTACCACAGAAACACCATCCCAACTGAGCCACACCACCATTTTTCTTGCTCACCATTGTCACCACCCAGCTATGAACCGCCACCATGAATAGTCTGCCACCATTAAAAGCCTATGTCATGTTTTAATTGGTAACTGTATTGTATTTGTGAGTGTCGAACAAAAATGGAAAAAATTTAAATTAAACTCATTAATCATATTGGGATTTGTTAATAATAAATGAATATATTATTTTTAAAAGTATATCCACATCAAATCAAATATATTTTGAATATCGATATATAAAATTTATGAAGATTAAAAACCATGATTTGTCAAGATTTTCAACTAAAAATTTGAATTTGAATTTTGCAGCTTGCATGACTTTTAAAAATGTTATATATATATATATATATATATATATATATATATATATTATATATATATATGTTACATGTTACTATCGTACACATTACTTTCAAAACGTAGATATATAATATTTAATATATTTTAACATATAATAAATGATATATATTATAATATAATCATACTACACGTGGCACAATTTGATAGCTTAATATATTAAGAAATTGTGCCGCTATGCAAACTCTATAAATAACAACATAAAAATAGTATTTTTTTAAAAGATATAATTAACGATAGTTTGCATGAAAACAATTAACTTAAATAAATTATTTATAACTACAATATATACAATTATATTGCCAAATCGGGTTAGTAGGTTTGACCGAGTCTTGAACACTTCTACTAATTAATAACACTTGCTGAAAAGCCCTTTTTTGTTTTAGAGTGTGTTTGTTTTTGCTTAATACACAAGAAAAACATTTTTTTATTAAAAACAATCCTTCTCAAACATGTCAATTTTAAGAGAAATGCAACAGAAGGAAGAAAAAGTAAAAAATGTATTTTTTATAATTATTTCTAAGTACAAAATAACTTATATTTTTTATAAAAATCTCTATAAAAAATTAATTTTTTATACTATCTTAAATTCACTTATTTATTTTTTCAAAAAATTTCCAAGTGTATCCTTAATTTCTCCTGTTATAGCAGAAATAGTAGTTTCGACCCCTGCTGTAGCATTTAACTTGCACGTATGATTTTATTTTATTTTTAAATTTTCATAACCTCATGCATGGTTGTGTTACTCCACTTAGCCAATTACCACAATTTCAATCTTGAACTTTTGAAAGTTGAAACTAATTTCATGGCAGTCAATAATGAGTATAAATAATATGTACACCAGTATGCTAATTTCGTTCTATCTGTTGATATTTTGCGAAGTATTGATGACGAGTTCACATACTTAGTCATTGTAATTAGTGTCATTGTGTGGATTTCGAAAAAATAACCGTGTAGACTTATTTTATATATATTTTTTAATTTATTAATGTTTCTTTATCTTAAATTAAAATATTAATTTTTTATATGACTTTTTGTGCTAAATAATTTTTGTATTAATAATACTTTTTTATTAACTTATAATCTATACAAAGTATAAATAATTTTTGTATTAATAATATTTTTTTATTAACTTATAATCTGTACAAAGTATATAGGTAAAATCTACAAAAAAAAGTTTCTCAATGCCTATAACTAAGTGTGGCCAGACAATTTCATTGCTTATACAGTGCTGTACCAATGCCGCCACTACAAAACCAACCCTATCTTTAGCAACAATCCTTTTATAGGAATTCAAGAACAAAACAAATAGGGTTAAAGTATTGAAAGTCAAAACCAGACAAATAAAAGCTAAAATATAATTAAATAATTTACTATCCTCGAAAGCAACAAGCACCAGTGGTCTAGTGGTAGAATAGTACCCTGCCACGGTACAGACCCGGGTTCGATTCCCGGCTGGTGCAGATTTCCTTGGTTGAGCAGTGACGAGTCTTGTGCTCAGTGTGATGGACGGGTCTATCACAAACGTCTGATTCTTCGGACGAAATGGATCACATCAGAGCTCTTCTTTTTACTATTTATTTTGCCCTGTCTTCATTATAAAAGTGCTATTTTCTTCTCACCTATTATTATAGCACCAATCAATCAAGCAAAAAGAGTGGAAAATTGAAAGCAAGCCACAACCAAAACTAGTGTCCAACAGTCACAGCCATAGGGAGTGTGCATGTGCTTCTGATTAATATTTTTTTTAACTGAATGAAAAAACAACTCTTATAAGAATATTGCATAACTCTTGTGCTTACAGTTACCTCGTAATTTCACCATATATATATGTGTTTGTGCCTTTTTTCCATGCATAATCAAGACTCAAACTAAATTTTAGTGTTATACCATGCATTCCCCCCCCCCCTATCTATAGAATCATCATTCTTATGATGTAGTTAGAAAAAAAAAGGCAAGTTTTTTTCTTTTTTTTTTTCTTTTAAAAGAAAAGTGAATGATAAAAAGAATTTCCATGACACTGCAAGAGCGACTGTACTAGTTGGGCTCACCCCAATAGAAACTTGTTTGGCCAGCCCAATTAGGCCAGCTCTTGTTTTCTGGTCCGACCCGTTTAGCTGCTGAATTGGCAAAGCCAAGCCAACTTTTAGTAAGCCTATCTTTTTTGTCAGCCCAATTTAACTAAACAACAAGGCCCAAATGGACAGACCCACATGGGATGGAAGGGTCAGTCCAGCCTGTTTGACAATCTGACAAAAAAAAACCTGTTTGACAACAGATGGCTTTGGCAATACTAGCTGTGGATACCAACATAGTATCAAGAGACTTTACATATTGATTTATAAACGATGGCTTTGAATATCAAACTTACTCCCCAGTTTTATTTGCATTAAATGCTGGTATAACAATTATGAAATCAACATTATGCAGATTTTGCCTATTGCATACCGAGAGTACATACATATTCAACATTATTGCACACTACAATTTCCAACAAAATGAACAATGGTAAAGTAAATGACAAAAACCAAGAAACAGCTGCATCAAATATGCTCTCAGTCCAGGTAAAAGTTGTGTCACAAAAAGATAAGACAAAACCAGGTGCAAGCCCATCCTAACAATCCTAAACTATTAAAGTTCTGTTTGCTGGGTGAGTTACCTGCATGAATAAATATGTGCATTAAAATTTTGAATGTCATAAATGTATGTACATTAGTTGTGCCACCAAATCTATACGGACAAAACTTGACTCCAATCTGATTGGAGAGAGTCCTTTCAAACCCCATATAATCTGTTGTCATGTATTTATTACTCATTTAATCTGTTGTCATGTGTCAATTAACTTTAATTAAATGATATTAGAAGTAACTCAATTAACTTAATTAGATGAGGGTTGAAGGGACTCCTTCCAACCAGAGTTGGAGCCAAATTCTATCGAATCTATACCATTTACCTAATTGAAGATAGTTATTCCTAATGTTCCATTCAAAATCCCAGTGCATCCTGTCATTTTTTAGCGTCCAATAAGACCATCCAAAGGAAGCTGCATTATAGACTTCTAACTGTGCCCTTCCAAAGTCCAGATAATCTTTTTGGGATCCGGTAGTCACATTCCACTCATTCACCCACTCTCCTGAAATGAGTCCACTTTTCAAGTTATGGCCACCTTGAAGAGTATCCAAGCAAGACTTTGCAAAAATAAAAATAAAAATAAAGGTTTCCAAATCCAGACAATGTCTATTTATGCATACAAGGATTTTCAAAGTTGAGGTTTATAAATGTGAAGCATCTAATGCACTCTCAAACAAACAGCAAGGAGAGCTGTCTTACCAATTAAAATCCCTCAAACAAAAACAGTAAGGAGAGTTGTCTTACCAATGTAAACAAGTGGGCCATTTGAATTGTTCAAGGTCTTCAGTTGACCTTCCCGGCTATTGTATATGTATTGTATATTATCCCCAGCGCTCATATTAACAAAAAATGTGTCAAAGAGATTGTAGAAATGCAAATCCAAAACTATGTTGTGAGATCCTATGTTGGCTTGATAAAGTTCCAAAGGATCTGCAATGCCAATTCTTTGGCACATTATTACATAAGCTGATGACGAGTATTTTCGAACAATTAGGTAGCCCTGCTTGTAATATGAAGTTAGAATATCTAATGAAACTGTGGCAGCAGATGGTTCATTTAAAAGCTCAATTCCCAGCAAGGCAGGATGTCTTGCATATCTGCAAATGAGAATCTCTGTTCAGTAAGGTTAACACAAGGATTTATACAGCATTTGCTTAACCATAAAGCAATTTTAGGGAAAGAATCAGCAATGATATGTTCTTTATGATGAATTTTATGAGTACTATTTCTGACCAGGAAGAAAAGGGACACTCGAGAATATAGAAGAGGGAATTATTTTAAAAGAAGCTAGAAGCTGAATGATAATTCTAACTTTGGATGAGAACCCTACTAGGACACCATTATATATCAAATTCACGGTTTTAAGGATAAAAAATGTTTCTCATACTGCAAAATAGTTATTTGGTACAAGACATGTTTAGAATTCAATATATTTACTGATCCAGACTAGAAGTGTATTAACCTGCAATCAATATTGTATGGCGCATGGTAGTCGGATATTCAATAATAAGAACAATATCTTAAAATATATTTGAACAATTAAAACATACCTAGAAACTAAAAATTCAATGACATGCAATGACTGTGAAATGTAATCTGGAGAAGTGGGCCAGCCTGTAAATCCATCTCTGCTTGCACTATGTTCCATCCCATTTTGGGAACCAGGAGCAGCATGAAGGTCAATTATGCATTTTATATCATATTCTCTGCAACATAATAATTAGGCATATTGTCAGAAGGAAAAACAAAGTTCCAATTGTGCTAAAAATCTTAATACAGTGAAAGTAAAACCTACAGTGCCCATGAAAATGCATTATCTAGAGCTTCAAGACTTCCTCCAATAAATGGACCCGGAGGATCAGGATCATAAGCAATCCACCACCCGACTGGTATCCTCACAGTATTTATTCCATGTTTATATAGAAATTGGAAATCCTGTATGGTTATAAAGCTATTTCTATGTCTCTGCAGTTACAGAAAACTGAACAATCAAATAGGGAACATAATCTGCTATTTTATTTTGTAAGTATTATGTATGTTATGGCTTTCACTGATAGAAAATATATCGGTATAAATGGAAGATAGATAAGTTGGAGTAAGTGAATTTACTGATAAATATATGGAGACTTTATTCTCAGTGCAACAACAAAAGAATGATTTAAAAAAGAACAACTGTGAACCCTAGAATGTTTAGCACATTTTGCCATCACTAATTCCATATGAGAAAGTCTTATAAAATATTCTTTGAAAAAACATCATGTTCAACAAAAGCATAATTGTGCCACTAGATAATGATACAGAAAATATTTGCAACATATGATTTTACCCTAAGAACGTCTTTTGCACGATCATGCCCGTATCCATTTGCTAGCTGGTAATCTCCATGTAAGGTATTTGCTACAATTGTCATTTCAAACGTGGCAGAATTATTATCCCATCCTGGTGCACCTGGATAATCTGCGGTAAGCTGACCACCTGTTGTAGACTATAAATATAGCGCTATATTCAATCATGTGAATCTCTTAAAAGTTTAATGTCAATATAATTTCATTGGCCATCTTAAAGATCCTTAAATATTGTATTGGTGCATAAAGCAGAACACAGAAACAAAATGTTGATAAATGATTCATAAAGAGCCTGACAAGATGGAGTCCTTGATAAAATCACATTGCATGCTGTTCAAAACACAATTACTATACCTTCTTCGTTTTATTCTTCTGTTCAACATAATTACAGAAGTGTGCCGCGAAAACACAGCAACATGATTATTTTATATGCAACCAAATTATTATGAATTAGCAGAAAAGCAGAAGGATGAATACCTGCACATAGGCCCCATTCTTTTTCTTTATGTGAACCCCATTTTTGTCATTCCGCTCAATTTCATATGTTTCAGATGTTGAAGGTGATTTTGCTGCTGCAGAGACAGAGCAGCCTTCACCATCACATGTAAGAAATTGACCTTCGGAGGTACGGAATTGAAATTCTGATTCAGACACTCTCCATAACTGCAACAGAATAAAAGGAGAATTTTTTTAATAAAACTTCCATTTTTCCACACATCACTCTGACAACTTTCTTATAATTCCATCATTATGTTTGAAGTCCTGTTAAACTACTGGTGCGTACCATATTTGTTCAATTATGCATGAAAGATGACAGCAACTCTCAGCATTCAAGATATAATAGCATGTGAGAAATTAAAGAAAAAGAGATGCCAACTCAGAATTACAGCCACTAGCATACAGCTGTCCTGTATTACCATATTAGAACTGAACAAGAGCCTAAACAAACTCTTCAATCAATCTAGAGTCTAGAATAAAGACTTCAATTCCAATTTCTTCCAAAGCAACTATCATCACAGTGCCTGGGAACAGTTGTCTTACCAGTATTGCATCCTAGAAATAGCTAAAAATGAAACTAAAGAGTAGAAGGTAATAGAATATTATTCAAATCACCTTTTTTATTTATTTATATTACTAAATAAAGATAATTTGTGAGACTAGAATTTCATCATTTAGGTCAACTCTAATGCACTCAAACTATTAACCACTGGTAGCCATGTATCAGGTAAGAAAAGAGAATGAAGTGTTTCAAATGATAGAGTAAACCCAAAATTGGTTGGTCACAGTGGAAGTGGATTGCGACCCTAGGCGAACCTTACCTGCAATGTTAGGGGTTCAAATCTTGGAGTCGCCACTGTGGGGAGGGCATTACCTAACCACGAAGCTCACCTGGAATTGCTTGAGCAATTACTTGAACCAAATGATAAAAATGATAGAGTACACTTTATCTTCTATGAAAAGGATTTGTTAGTTGTTTTGAATAAGAAGAATTAAGCTCTAATTTCACCTTCTTTCATCTGAAAATTTCTTCTTTGTGGCTTCGTGTGCAGGTCAACAAAAGCATAACTTATCCAATCAACATTATCTTGGATGGTTTCAAAATTGTTAGTGTTTTAGTGGTTCTTCAGATTAAGCCACATCAGTTTCAATAGAAGGTCACCTTTGACAAGTCAGCATGCCAGAAAATACTTCCAATTCAAATGATATTCAAATTCACAGACTAAAAAAGATGGTGCATTCAGCAATTGGACTGATTTAAGACTAAATCAAATATGGCTTCAGATGGAATTTTAATGTGAATGTTGGTATATGATGTGATAATGAAAACCATCATCATCATGTCTATCCAAGAGATATAATCAACTCAGATGCTCACGGAAAAAACCAGGAAACAGATAAATTCATCACTGGATAAGGATTAACCATTTGACATATTGTTAGTATTCTGCAAAAATAGATGCATGCCAACATATAACACAGGATAGACAATTAAAAAAAGAACACAATTGCCATCTTACTCTGAAGGTTTCCCATGAAGATGGGACATCCTTGTCGACTGTCACATTCAATCCTCCCCCATTCTCTGCAGATACATACTTCTGCAACGTCACTGACTTAAATTGTACCTGTGTCCCATCCTACATTTCTCAATATGTTGCAACACACGGATCACTCATTAAAATCCCAAAAGAATCAAGTACGTCAAAGAAAAAAATGAGGAAGCAAAATGTGAAGTAGCTCACAAGCATGTCTCCATTGGCAATGCCATCAAACAATGAAGGCTTGATCCAACCTTCAATAACCAGCCACCCTCCTAAGTTCACTCCTCTCACTTTAGAACCCCCATGTAACCCCTCCACTTGAAAGATGCCATAAAACACAAGAAGCAAGTAAGATATTGGGTTCACAACATTATCTTAGAAGACTAAATATCTGATAAGGCAAGAAACTTTTAAGTTAACTGAATTTACCTTACCTGAATATACACCAGAAGTGATGAGCCAACAACACAGTAAGAATGCACATGCCCATTTGGTAAAAACAAGTCCCATCAAGGAATGCAGGTTCCAAAAGCACCCAGAAAGCAAAAATGCAGAAGAATCCATCATAGGAAAAAGCAAAGCCCCAATTATGTAGGAGAAAGAATTCGAAGGCAAAACACCAGAATTCCCACTTGGGGTGAATGAATCAATGCAATCCCTTCCTTATCACTCAGTTAATACCAAATTCAACTTTGTGAGCAAACACATAAGAGGGTGTTTTGGGTTTTGGGATTGCTTCTCTCAATTTATTCCTTAGTTTATAAAACAAAACAAAAAATGGTCTAGTTAAGTTGAAAACTGAAGCCAAATAAATAAGGGTGGAAGAAAAGAACAATCTTTGTATAGTGGGAAAGGGAAGAATGAAAAGGGTAGGGAAAAGTGTTCACGTGCAGTTTGGAAACTGCAAAGGGAAACTTTGCGTGGGGATTTGGAGTTGCTTGTGCTTGTGGGGTTCTTCCACTATTAATTTTAATTAATTAATATTAATTAACTAGTATCTGGTATTTCATTATCATAGGTTGGATTTGGAGGAGATATAGAAGAGACAGAATTAGGATAATGGGTGAAAAACGTACAAGTTGGAAAGCAAAGAGTCAAGAAAAAGACATGTTGCTTGTTTGCTTTGCTTTATTGGGTGTTTGTCTTAACTCAACTCAACACCTTATCTACATCTTCAATGGTGGATTAAGCACCCTCTTATTACTGTTAGCTGCTGAAACTTTTTTCTTTCCCCTTTGGAATAGTCATGCTAATAATACACAAAGGTGAAGGTGAAGGTGAAGGTGAAGGTGAAGGTGAAGGTGGAGGAAGGAAAGGAAGCTGTGGCCTTCGAGTGCAGCGACCGACAAAGATAAAAAGGTATGCCCTTTCGGAATCTCTTACTACTTTTGAAGCCAATGAATGGGAAAATTTTTACAGATGAAGTTTGGTATTCTTAAAAGACTTGAACTTTGCGCTGAAAATTTCCGATATTTCATACTGAAAACGTGATTAAGGATTCAATTTTACCATTTCCAACGCCATAATGCACGTTGTGAATTAAAAATTTGTACGTTATTAATTAGGTATAAAAATATGTAAAAAAATAATGTTCAAGCATAATTTTTGTTAAGAACTTAGAATGCATTTTTTTAATAACTGTTTTAAGAACTTATTACCCAAATAGAGTGTTTTTAGTTTTTGGTTTAATAACTTGTGTAGATTAATTTTTTTTATCAATTTAGTATTTTGTAACGGTAAACTAATTTTACAAAAGAATTTATTGATTAAATGCGTTTAATAGCAATAACAAGCTAAAATCAAAAGCATGGTTTCGCGTCCCCGAATGTGGGTCTGGTAGTGGGTCACGGACTCACGGGCTCACAGTGTTGTTTTGTTCGTTTGGATTTTATTTGCATGTGATATTCCGTCGTAGAAATGAAACCAAATTAGGAAGAAGCCCGTGCATGGCACGGGTCCATATATAGGTTTTAAGCAATAAATAAATAAATTTATTTGTTTGAACAAATGTTAAAATAATAAACATTCCCATACCATTCAAGCCAACAAATTTTGAAAGAATAATTTTAAATATTCATACACAATCTTTTTATTAATTTTCTTAATTATTAAATAAAAAATATTGAATATTTTTTATGTATTTAAAATATTAAATGTATTATATTTTTATTAAAATTTTTTTATTTAATATTAAAAGAATTATTAAGAGAAATTTTTATAAGAATATACCAAAACTCATTTTGAAATGGTATGTTTGCTTGGAGAGCAACAATTACCAAGTGTGCATCTCTCAAAAGATCCAAACTGTACGGTAATACCATTTGCTGGCTTTGTCTAATATGTACTAAGATCGAAGAGTCGTTGATATATTAATTTAAAAAAATAATGGCAAGGATGAAAAATTGAAAACTTGCTAAAGAGGTCATGTTTGCCATCGTACTTGGAATTGCAACTACCACACAACCCAGCCACCCTACGCTATTAATCAATTAGGATCGAACTCAGAACTACCATTGGTCATTGTCATAGCTTCCATGGCCAAGTCCTACCACCATTCTACCGCACCATCTTTATTGTAGGTCATAAAGATGGTGCATCCATACACCAAAACATAAGGTGCATATTAGACGCCTCCCCATTTGCTAGCTAATTGAAATAGCTATGGTCTCTTCGACCTGAACTTCAATCTCACTATATGCGAAGACCCCCCTTCTGGGCTTATGTCTCTCCTTACTGCTGATTCAATAGGGATTTCCTTGCCCCGAATGATTGCTACTATTTCTGAGCCTCGACCTCGTTTTTGTACCAGAAAAAAAAAATATCTATTGGTACTATTATGCAGGGGTTGTTTTACAAAACCCCTCTTATACTATGTTTAGATGATAAGTAATGAAAAGAACGGAAAGAAAATGAGGAGAACGGAAATGACTTCCCTTATTTGAGAGTTTTAAAATGCATGAGAACGGAACGGAACACATAGGAAATCATTTCTCCCATCTTCCCCTCAAATGCCTAACTTTTGTTCCCCCCAAAATTGAGGTGAAATGAGAGGAACACATGAGTAATTCCGTTTCGTTAATAAAACTTACAAATAAAGAAAATAAAAATTATGTTTTATTCCATTCTTTTCTTTTCCGTTCCATTCTTACTTATTCCGTTCCGTTCCATTCCCACCTATACTCATTGAATGTGTCTTCATAGATAAGAGTTACCATTTAAATAGAAGAATTAAACAATTAATAGATAAGCAATTAATACTCATTGAAGTTGTCACCGTTGGATAAGCAATTAATTGAGAAGAATAAACCTATTGTGACAAGTATATTCTATACACCCGAGACATCCCTTCTCATGTCATCGCCAACCATAATGTCACCACAAATCTTAATTCAATCCAAGTATTTGTTAGAGTATAATAGAAGTCAGTTTATACAAAAAGTGAATAGATAAAAGCTTAGAGGTAATACTAATAATAAATTGAAGTTGAGACAACAAAGGTGATCTCTATCTCCTTAATGCTTCACCTATTTCATCAAACACCTTCCAAGCATCATCTAAGACTGGTTCCTTTGTACATGCCTCCACTTATTTAAGACTGTTTATGCATACTCAAATCAATGAAATTAAAGCTCTCAAGCCTTTATGAAGAGGAAGATAGACTAAAATGAAACTTCCAAATCAGAGAGGGAAAGACGCCTGGAATGGTGACTCCCATCTTGATAGAGAAACATGACCAAAAAACTAAAAAATCCCTTCGTATAAGCTCTCTCATATACAAAAAAAAAATCTATAGAATTAGGTTAACCCAAAGAACCAAAAACCTTCACATAACTCAGAGAACACAAAAATCCACAGTACCAAAACCTACTTTGGATGCCAGAATCCCATAATGGCAGAAAATGAGAGAAGTCATGAGTCACAACTCTCTCTCCATGATGAGGAACCTTGCTGCATGAGAGTTTTTTAGAAACAGAAGGAGAAGAAGAACAAATAAGAATATTCAAATTTCATATTAAAAATTTCGAGAGGGCATCTAAATGAGGCAAAGAGAAATGAGGTCACACTAAAAATACATGAAAAAGGAAATTTTAGAAGGAAGAGAAAGCTTGAAGGATGTAGAAAAACAAAACTATCTTAACAGACGTTGTTTTTCTCCAAAAGAAGACCTATGCAAACCCAATCAAAGAACACGTGTCAATTAAGGGACAGAGATACATTACTTCCCAAACCGCGACCGTCATGAAAATACTCCCACTCATAAAAAAGGGCCACAATTCTTATTAAAGGGTTGATATTGGTATTTCGTTATATATATATATATATGTCAAATATTGGTATTCGTATTACCGATGCATTACTGTACATAGTACTTGATTATAAAGTTATGTAATGTAAGATACGTCAATATATTTGCTTACCCTTAAACGCAAATGTCTAACTTTCAAATTTAATTTCCCCCAGCGTTTTTAGTGAACTTCATATTACTTGGTGAAGTTATTTGAAGAGAGATTATAAATAGTGACAAACATTAAATTATTTTTATTTGACAATTGATAACAAAAGAATTAAAAGGTCCCACCGGGAGTCGAACCCAGGTCGCTGGATTCAAAGTCCAGAGTGCTAACCACTACACCATGGAACCAGCTTAATATTTTGAATTAAATAATGTAAAATTGACTATTCTATTTCTGAGAAAGCAAACGAACATTTTTTGGCGCATTTAGTCATTTATTTGCGTTAAATATGCTCTGTTCAATACTTCAAATCTTCAATGTGTTCAATAAATGGCACGTATTCATGGCCAAACCAAAGCTCGATAGAGAATATTGCAAAGCAAAATGGTTGTGGTACATGTATGAATCTATGATGGTCTAGGTACTCTGCAAGTTTTGAACTTTCTGGGTGCAATTCTTAAACTAGCTATTTTTATTTGGTTGAGGGCAAGTTTTAATCTAGCTATGAGTGCAAGTTTTAATCTAACTATGAATTGTTCACCTGTATTAATCCTTTTATTCCAAACCAATTAATTAGAGAAAAAGGACTCATTGAGGATGAGGTCCTCAATATTATCAGTATTTTTCATTAATCATGACATATGTAGCATACACAAAGAATTATCGGTCCGTGTGAATATTCCTTATCTGACACTGGATCACCAGCTTCATCTCCATGGAGGATCTTAAATTCAACTTGTTTCTTTGGAAGTTCTTACCACCCAAGCCAAATTACTTACTTATGTTCTTCCAAAATCGTACCTAGTTCAACTGTTGGAAAGAAGATAAACCATTAGCCCCCAAAATATTTACCCAACTTCCGTCACTGATGGTGATCCAATAGGTGCTATGGTGCTAATGGAAGGAATAAATTCTTAGTTGTATATAAATGTAATACGTTGTCTTTATATATATTTATAAAAATTGAAAAAAAAATAATAATTTTTTATGATGAATGAATTTAATGAGATTTTTTTTAATTTTTCATTTTTTATGTGTAAAGATAATATGTTATATTTATATGTAGACAAAAATATTTTAATGGAAGGACGGCAGGTTCAAAGCAATGGTGCCACTAATAACTTTGTGAGAGAGAAAGAAAATAAGAACGTATAATTGGGGCACGGCATAGGTGCTTAACTTTGGCCAAGTTTTTTGGTCAACTTAATTAGAGAAAGCTTATATAAAGTGAAATTATTTATAAAATGAAAGAAGAATAATGTATTCACAATTGATTTAATTTAGAGTATATAATAATATTAACTCATTAAATGATTTAAAAATAAATTGATTTTTACTTATTTACTTTACATGCAAATCACTTAGCAAGGTTGGACCCATTTGAAAGAGAATAAAGACAATTGCTCTCACTCAACTTTAAAGATTTTCTATTATTTATAATAGTAATTTATCATTTTTACTACCTTTATATTTTTAATTTTGTTCTTATACGATAAATAAAGAAATAAATTTATAATAAAAGAAGTTAAAATCTAATAATTTTTTTCTCAATTTATATCTCAAGTGTTTAACTATCAAAATTATTCATATATACATAAAAAAAGAAAATAATTTGATAGTATTAATAACAAAAAAATTATTTCACATAAAAATTTAATTATAAATAGATATTTTATAATTTTATATTAATATATTTTGTCATTTTAAATATTTTTAATGTTTATAGGCTACCTTTATCCTCACTCCCTTCTACCTAAAATTTCTGATTCGGTCACTGTCAAGGAGCCTTGTCCAACTTAATTTACACTTGACTTGTGAATGCTCATTGCTCTTTGTAGAGAAATATCAATAATATGCATACATGTCGGCATCTAGCAATACCAATAATTTTGCTGGCACTTAATGAAACGGTAAGATGTTTAGTAAATTTAATTTCGGACAGAATTTCTAAGAAATACTTAAAAATCATTGTGAAATTTTTTTTCCTAAAATTATACGAGATGTACATATACTTTTCAGAAGAGTTCTGTTATTTAAATGATCAAAATATAATATTTAGACGATACCTCATTTATATTTTGCATACATGACATCTATATCAAATATTATAAAATAATTGTTGAAAAAACATTTTTGTTTTCAGAAAGAGAAAAAATATATATTTGAAACAGTGGGGATCCAGGTCCATTCTATGAAACACGTTTTATACAAATCAACTCAAGAACTCCAAACAGTTGCAAGTTTGATGCATAATAAAAAAAACATAGGGCAGCACCACCGCAAGATGATTGATGAACATAAAAAATAAAATATAATAACGCAAAGGCAAACTAAGACATGGCAAGCAAGCTCATGAAGAAGTAGAAACAGAGAAAACAGGGCACATATGGTGGTGCAATGCTATTACAACTTGAAATTCTTTTGAATGATCATGTTTTCTGATGAAAATATTAAGCATAATGAAACATTAGCTGTTTGTAAAGGAAATACGGGAAGACATATATAGAGCACTGCTTTGTACAAATAATTATTTATCTACCTTGAAAACTTGGATAAACTCTCACACAACAAGAATCATCTTCCCAACTATCTACAGAAGTCTCAATTATCAGTCCTTGATTGTTTTCCTTGATCTTGGCATGACATAAAGATTTGGCTGGTAAATTTCCTTCATGCTTATAGTTGACAAGGGAAGAGTTGAGCTGTGGCTCCTACAAAGTCTGGAAAATATGAATTTTCTGTTATATGAAGAAGACCTTCTCAATGAGAAGTGCCTCTTGTGCAGTGCATGTCCAATTGAAGCCAGTTTGTAAATGGTTGTTGAACTTCCACTACCCTGCTTAGCAATGGCGACACCCTGGCTACTTGAAACTGTCCTATCATCATCTAAGTCGGTGTCTGAGCTCTCTACATCAGAATGCAAATCCACCACATCACGAGATATCATTGAAGCAGAAGATGAATCTACCGAGACTGACCTCCTCATGTGTTGTATTTCCTCTTCAAATTCCTGTGCACTAACAGCAGATTCAGAACCAATTGGAATTGAAGAATGGCAATTCATCTTGTCAGAATTAACCAAAATCTTATCTGGGATTCCATTATCTCCTCCATCTTCACTACACAATATACAAGAATCATCATCAACAACCCTCACTCCACTACTCTCACTTTCTCCTATGTGGTGGCTTTCTGCCGCAACACCCAAGTTCTCTATTTGGGTGTCTTCATTTTGACCAGAAAAGCCTGAATCAGGTTCAGTAGTCCTTACCAGCTCTAAATCACCATTACCAACACCACCACCACTACCATTACTAGTATCATGAACAACAGGGGCACGGCACAAGGGACAATTTTTATGTGATCTCAACCAAGTATCAATACAAGGGACATGAAAAGCGTGACTGCACTTAGGCAAGAGTCTTAGATTCTCATCTTCTTGAAACTCACCAAGGCAAACAAGACACTCAGTCCCTTCTATCAACCCTTCATCTTTTCTGTATTTGCAGACTGTGATGGAATCTATAGCTGATTGTTGGAGACCCACAGTTGGCATGAACCATATGGGGTGGCCAATGGCTGGTCCCTCATCATCAGAAAAGGGAGAATCTCCTTCAATATCGAATAATATGGGTGTGTTTCTTCTGCTAAGATAGTATCTCCTTGAATAACAGTGCCTTAAGATTCTTGACATGGTCAGAAGTAACGTAATCACGCCAAGTGTGGAAGCTATGCCAATCATAGCTATCTGAAGTGCATAGTTTTGATACATGTGATATCCATCATGGAGGGGTGAAAGCCTTCGGGGTGTTAGTGACGGTGAGACTGGTGAGTGAAGAGGGGAAGGTATTAGGCTACAATTGGTTCTACACGCCATGGTGGCATTTCTTGAACCACGGAATGGATGAAACAGTTTTCTACGATGGAAACCCATTACTAAAACAGATCAAGAAGCAGAAAAGATGTAAGTTTAAATATGAGGGAAGAGAAAATTTGAGACCATGTGAACAAGGGGAAAAAAGAACCACAATGATAGAGAAAACATGGAAAATTTGAAGCCCATTTTCCACTCTCGAGTGTGGTCCTGAAAAAAATTATTAATGTATGATCCATAAAAATTTATTACTATTAATTTTAAATTAATGACATAAAATTTATATAATTTTATTTTAAATCAATAATAAAGATTCTTCATTATGTTAGACGAAAAAAAAAATGGTTCATTGTGCGTAGTAGAAATGGTTAAGGTGGAAATTTTGGGCATATGTTGCCATACTTTGGCTGGTTTCGTGGGACAATTTCTCTTTCCTTGGTAGACCTGCGCATTTACTTAGTGACTTCTTTTTCCTTGTTTTGATCGAAGTCTATGGACCTTTTCATTGGGTCGTTTCCGCGTTATCTTCAGTAATGGGACGTTAATATAATTTAATTATTGTCATTCCTGGCATCATATCTCCATGGCACTTCCAAAAGGAGAGTCATAAGGCAAAGTTTACCTTACATTTAGATGAAAAGAATTCTAATTTTAATTTTAATTCTCTTAGAATTGGAATTAATTAAAAATTTATGTTTAAAGTAAATAAAGAATTAAGGTATAAAATTATAATTATGAATTAAATTAGAGGACACCGCTGTTGACGATGGTCAATATAAGCCATCGATGACAGTGATCAGAGGATGTTGTTGGCGATAGTGGTCGGTGGATGCCACTGGAGACGTTGGTTGGAGGGCATTGATGGCAATGATAGTTGGAGGGCGCCACTAGTTATAGTGGTTGACATGTGTGTAAAATTTACATATTTTATGTTTGTTTAAATATAGATTTGAGTACTTTGTGATAAGAATTATGTCACTTATTTATTATAGTGAGTGAATTATGAACCCATTAAATTAAATGTATTTTTATTATATTTTGTAAGAATTTAAGGATTTTGTGGTATTTTAAGTACAACTTTTAATACAGATCTCACATTAAGCTAATCTTAATATCTATTGAAAGATGAAAAAAATTCTTACAATTTTTTTGAAGACATTGATGTTCAATTCATGCATTAAGAAGATGAAAAATTATGTGCAAAGTGACTGATAAAGTTTGACCAAGTTAAATAGCATTCATAAATTTTAAGGATCGAGTTAGATTCTTAATTACAGTGCAAGTAATCCTTACTTAAAGACCAAGTATCTCTGTGTTTAATGCAAAGATCTCAAGAAAAGTTTTCTAATTTGAGTGGGATATTTATTTCTTAATTTATATGGATTCAACAAAAAAAACAAGAGATTTAATCAAATATTAATTAAGGAAAGTATTGTTATTAAACATGTCTCAGTAAATTAGGCATAACTTTTTTTATATGTATGCGATTTACCTAATTCCAATGGCGTTTGAAAGCTAAGAAAGAGATTTTCAAATCTCATGTTGACAACTTTCCTTAATTATACTATCATTAATGAGATATTTGCACCTCAAGTAGCAGCAAAGCAACGCTTGACTTATTTTACTTTAAATTCCTTGAATTTATTATAAAATAAAAGGTAAGGCTAATGATTTGGGCAATAGCAACAGCAACAAAGGCAAATACTTCACTTTCAAGGCTTAGAGGAGTTCATATTGAAGACCTCAAAGATCTCTTCTAGGATATTCTTTATGATGTTTCTTTTATTTATTTGTTTGTTTTGTACTTCTTTTGTCATTAGTGGCTAAACTTTTCTCTTACTAAGGTGAAGATGTACCTTGATTCAATTGACATTAAGTGTCCGTTTGGCTCTTAGAATTGAGTATGAAATTAGAGCTTGAAATTGAAATTTAACCTTTTAATTCTAATTTTTATGTTTAAAATGTCATATAGAATTAGAATTATAATTCCATAAATCAATTCCATAGAATTAAAAAATAACTAAGTTAACTTTTCTCAATTCTTAGCATATACTTTAAGAATTACTAATTCCATAACTTAAAAATTAAGCTCTCTCTATCTCTCTTCACATTTATTTATGAACAATCATATTTATTGAGATTCTATATTTATATAAAAATATTATAATAGCTATTTTTTCTAAAAAAATTCATGAAAAATATTTTTATGAAAAAAACTACTATTATATTATAAAAATATTATTTTATGAATACTTTTATTAATTTTAATTTTTGTAAATAATTTTTTAATATTTTGGATCATACCTTTAAATAATAAAATTATAATTGAATTTAAAATTATAATTTCTTATCTAAATTCTTTGACAATTATAAATATAGAATTTAAGATTCTATACTAATTATAATTATGAAAGAATTGAAATTAAAATTAAAATTTTATATTTCAATTCCAATTCCACTATCCAAATGGAAAAGAAATTTACTATTGGAATTGACAAAGAAAAGATTTAGAAACTTTGAAATCCCTTGTTTTTTTTCCCAAACTATCCTTTCATCTTGCTCAGTGAATAGTGATTATGTGTCCGACCTGACACTCCTACTTAACGAACAAGGATCCTTAGAGAATCTTTGTAAAGTGAGCAAGTAAGCCCACATCAACTATTAATAGTTAATGTAAGTTCATCTATCAATAATTAATATGAGTTTACTTGTTCACTTTACAAAGATTCTCACTTTAAAAGATCATTGACTTTACCTAACATTTTCAATAAGCCTACATTCTCCTTCTTTATCATTGGCTAAGATCTCCAAAATTTATCCCAAGCCTCAACAACTTACCAAAAAAAAAAAATACTTACAAAAAATTATTTACATATATACGTCAATTTACATATATAATTTTTTATCATTTAATTATAATTGATTTCAACTTATTTTCTGCATACTTATATTCTAATTGTGTTATCTATCCATAATGTGAGAGATGTAAAACGTGTGTTGTGAAACAAGCATCTTCCTTAACAAATTCTTGTTCAACTTTACTTGACCTCTGTTTTGGACTTCAAGAAATTGCATGCATTTGGTCTTAATCGTCGATTACCAATCCTACATACAAATGTGAATGAGAAACGAGTTTCTAAGAAATGAAGCGGCTAAAGGCCTAAAGCAGTAGGAAGAGCACAGGAGAAACCCAAGTCAAATTCGTTAAAAAAAGAAAAAAGGTTCAAATTCTATGGGAGCATGTCTAATTGGCAAAATGGAGAGAGGGATGAGATGGAGGGTTTTGGGAGAAAACCATGAGCTGAAATGGAAGGTGTGAGATTTTCCACTTCAAATTATCCCGACGAAGGCACTTCAAAAAGCTATTTCATTTTTTCTTATAATTATAAGGGAACCACAGAAGAATTATAAAAACACCAATGGTGTGAACATTGTTCAACACCTTCAACAAGGTAGAGCAGAACTTCTAAGAAAGTTGTGAAAAATAATAGTGTAAATTAAATCATATTAGCCTAAAATCGAGAATCAAAGGGTGAAAATGAACAATTATAAAAAAAACCAAAAAATGTAAATAAGACAAAAGTATAAAAACAAGACTTATAAATTTTATGTGTTTGAATTAATTTATCTTGTATTCAAAATAATTTATAATTAAAAAATTAAGATAATTTTTAAAAAATAAACGATTATTTCTTCAAAAATAATCTTACCAAAACATACTCTTAATATGAATTATTTTGCTTTTGTCTTAACTTGTTCATGAACAAAGTACATATTTATAAGCTCTTTGATAGTTTTAGACTTTACTCAATTAAACTAGTCTTAAAATTAATAAAAAATGAATTATAGATAACTTATTGTAAGTAGAAAGATACAATTAACTTAATAAATTCATGAATCATGAGCCTAGAAATAAACAAAATGAAACTTGAAAAACTAAATTAATTGTGAACACTTATTTTTCAAAAAAAAAAAAATGACTTTGTCATTTTCAACAACCTGGTTATTGTGTTTTTTTTTTCAATTTTTGTTCTCTTAAAACTTGCTCTTGAAAAAAATCATCCAAATATACATTTAGCTGTTTTTAAAATTTGATAAAAAAAAAGCTGTTTTTAAAATTATTTTTATACTATTTTCTAAAAAAGTTTGTAAAAATCAAAATGAAAAAACGCAGAACCAAGCAGGTCATATTTGGTACAAACAATACCAAAGCAATATTTTTTTTTTGGTCTGAGCAGATTTTTTTGACATCCTTCAAAAGCAGCATCATGAAATAAAATGCTTGTAAGTTGTAAGCAAAAAGCCCAAACGAGCATGCATTAGGAAACTCTTGGAAACATGCCCGCACTGCGTAGGGTATATACTCTTGCAGCCTGTTTAAATGTAGGAAAATTATACATTCATTGATTTTATCTTCACAAATCTTAATTTCACATACTCTATCAACTTGGGCAGTGTCTCGTTAAGGCTATAGGAGGCTTAGGCTCCCCTCCAGTTCAAGTTTTTCGAAGGTTTTTCCATTTTTTTTTCTTTTTAAATTTCTTTTAGGATGACCTCCCTTAACCTATATTTTTTACTTTCTTAGCTCTGCCACTGTCCATCAAATTATTGATTCTGTTGTAATTTTCTTCTAATTGGCTCGGATGAGTTTATCTTAAAATATTGTCAAGACAGAATCTGTGTAAGTATTTGTTATTTTTAAGTATACATATATGCCCCCCAAAAAAAAAAACAAAACAAAACATGATGTACACATGCATAACCCTATACGTTACAAAAGGTAGCCATCACCATTTTCTCTCTTCGGACCTCGTCTTTATACAACTTGAGCTATAGTTTAGACTTTGTAGCAACATGTATTCAACTATTAATTAATACATATCAATTACTAATAATTAATAATAACGGCTGGGTACTGCATTGTATGTGGCAGCTTCCATGAAACTTAAAGATAACTCTTATGAGGACATTTTGCCGACATAAATAAAATTATTATATGCATGATTGTTATATTATTAAATTAATAGTGATCTTTAAGATAGTTTATTGTGGTATGAATCACGACAAGAAAAGCAGAAACATTTCTTGGCTTTGGGGGAAGACTTGGCGCTTCTGATTCTGACGTAGTCTCACTTTTGGCAAGCAGGTACTAATTGTCCTGTTCTCAGCTTCAGTTTTTTCTTTTTTTAAATTTATTCAACCTTCATCAGCAAGATTATATATTAGCAGCATAATCAAAGAATCAAAAAGAGAAATGCTGTGCCTCTTACTCTCAGAACTGATGAAAAGGTGAGTCGGTCAATTAACATCTTTTGGTTCTATTATTTAAGGTCCAAAATTTAACAGCATATTTGGACAAAATTTTTCAACATTATATGTATTTCAAGAAAAAATAAAAGAGAAAAAGAAAGGATTTAATTTTAATGAGAAGCATAGGTAGTAGATAGGTAGTGGCGTTATTTTAATGAGATGGGAATCTTCCACCCCGGTGTTGTGGCAAATGGTAATTTAATCTAATTGGACCAAACGCGCAAGCAACGAATTTCTCAAAACATCAAAATCAGAGGCAAACTTACACAGCAATTCAATTCCTAATTACGAAAAAATTACTATCTATTGACCACCGCTTTCCCCTCAAAATTCAATGCTTCCACACCACCACCAACGTCCCAATTCCCAAACCAACCACCTTTTCCTTCCACGCCTCAAATTGCATATTTTACTTCCCTGCCCAAAATTCTCCACTTTAGTCCATTAAGAAATTAACCCATAACTGCATCTGCACCTGCACCAACTTCTTCATCATCATCAGAAAAAACTTGGATTTTCAATTAATGGGAGGCCAACAAAAGAAGATTAGTCATACTCATGGAGCAAGGACTAAGAATATGGGTTTCACAGTCTCTCACAAGCCTGCAGGGCTCGACCTCATGCAGAACTGTGATCTTCCCCCACCTTCTACGGTTTTCATGGGCCCAGATAAGGCTGTCATGTTGTCCATGAATAGGGTCTGTAACATTGCAGGTAAAGAAGAAGAACAACATAGCAAACACTCTGGTACTCATGGAGTTGAAAATGATGATGATGATGACACTGATAAAATGGAGCTTCTCAAGGCACTGCAAGCGTCTCAAACGCGGGCCAGAGAGGCAGAGAAGAAGGCTGCAATTCTGAGCAAAGAAAGAGATGGTCTTTCTATGGCTTTGCTAGAGGAGGCGATGCAGTTGTTTGCCTATCGTCAGCAGGTGAGGTTGCTTGAGCTTCAAGTTTCAAACTTGCAATCCCTATGGCAGCACCAACAACCGACTTGTTGCTGTGCCGGACCGCCAGAGGGAGCTGTAAGATCATCCAAGGAAGATGATGGCCATGGTGAAGAAAGGTCAAGTGTCACATTGGTTCTGGCTTTGGCTGTTTCATTGGGAATTGGAGTAACCACTGCCCTTGCTTGCAGATACTTACTGTGAATCGCCCTGCTGCCATTGAAGTTGTGTTGTTACATGGAAAACGATCTGCATATACAAATTTTTGCTTTATATTTATACACACACAATTTAACAAGAGTCCATTATATATATTGTGCTAAACGAGAAATAGTCATTCTCTCTTGCCGTTCATTTATTGCACTAACATTATTGCTGTTGTTTGCAACACGAAAGCCATTTTTACAATCATATTGAATTGTCTTAAAGCTAAACGATATCAGAAATGCATAGCCAGAAAAGACAGAATTATACAACTTCTATGCGGTAACTTCCTGTACAAAAGGAATATCCAGACCTGCTACTATGTATATAATAGTTGAAGTAAGCTGTACACATTCCTACGTCTATGTTCACATTATATACCACTAAACTAAACTTACATATCTCAGTAAATTAGTGCACAAATGGCAATTTATATGATGGCCATGTGTATATTTCTCAAATGGTTATAACATTCATCACTGCTTCCAAAGAACTCCAAGCAAACCCAGCAGACATGCTTTCCACACTTGCACTCAACGTGGTTGCACCCATCTACCTTCTCAATTGTATACCCACACGCCGGGCAGCTCTTAACGTGTTCTTTCCCCCTGCACCACTCTTTCAGAGATGAGTCCGGATCTTCCTTGAATTCTCGATATCTCTCACATGAGAGGTATGGATGATACTCTAAGTGGCACCTGGTACAAGTCTCTGAATAACATGCCCCACAAACAAATGGCTCACCAGCTGAGTCAGAATCTGCCACTCGATAAATTGAGGGGCAGTCAGGAGATGGGCAAAACCTATAAGTTCCCCCACTCGATGCCACAAAAGCTCCCAAAGAAGCCCTGAAAAGTTCCTCTAACTTATCATTTAATAAGAGAGATTTGAAATCTGTAAGCAGAATGGGATCTCCACAGCCCCCGTGAGCACAACATATCGGGAAACTACCTTGGTTTCTTATAGCAGATTCACATTGCTCCACCAGACACAACCGGCAGAACAAATGACCACAGCCTTCAAGCTGGTATCCATCCTCAACTTCACACAAGCAAATTGGGCAACTAGGTCCAGTGTTAAGTCTCTCAACCAAAGGATGACTTGAACGTGCAATCTCAAAAATTATTTCCTCTACTCTTGGTTTCAACTCCTTGTTACCATGAAGAAAGATAATCTGGCGGCGTATGTTGAGTATAAGATCTGCCCCAGGTACCTTCTCTTTTAGTCCACGGAGATCTGGCCCAAAATTCTTAACCACTTGCTTCATTAAGTCAGCAGGTAGATCTCTCCCTCCCAGATGGATTTCTAGCTGCTTTCCTTCATGGAGAGAGAGTAGGGATTGAATCACCTTCTGCTGAGCCAAAGCAATCTTGTCCGGGGAACCAAACACCCGTATATTCAGGTTGTGCCTGTCAAAAAGAATGTAAGTTCCTGTCTCTTGCTGTAATGAGCTTTTAAGACTAAAGCCATCTCTGGACAACATGATCTGTAGAACTGCAGGGGTGAGGCGGTCGTCTTCAATGGTTTTCCCTCTTGATAGTTCTTCTAGAGGTCTCCTAACTTCTGCCACTGTCTTTGTGGCATTGGCTGTTATTTTCACTCGGTGGGAACCATTAGCAGTCCTCTCTAGGTTGCACTCAAGACCTTAATCAAGAAGACTAATGATTGTCAGCAGTCAAATTGGAAAAAGAAAATTTTAAAAAAATAAAGCAATAAAAGTTATCTCACAATCTAGATAGACTTCCAACAAACCATGGATGACCCATTTATAAAAAATCAACCACATTTTGAAATTTAATGAAACTCGGCAACATAGTATCTATAAAATTTTAATTTGACCCACTGTCAACATTGTCAATGTTACAGCTGTAAACAGTATTTGTAAACAAGAAAGTGCTACATCATTAGAGTAGTCAACACATATTTCACTGGTGCAGTAAAAACTTCTAACAGCCTTTAAACAGGTGATATCATATGGTTCACCCAGCAGTATAGACGTTAGATCGAAATTAAATCCACATATATAATGCATAAACTATTAAAAACAATTAAAAGAGAAGGGACCAATATCTTTCTAGGCCAATAATGAGAACATATTACATAAATTAAACTAACCACAGTAACTTTTATTATAGAAAATAAAATCTTTTGATAACATTGAAGTGGAATTGGGAAGAAAAAACAAATTAAAAAAAAAAATCAAGTTGCAGTAATGTAGATTTGTGAGTAAGGCTTAGCATTTATAAAAGAGGCATAGAAAGATGAATTACAAGCATCTGCAAAAGAAAAGGAACAAAATGATAAAGTACCCTTTAAATTGCTGAAGCTTGCAAGTACTTTCTCCAGTTCTTCCTTAATCACACGATACACTGGTACAGAAAATGTTAAGGAGCTATGAAACAACTGCTGGCACTTTATCTTCTGCCATGAAAGACATCCAGGCAACACCTTTCCTTCAATTTGCTCCAAAGCTTTTGCTGCCTCTAAATGTAATCTTCCATCAAAAGTGATTAAGGCTCTCATGAATGCATCCTTCGACTCAGGTGGGGAAACCTGAACTCGGCAAGAACTAATGTGGGGGTTTCTTTTGGGCATAAAGGGGGAAATTTCTTTTAGGAGTGCCTCTTCACAGGCACTGCATGGTGGATTTCCAACGGCATCTCCTCTCACCAAGAAAAAATCCAGAATCCTTCTACTTGTAGCAGTTCTTAGTACATCTAAAATTTCAGCTTCCGAGAGCTCTTTGTCAAGCCCACCTATCACAATACTATCCCCATACCTTTTGCTAGGTTCACATCGAACATACCTTCCTCCTATTGCAAGGTTATAGAAATCTCTCAAGATGAAATTGACATCCTTTATGTCACATTTAACTATGGCAAACCCCTTGCTAAGCCTACGAGGCCAATTAATTTTTGCTTTAACAGCAGGAAATGAAAATGTTTTATCCCCTTCTGTAGCTGTTTGTGAAGGAACAATTTTCAAGGAGGAGCCACAAAACTCCTCTCCATCTAGCTCAGCAGCTCTTTTGGCAGCATCAGGGGAGAGAAATGTTATCCTGCCCCACTTTTTGCTATCTTCAACATCCTTTGCCATGCCTATGTACTTGTGCACAGCACAAATACTACCTGAGGCATTCTTCTCAAAGAACATCAAGAGCTCCTTGTCGTCAATCGCATTTATGTTTGGGTGACACACATCAATACTCAAGGAACGTTTCTCAAGTTCCAAATGCTTTATCTCAGCACCAGACCCAAACAAAGCCACAGAAGGTGAGAAACCAGAACCATGATACAAACATTTTTCCACACATTCAGTACGTAACCACTTTTTCTCAGATTCTAAAACAACATTAACGAACCTAAGGACTGTTTCCATATCATGTGAAGTGGCATATAACTGAATGTCATTCTGGTCAACATGGACTTCAATGAAGATACGTTCATCCATACAAGCTTTCCGTATACGCGATACAAGACCAAGCAAATTACTGTTGGCTTTACCACAAAATTTCTTGAGAAGAGTAGAGCCAAAACCAGTCAACATCCTCTTTTGCAACTTCCGCTCTTCCATCTTGGATACATCAAACAAGGGAGGAGGGTAAAGGTTGTACAATGATTCATAGTCAAAAGCACTTACACAGACCAAATATTGATTAGAAACTGAAAGAAGCTCGCCAAAAACCACCCAACTAGGTTTCTGAGCAAATACGAGCAATGAACAAGATGGATGTAGTTGAACAAGTTGCCCAGTTTGTGCCACTTCATAACCAAGTTGTTTGCATCCAGAGTACAAAGCTACATTCTCAGCAAGTGAGGATAGTATAACCCTTTTCAGATACCTATCATAATTAGAGGGCATATAAGGGTCCCAACGCCAGTAACTTGGAGTAACAAGGCTAAGTTCACGCTCAAGGCAAGATTCTAGCTCCAAAATAGAGTCTTGGCACCTCCTCATAGATTTGGCATTGATGCTGTTTTCCCAACACCATTTGTTCTTCCTCTCTCGAGGCAAAGCTTCCCATTCCTTGTACACAGAGAGGAGAGTAAAGAGGTCACCATCGCAATGGCAAAATTGCACTTTAAGACAATCAGATCTTTGTTTATCACCTTCATTACCAACTCTGCAAAATATGCTACTGGCATTGGCCATCACAGCAGCAAGGACAATGCCTTCTCTACCCAAACCATGACGGAAACAGCCAAGAATAAGTTTACCAAGCCTAGGTTCGATCCCCATTCTTACCAAGTACCTACCTTCGTGAGTTAATTCATGAACATTATTGTTCAGTGTAATGACTCCTAATTGAATTAGACTCCTGATTGCCATCTCAATAGAGCTAGGACTTGGAGCATCCACAAAATCAAAATCCTGCACATTCTTTACTCCTAAAGCAAGGATCCTCAAAACTGCTACACCAAGATGAACTCGTCGAATCTCAGGTTCTTGAGTTAGTTCCATTGTCTGATAATCAGCTTCCGAGTACAATCTATAGCACCTACCAGGCTCAGTCCTCCCAGCACGACCAGCCCGTTGATTAGCAGAGCTCTGGCTGATCCAGCAAACCTTAAGTACATTTATCCCACTGCCAGGATCAAATCGACTATCTTTAACGAACCCAGAATCTATCACATACTTAACACCAGGAATTGTAAGTGATGTCTCTGCAAGATTTGTTGCAAATATCACTTTTCTTTTTCCAGGGTAGTTCTGAAAAACATGAAATTGCTCTTCAGATGAAAGTTTTCCATGTAAGGGCAAAGCAACTGCAGAGGAAGCTTCAAAATTTTCACAGGCCCATTCTACTTCTATCTGTGAGGTCAAAAAGGCAAGAATAGTTCCCTCTTTTTCTGTTTTGTGAATCTCGGTTGCCATTCTGACAACATCAGAAACATATGAGGCAACAGCAGAACCAGAATGTTCCGTGTAGTCAGAAGGAACATATCTCACATCCACTGGAAAGTTTCTCCCAAGCACATGAAAAATTCCACAACCATAGAAATAATTAGATAGCTGCTTTGCATCAGCTGTAGCAGACATAATGATAAGCCGCATTTCAACCCTCCGACAGAGTAAATTCTTGATCAATGCCAACAGTAAATCAGTATTTAAGCTCCTTTCATGAGCCTCATCAATTATGATGCACGAGATCCCAGATAAATCCTTATCACTCATGTAGTGCTGCAATAAACAGTGGTCCGTCATGAATGTTATTTTGGAATTGAACTCGTGTGAGGATGAAAACGTAGAATAACACTTGATTGAATTGTCTTCATAACATCCACTGCTTTCTTCCTGGACCCTTTGAGCCAATGATTTGGCAGCAATTTTGCGAGGTTGGGTGCATACAATGGACTCATTAGCACCAATACCCGAATCAGCGAGAAACTGTACCAACTGTGTACTCTTTCCAGAACCAGTCTCTCCAATTAATACCATTATCTGTAAATACACTAGTCAGAAGAACAGCAAGAAAAAAGATATCTAAATAGCAACACAAATTATAGTATCCACTTTTTTGTGGTATATTCAATTGCTCATGCAATTGTGGGCTTGGGTGGTGGTTAGATAAAGCTCTCCCCAAGGTGATGACTTCAGGAATTGAACCCCTGACATTGCAAGCAAAATTCGTCTGGGAATGCAGTCCAATTCGACCGCTACTAACCATTGTCGGGTTATAGTATCAACTTCAAATACATAACTTTAATACAGAGAAAAAAAAGTGGAAATCTGAGAAGTATCTTTCTATATCAGACCAAATATCTCACATTAGTTTGTGATAAAATTTGATTACATTTTAGGGAAAAATCAAAAAGCTCTGTCAGTAAGATTTTGATTATAAATTATAAGCGATTTCAAACACAAAATAAGCTATTCCCATCCAAACACTAATTATAAAATTACATTTTCAAATTTCTAATGGAAGATACCTGTTGATAATGTATTTCCTGAAGAATATCCCTCCGGTAAGCATAAATGGGCAACCCCTCCTCAAGTCTGCGACGCTCCCTCGTGATCAAGCAATGAACCCTCTTCCAATCCAAATTTCCATCAAACCTAAACACAGGAAAACCATCCTCACCACCCTCCTCCTCCAGATACCGCAACACACACTCCATTGCGTTCTGAAACTCCTTTATTCTCCGTTCAATCAGTTTCTTCTCAGCATCAAGCCCCTTCTTCTTCTCCATCTGCTGGTTGTGCACCCCAATCGACAACTGTTTTTTCAGCAACCTCGCAACGCTCTCAATCTCCTTCGATAACCGCTCAATTTCTTCAACCCACCGCTTCACCTCCTTCCCTTCCATCAACCTCTTCACGTGGCTCGCGAACAGGGTTCGAAGGCGACCTTGAAGCTCGTCATAGTCGGAAGGTACCAGAACGTTCGAGGTGAGCTTCGGCGTGAAATCGTGGAGCTCGGAGAGGCGAGTTTCCCAGAACCAAACGACGGCGTCGAGCGCGTCCACCCACTGCCGAAAATTGAGGGCGGCGGCGAGGGGGTCGCCGGGGAAGACAGAGGAAGACTCAGGCTTTGACTTACATTCGGCGATCAAGGATGCGACGTCGTCATGGCTGAAGGAGCGACGGCCGAAGCGGAGTTCCACGACGAAATTGGGGCGGCGGAGAGGGGAATTGGGCCCCGGGGGACGATCGAGGTGGTGGTTGGGTTGGAATCCGGGCTTCCAGTGGTGGTAGGAGTGGTGGACGGGACGGTAATTCCAAGCGCCATGCGGTCGTTGACGGTGGAAATCGGGGTGGCGCCGGGTGCCGGTGGGGACGTGGGTTTTCTTCATGGGGAAGCAATGGAGGAAGAAGAAACCCTAATTGGTAGAAGAGTGAATTGCATGAGTGAGTGTGATTGGGGTTTGGGTTTTGTTTTGTGTGTTTTTCTTGTGATTGTCTACTGCGTTGGTCTTCGTCGTGTCACTCACACTTTCTCAATTTCGTGGCTCTGTCTCTTCTTCTTCACTTCTTTTTCGCTTTCTTTTTTTCTCCTTTATTTAATTTAAAGCTTTATGGCTTTTGGTGGTGGCTAACATAGCAAGCAAATATTAACCTTTGGCTTGAATGGGGAGAGTTTAGATTATTTAAATATATAGTTTTATATTTAATTTTTAAAATTTTATATATAAAAATAATATTATTAAAAAAATATTTAAATATTTAACTGTATTTTCTTAAAAATTTAATTTTTTATTTATCAATTAAATATATATTTTAAGAAATAAAAAACATAACAAGTAAAAGAAAAGAAGTTTTTTTCGTAATCTTTAAGAAATGTAAGGTAAAAAGTTTTATATAAAAAGTATTTTTTTTTAAAAAAAATTAATATATTAAATATTTTAATTTTCATAAAAAATTTCCTTTTTTCTATTCTTAACAAATACGATAACAATATTCATCAGCAAAATTTTTCTTTTTTTGAAAGAACCCTTGCATGCAACAAAAGGGTTTCAGGGTTTATGAGCTATCGTGGTCCAATAATTTAGTTTTAACCTAAAGTTAATTGGATCGGATTTGAATTCTTGAAATCTAACTTAATATATTTTTGAGTTGGCTTCATGTTATACTTCATATTAATAAAGCATGGTGTCATATAATACTTAAAAATCTATATTTTTTAAAAAAATAGTAATAAATTATAAGATTTTTAAGCATAAATTAATACATTTACATAACATCATAATATTTTGTATTGATATAATTTGTTTTATAATATATATTATAAAATATTCCTTAAATTTCCTACTTCTAAGATTTTATGTCTTGGTTATATATAACATTCGATTTTATACATTTTGTCTAAATATTAAGTTGATTCGGTCTCAATCCGGTTATTATTAAATCATGACTAGGTTGGATCTACGTCCAAAGAAATGGTTTGGTCAATATATCGAGTCAAGTTCGAATCAAATTATATTCGTCCCATAAATACTCCTACAAATCTCAATATGTATTTAGATTGTTATATTAATTTTGAGTTTAAATTTTGATTTATTATGATAAACTTTTTTTACTATCATTTAATCACATATTATTTTACTGCTAATACTTCCACTACACTTTGAGGGGGAAAAAAAACACAATGGGTTGTCAATTTGTACTAGAAGGTAACGGTAATTAAAGCTTATCTAATAGACACTAATGTGGTTAGTGGCCATTATATCAATGTTTTAAAAATTAAATCAAATCAGTCAATTGAATTGGTAATATCATAAAATGGTCATGTCTCTGATTTAATTACAATTTAATCACGACTCAATCATAATTTAACTACAAATTTTATCAATTGAATCAATTAAACCATTACTTAGAGGTCTTGTCAGTTCAATCTCCGATTTAATTTTTAAAATATTACATTATATTCTACTTAGAAATTATTACATATTCTTGTATTATGTAAGAGTGTACTCACTTCATTTATCTATAATCTATAATCTATATCTATAATATATAATATAATTATATACAAAATAAAACCATTTTTTGGAAATCCTTCCCAGGTATCATCTTTTGATAAATTTAATTTTTCTTGAAAATGACAATCTTTTTATATTAAGAAAATTTTTACTATACCTCAACAATAATAAAATAGATGATATATGGATTATAGTTGTCGATCCCTTCCAATTTTCAATTTATAGTAGTTGATAATGTTATAATCAAGGTTATTTAATGATATAACAAAATAATTAAAAACCAATAAAATCCCTATCTTCCACCAATGGTTTTTTGTTTCTTTTGTTATGCATCTCTTTTTCATAAAATCGAATTAATTTTTTTTCAACATAAATGAACTTAAATAATTAATGAAAAAAATTCAAAACTCAAATTCCCACCCAATTAAAGTTCATTTATGTACAACTATCATATTGCCTCAACCAATTAATTTCTTAATCTTCCTTTATATCTTTTGAGTAAGATAAAGCTTATCAGATTCGTTTTTATCTCTCCTCTAACTTTTTCACTACCTAATAATTTTAAAAGAAAAAAAAAGCTACTCAAATATCTCATTGCATTGTTTTGCTCTACCCATTAATATTGGTTCTTCGATTCTCATCCTACTCCCCATTCATTCTTCATTTCTTCTTTCCCTACTTATCTTCCACTTCCATTTGTTCTTTCTTCTTAGCCGTAGACTCACCGTGACTTGAAGCTTGGAATTTTTTGACTTTGGGTTATTTGTGTTACTAGACCATCACAAATCGAACACATGCTGGCGATCACCACGTTGCCTAAGGCGTTGAAGAAGAAAATGTATGATCGTCTCAAGGCAATAAATGGTCTTGCGAGGTAATCCCCATGCTTTGTTTTTCGGGTATCTGGATTTTTTTTGTTTCTATTACTAGATTTTCATTTTACTAAAATGAAGTTTAATTTCCTTATTTTTTAAGTGATTAAAGCTTCAAGCCCCTATACTTTTGTGGTAAAATATTGATTTTTTGTTTTATTGGAAGTTCTATGATTAACTAGAAAGGTATAATTAACATTGTTTATGATAAGCAAGGATCCATCTTTTTGAGAATTTTGTTAGGTTTTTAATTTTTGAAAAGTCACTTATCTTAGTCTCTCATTTTTGTTAGTTGTTTTCTTTCCATCAATTGAATCAGGACGAATAGCAACACCATCTTTTTTAAACTCTTGATCATACATCCTGGTTAGTGCATTATAATCTTTTGGAAACCCTCGGTCATATGTCATCTTTTGATTGATTTAACTTTTCTTGAAAATGACAATCTTTCTAATTTAAGAAACATTTTACTATACCTCAACAATAATAAAATAGATTATATATGGATTATAGTTGTCAATCACTTTCCAATTTTCAATTTATGGTAGTTGATAATGCTATAATCAAGGTTATTTAATGATATAAAAAAATAATTAAAAACCAATAAAAGTCTCATCTTCCACAAATAATTTTTGTTTCTTTTGTCATGCATCTCTTTTTCATAAAATCGAATTAATTTTTTTAACACAAATGAACTTAAATAATTAATGAACAAAACTTAAAATTCAATTTTTCACCCAATTAAAGTGCATTTATGTACAACTATCATATTGCCCATTGTTTTAAAAACTGGACCGAACTGGTCGGTTGAACCAGTTGACCATGAACAAATTATGTGTCCAGTTCAAGTATTTTCTGATTCAACCACGGTTCCATTACAAATTTGATCAGTTGAACCAATCGAACCATAAATCCGAAAACCTTGCTGGTTCAATCTTCAAATCAATTTTAAAAAAATTGATATTGCCTCAACAATCAATTTATTAATTTCCCACTTTATCCTTTGAGTAAGATAAAGCTTACCATATACATTTTTATCTATCCTCTAAGTTTTCCAATACCTAATATTTTTAAAAGAAAAAAGCTTCTCAAATATCTCATTGCACTTTTTTGCTCTACCCCTTAATATTGGTTCTTTGATTCTCATCCCACTCCCCATTTAATCTTCATTTATTCTTTCTCTACACATCTTCCACTTCCATTTGTTCTTTCTTCTCAGTTGTACACTCACCATGACTTGAAGCTTGAAATGTTTTGACTTTGGGTTATCTGTGTTATTGGACCATCGCAAATCAAACACATGATGGTGATCACCGCATTGCCTGAGGTGTTGAAGAAGAAAATATATGAAGGACTTAAGGCGATAAATGGTTCTGTGAGGTAATCCTCATGCTTTGTTTTCTGAGTATCTCCAAATTATTTGTTTCTATTACCAGTTTTCATTTTACTAAAACGGAGTTTAATTTCCTTATTTTCTCAGTGATTCAAGCTTTGAGCCTATATTTTTGTGGTAGAATATTGATTTTTTATTTTATTGGAAGTTCTTCGATTTACCAAAAAGGTATGATTAACATTTTTTAAGGCAGCCAACAAGGCTCCATATTTTTGGGATTTTGTTTGGTTTTTTATTTTTGAAAAATCACTCATCTTAGTCTCTCTTTTTTGTTAGGCATTTTCTTTCCATCAATTGAATCAAGACGAATAGCAACACCATCTTTTTTAAACTCTTGATCATACATTCTGGTTAGTGCATTACAATCTTTCGAAAACTCTTCTCAGGTGTCATCTTTTGATGAATAACTTTTCTTAAAAATGACAATTTTTCTATTTTAAAAAACTTTTTACTTTACCTTAGCAATAATAAAATAAATGATATACGAATTATAATTGTCAATCATTTTCCAATTTTGAATTTATGGTGGTTAATAATGCTATAATCAATGTTATTTAATGATATAACAAAATAATTAAAAACCAATAAAAGCCCCATCTTCCACCAATGATTTTTGTTTCTTATGTCATGCAACTCTTTTTCATAAAATCAAATTATTATTTTTCAACACAAATGAACTTAAATAATTAGTAAACAAAACTCAAAATTCAAGTTCTCACCCAATTAAAGTGCATTTGAGTACAACCATCTTTTGCAATTATCAGACTTAATTGGATTGTTATCTGTTGTTGGGATTGAGCGAGAATATGAGAACTTTGGAAAAAGAACAAAGATGATTGTGATTCAGTTAGATGTTGATAGGTAAGAAGTTAATGTTTATCTTTTATTTATTGTCCTATCAAATAATTTGTTGAATCAATGTTAATTTCCTAATTTCAGTATAAAAATTGAGTGTACTCTTTTTGAATTATATGTTGATGATTTAATTGCATTCCTTGCTACCGGTGATATTGTGCAACCTATATTGATTATATAGTTTGCGAAAGTCAAAACATTCAAAGGTTTAATTTCTTACCTATTATTATTCATCTGTAACTTTGTTTACAATCCTTTGTAGCAATTTTAACATTGTATTTTATGCTATCACTATTCCATTTGTAGGGAAGACTATTTTACAAAATGTTATTCATGCAACTAGGATTTTCTTTAATCTTGACATTCCAAAGGTGTTTGAGTTCCAAAAAAGGTTCGTTAATATGTTAATTTATTATATATTTATCTGAAATAATTTACAATTGGATTTCATAAGATCTTAATAACCAAATTATGTTCATTTAGGTTGCCTTTGCTTGGTGATGAGCCTTTTCAAACTTTGTCCCATTTAATTGAATCTCCTAACATTTCTGTGGAGGATGATTTCCTTAGGTTAACCCCTAGGATGTCTATTGAACAATTGAAGGATGTTAAAGAGGTATATCAAATAGTCTTTAGGATGTTGTTTGTATAATTATAAATTTATACACTATAATTTCATATTTTATCTCTTACATTATCTATTATTTGTTATGCTTTTAGGAGGGATTTGGTGTTGTTCTGGCTATTGTGAAACACATAACCAAGGATAGTGATTGGTGGTATACTGTATGCAAATTCAACAAAGCAGTAACTCCTTAGTCCTTACAGTAGGACATATTACTGTGATTCCTGTTATTGTCATATAGTTTAATGTTTTTCCGAGGTTTGTATGGTCTATTTTAACAGTTTGCCTTATGGTTTGATATCTTAATTCTTGACTGTTTATCTTATATTGACTTCTTAATGTTGTGTTTGGTAGGTATAAGATCAAGTTAAGAGTCATTGATGACTCTGATTTACAACCTTTGTGCTGTTTGACCTAGATGCTTCTTATATGCTAAAAAGGTCATGCACTGAGATGCTTGAATTTTATCAGAAGGTAATAAAGTTCAAATGTCCAATTTGACTAATTTTTTTATTCAATTTATTACAATCAACCAAATTCTGATAGTATTTTTTTTACATTGATAAACAGAACAAAAAAGATTCCTTTTATCTTGCAGAGTTTGAAGTCTACATTAACAAGCTATTCCTCTTCAAGGTTGAGACAAAATGTAACATTACTTCTCAGTTTGAGCCATCTTTTCTTGTCAGACGTGTGTGTGATGATTTGACAATCATAAACAAATTCGTACAGACATAATCTGCTATGACACCAAAGGAGGTATATTTTATCTAAGATTATATTTTTCCATGTTTTTAAGTTCTATTCATGAGTATAGTTATGACTTTTGTGTTAAACTTTGCATCTTTGAGTTGTTATGATAGAAGGTGTTTTTGTCAGTGATTTTAACATTAATACTGACATACTAGAAGTTGATTTTGGTGTTGCTAAGGAATTTGTTTTTTATACATTTTGTGTTTCAAATTTTATATGTATTGAATCATAATAATTGGTTAATTTTTATTAGGATTTAATGTCACACTTCTATGATAATGAGATATGCTTGGATTCCCAACATGATTGCTTGGAATTGAAAGTTTGTGGTGAGAAGTGGTCTTCTGAGTAGTTCAATGCAAGTGAAAATAGTGTTATGTCTATCACAAAGTTGAAGCAAGTAAAGATTGAAAATGATCGATTGGAAGACTGTGATTTATCTATTTTTGTGTTTATTTTTTATGGTGTATGAATTAATATTGGACTGTTTTGTTAGTGAATTGGCATATGTCTTCTTTTTTGATGACTTTATAATTAACTATTCTAATACTTTTATTGGACTTTGTACACCTATTTCAGGTTAAACTTTGAACTATTGTGTTTGTGTTGTTTTGTTGGCAGTAAATGGGACCATTGTCATTATAATCAAATTTAAGGAATTTATTTTCTATTTCAATTATTGTACTAATGCAATTTCGTGAAGTATATGATGTTGTTTTATAAATTTGTGATGAGGATATTTAATGTACGGGTAAATGAATTCCATTCAATATTTTTTAACATTAATTTTTCTAACAGTTTCTTTTTAAATGTTTTTAGGGCCAAACATGTTCTTACTTCATCTTAACATCTTATTACATGGCTGTAAGTTAGTTATGCAATATTATCTTCATTGAAGTTGAGAAAGTTGGTTGAAGCTCAAGAAGCAACGAAAGATGACATATACTCTTGAAGTACATTAGTTCATCACAACGTGATGTAGGAATGAAGTATTTTTTTTTTTATATATATATAGTTTGAGTAGGAGTAGCATGTGCCTTTAGGTTTTCTTCATGTAGTAGTGGCCATTGGTTTTTTAATGGCCCATTTTTATGAAAGTTAAATTTTCCTATGTGTAAAACTCTACTTCATGTGATGAAGCCCATTGTAATTTTAATGGGCCAATTATATAAATCTTATTATTTTGTAATCTTTGTATATGAATAAAGTTCTGTATTTGATTTTGAAATCCCAATTTTGCGTTGTTTGTCTCTAAGGTTTATACAATAGGTTAATATAATCCATTTTAATTTATTTTTTGGTAATAAATATATTTATATATTTTTATATATATCAACTTGAAAATATATTAAGTTACAAAATTATTATTAGTATGTAATTACAAAACATGAAGATCAAATTTACTCCCTTAATTGCAGCAAGAAACACCAAGTATGCAATAATTGTTTGGTAATCAGCCTCATATTATTGGCCAATTCTTCAATAATCACAAACAAGTTTTTGAAGAAGCTGATGAAATTATTGTACTTTCCAACTCCCGTAACTGATTGAACATCTTTAAGATGTTTCCTAATCAATTTGACCTGCTGATAAACTGAGCTAACTTATTTTTTTGCTAATAGGATTATATTGAAACTCTTCAAAGCCTTCCTAAAACTAAGCTTCCAGATTTGTTCCAAAGCAACCACGTGCGCTCTGTACTTGTAAGTAACTTACCTTTCTTGCACAAATTCAATTAGTGTGTACAACAATTCATGCATACAATTGTTGCATACCTTTCTTAAACAAAATTGTTTGTGATCATTGAAGAACTCGCCAACAAATGTGAGGCTAATTACCAAACAATTGTTATATCCTAGTGGTTGGTGTTTCATGTTGCAATCACGAGAGCGCAAGTTCGATCTTCATATTTTGCAACTATATGCCTTTAATAATTTTATAACTTAATATATCTTCAAATTTCACATTGACCAAAGATTAGAACAAAAAAGTGGTGAATATTTCTAAAACTAGGGAGTGTGTGTTAAGTTATAACATAATTCTATTATGTTATTTTCATTCTAACTTACTAACTTAGATTTTAGTTACTAACTTTTATTAAAATTTAATTAAAAATATATTTATATTATAATAAATTAATAATTATAATATATATATATATATTAGTTAAACAAGTCGAATAGGTCTGCTAGGCCTAAAAGTCCTATTAGATGACTTGAGGTCTGATATTTTTTAGTTAAACGAACTTTTAAAAAAGCCTTGGTATAGATTGTTTAGTAAATAAGCCAGGCTAGACCAGATCTCAAGTAAGTCAGACCATAAGCCCCGATAAGCGGTCTGATCTATTTCCACCCGTACTCACCACTATTCCTAATGGTTACATCTCTACCAAGCACCCTCAAATCTCATACACATTCTCATAACTCTAACAATTCCCTAATACAAATTTTTACAACCCACAAGAATTTACTTGACAAACAACCACCCTTGCACAATATTTCTAATTTCCTATTAGAAACAAATCTCTCATGCTATATACTAAAGAAAAAATAAATAAATCTCTCACATACCTTTTATACCACTTACATATCTTTCATATATTTCACATACCTTTCAAATCTTTATGATTCACATAATTTTCACATTACATTAACATATCTTTTACATATCTGATGCATGTAAAATATACTAAGAGCAAGTACACTTTATCGCCAAGTAATATAGGACTTGAATCTCAGTTATCGATCTCACGAAGAATAAGTGGTAATTACTAGATTCGCAAAACCCTTTGTTATTCAGACAATCGAAAGTGGATGAAGAAATTTAAAATAAAATCAGAAAATAAATAAAGAAAAATAATGAACAATCAAACAAAGAATAGATAATCAATGAGAGAGAGACTAGGGCGCAAGGTTCACTTGAATCTAATTATTTAGATTTCTTTTCATTTATGATGTAAGGTAATTCTTTTGCCAATATTCTTTTACCTGCTATTGAATCCCAATAGTCATGGATGAAACAATATTCTATTCCTAAATTAAATCACCTATTTTGTCATTTAGTTGAATTAATTTGGAATGCATTAAACTTTAATTCAAGAGATGAACTAATATACCTGTCAATTCCATTGGTAGGAAAAATTAATGTTTGGTCATTCACCAATCTAATCCTAGGCTTACCATATAGATCCACTCATTGAATGCAGATGGTCACCAGTCAAACAATGAATTAAAACATGTCAAAAGCGATCAAGTTATGACAAGAATGCAAGCAATATGATCAACGCTAAAAGAAATTACCTTAATCAAATTAGAAATCAAACCTAAATAATTAAGAAAATAAGATCCCCCATAACCGTAACTATGAGTTTAGCTACTCGTGTTCAATACAAACAAACTCATATCGAGATACAAACTCATGGAAAGAAAACTCAAAGAAAGGGAAAAACTAGAGAGAAAGAGAAATCAAAACCCCTTTAATGGAGATTTGACCTTCAAGCCTTCAAGAATCGAATCCTTCCTTTGAAGTCGTTCTCCAAGGTCTGTTGTCGCGAAACTACTCTCTCAAGATTAAAGATTTTTTGCGTGATGTGCAAAGTGTAAAGTATCTGTCTGTCTCTGTGTTAAATTTGGCGTAACTTTTCCTATTTATTGAAATTCATGTCTGCTGTTACGCAACCAGTGCCTAGGCCTTGGTTTCTGGGCACTGGGCCACTTAAACCAGGACGTGCGCTATTACGCGTTGCGTGCTTAGGCGCTGGGTCACTAAAGTTACGTTGCTGGATACGCTTTGAATGCTCAGGCGCTCTAACACCAGTACTCAAGCGCTGGTCACCTGATGAAATTTTATGCTTTTCTTGCTCCTTTAAACGTTCAGTCTTCTCCATGTGTAATTACTTGACAAAAACACACAAAACACATAGTAAAACCACAATTAAACAATACTAAAAATATAATGAAACTTACGAAAAAAATTCAATTAAAAATATAAAAAGAATATGAAAAACCAAAGAATTGAACCATAAAAATATGACATATTGACGGTTCATCAACTCTCCCACACTTGAGTTTTGCTTGTCCTCAAGTAAAGAATAGGAATCAACAACAAGATCAAACTTAACATCTAGAAACATGAATCAACAAAAATTCCACAATTTTAAAAAAATTCAAGTTCAGCAATCAAATTCAATCAAGCAAGATAATTTAACACTTAAAATAATTAGAGGCTTGAGTTTAACTTGCAACTTTCTCTTTACCAACCAATTGAGGTCATTCATCTTTCCATCGCTTAAGTGTTTAAGGATAAGGAGATCACTCCAATTTCTCTTGAAAAATGCAATATCATAAGCTTGCTTATCAATCTCATCTTCACTTTCAAGTTCACATACAACACAAGAATCAAAAGGACTTCCTTTGGTTGTAACAGGGCCAATGGTATAATGAAAGGTAGGAAAAAAGGATAAAATAGAGGAAAAGAATGCTCATGAATAAATTAATACAAAGCAGAATCAAGTTAAAAAGATGATAAATAGAGCATAATGCACAAAGATATAATAAATTCTCACTTTCAACCCAATATTCTCATTATTCTTCACTAATAATCCTTTTCTTTCTTCTTTTCTTTTCTTTTTCTTTTTTTAACCCTTGAAGACAAAAGTAACTTTTCAAGACTTTTCAATTAACACATTAGATGCTCCAAAGAATCCAACTTGATCATTCAATTAGGTATTCAAAGAAATCAATTACTAACTCAAATGGGGCAAATAAGGGGTTATTTTATCAGTGCAACTCTAAAAGTCAAGAAAGAATTAAGCCTAATTGCCTTAATCATATTCAAGTCTGTATGTGAATCATTAAAGCATCAACAATATATCAAAGCAAGTTCTAGCACACATCAATCAAGAGAAATATCACTCCAGAAGAAAAATAGGATTTTGTTTATGAAAAATTCAATCATTAAGGCTCAAAACTCACTTTCTAGCTAATGTTAATAAAGAGAATAAATGCAAGTAGACATGACTAATTTCTAACTAAGATGCAAAATTTCACTTTGCTTAATTGAACAAGATTGCTTCATACATTATCAACTCATGATCAATGAAATCCCCTTAAAAATATATCTCTATCAATTCAAAATAAATCAAGACATCAACACACAATTCTAGCTTAATTACAAACAAAACTCAATGTTTTTTTGCACAAAAATTGTAAAAGGCACAAAAATTATAAAAGTACCCCCCACACTTAAGATAAACATTGTCCTCAATGTGGAAGAAAAAGAAATAAAGGGGTAAAGAAAAGAGCAACACAACCTGATGACAAGTGAGACAGTGCCAGGAAAAGAAGAAGCATAAGAGCCAGCACCGCAACAGAATCTAAAAAATCCAAAAACACATGAGTAACATCTAAAAGCAGAACAAATATAACAAAAATAACAAAAACAACTAAAATAAGATAAATAAAGAAGAAACACAAGTTGCCTCTTGTGAAGCGTTTGTTTAACATCATTAGCTCGACGTTACCTTTTTAAGATAAATCAATGTGACTTAAAGCAAGAGAAATAGGAGGACGTCTTCTTCTTTTGAAAGTAGTGCCTCATTCCTTTGTCAATGACCTTGGAGGTGCCTCCAAAAGTATTTTGAGCTTGATAAGGACTTGGTTGCCCTGGAAGTGCCTTGGCGCAAGAGATCTCGCTAAACGATGGTGGCTTCAGTCGATCAACAGATGAAGGACCAATTTGAGAAGGAGCATGGATCATAGGAGGACTTTTTATCTGTTTCAACAACTTGAGTTTCAAGAAGGTTAACATCCACTTTGTATGATGGTGGGGGATCCTTGATAGCTAAGGCTTCTTGCTTCTTAGCTTGAGTGATATTGAGAGGGGCATGAAGATTTGATATTAGAGAAGATTTAGCCTCCCTAAAGACATTGATAATCATATAATCTTCATCCACTCTCAAGATGAGCTCACCCCGAGGTGCATCAATCACGGCTCCTGAAGTGGTCAGAAATGGTCTTCTAAGAATGAGAGAAGTATCAACATATTTTTCTATATCCAATACCACAAAATCAACTGGGATATGAATTTACCCACCTTCACCAAAACATCCTCCACCACACTGCGATGGTAAGTGATGGATCTATCAGTCAACTGCAATGAAATGTTAGTGGGCTTTGGTTCCTGCATTCCCAATTTCTTAAAAACAGAAAAAGGCATCAAATTAATAGTAACACCTAAATCACATAATGCCTTCTCAAAGTAAGAATTACCAATAGAGCAAGAAATAGTAAAACTCTCTGGATCTTTTAATTTCGGAGGTAACTTCTTCAAAAGGATGGCAAAACATTCATCATTAAGACATACTGTCTCAAATTCCTCAAGCTTGCGTTTCTTTGTAAGTATTTCTTTCAAGAATTTTGCATACTTGGGCATTTGAGATATGGCTTCAACAAACAAAATATTAATTTGTAATTTCTTAAACATCTCCAAGAATTTAGCAAATTCATTATCTGCCTGATTGTTCTTGAGCCTCTAAGGGAATGAGATCTTGGCATATGGTGATGGTTCATATATTGTGCGCTGCTCATGATCCGTCTTCGTTCTCTGTCACTTTGGTTCTTTCTTCTTAACCTCTTCTTCTTTATTGACATCTTGAATGGAGACATCTTCAGTAAAGACATCATTTTGCTTAGTCTCAATTCCTAACGAGCTAGGTGTTTCATTTGCCTTCTCGCTTTCCTCATGAACTGACTTAACAAGAGTATCTCCAAGTTCTGACATTTCCTTCTTTTGGGAGGACTCCCCAAGTGCCTTACCACTTCTCAGGGTATTGCATAGACCTGTTCCTTTGGATTAGTCTCAGTAATGCTAGGCAATGTCCCCGGTGCCCTTGCTGTCATCAATGTAGCTAACTGACTAATCTAAGTTTCCATGTTCTTCATTCTGGCATCTGAATTCTGCATGTACTTCATTACCAAATCTTCAAAGCTTGGCTTTTTTGCAGGTGCTTGGAAACCTAGAGATGGTTGTGGAGCTCTGTATTGATTTTGTTAATAGCCCTGTTAACTTCCTCATTTGAAATTAGGATGGTCCCTCTAACCGGGATTATACGTATTAGCATATGGATTATATTGTTTCCGATTAGAATTACTAACAAAATTTGCTACTTCAAGCTCGGGGGCAAATGGACTACCAACTTGACAGTTTGCACTTGTATGACCCTGTCCTCCACATGCTTCACAAATGATTGGTGTGGTTGCACTATTTGCTACCATCAGAGTCTCAACCTTCTTCGTCAATGCTTCCAATTGACTCAGAATGGCTGTAGAAGAATCAACAACATGCACACCAACTTGTTTCTTAAGAACCTGACGCTCATTTTGCCATTGATAACTGTTCATCGCCATTTCTTCAATCAATGCTTAGCTCTCAGTAGGTGTCTTCCTCCAAATTGTACATCCCACAATGGCATCAATAAGTGAACGGTTGGCAGGCGACAAACCATTGTAAAAAGTCTGTACCTACTGCCATATGGGAAATCCATAATGTGGATATCTCCTCAACAACCCTTGAAAATGTTCCCAAACTTCATAAAGAGTGTCCATGTCAAACTGCACAAACAAAGATATGTCATTCCTTAACTTAGTAAATTTAAAAAGAGGAAAATAATTAGCTAGAAACTGTTGTGTCAACTGATCCCATGTAGTGATAGAACCCCTTAGTAGTGAGTTAATCATTGACTTGCTCTGTCCCTAAGAGAGAAAGGAAATAGTTGCAATCAGATTGCATCATCCGTCACTTCATTGTACCTAATAGTATCGCACAACCATAAGAATCTGACCAAATGCTGATTTGGATAATCTGAAGGAAATTCACCAAACTGAATTGAATTCTGAATCATGGAGATCAATACCGGTTTGATCTCGAAGCTGTTAGCCGCCACAACTGGTCTTATAATACTCCCTCCATACCCTTCAGCAGTGGGCATGGAGCACTCAAGCATAGTTCGCTCTGATAGGGTAACTCTTTCTTCACAATTTGCCTCAAATACTGGTTGTCTCTCAATTCTATTTATATCTTCTGTCACAGCTTCAATATAAGTTGCTTCCTTAACCTGTGAGCTGTTCTCTCAATTTTTGGGTTAAATGTTAAATCGGGAAACTGAGATCGAGTAAGTATAAACAAAAAATATAAAGTGACAAATTAATAAAATTAAATAAAAATAAAAATAAAATAAGGAATAAAATAAAAAAAGCGTCTAAATTAACTAGAACTTTTCACTTCTAATATTACCACACTTATTCCCCAACAACGGTGCCAAAAACTTGATGCGCGTAAAATACACTAAGAGTAAGTGCACTCTATTATCAAGTAATATAAGACTTGAGTCTCAGTTATCTATCCCATGAGGAATAAGTGGTAATTACTAGATTCACAAAACCCTTTATTATTCAGATAATCGAAAGTGAATGGAGAAATTCAAAATAAAATCAGAAAACAAATAAAGAAAAACAATTAACAATCAAACAAAGAATAGATAATCAATGAGAAAGAGATTAGGGTGTAAGGTTCACTTGAATCTAATTATTCAAATTTTCTTTTATTTATGATGTAAGGTAATTATTTTGTCAATATTCTCTTACCTGCTATTGAATTCCACTGGTCATGAATGAAATAATATTCCATTCTTAAATTAAATCACCTATTTGGTCATTTAGTTAAATTAATTTGGAATGCATTAAGCTTTAATTCAAGAGATGAACTAATATATCTATTAATTCCATTAGTAGGAAAAATTGATATTTAGTCATTCACCAATTTAATCCTAGGCTTACCATATAGATCCATTCATTGAATGCGGATGGTCACCAGTCAAACAATGAATTAAAACATGCCAAAAGTGATCAAATTATGACAAGAATGCAAGCAATATGATAGACCCTAAAAGAAATTACATTAATCAAATTAGAAATCAAACTCAAATAATTAAAAAAATAAGATCCCTCATAACCCTAATTATGAGTTTAGCTATTCATGTTCAATACAAACAAACCCATATCGAGAAACAAACCCATGGAAAAAAAAAACCCAAAGAAAGGGAAAAAGTAGAGGGAAAGAGAAATCAAAACCCTTTTAATGGAGATTTGATCTTCAAGCTTTCAAGAATCGAATCTTTCCTTCGAAGCCGTTCTCCAAGGTCTGTTGCCGAAAAACTGCTCTATCAGGATTAAGGATTTTCTGTGTGATGTGCAAAGTGTAAAGTCTCTATCTATCTCTATGTCTCTGTGTTGAATTTGGATTAACTTCTCCTATTTATTGAAATTCACGTCTGCTGCTATGTAACCAGCGCCTAGGCACTGGCATTTGGGTGCTTGGGCGCTGAGCCACTTAAATTAGGACGCGCGCTGTTACGCGTTTCGCACTCAGGTGCTCCTCCCCAGTGCTCAGGCACTGGATCACTAAAGTTACGCTGCTAGATACGCTTTGGGCGCTCAGGCGCTCCAACACCAGCCTCAAGCACTGGTCACCTAATGAAATTTTGTGTTTTTCTTGCTTCTTTAAATGTCCAGTCTTCTCTATGTGTAATTACCTGACAAAAATACACAAAACACATAGTAAAAAAACAATTGAACAATACTAAAAATATAACGAAACTTACGAACAAAATTCAATCAACAATATAAAAAGAACATGAAAATCCAAAGAATTGAACCGTAAAAATATGACATATTGATGGTTCATCAATATCTCACATATTTTTTCATATATCTACTAATTTTAGGAGTGTATACCAGGTTGGGTCAACTCGCAAGTCCATAGGTTTTGACCCAACCTAACTTATAAAGTGCGAGTTGAATTGGGTTAGAAAACACTTCAACCCACCAGTGGTGGAGCCACGTTGCTTTGAGAGGGAGCACAGGCTCCCTATTAAATGTTTATTTTTTTTAAAGTAATAGTAGGTATTAGAAAAATTTTAAAAAAAATTAGTGTCCATAAGGAGAAAATATTAACTCCTTGAAATTTAAAAGTCTTTCTTTTCTTTAGTCATAGGTACTCATTAGTTTTTTTACTCTTACTCTGAAATTTTTTATGTGTAGAATTTCTATTTTTTTTCTTTAAGAAAGTGGTGGAGCCTTTTGATTTATTCTATAGTTATGGATGAATCTTCAAAAATTCATATTTTTATGGTTCAAAATCTTAGATTTTCATTCTCTTTTAATCATTTTGATTTAGTTTTGTTCTCAAGTCTTGTTATATTTTTATTATTTTAATTATGTTCTTATTACGTGTTTTTATGTGTTTTTATTAGGTAATTGCACATGGAGAAGACTGGGCATTTGAAGAGCAGAAAAAATAAGAAAATTCATTTAGAAGCCCAGCGCTTGAGTGCTGAGCCATCACCGCTTGAGCGCACGTTGCGCGTAGATGGATTCCTGATTAGTGGGCCAGCGCCTAAGCGCTAAATGCGTAAACTGTAGCGTGACTTCCTTTTAAATAAGAAAGCTTTGCTAAATACAACACACTTTTATATACAGTGGAGACATTTGGATAAAACACAGCAGCAGTCAAGAAACACAAACCCTAATATGGTGTGGGCATAATTAAGCTTGAAGATTATGGATTTTCTTCAACCTTTCTACCTTTCTACAATGAAGTTTGTCATATTTTTCCCTTTGTGTTCTTCCTTTTTCATGTGTAACTAAATACTTTTTCATTAAGGTGATGATGGATCTTGTTCTTGGATGATATAAATTCTTTTATGGGTTTAATCAATGTTTTTATTTCATGATTTACGTGTTTGTCTCTATTCTTAATATTTTTCTAAACTTGATCAATTTGAGAATGATCTTTTGGGTTTATGGATGATTTAAGAAAATTTGCATGAGCCTAAAACATGTGATAAACACCATAATTTTTGCAATCGCTAGGAATAGACGTTGTGGGTTATGTGGTCTTTCTTTTAATTCCCTCGTTCTTGATAATGTCTTTCTATTTGGGATTAGACTAAGGGATTAGTTAATTCTAAACAGTGGAAGAGGATTAATATATCAAGGGATTTAATATTAATTAATTTTGAGAATTGGCCATTAATCATTGGAATAGGATTTAATTAAACCAATATTTGATTTTGCATTTAAAGAGTTCAAGTGAAATCTGACCCCTAACATTTTCATATCATTGTTTTCCAACTTAACCCAATTAATTAAATTTGACTTTTGTTATTTTTGTTTATTCTTTCTTTTTATTGTTTTACTAACTCTTTTTTTTGTTAGCTTAAATGTGTCATTTTCAGTGAATTTAGTAATTAATAACTTAATTCTCGTGGGACGATACTCTACTCACTTTTTATTACTTTTGTGATTTGGTGCACTTGCCGATATCACAACAATTATTCTTTTTGTTCATTTCTATTACCTTCTTCACTTTGACTAGCATATTTCTTATGTTTTTTTAGTTCCTTATTTTTCCTTCCATGATCTCCTTTGTGGGATTAATATTAGAAATTTCTAATTGTTGTTCTCTTTGTATGCTTTTAGTGCTTTTAGTTCTTACTTTCATGGTTTGAGTTTAATAATATTTAGAATTTAAGCTTGTTTAATGTAATTTTATTAAAAATTTCATGTGCTATAGTTATAATTATTTAGATAAGTTGATAGAGAAATATAATGCCAATTATAATTTTTTAATAGGGTATGCCAATATAGATAAATTCCTTAAAAGAAAAGTAATTTTTTATGATGAATACTCAATTTCCTTTCAATTAAAGTTACATTGAATTGAGACAAACTTAAAAAATCTTTCAAAAAATATTAACTTATGTCTTAAAATTTCATTTTATCATCAAAATAGAGATCACATTCAAAGAAAATACTACTGCTCCCTATAACCTCCGGAGCCTGGCTCTGCCACTGCAACCCACAATGTATGGATCAAGTAATTTGTTTGAAAAGTGTCAGCCCATACAAACCCAACCCACCCAAATAGCTTTTCTATATATATATAAGTCATTTAGCCATAGTGGCATTTCAAGTTGCTTTCCCTTGACCTTTCTATAGTACCAATTAAATTTAGGTATAGAAATTGTGATCACATTGAGAATGTAACTAAGAAAATGGAGATGAGAAACTCATGAAGCATCTAACAGATCATTGTGATAAAAATCTAAAGGATCACTTGAATGATAAAGAGTATATTTATAAAATTGAGAACAAAGTAAATGATTGTATCAAGCCATATATTATATGTGATAACACTAACTTTATTTGACTATGTGATTTGTTGTTAATGACTTTTGGGACTTATCAGCTGATTTTAGTTTATTTCAAATTTATGTTAACTTAGTAAGACTTATTGTGTTTATTTAGGTTATTTGAAACTTATTATGTTTGTGTAAGCCTTATTATATGACATTTTAATTTATTTAGAATATATGTTGTTTTTAATTAAGACATGTTATGTATTTTCAATTTCATATTTTAACATTTATTTTAGCAAGAATTTTTTTTTACATATGCCGGACCTATAAGTTTAACCCAACCCAACTTATTCTTAAGCAGGTCGGGATGAAGAAAAAACTCATTCAATTCAATCATATGGTTTGATGAGCTGGTTGAGTTCAAGAATAATGTAAAACTCATTCAACCCACCCAACAAACACTTTTAATCAATATAATAAAAAAACAATCATCAATAAAATTTGGGTCAAATTCACCACTTTGAATAGTAGTAACATTCTCTTTAAAAAAATGAATACCAAAGTAATTCTCAATGCATTGTATGTAGAAATAACGTGACACATTATTAAAAGGTTAGAATTCTTAATGATTATAATAATCAATTTTTTTATATTATCAATTTTATTTTTTTAGGGATTTGATAATACTAGATTGAGTAATAATATCGAAAAAAATTATACTAATATTATATCAAAATTATATTGTTATTTTAATAAAAAAATATTTAATTCCCTTCATCCAAGTCACTTCACTAGTTCCACGTTCTTCAATTTTGTTCTTTCTCTCTTTATTGATGTTTTCCTATTTAAGAAAGGAATCAGCCTAACTGTGACTGGACATTTATTTTGTTTTAAAAAAAACTTGACATAGGTATATTATATGGTCAGGCAATAAGAAAAGTTAAAGAAAATTTCTAATCTTATCGCAATATTTTTTTTTTGATAAGGTGATGGGGAGAGATCCAACTAAACAAAAAGTGACACTTTATATATACCAATCAAGTAGTGATCGGCCAATTTATATGTTCCTTAACTAATCCACTTCTCCGATCTAGTCAAAGGCAGACCATCTAAAGAAGTTGAGAATAAGATGTAATTTGCATTAACCTTGAATGAGTGTTTTACAATAGGATATATATAGCTTGACAGCTTGTTGTAAATGCAAGGCTGTTAAAAACAAAATCATAAAATGGTTACATATTCAAATACAAGATTCAAATCCAAGTTTTAAAGTATAACTTATCATGATTTAGTCAATATTCCAATACACCCCTGCAAGATGGTGGAAGATGAGACGACACCAATCTTGGACATGAGAAATGAGTTTCATGGACCAGATAAGGGCTTAGTAAAAAAGTCTGCAAGTTGGTGACTGGAAGGAATATATATACACATAGATCATTTGCAACCACTAAATCACATACAAAGTGATAATCAATAACAAGGTGCTTCATGTGAGAGTGAAAGATGGGATTGGCACATAGGTATGTCGCACCAATATTATCAGAATAGATAATGAGAGGCCCTATGGATGGTATGTCGAGTTCTATAAGAAGTTGACGGAGCCATAAAAGCTCAATAGTGGTAGAGGCTATGGTTCGATACTCCGCTTCAGTTGACGAGCGAGCAATAATTTTCTATTTTTGACCAACCTATGAGATAGCATTGGAGCCTGGATATACAATGTAGGTTGTAGTAGATTTTCTATCAACTTGGTCACCGACCCAATCTGCATCACAAAATGCAGTAAAATACAAGGTTGAGTCCTTAGTCAAGCGCAAATCATAAGCAATGGTTGCTTTTAAGTATCGAAACACACGTTTAAGAGCTTGCACGTAGAGATCTGAGGGAGCTTACATATACTGAGATAATTTGTTGATAGAGAACACCACATCAATCAGGATGTGTGATGGCAAGATATTGAAAAGAACTCACAAGTTGATGATAAAGGGTCATATCACACGTGGAAGCACTAAAAGAGGAGGTGATTGAGCATGAGGTGGACATAAATGTGCTTATGGGCTTTGCATCATTCATGTGAGATTTCTCCAAGATGCCTATGATATAATGATGTTGAGTAAGGAAAAGATCAAGTGATGTCGGAATGATTTCAACTCCAAGAAAGTGACTAGGTGAGCCAAGATCTTTGAGAGAAAATGTTTTGGTAATAGATTCCTAATTAGCTTTGAGAAATTGAGCATTGTTCCCTATCAATAATAAATCATCAACGTATACCAAAAAACATAGGTAATGATATCACCACAGTTATATATAAAAGAGAGAAGCATATGCTTTTGAGTTTTTGAAACCATATGCAATGAGAAAATCTTTGAGTGCATGATACCGGGCATGTGGGGCCTGTTTAAGACCATATAATGCTTTGTGAACTTACAGATGTGATTAGGAAAAGATGGATGAATGAAACTGGAGGTTAAACCATGTAGACATCATCTGAAATCCCTCTATGAAGGAATATGTTATTAACATCCATTTGACAAAGTCTTCAACCCTTGGACAATGTAATGCATATCACCATCTTAATGGTTTAAGGTTTGATCACTGGACTGAAAGTATCTTGAAAGTCAATGCCTGACTGTTGGTGGAAGGCTTTGGCCACCAACCTTGCCTTATACTGTGCAACAAAGTCATCCGGATTCTATTTTTGGCACACAAAAAAACCCATTAATTGCCAATAATATTAAAACGAGGCTCGACAGGAATAAGGGTCCACGTGCCATTTTGCATGAGTGCAAAAATTCCTCAAACATGACTTGTTTCCATTCTGGATGTTTAAGTTCTTGAGAAACACAAGATGGTTCCACCGAGGTAAGGAGAGGGTATTTGGTGGCTGTGTAAAAGTGTTTGGGCTTAAAGATACCATATTTTCCCTGAGTGACCATCGGGTGAGTTCAAACTAAAGGCTTCTCATTACACTGAGGAGATGAAGCTATAGTGATTTGAGTTGAGGATTTTGTGTGCAAAGGGGTTGTTTATACATCATTTAGGAATGACGGTGTATGGTGAGGACTGTTTGAGGGAGATTCGGACAAGGGTATTTGTGAGATATGTTGAGGTTAGGGAATATCACTTTGGTTTGGTGAGAGTGAGGAAAAAAGGTCGATCTTGGGGATCAAAGGTGGGAATGATTGTGAGGTTGGATGTGAATTGTCATAAGTTGGAGAGTTTGAATTTTGTGGGAATTGTTGAGACTTTGGAAGTGAATTATGTGAAGGGAAGGGGGACTCAAGATTAGTACAGGGAACATGAATCATGTAAGTTTGTTGTGTGGAGTTGTTGGTGGGTTGTTGTATGGAGTTAAAAGGGGAGATAATATTATTTGTTGTGTGGGACCAGGTTTTATGGGGATAGGAAATGTTTGTGATTTGTTGGTACATTAGATGACATCATGGGAGGAATTGTAGAGATATTAGGCTGCATGATAGAAATAGAAGATGGAGGACTTGGTGGGAGTTTTTGTGGGGAAAATGACGTATTTGTTGGTATAGGAGAAAGAAAAGGAGGTGGGGTTGTTAAAGGAGCAAGATTTGGTTCTTTGAAATTGGATACTAACTTAGGAGAGTGAATGTCGCTAGGATTTAAATGAGAAAATATAAAGATATTCTCAACAAACTCTATAAGATGGGAGACATGCAGCTTTTTAGTGTGAGGATTAAGACAAAGGTAAGCACTTTGAGTGAGACTATAACTAACAAAAATATAAGGATGTGAACGAGGCTCAAGTTTGTTATTGACATATGGTCTTAACCAAGTAAAGCAAAGACAACTAAAGGTTTTGAGTTTGGTGCAGTTGGGTTTAGATTGAAATAAATTTTCAACACGTGTTTGCATGTGTAAAACTGGAGTGGGTAACCGATTAATTAGATAAGCAGTAATTTTTAAGACATAACTTCAAAAGGTGTAGGGTAAAGATGTATGATTAAGTAAGCAGCGAGCCATATCAACTAAATGTCTATGTTTCCTTTCAGATAAACCATTATGTTCCCTTTCAGATAAACCATTATGTTCAAGGCTGTGAGGTGGCGTGGTAAAATGAGAAATATCATGATGAACTCGCCACCATTATCAGTATAGAGACATTTAATTTTTTGATTGAATTAATTTTCAACTATGGACTTAAAAATTGGAAAGACAGTAGAAACATCAAACTTTAAATTGAGAGGATACAACCATACATATTTAGAAAAATGATTAACAAAAATGACATAATAACAAAAGCTATCAATTGATGTTAATGGAGCAATGACGCAAACATTAGAGTACAAAATTTCTAGGGGATGAAAACTAGTTAAACTAGACCTCAACATATCTTATAAATATCGTTATTTGAATATCTCTCAAACAATCCTCACCATACACCCTTATTCCCTAATGGCACAAACAGCCCTTTTGCACATTGAATCCTTAACTCAGATCATTGCAGCTTCAACTCTACAGTGTATTGAGAAGCCCTTAGTTTGAGCTCACCTGATGGTCACTCAGGAAAAATATAGTATCTTTAAGCCTAAACATTTATACACAGCCACCAAATACTCTCTCCCTACCTCAGTGGAACATTCTTGTGTTTCTCAAGAACTTAAACATCTAGAATGGAAACAAGTCATGTCTGAGGAATTTTTTGCACTAATATAAAATGTCACATGGACACTTGTTCTTGTCGAGCCTCATTTTAAAATTATTAGCAATAAATGGATTTTTCGTCTAAAACAGAATTTGAATGGCTTTATTGCACGATATAAGGCAAGGTTGGTGGCCAAAGGCTTCCAACAACAGCCAAGTATTGACTTTCAAGATACTTTTAGTCCAATGATAAAACCTCAAACCATGCATAGCATTATCTAAGGGTTGGAGACTTTGCCAAATGGATGTTAATAACACATTCCTTCTTGGAAGGATTTCAGAGGATGTCTACATGGATCAACCTCGAGGCTTAATTCAACCATCTATTCCTAATCACGTCTGTAAGCGTCATAAAGCATTATATGGTCTTAAACAGGCCCCACGTGCCTGGTATCATGCACTCAAAGATTTTTTCACAGCATATGGTTTCAAAACCTCAAAAGTATATGCTTCTCTCTTTATACACAACTCTCTTTATACACAACTGTGGTAATATCATTGCCTATTTTTGGTATACGTTGATGATCTACTGTTAACAAGGAACAATGCTCAATTTCTTAATGCTTTTTAGGAATCTATTGCCAAAACATTTTCTCTCAAAGATCTTGCTCACCCAGTCACTTTTTTGGAGTTGAAATCATTCCAACATCCACTAGTCTCTTCCTTACTCAGTATCATTATATCATAGACATCTTGGAGAAATCTCATATAACTGATGTGAAGCTCGTAAGAACACGTATGTCCACCTCATGCTCAGTCACCTTCTCTTCTGATGCTTCCACGTGTCATCAACTTGTGGGTTCTCTTCAATATCTTGCCATCACTTGTCCTAATATGGCATTCTTTATTAACAAATTATCTTAGCATATGCAAGCTCTTAAGCGAGTGCTCTGATACTTAAAAGTAACCATTGCTAATGGTTTGCACTTGACTAAGGACTCCACCTTGCATCTCATTACATTTTGTGATGCAGATTGGGCTGGTGACCAAGTTAATAGAAAATTTGTTGTCACCTACATTGTGTATATAGGCTCCAATGCTATCTCATGGGCTTGCTAAAAGCAAAAAACTATTGGTTGCTCACCAACTGAAGCGGAGTATCGAACCATAGTCTCTGCCATTGCTGAGCTTTTATGGCTCCATCAACTTCTTATAGAACTCGGCATAACATCCAAAGAGTCTCTCATTATCTATTATGATAATATTGATGCGACATACCTATATGTCATTCCCATCTTTCTCTCTCGCATGAAGCACCTTGCTATTAATTATCACTTTGTACGTGATTTAGTGGCTACAAATAATCTACGCATATCTCATATTCCTTCCAGTCACCAACTTGCAGACTTGTTGACCAAGCCCTTATCTGGTCCACGACACTCATTTCTCATGTCTAAGATTGGTGTCGTTTTATCCTCCACCATCTTGCGGGGACATATTGGAATATTGACTAAGTCATGATAAGTTGTACTTTAAAATTTGTATTTGAATCTTGTATTTGAATATGTAACCACTTTATCATTTTGTTTTTAACAGCCTTGCATTTTCAACAAGCTATCAAGTGATATATATCCTATTGTAAAACACTCATTCAAGGTTAATGCAAATTACATCTTATTCTTAACTTCTTTATGGTATTAGAAGTCTTCTTGCCTAACTAACAACTTCGATCCTCATCAACGACCTCTGCAAAATCTGATGCTACTACCCAAACCATCCCTCCACTTGCTACCCTTGTTCCTGATCCTAAGGATCTTGTTCCTTGTTCATTTCAACACCATTTGACTCCCTATCAAACTTACTAGCAAAAATTATCCTACTTGGTGCAAACAAATTAACTTTCTTCTTGTTGACCATGATTTTGCTAGCTATGTCATTGGAGTCGCTTCTTGTCCTTCTGCGACCACTGTTAATGGTGTGACAACCACACCCAATCCAGCACACTCTTATTGGATGTGTTAGGATCAGCTTCTGTATCTTACACTTCTGCTAATGCGTGGCTCAAACTTTGGTGTGTCTATGCCAGTTGCTCTCGTTCCTGCATCATGACTTAGTCAATATTCCAATACCATCCATGACAAGACAATGAGATTCATAAGGATACTACTTGTACCATGACCTCAAGAAGTTGACATTAGTTAGAATTTGAACCTGTAATTGTATAATTACTTACACTTCACATACTCGTTTATCGCTAGGCCAACCCCTTGATTTGACAAAAAGTGACACTAATCTTAAAGAAAGTAAGAATTGCATGTCCAAAAAAATATGAGAATCGTGCCTAATAAATAAATATACTTTAGAGAAATAAGTTTAGCATTCATATAAATATAATAAGTTAAGGTCAGATGTCAGTTTTTGATATACTAAAATAATTTAGAGCATTATGTGTTTTTCAAATGTGTGGGGACTCTTATAAAAATAAGTTAAAATTATATTTTGAATTAATTAAAAATATATATGAATTTTCAAGCGTATCCCTAAAACATTATCACTTCCTAATACTCTAACTCTTGAAGAACATCTTCTCATGCACACAATCATGTCACCAAACTCACCAAATTTTAGAAGGAAAACAATATAGGGAATCAAAACTATATGATGATAGATTAAGATATGTTTTTTTTTAAAAAAAAATTAAGATATGTTTTATTGCAAGAAGTAAAAATTTATCCTGTAATTGACCTACTCGTGTCTAGACATCAGACATCCTCCTGCGGACTGCTTCAATTTGTTTCATTGCGATTGGTAATTGGTTTCCACAGTCACATTCTGCTGCCCCAAATATAACACCAATGAGACACATAGAATACAGATAAATTCTTATGTAAATACAATCTAATATGTCATCTTTTAAGTTTATAAATTATTATTTGATATGTATGAAAAAGTTTTAAAGATAGATATATTTTTATTATGAATTTCATAAGTTTATACAGATTAAATAATAATTTAAATACTTATAATAAATGGTGTCTAACTAAAAATTTATTGAGAATATATACTCACACAATAATATCATGACCATCACTTATCCCACCTGTTAATACCAAAAGCATGTTGTGGTTGGTAAACCAAAAACAATATTCAACTCTCATAAAATTCACCTTTATACTGTGTTTGGATGGATGGTAAGGAAGGGAGTGATATAGAATAGAATGGTAAAATTTAATAAAAATGTGTTTGGAAATTGGGAGTTATTTAAAAGGAATGAGTGAAACAGTAAGAAAAGAATATTCACTTAAAGTCTCAATTTTTTGTCTTTCCAAATTCGGATGTCAAGGAGAGAATGTTATGATTTTTTCTTCCACTTTTTATTAAATTTATTAAATACTCAAATAATGAAGTGACATATTTTATTTTATTATTTATTATTTATTTCATTTCATTACGAGTCATTTATTTTCATTCTCTTTAAGACTCTAAAACATATACTTTACTTCAAAATAGTTGGTGTTGCTAAAGACAATAAAACATTATACATATAATTAAGAATTGTGATTGATATAGGTACCCCTCTTATCTGAGCCCGAAATGGGGCAGCAACCTTGATCCTAAATTTTATATTTAAAAATAAAAAATTGTGACTGACGTTTATACGAGTATTAAAGCTCATAATGCTTTTGCTATAAAATTCCTTCATCCGTCAATAAAAGTCCAAACTCCAAATACTAATGAGACACTGGTGCAACAAACAAAACATTCTAGTATTAGAGTATTAATCCTGTAAAGAATTTTTCTCTAGAAAATTTATTGAAGATCAAACTAGCTGATTAAAAAAATGATTTAGCTGTATCTCTAATTCAGCAGAGAACCACTATCTAGTGCAATGAAATCAATCTTTATAAGGTTTACATTTTTAATACATCAAACAGCGTTACCATAATTTCAACCTATGACCTCTACCCACTTGAAAAACGCCCCTGGCACATTTTTCTTAAATAAAGAGATGAAAGCTACTAGTACCAACTACCAAGCATAACCTGACATACACATATTAATATATCAAGAACAATCTGACAAAGGACGAGACTTTATCAAGACAAAGTGACCAGTGTTGTTTAAAATTTAACATTTTCTTACCACTGGCGTAGTTTTGGATTTACCTAACAAGAAGTATGACAACTTTTACATCGGAGCTCGAGTTCTGGTAAATTGTTTGCTTTAACCATCGTAATATGTTCAATCCTATCTAGGCATGATAGACAACAGTAAGCTTTAAAAGGTCCCCACATGGTGGGCATTAGTGAAACAGAAGCACGCTCTACCAACTCATTTCTTTTTCTTCAGTATCTGCAAGTCCAAACCATGCAGATATTAGACAGGCACCCCACTAAACCTTAAGTTTCTAAAGTTCCTTATGATAATTTAAGGTGGCAGACTTTCAAAGAGCTATGAGCCCTTCCAAAATCCAAACTTTCAAATTAATTAGTGGTGTTGAAAATTCAAGTGTGAGCAAAAAAAATCCTACAGTGAAAAGTATGAAAAGTGGCACATATATAAGTGGAAAGACTTAGGATCCTAATGCCATAAACTAAATAAGTGTAAAGAACTAATGCCATAAAAATTTTGGGTCAAGATGTACTCTTTAGTCCACAATTATGGTTCCCAATACAATTTGATAAGCAGCTACTATAAGAAATTCTCCCTTGTAAAGTCTGATAGTTTCTTAATTACTTAAATACCTGATTAAATCAGACACAAAAATGATTTTAAAGTTTTCTTCCACTGCAATTATCCAAGTTTGGTAATCTAGCCATTGAACAATTGATAAGAATCCAAAGGATAAATGGGCTGCAACTAAAGTATACTCAAGGAGAAAATGTGTAGATCTTGAAAATGAGAAATGACAAACAAGGCCTTAAGTGTAACTAACTTGCTGAGCTGGCAGGTAGTAGTGGAATGAGTGATTCTGTTGAGTGATTCTATTGAAGAAAGGGGTATTTTTCGTGTAGGGGATAAGAGATGAGGTAGGTAAGATTTTGGCTTGGAAATTGGGAGGGCCTAGACACTTTTTACCCATCTAGAACATTTTTCTCTCGTGTAATCTTTTTTTTTTTTTGCATTCCCAGAATATAAACCAGAGAGATATCATACTGATATCTGCTCATTATTTAATATTTTTAATATCTTCTTAAATTCTGAGTTTGGATTCTATCAATTTGGCATCAAAGCTCCACGATATTAGAGCACAACTGAATAGTTCACACTCGGTTAACCATGGAGTCTCGCATGGACACGATGGAAAAGAGCCTACTGAAGTGGAGAGTGGAGAGTCTCTCAATGCAGGAACGACTGGAAGAGTTCATGCAACTGATGAAGTCATGACATAAGGGGAGCTCGAGAGGACAATCACGATGCTGGCATCGTGCTAAGCCGCGTAAAGATGACAGTGGAAGCAAGGAGGAGAAAGGAAGCCGAGCTAGATCGACCAAAACGCACGATTCACCTCACAAGGATGGTGGGTGGTCTCAGGATTCAGAAAGGGAACCTTCAAAGGACAGTCGGTCTCCAAGGTGGAATGAAAGGACGAGGAAACTCGAAATGCTAGTTTTCTTAGGGGATGCTGTGTATGGATAGGTGAACAGGGTAGAACGTTTCTTCAAGGTAAATGAGATGGAGGAGTAGGAGATGTTGGGGTGGTGATGGTAGTGATAGGGGAAGGCTCTGAATTGATATCAATGGTGGGAGGAATAGACTCCTTCACCAAGCTGGAAGCAGTTCAGGGAGGCTGTGATCAGAAAGCTCCAACCGGGGATTATCCAAAATCCCCTTGAACCATTATTAAGCATTAAACAGTGTGGAACTGTTGCTAAATACAAGGAACAGTTTGAGCTGGTGTCTGGACCAGCGAAACACACTAATAAAGTAGTGCTGAAGGGGATTTTCCAGAATGGGTTGTGTGAGGAATTGAAGGTTGAATTGAAGTTATATGATCTACAATCCTTGTTAATCTCATGGACAAGGCCCAATTGCTTGAGGAAAAAAAACATAGGCATTAAGAAGATGAGGATTGGGATAGAAAGGAAGAATTTATATGAAAGGGACAAGTACTTCCAAACCTGGGACAGGGGAAGGAGGAACTAGATCCAATATAGGGAATGAATGAGGGAAAAATGCACTGCTAACACAGAAAACTCAAGGCTTCTATAGACATTTGGTGGAACCAAAACCCCCTGATAGAGTGGGAGAGGAAAGGAAGGAGATGAAGCTGAGGAGATTATCTCAAACTAAATTACAAGAGAGGAGTAAGAAGGGGCTGTGTTTAAAATATGGAGAGAAATAGGGACATGAACACATATGTAAGTTTAAACATTACCAACTCTTTTTGGTGGAAAGTGAGGAAGAGGAAGAAACTGAATTAGATGAGGAAGTGGAGGACTCTGGTTTGGAGTTGGAGGCTAAATCTTTACAAATTTATATGAAGAGCATTATGGGGATGACCTCCAACAAATCCCTTAAACTGTGGGGTAGAATTGGACAGCAGCAGGTCATGGTGCTCATTGACTGTGGGGCCTCAAGTAATTTCATTTCAAAGGAGCTAGTGCAGAAGTTAAACCTACTAATCCAAGACACCTTGACTTACACAATGGAAGTGGGAAATGGCTGCAAAATAAGAAGTAGAGGAGTATGCAAAGATGCAAAGGTGGGGATTCAAGGAGTGGAAATTCAACAAAATTTCTTTCTCTTCGATTTGGGGGGAGTTGAAGTGATGCTAGGATTGGATTGTGATAACTGCACAGAGTGTAGTTATTAGTGCCCTATATCTGTGCTTTATGGCATGATTAGTCCTTGTTTGTAAGCATTAATGGAAGGTTTTAGCATCATTTATATCTGATTTCATTTTAATGATCTCCATTGTGATCTTGTGTAAATACTTTCAAAACTATGATCAAATTGAGTACATTTGTGTGATTTAATGAATTGATACTTTCTCTGCTATAGGCAGGTCTCAAATGAAGCATGGAAATGAAGAAATTGACGTAGCTTTGGACCAGGAAGCCTAAGAGAAGATTAAAAGTGAAGATCAGCACCCAACGCCGCGACGTGGATTGGTGGCACCGCGGCGCTCCCCTGCTTCAGTAGATAAAACCCGAGGCTGAAGCGCCGCAACGTTGAAGAGTGGGCGCCCCAGGCACCTGTGACCTAATTACACGCGCGCCGCGGTGTGACATGTTGGACGCCGCACGTGACCCTATTTTATTCAGCCTATAAATACATTTGTACCGAATTTCTACGGGAGTTTTTCATCATTTTTGGAGAGCAGCTGCTGGTTTTAGGTTTTTTAGACCTAAAGGAAGTGAAAAAGGCTAAGGTTGGAGGTCATCCTTCCTATGGAGGGTGAATCAAGCTTAAAGGACAAAATCTAATGAGCTTCCTTCCTTTCCTTTCTTCTTTTCTCTCTTATTGCTTCATGAACATGATTTGTTGTTTGTACTTTCATGTTTCATGGCTAGCTAGGCTGTATATAAGTTTTCCTTTGTAGTTTCTCATAGATACTGATGAATGTGTAATCTTTTGAGTATATATTGAAGTTTAGTTAAGTTCAATCATTATCTGTGTTTAATGCTTGTAGTTGGCTGATCACTGATTTCATGATTCTAATATTGCAAATGAACTAAACTTTGAGCTGTCATGTCAATATGGATATGCTTGTTTTGGTTGGCCTTAATTACATGATGTTAATATTGGCAAATGAACTAGACATAGGGATTTGTTGATATGGATATTGTATGATTGATGCATGTTCGGCAATGAGGTAATTCGTTAATAGGATAGAAATATACCTATTGGCCATGTATAGTGTGTGATTGAGAATAGATCGTTCATGAGTGGAAGTTGCACTGGCTCTCAAGGAAACTTAGTGAGTTATGCAAGTAGAAACCAGGATTGATTGACCTAGACATAGGCTTTTGACTAAATCAGATTCTCAAGCTAACTTAACAATCCTTTGATGTTGCTTATAAGGTTGCAAGTCATTAGTTGAAATAGGAGATGAAAAGTAATTATTATTTCTCTGTTTATCTATTTATCTTAGATTTATTGCTTTTCAGTCTTTATATTTCTTTAAACATTCATTTATAAATTTAATGCTTTTGGATAGCATTAATTAGACTATTGGTTAATACTTAGCTTTTATATGAAATACGTTTTCCTCGTGGGAACGATATCTGACTCCTAGTTACACTACAAGTGCGACCCGTGCACTTGCGGTAAGCAAAGAGCGAACAGATTGGTTGGAAAGTTTGGGGGGATATCCAAGCTAATTTCAAAGAACTTACTCTGAAGTGGGAGAATGATGGGGTGAATGTGGCCTTAAAAAGGGAACCATCCCTTAGCAAGGCTCAAGCCTCATACAAAAAAAATGTTGAAGGCCCTAAGGGATGAAGGGGAAGGTTACTATATAGAGTATCAAGAGTGGCAACCAAAGGAGTAACAAATGGGGGAATTGACCGAGGAAATACAAGAGGTCTTGTAGGAGTATGCTGAACTGTTTTAAGAACCACAAGGACTCCCTCCTCAGTAGGACCACGATCATGCAATTCACCTCAAGGAAGGAGTTCAAATTTCCAATATCCGTCCTTACAGGTACCCTCACTATCAAAAGAATGAGATTGAGAAGATAGTGGATGAAATATTAGTTACTGGAATAATTAGACCTAGCACTAGCCCTTAATCAAGCCCCATGATTCTCGTCAAGAAGAAAGATGGAGGATGGAGGTTTTGTGTAGATTACAGGGCTTTAAACAAACTCACCATACCGGATAAGTTCCTAATCCCAATAATTGATGAGTTACTTGATGAGCTTGGGGGGCTGTTATTTTCTCCAAATTGGATCTTAAATCCGATTATCACCAAATTAGAATGAGAATGGAATACATTCCCAAAACAACATTCAAGACACATGAGGGGCATTATGAGTTCTTGGTGATGCCTTTTGGGTTTACTAATGCCCCCTCTACTTTCCAAGCTTTAATGAATAAGGTATTGAAACCCTACTTAAGGAAGTTTGTCTTGGTTTTCTTTGATGATATCCTGAATTTTAGTAAGGATTCACAAGCTCATGGAAAGCATTTGGGAATGGTTTTGAAGTTTGTTGGTCTAATTTTACGATGTGCAAGTGTACACAGTCAACAAGTAATACAGTGTGAGTCAAGATCGTTCCCACGAGGATTTAAATTGCATTAAATACTAACTCTGAAGTTAACTTTTTCTGTTTAACACAAAAATTAAAGAGAAAATGTTGAACATATAAAATAATTGAAGTAACGAGATATCAAAGCAGCAAATAATAAATACAAGAAATTAATGAAAGCGCTAAATGAAATATTTAAATTCAGAAATGGAAACAGTTAGGATTCTAATTCTTCGTAATCTTAACTTCAGGGTAAAATATGCTTCAGGATGTTCTGACATTTGGCTTACGGAATAAATTTTTGCTTTCCAGCAGTAAACACTGAGTTCATTAATAACTTCTTATTCCTAAGTTCGAATTAATTTCCCTCAGTAATCATAAAAGCACGTCCAGCCATTAAAGACTTGAAGGTTGTCCTAGCTCATTCAACACAATTAATTTTCCAATTAATTGCTTTATCTTTATCCTCTAATCAAGTCCACCAACTTAGTTTTTCCAAAGCAATCGGTTTGTAATTGATTAGATGATGGACTAAAATGAAATTAAGCATTAACACAAAAGAAGAAAATGCTTAACATCCATCACATTGGATTACCCTTCAGTACAATTACAAATTCATAGAATCCTAACTAAAGGAATTTAGCTCATAATGAGCATAGAAACAAAATAAGCGGAGACAAAATGAAAATTAAAGGCATCCTTCCTAAAAAATGAAATTATCCAAGAAAAACGGTGACGGCTCCTTTTTGGTCCCCTCGGTACCAAAAGTCCTCCTTGCTCTCGTACTAGCCCCCACAAATAGGGTTTTTCACCCTCTCTCTCCTTCTTCACACTACTGGGCCTTTTCAAGGTCAAATATTAAAAAATGTCTTTGTGACTTTCGAGTACACTTGATAATTTGCATCATATTCTCTCTCTTCCTTTTAAACGCAGATCTTTGGTATCTTGTCTTTAGTGGTCAAAAGATGGTGGAATTGATTTTGCCTTATAATGACTCTTTTTCCCCAAAGCTGTGACATTCCAAAACATCCAGTAGCCTTACCTTGACAATTTACACCTTTAAAACCTGCTTTCAATAATTAAATCAAACCTTCATCGAGAATTCTGACTATCTTTTTAAAATTAATCAAATCACACACAAGTATTTGCTTGATCAATTAATACTTGAAATTCTTCTCTAAATTGATCAAACCAGAGAAAATGATTAAGTTAAAAAGATAGTAATAACTCTTATTTCTAAGAATTATCACACCCCAAACTTGAACCATTGCTTGTCCTCAAGTAATGACATCCAACAATCAATAACAGGGCAAAATCAAAATAGTAAAAGCAAAGTCCATGCCAATCCTCAGATGTAATTTTCAAAATTATGCTCAACACACCATACCATTTTCTTAATCACTTTCCATGATGTGTGTGGGTGACTTCCCTAAACTCTCAACTTAGTTTTATCCAGGAACTCCAATCAAAACCACCCTTCAACCGAGTCTTAGGTGCATTTTCCCAAAATCCTTCGGATGAAAGGATGAAGTCTCACCAGTTAATCTTCCTAAGATCAGGAACTTAACACATTATTGAAATTGTCATATTGCAGAATTCACTCCATTTATGCTCTGTGTCAATGTTTCACTCAATCATCCATTTCATGCAACTCTATCATATGCTTGACAAATTTCTAACAATCAAGAGCATATACACACATTATACACAGCAAGAGGACTTTAATGGGTTATAATGAGGCTAAGGTTCAGTGTGGAATTTTTGGGAAAGTAGGTATTTAGGTGGAGTTCAAAATTTTTGTCAAAAAAATTTTTCCATTCCCAAATTCAAACATTCCTTCTTAATTTTTACCCATCTTTCTGATGACAAGGGGGGAAAGTTTTTTGTTTTTTTTTTTTTTTTTTGTTTTTTGTTTTTTGTTTTTTTTTTTTTTTTTTTTTTTTTAAATGCATAACTTGTTTTGTTTCATTGATACATTTGCTCTTTCCTCCCTTTTTATTACATAAGCAACCCCATTACCCCCAAACTTAAAGCTGTTGGTTGTCGCATGACCAATGTGGTTACAACCTATCATGAGATAACATTTTTGACAAAATCTGAAACTCCAACTAACGGTAGTACATTTGTTTTGCAAGGAATTGGAGCTTGAAATGGGGTTAATCATCAATCAAGAAAGTCTTAAGCTCAAAGGGGTGAACAAAGGATAATACTTATGGGTTAGCCATTTAAGTCTCAGTAGTTAACAAAACAAGGCCTCAAGTCAAATTGTGTACAACAGTGAAATATGCAATCAATCACAGAAGTAAGTCAAGTTCTGCAGAGAAAATACATGAATGGAAGGCATCCTGAACAGAATCTGTTGGAAGTCTAAAAACTCACAAGATTGATACTGTAGAGTGCTACAATACCACATTCATACTCACTCACCTTGAACTTAGGTTGAAATCTGATTTAGATCTCACCCTCTTTTCCTTAGACGAGGGTTTTTGTGCAACCCTGATTCTCCAAATTGATTGGTGACTTGAAAGAAGTCCTTCGTAAAATCAATGGGAGCTAGGGATTGAGTGTAGAGAGAGGATTAAGTCAAGGTATGAATGTATGTCACATGCAATGAGAAAAGAACAAAAAATTTCGTCATCAGATGCACATGGACAACAACATCATTCATTTATTAATCAGGCAGTCAAGGTTCATCCAAAACAAAATATAAATGGGGCCCCCCGAGATCATTAAGCCTATTATATTCAAATAGTGGGGCGGAGACAAACTTATAATTGAAAAACAGAATGGAGACAAACGAAAACAAGCGAAAATAAACTAAGGAAGATTAAGGGAACTCTCGATCATTTGATCTTTATGACATCTTTGCAAACATCTTGGCATTTCTGCTTTCTCAAGGTGAGCCAATCGCCTTGGTCCATACATGTTGCCGGATCGGCTATTTGCTTCATTGTGTGCTTGCTTGTAGGCTGGAATTTCCTTGGTAATTGCCAGTCGGCGCTTCTTTCCTTTTGGCTTCAATCTCCTCCTTTTCTCCCCATTTCGTGGTTGAACTTTAGAGGCTATGACGGGCTTGAGTTTCTCGGTCGCCTATAATAGGCATGACATCCTCAGAATCCTCATTGGTTGCGGGAGGAAGCTCCCCATGGTACTTCAATTTTTGCTTTTTCTTTCGAATCATTGGAGGAGCTCGGTGCTTGAATTTGCTTTTCTGTGATGGAGGGGGAGCTTGTGATGTTTCATCAATCATCTTTGCCTTTCCTTTCTTGGATCCTATTGGTTGGATAGGAGGTGGTGGTTCTCTAGGTGGAGGTGGTGGTGTCCAGTCAGAAGTAACATCATTGTTATTGATGGAGTGCTCACTAGCAGTCGGCTGAATAGAAGGGATGTCAGGTTCTTCTTGTGGTGCAAGAGGGTCAACTGGTGCAGAATCCTTTGCTGGGTGGCTATGTGTCTTGGGTTCATGAGGGGAAGTCTTGGAATGGTTGAAGTATTTCTTCGGGAAACAAGGGAGGATAACTACCTTGCCGCGACTTGTTGATTCAAGGGTCCGTTGTATCCACAGATCTTGCTCCTTAGCAAATTCCCAAAAAGCTGCTGCTGCTAATGTATCTTTGCTGACATTTGATAGCATTGATGATCTGCTTTTGTGTTGTGTCATCGGGTTGTTCCTTCGGTTTAGAGGTAGGAACTGAACTTGGCACCTTGGATCTTTGATGCCCCAAAACGTTTGATAGTTGTCAAGTCTATGGCCCCCTTGTTATCCATAATTTCATCCTCAGATAAAGCCTTGATTCCACATCTCAAACATAAGGAAGTGATTAAAGAAGGGAAAAACAACAACCCTTTCTTTTTGAATGCACAAGCAACAATTTCCCTCTCAATCAAGTGTCCTACATCTACCTTCTTCTTAGTCAAAATACAATACAACAAAACTAACCTATCCTTATTGACTGTTTCCAAGTGTCTTTGTGGGAAGAATCTTGGTTCTGATTATATGATACCAAACTTTAGCCAAGGGTGTGAGATCGGGCACTGGCTATTTTCCAATTTTCATCCGAGCGGAATCCGGTGGCCCTTCCACTTGTAACTTCCCGCATCATGTCGGTCGACTCCGTTTCCTCGGCATTCTTCAACGAGTCAAATATTCATACGCAACATCCTTCACACCCCACCTCGGTTCAACGTTCTGCTGCGAGAAAATGACACCTTTGAACCCCTCACGATAACATATTTTTGCTCTGAGGGCAGTCAAGTTAGCATAAAACTCGCGTACAAAAGGGACAATGGGTTCTCGTGGGTGAGATACGAATTGCTTCCGAGTTATGGTGTCTATGAGCTCGGCAATATCTTCAGTGAGACCATAATGGGGTGAGTCCATAATGAAGAAACCCTTCTCCAAATGAAAGTTCCTCTTCTTGACTTCCCTCTCAAATTTCAATCTCCCTTCCTCATCCACAAACCGCAAATTGATTTCCTCATCAGAGGATGGTGGACCAGCGACAACGAGATGTTTGGAAGGCGGCGGAAACTTTAACCATGGTGTTTGGAATGGGAAGAAAAGGAATTAGGTTGATGGTGACGAAAGAGATAGATGAGCCGAAGGTGAGATTGGGATTGCGTGTGGGGCTACGAGAAAACAAGGACTTAGATAAAGAGGAAGGGATAGGTAGGTGACATTAAGGGCATAGTGGAGAGATGTACGGTCCCACGCTAGCTACATAGCTTAGAACACTGAGACAATTGAATACTCTTGCACGCGGTTCTTGGGCTTACTCACTTTGTCACCCTTCTTGCACGCACGATTAAGCCCGGGTCGAGATGTGACCACACAGCACCTTTTCATGATCCCTGGGCTTAGGATGGTCCACATTGTAACAAACACTAGTCAACACTTTTTTTTTTTGTATATTTTTTTTTTGATCTATAATTATTTACACTATAATTTTAAAATATAAGGGCAAGGATATAAAGTGAAATTTGCCTCCCGATGGCGCTTGGTTTTAAGTCTTGACTGACTTCACACTAGTGGTTAGGGTCGAAAAATGAGTGGTGACCTTCATTCTTGTCCACGGCTCACCTGATATTGCTTCACTCTTTGCCCATTCACCTTGAACTTTTCCGAGAATTTTCCTCAAAGCAACTCACTGACTCCATGAGGATATACTTTGACCAATTTAAATGGTCCAGACCACCTCGATTTCAACTTCCCAGGGAACAATTTTAATCTAGAATTAAACAAGAGCACTTGCATTCCTTCCACTAATTCCCTGGGCTGAATTTTTTGATCATGCCATGCCTTGATCTTGCTCTTATAAATTTCAGCATTTTCATAAGCAAAGAACCTGAACTCTTCGAGTTCATTCAAATTTGTAATAATCGTGCTTCACCGGTGCTTGTGCATCAAAATTCAACTTCTTAATAGCCCGAATGCCTTGTGTTTCAGTTCTATTGGTAAATGACAAGCCTTGCCATAAACCAATCTGTAAGGAGACATGCCAATGGGAGTCTTGAATGCTTTGTTAGTAGGCCCAGAGAGCATCATCTAAGTGGATAGACCAATCCTTCCTAGAAGGATTCACCATTTTTTCAAGAATTCTCTTGATCTCTCTGTTGGACACTTCAGCTTGTCCACTAGTTTGAGGATGGTGGCAGTAGCCACTTTATGTTTCACTCCATATTTGGCAAGCAAGTTAGCAAACAACTTGTTGCAGAAATGTGTCCCTTCATCACTGATTATAGCGAGGAGTGCCAAATCTGGTAAATATGTTCTTGTGCAAAAATTTGGTAACTACCCTGGCATCATTGGAAGGCAATGCCACTTGCTTCTACCCATTTAGAGACATAGTCCTGCAACTAAGATGTAGGCATTTCCATAAGATATAGGGAATGGTCCCATAAAATCTATTCCCCGAACATCAAACAACTCAATCTCCAAAATGGTATTGAGTGGTAGTTCTTGTCTATTGGAAATGCTCCCATCCTCGGCACCTATCACAAAGCTTGGCAAACTCATGAGCATCTTTGAACAAAGTGGGCCAAAAATATCGATTGTAATACCTTTGCGGAAATTTGTCCTCTTTCCTCCAAAGTGACCACCATAGGGAAGCGGACATGGCGATCATTGAGGATAGCTTGCATTTCTTCCTCAATGTAAAGATATCTTCTCATGATCTGGTCTTGGCATCTTTTATACAAAAAGGTTCATCCCAGTAAAAGTGTTTAACTTGATGCATGAACCTCCTTTTCTGTTGAGGGTTCATATCCACTGGAACTATCCCACTGACCAGGAAATTCACTATATCTGCGTACCAAGGTCTTTGCGGCATTTTCAATCGGTAGTAGGTGTTCATCGGAAAATTTTCTTTAATTTCTTCTTGATCTGGGATTCTCCTTGCTCAACAATTCTCGGAAAGATGATCACTACACGATTTTCAACTCCCTTTTATCTCTACGATTTCCAAATCAAATTCTTGAAGCAAAAGCACCCATCGATAAGTCTTGGCTTTGCATCCTTCTTGTCAATTAGATACTTGATGGTGCGCATGATCGGTGTATACCACTACTTTAGCTCCCACCGGATATGATCGAACTTATCAAATGCAAATACAAGCGCTAACAATTCTTTTACGTAGTGGTGTAGTTGATCGAGCATCAATGAGAGTCTTGCTAGCATAATAGATAGTATGGAATATCTTATTATGCCTCTGACCTAGCATAGCTCCCACTGCAAATTCACTTGCGTCACACATCAGTTCAAATGGCTTCTCCCAATCTGGAGCTACTATCACGGGGGAGAGATCAGAGCCTTCTTGAGTTTCAAAAGCCGATAAACATTCGTCTGTAAAATGAAATGTACTATTATGCTCTAACAGTTTGCAAAGTGGCTTGGATATTTTAGAGAAGTCTTTGATGAACCTTCTATAAAACCCAGCGTGTCTTAGAAAGCTTCTGATGCCTTTAACAGATTTAGGTGGAGGGAGTTTTTCAATCACCTCAACCTTAGCTTTGTCCACCTCTAAGCCTTTTCTTGACACCTTATGACCTAGAACAATGCCTTCCTTGACCATGAAATGACACTTCTCCCAATTTAGAACTAAATTGGTTTCCTCACATCTAACCAGCACCTTTTCTAAGTTATCCAAGCATCCTATGAATGAATCTCCAAAGACTGAGAAATCATCCATGAAGATTTCCATAGTTTTCTCAATAAAATCAGAAAAGATGGCCATCATGCACCTTTGGAAAGATTCTTTGGAGCGTTACAGAGCCCAAAAGGCATTCGTCACGAAAGCAAATGTACCATAAGGACAAGTGAACGTAGTCTTCTGGCGATCTTCGGGGGCTACGGCTATCGATTGTAACGAGAATAGCCATCTAGAAAACAATAAAACTCTCTTCCGAACAACCTATCAAGCATTTGATCAAGGAAAGGTAGTGGAAAATGGTCCTTCCTTGTGGCTTTGTTCAACTTTCTATAATCCATGCATATCCTCCACCTGTAATGCTTGTTCTTGTGGGAATCGGCTCATTCTTCTCATTTTTCACTACGAGTAACTCCTCCTTTTTTGGGAGCACGCACTTTGGACTTACCCCACACCTTTGTGCGAAATAGGGTAGATGATTCTGCATCGAGCCATTTAATGATCTCCTTTTTACCACCTCTTTCATAATTGGGTTCAACCTTCTCGGCCTTCAACACTTGTTCTTGGCATCTTTTTCTAACAGTGAATTACGTGCATACAAAGACTAGGGTGATACCTTTAATGTCTGCCATTTTCCATCCAATAGCCTTTTTGTGCTTCCTCAGAAGTGAAATAAGCTGCTTTCTTGCTCAAAAGTTAAGAAGGAAGAGATGATGATAGGAAGAGTTTCCTTTTCTCCAAGATAAGCATATTTCAAATGAGAAGGTAATTGCTTCAATTCAAGTATGGGAGGTCTTTCAACAGAGAGGTACATTCTCGGTGTAGGTGTCTGCAGATACATCTAAGGATTCATATTTTCTAATCCAATATACGTGTGCCAAATTTCCTTCCTCTAGTTGCTTTAAGCTTGTTCATTTGCGAGAATCGGTTTCTTGGTTCATTTCGGACTCGTGCTCTAAAACGGGCACGATGCTATTAATTGCTCTTGCACGGAGAATCAATATCGATAATAATGAGAACAACTTTCCATATCTTCATCAGGATATTGTAATGCATTAAAAACATTGAAAGTCAACTTGCTGATCATTCACCCTCATAGTAAGTTCTCCTTACGCACATCTATCAATGTTCTTCCTGTTGCCAAAAAGGGTCTTCCAAGGATAATTGGAATTTCCTTGTCGACTTCAAAATCTAGAATAATGAAATCCACTGGAAATACAAATATATCCACTTTAATTAGAACATCCTCAATCTTTCCTTCTGGATAAGCAATAGACCTATCAGCAAGTTGCAAAGTTACAGCAGTGGGCCTGGCTTCACCAATGTTCAGTTGCTTGAAAATGGACATAGGCATCAGATTAATACTTGCTCCAAGATCACATAAAGCTTTTCCACAATAAGTATTTCCTATGGAACAAGGGATAGTGAAGCTGCCTGGGTCCTTCATTTTATGAGGAACTTTGTTACTGTAAATTTGTTGCTCTCCTTTGTCATTTGCTTTGTTTCAAATTCTCCTAATCTCTTCCTCTTAGTAAGAACATCCTTCATAAATTTGGTGTAGTTGGGCATCTATCTGTAGAGCTTCAACTAGAGGGATATTAATATGCAGCTGCTTCAAAATATCCAGAAACTTGTTAAATTGCTTCTCTTGAGCTGCCTTCTTCAGCCTCTGTGGAAATGGAGGAGGTGGTCTCTCTGGAACCATCTTGGGTTCAGTCCGCTTAGAAATGACTTGCTCTGTATCTCCAGACCTTGGAACTGATTCGTGCTTAGGTTCCTCGGTTTCAGCTGGTTCAGTTGCCTTTGTTCCCTGCTGGTTAAATGCTGTAGCATCTTGTAACACTTTACCACTCCTCAGGGTTACAGCTTTAACGTGTTCCTTACCTTTATCATTGGAAGATGATGGAGACTCTGTAGAAGCAGGCAAGGTACCAGCAGGTCTGCTAGCTAATGCAGTGGCCAATTGACCTACTTGGTTCTCCAAGTTCCTTACAGCAACTCCTTGATTCTGAATTTGAGCTTTAGTTTCAGCCATGAAAGCTTTCAACATAGCTTCCAATGATGGCTCCTTTGCAGGAGCATGGTTCTGCTGCTGAATGTTCTGTTGTTGTTGTTGGTAATGCGGAGAAGCATAACCAGAAGGAGGATTGAGTGTTGTAATGATTACTGTAGCTGAAATTAGGATGTTGCTTCCAACCGGGATTATAAGTATTGGAAAAAATTGTTCCCTCTATTTCCACATAATTCACTTGACATTGGGTTGTCAGGGCATTCTTCAAAAAGATGCCTCCCTTCACGAGAAAACACAAGCTCTTGAATTTCTTGGAGCAGATTCAACCATGACGGGTTCTTGCATGGTGTTAAGCATGATTAAGTTTTTCAAAGCATGTTGGTAATGGCGACAAAGTGAGCGGAACATGTGATCATCTCCTTTACTTCATGAACACCAGCCCCACCTTTAGAAGAATTTGCTCTCTGGTTGGCCACTTGATAACTATTGGCAGCTATGCCCTCAATGAGTTCATAAGCTTCATTATAAGACTTGTTCAAAAGAGCTCCTCCAGAAGAGGCATCCAACATCAGCCTTGAAGGTGGTATTAATCCATTGTAAAATGTTTCCATTTGAATGCACACAGGAATGCCATGATGAGGGCACCTTCTTAACAAATCTTTAAACCTCTCCCAAGCTTCATACAATGATTCATCCTCATTCTGCCTGAAGGAAGTAATATCATTCCTCATTCGGCATTTTTAGTGGGAGGAAAATATTTTGTCGGGAACCTTTCACCAATCCATTCCAAGTAGTAATTGAATTGGGTTCCAAAGAATTCAACCAAGTCTTTGCTCATCCTCAATGAATAAGGAAAGAGTCTCGATTTGAATGCATCATCACTTACCCTGGGGTCTTGAAATTGCTAGCCACTTCCAGAAATTGCCTCAAATGCGGTGAGGATCTTGATAGGGCACCACCAAGCGCCCAACGGTTTGAAGCATTTGAAACATCATTGGCTTAAATTCAAAGCTGGCGAGTAGTTATTCTTGGCCTCACTATCCCAAGTATTCATCATTTGGGGATCAAAAAGCTGCATATTCCTGATGGACCTCTCTTTGTCATTTGCCATGTCAATCATATTGAAATTTGCTCCTCATCGATTACGAGAAGATTAGCCATGAAGCCTAACTCGAGAATGTTACGCCAAAGCACGTTATTCTTTGGTTCTCTTCCTTAAACTCTTGAAATTTGTTTTCTCTATCTCCAAATCAATTTGAAATTTTGGTTCACCCTTTACTGTGCATACAGATTGCGATTACTATCCCTGTTTCTGAACACAGAACACAAAACGATTAGAAGTAACAAAATAAATTAAGCTAACAAAAGAATTTAAATATTCAACACCATTGTCAATCCCCGGCAACGGCGCCAAAAACTTGTTGGTCTAATTTTACGATGTGCAAGTGTACACAGTCAACAAGTAATACAGTGTGAGTCAAGATCGTTCCCACGAGGATTTAAATTGCATTAAATACTAACTCTGAAGTTAACTTTTTCTGTTTAACACAAAAATTAAAGAGAAAATGTTGAACATATAAAATAATTGAAGTAACGAGATATCAAAGCAGCAAATAATAAATACAAGAAATTAATGAAAGCGCTAAATGAAATATTTAAATTCAGAAATGGAAACAGTTAGGATTCTAATTCTTCGTAATCTTAACTTCAGGGTAAAATATGCTTCAGGATGTTACAGCATTTGGCTTACGGAATAAATTTTTGCTTTCCAGCAGTAAACACTGAGTTCATTAATAACTTCTTATTCCTAAGTTCGAATTAATTTCCCTCAGTAATCATAAAAGCACGTCCAGCCATTAAAGACTTGAAGGCTGTCCCTAGCTCATTCAACACAATTAATTTTCCAATTAATTGCTTTATCTTTATCCTCTAATCAAGTCCACCAACTTAGTTTTTCCAAACGCAATCAGTTTGTAATTGATTAGATGATCAGACTAAAATGAAATTAAGCATTAACACAGAAAAGAAGAAAATGCATAACATCCATCACATTGGATTACCCTTCAATACAATTACAAATTCATAGAATCCTAACTAAAGGAATTTAGCTCATAATAAGCATAGAAACAAAATAAGCGGAGACAAAATGAAAATTAAAGGCATCCTTCCTAAAAAATGAAATTATCCCAAAACAATGGTGACGGCTCCTTTTTCAATCCCCTCGGTACCCAAAAGTCCCTCGCTCTCGTACTAGCCCCCCACAAATAGGGTTTTCACCCTCTCTCCTCCTTCACACTCTGGGCCTTTTCAAGGTCAAATATTAAAAAATGTCTTGTGACTTTCGAGTACACTTGATAGGCGCATCATATTCTCTCTCTTCCTTTTAAACAAGATCTGGTGGTATCTTGTCTTCTAGTGGTCAAAAGATGAGATGGAATTGATTTTGCCTTATAATGACTCTTTTTCCCCAAAGTGCGTGACATTCCAAAACATCCAGTAGCCTTACCTTGACAATTTACACCTTTAAAACCTGCTTCGATAATTAAATCAAACCTTCATCAGAATTTACAGCTATCTTTTTTAAAATTAATCAAATCACACACAAGTATTTGCTTGATCAATTAATACTTGAAATTCTTCTCCTAAATTGATCAAACCAGAGAAAATGATTAAGTTAAAAAGATAGTAATAACTCTTATTTCTAAGAATTATCAAAGTTGTTAAAAGAAAACAAGTTGTTTGTTAACCAAAAGAAATGGATTTTTGGACAGCAGCAACTTGAATATTTGGGACACATCATTTCTGATAAAAGAGTGGCAGCAGACCCTAAGAAAGTGGAAGACATGCTAAATTGGCCTCAACCGAGAGATATTAAAGGATTGAGAGGGTTCTTAGGCTTAACTGGGTATTATAGGAGGTTTGTAAAGGATTATGGGAAGATAGCTTGGCCATTGACACAACAACTTAAGAAAGATAATTTTGGATGGGGTTTGGAAGCTCAAAAAGCTTTTGATCAGCTGAAAACAGTCATGATAACATTACCTATTCTTGTTGTTCCAAATTTTGAGAAGGTTTTTGTGCTGGAAACTGATGCATCTGGAAAAGGAGTAGGTGAAGTACTTATGCAGGAAGGCAAACTAGTGGCTTATATGAGTTAAACATTATCAGACACGGCTCAAAACAAATCAGTATATGAAAGGGAACTTATGGCCATCATGTTGGCTATACAGAAATGAAGACATTATTTAATGAGGAGGTACCTCATAGTCCATACAAACTAGAAAAGCCTCAGGTTCTTGACAAATCAACAGTTTAGTGGAGAAGAGCAGTAGAAGTGGGTCTCCAAGTTAATGGGATTTGATTTTGAGATAAGATATAAGCTAGGAAAGGAAAATGGGGCAGTAGATGCCTTATCAAGGAAGCTCCAGTTTGCAGCCATTTCAGTAGTTCAGTTCAATAAGTGGGATGGGCTGGAAGAAGAGGTTCAGAATGATGGAAAATTGAGAGGAATCATACAAGACTTGTTGCAGCAACCAGATTCCCATTCAGGTTACCACCTCAGGAAGAGCGAATTGCTATATAAGGGCAGAATGGTGATTCCTAGGAGTTCTCCAAAGGTTACAGTGGTGCTTAAAGAATTCCATGATTTAGCTATTAGAGATCACTCTGGATTTTTGAAGACTTACAAAAGAATTTCTGGACTGCTATTTTGGGAAGGAATGAAGAAGGACATCCAACAATATGTACAAGCTTGTGAAGTATGCCAAAGGAACAAATACTAGACCTTAACCCCTGGAGGTTTACTGTAGCCTCTACCCATTCCAACCAACATTTGGACTGATTTGTCCATGGATTTCATTGGATGACTTCCTACGGCTTATGGGGTTGACATTATCATGGTAATAGTGGATAGGCTCACCAAGTATACATCTTTTATAGCTCTTGCACACCCCTATACTGCCAAGGATGTTGCTTAAATTTTCATCAAGGAAGTGATGAAATTACATGGTTTTCCCTCTTCCATTGTTTTAAACAGAGACATGGTTTTTCTTAGCACTTTTTGGGCTGAAATGTTCAGACTTGTATGGACTAAATTGAAGTATAGCTCAGCCTACCATCCTCAATCAGAAGGCCAGACCGAGGTGGTGAATAGATGTGTGAAGACTTACTTGAGGTGTCTTACAGGTACTAAACCCAAACAGTGGCCCAAATGGTTAGCTTGGGCAGAATTTTGATATAATACCAATTACCATTCAGCTACTAAAATGACCCCATTCAAGGCACTATATGGCAGGGACCCTCCTATACTGGTAAGAGGAGATGGGGCATCATCTATGGTGGAGGAAGTAAACAGATTAATGGCTGAAAGAAACCAAATGCTAAATGAGTTGAAGGAGCAATTGGTGCAGGCCCAAAATAGAATGAAAACTCAGGCTGACAAACATAGAAGGGAAGTAGAATACTAACTTAGGGATGTGGTTTACTTGAAGATCCAGCCTTACAAACTCAGGAATTTGGCTAAAAAGGCAAATCAGAAACTGAGCCCTAGGTTTTATGAACCTTATGAGATCTTGGAAAAGATAAATCTAGTAGCATACAAGCTTAAATTACCGGAAGACAATTTAGTACATCCAGTATTTCATGTTTCATTGCTCAAAAAAGCTATTTCACCTTTAACTATAGTTCAACCTCTGCCTCCTTTTTTAGTAGAAGATTGGGAATTAAAAGTGTAGCCAGCTGAGGTGTTGGAATACAGAGAAAATGCTAAAGGAATAAGGGAGGTGCTAATTAAATGGCAAGACTTGCCTGAATTTGAGAGTTCTTGGGAAACTATGCAGTCAATATAGGAGCAATTTCCTGAGTTTCACCTTGACGACAAGGTGAGTCTTTTGGGGGGAAGTGTTGATAAAAATCCAAATGATAAATGGGCTGCAACTAAAGTATACTCAAGGAGAAAACATGTGGGTCTTGAAAATGAGAAATGACAAACAAGGCTTTAAGTGTAACTAACTTGCTGAGCTGGCAAGTAGTAGTGGAATAAGTGATTCTGTTGAGGGAAGGAGTATTTTTCGTGTGGGGGGGGGGGGGGTTAAGAGATAAGGTAGGCAAGATTTTGGCTTGAAAATTAAGAGGGCCTAGACACTCTTTACTTGTCTAGAACATTTTTCTCTCGTGTAATCTATTCTTTTCTGCATTTCCAAAATACAAACCAGAGAGATATCATACTGATAACTGTTCATTATTTAATATTTTTCATCTCTTCTTAAATTCTGAGTTCTGGGTTCTATCAACAATCATTGTCTACTATATCACATATAACTGCCACAGCTTCTAAGCCAGCACAGCAAGATTCTCAGAAGCTTGTGTGTGTCCAGCTCTTTTAAGAACTCCATATGACCCTAGCTATTGAAATTTTTGAAATCATCGTCTACTGTTGCTGCCTGTTATGAGCTGAGACTCCTGTTTTAGGACCTTGCTTTACATCCTATAAGATACAATTATTTTGGTATCAGATATGAAATCAATGTTAAATGTGAAAACACATAAACTGGTTGGCTGCTCCTTACGAAGTAATTAAAGAAAAAGAAAAAGTGTTCTAAATGATTATTATTCTATTTTCATTGTGATAAGATCTATTATGTATGATATTGTCACTCACAATCCCAATCTTCTTAATCCCAAGCTATCAGGAACTGTAATTACGGTTAACAATATATACTGCCACGGTGAATGCAATGCAATGTTTATCTTCATTATCCTTCTATGTCACCATCAAAGGTAATAGCAACCTATCTAAGAATTCTCTTTCCATGCTTACACACACTATGCGTGTATGGTTGTATCCAATATCCATGCACTCTAAATGCCAATGCTTTTGGTGTTACCATTGATGCTGCCAATATCAGATCTCTCTCGTTTTCTCTGTCTTCATAATCTACAACAATACCTAACTGCAAAATTATCCCAAATCAGTATATTTTAAGGAGGGTGGGGTAGAGATGTGGGGAATGAACGAGAACATACCCTTGAAGGATAAAGAATTAAATCAACAAAGCAACTGCTTAACCTTTCACTGCTATCAGAAAAAAGCCACCATTTACAAGAGTTATCTAATAGAGCACATATCTTATCCTAGAATTTTGTTAGATTTAGTTTGAAATTAGTTTAAATTTATTCATGTTATCTTTAGTTGTTTTCATGTTCTTTTGTTTTTATCTTATCTTATCCTTATTATCCATAATATATTTGCCTATATAATAAACACTTTGGCTTGAATCTCATTGAGTTCAGTCAGATTTCTATTCAAAATGTCTTCATTGCCTCTGTCCAGAAAGTGTTCCAAAAGCAATTGTATCCAGTTGCTGTCATTCTTATTTGTTCATTTGCCTGTTTGTCTACCAAAGCGTCTTTTCTCAGACTTGTACAGTTTTTAGGAAAGCCCTGTTTTCTAATGGGACTAACCAAGCTGAAATCAAATTTATGGTTTTATACCGATTTGCACTGAGTGGAGGGCACGCTATGTCCAACACTATGCCTTGAAAATAAAAGAAACCAAAATCCAAGTACACATGTGGAAGAAACATAACAAAGTGACAACAATTTAGGAAGGACATTAGAATGTAGAAATTTGCAATTCTCAACTAAAAGCTCATTGGTCGTGTATAGGAATATTCATCCCAAAGTGAAGAAACTAGAGTCTAGAGTTGTTTTCCACAACATAAATATAAGGCTGCATTCTTAACCTAAAGAAAATTGTATAGACCTTTAATTGATGTATAATGTGAACAGGGACAAGCTGAGCCTTCAAATCACGAAATGGAAGTGGAAATAATCCTCAAAGCATAGCAGTTTAAAATAACCTCACACCTATGTTCTACGAGCAAAAATTGACTTTACTCCAATTCTAATAAAATGCAAGGATCTCTACTTACATCAAAACCTTATAAAAATCCCAGGGCAGCAAGGCCTACTGCACAAACCCAAAATTCATATAGACATATAGTAGTGCTGATTTTCGAATTTCCCATCTATTTGTTCAAGTAAGAAACTCACTCACTGACACTATTTCTCCCAAATTATTGTTACAGATTCAGTATGCTTATATTAATATAGGATTCATAGTCCATACAATATGATTGGCTTCTTTATCTCCTGTTCCTGCCTATGCTCAAGAGAGCTCCATGTTGGTCAGCCATGATGGTACATCGTACATTGGTTGGAGGGGTAAAGTAAACATATTAGCACCAAAAAAATGAAAAAAAGAAAGTAAACATACCTGGGTATTCTAGTGTGTTCTTAAACAAAGAGGTGAGGCCCTTGCACCTAAGGTTGGGTCATGACTCATGAGCATGAAATTGGACTTGGGCCTAGTAAGAAAATACCGGTCCACCTCCGTTTGAGTAGCTGAAGAAGAAAACAAATTCATAACATAGTCATACTATGTTGCTATGGGTCTGTGCTCCCTTTTGTTTCCCTTCCCCAGCACAGCACAGTGAAGGTCACCAAGGGCAAAGTTGGAGGTTGTTATGGCAATATAGAATGCATGCCTGCCTAGGTTAGAAGCCAGTATGAAAATATGAATCTTTTATATTGATTTAGTAATAGGACATACATATTTGTGGAAGCCGTATGGTTTATATTTCAAATTGAGCATTCCAATATTCATGTTGCTGAGGAATTGCGATTTATAAATAGAAGATGGATGGATATAACCGTATAAGTATGCAATCATAGGAACCCATTACATTTACTGGTGGAAACTGGAAAGGGAAAATCATAACTTGCAACCCCTTCTGAGGATAGGATTTAATTAATTAAGGTGCGCAGGAGTAATGTTTGGAATGTTGTCTTTCAAAGTTTTTCTTTTTTCAAGATACTACATGATATTCAATTTTTCTGCAAAAGTTTCTCTTGTGGCTTTTGGGCAAGATATATGAAATAGTAGATGAATGGGAGACAAAGATAATGATAATGGAGGTTTTAGACCTGGGTATACACATACACCTTAAACTGGCAATTGCAGTATTAATGTGTTAGTCAGAGATTCAAACTTTCTCTAAAACATTTGAGCATTGGGTTCTAGCATATGTAAGTTAATTATAACCTTATTGTTAGAATAGCCAATACTTTATTGTACAGCTCATTTATGAGTAATGATTGTAATTAGATTAGCTGTCAATTTATTGTAAACAGTTAGAGTTTGTTAATTAGTTTTCTCTAATTCTGTTTTACTGTTTTTGGTTCATTATTGTAAACAGTAGCTAGCCTAGCTTGTATAAATAGGGATTCATCCCTCATTCAATATACTGAGTTCATTTTTCACAAATCTAACATGGTATCAGTTGTTTCTCTAATTCCTACTTCATACATTCTAATGAAAATCCTTCGAACAAGATTGTTACAGCAGTGCTCGATGGATCGAATTATCACGGTTGGGCGCAAGCAATGACCATGGTGTTCGAAATGAAGAACAAATTAGGGTTCATCGATGGTTCAATTACACAACCTAGCGACTCCGATCCTAATTTTGCTCGCTGGAAACGATGCAATAATCTGTTTCGATCTTGGATCAATCATTCTGTGACACCAGAAATTGCAACCAGTGTCATCTGGCTCACAAAAGCTTCGGATGTGTGGAATGCACTGCGTAATCGGTTTTCTCAAGGTGACTACATTCGGATTCTGCAATTGCACTCTGATCTTTATTCTTTGAAGCAAGGTGATCTCTCGATCATGAATTACTTCACCAAGGTCAAGATTCTTCGGGACGAACTTTGCAATTTCAGGCCTATACCTTCATGTGATTCTTCACCTACTGGTTCTTGCAAGTCAGTTGTGGCTATGCAGAAATATCGTGACACTGATAGTGTCTTGTGTTTTCTTCAAGGCCTTAATGATCCTTACAATCAGGCTAGGTCTCAAATCCTTATGCTTGATCCCATGCCTTCTCTAGACAAGGTTTTCTCTATTATCCTACAACAAGAAAGGCATATGAATTTGGCAATTCTTCCCAATCTTCCTGCTGTGTTAGCTGTTCAGTCTGCATCTTCCTCTCAAGGTCGTGGAAGAGGATACTCTAAACAAGGTCAATCTCGACACTGCACACATTGTGGCAGAAACAACCATACAGTTGATACTTGCTTTGCAAAGCATGGTCTTCCTCCTGGTTGGAAGTCCAAGAAGGCATCTGTTAATCAAATTTCTGCTTCCGCATCTGCAGAACTTGATTCCTCTGCTGTTTCTGAGGCATTTTCTGGTCTCTCCAACGATCAACTTGCTAGTTTGATTGCTCTGCTTCCTAATGCAAAGCCTACTGCCACTGCTGTGAGCTCAGCAAATTTGGTCAGCTCTCACAACATATCTTCTCAACCATCTTCAGGTAATGTCCCTTGGCTTTTAGATTCTGGCGCTACGAGATCACTTTACCTGTTCATTACACTGGTTTTCTTCTTTTCAATCCATTAAACCAGTTCCTGTTTCTTTGCCAAATGGCAAAACTGCTATGGCTTTATACAAGGGCACCATTGTTCTAACCGATTCTTTGATATTGCACAATGTTCTTTATGTTGAACACTTCTCTGTGAATATCATTTCTGTAACCAAACTTACCAAAGCTCTTGATTGTAGAGCTGTATTCACCCATAATCTGTGTTTTCTGCAGAAGAATACATGCCTGAAGATGATTGGTACTGCTAAGGAATTTAAAGGTCTTTACTATTTGATTCTTCCTGAACACTTTACTTCTGAGTCAGTTTCTCAATTACACAATGTAAACACCACTAAAAGTCATATTTCCACTCATGATGTGTGGCACTATAGACTAGGTCACCCTTCCTCTTCCTATTACAAAATTCTGCAGCAATTCCATTGTAACATTCCCACATATATCAATAAACCATGTGATACTTGTCATTTGTCCAAACAAAAGCATTTATCTTTTAATTCCAGCACAACATTAATTGAATCTACATTTGATTTAATACATGTTGACATTTGGGGGCCTTATGCCACCCCTTCTATTCAAGGTCACAAATACTTTCTTACCATAGTTGATGAGAAATCTAAGTACACTTGGCTTAAACTCATGAAAACTAAAGCTGAAACTAGACAACATCTTATTGATTTTATTGCTTTAATTGAAACTCAATTTCATAAAGTAATTAAAATCATTAGGAGTGATAATGGTCTTGAGTTTGCCATGCCTTCATTTTTTAAAACTAAAGGCATCATTCATCAAACTTCGTGTGTTGAGACACCTCAACAAAATGGTGTAGTTGAAAGAAAGCATCAACACATTCTTAACGTTGCTAGATCCCTAATGTTTCAATCCCACTTACCTATATGTTTTTGGTCTTTTTCAGTAACACATGTTGTCCACATCATTAATATGTTGCCTACCCCACTCTTAAACAATCATTCTCCTCATTTTCATGTTTACAATGCTCATCCTGACTTGAGTACTCTTAGAGTTTTTGGTACTCTTTGCTTTGCTTCAACTCTTCAAGCTCATAGAACTAAGTTTCAGCCTAGAGCCAAGGTTCTGTTTTTGGGTTACCATCAGTCTTCCTCTGATCATTCCATGTTTGTTAAGACCCACGACAAGTTGATTACTATTCTCTTGGTTTATGTGGATGACATAGTCTTAACTGGGAACAATTTGGATGAAATTGTGGCTGTCAAAGAGTTTCTGGATCAGAAATTCAAAATTAAGGATCTAGGATCTCTTAAATTCTTCTTAGGCCTGGAAGTGGCTCGGTCTAAATTAGGCATAGTGCTGTCTCAAAGAAAATATGCACTAGAATTGTTGGATGATGCTGGTCTTTTGAGCTGCAAACCAGCTTTGGTTCCCATGATTTCTAATTTCAAACTTGCGATTTCTGCTACTTCTCTGTTGCCTGATCCAACCAGCTACAGGAGACTCATTGGGAGACTCATTTATCTTACAAATACACGGCCAGATTTGTGTTTTGCTGTGCATAAACTCAGCCAATACCTTGCCACTCCTCATCAATCTCATTATGATGCTGCACTTCACATACTTAGGTATATCAAGGGCTGTCCAGGGAAAGGAATTTTTTTTCTTCCAATAATGATCTCAAGCTCACTGCCTTCAGTGATTCGGACTGGGCAGCTTGTCCAGATACTAGGAAGTCTATAACCGGATTCTGTGTGTTTCTTGGTCCTTCATTAATTTCATGGAAGTCCAAGAAGCAACTTACAATTTCAAGAAGTTCTTCTGAAGCTGAGTATAGAGCACTCACAAATCGCATGTGAGGTTCAATGGTTGTAAATGATATCTCCTCACCTTGATTTGCATCATACTGCCTCTCTACCAATTTACTTGTCTGTGACAACCAATCCGCCATTAAAATTGCTCAAAATCCAACTTTCCATGAAAGGACAAAACACATAGAGATTGATTGCCACCTTATTAGAGAGAAAGTACAAAATGGAATCATTCATCTCATGCCTATTGCTTCCAAGGATCAATTGGCAGATATTCACACCAAGGCTCTTCCATTCCCTAGCTTTTCTACTCTTGTTTCCAAGCTGAATATGATTGATATCCATGATCCAACTTGAGGGGGACTGTTAGAATAGCCAATACTTTATTATACTGACTCATTTATGAGTAATGATTGTAATTAGATTATTTGTCAATTTATTGTAAGCAGTTAGAGTTTGTTAATTAGTTTTCTCTAATTCTGTTTTACTGTTTTTGGTTCATTATTGTAAACAGTAGCTAGCTTAGCTTGTATAAATAGGGATTCATCCCTCGTTCAATATACTGAGTTCATTTTTCACAAATCTAACACTTATCAAAAGATAATTCCTTGATGGTGGATGGCTGCATTCTGAACTCTACCCACGATTTTGTGTATGTTTGGGATAATTATGAAAATTTGATTATTTCAATAATCGATTATTATATAAAAATATTTTGTTATAATCGATTATTAGAAAAAAAGTTTTCTATTTGAATATGTTAACTAAAAAATAATTTTAAGTTAATCTATTTTATTTTGATGATATAAAAAAAATCACTTTTATATATCAAATTATCAAAATATATATAGAATGATTAAAAAATTATTTGATTAATTAAAAAAATTATTTGATTAAGGATAAAATGATATTTACATCACACTGTTAAAAATAATCCTAACAGCTTTTATAAAAATATTGGCTGAGAACCTGCTGACTTGTCGATGCACAAACAAGTATATTGGCTGCTATAAATGATATGCCTTTTCTTACATGGAAAACAGATATTGGCGATGCTATGAAACATTGAAACTATTAGCCTAACCAACAAGTAAGTTTGGCTACTTTGGTCCATTGCGGTGAAGTACTTTTCAATTGTAGAATTAAGGAGATCCTGGCTCAAAACTACTGAAAACTTTGATCATTATGTAGCCATGTAAGTTGTGCACTTTGTTAGATTTTTTAAAATTAAAGTATAAATCTTCTAGAAGTGATCCACATTTTCTATTCACTTTCTAGTTACTTTTACAATGTCAAAATATCTACCCATCCCATAAGTTAAGTTAGTCAAACTGATAACATAAATGAGTTACTCAGGTTTGACTTGGTAAAACTTGTTGAGGGAATATTGGAGATATCCACTCATAGAATTATGGGGTTTTTTTTCTTTTTTCTTGTAGAGAGGTTAACTCATTATAAATAAAACAGAGTCCTTATTCTAAGCACGTTAAATCAATCTCGTATTCTATCAAAGGTAGATAACTTTAAACTAGAAGAATTCTATACATGCTAGTTCATGCTACTGGTAACACACTAACACTTGGATGCAAAACATTGAGGCAACGGCTGGAGGTTCTTAAAATCCAACCTACGGTTAATGCATTTTCGTTGTCTAAGTTGGTTTGCTCACATAAAAGAGTGCTATTATTTCTCATACAATTTGTCTGGGTGGTGTTAATTTTCATTGGCGGAACATCATTGAAGCAAGGAGGGGCTGCTGCCCCCTCAAAATTCTACCCCCTTATGTATCTATATACAGACCTTTCTTAATTGCAAAGAGGGTGATTACATAATGCATCATAACTTATAAGTTGTATCACTATTGGTTTCTACGTTTAATTTGTTCGAACCTTCATTTCATATCATCTTTTGAATTAGAATATAGAAATAAAATTTATTGATGATGGTTCTCTATTAATAAGTCATTTATAACTATAAACTCTCATTGAAGCTTGAAGTATGCACTAGAATTTAGATTCTTTAAAGCGAATAGTATACTTTAAAAAGTAAAGTACATATATTGATAACTGTTAATTAAAAAATCAAATATATCTAATATAATGTCCTTAGAATAAGATAATTTCTCTCCCTAAAATCTTAGTATTCTGATTATTATTTTTAAAATGATATCCTTAATAATTTATCAAATAATGTTTAAACTTTATTAAATATAATTAATAATTAAGAAATAAGTATTCGTGAGTTACTATTTTTATCCTCCTAAATATTTGTCCAAGTTCGGCCGCTAGTAATGATTTTGAATATTATATATCCAACTGACGTAACATTTCATGTGACTTCAATCCAAAATAGAAACCTATTATGAGAAAATATGCTCCCTTTGTTAATCCGCAAATAATAAAGGCTTTTTCAGCTAATAAGCTTTGTTGTCTTTCTGGTTTGTTCTTTTACATTATTCTTTTATTGGTTTATGGTTTATTTGTTGCAAGCACATCTTTGGGGAATGATAAAAATCAGTTGAGTAGAAAAATAGATGCTGTAAAATTGGAAGCAGTCAAAGTAGAAAACAATTTTTCTGTCCATTTTTGCTTATTGACCAAGGTCCATATATAGCTTGTGAGAATTTTAAGAACAAAGCATCCTGCTCTAGCATCATATGAACCGAAATAAGTATTACATTATACGTGATTATATTTTCTACACGTTTGATAATGCAGAATATTCTCCTGAATTAGCAACATAATTAAAGAATATCCGGTATCAAAGGTTTACTGGTCTTTTGGATAGGAAAGGATTAGAGACATGATGGTTATTTTAAAGAGAAATAAACACAATTTTTATTATTTCTATGATTAGTTATAAGACATATTAATTATATGAAAAATAAATTATTTCTATTTTTCTTACACAACCCTCTCGTTATTTAAGAATATAAGAGAATTCTGACTCCTTTTTGGATATGAGTTAGTTATAATAAAAAAATTTTAAAAACCAGAAATTGAGGGAGATAATTTATATTGAAAAAAAAAAACAGTTGATGAAAAAAGTGTTTGTTAGAGATATAATAAAATCATTAACTATCATTAATCTAACAACTTAAACTATTAAGAAAATTGGTCCTTGACATTGTACAAAAACTGATACAAAAATATTTTTTATACATTCACTTTTGATACACATTTTTTACACTTATAAAATGTAGTGAACGCCTTTGAGATAAGTAATAATTCTTATGTTGAATATGGTAAATTCTAATTAGATTAAGTTTAAAAAAATTATCATATAAGTAATAAAAATTATTATTTATGATATCATTGATTATCATATCTTTGATTTGTGTTTAAAAATATGTGTCAATAAATAATGAATATTTCTAAAATAAATAATAATCTATGCAAAAGATATAATAAATTCTAATTTTAACTCTTTATATATAATAAAAAAGAGGGAGGATCAATTTACACCAGTGTAAGTCTTTTTTCTCTTACACTCATTTTCAACGTTAGTTTCACTTTCATCTAATGGTTACCTTTAATGAAATAATCTTAATCATTAGATGAAAGTAGAACTAACGGTTAAAAATAAGTGTAAGAGAAAAAAGACTTATACTGGTGTAAGCTGATCCCTCCTTAATAAAAAAATATCATTATATAAATCATTCAAATAATTAGTTATTATCTCATTAATTATTACAATCTTATAAGTATTAAAAATGAATGAACAAATAATAAGGTGGAAACTTATATGATCAAATAGTAAAGAGTTCAGTCACGTTATCCACACCTCATGCTTAAAAGTTGTCTACGATTATGTTTCCTGTAACTTTTACTTAGTCTTTGAAGAGCACTCACAAATTAGAAAGAGTACAAAAAAGAAAGCTGCCTACCACTAAGGGTTATGCGCTGTCAGACAAACCTTGACTCCTAATCAAATCTTTTCTTCATCTGTTACTTTCATAATTGTTTTTCTCCCATTTTTTCTTTGTTGTACATCCTTGTTGGATTCTATACAGAGCAACTAATGGACCCTAAGAGCTAGCAAAACAAAAAGGCCACTCTCTTTGCTACTTTCCTCTTTTTTGCGGGGTCTTTCCTACTTTCTAAAGCATTGGAACTAATGAAATCATTTTTAGTGCAAGCCATGTGATTGTCTCATTGATCATTCAAAGGTTTGGTAGGATTCAGAATTTTGCTAATGTGGTGTTGGCTTTGGTCCCCCATAGTCTTCCGATTCCTGGACTTGCAGACTCAGAGTTGCCTTCTCCTTTCAATTCCTATAATTTCTTTTTCTTTTTTTGAGGAATTTCAATTCCTATAATTAGATTAGCATATCAAGGATTGAAAATGAGATTCATTGTTCGGATTATAGTTTGTAAAACTGATACTGGATGGACTTGATTTTGATTAGAATTATAGAGTTAAGTAATTTATGTGTGGGTGCCTTTACTTCCATAAATATCACTAACCCATGTAAAAGTAACTAATCCACCGTCTAAACCATGATTTAAGATTATGAATCTGTAAAATTTTAACTTAAAATTAATTGATATAAAGTAAAGTGATTTAATAAATATATAAATTATACTAAAAAAATTAAAATAGACAATATGAGATTCGAATATTTTTTTTCTATATATGTTTGATCAGAACAAACGAGTGAATGAACAACTAAAAAATTTAGCAGAATAAGTTATAAAAATAGGGTCTTAACTTTAATAATATGTGAAATTCTAATTTATAATTAATTAGTATTAAGTAAAGTAACTCAAAAAATATATAAATCTCATTTAAAAAATTAAGGCAAGCGATCTACGACACCACAAATTATAATCCAAACATCTTGCGTCCATGGGGTTCCTGGTGTGACAAATCCTTTGTCTCTCTTCGGAGGCATTAGCACTTGCTCGAGTTTTACGGGGATAATGTTCAAGGTTGTGGGTCCTGCCTTAGTTGCCTCTCGTATACCAATAAAGTTGAGACTCATATGGCCATAGATTTCGCTAGGAGATTCTTGATTCTAGAAAACTAACTTTTATGTATTAATGTGTTTGGATAAGTTTTAGAAAAACAAATTAAGATAGTATAAAAAAATTTATAGACTTTTTTATTAAAAAATAAAAATTATTTTGTGATTAAATATAATTATAAAAAATAATTTTTATTTCTATTTATTGTATTTCTTTTAAAATTAATTCTTTTAAGAAATTATTCATTTAGTTTTTGGTTAAAAGTATAAAATTAATTTTTTAAAAATTTTGAGTTTTTTAAAACAATTTTGATTTTTTATTATTTTTTATCACATTATTTTTTACACTCTTTTTAATATCATTTATTATACATATATTTTTTATTATTTTTTCACTTAATCAACACTTCTAAAAAAAAAATATTAACAATCTTATACCCTTAAAAAATATATAAGATAATTTTTATTCTTTTCAAAATCTTACTCAAATAGTATATATTTACAACTATTATATTCTTACATCAAATAATATATACATTTTATTTTCACACTTCATCTAATATTATTTATTACATATATTTTTTTATCATTTTTTTACCTAATTATATTTTTTAAAAATAATATAAATAATGTTTACACTCTTTTTTAGAGATATAAAATCATCATTTTTCAGATATTTAAGAAGTGATTTTTTTAATAAAAATATTTTTTTCACAAATTAAGCACAGAAATAAATACACTATGGCCTAGGGATGGCGGTAGGCGGGCGGGACGGGTAGTAGTCCCGTCCCGCCTCCGCGAATAATATCCACCCATTCGCTCCCGCCTTTCATATCCTCATGCAGTCTGCGTTTATCTTTTCCCCGAATAAGCGGGTATTCGTGGATATCCATGAATATCCAATAAATTGTAAAAAAATTCAAAAAAATCAAAAAAATAAAATAAAAAAAAAAAAAAAAAGTATAATACTATAATTTTTTAAAATTTTTCCAATACAACTTAATCTAAAAATAATGTCAAATACCTAAAATACTTTTAATTTATATAACTTTATAATATTTAAATTTATATAATTAAGTTTTTTAATAATTTTATATAAAATTTTTGCAAAAGCATAGCATGGTCATGAACCACCTCCGCCCCTATCCCGTTTATTAAATGAAAATAACACTAAACTGATATTTATATCCGCAGGAGAAATTTGACGAATATTACCCGCGGGGCGGATAAAATTATCACCCCTACTATGGCCAGACTGTGAATACGTACGGCCTTTGCAGTGTTAAAAATATAGTAAAGTCTTTTCTCAATTAATCAGACTGGCCTTTGTTTCTTAGATAAATCAATTATTAATTAGATACTGTTTTTCACATTGAGATGCACCACACTTGCTGGTCTCTTCTGACTCACTTGCTTTTGGCATTTCTTATCTAGAACACGTTTCTTCTACCTAAGTAAACATACTTTTCTGGCCTTTTGCGTCTGCTCAAAATTCAAATATTGTCTCGATTGGGAGAAGAAGTTTGATTTTGGTGCAGCTTGGCAATGTAAGAACTGAATGAACTGTCGGTTTGCTACACACACATACAAAATTTACATCGCTTTTGTGTGTGTGTGTTAGTCTTTGATTCAATTATTAGCTTGTTGAAGTAGAACATCTATCTGTATATTTATCCTCTAATTATTTATAGTTTGAGATTCCTTTTCTGGGGTATTGATTAATAACCAAATCAAGAAGCTAACTTGCTTTATAAGTTAGATTCTTCGGATATCCATTAAAAAATTATTAGTGTTAAGAAAAAAAAAACAGTGTTATGGAGATACTTTTGTGCAAGTCAGCGACACCAATGAATATGTCCCATGCCCAATGACCATGCAGACTTGTTGAAAGCTTCTACATAACATATCCAGTATCCGGCTTAAGATAGGGTTGGAACACGTTCTCTATATTTATCCAACACATACTCTTTGTTCTGCAGCATAGACCAAAGGGTTCATGACATGTGAAAGAACTGCGCATGCAGTATATTTATAAAAATGGTGCTCATCTTGTAAGGCATAAATAAATGCTATGTTTCAGAGTTCTTATATCATGAGTTTTACTAAATCGATATAGGTCCACATATATATAAACACATTGCGTGGCTCTTCCCTCTAGCTGCTTACAACTGAGGCATGTCTGTCTTTAAGAGAAATTATTACGTGCAATAAATTTAAAAAAAAAACTTATAACAATATTAGAGTTCCTTCTAAGACATATATTTATTACTGTTCCAAAGACATGTATAATTTCCCTGTATCCCCGCCCATCTTTATTAGATTTTGAGTCTTCTCAACCTCAATTTTTAATGTGAGACTGAGTGCTGCAAAGCTCCTCCACATGGTCACTCACAACTCATCAGAACAGAACAGTTGCCTTTTCATGGAGTTTAAGTGTATTACGAGCCCACCTCAGTGTTGTTGTCATTTAACAAAACTGGGCCCCAGTTCACATAAAAGCAGCCCAGTTTTCTTATGAAAAATGGTTAATGCACATCCTTTAAAATTATATCAAATCACATTTGTGTATAGCGGCAAAATCAGAGTGAATACGTAAAAAATAATTAAAATTAAGATCAAATTTTTTATATTTTATATTTAATTTTTAAATTAAATAATAATATATAAATTTTTTCTAACTTAATAATACACATTTAATACTATTAAATAGTAATTAGTTGAAAAAATTTACATATTATTATTTAATTTGAGAATAAATAAAAAAATAAAGAATTTAAACTAAATTTTATTCTTAAAATGAACTATAATTATATAATAAAAATTATATAAATATAAATAATATATATGTAAATATGTGTTTAATATTATTTTTTTTTTCTCATTTCTTGCTCTTTTTTCCGTGGCTGTGGGCTCTAGTCAGTGACGACGAGTGATGGCCAATTGGCCATACTTTTTTGCTGAAACAACCTTTCCCTGCCATTCATTCATGCCTGCTTGTCACTGGTCGGTAACTGCTTTAAAAAGGCCTTGAATTGCGTGGGATAGGAGACATTAGGATGGGCACATTAGTACAATTGACCAATATGAAAGCTGGAAAACATGGAATTTTACTAGTACCTATGTGTGCCACAAGTTTAGGGAACGTGGGTGTGGGTCTGAATCACTTTGCTGTGACAAATTGGCAATTCGGTGGGTTTGCTTTTGCCATGTAAAAACAAGCAACTTCTGATTCGGGGGGATGAAAAAGTGCCTGCCAAGTGCCATTGCAACAGTTTCTTCCTTATAAGTTTCATGAGTCTAGAATTTTTCAGTCTTGCACAAGGAAAGAAAATTAAACCCTTGAGTTCAAATAACAGCCCTATTTCAATTTATGAAGCCAACTACACAAGATTTTACAGATTTGAGCACTTCAGAAATGTTCGAAATTAAGTTCTATATGGTGGGAAATTGTAAGACATTTGTGAAGAAATGTTCGTATAAATAACAATACTCATTTGCAAAATAAATTAAATGTTTTTCTTCATGTGATCTTGATCCCTTAGGCTATGTTTGGGAGTTTGGAGGGGAAAAAAGGGGAAAGGGTTTAAAAGGGAAGAAAGTGAAAGAAAATAAGAAGTTTACCTCCCCCTTGTTTGAAAGTGTGAAATATACGAGGGAAAGAAAATGGAAGATTTAAGAAATATATTTTACCATTTTATCCTTTATTAAAAAAAACATAATTAATATTATATAAAATGTGAAAAACTAAAATATCTTTGTTTGGTCTTCAGCCCCAAACGGCACATTCAATCTCTTCGTCTTTGTCTTCTTCGTCGTTGGCGGTGTCTTCTTCCTTCGGTGAGCCGTCAACCCCGGAGGAGCTGGGTGAGATAGTGGAACTGCCAGCTTTGGGAACCAGTTTCGAATCACCCGACCCGAGTAACAAAATCGTGTTTTTCAACGCAAAACTATGAGGAAGAGGGGTTGTTGTCGAGCCTAGCGGCGGTGAAGGTACGCATGGAGGAGTCATGGTCATAGTCGTCCTCGTCATCGTCGACGATGGCGTCCTCCTCGAGGTTGTCACTCTGAGGAAGAAGGGTTGTTGTCGGCGCCGTGGGCGGAGATGCTCTCGAGGTCGTCATTGGAAGTGAGGGCGTCGTCGCAGGTGTCGGCAGAGAAGGAGGAGGGAGGGAAGGGAGGGGCGTGGTCGTCGTCAGAGGGAAGCTTGCGCTTGTGAATGGAGGAAGTGGCGGAGGCTGAGTGGGAGGGAGATGGGGATTGGGAGCTGCGAGATCGAAGAGGTCCTAAAATGGGGGTAGTGTAGAGGCTACAGGGAGACGAGGTAATCCAGGGATGAGTGAGTAATTTTGAACCAAAACCCCCCAATTTGGGGGAACTGAAACAGGAGGCTTTGAAGGGCATTCTAAAATCTCCAAATCCCTTCTCTCTTATTTTCAAAACTCTCAAACAAGGGTTTTTCAACTCTAAATCTCTCCATTCCTTCCCTTTCCCTTTTAACCCTCACTCCCAAACACAGTTTTCTCCTAACGGAGAGTAATTCTTCCATCCATGTGGAGGAAAAGTTTTCTTTCTCCACACATCATCTAAACCCTTAAATGTACTTGCTTAATACTGAGTTGATGGGTCCATTTGAGATTTAATGGCTAGAATCTTCCATGGAGAAAGAATTTTTTTCTTCCTCCCGGAGGATATAAAAATTTCACCCCAAGGGATCATAAGTCTAGGCCTAGTTGGCTGGGCCAATTAACTTGTGAGTGTGACTTGTGACTTGTGACCTATGAGTAAGGATATGTATTAAAGACTAGATAGACGATCAAGAACATACTAGTACTAGTGCATAGGCCTTTCTCTTTAATGAAGCATCTTTTTTTTTTCTTTTCCAATTCTAGGGAGGAGAAGGAAAATGCATTAGGAAAATGATAAGTCTATATTTTATAGTCTTATACCAGATAAATTATGGTGATTTATTATTTTATTAATGAATTTTAGATGAATCCTTATCATTATTTTTGTTTTTGTAGATTGAATAAGATTTATCGAACTTGGAGTGAAAGTAAACAAAGACACCGCGTTATTAAGCATTTTTATTAGGAGGAAAAGCACAAAATTTTGGTGTCAAGCGTCTAAACGCTCAGAACGTATGCAGCAGCGGTACTTCAGTGTCCCAACGCCTGAGCGCTGTGGAAGAGAGCACCTGAGTGTGCAACGCGTTACGCAGCGCGTCTTTGTTTAAGTGACTCAGGGCTTGAGTGCCCGAAAGTCAGCGCCTAGGAGCTGGTCGTGTAACATTAGACGTGACTTTCTTTAAATTGAAGATGTGAACACCCAATTTTGTCCGGATCCTTAAAACTCTTTTTTTAATAATAAAAATAATAAAAATAAAAATAGTAATTTCTTTTTTTATTAATTACCCTCATTTCTTTAGTTTCTGATCCAGATCAAGTATAGCCCAATAAAAATATATGCTCTGGTCCATTTAGCTACTTTGGCCCATTTTGTTTAAAGTTTCAAAAAAAAAAAAAGCAAAGAAGCAAACAACATAGCAGCAATAGCCAAATACTTGGGCCAAAAGCTTTAATGCAATTGAGTGAGGCAGGCCTTGAAGAAAATGAAAAGGAGGCCATCGTTGCAGAAGCAAACAAAGCCAGGAAGAAGAGGACAAAAGACATGCAAAATAATAAATAAAAAGGAGACAAACAAAAGAAAGACAAAAAAAAAGGGTGGTAGTAGCGTAGACCACTAATCTTCGCAAGTCAGCAGCAGCAGAATGAACAAAAAGGAAAAGCAATAGATCTTGGGAGGAAGAGAGACGTGGAACAGAGGAATGAAGCATCAAATGATGAAGGAGCTGCTGTCTCTGATGCAACTCTTGCGGCCTATCGCTTTGATGCGACTTTGTACGCTTTGAGCACTTGCTTGTCACGATGCAACTCTTGCAGCGTTGAACCACAAATACACAAAACGGGATAGGGGCAGGAAAAGAGAAAAAGGAAGCAAGTTTTAAAGCCAAAAACAGAGAGCCGACAGGGATGGCAATCTCGTGCTGCCCAAGCCAAGCCAGAGGAAAGGGACTGCACTATTTCTCATGCATGCCAAGCCAGAGGAAAGGGACTGCACTATTTCTCGGGCATGCCAAGCCAGAATTGCTTGGTGCCTATATAAAGGGGAACAATGTAAAGAAAAGGGGTTGATTGCTGTTTCTTTTGGTTTAGAGGGGGGAATTTCCTTTGTTTACGCTTTTTCTTCCTGGATAGAAACTTTGAACTCACTTGCAGCTACTGTTTGCTACTGGTGAGAAAACTGGGTATTGAGAGAAAGTGAGAAGTGAGTTTGTAACAAAAAAGAATTGAATAGAGAGAAACTTTCAGTTTTTTTGAAACTCTCGGAGGTATTTTTTTCGCTCTTTCATTATGCACCTTGACTTTTGTCATTATTGCCTGCATCTGAATAGTGAGGATTGTTGATTTTTTCTTTCTCTATATTGTTTTTTTTTCCTCTTGTTCTCTTTCTGGTTCTCATATACTCACAAGCACACACATTCACTCCCCCAAGCCAACCCTCTGCCACCACCTTCAACCTTCCAAACCCAACTGAGTCCACTCAGTGAAAAATCTTCATCACCCTATCACGTATTCTCCAACCTTTCACCCTCTTTTCATCTTCATCACCCAAACGGCACCGACCGTCGGATCTCACGAAACCAGAACTCTCAACCAACCGTCGGACCTCCTGCCACCATTTTTCCTCAAAACCGTCGGACCTCATAAAAAACCCGGTCTCTCCCCTCAACCGACCGTCGAACCCAACACCAGGTCTCTCCCTTCAACCGACCGTCGAACCCAATACCAGGTCTCTCCCTTCAACTGACCGTCGAACCCAACACCAAATCTCTTTCTTCAACCGACCGTCGAAACCAATACCAGATCCCTCCCTTCAACTAACTGTCGAACCCAACCATCTTCCATCTCCCTTCAACCTCCTAAACACCTACCTTCCGAATCACCATTCCAACCAACTACTTTCGGCCCCCTCCCCCACGTAAACCCATACCAACCTTCACCACTCTCCTAACAAACAACCAAATCCATCTCAACCGACCGTCGAACCCAATCAGATCCCTCTCTGCACTGACCATCGGACAACGGAAGCCAGATCCTCCCCACACCGACCGTCGGACCTCAGAAACCAGAACCCCCTGCACCGACCGTCGGATCACAAAACCAGAACCCTTTGCACCGACCTTCGGATCACAAAAACCAGAACCCCCAACCGACCGTCGGACCTCCACCAGATCCTTCCCAACGCGATACCTCACTTTTTTTTTCATTTTCTCACTTCAGAGGCTGAAAACCTCTTTCTTTTTTTCTCCTTATCAGAGGCTACGAGCCTCTGTTTTCTGCTTTCTTCCTTTATTATTTTATTTTTTTAAAGTGGCACGTATGTTTTAAGAAGGAATTTATAACAAAAAGTATGATAAAAGAATAGGGTTCTATTGGGTTGGGCTTCACGGTTATTTTACTTTCTTTTGTATTCCAAGGCCTCCTCTTGAGTTTGGGTAGGATAGATAAATAACAATAGCATGTTTGTTATATTTTTTTCTTTTTTCGTTAGCTTTGTTTATCATATTTATTATTATTATTATTATTTCTTTCTTTAGTTGTTGTTTTTTTTAGGAAAATAAAATAATTAAACGTTGAGAAATTATAAAATCGGATTAGCTAAGCTGTGATAGTTTGTTAATCTCTTTTTTTGGGAATCATTTAAGTTGCGACAACTCGATGATTCATAAAATCTTCTTATCCTTCTTTTTTATTTATCTATTTTTTTTAAATGATAAAACAAATATTTTCAAAAGTTATAAAGTTCCGCACAATCAATTTAAGGTACCGTTTTTAGAACGGGTGTGTTAGGGGTGCTGTGGGATTAAGTTTCCGCCCTTCCTTATTCATAACCGACTCCCGAATCCAATCAGCTTCCAAAGACTATTTCCAAAGAAAGGTTTTCTAATTTTTTCTAATGGTGGCAACTCTATTTTCATATTTTAAAATCTTATGAGTTGCGACATCCGCCGCGATCCCGGTCACGACAGATGGCGATTCCACTGGGGACTTTTTTTAGAGTCAAGCCTTTGAAAGTTGATTGTGCAAATTTTGTAACTTTTATATGTTTATTTTACTCCTTTTGTTTTTGCTTTATTTTTGTTTTGTTTTTTTATTTTATTTAAATTGTTTATTGATCACCTTAACTGTGATTCTATTTTATCATGCAAACCTTAGGATAGAAGATTTTGGGAATCTTGTTTGTGTTCGTCTTGTTTTGCAGGATGTGAGTAGTCTCTAGAATTATGAAGGTTTGTATGCTCCCTACACACACTACACCTACACGTTTATCACACACATTCGAGTGGGGCCCTATACCCGGGTCTGAGTGAATCTTAAGTTAGGTAGAGGTTGCGTAGTGGTAGCCATTTTGGATGTACATCCTGTTTAGTTATCGCGAAAACCTCATCTAGAGCGTACCTTTTTCATGAATGTCCCACACCTAGTGGTTTACCCACTATTTGTGATCAACATTCTGATATGGGACTTGGCTCTAGAGGCCTTTAGAATAGTAGAGCCACCCAATGAAAGTTCTCACGAATTAGATAGACTTATAGATCCTTAGGGTAGAACTCCTCAAATTCAAGGCAGTCCTTCAGGGCACAAAGGGAGCGTACCTTTTCGTTATCCTTAAATTTATCTGTCACTGTATTTTTTTTATATATAAAAAAAAAATCATACTTTGCATCCTTGCACCATGTTTTCTTTGCAATATTCTAATCTTTTTGTCCTTCCGAAAGCACAGAGGTAAAAACTTTGAACCATTGCTCATCCTCGGAAAACACAGATTGCACAAATTCGAGCCTACAGAACTAGATCGCAAACTAGGCTGCAAGAGATGTCAAATTCAAAAAGAAACTTAAGTCAAGAAATGGATAAAATGAGAGAAAGAATCAATATATGGCAGAAGGACAATCAAGGGTCGAGGATTTACTGAGACAGTTAACTGAGACCCTTAGAACAACAAATGGAACATCTGTCGGCACTAGGGTAAATGTAAATGCAAATAACAATGTGAATGAAGAGGGTGATTCCATGAACGAAAATCATGAAGCGGAGAAAAATAATGTAGAAGTAACTCATGAACAGCCGGTGAAAATATTCCTGAACAGCAACTCCGAAAAGGAAAAAATAAGAGATGAGTTGATCAGAAAGATGCAAGAGCAAATTAAAGCCATGCAAGGCCCTAATCTGTATGGCTCAGTGGGAATCGATGAACTGTTCCGTGAGGTTGAAGTCAATATTCCCAAAGATTTCAAAGTACCAGATTTCTCAAAGTATGATGGGAGCACTAATCTAAAGTTCCATCTGAAGACTTACATCACCAAAATGGCCATTTGGTCACGGGATCAAAAGTTCTTAATCAATTTTTTCCATGAGAGCCTGACTGGGTCGGCTTTGGAATGGTACATGCAACTCGACCATTCAAAGATTTCTTGTTGGGATGATTTGACGAGTCTATTCTTGGAGCAATATCGATTCAATATCGACACCGCACCTACCTGAGAGCAGCTAGGGTCAATGCAGAAAAGGAATGACGAAAATTTCAAGCAATACGCTCAAAGATGGAGAATGTTAGCAGCCCAAGTTCAACCACCATTGACTCCATCAGAAATGAGCTCGTACTTTATAGGGACCCTAGGAGCACCTTTTATTGGGCTGATAGCAGGTGCTGCCTACAGAGATTTTTCTGATCTAATTTCGGCTGGAGAAAGGATTGAGAACCTTGCACAGGCAGGAAAATTAACTACTGGAAATACAGAGAGCAATTTTCATAAGAATGTGGCAACAACAAGGAAGAAAGAACCCGAAGTCAGTTATATGCATCAACAAAACTCATGTTTCCCTCGTAGCCCACAACCATACCCTTCTTATCAAGCCCCTTCACCCGCTTTTCCGGCTTACCAGACTTCATACCAAGTTAATAATGTTCCTTCACCACGTCCTGTCTATACCAATCGTCCTCCCGCACCTCGAAATCCAGGAAACCAAGGGTATGCTCGACCCCCGTCAAATCTACCCCCTTTTCCAAAGTTGCCAATCTCCAATGCTGATTTGTTTCAACAGTTGTTTGATGCACATTTGGTTGCGTGTGTTCCTTCTCGCCCTATGGTGCCCCATTTCCAACCTGGTACAATCCCAACGTAACTTGCAAGTTCCATATGGATAACCCAGGACACTCAATCGAAGATTGCGAGGTATTTAAAACCACAGTAAGGAGATTGATTTCCTACAAAAAGCTAGACTTTGAAGAGGAGAAGGGACCTAGCATTACTAGCAACCCAATTCCAAATCATGGGAAGGGGATTGTAAATGCATTAGAAAAAGAGAATGAAGGACTTCAAAATGTAGCGGATGTCAAAACTCCTATGAAGTTAATATTCCAAGGTCTCATCCAAGCAGGCTATTGTTCCTCAGTAGCCGTGGGTGATACTGAAACTTGTTGTGAATACTATATAGAGAAGGGGCACGATATTGAAGGTTGTCAGGAGTTTAAGGCTCAGGTGCAAAGATTCATGGCTTTGGGGGTAATAGATGTTACTCAAGCAAGAGAGTTCACAAAAGAGATAGATGTTGTGGAGCGTCTAGTCCTCAAACTCCCGCGTACTAGTGAAGTTCCAGATTCCCAAAAAGTTGTCATAACGATAAAGAAGCCTACACATTTTCCCTATAGTGATACACATGTTGTGCCTTAGAAGTATGATGTCAAGGTAAAACCACAAAGTAATATAGGACAAACCGCTTCAACCCCCATTGCTCAGATAGCAGAACCCGCACAAGCAGTGTCAAGTGTCGTGGGCATAGGAGGGATCACAAAAGGCGGCAGGTGCTATGGGTAAGAAGATAAGATCGGGAAAGGAAAAGCAGGCTTCATAGAAACAAAAGAAGATGATGAAGAAGAATTCCTAAAAATCATGAAGCAAAGTGAGTATGATGTGGTAGAACAACTCAGAAAAACTCCAGCTCGGATCTCTCTATTGTCACTCATCATGAATTCTGAACCTCATCGCAAAACCGAGAGAGTGTTAAATGAAGCCTATGTGAAGCCGGATGTTACCCCAGAAAGCTTAGTGAACATGGTAGATCCAGTAAGGCACATCAATGTGATCCCCTTCTCAGAAGAAGAAGTGGTACATTCAATAGGGAATAACCCACGTGCTTTGCATATCACGTTGAAATGTCAGGGGTATGTAGTCGCAAAAGTTCTAATTAATGGGGGTTCTTCCTTGAACGTCCTCCCGAGGACAACTTTGTCCCAGTTGGCTATAAGTGTGGAAGACCTTAAGCCTTAAGAAATGACAGTGTGGGCTTTCGATGGAAGGAAAAGAGGAATTCTGGGAGAAGTGACCCTTCCACTTGAGATAAGCCCGAGCTGCTTCCAAGTTTTATTTCAAGTAATGGATATCGAGCCTACATATACTATGCTTTTAGGAAGACTATGGATCCACGCTGCTGGTGTTGTCCCCTCAACCCTACACCAATGCCTGAAATACATTGAAAATGGATGTCTGGTTACCATTTAAGGAGAGGAAGAAATCTTACTGATGAAACCTACTTCAGTGCCTTATGTTGAAAACACAGAGCTGGAGGGAGAAAACTTCCTACACAGTTTCCAGTTGGTGGAATCGAAGGCAAAAAAGGAGGAGTCGTCCTCTAAAGATGTTCATTAAGTTGTGACTCGCATTATGACCAATAATGGTTACCAAGCCGGAAAAGGTTTAGGAATCCAGCTGCAAGGAACCAAGTCTATGATCACCCTGCCAGGGAACAAAAATAGATATGGTCTGGAATATGAAGCACCTTTGGAAGGCATGATGAAGCACAATTTGGTTCTCAATGAAGGAAAAAGGGAGAATGAAGTGAAAAAGACGATTCCTCATCTGAAGGAGACATTCCCCATCCCTGCCGAGGTTATCAATGGAACCTCCAATCATCAAGTCTGGCTAATCATTAACAATGTAGAGGAAGACTCTAGAGAAGACCATGTTATCCAGCCTGCTGCCAACTTGAAGCCTCTGAACAATTGGCGATCTGAGGCGTTAATGGATGTGATTGTCATAAAGTAATTGTTTAGTCGTGATGTTATCTTAGATTTTTGTAATGTTGAATTTATGCTAACTCTTGTCAAAGCTTTAATGTAATGAATTTGTGTGTTTTTCCAGTATGACTCTCTGCTCATGTTATCTTTCATCAAAGTTTCAATGCAATGAACTTGTGTATTTCTCAGTTAATTCACTGCTTTAGTTTTTTTCTATCTCTGATTTGTGCCCTTGCTTAGCCTTGTCAATTACCATATTTTCTTTCTGTTTCCAATCGGGCATAAATAAATCTTCCAGGGACTTGGGTCTGGTAGAGGCATTGTCCCAGGAAAGGATGCCTGAAAGCTCAAGGATGGATTCCTATTCAATGATGGATATAGATAACTATGACTCAGATGAAGATAGGAACGCCGCTGAGGAGTTTGCCAAATTGGTAGAAAGGTCGGAAAGAGACTTCAGCCTGGATGAGGAAGAAGTAGAGGTGATCAATATGGGAACCGATGAAGACAAGAAGGAGTTGAGGTTAGTGAAAGCATGATCAAGTTATTCAGAGACTACATGGATGTTTTTGCTTGGTCTTACCGAGATATGCCAGGGCTGGATCCGAGCATAGCTTCCCACAAGATTCCGCTATACCCCAATGTTGAGGCAAAAAAGTAGAAATTGAGGAGAATGCACCCTGAAATGTCTTTAAAGATCAAAGAGGAAGTCACCAAGCAATTGGAGACGGGTTTTTTAGAGGTGTCAAGGCACCCAGAATGGGTAGCAAATATCGTCCCCGTTCCGAAGAAAGATAGCAAAGTCAGGATGTGTGTGGACTATAGGGATTTGAATAAAACTAGCCCTAAAGATAATTTCCCCTTGCCTCACATTGATGTCCTTGTCAATAATGCAGCAAGAGGTCATAGATTCTCTTTTATGGATGGTTATTCTGGTTATAATCAAATTCTTATGGACACGAGTGATAAAGAGAAGACCACATTTGTCACATCATGGGGAACCTTTTGTTACACAGTCATGCCATTCGGATTGAAGAATGCTGGGGCCATCTATGATGCACAAAGAAATTGAGGTGTACGTAGATGACATGGTTGCTAAGTCCAAAGAAGGGGAAAGCCATGTGGTAGTGTTGCAAAAGTTGTTTGAAAAACTCAGAAAATACAAGTTGAGACTAAACCCGACAAAATGTGTTTTTGGTGCGTCGACTGGAAAATTGCTTGGTTTTGTTGTTAGCAAGGAAGGAATCAAAGTGGACCCTTATAAAGTCAAAGCAATACAAGAGATGCATGCTCCCAAGACTGAAAAGGAGGTAAGAAGCTTTATCGGGAGACTGAATTACATCGCTAGGTTCATAGCCAACCTGACTAGCACTTGCGAACCAATCTTCAAGCTACTAAAGAAACAACAACTAGGAGAATGGGATGAACACTGTCAGGAAGCTTTTGAGAAGATAAAAACTTACTTGCAAAGTCCTCCTATTTTGGTGCCACCTACACCTGGTCGTCCTTTGATATTATACCTCACGGTATTGCAGACATCCATGGGAGCAATGCTAGGGCAGCATGATGAAACGAGAAAAAAAGAGCAGGCCATCTACTATTTGAGCAAGAAGTTCAATGAGTGCGAGTCTCGCTACATGATAATTGAGAAAACATGTTGTGCACTGGCATGGACGTCTAGAAGGTTGAGGCAGTACATGTTGTACTATACTACTTGGCTTACCTCAAGGATGGACCCGATAAAGTACATATTCGAAAGCCCTCATGTTTCCACACGAGTCTCCAAGTGGTAAGTGGTTCTTTCTGAGTTCGACATAAAGCACATAACCCGAAAATCTATAAAAAGGAGCGTAATTGCAGATCACTTAGCTGAGAACTCGCTTAATTACAAGCAATCTATGACGTCTGATTTTCCTGATGAGGATGTTTTAGCAGTTGAAGAAGAAGAGTAAGATGAAGAGGACATGTGGAAGATATTTTTTAACGGAGCAGTCAACATGTATGAGAACGGCATAGGTGCAGTGGTCACATCACCAAGTGGGAAGCAATACCCAGTGGCCATCAAGTTAGAGTTCGATTGCATCAATAATGTTGCAGAGTATGAAGCTTGTGCTCAAGGGTTAAAGGTTGCAATAGAATTGGGAGTGAAAGAACTACAAGTATATGGAGATTCAGCGCTGATAATTTATCAAGTGAACGGGGAATGGTAGACTAAGGACCCCAAGTTGATTCCATACCAGAAATATTTGATGCAGTTGATCGAGAAGTTTGAATGGATCACCTTTTCGCACTTGACTCAGGATAAGAACCAGTTCGCAGATGCTTTGGCAACTTTGGCTGTAATGACTAATCGGAGTATTCATGCTAATGTGCAACCCATCCGAATAAGGGCAGAAAGCGAACCAGTTTATTGTTCTAATGTTGAGGAAGAAGAAGATGGTCAGCCCTGGTTCCATGACATCATGCAGTACATCAAGTTCAGAGAATACCCATCAGGGGCAAATGAGACAGACAAAAAGAGCATTAGACGACTTTCCATGGCTTTCTTTTTGAACGGGAAAATACTGTACAAAAGAAATTATGATGACACACTCCTCAGATGTATAGGAGCTAAGGAGGCTATCACCATCTTAACATAAATTCATGAGGGAATATGTGGAACACATGCCAACGGTATCATGATGGCTCGTCAGATCCTACGATATGGTTATTACTGGTCCACTATGGAAGCTGATTGCATAGAATATGTTCGAAAGTGTCATAAATGCCAAGCGTACACTGATCGCATTAATGCGCCACCCGTCCCATTGCATAATATGGTGGCACCCTGGCCTTTTTCAATGTGGAGAATCGATGTTATCGGGCCAATAAACCCGAAAGCTTCCAATGACCATAGGTTTATCCTGGTAGCAATTGATTATTTCACCAAGTGGGCAAAGGCTGCTTCCTACGCCAAAGTCACTCAAAGGGTTGTCCTTAAATTTTTAAGGGTAAACATCATTTGTCGGTATGAAATTCCAGAGAGGATTATCACAGATAATGCCCCTAACCTCAATAGTGCAGAAATCAAGAATCTATGCGAGAGGTTTAGGATCAAGTATCACAATTCTACTCCTTACAGACCCTAGATGAATGGTGCAGTAGAAGCAGCAAATAAGAACATCAAGAAGATAGTAGTCAAAATGGTGGTCAATTACAGAGAATGGCATGAGATGCTCCCCTATGCTCTCCACGCTTATCGCACTAATATCTGATCCAGCACTGGGGCAACACCGTTCTCCTTGGTCTATGGTATGGAAGCGGTTTTCCCCATAGAGGTCGAAACCCCATCTTTAAGAGTGTTGATGGAAGCCGAGTTAGAAGAAGCTGAATGGGTAAAGACTCGGTACGAGCAGTTAAACATGATTTAAGAAAAGCGATTAAAAGCTATCTGTCATGGGCAACTATACCAAAGAAGAATGGCAAGAGCTTTCAACAAGAAAGTGCGCCCTAGGGAGTTCCAAGCAGGTGACCTGGTTTTAAAGAAAAAACTTCCAAACCAAGAGGACGCCCGAGGAAAATGGGCACCAAGTTATGAAGGGCAGTATATCGTTAAGAAGGTATTCTCTGGGGGAGCCTTAGTTTTAACAGATATGGATGGAAATGAATTGCCAAGACCGACAAATGCTGATGCAGTCAAAAGTTCTATGCCTAAAAAAAAAAAAAAAAAAAAAAAAAAAAAGAAAAAAAAGAAAAGAAAATAGCCTAGTTAGGTTGAAAACCCGCAAGGGCGGCCTAAGCAAAAGTTAGGGCATCTAAATTAGGCAAAAAGTTTAAAGTCGGCAAAGGCTCTCCTAGAAGATGTCACCTGAAGGGCTCACCCAGACAGCATAAAAGAAAAAAAAAACTGGGGCAATTTTAAGTGGCGATGGAAGACAAAACTGGGGCAATTTTAAGTGGTGATTGATGGAAGAGAGCTCGTGTCACTGGTGGTTATAATATCCATCTGAGAATTAGGACCTATCTAATGAGAAGAAAGGAATCCTAACTGGGGCAATTGTCTGTCACCTTGCCTTTGTATCATCCTTTTGTACTATTTGCCTTTTCGTGCTTGTGAACACTTAAATTAATGAAAATACTTTCTTTTCTTCTCTTTTCATTCTTCATCTTTCTTTGTCATGTTCCTTTCTTTTATATTTGTCAAGTCACACATGTTTATTACAAAATACTTCGATAAGAGGGAATATAAATGCAGTATCATTGATTTAACAATGGCAATCCTCTAACTCACAAATTAGATCAAGAATGAGCCAGAAGGTTCAAACAAGGCAAGAAAATGCTCCCAATGCGATTCGCAATGTTAAGAGAGGAACCATGTACCTGATGAGCAAACTCAGAAGTAAAGTGACTTCAGTGTCCGAGGATCCCAAGGAACTTGAAACAAGTTGATGAGCCCTAGTTTGCGAGAGCCTACGCCTGGGTTTGATAAATCAAAATTTTCTAAGGAAACAATTAGAATCAGGTATGCAAGAGAAAGGTTTTGGCATAATGTTTTCAATCTTTTGATATGATTTTGAGTTGCAGGAATGTACGTTGCAACATCCCTCCATGAGCTGCAGATTTGTGAAAAGTGACGTCTTTGGCTTTTGCGCCAAGCTTCACTATAAAAGAACAGCGAAACAAAAAAAAAATCTTCATGGGCCAAGCCCACTGTCTTTAAGTTATGGGCCAAGCCCATTGTCTTTTAAAATTCTGGGTCAAGTCCACTGTCTTTTATATTCTGGGCCAAGCCCATTGTCTTTTAAATTATGGACCAAGCCCATTGTCTTTTAAATTCTTGGCCAAACCCACTGTCTTTTAAATTCTAAGCCCAGCCCATTGTCTTTTAAATTCTGGGCCGAGCCCACTGCCATAAATTCTAGGCCAAGCCCATTGTCTTTTAAATTTCGGGCCAAGCCCACTGTCTTTTAAATTCTAGGCCAAGCCCACTGTCTTTTAAATTCTGGGTCAAGCCCATTATCTTTTAAATTATGGGCTAAGCCCACTGTCTTTTAAATTCTTGGCCAAACCCACTGTCTTTTAAATTCTGGGCTTAGCCCATTGTCTTTTAAATTCTGGGCCGAGCCCACTGCCATAAATTCTGGGCCAAGCCCATTGTCTTTTAAATTTCGGGCCAAGCCCACTGTCTTTTAAATTCCGGGCCAAGCCCACTGTCTTATAAATTTCAGGCCAAGCCCACTGTCTTTTAAATTCTGGACCAAACCCACTGTCTTTTAAATTCTGGGCCCAACCCATTGTCTTTTAAATTCTGGGCCGAGCCTACTGCCATAAATTTTGGGTCAAGCCTATTGTCTTTTAAATTCTGGGCCAAGCCCACTGTCTTTTAAATTTTTCTGGGCCAAGCCCACTGTCTTTTGAATTCTGGGCCAAGCCCACTGTCTTTTGAAATTCTGGGCCAAGCCCATCGTCTTTTAAATTTCGAGCCAAGCCCACCGTCTTTTAAATTTCGGGTCAAGCCCGCTGTCTTTTAAACTATGGGCCAAGCCCACCGTCTTTTACCGTTTCCAGTAATAAAGTCACCCAAAGTCTTTTAAAATTCAAAAAAAGAAAAAAAAATTCTTTTCTAATCAATAAATGTCAACTGAGCTGTGACAGCTTGTTGACAATTCAGTGATGTCTATGGCTTTACGCTGAGTTTCACCTTGGTAAGATTGACGATGCTGCTACAACTCACAAAATCATGCCTTAGCTCGCTCACATCATCTCATGCTTTGCCGGACAAAATTAAATTCACGTCTTTACTCGTTTCTTACAATGATAACATGAAAACTACAATTATTCATGGTCTCTACTAAGACACTGCGTTATTGAGCATTTTTATTAGGAGGAAAAGCACAAAATTTTGGTGTCAAGCGTCTAAACGCTCAGAACGTATGCAGCAGCGGTACTTCAGTGTCCCAACGCCTGAGCGCTGTGGAAGAGAGCACCTGAGTGCGCAACGCGTTACGCAACGCGTCTTTGTTTAAGTGACTCAGGGTTTGAGTGCCCGAAAGTCAGCGCCTAGGAGCTGGTCGTGTAACATTAGACGTGACTTTCTTTAAATCGAAGATGTGAACACCCAATTTTGTCCGGATCCTTAAAACTCTTTTTTTTTTAATAATAAAAATAATAAAAATAAAAATAGTAATTTTTTTTTATTAATTACCCTCATTTCTTTAGTTTCTGATCCAGATCAAGTATAACCCAATAAAAATATATGCTCTGGTCCATTTAGCTACTTTGGCCCATTTTGTTTAAAGTTTCAAAAAAAAACAGGGAAGAAGCAAACGACGTAGCAGCAATAGCCAAATACTTGGGCCAAAAGCTTTAATGCAATTAAGTGAGGCAGGCCTTGAAGAAAATGAAAAGGAGGCCATCGTTGCAGAAGCAAACAAAGCCAGGAAGAAGAGGACAAAAGACATGCAAAACAATAAATAAAAGGAAACAAACAAAAAGAAAGACAAAAAAAAAAGGGGTGGTAGCGGCGTAGACCACCAATCTTCAAGTCAAGTCAGCAGCGGAGAATGAACAAAAAGGAAAAGCAAAGATCTTGGGAGGAAAAGAGACGTGGAACAGAGGAATGAAGCATCAAATGGTGAAGGAGCTGCTGTCTCTGATGCAACTCTTGCAGCTACTGCCTTTGATGCAGCTCTTGCAGCGTTGAACCACAGATACACAAAATAGGATAGGGGCAGGAAAAGAGAAAAAGGAAGCAAGTTTTAAAGCCAAAAACAGAAAGTCGACAGAGATGGCAATCTCGTGCTGCCCAAGCCAAGCCAGAGGAAAGGGACTGCACTATTTCTCGGGCATGCCAAGCCAGAATTGCTTGGTGCCTATATAAAGGGGAACAATGTAAAGAAAATGGGTTGATTGCTGTTTCTTTTGGTTTAGAGGGGGAATTTCCTTTGTTTACGCTTTTTCTTCCTGGTTAGAAACTTTGAACTCACTTGCAGCTACTGTTTGCTACTGGTGAGAAAACTGGGTATTGAGAGAAAGTGAGAAGTGAGTTTGTAACGAAAAAGAATTGAATAGAGAGAAACTTTCAGTTTTTTTGAAACTCTCAGAAGTATTTTGTTTCGCTCTTTCATTATGCACCTTAACTTTTGTCATTATTGCCTGCATCTGAATAGTGAGGATTATTGATTTTTTCTTTCTCTATATTATTTTTTTTCCTCTTGTTCTCTTTCTGGTTCTCATACACTCACAAGCACCCACATTCACTCCCCAAGCCAACCTCGCCACCACCTTCAACCTTCCAAACCCAACTGAATCCACTCAGTGAAAAATCTTCATCACCTAATCACGTATTCTCCAACCTTTCACCCTCTTTTCATCTTCATCACCCAAACGGCACCGACCGTCGGATCTCACGAAACCAGAACTCCCAACCGACCGTCGGACCTCCTGCCACCATTTTTACCTCAAAACTGTCGGACCTCGCAAAAAACCCGGTCTCTCCCCTCAACCGACCGTCGAACCCAACACCAGGTCTCTTCCTTCAACTGACCGTCGAACCCAATACCAGGTCTCTCCTTTCAACTGACCGTCGAACCTAGCACCAAATTTATTCCTTCAACCGACCGTCGAAACCAACACCAATCCCTCCTTTCAACCAACCGTCGAACCCAACCATCTTCCATCTCCCTTCAACCTCCTAAACACCTACCTTCCGAGAATCACCATTCTAGCCAACTACTTCCGGCCCCCCACGTAAACCTATACCAACCTTCACCACTCTCCTAACAACCAAATCCATCTCTCAACCGATCGTCGAACCCAACCAGATCCTTCCCCGCACCGACCGTCGGACCTCAGAAACTAGAACCCCCTGCACCGACTGTTGGATCACAAAACCAGAACCCCCTACACCGACCGTCGGATCACAAAAACCAGAACCCCCAATCGACCGTCGGACCTCCACCAGATCCTTCCCAACGCGATACCTCACTTTTTTTTCATTTTCTCACTTTAGAGGCTGAAAACCTCTTTCTTTTTTTCTCCTTATCAGAGGCTACGAGCCTCTGTTTTTTGCTTTCTTCCTTTATTATTTTATTTTTTTTAAAGTGGCACGTATGTTTTAAGAAGGAATTTATAACAAAAAGTATGATAAAAGAATAGGGTTCTGTTGGGTTGGGCTTCACGGTTATTTTACTTTCTTTTGTATTCCAAGGCCTCCTCTTGAGTTTCGGTAGGATAGATAAATAACAATAGCATGTTTGTTATATTTTTTTTCTTTTTCCGTTAGCTTTGTTTATCATATTTATTTTATTTTTTTTCTTTCTTTAGCTGTTGTTTTTTTTTAAGAAAATAAAATAATTAAACGTTGTTGAGAAATTATAAAATCGGATTATTGAATTTTTGTATGAGTTTGTTAATCTTTTTTTTTTGGAATCATTTAAGTTAATGACAACTCGATGATTCATAAAATCTTCTTTTCCTTCTTTTTTATTTATCTATTTTTTTTAAAAAATGATAAAACAAATATTTTCAAAAGTTATAAAGTTCCGCACAATCAATTTAAGGTACCATTTTTAGAACGGGTGTGTTACGGGTGCTGTGGGATTAAGTTTCCGCCCTTCCTTATCCATAACCGACTCCCGAATCCAATCAGCTTCCAAATACCATTTCCAAAGAAATGTTTTCCAATTTTTCCTAATGTGAATAAAATTGGTGGTGACTCTATTTTCATATTTTAAAATCTTATGAGTTGCGACATCCGCCGCGATCCCAGTCGCGACAGAAGAGTTATGCCAAATTCAACATACTTGGCACACAATGTAGAAAATCCCTAATCCTGAGAGAGTAGTTTTGCGGCAGCAGACTTTGGAGGAAAGATTCAAAGAAAGGACTCGATTCTTGAAGATCAACATAAAAGGGGTTTTGATTTCTCTTTCTCTCTAGTTTTTCCCTTTCTTTAAGTTTTCTTTCCATAGGTTTGTATTTTGATATGAGTTTATTTATATTGAGCATGAGTAGCTAAACTCATAGCTAGGGTTATAAAAGATCTTGTTTTCCTAATTATTTGGGTTATTTGATCTCTAATTTGATTAAGGTAATTTCTTTTAGGGTTTATCATATTGCTTGCATTTTTGTCATGACTTGATCACTTTTGGCATGTTTTAATTCATTGTTTGACCGGTGACCATTCGCATCCAATGAGTGGATCTATATGATAAACCGAGGATTAGATTGATGAATGACCAAATATCAATTTATTTCTTCCAATGGAATTGACGGTATGTTAGTTCATCTCTTGAATTGGTACTTAATGCATTCCTAATTAATTCAACTAAATGGCCAAATAGGTGATTTAATTTAAGAATAGAATATTGTCTTATCCATGATCATTGGGATTCAATGGCAATTAAGAGAATATTAGAAAAAGAATTACCTTACATCATAAATGAGTGAAAATCTGATTAATTGAATTCAAGTGAACCTTGCACCCTAGTCTCTCTCTAATTGTTTATCTTTACATTATTTGATTATTCATTATTTTTCTTTATTTGTTTTCTGATTTTATTTTGAATTTCTCTTACACTTTTGATTGTTTAAATAACCAAGAGCTTAGCGAATTTAGTAATTATCTCTTATTCCTCGTGTGATTGACAATTGGAACTCAAGTCCTATATTACTTTGCGATAGAGTACACTTGTATTTTATGTGCAACAATTTTTTGTGTCGATGCCAATGAATAAGTTTGGTAATATTAAAGGCAAAAAACTCTAGTTAATTTAGACGCACTTTTATTTTGTTTCTTGTTTTATTTTATTTTTATTTTTATTTTTAATTTATTTGTTACTTCATCTCTCTGCTTATATTTTTTGTTTATACTTACTCGTTCTCAATTTCCTAATTTGACATTTGATCCAAAAATTGAGAAAACAGCTCGCAGGTTAAAGAAGTAATCTCATATTGAAGCTGTGACTGAAGAAGATAAAAACATGATGGAGAGACTAACAGTTGAGGAGAATCATGAAGAACAAGCTACCCCAACAGAGCGGACCATGTTTGAGGATTTCATGCCCACGACTGAAGGGTATGGAGGGAGTATTATACGACAAGCTGTGGCAGCTAACAATTTTGAGATCAAATCAACATTGATCTACATGATTCAAACTTCTATTCAGTTTGATGGTTTGCCTTCAGATGATCCAAATCAGCATTTGGTTAGGTTCTTGCAGTTGTGTGATATTATCAAGTACAATGGGGTGACAAAAGATGTAATCCAATTACGACTCTTTCCTTTTTCTCTTAGGGATAGAGCGAGTCAATGGTTAACGTCACTACCAAGGGGTTCCATCACCACATAGGATCAATTGATACAACAGTTTTTGGCTAAGTATTTTCTTCTTTCTAAATCTGCTAAGTTAAGAAATGACATATCTTCTTTTGTACAGTTTGACATGGACACTCTCTAAAGCTTAGGAACGTTTTCAAGAGTTGTTAATGAGATGTCCACATCATAGATTTCCCGTATGGCAACAAGTTCATACTTTTTATAATAGTTTATCGTCTGCCAACCGTTCACTCATTGATGCTGCTGCGGGAGGTACAATTTGGAGAAAAACACCTACTGAAAGTCAAACATTGATTGAAGAGATGGCGCTTAACAATTTTCAATGGCAAAATGAGCGCCAGGTTCCTAAGAAACAAGTAGGTGTACATGTTGTTGATTCCTCTACTGCTATTTTGAGTCAATTGGAAGCATTGACAAAGAAGGTGAAGACTTTGGTGATAGCAAACAATGAAGCCCCACCAATCATTTGTGAAGCATGTGGCAGACAACGTCATACAAGTTCAAACTGTCAAGTTGGTAGTCCATTTGCCCCTGAGCCTGAAGGAGTAAATTTTGTTGGTAATTCCAACTGACAACAGTATAATCCATATTCCAATACATACAATCCCGGTTGGAGGGACCATCCTAATTTCAAATGGGGAAATCAACTAGGTGGTCAACAGAGAGCTCCACAACCACCCCCAGGTTTCCAAGCTCCTGAAGAGAGGCAAAATTTTGAAAACTTTGTGATGAAGTACATGCAAAATTCAGAGGCTAGAATGAAGAGCATGGAGACTCAGATTAGTCAGTTGGCTACTTTTATGTTAGAAAGAACGTCAAGGACATTGCCTAGTACCACTGAGCCTAATCCGAAGGAACATGTCCATGCAATTTCCCTGAGAATTGGTAAGGAACTTGGGGAGTCCTCCCAGAAGAAAGAAATGTCAGAGTACAGAGATACTTTTGATGAGTTAGCTAATGTGAAAGATGAGAAGGCAAATGAAGCACCTAACTCATCAGGAATTGAGAAACAGAAAAATGATGTTCTTACAGAAGATGTCTCAATTCAAGATGATAATAAAGAAATAGAGGTTGAGAAAGAACAACCAAAGTAGCAGAGAGCGAAGAAGGATCGTGACCAAAACACAGTATATAGACCATCATCATATGCCAAGATCTCATTCCCTCAGAGGCTCAAGAACAATCAGTCAAACAAGCAATTTGCTAAATTCTTAGAAATCTTCAAGAAATTACAAATTAACATTCCATTTGTTGAAGTCATCTCTTAAATGCCCAAGTATGCAAAGTTATTGAAGAAATACTTACAAAAAAATGCAAGCTTGAGGAATTTAAGACAATATGTCTAAATGAGGAGTGCTCCGCTATTCTTTTGAAGAAGTTACTCCCAAAATTAAAAGATCTAGGGAGTTTTTCTATTCCTTACTCTATTGGTAACTCTTATTTTGAGAAAACATTATATGATTTAGGGGCTAGTATTAATTTGATGTATTTCTCAATTTTTAAAAAATTGGGGATGTAGGAACCAAAGTCCACCAACATTTCATTACAGTTGGCCGATAGATCCATCACTTACCCTCAGTGTGGTGGAGGATGTTTTGGTGAAGGTGAACAAATTTATTTTTCCAGTTGATTTTGTGGTGCTGGATGTGGAAGAAGACGTTGATATTCCTCTCATTCTTGGAAGACCGTTTCTAGCAACTTCAGGAGTCGTGATTGATGTACCTCAGGGTGAGCTCATCTTGAGAGTTGATGGAGATTATGTGACCATTAATGTCTTTAAGGAGGCTAAAACTTCCCCAATGTCAAATCTTCATGCTTTTATCAATATCGTTCAAGCTAAGAAGTAGGAAGCCTTAGCCATCAAAGACCTCCTACCATCATATAATGTAGATGTTGACCTTCTTAAAACCCAAATTGTTGAGCTAGAGAAAGATCCTCTTATGCTCCACGCTCCATTACAAATTGGTCATTCAGCTGTTGATCGATTGAAATTACCATGGGCCAACGGAGCTAAGGCACAATTGGGACAACCAAGCTCTTATCAAGTTCAAAATGTTGTTAGCAGGATTCCTAAGGCCTTTGACGAAGGATGGAAACACTACTTTGAAATGAAGAAGGCGTCATCCTATTTCTCTTACTTTAAGCCACCTTGATCAATCTGAATAAAAGGCAACATCGAGCTAATGACATTAAACAAGCGTTTCACAGGATGTAACATGTGTTTCTTCTCTATATATCTTATTTTCATTGTTTTTGTTATTTTTGTTTTTCTTTTAGATGCTATTCATGTGTTTTGAAATTTTTCAGATTCTGTTGCAGCGTTGACTCTTGTGATTTTTCTCTGCTTGACATTGTATCCCTTTTCATCATGTTGTGTTACTCTTTTCTTTACCCCTTTATTTTTTTCTTCCACATTTAGGACAATATTTATCTTAAGTATGGGAGGTACTCCTAAAAAAAATTCTTTTCACAATTGATGAGCACTTGAGTATTATTGGTAATCAAGCAGAAATTGTGTGTTGATGTCTTGATTAATACTGAGCTGATAGAGATATGTTTTAAAGGAGAATCCATTGATCATAAGCTAATTTTGTGTGAAACGATCTTGTTCGATTAAGAAAAGTGAAGTTTAAGCGTTTTATTTGGAAATTAGTCATGTCTGATTGTTTTTTTTATTAACTTAGTCAAAAAGTGAGTTTTGAGCTTTAATGATTGGATTTTTCATAAACAAAATCGTATTTTTCTTCTGGAATGACATTTCTCTTGATTGATGTGCACTAGAACTTGCTTTGATATCTTGTTGAGACTTTAATGATTCACATACATACTTGAATATGATTAAGGCAATTAGGCTTTATTCTTTCTTGATTTTTAGAGTTGCATTGATAAAATAACTCCTTAGTTGTCCTATTTGAGCCTGAAATTGATTTCTTTAAATACCTAATTGAATAATCAGGTTAAATTCTTTGGAGCATTTGATGTGTTGATTAAAAAGTCATTAAAGATTGCTTTTGTCTTCAATGGTGAAAAAAAATGAAAAAAATGGCAAAAAAAAAGGAAAAAAAAATTGTTGGTGAAAAATTATAAGAATATTGAGTTGAAAGTGAGAATCTATTATACTCTTGTGCATTATGCTCTATTTATCATCTTTTCAACCTGATTCTGATTTGTATTGATTTATCCACGAACATTCTTTACCCGTACTTATCTTTTTTCTACCTTTCATTATACCCTTAGCCCGTTACAACCAAAGAAAGTTTTTTTGATTCTTGTGCTGTATATGAACTTGGAAGTGAATATGAGATTGATAATCAAGCTTATGGTATTGTATTTTTCAAGAGAAATTTGAGTCATCTCTTTATCCTTAAACACTTGAGCAATGGAAAGTTGAGTGACCTCAATTGGTTAGTAAAGAGAAAAGTTGCAAGCCAGACTCAAGCCTCTAATTGATTTAAGTGTTAAATGATCTTGTTTGATTGGATTTGATTGCTTAACTTGAATTTTAAATTGTGAAATTTTCATTTATTCATGTTTCTGGATGTTGAGTTTAATTTTATTTTTTATTCCTATTCTTTGCTTGAGGATAAGCAAAACACAAGTGTGGGGGATTGATAAGCTTATATTTTATAGTCTTATACCAGATAAATAGTGGTGATTTGTTATGTTTATTAATGAATTTTAGATGAATCCTTATCATTATCTTCGTTTTTGTAGATTGAATGGAATTTATCGAACTTGGAGTGAAAGCAGACAAAGACACCGTGTTACTGAGCATTTTTATTAGGAGGAAAAACACAAAATTTTGGTGTCGTGGAGTGCCTGAGCGCTCATAACGTATGCAACAATGGTACTTTAGTGTCCAAGTGCCTGAGCGCTGTGGAAGAGAGCACCTGAACACGCAACGTGTTATGCAACACGTCTTTGCTTAAGTGGCTCAACGCTTGAGTGTCTGGAAGCCAATGCCTAGGTGCTGGTCGCGTAATAGCAAACATGATTTTCTTTAAATTGAAGAGTTACGCCAAATTCAACACACTTGGCACACAACGCAGAAAATCCCTAATCCTAATAGAGTAGTTTCGTTGCAATAGACTTTGGAGGAAGGATTTGAAGAGATGATTCGATTCTTGAATGCCTGAAAATCATAATCACCGTAAAAGAGGTTTTGATTTCTTTTTCCCTCTAGTTTTTTCCTTTCTTTGGATTTTCTTTCGATGGATTTGTATTTTAATATGAGTTTTTTATATTGAACATAAGTAGCTAAACTCATAGCTAGGGCTATGGAGATTTTGTTTTCTTAATTATTTGAGTTTGATCTCTAATTTGATTAAGGTAATTTCTTTTAGGGTTTATTATATTGGTTGCATTCTTATCATGACTTGATCACTTTTGACATGTTTTAATTCATTGTTTGACCGGTGATCATTTGCATCTAATGAGTGGATCTATATGATAAACTTAGGATTAGATTGATGAATGACTAAATATCAATTTATTTCTATCAATGGAATTGACGGTATATTAGTTCATCTTTTGAACTGGTACTTAATGCATTCTTAATTAATTCAACTAAATGACCAATAGGTGATTTAATTTAGGAATAGAATATTGTCTCATCCATGACTATTGTGATTCAATAGCAATTAAGAAAATATTAGCAAAAGAATTACCTTACATCATAAATGAATGAAAGTCTGATTAATTGGATTCAAGTGAACCTTGTACCTTAGTCTCTCTATAATTGTTTATCTTTACATTGTTTGATTATTCATTATTTTTCTTTATTTATTTTTTGATTTTATCTTGAATTTCTTTTACACTTTTAATTGTCTAAATAACTAAGAGTTTAACAGATGTAGTAATTATCTCTTATTCCTCATGAGATCTACAATTGGGACTCAAGTCCTATATTATTTTGCGATAAAGTGTACTTGCTCTTAATGTATTTTACATGCAATAGAAAACAAGATATGTATAGTCCCAATGATGTTGTTCAGTTAGTTAAGAGTCGGAGGCACTTAGGAAATTGGAGAGAGTTTGATTCCTCGCTATTACTTTCTAACCCTCTACCCTCCTCATCTCCCCTTTCCCCTTGCCCCACTAAAGAGCCACTCAGGAGTCTTAGGAGGCCCTTCGACTGGGTCTTATAGAGTGGGATCTAGATACTAAAAAAAAATGTATGCTATGAGTAACCTTATCGCTTGTCATAACCTCCTAATTTACTTACTATGGCCTAGAAAGGTTTTAAAAGACTTTAATATCACATTTACACCTATCATAACACAATATGATGTTAGCAAAGCAAAACTTTCTCACATCAATGTCTCCGGAGATATTTGAATAAAGATAAAAAAAAAAAAAAGTAAAGCAAAACATTCTCACACGATCCCATATGTTGTGAATCTATGACAACGCAACACTCCTCCTCATCAAACCTTCATCATATTATTTTCACCGAGGCTCCTAATATAAGAAGGGGATTCAAATCACATGTCTCGTTTCCTATACATCCACATAAATATTGCCAACTAAAAAATAAATTCCTCATCATCTATTTAGTAATTATTAAACCTTAAACTGTGTTTAATGTCGTCAAGTGGCTGGGTTTGTATCTCTCTTCTTCGACTTCAACTCATGCATACGAACTAGATAAGCACTATAAACCTAGCTCTAAAATTGTAACCTATCCGCAACTTGCTTCCATTGCTGCAAACTACCAACCATTCCCTGAAATAGAGGCAAAACCTATCAACACCGTAAGTCACTCTTGTCTGAACCATAATATGCAACCCATAAATGAGGTACATCCCTTTACCAACACAATCCACCCAAATCCTCCACATTGTTAGCCCAAGGTTTCTAACTTAGTCTATTTTTTAGTAATGATAACAAATATTTTTTATATTGACTTTGATGTTTATACTTAATTCAATAGACTTATTTGTGTAGGATTATGAGAATTATCTCCTGATAATAGAAGATGAGTTGTTGGAAGCTATAAGAAGATAAGATATTGAAAGCTAGAAATAAGGTGCATCATATAAGCTATTAGAAGTTCTGTTGTACAAGGACTCAGAAATTGAAGCTTACATGGAGCAGAGAATGGAAGAATGCAAATATTTTAATCCTTGGAGATTCATGAAATTTGTTGAATACATAACTCATGAAGACTTGGAGCATTTGTGGAAGGAATATCAAGCTAAGGAAGTTATGCAATGAAGATGAATAAAAGCTTCAAAATGTTAATATCAGTTGCTGATAAACTTCTATTATGAGTTGCTTGATTAAGACTATGAGATGCTTAACGTTGACGCGAAAAGTCACAATTTAAATGAGTCCAAAACCTTGTGGAGCATTCCGAAAGCATCCCAAAAGGACTGTAACATTCAGAAATCAGTCTTGTTATTCATCCACCAAAAATACTCTAATTTTTTTCACTTCACTCACAAACTCATATTGTATCTCGCAGGAATGCTACAGTCGCATATAACTTGATTTGACACCCCTCTCATATAAAAATACGATGGAGGAAAAATTAGACATATTTGGTTGTAAAGAAAACGTTTTCCTTTAGAAATAGTACTGAAAAGCTAAGGAAGCTAGTTGTACTAATTAGGATGCAAGCTTCTGAAAAATATCTTACAAAAAGACAAAAGCTCTTTTTGAATTTTGTCCTTTGGATAAGGATCTCCAACCTCACTATTTCATTTCTATAAATGGGCAACTTCTTGGAGAAGAAATAAAAGAACTAGAAGAAGAGAAAAATGTAGACTTGAGATTTCTTTCATGATCCATTGCTTGTTATTCTTTCTTTGAGCATACTTAAGAGTATATATATACACTAGAGATTGTCCTATATTCTTTCATCTCTTGTAAAGCCCATTGTGGGTGTGTTGATTTTAGCTTAGAGAGGTCAAGGTTGAAGAAAACTACTTGAGTTCTAGCTTGGAGAGGCTAATATTGAAAAAAACTACTTGGGTTTTGGTTTGGAGAGGTTAAGGTGGAAGAAAACTACTTGTATCTAGCTTGGAAAGGCTAAGGTTGATCAAAGAACACTTGGTTTACAGTGGAAAATCTCACTTTTAGTGTGGACTAAACATAGACTCCACATTAATCTCTCGTGCAAGCTATTTTTAACCTTTCTCTCTTTAGTTTATTACTTGTTTGTTTGAATTATTCCACCGTGTGTTACTTTCTGAGTTGCTGCTATGCATTTTGTTCTATTATCAGTCATCCCACCGCCTATATAAGTTGTTTAATCTATATCAATCCCATTTTGAGAAGTTATCTTATCGTCATGCATAAGTTATCTTATCTTTGTCAAAATTAAGTTTTTAGTCTGCTTGTGCAGAAGTTATTTTCATAGGTAACTTGATTCAACCCCCTTCTCAAGTCTTCTTTCACCTACAAACACACCATCACCTATAGATGATGAGACCATAACGCAGCAAAACTCCACCATGCAAGCCCTTCACCCCATCCTAGAATCAACCTTTGTGCACCATTATGAGTCATTGAATCTAGTCAAATGATTCTCATATTTCTCTTGCCATTGAGTGTATATGGAAGACGAGAATATTGTAGGAATGAAATACAACTTGAGAATGCTGATGAGAATGGCATTAGCGGTGTTAGAAGTTTAATAGTTTCTAAACATAAATGATGTGATCATATTTATTCTTAAGTTGGAAAAATTTAATAAAGGAGAAAAAAATGAAGACTAATGATTTGAATCCATAAAAAGGGGCCCAAATGCAAAGTACACGATTTGACCTTCTTGGCTTTCAAGGTCTAATTGACAAATATATAGTTGAACTCGCATTGCTCTGTTCTTGAACTCCAAACTCAATTATATCTCATCATTTACTTAAAAAAAAGTATATAAAAATGTGCTATTATGAACATACATAGACATAAGAATATTTTAACAACATAGAACTAAAGAGCCTGATATTGTATCCCTCCCCTTGAAGTATCTCATTTTTTGTCACCAAGCTTCATCGAAGGTTTACGGAATAAAGGAAAAAAAACTAAACCTAATGACCTGAACCAAACCAACCCAGTTTTGATCGATTTGGTTTGGTTCGATTCGGGTTGATTGAAGAATTTTCACCAAAATTAACCTAACCCAGCCTGTTCTTGTATGTTCGATTTAGGCTCTATTTTCCTTCATAACTCATATGTTCAATTTGGGTTCTATTTTCCCTCACAACTTGACCTGACCCATGATCACCCCTAAATGGAACCATTTTAGCAATTTAAAAGAATATTATCTTTAATCAATTATGAAGCAATAATTAGAGGGAAATAATGCTTCTTTGTTGTTTTGGACTATAGGGGGAGCCCAAGAATCGAGGAAGTCTCCATCAATTGACTTAAGTGAGAAATCACAATAGTGAGCCTAACACCACATCTTGACCCAAAATCTAAGGTAATGAGTTTATCGGTCTTCTCAATTATATGGTCCTCACTTAGTCTATCTTAACCAGTATGGGACTTTGTCACTTACACTTAAATTTCTAACATTCTCCCTCTCAAGTTTGAGTCCTAACATCAGTATGCTTCCCTCGGCAGAAGCCATTCTAAGTATTCATTAGGTTACTAATCAAGAATCAAGTCTTAGTCAATGCTCGACAACATGGGCTAGGCACAAACTTGAGCACCAACTACCATCTCCAAATACTGAGCCCAACCAAACTATCAGCTCTAATACCACTTGTTGGGCCAATATGGGGAGCCCAAAAGCTAGGAAGATATTTATCAATGGGCTTAAGCGAGAAGCTACAATATTGATCCTAATACCATATCTTGACCTAAAACCTAAAGGCAAAGAGTTTATAGGTCTTCTCACTTATATGGTCCACACTTAATCCATCCTTAGCCAATGTGAGACTTCATTAATTACACTTGAATTTTTAACATGTTCTACAAAGAATAATATATTAGGGGTGAAACCAGAACTCAAATTAAATAAGGTCATATTACTATTAGATCCTAATTGCTCATTAAATATTTATCCACTAAAAAATTGAACAACTATAGTGATTGTTCTCGTCAGTCGTACCCTAGGTGGTTTGCAACTAGCTTAAGCGTGGAGAAGCTTGAGTGGCGTAGCTTAGGGCGATGGTGACAGCACCAGGGGAACTGCTCTAGTAATCAAGCAAGGCTCAAGATGAGGGAGGGTAACAATGTTTTTGACTAAGGAAGAACTCATCCGTACACATTGAGATCACCCTTATTTATAGGGGTAGAGGGTGCGTACTTCACGAAGGGTGCATAGTTTGCCCCCTCCCATGCTTGCCATGTTGAGATGAGAGTTTTTGAGAGGAAATTCATTACCTAGACAACGTATCAGATGCTTCCATGTGTCCCATCCTGTTAGGGATAATGTTCTGGAACATAAGTTGTAGACTCTTGGGTCATGTTTGACTGTCAAACGGCAGCCCTCGTCCCTTTGAACCCGATGTCAGTGTCTCTAGGCCAGGTGACGCATACCAAGGTTGGGGGAGCGCTTAGAAGTTGGCAATGGTGTTCTAAGGTCGGAGGCGGTGTCTTAAGACTAAAGGATCTCACAACGGCCCGATACGATCTTGTTATTTTTGGAATATCAATACCACTTGTTGAAAAACTTCTATTTCAAACTCTTATTAATTGTTAATGAAAAGTCTCTATAAGGAATAATTTCTAAATGTTGACATATACGTGAAAAATAATAAATAAATATAATATATCAAATAAAGTAGAAAAAAAACAGAAAAGTATCGATGATTTTTAATGCACACTAATCAATTTGTTATTTTTAATCTACATTATAAACTTTTATTTATAATTGAAATGACATTCTCCTTATAATTTCGTGTCTAATGATCTTTATAAAACTTTAAATTTAATTTTATATTGATTAATTAATATTAATATTTGATATAATTAGTTTAACCTATTCATAAATCAGTGAATTTTTTTTAATAACTACTATCATCATCATAAAGAAAACTACTATCATAAAAATATGATATATTCATCCATGACAAATGCATGCTTTGGGTTTGAATTTAAAGATGGTGAGTTATCTGTAGAACTCATTTAAGTGCTCATTGAACATGGAACGTGGCTTAACTCTGGATTGGAGCAAACATGTATCTTTCTCTACCAAAATTTTAGGGGTATACATGAGTCGGTTTGGTTCTGTTTCAAGGGAAAAGAAAATCCTAAATGACTAAAATCAATTAGTTCGGTCTGGTTTAGGTTTCACATTTTTTTCTTGACTAAACCTGAATCAAACCAAACTGAACAATAATGGCTAGTTTTTTTCTTAAATACCCTGCTATATATGTTCATATTCAAGAAAATATGGATGACAAAAAATTTCATATAAGAACCACAATAACACATGTATGCCTCAATTAAACAAGAGGCAAACAATTTTAAATTGATAGGAGATTCAATTATGGAAAAGTTGCATATGAAAGGAGATTGAATTCAACAAGAGGCAACCAAGTAATTTTAGGTGAGAATGACAATAAGTATCAAGCGAAAAGTTACAAATATGTAAATACCTCATCTTCATTGGTGAGGAAGAGGAACGCCTCTCCTTCATCGTCGATGGCTTGGTCGATGGTGGAGTCACAACATTTTGGTGAAGGTGGTAAGGGAACGACCGAGAATATCACGAGCTTGAGGGTGACAGGGTGAGGGTGAGGTCTTATAGCCGGATAAACATTGCCAAAGTTGGGTGACAAGGTGAGGGTTCGCGTTAAGCAGCGGCTAGGGTAGCAGGTCTAGGGTAGGAGAGCTTCTGCTGTTGGGATTGAAAATGGAAACTAATATGCAGAGAAAGGAAGTTTCAAAATAGTTCTATATATGCATTCAAAATGGCAGCGTCTTGATGATTTTTTTTATATATATATATATAGAGGAGGGATCAGCTTATATCAGTATAAATTTTTTTTCTCTTACACCTATTTTTAACCATTAGTTCTACTTTCATCTAATAGTTGAGATTATTTCATTAAAGGTAACCATTAGATGAAAGTAGAACTAACGGTTAAAAATAAGTGTAAGAAAAAAACTTCTTGGTATAAGTTGATCTTGATCTCTCTCTCTCTCTCTCTCTCTATATATATATATATATATTATTTTACCATAACCCATTTTTAGTTGAGTCTTGGGTTTCAAATTATGGTATTCGAGAACTAAACCATTCATAATCGAGTTTTATCTGATTAGACCATATCAATCGAATCAAATCAAACTCATTTAATTGATTCAATTTGATTTTTCAAATTCATCAAGTCGAACTAAATTGGTGAACACTCTAACTAAATTTTAAGTCAATATATATATATATATATATATATATATATATATATATATATATATATATATATATTCATTATTGTAAAATAGAAATTTTACTTATTTAAGCTTTCATATTAAAACTAACAAAAATATTAAAACATCATATTCATATATTTTATCAAAATATTTTATTATTGGTGATGCACATTATACTTATTAATAGAATTTTAGAGCGTCACGGGAGGCAGCCTTGCTTCAGAAATTACTTATTTTTAAACTCAATCATTTGTTAATTGTTTAACCATTGCTTCTCTAAGTCGAATTAAGACGAACCAATGAAAATTTAATTGGTATATTTAATAGAATCGTTTTTCTTTTGGAATGGGAAATATTTAGATTAAAAAATTACAAAACCACAAGTCCAATCGTATGTGTCACGATAAGAAAATTTTTAAAAAAAAAGTCCAATATGATTTCATAAAAATGAACCAAAAACTAACGCATGTTTCTAATGGAATGAGTTTAAGTTCCTTAAATAAGTTTTAAGTTTGATTTTAGAATTTTGTGTATAAAAATAATATAATTTAAAAGAATTTTTATTGATCATATCTCAAAATATTAATTAAGTGTGAAATACTCTTGGAAAATCAAAATAAAAATGAATGGAAAAATGATTTGGCAAGCTGATCATCATGCATATTCTATGGAATCTCTTCTTGATGCTGTTGCTGTCCGATGGTGATATATCGTACTCGTCAAGTCGTCATGATAAGTTGAAAAGAAACTAAAATTTAAAAAACATATAAACAACATTAAAAAAATTATTTATTAAAATACTTATTTGAATATGGATAATATTATATAAATTTTTTGCATAAAAAATATTATATAAATCTTTAAGACAAATTCGCATACCTTATAATTTTGAGAAAAAAGTATGTCGTCTTCTTTAATTTTAATCTTTTTATAAATTATTACCATAAATTTTAAAAAAAATTAATTAATTTAATTTGAATCTGTTAATTTATTAACGAAAATATTATATAACAATATCTTATTTGTATTAATATTTTTTAAACTATTTATAAATTAAATTATAATAAATAAATTAATAAATAATTTTTAATTAATATTAACACAAATAAAATAATATCATATAATATTATCGTTAATGAATTAATAAATTAAATTAAACATAAGAATTTATTGATACATTAATTAAAATGTAAAGATTAATTAAAAATATTTTAAAATTCGTGATAATAATTTATAAAAAAGTCAAAATTTAAGGAGTTTTTATATTTTTTTTATAATTTTTATACTTGATTGTCTTTTTCTTCTTTGATATTGTTTAAATGAAGGGTTTACTAACTTGTGTATCGTGCATCATTTCACAATAATCTTTAAAAAAAATTACAACTCTTTTGATTATAGTTATAAGAATTTTGATAAAGGTTAAAAATATTTCAAAGTAAACAAAATTTACAAATACTTTAAAGTTATAATAATATTAATTTTCGATCATATGTAGTTTTATCAAAATTTACTTTGTTTAAAAAATTATAACTTTATTTTAAATTATTAAAGAATGACGCTTGGTAATCATTTTTGCAATGATGCACTGTAATGAATCCCTTGAAATAATTATAGTACTTGTGTAATAACTTTATCTCAAGTTACAATTAATTCTTTATTATTTGTTCCAGAGTTTAAATTCTATACAAATTGAAGTCACGTAAGACTTACGCAAGGTAATCATTTTTGAAATGATGCACTGTAATGAATCCCTTGAAATAATTATAGCACTTGTGTAATAACTTTATCTCAAGTTACCATGCATTTTTTTAAGGATTATTTGTTAACTAATATTATTAACACATTTTTTATATTTTTTAATATTTATTTTACTATTAATTTATTTTATATATTTAGAAAAATACTGTTAATAATATTTTTTTATATTAATAATAAAATAAATATTTAAAAATATTTAAAAAATATATTACTAATATTTTTTATTTGTTTTAAAGTTTAAATTTTATATAAATTAAAGTTACTTATTATAAAAAATAAATAAATAAATAAAGTCACGTAATTGTTTAACTGATTTAGTTCAAAGTTTAAACATTCCAAGGTCATGTAGGCTTGAAATTAAAACAAAGTGGAAATTTTTATGTATATAATATATAAAGAAAAAGTTTATCTATAAAATCTTGAAAATATATGTTGTCATTGTCACGTAACAAGTTTAAATGATAATATTTATTAGTTTTTATTAATGTAAGTGAATGTCAGGTGAAATTAAATCTCTTACTCAATTAGTTATAAAACAATAATATAAAAAAATTTAAAATATTGAATTTGTTAATTAGTATATATATTTTAAAAATCAATCCTATCTTCTAGCATATATTTCTCTAAAATTAACTTTCTTTGTTTGCATATGTTTCTCAAAAATAAATTATATTATCATATTTATTAGCAAGTAAAATATAAATTTATTTGTATTTAAGAATAATCGAATCATGAGAGTTGAGAAAACTAATAGGACAAAAGCATATTATTTGGATAATTGTCTTATTTTTTATTTTATCATTTTCACGTTTAAGGTTAAAAGTTTTTTGTTAAGGTTAAGATTAAAAGGTATTTTAAACTATTTTGGAGACAAAATATATTTTTACATGTTATTAGGATATCCTTTAAAAATATTCATAAGATATATACCTAATATTGATAATTCCATAAGATATTCTTAAAATATATTTGTGTTACACTTTCACAAGATATATTTTAAAAATATATCTTAAAATTCTAATAATAAAAATATATAAAATACAAAGGAACATTTAAAAGTTATAAGATTCTAAAAATATATTTATTATATATTTGAAAATAAAAAATATTTATTATAATAAGCAACGATTAGTTACATCTAATTTACATAATCAATTATAAAATATTGAAACAATATACGCTCACGTGGCAAAGTCAAATAACAACATATGTAAGTTTTATTGGAGCATATGAATGCTAGGTGAAAATACATTTCACCATTAATTTTTGTACAATAAATAATGTGATTAAAAATAATATTAAAAGTAAACTTTATCTCTTACCGGCCAATAACAATAATTAAAATTTAAATTATTTCAAGTTTCTCCAAGCAATGCTTGAATGAAACAAATTTTAAAACATAATACTAAATTATAATAAACATGAATAACGTTATTTTGTAAGTTATAATAATAACAAAAATATCACAATCTATCAAAGAATAAAATTTAATATATATATATATCAATATATGTAAAAAATAATTTGAAATTTAAAATCTCAAAAGTTCAGTTAATATATGTTAAATATAAAATTTATAATATTGGTCAATATTTTTAAAGTATTATATTTAATTAATGATAATAAATGTCCTTTCATAAACATAAAAACCAACACGTCCAAAAAATAAAAATAAAAACCAAAATATTATTGTATTTATTCATAATAATAATAATAATATAAAGAGATAGTCAAGAAATGAAATACTACAAGAAGCTGGGTAAGTTAAAACGATAATAGGTATATACTTTAAAATATAGCAAAATGTTAAAAGGAGATGCAACAATCAGACAAGTTACAATAATATAGTATGTGTAATTTTTTTTTTTAAAAAAAAAAAAAATCTTACACAGATATCCCTATAACGTTTAAGTGTAAACTAATCTCATTCATGTTGTAAGCTATTTTCTTATATATAAAACTTACATGATTATTTATACTATAAGTCATTATCATATTAACATAAATCATTATATATTATTATTGATATTTTATTTTTTATAATAATTCTATGCATTGCATGGGTGTTAATTTCTAGTAATATATAAACGAGAGTTTTAATTTGTAAAATTCTGTCAAGTGACAGCTCTAGGTTATGCTACTAGTGTCATTTGGATTTGAATTATTTTTATCTTATTTAAAATAATTAAAGAAAAATATAAAAAAATTGTTAATTGTCATTTTTAAGTTGTGTCACCAATGTAATTTGAATTTAAATTTTAATATTATCATTTAATGAAAAATTAAAAAATATATAAATTATTTTAGAATTCTTTCTTATAAGTGTCATTTCTAAATTATGTTATCATTGCCTCATTATAAATTTAAATTTAGATTTCATTGTTATTATCTTATATATGTGTGTGTGTTTTTTATAGGATAAAAATATTTTTGTTATAGTGTCAAACATACTATAATATACAGAGATTTGTGTGTTCTTTATAGAATAAAAATATTTTTATTATAGTGTCAAACATACTATAATATACAGAGATAAAATCAAAGAAGTCGAGAAATGGCCGCAACCCCTAAAACTCAAAACATTTTTTCATTAAATTTTGGAATTTATAAAATATTCTCAAAATGTTATATATAAACTTGATATTTAATTTGACGTCCTAAAAATTTAAAATAAATATTTGAACTTTAAATTTGACTCATGAGTAGTTATGAAATTATAAATGTATTTTCTTATAATAACAAAATAATTATCATATATTATTATTTAATATTTTATAATCTCATGCATCGTATGAGTGCTTGTTAGATTTGCAAGTTTTCTAAAAATCTTAATATAGAAAACTATTATTTAAACATAGAGATCTTAAAATTCATAATTCTTACAAATAAGAGTGTAAGAAGAGAAGATACGAACATTTATCCATGAATAATTAGTAAACTGTATTCTAAGAGCGTTAGAGAGATCTCAAAATTCACTTTCTATTTATTTGTCTTTTTCTTTATACTTTTAGAAAGTGAAAAAAGACAAATGAATAGAAAGTAAATTTTGAAATCTCTCTAATACTCTTAAAATACAGTCTATCAATTATTCATGAATAAATGTTAGTGTCTTTTATACTTATATTTATTAGAATCATGAATTCTAAAATCTTTATGTTTGAATGATAATTTTCTATACTAAAACTCTTATAAAACTTACAAATCTAACAGTGCTATTCTAGGAAGAATATAAATGTGCTCCCTAAAGTCGATGCAAAAATATTAGCTAAATTATAATTTCCTCTTAGAATTGTTAAATTAGCATTTTGTACACACACAATAATTTAAAAATAAATAAATAAATAAGGAAAAAGATATTTAGCCCAAGGATATGACATCCCAGATAGTCCGAATAAATCTGATTTAGTTATAATTAGTGAAGCTTATTCAAAACCACTTTATTATTTTTATTAATCGGGCTCTTCTCATGTTATAATAATCAGACTATGTAGTTATTTGCAATAAATATATATTTTTATATAACCTCTTAATAAATAATTAGTTTATATAATTTTAAATAATTTTTAATTTTTTATTTTATAGTTTTTCTTTTAAAATTAATTTTATGTGTTTATTAATTTGGATATTTTGTAAACTCATTATTAAGAGTATACTAAACTGACCCAAAATGCTAAATTATACTAACAAAATAATCTCATATTGATAGATATTATAATAACAAATAAAAATAAAACTTACAAAAAATTAAAATGGTCAATAATAATATAACAAAATGATACTTAATGCAATCAAGTACCTAAGCATTTTGACATATACATTTAGTTTACACAATTTATGTAAATTAAATAAAATAATACATTAGTTAAATCAATCAATTGACATATGACTTCTTAAATTCTTTAATTTTATTCTATTTCACAAATTTAATATATTTTAATATGACACACAGTTATAATTTACTCATTACATCTACTCCATCAATGCTCCCATTGAGACCAATTTATTGTCTTATTTGTTCACAAAAACTATCTAACCTCCTGTAAATAATTTCACTCAAAACATCAATAAAATCTTGATTTTATATGATATAGGATTTGCTCAATTGCTATAACAAAATGATACTTAATGCAATCAAGTACCTGAGCATTTTGACATATACATTTAGTTTACACAATTTATGTAAACTAAATAAAATAATACATTAGTTAAATCAATCAATTGACATATGACTTCTTAAATTCTTTAATTTTATTCTATTTCACAAATTCAATATATTTCAATATGACACACAGTTATAATTTACTCATTACATCTACTCCATCAATACTCCCATTGAGACCAATTTATTGTCTTATTTGTTCACAGAAACTATCTACTATCTAACCTCCTGTAAATAATTTCACTCAAAACATCAATGAAACCTTGATTTTATATGATATAGGATTTGCTCAATTGCATTTAAACTATCTCACTAACAAACTTTATTATAAATATGAACTTTTCAATTGATTTTATCATGTCTTCTTGTAAATTTTTTATTTCATAAATGTAAATATTAATATATTTTCATGTAAAGCTTTCAATTCTGGAACATATATATAAGGAAACTTGTAAATATTATATATTATATATATGAAAAAAAAAAAAAAAAAACTTAATAATCACTTAGTTTTTCTAAAAATTATATATATACATATATATATATATATATATATATATATATTCATGTATAATTTAATTTCACTCCCATATAATGCACATATTGAAGTTTTATAAATAATATAAAATAAATAAATATAAATAAATATAGTAATTTGAGAATATAATTAATTAATTTAGTTTTCTAAAAATAAATCTTATTTGAGCCAATTTACTATAATTTCTTATAAAATATTAAAACTCATATAGATATTATATATTTTCACGTGAAGTTGTTAATCTAGTGCAATGTGAATAAAATTTTTTAAATATAAAATAATAACATATATCACTTTTAATGAGTAGTTATATTTTATTTATTTAATCGAAGAAACAATTATCTCACAAAACTTGCACTTAGTAACTTGAATAATATACAAAATGATTAAATTTCTGACAATATATGACTATTTATATTCATATGCTTTATTAAATTTATTGACATGTGACTTCTTAAGTTCTTTAATCTTATTCTCTTTACACACAATTATAGTTTATCTGTTACATCTAATCTATCAATACTTTCATTGAAGTCAATTTCTTGTCTTACTTGTCCACAAAAATTATCTCAACTTCTACAAACAATTTCATTCAAAACATCAATACAACCTTGATGTTATATAATACAGGTTTTGCTCAGTTGCATTTAAGCGATCATATTAAACAAGTTTTATTATAAATTTATACTTTTCAATTGATTTTATCATGTTTTCTTGTAAATTTTTTATTTCCATAGATGTAAATATTAATATATTTTCACGTAAAGTTTTCATTCCCATAAAATATAAATATAAAATATTTAAATATTATTGCAATTAATTAATTTTACTATATTTTTATGTAAAGTTTTCATTATTGTGCAATGTATATATTTAAGTTTTTTTAAATATTATAGAACAAATATATATATATATGGATAAATATAGTAATTTGATAATATAATTAATTAATTTAGTTTTCCAATAATAAATTTTATCTGATTTAATTTTACTATGGTTTCATATGAAATATTCATATTCATGTATATATTAATATATTTTTATATAAAGTTATTAATCTAGTGTGACATGAATAAAAAATATTTAAATATAAAAGAATAACATCACTTTTAATGAAAGTTATAATTTATTTATTTAATCCAAACAACAATTATCACTATTAAACATGTATCAGTAACTTGAACAATTGAAATGATTAAATTCCTAATCATATATGACTCTTTATATTCCTATGCTTTATTTAATGTTAAAATAATTTAAAATTTTTAACACAATGCCAAAAGAATCAATATTTATTTAGAAGATAATCAAAATAAAAAATTCACAATCTTATATTACTCAAAAGTAATAATATAAAAGATATTCAACCAAAATTATAATTAATTTATCCTAGAAATGCAAGGATAACAATATTGTCATCATAAAGTGTATTGAAGTGCTTAAAATAATATAAAATTAATATAAAAAATACTTATCAAACAAAATATAAAATTTTTAAATATATAATATTTTAATATTAATTTTTTTAAATGTTTTATTAGATTTAAAATTTATAATATGTTAACATTTTTAAAATTTAAATATTTAAATATTAAATTTTTAAATTTTTTTAGCATTTTTAAATATTTTAAAAAATTTAATATTATTTTTTAATATTTTAATATTTTTAATACTTTAATTTTAATATATTTAAATATTTTAATATTGATATAAAATATTGAAAAGTAGTGGAAGCTACCTCTTCAAATGAGAAAATAACATGTTTCCTTGTAAATTTTTGAAAGAAGGAGAAAGTGACTTGTGTTACCTTTGAACTGTATTAATAGTAGAAGTATATTACATTAACATTATTTTTGTTTCAAAATTATGATAATATTCATTGCTTTAAATATATTGTAACTAATACCTTCAAAGGTTTGAATACTGAGTCTTATGTTGGTAGATAATTTGTAACCCTAATGTAAATTTTTACTGAAATTGATGATTTATTCTAACTTTAGAACGAGGAGAGTCTTCCTTCACTCTAAACTTTTTTATGTACAAAAACAAGTTTCATACCTTTTACATGGGAGTGTCGATTAGTGGAAGTATTTTATGTAATTGATATTGCAGATTTCCTTTGCACCTATAAATTTGGACAAGTAGGGATGCTCAAGACTTAACCCAATCTAGTCTTTTCTAAAGCTAATTTGGTTATATTTGTATCTTAAAAAAATTTAAACATAAGGTATTTTTTTGTTGGGTTCAGGCCACATTTTGAGCAAACTTAGTCTGGCTCAATCAATATTACATAATATTTTAAGATTTATATTTTTTGGAATTAAAAATAATTTATAAAACTATTTGATTTAAATTAATAATTCATACATAATATGATAATATTTTTATATTTGATATAATTTATTTATAAACATATATTGCAAAACATATTTTTTAAAATTTTATATTTCTAAATCTTATTATTTAACTATTCATAATATCTAAATTTATACATTTAATATAAATCTTCTTGTGATCTTGACATAATCATTAGGTGGGTCATAATCAAGCTAGAACCAAATCTAAAAAATTAACACATCCAAAATATCATGGTAGGATCAAGCCAAATCAAACCCGACCCATGAGCATTATGGGCAGGTATCTAATATCTTAGCATATACCTCCAACATGAGCGAGAATCCAGGTATCTCTTTGAAAGTGATATTTACCAGGCTTGTTACAGATTGAATGGGTGCAAGACGCGTGATTTATCGATGGCAGGACATATATTACCCTTTTCCAATCAATTGCTGGTTCTTTCATCCCTTCTTATATGTAACGCAATCAAGCGGAATGCAAGCTTCTGTTTTTCAAAGTAAATAACACTTGCTGGGAGTTGTTTTTTGGTGCATTTAGAAAATGGTAATTGGTAAATGAGAAATACTTCCATAAACATAGAAGAGAAATATTTTATGTACATTAGAATATATATACCGTATTTACATTATATGTTAATATAAAAAAAGATATTAAATTATCTTGTATGTGATAATAATATTTTCATGACATATAAAATAATTTTATGAATAAATTAAATAAAATTAAACGTATTTTAATTGAAGCGAAAAACAGATGAACATAGAATATCAATTTATGTGCACTAAACCAATAAAGTAATTTTCCATTTTATAATATATATCAATTTAGATAATAATTTTTGTTTTATTTTATCAGTCATTTTAGAAAACTAAAAAAATATTAATTATTTTTCTAACTTTATCTTTATCTTTTAGTTTTTTCATTAAATAAAATAAGAGAGATAATTAATATTTTAAGTATTTTAATAAAAGATAACTTAGTCAAATCCACTCATTTTTCGTTTTGATTGGTGTTACTTATTAGTTTTCTTAATCTGTATACAAAATCCTTAAAAGACAAATATTATAAAACGGACGTAATATTATTATATCATTAATTAATAATTAATTATCACATTTAATTATTTCATCTATTTTAAAATATCTGTTATTTAAAGTTTTTATACAAAGATTAAAAAAATATTAAATATTTTTAATTTTATGTAAATATAATTATATTTGATTATATTATCTACTTAATGAAGATGCCAAAATGATATAAGGATAAAATTAGAAAAAATAATTAACATTCTCTTAATTTTTTTAAACAAGAGATAAAGTAAAACAAAACTGATTCTTTAAAGTGTCATATCAATATTGCGAAACAGAAAGAGTAACATTTAACTATCATAATTAATTATATATAAATAATCGATGTAGTGCACAAGAGTACAGCATATCTATGCAAAAATTGCTCATGGTAAAAAGTCCACTATGTTAGTTGGGATGTCACTTGCAGGCTTAAGGTGCCAGAAGGTTTCAGAAAACAGAGGATTATATTATGCTCACAAATTATTGGGAATATTTATACTCACAAAATTGTGACTTGTTATAACATATATTTTTCAAAAAATATTAGTATGTATAAATATTATTAATTAAAATTTATAACAAAATTCATATACATAATATTTATGGAGAAATTTTTTTATCTATTGTGTATAAATTTAAATATATATAAATATTAACAGTTAAAATTTGTAGAATTTTTAACATATTAAATACTTAACTTTTCATTAAAAAAATTGTTCATAAAATTCTTTAAATAATATAGTCAAGTGGCGAATGGATATTTTGTCTGCATTACTTCTTCCATCTAGATGTGATGCTAGTTTAGCCATGAAAGTTTGTGCCGATTACGTTTCGGTAGACTAAATACGCTGGAGTGGCACTCACGTATGATTGCCTGTTCTCAGTTCAGACTTCAGAGTGCCCATTCCAATCGCTTGCAAGAATGTTGGCCTTTACAAAGACCTTGATGGCCTGTTTGCACTAATATTGCATATTCTATATTGGCCGAAGTGAACCTGGTAACTTCAGACATTTTAGAATTTTGTAGTTTAAGAAACCAAAGCGAATAAAGGATTTTTATTAGAAGAAACAGGAACGTCAAAGCTAGCTATTTGTCTAATCATTTTCATTTGTTGTTTGGTAAATTAAATAGTTGACAAATTCCTACACCGCTACTTTTGGGCTTATAGCAATGAATATTATGATTTGTTAAATCACCACCATTTAAAGGAATTCATATATCACTTACATTTGAACTTGATATAGGAATACCTATATGTACTTACAGTGACGGAATTTTAAGTAGTAGGGGTAAATGTTTACGTGATCAAAGTATATATGAGTGAGTTTGAGCGAATAATTTTTTCTATTATCACTAGTTTACAGAGATAAAAAATATGAGAGAAGAAGAATTTTGTATTTTGAATATATTAGTATCAAATCTACGTGAATATTATTAAAAATAAATAAAAAATAATATTATATGAGTATATTCATATATCAAATAAATGAATCTTGTTAAAAATAAAAAATAATATTATATGAATTTTGTTTTTTATCACTAGAAATTTATTAATTTATCTCGTATATAAAAACAAAAATTACACATAAAAAAAAAATAAGAAAATATATACATATATATTTATATAGAGTAGAATGTGGAATCAAGATGAGATCAAAGAAAAATTTTAAGATGAAGTGGGAATAAAATTACATAAATAAAAAAATAAAAAAGATATATACATATATACCTATATAAGATTAAGAAAAATTTTAAGATAAAGTGAGGACATGCGTCCCCACTTCCTAATAAATAGATCTGTTCGTGTGTACTTATATAATATATGATTATTTTAGGGACGTAAATGTACTATCAGTCTATCATAATACTAAAAAGATTATGACTACAAGTAAGATTTAAACTCAAATTTCGATCGATAAGAACAATCTAATTAAACTAGGGACACGTTTCTGGTACTCCACCAAAAGTGTGGAGTATCCATACTCCACACTTTTAACCTTGTATTGGCAGTAAGAGGAGAGTTTGTTTTATTTGTTAAAGAGGCGCTATGTTATTCGATTATTTTTTAGAAGGGCCTACAGCTACTAAGTACAGCTATTCCATTTTCTTGTCAAAAGTTGGTACCCCTACTGAAGTCATGGCATGTTAGTACGGGTGTTACAGTGTTCCCTCAAGACCTGTTCTCAGCAGCACTGTTCCTAAGGCTGTGGTAAGCTCTAAATTCTGAATCAGTACTTGAATTACTTGGCCTCCATGCAAATTTGGATACAGACATCACTTTGAAATGTAATCTGTACTGAACATATGAACATATCCTTCTGAATCTCATAATGTCTTCATTATACTGGCCAGAGTCATAAACAGTAGTCTGACCATGTTTCACCCCATTAGATAGATCATATTGATCTCCACTGTCTAAGGCTCTTTCCACCTGATAAAAACCAAAGGAATATGATTAGTAAATGATTTAAATGAGTTAAGACAGTCACAGAAATGTTACAAATGTAGATAATTATGTCAAAAGCAAACAAGCACAAGTTTAACAAGTAGATGTACATTTTGATGAACCACAAAATAGATGTCTCTTAGTATTATAATCACCTGACTGAACCATAAGAGGCCGTTTTGTAGAGTGGCGAACACAAGCTGCAGTTGCCTCAATCATTTTGAGCATTTCACTGTCAACGTACATTAACGTAATCCAACCCAAACCCAACTTCGCATATCCATTTCATCCACGTCAAATGCTTTTGGACATTTTCGGGTTTTCCCTCTGCTCTGCACCCCTTCGTCAGCAATTTCCACTTCCTCTAAGGAAGCGAATGCAGTTCACATATTCCATGCCTTTTCAACCTCTTCACCAGGTTGTCCCCCTTCATTCTCGCCCGTCGACACTGTATCTACGGAATTCAACGGCTGATATATTGTGGATTTTAGGTCCTCCAAAAAAACTCTGGAGTATGTGAAACGATTCCTTAAAATAAAACCAAACATGTATATATTTATTATAAATTTTAATTTTAAAGTATGGTTTTAAATTGTGATCACAGATGAGGTCGCGGTCTCATTGCGATTTTTGTGATTGTGAGTATTGTGAGTACTCTAATGCATATTGCGATCGTTGTGGCGTGAATTTTTTATAACTTGACACAATTAAGTTAAATTATCTATTTTCTCTCACCCTCAATTTTCTATTTTGAATCTCTAATTTTCTTCTCACTATTTTGTTTACATAATTCATTTTCTCCATTCAACTCACTTAATTTTTTGCTTTTCACCCTTCCCAAATTTCTCTCTTCCTAACCAAATTTTTTTCCCATTTCCTCTAATTTCCTCATTCCCTCACATTTTTCCCCATTCCCTCTAAATTTCCCTTTTCCCTCGCATTATTTTTTCCATTCCCTCTAATTTCCCAAATACCTCACTTGGTCACTCCTCTGTTTCTCATTTCACCCACTGACCCACTCTCCACTCCACAGCACAAAGCACTCACAGCAGACCCACTCCATGGTACCACTCTCCACTCTACACCAGCTCCACGACACTCGCAGGCATACTAGCTCCACGACACTCGCAGGCATACTAGCTCCACGACACAGCAGCTCCACAGCATACACAGCAAAAGCAACACTCACTGCCCTCACCATCTCATATCCACAGCAATATCCATACGCAAAAATCTCTAAGGCACACAAATCAGCCATGGATTAGGATGCTTTCCTGAGGGCTGAGTTGCTGCAGTTGCAAATCGATGAAGAACACAGCAGCTCCACGCATCCACCACAAATCGGGACCAACCTGATCTGGAGAACACCAAACAGGGACCAACACAATAGAGGATACACTAGAGATGCGATGACAGGAGCTTCAAAAGAGCAACAAGATGGGTCTCTCAAGAGGTTAGATCGTTAAGGTTGATTTGATGTATGATATGTGATTTTTTGCCTTTGATACTGAGAAAAAGTGAAAGGAATGGTGTTGGGTATGAGAAAATTTGAACAACATTGTGTTGCAGCTGAAACGTCGTTACGTCGCATCCATCGCGGCCGCAACGTCGTTACGTCGCAACTGGTGTCTATGATTTTCAGCCTCCTTTGTGTCGCGGGCTAAAGGGGAAACGGTACCCACCGCGATCGTTTTATTGCAGCCGCTATAGGCAAAACGTTCCGAGATTTGAAACCATGTTTTAAAGAGTTAACTTATTAGTAGAGAAGTTCGATAATTTCTTGAGTATGACTTATTAGATGCAAGTAAGGTACTTTTATACAATTTTTGAATCAAGAAGGATGCTCTAATTCTCTTAGCAAATACTACACCCATTTTAAAGATGTATCATTTTAGAGAATAAGTTGTTGAAAATTCAAGTGTGAATGTTAAAGTTTTATATCGATAAGGAATAGATTAAGTGATGACCATATAAGTAAAAAGACCTATAGATTCATTATCTTAAGATTTTGGTTCAAGATGCAACGTCAAGTCCACCATTGTAGTTTATTGCTTAAACCCATTGATGAAGATTTCTCTGACTTTTGGCTTCCCCCTATAACCCAACAAATGGTATTAGAGCCAATGATTTGGTTGGACTGAATATTTGGAGATAGTGGTTGGTGCTCAAGCTTGTGCCGAACCCATGTTGTGAAGCATTGACCAAGACTTGGGTCTTGGTTGATATTCTTGGAGACGATGGTTGGTGTTCAAATTTCTGCGTAACTTATGTTGTGAAGCATTGGTTAAAACTTGGGTCTTGGTTGGTAACCCCATAAATACACTGAAAGACTTTAGCTTGAAGATGAGCATACTAATGTTGGGATTCACACTTGAGGAAGAGAATGTTAGAAATTCAAGTGTAACTGTTAAAATTTCACATTGGTAAAGAATAGATTAAATGAGGATCATATAAGTAAAACGACCTATAAACTTATTGTCTTAAAGTTGTGGGCTAAGATGTGGTATCAAAATTATTATTATGATTTTTCACTTAATTTATTAATTAATTGAGTTCTCCTTAACTTTTAGGTTTGCCCTAACCGCCCAACATAAGTTTTGTTTCATATTATCTATCATTTTAAAAAATCAAGAAGATTTTGAACCTTTTTTACGGTAAAGAGAGGAGACCAATTTTTAACTTAAATTCTGGTGTCTAATGTTTCTACAAAATGTAATGAGAGAGGATTAATATAGTGATAATATTTTGATTATTATAATATAAAATGATTTAATCAAATGTAATTATATTTTCTTATAATTGAGACTGTTGAACGCTTTTCTTAATCCATGTATAAAAATCTTAAATCACATATATTTTGAAACGGATGTAAAAAGATGTTAAAGTTTAATCATCGCATCTTTTTAATAAATTATATAAACTAGAAATTTTATCGACTTTTTCATGTATAAAAATACTAACATAATAAAATAAATATTGATGTGACTTAAGTGGAGGATAATTCCTAAATCTTGGGTTAATAGAAGTTAGAGGTTAAGTTCAGTCGAGACGTTAAGCTCAAGCATATTCTTATTAGAGAGACAAACCAGTGTGCTGATTTTTAAGCCAAAATGGGTGTTGAACAGAGTGGCACTTTCTACAAGAATTGGCAAGCTCACCCCAATGTTCTCCCACATTTCCTCCTTCTCGTAGACGCTTTAGGTGTAACCTTCTTTAGGAGAAATACTTGTATACTCTTCTTAGGGATGACACTCCCAATGGGCGGGCGAGGGATGAGGACTTATTCCCACCTCAATTCTCACTTCCCGTCATCGTCTCCGATCCCAAGCTTAGAAAAAAAAAATTCTCTATCCTCATTTCCCATAGAAAAATTGAGATTTACAGGGACTCTGAAAATATTTTATAAAAATTAAAAAAAAAAAATAAAAAATTATATAAAACATTGTAAACATATTGAATTTAATTCTATAATATTAATAAATTAAAACAATAAATTATTATCTAATGGTATTTTTTTAAAAAAATTAAACTAATATAAAAATAATAAATACAAAAATTATTAAAAAATAAAGCATTAATACATATAATAATATAATTATTAAGGATAATTTAATATTTTTTTAAAAATGAAGACTTCGCTGGACGTGAGATACAAGCTCGTCCCCATTCTTGTCTCTACATATGTTTTGAGAGAATTTTTATCTCCATTCCAGTCCTAGTAAAATAATAATTTTCAAATTCAAATCCCCAAATAAAACGATTTCTGCAAGAATTCCTAAATGCAAAAATATTTTAATACTTGCTCTGTGAATTCCACAATGAAACCCACATATACATAAGGAATGATATTAAGTATGCGAGAATGTTTCCCTTCTTTAAATTCTTGTTTTGCTTTATATATGTTTTTCTTTTTACTTTTGTTTTTCTCTTTTCTCCTATACCAAATAATAGTAATAATAATAATAATACTTAATTAAGTTCACTCTAACACTCAATAGTCAATTCAATAAAAATAAAGATTTTTGTGTAAACTTAATTTATGCAATTTATATATATATATATATATATAAAAGCTAATAAAAAGATTGATATTTCATTATTTTATATTAAATAAATAATATATTTTCAAAATAATAACATAATATTGATTATTTTTATTAATTTTATGTACACAAATTGTAAAGCCAATGGGTAACAATATAAGAATAATTTTTTATGTAAGTACAGTCTATTATATTATTTTTTAAATATTTAAATTATTAATTTAATATGTATAAAAATATTATCAATGATAGAAATATTTTTAACATTAGTCCCACAATCTAATACATATCAAATGATGATGATAATACTTATAATAAGTCATATTTAATTAAAAATTACTCAAACTATAATACCCTTAAGCAGTTCTCGTATCTTTAAATAATGTGACATAAAATAATTAATTATAATTGTTATATAACTAAGTTAGTAATACTATATTTATCAGCAGCGTGGTTACCTCTTAAGCTTATTGTAGAATCTTCCAAGACAAATTCTACAGCAACGGTAAATTTGAAACAATAATTATATTTTTATATATTTTTATTATTATTTTTTCAATTATATTTTTTTTTTAAAATATAAATAATATTTTCCTTTTTTAAAATATAAGATGATCATTTTTCAATTCGAAATACTAAACACTTACTAGTTCCAAGCCAGGGGCGTGATACGCTGACGAAACCCAAATCTTGGGTCAGCTTGTAATGATAGAAGATCGAGCCGTGGGAAGTCGAGCCGTTTCAGAATGCACGTATATATATATATTAAATTAATAAAAACAATAGAATATCTCCTCATGAGACTAATCTCTCGTAATAACATTAAGATGTGTTTAAAAAAATAATGAAAATTTATTATATTTAATAATTAATTATTATATAAATTTTTTATTATAATTAATTATTATAATTATAATCAATTTATTTTTATGTTTTAATATATTAATTAAAAAATAATTTTAAATTAATCTAATTAATTTATATAATATAAAAAAAATATTTTTATGTATTAAATTATTAAAATATATATAAAATAATTAAAAAATTATTTAATTGAGAACAAAATAATATTTACATCTTAAAGTGTAAAAATTAATTTATAAATTAAAATTATAAATTTTAATTTTTAACATTATGAAAATTAATTTAAAAAATTTTTATAATGCATTTCATGCAAAAAGTTAAAGTTAATTTTTTAAACATATTATAACATTATATAAATAGTTTTTTTAAAAAAATTATTTATATAATAAAAAAAGTTTTACCAAACACATTCTAAATAATTAAGTGAATATCTCTTTTAATAATATATTTTTATTTTTATTTTTATTTTTATTTATATACACATAAATTTAATAATGAAATTCAAAATAATATATTTAACGAATTCAAATTTCTTTCAATCAAATCAACACATATTAATTTAATCAAAGTTATTATTTTGAATATAAAGTATAATTTATAGCGATATAAATAAGAATAACTCTTACAACATTAAATAGTTTTTTATTAAATAATTTTATTATAAAATTCTTTGTTAGATTAAAATTTTTATTATATAAATTATATCTAAAAATTTTTTTACATTAATTCAAAATTATTTAATATTTTATTGATATACAATAAAATTAACATAATATTTTTTAAAATATATGAAAATAAGAATAATTTAATTATATTTTTATTAATGTTTAATTTTTGATATGATATAAATGATAAAATGTTAGATAATTATAATTCAATTATTGTATCGATAAAAATCATATTTTATAAAAAAATTATTGAGTGATGTAAGTATTTCAAATCTTATATTGATATAAATTAATTCTTCTAATATGAGAAAAAAATTATTAGTGGAGCTAACAACAAATAAGAGCAAAATTGAAAATAAATAATAAATATTTTATTATTCTCTAAAAAAAACAAGTAATTTAGAACAAAACAAGTTTAAAAAGTGCTTATTATAAAAAAGAAATGAGTATATAGAGAAAATGACTTATCTAAAATGATAAAATAAATGTATATTCACTCTTTATTTGGTGTGTTAAAATTATTATACACTTAATTAAAAAAATAGATATATTTTTATTTATTTAACTTATATACAAATTTATTTTTTATAAATTTTTTATCAAGTATATTTTTACTTATTCTTTTTAAAGATAAATTCACAAATTTTGTTTCCTAATTAATAATAATTAATATACGTTAGGCTCCAACCTGAAATATCACTGTCATCAACGGTCGAAGAACCGGAAGCGCAACTGGCTATAACCGGTCACATAAAAGTTGCATTTGGATTGAATTTATGTTCATTTGATCGCCAACCGTAGTAGCAGTCCACCTAACCCCAGTCAGATTCTAACCCCAGTTGGGTTTTATATAATGACAGTGTAATTGAGAACCCAGCTGAATGTGAAAGTGGTTCACACTCCCAGCTCACCCTTCAACCATCTCATTCTCAAAATCTCCTTCTGTCACTCTCCCTCATCCTCTCAAGTTGGTCATCGTAGATGAACACTCTTACACTATGTTAACTCTGAAACTATATGCCATAAGTTGTGAGAAAAGTTGTTGCTTGTGTTGTAGTTTTTGTGCTTTTTATGGAGTTTTGAGGTAAATTTGCTTGTTTTGTGGGTTTGTTCTGGGTGTACGAATTGTTTGATGGGTGAAGAGGGAGAAGAAGTGGTGAGAAAGCAGGAACACTGCGGTGTTAATGGAGATAAGTACTGGTTATATAGCTGCTTACAGTACTATACAAATTGGTGCTGTTTAAGACACGATAATCCCTTTTCAATGGCTCCTTCTAAGTGAAAATTAATAACCTTTCCCTCTCTGCTTTTCTTTAGATCTTAATACATTGACTAACAATAAAGGGATCAAAAGACTTGTTCATCTTAACAAGATCCAATCTTTACTCATGAAGAGATCACTTGGCAGCTCAGATTCTTTGGGTGCTCTCATGACAATCTGTCCATCAACAGGTTAGTTGACACTTATTTATTTTTTAAAATTCAGACACAGATCCATATGTGTTTTTAATTTCTTGTCTCAAAAACTTTTTGTGAGCAAACACCACCAAACCTTTCAAAGTTTCTATTTTTATTACTCAAATTTGCTATGTTCCATTCCGTCCTCTTTTCCTCTATTATATTATACAACTTACCATAACCAAGTTCAATTATGTTACGTTTGTTAAGAGGCAATTATTGCTTTGCTAATCATTCTGTGTGATTTGCATTGATGTAGAGGAACACAGTCCGAGGAACAATCATGTGTATGGTAGGGAGTTCCAATCGATGCTGGAGGGACTCGATGAGGAAGGTTGTGTTGAAGAAACGGGGCATCACTCCGAGAAGAAACGTCGACTAAGTGTGGATCAAGTCAAGGCTTTAGAGAAGAACTTCGAGGTAGAAAACAAGCTTGAACCTGAGAGGAAGGTGAAGCTTGCACAAGAACTTGGGTTGCAGCCTAGACAAGTAGCTGTTTGGTTCCAAAACCGTCGAGCTAGATGGAAAACCAAGCAATTGGAGAGAGATTATGGTGTCCTCAAAACCAATTATGAAGCTCTTAAGCTTAACTATGATGCCCTCAAACAGGACAACGAAGCGCTACACAAGGAGGTAAAACACTCACAATCCACAATCCAATTCTCACTCAATTATGAAACATTTTGTAGAAGACTAGAAGAGTGTATGGGATAATTAAAAGAAATCGCTAATAATATAAAATTTACAAAAAGAACTAATTAACCATTCTGAATGGTCATACAAAAATAAATGGTTATTGACCCTTTTAACTTTTATTTGCCTATATTACCATGCCATGTTTGCAAATTAATGAAAGTGAGTGATTTGAAATTGGCTTGTATTTGCAGGTTAAGGAATTGAAGTCGAGGATGCAAGAAGAGAACACCGAAAGTGTTGTTTCAGTGAAGGAAGAGATAATGATGCCTGACTCTGAAGACAAAATGATAGAACGGAGTATTCCATCTCCTGAAACCTCAATTCCTGAATCAGAGTCCAAGGATCACTTGAATTATGACTGCTTCAACAACAACGATGATGGGGTAGGAGCCGCATCACTCTTCCCCGTAGACTTCAAAGACGGTGCTTCTGATAGCGACTCTAGCGCAATCTTGAACGAAGACAACAGCCCCAAAGCTACCGTTTCTTCATCAGGGGTTCTTCAAAGTCACCAGCTTTTGATGTCTCCTGAGTCTTCTACCTTAAAATTCAATTGTTCTTTGTCCTCCTCGCCATCCTCCATGAATGGCTTCCAGTTCCAGAAATCGTACCAGACGCAGTATGTGAAGATGGAAGAACACAATTTCTTTAGTGCAGATGAGGCCTGCAATTTCTTCTCGGATGAACAAGCACCGACCCTTCAGTGGTACTGTTCGGACCAGTGGAGTTGAAGAAAATAGAGGAAATGATGAAACCACGGTCTTCAGAAATGTTATTTGACAAGGGGAAATAACAATAAGGGATGTTGCTCGGTTGTGTTGAAGAGAGCTCAAGATCTTTGTAAAAAATGGTAGATTTGGGGTTCTCATTGTGGACGCCAACAGAGCCTGCTTGAAGGTGAAGATGAAAGCGAAGCTGAAAATATTGTGAAGAATTTTTACTATGTCAGAAACAACTTTGATTATTCTCTTATTATTTAATCAAAAAAATATTAAATAAAAAAGTAAATTAGAATTAATATCTACAAATATAAAAATATTTAATATTTTTTATATAATAATTAAGAGAATTATTAAAAAGATAAGTCAATTAAATTTAAAAAAAAGATAGAATGAAATTTTTTAATTTATTGTTGTGGTTGATTAATTTATTTAAATGATATAAATGAATAGGAAAATAAATACATGATAATAAATTAAAAAAATTGAAGAGAGATAACTTTTTGGTGGTGGGTCAAGTTTATCATAGAAAAAATTGTAAAAATTAAGTTAGTGTTTGATATGCAGTTAATAATTTAAATACACTTTTAGAATTTTTAAAAGATGTGAAATTATGTTTAGTATTTTTATTTTTTAATTGAGTTTAATAAAAAATATTTTAAAAATGTGTTGAAGTGAAAATAAGATTTTTTATTTTTTTATTTTTTTATTAGGTAAAAATTTATTAAGAATATTTTTTAATTTTATTTTAAAAATAATTTTAATTTTTATTTAAATATTATTTATTTTGTTAAATTTATTTTTAAGATAAATTTTAAATATAAATTATGTTATTATAAATTTATTTTTAATTAAATTAAAATTTACAAATACATATTTAATTAAATTTAAATTTAAATTTATCAACAAATTAAATACACGAATTGCAAGCGAGCAGAGAGAGAGAGAAAGCTGAGAAGGAAGGCGTTGGGACAGGCTGCATGGCGTGGGGCCGGAGCTGAAAGGATGACGATTTAAGGTTGATTATGACTCTCCTTGCCGTGCGGGAAGGGAGGTAATATTATAATGAGATTTGTTATATTTTTTAAAATATTTTTTTAAATAAATTTTTTATTATTTAATAAAAAATTATTAAATAAAAAATTAAATATAATTAATATTTAAAAATATAAAAAATATTTAATATTTTTTATTTAATAATTAAAAATTATTAAAAAATGAATTAAAAAGATTAATTATTTTTTATTATAATTATAAATAATAATTAGGTCGTAATGAAACCTATGCTGTAAAAAAAATTTAAATTCATGGGTAGAAAATTGCTCTTGGATCGATATATGTGTCCCATGCTTCAACTTCTTCCTCGTTTAAACTTTTTATCCTTTCCTTCTGAAATCTTCTGAACCGAAAGCTGTTTGTCTTACGGTTGGTCAATTTAGATCAGAACTAATACTATCATGTTTAACTATCAGTACATGTTATTAATTAATATAAATCAAAACTTAACATTCTTTATAGATTGTTTAATAAAATCTTATATTCTTATATTAAATAGTATATATATATTTTTATATTTTATTTAATATTATTTATTTTATATATATTTATTATTTTTTAATTTAATCACATATTTAAAAAAATATAAACGGTCATATATCTTTAAAAATGTATATAACTAATATTTTCCTTATTTAACGTAGGATGTATGTATAATATAAAGTTAACGCATATATCCTTCCATTTCCAAGGAGATTACAAATAGGAATACCTATTCCAATTCCTAGTCCGCTATTGGGCATGAAGGCATGTTTATTCACTAAATTTAGCTAAAAACTTCATTCATAGTCAATCAAAGTTTCAAATACATGTCTCTTTCCCTTATGGTTTTGATTTTTGCTAAGGAGAGAAAAAGAAGACAAGTTAGTACTTCAGTATGTTTTACTAGGTGGTCAACGCTCTGAGGCCAAAGATTTATTGATGCTTTAGAACTTGAGGGAGGACAAAGTTCAATGCACGGTATATGTTACTAGTAGTGAGGAAATATTGATAAATTCTAACAATTTTTTAAATGAAAAAAATTAAAGTAATGGAGTTAATCTCAATTCAAGACGCACGTTACAAGCTTTAACTACGGGTGATCACATGTTGGGATGAGTTAAATTTGTGAGAAAAAAAACTCGATTAAGTTTAGTTAGGTTAAGAGAATTTTTTTTATCTTTTTTTATCAACCAGAAACAACTAAACCTGCATAATCCCCAATCATGATTGACTCAGGTCGGTTAATTGGGTTGATATATATATTTTTGAAAAATTTCGACCAAAACAAAATTATTTTATATTAATATTTTTTAACAATAAAAGAAATTATATTATTTTACATTGAAATATTTTTAAAAATATATAATTAAAGTGATTGATTCAGCTCAAGTTTAATCGATTTGAAAAATCAATATTAATATCCGAACCTGTTAAGGTCGGGTTGATTTGAATTGAACCAAAACAACTCCGACTATCTAATATGACCTATATTTTATGGATTGGTTGGATTATCAAGCAAAACCAAATTTGTTGCAGAAAAGTGTAGCATAATTGTCTCTATATAATTCCTAAAAACATTTCACCTTGACGAATTCAATCATTGACATTTTATTTTTCATAAGTAGCATACTTATATTATATCAACCATAACACTACAACAAAATTATGAATCTTTAGCTACCAAATATGCTGGAAATTTGCAAAGACCTTCCAAAAATTAAAATTTCTGATAAATTTCTCGATTGCCATTCAATAGTGTCACCGGAAAAGAGGTCGACAAGGTAGTGAATTTCCCACAATGACATATGAAAAGATAGTTATGTTTTAAATTAGAAGTACTCTTAAATTATTAAATATATTTATAAACACATGTTAAATAAATAAAAATTATTAATAATTTTAAAGTAAATAGATAATTTAAATATTAGAAATATATATTTATGAATTATTCAATGCCAAATGTAAAAAGATCATACACATTCAACAATTCAATAATAAAAAACAAAAAAATTATTCATCATCATCAACTTGGTCTTCTTCAGAAAATAGCTACACCTCTAGAAAGACATCTACATGGGTGGCCTAAACTGCGGCGACATGGATGACATCACCAAAGGGGATGATCCTCCCATGGACTGCAATCCATGCTCTCTAGAGAAGATACAACGGAGGAATATAAAAACAATAAATCAGTAGGTTATTACTAGAAATTTAAGTATGAGTATTGGTATCTTAAATTAATAAAGAATGAGTTAAGTGAAAAGATTCAAAAATTCATTACCTTAAAGTTTTAGGTCAAGATGTGACGTTAGATTCACTATTATGATTTCTCACTTATAATCAATTGATGGAGATCTCTACTGATTCCTCTTATGACTCAACAAGTAGTATTAGAGTCGATGGTTCGTCTAGACCTAGTATTTAGAGACGGTGGTTGGTGCTCGAGTTCAGTCTAAATCCATGTTGCGAAACACAATAACAAGACTTTGGTCCGTGAATATTCGGAATTACTTCCGCTTGAAGGGAAGCATACAAATGTTGAGACTCACACTTAAAGGAAAAAATGTTAAAAATTCAAGTGTAAGTGTTGATGAAATCTTATATTGCTAAAAAAAATATTAAGTAAAGAGTATATAAGTAAGAAGATTCATAAACTTATTACTTTAAAGTTTTATGTCAAGATATAATATTACATCTACTATTGTGATTAAAATGTGGTGTTAAATCTACTATTATGATTTTTCATTTAATCTATTGATAAAAATCTTCTCTATTTTTAGGTTTCTCCTATGGTTTAACATTTTTCACTTCCACCATCCAAATCACCCATAGGCAACATTATAAAATCAGCAACCAAATAGTTTATCATTCTTCTTCTAGTGTTTCAGGCATACAATAAAACTTTGGGTGTGTTGGGGGAGAGAGAGAAAGAGCGTCCAGTATGAATCATTTTATATAATATTTTAATGAATTTATCATGTAAAAGAAAGAGAACAATATAAAAAAATTTATTAGTAGAGTTAGTTAAAATATGTATATATATATATATATATATATAATATATATATATATATAACTATTGTATTTATTTATCTCATTTATATTTTATCTTGTAAAAAATTACGTGAGAAGATCAATTGAGAAGCGCTATATCTGGTTGTTGCCGTTGGAATGGAGGAGGGATGGGTGGACAGGTGAGGGGAGCGAAAAGAGAGAAAACCGAGTTGTGAGAAATAACAGTATTATTCGTTCAATTAAAATATTTTAATTTTTAATTAATTTTTTATAAATTTATTTATATCTCATAAAAAAATTATAGTAATATAATTTAATTTAACATTTCTTTTATATAAATCTATAATATAAATATGATGTGTATATTTTAATTGTACGAAAAACATTGTGTTCAGAAATCAAGCTAACTATTCATTGTTCAGCATGTCAATTTTCCAGTAGCGAAAGATCTTTCGGACATTTATTTTTATTTTCATTTTTGAAAAATTAAAAATTCTACTTTAGGCCGTCAAAACTTGTATTTTATAAAAACAAAAATAAAAATCAATTTTTAGTACCTGTTTGCTGTTAAATAAATCAAGCTAACCATTCATCGTTTAGTGCATCAATTTTTTGACAATATTCATATCAACAAAAATTATTTAATAAAATTAACTATTTTGTTTTAAATTTTGATATTTTTATCATAAATAATATATATTTTTTTCATATATTATTTAATATTATTTATTATATTTATTTTTTATCATTTTTTCTTTCTCAATTACACATCTTTTAAAAAAATATATACAAAACTTACACTTTTAAAAGAGATATAGATCCATCTTTTTTCATTTTGTTTCCAACAGTCCGGGCCGTCGAAAGTATCTATCAAGAAATTTTTAAAAATAAATATTTCTAGTAGATATGTCAGCCAAAAATTTATAACATTATTTTAAAAAAAAATTTATTAAATTTTGTGGTTTACTCATTGAACTATCGCCGAGAATTCTTTTTTATTCAATTATCTTAATTCGACAAAAACTCACATTTTTCTTCTAGTGTAAATAATTATATGAGTCTTAATTTTTAATAATATTGTAAGTAAATCATATATATTAATACAAAGTAGTATAAATTTGTATCTTACATTCACCTTTTTATGTTGAATTATTTATGAGCAATATCATTTTTACACTTTAATTTTTACTATTTTTATAGAAAAAAGAAGAGAGAAAAAAAATAAAGTGAAAGGAAAGTGAATTTTTGTTCTCTCCATTTATTAACATAAAAGTTAGGTGTAAGAAATAAAAATAAAAATAAAAACCAAGGGGTAGGAGTAACATTTTTTATTATTAAATCATTCATGCCTTTAAAACTAACTGCATGCATATGAAGGCCCTTAGACAAACCAAAGCCTTCATTTCTCCTAAATTTTGGTTTTAATTCAACACAAATCAACTATGTTATATCTTATATAGAACAATACTATAAATAGCAGTTTAGTCATCTATTCAACTTTAAAATGGGAGATTTATTATGATTAACTAATTAAGTGGTTGAGGAGAATATTTCTGGCTCTAACTGAACTACTAAGAAGCCTCCATGTGTCCAGCCTTTTTCTTTGTAAAGCTAACTGATAACCCTCCAAAAACCGAAAAAACACCTGGTAACCCATCTTGATTGCCTCGGTTTGCACTTTGTTCATGAAGAAGATTCTGTCACCCTCACACCACACGCCTAAAGCCTTGACGACATTCCTACTCCTCGAAATGCTTGCCACCAAGGCTAAAGGACAAAGCTTAAAAATCTTATAGGCATCATTACTGTTATTTAATGATGCCTAGTTAAGGAGAATCCTAATTAGGATAATAATTGTACTCATAATGACTATCTATCGTTTTATCTGATTGGCGAAATAGCAAAATAGGATGAATCAAGTATGGGAAAATTTTTCAGGACTTCAGTCAGAATGAGGTTGGAAATTTTAATTATAGGATAGATAACTTTTCTAATTGGGGATGGGAATTGGTATTGTTTCGGAAAGTGACATAGGTCTAGGTCGGAAGATTGGAAGACTCGCCAGAGGCCTATGAAGAAGGCGACAGTGACGGCAACCATGGACATAGGTCGGTCAAATGAAAGATAAGATCAACTGTTAGATTGGTAGGCTTAAGTGTTAAGAGAGAAAGTGAAACATATCTGGTTTAGACTAGAAGCTGAGCTTAAGAAGGACCTTAAAGACTGAACTTTTGGCGCCTACCTGTCACGGAGCCATTAAGGCATTTGAACATTGGACGTAGGTTATGCTTGGTCATCAAGGCTCCAACTTGGCAATGACCATTCTTGAACTAGATGATCAACTACTGATCGTTATGGTCTCAAATGTTTTGGTCACGTGTGGCATGCCTAACGGGCCGGTCGGGTACTCAATGTGTAACCCAGATGATCCAACTCACATTTATATGGACTGGTCTAGAGATGGGCTTGGCAAAGGCCCGAGTAAATCTACAGTTGACTTGACTATATTCATGACTTCCAAGTTCGACCATGCATGAGAGCAGGCTGGTTTATCTTATGGACGGTCAGCCAAGTGATGAGCCCATATGGTTCACAGCCCCTCAACTTAGGTAACCAAAGTATAGTTGGCCAAGCTTAAGGCCAATTATGAGTGTGACAGGTCGATATGGTCCACAACCTCACAACTTGGGTGACCAGAGTACAGTTGGCCGAGCTTAAGATCGATCGTGATCATATAATGATTGATCGGACCAACAATGATCTTTGCGAGAAGCTTTGTTCTTCCTGCGCATCCGTATGCCACATGTCATGCGCTGGTTGGGAGTAAAATCATATCGTTCACTTCTCATTAATGCGCATTGATAACTCTTAGAAATAAAAGTTATTACTTTCCTTTTAGCTTAATTATTTTCTCTTGTTTTGATCAAATTAGGAGAAGAACTTCAAGTTTTATTGGATTAAGTAAATATCTATGTTTAATCTGATTAATCTTGAAAAGCTGTAAGTTCTGATCTGTTATTGATGAAGGTCTGATTTAATTCTGAGCAGGTCTTTAAGATGTAAATTGATGAAGGAAGGCGCTGGGACGTTTTGGAATGCTGCAGCTTTGGGGGAGAAAGCCACTATAAGATAAAATCATTTCCAACTCAGATCTTGGCCACTAGAAGACAAAATACCTGCTGTACTGCGCTTAAAAGGAAGAGAGAGAATGTAATGCAGCAACTAAGTGTACTCGAAAGATGGGCCAAGAAATATTTTAATATTTGACTTTGTATAGGCCCAAAAAGTCCAGCAGGAGAGAGTGTGTAACCCTATTTTTGGGGTGGGGGCTAGTACAAAAAGGGGGTGACTTTTACTGAAAAGAGGGCATCTTCTGGAAGAGAGAGAGCTGAGCAGGGAGCCGTCAGCTGCTGCTGGTCATTTCGTAGCTTTTTTGTTTACGAAGAATGCCTTTAATTCTTAATTCTTTTGTTTGTTTTGTCTTCAAGCTCATTATGAGCTAAATTCTCTTAGTTAGGATTTTATGAATTTGTAATTTGTACTGAAGGGTAATCCAATGTTATGGTTGTTATTCATTTTCTTCTTTTCTGTTTTAATGCCTAATTTCTGTTTAGCATGATCAACTAATCTGAAATATCAACTGATTTTGTTTGGAAAAACCAAGTTGGTGGACTTGATTAGAAGATAAATATAGAACAATTAATTGGAAAATTAATTGTGTTGAATGAGCTAGGAATGACCTTCAAGTCTTTAATAGCTGGACGTACTTCTATGACCACTGAGGAAATTAAATTGAACTTAGGAATAAGACGCTTTTAATGAACTCGGTGTTTTTCTTGGAAAGCAAAACTCTATCCGTGGGCTAAATCTTTGTAGCATCCTGAAGCATAGATTACCACGATGTTACTAATTACAAAGGATTAGAATCCTAACTGTTTCCATCTGTTTTAGAACACTTCATTTATCGCTTTCATTAATTCCCTTGCATTCATTACTCACTGCTCTGATACCTCATTACTTTATTACTTCACATGCTTAAAAATTTCGTTATATTTTATTACATTAAAAAGGAAAGGTTAATTCTAGAATTTATATTCAATACAAGTAAATCCTCGTGGGAACGATCTTTATTCACACTTTATTATTTGTTGACTGTGTACACTTGCACATATTCATTGAGAACCCAACATGCATGAAGCAACTTTTTGGGGAAGGGTGTTGTCCGTTGCATGCGACCTATAAATTCCAACCACCAGATATGGTTAATGGCTATGATTTTAGACTCTTTAGGTGCCTTATTCGAAGCCATTAGATCTTGGCAGTTATAAGTTTTATTTTTCATTCAAATACTTGAAACCCCTTTTTCACATTTCGTCTTCTTCCAATTTCTACTTCTTCATTTTCACGTTTTTCATTTCATCCTCTAACCCAACATCCTTTCCATTTTCATCTTCTAAGAGCTTCGAGTTCATCAGAGCTTCAAGTTCACTGGAGCATTCCTGCACATTGCGAGCTTGTTGGAAGGATTCATTGCTACTTCATTTTCTCAAGTACTTCACTCTTTCATGCTTTCTTTCTATTATGTCTCTTCTTCTTTTCAGTTTGGCAAGTAGCTTTCTCTCTCTCTCTCTCTCTTTCTCTCTTTTTTTTTCTAGTTTAGAAAATGAGATAAGGATAATATGTCAGAGAGCAACAGTAATGCTTCTCTGATGATTGTTGGCAAATTTCCGCTGTGAACACTTGAGCACAATTGACGGACAATGGCAAAGGGTCTAGGGAAACTAGGGTTTTTGGTCAATGAAGGTAGTGGTTTCACTGAGGATGTTATGGGGGAAGATGAACATACCTTGGATTTTAATCCATTTCGGTATAGTGTAGGTAACATTAAATTTGATCATCTTATGAACGATCGATCTATGGCCGACCATGCTTTAGCCCGAACTCTTGAAGTTGAGGTTTCGCGCGTTCAACCCATGGATAAGTATGAAAGGGTTCATGTTGATGCTAAGAAGTATGCTTCTACCTATAATTATGGTGCAAGCATAGATATGCTTAGGAAGTGTGTGAGCATTTCGGCCAATGGAGATGAAACCCTTTTCGTATGCTGACCTTGTAATGACTCAAAGGGAGTATTTATGTGTCCGACTGAGGATGAAGAGCTTGGTTGGGTATATATGTACGACACATTCTTCATTTGGCTGAAACTCTGATTACCCTTCATAGAATTTCAGCGCTCAATCCTCAGGAAGCTTAACTTGGCTTCGACCCAATTGCATCCAAACAGCTAGGCACTTGTTCAGGCCTTTAAAATTTTGAGCATATTTTTGGGGAAAGATCTAAGTACTAGCATTTTATTTTCATTTTTTTAGTCGAAGTCTTATGGAAAAAGTGGTTGGGTGTCCCTTAACAGTCATTCTCAAAAAATGTTACTAGGTGCCTTTGATAGTTCATACAAGAACTTTAAAAACAAGTTTTTTCCAAGTTTCATCAAGGCTGACTGAGCTTTCATTCTTCCTTAATGAGTATGAGATAGAAAAATTCCCCCTTTATTAGTACAGTGAACTGAACTCAATATTGAGTGTAGAATACCAAAGTTTGTCTTTGGAGGACTGGGCTTTAGTTTATTTCCCTCAGAGCGCTCCAGTATTGGAAAATGGCATTTTGGTTAAGCTCGAAAACAACCTAAATGAGCTGACCAAATATATTCGTAAGTCGATATTACCTTTACCTTAGATTTTCTTTCACTACTCTGATTATTTAAATCTTAATTTTTGGGTTGTAGGTTCGATGGCCCCACGATTATCTGCCAAAGAGTTATAAAAGTTTCTAAAAAAGAAAGAAAGAGGCGGTGTTAGTTAGTGGAATTTCGTCTAATGTTATGGGTGATGGACAAACCTCGGTTCCTCTGACCGGGGATTTGTCAACAACACAGTCGGACCTAATGGTTCAAAAAAGAGGGAGGATGCAATATGACTAGGCGAAAGGTCCAAGCGTTCAACCAATCGAAGTTGTTAGCTCGCCAACCTCAACTCGGTGAGGAATAGGTCAGGGTGTGTTTTCCTAGAACACGAAATTTCAAAAAGCTATTGAAGCTCTCTAAAAAGTTTTGACGACCATGCAGATGACTCTTCATTTTAGTTCGCAAATTATCGGTTTTACAACTTTCTAGCATCCCATTTTGCTTCTTCTTCTGATGGGGAAAGATTTGCAAAGGTTAGCCTGATCGAATTGTGTAAATGGCTGGAGGTGTAGGCTCTTTGAACTACCAGTGTTTCTTGAGCTCTTGAATCTTATATGAGTGCAATAGGACAAAAACTGAAGGATGTTGGGAAATACTTTAACTCTGAGATAGGGAAGCTCTAAGCTCAACATGCTGAGCAGATTAAGGAATTAAAGAAGCAAATTGAGTTTTTGAAGAAAAAATAGTGTGAAGAGAAAGATAAAGTTGAGTCTGATCTGGCTTCCCTTCAAGAAGAAATCTACCAAACAAAAGAGGCACACAACCAAGCTCACAAAACAGTGACCATCTGAATTCAATCATTAGAGGCAAAGCTGGATGATTTGAAGATAGAGGCAGCAGAGCAGCGTGTTACAGGTTATGAAAAGGTGCTAAAACATGCCAAGTTGCTCAATCTAAATGGTGTGTTTGATGACCGCTTTGGAGAGCTTGGTGCTTTTAAAGGGATTGTGGATGGCCGCATTGTTGACCTTCCCGAATAGGAAGATAATGTTTAATTTGTTATTGCTTTATCTTGAACCTATATCTTTCTGTTTCTATTTTAATGTTACCCGGAGTTATGATGGCAAAAAACTTAGCTTGAATATGTACTTTTACTTTTTGTCATGCCTTTCTATTTTATTTTATTTTTTGTGTTTCCTGGTTTTATGATGGCAACTAACTTGATTATTCCTAATATGAAATTATTCATGTCCTTTATTATCAAATAAATTTTGGAAAATTTTACTTTGTCAAGTATGAATTCATAACTATTAATTAGGCGTTAATGAACTTGAACCATGTATAGTTGAATGATTTTTTGAGCACACGTTGAGTATGACTTTGGATTTTTTGAGCTGGCTGAGTACATATTAAGCATCATGGATTGACCATGACCTCGAATTGATCTTGGATTTTTCGAGCTGGCTGAGTATATGTTGGGCATCATGGATTGACCATGACCTCAAATTTTTTGAGTTGGGGCGAATATATGTTGTGTATCATAGATTGATCATGACCTTGGATTTTCTGAGCTGGGCTGAGTAAGTATCTTCCAATCTTCCAAAAACTTTGTACAGAAATTGAATAACTATTACTGGTGGAATGATAAGACATACCTCGTTAAAACATTCCAGGCAAAACCTAGTGAGAAAAATCCTGGTGAGGAAGAATAGTATAACATCCTAGTTCCTTTACACGTTCAAGAAAAAAATCATAAACGTAGATAAGTAGAACACTTATTTAAAAACTTAGCTAAAATATCTCCAAATGGAGGCTGCATTCTATATTCTAGGAAGAGTTCTTCCAGTGAAATCTGCGATCTTATAAGCTCTTTCTCTAAAGTCTTTAAGAACTCAATAAGGTCCTTCTTAGTTTGCAGCCAACTTCCCTTCTCTTGGAGGCTTCCTAGATTTTTGAATTTTTCGCAGGACCAAGTCTCCCTACTTGAATATTCTAGTTCAACCTTTGAGTTGTATTTACGGTCTGCTCTGGCCTTAGCGACTTCTTCTCGTATATTGATAGCTGTTGAGATTATCAAATTAAATCAATTTATAAGTCGATTCACCAAATTACTTATAGTATAAGGTACAACCGGCTCAAACCATTCGATCACTCTAATTAAGCAATTAGATTAAGGAGTTAACAAATAGGGGAAGTTGCAAAATTAATTAAATGAAAGCAATTAAAATTTATAAACAGAATTAAGTAAACAATCAATTTAAAGAAATTAACTAATCTTGAATTTAATCTATTATTGATCACTAGAAATCCATTCAATTGATAATCAGATTCTTGGTCTTAGATCACATCAAAAAGCCTTAAGATGATCTATGAATTCTCTACTAGATAAGCATTTAGAATTTAATTAATTAAGGTTAAATAAATTAAATACTCATTTTATCCTAAATTAACCTAAAACTCAGAATTCAACTAAGCTTAACAATTCATCAAACATATTTGATGCATTGTTTAGTCTTTGTAATCCTCATTAAACACGTGGTAATTATGTAATTATCACATCAACATCCAAATCACATTAAACAATTCAATCTAGATTTAACAAAATCAAAAGAGGTAAAATAGAAACTTGATTAACAAGTAAAAGAGAAACTTGATTAATAATTAAATGTAAAACAATCAAATAAGATTTCAAAATTAAACATCAAGATTGTCAATCCCTAAGATTGATTAAAAAAGCTTTAGCCCTCCATGGATGAGAGGGAAGAGAAACCAAAAAGAAAGAAACTTAGAGAAAAGGGAGAGGATGAAAGATAAGGAGAGAAAGTGCGAGCAAGAACGACTAAGAGAAAATTAGGCTTTGGTTCGTGGTTACTGTTACTACTTAAATAACTAATTCTAAAGTTAAAATTCAAGTTTTTGCTTAGCTTAGGATTGATCTTCTTCCTTTTATCTTTAATTAGACACCTAATTTGCCTAATTTGGGCTTAGGATAAGAGAATTATGCCTAAAATATTCTTAACAGCTCTCTGAACCCGTCAACCGACTTCAAAAGGAGAGAACACTAATAAAATGCCACATTTTTATAAGTGATCTTCATAAGACATGAAGATATGTGTCTCAAATTTCCAATGGCACTGGTTTTAACTCCATATGACTCATACATCCTAAATTATGGCTCAATCTCTACATATTGTGCAGGTTCCAATGACAGCATCTTTGTTCTAACTTCCAAGATCAATCTTATTGACTAGATGTCTGATTAAGCCTTCGAGCTCTACATCAAAGTTGTATAGCTTTCTCTCAACTTTCCTACAAGATAAAATTCATAATTTTTAGATGTCTAGAACTCAAGTTATGCCCAAAATACAGAAATAGTGTAAAATTCTTAATAATGCTAAAAAATACAATTAAGCCCAATTTGATCCCAAACTTATAAAATGTAGTTAAGACTAATGAATTAAGCACATAAGAGGTCTAAGAGACAAAATATGAGGGTTAACTAATATATAAAAATTGTGTTTATTATATATGCGCTATATCCCTCTCTTCTTCTAACAAGTCAAGGTTAACTTTTCTACCATTTTCATTGCTTCCTTGCTAAACATCAATCTCCTAAAACTTAGTTCCCTTATTTCAACTGGAATCATTGCGTCTGCCCCAAAAGTCAATCTGAAAGGGGTTTCCTGTGTCAAAGACTATGCTGTTGTATGGTATGCCCAAAGTACACTAGGTAATTCTTCAACCCATAGCGCTTTAGCTCGGTCTAGGCTTTTCCATAATCCTGTCAAGATGACCTTGTTTGCTGCCTCAGCCAACCCATTCATCTGAGGGTGTTCAATCGAGGTGAAAGCTTGCTCAATTCCATACTTTTCACAAAATCCTCAAATTTTTTTGTCAATAAAATGAGTACCATTATCAGACACAATTATGAATGGTAAATCGAACCAACAAGCAATATTTTTCCAAACAAACTTCCTTACTTTTTTTGATGTGATGCTAGAGAAGGGCTCGATTTCAATCCATTTGGCAAAATAATCTATTGCAACCATGATATATCTCAACTGTCTAGTTGCCACGGGAAATGGGAGCAATAGATCAATCCCCCATCTGTAAAACGGCCAAGGGATTTCCAAACTGTGTAATTCCTCTAATGGTACTCGGTGTAGGTTTGCAAACCTCTGGCATTTTTCATATTTTTTAACATACTTCAGACAGTCGTACTTCATGGTTGGCCAGTAGAATCTTGCCCTTAGAATTTTCCCTGTCAGTGATTCCTATATGATTGGCACAAACTCCTTCTTGCACCTTTTCCATGATTCCTTGGGTTCGAGCTTAACCGATACACTTCAGAAGAGGGAGGGAAAAACCTCTTTTGAATAGTTCTTCTCCGACCATGATATAGTAGCTGGTCGACTTCTTTAGTTTCTTTGCTCTTTTATCATCATCTGACAATTCTCTATTCTCCAAATATCTAATGATCAGATTCATCCAAGAGTTTGGATCGTGGTTGATAGCGAAGGATTCTTCAATGTTAATGCTTGATTTCTCAATAACTTCTTGAATGATAGACCAATTATTTCTCGATCCCTTGGTACTGGCCAGTTTTGAAGATAAGTCTGCCCGAAAATTCTAATCTCTTGGGAAGTGGATTATTTCGAACTACTCGAACTTGTTAATGGCATTCTAGACCCTCATAAGATACTTGCTCAGCTGTGGATCCTTCGTTTGATACTCTCCTATGACCTGACCTGTTACCAATTGAGAGTCCGATTTTGCATTTAACTGAGTTGCTCCCATTTCAACTGCCAAGCTTAACCCAGCTATGAGAGCCTCATACTCGACTTTATTGTTGTTCGCCTTGAAGTCGTAACGTAGAGATTGCTTGATAAACACCTCATTATCCCTACCCTGCTTCCTTTGTGTTAGAAGCTCAATCAATAAACAAAGTCCAAACATTACTATTCATAGCATGTTCAAAGGATAGAGATAATTTAATTAAAAAGTTAAATAGTACCTTTGACTTTATTAGTCCCTTAGATTGATACTATATTCCAAATTTAGACAATTCAACCGACCAAATAATCATTCGACCCGCCAGTTCGACTTTCTAAGCACTTGCTTAATTGGTTGGTCAGTTCTAACAATGATCAAATGGCTTTGGAAAATATTACTGAAGTCCTCGAGCGATTATTACCAAGGCGAGGGCCAACTTTTCAATTTTTTGGCATCTGGTCTCCAGACCTTGCAAGATTCTACTAACAAAATAGACTGGCCTTTGCTCCTTGCCATCTTCCTTCACCAAGACCAAGCTTACATCTTGGTCAGAAGTAGAAATGTAGAGGAAAAGTTGATCACCAGGTTCTGGCTTAGTCAGAATGGGTAGGGAGAAAAAGAAACGCTTGAGTTCTTGGAAAGCTTTCTCATAATCTTCCGTTCACTGAAAATTTTCTAGTTTTTTGAGGCATCGAAAGAAATGAAGAGCTCGGTCGGCCGCTTTAGAAAGAAATCTCGACAAGGCAACAATTTTTTCTGTCAACCTTTGTACTTCTTTTATTGTGGCTGGACTTCTCATTTCCATAATAGCTTTGCACTTGTCAGGGTTGGCTTCAATTCCCCTGTTGGTAAGAAGAAAGCCTAGAAACATTCTGGTCTGGACCCTAAAAACATACTTTTTGGGTTAAGCCTCGTATTATGCCTTTTGAGCAACAGAAGATTTCTGCTAAATCTGAACAATGATTTCCATTTACTAGTGTTTTAGCTACCATGTCATCCATATAAAGTTCGATATTCTGACCAATATGCTCTTCAAACACCTTGTTCATCAATCGCTGATAGGTCACACTAACATTTTTTAAGCTAGAAACCATTACCTTGTAGCAGAAGTTTCTGAACTCAGTAATGAAAGCAATTTTTTCCTTATCATCTGGATGCATTTAGATCTTATTGTATCTGGAGTACACATCCATGAAACTAAGAAATTGATAACTAGATGCTCTATTGACCAATCTGTCTATGCGTGGGAGGGAATACGAATCTCTTAGACATGCTTTTTTAAGGTCGATGAAATCTGTACACATTCTCAATTTCCCCGATAATTTTTTCACCATCACTATGTTGGACAGCAAGGTTGTGTACTCCAATTCTCTAATAAATCTAGCTTTCAAGAGTTTCTTAGTTTCCTCTACCGCAACTTTTTTGTCTTTCTTCACCCAACTTCCTCTTTTTCTGGGCGACTCGTTTTGCCCTAGGATCCAATGACAACCTCTGTGAGATGAATCCGGGGTCGATCCCTGGCTTGTCAATAGCAATCTAGGCGAACAAATCTAAATTTCTTTTCAATAGATTTTTCAACTCTAGTCTGACTTTAGTCGGTAAATAGGCTTCAATGTGAGTTATTTGGTCGAGTTTCGGACCCAAAGAGACAGGCTACAATTCATTTGACGACTGAGGTCAATCTTAAGCATCACTCCTGGGGTCAAGCTCAGTCAGATTGACGTCATGAAATGGACCCTTATTGGTTTGATTTATGTGGTCGACCGAGCTCCTAGGTTTCAACTTTAAGCTTTCATTGTGGCAGATTATTGCCTTTTTTTTATCTACATGCACTACTTCTACCTCATCCCTTGAAATAGGAAATTTCATTGCCAGGTGAGGTGTTGAGACAACTGCACCGAGAGCAATGAGCGATGGTCTCCCGAGAATCGTGTTGTAGGAAGTATGGTAATCAATGACCAAGTACTTGACCAAGATGCTTTTGAGCAAGGAGTATGTACCAAAGGTTGTTTGGAGCTCAACGTACCTTTCGAAATTCACTTATTCCCCAGAAAACCCAACCAGGCTTCCATTAAAAGTGGTTAAGATATCTTTTGCAATTTGAAGCCTTTGGAGAGTAGACAAGTCTAATATGTCGGTATAGCTTCCCTGATCTACCAGAAATCTTATGATCTAATTGTTTCAAACAACAATGCAAATTACCATCGAATTATCCAGATTTTCATCTAATCCTGCAAAGTCTTTATTTGAACAGGAAATTTCTGGTCCTTCATCATGTTGTTTAGTTTAGAGAGGAATTGGGTGGTTTACAGATATGACCACCCAAAGATAATGTTTTCTAGCTAAATTCGAGCTTTCTTCTCTTGTGAATCCACCAACTATGGAATCAATCACGCCTCTCATTATTTGATCTTGCACTTCTGTTATTGACGCGACTGCTTTTCCTTTTTCTCCTAGACTCTAACTCTTTCTACTGGATTGGTCACCTCCTTTTGATTCCCTGCATTTACTCCTTCTTTGATAAACATACTTTCTAAGGTGCCTTTCTCGGATCAGCTGCTCAATCTTGCCTTTTAGGGTGATGCATTCTTCGGTCGTGTGACCGTACATCTTGTGATAATCGCATCGCTTACTTTTATCAACATTGGGTGGGACTCTCTGTTGCCCTGTATTTTTAAGTGGTTGGATAATACATGTGTTGTAAACATTCGTGAAGATTTGCTAACGTGGGGTGGTTAGCAGAGTATACACATCATACATAGGCTGGAGACTGTTCAGAGTAGCTAAGCTATCACGATATTGGATCGTATTTATGAATTCATCGGCCTTCCTCTTGAATTCACACCTCTACCTTTATATGGTCGGTCTTGGTAAATTAGGGGAATGGATATATGGGGATTACCTCTGGTTTCGCTGGCCTCAAGTTGGAACAATTCCTGGTTCATTTACTTTCTTATAGCTGAGATTTCTTCCATGTTAATATAACCCATGGACCTAGTTCTCAGATCATCTAAGTCTATGGGTGGTTTTCTGGAAAGCGAATCTACAAAAGGGCCCAGTTTCAAACCAACCATGATGGCATGCAAGGATACAATAGGATTCAGATCCCTGATTTGTATTGCTTCTTCACTGAATCTTCTCATGAAATCCTTAAGTGACTCATTTCTTCCCTGCTTCAGGTTGATTAAGCTTGCCGAAGTTTTCTGATGGATCCTGCTGGTAGAAAAATGAGTAAGGAACTTGGCCGACAATTCATAGAAATCATTTATGAATCCAGCTTCAAGGGTGGAAAACTAGAGGAGTGTCGACTTTTTCAAAGTGGTCGAAAAAGCTCTGCATTTTATCTAGTCCGTCTCATCACTCAGAAGCATCATCGAGTTAAACATTGTGAGATATTCTTGAGGATCGGTCGTCCTGTCATAAAGTTCCATGGTCGGCAAACGAAAACCTTCGGGAAATGGGACTATCATGATCAATTCAGAAAATGGGTGGTCTGCAGTTGGTGGAAGATGATCAGTTTGTCGCTGAACATTTCTGCTCGGAGTATTTTTGACCTAATTCTTAGAGTTCTGATGGTTTCTTTCGATCTCATTCTCTAGTTTTGGATGTTGTGTTTCCTTGTTGGCCATCTGATTGATTCTGGCTTGAATGTTGCGAATGGCATGCATTAGGGCTATAATGTTGTTCAGTCAAACATTGTCCTGGTTTGTTGCTTCATTGTTAATATTGCTTCTGGTGGTGACCATGGTTGGTTGCATGGGTGATTTGCAAGTTGGTTGTGGTGTAGGATAGTTTTACCTAGCCCCTTAATGGGCGCTAGATGTTTCGAACAGTGACCTGGGTCTAGGTTGAAAGATCGAAAGACTCGCCGAGACTTATGAAGAAGGCGACAACGAGGGCAATTGTGGACCTAGGCTGGTCAAATGAAGCTAGGGTCAATTGCTAGATTGGCAGGCTCAAGAGTTAAGAGAGAAAGCGGAATATACCTAGCTCAGGCTGGAAGCCGAGCTTAAGAAGGACCCCGAAGGTTGAACTTCTGGCACTTGCCTATCACAGAACCATTAAGGCATTCAAACGTTGGGCGTAGGTTATGCTTGGTCATCAAAGCTCCAACCTGGCGACGACAATTCTTGGACTAGATGATGAACTACTGACCATTATGGTCTCAAATGTTTTGGTTACATGTGGAATGCCTAACAGGCCGATCGGGTACTCAGTGTGTGACCTAGATGATCCAACTCGCATTTTATATGGACTAGTCTAGAGATGGGCTTGGCAAAGACTTAGGTAAGTCGGCAGTTGACTTGACTATGTCAATGACTTCCAAGTTCGGCCATATGTGGGAGCAGGTCGATTTGTCTTATGGACAGTTGGCCTAATGACGAGCCCATATGATCCACAGTCTCTCAACTTAGATAATCGTAGTATGGTTCACCGAGCTTAAAGCAAATCATAAGTGTGACGGGCCGATATGGTATTTAGATACCTAACTTTTGCCTAATTGAGTGTCATCCCGATGCTTTGTAAAAGATTTTGGTTTGCTCCTCCTGTAAGAGCTCTCTAATGTGACGAAATAGTTACATAAATTATGTAAAGTAGTGTATAATTTGGATTTGGGTTATTTATAAGATGTTATAGTAAAATTAGGATGTTTTCAAATAATTTATATAAAAGTATGTGAGTGTCAGTTTGGAAAAGTACCATTAGTCCTATGTAATATAAGAAATTCTATAACAATTCATTTATTTCTCTAATTAAAATATGTTTAATTTATTTAATTTATTTATAAAATTATTTTATATATCATAAAAAATTATAATCATATACATAATAATTTAATATCTATTTTATATTAATATATAATATAAATATAATATATGTATTTTAAAATGTAAAACAGTTTTCAAAGCCTTTGTACGGTTGTATTTAGCATTATAAATAACAAATTTAGAAGGATAGTTCCGAGAATTTTTTATGCTTAACTCACCTGTAGCCAGTCAGAATTTTTTTTTTTGAAAGCTCATCTTCAAGAGCTTGATGAGAGCTTCTATGGAGGAAGGAAAGTCACCAGCTTGGATACCCTACAGTAACAGATCCTGGAATTTTAGTCAATGGAGGTAAAATTGCATGAATTTTAGTCAATGAGGACAAAGTGGTATTTTTATATTTTAAAAACACTAAATGATATTTTTATTATCAATATTATTAAATATTTTTTTTCTATGCATATAATCAAATAATTATTCAATAATATTATATAAATTTTATTTTTTATTGTCATAAATTTATTAATTTATCTATATATAAAAATAAAAATTACACATATAAAAATATAAAAAGACATATACCTATATAAGGTCAAAGAAAAATTTCAAAGTAGAGTGGAGACACATGTAAATATAGATCCGTCACTAATACCCTACCTCCTTGAGCTACTGTCTTGAGTCTTCTAAGCCATAGAGGGTGGCTGTTTACATATTTAAAACATCATGAGTCAAATAATTTGCTTATTTAATTTAAGTATGGAATCCTACCATCAATTTTAACTTAAGGTACGCTAACGTAATCAAACCTTGTCATTGCATGTGAAGAGGTCTTCTAGTATTAATTTAACTGTGTGTCTCTATCTGTACGTGTGAGTAAAGTTGGTTCGACATTAGAGAGTCACGGAAGCGCCTATCAGCACAGCAACGTCAGGTAACCCAAATTTCACAGCCTATTTCAAATACTGCTTCCGCAGAATGTTGTCGTGTTCACGGTGCATGAATTTCAGGGAGCTTTAGCCTCCATTAACATAAACAAGAATGTTGATATGATATAATCCATTTGTTTCAAAATAATTGTTGTTTTAAAGAGTAAATCTTGTTTCTTTTTATCAGTATTTTAGAAAATTAAGAAGATATTAATTTTTTTCAACTCTATTATTGTTTCTTAGTATCTTCACTAAATCCAATGAGAAAGTATTAAGGGAGGAAGGGGTAATTTAGTTATGGATTTTGCTCACTTGTTAAGAAAGTTAAAATAAAAAATTTTGAACAAAAATAAGGCAAATAGTAAGAGTTTAATTTTGATATATTTTTAATGTAAAATTTTTTACACTATCAATTAATTATAAATTATTAATATGTGTACTTTTTAAGATAATTAGTATGAGAGTCAAATATTTTTATAACGTGATAATATATAATTAGATCATAGTATAAATTTTTTTACATTGATAATACATTCAAATTAAATCCAATTATAAAATATCTTAAGAATACTTGTTAGTAAAACCCTTTACTTAAATATTCCCAACATTCCTTTATATCTATCATTTAAGAAGATGACACTAGTATTAAGAAAAAAATTTAATAGTCTTGATTTTAAGAAAAAATAATTACAAAAGATAATATTTTCCTTTGACTCATTAATTATAAAAGAAAAAATGTAATTGACTAATAAAAAAGGTGATAAGAGAAAGATAGAAGTTGAATAAGTAAATATTGAAAGATTTTAGAAGTTAAATAATTAATAAAATAAAAAAATAAAAATCAAATTAATATAAAATAATTAATTATGTATTAGAATTCTAAAATAACATCTAATATAGAATACAAAATTTTTCTAAAACAAATAAAAAAGGATGCAAGGAATATAATTATATTTCTTTAAAATTAAAAATATTAATTTAATATACTTTTTTAATTTATTAATAAAAACTTTAAACCACAAATATTGTAAAGATTTTATTAACAATTGTATTTAGAATTTAAAGTTTAAGTTAGGGTTTAAGAAAATTTAAAATTTATATATAAAACAAAATAAAAATTTTAAATAAAAATAAAATATTTAATATATTAAAAAAATAAATTTTTATTTAAAAATTTTTATTTTACATTTCTTAATAAGTATGGCACTTGTTGACAAATACATATTGTAAATCGGAAGGAGTGCTTCATTAACATATAACATTAGTAACTTTGCTTTAACCAAATCCCATGCTAAAAAGAAAAAAGACAAATGATGATTAAAGAGAGCGTCCCTTAAAAGAAGTGCTGCATGATTGGAACCCAAATAAACGTGTGTACGTTGGGAGCCGCAGCTTTTTTAACATTAATATCCTTAACTTTTTGTGTTAATATGAATTACAACTCTAATTTTTTTACATTATTTAATTTTTTACATTATTTTTTATATAAATTTTATTTTATTTTTTTTAATAATTTTTATTATTTAATAAAAAATATTAAATAAAAAATTAAATACAATTAATATCTTAAAAATATAAAAAATATTTAATATTTTTTATTTAATAATTAAAAAATTATTAAAAAAATAAGTTAAGAGAATTAATTATTTTTTATTTTACACTATTTTTTATATAATTGATTACATCATCATTTTTTATTATTTTTTTCATTTAATTATAACTATTAAAAAATAATGTATATAAAAACATAATGTATTAACATCATTTTTCTATGAATTAAGAAATTTGTAAACAAAGTCAAATTAAATTTTTTTAAACAAAAATAAAATATTTAATATATTAAAAATTAAAAAAGTAAGCTTTTTTATTAAAATGTTTTTATTTAGGACACCTGTTAGTAACTGTGAATATAAGGCGAGTTAAGATGAATGAAAAATATTAGTATATTTTTTTATATTTTTTAATATTTATTTTATTATTAATTTATTTCATATATTTAAAAAAATTATTAAGAGAAATATTAATAATACTTATTTTTAGAATAATAATAAAATAAATATTAAAAAAAATCTAAAAAAATATGTTATTAATATTTATCTAAGACGTATTTAGTATGACTCAAATTTAGGAGCTATTTTTTTTTTGTACTTGAACCCGACCTCACTGTACTTCAATAGTAATACTGGTCCAAACTAAGTTAACTTGATAAACAAATATAATGTATAAATTTGAACATTAAATATAATTAAATCATAAAATTATATAAGTAAAAAATTAAAATTAAGATAAATTTTATTATATTTAAAATAAATAATATCAATATAAATATATTATCATATTATATAAAAATTATTAATTTAAATCAATAAATATTATTATTTATAATTAATTATAAAAAATATAAAATATAAAATAATTTAAAATATCAAATGGTTGAAACGACTGGAAGTATATTCCAAACTTAACTAAAAAAATACACACAGATCTAATTTGTATAATCAAAACTGTCCAAATTAATTTTAGATTAAGTCGAATAAGTAAAATGAGTTGAGTCTTACATACTCTTACTTATTAGCAAAATTTATTGATTAATAACAAAGGTTAAGAGAAAGCATAAACAAGAATTCATGTTGCATCATATCTTTCAGAGTGTATTTAGGAGAGTTTTTTTACTGTATAAATAATTTTTTTAAAAAAAGTTATTTATACAATATTATAATATATTCGGTAAAATTAATTTTAATTTTACATAAAATTTAATATATTATAAATTAATTTTAAAATTAATTTTTATAATGTTAAAATTGAAATTTATTATTTTAATTTATAAATTATTTTTATATTTTGATATATAAATATTATTTTATTTTTAATTAAATAATTTTTTTAATTATTTTTATACTTATTTTAATAATTTAATATTTAAAAATAATTTATTTTTATATCATTCAAATAAATTAAATTAATTTAAAATTAATTTTTAATTAATATATCTAAATATAAAAATAAATTAATTATAATAAAAAAATTTATATAATAATCAATTATGAAGTATAATTAAGTTTTAACAATTTTTTCAAATACACACTCAATTTTAAATCGTGTGAATGGAGGAATTTTTTTAAAACAAAAAAGAAAGTAACCCCACGGACAAACAACCATTTAACCAATAAGATGGAGCTTGCCACGTAACTTTGCATTTGCTTCTTGCAAAAGCAAATCGTCTTATTTTTATTCTTATTTTATTTCCTTTTTTAAAACAAATAAAATAATATAAAAAGAACATTTTATTTTGGGTGTACGGCGTTAGCATCAACTCACTCGAAAAGCCCGCTTTCCTCTGATATCAGTTGCAGGGTTGCACATGGCATGGTTCGGCCTTTTGCGATCGTTCGTAAGCTGTGTTTCTTGCCCTCCTGAACCAATTCATCCTCAGTCTCGTATGTAAATATAATATATATATTTACATTATATATAAAATAATTTTCATTCATCATACACGTGTATGGTGATGGGACCGGTTCACACTCTGTCCGATACTTCACATGTGGTCCCTCCTCATGGACAAAAAAATTTGACAAGATCGGTTCAATAGTAAGTACTTTTGAAAGAAAAAGAAAACAGCAATCTTTTTCTTCAAAATCTCGAATGCCTAAACCCTATGCTTAGAAAGTTTGGTCGTATTTTCATTTGCACATGTTCAGTTCCCAGTAAATGAAACCAATAAATGGTGATGCGATGATGGCAGGAAACACAGTTTTCGCGTTCACTTTCAGAGCTGCCAAATACTAATTCAGTATGAGCTCAGCAGAGTCTGCAAGTCCAACTTGGAAGGCTGGGACCTCAACGTCCATCAGATTACGTTAAAATTTTGTAGTTATCATTACTTATCAGTACCAACTATTTTTGTAGGATCTTCAATGCTCTAAAAGATTTACCTACTTATCATTATGATAATGATGTATATGCGACTGTGGATGTTGATTACCTCCGCAGTGCAGGCTATTTACATAAAATCAAGCAAAATATTTTATTTATAATTTTTATATGTATATTATATTTATATTATATGTTAATATAAAAAAATTAAATTAATTTATATATAATTATAATATTTTTATAAAATATAAAATAAATTTATAAATAAATTAAAAAAATTAAACATATAAAAATTAAATAATTAAAGAGATTATAAAATCAAACATAGGTTGATTCCAAACTTATGCATTTCCAATTGTTTTTGCACTCTCTCTTTCTTGTGAGAAATTATATTATGATCATTTTGAAGTAATCATAAATGCATATTTTAAGAAAATTTTAATCATTAATTTTTTTAATTTATATAAAAATATTTCAAATTAATAATAAATATTATTTTTTAATATGTATTTATTATTACTAAAAAAAACATACAATAATTTCTTTACTCTAGCTTGGAATACCTACTAGCTGCCACCTGCTAGCTAGAGTAGCTGTGGTCCCACCGAAGAAAATCAAATACTTATAAAAAAAGGAAAGAATGTGGTCCCTATAATACAAGTGGGTCCTCCCCTCTCTTCGCTCTTTGATGCCCGTATTGGTAGAGCCATGTGATGTGGGTCCCTTGGGTGCATGGAACATGTCATTTTCAAACGGGGTCACCATCACGTAGAAATTGGAACAAAGCCGGAAGCTGAACGCTAAGACTGTGTACAGTTACTTGTTTGGACGCACCCATTGGTGACACCCCATCTACCCGAATAAACTTTATCTACTTTTCGTAACGATAAGATCACTTATCTTTATTTTTTATTTTTTTATTTAAATTTTATTAAATATTTTAAATTTAATTATTTATTTTATTTTTATTTAATTTATTTTATATTTATTAAAATTTAAATAAAAAATAAAAAAATAAAAAATGAAATATGTAATCTCCTTCCCTCTTCACAAATGCAAATATCTTCTTCGGTGGGTCCCCAAATTGGGCCATGCCACGTTGGAATTAGAGTGCACTTGGCCCATATGGATAGCTATTTTTCCAACGAGAAATCCATAAGACATTACGTAATTTTTTTGGCACTTTATTTATTCATTGACACATATAAAGATATTTCTAACATGAATTCAATAATTTTATATATATTTAATATTGAATGAAGTTTTTATAATAGATTATTCCTTATTAAGAATTATCAATGAGTTGCATACTTGCGTACAACCATACTGTAGAAGATCTCCTTCTTCCGTCTTCCCTATAATTTTTTATACACTGGCAGCAGTACAGAATCTTTCTTCGCTGTTGCCTCTTTCTCCCCCTTCAGGTGCTTCACGTTGTTTGTTCAATTTTCAAATCCCCATTTGCTTTAAGTTTTATATTTCCCACTTTTGCTAACCATCTCCATTTACAGAATTAATTATCGCCATTGTTTCTATCACTTTCTCTTCTTTATTTTCGGTATTCCCAGGCAGGTTACACCTAAGGTAGCATGCTCCACTTTGTTCACGCAGCAAATAATAATACCATTCTTCGCACTTAATTCATTTTTTATCCACACGACAAAAGCAAATCCCATGATGTGTTTTTTTTTTCTAATTTATTTTTTATACACACAACAAAAGCAAATCCCATGATCTTTTTCCTTTTTTTGGCTTTTTTTTTTAAATTCTACCTTCTATTAGATATCTGTACAAATAAATAATATACCTATGTTTTCATCTATCATATAGAGATATATAAATTTATGCATAATTTAATTATTATTCTGTTTTTTTATATCATATTTAACTGAAATCTGACATCCAGTTATTATAATAAAATAATTTTCTAATCAATTTAGCTAATTTTTACCACTCAATTACATATTATGACGAAAATTATTATATAATTATTTCAGCTTATATATTTTTATACTTGTATTTGTCGGATGCTTGATAATCCAGATTCAAAGTTTTCACATTAATAGCTTCATTCAAAATATTGTTGCAGATATGATGCTTGAGAAAATTATAATGAAAGATTCTAAATATTTTTAAAATTGTCGAATTCATCTAGTATAGACACACGATGAATGTTTAATGGCTAGTGATGGTATTCTTATTTAAATAGTTAATGACGGGAAGCTAGGACGTAGGGGTGTTGAGGTTTGGTCAATAACAGATAAGAAAATGATTGCCAAAACCTCTTTTCGTGTGTCCACCATATCATACGAATATATGCAGCTTTTATAAAAGAGTTGGTGCTCTATAATCATGAACAAGATGATGACGAGGAGACGAATGCGTGTTTGTCTCGTCGGTAAAGGCAAAATGGTGCGCACTTTTTTTTATAGCATTGCTGTATTGAGTAAGAAAAATTGCTATTCACACATTAGTACATATTTATTTATGTAATAGAATCAAAGTATACGTATATAAAAAATAAGATAAGTTTAATTATAATTAAATGATAAAAATTATCAAAATGTGAGTAAAAGTATTTGAGTAGGATTACTCATTGAGTAAGCCAAGTAAAATTTTCGTTGTAGTTGATTTAGGGTTTTGATAAAGTATTTTTAAGGATTCAAAAAAATAAGTTTTTTTTTATAAAAAATAAAGTATTTAATACATTAAAAATTTAAAAAATTTATTTTTCATGTAAAATTTCTTATTATAAATTTTTTAACAAGTGTTCTTAATGTGTATTTGGAAGTTGGGATTTTGAAAGGTGTTAGAGAGAAAAGAAATGAATGACTTATTTTTTATTTTAAGTAAATACTATCTATATTTGAAGTTTTTTAAAAATAAAGGAATAAAATGAAAGATGACTATATAACTTTCTAATTCTCCTTTATTCATTTTTATAAATATTTTATAATTCTCTTAATTTAAAAATAAAAAATAAATTTTTACTTTATTTTCTCTCAAAAGCCCTTCATTCAAACATACTCTCAAGTGCTTATTAGATAAACCCTTTGATTTAAACTGAGTTTGTTTGTTTTTTAAATACACTTTATCTTCCTTTAATTTAATCATGTCTCAATTAATTCCTTTAGCCTGTGGTTGGATAAGATGATGTCAAGGGGGTAATTCATTTTTAGAGGGTATTTCAAATCTTTTAGTATAAAATGATTCGTTTGGATATAAACTGTCAAGAAATTTGAAATTACCAAGAATTTTAAGAGAGGACTTTTATCATCTCAAATGAAGAATTTCAAATTACACCTATTTAGATGGGATTTAAAAAATTCTTTGGAATTTGCATAACAAAAAACGTTACATGTGTCTGATACTCCACCTTAATTATCTCTAACTCTCATCCCTCACCTTCGGTCTATTGCATATTTTCTTCGGCCCATTCAAAACTTGTTTGGTTGCTGAGAAAATTACTCAAAAAAATGCATATTAAGAATCACGATTCTTCTTCTCCCTCCCCCACCCCCAAGAAACTTCACTTATTTCCTTCAATACCACGCCTTCCCCTCACTCATCTTCGCTTTGCAACTCCGCAACATTGGTGAGCTAGCATTGAGAATGGGATCTACAAAAACTGGAAAGGCTTGACAGCTCTGTGACATTGGTGACCTTGGTGAGTGCATGGAAACATTCTAGATTGGGCGATGAAGGGTTCTCACCAATCTGGGAGCACAACACGTCTGGTCAGGTCTATGAGGGAACATTTTGTAGAGATGTTACTTTTTTTTTTTGTCAGTGTAGGGATGTTATTAAAGAGCACATATAATTAATCCAAACAAGATATTTTATAAATTCTATGATTCAAATGCTACATTTTAAAATACCTTAAATTAAAATCCTTTGAAATTTAAGATTACTTTATTCAAACACATTCTTAAAGTTTTTTTTTGTCACTAAACCCCTAAAATATGGTTCACATTGAAAACGTTATTTATCTTTTAAAATAGGATTTTTCTAACAAATATCATAAAGAATCCAAAATAGAAAATTTTATATAAAAAATAAAGTGTTTTTAATTCTCAGTACATTAAATATTCTTCTTTTCATGAAAAACTTCCTATTTTGAATCTTTAGGACATTGGTTAACAAAACCCTTTAAAATAAACGATTCAAATAAAAAGAAAACGTAAAAGAAAAGAGAAAAAACCGCTAGAAAAAAGAGAAAAACCTGGTTTTAGAGGTGTGTTGAATCAGAGCACAAGTTCATGGGTTCCTTTGGTTCTGCACCTTCTCCATTTTGCACATTCTTCTTCCTCTTCTTCTATTTCTTTGTCTTCTGTTACGATCTAATCAAGTTGTTGGATCTCCTGGAGGTGCTAAGTCTGATTTTCAAGGTTGAGAGTGTTTGGCTTCACTTGGTTTTGCCCCCTTTTTTCTTTTATGGGGATGCTGATTCAGGTTTAGAGTAGACTCAAAGATGCTTTGCAATAGCATCATTTGGCCCCATCATTAGTGATAATGATAAATTGATAATTACATTATGTTTCTGTAACACAAAGTATATATGGTTTGGTTTCAATCAGCCCAAAGAAAAATATATAGTTTTGCAGTCTTCTCTCAGAGCCTATCCTCTACATTGGTATTGCTAACATCTGTTAGGCTTGCATGATGCCATCACAGTATACTTAAGCAAAAACCAAACAGATAACTCAATTCTCAAAAGCTTATGCTTCCTTCCTTATACGAAAATGCCAACCAAAAAGGTAAATTCACTCTGTGGTTTTTAGTGCCTTTGTGTTGGGTGTTGTGCTTGACATGAGTTTTTCCACAAGAATATTTGTAAGTAACTTACTATAAAGATAAGGTAGTGCTAACGAGGGGATATGTTGAGAAGCGTAGGAAGAAGAGGTCATCATCAATTAAGCATCATCATCACCACCCCCTCTTGCTTTGGCAATTGAAAACTACTGATTAAAAGCTTCTTTAAGATCATGGACAATTGCCTAAAAAAATGAAAGAAATAAGAAACATATGCATGGTGGATTTTCAAGAAGTGGCATGAAAATTTAAACATGTTTGAATGCAATTTTTTTTAACCATGTTCTATTGTTATAAGCCATGATACTATGGCTCCACTCATTCTCATGTAAGGAGAGGAAGAAGTTTCATTTGTTTTTGCCCCTTTTTCCTTCATAACCTTCGGTTTTTGGATTGGATCTACTGGAGATCATAGTAGAGACGGTGCTCTACATTGGATTCCTTAGGTTCTTCCCCTTAATGATTGAGCACTTCAATTCCCCTTCAAAGACAAAGCCCATCGTGAAGCTAGAACCCATGCAAACATCACAATTTAACATTTTTCATTTCAGGAGTCAGAATGTTCTATCAATATACTTGAACGACATCTCAAACCTCATATTGGTGTGCATGCATAATTTCAAATCTCCATTGATTCTCTGTTTTTAAGAGGTAAAACAAAGAAAATAAGAGAAAGAAGGTCACGTGATCAATTAATTGTTAAAGTTAATATCTATTTAACAGTTTTATTGTTAACTAAAGTTGAAGAGTGTTTAGTGACAAAAAAAAAAACCTTTCGGTAAGTGTATTGAGACAAAGTTAAACTAAAAAGGGATAAAGTATATTTTACCCATTATTTTAAAAAATTATAATTTTTTACATCATTTTTTTCATATTATTTTTTATATTATTTATCATATTTTTTTTATCATTTTTTCTTACTTAATTATAACTTTTAAAAAATAATATAAAAATAATATATCAAAACAAATATATAAAAACATCATTTTTCTATTTTTAAGCCTTGAGAAGCATAGCGCACAAAAATATTCTTATTTTACCTTTAAATTCCTTCACTAAGAGGTGGGCACGTATTAAGTATTATATGGATAAAAATACACATCGATGAAGATATGTCCTAGCTAGCTAAAGGCTATTGTCGCGGCTATTAAGCATCGAGTATAACTACTGCTCACCTATAAAATTTCCATTTCTTTATGGGCCCAGTAGTGGCTGTAGATGTGCACTTTAATGCCCATTTATGCGTGCAAGCTTCTAGATCAAAATGCTGGTATGCATTAGTAGTAATCATGGCACAACAGCCATAAATATATAAGATTTTTTTAGTAAGTGTTATAAGGGTATTTGTAAAAGAATCAAAGATAATTTTTTTTATTAAAAAGTGAAACTTTCAAATTTTTAATATATTAAATACATCACTTTCAATAAAAAATTATTTTTATTCTATAACAAATGTTCTAAGGATAATTTTATTCTTTAATATATGTTCTAAGGATATTTATTAAAAATATATATATTTAATTAATTCTTATTATTGTGGGATATTATAAGATTGGTTTAAGACTGACGAATCTGGTCACTCAACTTATTTAGGAATCAAAAATTAAATAATATATGATAGATAAAGAGAATGAGAGAGAAAGAATTGTGAGATTTTCTTGATTATACACAAATATAATACATAATGTTTATTTTTTATTCTTTAACAAATATTATAAGGACACTTGCTAAAAATATATATATATATATAGTTAATTAATTCTTAATATTGTAGGATATTATAAGATTGGTTTATGACTGACCAATTTCGTCATTCAACTTATTTAGAGATAAAAAAAAAAAAATAATATATGGCAGAGAAAGAGAGTGAGAGAGAAAGAATTGAGAGATTTTTTTTATTACACACAAATGCAATACACCATGTTACACACACCAAATTACAAATTGACAATACATTAAAAGTAACCCCATTAAACAAGTCAGCAAATTCAATAAATAAAAAAAAACCAGTAACAAGGCATGAACCAAGAAGTTAGACCCGATTGAAGCCTTGAACCTGTGCACAAACCAGCTTGGTGGTATGAGTACGTGACTAGCTTTTATTCTTGGAGATCCTCTCTTTACTGTGTTTCAAATGGAGGGCTTGAAATTTGATTTTTCAACTCAGCTAGAAAGGCAAAGTATTGACGCATATCATATCAGTCAATTGATCAAATACACTCACAAATTCACTAGCATTGTGTATCCTTATATCATAATTACCTTCCCTGAATTCACAGGGGAACATCTCATGAGGAGTAGAGCTTACACTGCCATCCAAACCTGCCTCAGTGGACATTCCTCCCAACGAGCCACACCCCATTGGAATTAAAAAGTACACTCACAAATTCCCCAGCTTTGCATATTCTTATATCAGAATTACCTTTCATGAATTCACAGGTGAAGCTACTAACTCACAAAGCCACTGCCCACTCCACGACTCGCCCTAACGTGCTTCTTCATGCCTTGGTACTAGGTTTTTTTTTATGAATTTGCTGAGTTGTTTAGTGGGGGCCACTTTTAATGTGTTTTCAACTTATGATTTAGTGTGTAAAGATAACTTATTACGTATGTATGCAACCAAAAAAATCTCAAAAATTGGAACCAGAGGGAACGACCGTCAAGAGAGAGAACATATTTTCTTTGTCAAATTTCACACCGTCAAAAGTAATATCTTTTAAAGTTTTATTAATGTGTGTTCTTAAAGTATTGATTAAAGAATTAAAAAAATTATTAAATAAAAAGTTAATATATTTAATATTTTAAAATAGGAAATATTTAATATCTATCCGGACTGAAGTATTGGACTCAAATAAGCTTGGCTTAGCAGTTGAAGGACATGCAACCTCACTACAAGTCTACAAGTAAGTGTTTTTGCGATGCACCTTGAATTAATTTTGAGTTAATAAATTCATCAAACCAAACAATTAATATTACTTCCATTAATTTAGATTAAATTTATTAATTACATTATGAAAATTGATTCAATTAAAATTGATTTAAATTCATTTGAATTCAATCAGTTTAATTGATTTTTGACTAGAAAAAAAAATTAAACTTAGAGTGTTATGAGTTAAAAACAATTTAACCTACTAAAAATAAAAAATAGGAAATAAAAGAAATAAAAAAATCATTTTACATACTTAAAATAATATTTAATCACATAAAATGTGTGAAAAATTATAATTATTATAAATAAAATATTAATTCTTATAACTTAGATAAAATGTTAATTCCTATATTTTTCACTCATTTAAAATATGATTTCTTAGGAAGCAATGCGTACTTCAATAAATGAAAATGTATATCATATAAGGGACAGAAGATGATATATATATATATATATATATATATATATATATATATATATATATATATATATATACACACACCTTAATCCAGATGAAGGTAAACTATGGAGACTAAAATTTTATTTAAACATTTAATTAATCTCTAATAGTAGTTTTTTTTTTGGGGTACATAATCTCCAGTAGTAGTTTGGCAAATAATTTTTATTAAAAAATGATAATTGCATATATTATGTATCATTTGTGTATAATTTAAATCATTCTAAAAATTAAATTAAACTTAAATTAAAAAATTTAATGTCTAAATGCAACAAAAAATTAGTATTATTATTTTCAACTATGATTTTTTTATTACATTTTTATCTCACATCACTTTTTGCACATCTTTATATACCATTAATCATATCATTTTTTTATCACTTACCTTTATTTAATCATAAACTTTCAAAAAAAATGTGAATATCATCAAAAAAAGTATAGGAATATCATTTTCCTATTTTTTTATCGGTTAGATTGAAAGTGCAAGTACTTGAAAATGGGAAAAGGTGGCCAAGTAAATAGGTGTCTTGGTAATAGTTATAAGCCAAGTAATTTGAGTGGGTACAATATTTTCTTATAAAAAATGATGTTCTTACATCATTTTTGTTCTAACACTATTTTTTACATCTTTTTTGAGTAGTTGTGATTAAATGAGAGAAAGTGATAAAAAAAAATAAATATGATGAATGATATTGAAAAGAGTATGAAAAGAAGTGTATACACCGTTAATGATAAGAATATCAAAATTGATTTTCTTATAGTAACTCCAAATTAAGTTCTCTCTTGATTTGATATATCTCACGTAGATTCCTAAAATATATTGAGTTGTTCTTGTGCTTATTCTTTTATTTATCTTTTTATTTCCTATTACACATCAACTTTTTTTCAGAGAAACACTCAAATGAGGAAACCAAAATACAAAAAAAAAATCACAAAAGCGAAAAACGTTAGGATCGGCTCACATTTTTGCAAGTCTCTATCATCACAATCAATTTCTAAAACTTGCGAAATGAGGTAAAAACTCGATGACATGAGTATCATTATTTTTTAATAAAGCATTTGGGATGTACGCATTTAGGAAATAAATGTACCTATAATTGTAATTGGATTCTTATTTTATTCTTTATTAAATTTAAACTTGAGATTTTGCTAACCCGAAATAAGAACATCATATAGCCATATAAAATTACTCGATGTTTGTATTCTTGGTAAGAAAACGAAAGGAAAACAACAAAAGAGTCAACGAATATGAACAGCTATTCAACTAACAAGAATGGGCAGAAAATAAATCTGGGAAAGTGTTCATATAAGGGACAGAAGATGATATATATATATATATATATATATACACACACACCTAATATAGGATGAAGGTAAACTAATTTTAGTTTTTTTTTTAGGGTACATAATCTCCAGTAGTATGGCAAAGCAAGTGGCTTGGAAGAAGGCACGACGTGTGAATGTGATAGTGACAGTAGGCGAGGAATATGAATAGGAAAGATGGAACCAGACGTCACAGTTGATTACAAACTATGAGAGCGACTGACATATTTGACCTTCCCTTCATGAACATGGCGTAGGCTCATTTGGACCCCTTCATGTTCCTCTAGTGATAAGTAAAGCGGCATCTCAAACCGAGAATAAAAAAGTTCTTCTTGCTCAACTTAAAAAGATGTAATTAAGTTCAGCAGCTAAGGGATTTCTTCAATGTTAAAGGTTCAAGCATGAAGTAAAGCACTTATGTGGAGGGATAATCTTATATAAAGCCCCAAAAAATCAGGATTAATCTTAAACTCAGAAAGGTGCAGTCAAACCTTATAAGACCCCCCAAAACAAAAAAGATGTAAACTAAAACCATTTTTCTTGCTCCATAATTTAAAATTTTAATTAAGATATTTTTGGTTCTTGATACTTCTTATCTACATGTGATAGTTATACATCTCAAATTATGTCGAGGGATAATCTTTTATATATATATATATATATATATATATATATATATATATATATATATTATAAGCAGGGATAATTTTATATATGTTAAGAAATATTAGATTATTTTGTTTTATTATTTATTAAGGGTAAAATAATCTTTTCTTTTCCTTAATTAAGATATTTTTGGTTCTTGATACTTCTTATCTACATGTGATACTTATACATCTCAAATTATGTAGAGGGATAATCTTTTAGTTTTTATATATATATATATATATATATATATATATATATATATATATATATATATTATAAGCATAGGATAATTTTATATATGTTAAGAAATATTAGATTATTTTGTTTTATTATTTATTAAAGGTATAATAGTCTTTTTCTTTCCTTATTTAGCCTATATAAAATCTCTTTGGATTTAGGTTAAATTATACTTTTGGTATTTAAAATCCTTAATCTCCTCTTTACAAATGTTACAAAAAATCAGGATTAATCTTAAACTCAGAAAAGTCAAACCTTATAAGATTCAAAAAAAAAGATGTATGTATTCCTCTTTATTTCTTTGAATTCTTTACATGGCATCAGAGATGGTTTTCATGGGACGAGGCTTAATCTCAAACACAGCTTCATGGGACGAGACTTAATCTCAAACATATCTGGTATTTGCAATTTTCGCGGTGAGTTAGTTCGAGGTTCGGTGACTGTATAATTTCGCTCAGTTTCTACAATCTGGTATTTCATTTTCCTTTGGCTTTTTTTGTTTTTTATTATGGCTACTAAAAGAGATGATTCGCTTCAGTCTGTGAGTGTGAGGCTGGATGGAAAGAATTATTCGTATAGGAGTTATGTGATGAGAAATTTTCTTAAGGGTAAAAAGATGTGGGGATATGTTAGTGGAACTTCTGTGAAACCTAGGAATATTGATGAGGGGTATGCTGTTCCGATAGATACATGAGAAGCAAACAATGCAAAAATTATTAATTGGATTAACAATTCTATTGAGCATTCCATAGGTACACAGTTAGCGAAGTATGAGACAGTAATGGAGGTTTGGGATCATCTGCAAAGGCTATTCACTCAATCAAATTTTGTAAAGCAGTATTAATTGGAGATTGACATACAAGCTCTTCAGCAGAAGAATATGAGTATTCAAGAGTTTTATTCTGCTATGACAGATCTTTGGGATCAATTGGTTCTTACAGAATTGGCAGAATTAAAGGCATGTGGTGCCTATATTGATCGTAGAGAGCAGCAACGGTTGGTACAATTTTTAATAGCACTTCGTAGTGATTTTGAAGAACTTAGAGGTTCAATTTTGCATCGTTCTCCCCTTCCTTCTATTGACTCAGTTGTTAGTGAGTTATTGGCTGAAGAAATACGTCTTAAGTCTTATTCTAAAAAGGGAATTCTTTCTACTTCTAATTCTTCTGTGTTAGCAGTACCTTCTAAGTCACTCTCTAATAATCAGAATAAGCCTTACACAAGGGTTGCCATCGACGAGTGCAGTTTCTATAAGCAGAAAGGTCATTGGAAGGCTCTGTATCCTAAGTTGAGACAGCAGAACCAATCGCAACAGCAATATCAAGCTTAGAAGCTTGGCAACCACTCACAATCTAATGCTTATAGATCACCTCAGGGTTACAAATCACCATAGTCTAATACTGTAGCAGTTGTTTCATCAGGTCCTTTCACCGTTCCTAGTACTCTGGATGAGCAATTTCAGAAGTTTCTCTCCTTACAGCCACAAGTTATGTCTGCTTCTTCTTCCATGGGTCAGCTACCTCATAGTTATTCAAGTATGTCACATTCCGTATGGGTCTTAGATTCTGGTGCTTCACATCATATGTATCCAGATTCTTCATATTTTGCTTCTGTGCCTCCTTCATCTTCTATTCCTGTCATGACTGCTGATGTCACTCCTATGCCTTTAACAGGTGTTGGTTCTGTTGTCATACCTCACTTGTCTCTCCCTAATGTTTATCATATTCCAAAACTCAAATTAAATCTTGTTTTTGTTGGTCAATTATGTGATTCTAGTAATTTAGTCACATTTTCCTTTTCTTTTTGTTATGTGTAGGATCTGCAGTCTCAGAAGCTGATTGGGATAGGCTGTAGGAAGGGAGACTATATATTTTAGATGAGTTAAAAGTACCAGTTACTGCTACTACTAGTGTTGATTTGTCTTCTTTTCGTTTGAGTCATTCTTCTTTTAGTTTTTACTTATGGCATTCTCATCTAGGTCATGTTTATCCTTCTCATTTTGAGATTTTTGGCATCCATAGGAGCTTTAGAAAATTTATAAACTTGTGATATTTTTTATTGTAGTGGATGTAAACTAGTAAAATTTTCAGCTTTACCTTTTAATCAAAGTATTTCTGTTTTTTCTTCTCCATTTGATTTGATTCATTCTGATGTACGGGGACCTTCTCCTGTTGCCACAAAAGGAGGGTCTCGATATTATGTTTCTTTTATTAATGATCATACTCGTTATTATTGGGTTTATTAAATGAAACACCGTTCTGAATTCTTTGAGATATATACAGCCTTTCGGGCTCTTGTCAAAACTCAACATTCAGCTGTTATTAAATTTTTTAGGTGTGATTTGGGTGGGGAATACACTTCTAATAAATTTTGAGTTGCTTGCCTTAGATGAAACTATTCACCAAACTTCGTGTACAGATACTCCTGAGCAAAATTGTGTTGCTGAAAGAAAACATAGGCACATTGTTGAAACTGCTCATTCTCTCTTGTTGTTAGCTTCTATTCCTAGTGTTTTTTGGGGTGACGCTATTCTTACTGGTGTAGGTTTGATTAATACAGTTTCATCTGCTCATATTTCAAGTTTGTCTCCTTTTGAAAAGTTGTATGAGTATGCTCCTGATTATTCTTTCTTTAGAGTTTTTGGTTGTACTTGTTTTGTTCTTCGTCCTTATGTAGAACGCAACAAGTTATCATATCGATTTGCTATTTGTGCCTTTCTTGGTTATGGTGAAGGTAAAAAGGGGTATCATTATTTTGATCCAATAACTTAGAAACTTTATGTGTCTCGTCATGTTATTTTTCTTGAGCATATACCTTTCTTTTCTATTCCATTCACAACTCATAGTTTGACTAGATCTGATCTTATTCGTATAGATCCCTTTTCTGAGGATTCTGATAGTTTGTCATCTCAAGTTCTTAGTATTGACACTTTACTCTCCGGCACACTTGAAGCTCCGTCTGAGATTGTGGATCCACTTCTACATCAATCCATACGCATTCGTAAGTCCACAAAGTTACCAGATTTTTCTTATTCTTGCTATTTTTCATCTTTTTCTTCCTTTTCAGCTTTTATTCATTGTCTCTCTGAGACTTCTTCCTATAGAGAGGCAATTCTTGATCCTCTTTGGCAGTAAGCTATGGATGAAGAACTTTTTGCTTTGCATAAGACAGATACTTGGGACTTGGTTCCTCTACCTCTTAGTAAGAGTGTTGTTGGTTGTCATTGGGTGTATAAGATCAAGACTAATTCTGATGGATCTATTGAGCGACACAAAGCTAGGTAGGCTTCAAAAGAGTACTCTCAACAGTATGGTATGAATTATGAGGAGAGATTTGCTCTTATTGCAAAAATGACTACTATTCGTACTTTTATTGCAGTAGCTTCGGTTTGTCATTGGCATATCTCTCAACTTGATGTTAAAAATACATTCTTGAATGAAGATCTTCAAGACGAAGTCTATATGGCGCCCCCTCCTGGTGTTTCACATGATTCTAGGTATGTTTGTAAGTTCAAGAAAGCGTTATATGGTCTCAAATAAGCACCTCGTGCTTGGTTTGAGAAATTTTCTGTTGTGATTTTTTCCCTTGAATTTGCTTTTAGTAGTCATGATTCTGCTCTTTTTCTTAAGTGCACTAATGTAGGCCGTATCATTGTCTTTATATGTTGATGACATGATTATTACTGGTGATGATATTGATGGTATTTCAATTTTGAAGACAGAGTAGCTAGACAGTTTGAAATGAAGGATTTGGGTTCTCTATGATAGTTCTTGGGTATTGAGGTGGCCTACTCACTCAGAGGTTATCTTCTTTCTCAATCAAAATATGTTGCTGATATTCTTGAACGAACTAGACTTACTGATAATAAGACTGTAGATACTCTCATTGAGGTTAATGCAAAGTATTCTTCTTCTAATGGTTTACAGTTGTCAGATCCTACTTTATACCGTACTATTGTTAGGAGCTTGGTATATCTTACTATTACTCATCTAGATATTGCATATGATGTTCATGTTGTTAGACAGTTTGTTACTTCTCCTACTACAGTTCATTGGGCAGTTGTTCTTCATATTTTGCGGTATCTTCGGGGTACAATCTTTCAGAGTCTTTTACTTTCATCCACTTCTTCCGTGGAACTGCGTGCATACTCTGATGTTGATCATAGCAGTGATCTCACAGATCGTAAGTCTATTACTGGTTTTTGTATCTTTTTGGGTGATTCTCTTATTTCTTAGAAGAGCAAGAAATAATATATTGTTTCTCAATCTTCAACAGAAGCATAATATCATGCTATGACATGTACTACCAAAGAGATTGTTTGGTTACATTGGTTACTTGCAGATATGGGAGTCTCTCTTTCTCATCCCACTCCTATGTATTGTGACAACCAAAGTTTTATTTAGATTGCTCACAACTCAATTTTTCATGAACGAACTAAGTATATTGAGATCGATTGTCACCTTACTCATCATCATCTTAAGCATGGCACCATTACCTTGCCCTTTGTTTCTTCTTCTTTGCAGATTGCAAATATCTTTATCAAGTCACATTCTTTTTCTTGTTTTCATTTTCTAGTTGGCAAACTCTCGATGCTTGTAGTTGCCGCATCGTGAGTTTTGAGGGGAGATATTAAGAAATATTAAGTTATTTTGTTTTATTATTTATTAAGGATAGAATAATCTTTTTCTTTCCTTGTTCAGCCTATATATAGTCTCTTTGTATTTAGGTTAAATCATACTTTTGATATTTGGAATCCCTAACCTTCTCTTTACAAATGTTTCTGTATTCCTCTTTATTTCTTTGAATTCTTTATGATATAAAGCCCTAACAAATCAGGATTAATCTTACAGTTAGAAAGGTGTAGACAAGCCTTATAAGACCCCCCAAAACAAAAAAGATGTAAACTAAACCATTTTTCTTGCTCCATATATAATTTAAAATTTTAAGATATTTTTGGTTCTTGATACTTGTTATCTACATGTGATAGTTATACATCTCAATCTTTCATCTTAACATAATCTTTTTGATGAGTTATTTGATGAATGATGATAAATTCATTATAACTCTGATGAAAATTAAATCCCAAAAAAGAGAGGAGAAAATTAATAAACAGAATATTTTATGAGAGATCATTGATCGCCAATACTTACAGAAGGGCTTCACTTGAACAAGCGGGTGAGAGTAACTTGAGGAGGAATCCATATGTTTGCGATCTTGATAATCATGTTACTTACATAATGAAGATATATTTCATCTGTACACTATTTGTTAATCATGCAGTTAATTAATTCTTTACCTATAGTGTAGGGAATCAAAAGTAAGTGAAAGTACATTGTAACCAAGCCAAAGCTGACGCTAGAGTTTGTCTCACAAATGATGTAAAGACACTTGCGGTTAAAAAAAAATTATACACCTTGTTTACACTATTTTATAATATATCAATAAGTTCAATTCATATTTATAAAAAAAAAATTATTATACGCGAGACAAGATGTAAGCCCGGTGTTAAATAAATATTTATTATGTTGTTGTTGCCCTGTTACAACATAATCTCTTAAAACTTATAATATTGTTGTATTTAAATTCAATATAAACAATAAATTAATTTGGTGGGTCCATTATATATGTAAAATGTAACTATCAACAATTCATTAATAAGAAAATAGCGTAAAATGCAAAAATTTCCCAAGTTTTCTTTTTCAAATTTTTTATTCTGAAAAAAAGGGCCTAGAACAAAAAAATAGTCAAATATTTTAGAATATGTGGATATAATTCACCATTTCATATCCTCGGTGAGGACACGAACTATGACGAGTGAAAATGAATTTGTAGATTGTTTATTCTGCAAATGGAAAATTATAGGAGAAGCAAAAATCTCACCGTTCTACTAGCTGTTAGTATTAAGATTTTGAAAACCAGACCAATTATTAAATTGGTGAAGGTAATGATTTACGGTTCAATAATTTAATCGTGGTTGAACTGAAATATAATTATCTATATATATATAATAAAAATATCATATGTATTATATAATATAATTGAAATTAAAATGTAACATAACATATAATGTATTCCATATAACTAAAAAATGTGTGTAAGCATGATGGTAGTGTTATTTTTTCAAAGTGTAGAGCATGAGTTCAAATCCTTTCCATGAAAATTTTGAACATTTTTCTATTATACTTGAAATCAAGTACAATATAATATTTGATGTATGCTACAAAACAAGAAGCACATTTGGTCTGGTAGTGGAGTGCTCCCATTCAAGTCTTAAGACTTGAGTTTGAGATTCATCCATGGAAATTGGAAGATTTTTTTAAAGTAGCAAAACTGGTTCGAATGGGTTACTGGTTTGTAGACCAATTATGAGATTATCGGTTTAAGTGACTTAATCGGACTGGCCAATGGTGCAATTCATAGTAGAATCGGTCTCACCTGTCGGTCCAGTTCGATTCTATTAGGATCAATTAAGTCATAGTTCCTCTTTCTATATCTATCACTTTAATTTTATTATCTACCTCTAAAACATAATTAAAAATTGTGACACATAGCATTATGAGAGTTTTTAATACATAATTAAAAAAGCATGTCATTCGAAATTGTTAAGAAAGAAAAGTTGGTTGAAATCGGGGTGGAGTCAGCCCTAATCGGGGCGAATATGATAACCATGATGACCATCAGCATTTTAGTTTCGTCTGCATGAAACATAAACAACAATAAAAAAAGCTGTGTTAAAATTTTTTTTAAAAAAAAAAATCATACTTCCCTATATAATTTCTTTTTTTTCCCACACGGCAAAATCTCAAATATATAGCTACAATTTTATATAATCAACCTTTAAAATAATTTGTTTTATAAAAATTAATGCTAACTCTTCATTTCAAATTATAATAATTTAAAATTTATTTTTAAAATATTAATTGTAAAAATTAATAGCATAAAGCACAGGCTAAAGAGCTAGTTAATGAATATGTTAACTCACTTAAGTGTTTTTATATGTTTGGAAAACCGATTGGGGTCATGGAATTCCGTTTGAGGCTCCAAACGTGCTTTGTAATCAGTGCCAAAATGTTTGGCAATTTTACGTTAAAATCATGGTTTTGATGTCTAACAGCAAAATATCCTTATAATCTAATATCATTACTTTAACAATATATGCATACTATTATTAATAATTACACATTTACAAGTGATTTTTGTGGACATATCCAAACGACACTACTTTTACCATAAGAGAAATGATTTATCCTTCTACTCAATCCTCCTACTAATCCTCTCAATTGCTAAATAAAGAATGTATTGAATGTTTTTTATGTTTTCAAGATATTAAATACATTTATTTTTTTATTTAATATTTTTTTCATTTAGTATTAGAAGGATTATTAGGAGAATTTGATAGGAGGATATAAAATTACTCTTTACCATAATTACTTTTTAGATGAAAGTTTTAAAACATAAATCGTTACTTATAAATTCATTTCAAAACAAAATAAAGTTTAGAAAATTAAGCTCAAGCAAAATAAAGTTTAATTGGCGAATAAATGAATCTGTTTATAAATTTCAAAAGAATTTAAAAGTCTCTCATTTCAATTTAAACTTATATAGTGATTACTTAAAATTAAACAAAAATTCAGGAAATATATGCACTAGTGAATCTTAACTTTTTACCAAGAACAAATTAATACTAGAAGAAAACGAAAATGCTGTTCATTTTTTGTTTTTATAGTTAATACTTGACCACCAAGCTGCTTGTTCCATGCATGTTGCCCCAAAAATGTCGTTTTAAGAATTACCACAAAGAGGCGGCATTCCAGGGATGGAGGAAACGTGTCTTCGTTTTCAGTTTGCTTTCTTTTGGTTGATTTCCGTTCATTTCTGTGTTCATGCCCACCAACCAAACATTTGCACCATTCCTCATTTGTTGGCAAGTTTTATGATCTTTGTTCTTTCTCTTAGCACTTCGATATAGATTTGTTCAAATTCCTTGACTTGTCTTTTGATTCCAGGCTAGATGATGACAAGAAGGTAGGAATTATAAACACAATAAACTATGGGAGAAAATATGTTCACACAGCTTAAAATATCCTATTTTATTCTCATCCCACCATAAAATCATTTTTAGATAGCTTAAATATTCTTTTTGGTTGAGCTTTTCAGAGCTTAAAATACATGTTTAATAACCTTTTTTTTATTTGTGTCAGAAATGTATTACATCGAAGCAAATACCAAACTTCATCCGTAAGGAAAATATCCATGATAATATTTAGCATCCGAAGATTTTCAAGTCTGCTATTTTTTTGTTTTGTTTTGTTTTTCTTGGGTGGATATTAAAAAACGTTGTTACAGCTTTAAAAATAATGAATTTTTTTCTCATACGAATGGAACAATATATTTACTATTGATAAAGAAAACTCTGAAATAAATTTTCCTCTCTTTATTTTATTAAATAGTACAAAAAGATTTCAATGAACTTTTTTGGCGTTAATATATTTTAATTAATTTTAAAATCAAACACACGTATATCATTTCATTATTTATTACTTATAGAAACTGAATAACTTACAGATGATAAAAGTGAAGATCTTCTGAATAACTTCATTATTTAAACACACATAAGTTTCTTTTATTTTCTCTATTTAGCACACTTTCTCTCATTTTTCATATTCCTTTTCATCAACTTTATTTTCTTATACTTTTCATTTTAATTTTTCTTTTAAAAATTCATTTTTTACACATATGTGGGTGTTATTTTTTTCTATAATTTCAATAAAAGTAAATAGATAATAAAGACAAAAAAATTATTAAATCCAATATGTAATTTTATTTCTATTCTAGTAAGGTGAAAGAATAATATATAATATTTTAAAGATTACGAGGTATCCTTATACCAGAATTAGAGATGACAAAATATCCGCACACATGGATCCATGAAAATTACCAGCAATGAGATAGAAATAATACTTGTTTAATAAATGGAGACAAATGTAAGGATCATATTACCCGTCTCATGGGTATTTGCAAACCGACCAAATATATTTTTTCATTTAGTATTTTACATATATAAATTATGTTTTTCTTTTCTTTTTTACTTTGATGTGAGATGAAAATTTATTTTTTCTTATTATTTTATAATGAATTTTTTAATGAATATATATATCATTCTTGTAGTAATTATTATGTATATTAATTATTACAAAATATAATTCAACTTGATATGTTATTTGTGATATTTTTTAAATTTTATAAGAATTTTAAATTATTAAAAAATATTATTATATATGATGTTAAAGTTGATTTTATTTATATATAATTATTAAATTTTATTTTGAATTATAAGATATCGTAAATACTCACATATACCCGTCACTCCTATGAAGATCATAAATGAGGGGTATCTATGATGGGAACATTGGCTGGGACAGAAATGGGGTGAAAAAAGCACTATCTGCCGGATCCGATTTGTCTCCAAAGCAAAGTGCACCTCACTCGGCCCTGGAGCAAATCTTCACCGTTTATCTCTCATCCAATGGGTAATATTAATTTAAAATTAATAAATATTTTAAATATTAAAATATAAAATAAAAATCTTCGACAACACCTCGGTAATTTGTGAAACAATCCGAATCCCTATCTGCCCTCATCCCCTCGCTCTTGCCCCGTCCGTCCAATTGTCATTCCTAACCAGAATACGTAAACTTGACTCTCACCACAAAGTCATTTAATTTTAAGGAAAATGATGCTCATACATCATTTTTTCAAAAATATTATTATTTATACCTTTTGTGAATGATGGTAATTAAATAAGAGAAAGTGATAAAAAAATATAATTACTTATATTAAGAGAGGTATAAAAAAATGTATATATTATTTATTATAAGAATATTATTATTGTAATTTTAAACTCATACATTACATGTATAACTTACGCCCATATATAGTTTGCTAACTGAAAGTCCTAATATTAAGATAAGTAAAAATGTTTATTAAAAAAAATAAAAAATAAGTCAAGATCTTTACAGAAGACTCTTCATGCAATTTTCATTTTTTTTATACGCCACTCAATAATAATTAAACATGTCAAAATTTGCTTAAAGTTCTGATAAAGATTTTAGAAACTAAATTCCCTTCCAAAGTTGAGTGTTGACACTTGGCATTGCCAATGTGTGCCTTCATGGTGATGTGACTCGATTGATAGGTACACAAATAGGAGGTCTGAATGAAGTTTTTTTAAACTAAGCAACTTCGATAGTACTATATGATAAAGGGTTTGAGTGATTAAGTTTAGTAAGGAAATCTATAAACGTACGTATTACTTTTTTTAACCGCGTGAGTTATAATTACCATCCAGTCATCCTGCTGCAATAACATGATATTCTGAACATAATGATAAAGAATCGAGCAACTGTTAAAAACAAAGTTCACATCTATCACAAAATTCATGTTATTCCAACCCTTAGTTGTTGCACAAGTCTAAGGCCACGACACAAGACATATATTTTGCTTTGATAGTCGAATAGATGCCTAAATTATAATAAAAACCCTTGACAAATGTTCCAATATTATCTTTCACCAAACCATCACATGCTGCTTAGATGAAGTCTTAACACAAACTCATTCACATGAAGCTTATGAAAGCCATATGGAAGGGAGGGACCAAGCTATAAGTCTCATAATTAGTGGCAGAACATCATTTGGAGGGGCAGGGGAGTCCATCTGTCACTAAGTTGGTGAAAAGCTTCAAGCTTCAAGCTTTGGCTATGATGAAAACTAAATAATAGAATGAGAATGACTCAAAACTTTGGGAGGGCAGCAACTACCCCTTGTCCTAAAGAAGTTTCTCTTAGTACTTTTGATAAGCCTATATTTTATAGTCTTAAACCGGATAAATTATGGTGATTTATTTATATTTATTGGTAAATTTTAGATAAATCTTTATTATTATTTTTATTTTTATAGATTAAAGAGATTTATCACATTTAAAGTGAAAGCAAGTGAAGACACTGTATTTTCAAAGTAAAAGATGATTATTTTAGCTTAGACAGAGTCTTATGAGGGAATGAAAAGTTAAACACAGCCTTGTCTAACTTGAAGAACGCTCCTGTCTAATTTTTGTAAGAGACACGACTGTATCTTTAGGTCACACGGTCGTGTCTCTCTTATGGGATGAGTTATGCAATTTTAACTCACACGGCCATGTCGAGCTTAGACACGATTGTGTGAGGCTTCCCATGTGTAAAAATGACAGTTTTCACCCCAAATATTATAAATAGAAGCGAACTCCTAATCTTGAAAATAACTTTTGCGATGGCAGATTTTTGAGAGATAGATCAGAAGAAAGAATTGTCACGAATCTTTGGAGGACGACTACGAAGAGAGAACGACATTTTTAAAGGTTTGAATATCACAATCTCCATAAAAGGAGTTTTGGTTTCTCTTCCCTATAGTTTTTCCCTTTTCTTCAGGTTTTTCTTTCTATGAATTTGTATTGTGATTTGAGATTATTTGTATTGAACATGAGTAACTAATCTTATAGCTAGGGTTATGGGAGATATTGTTTTCCTAATTAATTGATTTTCATTTCAAATTTGATTAAGGTAATTTCAATTGAGTTTATTGTATTGTTTGAATTCTTGTCAAGACTTGATCAATTTTGGCATGCTTTAATTCATTCTTTGATCGGTGACCATCCACAACCAATGAGTGGACCTATATAATAAATTTAGGATTAGATTGGTGAATGACCAAACATCAATTTATTCTACCAATTGAATTAACAATTATGTTTGTTCATCTCTTGAATTGGGGCTTAATGTATTTCTAGTTAATTCAACTAAATGACCAAATAGGTAAATAATTTAAGACTAAAATATTATTTATTCATGACCATTGGGATTCAATAGCAATTAAGAGTATATTGGCTAGAGAATCACCTTACATCATAAATGAATAAAAATCTGATTAATTGAATTCAAGTGAACCTTGAGCCCTAATTTCCCTCTAATTAATTTATCTTTATATTGTTTGATTGACCATAGTTCTTCTTTATTTATTTTTTTATTTTATTTTGAGTTTCTCTCTACACATGTGATTGTTTAAATAACCAAGAGTTTAACGAATCTAATAATTACTTCTTATTCCTCGTGATATCGACAATTGGGACTCAAGTCTTATATTACTATACGATAGAGTGCACTTGCTCTTAGTATATTTTGCGCATATCAAGTTTTTGGCTCCATTGCCAGGGAATAAGTTTGGTAATATTATAGACGAAAAGCTCTAGTTAATTTAGACCAATTTTTATTTTATTTCTTATTTTATTTTATTTTTAATTCATTTGTTACTTCATCTCCCTGCTTATATTTATTGTTTATCCTTACTCATTCTCAATTTCCTAATCTGACATTTGATTCAGAAATTGAGAAAATAGTTCACAGGTTAAGGAAGCAATCTAATAAAGAAGGTGTAGCTGAAGAAGCTATAACAAGGATGAAGAGACCAATAGTTGGGAATCGTGAAGAACAAGCTACCCAAACGGAGCGAACTATGTTCGAATATTCCATGCCCACGGCTGGAGGATACGAAAGAAGTATTACAAGACCATCTTGGCAGCCAACAACTTTTGAGATCAAATCGGCATTGGTCTCCATGATTCAAACTTCTGTGCAGTTTAGTGGATTGTGTTCGGATGATCCAAATCAACATCTGGCCAAGTTCTTGCAGTTATGTGATACTATAAAATATAATGGGATGACAGATGATACAATCCAATTATGACTTTTTCTTTTCTCTCTTAAAGACAGGGCGAGTCAATGGTTAACGTCACTACTAAGGGGTTCCTTCACCACATGGGATCAATTGACATAACAATTTTTGGCTAAGTATTTTCCTCCCTCTAAATCTGCTAAGTTAAGAAATGTTATTTCTACTTTTGTGCAGTTTGACATGGATACTCTCTATGAAGCTTGGGAACGTTTTCAAGAGTTGATAAGGAGATCTCTACATCACGGACTACCCGTATGGCAACAGGTACATATTTTTTACAATAGTTTTTTGCCTGTCAACCGTTCACTCATTGATGCTAGCCACAAAAGGTTCAATTTGGAGGAAAACACCGATTAAAATCCATGGTCTGATTGAAGAAATAACACTAAACAGTTATCAACGACAAAATGAGCATCAAGTGCCTAAGAAACAAGTCGAAGTGTATGTTGTTGACTCTTCTATTACCATTTTGAGTCAATTGGAAGTGTTGACGAAAAAGGTTGAGACGATAATTGTAGCAAATAGTGTAGTCCTGCCAATCATATGTGAAGTATATGGTGGATAGGGACATATCAGTTCAAACTGTCAAGTTGGTAGTCCATTTGCCCCCGAGCCCGAAGAAGTAAATTTTATTAGTAATTTTAACTGGCAGTAGTACAATTCATATTCAAACATGTACAATCTAAGTTGAAGAGACCGCCTTAATCTCAAATGGGCAAATTAATAGAGCCATCAGTGAGCTCCGCAACCACCTCCAAGTTTCCAAGCACCTAAAGAGAAGCAAAGTTTTGAAAACTTTATAATGAAGCATATGCAGAATTCAGAGGCCCGAATGAAGAACATGAAAACCCAAATTAGGCAGTTGTCTACCTTGATGACAGAAAGGACACCAAGGGCATTGCTTGGCACTACTGAGCCTAATTCAAAGGAACAGGTCAACTCAATTATCCTGAGAAGTGGCAAAGAGCTTGAGGAGCCCTCCAAGAAAAATGAGAAGGAAATGCAAAAGCATGAAGATACCTTGATAAGTCAGTTACTGTGGAAACCGAGAAGGCAAGTGAAGCACCCTCTGCGGTAAATGTCAGTGAGCCATAGAAGCCTTCTATTCCATTCCCTCAGAGGCCCAAGAATAATCAGCCGCACAAACAATTTGCTAAATTCTTGGAGAAGTTCAAGAAATTGTAAATTAACATTCTGTTTGTCGAAGTCATCTCCCAAATACCCAAGTATATAAAATTCTTGAAGGAAATACTTACAAATAAGCGTAAGCTTGAGGAATTTGAGACAGTAAAGCTAAATGAGGAGTGCTCTGTCATTCTCTTGAAGAAACTACCATCGAAATTAAAAGATCATCTAAGGAGTTTTACTATTCTTTACTCTATTGATAATTCTTATTTTGATAAAGCATTTAGTGATTTAAGTACTAGTATTAATTTAATTTCTTCTTTGTTTTTAAGAAATTAGGAATGTAGGAGCCAAAGCCTACTAACATTTCACTTCAGCTAGCTGATAGATCCATCACTTACCCTCGTGGTGTATTGGAGGATGTTTTTGGTAAAGGTGGACAAATTCATTTTCCAACTGACTTCATTGTCTTGGATATAGAGGAGGACTCAAATATCCTAATCATACTTGGGTGGTCATTCCTTGCCACTAGAAATACCATGATTGATGCTTGTCAAGGGAGTTTAACCTTGCGATTATATGATGAGGAAGTAGTTAATTTTTAATGTTTTTAATTCTATCAAAAATCCTAGTTCCTTTGATTCATGTAATCACATAGATGCTACTGATGTTGCGGATAGTATTGTGTTTTCATATCTGTAGGAATCTGTGATTAATGACATGCCAAAAAAGATTTTGCCCAAGGCTGCCACCAACTTCCAAGCTCTGCAAGAAGAGACCAAAGAAGTGGCATGACAAGTGTATCATTAGGGATAAAATTCTTGTCTGTAATTCACGTCTTCGTCTTATTCCTGGTAAGTTTTGGTCAAAAGGGTATGGGCCATATGAGATTGTTCGCGTCTTATCGTACGGTGTACTTGAGGTGAAGAAAGAAGGCCACAAAACATTCTTGATAAATTCCAGAGAGTGCAGCACTATGAAGAAAGAGTGGAGACTGAGCATCACTCCATCAGCATCACCTAAGCATGGAACCAGCCCATAGTCAAGCTAATAACTATAATTTAGCGCTTCACAGGAAGCAACCTGTGTTTCTATCTTTTCTCTTAGTCTTTGCATTTGATTTTTCAATTTTAGCTTTTTTTTCTATAATAAAAAAATTGTCTTGACCCTTTTGTTTTTCTTATGCAGTTTTCGACAACATGTGGCCGCTTAGTTAGATTAGATGTTTGATCTTATGGCTACACGTCTTCCCCAGGCTCCACCTCCCCCACCTCCTTCGTGATTTTGTGTTTAATTTTCAGGGAAGTTTCATTATTCTATGTTCTATTATTTTTTTTATTTTTTCACATTAAGGACAATGTTTATCTTAAGTGTGAGGTGTACTCTTAAAATTTTTTGGACAATCAATGAACACTTGAGTATTGTGAGTAATTAAGCAAGAATTGTGTGTTAATTTCTTGATTAATACTAAGCTGATAAAGATATGTTTTAAAGGAGAATCCATTACTCATGAGTTGATTTTGTGCGAAGCAACCTTGTTCAATTAAGTAACGTAAAATTTAGCATCTTAGTTAAAAATTAGTCATGTCTGTTTGCATTTATTCTCTCTATTAACTTAGTCATAAAGTGAGTTTTGAGTTTTAATGCTTGAATTTTTCATAAACAAAATCCTATTTTTTTTCTAGAGTGAGTTTTCTCTTGCTTTATGTGCGCTAAAACTTGTTTTAATATCTTGTTGAGAATTTAATGATTCACATACATATTTGAACATGATTAAGACAATTAGGCTTAATTCTTTCTTGACTTCCAGAGTTGCATTGAGAAAATAATCCCTTAATTGTCCTATTTGAGCCTGAAATTGATTTCTTTAGATACTTAATTGAATAATCAGGTTAGAATCTTTGGAGCAACTGATGTGTTAATTGAAAAGTCATTAAGGGTTGTTTTTGCCTTCAAGGGTAAAAAAAAATGGAAAAGGAAGAAGTAAAAAAAGGATTGTTGGTAAAGAATAATGATAATATTTAGTTGAAAGTGAGAATTTATTATACCCTTGTGCATTATGTTCTATTCATTATTTTTTCAACCTGATTTTGTTTTATATTGATTTATCCATGAATATTCTTTACTCTTATTTATCTTTTTTCTACCCTTCGTTATTTCCCTTGACCCCGTTACGACCAAAGGAAGTCCTTTTGATTCTTGTTATGTATGTGAACTTGGAAGTGGAAATGAGATTGATAACCAAGCCTCTGGTAATGCATTTTTCAAGAGAAACTAGAGTGATTTTTTTGTCCTTAACCACTTGAGTGATGGAAAGATGAGTGACCTTAACTAGTTGATAAAGAGAAAAGATGCAAATTAGACCCAAGTCTCTAATTGTTTTAAGTTCTAAATAATTTTGCTTGAGTGGATTTGATTGCTGAACTTGATTGAATTTTTAAATTATGGAATTTCTCTTGATTCATATTTCGGAATGCTGAGTTTAATCTTATTTTTTATTCCTTTTCTTTACTTGAGGACAAGTAAAGCTCAAGTGTGGGGGTTGATAAGCTTGTATTTTATAGTCTAAAACAGGATAAATTGTAGTAAATTGCTTATATTTATTGGTAAATTTTAGATGGATCATTATCATTGTCTTCATTTTTTTAAAAATTAAAGAGATTTATCACATTTGCATTGAAAGTAGGTGAAGACACTGCGTTTTCAGAGTAAAAGATGATCATTTTGGCTTAGACATGGTCCTATGAGCGATTGAGGAGTTAGACACGACTTTATCTAACTTGAAGAATGCTTCTATCTAATTTTTTTAAGAGACACGACCGTGTCTCTAGGTCACATGGTCGTGTCTCCCTTACGGTATGAGTTACGCAATTTTAGCTCACATGACCGTGTCGAGTTTAGACACAGCCGTGTGAGGCTTCCTGTGCGTAAAAATGATAGTTTTCACTCCAAATATTATAAATAGAAGCGAACCACTAATCTTGAAAACAACTTTTTGCGACGGCAGACTTTTGAGAGACAAATCAGAAGAGAGAATTGTCACGAATCTTTAGAGGACAGCTACGAAGAGAGGACGACATTCTTGAAAGCTTGAAGATCATAATCTCCATAAAAAGGAGTTTTTGTTTCTCTTCCTTCTAGTTTTCCCCCTTTCTTTAGGTTTTTCCTTGCATGGATTTGTATTGTAATTTGAGATTATTTGTATTTAACATGAGTAACTAATCTCATAATTAGGGCTATGAAAGATCTTGTTTTCCTAATTAATTGATTTTCATCTCGAATTTGATTAATGTAATTTCAATTGGGTTTATTGTATTATTTGAATTCTTGTCAAGACTTGATTAATTTTGACATGCTTTAATTTATTGTTTGACCGGTGAGCATTCTCAACCAATGAGTGGACTTATATAATAAACTTAGGATTAGATTGGTGAATGACTAAACATCAATTTATTCTACCAATTGAATTGACAATTATGTTAATTCATCTCTTGAATTGGGGTTTAATGCATTTCTAGTTAATTCAATTAAATGACCAAATAGGTGAATAATTTAGGAATAAAATATTATTTATCTATGACCATTGTGATTCAATAGCAATTAAGAGAATATTGGCAAAAGAATTACCTTATATCATAAATGAATGAAAATCTGATTAATTGCATTCAAGTAAACCTTGTGCCCCAATTTCTTTCTAATTGATTTATCTCTATATTGTTTAATTGACCATAATTTTTCTTTATTTGTTATTTGATTTTATATTGAGTTTCTCTCTGCACATATGATTATTTAATAATGAATCTAATAATTACTTCTTATTTTTCGTAGGATCAATAATTGAAACTCAAATCTTATATTACTATACAATATAATGTATTTGTTTTAGTGTATTTTACACGTATCAACTTAGGCTCAAGGTATGCTGCATGATATGAGAAAGCATCAATTTATTGTAATTCTTTCAAAGTAACTAGACAGTAAATACAAATAATAAATTATGAATTAAATCATGATGAAAAAGTAAATTATAATTTATTAATCTATTTAAAATTTATTAAAGACTGGTTAAAATCATACGTTAATTTATTTTAATAGATTAGCATGATATCTAATTTAACTATTTAAAACTTGCCCGAGGTCAAATATTGGGCGGGTTGGGTAACACTGGTTTGGGTGAGATTATCAACCCTAATCAGCTACGACAAAAAAAGGAAGCCAATTATGTGGGGTCCACAGCGAAAGTAGTTCTTGGCTTGTAGGGACACTCGGGTGGGCCCAACTGCGTACTTACCGGGGCAACAAGGGCCCATTGAAAGACAACACTAGCTTGCAAACATTGTCCATGACAGTGAGAGGTGATGCCCAGAAAAATACTAGGTCTACAAACATGTCTCAGACTCATACTCGTTCTTTTTTTTTTTTTATTGTAAAATAAGTAAAACCAAACATGATGAGGGGGTGTGTGGTGTGGTGTGCGAATAAACCAGACACACTATAGAGATTTACGATTTAATCAATTTTTTTATATAAATTTGACTTATTTAATAATTAAGTTAAATTTTGATTTTTTAAAAAATTATTTAATTATATACATTAAAGTTTGAGTTTTTAATAAAATTTATTTAATTTATCAAATTGATTTATTTTTTTAATATTTATATATATAATTAAGAATATATAATATTTACATAATTTATTAATTATATATTAGTATAATATATTTATTTTATATAAAATATAATAATTTTTTCAAATATTATATTTATTTAAAAATTAAAAAAATTAAGTTTTATTAACTTATATGAAAATATTTATATAATATAAATTTTTAATTAAATAAATTTTTAAATTAAGTCAAGTTTTTATACTTTTATTAATAAGTTAGAGTGAGTATAAAAAAATAAGATTATATTTTATATATATAATAATATAAAATATGATAATATTTAATAATAATATAAAATTTAATAATATAAATAAATTGATAAATTTTTATATTATTAAATATTTAATAAAAATAAAATAAATAATTTAATAATATATGTAACTATTTAATATAACTATTACATCGTTGCTTATTGGTTTGCCGTGGCAGGAACAGTACCAGTACCAAGCCTTCCGCCCTAGCCCCTATGGACTCCCAAACACACACAATGCATTCTTCGCTTTTCTATTTTCTATTCCCATTTCTCACGCGTGTTGTGTTGCAATGTCTTCGCTCCTCTCATCAATCATCATCAGTGCTGGCAACTAATTCTAAGGTTTTTTTCTCCCCTTTTGTTCTCTCAGGAAGGAGACGGAGATGGAGCAGAACATCTCTTCAGACGCTTGTCGGATTCCTCAGATGACGCCTCGCTACATTTTGATATTGTGTGCATTCTTTCTTGATTTTCCATCATGCCCGTTCATTCACAGGTGCATCTGCGAGTTATCCACTTACAATAAAATATATGATGATTCAGGCCTTATTCTTATGGGAAAAAGGAGGAGAAGTTAAGGAAACCAAGGAAAAAGCTGCTGAACATTTTATTATAACGGCCAAGCTGAACATTTTATTGTGGCGATGGCTATGGCAGTGAGGTGTTTCGGCCAGGGGGTTCGCAGGCGGCTCACGATGGGGGGTTTCACGGTGATGGGTTCAATGGTTGTTGGTGGTTTAGAGGTTGGCGAGTAGTGGATAGCTGGGATAAGTAATGGTTCTGCGTTATGAGGTTAGAGGTTCCAATTTGGACGGTGGTTAAAAGTTTAAATTGTGAGGGATGAAGTTAAGAAATAAAGTAAAAAAAAAATATTTTATCATATATAATTAGGAAATGGGAGAAGATAAAATAATTATATTAAAATAAAATAAAAAAATTAATTTAATTTGATTATATTATCAAATTAAAGTATTAAATATTTGATAAAGTTGACAAAATTTGATAATATTATTTAATATTATTAAGTCCTCTTTGTATCGTATACCAAACACAATTTAAGTAAACCAAACAAATATGACGTATGTTTTATTTTTTAATTATTTAATTATTATTTTTAAAATTTTCATTAATGAATTACCATGTTTACTCAAGACTACAAAACCTATTTAACTTTAACTAAAGTTTTTTCGCTTTAAGTATATAACAAATACCAACTCAGACTCAAGTTAACAAAATACAAAAGAGACATACCTGAACAGATTTAGTTAAAGCCTAACTTAATCCAACATATTTTCACTCGTATGTGTGTGTGTGTTTTTTTAATAGTAGATTTGCTGTTTAACACATTTTGACATGGGTATAGAAGCCGGATGCTCCAATTCATTTTAGAGACAAAGTGGACTAGAACAGATGAGTTGTTGCGTTGTAACGTTTTAAGAGAGCATTGCATTTTATAATTAGTTTATGAGTTTTGCTGCAATAATAAGGTGTCTTTCTTTTTTATTTTTTTAATACCGGTCAGGTGACATTTGAATTAATTTGATCCATATTGATTAATATGTTTCTTCAATTCGATTAAAGACAAATCATTTCTATTGAGATTAAGATATTCACAATGATCTTTACATTAATACAACTGAAATTTAAATATATGATTGTGCACTATTCACATATCAAATATTTGACCACTAATAGGCCAATTCTAAGAAATTTTAATCAGATAACTTTGTATATTATTTCTTCTATTTTTTTATATGTATTTTAAAATTTTTACACAAAAATTAAAGATATTATTAAATAATTTTAAATTAAGTGAAATATAAATTAATATGATTAAATTAACTTTTTTACTCTATTAAATGTGTTAAAATTATAAAAATTAATTAATATGTGTAATTAATAAATTTAGTAAAGATAATAAAAAATAAGATAAAATTAAAAATAATTAATATATTATTAAAATTTTTAAGTAATAAATAAATTTAAACAATTTTTTTTTAAAAAAGACAAATAAAAAGAAACCAAAAGAGTATAAATGTGAGTGCTGCATGGCTCTTCCCTTCGTTATGACTCAAAAAAGGTGGGATGTAAAAAATAATGCAACTCCTAAAATTTCTTTCCATCTTCTTTTTCATTCTTCTCTTAAATTAAGAAAAATGATTATTTTTTTTTTTAGAAGTGTAAAATTGAATATTTTTTTAAGAGTATGTGATTATGAAAAAATAATAATAAAAAAATAAATATAATAAATAATATTAAATAAAATATAAAAAATATATATACATTATTTATGTTAAAAATATTAAAATTGTTAAATTAATATCAATAAAGTGATCAATCATTTCTTTTCCCTCTTACTTTTCTCTCCGTCCAACGTATGCTTATCAAACATATCCTTAAGTTAAGTTGTAACTTTTGACTTGTGAGAGCGTAGGCGCAAGGACGCTGATCGAGGGTCACTGTTCATTTGGACATGATTGATGGTGGGAATTAGAACCCCGAGAGAGGGTTGCAGACAGAGAGCATCTGAGGTCACATCGAAACATTACAAGGAGGAGACGTGAAAGTGAAATGCAAGAAAAGAAAGCAGAAAGCCGGAAATGGCTTTTGAAATTTGAACCCACCCTATAGATTCCAAAATGTCGTGTAGACTGGGAAACTGGTTTAATTTTCTTCTCCATATTCTCCTTCCCGTTAGTTTTTTCAGGTCCCTTCTTTCGTCTTTTTTGGTGAGATCAGGTCCCTTCCTCTCACTCTAACTTATCGTCTTATCCTCCACGTACGGTAAGTTAAAAAAAAAAATCTCATGTCAACACATCCTTTTCTTTTCTTTCTTTTTTCCCACTTTTCTCCACCTCTGTCCTCTGTCCACTTCATGAATCATAATCCACACACAGACACACTCAACTCATGACATAAAATACTAGCTAGCCATTGGAGGGTGTTCCTATAAATTTCTTGTGTGCTTCTTCTGTTTGATTTACATTTTTTTTTTTGGGTCATAACTTTATGGGATTCAACAATCAACATCCAGTAAGTTGCAGTTGCACTGGCCCATTGGACCCAGTAACAACCAATTACACGTCTTTTCGAGCTGACGTACCCAACGCATGTACATGTATCCTCCTCGTATCTTTATCTCACCCTCCCCTTTCTATCTTTAATTAGAAGCCTGTTTCAAGTAGCGTGTGCACCTTGCATGCACCTTGCAAGTTGCAACAGAAGTAGTTAACAAGAACATAAAGGAGAAATAACCAGATTCAGCATTCAAATCATCTTAATCTTATAGTTTTATTAGGTGAAATAATAGGTGCGAGTGTAGGTGCGTAATGCATTCGTCATAGTAATTAACTACATATCATGCAATTTGAACCCGAGGCTCTAGCATTTCGTCATTCATGTAATTTAATAGGTAGCAGTTGAAATTTACCAAAACTCTCTTGCTGACGTTGATATATCAATATATATGCTCTTTAAATCAGTTGATTGGATTTATGTTATTGACTTTATCCAACCTCATCATACACCAGAACCACACAAATAAAATAACAATATTTGATAAAAAATTTAATTAAATAAGATCAAAGACGTGAGAAATTAGGTTGTTCTATTCTTATTTTTAAAAAAATTTAAGTACAAGCAAAACGTGAATGAAGAAGTTTCATGTTGTAAAGAAATAAATAAGTTAAAAGTTATATAAATAAAAAAGACTTATATATCTAATGTATTAAGATTTTAAGATAAGATATAATATTAAACTCACTTATGTAGTTCTTCGTTAGGCTCTCCCGATTCTAACAAGTAGTAAGGGTGTACATACAACGAAAGTAACAACACACAACAATGAGCTTGAAAGAACCTGCATATGAGGAGTAAAATATACAATAAACAAAAAAGCACAAAAGTAAATATGAACAATGGGCTTGCAAAGTGTCTCTTGACAACAAATAAGGATCTCAAACAACCCCTACTCACTACCAATAGCCCAACAAATAGAGATGAAGAAATAAAATTCTAATCATACAAATAGAAGCTCACAATGCTAAAAAGCAACATAAATCATCTAGATCAGACTACAAATGACCCACATGATTTAATGCCACAATATTAGCTCACAAAACTTTCTCCTCCTCTCCCTCGTGATGGTTGCTCCACCACCTAAAAGAAAGAATTGGTTTTGAAATGTTAAAACTTATTCTTCTTCTCTCGCTCATCTGCAAGCACACACACATATCTCATTATTATTTTTTTTTTCATTTTACCTTACTTCTACTTTTAAGCAAGTGGGCTCCATTAAGGAGGACCCACAATGAACTCCCCCTCCCACTTAAGTGGAGGCAAATGCCAAACCGAAAACTAAATGACAAGCTTCAAACTTCTCTTTCGGTAGAGTCTTCGTTAACATGTTTGAACCATTATCATTTGTGTGAATCTTCTCAAGCTCTAATAACTTGGAGTCCAAAACATCTCATATCTATTTATACCTCATATCAATATGCTTAGATCTACCATGGAGTGTAAGATTCTTGCCAAGATAGATAGTACTTTGACTATTACAAAACAAGACATACCTTTGTTGCGTAAAACTAAGTTCTTGCACAAATTTCTTCATTCAAAGCAACTCCTTCTTCAACTGGTAACAAAATATTTGGAAATGCCCATTTTTACCACAATAATTACACTCAAAGTTTTTTTATCTAGACCTTGATTTGCTTCTTCTCTTACTTTTACCTCTACTATTTTGTCCCTGATCTTTCTCACTGCTTCTCCCCTTATTTTCAATAACTAGAACCTCTGACTGTGAAGAAGATGCCTGGTAAGTTCGTTATCTGAAATCTTCATTCAAAATAGCAATATTTACAAATTCATGGCCACAACACCACTAGAAGCAGAACTAGTCAAAGTGACTCAGAGATTTTCCCAAGAATTAGGTAGAGTATTAAAAAACTAGAGCCCCAAAGTTTCATTTTCAAATTTAATACCCATGCCAGACAACTAGTTAAAGCATCCCTGAAATTCACTCAAGTGATCAGAGATAGAAGTACCATTCTTGTACCTTAAGTTCATAGCATGGTTCAACAAAAATAATTCATTGTTCCCAAATTTAGAGGCATACAAGGTGACAAGCTTTTCCCACAAAGTTCTAGCATGTGAATCATTAACAATATAATTCAAAACATTATCATCTACCCATTATCGAATAAAGTCACAAACCATCTTATGCTCAAAAGCCTATTCTTTATCAAATTTAGCCTCAAGCTTTCCAGTAGCAAACATTGGTAAATATAACATTTTCACAAATAGATCTTTCATTTTTCTTTTCAACTTGTGATAATTTGGGTCATCCAAGCTAATCATTCTACTGTAATTAAGTTCCATCATTCAATCAAGCAAACAAATAATAAATATCTTTAATGCTAGCTATTGGGAAAGGGGTATGCACACAGCAGAAGCAACAATACACAACAATGGGAAAAATAACCTTTCTTGCTTGAAAGAACTTGTGAGGAGCAAAATATATAGTAACAAAAAATATCCAACAACAGATATTGCCTAGAATACATATAATTTTAACGTGAAAAATTCCATTAATATGAAAGGTAAAAACTTCAGGACCTAGTCTAAAACAATCTCCATAATAATAGATCAATGAGTATAGCAAAGTATCTCCTAACAATTCTTGCTCTCTAGCTTGAAATTCAAACTCTTGTTAATTAAGAACGAGTCTTGAGGAAATTAATATTTCAAATTAAGGGTACAACAAATAGGATTGTCTCACATCGGGTACTACTAGTACTAGAGGGTAGTGTAGTCCATGTGTGAATAACTAATAGGGATATGCTATGGAACACTCGAGCGCATCCTATCTCACAATTTTTTTTTAAGTTTTAATTATATAATGAGCATCTCAAGAATGACAAATGCAAATTTAAGACTGGATATCTCGAGCACTCCATCACTCAATTGTTTGCAATATAATCCTAACAAATAAACGTTGCTCAAAAACACTATTATAGAAGCTAGACAGATTCAGTCACTACAAAAAAATTGTGTTTTAGCGGCGGTTGGATAAAATTATTGTTGGTTGTTAGGTTTTTCGGTGCTTCATTAAACAGCCTCCAATCAAATTTATTCGTGGAAGTTATTTTTTATTAGAGGCAGTTGTCATGAAACTACCTCAAATAAATATAATTTTGTTGTGCTTTTGTTTAACGACTGCCCCCAATTAATTATAAACATAAAAAGCTATCGTGTAACTTGAAAAACTTAATCACAGGGGCACTATTTCAAACCGCATCGTAGGGGATCCCAAACTACACAATGCTCACCATCGCTGGCACATAGTGACCTCTCTATCTCTCTCTCTCTCATACGATGCTCACGCTTGTAGTTTTCTCTCATACAATACTCATTTCTTCCTTTCGTTTCAGTTCATGTACACCTCTTTCGATTCTCTCACACTTGCAGTGTTTCTCTCCTTCAATTTAGAAGTGTTTGTGTGGATTTTAGGTTTATGGGTGCTATTATTTTTTGTATTGTTTGATAGTGATACTGCTCTACACTTTAATTTCTAGTGATTGTATCATGCTAGATTACAATGTATATACTAGTCAATCAATATAACTCTTTAATCGCTTTGTGAGAACTGCACTAGGGCATATTAGTTGTTTGATCAATTGCTTGAAAGAAAATCATAGTTTGCTACACTTATGTGAAAGAGAACCATTTAATTTAGTTTAATTTGTCAACTTCTGCGAGGCCCAGACTATATATATATATGTAGCATGGTTTCTTTCATTCAATACTATTGACCCTCTACTTTGTTTACCAGGTCCCCACGCCATTAATTAATTAGTCAGTGTGTCCTGATTTGCTTCAAGTTCCACAACCCCAAGTGCCAGGGTAAGTGTGACCTTCTGATGAGTGTAAAATACATTCATCTTTTGAGTTTATTTATTATGATTTTTATTTATTTTAATTTAATTTTGAATAATTATCTCTTCACCAAGTAATATTTGAATTTATTTAAATTTTTAAGATAAATTATCATATTTTGTGCAAAAATAGACATTTCCTAAATATAATTATTTGAATAGTTCTTATCCTATTCTTAATTATTTTCAATTGAAGAAAGTTTGAATTGAAGATTGGATAAGGATTCTCAAAGAGATATGGTTTGTTGCAAATTCGGATTCTCGCACTCTTCTGACTATGTTTCAGTAATTAGACCATCTTGGGCTATATATATTGGATCAATGCGCTGTTTATAACATTGGAAAGCTAACAAAAAATCCTACAACTTCTTTATTGAGTGCAAACGCAAATTCGGCCATATAGAGGGTAAGAAAAATCGTTCAAGTTAAATACGAATAGCTGTTAGTTTTTCTATAAAATGGGAGAAATAAGTTTAACAAATGAGCTCTCTATTGGTTCAGAAAATATACAAATATATATATATAATTTTGGAGGCTCAAAGGCAGTAAGGGGATAAGCCCTAGGAGAGGAGGAGAAGCCATCATGGAGCTCTCTTGGAGTTGGAGATCAAATCACCATTGAAGGCGCTTTGATTTATTCTCTACGGTTCTATCATAATCAATTCTCTTTCCTCTTCCTATCTCTTCTTCTCTTTTGTCATGAGTAGCTAAATTTGTAAGTTTCTAGGGTGAAGATGTAACTTGATTCAATCCACATGTTGTAAGATTGGATTTTTAATTAATTTCTTTTCTATTCAATTTGAGTGATTATTATAATTCTTAATGCTTTTATGAATTGACCACTCATAAATTGATCTAGTAATATGTGTGTAGAATCGGAAGGTTTGCATATCACTTAGACCATAAATAATAAGTGTCATGATTTATAATCGTCTAAGAATAGAAGTTATAGGTTGTGTGAGAGAATTGTGGTATTTTTCATGAGAATCCATAGAGTGAAGGTCATGCCTTTAAGAGTTGTGGTTTAGATAAAGAAATTGACTAAGCTTTGATAATTAAAGAGAATTAACTCTCCAAGGAATTTGGTTTAAATTAATTAAGAGATTCTCTCATTCAATTGAATGACTAGAAATTAATTAGAACGAAGGTCACAAAATTACTCTATTGTCTATGATAGATTGTTGAATTAAGTGAAGTCAGATCCCTAGTATTTTAATTTCGTGTATTTACATCCTTAATGTATTTTGCATTCATGTGCTTTGTTTTCTCTTTTCTCGTTTAATTTCGTGCGTTCTTTTGTGTTTTTATCTTTTATAATTTTGTGTCTTTAATTGCTTTGAATCACCCTTAATTATTAGTTACTAAGATAGTATTAATATTAGAGAAGTAGTACTTACTAAACTAATTCTTTGTAAGAACGATATTCTACTCACTTCTTATTACTTGTTTAATCTGTGCACTTGTGGTAATATCACCTAAATTGATACATAATCACATGTGGGATGATTAAGTTTTTAGCATCGTTGCTAGGGAATTAAGTTTTTATCAATATCATTAGTATCTAGGAAGAGTACTACTCTAAGCTTTGTTTTTGTTTTTGTTTTATTACTTTTGTTTTAATTGTTAATTTCGATTTCTAATCATTAGTGATGTTCCATTTTATGCGAGGTACAAGTGACCTTATTTCACTACTATTTGATCTAGAGATTGAAAGGACAATAAGAGAAAACATAAGGTGAGCTTAAAAGAAGCAAGAAGTAATGACTTAATAAAATGCGTAAACTAATTGATAAATTTATTTTTCTATTTTTTCGTATTTGAATTTTTAGATTAAGATTCGAATTTGAAGTGTTTTGTATTGTTTTGATTTATTCGTATCTTATTTTTCAATTCAGTTTAATATACACTATACTTTGATTTTATGTTTGGGGATTCCCCAAAAATTTTCTTTTTATTTTTAATTTTAATTTTTTTTTGTTTTTTCATTAAAAAAAAGTTCTAGGCAGTGTGAACCACAACCTAGTACACCCCAAAAAGAGTTTGTTAATTTTTTCAGCACCCAACCTCTATAGATCCCAGTGATCCCTATTATGGATTGAAAAAGGTGGCATGATAAGTGTGATTATTGTGCAATTAGGAATTGATTTGTCTAGTACTTATTTGACTGAGATCTTAATTCATTCTTAGTGTGCTTAATGCTTGTGATATGTTGGATCTCATATTCGCATGATCTTAGGCTTTAGGTAAATGATTAAAAAAATGAAATCTAATTGTTTGACAATCTAATAACCGAATTTAAGGCTTGATATATTGAAAGTAAGTGATACCGATGTCACTTGCTAAACAGTGATTGTTGATGTTTCAATTGTTGATAAATTGCTATATTTGGGCTGTACTTAATTGATTATTTTGTGAACCCATTTATTTGCATTTGTTGACAATGAACTTGATGGTTTGTTTGAGATAATTCTTTCTACCTCTTATTGTGCTTGTTTTGTTTCAACTGAATATCTTAAGGTATGTTCTTTATTTGTGACATTGGGAACAATATCAACTTTCAAGTTTAGGGGTGAGGTTGCATTCATTCACATGTCTGCAATTTTCATGTTAATTTTTTTTTTAATTTGAGTCAACTTAAGTGACTTTTTGAGTTCGGAGTCTTTGTAGATAAATTGAAAGATAAAGTCTAATTGTTTGACAATCTAATAACCGAATTTAAGACTTGATATATTAAAAGTAAATGATACCGATGTCACTTACTAAACAGTGATTGTTGATATTTTAATTGTTGATAAATTGTTATATTTGGGTTGTACTTAATTGATTATTTTGTGAACCCATTTATTTGCATTTGTTGACAATGAACTTGATGATTTGTTTGAGATAATTCTGTCCACCTCCTATTGTGCTTGTTTTGTTTTAATTGAATATCTTGAGATATGTTCTTTATTTGTGACATTGAGAATAATGTCAACTTTTAAGTTTAGAAATGAGGTTGCATTCATTCACATGTCTGCAACTTTTATATTAATTTTATTTTTTTTAATTTGAGTCAGCTTAAGTGATTTTATGAGTTCAGAGTCTTTGTAAATAGATCAATTTGGAATGGTATCATTCAGGAGGCTTGTAAATGTACGAGAGTTCCAACTTCCAAGTTCCAAGTGGGCTGATAAAGAGCCCACAAGGCCCACTCAAATTGTGGGGCCGTGCAAATCAAATCGCGTTATTTCCACTAGAGGCCCATATATGAAACGTTTATGGTTCTACTTACACTCCCGTTGCCTTTGCCATTTCTTCCGAATTCCAATTAAGAAACGCTAACAAAAAAAGACGTCTCTTAAACCTTGAAGCTTGTTGACCCCAAAATTAAAAAAACCTTGAAGCATGTTTGAACAAATTCAGAAGAAAAGAAAATTGAAAATTGACTTCACTTGGTTTCAATGCATAATAATTCATAGAGCTGTAAAGTGGAGAATAATTGTAATTGGCAAAAAAAAAATCAATTATTTTTTAATGATTTTAATTTTAGTTTGTTTTTAATATAAATTTTTTTACATTGTTATTGAATGAAGCATTAACGTATCATTAAAATAAGTTGATTTCTTTTTTCACAGGAGTTAGGCGCAATGATAAGCAAGCTACGCTCTAAGGTGAGGACAAAAAATTTAGAGACAATACTTTGCAAAGGGCCTAGCCATATTGATTCATGCCGGAAAGGATACTTAGGAAAATAAAAAGATAACTTGAATTTTCAATTAATTGTTATTATAATAAGGAGAAATTCGTGTATAAATCTGGTTTGGTATATTAAGCTAATCACATTATTAACTAGATTTATATTCTGTGCATTGCACATAGAAGGAAAAAAGAAGACTTATTTTTTATACAAACCTTAAATTTATATGGATCATTTCAATAGCATTATTTTACTTTATTTTTTTATTTTATTCAAGTTTTTAAGGCTAATTTTAAATATAGAAAATATCTAAAAAAAGTGAGCACTACAAATCAATTGTGAATATGAATCAAATTTAGTATACATAAGCAAAATAATATAACAAAAACAATCACATAGCACATGTTTAACAAAATTAAATAATACAAAAATGTAATTTATTATATGATTGTCAATGTAAAAGTGAAAATTAAAAATAGTAAATGAAGGCATATCAAAGATACAATGCATACTTGTGACTCGTTTAGAAGATTTCTGTGAGGTTCAATTTAAAGATTTCTCTAACACTACCTTATAATAAAAAATGTTGTGTGTGAGCTCTTATATTTTGGTCAATTTATAGTTCGAGCATAAGAGTATCGAAATCTTAGTTGAATCATAAATTTACAAGAATCCTTGATTAATTTTGTTAGCAATATCCTTGTTTATTAGGATAATCACATTATCAATTAGTAGATAACTATCATAGTTAATTAAAAAAATTCTTACACAAAACTTAGAGCACCCAAGTTGGACACATTAAGCCAATCATATCAAATTAAAAGTGTATTACTGTAGTTAATTAATATTTAGTTATTATAATCTATTATAATTAATGATGTGATTAGCTTAATGTAATCAATTTGGATACTTTAAGTTTATGTAAGAATTTTCGATTAATTAATAGATAACTCTAACTAATTATCATAATTAATGATGTAATTGTCAAGTGCACCCAACTTGAATACACCAAGTTTATACAAGAATTTTTTCATAATAAGACTTAGTATTGATTTTTTTCATTTATAAGACTCGAACTCGAGACTTTGTTTAAGGGAAACAAGTGTCGAATTGATTGAACCAAACAAGCGTTGGGTTTTTTTTTATCATTTAAGTTCTAACTCCAGAATACATGTATAAATAACAAAATAATTATAAATTTAATTAAATATATGAATAATGATTTTTTATTTATTTTCTAATAATATTAATTAAACTTTTTTAATTTTCAACAATTCCGTTTTTAAATTGTGCTTTTGTTTATGTAACTTAGTTATTTTTGTAGTAGGATTTGTCGTAATAGAAATTAAGAACACATAAAAATTCAATGAAGTTTAAATGTAATTCAAAAATACCTTAAAGAAAGCAACCTCTTCTTGACTTGTGCTATGATTTGTTCTTGGAGAAATAATCATCTTAGTTCACCTTTTAATATTATTTTTTACATTTGGTTAATGATGTACAAATTCATAATTAATCATGTATATTGATTAGTTAATGAATAAATCTATAGTTTAGGGTTGAAGTTTGAATTTACTCATTAATTAACTAATACACGTGATTAATCACAAATTTATACATTATTAATTAAATGTAAAAAGTGATATTAAAAAGTGGTGTAAGAATATAAGGGTTCTTGTTCTTGTTTTGACGGCTTTGGCTTTCATCATTTATGCAATTTTGACTAATATAATCAATGGTTAAGGTAACTCTTTAGCACGATCTAAGTGGATTTGTATAAAAGTGTTTCTTTTTATACCGATTGGATCAGTTATTTGCCTAGTTAGCAGGGCTTTATTTTTTATACCGAACAGATAAGTTAATTGCCTGGTTAGCAGGGCTTTATTTTTTACATCGAGCATATCAGTTAATTGCCTGGTTAGTAGGGCTTTATTTTTATACCAAGCATATCGGTTAATTGCCTGGTTAGCAAGGCTTTGTTTTTATACCGAGCAGATCAGATAATTGCTTGGTTAGCAGGGCTTCATATTTATACCAAATGGATCAGTTAATTGCCCGGTTAGCAAGGCTTCATATTTATACTAAGTGGATCGGTTAATTACTTGGTTAACAGGGCTTCATGTAAAACTCTACATCAAATTTAAAAATGAATTTCTTTAATTTAAACTTTTGGATATGCCTCATTAAAATTTCCTTTGAAAAAAATACTAAGATGGGAAAAAGAATACATTAAGCCAATCATATCAAATTAATAGATAACTATTGTAGTTAATTAACATTTAGTTATCATAATCTATCATAATTAATTATGTGATTAATTTAGTACACTTAACTTGAATGCTCTAAGTTTATGCACATTTTTTAGTTAATTAATAGATAACTCAGATTAATTATCATAATTAATAATGTAATTGTCAAATGTCTCCAACTTGAATGCACATATTTATGCAAGAATTTTTCCATAATAAGACCCATTTATTGATGTTACAATGCATTATTAAATGATCGTTAAAAATTCTTCACAGTTATAATAGATGAAAATTAAATGTATACTTAAACATAAATTTAGTCATTTATTTTTATGTTTTATGATAACAAATAGGTAAAAATGATTTTTTCCCTTATCTTTATTTTTTTTCTAATTTAGTCATTGTAACTTCTTTTTTTGTCATTTTAATCCCTTAAGTATAGAATTGTCAATTAATATGGTCTTCTATATCAATTCTGTTACCCAAATTAATATAAATGATTATGTGTCACTAATAATGATGACATAGTTATAATGTATAGGGATGAGAATAGATAGGATATCTAACCTAATCAAGTCCGCATCTTGATCCAATGGATCAAATTACTTCAAATTCAAATGTATTCTCGATCGGATCGGGTCAGATTTGTTAAAATCCCTTTGGGTTGTGCGGATCATATGAATACTCAGATATTTTAATTTTTTGAAATCCTTTGTGGGACTTGCATAGAAGATTATCAGAATTTTTAATAAAGTGTTTTACGAATCCTTCTCGTTAAAGAATATTCAAGTATTCATCTCATTGTGTTTAGTAATTTTTGTGAGTGATTCCCGTAAGATCAAGAAACAATTTACCCTCTGTTTGTTTTAAGAGAAAATGAGTGGAAAGAAAATAGGAGAAGAGAAAATGAGAAGATTATTCCATTTTCTCCAGTTTGGATGTGCAGAGAAAATAGGCAAGAAAGAAAAAAACGTTGTGGGACTCACGTGAAAAGTTTTCTCTCCTCCGGTGTGAAGAAAATGGGGGAGATTGAGAGATTGACCCTTATACTCCCACCATCTTTTCCATCGCGAATCCTTGTCGTCACGCCGATTCTATTACGCCGGTCGTATGACATAGTTAGTTCAGTCTCCGTCCATTTCGTCACGACACAGTTAGCCTCCGTCGCTTGGCGCTCGCGATCCCCAACAGATCCGATCCTCGCATCACATCTTTGTGGCGTTCCACGCGACCCATTGGAAGAGTGCGTGGAGTGGTTGGTTTTGGGGAGAGGGCGCTGGTTGATGGGTGGGAAATGAATATGAGGGGGAGAGATGAGGAGGAAGAAAGAAAGGAGGAGGGGGAGAGATGAGGATGAAGAAAGAAAGGGGAGGGGAGAGCGTCTGAACGGTTGGTGGGGAAATGAATGAGGGGAAGAGATGAGGACGAAGAAAAGAAAGGGGAGGGGAAGAAATGTCTGGAGAGTGGGTCGGTGGGTGGGGGGGAATGTATAGGAAAAATGGGAAATAAAAAATTTGGGAAAATGAATTTTTTTAATAAAAAATTATTCTATATTTAATTTATAATTTAAATTTAATAATTATTTTTTAAATTAATATTTTTTATAAAATATATTTATTTACTTAATATAATTTTAAAAATATTTAATTTAAAAATATAAAATAATATATTTATATTCAATTATATATTTAATAAGGATAAAAATGTCATTTTATATAATATATATATTATATTCTTTTTTTTTTATTCAACTCTCGTTTTCTTTCTTTTCTTTTTCTCTTCATCCAAATAATAAGAGAGAAAATATATTTTTCTCTTTATTTTCTCTTCTTTTCATTTTCTCTCTTTTCATTTTCTATCCACATCCAAACAGAGCGTTAATAACTTAAGATAATGTTTGTACAAGAACTTTTTAAAAGGAGAATGTAATTTTTGAGAGAATTTAAAATATTTTATCCTAAAATGTTTTGTTTGGAAACTTAACACAAGAATTTTCAAAACTCTAGCTAGAAGATTTTGGTAGGGTATTTTACGATTCAAAATTAAGAATTTTGAAATTGCACCTACTGAGGTGGAATTTTAGAAATTCCTCTAGTCATCTCTCTCACTCTCTGTCTAGTTCTCTCTATTATTAGTGATGATTTGTGAGTAGGTGCAAACCTAGTGACAGAGCAAGTGAAGCTTAGCCATGGCGTCCCACCGCTGCCTTACCGAAAATGTTTGACGTGTCACGCCAGAAACTAACCATGACTAGCATTCACATAATGGCCTTAGACAGCATCATCAACCTGAACTCACTCTTCCCTGGCATCACAACCACCAACACCAACAGCACCCTCATCGGCGATGACACCGCCTACGCCGCCGGAGCTTCCATCTCTAAAGGCCTCTCTCATACCACATGTACTCCTTTAGCTACTTCCCTTTCTCCAGCCTCATCGCCTTGGCTGTCAAAAACGTCATCAGCATCAGCAAAGGAGTTAACAAAGCCGAGGCTCTGAGTGGTGGTAACGGGGTACACAGTAAATTTGTAGCACCAACAGAGCTTTGATGCTCCGGTGAGTACGGATGCAAGTTTCTTCAATCGATGGGTTCTAGGATCCATTTTTAGGGCACACTCTAGCATATGTTGAGATTGACGATTCAAATCCTTCAACATTAATTGTAGAATCAGCAACAACTCAGAATATGTAAGGGGGAGAGAGTGTGTGAGAGGCAGAATAAGGAAATCATGTATAAAATTGTTAACAAATGTATGAATTTTGAAACACTCAATATCTGTAATCCAATCAAGGTGTTTTACAATTTCTAGGATTTCAATTGCAATATTCTAAATTTCTGGAATATAAAATTCTGTGAATTTGAAAAGGAAAAATTAGTCTTCCACTGTTTTTTCAAAGTATATTACTATTTATACTATTTTAAATGAATATGATTAAATGAAAAATAATAATAAAAAATATATATATATTAAATAATAATAAATAAAATATAAAAAAATATATGTATTATTTAATATAAAAATATAATAATTGATTTAAAAAATACTTTATCAAACACAATCACAACATAAGACTGCATTTAATCCTACTTTCAACTCAACATGATTGTTGACGATAACCACTAGTTTTCGACGACTATTCACTGGTTTCCGATAACTGTTCATGGTTTTCAACGATAACCACCATTCGAGGATAGCAGCTGCTTCAAGGACTCGTTCTCTACCTTCGATGCTTACTCGGTCAAGACTCGATTGCTGACTCGTCTCCGATGTTCAGCATCCCATCTTACGCCGTTGAAGAAACCTTTTCTTGTCTCATCCAGTCCTGAAAATTGTCTCTGTCATCGATCTACACCACCGTGGATTCACTGCATTCTCACCAGAGAAAAACGAAGAGATCGAGCATCGATGGAGGTTTTCGATCATCGTCATCGGGTCGCAATCGCCACACCATGTCATCTACTATTCGATCTCATTATGGTGTTTTAATCTCCCATGCCATCTGCTGTTAAATTTCATTATGGTGTTTTGATCTCATTTTGGTTGTTGAACTATTGTGATTGAGGTTAGGATTTTTGTGTTGATTTAGTTTAGGGTTTCAGAGCTTGGGATTTTTGAAACTTGATTGATGATGGGGGAGTGTTCGGGTCGGATCGGATAAACCCAATCCATAACAAAGTGGATCGGTCCAAGTCTGATTCAAACTCACAAAATTGACATACCTAATAACGTGGAGATAATACGGTCACCATCACCAGTTTGTTACACATAAGCACTTTTATTAGTAGGATGACTAAATTATTACAGGACCATAATAATTGACGATTCTAAATTTAAGGGGTTAAATTCATAAAAAAAAATTACTAAACCAAATAACAAAAGGAGAAAACTTAAAGACAGTTGTTTAAGTACTTGAAATGTTATTTTTTAATAAAAATATAATATATATAATTTTTTTATAATTTATTAATAAAAATTTAAAAAAAAATAAAATAGCTCAAAAATAAAATATATATTATATTTTTATTAAAAAATAACACAATAAATACTTAAACAACTTTACTTAAATTTTTTCCATAACAAAATACAAATGATAAGGGATGAAATTTTTTTTTTTCTTATCAATTATATTTCGATCGTCTAAGACTGAAAGGGTTTATACTTATCAGTTGTTTGGGACTGTCACGTCTCCCACTCTCTCCCATGGCATTTCGTGCAAACGAGGACCATTAATTGTGCACCGTTTCATGTATGGTCTCGTCGCCATTTTACTGAACATCACCACGTGCATGCTCATACATTGCTCAGCAATCAATCACCATAATCAGCATTCATGCATGAATTAATTATAGACTCTACGAGCACCAGGGCAAGCAAACGTTAATTTTAATTTGGATAGTACTTGTCACTAACTCTAATTAGAATGAGTTCCTTTAATTCTTATTTAATTTATTATTATATATTTATTTCATATCTAATATATTGTTATATGTTAATTAATTTAATTAAATAATATTAAAAATAACACATAATAACAAATTAAATAAATAATAAATATATAATAATAAATTAAATAAGAGTTAAAAGAATTTTCTTCACCAAAATTGGAGCCTAGTTCTGTACTTTTAATTTTCGTGTGGGACGCCTCCTTCTTTCTTTTCTAACACTTTTTGTCCTACAAGGGACCGAGATCGCATAGATTTATTCTCACGCATGTTGGCTTGCCCCATTACCCATTACAGCACCAACTCAATATTTGCTAGTTTCCTCTAAGACTAGCTAGCATCGTGTTTTATCAATGTAATCTATACAATTTGTTATTTATTTTATTATTTTTGCTTCATTTAAAAATTTAAACAAACTCGTATATAAAATATCATAAAATCATGTGTTTTAAATTTGCCGGAAGAAGCAATTCACGTTCAAATGCTAATACAAATTATTTTGACTAGTTTTTTTTCCTGGACTTAATTATTTTGACTACGTAAACCAATCTCGGGAGCCTTTTTTATTCGTTCTTAGTTGTTCTTTTGCTTTCAAATGTACCCAAAAAAATAAAAATAAAAAAAAATCTCGGGAAGATGACTTGGCTAGTAAGTGGACCAACATCACAATATTATTATCAAATGTAATTAATTATACGCATGTAATAGCTTAGGCTGCAGTCGCCTCGTGCATGTTTTTAAAAAATAATTTCCACGTAATTTTGTGCACGTATTCGATTTACCAGTGAATAATTAATTTCATAAAAAAATATCATAATTAATCCTGTGGAATTGACCAAGTGGCGGAGTCAAGTGTGAGATCTATGATAGAGTATACTATGGTAAGTTTGAATTGTAACTTGTCAATTTCCTAGAACAAGTTGTCAGAATTTTTCACGTGAATCATTTTAATCTTGTTATGGTTGACGTACTATTAACTAGAATGAAAAAGTAAATTAATCAAGTATGCACAAGTTGAGTCTGATACCATCTTATCACAACTCTAATAGCTAATTAGTTGATGTGCATATAATTTGGTAACGGTCTTTATGGTAATATAATTAGCTAGATTTTTAACCTGTTCACCACACAGGGTAAATAATATTTTTAATTAATTAGTTATATTTTTAAGGAAATGTTTTATGGTGAAAAAGCATGTGATGTTGCAATAGACACGCGGTGATATATTTAAATCAAAATCACAAAATAGCACTACAAAACTTACAACTATGCACGCTCATTAATCTATACTACAACATCACTGTAAATCCTTCTTTTAATAATATATACCAATTAAGTTATATATTACTTACATTAAGATAAATAGAATGAGAAGCCTTGATTGAGAGATTTCCTTACCATTGCTTTCTAATAAATGTTGTGACTTGTGTATTCTTCTACTTCATTTAATTTATACCTCAAGCATATAAGCATCCAAACACCAACCAAATCTTAAATTTATATAAATCTTTAATGATGCTAGTTTTAATTTTGTTAACATTATTCTTGAAATCCTTTCAATAATATTATCTTAATAGGGCTATAGACATTCTAATATGTCAATTTATACTCCTTAATTTTTAATTTTTATTATACAATGTGTTTTTACTATTTTCATGGTAGGATAATACACAAACTAACAATTAAAACATGTTGAAATTAAGATACGGTACATGTTCGCCGTCAATAAAATTTTGAATATAAAGAAATTTTTTAATTGTAACTAGGTTAGAGTGTAAATAAATAATTCCAATGTAAAAGGAAATAATGATTTAACCTCTGTCAACATAAACAAGGGTAAAGTTGGAAAGTACACTAAAAGTTAAAAAGTGGAGATTATGGATAGATATATTAGAGTGCCAATATCCTTGATATGTAATTTTATTTACTTGATTACTATCTCGTTTTCTTTATATATATATATATATATATATATATATATATATATATATATATATATATATTCTCCCTTATTTCTTTAATAATTCTTATATAACATGGGGGGAATGTACCCATAAGGATAAATAGCTTAAACTCAGCGATTTGAGCTTGCAACAAAGCACTAGTCAGGGAGAGCAGTCTCGATATCTCAAAAAGAAAATTTGTCTCACACATAAAGGGTGTAAGAAAATTTGGTAAGACAAAAAAAAAAACAAATGAAAAAGAATCGTATTATTTAATTCTAATGCACCTGTTCCAAAGTTAATGGTGATCAGAGAATAAATTTTGTTGCTAATGAAATTAATAAAAAAAAAAATCCATGTACCAAAAAAAAAATACCCCTCTTCTTATATCAAAGTAAAAACTCCTTATAAAACATGAAAGCAAATATATTATTATGATAATTAAAAACACTACTAATAATTTATCATAGATTAAATTTTGTTTGAATTCAATAACAGATTGCATCAGAAAATAGTTATTTAAAAAACATCTAGAAGATGGATTAAATTGAACGCAGCCGTAATAGCATAAGAGTCTCGTTGCTGTCCATATATATATAATAATTATTATTAATTAATATATTTTCCTTATAATAATAATAATATCAACTAAGAGCAGCAATAGGACTAGGCGAAATCAGGAACCTTCAGGGTAGACTGTAGCCTTTGTGCATTCTTATGCATTGCATCTTTGACTAATGAATCTATAAATAATAGTGCACACGAGGACTCGTACGTGTCCAACCCAACAAATTAAGCAGCAGCAATCAGTGATGCAGATGCAGTGGTCAGAGTTAGGAGCAGGGTGCAAGGATCACCCTAATGATAAACAATTCCCAGGTGTTTGCTCCTCTTGCTTAAGAGACAAACTCTCTCAACTCTGCAACAACAACCCTATTGATCCTCTCTGCTGTCCTCCTTCTCCTCAACCTCAACCCTTCTCTTCTACCACCGATGCCTCATCAAATTATGTGACGCCAGCTTATCGTAGACGCCTCCACCGGAATGCTTCTCAGGCAACGGGTTCTGTTTCCTGCATGTTAAGCTTCGATTACGCGTTGAACTTGAAGAAGAGCAGGTCGCTTGCCTTTGCTTCAAGAAACGGGCTCAGAGAGAGGGATGTCAATGGAGGCTGGGGAAGGAAGAAAGATGGGTTTTGGTCCAAGGTGCTCAAGTTGACAAGGTAGGACGCAAAGGAAGCCTTCATGATTTCCAGGACTGCAAGGGAGGGACGAGCTTAAATTTTCTTTGAGTCTTGTTATATATTTAATATTTTAAAAATATAAAAAGTATTTAATATTTTCTTTATTTAATAATTAAAGAAATTATTAAGATGATTGATTATGAAGATTTATAATTGTTGATTTTCTTTTTCCAAGGGTGGGTGATGATGTGTTGCATAGCTGTATCATATAATTGAGTGACGTTCCTTCCATTGTGGCTCCTTTAAGGAATTTCAAAGTTTTTCTTTAGATTTCAATTACAATAAATCATTATTCCGTCAAGATAAATCGGAATAATCTTGCATAGTTTACTCCTCCAGCTGTATTTTGTGGGTCTAGTTAAAGAAAATGTATAACTTTCAATGCATATATAACAATTTTGACAAATTAAAAATAACTTTTGGTACAACTTTGAAAATAAATGTATAACTTTTGACATTTTTCAATTTACCAATAAATTATGTGTCTGTTTTCTTCCTATAAATAGAGGGCAAGAAAACACAATTGGATATAGAGGTGAAGCAGCAAATCCTCCTCACAGAAAGCCTCACGAAAAAAAATAGTGAGAGAAAAATAAAGAGAACCTCTCAAAGAATTTTTTTTTAGATTCACCTAAGGGTGAAATTTGTATTCTCATTATTGTTATAGTAGAGATTTAAGTGGTTTACGAGTCCCATGATTTTTCTTTGCTCATATTAGGAAAGTTTTCTACGTTAAAAATTTTTTGGTGTTGTTATTACACTTGTTTTTACACTTCGCATAGTGCCTATTTTTGAGTTCACAGGGGAAAAAAATTATGCTGGCATTTCCCAACAGTAGTATCAGAGCTCTTGGATACTAGGTGCCAGATTCATAAGAAAATTCTTAGTATGTTTTGTGGTTGCAGCGTTGTCTAATCTTTCACATCAAAAAAGAATTATTCTCGTTGTTGGAAATAACGTGTGGTGGTGTGAAAGTGTTGTCTAGGAAAAGTTCTGACTAAGAAAGACTTGATATTTAAGTGTGTCCATTAGTGACCCACCTCTCTTTCCTGAGAACTTACCTGGTGCACTGTTTGCATACTACAGTTATTGTTTTAGTATACGGTACTATTTACCTATGCAACACTATTCACGTGTACTGTGTTGGCCTGTGTAACTCAAGATAGAGGGAGTTGTCACTCATGATGGAGATATGTTAAAGCTAACTACAGATAATTACTTTTATTGGAAGCCGATGATGGAAGACCACTTATACTACAAAGATTTGCATGAGTCAATCACCCAGAAAGATAAATCGAAGGGGAAGACCGACAAAGAATGGGAGCTCCAGAATCGGAAAGCAGTAGCTATGATCCAAAAATATATTAACAGAAGTTTGTTCGAACATGTATCAACTTATACCAACGGGTATGATTTGTGGATGAAACTTGAATCCTTGATTCAAAAGAAGACGCCCAGGAATAAAGTCTACCTTGTCAGACGACTGGTGAAGTTAGAGTACTTGAACGGTCAGAACATGATCGAACATTTGAATACTTTCAAAGGTATTGTGAATCAACTGACAAAAACAGAAATGAAGATAGACAATGAGTTGCAAACTCTTCTACTCCTCAGTTCTCTGCCTGAGAGTTGGGACACTCTAGTTGTCACTCTCAGCAATTCTGCTCCAGACAGAAAGCTTAGCATGGATTCTGTTACAGACAGTTTGCTGAATGAAAAGTTAAGAAAGAGGGAAAGAGGCTTGAACAACCAGTTTGAAGCCAACGTTGTTGAAAACAGAGGAAGGAGTAAGAATCGTGAAAAAGGAGGTCATGGAAAATCACAAGGTAGATCCAAATCTCACACTAGACTAAATTGTTATTATTGTGGCAAACCAGGCCACAGGAAGTCTGAGTGCAGATTCTTGAAAAGAGATCAACAGGCTAGAATAGTCCATCCTGACCAGATAGACCCAAAGAAGAAGAAGGAAGAAGGAACCACTATTGCAGTGGCCTCAAATGATGAGAACATATTTCTTTTCGGAGAGGAAAATTATCTAAATGTTGTGTCTAATGACTGTATTTGCATAATTGACTCTGGAGCATCCTTCCACGTAACTCCTCATGAAGAATTCTTCTCATCATACCAAAATGGAGACTTTGGTACGGTGAAGATGGGAAATCATGTCACAAGCAAGATTGTTGGCATTGGTGAAGTAACTATGATTACTAATAATGGAAACAAACTTATGCTGAAGGAGGTAAGACATGTTCCAGACATGCGCCAGAACCTTATCTCAGCAGGAAAGTTAGATGAAGCTAGGATGATAAATCAATTTGGTGCTGGTAGATGGAAGCTTAGCAGAGGAAGCATGATTATTGCTCGTGGAAAGAAAGAATACTCTCTGTACATTATGCGGGGAAAGATATGCAAGAGGGAGATGAATGTTGCTCAAGACACAAGCAAGGAATTGTGGCACAAATGATTGGGCCACATGAGCTAGAAGGGTATGAAAATCTTAGCAAAACACTATCTTCCAAACATAAAAAGGTAGCCACTTGAATCTTGTGAAGACTGCCTAGCAGGAAAATAACACAGACTATCTTTCAAAAGATCAGATGATGCAAGAAGAAGAAAGCAGATTATGGATCTTGTTCACTCAGATGTTTGCTCAACATCTAAAAGGTCCTTTGGTGGTGCCCAATACTTTGTTACCTTCATTGATAATCACTCCAAGAAAGTGTGGGTATATTCATTGAAGACGAAAAATCAAGTTCTTCAAGTTTTCAAGGAGTTTCATGCTTCTATAGAACGAGCATCTGGAAGAAAGTTGAAATGCTTGAGAATTGACAATGGCGGAGAGTATAGAGGTCCATTTGAGAATTATTGCAAGACTCATGGGATAAGACATGAGAAAGTACCCCCCAAGACACCTCAGATGAATGGGCTAGCTGAGAGAATGAACAAAACGATTGCAGAGAAAGTCAAGAGCATGCTTTCTTATGCAAAACTCCCCAAGGCATTCTGGGGTGAAGCAGTAAAAACTGCAGTTGATTTGATCAATTTGTCTCCTTCAAGATCTTTAAATGGAGAGATTCCAGAAGAAGTATAGTCTAGAAAGAAAGTTTTTTATGGTCATTTGAGAGTCTTTGGGTGCAGGACATTTATCCACATTCCTAAAGATGAAAGAGCAAAGTTTGATGCAAAGACGAAGGAGTGCATATACCTTGGTTCACCAAGTGATGAACTTGGCTTCAGATTATGAGATCCTGTAAACAAGAAGATTGTTCGAAGCAGAGACGTGGTATTCTATGAAAATCAGACAATCTAGGATATTCAACAATCTAAGAAGCCAAAGACCATTGTGGTACACAATTCAGGGGGAGAAATTCTTCAAAGAAATGAGCAACCTGATCAGACAATACAACCCCATCAGATGGAGCAACCTGATCGGACGGAACAACCTGACCAGATAGAACAAAGTCAGACAATGCAATGAGAACAGATAGAGACTGATCAGGTAGAACAAGAACCTTAAGTGAGAAGATCAACGAGAGTTAGACAACCATCAAGAAGGTATTTCTCAGATGATTATGTCACTCTCACTGATGAAGGGGAACCTCAAAGTTTCATAGAAACCATTGAGACGAATGATAAAGAGAAATGGATGCAAGCCATGCAAAAAGAAATACAGTCCCTGAAAGATAATCAAACATATGACCTGGTGATATTACCAGATGGACGAAAGGCATTGAAAAATAAGTGAGTATTCAAACTCAAGACTGAAGAGAACAATCTAAACCCTAGGTACAAAGCAAGGATTATTGTGAAAAGGTGCAACCAGAAGAAAGGCATAGATTTTGAAGAAATCTTCTCACCAGTGGTGAAGATGACATCCATTAGAGCGATCATTGGTCTAGCTGCAAAACTAGACTTGGAAATAGAACAACTTGATGTTAAAACAACATTCTTACATAGAGACTTAGAAGATGAAATTTATATGGAGCAACCGAAAGGTTTCGAAGAATCAGGCAAAGAACACCTAGTGTGTCGTCTAAAGAAAAACCTCTATGGTTTGAAGCAAGCTCCAAGGCAATGGTATAAGAAGTTTGATCTCTTCATGACCCAACACAATTTTAAGAAAACCTTCGCAAACCATTGTGTATTTTTGAAGAACTATAGAAATGGTGAATCCATCATACTATTGTTGTATGTTGATGATATGCTGATTATTAGGAAAGATAAGACAAAGATGCTGCTCTCAAGAAGGTATTGAGCAAATCATTTGCCATGAAAGATCTTGGTGCAGTAAAGAAGATTCTTGGAATAAAGATCGTTAGAAATCATTCTAGAAGAATGCTGTGGATATCACAAGAAGACTATATCAAGAAAATTCTTGAAAGGTTCAACATGCATAATGCCAAACCTGTGCATGTTCTATTACCTGGTCATCTTAAACTGAGTAAGACACAATGTCCAAGGAATGAAGAAGAAAAGGAAGAAATGAGCAAGGTGTCATATTCTTCTGTTGTTGGTAGTCTTATGTATGCAATGGTCTATACAAGACCAGACATTACTTATGCTGTAAGAGTTGTGAGTAGATTCCTATCGAATCTAGGAAATGAACATTGGAATGCTGTTAAATGGATACTAAGGTATCTGAGAGGAACTGTCAAAAGGTGCTTGTGTTTTGGCAATAGAAATCTAATGCTCACTGGGTATTCAAATACAGATATAGCAGAAGATGTGGATTCAAGAAAGTCTACATCGGGATATCTGATTACTTTTACAGGAGGAGCTATCTCATGGCAATCATGACTGCAAAAGTGCATTGTTTTAAGCACCACAGAAGTTGAATTCATCGCAATCACTGAAGGTTGCAAGGAGATCCTGTGGATGAAGAAGTTTTTACAAGAGTTAGGCTAGAATCAAGAAAGCTATGTTCTTTATTGCGACAGTCAAAGCGCAATACATCTCAACAGGAACTCGACATTTCATTCAAGGTCGAAACACATCGACGTAAAGTATCATTGGATCCGTGATGTATTAGAAAGTAAACTGCTGTAGATTGAGAAAATACATACTAAAGACAACGGGGCAGATATGATGAGAAAAGCTCTACTAAAAGAGAAGTTAGAATTTTGTCAAGAAACTGCAGGCTTAGTATCAACCCCAAATTGATCCAAAGATATTTTTCCTTTGGCTAGAGGGGGAGAATTGTGGGGTCCAGTCAAAGAAAATACATAACTTTTAGTGCATAACTTTTGACAAATTGAAAACAACTTTCGGTGCAGCTTTGAAAACAAATGCATAACTTTTGACATTTCCCAATTCACCAGCAAATTGTGTGCCCGTTTTCTTCCTATAAATAGAGGGCAAGGAAGCATAATTGGATATAGAGGTGAATCAGCAAATCCTCCTCACAGAAAGCCTCACGAAAAAAAAATAGTGAGAGAAAAATAGAAAGAACCTCTCAAAGAATTTTTTTTTAGATCCACCTAAGGGTGAAGTTTGTATTCCTATTATTGTTATAGTGGAGATTTAAGTGGCCTACGGGTTTCGTGATTTTTCCTTACTCACATTAGGAAAGTTTTTCACACTAAAAATTTTTTAGTGTTGTTATTACACTTATTTTACGCTTCCGCATAATACCTATTTTTGAGTTCACAGAGAAAAAAAATTATGTTGACATTTCCTAACACTATTTAGCAAATAACAATAATATGTACATACCAAATTTCTTACACTAATTTTACACCAGTGAATGATGTAGAAATAATTGATAAACAATGTATACTATATGTCAAACGAAACTAACAATTGATTACCATGTTGATCAGTTATTTGCATGTACTACATGACGAATGGAACTAATAATCAATCAATTACTATATATGGTAATGGATTATTAATTAGTCCCGTTCACGTTCACGAGTTATTGGCACTTGTTCACCGCAGTAAAATGGTATGAAAAATATATCCTAATCCAACTATCATTTTTCTTTAGCAACGAACATATGTTGGCATGCTAATGCTGCACGAGTGCTCTAACCAAATCCAAGAACTACCTACAGTATAGAGTTGCTTGATACTGGGATCAAGTCTAACTCAAATCGTTTTGCTTTTAATTTAGCGTATCATCTGATTGTCACACCAAGTCTTAATCCTCCTTTGTATATTGGAACAAAAGAAAATGGCTGCCTAAAGATTTTACTTTCATTTTTTCTATCTACAATAAATTAAAAGAAAAAATTGAACAAAGAGTAAATTCGTGAGCAAAATTTGAAACACATCCCATAAAAACAATGCCATACGAATATTCGATCTAAGTAATCATCGGTGGAATCAAATCAAATTATGAATTCACTGTTAGAATTTTTTATGAACTAACATAAATCATATTATAATTTTATAAAATTTAGATTAATTAGATATCAAAATTATTAAAATATTTTGTTTAGTCTAAATTATAATCAATATTATTAAAAAATCTATTGTTATTAAAGCAATATTCATATGTGAATTTTGTTTAATGAGTCTTATATATGAATTTGTCATAGTGAGTAAGTTTAACTCATTTTAGTTATCATATATATATATATAGGGAAAGGCCTCTTATTGTTAGTCACTCTAATACATATAGTTGTCTCATTGATACTGACATCTGAGTGATTACTGTGGGATACAAATAGTATCCCTCTCTTATCAAGATTGAATTTTTAAGAGTTTTAACAATGACTTTCTCATCGACACATTTTTAAGGTAACCAAAAAATTCTTTATATATTTTGATATTTCATAAATTTTGGGATTAATAAATCTAGAAAATATTAGCAATTGGTATCAGGGAGGTTTTAATCCTAATTATGATTATCAATTTTCTGTTTTACCTAAAAATCGTATGAGGTTTGAAATTGAAAAAAATTCAAAATTTTAACATATGTGAGGTTCAATTCAAATTTTTAAGATCAATTTTGAAAATTGGGTAAGGATTGTAGATTGAGTTATCCTGAGTCTAAAAATATGTATATTGCATTATAATGTGAATTCACAAAGAATTTTACTCAAACTTGTGGAACCCTAAAAGGTTTGAATTTTATGATTCTTTTTTTTTTCTTTGATAATCAATTCAAGAAATTGATTTAGGGTTATTGAATATCTCTAAATTTTGTTTTCATAGACACAAGAATCGTGTCAAATGATTGAGAAATTATTGAGAATTTCTCAGTTTTTGTGCTGCAGATATGGCCACGTTTTGATCCAAAAAAGCCCAATTTTTTGTTGTTTCTTTCATGAAATTAACTTAGCGAAATTATAGATCTCGTTTTTCTTATTCAAACGAGCAATGTATTGCATAAAATGGCTGAGAATTAAGGGAGAAATTGTATGTGACCCATTCCACCATGAATCGGGTCATGTGACCCATTTACAATGAAATGCCCAGTCACGCCCCCAATGCGTGGGGATGCTTGAAGCCTATAGAAAAATAGTTTTTCAATTCTATTTTTTGGGTTGTGTTCCACATGCCCTTTTTTATTTTTTTAGTGAATTTTATTTATTTTTCTATGCCTATTTATTATTTATTCCAAAATTTCTAGAAATTAAAATTGTTAAAAACATATGGTATCCTCCTTTTTTGCCTTTGAAAATTTTTGTGTATTATTATGATATTTTTTGGCATGATATATAATATGCACTCTCAGAGTTGATGTTATTTGGTCATTGAAAATAATTTTTGGTGTTATTTTGTAGATAAATTAATATATAATGTTTTGAAAACTATTTATTTTGTTGTTATTTATGTGATTTGATTCTAAGAGTTGTTGTTTAAAGTATTGTAATACTGTTTTGAAATACTTTGCATGATTGTGAGCTCACCCTCGTGGGACCAATTGTAGCGAAGTACTATTTTGTTGATAAAATATTATTATTTGGTGGCATTGGGAATTATATTGATAATGCACTTACCTTATCGATTTGTATTTATTAATGTAATTCCTGATGGTTTGTTAAGGGCATTGAGGTTATGTGCTTAGAGCTTTCAGTATCCTCTCGGTACTACCTTTAGAGACATGATTTTTATGTTTGTGAGAGTATGTTAATGTGGTATAATTTGAGACTCTTAAGCGAGATTACAATTGCATAGAAAAGCTCCATTGTGGTTATTGCTTATCTTGTTTATTGAAATACTCAACAAAAAAATCTCCATTTAAAATATTGATTTAGTTTTACTTATGAAAATAAATATTTTGACAAAGTTGTGTGAGACCAATTATGAGGACTCAGTTGAGCTAATGAGTTTATTTCTAATCATCTTTGTTATTGATGTTGCTCTTGCTGTGGATGAGCCTCGAAGCCCATAGATATGTGTTCCATTGCAATTAGGGTGAAATATGAAAGGTGAGATCATTCAAATAAAGTCCATCTCATGGCATCAAGTATAGCATGGACAAAGTTATTAAAGAGAGTTTTCATGAAGCAGATAATGTCAACTAATTTTGTAAGGCTATTGACACATCTAGAAGGGTCTGTGACCTCTCTGTGTTGACCAATAATAAGCATGATGGTGTGAATGGTGATTGCGAACGTGACACGAAATTTACAAATTGGCTTAAATGAGCTAATTGTATAAAGTTTAATAATTGGATTAAGGAGAAGGAAGTTGAATCCCTGACTCTAATGTGTTTTGAATCCAATTTTGTTAATGTTCCTTCTAACACTTGTTGGTTAGATATTAGTGCAACTACTCACGTTACAAGCTCATTATTGGAGTTCAAAAATAGGCGAAAGTCAAGTGAATGAGAGTTAATGATCACATAAGAAATAGAGTTTGTGTCAAAGTAGAGTATATAGATGTTATTTCCTTAAAGCTGTGTACTGAATATTCTTTAGGTTTAAAAGGCACCAATATCTATGTGTCCTCTATATGAAAGAACTTATTTCCAGTTTCTATTTTGATAGTTGCACTATCATGTCTATTTAGTGATAAGAGAGTTTCCCTACCTTATGATTCCATTCTGGTTAGTTTTGAAGTTTATTCTAATGGCTTTTATATGTTAAATATTAACTCCTTTTTGTTGATCTAAAAATGTTTAGATATCAATAATGTTGTTGGGAACAAGCGTGGTAGAGTTGCTGACAACTCTTTTATATTGTAGCATAAACGTTTAGGACACATCTCTAGGGAGAGAATGGAAAGGTTGATTCAGGAAAATATTCTTCATGATTTAGACTTATCTGATTTTGATATTTGTACTGATTGTATAAAAGGAAAACTTACAGTTGGAGCCAGGAGGAGTAGGGTTACCAGGAGTGAAAGAATATTACAATTAATTTATACAAATATTTATAGGCACATTACTCCTATTGCTATGAGTGGTTTTAAGTACTTTGTCACCTTTATTAATAATTTCTCTAGACATGGGGTAGATTGATTTGCTGCATGAGAAATCTGACTCTTTAAATGCCTTTAAAGCATCTAAAGCCGTTGTTGAATTGAAATTTAGTAAGCAAATCAAATATGTGAGATCTGATAGGGGTGATGAGTACTATGACAGGTATGATAAAACAACTAGTAGAAATCCTAGACCTTTTGCTAGGTTCTTAAAGGACTGTGGTATTGAGGCACAATACACCATGTCTGCCACTTTGCAACAAAGCATAATTATAGAAAGGAGAAATCATACTCTTATGGATATGGTGGGATGTATGCTTAGTCATTCTATTCTTTCAGAATTCTTGTGGGAAGATGCCTTGAAAACTGCTACTTATATATTGAATCATGTGCCAAGTAAATCTATGCCGAAGACTTCATATGAGCTTATGTCAAACAAATGACTTATCTTGAGGCATTTCCATGTTTGGGGTTGTAAGGCAGAGATGAGGCCTTATAACCCACATTTAAATAAGCTTGATCCCAAACCATTAGTGGTTTCTTAATTGGTTATCGTATTGACTCAAAGGGTTCTAAGTTCTATTATCCTTCTCATACTATTAGAGTTATTGAATTTGATCGAGCTGACTATTTTGAAAAGAACTTAGAGTATGGAGGAACTCAGGAACCGCGTATTGTTGATTTTAGAAAGGAATATGTTATTATTCATATTCCTGTTATACCCTTTCCAAGGATAATGTCATCTTCTTTTATCCATAATGATGATGTTGTTGATGTTGTTGATAATGCTGATGTCCCTCAACAAGTCAAAAATAATATACAAAATCCAGATGTTGTTATGAATCCATTGAGAAGATCTAAGAGAGTTCCTATATCCATTGAGTCTAGTATATTCAGGGATTATGTTGTGTACTTGCAGGAGTATGAGTTTAATTCAGTTGAGAATTCTGATCCTATTTCCTTTCAAGAGGTCATGATTGATCTTGATAGTGCACAATGAATGGTGGCTATGGAGGATGATTTGGCTATTATGAGAAAGAATAATATTTAGGAATTGGAAGAGTTGCCTACTAGTTGTAAAATTGTTAGTTGCAGATGGGTCTTTAAGACCAAACGTGATGCTAGAGGTGAAATTGAGAGGTATAAGGCCAAACTTGTTGCTAAGGGATAACCAGAGGGAATGCATTGATTATAAGGAAACTTTCTCACCGGTCTCCGTTAAAGACTTTTTTCGTGTCGTGATGGCCTTAATTGCTCATTTTGATTTGAAACTTCATCAAATGAACGTAAGATCGCCTTCCTAAATGGTGATTGTATGAGGATCTGTATATAGATCAACTTGATGGTTTTATTGAAGATGATTGGTACTTGAAAATTGATTATATTGTTAGCTCTCTTAGCTTTAAAGAAAATATTGTTGACCAATGCATTTATCTGAAGTTTAGTGGGAGTAGATTCATCATTCTTATTTTATATGTTGATGATATAAGGTTGGCTAGTAATGATGTTGATTTTCTGAATGTGACTAAGCAGATGTTGACAACGCACTTTGATATGAAAGATCTTGGTGATATCTCTTTTGTATTAGACATTGAGATTCACTGTAACAGATTTCGTGGTATTCTTGACTTGTCTCAGAAAGCTTATATTGAAATGATTCTAAATAGATTTAATATGAAATCTTGTAATTCTTGTGCTACATTTATTTAAAAAGGAGAAAGGCTCTTTAATACTCAATGTCCTCAAAATGGTAAAGATGTTACTGAAATGGCGAAGGTCTCATATGCTTCCGTTGTTGCCAGCTTTATGTATGCTCAAGTTTATACATGTCCTAATATTGTTTTCATCGTTAATGTACTTAGGAGATACTTGAGCAAACCTGGTGTGGCTAATTGGTAGGCTGCAAAACAAATCATGAGGTATCTGAATGGTATCAAAGATCATATGTCAACTTATATGAGGTTAGATCAATTTGAGGTGATTGACTATTCTAATTTTGAATATGGTGATTACCCAGGTGACTATATATAGGTTTAGAGTAAGAGTTGTTCTTGAAAAGTGTCAAACAGACACGTTACTTCCAATATGAAGGGAGAGTATATAGTTTGCTATGAGGTCATGCTTCAAATGATATGGTTGAAGAATTTGATTAATGAATTTCGTGTTGTGGAGAGTATTTTCAGACTTCTTCCTATCTATTATGATAACTCTGTTGTAATATGATTCTCTCAAATCAATAAGATCTTTAAGCCCTCAAAGCTTTTGACACAGTATATGTTTGTTAGAGAGAAGATTAAGATGTTTCAAAATCATGTTGAGTATATCCTTATATAAATTATGGTTACAGATCTCTTAACTAAAGGTTTAGTTGTCAAAGTTTTGTTGATCATGTGACCCATATAGGTATAATGAGGTCTTTTGATGTTTTGGGTTAGTAGCAGTTTGTTTTGTGGTTTTATAGTGACCTTATTTTATTATTATGTCTCGAGACCTTCAACAATTATATTATTATTGTTATAATATTGTTATTATTTGCCATATAATATTGTTATTATTATTTTTTGTGCAGTTTTGTTTATTTGAATTATGACATGTTGTGGAGATATTTTGGACCAAATCTCATTTTATTATTGTGTTAATATGTTTGTTAAATCTCAAAAAGCATCTTGGACGGATGCTTGAGCCATTTTATTAGGAAATGCACATTGATCACATATTGATATGCAATTTTGATATATTTTCCGATTACCTATATATCACATTTTGTTGGGTTACCGAGATATGAATATCTTGCATGTATGATATCAGTACTCCTTCAAGTATGATTTTCTGTATTGTTGAGATGTTTGTAATCTCACTTTAGACCAGTTGTTGAGAGTGCTAACTTGATTTTGACATCATGTTGTGATCATATATTGTTTAATTAATATAGAGAATTATTTTCTTATTGAAATAATTTAATATAACTTATACTATCCAAGTGAGAGAATGTTAAATTTTTTTATAGACTAACATAAATCATATTATAATTTTATAAAACTCAAATTAATTAGATATCAAAATTATTAAAACATTTTGTTTAATCCAAATTATGATCAGTATTGTTAATAAACATATTATTAAAACACTACTCATATCTATATTTTATTTAATGAATACTATATATAAGTTTGCAATATTAGATAAATTTAACTTATTTTAATCTTATATATATAAGAAGAGATTTATTCTAACAACTCTAGTACATACAAATTTTATTAATATTGACACTTGAGTAACAACTGTAAGATAAAAATAATATCTTTTTCTCAACAAGATTAAATTTTTAAAGATTTCAACAATAATTTATTTATTGACACCTTTTTAAAACTCTATATATTTCAATATCATAAATTTTGATATTAATAAATTCAAAAAATATTAGCATTCACGCCAGGCAAAACATCGCTAACGCTGTCTACTGGTACAATTTTAAGTATTCTTTCTACGGATCAGCTAGCTTTTGTATGAGATTGATTTGTAAGGTATAGGAGTTTCCGTGTAGTAGACTATCTTTCCATCTTTAGGCTGCATTGGGCGATTAAGTACAATATTTTTTTCCCCTAAACACAGCATTTAAGATTTTCCCATTACTGTACAAGATAATACGGACCTGAACATTCCCAATCCTAGAACACTTGCAAGTTCTTGCCAAATGATGGATATCATCTAGAAGGACCCGAAGTATTGGCCTCCATCTCAGTCCTCGTCATTGTAAATAACTTGGTGACCCGAAGGCGGCCGTTTAAGTCTTTGAAATATTTCATCAAGGGACTCAGACGAGGAAGCAGGAGAGATCTTATTTTCCTGTATTTGCCGTATGGGTAAAAACTTTTTGGCCTCAATGTTGGCCTTGAAATTCTGAAAGCCTGTCTTCATGGTTTGCCATGTAGAAGCCAAACCTGAAGATGGCACTCCAGCTGTATTACTAGAACTAGTATTGCCTTCATCAAGCACGTAATTAGCAGAGGCTACGTTTTTCTCTTCTGGCTTCAATTTAGATGCTGGCCTACTCTGCTCTCTAATGGCAGCATACTTGTTGCTGATGGCTTCCCTGCTCGAACCATATCTGCTTGTCTCTTCCTTCAAAGGTTTAGACAGACTTCCATTTGTTTCTTCAGTAATTAAATTGGAAGTTGTCTTCATTTCAACACCATTCCTCTCCTGAAGAAATATAAGGTATAAGATGAGTAAACTGTATTACCAAAAGAAAGTATAGTAAAAAATGTCACATCTTGCAGGTATGTCTACAAGATTGCTTAAATTGGATATGTTACACGATAGATGAAAAAAGTGAGACAAGATTGCTTCCACTTTTTTGGAGGTATGTCTACATACCATGAAATTGTTGCCCGATTCAATATCAATACCATTGAAATTCCTTGCCAGTGGAACAACTTGTTCCCCTACTTTGTGTCCTTGTTCAAGCCACGACCGCTCTAGAAATAATACAAAATCCAATCAATAATCAAGCATAAGTATCACAAATTCACAATCAGTATTCAATAATTCAGACATGATTTGTCATTTAGTAACTTCACTTAATACCTTTTTGTAAAATAATTAATCCTGATGGATCGAAACCATCCATATCCTCAGCTTCAGTTTTGAAAATATATCTCTTCCAGCTCCCCATAAAATCAAATACTCTGTCAAAGAAGTTGCTTGCAACCAAAAGGGTGTATATAACCATAATAAGTGGATAGATTCTGTTAAACTTATCTCCAAAGAAAGGGACGGCATTGTCAATGTTCCCCATTCGCTGCAATCATAGCCACATCGTGCACCAAATTAAAAAAAGAATTACTAAGAAGGAAAGGAAGCAAACATGTTCTGATGCAGAAGTTCAGATAATTTAGCAGTTGCTAGCTTAGTCAAGCACTAATGAGAAAAATTATCATAAAAAAGATATAAAAGGTGTGTCAAACTAAATACAAGACAACAAAACCATAAGACACTTAGAAAAATAAGTTCTTTTATCTATGACAATAAAAAGAACTTAAAGAAAGAAGAAAATAAACTTCGGTCAATAAATTTAATGAAGAAATGAGTGCAATATGTCATTTTCTTACTTACAATATGTGATGCAATCAGTCATTAAGACCATGAAACGGAAATTTCTATGATTATTAGAAAGTGATTTGATAATATATGCAAAAAAGAAAAGTGAATAGAAGTATCATAGTAGACAGCAATACATGGAACCCTGCCCAGTGCCCACCATTTTGTTGGATTAGGTAAGAAAAATAACATTTTAAGAGAATTGACAGTCAATGGATTCAAAAGATAAAGAAGAATTACCTGTTCAAATATAGTTGTTTTATGAGGACCAAGGCGAATGAGATTGAGAAAGTTGTATGAAATAGGGGGAGCATAACGAGCAACCATCCTGGGAACAAGTAAGGATAGAATATAACAAGTATTCACTCGACAGCATAGGCAATTCAAGAAACAAAAATAAATGAATAAAAACTTACGAGCATATCATAAGCAAGTTAACTGAGCTGGTCTGTCTGGGTGTCAGTGAGTAAAACATCAACATTCCAATTTTGAACAATGAATAGTATGTGCAGATGCACATGTACATGAGAGGAATAAAAGCAAACACCTGGGCAAGAAATTGAAGATAAGTGATTTCATGCAACTTTTCAAAGATTAAAGAGTGAAAAAAAACATATAAAATAATGCATGATTCACGTTATAACAAATAGATTAATATTTGACAATGCAGAGACACTAAACTCTAAAGCAACATGTATGCAGTAGCTTTGTCAGTGATGCTAGGACAGATGAACACAACATTGAAGTGAGATTCAAAACGGAGCTTGTCTTCATTTTAAATAATATACTAATATAGTAAAATCAAAAGCATTTTATCAAAGCAAAGACACATTATGTGAGATTCCATAAGCAATTTGTTTGCATTACATACAGCCTTATACCAAAAGGGATGAAAGTTTATTTTCATAAAAAAGAGAGACAAAGAACCAACCATATTAAAAGAAAATCACATATGCTGTTGACCAATATACAAACAAGAGTCCATCTTACTCAATCACAATGTTCATATGAGATATGATAGACTTCAATTTTCTTTAGTTATATGATTTCCAAAATTTCAGACTGAAATCTTCATCGAAAACTTTCTTTTGAAAAGGTGAAAAAATATTTTAAATATATATACAGCGTCTCAATGTCCACAATACAAAATCTTAAATCTCTAACAAACTTAGTCTACCTGCACAAGCACCTCCTGTGTTCCAACAGATTTTATAAGAATGGAGAAAAGCGATAGATCAACAGTAGGCAGAAGAGTTGCCTCTGCTAAAAGAATTGCAACAGACATGATACCAAGTATAACAGCCAAGCCTTTCTCAACTTGTTTCCTTAAAACGCATCGCCAGAAAAATTCTGCAAAGAAGCACCATTTATTCAGAACCCCAAGCCCAATGCCTCTAACCAAAATATCCTCGCATGATTAAATGATGCAACATAAGATGTAGCAAGAAACCTAGATGAGAAAGGTAAGACAGAAGTGAGATGAAATTCAAGAAACTTTTAAGCCAAAAACAACATTGATATGTATGAGAAAATTACATTGACTTCCCACCAGGTTTGTCAATATTAATTCAAATTCTCTCAATTCAAAACCAGGGAGGTCAATTTAATTTACTCTATATGTATATACAATTATGTACCACTATATATATATATATATATAAACACATACGTAAAATAGAATTACAATAGAGGTCTCATTTACATAGGAAGCAACTGAGCAAGTAGGACATCGAGCTTTTTTTTATAATTAATATCATAATATACAGAAAGGGTAAAATGTTCATGGGACCTCATGGAAAACTAATAGAAACAGCATTACAAATTAAAAATAGTAAATGCTATTCCAGATGCAGCAAAGAAATATTCAGTGAAGTTAGGAACAAATGGGTTAATAACACTCATAATTACCTAAAGTATCAAATAGGGACCCCAACTTGCCAGTCCGAGCAGGTCTAATGCTCGAATTATACTCCCTGAAATCATAGCATAAATAATTGTTTAAGGTGAGCTGGAAGAAACTGTAATATATTATAGAAGCATATTGAAGTGGGGCAAAACAACAGAGAAGAAAACCAAATTAGAAGCAAACCATCCAGTTGAGTTGCGGCGTTCATAATTCTTTATTGTATCTTCCAATTCAAGGGCTTCCAGAACATAAGTCATATACTCACTGCAAAAGCAACAACATCAAATGAAGTTTGGCTATTGCTGAAGGAAAATTCAGAGAGACCTTAGTTGTAATGATGTGACAGAATACTCAAGCTGCCATATATATCTAGTCACCATATATCAATCAGTCTATAAGAGGCAAGAAGGAATCTATTTCACCATTGGATAACACCAGAAGCCAGATTTTACAAGGTCTTTCATATTAGTAGAATCTAGGAAGCAAAGATGAAACTTTCCCAGTCCAAGTAAAACCAAAGGATTGAAATTAATGAGAAGAATTATTAACCAGAGCACTTATAATATTTATTAGTACATATAATTAAAAAGAAAAAGGCCTAACAAAGTAATATGTGTGGGCCATGCAAAGAAAAAGTAATTTGATTTTCATTAATCTAATAAATAAGTTGTAGGCATTATCATTAACACGAAGAACTAAAATAAATAAATATAGGTCTAATAGATGTTTATCCTCATCATAAGTATATAACAATTGAATTTACCACAACTGCTGTCAAGGATTCAAGAACAACTTCTCAAGCGAATAACACCACTAAAAGACCGAATTGATCATTTGCTTACCTTTTATACCTGTAATACTCCTCACGAGCTCCCCGAAGTTGACGCCTCAGTGTTGCCATTGACTTCTCATCTGTATCATAATCCATATCATTTTCCCCTAATCGGCCACCTTGTGGTTTGAAGGAAGGGTCTTCCCTAAACTGCAAATTTGAAGGTTATATCTAAACAGAAAACAATCCAGGTTTTGTAATCAAAATCCTTAATCAAATAATGTAAGCTCAATACCATTTGAGTTAGCATATCATCAATGACATTCATGTAAGGTCTCAGAGGATCACGCTTGGACATCTGCTTGGATGTTGCTTGAGCAACCTATAAAGATAAACAATCATTAAGCTCCAAGAATCCGTTTTGAATGGGGGTAAGGGTACAGAAAAACTGATCAAGTCCAATATTACATAGTTTTTATGGACAGACACCAAAACCGCCAACAATACACTGCTGACAAGTAACACTTTCCCCAAAATGGCAAAGACATCTAGAATTGATGGAGTCACCCAGTTATAAATTGGAATGTCCCTCACAAACACTTCCCTTAAAACCTTACCACAACTAGCCACAAACAATTTCTTAGTATTTATAATAAGAAAAGAGAAGGGAAGGAACAAGACATCGGACACTGAACAGAATTCAGCTCCATGATGCATAATTCCTGCTTTGCATTTAAGTTTCAACATTAATGTATTTCCAATGTATCCAGAACTTAAAATCAAGCCAACTGGAGGAATACAACATGGGGGGAGGCGTTCTATTATAATTTTTTTATAAAAGTAAGAAACGAATCACAAACATAAAAAAGTTGGCTCTATCTTGCTTGCAAGTGAAAGATAAACAAAATTCCAAACTTGTAAATGTGCACTAGAAAAACAACAATAACCAAGCCTTATCCCTCTAGGTGGGTTTGGCTACATGGACCAAGCAACTGCATTGGGCTCTATCAAGAATCAAAATTTTCAAAAAATCCATTTAGAGTAATTCTTTTTAATGGTTAAATTATAAAATTATGCTGACAACTTGAATGAACCACTTACAACAATAGCATTTGAAAGATCTTGGTGAGCATCATCAAGTTTGACAGCCATTTGGGCAATTTTGTGGGAAAGAACTTTCTGGCGGGTTGTCCAGTCAGCATTTCGCCAAATGCTTTTAGGAATTTCACTTAAACCAAAGCCTAGAAGAAATGCACCAGTAACAAGTCCAAAAGTATTTGAGCAAGCCATGGCAAATCCCAAAAGACCTCCACTCCTGTTTATAGAAGTATCAACCAACTAGAAGTCATTCCAAAACAAAAAAGTATTGCTTCACATTAAACCAAAAAATAAACACACACATACAAATTAAAAAGAAAAAAAAAGCCTTATTGCATGCTAACTTGTCAATCATGACCATCATGTCAATAAATAGACAAATAATTGGGCAGATAACAGGTATTTATGTGTCCATGACTTGAAAAAACATTCAAGCTATTGATTATTGAAAAGCTGTGACTTACATGTCCAATTTAAACCTGTGATGTCATTCAAATTTCCTCACAGCTTTTCAGCATGTGGTTTATCTATATTATTATAAACTTAACATCTTGCTAAGATGTTATGTTGAGTTTTCTTGAAATGTCCTCACAGAGGCAATGTGTTAGCCTCTGGAAGTAAATGCACAGATGTCAAAAGACTATACGAGTTAGATTAAAATCTGAATGTGTGAATGCAATGCTTTAACAGATAGAGTAGTGTATTACAGAAGCCCCTTAAAAAGAGGTTTACAACAATGTCATTATCCACACAAAAAAGGAGAGAGAGAGACAGAGAGAGTTTGATGTCTGTACAGGACCAAATTTCATGAATACATCAGTCATGACAAAGCATGCAGCCAGACATTACTAACAAAGCATGTCCACATATGACACTGTAAATAATCAAGAAGAAATCAATTGTAATTTGTGTGTTTTTGAGGAATCCAAAAACCATAAAAAGTCAGAAAGTGAAAACAAGAATCTTAATAAAAAACAATTAGAAGACTCTATGCAGCAATAACTTGGAGCTAACATCATACTACAAAAAACTAAAATCAACATTAAAAAAATAAGGTTTAGAGGATGAGAACCAACCAGGTCTTGTGCATCATAATGAGAAGAATAAGTCCAAAAAGGCCAATGGATCCCAAAATTAGATAGAAGACCAAGTTAACATGTACACTAGTCTTCAATCTTTCTGATACAGTGAAATCCCCAGCATCTTCAAAACCCTGAATAAGGGGCACCACAGCCCTGCTTAGGATAAATAATTTAAATATATGAGGAAATTTGCATCTCTGATCTGTAAATGCCATTTAAATATTTGCTTGCAACAATCATGCTTAGTACGTAGGCAAGCATATGAGAAGAACCCCATAAAGCAAATTAGTATTATGGCACATACATAAAATCCCATAAATTTTGCAATCATACATAACAACTATATCATGTTGTGTTATTCATTACTACTTCCAGTACAGCTCAAAGTCTGTTCTGTAGTAGAAAAATGTTAACATGTATGCCTGCATGCCATATGTATTATTAGGAAATTGAATATTAGAGGTACCAAAAGACAGTGCCAACCAAAAGAAAATAATATTAATATAATCAAATGTGAGGATGAAGATTGTAGACTTTCACATTAAATAGTTACTTCAGCTTGATCCCATTACATATCATCAGATACATGACAAAGTACATAGTTCACTGACTCAAAACAAGGATCCTGGAGGAATGTTTGACAGTCAGGCAATGAGAGAGTAAAGCAACTGTCACATGATAAACCAAACAAGCTCAAAAAGCTTTGGACCATTAAGCAACGTGTGGAGCTCAAAATTGGCCTGAAAGTGAAAGACTGAAAGTGATGCAAACATATAATCATAAAAATTTTACATGAAGCTTACCAAGTAAGCAAAAACGTACTCCAATAAGACCAGCTCCAAAAGAAAGAAATGCCTCCATTCTCATGGTGAGAAGACATCGTCTGTATGAGTCATAGAAACACCATTACACGAGTGAAATCAATGCACATATAGTTCTTCAATTAACCACAATTCTCTTCACCTTTTAACAATGTAAAGGTAGCATACAGCTTTTAATTGACACAAGCTTAACTACAGAATAAAAAGTCATACAGCTGTCTTGTCCACAATATGTAGGTAGCATAATATTTTTGTCAGAACTCTGGACACTTTTACACTATAGCAAAGTAAATCTTTATTCCAGTTTCTAATTTAAAATCCAGTTGTTCAGAACTTCTCCATATCCAAGCCCTTTTTGGAAAGTTAAGGCTTCCTCTAAGGTGAAGACTTTTGTTTAGGCAGTGCTACTTCTAATCGCTGCATTTATCATTTGCCTTTATATGCCATTATCAACATCTATGGATTAACTTAAGACATACAAAGCTCCTGTATAATCTATGCATTTGTTCCTCAATTGTAAAGCAACTTTTTCTTTCATGACAAATGGCAATAAAGAGACAAGGAAAGAACTAGCAATGTTTCTATAGTGATCACACACCTAACTCAACATTGTTTCTCTAGTCACGTCTAATAACCCCAGCATCCCTCACCAGCAATGATAGAAGAGCACAATAGCCTTCAAAAGGAATGCTATTCAAAACATTCCTAAAAATCCCTAAACACATCTACACAACAACAAATTATAGCAGAATAATTGGAATTTCTAACAAAGAAAAAAAATAACGAAATCTGTTAATATGAAATAATCAAGAACTAAATTCGAAATCGAGGAAGTGGAAGAAGATGTAGAAAGGAGAAATGAAATAGTACCGCCCAAATGTCAGCAGGGACGAGGATGATGATGGAGAGGGAACAGAACCAGGTATATCCAACGGTGAAAAGCACGTAGCGAGGGACGTCTGGGCCAGCGAAGTATCTCAGCGTCAAAAGCACCATGCCCGTTGTTAGAGGCAGGGAGATCAGGTAAAACATCCACATCTCTCTATCTTTCCCTTTCTTTGAAATCAGCCGAATCGGATCGGAGAGATAATAGATCGGTTGCAAATTTAGAATCGCAGTGAGTTTTATTCAGGTAAAGTATGGTAGCCGCACCAGCCTCGCTCTTGCTCTTGCTCTTGCTCTTGGCTTGTTGTGTTGTGCTGCGCGCCACACGTCCCTTCAAGTGGGAGTCAGCCAGCGCCTTGGTTTAATAGTTTTGTGTTGTGTCTCTTGCCTTTGTCGCTCGAGCTAAACACGGGTACACGGTCAGTGGCCTGGGGTTAAATTAAAGACGGTCGGCACCACCACATTTGTCTCCGGCTACAAACTCACCTTGGATTTGCTTGTGCTTAAAGTGATTCTCCCTTGGGTAATTGAATAATTATCATCATATCTTAAACAATATTTACACTTTTTTTTAATATCACATAAAAATTAGTTAATAAAATATAAATTATTAATTAATAAATATATATAAATATATAATTATTTTAATCTAATTTTATTAATTAATTTATATACATCATTAATTATTTTTTTATTAACTAATTTTTTACATACTTATTAATCAATTTTTATATATCATTAACCATAAATTTATATTTTATTAATTAATTTTATATAGTGTGAAAAATAATATTATTAAAAATAAATAAAATTATTAGAATTGTTGTGTAATTATATTGGTATATAGATTAGTATTGTTTTTGTCATCCTGATATGGGAGATAATAAGTTGATGTTGCTAATGAAAGTAACGGTGTATTTTTTTTTTATTTGATAAAGTGTATTATAAATATCAGTTTATTAAATAATTTAAAGATGAATGTATTTTTTATTATTAATATTATTTTTTGTTTATTGTAGTGATAAATTCATTTTTGATAAGTCTATCTCATAATTCCTAAATGTAATTAGGGAGTTTTTTTTTTTTAATCAACATTTCTACGATTTTTTTATTTAAATAATAAAATTAAAATTTTAAATTATATTTTTAAACATTAAACTGGATAATGGTTAACATATATAAGCATAAAGTATATAAATCTTATATTTATATAAGGTGATATAATTAAAATATAAGTATGTAAAAAAAATAAAATAAAACTAATAATAATCAAATAGCAAAAAAGTAATATGTGTAAAAAGTAAATTACAAAGGTTGGGTCAAGATAGTAAAAAATTTTGACTTTTTGATAATAGAATGTTAGTTCAAATTTCAATAAAATAATTTTGGTAGAAAAATTATACAATTCGTATGCAAGGTTAAATTAAAAGTAATATCATGAACGGTTATGATGAATTAAAGATCTGAGAATACCTCCTAATCTAAAAAAAATAACGGTGAATTATTCAAACTTCAAAAAGGAAAGAGCACGATAGCAATAATAATAATAATAATTAATAAAACAAAAGGAGAGAGCATAAGAGAATATCTATGAAATATAGATACATTATTTTTATGGTGTGTTTACGTATCATATATATATTTGTGTCAAATATATAGAAACATATGGATGACATACATATTTTATGTATCTGAATATGTTTAATTAAAAAGATTATTTTTTAATTTAGATACGTCTCGGATACACTTAGACATATCTCGAATACGCTTGAACATATTTATAACACGACTTAGACACATTATTATTAGATTTTTAAATTTTATTTTTTCACATACTATTATTTTCATCTACTCCTTCTATCTTTCTTTCGTACCAAACTATCACTTCGTCATCACTAATTGTCTCATACAAATATTTTCTTTAATTAATTTTTTTTATATGCACATATATTTGTACATAATTAATTTTATTAAAAAATTTATTTAAAATATTTTTTAAAAAATATCAATAAAAATTATGTTTTATATATTTTTAATAAAAACTTATTAAGTTATAAATATTGATATATATTATATATATTAAGATATTATAATTTTTAAGTTTATAAAAAATAATATTATTAAATTATAAATTTTTTCTTAAATGTTATAATTATATATATATATATAAACTAAATTTTTTAATTTATTTTGAAATTAATTATATATATATATATATATATATATATATATATGCTGTATTCGTAGTTTATAATTTTTTAAATTTAATATATTTCTATATTCTTATTCATGTTTTGTTTCGTATCCATATTCGTGCACGTGGTTCATCTGAGAATATACTTTCATCATCCTATAAAAGAATAAATTAAAAGAAAAAAACGCGCCACATGTCATCCCGCAGAATCCCAATTCTTCAGATGTTGCCTTTTATGACAACACAATGAATATTACGGAATAAATATGCCACTTTCTCATTACTCATTAGTTACAACACAACATTGTGCTGCTCTTTTTTTTTTTTTTTTGCACAAGACAGTGTTACTTTATTTTTGGATGAATATACATGGATAATAATCCTCTAAAATGAAGATTCTTATAAAATAAATAAATAAATTTATATTAATTATTAATAAATAAATTTATATTAATTATTAATTATTAATAGTTGATATAAATTTATTTATTTATTTTATAATGATATTCACTTTAAAAAAATTTGTTTGAATATAATAATGATATAAATTTGTTTGACCCATCCTGTCCTTAACCTGCCAAATTACTAGACAGGATGGATTGGTCCATTTTAAGAAATGTGTTAGAAGAAAGTCAACCCACTCTATTTTAGAATTAGTTGATGGGTTGATCTTCTTAAAAAAAAAATGAAAAAAATAAGTGAATCAATGAGTCAACTGTCTAACTAGCCTAAAAAATGTATAAAAAAACCATAAAAATTAAAAAAAAAAACTACAATTTATAGAGACTAAAAGAAAAGTAAAATTAGTATCATACTCATAAAAATATCACAAATATAAAAAAAAACTCTTGTAGCACTTAAAAAAAAAAAGAATCAACCTAACGGGCTAACCTGAACTCGACCTGCTTAACCTTCAAGTTATACGAATTGAAAAATAAAAATAAGTTCAATTCTTAAACTCCACCTACCAAAAAATAAAGGATTAATAAGTTAACCCAATCGGCGGATGCTATGGTATACCCTCCTATCTTTGGGTGCATCACACACCTTTGAATTTATTTGCAATAACAAGTTTTGTTTTGTTCCAGGTTACTTTTTTTTTGTTTCTTTTACAAACCACCTAAGCAACCTCCAGTAGGCCACCTCGCCACCTACCTGTATGCCATTGCCACCTCAGTGCCGTAGCAAGCATTGTTCATTTTTTTAAAATTATATAAGCGTGTAAATAATACCGATTAAAATTGTACCAATCTTTATAATTTTTTCATAAATAAATGTACATACTAAAAATCTTATAAATTTTAATTGATAATATCTTTACACACAATAATACAATTTTCTCTACGTGAGTGTGTAAGGAATTTTAAAAAATATATATATTTTTAACTGATAATGTTATCAAATTTTAACTTGTAAAAAAATATTATCTCTTATAAATTTTAACTGATAATATTTATGTAGTTATATAACCTAAAAAAAATTAGAGGTGACTAGTGGTGGTAGATGACTGCCAACCGATGGCGTACGGTGGTCGACAAGCGACGTCTGATGACCGCTAACTGACAACACTGGTGGTGATAGTATGTAAAAAAATATAAAATTAAAAAAAAAAACTTACTTAGCAAGTTTCTTGTACTTAATCTAAACTATTAATATTTTTTATAATTAAATTAATGATTTAGATCAAGTAATGTATTATATATCCTATTTTTTAAAGTATATATTAGACCCCACCAACCCAACTAGTTGAGTCCATTTTTCCAGTTATATATATTACATTTACGGCATTTTATTAGTAACTCAGATGAGAAGTGTGATTTGTTAATCATTAAAAAAAAAAAAAAAAAAAAGATGGGTTGGCGCTCGTACTCTACAGGATAAATATATATATATATATATATATATATATATATATATATTTGTTTTAACTATCTAATTTTAAGTTTATATATATGAGATTTTAGGAGTTAAAGGCCCAATGAATAATGCAGATTCATTGTTTGAGGGACGTCAAACCTGTTTGGCTTTCCTTGGGACTTGGACATATAGATACAGGGAACTTCATTAGCCTTCAGCTCAATGATTGGATTTATTACTTTACTAGTGCATGTCCCGTGCAACGCACGGGGTGATTTAAAAAAAACTATATATGTTGAAGATCTATGTGAAATAAAAGATTAGGTAAGTGATTGGATACAAAAATGAATATTGAATAATATTGAAAGTTTGAATTACATGTTTATAAACATATATACATGACAGGATAATTAACATCTACAAAGTGAAAAAAGTAAATATGAATTAAAGAAATATTATTTGATTGATGAAAATAAATGGATAATTAACTAATCAGTAATATTAAAGTAATAATTGATAATTGATTTACCTTACACTCGAATCTTTTGAAAAACTTTTTTGTAAACATTATTCTTCATTATTTGACATAAATTACCATGTTCATATAAAATAAGAATTTTCAAAACACTCCTTACCTTGACTATTGAAACTGCTACATACAATTGGTCATGTGTAAAAACAGACCTTCGTAAAAATATTCCAACATGTGACAGGGTTTGCCCTTGGCTTTTGTTAATAATCATTGCAAAACAAACAGTTAAAAAAAATTGTCTTCTTTAAAATTTTATTGGCATTCCACGATCTGATAGTATCAAATTCACTCGATACCCTGTCAGGCCTTTTGTTTAGATGGGGAGATAAACATGCAAAAGGATTATATGTACAAAGATAGACACAGATTGAAAAAGGTAGAGATAGTAATACTTGTAAAAATGTTGAAGAAATGTTGACAATGGTTCGAATCAAGGCAATGTGAGAGGGTGGAAGACAACATGAACCAAATATATATTATTAAATGAATACATAAGGGTGTCATTAAAGGAACAAATATATGAATTGCCCAGCAAAAAAAAATGTACAAACAGCTTATCGAACATAGGCAAAAAGGTAATTTTTGTTTATATGGTAATTAAAAAAAGAAAAATTCAATAATATCCTTGTCGTAGATACTTGCCAAAGAAACAAAACATGCAAACATATTATCTATCACTAATCAAAGGCAGAAGTTTATAACTACATAATATCATTTTCAGAACACATAATCAAAATAGCAAAACTATTTCTTTAATGAATGACATAAAAAAAATTATACAGGAACCAAATAAATATGATTAAATGAATAAATAAGAGCATGATTAAAGGATCAAATATATCAATTGCCCAGCAAAAAAAACTCTTCAAACAGATAATCCAAAAAATTTAAAATATCATTTCTAGAGATATTTGTCAAACATTTGTAACATGGAAACAAATTATAACCACAAAGCAAAGGCAGAATATTATAAGGACAAAACTTAGGTAAAGTTCATTAAGTGCTTGTGGTGCTTGTCTCCAATAGAAACATGACATGTGTACATTTTTCTATAATTCATTAATGAAAATTTTAAAAATAATAATTAAATAACTAAAAAATATGTTTTATAACTACAAGCACCTAAGGAACTTTACCTAAGTTTTCTCCATATTATAATTATAAATCAAATCTTGAAGTGAAATATTTGATAGTAAGATAAGTCATGGGCAATAAGTCATGGTAAATAGTTACTTATGAAGATGAAAGAAATATTCAAGAATTCATTTTATGGGCAACGTTACAAATATTAATGTTATTTTATGCTCATGATTGCTAAAAAAAATTACTTTAAAAATTATTAACATTGATTGGTATTAAATTTGGGGGAGGTTCAAAATTGAAGGTGTTTATATTAATAAAAGATGAATTTTTAATTGTCATTAATATTTGTTTTCTGGTGATAGATGAATACATGATTAATTGGTAAATTTTGATAGTAGAAAGCTTAACGTTATTTTATGCTTATGATTGCTAAAAAAATTACTTTAAAAATTATTAACATTGATTGGTATTAAATTTGGGGGAAGTTTCAAAAATGAAGGTGTTTGCATTAATAAAAGATGAATTTTTAATTGTCATTAATATTTGTTTTCTGGTGAGAGATGAACACAGGATTAATTGGTAAATTTTGATAGTGGAAAGCTTAAAACATAATTGGCTGAGATAGGAAAAGTTATAGATAAAAATGCTCTTGAAATTTTGGGCGTCAAAATTTTGCATGAGGAAATGACACTTGTCCTTTTTTTTCTTGTTGGTTTTTGAATATGATTTTGCTTTGTATATTATAGTAAAACCTACGACAAAAAAAAAATAGACGTACGACACATTGATTGAGATGAAGAAAAGATATGTATTTAATGCTTATAATAAGTTTTTTTTTCTTCTCCTACTTCAAGCAACTTGTTAAACTCCAAGCTGGAAGTCGTAAAATAAGATTAAGAATTCAAATAAAAAACTTTATTGATATATGAAGATTACAAAATATGAAGTTTGATAAAATGGGTCCATTAAACTACGTATAGCCTTGATTACATCAAGTAAAGGTAAAAACAATAGCTAGTGTTATATGAAGAAATCCTATATACACAAATGCTACTCATAGTCAAGCAAAAAATAAATAAATAAATACAAACGTACAACACATTGATTGGGTTGAAGAAAAGATATGTATTTAATGCTTATACTAAGTCTTATATTCCTACTCCAGCTTCAAGCAACTTCTTCTACTTCAAGCAATTCCATATTCCAAAAGGAACTCCGAGCCCTATGAGATGTTAACAGCAAGTAAGTTGATGTTAAACATTAAAAAAAAATAGGAGCAGGTACTAAATATAATGTTATTAAGAGTTAAATGAATTTAATTTACCTGCAAAAGATATCCACATTAGAAACTTGTAAAACAAAATGATATACTTCAACATATTACATTAGCAACATAATAGAATTGCATAATAATCTGCCAAACTTTAATTAAAATAGTAATGGTCCCATGTGCTGCCAATAACCAACAGAAACACATAATTTCAAAGTTCTACCTCAAATAGGCGTTCAATGTCTTATAAAATACTCAAAAAGGAAATCACATCTCTGTTCACATACAATAATGTCCAATCAAAATTTATACACCAAAAAATCAAAGTGTTCTGATCAATCCTTTTCAATTTTCACTTACTTAAACTTTGTGGTAGACATATCAGCATTTCCATTGGCACTGTACTCCTCAGCAGACCTTTTATCATCACAAACAATTAACTCCACGCACTCAGGTTGGGAATTCAGACATGTCTCACTGTCACAAAACTGTGACATTAAATCCTATAAAAAAATCAATCAATTAGTAGTATACAATACACATAAAAATTGAAACACAAAAGGTATACTAAACAAATACCTTAACAACACCAAAATCAACTTCTGGTATGTCAGTAGCAATGTTAATTTCACTGACAAAAACACCTTCTGTCATAACAGCCTAGACATATAAAGTTTAGCCTAGTAGTCAGAACAATAGTCATTAGTAAGAGAAAAAAAAACAAAGAGAAAAAATAATATATAAACTAAATCTCCTTTGGGCTCATAGCAGATTCAGACTGTATGAATTTGGTTATAATTGCCACATCATCACACACACGTCTCACACAAAAAGATGGCTCAAACTGAGAAGCAGTGTTACATTTTGTCTCAACCTTAAAGAGTAATGATTTGTCAATCCAAACATCAAACTCTGGAGGATACAAGGCATTTTTTTATTCTGTTTATGAATATAAAAGAACAAAATTATAAGAAATGAGTTGATACTAATTACGTGAATACAAAAATTAGTGTAATAAAATTTGAAATTAATTACCTTCTAAAAGAGATCCAACATCTTAGTGTAGGACCTCTTCAGCAGATAAGAAGCATCTCGGTCAAATAACATAAAGGTTGCACAATCAGAATCATCAATCACTCTTAACTTAATCCTATACCTAACAAACATAAAATTAATAAGTCAGTATAAGTTAAAGAACTTATAATTAACAAAGCAAACTATAAGTCAATATTTTAGAATACAACATACAAACCTTGGAAAAACATTTACTACATGATAATAGCAGGAGTCATAGTAATACATGCCACTATCAGGAGTTACTGTCTTGTTGCATTTGCATGCAGTATACCACCAATCACTACCCTTGATTATGTGTTTTGCAGTAGCCAGAACAATACAAAATCCCTCCTAAAATTATTTAAAAAATATAATATAAGACATTACATATCATATCATACTTTATATCAAAATCCATATACAAACAACCACCTAAAGAGTGTAACAAATACCTCTTTAACGTCCTTCAACTATTCAATAGACATCCTAGGGGTCAATCTGAGGAAATCATCCTCCACAGAAATATTTGGAGATTCAGTTAAATGGGACAAAGCTTGGGAAGGTTCATCTCCAAGCAAAGGCAACCTAAATGAACATAATTGGGTTATAAAAAGTTCATTATTTCAAATTGAAAAAAAATACAACTAAATAAATAACAAATTAACAGAAACTAAAACATTTTTCAAAAGTCAGCAACCTCTAGAATGTCAAGATTGAAGAGAATCCTAGTTGCATGCATTACATTTTGTAAAATAGTCTTCCCTATTAATTGAATAATGATAGCACAAAAAAAATATTAGAGATTGATATCAACGATTATCAAGTTTTAATTAGGATCAATAAGAATAGAAATTTAAGAAAAACCTTTGAAAGTTTTAACTTTGGCAAACTAGATAATGAGTACAGGTTGCACAACATCACCAACAGCAAGGAATACAGTTAAATCATCAACATAGGAGCCGAACAAAGCACACTTAATTTTCACACTGAAATGATGAAATTAAGATTAATTCAACAAAGTATTTGACAGGAAAACAAAGGAGATAAAGAGTATTTCACAACGTATATATTAAATCCTTACCTATCAACATATAACTCAATCACAATCATCTTTGTTCTTTTTCCATAATTGTCATATTCTCATTCAGTCCCAACCGCAGATAGCAATCTAATAATGTCTGATAATTGTAAAAGGTTAGTTGTTATTGAAAAAAATATACCAAATATCAATGAAAATATAAATTGAAATGGAGATGGAAACAATACTAACTAGGATTCTTATTTCGCCATTGGAACTAAATATATCCTCTAACAATAGTAAAGACAGTCCATATAAGGGGATCAATCCAGAGTCTGAAGGCTTCACAAAAGTTTTATTTGAAAATTCAAACGATATTTGTGCTTCGTGGTTCGGAATGCACCACTATTCTCACCAACTCCAAAAAACTCACATACATAAACATCACCTTCGTTAAGTAGACTCTTGAATTTGTACACCAGAGTCTTCCTCACAGAAGCATGAATCTTGCATCCTGATTTAAGTTACAAATGATAATATCAAAATTTGTTGAAAATGTATTATAAGAAATGAAATATAAAAAACAAAAATCAGAGAAATCATACATATTCATCCATAAAAGCCATTTCAATGGAGTTAGTCATTACAGGATTGTTGAAGTTTGGAAGGAACCACAAACGAACAACCCTAATTTTGATCCTCCAAGACTCTTTCTCAGGTGATATTTTGACCAAAGGATCGATGGGAGGAGCCATTTCAAATTACAAAAAATAGGGATTATGAGTAATATGACAAATCAAATTAGTAGGAAGGGAAAATAGTGAAAATGCACGATGAATGAAATAATCTTACCATCGTATTTATAGCCTTCAATGAGGGGAAGGGAAATTAAGGTTTGCTGGTGAAATAATTACCGCCGAAAAAAATACCCCATGCTTCAGTTGGGAAACAAACATTAATGGATGAAAGGAAAACAAACGAAGCAAATTCATCGAGGCACGGACACAACGTGCAAAGGAGCAGACAATTCACATAGTGGAAATGAACAGTTGATGAAGCCTGAAGAGAGAATAGGTCTTGAATGAGAAAAACTGAACAACATGCGTATGGGATTGAAAGATATATTCAAATGAGTTTATTGGATTGAACCAAAAAAAGGGTAGGGCACGTAGTCTGACTGGTAGGTTCCAACTCTTGCATTGTAAGCGATGTTATGTTTCTTTTTTTAAAAAAATGGAAATAGTAGTTGTTTTTTGGTTACTTACGAAGATGAAACAAATTTTGAAAAAGTCATTCTATGGGAAACGTTCCATTTTTTTGTTGATTAGCATAGAAATAGTTGTTACTTGTTATTTATGAAGTTTAATAAAATATGAAAAATGAATTTATGCTTATGTTTGTTTAAAAAAATTACTTTAAAATTTATTAACATTGATTGGTATTAAATTTGGAGAGAGTTTCAAAATTGAAAGTCAAACGAATTAATAAAAGATGAATTTTTAATTGTCATCAATATTTGTTTTCTGATGAGAGATACATACATGGTTAATTGGTAAATTTGTATAAATGAGATAGTAGAAAAACTTTAAAAATGATTGGCTGAGACAGGAAAAGTGTTTGATGAAAATGCCCTTGAAATTTTGGGAGAAAAAATTTTGCATGAGAGAATGACACCTGTCTTTTTTTTTGTGGGATTCTTGAAGATGGTTTTGCTTTGTATATATTATAGATTTTAGATTAAATATTTTAAATGATAAGTTTGTGACTTATCTTATTAATTTAATAAGTAATTAAATTAAGTTAATAAATTAAATTTTTATTGAGTAAAAAGAAAAGGATAGTTTTATAATTATAGTAATTGTTAATTCGATAGAAATTAATAATATTTAAAAAACTATTTTTGTACAAAAGTTAAGGTCTATTTCTGGTTGTCAGAGTTTTTTATTCCTTCATTATCACTAAAGTAGAAGAAGCATAAAGAAAAGATAAATGAATAAAAAGTGAATTTTATGATCTCTTTAAAGTTCTTGAAATACAGTCTATCAATTATTTATGGATAAAAGTCGTGTCTTCTTATATTCTTATCTATAAAAATTATGAATTTTAATATTAGTATATTTCAATAGTAGTTTTTTGTATTAAGATTCTTATAAAACATACAAATTAATATATGATATCATAGAAAAGTTATGAAATTTATAATTTTTCATTAATAATGATTGATTTTTTTCAATTTATATGAACCTTAATTGAAAAAAATAAAACAAAAAATTATTATGTTATTTCCCGGCACTTTATGAATAAAACTTGAAAGCTATTTACGCAATTCCCATCGAATAAAATAACTGTTTATATTAGCTATTCATGTTGTTATTTTCTAGTTTCAATTTGCTTTACCTGCTAATTATTGGGTTAACCAATAATGATATTTTTATCACATTTTTTCACATTATTTTTTATATTATTGATTATATTATTTTTTATTATTTTTTTATTTAATCACAATTATTAAAGATATAATAAAAATAATAGTATATTTTAAAAAATGATGTGACATAATCATTTTCCTTGGGTCAATAAAGGCTGCTACTTTACGAGTAAATTGCTTCAAATTGCTTACTGTTCTAATATTCTTTCCATTAATAGTGCATACATCTCTTTTCATACTCTTTCCAATACCATTTATCATATTTATTTTTTTCTATCACTTTCTCTCACTAAATCCGACACCCTTAAAAATGGTGTCAATAGTGCATACACCCTTAAAATGAGTGTATGATGATCTTTTTTCAATTGCTTATGTTGTGAATAGCAAATTGCTTTATGATATTTTGCTTTATGAATGGACAACGGTGATGGGGTCATTAAAGGAAAAAGATACTCTTACACCCCTAAAAAGAGGTATATTACTGTTTACACTATTTTTGATGAATGTGATTGGTGAGAGAAAGTGATAAAAAAATATGTATAATAAATGGTATTAGATGGGATATGAAAAGGAGTATATGCACTATTTGATGTAAGAATATAAGAGTTGATTATTAAAAGGTGGAATATTTTTGGTATTAGATCGTAAGAGTTCTACAGTACTACTATGTATACGCAGAAGAAGTAGAGTTGTTAAAATAAGTTAAGTTTGATAGGTTAGTTCGAATAATATGATAAAATGAGTGGATTGAGTTAGTAAAAGTAAATACAAAATTAAAAATATTTTAAATTAGTATGATCCAAATGGGCCGGCCCGCAATAAGTCGGGTTGACTCAACCTGTTAACATTTTATAAAGGGGCTGAATTAACAAAATATTAATTTAAAACTCACATAGTTTGATCTAGTCCGACCTAAATATGATCTAACTTCTGACCGATATGATTTGACAGCTATAAGAAGAAGATGAATTCATGGGTTATCTATTTTTGTCTTTTGAGGTGGCCATTTGTGTAACTCAAAAAGTGACTAATTGGGTATTTTATACTAATTGCTAGTATTCACATGATAATGCCTTAGTGCACATAATGTCGTGATGCACATAATTGCTTATAGTTATTTGCTGCACCGTATTGTGTTTTCCAATTTAGGATGATATTTTGTGAGATTGTTAATAGTCAAAATGGTCAAATTTTTAAGTTGATTTAATCTCAAATTATAAAAAGTTATTTTTAAAGAATATGCAGTATTTGATTTTTTTACATAATGCTATCAATTTGAAATGATATTATGTGAGATTTGTTAATCACTAAATTGGTCTCATTTTTCAGTTGATTTAATTTCAAATTGTATAAAAGTTGTTTTTTCAATTAGAATGGATGTTGTGAATGACATGATGACTATTTATGCATGCGTAAAATAAAGTTCATTGTTATAAAGCATTTATGGATCACCCAAAGGTTGATTAGTTGCCCTTATAATAAATAGACATGATTGTTAGTAGTGTAAGTACACTATTAATTTTATTTATATATCCAAAGATAATAAATACTTCTAGTTAGTACGTATATCATTGTCAAATTATGTAAATTTTATTAGCATTATTATGTTGAAAATGGTATATTGATGGATCACCTAAAGAAGAACATTGATATACATTGAATGTTTAAGTGATTTGCTGTTTGAATCTATATAGTATGTTAATTTGTGACTCAAAATATTAATGTTAGACATGTGATCATTACAGTACTTATTGCTATGCATTTGTATCTCTCATCTGTTCCAACTTTTAATGGACTTAATTTCTCTTAATGGAGTGAGCAAATCCAGTTTTACCTTGGATTAATGGATTTTGATTTATCTCTTTAAGTAGAGAAACCTAATGCTATTACTATTTTAAGCACTGATGAAGATAAAGTTCAATATAAAAATTGGCAAAGATCAAATAGATTGAGTCTAATGTATATGTGGATGAGTATAACTAGCAATATTAAGTCAGCTATTCCTAAAACTGAGAATGCTAAAGAAATGATGAAGTTTGTGGAAGAGTGCTCCCAAACTACTGACAAATCACTTGCTAGGACATTAATGAGTACTTTAACCACTATGAAATTTGATAGTTCTCGTACTATGCATGATCACGTCATTGAAATGATAAACATTGCAGCAAGATTTAAGTCATTGGGAATGAAAGTGAATGAGAATTTTCTTGTGTAGTTCATTATGAACTCATTACCGCTTGAGTATGGTCTATTCCAAATGAACTATAATACCATGAAAGATAAATAGAATGTGCATGAATTGCATAGTATGTTAGTTCAGAAGGAAACCAAACTTAAGAATCAAGGAAGTCACTTTATCCATTATGTGAACCATCAAGGAGCTGGAAAGAAAGCTTATATATGTTTCGAATCAAATTTAACTGAAATTTCCCATAATACTTGGTGGATTGATTCTAGATGTATGACTCATGTTTTTAATACGATGCTAGAATTCCTTATAATCCAAACCGTAAGCCCAAATGATAAGTTCATCTTCATGGAAAATAGAGTAAAGGTTCCGGTAGAAGGTGTCGGGACTTACCGTTTAATCCTAGGCATTGGACATCAATTAGATTTATTTGAAACTTTTTATGTACCTAGTATTTCTAGGAATTTAGTTTCTTTGTCTAAACTTAATGTTGCTGGATACTCTTTTAGATTTGGTAATTGATGTTTAAGTTTATATAAGCTTACCTATATGATTGGTTCTGGTATACTTTATGATGGTTTATATAAATTGAATATTGATAATTTATATATTGAAATTCTTATGACCTTGCATCATAATGTTGGCACTAAAAGTAGTTTAATAAATGAACGTTCTGCTTACTTGTGACATAAACGTTTGGGTCACATTTCCAAAGAAAGAATGAAAAGGTTGGTAAAGAATGACATCCTTCCAAATTTGGATTTCACTAACCTTAATATTTGTGTGGATTGTATTAACGGAAAATAAACAAAACACATAAAGAAATGTGCCACAAGAAGCATTCAACTTCTTAAAATTATACACTCTGATACATGTGGACCCTTTGATGTTAACTCTTTTAGTAAAGAAAAGTACTTTATCACTTTTATTAACGATTATTCACGTTACGAATATGTTTATTTACTGTATGAGAAATTTCAAGTAGTGAATGCCTTGGAAATTTATGTAAATGAAGTTGAAAGACAATTGGACAGAAAGGTGAAAATCGTAAGCTCAGGTCGAAGTGGTGAGTATTGTGGAAGATTCGATGAAACTAGATAACACCTATGTCCATTTGCTAAGTTCCTAGAAAAGCGTGACATATGTGCTTAATACACAATGCGAGGTACACCACAATAAAATGGTGTATCAGAAAAACATAAATGAACCTTAATGGATATGGTTAGGAGTATGTTAACTAACACGTCTTTACCCTTGTCATTGTGGATGTATACTTTAAAAACTGTTATGTATTTGTTGAACATGGTTCCTAGTAAGACAGTTTTAAAGATACCTTTTGAACTTTGGATAGGTAGGAAACTCAGTTTAAGGCACCTGTATGTTTAGGGATGTTAGGCAGAAATAAGAATCTATAATTCACATGAACAAAAATTAGATGCAAGAACAATCAGTGAATATTTCATTGGTTATCCAAAAAAGTCTAAAGGGTATATGTTTTATTGTCCTACCCATAGTACAAGAATTATTGAAATTGGGAATGTTTGATTCATTGAGAATGGTGAAACTAGTAGGAGTGAAGCTTCACAAAAGATGGAGATTAAGGAAGTTAGAGTACAAGTTCCTTTGACTTGTGCTCTTACTTATGAAATTTGTTGTTTCTCATGTTGTTGAATCGCATAACAATTAAAAAGAACAACAAATTAATGATCTCGAGGTTAACAATGAACTTATAGTAGAACAACCACAAAAAAATAATATTAAGAAGATCCCAAAGAGAAAAGATATTTGTTATTCTAAATGACTATGTGGTGTATCTACAAGAATCAGAAAATGACTTGGGAATTAATGACAAAGATCCAGTTTCGTTTTCACAAGCCATTAATAGTGATAATACTGATAAATGGTTAAATGTCATGAAAGACGAGTTTAAATCAATGGAACATAATTGTGTATGAGACCTTGTGGAATTACCTGAAGGGTGTAAGAGAGTTAGGTGTAAATGGGTCTTTAAGACTAAGCGTGACTCTCATGACAACCTTGAACGCTACAAGATCCATCTTGTTACCAAAGGTTTTACCCAAAAGGATGACATTGACTATGAGGAAACATTCTCATCAATTTCCAAGAAAGATTATTTTATAATTATCATGACATTAGTAGCTCATTATGATTTAGAGCTGCATCAAATGTATGTGAAAATTGCCTTTATAAATGGGAATTTAGAGGAAAATGTTTAAATGGATCAACCAATGAGGTTTTTCAGGTGAAGGGAAAGAATACATAGTGTGTAAACTTAAAAAATCAATATACAGACTTAAGCAAGCTTCTCGACAATGGTATCTCAAGTCCAATGATACTATTGTATCCTTCGAATTTTAGGAAAACATTGTTGATCAGTGTATATCTCTGAAAGTCAATGAGAGTAAGTTTATCTTTCTAGTTCTGTATGTTGATGACATCTTGCTTGCAACTAATGATCTTAGTCTATTAAGTGAGACTAATAAGTTTCTCTCTAATAACTTTGAAATGAAAGGTATGAGAGAAGTAAGCTATGTGATTGGAGTAAAAATATTTTATGACAGATAACAAGGATTGTTAGGTTTGTCTCAGAAAGCCTATAACAATAAAGATATAGAAAATGGTTAAATGGCCAGCAAGTATGTTCCAATTCATAAGGGGAACAAATTTAATGTTATGACATGCTTTGAGGTCATTATTAATCAACTATGGTTGTAGAATTTTATTTAGAACTTGAAATTATTGATAGTATTGTCAAGTTGCTAAAGTTTATTGTCTGCAACAATCTTCTTTTCTAAAAAATGACAAGTATTCCAAAGGTGTTAAACATATAGAATTGAAATACTTTATCGTTAAAGAAGAAGTTTAGAAACATAGAGTGTCAATAGTGCACGTTAGCACCGACTTTATGATTGTTAATCTTTTGACGAAAAAGTTACCCCCCAAAACATTTAGTGGACATGTTGAAATTATGAGCATTATTGTATATTATGTTAATGATTATGTTTTATGTACTTTGACACTCTGAGCTCATAAATGAATATGTTTCTGTTTTACCTGTTTTTCGAGTTTGTAAACATGATTGAACAAGAATGATGATAATAAGTTTTGTCTTTAATAAAGATATTATTGTTAGACCAATTATATGCTTCCCATTTATAGGTCATGTCAAGGAGATGACTAACTCTGTGGTTCATGGAAGGGACTATGTCCATTAAATGATATACAACAACAATGACTCATGTTAGTTTATTCTTGGTCATGATGAATGATGTATCCTATGTAAAGAAGAGTTTGACTATATATATGAATTCATATTATGTTTTAACAGACTTATTAAACTATAAAGAATGTAATGTCACATAAGTCAAATGAGAGAATATTAGATTAAATATCTCATGTGATGGACTTGTGACTTATCATATTAGTTTAATAAATAATTAAATTATGTTAATGGGCTAACCTTTTATTGGGCAAAAGAGAAAAGGTAGATTTGCAATTATAGTAACTGACAACTTGATGAAAGTTAGTAGTATTTAAGAAATAGTTTCTGCGTAAAAATTAAGGTTTGTTTCTGGCTGTCAGGGTTTCTTCTTCACTCATCATCACTAAAGCAGAAGAAGCATAAAGAAAAGGCAAATGAATAGAAAGTGAGTTTTTGAATTTCTTTAATGCTCTTGGAATATAGTTTATCAACCATTCATGAATAAATGTTAATGTCTTCTTATACTTTTATTAGTGAGAATTATGAATTCTAAAATCCTTATATTTTAATAGTAGTTTTCTATATCAACTCTGGTGAGACACTAGTGAAGCAAGGAGAAGCGTCGCATCCACTCATCCACGACCATCATCGCCCCCCAATGCTCCTTTGCCAATAGGTCGCACCCCCACTTCGTAACTCTGTCTTCCATTGTGCGCCCAACATCAGCACCACCCACAAATAGAGACCCGTCACACCATCATTGGCCGTCTCTGCCACATCACCATTCCTCACCATTTGTGAACCAACTCGCTGCCATGTCACTATCATAATTGATTCTAGTGGAGGTGTGGTCGGAGGTAGGTTGCAGGGGTGGGGAAAATGGAGGAGGAAATGTAGGTGGTGGAGTCGTCGGGGGAGGGGATGCTGGTGGTGAGGATTAGGCCTTAGCCAACATGGACATGGCCGTCAGAGCATCATCCATTACATCATGACCATCGTCGGTGTCGGAATCTAGTAGTGGTGTACCAATTTGCAATACCATATTTCTCCAAGTCACTTGCTCATTAAGTACCAAATAATTCATCAGAACCATTCATTTATTTTTCTTTCCATCCAACGATTTCTATTAAGGGGTCTACCGGGGGTGCACCTTAAATGCAGTTAAGTTCCCTAGATAGCATGATTTGTTTATTACTAATTGAGTAATTCTATATCCTCCTACCCAATTATCCTAATAATTCTCTAAATATTAAATGAAGAAAGTATTAAATGAAAAAATAAATACATCTAATGTCTTGAAAACATAAAAAGCATTCAATACTTTCTTCATTTAGGAATTAGGAGGATTAGTAGGAAAATTTCTTCATTTAGCAATTAGGAGGATTAGTAAGAAGATTGAGTAGGAGAATAAATCATTTCTCTTACTAATTTGTTTACATGTGCAACGCATGGGCTATACAATTAGAAATAGTGAAAATAATTTATCTACCATATGAAAAAAAATTTACTGGTTTAAATAAAGAATAAATTTTATTTTATTTAAATAATTAATTTGATTAATGATAAATAAACATAACAGTGACATTGATACTAATGGTATGCTAATGGAACAAAGTTAAACAAATGGCAATAGAAGTATATACATCTTAAAATTAAGAAATATGAATATGAACGTCAAACTTTTAAATAATTTGACATATACTTTTTTGTTTTCTATTTTCATGCGTATTGGCATCATACCTTAAATCTATTCACATGTAAAATTATAATGTGGAACAAAGGTGCATATATAATTATATTTGTGTTTGAACCTATGCAAGATTAGTTATATATTTCTTCAAGTGGCATACTTTTCAGCGAAAGTGAAAATAAAAAACAAAAATCTAACGGATATTATGGAAAATCAATTAATTGTCAACAGGGTCTCCTGATATTTCTGGCGCCAAAACTGATTAATATATACTTAATATTAAGTTATAATAAATACATTTAATTTTGTATCAATTATCAAATAATCAACCAAATGAAGAAAGACTTCTTCCTCTGTGAGGTGTGGCTCTGCTAAGGTTCACCTAGCACTTCCACCCTTAGGCAGCAGCCATCTATGCTTGGCAATTTGTCTCCACATCTAGTAGTTTTGATTTTCTTTTGGACTTTTCAGCGGCAACCCCTTTTGTTGTTTTTTCTTTTTTTTTTCTTGATTTTTCAATAATAAATTGATCCAGATCTTCATCTGATGAGTTTGTATTTGAATTTTTTAAGGATGCATTCTATCTAGATAGATTTGTAATTTTTTAACCTTAATTCCTTAGATTTATTATACGTCTAATTTACAATATAAAAAAACTTTCAGATCTGCATATCAAAGTTATAGATCATGAAAATTCATAAAGATAAGATAGGAAAAGTGAGGTCATGACTCACCTTTCACAGGATGCTATGCACTAATAAGAGTCAAATTCAAGCTAACACATCTCAATGCGATATGCAATTCAAAGAAAAAAAATGATTATCTTATCAAATTGTACTATCTTGAGATATCTCTTACTTGTATAATAAATGTGAGTTACTCTAAAGATTAGGTGTTTGTACTTGAGTCAAAGAAAAGAAAAATTATATTTATTGGTTATGTGTTTTTCCTTTGATTTTTTAGTTATTCTTTGAGTTTGTTGGAAGTAATTTGGGTATTTTTTCATAATTTTGAATTTTATACTTAGAGATTTTATTTCCTTTCTTCTTTCTTAGTAATAAAATTAATCATCTTTTAAAAAAATCCACCAAATGAAGAAAAAAACATTAAAGTGCTAGAATATACATTGTGGGCTAAGCTATTTGTGATGGGTACTCTCGGGCAATGCTCTTGGACATGATAGGATCTACAATCCAAAGTTACCTTAATAGATGTAATGCCATTTTCAGCAATTAGTATATGTTTGGACTGATTGAATTCTAATTGAAAAAAATAATAATGATTCAATTGAAGCCTAATCCAAACCCTTAGCTGATTGTTGTACAAAATTAAATGGACCGATTTGAACGATGCAGCCAAACCAGTAGGTAACTAACATCATCGTCTACCACATTTTTGGAATTAGTAACACTTTTTCTAACATATACCACTTCATAACAATTACGCCCCATATTAGAAATCCTATCACCATTAGTAGGCTTTTAATTTCTCAATTCACATTTGTGGAGGTTGTAGGCGGAAGAATATGAACTTGAGGAATTCATTTGTGGTGCTGTGACGTTAGAGAAGGTGCCATTTTTGCCAAGACTGCACATATTATTCATAAATCGATCACTTGTAAGCAAAAGTACTGGCATTAAATTACCAAAATAAAAAGATAAAAAAAAAGTGAAAAAAAAGGGTCCTCTTAAGGCCAAAATTCAAAAAATGAAAAGAAGTCAGGAAAGCTATCTAGCATTAAATTGATCCAACGGTTAAATGGAGTTGAGTGAGGCAGATGAGGAAGATGAGGTAGATGAACTCTGGTGGCGGCAAATTCACTCTTTATCTGCACAATACTAAATTCCGCAAAAATAAAAATCTCTTCGATCAAATCATCCAACATCTGAAACTCCATCCATTCATGCCTTTCGTTTCTATATCTCTACCCGCACAACCGCCACTACACTTCAGTGACAAAAAACCAGAAAAAAATAACCAAAAAAAAAAGTGAAAAAGCAAAAGCGAAAGCAACAGAAAAAGAAAATACATATTACTTGAAAGTGCAGAGTCAAATTTTTGACACCCTGACAACCATTCAACCAACAAGTCCAACTACTCTCCTTTGCGTTTTGTTTCATCGGTGACTACTGATCATTCTCACTCTCACACTCTCATTTCCCGATGAACGCCGGCGAGAACTGATACCGGTCGGAGAACTGAGTCCTCCGGCATGTCAGAAAACGACGTCGTCTTGCAGACGTTCCGAGCTCTGGCGGAGAGCGCGGACCGCAAGTTCGCTAGGGTTCGCGACGCGCCAGCTTACGGACACGCCAGCCAGAACCACTTGTTCCACAAGGTTTTCAACGCCTACACGCGCCTCTGGAAGTTCCAACAGGAGAACCGGGCGAAGCTGGGTCAGTCCGGTCTGAACCGGTGGGAAATCGGCGAGATCGCTAGCCGAATCGGCCAGCTCTACTTTGGGCAGTACATGCGGACCAGCGAATGCAGGTTCTTGGTGGAAGCCTACGTCTTCTACGAGGCCATTCTCAGCAGAAGTTACTTCGAAGGATCCGAAGCTTCGCACAAAGATATTGGAGTTAGGCTCAAGGAACTGAGGTTCTATGCGAGGTTTTTGCTGGTTTCGGTGATTCTAAACCGCGCCGATATGGTGAAGCATCTTATGGACTGCTTCATCGTTTTGGTTGATGATTGCAAGAGTACCTTCCAGGTAATACATTATTATTTTTTTGCTCTTAATTTGAGCTGAACCGCTTCGTGTTCTAGAGTGTTATCTGTTACTATCTGAGTTTTTGTTCTGCTGCGTGTCCGGTTCTAAACTGCAGTTGTAGTCGCGATTGCGATTACAAAAATTACGTACAATTGCAGGAAAATGTAGCTCATGCGGCTACGGTTGTGCTGCGGACCTGGTTGGATGTATTTATTACTATTAGTTCTAAGTGGACCTAACTCTACTCCAAAAATTAACTCAGAGAAAGGCTGTTCAAATTATTATAAGGGGTATTTGCTCATATAATTAATCGATGTAGGACCTTAACACACCGTCTCACGTCCAAGACTGGACATATGGAGCTTAAAGTTTGTAGGCATCTACGGGTGGCCCAACGCTCTGATACCATATTATAACTGAGTTTGGGTGAAAAATGATCAATCAATTCATTAATTTAGCTGAGACATATATATATACAAGTTCAGCAGGTGTATAGCTTACATCATGTAGCTGCTACTACATACTAGCCGAACCCTGCTAACAAACTAACTGTATCAAACTGATTTTAACAAACTTGTAACGACTAACTAAAGTGGGTAATAATTACATACCAAGATTTTGAATGCTTTATTGTTTTGAAATTGAAGATAAACTTACAATTTTGACTTTTCTATCTGATTGTGATTTGTAATTTTGTTTATATACTCATACATCCTTTATTATTAGTATTGAACTTCTAGTGCTTTACGTTCAGATGATTATCCGTAAAATTTGATCTTAATATAGTTCATTGATGCTTTGAATTCAGCTATTCTTCCAGAGAAGGGAATGTCTTGTTTGACTTGATGAGTATGAACTATTTCTTCTCAGGAAACTAACTTTAAGGAATGGAAGCAAGTGGTGCAAGAAATTGACCGCTTCACGAAAGTGGACAGGGGCTTTACTGTCAGGCCTATGCGTTATTGTGCCTCAATTGATACTCATCAGGCATCTCTTCCTTATGTGGCTCGGTTTCATGCAAAGAGGGTTTTAAAATTTAAAGATGCACTCTTGACAAGCTATCATAGAAATGAGGTCAATACTGAATTAATGTTGCATGGTGGTTCTTAAATTTTGATAAATGAATTACTTATAATAACTGGAATGGACTGAAAGCTTTTGAGTGTTCATGTATTTCTCACTTTCAGGTAAAATTTGCTGAACTTACATTGGACACCTATAGAATGATACAATGTTTAGAATGGGAGCCTAGTGGATCATTCTACCAAAAGTGTACAGTTAAACCAAATGAGAATGGTTACTCGAATGATCATTCTGGAGCTTCTGGGATAATAGAGATGAATCTATCTACAGATATGAATGATCCAACTTTACCTCCTAATCCTAGAAAGGCTATCTTGTATTGTCCATCTGTAACAAATTTGTTAGCAGTGAGTTTTCAAGCCCTCAAATAATTTTGTATGGGATTTTTATGGTTTATTCTTTACGTTACTTGGATATTCTTATCTGTTTGCCCTTAACACTGCTTTGGGGTGTCTTTTATTGGTTCTAGACTTTTAGTGTATATTTGTGTGTGTTTGTTTGTGCACACTTGGATAACATATTTGTGTGTGCGTTAATCTTTCACTGGATGTTGAAAATATGATTCGTTAATTCTTATATTGAGCTTCATGATGTTACACAGGTTATAGCAACAATTTGTGAGGAGCTGCCACCAGATAGTGTTGTGCTAGTATATCTTTCAGCCATAGGTTAACATTTATTCTGTTTTTCAAGTATAAATAATCAGTCTATTGGTCTTGTCCTGTTATTCTAGGTTGCTTACCATAGTGTTCTCTCATACAGGGAAGACTGGTATTAATAATGTCTCTCATATGGAAAATTCTGGAGGGTCATCCAAATATTCAAGACACAAAGTCCTTTCTTACACTTTCCAAGAACAGAATAGTGGAACTTCTCAATCTCAAAATAATGGCAAGAGAGAACTGAGCTGTTATTATGACAATTATCTGTGGTTTGGTCCCAAGGGAAATGATGGTAGGTATCTGCACTGAGTTTGTTCTCTCATATTTCTGTTGAGATTGTTCCATAAATTGTTATGAGAATGCATTCCTTTAATTGGATTAATGTTAATTTGATGTTATAGAAGAAACAATTACCTCTGTTGTAGTTGCACTTACATATGCTGTATTTAAATTATTAGGTTCGAACAACCTCTACCCGGGCGATCTTATTCCCTTTACTCGGAAACCACTTTTCTTGATTATTGATAGTGATAACAGCCATGCATTCAAGGCAGGTTTGTCAACACTTATTTTATGAGTTTCCTAGAAACGTTGTTAGGTTGAGCTGTTCTGTACATTCCTTGAATCTGATTTTACTTGTTAATGATATGATGAAGTTTGTCAGTTTTGTTTCTGTACTATGATCTGAGGGTTTGTCCTAACATTTCACGATGAATTTTAAGACACTAAGCATGGGAAATCCTTCCATGTTGATTATCTTCAATAATGAGAGCCTGAATATAGAACTTTCTCCAAGGAGGGACAGAACCTCAAATTATCAAATGGTGTCAACATTAAATTCAGCATCTTTCTGGGCTAGCGAGGGAGGATTTTGGGATAATCCTCTTGGGAGAATCAGTCATTCTGGGATTTTTGGTTCAATAATCAGACATTGCTGTCTTTTGAATCTTGAGGAATTGGTTGTACCTTTAGCCCTGAACTTGTGATTGATTGTGCACATTGCATAAATGACTGCAGGTTTTACATGGTGCTGAAAGGGGAGAGACAGCTGCTCTATTTCTTTCACCTTTAAAGCCAATTTTCAAGAACCCATCTGATGTAAATTCACATAATGGAAGCCAATTTACCTTTTTCTTGACTGCTCCTTTATCAGCATTTTGCCAAATGATTGGTCTTTTCCCCAGTGAGGCTGATCGAGTAAGTTGATGTGAATAATCTATAAACTTTCTCAAATCAACTTGATCTTTGATGTTATTGTTGTGTCAACTTTAGGATGTCTACAATGAAGCTGAGAACATGCTCGCAAACGATTTCGCTGAGTGGGAAGTAATTATTTGCTCATCAGTTAGCATGGATTTAGTATGGGCACAAATTATAACAGATCCATTTTTACGGCGGCTTATTCTAAGGTATTTGCTCTCTAGTTTTTGATGAATTAACCGATGTTTGGGATAACCGTAAAAATTTGATTATTTTAATAATCAATTATTATATAAAAGTTTTTTATTATAATCGATTATAATTGAATTAATTTTATATTTGGATATGTTAGTTGAAAAGTGATTTTAAGTTAATTTATTTTGTTTAAATGATATAAAAAAATTATTTTTATACATTAAATTATTAAAATAAGTATAAATGATTAAAAAATTATTTAATTAATGACAAAATAAGATTTATATTTTAAAATATAAGAAATAATTTATAAATTAAAATTATAATTTCAATATTCAGTATTATGAAAAAAAAAATTATAATATATTAAATTTTGTATAAAAATTAAAATCGATTTTTTCAAATATGTTATGATTCTGTTAAAATAGTTTTTTTTTAATTGTTTCAACAGTAAAAAAAAGTTGAAACAATCATGCACTTATTCATTTCATATTTAAGTTGGATAGGTTAGGGAGAATGGCATAATAGCGACTGACTGCCATCTAGACTTCTTGAAGTTACTGAACGTACTTGCTTGTATAATAATGTGTTTGATGATTTATCTACAGATTCATATTCTGCCGATCCGTGATATCTTTTTTCTGCCCACGTGAGGAGATTGAACAGTATCTGCCGCTCTGCTTACCCCATCTGCCCACTTCTGTTGCACCAACTTCTGAAGCTGTGCGTTCTGCTGTCATGCAACTTGCCGTTCACTTTGAAGTTGCTGACTCCTTTCACTTTACCGATACATAAGATTATGATTTATAACTTGACAGGAAAAAAATTATTAGGTTAATGGGCAGGCTTGAGAGGTGAATTTTCCAAGTATTTCTACAGTACTCATCTTTTTTCTAGGATTTTGGTACTGGTGAGTTGAAACATTGTTATTTATTATTTTTAAATATTTATTATGAAATTAACATTCAATATATATTTGATAACAAACCCATGAAGTACAGCAGAAATTTCCGAATTCTCATTACAAATAGGAAATTACAGAAATTAAAAGAAAAAAATGGTAGACCTATTGGGCGACGTGGCAAAAGTATCTGTGGTGGGGCTTGATCTGTAAGGTTGGAAACCAAATTGTTGGCGGTGGTTGCCTTCTGTTGCTTAAATTCGACCCCACCTGTTTCAATAGTCTATGACGTATTTGGTGGTTTGCTCTCTGCCGTTAAGGTTAGGTCATGGTGGGTGCCTAACGACTTCAAGTGTTTGGTATGGGCAAGCTAATTTGGTAGTCTAAAATTAGTTGTATTTATTCATACCTTTGTAAAAGAAATTGACGAAGTCATTGTTAGCTTTTTGCATTTTTCAAGATTGGTAGGTAATGAAACAACAATGATTGAAGAGGATTTATTCAAAAACGAACAAATTCCATCAAAAATCGGAAAAAGTAAATTATTGTACTCTGTAGATTCAAATTCAGAGCTTTAAGCATACATAGATATGGAAACATATGATGAATTCTATTTCTTTTTGTTATTATAGTGTTTAATAGAAAATTTATCAATTATTCCATAATTTGATTTCGGACCTAAATTTGAGGAAGAGAATCATTTTCTCAATAGATTCTTTAATAATTAGGTATTTCATATCATAATTATAAGGATTAAAGAGTAATCAAACAAGTGCAAATAAAAAAATGAAAGTAAAATGAAATAAAAACAATAAATGAAAACAAGTAAATGAAAGCATGTAAAGAAAGCAATAAAAAAATCGAATTGAAACAAAAGAGAGCAAACTTATCTGAATTGAAGAGAATAAAAGCAAAGTAAAGGAAATCATGTAAAAAATAAACAAGTAATGGAAAAGCATGTAAAGATCGAATGTGATAAAGATCTAGAATTGAAATAAAAGGAAACAAACTTGATAGAAGTAAACATGATGGAATGAAAATAGTAGTTGAAAACTTGCAGTGCACTCGTTGAATCCTCTAATGTGTGTCGGGTGTATAGGAATTTTACAAGTTCCAACATTTATTACATTGTACAAACTGATATTTATAGGCAAATGTCCTAACTACCAGTAACCACTAATAACTACTCATGGTAACTTTCTTTGTCCTCAAATTTTCATTGGTCAATTTGTAAATAACTACTAAATAATTGCCCACTTGTTGAAATATATTTTTCGATACTAACATATAGTAATAATTATTATTTGGTTTTCTAACTAGTGGGTTTTAGGGGGGTGTCTCAACCTCCAAAAGATTTTTTTTTGACACAGCGAGTAAAACATAAAAACAACAACATATGGTTGAGAGAAATTTGATGAAATTGTTTATTCAAAATATGATGATAAAGACTGCGAGACAAAGGTATTTAAAGATGGCTAAACCCTAACTAGAGTTGTAAATTACAAAAACAAATGACAAAGATTAAGCAAAAATAGAAAAATAGTCGAAAGCAGCACTAAAATAGCCTTTTTTGGGCTCAAATCGACCTCAACTGAGCTTTGCTCATTGCCACATTGATGTTATTTTCATGGGCTTTGTGTTGATATATAATATTAGTGATTCTGATGCCCGGATCAAAAGTCATGCCTAATTAAAGTTGAGCCAATCGTTTGAGCTTTTGACAATCAACCTGCTCCATATAGTCAGCTGCTACATGTTCCGCGTCAATTCCCTTCACTTGGGAAAAACTCGACCTCGAGTTGCTTGGGATATCTAGGTAAAAAGGCTCATCTAAGGAATGAAATGGATAAATATCCGCCACATTAAATGTTTTAGATATTCCCATAACATTTGGCAATCCAACAACATAGGCATTGTCATTGATCTTCTTCAGAATCTGGTATGGCCCATACTTCTTAGGTTGCAACTTGATGTAGGTTCCAACAAGGAATCACTCATTTCGCAGAAACACCATTACTTGATCCCCAACGGCAAAAACCTGTTTTCTATGGTATTGATTTGTTGGCTACTTGTATTTAACATTGGCCTGTTCCAACTTCTGGCTTACCTCAACTTGTACATCCCGCTATTGATTGGCTAAGTTTTTCGCAGCTACACTAACCCTTGGTGCTTTAGGCAACTTAATCATATCAAGAGCATCTTGCGACAACTTTGTGTACACAATAGAGAATGGAGATTTTCCTATGGTACTGTGAACAATACTATTGTAAGCAAACTCTACTTGAGCAAATGCCAGATCCCACTGTTTTGGCTTGTCTCCACAAATACTGAGAATTAGATTACCAATAGTCCTGTTTACGACTTTAGTCTGGCCATCTATTTAAAGATGAGTGGTGTTGTTGTAATTCAAAGATGAATCAAACATCTTCCATAAAGTCCTCTAGAAATGACCAAGGAACTTGCTATCCTGATCTGATGTGATAGTTTTAGGCACACCATGCAAACGAACAACTTCTTTGAAAAATAATTTGGCTATTTCGTTTGCATCTGATGTCTTCTTGTAAGGAATAAAGTGTGCTATCTTGGAGAACCTGTTAACAACAACAAAAATGGAATCCACCTTCTTTGTGTTTGGGCAAACCTAGCACAAAATCCATAGATAAATCCTCCTAAATGTTTTCTAGAACAAGCAAAGGCATATATAAACCAATATTTTGTGATTGCCCCTTAGCAGTTTGGCAAATATAACATCTTTGCACAAACCTGGCTACATCTCTCCTCAAGTATGGCCAATAAAATCTCTCTCCAACAGCAACAACTATCTTGTCGCGGCCTAGGTGACTTGCAAGACCTCCACCATATAATTCTCTGATAAGCTTCTCTCTCAACGATGACTTAGGAATGCAAAGTTGATTGCCTCGTATAAGAAAGTCATCGTGCATATGGACATCAAAGGATTAGTTGGTTGCACATTTGTCCCAAACATCGCGAAAATCTTCATTAGTTTCATACAACTCTCGTATTGCATCAAACCCCACAACTTCCTGCCACATAGTAACTAACAAATCTACACGCTTGCTTAATATATCTGCTGCTTTATTTTGTACCCCAGCTTTATGCACCAATTTAAAAGTGGAATTTTTGTAACAACTAGGACCACCTGACATGCATGTCTTTACTGATTTATTTCTAACTATTCAATACTTTAGAGTTTCATGATCTGAATACAAAATAAACTCTCAGCCAACTAAGTAATACTCCCATATCTTCAAAGCACACACAACAGAATAAAACTCCTTATCATAAGTGGTCCATTTAGGTCTAGCATCACTGAGCTTCTCACTGAAGTAAGCAACTAGTTTCTTCCTTTGAGAAAGAACAACACATATTCCCACACTACTGGCATCACACACAACTTCAAACAAAGTGTCAAAGTCTGGTAGCGCCAAAACAAAAGCAGTGTATAGTTTCTCTTTCAGAACAACAAAACTGGTAAATGCTTCTTCACTCCTCTGAAAACTTTGCTTTCTCCAAGCACTTTGTAATAGAGGATGCAATAGTGCTGAAATTACTGATAAAATGTCTGTAAAATGTTGCTAAGCCATGAAAACTCCTTACTTTAGTTACTATTTTTGGGGAAGGTCACTCTCTAATGGTGCGAACCATCTCCTTATCCACCCGGATCCCATTTGCATTGACCACATAGCCTAGGAGCAGTAGCTTGTTGGCCACGAAACTATATTTCTTCAAATTCACATACAACTTGTTTTCTGCAAAGTTGTTAGTACTTATTGCAAATATAGTATTTGTTCATCTTCAGACTTGCTATAAATAAGTATATCATCAAAGTACACAACCACAAACTTGCCATTAAAAGGTTTCAATACTTGATTCATCAACTTCATATAACGTGCTAGGAGCACTAGTTAGTATGAATGGCATCATCACATGCTCGTATAGACCCTCTTTAGTTTTGAAGGTTATCTTTCATTCATCACTAGGTTTTATTCGAATCTAATGATACCTACTACAAAGATCAATATTTGAAATTACCTTAGCATCATACAACCTGTCAAGCATGTGATCTGATAGCTAACTGTAATTTTGTTGATAGCATGACTATCCACGCACATCATCTAACTCTCATCTTTCTTCAATGTTAGTATAGTTGGGCACGTACATGGGTTCATACTCTCTCGAATATGTCCCTTGTGCAATAACTCCTCCACCTACATCTTCAGAATCTCACTCTCCTTCGGTCTTATCCTGTAATGAGGTAAATTTAGTTGGCTTGCTACATGAATCAAATCGATATGGTGTTTTATATCCTTTATGGGTGGTAATATGTCAGGCACTTCTTCCAGCATCACCTCACTAAACTCTTCAAGCAATGGCTTCGTTGCCTCTGGGAACTTAATTTTGTTTAGTCCTTGTTCAATTGTCAGCACCTGTTTCAGAATTAAAGCATGCACCTCCTTGGAGTCCTTGATAGCATCATCTATCTTATGCGTAAACAAAGTGATATTTAAGAAATTTTGCCCTTCCACTTTAGAAGTTTTAGTTTTGGAATTTCCTTTCATGGGTAGTAAGTAGAACTTCATGCCATCTTTCTCCAAATTATAAGTATTGTCCTTCCCATTATGTTGAGCTGCAACATCAAAATCCCAAGGTCTACCCAACAACAAATGACAAGCATCCATATCAACAATATCAAAATATACCTCATCATTGTATTTACCAATAGAAAAAGGTACCTTACAACATTCGATAACTTGAATTTTCTCAATTGCTTTAATCCAACCGATGTTGTATGGGTTGAGATGTTTCTTCGTCTTAACGCCCAGGCTTTCCACAATATATTTGCCCATAATATTCTCGTAGCTACTACTATCAATAATTACAGTAAACAACTGATTTGCGATAGTGCATCGGGTCCAAAAAAGTTGATGTCGTTGGGTCTGATATTCCTACTTTGGTGTCAACATTAGCTTCCTCACCACATAGCTCCATCCATCATCGTCGGTTTACCCTTTAAGCTCATCTTCGTCCCCATTTAGGGCGCACTTAACTTTATCATCCTCCTCTTCTCGTTCCACCACATTAACTGTCTTATTGAGTGGACAGTCACTAGACTTGTGACCAGGTTGATTGCACTTGAAACATTTCCTAGGGATTGGTTTTACATAGGGATTTGATGCCTTTGGTGCTTACTTTGCTTATAGCGCCTTCAGTTTTCCAATGGCATTCTCCTCCTTATAACGATCAATGTGTGCAGGGTTGTCATTAATGGTTTTGCCTCTATCACTGGTTGTCCTGTAAGAATCACCATTATAGGTCCTTCAAAAGTAATATGACCTACTCTTCTCCTGTAAAATTAATTCAGCCATCAAAGCCTTGTTCTTCGCTTTTGATAAGGATCACACCACCTGTACATCAATTATGTCCTTGATAGCTGGCTTTAATCCATTAAGGTATCTCGCCACCTGTTGTCCTTTTGTCTCCATCAAATCATTCCTCTCTACCATCCTCATGAGTTATGCAGTATACTTGTGGACAAACTTCTAACCCTGTTGGCACCTCTGATATTACTGGAACAAGATCTACTCATAATCTGAGGGGCAAAAAATCATTGATCAACAATTGCTTCATTCTATGCCTAGTCCTCACTAGTGCTCTTCCCTTATGTCTCATTCTGGACTGCAATCTCTCCCACCAAGCCGACACTCCACTTTTTAGCCTACATGCAACAAGCTTCACCATTTGGTCTTCCAAAACATCCATATATTCAAAGAATTTGTCTATGTCTGCTAACCAGTTTAGAAATTTTTCAATATTTAAATTGCCATTAAAATTCAGGATATCTACCTTCAATCTGAATTTGTTGTTATCCTCATCACGATCTCGTCTCCCATATTCATTATTTTTCAATGACTCATCATCAAACTCCTCATCCTCATCTGACTCTTCAAGGTAGACCTCGTGTCTACACCCATGTGCAGGACCAAGTCTGTCAAAGAGCCGTCTATGAGCAGTATCATCTCGAGTATGTCTCCTATCGCCATCCCGATCTCTGTTTGCGCCTATGGCCAGAGCATGAAGCTGATTGATTAAATCGTTAAAGTGTTCCTCCAACCGATCGAATCGTCCCTTGAACTGATCGAACCTCTGCTCCAATGCCCTCAACACTACCCCCTAATCTGTAGGAGTCTCAGTCCTCTGAGCATCATCAAGAGAACTACTGCCTACTTTGGTTGTGCCATCGACCATCAAACCTTTCTCTGATGTCAACTGATGTAACGAGCAAATTGTAAAAATAACAACATAGAGTTGAAAGAAACTTGGCAAAATTATTTATTCAAAATGTGATGATAAAGATTGCTAAACAAATGTATTTAAAGATGACTAAACCTTAATTAGTTACAAAAATAAATGATAAAAATTAAGCAAAGATAGAAAAATAGTTAGAAACAACACTAAAATAGCATTTTTGGGGCCCAAAATGACTTCAATTGAGCTATACTTAATAATATGTTGATGCTTTTTTCGTGCACTTTCCGTTGATATATAATAATAGTGATTCTGATACCCGGATCAAAAGTTATGCCCAATTAAAGTTGGGTTGACCATTTGGGCTTCTGATGATCAACCGCTTCATATAGTCAGTTGCTACATGTTTTGCGTCATTTTTAATGATTATTTAAAATTTTAAAATATTTAGCTAATTTTTTAGTCAAACTAGTTCGAAATTATTAGAGTCCACATCATCTGACTCAATCTTCTAGGTGCGGTTTATATACTTGTTGGGTCATTTCACTTTATGCTAATTGATTTTAGGTTAGAATCTTATATGGGATCAGAGCCAAGATCCTAGTTCCGTCGCCTATTCTGCTAGACTTCTTCATCGCATATTCTGTTAGGCTTCTCTGTCGCCTGTTCCGTTCAAGCATCTGTGGAGGGGGTGTTAGAATCCCACATCGTTTGCCTCAATCTTTCGGGTACAGTATATATACCTGTTAGGTCACTCCACTTGATGCCAATTTAGGTTGCAATCTCACAAAAATAGAAAAAATAACCATTATCTTAGACTCTCAGTGCAAATAGCTTGAAGCAACCACTCACAGTCCTGCCACATTTATGAATCCAACTTAATAGATGTTATTCTAAAATTCCACATCTTATTGCAAGTTCTAAACAACCTCAATGCTAAAAATGTGAAAAAGTGAACATGATGTAGGAATATTGAATAATTTTGTGCAATAACTTATCCGTCCTTGAAGATAGCTATGGTTTACTCCATTTAGTCTAGGATCAGCTTTACCTGACTTTCATATTCTCTAGCATCTGCATCTATTGTGATTGCTCTCATAATAATGTCAGCTTCGTGCAAATTAGCTGATGGGCCTATACTAAATCTACTATTTATTCTAATAAATTCTTGCTCCTATAAGCAACCCATCTGCATTAGCTGGCAAAACACATACATATTTAGTCTAATGATAAATTTATGTTGCTTGAAAATGATGGGTTTTTGTCTTATATAAGAGATAAACTCAGAATCATAAAAAAGTTCAGCCTGAAGGACAGAGAGAAGGAGAATCACAAGGTGGAGGGGATAATGGTTTTATGGAGAAAGGCCTATTAGACTTCTATGACATCAAAGCTTCCATTCTTGATTGAAGTCATGGGTTATTAAGCATTGGTGTCTCTCATCGGAGTGCCCTTAACCAAGGTCTCTTTCCCATCTTTATCATATTAACACTACACTACTAAAATAGATGTTTCTAAACAAAAATTTTGGGGATTATGCAAAAAAGAGTGAACAAGAAGCAAAGGATATGAATCTAGGAAGCACAAATATAGATACGAAACACGAATACATTAGGCAAAAATTCAAAAAATAATTGAAAATTATATAAATGAAAAGTATCTAAAATATCAAAGTATCTGATACCAATACGACAACTATTTAAAGTATCGATGCTACATAGGTCTAAACAAAATAGAACATCTCTTCACCATTGTAACTCTATCATAGATTTTTTTTTCTGTAGAAAACTATAATAATAATTTTAAGTTGGTTTTGTGAAAACCACTTGTCTTTACATTTGTTTTTTTGTGTGTGTGCTTACTTTGATATACAAAATTGACATATCTTATGCACTTTGAAGCTTGGAGAGGTCAATTCTTGAATAATTTCCATGGCATCTATTCAGTATTCACAACTATAAAATGTTTGATGTTAAAAACTCCATTAGTTAATGTTAGGTTTGGTGGTGTTTTTGGGATTCTTTACATAGAATGTGAACAATTTCATATTTATCACTTTTTGTTGGTCCTCTATTTGTAAATTTAAAATGATGAATAGTTCTTTTCCGGTCGCGTTATTCATCCATCTAAAATACTCCAATTTTCCTCCACTGTATGTCTCTATATGTCTATTTGCTGACACTAGTATCTCTTGTGTTATTCATTTGGTTTTTTCTTTATCAAATTTGGAGGCTTCTCTCATTCTCAGTCTCGTCTCCCTTGTCTATTCCTCTTCTCATTTCTTTTTTTCTTTATCAAATTTTAAACTTCTCTCACTCTCAGTCTCCCTTGTCTCCCTCTTCTTTTCCTTTCCCCAAAATTTCAATTTTCTTCTCCCTTTACCCATTCTCCCAAACCCTTTACCCATCCCCAAACTTTGTTTTTCCCTAAATGTAACAGAGAAAAGGGACGATTTGATGCACATGCATTCAGAAAAGTTTTATATCATCTTGAACGAGTTCGAAAAGCTGCACGAGTAAGGTATTGTATTAACATATCTGTAAAGTTCGTTTCTTTATTTTTTTCTAGTTCTTTGCATTAGATATTTTACTTCATTATCTGATTTGGAAGGGTTAAGAGGTGTAACATACCTATAAGAATTTAGGATTTTTTAGTTTAGAAGCCCAGAGAGTAAGTGGCAGATGCTGAGGCATTGCTTGATTTGACCCACACTCTGGTGGGTAATGCGAGTGAAGTCTCTGGTTAAATAGGGTGTTATTCCTGAATTTGTTGGCTGTTTGGTCAAAGAGTATGGGCAATCCAGCATTCAAGAGGGTTCCCAGAATTCAATTAGTTGGGAAAATGTTATTTTCATTTTATATTAATAGGTTGGGAAGAGTAGTAAAAGGGAAAAGGAATTAGTAAAAACAAGTGTCTTTGCCATACTTGCCCGAGAATGAAAAGAGAAGACAACATGTATGTAAAACTAGTAATTACACTTTTTAACCCAAACAGTGTGTTAGTGCTAGAGCATTAGGACATGCCTTGGATTTTATAGTGGAGCATGATATAAATTAATTTCATATTTTAACTTAATTTATATGGTAGTGACGTTAGGCAATCATGAAAGTGTTTATAGTGATGTCAGACAATCATGAAGATGTTTATAGATTGTTTTGAGTTTTGTTTGAATTTCATTTTCTTGAAGATAAGAATTGAATTAGTTTGGTTGAAATCTTACTATATAGTAGTTATTTTGGTTTGTATCTGAAAAAGATTATTGTCTGTTATCTTTCAAAGTTAGCTTAATATATGGATTTCATTAGCAATTTTAGAGGCATATGATTGCTCAGTGTGCATTAACATCATATCATGTTAAATTATAAAACTACTACTTTGATTTATGATAAGTGTTCAGTGCTATGTTAATGTTGGATTGCTGATTGTAACATCCCGAAAATTTATTATTTTGTTAAAAACGATCATTTTATAATATTTGCAATTTTTAAGAATTTTTGTGGAATTTTCTGGAGATGATGAATATTTTAATATATTCTTTGTTTTATGTGTGTCTTTGAGTGGAGTAGGGAGAATAGAATATTTTCCCGTGCCAGTAAACCTTGACCGTCAACGTGTCAACGGGGATCTTACTAAACCCGAGTCCAGGATTGATTTACGAGGTCTACATTTTTGGGGTTTTATCGCTAGTATAATAAATCATCTCGTTGTATTTAATCAAGGAGACAAGCTTACTATGCACTTCGTAGAGAAGCGTGCGAAGCTTCTCAAGGAAGCTTCTTTGAATCATTTTTTATTATTTCTCTCTCCTCCTATTTTTTGTCTTTGCACATTTGAATTAAGGGCTTAATTATTCTCGCACTCCACACATTTTCTCCTGTACGTAGCACTCATCTTTCTCTCTTTCCATTTCTCCTTCCAAAGAAGACCATTCCCCCCCACCTTCATATTTTCACCCTCCAATACCGTCACACTCCAAAGCACCATTTCGTGTTTGGAGAAGCACCACACCCGAGGGAATCATCTTCAAAGTCCTACGTCTTCTTCATCTTCTTTTCCTCCACGGTTGAAGCTTAAAGGTTGGAACTTTAAGGATTTCTTGGAAGCCGAAAATATCATTTCGACCAAAAGGATTGAGCCTTTCTTTGTGCTTCTCTAAGGTAAAAGGAAGACACTCCTCCTCAACCTCTCTTAGCATTTAGGAACGTCTGTGATTTTGTTGAGGTCTTTCTGCTTTTGTATGTTGTTTGTATGGTATATGTGTTATTTGATTGTTTGAGTTTTGAATGTACATATATATAAATGATAACTGGATATATTGGAATGTGTAATATTGGAGGGAATGAGTTCCGAGAGATTTTCGGATAGTTACGGTGTTGAGCCCAGGATTTGGAAACTTAATGTGGAAAACTAGTAATAGTAAGAAATTTGGCCAAACTCGTCGAATATAGTGCCTTGATCTTTTGGTGATATGTCAAAATCCGTCGAATGAAGATTTATGACCATTTTCGTTGAATGATAAAATCCGTCGAGTAGGGACCCATAGCCAAACCTGTCGAATGTGATAACCTAATCACTTAGTAAAATGTTAAAATCCGTCGAGTAGGGACCCATAGCCAAACCTGTCGAATGTGATAACCTAATCACTTGGTGAAATGTTAAAATCCGTCGAGTTTAGACTCCTGACCCTTTCCGTCGAATGTCAAACCCGTCGAATTTAGATTTCTCGACCAACAAACACTAAGTGAAAATCGTAGTATGAACCTCGATCATGCCCGTCGAGATTGATCTTCCGACCAAAACCCGTCGAATAGAGTCCCGGACACTTACAAGAAAATGCCCCAAAGTCAATAATCGTCGAACCCGAGAGACAACGCTGTCGAGTAGATGAATTTCCCCAGACCGTCGAAATTAGAGATTTCGACGGTGTTGTTCGTTCGGTTCGACACTGGGAGATTTTCTCCAACGTCGACACCTATACCCGTCGAATTGAGGTTGTTGCCGACCATCCTGGAGGGTTCGACAGTTTTGATCTTCGTCAACGTAACCCCATCCGACAGAAAGTGATTTCTTCGTCCGAGTAACCCCCATCCGAGAAAATGATTTCTTGCCAATCCTATTATAAAATGTGTTTCCCATTCTTTCCTCCCCCGTTACACTATTCTTCGTCGAATGGCAACTTCAACCATTCATAAAACGTAGTCTCTGTCGAATTCAAACGTATACTTATCACCCAACACCTAGTAATTGAAATCGTGATTCAAATTGGTGATTCCGACCGTGTAGTTTCCCTGGACCCAAAACCTTGGGACTAATAGAGGAATATTGATCATAAATAAAAGGGATGACTAGAAATTACTTAGGGATGCATAAGCGAGGAAGAACACGAGAGTGTGAGATTTTGAGATCTTAGAATAACCTTCTAAGGGCATATGAATAAATTACCTAAGAGGAATTAAGTTAACTAAAAGAATTCCTTTAGAGGCAAACCTGTAAGTAAAGCTAAACCTAAGCAAGAACTCATAATACGTTTTGAAAAGGGTATTGATCTATTTAATGACAATATTATGCTATTGTGGGTCCATGTGAGAGACCATTGACCGTATTAATTCTTACTTTGGCAAATTGTGACATATGATGGAATAGTATGTGATAATGATCATACCCGACGATTATGCATAGAGTCCGTATGCATTGTAATTTGTCCGTTGGATTTGTCAGTAAGGCCTAGTTGCCTAGAGTTGAACACACCTTAGTGCGGGTGCGAATAGACAAGTGGGGTCCCGTAGTTGGCCTGAGGGCGTTGGGGCGCGAGTGTTTCACAAAGGGCGTGGTAGCCCCTACGGGACCGTGAGACAAACCGATGCAAACGCACCAACGATCCGACCGGCCACAGCCCCTATATCGAATCTTGTGAGAATGCTTTCTTTGTATAAAGCCTTGTTGCGCAAAATGACCGATTATTTTCTCGGAAAGCACTTGTTTTATGGCCGACGAGATACTAGCATGTCTCCTCGATCATTCTCTCCGAGTGTTTTGTGTCTAGTCCATGGAGTAGGATCTTGGTTATTGAGGGCTCATGTGTATAGAGTCAAGTCCGTGCATTCTTTGCATTTATCATTATTATGGTCCGGCATTGATATATTGTTGATATACCTATAACCGCACCGGAATGCTCGCTTGATTCATAACCGCTTCTTGAATGTCTATTACTATTACCGTTGTTGTTGTAAATGCTATGTGGGCGCTTTGCGCCGTTTGTTTTCTTGATGCTATAATTGGTAATGATGGAAGGATGTCTTACCTCTTTTCCTTCTCGTCTTTCCATTTCGTTTATCGTACATTGCGTCTCATCGAAGACAACCGTTTAGGAAGCTCCCAACTTCCCCGGTTTTTGGCCTTACCTTGGTGAGCGACCACGAGAAGACTATGGAGCCCCGTATGCACGATTTTTGGGAGATGTACGTCGACTTTCTTCTAGTCTTTGGTATATCAACTACGATTCGAACGCCGTGTCTACACGGGAGATGTCTCGATATCACTAGCCTGGAGACGCCACGAACCACCTGTCTTCACTGGGCCGTATCGCCCTACGTTTGGAGTTTCACCACCGATCCGTGAGATGTGGGGCGATCGTTACTTCACTCAGAGAGGACTCTTTTCGTTCTACGGCCTCGGGCCCCGTCCCGTGTCTCTGCTATTCCTATGGTGATTTCTCGATGATGAGGAAGATCCCGAGGAAGATCCCGAGGAAGTCCCCGAGGACGACCCCGAAGAGGACCACGAAGAGGATCCCGACACGATTCCTCCTCACTTGAGGGATTGATGTTACTCGTAGCTACCGAAGGCTACCAAGTATTTTATTTTGGGGCCCGATGTTTTGTTTGTAGTGGTTTGTAAATTCGATACCGTGGGGATGTGTATGTAATATTTTGGGGGGGCGGTATAGCTTTGCTTTTGATGTACCAAGCTTGCAACTAAATGCTTTGATAAACTTATATATATATATATATATATATATATATATGCTGAGATATTAATTCCTATGCATGTTTTTACTGTTTGATCTTTTATTTCCATTGATGTCTCGTCAACATGGTTACTAATTAAAAAGAAAAAAAAAGTACATATATAACATAACCGCCAATTAAAATACCCAACTATAATCTAGTGAATATACGCGTCTTATTAAAATGGACCGGGTCTCAACTCACCTAACTTTATTTCCGCATTGTAATCGACCATGTGACGTTCCCTTAGAAGAGGGGCGTTACACTGATCTTAGTCAGAAGTGGGGATTTTTTGTCATGTGTTACATTGAAATCTATCCCAGAAGCTCTAATTATTTTTAGGTATCTGTTTAGCATTATCAGAAATTTTGAGTATCTAAACTATCATTTCATTTCAGGATATGTACATTCGTGTTAAGCATAGTAAGACAACATACTTCATCCGATGCTAGCCATCTAATAAAATTCTTGACATAAAGCAGAAGTTGCAAAATCTCATTGATCAACCAACTAATAATCAACTGCTAGTTCTTCTTGGTACAGAGGAAGTATTAAAGGACTCTAAGACTCTGGCAAATCAAAAGGTTCTATCACTTCATGGTTTATTTGATTTTCATTTCTTTGTATTTTTTTTTAAATGTTAGCATTTAGGAGATGTCTAACTCTTAGATTTTTTCATTACATCTATTCTTAATCTATAATTAGCCTAAAAGTTCTGCATACTCCTCATAGGACTTATACTTATGTGTCATAGATGTTGACAATTTTCTACAAAAAAATATTTTTTTACTGTTCAGGTTGAAAATGATGTTGTTGTTGCACTGACCTTGAGGAAAGGCAATGTATTAATCCTTACCCCCTCCCCAAAAAAAAGTTTTTTGTATGTCACTTAATATACCTGTTGTCATTTTCATTTTAAAATTTTGGATTTTGAAATCCATATGATATACTTGAAAAGTTTACCTGTCTAATTTGTGTTTTGGTTCTTTATCGGTTAGAGGAGTTTATGGGGGTGGGAGAGATTCTCTCCTTTGTGTTGTCTTTGTCTTTATGTTGCATTGCTTGTATCTATGGACAAGATGAGATAAAAGTTTCATTAGTGAACTTCTAAACAATATACTAGAGGAATTGAGTAGAACTGTAAATCTCTGGAAACATTGCCTATTCATTTTCCTTTTTACCTTCACTGACTGTGCAGTACCAATGTGTGATGGTAGCTATTGGGTTTCACAACTATCACATAATCCACCAGCTGGTTTTTTATCATTATTAGAAGGAACTAATCATGATGTTAGTCAAAGGCCACAAGCATGTCCAACATATGCTCATTAATTTCATTATAGTGATTGAAATTAACATGCTTATATGTCTTTGTCTAGGGTTGTCCTAGTCAAATGTCATACACTAATTTATTGGTTAACAGTAATGTAATCCAATTTGAAGATACACTGGCTGGGAATAAGTGGCATAGTACAAGACTGAATTTGCATAAATTATATAGGGTAGCGTTATGTACACGCTTCAAATGTACACTTCAACACTAATCCAATTCACTGTTGTTTTGCAAGTTGATTTCCTTTTTTTGGTATAGAGGATAATGATTGCACAATGCAGCTTTTTTTTATATGGGCAAAATGTGCTGACTATGGCTTAGGTGCAAATTGGTGAAACTACGCTCACTGTGATTTGGTCTACATTATTTTTTGTGACAACCTTGAAAATATATCTTAATGTATCATCAGGAACCCACTTAAGTAATTTTTTTGTTTTTATTTTTTGTCTTTTTAAACGGGTTGTTTGTGTGTTGTAGTTATTTATACTTCACATGTAATGTGTATAGAATGCATGTAATTCTATGTAACGGAGGAGGAGGAGGTATATATTTTTTGAGGGTAAATGATAAGAATGTATTATTGCAATGCCACAATATTGATAATGTACAAAGATATATATTGTGAGACATAAGCGATAAATGACTTTTTTCGTAAATCAGGTGTATTTTTTTGTATTTACTTTATTTATGTATTTTTACCTACAGTCTTAAGAATAATTGAAGTGGAATGAAATATCAAATTTACCTCCACCATTGGGAACTCATTTTTTGATTAACTAGAAACTCATAGATATTAACTACTATTTTTTAATGTATTAACCAGTTAATTTGCATTCACCAAGTAATTAGATTCACCACAAAATCATGGACATTGACCAATTATTCCTAACGTGTTAGCCATAAAATTACACATCTCAACTCTAACTAGTAATTTATTTGTAACAAGTTGACCTCCATCATTGGGAACTTATTTTTGGATTAACCAGAAACTCATAGATATTAACCATTTTTTCTTACTATATTAACCAGTTAATTTACATTCACTAAGTAACGAGATTCACCACAAAACCTTGTACATTGACCATTTATTCTTAACGTGTTAACCATAAAATTACATATCTCAACTCTAACTAGTCATGAATTTGTAACAAGTTTTTTCCCATTATTAAGAACTTATTTTTTTTATTAACCAGAAACTCATAGAGGTTAATAAGTTTTTTCTAATGTATTAACCAGTTAATTTGGATTCACCAAATAATGAGATTCACCACAAAAGCCTGGACATTGACCATATATTGCTAACTTGTTAATCACAAAATTATACATCTCAACTCCAACTAGTAATTTATTTGTAACAAGTATACCTCCACTAGTGGGAACTCATTTTTGGATTAATTAGAAACTCATAGAGATTAACCACTTTTTCCTAATTTTTTAATCAATTAATTTGTATTCACCAAGTAATGAGATTCACCACAAAATCCTGGAGATTGACCAATTATTCCTAACTTATTAACCATAAAATTACACAAATGTAATGTTAGTGTTGTAGAAATTGTATAAAAATGTGTTATAAAATAATATATATGGTCTAGGATTTTTATTTAATTTTGGCTAAGTTATGTATATTACTTGTATGAAAATATGCCTTAAGGGCTTGACTTGTATTTAATGTAATAGTAATCATAACTTTTGTGATGAATATAAATATGTGTTTCTGGCCATTTAGTATTGATAAATCTGCCGAGGAAGCAAATAACATGTTACACAATAGTTGGTAACTTGAATAAAAGTAGAGAAGCTTTTTCGCAATATGCAAATTAACTGGTTAATGGATTGGGAAGAAGTGGTTAATCTATATACGTTTCTGGTTAATCTAAAAATGAGTTTCCAATAATCGGGTTAAACTTGTTACAAATCCATGACTAGTTGTAGTTGAGATGTGTAATTTTGTGGTTAACACATTAGTAATAAATGGTCAATGTCCAGGCTTTTTGTGGTGAATCTCAATATTTGGTGAAACAAATTAACTAGTTAATAAATTAGGAAAAAGTGGTTAATATCTATGAGTTTCTAGTTAATCCAAAAATGAGTTCCCAATAATGGGGATAAACTCGTTACAAATCCATGATTAGTTGGAGTTGAGATATGTAATTTTGTAGTTAACACGTTAAGAATAAATGGTTAATGTTCAGGGATTTGTGGTGAATCTCATTACTTGGTGAATCAAAATTAACTTATTAATATAGTAGGAAAAAAGTGGTTAATGTCTATGAGTTTATGGTTAATCCAAAAATGTGTTCCCAATAGTAGGGGTAAATTAGTTACAAATAAATTACATGTTGGAGTTGAGATGTGTAATTTTATGGTTAACAAGTTAGGAATAATTGGTCAATATCTAGGGTTTTATAGGTGAATCTCATTACTTGGTGAATGTAAATTAACTAGTTAATAAATTAGGAAAAGGTGGTTAATATCTATGAGTTTATGGTAAATCCAAAAATGAGTTCCCAATAATAGGGGTAAACTTGTTACAAATCCATGACTAGTTAGAGTTGAGATGTGTAATTTTGTGGTTAACACGTTGGGAGTAAATGGTCAATGTTCAGGATTTTGTGGTGAATCTCATTACTTGATGAGAAGCAAATTAACTGGTTAATGAATTGCGTAAAAGTGGTTAATATGTATAAGTTTATAGTTAATCTAAAAATGTGTTCTCATGAGTGGAGGGAAACTTGTTACAAATAAATTATTAGTTAGAGTTTAGATGTGTAATTTTTTGGTTAACACGTTACGAATAAATGGTCAATCTCCATGTTTTTGTGGTGAAGACATGTACTGTCAATTACAAAATATAGCATTTTAACATTGACACCATTAATGTAGCAAAACTTCTTACATATATTATAATTTCAAAATATTCATTAAATCATTGACTGCATAATAAATGCACAGGAAAGAACAATGCAACCATGCTATGAACGAGCATCCAACAAGTTAGATCAGAATATAAAATATATACACTAATTTCAATATTATTGAGGACATTAGACTCAGAATGTAAAAATTATAACATACTACTTACAAAATGAAACTAGATGGTGGGGATGCAGGGATGTTGGACTTAGTGTTTTAATTGTAAATATGATAACTGACAAAATTACACTCGTATACATAATTATAAATGGGGCCAAGCTAAAGAGTGTATAACAAAATTTGCAAATCAGGACAGCAACTCCATAGCATTTGTAGCTCTCAAAACTTTTTCTCTACACTTATTGTTCGGATGCAAGACCCAACCACATAATAAGTCATGTCAAATTTGCATGACTTTTCTCTGTACCAGTATATTACGAATAAATAGAAATTCATATAGAATATAATTGTTAAATCAGAAATCAAAACAAATTCTTCACCAAAGACCAATCAGGCATAGTCTTCTCTCCAAATATTTTGTGTTCATCCTATATCTCCATGTGCTTGATAACATATTTTACAATGATCCCTGTTTCAATAACATACAAGCAAGTACCAGTGGAAAAATCAAACACATATGCCTCAACATAACAATTAATATTTTTTAAAAAGTGCAACCGTACTCACGAATTATGTTGTCGCAGCAAGTCAACCTCCACTAGCTCTAAAGGAGTGTATAAATTGCTGTAACTGCTTTTGACAATGACTTGGACATTGCTACTGATTTCTTGCCTTTTCTAGTCCCACTTCTAGGTAGTGAAAAAGTTATTTTCTGTATTTTGCGTTGAATTCTCTGAAATGAACTTCTCTATTGTTTTAGAAGCTCTTGAGAGAACTTGGTCTACCCATTTCAAGACTAATGCTGCTGCCTCCATGGGATTTGAAGCTTTCTGCTTGCACAATGTTTTAAGTGCTTTTACATGAGCATCAACCTATCAAGCAAATTTAGCATTTCATTATAGTACATTTTTGAAGTCTATGTATTTTTGTTCTTGTCCTATTATTGTTCTGTCCTACCCTTATACTTCTGAGTTTAACTTAGCCATCTTGATTTCTGTGCAGATTTAATTTCATTTGTTATTTTATCTTGTTTACTAATTAATAATTTTTAATAAAAAAAATAATTATCCATAACAAATCTAACATGATAATACCATTTGATATAAATAGAGTATTGGCTGCAGGGTTGATTGCTTAAGAAACAAAGATGATCACAGAACTAATATTCTTCGCAAATAATGACATATAAGATTGTCCTCTTTTCTTTATTTTGGGAGTTGGAGTAGTGTGAACAAGATAAATGGTTAGGCATCAGATGGAGCTAAATTTTCAAGACTTAGTGTAGGATGTCAAACAGGAAAATAAAACTTAAAGAATGACATTTATACAACTTAAAAGACCATATAGATGTGTTAATTTTAAGGCAACCTTCAGTCTAGTTCATAAGAAATTAGGATCAAAGGCAGATTTGATGCTACAACATTTGATGTGTTAAGAAATTACAAAACATGATATGGAAGAAGATAATCATTATTCAATTTATTGTTGAGTTAAATGTATATTAGTGTAATTTCGTAAGCTTATAATTAAAATAATAAAAAATACTCATGCAACTATGCAAGGCATACGTTTCTTACTAGTGCTGAGTAAACAAACATCAAAGCAAAAACATTATTCCAATTTTGATTAAGTACAATGTATTTCACATTATCATTCAATTTGTGCTATCACAATATTTAAAAATATAAATTTTAATATAATTATAGTATAATAATATAAAAAATACATGATTGGATTACATTAAAAAAGTGTATTGCATTCATAATTGATTAAAATAAACCCAAAATAAAGAAGTGAAAAAAGAGAAAAACACCGTATCAAAAAACAAGAAAAAAATGCAGAAAAGGAAAAGGCCTGTCCCTGAATCTATGATGGGCTGAGGCCCAAAAATAAAGGGTTATAAAAAATAGTTGTTTGTTCCGTAATGCATAATCTCATTCTCATCTAGCTTCCAATGTGGGCTAATTTTTTTTTTTTTTAAATGAAGGCTACAACTTGTTAATTAGAGCAACTGAGCAACCAATGGGGAGCGAGCAATTAAACTTCTCGATCCGTGTGTCATGTTACAAATGGCATCGTAGCCGTTTATTTAAAATGAGAAAACACAGCTTAACACTTCGGAAACCGTCCGATTCCCAACGGAAAAAAACACACGAATAATGATTTATATCCGTCCGATCACTGACTAAAGCCTCCACCAACACGCTATATATAACCCCTCACCTCTCTCCTTTTCAAAACTTTACAATCTTCTCTTCAAGATTCAGCCAACGAGTTTCAGTGGAAGAGAACAAAGTCCTTCGAGGTTAGTGTTCTTCCAAGATTTAGAAAATTAGGGTTTATCTTTTTGTTCGATTCAGTAATATCTTTTTTTCCGATTTCGTTCATTCGAATGTGTCTTAGGTTGCTCTTCCAATTGCATTGAATGAGGATTTGAGTCTTGCGTAGGGTATACACACACACACACACACACGACGGTTGAATTGATCTTCTACTTCTTTCTTCTTCTTCTTCTTTTATTGGTTGATTGTTTGATTATTTGATTCATCTTTTCTTCCAAGATTCTAATTCTGGCGCCTTCGCTTTAATATTTTTCATTATTGCTTTCTAGGGTTCCTTTGCCTTAATTCGTGAATGTATTTTATAAATTCATATGACAAATCTAGTGTATTTTTAAACTGAGTTAAAAATTAGGTTAACGTGGGTAATTATTGTGTTAATTGCGTTTTGTGGAGGATTTTGTGTGATATCGAGCACAATTCCCTGGTTCAAGAAGAATAGCCTAATTTGTTCTTTGTTTGCATTCGCTTCTGGTTTTTGATTAAGAAGAAATTATAGTTTTCTGAAGTAATTGTTGGGCGTTGACACAGATGGCCCGTACAAAGCAAACTGCTCGTAAGTCAACTGGTGGAAAGGCACCTAGGAAGCAGCTTGCAACCAAGGTCTGTTTTGAAATCATTATCATCATTCTTATAATTGGTTTTAGGTGTTTGAATTTTTGGCTAACAGTTTGTTGCCTTGCTTTTATTTTTAGGCTGCACGTAAGTCTGCACCAACTACTGGTGGTGTGAAGAAGCCCCATCGTTATCGTCCTGGAACTGTTGCTCTCCGGTGTGTGTCCTATTCTGGCAGCTTTTGGGGTTCAGTTTGTTTTGTTTTGATTTGATTTGTTGTGGTCTCTAATATTGCGATTCGCATTTGGAACAGTGAGATTAGGAAATACCAGAAGAGTACTGAGCTCCTGATTAGGAAACTCCCTTTCCAGAGGTTGGTTCGTGAAATTGCTCAGGACTTCAAGGTACTGTTTATTTTTATTATTAGTATTAGTATTGTTATTATTGTTGTTTGGTTTGGATCGTCACTAATAATTAAGAATTGGGCTGTGGTGGCAGACTGATCTCCGTTTCCAGAGCCATGCTGTGCTTGCATTGCAAGAAGCTGCAGAAGCATACCTTGTTGGACTCTTTGAGGACACCAACTTGTGTGCCATCCATGCTAAGCGTGTCACTATTATGCCCAAGGATATCCAGCTGGCAAGAAGGATCCGCGGTGAGCGTGCTTGAGGTGGTATGATTTGCTGTTCTGAAGATTGGGGTGGCTGCCGATAGTGTTTTGTTATTCAGAGTTCTTTTATTGAAACAATAGATTCTTAGGTGATAGCTGTTTACTGGTAGTCAAATTAATGGTGATAGGCAAATACTGTTAAGGATTTGTTAAGTTCTGTTCTTAGAATTTGGACATGTATTGATCTTGGGCGTTATCGTTTTTTTTTTCCTGCGCGGCCACTTGGAATTGTATTGGACAACTCTTTGTTGCCATCTAATGTTAGTGTAGCTAGCTTATTGTGATGATTACTATCCTAATTGGTTCTGGTGTTTTGTGTTATGTTGTTGCTGGTAATCTACCGTGATGTTTGTAAATTGGGATTCAGTATAAAACATAGACAAAGGTTGCACCGGACAATGTTCGATTAATTATTTATATCGTGAAGTGTAGTTCTTATTTCGATTCGAAGGTTTTTCAGAATTGGTCAGTATCATTTCAAACAGCTGTGATCCGTATTTTTTGTTGTCTAATTGGGTTCATCCTTTTGAATTCCATGAAGTCTGGTTCAATCTCGAGATGAAAAGCTAAAACGGTTTTTTGGAAGGATTGAAAAGGTCGTTTGAAACATAGGAGTCGACTCCTGTCTCCATAAACTGGAATCTCTATTCTTGCTATTCCACTGGTCGTGCACTATAACTTTTGTAGACAGTTCACTAGTGTCTCTTAACTTATTTATTAGTTAAGGTTTTAAATTGTGATTGCGGTTATGTCGTATTTAACGCAATTGTGAAAAAATGTAATTACAACTATGGTTGCAATACAGTTGTGGAAATCTAAAAAATTTGTAATTTTGAGGCTGTAATTACAGTCGTGCAATTTAAAACCATGGATATGACTGTCATTCTGAAATTCCCCAGCCATAAGAGGACTTTGAACCATGAGTTGTCCTCTCCGATCTTGGTCTTGCTAAACAGAGAATTTATTTAATAATATGAAATGCTATTGTATCTTTTAAATGAACAGTATTGGCTTTTTTTTTTTTAAAATTAACTTGGTTCAAATTTCTTCTTGATATAGGTTTTGTAAAGTGATCATTTATTGTCTAGAGGAAGAAATGTTAAGATATTCCTTGGCGTTTTGCATTCTTGTAACAGTGATACACAACGAGTGAGATATAGAGTCAGTAAATTTACCACGTTGGATAAACAAAAACAAGTGCAAAATCAAGATTAAATATTAATGTAAGTATAATTCTTTCAAATGATCATCTATGATGAATTGATGATGATGTCTTATATTAAAAAAGTCAGATTTTAAAATGGTTATATTATAATCTATTTTTTTAATAATGTAAAAATATATAATTGAATTATATTATAGAAGTGTATTACATTATTAATGTATTAAAGGTAGAAAAAGGAATTCAAAAATAGTTAGTCCTACAAGAAATAGATTGTGATTTCAAATAAACTTTTTTTACAATGTCTGTTGTTCGAATCCTATAATTATCTCTTTAATAAAGAAATTACTTACTAATTACTCATGATCCATAATTGTGATAACAATATGTTACACACAAAAAAGTAGATAAAGGGATTAGGACAGTGTTGAATTGGAATCTCAACCCCCTCACGGACCTAGAGAGATATAAGTATGGCCCCCTCTACAAAGGTTTACCTAAGGTCGAAAATGTGTCCTTTCCTTGAGAACTTTCACTGCGTTAGCACGTTTCTTGACATCCTGTATTGATAGCTAATCGGTAAGAGTTGATATCATATAAAGAGTAAGGAAGTTTAATTTTCAAAAGTATTTTCTGGATCGTACTGGCCCGATTGTCATCTGATCACTTATATTCCTGACTGATTGGGCCGACCTAATGCTGAGTAATATTCAGGTCCCATACCCGACCTACGAAAGTCCGAGGTTTCGAATTATGAACCGTCAACGGTCATCGGATCTTGACTTGATGACTAACGTCTAAAAACAGCTCTATACCATTAAGACCAAGTATAACGTAGGTTGGAGATTCAAATGATCTTAAACGGTAGAGACCCGAGGGATAGTCCTTATATAAGCCAGCTTGGTTATCCAGACCGGGCATGTTCCAATTCTCTTAACCTTTTATCATATTGACTAATTCTCTAAACTGATCGGTTGACCTGAGAGCCGACTCCACTGACATTCCGTTCAGGGAACTTCAGTGGATCTCTTTCTGACTACATTGGGTTTCGATTAGCATCCGGAACATTTGGTGCCCACCGTGGGGTTAGGTAGAACTTTTCCTACCTCACAAGCAACCAATTTCATCATCCGAAAAATCACTTCTTTGACCAGTTATGGCCAGCAATGAGAACTGCATTGTCAATGAAGGGAATTCGGGTGATCCTCAGCCCTGACCAATGGAGATGCTCATGCAAGCAATAAAGGACATTAATAGCCGCATTGATCAGATTGATAGGATGAACAAAAAAGAGCAACACAGAGTAGAGCCAGAGGGGGAGATTGAAGGGTTACTTAATGAGGACGTGGCGAGAGAATTTCATCAACGCTCAAGTCAGCCAAGAGTAACCGACCATGAGGCTCGTTTGTAGACGAACCACAAGAATCTTCCGACTGCTGATCATCCATTCTCGGATTTTATAATGTCAATCAAACTCCCGGAAGGCTTCCGACTTCCTACGATGGAGTTGTACGATGGGACGACTGATCCGCAGGAGCACTTACAATGTTTAATTCCATGATGCTTTTGAATGGTGGATCGGATCCGATCAAGTGCAGGCCTTCCCAACAACGTTGAAGAAATCGGCTTTACTTTGGTTCTCAAGCCTCGAAGCAGGTTCAATTTATGACTTTTCTGAATTGTCCATTAAATTTCTTAATCATTTTTCTACCAGCAGGACACATCAGAAGACTTCGACAAGTTTGATCAATTTAAGACAGAGAAGGGATGAATCACTCAAAGAATTTATACTGAGATTCGGAGAGGAAGCGGTTCAAATTAGAGATCTAAACCCGGCTTTGTCCTTACATGCAATCATGGCAGGATTACGTCCAGGGCCGTTTGCAGATTCCTTGGCCAGAAAACCCCCTGTGGATCTTGATGATTTGCGGGATAGATCCACAGGGTATATAAACATGGAAGAAATCGCCCTTGCAAGAAAGCAGATGGAGCGGCAATTCTCCGATCCGGAAACGTCGAGGCAGAAGCAACCCTCACATCTCCATTCGCCCGATTTCATTCGAAAAATTTCAAGGGGAGCGATCTAACTCGAGGGGCAGAACAACGACACGTAATAGCGACTATTCAGAAAGGTTCAACCGAGGTTCGCGGGAGACATTCGAGAGAGTTCGATCTGTCTTTGACAAATACACTCCTTTGAACACTCCCCAGGATCAAATTTTACGAGAAATCTATAGCACTGGCTTGATTCAAATTCCGATGAACGCAGGAAAACAAAGGACCCCGGCAAATGTGGACAAGAGCAAAAGATGTGAATTCCATAAGGTATATGGCCACTCAACAGAGGAGTGTATTACATTGAAAGACAGAATTGAGCAACTCATTCGAGAAGGCCATCTTGGGAAGTACATATATCGATGTAGAAGCCGTAGTAGAGAAGCAAAGGAGACGAGAGAAAGAAATCAACACAGACCAAGGAGACCAAGCTCGGGAGAAAAGAGCAAGACCGTTGTTGCTGTGTCGGATCTTCGAGATCATTTGATTAGAGGAGTGATCGACACCATAGCCAGAGGATTTGCTGGAGGAGAGAGTTCGAATTCGTCTCGAAAAAGACATCTCCGAGCTGTTATGTCTATAAGTCACCCTTCTCCGATGCAGCATGAAGAGAGCCCAGTGATCTCATTTTCCAGTAAAGATTTCGCTGGTCTCGATGAAAACTTGGACCACCCAATGGTGATCTCCATCATTGCCGGAAATTTTCAGATTAGGAGGGTCTTGGTCGACCAGGGCAGCTCGGCAGATATACTTTATTTGTCAATTCTCCGTAGATTACAAATTCCAGAAACCGAGTTAAATCCTTTTGATGGATGTCTGGTTGGTTTCTCAGGAGAACAGGTAAATGTAAAATGGTATATTGAACTACGAACGACTCTCGGAACAGGTACACTCTTGAAAACGATTCTTGTTAAATATCCGGTTATTGATTCTCATACTCCATACAATATTATTCTTGGAAGACATTCTCTTAATTCTTTGGGAGTGATGGTATCAACCCCACATTTAACAATGAACTTTCCCATTTCCAAAAACGAGATAGGTGTGGTTCATGCAGATCAAAGAGAGGCAAGAATATGTTATAACGAAAGTCTGAAGCCAAAACCAAAAGAGGTGGTCGACCGAGTTGAGTCATCAGGCAAACCCTTGCACATTAATATGGAGGAATTAGACCCAAGGAGTGATGAACAGGATCGACCTCAGCCAATAGAAGATTTGTAGGTTATATCCTTGGGCCCGAAACCGAATCAGGTAACTCGCATCGGTTCCAATCTTCCAGTCGATGTCAAGAATGAGTTGGAAATGTTGTTGAAGGAAAACTCTGATGTGTTCGCTTGGACTGCAGCAGACTTACCAGGAATTGACCCGGAGGTAATTACTCATAAACTCTCAGTAAATTAAAAAATAAAGCCTGTTGCTCAGAAAAAGCGGAAACTCGGAGCTGAAAGGCAGGAGGCTGCCGCTCAGGAGACCAAAAAGCTGTTAGAGGCTGGTTTCATAAGGGAGGTTGAGTATACCATGTGGTTGGCTAAAGTGGTCATGGTCAAGAAGTCGACAGGGAAGTGGAGGATGTGCACGGATTTTACCGACCTGAACAAAGCTTGTCCGAAGGACTTCTACCCTCTGCCTAGCATAGATCGGTTGGTCGATGGTGCGTCCGGTTATCAATTCCTTAGCTTCATGGATGCCTACTCAGGATATAATCAGATCAGGATGCATCGGGAAGACGAGAAAAAAATTGCCTTTATCACCGAGTTCGGGAATTATTATTACCGGGTTATGGCTTTTGGTCTGAAAAATACCGGGGTGACCTATCAGAGGCTTATGAACAAAATTTTTAAGGACCAAATCGAAAGAAACATCGAGTTATATGTTGATGATATGGTGGTAAAGACACCGGCCAGCACTAACCACTGTTCAGATCTCCTAGAAATATTTGCTCAATTAAGAAGGTACAACATGAAATTGAATCCAGAGAAATGTGTGTTCGGTGTTCAAGGTGGGAAATTCCTTGGCTTCCTCATAACCAACAGAGGGATTGAGGCCAACCCGGACAAATGTAGAGCTATAATAGACATGAGAAGTCCCGCATCAATCAAGGAGGTCCAGAGACTAACGGGGAGAATCGCTGCTTTGTCAAGGTTTCTGTCAAAATCAGCCGACCGAGCTCTTCCAATTTTCCAGTGCCTAAAGAAACCGACTAATTTTCAATGGATCGAGGAATGCGAAAAGACATTTGCAGAGTTGAAGCACTTCTTAACCATACCGCCAATCCTAACTAGACCCGAACAAGGTAATTCTTTATTGCTTTATATATCTGTCTCTGACAAAGCTTTGAGTTCGGTATTGATTAAAGAAGATGGAAAAGACCAGCGTCCAGTCTACTTTGTGAGTCGAATGCTGCAAGGACCGGAAGTCAAATATCAAAGGATAGAAAAAATGGCATTGGCCCTCGTGGTGACAGCAAGGTGTCTTCGACAATATTTCCAAAGCCATCGAATAATTGTCATGACCGACCAACCTATTAAACAAGTACTAAGAAAACCAGAGTTAGCAGGTCGTATGATCTCTTGGTTGGTCGAGCTGTCGGAATTTGATATCCAGTATCAACCCAGAGGGCCAATCAAGGCACAGGTATTATCTGATTTCCTGGTTGAACTATCCTCACCCTCTTCTTATGACCCAAATAATGACCTCTGGTATCTTTTTGTTGATGGAGCCTCAAATGTGAAAGGAAGCAGGGCAGGAATTATATTGGAAGAGCCTAATGAAATTCTGATCGAGCAATCGTTAAAGTTCAACTTCCGAACCAGTAATAATCAGGCAGAGTATGAAGCCCTCCTAGCTGGGCTTTCCCTTGCTGCTGAGATGGGAGCAACCCGACTGATTGTAAAATCAAACTCCCCCTAATGATTTGGATGGCGGTCGGGTGAATTCCAAACTAAAGATGCTCAGCTAACAAAATATTTATTGAAGGTACAGGATATCGTCAAGAAATTTGCAGAGTTTGAAATTTTGCACATTCTAAGAGACCAGAATGCACGAGCCGACTTATTATCCAAGCTAGCCAGTACTAAAAGAGCCGGGAACAATAGATCGGTTATTCAGGAGGTGATAGAAAGTCCGAGCATTGATGTAAAAGAATCTTTTTTCGTAAACACCGACCCAGATTTTTGGATAGCCCCGATCATTAGATATCTGCAAAATGGTGACTTACCGACCGACGAATCAAAGGTTCAAAAGCTCAAAAAATCGGCAAGTTATTATGTCTTGATCGATGAAGATTTATTTAAAAGAGGACTCACTTTGCCTTTACTGAAATGCATTGAGCGAAGTCGAATTATGTCGGTAATGGAGGAAGTTCATGAAGGTGTTTGTGGCAGTCATATTGGAGGACATTCTTTGGCCGGGAAGGTTTTACGCGCTGGATTGTATTGGCCTACTATGAAGACCGATTGCTTGAAGTATGTTCAAAAATGTGAAAAATGCCAAAAGTTTTCAAGTCTGCACAGGGTTCCGCCAGAGGAACTTCATAACCTTGATACTCCATGGCCATTCTGTAGATGGGGAATTGATTTGCTGGGACCTTTACCAATCGCAGCAGAGCAAGTGAAATACATTGTGGTGGCAATTGACTACTTTACGAAGTGGATCGAGGCCGAGCCACTCTCCAGCATAACGTCAGAAAAGGTAAAAAAGTTTGTATGAAAAAATATTATATGCCGGTTTAGTTTACCATTTATTATTGTGTCTGATAATGGAACATCGTTCACTGACAAGAATTTTCGAGCATTTTGTCATAAGAATGGAATTAAGCAGGTTTTTACGTCGATGGAGCACCTACAGACCAATGGTTTGGCCGAAGCTGCAAACAAAATCATTCTGGCAGGACTCAAGAAGAGACTGGATCGTGCTAAGGGACTTTGGCCAGAAGAATTACACAGTGTTCTGTGGGCATATCATATTACACCTCAATCCTCGACCCAAGAAACACCGTTCCAACTCACGTATGGAGCCGACGCTATGATTCTGGTTGAATTCGGTGAGCCGAGCTTCAGAAGGATGACATTTTCTGAAAAGGCGAATGACGAGCATAGGAAAACCGACCTCGATCTGCAGGAAGAAGAAAAGGAAGTCGCCCACATTCGCGAAGAAGCGGTCAAAGCAAGGGTGGCAAGGAAGTACAATCGCAAGGTCAGATCGTGGACTTTTCAGCAGGGAGACTTGGTTTTGCGCAAGGTGGAGGACTGCAGAAGACCACAAGGTGAGGGGAAGATGTCGGCCAACTGGGAAGGGCCTTTTTCGAATTGTAGAAGTTTTTGGAGGAGGAGCTTACAGGATCGGGGAACTCACTGAAAAAGTTCTTCCTAGGTCCTGGAACTCGGCCTCTTTAAGAAAGTTTTATAGTTAAAATCTCTTGTACTAAGGATGTTGTACTCTTTTTCCTTACCAGGATTTTTCCCACTGGGTTTTGTCTGGAAGGTTTTAACGAGGCACATCTTATGACCCATTTTACTTAATCAGAATATTACTGTTTTTTTATAGTATTTTAGTTAAACATATTCATACCGGCTTTTCAGCCGATGCCGACCAAAGTCGATGCCAGTCAAAGCTGATGGAAGATACCGGCTTTTCAGCCGATGTCGACCAAAGTCGATGCCAGTCAAAGCTGACAAACGATACCGGCTTTAAAGCCAATGCCGACCAAAGTCGATGCCGGACAAAGCTGATGGAATATACCAGGTTTTCAGCTGAAGCCGGTCAAAGACGACTCCTTTCATCAACTTTGGTTGAAGTCAAAATCGGTATTTTCGACCGACCGAAAATTAAAAAAAAAAACATTATAAAAGGCGACTCCTTTCATCAACTTTGGTTGAAGTTGAAATCGGTATTACTGACCGACCGAAAATCCAAAAATAACATTATCAAAGTATACCTCAGAAAACATGGACAAATAGTGAACACCAAATATTTTCAAACATAGTTAATTGCATTTAAAAAGCAAAATGTTCTTTACAGGGAACAAGGCTACAATAATTTTTGGCCCGAACAAAACAGTGCATAAATAAACTTAAGTTATTCATTCATCTTCATCTTTATCTTCTGGTGGATCAACAATTCGGCCATCCATTACAATCTTGAAAGGACCAAGCTCGCCAAGCCGATCGTCAAATACTCCTTTGGGGTTAAGGAGTTTTGCTTGCTCAAGACCGGACTCAAAGCCGGCGATCCTCTGCTCAGCCGCCTCCTCTTTTAAGCTTATTAGTTCTGACTTAAGGGCATCCCTTGATTTTAAAGCCTCTAGCAAGACTCGGTTGGCCTCCATTTTTTGTCTCTCTGTATCCTCTTTTGCCTTCTTCAAAATCAAAAGCTCTTCTTCGGCTTCTTTCTTTTCTTTGTTTAGCGAAGCAAGAGACGTCTCAAGATCGTCGATGTGCAGGGTTTTTTGCCTTAAGACTTCATTCTCTTTCCTTAAGGTTGAGACCTCTTCCTGATAAGCTCTTTGAGTTTTTTCTATTTCTGATTGGTAGAGTGAATTGAAAGAAGACAACTTCCTTTTTGAATCTTCCAGCTCATGTTCTACCGATCTGATTGCACTTGTTGCTCGAAGGAGTTGAACTTCAGTCCACCGGCATAGACCAATCCCGCCAACCTTATCCTTTCTCTCCTTATCATTTGGAAGAGAGATCTGTGTTTCTAAAAATGACTCGAAGGGGAAGGAGGATGCCTAGAGCGAAGGGCTATCTGTATTAGCATCGAAGCCATTCAGTGCCTCAAACGCACTTTGTTTTTCCTGATTCTCAGAGGAAGAGCCCTCACGTAGGGTTTGACGTTTCGAAGTAGGAATCTTCAGAACTTTAGTAGCTTCTTCACCTTTTACCCGAATCCTCTTTCCGGCCAGTGGTTCTGATTGGGTCTCGGGGGAGTCGACAACATGAACTGGGGCTTCAGTCCTCTCTACGTCGGAAGCTATTTTTTCTGCCTCGGCTACGTCGGTCAGAAGTTCTTTCTTTTTCGCGAACTTCTTCAATTGTTTGAATGAGATTCAGGGTGCCATCGACTCTGAAAAGTGGAACAAAAGAGTTAAAAGTCAGTTTACGTTAAAAGCCGAGTTAATAAACATCGGATTTAAAACTTACTCATTAACTTCACAATTTTGTCTGGATAATCCCCAAATTTGACAAATACACTGATATCCAGAACAGGGCAATCTTCCAAGAAGTCGACTAAGTCTCGGTCGGTTGGCATAAGACTTCGGTATTCAACACTCAGTATGGATTTCGGTTCTGTTTTCCAGTAGAGAGGAAATCTCTCTATCCCAAGTCGGTCGGCATAGAAGGGTATGTCGCCGTGACGGGTCTTAACTCAGAAAAATTTACTTTTGAAGTTCTTATATGATGAGTCGAAGGCTGAAAATAGTTTTTTACGGGGGTGGCTGTTGAGTGAAACCCAACCTCCCTTACCAACTCCTTTACATTGAAAAAAGAAAAAGAAAACTTTTGTGGTGGGAATTCTAACAAGGAAATTCATCAAAACTTCGAAAGCCTTTACAAAAGCCCAACTATTGGGATGAAGTTGGGTCGGAGCAACGTTTAGACGACCAAGTACCGAGCACTGGAAGTCAGTAAAAGGAAGCCTTAAATTCAGACGGTTGAAAAAGGTTTCGTACATATACACCCAACCGACTTGGTCGTCACCGTACGATGACATGAATACGAACTCATCTTCTCTGCACGGAAGGCAGATAAACCGACCTTCATCATCATCCCGGCTAAGTATGACACGTTGTCGGAGCATGGTAATGCTCTCGGCCGTAGTGTAGATAGAAGGGAATTTGCTAACCGCTGGGTGAACCCAGTCATAGCTCGGCATCAACTCTTCTCCTACCGATGTACTTTCCGGATGGTCGGACATCCTGTTTGGAAGGATTTCTTGACAACAACCTTCTACTAAAGTTGAAGTTAACACTGTATTAACCTATTTGGTTTGGAAAAGAGGGGGAATAAACTTATTTGGTGACTAAAAACAAATCCTAGTTACACACCATCCTGATTACACACCTTTCGCTGTCAAAAACGGGTAGCAGAACGAAAGGAAATTCAAACTTGTATTTTAGAAATTACCTGGAGTGTACGAAGGAAAGGCTGTGTGAAGAAAAACGGAAATGCTCGCTCGTACAGAATGAGGAAACTGTCTGGATTAAAAATGGGATGGAAGGTTTACCAGCAACACGCAGAAATGAGAAGAGGGAGGGTTAAGAAAAAGAAATGAAGAAGTGAGTTAAAGAAGTGAATAAATGAAGGGTAGTTTGGCAGGTTTTAAAATGATAAAACCGCTAATCAAAAGATCAAGGAAAATGAAAAGTTTTAAGCAGGACGGTTGGATATATCCAACGGTGATCTAACGGTGGAAGGTGAAAAATCAAAATTTTTAAAGGTCTTTTATGGAGTCAGATGCATTAATGGTGAAGTGACTTAATTGGCGTTTGGTGAACAAAAGCATGACACATGGCAAGTTATATTTAAAATTCATACACAGATAACGAAGCGCCTAGTTAGGAAAAAATTTACGGTCTGGACTCATCCTCATCCAACCAATAAAAAGTAAGCTCGGTCAAATCTAAAGATTGACCTAGTTGAGGGGCTGTGGACCATACTGACCCAATTATTGTCCGGGCACTTACACGGCCAGTTAAAAACTGTGTAGGCTGAACTCTCATCCGACCTATAAAGTAAGTAAGCTCAGTCAAATCTAAAGATTAACCGAGCTGGGGGGCTGTGGACCGTACTGGCCTGATTGTCATCTAATCACCTATGTCCCTAACTGATTAGGCCGACCTAATGCTGAGTAATATTCAGGTCCCATACCCGACCTACGAAAGCCCGAGGTTTTGAATTATGAATCGTCAATGGTCATTGGATCTTGACTTGATGACTAACGTCTAAAAACGGCTCTATACCATTAAGACCAAGTATAACGTAGGTTGGAGATTCAAATGATCTTACACGGTAGGGACCCGAGGGATAGTCCGTATATTAGCCAGCTTGGTTATCCAGACCGGGCATGTTCCAATTCTCTTAGCCTTTTATCATATTGACTAATTCTCTAAACTGATCGGTTGACCCAAGAGCCGACTCCACTGACATTCCGTTCAGGGAACTTCAGTGAATTTCTTTCTGACTACATTGAGTTTCGGTCAGTATCCAAAACATTTTTCATCTTAATTTTTCTTTTCTTATTTTTCACTCTCTCTTCTAATGGGGCCACCAGAGGCTCCACTAAGGGCTCATCCCCACATACAAGGTAGGTCTTAAGCAAAATAAAATAAAATGAAAAAAGAAAGAAAGAAAGGGTTGCACTTAACCTAAGAGGGCCGGGATTTTCTGATGGGCTAAGGCTCAAAAGAATTGGGTGGAGGAAGAAAGTTACTTGTTCCGTAATGCATAATGCCAATGTCATCTGCCTTCCAAGGTGCGATTACTAAACGCTTTTTTATTTAAAAAAAAAAAAGATAAGGACACAATTTGTCAATTAGAACAACCAATGGGAAGCGACCATGTAGACTTGAGAATCCGTGTCTCGTGTGCCAAATGACATCGCTGCCGTTTATTTAATTTCAGAAAACACAGCTCAACACTTCAGAATCCGTCCGATTCTTAGAGGAAAAAACACACGGATAGTGATTTATATCCGTTCGATCACTGACCACCGCCTCCTCTAGCACGTTATATATAGCCCCTCACCTCCTTTCTTTTTAAAATTTTAGATTCTTTTCTCTAAGATTCAGCATTCGAGTTTGAAAGGAGGAGATCAAAGTCATTCGAGGTTAGTGTTCTTCTAGGATTTAGGATTTTAGGGTTTATGTTCTTATTTATTGTGGTAATTATTTTACGCTTTAGTTCTTTATAGATTCGATGGTGTCTTGAATGAGGATTTGAGTCTTGCGTAGGTTAGCTACAATGGTTGAATTGTTTCTTGTTTGATTGTTTGATTCTTTTCTGCTGACTTTCTTATTCTGGCGTCTTTGCTTCAATCTTTTCAATTAGTTTTTCTAGGGTTTCATGCCTTATTCTGGAGATGTAGTATATAATTTCATTTGCCAAATCTTGTTTATTTCATAACTGTGAATTAAAAGATTAGGTTACATTACACGGTTAATTATGGTGGTTAATTGTGTTTTGTGGATATTTCTGTTATACTACAGTGAATTATGGTTGTTAAATGTTGCAAAAAGAATATCCAAATTTCGACGTTTTTTGCGTTGATTTCTTCTTTGTGTTTTCTAAAGTTATTGTTGACCGTTGACACAGATGGCCCGTACTAAGCAAACTGCTCGTAAATCAACTGGTGGAAAAGCTCCCAGGAAGCAGCTTGCAACCAAGGTCTGTTTTGAAATCAAATCATCATCATTCTTATATATGGTTTTGGGTGTTTGAATTTTTGGCTTATCACTTATGTTTTTTTTTGGGGCCTTTGTTTTACTTTTAGGCTGCACGTAAGTCTGCACCAACTACTGGTGGTGTGAAGAAGCCTCATCGTTATCGTCCAGGAACTGTTGCTCTTCGGTAAGCGTCCTAATCTTGCAGCTTTGCAGCTTTTTGGGTTTTAGTTTTTGTTTTGATTTGGTATATGGTATTCTTTCGATTTGATTGGTGGTTGTATCTAATAATGTGATTGGTACTTGAATCAGTGAGATTAGGAAATACCAGAAGAGTACTGAGCTCCTAATCAGGAAACTCCCTTTCCAGAGGTTGGTTCGTGAAATTGCTCAGGACTTTAAGGTACCGTGTTGTTGTTGTTTTATGTTATATCTTTGTGTTTTTGGATCCGAATTTGTAATTAAGAATTGGGTTGTGGTGGCAGACTGATCTCCGTTTCCAGAGCCATGCTGTGCTTGCATTGCAAGAAGCTGCAGAGGCATATCTTGTTGGACTCTTTGAGGACACCAACTTGTGTGCCATCCATGCTAAGCGTGTCACTATCATGCCTAAGGATATCCAGCTAGCAAGAAGGATTCGCGGTGAGCGTGCTTGAGGAGGTGGTTAGGTTTGGTGTTGTGAAGATTTGGGTGGCTGCGGATAGTGTTTTTATTGAGATTTCTTTTATTGAAACAATAGGGTATTAGGTGATAGGTGTTTACTTTGGTAGTCACATTAATGGTGATAGGCAAGTACTGCTAAGGCTTTGTTAAAGATCTGTTTTTAGAAATTGGGCTTGTAATTGATTTTGGGAGTTTCTTGTCTGTCAAATGTCTCGTTATTCTGGATGTGCAGCCACTTGGAATTGTATTGGACAACTTTCTGTTGCCATCTAATCTAGTGTAGCTACCTTACTGTGCTTGCTTGTTCGGATATAGGAAAACTACTATTGAAGTGGTAATTTGGTTTTAGCACAAAGCATGGTTTACATAACATCGGTGTCAGTCATCTTCGTGGTAACTTGTGCTTCTGGTGTATGGTAGCACCAGTGAATGTTTGAATATTTATAGCGAGTCGTTTGTATTTATTGTTTCCAGTACATTGAAGAAATTATGGTTATAGGTATATTTATCTGGTTTTTCTGATGTGGTCCCGTATTTTATAAGGATCAATTGAAAAATATATCATTTAAGACATTGGTAATTTGATTACTTATTTTTAGAAGTTTGCTAGTTTTGGAATCTCTTATCATGTATATTTGTTAGGAATATATATATATATTTAATGTTCTTCATTTCCTATTCATTGATATGCTAATCTGATTGTAAATGTTAATGGGTATTTACTGCCGATCGCTGTTTATGAACCTGTCGTGTAGCCAGTGTAGTTTCATACCATCTTTATGTGAAGGCATTTGAAAGAATGGAATTTAATTTTGATATAACGTAAAAAAATGTTTTATTAATATTAATTAATATATTAATATATATGTTACTTTTAATATGATTATTATAAAAATTGAATTTTTTAATTACATGGTAGTATATAATGAGTAAGTAGTGAAGTTAATATAAATTAAATCCTAGAAGAATTTGCATCAGTAATTGGTGGAAACTTTTCCGGCTTTGAAGCATTTGTATAGTTTTTTGATTTTTTTTATTTTTTGTCATATGCATTTGTATCGTTCGAAACTTCGAATATCCGGAAACAGAACTGTAAATTTGGGCCCTCACCAATATGTTAAATAATGTAGGCTGGGCCAAATTTTTGGTGGCCTGATTGCTGCTTGCGAATTATAGAGTATGGTGCCTGGATCACTGGATATGTGAACGAGATAGTTGACGATGATTTCAACTATTTTATTATAGTGGTGTCGGCAACTCTCAAGACTATGGAAATACAAGGTTGATTTATATTATCTTATTTTTCTTATATAGTGAAGTAGAAAGCAGAGAAGAGAGATAAGAGATATTTATTAGTAAGATTTAGTTATAATTTGTGAAATTTTTTTTATAATTTTTGTATCTATTTCTGTAGTCACTTGAGAGAAAAAATGATATAAAAAGATTCAAATTCATTCAAGACCAAAAAAAAACAAAAACAAAACAAAGTCAAGGCAAAAAGATTCAAATTCATCCAAGACCAAAACAAAATAAATAAAATAGCAAAAAACAGTCGAGGCAACAAATCAATTGTCTGGACAAAGCTTTATAAGAATATTGTGAGGACTGCTATCATAACGGAACACTAAAATAGTACCGCAATATATGGGATTATTAAAAAAATTAAAATATTTTAAAATAATATATAATAATTAATTTATTATTATAATTTTTAGAAATGATTATTAGTGATATACAAATTTTTTGTTGATATAGAATGATTTGATACTATAAAAAAATATTTTTATATAAAAATCTTTAAAAATATATATATATATATATATATATATAGGTGATGATAATGAAATTTAAATTCAAATTTATAATGAGATAATAATAGTGATACAATCTAGAATGAAATAACATTTGTAAAAGAACTTTGAAATAATTTACATTTTTTTTATTTTTCTTCAAAAGAATAATATTAAAATTTAAATTCAAATTATATTAGTGACATAATTTAAAAATAATAAATTGACAAATTTTTTTATATTTTCTTTTAATTCTTTTAAATAAGATAATAATAAAATTAAAATTTAAATAATATTGATAGTACACCTTAGAATTGTTTGTTGACCGAATTTTATAATCTAGTACTTTCTTTTGTATATATTATTATTATATATTATATATTGATTGATTGATATGTTAATGGTAAAATGGGAAGACGGAAGACGATGGAATTTTGTTTAAAGAAATCCGTTGCAGTCTTGCAGAGATCATATTACTTGTAATATAATGATAAGAGTTACCAATTGTAACGCAAAAGTATTTGCTTCACAATGTGTGATGTACCCAGTAGCCGACAGTAAACTTCTAGCATATTTTATTAACTGGGAGAGAAGAGGGGGGGGGGGGGGAACCTTCTACTCTATCATTTCATAGTAATCCATTTTTTCACAAATGATACACTAATTGCAGGTTATGCCCAAAATGGGAGAGGGGAAAAAGCACTGAATTCATTTTCCCAAATGGTCAAGACTGGTATGCAACCGGATAACTTTTACTTTTGCATCACTTTTTCACTGACTGTTCCAGTCTTGTATTAACTGAAGAAGGAAGACAGGCTTATGCTCTTGTAATTGAGCATGCCTTTGATTCTAATCTGTCTATATGTACTGCCTTGTTACTATGTACAGGCACACAGCAAAGGTGGCGGGATCATTGGTTCTAAAATTAGCTTTTTGGACAAATTTCCCGTCCAGAAGTTGTTGAATGGAAAACTACCATTGCTGCATTTGCACAGCATGGCCTCAGTGACAGAGCTGTCTCCTAATTTGACCAGACGGTAACATCTAGTTTTCAACCTGATGGCATAGCTTCTCTGAGTTTGCTATATATGTCTGCTGTTCATGGGAGGAAGGTTGATGAGAGCATGAATCTGTTTAACTTGATGGTCCATATTTGACAATTATGGTAACACTGGTTTGCAAAATGAGTCAAGCAGGTCAGTTGCAGAGAGCTTGCAAAATAATTCAGGAGATGCCATTTGAGGCAGACTCTACCTTCTGGGTTGCACTTCTTGCGGCCTCTAGTGTTCATTTAAATGTGAAATTAGGGGAACTGGCAACTACAGTAATTTTATATTTGGATTGTTATAATTTCGGTGCCGATGTTATGTTGTCTAATATATATTCTGCTGCCAGCTCGTGGAAGGATGTCAATGGAGTCAGGGTTCAGATGAAAGAGCAAGATTTACTAGACATAGAGCTTATAGTTGGATGCTGATTTGAAACAAAATCCATTGTTTCGTTGTAGGGATGTATCTCATCCAAACATTAGTGATATTTATGTTGCGTTAAGGAGGATTGCATTACATATGATGGTGAAGGGTGGCGCTGGCCCTGAAGAATTTTTCTTGTAAGAGGCTGTAACAGGTTAAATTCAAGCCTACAGTTTTTATAAGCGAAGATGCATATTTTATTTTGGGCCGGGGGAAGCTATCATGTCAAACTTTCAAGCTTTCAACACCTTATGCCAAGCGGTTCCTGAAATGCTATAGCCTAGACTACAGCACAAACATATTTTATTCAATAAAAAATGTAAAAGCCTACTTGTGACTGTCAACCATATAAGTTCGTGTCAAAAATTTCAAGCATTTAAGTTCGGATTAATGTACAATTTTATGGATATGTTCAACACTTTATGAACTTTCAATTTTTTGGTGCGGTTTGTGAAAAAATTAGATAAAAATTTGTACATGATGTAAGATTGATTTTGATTTATATTGAATTATCCATCTTCTATACATAATATTTTAACGTTTTCTAAAAGAAAAAGTATGTGATCTATATAATCTTTAAGACAAAAACCTTATTGTGCTCTGTTTTCATTCTTAATTTAGTCTTTTATAGATTAATTTTTACAATTTAATCCCTCAATAATTAAAATTGATCTCAATTACGTTAACTCATTGTTAATAAAAAAGATTAAATACTTATGTGTCGCTATTAAGATGTTATATGGCATCACAATCTACATTACATTTTTACACACATATATCTCAATCAGCATTTTAAACTTCTTTTTTAATATATTTTTACCACTTTATGCCATCAATAATCTCTTTCACCCGATCCAACCCCTCTTTACCAAGAAGTTGGAAGCTTCTATTTGTAACCAATTCAGCGTCTCATCTTTCATTTCACTCATTGTTATTTTCTGCTACGATCTCTCGCCCACCAATTTGCAAGATTGTGACTATGTCATCGCAAGACCTGGCATTCACCAACTTGCAATGGTAACTTTGCTAAACTAGTTTTGCAATTACCCTCACCAATTTGTGAATTAGTGAGTGTGAGTTCCCAAATTGATGATAACAAGTCCTAAATTTTTAGGTATTTTGGGTTAGCATCAAATGGTATAATAAAGAAGGACAATCAATCACCATGGATTATTTAACTAACTAGATGTATCACAAAAGAGAACTCAATAGTAAAGTTTGCAGTTCAAGCACATAAATCTTATTGCACACAGAAATGCGCACTAGAAATTCAAAAATCATTGAATATCAAATATAAACAGGTATGTATATATATATATATATATATATTATATATATATATATATATATATATATATATATATATAGAATCTTATTAAGGTATTTGATCTTTTATGAATAGTTAAGATTAGAAGTAAATGCATGACCATTTGACTTTTTTTTAAATTGTCATTTGACTTTCAAGTAACTTTTAATCTTGACCATCAATATATGGTTGTATGGTCAAAATTTACTTATATATATATAAACCCAAAATATAAAAATGAGTTAAATGATGACAAAGATATAGATGCCTTAAAAAAACAATGTTGACTATGTTGCCATATAAGATCTTAACAGTTTTCTATTAACAGTGAGTTAATGGAAGGACTAAATCGAGGCCAATTTTGATTAGTGGGAGATTAAATTGTAAAATTTAATCTGTGAGGAACTACATTGAGAATGAGAACATGAAGGACCAAAATATAATTTTTTTTTCAATGTTAAATGTAAATATTAATGTTGTAAATATTAATATAAGTTTAAGTAATCAAAATGCTTGCTTAAATGTAATATCATTATCCAAAGACTTTGACTATTCAGCCGATTGAGAGAGAAATACTTGTGTATAAGTACTCGTGTAACATTTGAATAATTGTATATATTCTTGTATCACACAATTAATCAATCAGTATAGTATCTAAAAAGAGAATCATGATTTATAAAATTTTGTCAAATGACAATTATAGGTTGTGTCACTCATATTATTTGAGTTTGAAATTTATTATTATTATTATTTTATTAAAAAGAATTAAAGAAAAATATAAAAAAATTCAAATTATTATTTTAAGTTATGCCACCAATGTAATTTGAATTTGAATATTAATATTAATATTAATATTTAAAAAAAATTAAACATAGATTATTTTAAAATTTTTTTTACAAGTATCATTTATAAATTGTGTCATTAATGATTTAATATAAATTTAAATTTAAATTTCATTATTGCTATCTTATTTTATTATATATATATATTACGAAAACATTTAAGATATTTTTATAGGATAAAAATATATTTGTTATAATGTAAAATATATACAAGTACTTCTCTATTAGGCTGTAATTCAAGAGAATTATAGTTTCATTCATGGTTCTCACAATCAGACCAGACTAGTTGGATGATTGAAAAAATTGGGAATCGATCTTTTGACCGGTCCAATCAATCCTCAAAAATCAGATTTTCAAAATCAGTTAAACTAAAAATTGGTGCTGAACCGGTAAATCCGTTTGAATCGATCACGATTCATAGGTTGAATAGGTCTTTTTTTAAAAAAATCTAATTTAAAAAATATATATTTAAATTTTTTAAGGCATCAATCATTTGATTTTCAATTTATAATCAAAATTTATCATTTAAAACTCTTAATTTTATGTAATGTAAGACAAATATGAACTTATAATACAATAAAAGTTTATTTAATTTATAATAAAAATCGTCACCTCTTACACTTTTACTTATTTCATCTGAGACAAATATACATTAAAAATTATACTAATATTTATATAATACCTTTAATTTAATATTTGTTACGTGATAAATAAATTTAATTATATTAATAATTAATATTTTTCTTTAATATTATTTATACAATTTTTATATATATATATATAATATCAATTCAATCCCAATTTAATTTTGATTTAATCTTACAATTCCAATTTTTTTATTAATTTTTTATCTCACATCATTTTTTACACTCTTCTCAATATCATTAATCATACATATTATTATTATTATTTTCTCTCACTTATTCAATACTCTTAAAAAATGTATTAACAGTCTTACACCCTTAAAATAATTATGAAATAATCTTTATTCTCAATCATAATACCTTAACCCTCATTCATTTTCGATTCAATTACGGTCCGCATATGAGAACATTGGTTTTATAGACACGTTCCTATTTTTATGTCTTAACGATTAAGTACATTGGTTGGTTCGACGTAGATTCCGTCCAATTTCTGCCGAACGACTACACCCAATTCCAAAGCTTCCTTCCATTTGCCTTAACGATCCAACATTGAAGTTGAAGCCGTAGGTTCCAATGAAAAACCCGTCAACCTCGGGACTTTTCTAAAATATGCTCTTATCTTGCGGTTTTCTCGTGTTATATTATTACTATATTCTAAGAATAGAAGCTTCCTAAATGAAGAGTTATCTACGATTAAACGATTCACCTACGTTATCCTACATGTCCCGTTTCCATTGACTCCGCTTCCTCGCATTGCTCTGGAAGGATATCTATCTTGTAATTCTCGTCTTGCTCTCCAATCATTGCATTCTTTTGTGCATCTGATTTTGCTGCTTGAAAATATTGTTTCATGCACTCAATTCATTTTGGAACAACTCCACCACCAAGTCCCTGTGAGTTCCCAAGTTATATCAATACATGTTTCGTTTTTTTTATCTCCAGTTGTTTGTGATTGTAATCATGACCGGGGTGATGTTGAAAATTTTGTGTTTTCCCTAATTGTCTCGTTTCTTATGAAAAGTGATGATATTTATTTTGACTTGTTCTACTATGGTTTTGAAAAGGGATAGCTTGTGATCAATAAATTGGCTAGATTTTTAAGATGCAACAACAACATCGTGTGGAGCAATATGATGAGAAACTGAATCAAATGAAGGAGCAGATGAGAATAGTTGAGGATGAGAAAGGTCGAGCCTTCAATGAGCTCAGAGAAATGAAGAAGGCTGCAGAGGAGACTAATGTCATGGTTGATGAAGTATTAGTCACCAAGAGGGTTTCAGAATCACCCCCACATACGGGGTTAAATAAATCAGCGAACCAGTCAATGTCAAATACAAGGGACCAAATGGTTATACAAGAAAACAACAACAATGAATCATTAAAACATGAAAGCAAAAAAGAATTGGAACTCCAATTGTCAGAGAAAGATGCTTTCTTGGACAAAATGAATAAGGAGATGGATAGTCTTAGATCATCCGAGGCTAATGCAATGAGCTTGATGTCTGACTATAAAAGAAAAGTTCAAGAATTGGAGGCTGAGCTGGACAAACGAAAAGAATCAGAAGCCAATTTGTTTGACACGTTGGTGATGCAAACAAAACAGCTTGAGCAAAGTAAGATTTCGCTTGAAGAGTCAAAGCTTGAGATTGCTAACCTTGAAGAAAAAATAAAGGCACTTACCCAAAACATGAAAATTCCTGGTGAATCCCAAGTTGGCATTGGGGATGGACTTTCCACAAAGGAAAGTGAAAAGGGTATGAAAAATGAAGCTGAGGTAGCTAAAATGAATTTGAATGGTACTCAAGAGGGTGACGAACTATCTATGAGGGCCAAAACTCTGCTTGAAGAATTGAACTTACTTAAAAATGAATTGAAGTCAGCAACATTGGCAGAAGAGAATAGCAAGAAGGCTATGGATGATTTGGCATTTGCATTGAAAGAAGTGGCAACGGAAGCTAATCAGGTGAAAGCAAAACTGACCTTAAGCCAAGTAGAACTAGAGCACAGCAAAGGGGATGCAGAGCGTTGGAGAGCAATGTTAGGAAGCACTGAGGAGAAGTACAAAGAGCTTATAGATGTAACGAGGAAAGAAGCTGATCGGTTCAAGAACACTGCTGAGAGATTGAGATTGGAAGCTGAAGAATCACTTTTGGCATGGAATGTGAAAGAAACTGAGTTTGTAAATTGTATTAGAAGAGTTGAAGAGGAAAGGTTGCTTGCACAAAAAGAAACCACTAGAGTAGTTGAGTTACTGAGAGAGGCAGAGAATAAGACCAAGGTTTCAAAGGAAGAGAATCAAAAGTTACGTGATATACTTAAACAGGCATTGAATGAAGCCAATGTGGCTAAAGAAGCTGCAGAGATTGCTAAGGCTGAAAATGCAAAATTACAAGATAGCCTAACCTTGCTTGTGCAAGAGAATGAAATGCTAAAGATTCATGAAGCTGCATCATTTGAGAACATCAAAGAGTTGAAGCGGTTGCTATCAGAATCATCAATGAAGGAGTTCAAACATGAAGATATGGAGAAATTGTCAACAAAGGAAGGTAGCAAGGAGGATAAGGAATCAGGGAAGAAAGCAAAGGCACATCATAATAACTCAGCAGATAAGGAGCATAGAGAGTCTAAGAATCTGAGCAAAACTTTCAGTCTTAATTTAAAGGACAAGATAACACCCCATAACCATAAACAACAACAACACAAGGTGGGGAATGAAGAGACCAACAACAAAGAAACAGATGATGATACATTAAGGGGTTCAATATTTGATGAAGTGGATTCATCAGATTCAGAATCACATCATGATGTAGAGATAGGGATTCATGATGATTTTGATCATTTAGATGAATCGCACTTCGATGATTCGGAGAGTGACAGGAACTCGAGAAAAAGGAGAGCTTTGCTGAGAAGATTTGGTGATCTTATACGGAGAAGAGGCAATCATTATCACCACCGAAAGGAACCATCCAATGAGGAACACTTACAAACGTAACGCAAATTCCCTAAAGGATTCATACATTAGATTGGTGTGTTTATCTTGTTTTGCTTTTCATTTGTTTAGATAATTTATCAAATTTGACATACTCCTAGTCCTAGACATGGAAGAATTACACATACTGAGTATTATTATGAGACCCACACATTTCCTACTCTGTTGCGTATAGTTCTCTCTCAGATATATTTTGAGTAAAATATAATCATTTTAGACTAACTAAGCGTACACAACAGTGTTTAAATGACAGGATACGCAAGGTTCATATATTTAGAAAAATGCTAATAACATATCACTTCCACACGCATATTTTTCACATTTGTATTTATGCGACAGAATCAGATAATAAATGTAAAAGATCAGTTATAATCAGATTATGCGTGTAAATGTATGAAAAATGATCATTTTACACTTTAAAAAAAGGGTGTAAGTATTATTTTATTATTTTAAATAGATGTGATTGAGTGAGAGAAAGTGATAAAAAATATATATATAATAAATGATATTAGATGAAGTGTAAAAAGAGGTGTATGTATTATTTAAAATAAGAATATAATTGTTGTAAATGTATATATATGACATCATTGTTATATTTATGCCTCGTCTCTTACATCATACAGCTCCCCGAGGATTGACTAATGATGCAACTGCAACTTGGTATAACGTACAAGTAAATGCATAAGAACTTTGTTTTGTCCTATAAATTCTCGGAAATTTCGTGCGTTCTTCATTTTTAGTGGTCTAAGTTTTGATCAATTTATGGATAATATACACAAACACCATTTCTTTGCACTTTACCAGCATATATATTAAGATTTGAATGCATACAAATCTCTCACGTCATATATACGCTCCCCGAGGATTGACTAATGATGCAACAGCAACTTGATATAACGTACAGGTAAATGCAGAGGTTAGACCTTTGTTTTTCCTATGAAATTCTAGGAAATGTCGGTGAGTTCTCCGTTTTAAGGGGTTTAATTTAAGTCTTGATCAATTTATGTATACTATATGCAAACACCATTTCTTTGCACTTTACCAACATATTAAGCTCTTCAACACATGTAACATGTAGTGTGTACAAGAAAACTAAAAAAGAAAATATATTACAGCATTCATATTTACACGTCAAAAATTCTGTATCTTTCCTACAACTATTAACACAAAGTCAAAGCTCGAATACATATAGGGACCAGTGTCATTATTTAATATTGATTGATAGATCCATACCTTTGTCTTTATTTTTCTGGTTTACAATGGGCTGAAATATATCAAGTGTATTAATCAGCTTTTTATCATGGTTTATACTTTTCTTTTTTGGTGCACATCATGGTTCATACTTTATTCCTCCAAATTAACGCTTACACGTTTTGTTCTTTTGACGAGAATTAACGCTTACACGTTAATTAGGCATAAATTAGGTATTAATCACATTCATATTTGTTTAATGCCCACCTCAAATAGAAAGGACATAGAATTAAATATACCAGCGGCTACATAGGAAAAACTGAACAAATCACTCATTAATTCCCATTGATTTTAATATCTTCGAGACCGACGTGGGTATCTGTTCTTCTGCCCCACAATCACGTTCGGGTAAAAAAAATCTATCCAGAATAGCATATGATTCTCATGTTTTTCTAGGTACTGTCCATACTGACAAAAGTTGCGAACGTGGCTAGTGGGTGTACGGTCTCTCCACACACCGCCAAACCACGGTACCACAGCTCGACACGTTTAGCCTCTTACCCAAGCTCAAGAATATAATATAAAGTTGTAGGTAAGCAACCGATATTCACTAAGATTGTGTTAATGCCTCTTCTGATCTTCTCCTTGTAGTAGTTGCCAACTGAATTGCCAATAGCCTTCACTCTTACTCTAGAGAGGCAATGACATCTTCAGTGCTTGAGGATGGACACGAAGAGGGCAAACATGAGCCCTCGGATTTGATCACAGAAAACATTAATCTTACGGTTACAAATCTTTCACTTCCCATTAATACTTTCCTGAGAGCTGCAATTTCCCTCAAGGACCAGGCATGTGTTAATACTTACAATTGTTCATTTCATTTCTTGTTTAGCTGTCTGTTTTTCTTTGCATTTATACATAGTTAGACATAGAATAGAAGTTGTAAGTGTTGAATATAAACCTTTTTTTTTGTTTTTTTTTTGTTGATTTAATGTTGAATATAAACCTTAACAAGTAGTAGTAAAATTGAGTACAACAGGTGGTGGAGGTGAATTGGGGTCGGAAAGAAGTGATTGACCCAACGGTGTACACGGGTCTGCTGGGCACAGCTTTCACCTGCTTGAGGTCGTACCAAGTCACGGGTAGCCAGAAGGACTTGCTATTATGCGCTGAGATCGTCGACACGTGTGCCACTGTTGCACGTGCCTCACTCAGGTGCTTTCCTTTATTTGAATTATGATTATGGTCAATCAGGACACGCTTATTTTGAAGCGTATTTGTGTCTTGGATATGTGTTTGTCTCTGAATATGAGATGTACATATGATATGCGTTTTATATGTTTGAATTCAAATTTTAGACACAGTTGTTATTATTTTTATGTATTAATATTTTAAATTTTATTTTTTATATATCATTATAAGTTTTATCTTTATAGATAGCATTATTTTTATTTGCTTTTTTATCTCTTTTTGTATTAAATTGTTCATTTTATCGTCAATAAAGCTTGTCTTATATTACTATTTTTTTTAGTTAATTTGTTTGGATACATATATACTTGTATGTGATTAATTTTATTAAAAAAGTTAGTTTAAGAAATTTTTTAAAAAATTTTAATAAAAATTATGCTTTGTATTTTTTAGAAAGAGTTTATTAAGTAGTAAATATTGACACATATAACATATATTAAGATATTATAAATTTTCAAGTTTATAGAAATAATATTAATGAATTATGAATTTTTTTAAATTTTATAATTATATATATACATAAATTAATTTTTTTAATTTACTTTAATATTAATATATATATATATATCATCTCTGTGTTATATAATTTTTTAAATTTAATATATTTTTATTTTTATATTTATATTGTGTCTGTATCTCTATTTGTATTTCATAGATTGTTATTATTATTATTATATATTCCGTTTAGTTCAACATTTGTTTTTCTTAATTTAGTTTTAGATTTTTTGGGGCATAGCTGTCGATGGTTGTGTTTTCATTTGATATTTTGATTCAATTTTTTTATTAATATTTAGATTCAACATTGTTATTTGTACACTAATTTTTATACTATTTTTATTCTTTTTTGTTTAAATAAAAAAATTAGTGTGTTAAATACATATTTTTATTATTAAAAAATATATAAAAGATGTAATAAAATAATATAAAAAATGATGTAAATATATTCTTATTAATTTTGATTTTAGTTTGGGAGATTTCTGCGATAATATGATATGATAAGATAACAAAAAAGATTTTTATAAAGTGAAATTATTTTAACGTAAGTATGTAAAATATATTTATTATTAATTTTTATTAAATTAAAATTATAATATATTATAAATTAAATTAAAAATAATATATTATTATTTATTATAAAAATAAATTCATTTTAAAATTTTTTGACGCACTGTCCTTGTCAGTGTGGTACAATACAAGAATAAGTTATTTCGGACTGGTGATCCGACATCTAATCTAAATTATCTAATGTACTACAATCACAATATGAATGCTTGTGAATTTGTCATTTTAATTAAATTTAATCATAATTTATCATTAGTTAATAGTTGTTACATAAAATATCAAAATCGGAGATAATAATTAAGTAAAATCTTATCAGTAAATGAGAGAAATATATGTTACTGCAATTTAGTTTCCTGACCAAAGACTATTGTTTTCAATGTTGACCCTGTTAATCCAACCTTGTTTCTAAGAAATAAAATCACAGTTTTTGTTAGTCACGCCTAATGACTCGAAGATTGGCTTTTTTTGTTTTTTAAGTTTACTAAAATAATAATATTATTCCTACACCTCAATGTCTTTACTTTTACTCTAACCTCCTTTTTATGATGAAAAAAAAAAGAGAGAATTTTTTTTTTCTTTTATCTCTTCTTTTTTCTTATATAAAAAGGTGCAAAACATGAGTGTAGAGATTAAGGTATAGGAATAACATTTTGTTGTGAAAATGTTTTTACAACATCAACTTGAGGATAGTGAGTGACTGACTGAGCAAATACTTGTCTCTCCTTTTTTTTAGGTAAGTATTCGGTGTTTTAAATTTATTTTAACCTCATGTTTTAGATAAATTTGAAGATGTGTTGTTTTAATTTACCTCCAACATATTATCTACTCCTCCTCATCATTAATTCATTTATAGCGACTATAATTTTTTAATTTAATTTAAATATTATTCGTACTAATTGCACACAAATTAATTAAAAAAAACTGCATGTGTGAATTTAAATGCAGTGATTGTATGCAACGTTACTAAAATTAATTGTACATGCAAATTTCGTTCAGGATATTATTCATACTTTTTGTTATTGCTAGTTGGTATTCATTTGTTATTGTTGGCATTTTCTTTTGTTTAACTGTTTCTTCATTCTGTGCCTTTTAAAACTCTAATTGGGAGATATGATACTTGTTGCAGGCACGTGACATTTTTGTGTGGTAGAGGAGGCGTATATGCGCTTGGTGCTGTCGTTGCTGATTGCATGGGGGACCGTCTAAAGCGTGACCTGTTTTTGGATCTATTTATTGAGGTAAGATAATATGAAAATGAAAATACCACAACGTTTATGCATATGCGATTTTTGGAAAATATCGGACGGAGACTTTGTTTTTTGAATTTTGTTTAGGACACTTGTGTGAAAAAAGTTAAGGTAGAAAGCTTTAAATGCAAAAGTAAAGCATTTTCAATTTCTAGTCATTTAATAAATGGTGTGACCACATGTTGGCTTTTGATCCACCATTGGCTGTTTCTATTGTCACATTATATTAGTTATCAAGTAATTAATTTTGCATTTATTCAATTGAAGAATTTTCTTTTCCTTCACCGGTCCCAGAAAGAAAATATCTCTATAATCAATCATGAATCATGATTCTTGAATTCCCCCCGACCGTTGTGCTTTTATCATTGCTTTTTCTTTTTATAGCTAAGAAATCAAATTTACACGCTTTCACTTGTACCGTTCTACGTACACTTCTTGGGGCCTGCTTTTAAATGAGTTGCTGTCCTTTATACTTGACTCAAAAAAAAGTTATGTGGAAGAAGAGAGAGCCTTCATATCTGTTGGAATCTTTAGGTCATGCAAATTGATGTGGAAGGCCTACAATTGGGATTTTTCAAACTAATAGTTTTCATTTGTATGGCATCATGCAACAAAAATCTTAGCAATCACATCCATTAATTAATTAAATATTTATCATGAAATCAATTCTTAGGTGGCAAAAGAGAGAGCCCTACCTGTTGGACCTGAGGAAGGTGGATTTGGAATGTCATATGATCTTCTATATGGGCGAGCTGGATTCTTATGGGCTGCATTATTCGTAAACAAGCACCTTAAAGAAGATGCAGTCCCCACTGATATTCTGATACCTATTATTGATGCGGTGTTGGCTGGGGGTAGGGCAGGGGCATCTGATATTAAAGACTGTCCATTGATGTATAGATGGCACGGGACTAGGTACTTGGGTGCAGCTAATGGCCTTGCTGGTATCCTCCATGTGCTACTTCATTTTCCACTTCCTAGTGAGGATGCTGAGGATGTCAAGGGAACTTTGAGATACCTGATGAGTAAACGCCTCCCTCACACTGGAAACTACCCCTCAAGCGAAGGGAATCCAAGAGATAAGTTAGTGCAATGGAGTCATGGGGCAACTGGCATGGCCATCACCTTGTCCAAAGCAGCACAGGTAAAAACTACTATCCAAAACAAATTATTCTACAAAATGCTTCTTAAAAAGCAATGTTGTTAAAAACGGATAGACCGAAAGGTCCAATTAGACTACTCATGAACTAGACACTTAATCAGTTATGGTTCAGTATCATAATTCATAAGTAAATTGATGGTCAAACTTAAACTACTTTGATCAAGTTAAAACTGGTCAAAATTAGTCAAATTTTCGTCAAACTAGTTAATTCATCTGATCGAACCAATAAACCATTAATATATTTTAAAAAAACACTATATTTTTTTATATATTATATAAATATGTTTTATATTCATATTATTTCATATTTGCCTTTTCCATCTTCATCTGAGAATGCTGCAGAACTTGTGCTTCCACATTTTATTTAAATGCTTGACAAGTAACAACAACTTTGTTATGCGTGTTTGCAGGTCTTTCCAAGTGATAGAGAACTTCGAGATGCGGCAATAGAAGCAGGGGAAGTTGTGTGGAAGAGTGGATTGGTGAAGAAGGTGGGGCTTGCTGATGGTGTATCTGGAAATGCCTACGCTTTCCTTTCCCTGTACCGACTAACTAAAGAGAGTATATATGAAGAGAGAGCAAAAGCATTCTCTTGCTTCTTGTATGATAATGCAAGAGCTCTGGCTGCTGAAGGGCAAGCACTTATGGGTGGCGATGCCTATTCTCTTTTCCAAGGACTTGCTGGGACAGCATGCCTCTGGTTTGATCTGCTTGCACCCCAAAACTCTAGGTTTCCAGGCTATGAATTATAGATGACTATGGTAGAGATAATCGTTATTCTGCAACGTGAACACGGCATGTATATAACAAATTAGCGATGGGGTTCCGCTGCTATGAATTTAGATGATAATGTGTGTTGACAGACAGTCTTTAAGTATAATAAACTCTTGTCATATAGAAAATTTCCCTTGCAGTTTTGTTCCGTCCTCTACCTGATAGGGTGGTCGCCAAAGAGTCCCAAGTCGGTCGTGACCCAAGGAAGACGTAGTGAAATGTCAGTAGAGAAACTTCGACCGATCAGTCTTGGAGTCAAGACAGTGATGAAGGCATAGGTAGAGAAAAGTGAACATGTCTGACTTAGACTGTCAGGTCGATTTATATAGAGATTCAGATGACTAACTCTCCGGATACCCTCCATTAAGGCTATTTAGGATTCTGAACGTTATGTTTGATTATTATGGTGTGAGACATTATATCTGGTTATCATGACGCGAGACGTTATGTGCCAAGTCTTTGGCGTGAAAGACCATTATAGAATCTGTTTTGGTATATCGTATTAAGCACGTGTTTGTTGAGTTGTTACTCATTCGGGTATAGGTTGATCGGATCTTGCAGAAATGGGCCTAGCTTATGGCTGGATGCCAATTGGGTCAAGATGGTCCACAACCCCCAACCAAGCCTTGGTCATTGAAAGATACAAAGACTTATAAGTGGTCGATGTCAATTGGACTAGGATGGTCCCCTGAGCCCCGGGAGGTCATCCATGTATGGATGGGTCGAGCTTATAATTACCATGGATGCCAATGGTCAAGATATCCATAGATGATCAATGGTATATCCCGAGCTTATATTATTAAATGTTTATTCTTATCTAAGCTAGACGATCCACAACCCTTCACTGGTGGGTAAATCACAAAGTGAATCCGAGCTTTTTCGAGCTCTTCGTAATTTTTAAGCCGTCCTTGGGTAACCTTCAAGGAGAGTGGTGAGGTCTTTTGTGCATGTATTTTCCTGACTTTAGCTATGAAATTTCATTTCCCGACCTGATCTGATCTTGAGTTTCTTCAATTTAGATCAATCTTCAAAGACATCATGGTTTGATAATAACATCGGATAGCTTCGCGCATCTTCTTCTTCTTCTTTCTTCTCTCTCTCTCTCTCTCTTTAGAAGACTTTGATCTCAGAACTTTTTTCGAGATTGGCCGACTTTATACATATGACATTTTCAATCAGCATCTCGATTTAATTGTGATCAAGGTTTCTCCTCCAGCTTGGTCGACTGAATTGGCACTGAACTAAACATGACATCGGCATTTTGCAATTAGTTCGAGGTTATCTACTTTGGTCGGCGGATGGGGCGAGTAATAGGAATCGGGACCCAAGAGAAGGTGATGATGGCTCGGGGCCTTTCATCAGCTCGGGACTAGCATCAGCCGGGAGTTGGTTACTTCCTTTGTGCTAAAAGGCGACATCGGACTTAAAGAAATTCCATCGATTTTGGTGGACATCGACTTTGGCCGACATAAGGCTTAAGAGTAAAAAACCCGAGGTGTCTTCCATCGCCTTTGGTAACCAAGCATCGCATTTTATGGAGCGAAAAGCATCGATTGAAAAGTCTAGTGTCTTCCATCAAAACATTTGGCGAAGACATCGAGCTGGAAGAGAATAGAGGGCATTGGTGAGGGAAAAAGTCAGAATGTCTTCCATCGCTTTATGGCATCGAGGGCATACGGTTGACCCGAATCGGGACCTTCATTTGAGCATCGCTCTGGGCCATCATCACTCTAAAAGGTTTGACCAGTTCTCAAAAGAGCCTTTGTTTGGAATTTTCTAAGAATTTATTAGGGGTTTAATCTAACTTGTCTTGATTTTGTCATGTGAGTAAATCTGATAATAATATGCAATTGAAATAAATATGACTAAATTTTCATATCTCATTAAGGTTAATGTTATGCAAATAAATAAATTACAATGAGTATAAGTATTCATTACAAAAATTATCACATGTAGATGTAAATGCTAATCTCGATTCGTTTGGCTATAAAATATCCTTAATGTTATGTAATTAATTAATAAATTAATGACAATAAATAGAATTAAAACAATTAAAGCAACATAATATTATAATCAGTCTAATGTTATATAATCATTAATAAATTAATAAATTGAGGACAATAAATAATATTAAAAAATCCAATTATAATGAATATTATTTAAAATTGAATTAATGTTCCACCAACAACATGCCGTAGCAAATGATTAATAACCAATTAATTCCGTGATATCATGAAATGATAATAATTATATAAAACAATGACTAATCAATAGTCAATTAATTTCATGAAAAGACAATAATGCACATCAATACTTTTTACTATCATTTACTATCATGCCATATATGTTTTCTAATTAGTAATAAAAGATAATAAGATATAAAATAACGACTAATTAATAGCTAATTAATTTTATGAAACGATGATAATACACAAAAATGTCATTTACTATTATGTTATAGATGTGATGAAATTAAACTAAGAATAAATCATTGACTTCAAAGTCATTCAATTTATCCTACTATAACTGAAAATGTCAATTAATGGACCAATAATTGATACAAATAAGTATAATTGCATACTTAGAAGTTCGAGTAAACATAAATATAAAAAATATTGGAGAAATTAAAATGGTTGTGGTGTACTTGCAGTGAATTACATTGCAAATGAAAGACATTAACATACAAACTAGTGGTGACATTTCGAAGCCTTTCTCCAAGTTGAATGAATGGGATAAATGGTATTGATTTAGTGCTATGCAAATAAATTAACAATAATATATAAATGACAAATTATAAATGAACGCCATACAATGAATGACAATTAAATTAAAGGTTAATGCTTTACAATTAATAACATATAAAACTCAAATCCTGATAATTCAAATATTGAATGATAAAATAATAAATAGGAGTCAATGCAATGAGACTAAAATGGTATCAATTAAAACAATTAATACTGGGCAGTGTAAAGTTTACCACCAAAAGGTAGTAAATTCCTATAAATGCATTGTCATGTAATGGTTATTATTGGTGCACTAAGATTATGCTTAAAACCAACAATATAGCTGCCATTCAAATTCAAAAATCAGTTCCTCAAACCAAAATGTCTTCCTTAATCAATGTGTCACTGCCCAAACATTGCTATGACTCCACCAAATCCAAATAACTCCAACAATCCTCTAGCCAAATTCACGTAACTCCAGTGCACAAATGATTACCCCATTAATTCCATTTCAAACACTTCTCACTCAATTATCTCACACATGCAATTACTCATTTGAAAGATTAGAGGTTATTCTTATATTGTGATTGATAAGTGAAGGAAAATAAATTTTTTAATTAATGCAATAAATAAGACCAAATTTGACAAAAATAGTATTAATACACTCATATTATAACAGTGATTGCTCATGTAAGTGAATGCCAAATAGAAGAATGATTTGAATAAAGAAAGAAAAGGCAAGGCAAACTAATGGCACGATGTAAGACAATAACCCCAGATAAACATAGGAAGAAAAATAATTGGTTGAAGGCATAAGCAAGCTAGCAACATTTGATGCTAATTAAGTCAAAAATTTAAAACTAATTATAATCATGTCAATTAAAAGAAGTTAATGTTAACCGTTACCATTGCGGGTAGTATCCACGTGTAAATTAAGAGGCCTTTCCTGCTTGCGTCCTTCTCAATCGATCAAGCTAACGACAAGGAGTAATAATGCAATTAAATGGTATAAATGATATAGTATTTTTTCTTTCATGGTTCTCCAATGTCATTGATGGACATTTAATGCCATAGATGCTGCATGAGTGACATTTCCCACAGTTTGAGTAGAATGTCAATGATTGGTGACTTGCTACAACACCCCGATTGCAGTGCAAAGGACTCGCGGTTTGATCTTGAACCTGAGAAAGTGAAAGTAGAAAATACAAGCAAATATATTTTTTTTCGAAGTTAACTACGTGGTGGTGATTTAAAGTAAAATGGATTTCTTTACTATTTCTGCCCCGTCCACAGGTAATGACCTTTTTTTTTTTTAGAAATAAATACAAGGCTAGGAACATGCTAAAAAATAGTGATTGTAGAGGAAGAATTTTCTTCAAAGAAAAATAGAGAATAGCTTTTGGTTATGAAATGGGAATCGCTTTATCAATAACAACAATTGCATCATATGTTTGCAGGTCTTTACCTAATAGAGTGAGATGCGTCAATAGAAGCAGGGAAGTTAGTCGAAGATGGATTGGTGAAGAAGGAAGGCGTAGTGAAATGTGTATCTGGAAATGCACTTCGACGCTTTCCTTTCCCTGTACCGACTAAGATAGAGATATATATGAAAGTAGAGCAAAAGCACTCTTGCGACTTGTATGATAATGCAAGAGCTCTGGTTTATATGAAGGGCAAGCTAACTCTTATGGATGGCGATTTTGAACGTTATTTTTTTATTACTTGATGGGAGAGCATTATATCTGGTTTGATCTGCTTGCACCCCAAAACTCTAGGTTTCATTAGGCTATGAATTATAGATGACTATGGTAGAGATATCGTTATTAAAACGTGTTTGTTGATGTATATAACAAATTAGCGATGGGGTTCCGCTGCTATGAATTTAGATGAAATGTGTTGACAGACAGTCTTTACTGGATACCAATTGAGTTAGGATGGTCCCAGTTTTATATTTAATTTTTATATAAAAAAAAGGAATTAGTACTATTCTTGGTGAAACTTGAGAGCAGAATTCAAAAGGGGTCCTGGTTTATTCATATCATGAAATCAAAAAATAATGTCGGCTTTCCACTTTTTTTTGGGTTAAAATTTCACTTCTTTTCTTTTCTATCATTTATTTTATATTTATTAAAAAGGAAATTATAATTTCTAGATATTATTCTAACCACAATCTTTAGTGTTTGAACGTCACTACGGTTAGATTGGCTCAACCTATCTTAAGCTAGCCTTAAATGGGTTAGATTAGGCCATTTGTATTTCTCAGTGTTTTTAAAATCGGTCGGACTTGGTGAAATTTTAAATAAGTATAACATTTATTTTGCAAGAAGAAAAAGCAATGTAATAAGAGGCTAAAGGATAACTCTCTATCAAGTACCATATGAAGTAAAGTAAAGAAAGAATAATTATTTTGTTGCTTAGTGTTCAAAGTCCCATATTAAATAGTGAATAAAGTATTTAAACATGTAACATATATATAAAAATTAAGAGGTGATTATATTTGTAAGTCTCAATGATCAAGTATAATATAGAAAAGAGAGATATGATTTCAAATGTGTTATTAAAGTTAATTAGTAAATATATTAAATTTTTTATATGTAGTAAATATATTATTTAATTTTTTTATTTTCTGTTATAACAACTTAAAAAAATATTGATGTGTAAAAAAATTGTCACATATATCATATACATCAATATAATCAATCAATTAATTAATATAATTAATAATAATTATGATTAATATATAAAAATAAAATACATGACCTAAAATTTTATTATATTTCATCTAAGTCAAACAAGTAAATGCATTAAACTTTTTAACATGTAATAAATATATTACTTAACTTTTTTACCATGTGTAAAAAATATATTGACACGTGTAATTTTTTTTTCACATATACATTAAAAAAATAAAAAATTACAAAGAGAAAGAAAGAACAAAAATTACAAAGAAAATAAATTTAAAAAATAAAAAAAAAAAATTAAGAAGTCAAATGTCAAATGATTGATTTAATTAATGTGTTATTTTTATTTAGTCAACTTAAATTGTATGAACTAAATGTATAACGTTAAAAGTGTTAAGGAATTAGAATATATTGAGTATTATTTAACAATATTATTATTAACTATTATAATTTTTTGGTAGATATATTTTTTAATTGTCACCTGGAATATCTATCAACCTAAGTTTTTTTAGATAGAATTTGGTATTAATGGTTAGTTTGATGTAACTTTGATAACAAAAGTAAAAAATTAATGATTTAATTTGTAATATAATTTTATATGAAGATGTCGTTAATGAATTTTTCTCTAGATATTTAATATTTAATAGTATTTAATAATAATTATAAAAAAGATATAAAATTTTTATATTAGACTTTGTCTATTATACTTTTTAAAAATAAAGGTGAAAAGTTAAAGAAAGAATTTTAATATAATTTTATTTGTATTTCATCTATGAATCATTTTATATGATGATATAATAAAATGACTATAAATAATAATATAATAATTTTTACATTATGGATCATTTTGGTATAACCTTAAGAAAGAAGTTTCGATTGTATTACTTATAAATATTAATTAAGTAGTGTGATTATATAATGAGATAAATTAATTGTAGATAAATGGGAACCAATGTAATATGAGCAAGAATAGTATCATGGAAACATGTTGGTGATAAGATTTATATTTTTAGATTGAATTTAATATCATCAAATCTTAAAAACTATAATAATCAATCTTTTATGAAAAATATAGACCAATACCTTAATGAAGAGAATTTATAGTGATAAAAACTTAAATGAATAAAAAATATAAAAATTGATACTTTAACAAGTATAAACTAAAATCTAAAATGAGTGATCTAGAATAAATCTAAACAAGTAAAAATATAATAAACAATGAGAAAAATATAAAAAAAAACTATAGAGTTCAAATTAAAACTAACTAAAACTATATAAATAATTTATTTATTTTAAATTTTTCTCTAATTACAAAATACTAGTTAAGATAATGAGTGAAACATATATATGTTATTTTTTTGCGCATTGGGCCTCAATAATCCGCAATCATCCTCATCTCATTGGCTTTTAAGTTAAACCGGCGATCTGGTTTTTTCAACCATGGTATTTGTCATGGGCTTAAAAAATTGAACTCAAGTCTGCCCTTACAAGCTGACGGACCAAATGGACCAATTTGAAGACTAAGCTTATTTTCCACCTAAATATTCAAAAGTATAAAAATCATAGATTTAAGAAAATTCATAAATTTGAATAGAAAATTCATAAATTTTGAATTAAAACTATCACATTCCATAATTTACTAGTATAAATTCTACAGCATTAGAAATTTATACAAGTTTTAATTAAAATTAAAAGCAGGATATATTATTTGAGGACTAAAATTAACTATATAACTTACAAGTTAGCTGATTTTAGCCTATATAAATTTAAAACGACTATCTACGTATCCAACACTTCCAACTAGAAGTTTGATTTCTCTTTCTCACTTGACATATGCTGATATGCATTTTAATTTATTGAAAGCAATTTTTACGAAAGCATTTTTACAAAGTATTGCTTTCCATTGCACATAACATGTTAGCTATTTACAACTTGCTACTTTTTTATAAGATAAAAGGATGAAAAAAAAAAAAATTATTCCTCGCTTATGTGAGCTTAACCTGTTGTATACTTACAGTAAGTGTCCAAATCCAATCATGGGTAATACAACTATTGTAAATATTAATTAATAAAATTAATTTAAATAAACTAACAAGCGTTAGGAATAATGATAAATGAATTGCATTTCGGAAAAAAGATTAAAATTCAAATCATAAAGAAAATAATTACTATGAGGACTTCTTAATTATTTATGACATACTCGATGAGTTAGCCTCATCACTATAAAAAGACATAGGGCTGTACATGGGTCGAGTTGGGTCGAATTTAGAGGAAATAAAAGTCCAAACAAATTAGTTGAGATCAAGTTGAGTTAGATCGAGTTTGAAAAAAAAGTTTTAGGTAACTCGAACTGAATCAACCCGATTACAATCGGGTTAGTTTGAGTCGAGTAGGCAGGTTGTTCAACTTGTTTCTTTCTTTCTCTCTCGGATTCATTGATTTTTTTTTCAACAAAAAATAATATAATAAAAAAAACAAGATAATCACTGCAGATTGCAGAACAACAAAAAATGAACGATGTAGTCAAACAAGAAGAAAGAAGCACTTGGAGACAGTGGATGCCACAGTTCGCCAGTGACAGATAGGAAGAGAAGAAAAGGACTGACTCTGTAAAAGAATAGAAAATGAACTCTTTTGTTAGGAAGCAGAATTGGATTAGCAAATTATTTATCTTCTGTGTTACTTTGAAGAAGATGAACAGGACAGTCATAGTTGATCTCTACGATTTTATCACTTTCCCAGCTGATATCAACGACGGAGCCTCCGCCAACGAGCCCTTCCAGTGCAACGTTCAGTGTTTCCTCAAAAACTACGCCCATCTCACCTTTCCGTCGTCGCTATTCTCCTCCCTGATGATGTGGCAGATATTGTTCTGGGTTCCAACCTTCGTCAGCGGGCCCGATCTGTAGCCGACAACGGTGGCCCTCGACATTGTAGAGGAAGACGTGACTCGATCTCAGAGCTTAGTCTACTGTAACCAGTGCCAAGTCGTTGGTGAGTCGTTTCACTAAGTCAATAGCAACGCAACGTTCCTAAAACACAAAAATGGGAGGCAGGAGATGGAGCGTCACCTCTGGTGAACGAGAGAGGTTAAGATGAAGCTTCCATGGCGGCGACAGATCCGGTGACAGCGAAGCCATCCGAGACGACGCCATTCTTGGACAGTCTTGGAGCCTCGAACAGAGGGGAAGAGATCATAGAAGGAGAGACCGAAAGTGACAGAGAAGATGCGAAAGATGGAGTATGAGACACACAGTGGAGAGCTCACGCTAGAGGCAGGAGATGGAACGTCGCCTCCGGTGGTGGCTGGGCCAAAAGGGGAGGAGGAATTCTAATGAGAGAGGGTTGGGATTGAAAAGGGTGCTGCTGCTCAGAGTTTCTAATTTGGGATTTTGCATAAAGAAGGAAGAGAAATTAGGAGAAATAAGGATGTCATTGTAAAATGACGTTGTTTTTATCAGGTCATCGGGTCAGGTTCTTGAACTCGTCACCCGAACCAATAAGTAGACGGGTTGATCGGGTTCTACCTGAATTAACTTGATGACCTGAACAAACTCGAATATTTTATATTAGGTTGAGTCATGTTGGTCGAGTCATCAGGTCGGGTTAAACCCATGTGCAGCCCTAAAAAGACATCGTGAAAAAAAAATCATCTAAAATAATTGTAAATATTGATTCTATAATTAGATATAAAATTCTTATAAATGTTATTGTACTGATGGAGCTGCCTGTAGATGAATTACTCCATTACAATTAAAATATTAAGGGAAATCATGAATATCACGACAACAATTACCTGAAATGAGTACGAATGAATGAGTGATCTGAATATTTCTTTTTTTGTCTTTTCAAAATATTTTAATTTTTAATTTTAACTAAAATAAAAAATTAGAACATAGGTAACTGCGTGCCACATCCTTATCCATGAACCATTTCACGAAACAATAAAACTGTCTGGTCCTATTCAGCAATTATAGCTTACCAAGTTATAGCTTGGGAAATTATAAAACTTGATTTATATTAGGTTTGGGGTTAGTAGTTCAGAGTAATTTAGTAAGTTAGAATTAAATTTTAGATATTTATGAGTATTATTAAATAAGTAAGTATATTTATTTATGAGGAGTAATTCTCTCATAAAATCTCACATAAATAGAAGAATTAGTTATAAGAGATAATAATTTTATTAGATTCTTATCTTAATTAACAACATTTAATATAAATTTAACATGATCTTCATCTACCAACACGCTCCTATAAATACCACACAAGGTAGCAAAGGTATATCTAACCCTAAACATTCTACTCACCTTGTGTACGGTCTAACTTGAGCTTCAGAGTGCCTTTTGCAAGTACCTACCCCTCCCACAACTATCATAACCACCGTATATTGGAAGAAACCACCTTCAACAACCTCGTTCAGGTAATCATCTGAGTCCCATTCAGAACATTGCCGCTATCTGTGGGAAGTAATAAACTTTGATTCCCATTACCACCACCATGGTCACTATCAGGCAAAATTGCACTTCTACTACTTAGAATCAGTCGTCCTCTGGAAGCCATCTGGCCTCCGCTCCTATCCAAGATCTAGTTCTTGCTCAACCGGAACCCAGGTGTGATAGGGAAGAGACTTCTCATACCAACGAAAACTTTTCCCCTCAACCATGACACGTTCTGGAAACACAACGACTTGGTCCATACGGAGCCCCCTCAAGTGAAGCAAGATCGTGAATATCGGCGCTACAGCGTTTAGGTGCGAAGGAGAGCAACGAGGGAGTTTGGTCCCAGTAGGGCAAATCACGTCTCCCTGAACTACCACAAGAGGAACTGACCTCCTTAGTTAGACTCTAGGATGAGCATATTCATGACCTGGAAAGGGTTGCTAACTAGGAATGGGAAGACGAAAACTGGGTTACCCGTAGGAACCCAACAACAAAAGGGAACCAGCCCATGATAGGGAATATTACCTTGAAAATTCTAGGGTCACAAAACCCAGACAAAGAACCGATAACCTGGTGCAAGAAAATCGAGAATAGGAGCCCAGATGAAGAAAATTGATTTAGTAGAATCAACATTTCTCTAATGAGTTGATGGCCTACGAGATCCCTAGGCGCTTCAAATACCCAACTAATATTGAAGCCTATAATAAGACCACAGACTTCCAAGAGCACTTGGATGCTTATGTCTCTGCTTTGTTGTTTGCTGGAGGAGATTATCCACTCATGTGTCGCGTTTTTTCTCTTTCTCTGAAGAAAGTCGCCTTAAGATAGTTCATCACTTTAGCTCTAAAGTTCGTAGTTGATTGGGAAAACTTATCCTCGATATTTTTGCTGCACTTCACCACTAGTAAGGTGCAGTCGAAATTCATTTAATGTCTTCTCCATATTAAACAAGGAAAAGAGGAATCACTCTAAGATTATATATTCCGGTTTAACAAAGAAATAGCAAATATTTGTGACTGGAACGAGAGACTTGGCCTGCATTACATGAGGGAAGGCCTCTGCCCTAGAGCATTTTCCTTTTCACTTGCTAAAAAAGAGCCTAAGATGATGGACAAGTTCTAGGCTAGGGCTGATAAGTACATCAACGCGGAGGACATTATCCGTACCAAGAAGCATCTAGAGAATGAAGAAGATGCCAAACCGAAACTTAGTCAGGCTCCCCCACAATCCTGAAATTCAAAGTCACCAATAAAAGGGAAGTACAAAAGTTATACCCCTTTCAATACACTTCAGTCATAGATTTACTAAGAAGTGATGAACACGAAGTTCAGAGATGTGCAACGGCCTCCTCCATTGAGAAAATATACACAAAAAGATAAGTTCAAGTATTGAATATTTCACGAAGGCTACAGACATTACATTGATGACTGCATCAACCTTCAGGATGCTATAATCCAAGATGGCCATCTAGGCTGATATGTTCATCAATCCTGTAATGATAATTAAAAGGGAGGAAGGAATTATAGGAAGAGAAGCTACAGTCCTCAGAGAAGCCCATCTCCATATCAAAGAAAACGGTCATCCCTAGGGAATAAATAGTGGGTCCATCCTGGGACAATGCCCAAAACCAAGAAATGGCATAACCCCGAGTCAATCCCACCCAGGATAATGAACACTGCCACACAGAAGTAACCCGAAAAATCAATACCATTTTGGGGGGTTTCGTGGGTAGCAGTGAATCAGGTAATGCAAGAAAGAAAACTCTCCAAACTGTGCTAAGCTTAGCTTCCCATCCGATTTAAAATCTAAAGACGAACCCAGGAAGATCGTGCCAATCTTTTTTTTCTGATGAAGATTATGGCAACACTATCTTGGACCACGATGATCCCATGATGATCTCAGGGATAATAATTAATGTCAAAGTTCGGCGTATATTTGTTGACTAAGGGAGCTCGACTGATATTATGTTTTTAGATCTCTTCGAGAAGCTTGGAATGTTAAAGAAAAATTTGATCCCGTATATCAACGAGTTGATTATATTCACAAGTGACAAGATCACCCCAGTAGGATATGTCGAGACCCATTTGACTTTGGGAAATGACCATTTGTTTAAAATACTTAAAGTTAGGTTTCTTATGGTGGATTACCCTTCTGCCTACAACGTCATCCTGGGTTGCCCTTCACTTTGTTTTTGGGGTCGTGATATCCACACCTCATTTGGATATGAAGTTCTTTGACTAATATGACAAGGTCATCACAGTTAAAGGAGACCAGGCAACAAGTCATAAATGCTACAATAAGAGCCTGAAGATTAGTAAGAAACCACAAACTATAGACCAACGTAACAATTCAGCCTCAGTCACTACAAACCCCGTCAATGTCCTCTTGATTAAATTGGATGTTTGTAAGGAGATTCGTGATAGGCATCCACAACCTGAAGAAGAACTTCAACCCCTTTAACTTGGCACCAAGTTAGACCAGGTAGCCAAGATTGGAAGGCAGTTAGATCAAGAAAAAAGATCCCAGCTAATCGAATTTCTTGAGAAGAACAAAGATCTCTTCGCTTGGATGTCCATCAACATGCTAAAGCTAGACCCCGAGTTTATTTGCCACTGACTTTCTATCAAAAATGACGCAAAATTGGTGGCATAAAGAAAGAGAAAAGTTAAACCAGAGAGACAAAAGGTAATACAGAAACAGATGAATGAACTTTTGGATGTTGGGTTTATCAGAGAAGTTTTTTATACCATTTAGTTTTTCAACATGGTCCTAGTAAATAAGAACAACGGGAAGTGGCGTATGTGCGTTGACTACACTGATATGATTAAGGCATATCCAAATGACCCTTACCTGCCCCCAATATAGATAAACTTGTGGATAACTCATTTAGATTCTGGCTTCTCTCATTTATGGACACCCATTCCAACTACAACCAAATTCCCATGAACCTAGAGGATGAAGACAAGACTGCATTTATACCCGAGATGGGAAGCTATTGCTACCGTGTTATACTATTCAGGTTAAAAAATGCAAGCGTAACATACCAACAAATGATGAATAAAGTTTTTGAAGAATAGGTCGACAAGATGCGAGAAGTTTATATCGATGACATGATTATCAAGACAATAGAGTTTGGTAACCATGTGGAAGACTTGGAAGAAGTGTTTGCCCAGATATAGAAGCATAACATGATATTAAATATAGAGAACTGCGTTTTCAAGGTACAGGCTGGTAAGTTTCTAGGGTTTTTATTGATGAATCATGATATTGAAGCCAACTTGGAGAAATGTCAAGTTGTTCTTGATATGCATAGTCTGCAATCCGTGAAGGAGGTACAACAACTAACAGGACGAATAGCGACCCTCTCTTGTTTCCTAGCTAAAATTATTCAAAAATCTCTTCCCTTTTCAAAACTCTAAAAAGGGGGGAAAGACTTTGAGTGGACCCCAGAGTGTGAGGCTGCACTCCATGAGTTAAAGAAAATGTTAGCAACACCCCTAATCTTGACGAGGCCGGATCCCGAAGAGACCTTATATGCTTATCTCTTAATTTGGAATGAAATGATTAGCTCAGTCTTCATAAGAGAAACTAATGAAGGTCAGAGGCTAATTTATTTTGTGAGTAAGGTCCTACAAGGCCACGAATTTTGATATTAGAAGATTAAGAAACTGGCTCTAGCGTTTCTAACCACAACTAGATGATTACGACAATACTTCTAGTGCCACCATGTGGTCGTGAAGACGGATCAGCCAATCTGTCAGGTGTTGCATAAGCCAAACCTCACTGAAATAATGACTGCTTGGTCAGTGGAGTTGTTTGAATTTAGCGTCACTTACAAACCAAGACAAATTATAAAGACTCAAGTGTTATCTGACTTTTTGGTAGAACTTACACCAAATTCCAACCATCCTAGAGTGAATTCTTGGACCATCTATGTTGATGGTTCCTCGAATCCCAAAGGGAGTAGTGCTAGGGTCAAACTACAAAATGGAGTCAGGATCATGCTGGAACATTCTTTAAGGTTTATCAAATAACCCGGGAGAGTACGAAGCATGTATTGTGGACATCACCATGGCAAACAAAAAATGGGGGCCACATATATAATCGTATGTAGTGATTCACAACTAGCAACATCCCAAATCTAAGGTGCTTACTAGGCTAAAGAACCTTTATTACAAAAATTCCTAGCCAAGGTGAAAAAACTAATGGAGAACTTCAACAGTGTTAAGGTGAAACACATCCCTAGGGAACAGAACTCAAGAGCTAACATCTTTTCAAAACTTACTACTATCAAAAGCCCTGGTAATAATAGGTTTGTAATCTAGGAGACACTGCTTGCACCCAATTGCCTATCACATTCATAGTTGCCTATCTCCGTGATGACACTTTGCCTAAAGACTAGAAGGAAGCCTAGAAACTAATACGGCATTGTGGATAATCAGTTATACCATCGCGGGTTTTCTTCTTCTCTCCTCAAATGGCTCGACCCAAAAGAAGCAGAGTATGTCTTGGCCGAAATCCATGAAGGAAGTTATGACCACCACCTCGAAGTAAAGTCATTAGCACAGAAAGTGTTAAGGATTGAGTACTATTCGCCTAGTATGGAAGTTGATCATATAGAACATGTCTTGAAGTATGACAAATGTCAACGGTTTTTGGACATTTATTCAGCCCAATCAGAAGAGCGATTTACAATGTCCGTACCCTGACATTTCTATCAATGAGGGATGGATATCTTAGGTCCTTTCCTAAAGGCCCCTAGACAAGTTAAACACTTAGTGGTAGCTGTTGACTACTTTACTAAGTGCATTAAGGTAGAACCATTGTTCACCATCACCTTGGCAAATATACAGAAGTTCACTTACAAGAACATTATCAGTAGATTCAGTGTACTAGAGTCTATTGTTACGGATAATGGAACCCAAATCACTGACCAAAAGTTCAGGGATTTCCTCACTAGGCTCAAGATCAAATAATATTTTACCTCGATAGAACATTCAAAGACTAATGGACAAGTTGAGGCTACCAACCGAGTTTATACTTCACAGGATTAAGAAGAGACTTATTGAAGGTAAAAGGAATTGGGTGGAACAACTCAATCACGTCTTATAGGCATACTAAACCATGCCCCCACTCCTTAATAGGGGAAAATTCCTTCAAGCTAACCTATGGTTGCGAGACCATGATCCCGGTCAAGATAGGAGAACAGAGCTAGAGAAGAAAAAATTTCTCTGAAGAGGCCAACCCAGACCTCATCCACCATAACTTGGATTTGTTGGAGGAACATCGCTATATTGCCCACATTCGCGAAGCCGCTGTCAAACAGAGGATTACAGCCGGTACAATTCCAAAGTGATACCACAGAGGTTTGTACTCGACAATCTCGTTTTGTGAACGGTGAATATTGGAGGCAAAAACGCTAAAGAAGGGAAGTTAACTCCAAATTGGGATAGACCATACTGGATCACTTCCAAGACAAACACTGAAGCCTATATCCGAGAGACTCTCACTGGAAAAAATATCAAGAATTTCTGGAATGTTAATAAACTCAGAAAATATTAAATTTAATTATCTTTATTTTATGTTTTTATCATGTAAGTGATGCATTCTGACATGAATAAATTGATGAATATATTTCTAGTACTTAGTTATTTTACACGATTACAACTATGGAACCCACAAGGTTATCGCACCTTAGAGAGGTCCGAGGAATACAAGTTTTATTTTGGATCAGATATTTCGATGCAGAAATGAAGGTCAAAAAGGGCGACCCACTTGACCGTTCTTCATATTCTAGAAGGGGGTTTAAGGGTTTTAATCCATGTCTTAATGAGCCTGATCTTAACCCATAAACTTAAGGGAAGTTTAAAGTAGTTAAGAGTATCTAACTGATGTTCGGGATAAGGCAATAATATTTATTGGTATCTGGAAAAAGAATAACATCCTAAAAGGCTTTCGCGTCTAAATTATACTTAGAAATTTAGCTATATGTCACACGAATCTAGTGAAGAATAAGCACTGAAATACAATTTACAATAACAAGGATCAAACCCAGAATACAGATTACTACACAGATAAAAGTAGATGAATATTTGCAAAGTATACTTGTTAAGTGTCAGTTGAAAAACCACTAAGATAAGGCGTTGGACCCATCCTAATTGGAAAAACAAAAAGGAAATATGAAGATACACAAGTATAAAGTAGATAAATTCTAAGTCATCAAAAGATATGCTGAAAGATTTATCCATATACATTTAAAATTAACCTCATGCAAGGGGCAGAACAAAAAAGAAAAAAAAAAGGCATCTGGGTTGGGCTCTTCGTGATCAACCTCCTCCACCTCTATTTCTTCCTCTTAGCCACCCTCCTCGTTCTCATCGCCCTCCACCTCATCGCCATTCACTTTAAGGACTTGGTTTACAGGGATAGCTTTAGAGACAACATCCACGATGTAGCCATCTTTGACCACCTTTCGTGACCCGGTCCCTTTGGCAACAAGGTCAGGGTTTAACAGATGAAGTTAGGTAAGCGTGTTTGCGAAATAGTTGCCCATGGAAGCAACCTATTCATCTTCAAAGTACAGAACATCATTTTTCATCTTTACCTTGGACTACCTAAGGATTTCATTTTTAGCATAAAGTGCGGTAAGGTTAGACTCGGTTGAAGAGATTTGATCCTTCAGGGTCTTCCCCCGAGATTCGCCTTCCTCAACTTTTTTTTGGAGCTCGATAATTTTGGACTTTTGTAGATCGAGCTCCTTATTCATCTAGACCAACTACCCGTCCTTCTAGGCCACCATCATCTCCAGCTCATTTTTCTCACCCTCGAGGGCATCCAACTATTTCTCCAATTCTCGAGTGTGATGAACAGACTCAAAGGCATATACCAAGAATTGGAGCATGGAGGCATTGCGAAGAGCCTGGTTCTGGGCATCCTGGATTATGTCAATTAAGTCCTACTCAACCAAGACGTCTTGATTGCTTAGGTAAGGAGGGCGCTATCAATGATCCTCCCTAGATTAACCCCCAGCCCTAAATAAACTTGGTGTAACATCCTCTCTGACCTAATAAATTCTAATCAGTGTTATAGAAGCTCAATATTATAGGTATAAGTTGGATAATAATTTTGAAAATCTTTTGGATAAATTTGAGCGCAACTCTATAACACAGAAAGTGAATAATAGCTCATATTTTGAGATGAATAGTTAAAATAAAGAAAATAAATATGAAAAAATGTATTCCCAGGATGAAGATAATTAGTATGAATTGTAGTAAAATTTGAAGGACCAAATGAAGTAATTTAATATTTTTAATAACATTGAGAAAATGTTTAAAGGTCAAATAAAATAGCTAGATAGCTTGGAAAATTATGAAATTGCTTAAAAATGATAAGTAGAATATGAAGAATATTTTGGTATAAAAAATAAGTTAAGGCATATATATTTGCTTACTTCACAGGTTCGATTCAATTTAAGAGAAATAGTGCAGCTTACCTGATGAACAGTAGTGCATGAAAAATTATTGAAGTCGAGATATAATGATTTAGTTGAGATTTGTGATTTTTTGGAACACTTATGGAAGTTAGAAAAAGTGATTTTAAAAGATTAAAGTATTTTTAAGAGATACAAAAGTTTCAGTATTAATTGGTAGATATTTTTACCCTCTCATTGCCTCTGTCTTTCTCTCTTTATCTATGTTTCTTTTGACTCTTTCTATTGTTTCATTTTTTCCATTCTCTCTTTCACGAATCTGTTGTAGCCGAAGAAGAGAAAAGAAGAGAAAGAAAGAGAAGGCAAAAGGGAGAAGAGAAAAGGCAAGAAAAGAAAGGAAGAAGGAGGAAGAAGAAAGTTTCAAGAAGCTAAGGAGAAAAAGTAGGGGGAAAACATTTTCTTCTACTAACATTTCCATTCTATGAGTGGTATGTATGAGGTTGAAAATGGATTGTATGGTTTTTCATGATTGGGTGCTTGAAATGAACTTGATTTTGGATAAAGAATTTAATGATTTTGTTTGTTGATTTAGTATGATAATGGTCTTGGGTTTGATTGAGAATGTGTTTAGATAGTGTAAAGCATTTTTATGAGATTGAAAACATGTTGGGATCATTGATTGAAAGGGCAGGAATTGGTATAAAAATTAACCTCAAAACAGAGCATGAATCTAGGCATGGGTGCCTAGGCGCTGGCTGCTGAGCGCCCAAAGCCATCAACGTGTTGTTGCATGCTGGGCACCTGAGCACACAACTAGCACCTATGCACTGGAAGACTAGTGTCTAAACGCCAGCCCTGAAATAGAACAGAGTACCTTTTTGGTGCCTGGGTGCCTGAGCACCTGGTGCTCAGCGCCCAAGCACTCAACGGGTAGAGAGTGATTTATAATTCTTTTGCTTAGAAGCATGATTTCTAGTGCAATGCAATGGTATTTTATGATATCTTAGATGAAGATAAACATCAACAAAATATGAATTATACATGAATAGTATGAAATATACTTGAAATTACATGTAAAGACTAAGAAATGAGAGAAGATGGTGTATTGAATGATTAAATGAATTGAATGCATGGTATTTTGATGTATATATATAAAGAATTGAATTATGTATGATGTAAATCATTAAATGTATCTTGTGTGGAATGTTTAATATTCAATATTGTGAAGCACATTAATATATACATGTTGATGAATGATATTGATAAGTATGACCATTAGAATATACGTATACTGAATATGATAATCAAGAAAAAAGAATAAGAGAATATAGAATGAATAAGAGTAGTTTGAAGTTGAGTGAGTCACTCCCTCTCTACTCAAAATTTGAATAGATTGAATGACTTTACATGTAATGCATTGTATGTATCTAGAATGGAATGATATTGTGAGGATGGACATTCCCTCACTTACCAAATGAATATGAATATGAATAGAACTAGATATAAACTCGAGCAGGAGAATATCTAAAATAGAATAAGATATAACCTCGAGTATGAGAGTATCCCAAATGAATGAGAATAGAATGAAATGGTATTGTGATGACAGACATTCCCTTACATACCATGTATATGAGAACTGGATATAACATTGAGGATGAGAATATCCAAAAGAGAATAAAATATAATCTCGAGTATGGGAGTATCCCGAATGAATGAGAATAGAATGGAATAATATTATGAGGACGAACATTCTCTTACTTACCATGTATATGAGAATTGGATATAACCTCGAGTATGAGAATATCCCGAAGAGAATGGGATATAACCTCGAGTATGAGAGTATTCCAAATGAATGCGAATAGAATGGAATGGTATTGTGAGGACGAACATTCCCTTACCACATATATGAGAACTGGATATAACCTCGAGTATGTGAATATCCAGAAGAGAATGGGATATAACATCGAGCATGAGAGTATCTCGAAAGAATAAGATACAATGATTTGTAATATTTGAAGAGTATTAAAAAAAGATGCAATGAATGCATGAATGAGTGATGAATATAAGATATACTGACATACTAGACTAGTATAGAATATCAAAAGATGATGAATAAACATTGTAATTTATGTTAAAATATGATATTTGAAATGTAATGTTATCTTAAGTTTGGTTATGAAAGATGTATACTTATGATGAATATTATGTATGCCTAGTATTGATGTTTGACGTGATTGTGATAAAGAACTGAATTTGGAAACTTTATGATTTATTGGGTTGTATAAATGGTTTTTTTGAAGGATAATAATTGAACTTCTATTTCGGAAGAGAGGGGACTAGTCTTGGCAGTTTGCCACCTCTCTCTCTCTCTCTCTCTTTATATATATATATAAATATATATATATATATATATATATATACTTGAGTTTTAGACAAAGAATGAGTTTTTTTCCTAAAACAGCTAGCAATATTACGATGACATATTTTTATAAAACTACTGAGAATTTTTTGAATTCTCACCCCCGTATATTTGTATTTCCATATTATTTCCAGGGATTTCGAAGGCATCAATAAGCAAAAAAGAAGATTGGGATCAAGAAGAAAGAGTTCAGTTGAGAAATTTAGACATATATTATGTAGAAATTGTATAAGTAGTGTTGTGTATGGCATAATATGTAACATTTGTATTATGAAGTTTGAATTTGTATAAACATCTTTTCGATATATGTATATTATTACACCCGTTATAGGCTCATATTTTCACATATGTTATCTGTATTTTCACAAATTTGTTATTAGTATTAAAGTGACATCACTAATTCTAGCTACAAGGGCATGATCCTAGGCATGTCTTTAGTACTAGTATTAAGGAGTTACACCTAGCAACGAACTGGAGAGGGGCGCCCTTCGAGATTTCAATTTCCTGGCCAAGTGTAAGGTCAATAGGTGTCACCTCGGTCATTGACCTTTTCCCTTTTAGTTCCCGCCATCCATCTCCCTTCCTATTGTATAGAAGGAGTGGTTGAGTAAGAGACCCGGGGTCAACTTCTTGAGATTGAGATTAAGGTGAAGGGACTGAGAGCGCTGGCTAGGATGTGCATCCCGACGCCACATATTTCCTTTGGGCCCAACAAAGTGCGAGAGCTTCAAGACCACCGGGTGGCGTCATACTCTCTGCAAAAAGGAAACAAACAATGTTACTACACTTAGATAAACCATGAATGACAAATATATCAATATACTCAAAGCGACATACCTAAAAGTTGTCTTAAAGAATCATATGGCTCATCTAGAACATCTTTACAGTCGATGGTCACATTTTGGTTAGTCCATTCAACTAAAAAGTTGAGGACATTGGCCTCATCTTCAGTTAACAAGGACAACAGAGTCTCGATTTTTTCTTGACTCCACTCTTATACTGCTTGTGTCCAATATAGGTACACATGTGGCATGCCATCTGGAGTAACATAAAAAGGCGTCATCCTTGAAGCCCCCTCTATTTGGAAGAAACCTTCTTTAAAATTTTTGAAAGACTACAGTATGACTTAAATACTTTTTGCCCTGTCTGAATGCGTAAGGTAACCCACCCTTTTTGGAAACTATTCCTCGAGGGTGAAAACCAGGTGAAAAGGAAGAAGAAAGCCTCTATGGAATACGACCACCCGAAAACTTTACAAATCAGCTCGTAAGTTCAGATGAAACCCCATGCATTTGGAAACAGTTGTGTTGGAGCCACCTGCAGATGATTCAAAACCTCGATTTCAAATTCGGAGAATGACAATTGGACACCAATGCTGGTAAATAACACCTCGTACATATATACAAGTCACTTTTCGTTTTGGTTTAGTAGACTCGCTCCTGAACCATCAGAGCCCGGATCACGAACTCGATGTCACATCCTCGACCTTCCATAATATAGATGTACTATTGCTTACCCTTAGCGTCCTCCGAGGTCTTGACGCTAGATAGGGTATCCAGAACTTCACGGTCAACCCACTAGTACAAGCTGACATCCTTAGGGAATGTATACTCTTTTGATTTTGATATCGCTGTTCGTCTCATCTTCGAGTTACTAGTGTTACCTACAAAGGTTGTACTCATGTCAAAATCAAAAAAAGTTTCATCATAACTCTCTAACTCCCTCATGAGTACGAAGAGTGGACATGATGACCTTTGCCTTACTAGCTCCCTGGCTCTGTCCGCCTTCTATATCATTTCCAAGATATCCACCCAAATAGCAGCCTCTATCTCCTACCAGTACCTCCACTGAAATGAGACCATCTCCACCGTGCCTGAGGTGGCGAAGAAGCCAGAACACTCAAAATCTCTAAGGAACTACCCTCCCCGTCACTACTGTTTAACACTTTCACCATGGCCTTTTGAGAAAGAAAAAAAAAAGAAAAGAAGAGGGAAATTCCTTGTGTTTTAAGGAAGGAAAATGGATGGGAAAGGTTGGAAAGTATAATACCACCAATAATCATCGCCAAAAGCTCGCCAAAGACTTCACTAGAAACTTCTTTGAATGTTGGAAGCTGAGGAAAGCGAATGAGGAAATGTAAAGTAAAGGGGTGGTAACCCCCCACTCCTATTTATAGGCAAAGGCGTAACCCTAACAACCACCACGCGCAAGGTTAAATGCATCTATTTGCATTTAATTTAAAAATGATAATCATGGCAGCACAACGATCAAATGATGACTTCCACTCATTTTTTGCCATATGACAATACGAACCTGATGCAATAGTTAAAAGGACAACAGTCATAATTGAAGCAACACATGCCAGAGAGGATGATATTCATGCTAACATTAGATTAACGCTATGATATTGCTACAGATTCATAATATGGATCACATATTTTATTTTAAGAAACTCACAATTAATGGATAGCCCCACTACCAAAATTAGTATGAGGGCAACTCAATATGAATCCTAGACAACGGTGTAATGACTTTAAGGCAAAGTGATCTATATGAGATACCGGCCTAATTCATCAATACTGGGGGGTATCCCTGTTTTTATTTTTCATGGACTTCGGCCCTTCGTTAGAGACATTGCGAGATTCGACATCTATATCATGAGTTAGATCCCTTTATTTCACACGTGTCGTTTGCTCCTGATAATTTCGAATATCTTGACATTCAACTATCACATCTGAGTGTCAAGCTTGGTGTGAACACCCAATTTTGACCGGACTAAAAGAAAAAAAAATAATAATAAAGAAACAAAAAGAGAAAAAATAAAAAAATTCAAAAAAAAAAATTTCTTGTTATCCTTTTTTTTAACCCATCTTTTAACCCAAATACATAAGCCCAAAATATAATAGAAAATAAAAAAAAAAAAAAAGTAAAAAAAATAATAAAAAAAGAAAATAAAAAAAAAAAAAAAAAAGATTTGTTTGGATAAAAATCATTTTTTTTAGCCATGCAAAGATCACCACCGCAGCTAGGTGAGGGGACAAGCACTTTTGCCTCCCATTCTCTTTTTCCACAAAGTGTACGTTTTTGCTCCCCACTTAGTTTCCCACTTGCACTACTGAACAAACGGTTTCCCTCACTAATTGCACCTACTCCCTCACTGATTCACCCACTCCATTATCACCTGGCTGCTAGGAACTAATAAGAGAGGACCAACTTCAAGACCTTGGGGGGGATCTCTCCATCGGAAGGCTGATAGAAAACTTTCAAAGACCAACCTTCACCAGCACAGAAGCACACCAACTTAATCAACTCACCATCACCTTCTCTCTAAGCTTCAACCGTGAGCATTCTGCACTAACACCTACGAGCTTACCCATTCCCCTTCATCTTCATTATCAATATTCACCTCACTCACCAATTCACCTACCATCAGCCATCAAACTATCATCCAGTACAAGCTTCCTTGGCATCCACCTTCCATCACCCAAGCTTTTTCTCGCCATCAACCTCCCCCACCGACCGTCGATTCATCCTCTCATCCGACCGTCGGACCGCACGTAAGCCATCGGCCTTTCAACCGACCGTTGAACCCCGGATCCTCCAAACTTCACCCCATTCTCATCACCTTCGCCACCATAAGACCACATCACAACCGACCGTCGGGCCGTAATCCTTTAAACCAAATCCATCCCCTCACTCGACCAATTTCACAAAACCCACCTTCATCCCTAAATCGACCGTCGAACCACCCCAGTTACAAGACCACCTACATTCTCCAATTCGACCGTCGAACCATATCATTGTGACCCTCGACCAACTTCACAAAGCCCACCTTCACCTCTAACCCGACCGTCGAATCCATCAACCTTCCTCACCAACCGTCGGACCGCATAGAAGCCAGATCCTTCACTTTACCACCCACATTCATCTCCAATTCGACCGTCGAACCGTGAGCTCCACTCCTCTCACCGACAAGCCATCCAAACTTTCACACCATCAACCAAACTCCGTCCAATTCGACCGTCGGACCCCAAAAGCAAGACCATTTACATTCTCCAACTCGACCGTCGAACCTTAGCTAGGTCGCCCTTCACCGACTGTCGAACTTCTCACTGACAACCCATCCAAACTCCCCTCACCGACCGACCCAAGATCCTTTCTAACTGACCGTCGAATTCCAAATCCTTTCCAATCGACCGTCGAATTTCGAATCCTTTCCAACCGACCGTCGAATTCTAAATCTTTTCCAACCGACAGTCGAATTCATCCCATCCTTACCTCCATTCGACCGTCGAATCGAAGAAGCCAGCCATTCTCCCCTGCTAATCTGGTCGTAAACGAGGTCCTTACTGTTGCATCTTTAATTTTATATCTCCCAGTTTTGGATTATCTGTTTTTTGGTTTTCTTTTTACGTTTCCTTGTTCTTTCTATTTCATTTATTATCAGTTTGTTGGGCTAGATTTTGGGAGTTAAAAAATGATAAATAAAGAAATAGTTAAAAATTTTTTAAAAGGAATAAAAATGGGTTACCTGAGTTGCGACAGCTTGCTAACCCTTATATTTTGTAAACATCTAAGTTGCGACAGCTTGATGATTTACATTTATTTTTAGTTAAAACGCTAATTGACAAATTTTAAATAAAAAGTTTTGCGACAAATTTGATAATCAATGGGTGACGTCTCTAGCGCGACGCGAGTTTCACCCATTTAATCATTAATTTGAATAACTGAGCCGCGACGGCTTGTTGATTCAAATTTCTCAAATTTTTTTTATAAAATCAACCAACCCACAATATTTTTTAAAGAACTACGTAACTTTGAGTTCCCCATTGCACCAGGGGATACGTAGGAGCAGAATTTCACTTCTGTCAAGCCAAAAAATAAATTTTCATAATTTATTTGTTTATTTCATATTTTTTTTTACAAAAGGGGTAAAACAAATATTTTCAAGGATTATTAAGAATTTGCATAATTGATTTGAGGTACCGTCTTAGGACGGGTGTGTTAGGGGTGCTGTGGGATTAACTTTCCGCCCTTCCCTAAGCATAACCGACTCTCGAATCCGATCTGGTTTTCAAAGACTATTTTTCTTGGGTTTTTCCAATTTTTCCTAATAAAAATAAAATTGGTGGCGACTCCTAAAATTAAAATTATTTAATTTAAGTTGCTATTCCGCCGCGATTAATTTTACGGTCGCGACAGATGGCGACTCCACTGGGGAGGCTGGAGAGTCAAGCCTGTAAAAGTTAGTTATGCAAAATTTTTGGTGATCTTTAGGTGTTTGTTTTACCCTTTTTTTTATTATTTGATGATTTTTTATATATATTATTTTCAGTGTTAATTGTTGTACTATCTGAACCTTAGGGTAGAAAATTTTTAGAATTTGTTCTGTATTTGCTTTGTTCCCCTGGATGTGGGTAGTCTATTAGGATTGTAAAGGTTTGTACGCTCCCAGCACCCACTGCACCTACACATAAAGCACACACAATCGAGTGTGGCCCTATACCCGGGTCTGAGTGAAGCTTAAGTTAAGTAGAGGTTGCGTAGTGGTAGCCATTTTGGATGTACTTCCTATTTGGTTATCGCGAAAACCTCATCTAGAGTGCGCCTTTTGCATGAATGTCCCACACCTAGTTGGTTTACCCACTATTTCGTGGTCAACATTCTGAAATAGGACTTGGCTCTAGAGACCTCTAAAATAGAAGAGCCACCCTATGGAAGTTATCGCGAACCAGAAAGACTCTTAGATCCTTAGGATGGAATTCCCAAGTTTAAGGCAACCTCATTAGGACACAAAGGGAGCGTACTTCTTCTTTCCTCATGCCATCCATTCTTTAAAAAAAAAAAATCATCTTGCATTTTTTATAATCTTAAAAGAAAAAAAAAACTTACATTTTCATGACATTGCATAAAGAAAATCATGCATTCCTAGCATTCAAAAAAATCATACATTTTCATGACACTGCAAGCATTCTTAAAAAAAATCATGCATTTTCATGCCATCCTTAGCATTTAAAAATAATAATAATAAAAAAAATAAATCAGGCATTTTCATAAAAAAAAAATTTTCATGCATGGCATCTTTAGCATTCTAAAAAAATATATATAAAAAAAAATCATGCATTTCATTCCATGCATTTGAAAAGAAAATGTTTTCATTTCATTCATCTCATTTTATGCATGACATTCCTTGTATGATGTTACCGTCTTCTCCATCCGCGTTATGAATAAAAAAAAAAAAAAAAAGAAGAAGAAAAAAAAAAGATAGTGTGTGCCGACAATGAGGTAGGTAGTGCCATTAAATTTTATCGGAAGCATGTGGAGACAACAACTGCGAGAATCTTGTAGTATGGATTTTATTGGCCTTCTTTATTCAAGGTCTGTTACACCTTTTGCAAAAGTTGCGGAAATTGGTCAATAAAGTTTTGCTTTAAGATTCTCATCCGCACCTACTCCTTAGAAAATTGAGATCTAGGAGGCGCGGTTCTTTTGTTGTCAAACACGTGTATCTTATGGGGCCATAGACATTGAGAATCCTAAGAATGGTAATACGCTTAAAGTTAATGGACAAAGACTCAACCATTTTTGGAACATCAAGTTGTTGAGTTCTCGTGTTGCTTAGGTTAAATGGCGGATAACGGTACTCCGTGACTCTCAAGTCGGTTTGTTTTTCAGTTTCCCATAATAACTGATTTCTTCTCCTTTCAAAATGGATGTCATTCTCTCAAATCTAAGAAAATATTTTCCTTCTCTTCCTCTAAATGCTCTAACAAAAGTCTATGAAGCTAGGCGTGAAAAGGCGAGATTGTTAATGTATAAGGGCATCTCGAGAAGATATACATTTGGATAATCGAAGCAAAGGTTCGTTTAGCTGGTGAATCTTCAGATTCATTTGTCCCATACATGCCTAGTCTCGGTAAAAGTTCATTTTCAAAAAGAAGAAGAGCAAAAAGAATGAAAGTTTGTTACAAGTGTGCACGATGGAATTGCAACACGCGATGTCACTCTTTGGGGATGGTTTCTGTAAATAGAGAAGATAAAATATTCTTCATTAAGAATGGATCGAGTAAGGAGTCATTAGATAATATCTTATTGACTCTTGAGACGCATTCTTGCGGAGTTGTGCGGCGTGAACTTCTTAGTTTGTGGAATCTCTTCAAGGACGAGCAAGAGCGTTACGATCTTGGGAATCGACTCAAAAAGACCCTGTTTGCCAATTTATAAGAAAATTAGATGGGAAGCTTATCCTCGACTCATAGAAGGCGTTTAAGCGTTTACGGACGTGAAACGAGAGGAAGATGTGAGCCACAATCACAACAACATGTATATATTATCTTGTACATTAAAAAAAAATAAAAAAACAAATGAAAAAAAAAATGAAAAAAAGGCGAAACTTCGGTTGTACTTGGTCTTTAATTAGATTAGGAACCCCCGCGGTGGAGTGGCGGACACATCATTGACTCGGGTGGACCTTCGCACGCCGGTCGGTAAATAAGGTTCGTGTGCCATGCTCGAGAGAGCCGCGCAAGCATTCCGGAGTGTTTTAACCAAAGGCTCGCTGGCGATGGACGAAAGAAGCGTCCCATGTTTGCATTCTCGCGTGACAATGCCTCCGAGCCGAATCCGTGATTTAATGCCATGGGCTCTTGACGACCTCTCACTTGGATGTGGTCGTTGGTGGTAGCGTCGATTTACGCACTTTAATTAGTGGCGTCGTAGCTCAATCCAAAATATCCCACAAGCGGGAGGGAGAAGAATGCCCAGATTGGCCGAGTCGTCTTGGTATTATCGCACTCATTACGCGGTAAAGATAAAGATCGCCATGAAACCTGTACATAAAGGTATGTAATCATTTGTTATTATTTTATCTTTGTATGATTTTGTTGAATTTTGGTTTTGGACAGACGATCTTTTGGATGGGATCCTTCGGGGGTTTCTAGACTTCTTTACCCTGATGATTTTCTTGAAAAAAAAAAGTTTAAAAAAAAAACAACACAAAAAAAAAAGATTTTTATGTTTCTTAAATTCAACCTTTTCTGACAACAGCCGACCTACCCTTCTAGGTGCAATTATTTCCCTTTCCATTCTTTTTCTTATTTAAACACTCCATTTTCTCCTTCATCTTCAACTCAGAAACACTCAAAGAGAAGAAGGGTATAGAATGGGGCCTGCTATTCGTAACCTAAAAAATGTCTGTGTTTTTTGTGGGTCAAGTTATGGGAAAGGATTAGAGTTTGTAAACGCAGCTAGCACTCTTGGTCGATCACTTGCTGCGAGGAATATTCATCTTGTATATGGGGGAGGTTGTCGTGGGTTAATGGGGGCTGTTTCACTTGCTGCTCTTATAGGAGGCAGTCAGGTTTTAGGTGTTATTCCTAAACCTTTAGCTGAAAATAACATCACTGGCAAGACAGTTGGAGAAGAAATTCAGGTAACATCCATGCATGGACGCATGAAAATAATGGTTGACAATTCTGATGCATTTCTTGTCTTACCAGGAGGTTTTGGTACTTTGGAAGAAATTTTTCAAATTGTCTCTTGGGCTGAACTGAACATCCACCATAAACCCATTGGTTTGTTGAATGTTAATAATTTCTTTGACCTTTTGTTATTTTTTCTTGACAAAGCTGTGGAACAGAAATTTATCACTCCTTCGGCAAGACAACTTCTTATCTCTGCCTCCACTATTGATGAGCTCATTGATAAATTGGAAGCTTTTGAGTATGTACCTGATAAGGTATTGGCTCAGATAGATTGGTCAATAGGAAGCAGCGAAGGAAGTAACAAGAAAAGCAAGCCAGATCTGACACTTTCTCTTTAATCGGTTTGATTTTATTGTACTTTGTTTCTGTTTAAATTTGTGTCCGCTTTCTCCAACAGGTAATTTATTCTATCCTTTACTCATCTATATTTTAACATTAAGGACAATGTTATGATTTGGTTGGGGAAAAGGATCGTTGTGTGCCTAAATATAAAAAAAAAACAAAAAACAAAAAAACAAAAACAAAAACAAAAAAAAAACCAAAAAAAAATTCAAAAGTGTGTTTGTTAATATGTTTGTTGTGTTTGTCATCAATTAACAACAAAAGTAAATAGGGATGACAGAGTAAGAAGTAATTTTTATCTTGAGACGCATCTCAATTGGTGGCAGAGTAAGGAGTAGTAGGGTAGTAATTAGTATTAAATTGTGGAAGTACTAAAGTTCTATTCACTTCTTATCAGGGTCCGATGCAGCACTGACTGTGTGCTTCTTTTCTACTGGGCGTTGATTCACTTCTTATCAGGTTGTTTTGCTCTTTCACATTGAAGACAATGTTATGATCTGGTTGGGGGGAAGGATCGTTGTGTGCCTAAATATATAAAAACAAAAAAAAACAACAAAAACAAAAAAGGTGTGTGTATTGTGCGTCTTTTCTACTGGGCGTTGATTCACTTCTTATCAGGTTGTTTTGCTCTTTTCTATATCTCTCTTTCACATTGAGGACAATGTTATGATCCGGTTGGGGGGAATGATCGTTGTGTGCCTAAATATAAAAAAAAAACAAAAAAAAAACAAAAAAAGTGTGTGCATGTATTAATATGTTTAAATGTTTGTCGGTAATTTTCTAAACCAGTTAAGGATGGCGAGTAGGGAGTAAATTTTACTCTTGAGACGCATTTTAGTTGGGGTAGATAACTAGTTTGTGTGGAAGTAGCAATTGAAATTCAGGAAAATTTGCATGATTGAGTAAATTGTCTTCTTTCTTAAAAATCATATGTTTGGTTATGGATGTTGAATTGGTGGACTGAGAATGATAGAACTATATCTTGTGAGATCTTGAGCCTAATGGATGGATTCAACATTTATGCCATTCTCTTCTTTCTTGTGTGATTTTCACTCATGATAATGATCACTCTAGAACTTGCTTTGATTCTTTTTGAGGCTACGTTTCACTTGCATGCATGAACATGATTGAGGCTCTCTTTCTTAGCTAGTTTAACCAAATAGCCAACCTTGTTTTCAATATGATATCAAGCACTCTTTTGACTTCTTGAAAATTTTCTGATTCTTGCCAACCTTGTATATTTTCCTTTACTTAACCCCTTTGAGCTTATTTGACCATTCTTTGTTTCTAACTCATTACGTGCCTTAAATGAAAAACCATGTTCTAACCCAACCTTAGGGAATAAGAGAGCATTGACTTTGTTATTTGATGAGTTCTTGAACAAATGTGGAGGTGCATGTGCAGATTGGTTATATAAAAAAAAAGAAAAGAAAAAGAAAATATGTTTCTATAAAAAAAAAAAAAGAGAGAGAGCCGATTATTGCTACGATCAAAAGAATGCATCATGTGATATATTCATACCTAGAATGAGGGTGGATGATTGGAAATAACAGGAATAGAAGGAGAACGTTCAAGCCTAAAGAAATTCAATCTACCAATTGATCTTTAACAAAACATTAGTTAGATATTGGTCATTGTCCTGTATGAAAAAAAAAACTAAGAAAATCTTGGGAAAGTTAGACTGAATGTTCTCAAACATCTTCTCCACTCTAACTGTATCATAATGCTCTTTTATTCCCTTTGGTATTTATCTTCTCATATTCATTTTATCCTCTTATGTTACCTTGACCTCACTACAACCTTGAATAAAGTCCTCATGATTTGTGTATACATGTGTTTTGAGTAGTGGAGAAGTAGAAAATAAGCAAGCATATGGTAGTGAAATTTTCATGGGTCGAATTGAGTGAAACACCTACCTTTTAAACACTTGAGAGATTGAGAGTAAATTCTGTGAGGATCTATCATTCTTTACTCATGTTTTTCAATTGAAGTATCCTTGCTTGTTGATTTGAGATGTGAAGATGTGTTGCCTCATGAATGTTTGGTTACTTGAATTATTAATTGATTTTCATTCTTAAATATTATTAGAAATTGAGTCTTTTAGAATGTTTAACTTTTGAGTCAGCTTTTTTTTTTCGCTTTTTTGCCCGAGGACGTGCAAAAGAGTAAGTGTGGGGGTGTTTGATAATTAATGATGTCCAGTTGTCGAATCTTGACTCAAGAGAAAAAAAAAAATCTTTTGATTTTCTTGCTATTTTATTTCTTGTGTCTTTAACCGTTGTAAACTTCTAAGAACAATCTGGAAGTTGTTCGTTTCTTTCCTGTTGTACTTTTTGAATTCATGAGTTTCTGTGACATAATGCTTCAGGTAAAGTGACCATGAGTACAACACCATGATTTGACCATCTAATGGTAATTTCTTATTGACCAATTCAGATCGAAGAGATCTTGGAAATCCCAATTGATGGAAGAGGAGGTACCCGAGCAAAAAAAAAAAAAAAGAAAATTTTTGAAGGATTAAGGAGAAGCTGTGTTGAAGGAAGTAGCAACGCAGACAAGGACTGAGTTATCAAGCAGTTGCAGGGAATCAACTAAATGAGAGACAAGGTTAAACACTTGTGGCAAAATTTTCTCTCAAGGAATCATCAAGCAATGGTTCATCCCATTTCTTGGAAGGAGATTTGAAAGTGAAAAACAAAGAAAAAAAGAAGGAAAGGAGAAGAAGAAGGAAAGAACAGAAGGGTCTAAGGAAGAAAGACATGTGAATAAAGTTTGAGTGGTCAAAGCTTTCCAAAGTCGTCCTTGGTTCAAATGTTTTTAAATAAAATTTAGAAAATAAAAAAAAAAAGAAAAAAAAAGAAGAGAAAGAAAAAGAAAGAAAAAAAAAAAGAAAACAAAAAAAAAAAGAAGAGAAAAAGAGAGAAAAGCAAAGGAAAAACAAAGAAAAGAAAATGAAAAAAATATAAAATGAAAAAAAAAACCGGGGCAATTTTAAGCGGCAATTGACGGAAGAGAGCTCGTGTCACTAGTCGTTGTAATATCCATCTGAGAATTAGGACCTATCTAATGAGAAGAAAGGAATCCTAACTGGGGTAATTGTCTGTCACATTGCCTTTATATCATCCTTTTGTACTATTTGCCTTTTCGTGCTTGAAAACACTTTCCTTTCTTCTCTTTTTATTCTTCATCTTTCTTTGTCATGTTCCTTTCCTTTATATTTGTGAAGTCACACGCGTTTATCACAAAATGCTTCGATAAGAGGGAATATGAATTCAGTATCATTGATTTAACAATTTAATGGCAATCCTCTACCTAACAAGTTAGATCAAGAATGAATCAGAAGGTTCAAACGGGAAGAAAAGCTCCTAATGCAATCGGCAATGTTAAGAGGGAAACTATGAACCGATGAGCAAACTTAGAAGTAAAGTAACTCCAGTGTCCGGGGATCCCAAGAAACTCGAAATAAGTTGATAAGCCCTGGTTTGTGAGAGCCTACGCCCGGGTTTGATAGATCAAAGTTTTCTGAGGAAGCAATTAGAACCATGTATGCAAGAGAAAGTTTTGGCATAACGTTTTTGATCTTCTGATATGATTTTAAGTTGCAGGAATGTACGTCGCCATCTCTCAATGAGCTACAAATTTGTGAAAAGTGACGTCTTTGGCTTTTGCGCCAAGCTTCACTATAAAAGAACAGCGAGACAAAAGATTTTTTTGGGCCAAGCCCATTGTCTTTAAATTCTGGGCCAAGCCCATTGTCTTTAAATTCTGGGCCAAGCCCATTGTCTTTTAAATTCTGGGCCAAGCCCACTGTCTTTTTAAAATTCCGGGCCAAGCCCACTGTCTTTTAAATTCTGGGCCAAGCCCATGCTTTTTTAAATTAGGCCAAGCCCACTTTGTCCTTTAAATTCGGGCCAAGCCCTTTGTCTTTTAAATTCTGGGCCAAGCCCATTATCTTTTAAATTTCGGGTCAAGCCCACTATTTTTTTTTTTAAATTAGGCCAAGCCCTTGTCCTTTAAATTGGGCCAAGCCCATCGTTTTAAATTTGGGCCAAGCCCATTGTCTTTTAAATTCTAGGCCAAGCCCACCTTTTTTTTAAAATTCCCCAAGCCCACTGCCCTTTAAATTGCAGGCCAAGCCCATCGTTTTAAATTCTGGGCCAAGCCCACTGTCTCTCAAATTCTGGGCCAAGCCCATGTTTTAAATTTTGGGCCAAGCCCATTGTCTTTAAGTCTGGGCCAAAGCCCTTGTCTTTTTTAAAATTTCGGGCCAAGCCCATTGTTTTAAATTTCGGGCCAAGCCTTGTCTCTCAAATTCTGGGCCAAGCCCACTGTCTTTTTAAATTCTGGGCCAAGCCCACTGTCTTTTAAATTCTGGGCCAAGCCCATGTTTTTTTAAAATTAGGGCCAAGCTCACTGTCTTTTAAATTCTGGGCCAAGCCCACTGTCCTTTAAATTATGGGCCAAGCCCATTGTCTTTTAAATTCTGGGCCAAGCCCATTGTCTTTTAAATTCTGGGCCAAGCCCACTATTTTTTTTTTAAATTCAGGCCAAGCCCATCTCTCAAGTCACCGGGCCAAGCCCTTGTCTTTTAAATTATGGGCCAAGCCCATTGTTTTAAATTTGGGCAAGCCCCTTGCCTCTCAAAGTCTGGGGCCAAGCCCATCTTTTAAATTCGGGGCCAAGCCCTGTCTTTTAAATTTGGGCCAAGCCCATCGCTTTTTCAAATTCGGGGCAAGCCCATTGTCTTTTAAATTCTGGGCCAAGCCCACTGTCTTTCAAATTCTGGGCCAAGCCCACTGTCCTTTAAATTTCGAGCCAAGCCTACTGTTTTTAAATTTTTGGGACACCAGATACCCATTGTCTTTCAAATTTTGGGACACCGAAGCCCACCGTCACTCCATGCACTTTATTGTTCTTGTTTTATTTTGCATTATCGAACAAAATTGAAGTTCATGTCTTTACTCGTTTCTTACGACGATAAAATGAAAAACACAGTTCTTTTTTTTTCTAATAAGAAACAAGTAAAGAGGGGCAACTGTGAACACCCAATTTTGACCGGACTAAAAGAAAAAAAAATAATAATAAAGAAACAAAAAAGAGAAAAAAAAATTCAAATTTTTTTTTTCTTGTTATCCTTTTTTTAACCCATCTTTTTAACCCAAATACATAAGCCCAAAATATAATAGAAAATGAAAAATAAAAAAAGTAAAAAAAAAAAAAAAAAAAAAGAAAATAATAATAATAAAAAAAGATTTGTTTGGATAAAAATCATTTTTTTTAGCCATGCAGCATCACCACTACAGCAGGGGACAAGCACTTTTGCCTCCCATTCTCTTTTTCCACAGTGCACAGTTTTTGCTCCCCCACTTAGTTTCCCACTTGCACTACTGAACAAACGGTTTCCCTCACTAATTGCACCTACTCCCTCACTGATTCACCCACTCCATTATCACCTGGCTGCTAGGAACTAATAAGAGAGGACCAACTTCAAGACCTTGGGGGGGATCTCTCCATCGGAAGGCTGATAGAAAACTTTCAAAGACCAACCTTCACCAGCACAGAAGCATACCAACTTAATCAACTCACCATCACCTTCTCTCTAAGCTTCAACCGTGAGCATTCTGCACTAACACCTACGAGATTACCCATTCCCCTTCATCTTCATTATCAATATTCACCTCACTCACCAATTCACCTACCATCAGCCATCAAACTATCATCCACGGCAGCAAGCTTCCTTGGCATCCACCTTCCATCACCCAAGCTTTTTCTGCCATCAACCTCCCAGCCGACCGTCGAATTCATCCTCTCATCCGACCATCGGACCGCACAGAAGCCATCAGCCTTTCAACCGACCATTGAACCCCAGATCCTCCAAACTTCACCCCATTCTCATCACCTTCTGCCACCATAAGACCACATCACAACCGACCGTCGGGCTGTAATCGTTTAAACCAAATCCATCCCCTCACTCGACCAATTTCACAAAACCCACCTTCATCCCTAAACCGACCGTCGAACCACCCCAGTTACAAGACCACCTACATTCTCCAATTCGACCGTCGAACCATACCATTGTGACCCTCGACCAACTTCACAAAGCCCACCTTCACCTCTAACCCAACCGTCGAATCCATCAACCTTCCTCACCGACCGTCGGACCGCATAGAAGCCAGATCCTTCACTTTACCATCCACATTCATCTCCAATTCGACCGTCGAACCGTGAGCTCCACTCCTCTCACCGACAAGCCATCCAAACTTTCACACCATCAACCAAACTCCGTCCAATTCGACCGTCGGATCCCAAAAGCAAGACCATCTACATTCTCCAACTCGACCGTCGAACCTCAGCTAGGTCGCCCTTCACCGACTGTCGAACTCCTCACTGACAACCCATCCAAACTCCCCTCACCGACCGACCCAAGATCCTTTCCAACCGACCGTCGAATTCTAAATCCTTTCCAACCGACCGTCGAATTCCGAATCCTTTCCAACCGACCGTCGAATTCCAAATCTTTTCCAACCGACAGTCGAATTCATCCCATCCTTACCTCCATTCGACCGTCGAATCGAAGAAGCCAGCCATTCTCCCCTGCTAATCTGGTCGTAAACGAGGTCCTTACTGTTGCATCTTTAATTTTATATCTCCCAGTTTTGGATTATCTGTTTTTTGGTTTTCTTTTTACGTTTCCTTGTTCTTTCTATTTCATTTATTATCAGTTTGTTGGGCTAGATTTTGGGAGTTAAAAAATGATGAATAAAGAAATAGTTAAAATTTTTTAAAAAGGAATAAAAATGGGTTACCTGAGTTGCGACAGCTTGCTAACCCTTATATTTTGTAAACATCTAAGTTGCGACAGCTTGATGATTTACATTTATTTTTAGTTAAAACGCTAATTGACAAATTTTAAATAAAAAGTTTTGTGACAAATTTGATAATCAATGGGTGACGTCTCTAGCGCGACGCGAGTTTCACCCATTTAATCATTAATTTAAATAACTGAGCCGCGACGGCTTGTTGATTCAAATTTCTCAAATTTTTTTATAAAATCAACCAACCCACAATATTTTTTAAAGAACTACGTAACTTTGAGTTCCCCATTGCACCAGGGGATACGTAGGAGCAGAATTTCACTTCTGTCAAGCCAAAAAATAAATTTTCATAATTTATTTGTTTATTTCATATTTTTTTTTACAAAAGGGGTAAAACAAATATTTTCAAGGATTATTAAGAATTTGCATAATTGATTTAAGGTACCGTCTTAGGACGGGTGTGTTTAAGTCTTTGTGGGATTAACTTTCCGCCCTTCCCTAAGCATAACCGACTCCCGAATCCGATCTGATTTTCAAAGACTATTTTTCTTGGGTTTTTCCAATTTTTCCTAATAAAAATAAAATTGGTGGCGACTCCTAAAATTAAAATTATTTAATTTAAGTTGCTATTCCGCCGCGATTAATTTTACGGTCGCGACACTTGGGATAATTGTTCTGGACCGAATTTCGGGTTAGCGGTTCAGGAGCAACCCGACCTGCTAGAGTTAGATCCCAGATATTTATAAGCGCTATTAGAAAATAAATATACCTATTTATAAGGAGTATATCTCTCATAAATAGAGGAGTTAGTTATAAGAGATAATAATCTTATTAGATTAGTATCCTAATTAACAGCATTTAATATAGATTTAACATTATTTTCATCACCAAAATGCTCCTATAAGTACCACACAAGGTAGCAAAGATATGCATCTAACCCTAAACACTCTACCTATCTTGTATATGGTCTAACTTGAGCATCAAAGTATCTTTTGTAGGTATTCACTCCTCTCACAACTGTCACAACCACCATACATAAGAGGAAATCACCTTCATCAACCTCGTTTAGGTAATCATCTGAGCCCCATTCAAAATCAAATTGATCGAATTATCTCTAAATGGAAAGAGATTTATGGCCAAAAAAGATCTCTGACCAAACAATATATCATATTCCAAAAATATTGATAAGAATTATAATATCACAAGATCTTGTAAATTTGAATTCAATTTTTGAATGCAATGTATAATTAGAAACAATGCTTTCAAGATCCTCAGTGGAAGATCCAAACGGGTGAAGAAAAAGGAAGCCCAATTAAGTTAAAACAAGAGGTAGAAGAAGGCGGACATCTGTATGCTATATTCTCCCCCAACTTTATTATTATTTTTCATGTACTCCTTCATATATTTAGTTGGTGGCTCCCATAAAATAAATTATATTTATATATAATCTCTTTAGTTATTGAAACTTTTGTTCAAATGATATAATCTCTGCTATCAAACAACATTTACCTATATAAACAAAAAAAATTAAAAGAAAGTAAAATAAAAAAAGAAAAAAAAACTTAATTTTTTTCCATGTTATATATGTTTGGTCTGACCCCCTATTTACAGTAAAATTTTTCAACAATAAATCTCAATTCCTGTTATTACCTCTACGAAAGAAATCTCTTCCTCTTAAAGACTCTCAAGTACTTGGTGATTTGTGAATTGAATAATATCATAAATTCACTTCAATTTTAATAAGAAAACTAGCAAAATATAATTATAGGTATAAGAATTAACAATTGAAATAATAATCGAAAGATAAATTGATGCTTGAATTAAAAGAGTGTAAATAAACTGAAAGTAATAAATGCAAGTAATTAAAGAGCAATCGAATTTGATAGGGAAATAAAATAAAGCAAGTAAAGAAAGCAAATAAAGAATAAAAAACTTAAACTTGCGAGAAGAGTAAATTCGACAAGAACTTAAATGAAAACAAAGAAAACATGCAAAGAAAGCAATAAATTAAAAGCGGTAAATGTACAATGAAACAAACTTGCTCGAAAGTTAAAATTACAATAATATAAAGAAAACAAGTAAAGGAAAGCAATACATATGCAAAAAAATAGACGTGCAAGAAAGTAAAACTAGCATAAAGATAAATTTGCAAAAAAGAAAAGAATGCAGGTAAAAGAAATTAAACGATTCTTAGGATCACTCGATCAAGAGATGAAACAAAATTTGCATGTAAATTGCAAGAAATATAAAGAAACTGCTTTAAAGTTGAATTGAATTGTAAATATTACAAAAAGAAAGCAGGGTGGAAGACATATTGTAACACCCTAAAAATTATTTATTTTATCATAAATAATCATTTTTCAATATTTATGAATTTTGAAAATTTTTTGAGATTTTTTCGAAAATATTAAATATTTTAATATATTTCTCGTTTTACGTGTACACTGAGCAGAGTCAATGTAACACCCTAGAAATTGTTTGTTTTGTGATGAATAGACTTTTTTTAATATTTGTGATTTTTGTGGAATTTTCTGGAAATGTCGAATATTTTAATATATTTTTCATTTTGCGTACACACTGAGCGGAGTTGGGAAAATGAAATATTTTCTCTGAGGCTGGTAAACTTTGAACTGTGAAAAAGTCGACGGGGGATCTAACTAAACCCGAGGTCGAGCACAATTTACGAGGTTTACGTCTTTCGAGATTTTATTTGATAAATAAAATCACTGTACAGTCTGTTAAATTTTAGATTTAACCGTACACTCTATTATCCATTGAACAATAAATACTGACTCCCTAAATATCAATAATTGTCTATTGGGTAATAACTTGTAGTAAAAATTCTTATCATTTTATCTAAAAATCTACTTTATGTCAAATCAGTTGGACTTTTTACAAAATCTACACACTCATCTAACCCTAGCATTTTGGAGGGAAATTTCCCTCCATTTTCTCCTCACTCTCCACGGCTGGAAGAACACCAAATTGGAGAGCCAAAAATTTGCTCTTCCACTTATCTCCTTATTCTCATATCATAAACATTATTATCACTTCCTCTATCTTCATTGTCTCTCTTCTCTTTCTCTTTTCCCTCTCCCTCACATCCCCTCTTCTTCACTTCCCTCTCACATTTCCGTTCCCATTTCTCTCCACAGCAGCCACATCCTTTCCACCTACACATCCATTTGATTTTCGAGCTCACACACACCTCTTAGATTCACATCTCATTTGAAGACTTATTTATGTTGGAATCATCTTCAATAGCTCACCATTCTCTCCATCTTCATCATCTTCCACCATTGAAGCTCAAAGCTTGGAGCTTTAAGGTAAAAGCTCGTGGCTTTCTCTCTCTCTCTCTCCCCTCATTTTCGTGACCCATGGTTATTTTGGTGACCATGGATATCTATTTCAAGATTTGGTTTTGATTTTGTAAGTTTGAATGTTCTAGGGTTTTTAGGAAGCTAAGAACGAAATTTCTAAACAAAAAGGAGCATCCTTTCTTTGTGTTTCTCTTAGGTGAGAGGAAGATCCATTCTTTTCAACCCATTTTCGTAGCTAAGAACTTGTTGTTGTGTTGGTAGGGTGGAAACCATTTTGGGAAACCCCTTTGTTTGATTGTTTTTGGTTGAATTTTAAGTGTTTGAATGGTATGTTTTGATGTACATTGATGGATTTTGGGATGTTTGAAGATTGGTATGGGTTCCTGGTGATTTTCTGCGTCCACAGAGGGATACACGGCCTAGGCCGTGTATGAATACAGGACCGTGTATCTCCCTATGTGACTAAAACATGTTTTTCTGGTGCATTCCAGAGGAGTACACGGCCGTGTACTCGGGGCCGTGTATTTTACACACGGCCGTGTAACCCGTTCAGCAGTTGATTGGAGGCTTTTCTAGCCCATTGGAGGTTCAAGGTCCCCTTGGGCACTTGACTCAAGGCTTTTGGACTAATGTAAGCGTAATAATCTTGAATAATTGGATGACTAAAAACTAATTAGGGATTCATAAAGCGAAAAAAATTAAGAACGAGAGCATGCCTTATAACTTATAAGAACTTTGAATAAAGATAGAACATGAGTGTGATTGAGGTTGCGAGCAACATAATGAAATTAAGAATTGACTTACTTGATGAATTTGAATAGGGTGTGAATGCCTAGAAACTTATTATTGATTTAGTATGGACCCTTGAACGGGATTGAATATTGGTGATAAATGACATAACATGTGATCTTAGACCTGAAATGCTATGACTGTGAATTTGTAAATGTACATATGAGTATGCATTGAATCTATGTGCAATGAGCATGATTGAGTCGTGCATCGAAAAAGTCCGTTGGACAATTTGTTAAGGCCAAGTTGCCTAGGAGTTAAATCACACATTTGTGCGGGTGCGAATAGACAAGTGTAGGTCATTTGTTGACCTTGGGGGCGTCGGGGTGTGGGTACCTTGCAATGGACAGTTGGTAGCTCTTCTGTCCGTGGGGCAGACCGATGCAATTGCACCGATCATCCGGACCGAGACACTGTCCTATATCGAGATGTAGAATGTCTTGTACAATGCCATGATGCACATTTTGATAAATTGAGAATTTTAGCACTTGACGGCCTCGGCAGCCACGATACAGACATATCTCCTGATCATTCTCTCTGACTATTTTGTGTCTAGCTCCATGAGTAGGTTTTTGGATACCATGTGCATGTGCATAATGAGTCGTCATACCATTTGTTAGTTACTTGTTCATATGGAAAATTCAATATGTTGTTTCATTACTGCTATAACTATCTATATATGCTACATTGTTTATTATCTATTTTAATGCTATTTACTATTCTTTCGAAATGCTGTGTGGGCATCATGCGCCGTTTGTTCTTTGCTGCCTTAATTGGTAATGAATGTTGAATGTCTTACCTATTTTTCCTATGTTTCTACTATTTCTGTATATCTATATATGTGATCCTCTGAAGACGGGAGTGAAGAAAAGGAAGAACCCGAGTTTCCCGGCTTCTGGCCCAACCTTGACTAGCACCCTTCTGATCATGACGGCCCAACCTCATGGATTTTTAGGATACGTGCGTCTGCCCTTCCTTGGAGGTCCAGACTGTTGGTACCTTAACCTAAATTCTGATTGTTTCATCTACGTGGGCGACGTGTCGTTATCGCTGGCTTGGGGGCGTCATGAGCCGCCGATCTTTACCTGCTGCATCAGCTTATATTTGGAGTTTTATTTGCCCATCAGGGAGATGTAGGGTGATCCCTTTAACACCCCACTACAGGATTCTTTTGTTTCTACTGCTCGAGCCCCGACCCGTAACTCGGTGGCTTCTATGAAGGTTTCCTCGGAAGAAGAAGACCCCAAGGAGGAACCCGAGGAGGATCCTAACATGGTTCCTTCTCCACTTAGGGGTTGATTCTTGTCGATAGTTATTGTTGGCTATCTGTCTTTTGGGGCCTTGATATTATTTTTGGGGGTTTGTATATCATTCTTGGGGGCTAGGAAAGCTTAGGCTTCTTTTTGATGAGCCTTGATGTAATTATTGACTTATAGTTTGTATTTAAACAGTATATATATATATATATATATATATATATATATATATATATATGATGTATCTTTTGCATGAATGTATGGTTTAGTTTTTATGTTTTCCGTCAAAGTTTATGTTTTCCGCTTTCAATTAGACAAGATTATATATATGCGTACTTACGAATCTTTTATAAATGTTAGTACTTTTTGAATGCCAAATCGATGAGCAGGTTATTGAGTACATATATATATATATATAATGTATTCACCATTTTATCTACACAACTGTAATCAAATAAGTTTAATCATGATATAATGAATTGAGTCTTAATTCATACTTTTATTTTTTGCATTATAAATGACAATGTGACGTCTCCTCCCAAAAAAAGGCATTACACATACTTGACTAAATCCCTTTTGATATCAATAGGCACAAGAGTGACTTATAAGATGTATTAAGATATATGTGCAAGTATTTTTTCTAATCACCTAAATGTCTCCACCCCCTTAGTATTTATAGATAAGGGAGGTAACTGTAATTCTAACAAGATTAAAATAAGTGTCCTTAGCATAAATAATTTTCTAGATTTTATAGTAATAATTGCTTTATTCTAATATTATAGACTTAACTGTTAGAAACTTCTTAAATTTAAATTCAAACATTTGAATTGAATTTTGAATTAAATATAATTACCTTGACACCTACTTTTAGACGTCCTTGAACTGGAAAACGCCCTTTGCAATGTTGGAAGTTTGCTTGTGTTCCTCTTTCTTTGCTTCAACTTCAAATGTGATTTTGAAAATATTATTTTCTTTGTGGAATCAAAACACATCTTTAAGGATTCGTTCCTTATCTTTGAATTATCTCAACCTGCAAAACTAATTATAACATCTTAATCAAAAAATTTAATTTCAATTTAATGATTAAAATTTAATTTAATAGTTAAATCAACCGTAAAATATTCTATTTGTTAATGTATTTTTTATAAATCAAAAAATTTATTTTTATATCAACACCCTCTCATACTAAAATTTTAGCTTTGGCCTGCCTAAAACTTTGGGATTCATGTTTGTGAGTTCAGGATAATATGCAAATGATACTTTGCCTCTGTTGCTTGTTATTTAGATACGATTGTGGTGTCATATAATATAAAAATAATTATGTAGACTTTATTTATATAAATTATGTAGATCAAATGAATTAAAAAATAATATATTATTATTTTTAATATAAAAGAATTATGTGATACAAAAATTTATATAATTATTTAAATATTAATTAATTTAATTTACACACCTTTATAAATAAGATCCAAATAAGCATTTTTCCATATAATTATGTGTCTGATTTGAGGTGTGCATCAAATTTGGTCAAAGGAGAATTGATGGCATGCAATTTCTTTGGCCAAGGCTAAGTTGTGTCACGGTCTAGTCTTATGACAAAGCTACCTATATGGCCTACCATAATTAATAAGATGTTATGGGTTACTCATTCTTCGCTTTCAACTAGGGTATAGTAATAATGGTTATGGAGCTTCTCTCCTTGTTGATAAGGAATTAAAAGTAAAAAAAATTAAATAAAAAGTAAACAATTTAATATATTAAAAATTTAAAACACTTTACTTTTATTTAAAATATTATTTTTGAATTCATTTGCACTTATTAACAAAAATCTTTTAAAATCTTAAAGAAATTTACTCACCCTCCATCTAAAAGAAAAAAATTTAATTTTAACTCAAATTAAAAGAAATTTTTTAATTATTTTTAATTTTATGTTATATGTCTATTTTATTAAATTAATAGAATTAAAACAAGTGAATTAAAAATATGACATAAAATTAAAAAAAATTAAAAAACTTTCTTTTAACTTAAGTTGAAGTCAAAGATTTATCCAATTCAAAATCCTCATTTCTAGCATAATATTGCATGCGGTAAATATTACTTACACTAAGGTTTATCAAACAAAATATTGGTAGACAAGACATTGGGAAAAGATAGTTCGTGGGGGACTGGAATCTTCATATTCTTGTGTGAAATTTCAAATAATAATGTTAAAGAAAGAGAAAAACATACAAATTTTAACTCAGAATCCTATAAATTTTAAGAGGATCCATTATTTAAATTTTTGTGTTTTTTTTTATGTAACCTTATTATATGAATAGTTTTAATTTTTACACATTATTTTTATTATATTATTTTTACACTTTTTTTAATAATAAAATAAAAAATATACTTCTTAATACACACAGTCTTTCTTTCTTTTTTATCAAAATAAGTAAAATATAAAATAATGTTTAAAAAAATAGTATATAATCCATATTTTCCATAGATAAAAATTTTATATGAGCATCCATTTCCTAATAATCCAAGTATCATTTCTGTATTGCATGTGGCATTAACGGAAATCCTGGTAAGCTGAGCACACAGAAATCAACAAAAAGAAGAGCCATAGTGCTGTATTCCTCTAACCCCAGTTCCAGAAAGGTACCCACTTGCTCTAGATGTAATTAGGGATGATACTGGTAGAGGTGAGTCAGCGGAAATTCTAATATTATTTTAAAAATTTAAAATATATATATAATTATAAATAATTTAAATTTAAATTAATAATATTAATAAATTAAAATAATATATTATTATGAAGTTATATGTTTATATTTTTTAATTTTAAATTAATAAAAAAATATAAAAATAAAAATTATTAAAAGGAATTCATTAGTAATATAGATATATATATAATATAATATAATCAATAATAATAATTTAATAATTTTACAGAAATAAAAATCTTTCAGGATAAGAAATACAATTTTTATCTCTATTCTCACATCTGTGTTGAAGAGGTTTTTATCTTCATCCCTGAAAAAAAAAATTTAAATTCGTATCCTCAAATAAAACAATTCCTGTAAATATCTTTAAATACAGTGAAATATTGTCATCTGTAAATATAATCGCCTCGTCTTATACGCACGTTTCTCCTTCTCAGTGTCTCTTTCAAAAAACACCAAAGGCAGGAAAAAGTGGACCCTACCTTTTCTCTGCCATCCCAAAGAATGATGGTCCCATAGCCACTGTTTCTCTCCACCGTCTGCACCATTCCCCTCCCTTCCTTCTTGGAGTGTTTATGGACCAGGCTAGAGTGGATTTAACCTGGCACAGTCTAGGTCTGATAATTTCATCAATTTTAATTTTTTTAAAACCAAATTCGACTTGATTAAGAATCAATTAGTGACTGAGTTAAGGTTGAACTAATTCAATATTTAAATAAAATGCATAAATTTAAATTTTATATTTAGTTAAGTTATAAAATTTAAAAATGTATGAAACTAAAATTAAATAATATTTATAATATATGCTTTAAAATATATATATATAACATTATTATATGATGTAAATATAAATAAAAAAGTCTTATAATTTATTACTAAATTTCAAAAAAAGTATAAGTTTTAAAAGATTATATAATGTTCGGTTGAGTTTGGTCAACTCGAAATGTGATTTGAACCCAATTTGAAAAATATATTGAGTCTATTTTCAAGAGCCCAACCCAACCTGACTAGCTTCTTGACAAGTCGAGTTATCAAGTTGAGTTGGGTCATAAGCACCCCTACTTTTATGGGTGCTTATGGGCCGAATTTAACCTGACTTGAACCCTACCTAATAATCATCAGACCAAACTTTTAGAGTCGTACTCGACTTGATCGAGTCAGAATCAGACCATCCATATTTTTAAATAAAATTTACAAATTTGAATATTATGTATGGTGAAGTTATAAAATTTAAAAATTATGAAATAAAACTATAAGTTGTTTTATAATATATAGTTTTAAACAAAGTATATCAATGTAAAAAATATAAATTTAAATTAAAAAATCTTATAATTTATTATTAATTTTTATAAAATTATAAATTTTAATATATTATGTAACAGTAAAGTGAGTTGGGTCAATCTGAAGTATAATCCAAAACTAATTTAAAAATTACATCAAACCTATTTTCATAAATTCAACCCGACCAAATTAACTTTGAATCAGGCGATGAGCACTACCACCTACTTCCTTCAATCCTCTTCCACATAGAAATGTTTTTTTAATACATGTTATATGGTACTTCATATAAAGAATATATGTCAATGTGAATATAGGTGTGTTTCAAAATACATCCTATATTGAAATAAAATAAATATATTATATATCAATGAGAAAAAAATATCAACTAGATATCATATTTTAGTGTTAAAATAATAAAACTCGGAAGAAATACTAATCGCCCTACTATTTACATTCGCAATCCGTGAATTGCACTGTTCGCGCGAGAGTGTTTTAGGTGGGGTACTCGCGTTCTTATATTTGCCTTTAGATGTTTGATAAAATATACAGATAGAAGTTGATATGTGTTATGTGTTATTAATCATTAAATTCTTTGAATATTAATTTCTTTTGTCTTGGTATTAATTAAAATGGTATTCGTGTACGATTATAAGAATTAAATATTTAAAAATAATATATAATAATTATTTATTATTGTACAAAACTATATTTATATTTATATTATATTCATAGGCAATCATGGACAGTTTTTATATAAAAAAAATAAGGTTATTCAGTATTAACCATATATGATGCAAGGTTATTTGCTCATGAAAAAGGTGTTCAAACAATCATATAATCTGGAAATAATATTCCTTCCATTCTTTATCTGATATTTTAGAAATTTTTTGTATTTTATATTAGATATTATTTTAAAATATTAATACATAATTAATTATTTTATACTAATTTTATTCTTATTTTTTACTCTATTAATTATTAAATTCTTAGAATCTCTTAATATTTACTCAACTAATTTTTATCTCTCTCTTATCGTGTCTTTTATTGACCAATCATATTTTTTAAAGAGTTTTTAAGAATTAAATAATTAATAAAATAAACAAAAATTAAGTATAAAATTGATAAAAAATAATTTTCATTTTAAATTTTAAAATAATATCTAATATAAAATATAAAACAATTTAAAACGACATATAAAAAAAATGAAGAGAGTATATAATAATGATAATAATAATAATGACACGCATATGAAAGATATAAATTAGTTTACTTGTCTCAAATTCTCTGTGACGGAAGTTCTGAATTTGGACACGTTTATTCACCGATGAGCGAGTACTACCCTAATTCCTAACCTCATGGATGGTGCAATCAGCTACCACGTTGGATCAACTTCTTTTAGGGTTGTACAAGTTCAGACCAGTAAATTGGGGCCACGTGTGATTTCTGCCGTTCTTGTCTTTCTGCCTGCTTGAGCCCTCTTTCTGAAGGCATATTGACATTACATTTGTAATAATTGTAATATAATTGGCAGCCAAATCCAAAACCCAGCAATCTTTTGCAACCATTTTCGGCATTGGAATTTGAATGCCATAAAAAAGATGGAGATGCTCCACATATAGAGGGAGAAGATTGTTCAATTCGCTAGCTCATATATTCTTTCGATACAATAACCCTGTTGTTAGCTTGAGCTTGAAGCTTTTTCAAGTATATCTATATCAAAACAATGGAAGAACGATATGAGATAATTAAAGATATTGGGTCAGGGAACTTTGGGGTAGCAAAGCTGGTAAGGGAGAAACAGAGCGGTAAGCTCTACGCTGTCAAGTTCATTGAGAGAGGCCTAAAGGTTGTATATTCTTATTTTTAAACTCCATTTCTCTGCCTATGCATCTTTTCTAATTTCGTTATCTCGTATGCACTTTGGATTGTCCTTAAGTTAGTTACTTTGTCTTTGGGGAACCGTAACGGACTTCTTTTGGGTTTTGCAGATTGATGAGCATGTGCAAAGGGAGATTATAAATCATAGGGCCTTGAAACATCCCAATATCATTAGATATAAGGAGGTAAGTAAGAGCCTTGTTTTTTTTTTGTTCCAACGAGTAAACTCAGGCGTAAGTGTATAACTATGCCTTCTGTCACAGCTACGTTTTTTTTTTTTTTTAAGAGTGGTATCACTTTCTTCTACGAACTACTAAAGGAACTATCTTCCCCTTCTTTGCTTTCTTTCTTTGGCTAGCTACTTCGTTCGAACTTTCTCAAAATATAGCAGTTCCTCCCTAACCTTCGATATATCATTTTCGTCAGTATGCAAAGCCAGTCCATATATACCTAAGCTCTAGTCATTCGTTTCGGCATTATCTTCGCGTGCATAAACATAGCAATGTTGTCCAAAATTCAGTTTTGTCCCAAAATGGAGTAACTATTCATGATGAAAGATATGGGGGCACAATTTCTCTGCCCTTCTCCTTCGTGAAGGACATCCCTTTTTTTGCCTCCCTTCTTATTCTCTTTAAGCCTTTTATTTTTCTCCCTTTTTATCCTCTAGTTATTTATTTTGGATCCGACTTCTCTCCAACAGGAAATTATCCAGCAATTCCCTCAAACAAGATCTGGATTCTTTATTTTTATTCAATAATCAGTATTAATTTAATATTAAAAAATAAAAAAAATACTAACTATAGAATAAAAATAAAAGATCCAAATCTTGTTGGAGGTAACTGCAGCTCCCTACTGGAGAGAAGCCGGATGCATTTATTTTGTTCGTTTAGATGGAACCTGTCAATTTGATTTCTTAAACGCCCCGCTTATGCACTTGATTGCCTATTATTACCTCTTGCCTTCCTTGCTAATTTGTAATAATTAAGGCGATTAAGATGACATGGCCATTGATCGCAGGTGTTGTGTACTCCAACTCATCTAGCCATAGTCATGGAATATGCAGCAGGGGGAGAACTATTTGAAATAATATGCAATGCCGGTAGATTCAGTGAGGACGAGGTAGATTAGATCCTTTCTGATTATTGATAATAGAAAGCTTTATGATAGTGCTTTTGTCCAAGAGGCCATTACATTAGTTTTGCAATTTCTTAATTAATTCCACAGCAGTACTAAATATTGCATCCACTGTACATTTTGTATTAAAGAAACTAGGAGTGCTATTTCGTACTTGAGCAAATATAATATGCAACAGTGTTGAAATTTTTTGAATGGCAAGTTGCTAGCCTGTTGGCTCCAACGCTGTCCAACAGAGGTTAGGTCCAATAATTACCATACTATAATAATAAAATTTCACTTTTGTAGTTGACAATTCTTCATATTTTTTTATTAAAAAATAGTACAGTATTTCACATTCTAGATATTTGGAAGCATAAATCTTCATCCTAAATTCCTTTGCGTGCACAGGCAAGATATTTCTTCCACCAATTGATTTCTGGAGTCAGCTATTGCCATTCAATGGTACTATTCTTGGAGAAATTCTTACTTAATCTATAGGCATCATAGTTAGGAACATTAGGTCAATTAAAATTTAATATTTTTTTTAATTTTTATAAAATTAATTATGTAACACAATTATTCATAAAAATATTCAATTATAATTAACTTAATACACCCAACTAGATGTTCATGATTTAAGTAAGAATTTCTGTACAATCTAGATCTAAATGGTTTCGTTTTCAGTGAATGTTTCGGTTTTAAGTCATACTATTTTAACTGAATTGAATATATCATTTTCTCGCAGGAAATATGCCATAGAGATCTTAAGCTAGAAAACACACTTTTGGACGGAAGCTCAGCACCACGACTCAAAATATGCGACTTTGGTTGCTCAAAGGCAAGAGCTTATAATTCAATTTCATTTAACATATTTCAGAGTCTAGTTACACCCCTGTTACCGAGTGTTCTGGCTCTTTCTCCAGTCATCTGTTCTGCACTCCCAGCCCAAATCTACAGTAGGAACTCCAGCGTATATTGCGCCAGAGGTTTTGTCAAGAAAAGAATATGATGGGAAGGTAACTTTGCAGCTAACTTCTACTTTCTAATCACATGATTAGTGGGGTTTTACAACTTTGTAGCTAACATTGGCCACCAAATATACTCTTATCCTCGAGAATGAGTAGGTTGCTGATGTTTGGTCATGTGGGGTAACCTTATATGTGATGCTGGTTGGCGGTTATCCTTTTGAAGATCCAGAAGACCCACGAAACTTCAGAAAAACACTTCAGGTTAGTTGGACTACCAAATATTATGGGTAATAATACCATAATATGTGCACACCATAAATTTTACACCACTTTTATATATTTTTTAGTTTGGAAAAGAGAAAAAAATAAAAAAGTGTATTTTTCTATTTTTGTCATCTATAATCTAAAAAAGAAGTAGTGTAAAAATAGTATAAAAAAATTAAGTATAAATATCATTAATGAAATATTATTGGGTGCCTTTTCTTGAATGTCTAAGTTACTAGTATAATATAAACTAATCAAACAAATTTATAATCTTCTTTTTTTGGATATTTTGACAGCGAATTCTTAGTGTCCACTATTCTATTCCAGACTATGTTCGTATCTCGAAAGATTGTGGGCACCTTCTATCTCGAATATTTGTGGCCAACCCGGAGAAGTTAAAATAATTAGTTCATTCTTATATAAATAATTTTGTTGAATAACATATGGTATTTTATTCATTAGCTTCTACGATGTCAACTTTCTGTTACGTTGTTCATGCAGAGAATCACTATCCCAGAAATTAAAATGCACCCGTGGTTCCTTAATGACATGCCAATAGAATTTATGGACGAAGGGAAAGGTAAGTTGCAAAATGATGTGGATGATTCATCTCAAAGCATTGAAGAAATATTGTCCATAATTCAAGAGGCTCGTAAGCAAGGTGAGGGCCCAAAAGTTTGTGGGCAGTTTGTCGGTGAAGGCATGGATCTTGATGAGATGGATACAGATGCTGACATTGATGATATAGAAACTAGTGGTGAATTTGTCTGTGCATTATGATTTGTGAGTGTTGCTTGCGACTTTGCACTTTGCAGACCAAGTCTCTCTGAAAAGCTACTTAAGAAATAAGCTGTTCTTTTCACCCGAATCAAAAACTCTCTTTCAATGAGTTTTGATTTTCCTCTGATTGGAAGTTGCTTGTCTTAATCTCTAGCTAAAGTGGGAATAAGGGGATGTTATCGAAGTCTTGCTTTCTGTACTATGCAAAAACTCCAGACTATACAATCTACTCGTCATATATTAGTATATAATATTAGTCTGTTACCATGATCCTCCCCTTTTTTAATTTGTCTTCTAACAAAAAATTCTTCCTGAGATATTTTTATTGTTGGGTATCTTATAACAATAAACGAGTTACGACAAGTATGAAATGGGGACTATAATTAAGTGATCCATCAGTGTCATTACATCAGTATCGCATAAAAGCACTAGATAACTAGTATCTGATATGGATGATGGCACTATGCTGCACAATACGAGGAAACTTAGAATATTTACCTTGTGGAAGAAGTTTGTGAAAGAAAAATTATCCGATTTATTAATCTCAAAATTTATGACATATCAAACATTTATATAATGAGTTTTTGGATTATCTTAAAAAAGGTGTCGATGAAAAAATCATTATTGAAACTCTTAAAAATAATTTCAATGAGAGAGATATATTATTCTTATTCCACGATAATTACTCACGCATCAGTATCAATGGGACAACTGTACATAATAGAATGACTATGAATATGAATCTTTCTCTGTATATATAGAATAATTAAAATGAGTTAAATTTACTCATTATAATAAATTCATATACTAGATTCATAAAACAAAACTCACATATGAATAGTATTTTAATAACAATAGATCCATTAATAATATTAATCACAATTTGAACTAAATAAAAGGTTCTAATAATTTTGATATTTAATTAATTTAAATTTTGTAAAATTATAATATAATTTATGTTATTACATAAATAAAAATTCTAAAAGTTTGATGTTAATATTATACCTTTTCTTTTCTGTTCAAGTGGTGAGCTATTCATCATGGTATAAAGCTGCACAGATGGATAGAGCTGTTGTTGTTGCTGTTTTTTTTTTTTTTTTTTTGAAGAGGCGGATGGATAGAGATTTGGGAAGCTCGAGACATTAACCTTTCTAATTTTTTATAAACTGAAATATTAACCTTTTATTTCGATAAAGTTTGATGCTAAGGTGATACCTTTTTTTTTTTTTTTTGGCTCAAGTGGTCACCTATCCAATTATTTTTTCTTGGCTTCCATCTCTCAATATTTCTAAGACCAAGGAATGAAGCAGTGAAAAACAAATTTTCCCTTATTAATTTTTTTTAAAAAATAACAAATTCCTTCATAATATTTGAAGCATTATCAGAGACTATTAAAGCTTTGTTTGGATACAAATGGTGAATATAATGGGATGGGATTGGGAAAATGTTATCAATCTCTTATTTAGAAATATTAATGGAAGGGATGAAATGATAAGTATTATAATTTTTTTTATTTTCATATTACTCTTTTCTTAAACACGTTAATATTTGTACTTAAAAAATTATTAAAATATCTTCAATTTTTATCTACTAATTATATTAATTAAATAATATTTTTTCTCTTAAAAACTATATCAATTTTAGTATTATTTTTTCGAGACTATCATGAACCTCCTTCTAATACGCAAATGGTATCGACTAATGTCATTGATATATTATATCAATTGTATTGATATTTTTTTGGAGATTTGAAGTATCAAAGTTAAAGAAGACAGGGACGAGACGCAAAAGGAAGAGTGAGGAGAGGCAGAACATGCGGGAGAGTGAAGAGACAGAGCATGCAAGAAAATGGAAAAATATAGTGTTTTCATCTAATTAGTTTTATTTTAAGAATAATAACATAATTTTATATTTAAATTAATAAAAGATTAGTTTATCCCACCACATATCCCTAATTTAGAGGAAAATAAAATATAGAGTGTGGAATGGTATGAAATAGAATAGATCACACCTAATACCATTTCATCGCATTCTTATTTTAAAAATTCAAACAGTAAAATTATATTATATTTCATCTCATTCCACTTCATTTCTTTTTTTTTTATCAATCCAAATAAAGACAAAATGTTCCTTAACCAGTATTTTTAAGCATTTTTTATCAAGATCTTAAATTTTTTTTCTGTCACACAAGATTAGGCAAGGAAGCTTAATCTCCTGAGTTTAGGAATTATGATTTAAAAAATAACAATTTTCTCCATAATATTTGAAGCATTTACCAAAGACTATTAAATGTTCCTTAACTAGTATTTTTAGGCATTCATTACCAAGATCCTAATATATTTTTAGGCACTTAAGATTAAGCAAGAAAACTTAATCTCCCGGACCAGCTCATGCTCATGGAGCGTTTGTTTCAAGGTTTCATATTACATTCCTAGGAATCACATTCCCGGAATGATATGACCAGGAATGTTATTCTTGGGTATTTTAAAAAACTTGTTCGGTTAATATTTAAAATTCTATTTAATTTTTTTTAAATAACTTTAAAACTTGTTTGATTCACAATACATAATCTCATAAATATATGTATTCTATATCTATCTATCTATATATATATAGTAAAATTGACTTGAGTTTGAGGATACATTAATGATTTAAGTTTAATAAATATAATTAACAATTGTTGAAGTAATTAATATATACTTGTATATATACTTAAATTTAATAAATGTTATTGATGATATTTTAAATAGTATTTTTATATTGTCTAATTAAAAAAGAAAAAATTCAACAAAAAAAATAATTTTACTATTTACCTCTTAAATCACATCTTGGTATGAATCACTTATAAATTTGAAAATTATGTTATAAGTTAAGAATTGTGTTAGACTTCTATCGCAACTATCTCTAAGGGCGCTAGCAAAATTAAGAAAGTATTAGAAGTCATCATCAATCGCTTTTTTTCATTTTAGAGATAGAATGGTACAATTAAAAACTTTAAAAGTGACATACTTTTCAAAGTTTGAGCTCGGAGGTTTATTACGGGTAGGGAATGTATTAATACCCTACACCATCCGTTCTAAGAACAATTACTTATTTAATATAAGTTATCTGCTAAATTAATCAATTTGTCCTATATTATTTTTGTTTGAAAAAAAAGTTTTTATTTTTATTATTTTTACATGAACCATTTTGTCAGCATATTATCAAGAATGATAAATGACTAAGGCAGGGAATAGGTGACTAATAGCTATTGTTCTATGGAACAAATTAAAATCACTCAACATGTATTATGAAAGTGGTGAATCAAATTTTTTTTGAAGAAAAATATTTTATAAAATAAATGGCTAAATAAAATATTATTTTAAGAGTAAGATTTTAGTTAAAGAAAATATTTTTCTTAAGTAAATGACCAAATAAAATCTCATTCAAAATCAAAAAAATAGTTTTGAGTATAATTAAATTTTATGAAGTGATTTTCAAAAAAGATTTTCGTACAAAAACTTTAATTCACTACAGTCAAGAAGTTAGGGATACTAAATTTACTCACATTTATTTTTAATTTTATGAAAAAAATTATGAACAATTTATTTGTTTTAATTATGAAAATTAGACCCTGTCAGCACACTTGGCATGATCCAATAAAATAGTCTCAAGACTATTGGCTAAAGTTTAGTTGATCGACACCCCGATCATCTCTCAATTTTTTTATCATCTACCAAAGTTTAAATATTAATTCTTTTAGACACGTGGAAGGGAGATATTTATGTTACATATAATTGACAAATAATAAGAACAAATAAGCAAACAAATGAGCAAATTAATAAGTGGTATAAGACTTTTATTAGAGATTTTCTAAAACTCTGCCAGCATACTTGACAAAACTAAAGGATTGCTCTTTACCTCTAGAAAGTCAAACTTAGTCGTTGATAACTCCATAGAATGCAGTTATTTGTGTCCTATCCTTGTTCTAGAATGAATGTTATGTCCTTGTTTAAATGCATATTTAGAGGGTTTTGTACTTATATTTGTCATATTCTGATTCTAAATCTTTCTGATGTGTTATTGTGCAAAACTGAGCTTTAATGATCATGGATTAAGTAGATTTGTATATGTTACTGATTTGGTATTTTCTCTATGATAGGAAGGGCTCCAAACAAGATGATATGTGGAGCATGTGAGTTTAAAGTGAAAAAGGAAGCCAAATTAGTCTTTCAGCAGTCAGCGCCGCGGCGTGGAGGCGCATCATCAGAAATTTCATACTTGAACCCGAGGCTCGGGGGCCGCGGCGCTCACTAATGGGGGTTGGGGCGTAGGCCAACCGACTTAGTGGGGGCCGCGACGCTCTGTAACCGACTCAACGCAGGTCTAGGCGCTCGTAAATGGGGGCTGGGGCACACGACAGCGAGCTGAGCCTATAAATAGGATTTTTCACACTTTTCTCTCTTTCTTGGCTGCCTTAGCCATTGCTTTTTAGTTTTCTCTCTTTTAGTTTAAGTTTTAGTTAGTTTTAGGTTAGAAAGCTTTGGCTAGATCTCCATTGATGGTGGATTGGAGTCAAGGAACAAGGATTGAAGGAGGATTCAAGTTTCAGAGACAAATCAATGAGCTTCTTTCTCTCTTTTCCCTTTCTCTCTTCTCTTCCTTATCTATTTTATAGCTAAGCTTTGTTTAGGAATACTTTAAATCCTTTTATTTATATTAATAATGTGTTCTTCTCTGAGTTTGTGTGGATGTTTGATTATGGTTCAATCATTATCTGTGTTTAATGCTTGTTCTTGGTTGGCCTCGATTGCATGATCCTAATATTGGCAAATGAACTAGACATAGAGATTTGTTGATATGGATATGATGTAGTTGATACATGTTCGGCGATGAGTTGATTCATTAATAGGATAGAAATATACCTATTGGCCATGTATAGTGTGTGATTGAGAATAGATCGTTCATGAGTGGAAGTTGAGCTGGCTCTCAAGGAAACTTAGTGAGTTGGGCAATTGAAACCAAGGTTGATTGACCTAGACATAAGCTTTTGACTACATCAGATTCTCAAGCTAACCTAATCAATGCATTTATGTTTATGAGGGGGATTGCATGATGTTGATAGATGTAGGGGGTGAAGGAGGATTTCCTGACACCTAACCGTGTTTATGTTTATTGCTTTTATAGATTAGATTAGTTTAGTTTATTGCTTTCTTATTTTTATGTCATTGATTAGAATTGATTAAGCTATTGGTTGGTATTTAACTTTATAATCGAATATCCTCGTGGGAACGAACTTTTACTCTGTATCTGTATTACTTGAACGATCCGTGCACTTGTGGTAGCAATTAGTCGTCACCATAATTAGATCTTTCCATCGTTGGAATCTTATACCACTTATCAATAAAAATTAATGGTACAATATATGATTAAGCAATAAAAGAAGAGAAGAAGAAATGTAGAATTGGAATGACCAACACGTTATACGACAATTGAACACGTTTGGAAAATAAGCATAATATTGTAGCAAAAGGACAAACAAAAAAATTCAATCCAACAATGCATGATACCAAAGAAGAAAGAGAAAAGGCAATGACATCACAATGACACGATTATTAAAGCACAATTGAAAAAAAAGGAGTTTTTATACGAAAAGATGAAGTTGAACCCCTCGAAGCAGAGGATAAAACATGTAAACAGGCAACTGCATTGAAGATGGAAAACTAAGAAGGTGGTTGCCTACCTCTAGAGACGACAAGAAATTTGATGATTGAAGAACGAAACACTCTCAAAATTTCATTATCTTCTTTATTATTTATTTCAACAAATTGTGTGTGCTTTAAAAGAATCTTGTCTTGTTATCTAAAAAGAAAGAAGTGTCTAAGTGCCTTTGGTGTTTTCTTATTTATAGGCAAAGTGATGCCTCAATTAATTTAGCCACCAAATGTTTACTAATTTTCTCTCATTTATTGCTTGTAAATCAAAAAGCAATCTCGGGTGATTTAAAATTTAAATTAAAAGTACTAAAAATTTCAACATGTATCTCCTTATTAAAATTTTTAAATCAAGAATAAATCAATAGTTTAAAGACGTGATATTGTTAAAATTTTAACACATATGGTTTAAAAATTGCTAACTATTTTTGTTAAACCTTTTAGTTATTAAAATCCAAATTCAATATTTTTTAATTAATAGTAAGATTTAATTGAGATTTTTTTCATTAAATTTCTTTCAATATCTCACCAAAAATTACGTCCAAATATTTTATTTATTATTTTATTTTTGACACAAATCAGTTTATTAGTTTCTTTTTCAACATTGATATTGGGCTTCTCTTTCTCTATCTCTCTTTTTTTTTAACTCATTGGGCTTAGACTTGATTAACCCCAAAATAATAGTATACGGTCAAAAAATCACTTAAACAAATTTGGGTATTAATAACTTCTAAAATGCCCAACTACTATGTCTATTTTGTTAAGAGGGGATGAGAGAATAGAATGAAAAATGATAAAAAAATGAATATTTTTCTTATTTAAGAGTTTAAAAATTTATGTAAAAATAAGAGTTTAAGATATAAGAATAGAATAGGAATGTGAGGGAAACTATATATTTTTTTAATGTGAGCATAAAATTTAACAAATTTTTTTGGATTTTCACAAATTTGAAACTCATATTATGAGTTCAAAATTGTGTTAAGCTCCTAAAATACCTAAGCACTTTGTCTATTTTGATAAGAGGTGGCGAGAGAATGAAAGGAAAAATGATAAAAAAATGAATATTATTTTTATTTAAGAGTTTGAGAATTTATGTAAAAATAAGTGTTTAAAATATAATGGAAAGAGAATGTGAAGAAAACTATATTCCTTTAATGCAGGTATAAAATTATAACAAATTTTATTGGTTTTGATATTTTGTTATTGAACATTAACACAAATTTAGAGCACATATTATAATTAACTTATTTTGTAAAAGTACGTAAATGTAATTTATGTTATGTTGTTATTTTTACAAGTTTAAGATTTTTTTTATTTCAATATATATTGATACTATTGTTTAGTAGTGGATATTGCGTATACCTGAGATAGACACGTTCTGGTAATTTCTTTTTTGCACAGCAGTAACGAAGCTTAAACCGATGAGTTGGTGTAACACCCTCCTTAGGGTATCACATGTCTGACTCCCGACTCATATTCTGAAAATAAGTTTGCACAAAGTTTGAGTTATAAAAGGTGGTTTTAAAAATTTCTTTTTGCGGAAATATAAACTTACTGAAATTTATAGGTCATACTGCAAACAATATATTTAAAGAGCTTAATATACAATACTGACACTGATTAATATTTTGAAATTTCACAATTTAAAGAGAAATATAAAACTAACAGACTCTTTTTCTCAATTTTTTTTTCTAACAGTTGTAACCCAATGATGGTCCTACCTAATAGCACGGTACAACACTAACGAGAAAACTTAACCTACTTCTTTCTTTTTCTGTCCATCTTGATGCATCAGACATCTGTTCCTTTGTCAACACTGCACACCTTCGAGTCATGAATGTTCACTCTTTATTGTTGTCACCAATCTTAGTGTATCCATCGCCCGTTATGTCTAAGACAACTCGATCCTTCTATTATTTGATTTTAACAGTACAAACACAACAAAATAACATAACAAAGAGGTGAGATCACCTACACCAATACCAATATGGCAGCACAGAGATAACACACAGCCAACAATAGATAGATCATACCATAATCATGCTATCAGCATTAATCAACTATCATCATCTAATTATTTATCAGTTCAATCATCATCCAAATACTCAAAACAATTGTCATAACTCATTACCAATATTCCTCAATTAATATATCACACAGATATAAATGTTCAGATTATGCATATGCACAAAGACTCAATTTTTCAAAAATAACTCCATGGAGGTTTTCCAAATTTCGAGAAAAATGCTCTGGTCAATTCAGCCTTATTCCAAATACAATCTTCCAGTAGTAGAAAAGAATCGTGTTTTTGTCAGGTATCGTCAATGCGTTAACAGATCGCATCGCTGATGTACATGGTACTCGGGTTGTCCACTAGTCGACGGCGCTACTCGACGCACCCCAAGATCCATCATAAATCTCACTATCAATTCTCATTCCCTCTTCAACCACAAGGGCCATAATAACTTTTAGCTATCTTTTATACAATGCACGAATTTATCGATTAAGTCCAACCCCAACGGGCCAAATCTTTTCATTTGTACAATGCACGAATATATCGGTAAGTCCAACCCCAACAGCCAAATCTTTTCAATGCATGTATAATGCACCAAATTCAAATACGGGCATCTCTTTCCAATGCATATAAAATGCACCAAATACCAATCATAGGCAAAACAAGTCACTCTCTCATATAGTGTCCATACACTGGTTAAACAGTAATTATACTGTATTTTTAATACAAAATCATGTTATCATGTTTTCATAGTTATAAAACACTTTCGCCGTATTTTCACAAGATTGCGCAACATTTTCATTATGTTTTCACAATTCCAAAATGTTTATGTTACATTTTCAAAATTCCACAACACTTCTTTTACATTTTCTCAACACCGTAACACTCTTGTTACGTTTTTAAAACTTCAAAATATTTTTATTACATTTTCAAAATACTGTAACTTTTCTGTTGCACTTTTTAATCACGTACTAATTTTTTCAACATTTTTCTTAATCGCATAAAAATATGCATTTCTCAAATCGCGTAATGATTTTTCATCATTTTCAAAATCGCGTAACTAAAAAAAATCATTCTTTTAAGTTACGTAAATCATTTTCTATCATTCTCAATATATTTAAAACACTTTCCAAATCTCATAACAATTTTCTACCATTTTTTTAATCGCGTAAAAATATTTAATCACTTAGTGATTTTTCAACAGTAGTTCAAAATATTTCTCAATGTTCTAAACATTATTTGGACTTTCAAATAAATCAATATCCTTTTTCAATACGTTTTTAAGATACGTAAATAATTTTTCACCATAATTCTATTACGAAAATATTTCTCAATCTTCAAAAATTCCATTTCATCCTTTCTCAAAATATTATGACTTTGTATTTCATTTTTCACATTTTCTTACTCAAGAAAAGCTTTTTCCATGTTTCTTTACTTAAAAATTCTTTTTCATCATCATTTCAAAACTTAATATTTTCTAACGTACTTCCAAACTTGAAAATAAGTCATACGTTAGTAAATTTTCAAAATACCATTATATTCTCCATTTTTCCAAATCATTTCCAATTAATCCTTTCTTCAAAATAAATTGAAGTTTGAAAATATTTTTGTTTACAAAATTTAATTACTCAAGTGAGTAAAATACTCTGATTCCCTTTTTAAACTTCTTGTATTAAATCAATTATATTTCCACTGGTTATAAAACCAAATCCATTTGTTCAAATTCTTTTTCACTTTCTTTGCAAATCCTTAAAATCAACATTGCTATTTTCATTTAAAACTCATGTTTAGTAAAACACTTAGAAACTTTTTACATAAAATAAATTAATAGAAATTCCTTAATATATTTTCCTCAAAAATCACTTTTTATTGATCTAGTCTTACACAATCACATTTAGTGGATTTAATTATTGTTTCTTAACTTTAAATTTCCTAACGTTTTCCAAAACTCAATAAATTCTCCGTTAGTAAATTTAAGTTTGCAAACGTTTTCTTTTATATTTCTAAATTACTTCTAAAAATAGATTCTCTTTAAAATAATTTAAAGTTCAACACTTTCAATCTTCTTTATGAAAATTCTACTTCACTTAATCGATAACACTTAATTCCCTTTCCAAAATCCTTATTTGAAAATTCTTGTATTTTATAACATCAAAATATTTTTATAAATTATCAAAACCTTATAGATGGTCATTGGAACCATGAAATATTTTTCTTCTAACTTAATTAAATTCCATTCTTGTTTCTCTTGAAAAACAAACCATTTGTTTATTTTCCATACTCCTCAAATCAATCCAATTTTATTCTTCCATAAATATATTAATTTGTAAACACCTATTTTGAGGTGTCTTGATCAAAATTCTCATTGTTCTAGGGATCAAAATTCAATTTCCTTGTTCTTGAAAAATTTTAACATTAACCCTAATCAAGGGTAATCAAAACCGAATCATTCCTTGGCCATTGGAACCAAGATTAATTTTCTTTCCATCCACATATCATGGCATACATATATATATTTCATCTTGAATATCACAAACATGCCATATACTCATCATGCATAATATAAGCATATCATCAAGATCATAAAATCATGCAAAGCATATTAAGCATAGACAAAAATAATCAAGGCATAGGAAAATAATCAAAGCTCACAAAACATATAATTAATTATTACATGACCATGGATTGGAATTCTCACATGAATTCACAATCCATCAAATATAAGACCATCTCCCACCACCATAATTGGTTGGTGAGATGGATCTCCTCTTACCTCTTGAAGATCCTCAAAGCTTCTTGATTTTGCTTCTCTTTCCAAGTCCTTCACCACCAAGGGCTTCTCAAATTCAAAACAAAATACATAGAAATTAGTATACTAAGCTTGATTAAGAGGAACCATGGATCAAACATGGTTTAAAACTTTGAAAATCAAAAGAAAAGTGAAGATTAGTAAACTTCACCATAAATACCCAAGAACTTTGATCTTGAAGAAAATCCATGAAGATGGAGGATTTAGAGAAAGTCTCCAACATGAAAGTTGCTTAGAATCTCATGTAGATTCAAGATATATGGTTGGATGAAATTAAAAGATATTGGAGAGTGGTTTTTGGTAGGTTGACCGAATGGTTTCTCTTGTAGCACAAAGGTTGAATTTTTGATTTTTTTTATAGAAACTTGAAGCTTGGATTTGAAGCTCAAGATGAATGATTTTGGAAAAACTCATAACTAGAGATGTTCTTAGAATGGTGTTTAGGTTTAGGAAATGTGTTTAGATAAAATTTTAGGAGTTTGGAGACATGGCTTCTAGTGTTGACCGAATATAGAGAAAGAAAAAGGAAGAGAAATGCTTCTTGGTGTTCTTGAGAGTTTGAGAGAAAATGAAGACTTAGATTTTGGAGAAGTGTTGAAATGAATATTGAGAGTGCACAAAGAGGAGCTGCTGCCGTGAGAGTGAGAGAATGGAGAGATAGGGAATTATATGGCATAATTGATTCAAAATATGACCAATTAATTGCACATGGAATCTCCACTTGGTCAACTTTTTTCCTTGGCCTAAAAGGCTACTTCAACATGTCTTGAACATGCCTCCCCTTCTTCCTTGCTTCCAAAACCGCCCCCCTCCTAATCATGCATGCATGAAGTTTGTCATCTTTTCATGCATTATTTGAAGCATTACTAATCAATCTTAACTAATTTTCTAATTATATAACTAATTAATTGGACATATTATTTTATATATTATAATTTCTAATTAAAATTAGGATATCTAATTAAGAATTAGATTATAACAATTTAACATTTAATTTAGTTTACTTAACTTGTTAATTAGGCCATTAGATTAATCAAATTAGGCTTAAATAGTTTAAGGAGTTATTGTGTTTGGAGAAGACAAAGGAAATCAATAATAGAAATAATATAGTCATCAAACTTTTTTTCTCTATATCCACCACCGTAGCCTCTCCTTCCTTGCATTCTAAGTGTGCAAATAATTCAATGTAGTACATAATTGATCAAGACTTTTAACAATGACATAAAGTAACTATTATTAGTCATCAAAACTTTTTCTTTTGTCTCCTAACAAGCCAAAACCGTCCCTCCCCATTATGCATGCAATAATATGGTCATCTTTTTCCATGCAATTATGTGAAGCATTCCTAGCCATTGATTAATTCAATGGTTAGGATTTTAGGTAAATTTTTATTTTATTTTATTTTGGAAGACTAAATCTAGGCCATTAGATCTTCCTACTTGAAATTCTAACCATAAGATGTATCTCCAAAATTAAGGGTCAAGATTGATTCTTCTTACTTTTAATCCAATGGTCATAAATGGTCTCCTTCACTTTTTAAGACTAAATCTCCACCTTTGATTAATTCTTCATCCAATGGTCATAAATGGTCTCCTTCACTTTTTAAAGACTAAATCTCCACCTTTGATTTAGTCTAAATCTAATGGTTGTAAATGGTCACCTTATATCATCAATTTTACACCATTGATTAAATCTACGATTAATATTGAAGCTTGCCTAATTTTATTCTAACACCATTAATTAAATTAATGATGATTATCTTATACTTCTTTATTAAATTTATTTCTTAACTATTAATTAAATTAATGGTGAATATCTAAACCACTAATATTGACTTAACAATATAATTTCTATTGTTATCTACTAAAAATCCCATGAAAGAATATATTTCTTGTATTTTTATCTTTCGATAAATAAATACAAGACAAAACAAATTTTCTAAAAGCGTTTAGGATTCAGGTTTAGTAAGATCCCCTGTCTCCGTCTAAACAGTACAAATTTTTCTATACGTAAAAATTTTTTTCACTTTGCGGGACCCACCAAGGCCCACGTATGGCCACCTGGGCCCACATACCCCTCGTGGGGCCCACAAATAGAAAGAAATTCAAAATCACACATAAAATCACAAAAATTAGAAAACGTATGAAAATCAAGTCAGATTGTTAAAAATAATTAACAATCAAGAGAAATAAATACAGAAAGATTTTCCCCAGCCCGAAAATTATCATTTTCCTGACACGGAGTAAATCACTCAAAACGATTAAATACGCTGATGGGATATTCAAAATAATTTTACAGCGCTCAGAATTTACTAAACAGTAAAATTTTGTTAACTGTCAAAATTACTGTTTAAGATATAAGAAATTTGGGGTGTTACAATTCTCCCCCTCTAAAAAGAAATTTCGTCCTCGAAATTTGATGAACATGATTTCACACCCACGAAATAAATATGGATATCCTTCTCCTATTCTTTTATTCCAGAACTTTCACGTAGTTTCACCTCTTACGTCATTCCAAATGATTTTATCCAATGAAAGTCATTTATTTCTTGTTCCCTTCTACTGATCAAACAGACATCTCAATACTCTTATAATTACGGAAGATATTGTATGTTACTCCAGAAAGAAAGTATCTCCATAGCTTTGATACCAACAACTGTAACGTATCATGTAAAACTTCCTTATTCTTGTATCACTTCACTTTCTGATAAGCTAAGTGAGAAGTCTTATGATCCAAAAATTTTTCCATTACCGTTTCAACTTTTCCCATTGACAAACTTCTCCACAAGATGAAGAACCCACCACGCTTCCGCTGCGTCACTCCAATACTATGACATGGTTAGGAATATCCTTTCTTGCAACATATTCTTTCATGCAAATGCAATATATGAAAAAACATTTTGAAAGATAGCAAGACGATCAAATATGTTACCAAACATATTCAACAAGAATTTGATTTTGTCTGATTTTCAGGAATGAACTTTTCTGGAATACTAACACTTTATTGAGACAATCTCATAGGATGTGGTTGGAAAATAACCAATCCGTTTTTCAAAGATCGTATCTGTTTATGAAAGAAATAAACAGATTAAACTAATACAAAAATTTGATCCATAAGAATAATTTGAATAATACAAGTAGTTTGATAGGCTACGAATAGGTATAGAAGTAAACAAGGTAAAGGATAACGAAGACATATGATACCAAATAATACAATTGATCTACACAATCATATGTCATAAAGAAATAGAAATAAATAGATCAGAGGATTACGAATAACTCTAACATATAATTGATCTACTCAATCATATGCCACAAAGAATAGGTTACTCCCCAGAAGTATACAGGATAGTTTATAGCATTAGCTCCAATGACACGATCTCCATTGTTTAAGTCTTCAGCTCGAAACACTCCCGTTCCATTCAGAGTAACAACTTTCCCCATTATCAGAGATTTTTATTAACAGAAAACTCTATTTTTCAAAGAAACACAATCTCTAAAAAAAATGTGTCTAAACTTTTCATAAGTTGTTTTCCTGACATACTATACTTCATTAAACACTTTCTTTCACATCTTTTACTTCTTTTGGTTTCCTCAATGGTCCTTTTCACATCACTTACTGCTTCTGGTTTCTCAATGGTCTAAAATACATTTTTCGTCAAAATCAATCACTTTCCCAATATTCCTAAGAAGAAATATCAGGTGCCAAAATTACAATTCTTCCAAGACTGATTCTCTTTCATTAGATTCTGAACTTCAACTTCCAATTCCCACCGTTCAGCGATCCTCTGTTCCTGTTGTACTGTCACGCCAATCATTCTTCCACAATGCTTTTGTAGCTGTAACTGCATTACTAGTAACATGTTCCACTTCCACACAGGTACAACTATCACGAGCCATACCCCTTTTTTTTTCTCGAGGCGTGTGCCATGCGGATCGAAATATAATGGATCTAATATCCATTATAAATAACATTGTTTCCTTTTGGAAAACAAACACAGAGAACACAACACAAGCAAAATAGACCTAACCACAAACCCCAAAAGACTCAAACCGTGCTCTGATACCAACTAATGTAACACCCTCCTTAGGGTATCACATGTCTGACTGCCGACTCATATTCTGAAAATAAGTTTGCACAAAGTTTGAGTTATAAAAGGTGGTTTGAAAAATTTCTTTTTGCTGAAATATAAACTTACTGAAATTTATAGGTCATACTGCAAACAATATATTTAAAGAGCTTAATATACAATACTGACACTGATTAATATTTTGAAATTTCACAATTTAAAGAGAAATATAAAACTAACAGACTCTTTTTCTCAATTTTTTTCTAACAATTGTAACCCAATGATGGTCCTACCTAATAGCACGGTACAACACTAACGAGAAAACTTAACCTACTTCTTTCTTTTTCTGTCCATCTTGATGCATCAGATATCTGTTCCTTTGTCAACACTGCACACCTTCGAGTCATGAATGTTCACTCTTTATTGTTGTCACCAATCTTAGTGTATCCATCGCCCGTTATGTCTAAGACAACTCGATCCTTCTATTATTTGATTTTAACAGTACAGACACAACAAAACAATATAACAAAGAGGTGAGATCACCTACACCAATACCAATATGGCAAGCACAGAGATAACACACAGCCAACAATAGATAGATCATACCATAATCATGTTATCGCATTAATCAACTATCATCATCTAATTATTTATCGGTTCAATCATCATCCAAATACTCAAAACAATTGTCATAACTCATTACCAATATTCCTCAATTAATATATCACACGAGATATAAATGTTGAGATTATGCATATGCATAAAGACTCGCTTTTTCAAAAATAACTCCATGGAGGTTTTCCAAATTTCGAGAAGAATGCTCGGTCAATTCAAACCTTATTCCAAAGACAATCTTCCAAGTAGTAGAAAAGAATCGTGTTTTTGTCGGGTATCGTCAATGCGTTGCAACGGATCGCATCGCGATGGTACGGGGTACTTCGCCGGTACCGTCCACTAGTCGACCGCCACGCCTCGACGCACCCCAAGATCCATCATAGATCTCACTATCAATTCTCATTCCCTCTTCAACCACAAGGGCCATAATAGCTTTTAGCTATCTTTTATACAATGCACGAATTTATCAGTGCAAGTCCAACCCCAACGGGCCAAATCTTTTCATTTGTACAATGCACGAATATATCAGTGCAAGTCCAACCCCAACGGGCCAAATCTTTTCAATGCATGTATAATACACCAAATTCAAATATGGGCATCTCTTTCCAATGCATATAAAATGCACCAAATACCAATCATAGGCAAAACAAGTCACTCTCTCATATAGTGTCCATACACTGGTTAAACAGTAATTATACTGTATTTTTAATACAAAATCATGTTATCATGTTTTCATAGTTATAAAACACTTTCGCCGTATTTTCACAAGATTGCGCAACATTTTCATTATGTTTTCACAATTCCAAAATGTTTATGTTACATTTTCAAAATTCCACAACACTTCTTTTACATTTTCTCAACACCGTAACACTCTTGTTACGTTTTAAAACTTCAAAACATTTTTATTACATTTTCAAAATATCGTAACTTTTTACATTGTACTTTTTAATCACGTACTAATTTTTTCAACATTTTTCTTAATCGCATAAAAATATACGTTTCTCAAATCGCGTAATGATTTTTCATCATTTTCAAAATCGTGTAACTAAAAAAATCATTCTTTTAAGTTACGTAAATAATTTTCTATCATTCTCAATATATTTAAAACACTTTCCAAATCTCATAACAATTTTCTACCATTTTTTTAATCGCGTAAAAATATTTAATCACTTAGTGATTTTTCAACAGTAGTTCAAAATATTTCTCAATGTTCTAAACATTATTTGGACTTTCAAATAAATCAATATCCTTTTTCAACACGTTTTTAAGATACGTAAATAATTTTTCACCATAATTCTATTACAAAAATATTTCTCAATCTTCAAAAATTTCATTTCATCCTTTCTCAAAATATTATAACTTTGTATTTCATTTTTCACATTTTCTTACTCAAGAAAAGCTTTTTCCACGTTTCTTTACTTAAGAAATTCTTTTTCATCATCATTTCAAAACTTAATATTTTCTAACGTACTTCCAAACTTGAAAATAAGTCATACGTTAGTAAATTTTTAAAATACCATTATATTCTCCATTTTTCCAAATCATTTCCAATTAATCCTTTCTTCAAAATAAATTGAAGTTTGAAAATATTTTTGTTTACAAAATTTAATTACTCAAGTGAGTAAAATACTCGATTCCCTTTTCAAACTTCTTGTATTAAATCAATTATATTTCCACTGGTTATAAAACCAAATCCATTTGTTCAAATTCTTTTTCACTTTCTTTGCAAATCCTTAAAATTAACATTGCTATTTTCATTTAAAACTCATGTTTAGTAAAACACTTAGAAACTTTTTACACAAAATAAATTAATAGAAATTCCTTAATATATTTTCCTCAAAAATCACTTTTTATTGATCTAGTCTTACACAATCACATTTAGTGGATTTAATTATTGTTTCTTAACTTTAAATTTCCTAACGTTTTCCAAAACTCAATAAATTCTCCGTTAGTAAATTTAAGTTTGCAAACGTTTTCTTTTATATTTCTAAATCACTTCTAAAAATAGATTCTCTTTAAAATAATTTGAAGTTCAACACTTTCAATCTTCTTTATGAAAATTCTACTTCACTTAATCGATAACACTTAATTCCCTTTCCAAAATCCTTATTTGAAAATTCTTGTATTTTATAACATCAAAATATTTTTATAAATTATCAAAACCTTATAGATGGTCATTGGAACCATGAAATATTTTTCTTCTAACTTAATTAAATTTCATTCTTGTTTCTCTTGAAAAACAAACCATTTGTTTATTTTCCATACTCCTCAAATCAATCCAATTTTATTCTTCCATAAACATATTAATTTGTAAACACCTATTTTGAGGTGTCTTGATCAAAATTCTCATTGTTCTAGGGATCAAAATTCAATTTCCTTGTTCTTGAAAAATTTTAACATTAACCCTAATCAAGGGTAATCAAAACCGAATCATTCTTTGGCCATTGGAACCAAGATTAATTTTCTTTCCATCCACATATCATGGCATACATATATATATTTCATCTTGAATATCACAAACATGCCATATACTCATCATGCATAATATAAGCATATCATCAAGATCATAAAATCATGCAAAGCATATTAAGCATAGACAAAAATAATCAAGGCATAGGAAAATAATCAAAGCTCACAAAACATATAATTAATTATTACATGACCATGGATTGGAATTCTCACATGAATTCACAATCCATCAAATATAAGACCATCTCCCACCACCATAATTGGTTGGTGAGATGGATCTCCTCTTACCTCTTGAAGATCCTCAAAGCTTCTTGATTTTGCTTCTCTTTCCAAGTCCTTCACCACCAAGGGCTTCTCAAATTCAAAACAAAATACATAGAAATTAGTATACTAAGCTTGATTAAGAGGAACCATGGATCAAACATGGTTTAAAACTTTGAAAATCAAAAGAAAAGTGAAGATTAGTAAACTTCACCATAAATACCCAAGAACTTTGACCTTGAAGAAAATCCATGAAGATGGAGGATTTAGAGAAAGTCTCCAACATGAAAGTTGCTTAGAATCTCATGTAGATTCAAGATCTATGGTTGGATGAAATTAAAAGATATTGGAGAGTGGTTTTTGGTAGGTTGACCGAATGGTTTCTCTTGTAGCACAAAGGTTGAATTTTTGATTTTTTTTTATAGAAACTTGAAGCTTGGATTTGAAGCTCAAGATGAATGATTTTGGAAAAACTCATAACTAGAGATGTTCTTAGAATGGTGTTTAGGTTTAGGAAATGTGTTTAGATAAAATTTTAGGAGTTTGGAGACATGGCTTCTAGTGTTGACCGAATATAGAGAAAGAAAAAGGAAGAGAAATGCTTCTTGGTGTTCTTGAGAGTTTGAGAGAAAATGAAGACTTAGATTTTGGAGAAGTGTTGAAATGAATATTGAGAGTGCACAAAGAGGAGCTGCTGCCGTGAGAGTGAGAGAATGGAGAGATAGGGAATTATATGGCATAATTGATTCAAAATATGACCAATTAATTGCACATGGAATCTCCACTTGGTCAACTTTTTTTCCTTGGCCTAAAAAGGCTACTTCAACATGTCTTGAACATGCCTCCCCTTCTTCCTTGCTTCCAAAACCGCCCCCCCTCCTAATCATGCATGCATGAAGTTTGTCATCTTTTCATGCATTATTTGAAGCATTACTAATCAATCTTAACTAATTTTCTAATTATATAACTAATTAATTAGACATATTATTTTATATATTATAATTTCTAATTAAAATTAAGATATCTAATTAAGAATTAGATTATAACAATTTAACATTTAATTTAGTTTACTTAACTTGTTAATTAGGCCATTAGATTAATCAAATTAGCTTAAATAGTTTAAGGAGTTATTGTGTTTGGAGAAGACAAAGGAAATCAATAATAGAAATAATATAGTCATCAAACTTTTTTTTTTTTCTATATCCACCACCGTAGCCTCTCCCTTCCATGCATTCTAAGTGTGCAAATAATTCAATGTAGTACATAATTGATCAAGACTTTTTAACAATGACATAAAGTAACTATTATTAGTCATCAAAACTTTTTCTTTTGTCTCCTAACAAGCCAAAACCGTCCCTCCCCATTATGCATGCAATAATATGGTTATCTTTTTCCATGCAATTATGTGAAGCATTCCTAGCCATTGATTAATTCAATGGTTAGGATTTTAGGTAGATTTTTATTTTATTTTATTTTGGAAGACTAAATTTAGGCCATTAGATCTTCCTACTTGAAATTCTAACCATAAGATGTATCTCCAAAATTAAGGGTCAAGATTGCTTCTTCTTACTTTTAATCCAATGGTCATAAATGGTCTCCTTCACTTTTTAAGACTAAATCTCCACCTTTGATTAATTCTTCATCCAATGGTCATAAATGGTCTCCTTCACTTTTTAAGACTAAATCTCCACCTTTGATTTAGTCTAAATCTAATGGTTGTAAATGGTCACCTTATATCATCAATTTTACACCATTGATTAAATCTACGATTGATATTGAAGTTTTGCTTAATTTTATTCTAACACCATTAATTAAATTAATGATGATTATCTTATACTTCTTTATTAAATTTATTTCTTAACTATTAATTAAATTAATGGTGGATATCTAAACCACTAATGTTGACTTAACAATATAATTTCTATTGTTATCTACTAAAAATCACACAAAAGAATATATTTACTGTATTTTATCTTTCGATAAATAAATACACTACAAAACAAATTTTCTAAAACTATTTCCGGATTCAGGTTTAGTAAGATCCCCTGTCTCCGTCTAAACAGTACAAATTTTTCTATACGTAGAAAATTTTTTCACTTTTTGCGGGACCCACTTGGGCCCACGTATGGCCACCTGGGCCCACATACCCCTCGTGGGGCCCACAAATAGAAAGAAATTCAAAATCACACATAAAATCACAAAATTAGAAAACGTATGAAAATCAAGTCAGATTGTTAAAAATAATTAACAATCAAGAGAAATAAATACTGAGAAAGATTTTCCTACCGAAAATTATCATTTTCCGACACGGAGTAAATCACTCAAAACGATTAAATACGCTGATGGGATATTCAAAATAATTTTACAGCGCTCAGAATTTACTAAACAGTAAAATTTTGTTAACTGTCAAAATTACTGTTTAAGATATAGGAAATTTGGGGTGTTACAGTTGGTACTTGCAAAGAGACTCCAACGCTCAAGTCAGACTGTGCATAAGTAGAGTTATGTTGTAAGTAATAAGTTACCTGTAGAACGTGATTGAGCCTGATATTTATATAGTGCGATTAGGGTTTTTAGTCTCCTTTATTCATAGCAAGAAATCCCTATATGATCAAACCATTGATACTACAATATTGAGTAGTTCGAAGTGGTTATGGACGCTATAATCTCGTAAGATTGTGATTGACAGTTACGGATATTTCGAGATTTATCCTCTATGCAAATTTTGTGATTCTAATATACTTGCCTAATGCCACAGTCTGATATACGTGGTACCGAGATCTTGACAATGTATCACGTGCTTAGCTAGGATGTTCATGATAGATTTCAATTGTACGCATGTCGAGTTGGTCCACTAATTGTGATTCGGGTTACATTCGAGAATAACTATAAACATGATAAAAGATAAATATAATATGTAGGAAAACTTTTATAAATTAAAGTGTTTAAGTAAATTTTAATATTATATTTATTTATATGTATAATGATCTAAATAAGTTCAGTCAGTTTAATATGATTATTCATAAACTTTGAATGATTAATACTATAAATCTTATTATATATTACAAACCTGTGCATGGGAATGAAAAGAAAATACTTTAAAAGGACAAAAACAAACCTTTTAAGCAAATTTTAATATTCTATTAATTAATGTGTATAATAATTTAAGTAAGATAAGTCATTGTTATTCATAAACTTAAAATAAGAGATACTATAATAATAAAACATTGTATATATTATAAACCCGTGCATGGCTAGAGTATGAAATCTAGTAATTGTTGATATCTCATTGATACATAAGTCACAATGAACTATGAAAGCAAGACAGCATCACCCATTGCCAGTAAAAAAACATTGCTAGAGTGAGAGCGAAACTACCAACACAGTAGTAAAAACTAAAAAGAATTGCTCGAGTTAAAAAAAAAATGCTGGAGCATACCAGCAGAATAGTAAAAAGCAATGCTCTAGTACCCAAAAAAAAAATGCTGGAGTTACCAAAAAAAAAAGGCAAAAAGTAAGGGTGAGTCTAATATACATCCTCTTTTGGTATATCACCTAATTTAAGTCATTAATTTATTCATAAAATAAATTAATTTAGATCAATTACAGAAAACCTACTTTGCAGGTTTTCTTTTCTTTTGATTTTTTTTCAAGTTTTTTATAGTTTTATATTTTTTTTTACATATTACTATCACTACTGTCGTCAGTTGGTAGGTCACTGTATGTTACTTGTCGGTCACCTTTAATTTTTTTAAGTTGTATAATTATATAAATATTATCGTTAAAATTTATAAGATTTTTCAACAAATACGATTATAGTTTTAGGAAAATTTGTTAACTCTAATTTTTTTAAGTTGTATAATTATATAAATATTATCAATTAAAATTTATAAGATTTTTCAACAGTTATAGTTATAGGAAAAAAATTTCAGTATGCACAGTTATTTATGAAAAATTATAAAGACTGATATAATCTTAACTGATATTATTTATACAATTATGTAATTTTTAAAAATGAATAATAATCAATCGGAGGTGACTGGAGGTTTCTAACGACAAGAGGTGGTGGCCGACGGTTTCCGGTATCGGTAAATAGTGCCAACGGCCGATGGTAAATAGTGCCGACAGCTAGCGATAAACAATGTTATTGTGCTAACAACTGTAATGAACTGAACAGTACAATGGTAAATAGTATCACAGTGACTTGTAGTGAGAGATTGTGGTTACCTAAAAAAAATAATCTATACAAAAAAACTTGTAACAAAAAAAAATTTATAACAACTGATAAAAAAATAAAGTATATAATACACTCAAAATGAGAAATGTGCACGCCAAAAAGTATGCTAGATTGAGTTTGTACCAGTAAAAAACAATAGATTGAGACATACTGAATGTCGTGGAATGGGAAATTAGTAATTAGTGGGTTGGCAGTTTTGTAATTTTACATACTCAACCTCTTTTGTGGGAATAAAAATGGGATAAAAGGTGAGTATATTACATTCTTGTGAATAATTAATTTCTAAGAATATTTTTTAAAAACTTGAAACAAACATAAGAATATTGCATTCCCAAATCAAGATTCCCAAAAACAACTTAAAAAACCTTGAAACAAACGTCACTCAAGAGAAAACCTTCCTAAGATGTAGGCCACCTACGCACATATTTTTGGCCTAAGAAGCATGAATACCTGTTTTAGAAGTGTGTCCGCATATTAGATACATATTTGTATTGGATACATGAGGATGCACATATAATACATATGGCATATGTGTTTGAATATGTCTAATTAAAATATTATTATTTTTAATTTAGACACAACTCGAACACGCTTGAACACGTCTAAAACACGATTCATTAATATTTTTTTTATAAAAAAAATAGTTTTCATGACTAACATATAATTAGTAAGCTCATAACACACTCAAACTCAATTATATAACTGACGTTTCAAGTCATTATTTTCACATATTAATATTTTAAGTTTTATTTTTTCACACACCACTATTAGATTTTAAGTTTTATCTTTTCACACACCACTATTTTTATTTGTTTCTTCTACCTTTACTCGTACTAAGTCGTCAATTTCGTCGTCACCGAAGCTTGTCCCTTACAACTATTCCTTCTAGTTAATTTTTTTAAATACACATTTACTTGCATATAGTTAGTTCTATTAAGAAAAATTAGTTTAGAGATTTTTTAAAAAATATCAATAGAAATTATGCTTCATATTTTTTAAGAGAGATTTACTAGTTAGTAAATATTAACACATATGACATATATTAAGATATTATAAATTTCAAACTTATAAAAATAATATTAATGAATTATAATTTTTTTTCTTAAATTTTATAATTATATATACATAAACTAAGTTCTTTAATATATATATATATCGTATCTATATTTTATAATTTTTAAATTTAATATATTCTTATATTTATATCCATGTCATATCGGTATCCATATGTTGACTTCATAAATTTGTTTAATCTTAATCATTTTTATTTTAAACGTTTATGCGTGACTGATTTTTCTGTCCGGGCCGGCCAACAATGATTTTTACATAGGTCCAACCCGTTTAGGAAATAAAAACCCGACCCGCCAGGTTGATCCGGAATCCGCTCCCAGTAGTTCAGACGTGCAGTACCAACTGCAAACCAGAGTAAGTGAGCTTGCATTGCACTCTCAAATCTCAAACTAACTCGAACCAACGCAGACCGTTAAGCTTAAGCGGGAGGATGGGAGGAAAAGGAGGAAGCAGGGCTCGCACTCAGAGAAAGCATTTCGAGCAGAACAGAGAGAATGTGTGGAAGCGTCCAAAATCAGATCCCTCTTCCAGAAATCCTAATTGGACCCCCTTCGCTACTCAAAACCCTGCTTTCGATCACTATTACAAGGCATGCAGTGCACCATGCCATATTTCTCAAATATGCATAAACTCTTCCTTGATTTTTCACAAACACAGTGATTTTTGCTCATTCCAGAGATTTTGTTTTGTTTGCGTTTTCAGGAACAGGGGATCGTGGCCTCAGAAGAATGGGACGCATTCGTCCAAGTTCTCCGAACTCCATTGCCCGCTGCCTTTAGAATTAATTCCAGGTATTACTTGAAAGAAGAAAGAACAAATTGATTGATATTCACTCTATATGATAAATGAGTACGTACAACCAGTACTTATAGTACAAATGGAGCTACAAGATTGGAAAACAAATTAGCCTAAAAATTAGCATAGCAAAGGGCCCTAAATAAGGATATCAGAATATATACTACAGCTGTACAATCCCTTAATCTAAGGAGATTACAGAGAGATCTATGGAGAAAAAATCTCAACACTCTCCCTCAAGTTGGTGCATAGATATCATCCATGCCCAACTTGCAGAGATATTTTGAAAAAAATTTACTTGATACTGCTTTAGTAAGTATATCAGCTAATTGATCTTCAGATCGAATCTTAGGCAACTCCAAAATCTTTGAATCTAATTTCTCCTTGATGAAAAATCTATCCACCTCAACATGCTTTGTTCGGTCATGTTGAACTGGATTATGAGCAATGTCGCATGCAGCTTTGTTGTCACAATAAAGCTGAATTGGTTGCCTAGATGGATAACCCAAATCTTCCAGAAGATGTTTCAACCATAAGGCTTCGCAGAGGCCAAGTGCCATGCCCCTGAATTCAGCTTCTGCACTTGAGCCGGTGACAACATGTTACTTTTTACTTCTCCATGTAACAAGATTACCACCCACAAATGTGAAGTAACCTGAAGTTGATCGCCTATCATCTATTGCCCCAGCCCAATCAGCATCTGTATAGACATCTATGTGTTGATGGTTTCCATTTTTGGTGAACAATATCCCTTTCCCAGGAGCAGACTTTAAGTACCTCAATATATACATGACAGCATTCATATGTTGTTCGCTGGGATCATGCATAAATTGATTAACAATGCTCAGTGCATAAGCAAGATCTGGTCTTGTGTGCGCTAAGTACTTCAATCTGCCCACAAGCCTCTGATATCTTTCTTTATCAACTGGTACTTGATATGTCGTAGTATGTAACTTCAAGCCTTCCTCCATTGGTGAAGCAGCTGGTTGACATGCTGACATACTAGTCTCCTGCAACAAGTCTAATGCATATTTTCTTTGAGATAAGAAAATACCTTTCTTGGATCTAGAGACTTCGATCCTGAGAAAATACTTCAAGGAACCGAGATCTTTCATTTCAAATTCTCTAGACAAGTACTCTTGCAATGTCTTCCTTTCTTCTAGATCATTCCCTGTAACCACCATGTCATCCACATATATAATGAGGGCAGTAATCTTACCCTATTGTTTCTTTAAAAATAAAGTGTGGTCTGAGTTACTTTGATGGTATCCAAAAGCTGTCATAGACTTTGTAAATCTTCCAAACCATGCTCTCGGAGATTGTTTCAGCCCATATAACGATTTCTTCAATCTGCAAACCTTTTGGCTATGCCTTTGTGCCATCATACACCCTGGCGGAAGTTCCATATAAACTTCTTCCAATAATTCTCCATGTAGGAAAGCGTTTTTTACATCAAATTGTTGTAGTGGCCAATCCAAGTTTGCAACTAAGGACAGTAGTACTCGGACAGTATTGATTTTAGCTACATGTGCAAACGTATTTGTGTAATCAATCCCATAGGCTTGAGTATATCCTTTTGCCACCAATCTTGCCTTAAAACGTTCAATTCCACGATCTGGCTTATACTTTACAGTGTACACCCATTGACACCTCACTGGCTTCTTTCCCTTTGGGCAATCGACCAAGTCCCATGTTTCATTCTTTTGTAATGAGTTCATTTCTTCATTCATAGCAGCTTTCCACCTTGGATCAGCTAAGGCTTCCTACACACTGTTAGGAATAGTTATAGCAGATAATTGATTTGCAAATGACTTATTTGATTCTGATAGATTTTTATTAGACACATAATGACTCAGGATATTTCACTCTACTAGAAATTTTAGGATCATATGTAGGTTTAGGAATACCTCGATTGAGACGCTCTGGAAGCTGTTTTTTTTGCAATTCAGGTTCGGGAATAGGTGCATTCTCAGTAGACGATTGGTGTGGTATATTAGTGAGGGATTCAAGCTCTTCAATTGATGGGCTCGCAGTTTGTGGTCCAATTACTTCTTCATCTTCTATTGATGGATTTGTATTTTGTGGTGCAATCACATCTTCATCTTCTAAATGTGGACCGATATCAAGATCCAGGCTAATCACACTAGTATCATGAACATCACAGCATGTTACAAGGTCATATTCCTTTTGATACTCCCCCTGAATTTCAGACTTGGATGAAAAATACATTAATTCTTCATGAAACACCACATCCATTGTTATAAACATGCGCTGTGTTGGAGGATTATAACACCTATATCCTTTTTGATGCATAGAATATCCAAGAAAAACACACCATAAAGTTCGTGGGGCTAATTTATTACGTTGATGTTTGTGAATATGCACAAACCCTACACATCCAAAGACCTGAGGAGGTAAATTTGGAACTATTGGAGCAATAACAGCATCACTAAGAGCTTTGAAAGGTGTTTGAAAGTCAATAGATCGTGAGGGGGTTCGATTAATTGAATATGCTGCAAAAGCAAGAGCTTCACCCCAATAGAACAGTGGCATATGAGCCTCTATTAATACAGCATGGACAATCTCTAACAAATGACGATTTTTCTGCTCTGCGACCCCATTTTGTTGGGGTGTATTGGAACAAGTTGTTTGATTAATAATGCCTTCTACTTCAAAAAATTGTTGCAATTCAGAATTTTGATACTCTCCTCCATTGTCACTCCGAAGAACCTGAATCTGTGCATTATACTGAGTTTTAACCATTTTATGGAACTTCTGAAATAACAAGTTTACCTCACTCTTGGATTCCGTTAACCACAACCAAGTCACTCTAGTACAATCATCAATAAAAGTAACAAACCAACGTGGGCCACCTAAAGTTGGAATTTTAGATGCCCCCCACACATCAGAATGAATAACCATAAAAGGAAGAGGACTTTTATTTAAAGTTAATGGAAATGAAGTTCGGTGACTCTTTGCAAGCTCACATACATCACAACGAAAAATTGAGGAATCAAGACTTCCAAACAAGCTAGGAAATAATTTTTTGAGATAGTCAAAGGATGCATGCCCCAACCGTCGATGCCATAGCCAAACTTCAGCTTTATTCTTATTCTCTTTAGAACTTTCCACTATTAGAGCTTGACGCAGCACATTACAACCTTTTAATGTCAAGTCCAAGTAATACAGTTTCCCTCGCTTAATACCACAACCAATCGTCTGCTTTGTTTGGATGTCCTTAAAAACACAAGACTCAGGCCAAAAAATAACAACACATGATAAGGCTGTGGTAATTTGAGAAATAGATAAAAAGGTTATAATCTAAAGATGGGACAACCAAAACAGAGTCTAGATTTAAAGTATTGGTGAGAGATAGAGATCCTTCCCCAACAATGGAGGCCTCATTACTGTTGGCAGTAGAAATGAATTTTTGTGAAGAGGGTCTAAGATGTGCAATCTGTCTAAAATCAAAAGTCATGTGATATGTAGCACCAAAATCAATTATCCATACACTATTAGAAACAGGTGTAGAAATATTTAAAGCCTTACCATTAGTATTTGTTGTTGTCACCAATGATGAGCCCCTTTTTGCATTATCATCATCTGTATTTGTTTCAGCAATAGCAGCAGTTGAAGCATTCTTGGAACCCCTCTTTTTTGGTGCTCGACTATGATCCCCCCATTCTGGATATCCCACAAGTTCGTAGCAGCGATCTTTGGTATGTCCAGTTTGATCACAGTGGGTACACTTGTAAGCAGATTTGTCTACACCTTTGGTTGTTTTTTGTCGATTTCGAGTCACCATTGCTGCAGCTTCAGAGTGTCTAGTTTCTCCCTTCAAAGTAGCATGTCGTACTGCTTCTCGCGTAATCAATCCATGACATTCTTCCAATCTTGGAATTCGATCCTTGCGTAAAATTTCTCCACGAACTTGCTCAAAAACACCATCCAATCTAGCAAGAAATATATGGACTCTTAATCGGTCGATGGACTTTGTATGCAATTGTATCATCAGGATCTTTCATGTTCACAGTATCCCGATGATCCAATTCTCGAAAGATTTCAACCAGCTCTCCATAGTATTCAAATAGAGATCTTCCATTTTGCCTAGCAGCAAAAGCTTTTTGGTTCAACGCAAAGACTTGCAATTCATCACTTCCATCATAGAATGCCTTTGGCAAGGCACTCCATATTTCATGGGCAGTAGGTATACGTAAATACCTCTTCATAATTTCTGGTGTCATGGACATCAATAGCCATCTTTTCACTCTCTGATTTTCAGCATACCATTTTTCATATCCATCCTCTGATTCTGGAGGTTGCTTCATTTTGCCCCTGATATAAGAGAGTTTCTCTCTTTCAGCAATATGCATCTCCATCAGTTGACCAAACATCATAGTTTGATTCATTAAGAATGATCCCTGCATTAAAAACGCCTTCAGATTGAACAACAATTGGAATTGATTTTGTTCCAGATGATTCAATACTCTTTTCACTCATTTTGACAAAGGTTTCAAAAAAAAAAGGTACGCTCTGATACCAACTTGAAAGAAGAAAGAATAAATTGATTGATATTCACTCTACATGATAAATGAGTACGTACAACCAGTATTTATAGTACAAATGGAGCTACAAGGTAGGAAAACAAATTAGCCTAAAAATTAGCATAGCAAAGGGCCCTAAATAAGGAGATCAGAATATATACTATAGCTGTACAATCCCTTAATCTAAGGAGATTACAGAGAGATCTATGGAAAAAAAATCTCAACAGTATTCGTTTCTATTCCATTGATTCCTCTTTTCGATTCATTAACTCTTTTTTCAAGTTTTAACTTAAGAATAATAATCATCTTACCTCAAACAGTAACCACACCCTTTGTAACACCACATTAAAGTTGGTTAATGAAGTATAAATTGTTGATTAATGAGTATTTACAAATATGTAACCCTTCCAGCTTGATCCTAGGAACCAACTTATATATGTCATCAATCACTTTTTTGTTCTTCATTAACCAACTTCTATACGTCATTAACCACAAATTTGTACTTCATTAATCAACTTTATGTAGTGTGAAAAGTAGTGTGGTTGAAAATGAGTAAGATTATCGGGGTTGTTAATTTAATTGCCACAAATTAAGGATAAGTTTCGATTACTTGTTTAGATCTTTATGATATTCAAATCCATTTGAATTTGGATTCATTCATCAATTTTACGTTGATGCATAGTTCAGTTTCATGTTTCTTTTTTGTTTGGTGATTCCAGTAGCCAGTTTTCTGCGGATATTCAGTCCCAACTGGAGAATGACTTTGCGCATTCTCTTCAGGCTGAGGTAAGTCAAAAACAGCAATGCCATTATAATCATGCATTTACTGTTGGATTTTGTGTTTTAAAGTCTCTGTGTTTTGGTTCTGAACTGTTTCTTAGCTATAGGTTGTTGAAGGGGATGATACGGAGGCTATTAGGCCTTTGCCATGGTATCCTGAGAATCTTGCTTGGCATTCAAATTTTTCCCGTATGCAGCTCAGGAAGAATCAAACGCTTGCGAGGTAAATAAATTCTGATATACGAGTGTAGTGTATCTTGGTGCATGGCATGAATTGAACCAACGGTAACGGACTTTGGTGTTGGGTATGTCGTTCTAACTGTGCGACAGATTACATGGATGCATTATGACTTAAACGTGTGGTTATTACCTAAACTATGATGGTCATGCTTATGGCTCTTGCAGGACTGGTTGGTCAAATTTTTTAATTATGTGTTTGCCTTTATTTATATCAGAATGCATGATACTGTGAAACAATTAATTAAGTTAGTTCTTATAACTGATATGTCAATTCCTGCTTCTTATTATGTTAACCTCTCAGGTTTCATGAATTCTTAAAGCAAGAAAATGAAATTGGAAATATTACAAGACAGGAAGCTGTCAGCATGGTGGGCCAGTTTACATACTGTCTGTCACACTTCATGATCATACATCTTTTATTTTAGAAAGCTGAATGGTTTAGTGCATGTAGTTTACTTTAGGCACTAACCTTTCAAGAATTTAACTTACGCTCACAAATGATTGTTTGCAATACAGGTGCCTCCTCTGTTCTTGGATGTACAGTCAAATCATTTTTTACTTGATAGTAAGCAACTTATGCTGCACTGAAGTACTTTTTGTCATTGTTACCAGCTCTTGTCCTATTTTCTTTATTTGGAATGCATATTTCAGTGTTTATAACTATTCTGCTTTTACATTGTTTCTGTTCAGTGTGTGCTGCACCTGGTTCAAAAACATTCCAATTGCTTGAGATTATACACCAATCAACTAAAGCAGGATCACTGCCTGATGGAATGGTTTGTGTCCGTATAATTACAGAATGTTATTCTTTGTTTCTTTGGTGACATCTTATTTGATTTTCCAAACTAAATAGTTTTCTAAGTATGACCAGTCCCGATCAAGCTTCATGTGCAAAATTTATTGATTAATCCTTTTTTTTTTAATAATTAGGTAATTGCCAATGATCTAGATGTCCAAAGATGTAATCTTCTCATCCACCAAACAAAACGAATGTGCACAGCCAACCTAATCGTCACTAATCACGAAGCTCAGCACTTCCCAGGATGTCGTTTAAACAGGAATTACAATACAATGGAACCAGATCAGCATATTGGCCAACTGTTATTTGATCGTGTTCTGTGTGATGTCCCATGCAGTGGAGATGGTACCCTTCGTAAGGCACCTGATCTCTGGAGGAAATGGTAGTTTTGTTTCCCTTCCGTGCTTCTTTCTTTTCTCTTGAACCACCATATTCTTTTTATTGCTTAAGACTAATTTTGCTTGTATGCAGGAACACAGGGACAGGAAATGGGCTTCATAACCTACAAGTTCTAATTGCTATGCGAGGTACATTTTGGTTGTTTTCTACCTGTTTTAGTTTATTGGGTAGGGAAGTTGTATTATGCTGATAAAAAGGCTATCTATGAGTAAAACGAAAATACACTCATATTTTCTCAATTATGATCTCTATAGGTAAACTGAAAATACACTCTTAGTTTATCGGGTAGGGAAGTTGTATTGAATATGAAAGGCATTCTTTACACCAAGGAATCATTTTGTATTTTTTTAGTTTAAACTGACTGCCTCTTGTTGCCTTGGTTCTAAAATTTTTAAAGATGGTACTGGGATCAAACTACTGCTGTCTATTGTCTTAACTGTTTATTGTCTTAACTGAATATATATGAACTAGGGTTGATAAGACTTAGTTTGTAAGATGATTTTGGCAAACTCAGCTACTATTTTGATTTTCTTAGGTGTATCTATACTTAAAGTTGGTGGAAGAATGGTTTATTCAACCTGCTCAATGAATCCTGTTGAAAATGAAGCTGTCGTTGCAGAGGTAATCAGCCTTGAATGTTCTGTAATTATATTTGGTGCCAGCCATGCTATGCTATCTAGTCTGTCCAGTTGTTGGCTTTCTAAATGTAAGTGCTTTGTTTTCATAAGATCAAGTAAATAACTCATGCTTTTTTACATGAATTTGTCTTCTCCATTGATGCAGTTTTTTTCCCCCTCTTAGATAAATTGGTTGATGTCTTAGATATCTGGCAGATAACCAGATTTTAGGAATATCACGGATAAATTGGTTGATGTCTTAGATATCTGGCAGATAACCAGATTTTATGGAACATAGACTTTGATTTGAAGAAAGTATTTGATAGCAATGTGTAATTTAATTAATGGAAGCTAACTGGTGGAATAATATAGGTTTGGAGCTAGCTATCAATAGTTCAGGGTCATCACTTGCATCTATCTTCTGGCATGTGCCTTATTCCTACTTCTGTTATTTACTAATTAACGTCCATTCTTCATTCTTACTATAGCTAAAATAAAGCTTTCTGTGGTTGTGATTGTGAACTTTGATTACGAAGGACAAACTCCACCCAAGATTTTACCACTATAATTTGTATATAACATACGGAGCTGCTTTTTGTTTATTATACACTGAGTTTTTTCCTTTTATTTAAAAAACTCTGGGAGCTTTTCTTTTCTTTAAAAAAAAATTATTTTCAACACTTTGGTCTTGATATCTATTACAAAATCCTGACATTTTAAGCTTTTGATGTTAACATTGCTTGTGGCTCTTTTAGTTTTTTATACATTGAGGGGCTGGGCTTAATTCCTTTCCCCCCCCCCCTACTTTTCTAACCTATTGCAGGTTTTGCGGAGGTGTGGAGGATCTGTTGAACTTGTTGATGTCTCTACTGAGCTTCCCCAACTTATTCGTCGGCCAGGTCTTAAGAGATGGAAGGTTTGTGTTTTCTGTGACCATTTATTGCCTTGAGTTTTGAAGATAATACATGTAATGTCAAGAAACAGATATATTGATTGGCTTACACATGGCAAAGTTGAGCATGTCTGTCATCTTTCTGGATTTTAGGAGAGGAGATAATGCCCTCATTACTTATAAATTGAACTATTTCAGTTTTCTTACATGTGTCAACTGGAAGCGTTTTGAAGGAAAGTTGTGTGAGGAATTGTATGTTTCATCAGTAAAAGGTGTTATTCCTTGCTATTTGATGGACTTGGACTGTTATTTTTCTGATTGGTTTATTTTTGAAAGGTGTCTTGGTTGTTAATTCTTTCTAATTGATCATTTGGATGTCCATCTAGTTATTCCCATGTTCATGTTCATGGCAAAACATTGAGTTTCAAACTTTCTGAACAGAAAATTCTTATGTTTACCCAACTTGGACATGCATTTCCAGCAGAAGATGTTGGATTATGTATGTGATTAAGCTCGTGTCTTCAAATGTAGAAGCCTAAAAGGGGTTAAGTTTGTTATGCAGCTATATGCATTTAAACACATCTGAAGGTGTGACTTTGGAGATGCAGGTATGTGACAAGGGCATGTGGTTGGTCTCTTGCAAAGATGTTCCCAAGTTTCGTAGAAGTGTAGTTCTTCCCAGCATGTTTCCAAATGGTGGAAGCTATCAGGATGTTGTTGACTGTAATTGTAATATCGGCATTGGAGATGATATTACTGAGGATAATGGAAATTCTGAAGACGGTGTTCAAGCAGTGGAGAATCCTGTGATGCATGAGTTTACCGAAGAAGTTTCTGATTTCCCACTAGAGCATTGCATGAGGTTAGTGCCTCATGATCAGAACACTGGAGCCTTCTTTATTGCTGTATTGCAAAAAGTTTCTCCTCTGCCAGGTGATTTCTTATATGTTTTCAGTTGTTTTTCTATCTCTCTTAAATCCTGATAAAGATAGTCAAGGAATTCTGCTGAACATGGGGAATAACTCCTTCAAGTAGTCGTTTTTATCTTTTTACTTTGTTTATGTATATTCTGACACATGCCCTTGCTTGTCATAATAGGTTTGTGATTGTTTCCTTTTTTGCAGCAATTCAGGTAAAACGTAGAAAAGAAGTTGATAATCAACATGTAGAACCAGCAAACCAGGGGAATGAGGATGCACAAGTATTGCAGATTAATCCATCAGAAAGTACACATGAAGTTTTGGAAGCAGTTTCAGAGGCTAATATAAATGACAATGAACCCAATACGGCAGATTTGGAAGTTCGTCCTGTTGCATGTGAAGAAGGGGATTCCAAGGAAGCCCAAGAACCACGCAACGTAGAAAACATAGCAAAGATCACTCCAAGCAAAAGAAAGCTGCAGATTCAAGGCAAATGGAGAGGCGTTGACCCTGTTGTCTTCTTCAAAGATGAAGTAATTATTAACAGCATAAAGGCATTTTATGGTATTGATGAGCAGTTTCCTTTCAATGGTCACCTTGTTACAAGAAACAATGATACAAGCCATGTGAAAAGAATTTACTATGTCTCCAAGTCAGTCAAGGATGTTCTTGAGTTGAACTTCTCAGTTGCGCAGCAACTTAAAATAACTTCCGTTGGCCTGAAGATTTTTGTGAGTATAATTTCTTCGCAATTAAGAGTTGTTGTTTTTGTTATTATTATAATTTTATGTGGTTGATTTATTTATTGCACAGGCTCCTCGGTTTAAATAAAACCAATGTAATAGAGAGAATAATAACCTTTAAGGACAGAGGCAGGTAGTGAGTTATGTAGGTAAAGGTGGTAAATCTAGCCATCTAGGTGTGGAAATAAATTTAGTCAAACCGTCTTTGATTAGCAAAAGTATAGTGTATGTTACAGTATATTTGGGTTAGTTAGAGATCAGTTAGGTCAGTTTACTTAGTCAGTAGTTAGTTACTATCTCACATTGTATATAAGCCATACATATTGGCTTGATGTGCACACTTTTCACCATTTAGTAAAATTCATATTTCTCATTCTCTCATTTCTCTCCTCTCTGCCATGTTTTCCGAGAGTGTATAAACTTTTGAATACTTTGATATTGAAGAAGTTAGTTACCATGACTTGGGCACTGAGTTAGTTGTTTCTATGCCTGATTTCCTTGACTCAATTTGAAATGCATGTTGAATTTGTTGGATATGAATCATAGTCAACTATAGTACTATGTGATTTCATTTTGACGTGATAATTGGTATGGATTATATATATTACATCTAAATAGTTCATTTAGAACTTTTTTCAAAACCTAATTACTTTGCAATAAAAAAAATATTTATTGGTCAGCCCTTGACTGTCAGTGAGAAATGAGCTCCTTTTTTTTTTTGGTTGCAAGAAATGAGCTCTTTGATTAGTACTTGTGAATAACTGAGTGAAATATGCTTGCCCTTGTCATATAGGAAAGACAAACGTCACGTGAAGGTAGCTCTGCACCATGTGCTTTCCGGATCTCATCTGAAGGATTGCCCCTTATTCTCCCACACATCACCAAACAGATTATACGTGCATCTCCTATAGACTTCAAGCATCTTCTGCAGTATAGAGCTGTAAAATTTGCAGATTTTGTTGATGCCGAGTTTGGTGAAAGAGCAGCAAACCTAATGCCAGGCTGTTGTGTCATAGTTCTAGGTGAAGGTATGTACCAGCATGATGTAGAGAGGGTAAACGCACATTGACTTCACTGTTTACAAGACCTACTTTTCTGCAGGGAACAGAGCTGCTACAGAGGCCCTCGAAGTGGATAAGTCAACAATAGCCATTGGATGCTGGAAAGGTAGGGCAAGTTTGACCGTGATGGTTACTGCATTGGACTGCCAAGAACTGCTTGAAAGGCTTTTAATGCGTCTGGACAAAGAAAAGGGCTCCTCCATGCATGATGACAAACCGTCTAAAAACGTGGGAGATGAAGTACTGGAGTCGAACGGTGAAAATGAAGATGTGGAAGCTACTAGTACTAGGTGTTAAAAGCGAATAGTTTAACTGATTTATTACTGAGTACTACTGTGAGTAGTCAAAATAGGTTTTTACATTTTATTCATGGCTCCCATGCTTTTTATGATTTTCTTTTCTCTGAGTTAACCTCGTCATGTTCTTTAGAACAAAATTAACGGGCTTTAATTATCAATATTCCATAGCTTTGAAAGGTTACCAAAATTGCTTCAACACGAGAGGGTCCCATTCTACTGAAACCAGCATGACATTTTTAAAATTTAGAAAGTTAGTTCTAATTGACTAAATTAGTGTTAATTTACATACAATTTACTAATTTAAAGTAGTTTCAAAACTAATTATTAGTTTAGGATAATTTTTGTCACATCAGTAAAGTTTCTTAATTTTTTTATTTATTTTATGTCAATTTAGTCAATGATACTAATCCATTTGATACCTTATAAAAAGTCGTTGATTTTCAAAACTTGCAGCCTTTTAATTGTACATGTCAAGTGATAGAGTTCTATGAAAGGTGTTAGGTGTTAATTTATGTGACATTTTTCAAAAAATGCAGTTTTAGTCACATCAAACATTATGTGACAGCGTCCTATGAAAGACATTAATCCTGCATAGAACAACTAAACAAGAAGACGTAAAAAATAAAGTTACATGATGCTGTGATGAGTTACTATAAGACCTCCATAAATATTTACACCGACACCAGCTCCACCCTCCTCGTCTCTTTCTTCTTTTATTTTAATCTTCTTCTTTCATTGTCAGTTTCCTTCTTTTTCTTTTATTTTTCTCTCTTTTTACTCTTTTTTTAATATTTTTTTTTTTTCACCTACCTTTTTTTTATCTAATTCTAACCAATATTTCTCACTGAAAGTCCATTATATTTTGTTTTCAAGATAAGTGTTTATTTTAAAATATGTTAGTTGCTATTAAGGAGAGTGCTGTATGGTACCAGCTGATGAAAGACGTTAGCCTACGTGGGCGTCATGTGGATTAGTGTCCACGTGACCTAGTGCCTTTTACTAAATGTTGTCATGCGTCTAATCTATGCATTTTTTTAAAAAAATATTATTGAAGATTAAAGATGAGTTATGTGAAATAGCGTCTTTCATCTTTCATAGAATGTTACCACGTGAGGTATAATGTGACTAAAACTATATGAACTAAAAAAACATTCCAGTGTTTCTTTATTTGGAATGCATATTTCAGTGTTTCTAACTATTCTGCTTTTACATTGTTCCTGTTCAGTGTGTGCTGCACCTGGTTCAAAAACATTCCAATTGCTTGAGATTATACACCAATCAACTAAAGCAGGATCACTGCCTGATGGAATGGTTTGTGTCCGTATAATTGCAAAATGTTATTCTTTGTTTCTTTGGTGACATCTTATTTGATTTTCCAAACTAAATAGTTTTCTAAGTATGACCGGTCCCGATCAAGCTTCATGTGCAAAATTTATTGATTAATCCCTTTTTTTTAATAATTAGGTTATTGCCAATGATCTAGATGTCCAAAGATGTAGTCTTCTCATCCACCAAACAAAACGAATGTGCACAACCAACCTAATCGTCACTAATCACGAAGCTCAGCACTTCCCAGGATGTCGTTTAAACAGGAATTACGATACAATGGAACCAGATCAGCATATTGGCCAACTGTTATTTGATCGTGTTCTGTGCGATGTCCTATGCAGTGGAGATGGTACCCTTCGTAAGGCACCTGATCTCTGGAGGAAATGGTAGTTTTATTTCCCTTCCGTGCTTCTTTCTTTTCTCTTCAACCACCATATTCTTTTTATTGCTTAAGACTAATTTTGCTTGTATGCAGGAACATGGATAGGAAATGGGCTTCATAACCTAAAGTTCTAATTCTAAGCAATATTTCTCGTTGAAGGTCGATTATACATTGTTTTAAGGTAAACGTTTATTTTAAAATATGTCATTTATTATTAAAGAGAATGCCACGTGGTAGCATTTGATGGAAGACGCTAGTCTATATAGGCGTCATGTGGATTAGTGGATTAGTGTCCACGTGACTTAGTATCTTTCATTAGATGTTGTCATGTGTCTAATCTATACATTTTTTTTAAAAAAATTATTAAAAATTAAAGATGAATTACGTGAACTAACGTCTTTTATTTTTTATAAAATGCTAGCACGTGACCTATAATATAAATAAAATTGCATGAACTAAAAAACACCACATGAGCTAACACCTTTCATAAAATTTTGCCATGAGACTTGTAAAAGTTGCAAGTTTTGAAAAAAACACAAGCTTACATGACTTCTTTTAAAGTGACAAGAGAATTAACGTCTTTGACTGAAATAGCATAAAAAATAAAATAAAAAATTAGTGAACCCTATTAATTTGACAAAAACTACTCCAGACTAATAATTAATTTTAAAACTATCCCAGATTAGTAAATTATTTCTAAATTAACACTAATTTGGTCCATTAGCCCCGCAAAATGTTAGTTATGGGCAGCATAAAGGTCCTGGTCCGATTTTTAACTAAATATATACCGTCCTTCAAAAGGATATACCATCCTTAGTGTATCTTAATGCTGCAAGATTGATGAATTGCTGATTAACACAATGTTACAGCAATCTTGTTTTTCCTTGTATCATGCTTAATAATGTTAATTGACTTGATTCTGGAACTTCGAAGAACCATATCCGCAAATTCAGGCTTTCAATAGGACCACCGCAGTAAATAATAGCTATATCAGGCTATGAGCATGATAACATTTTACAATCAACACCGTTCCAGGTCCAACCAAGTCACCTACGAAATTCATGGGGATTGTACCAGGCAATTTGTAATTACCTCCATCTGCATGTCTTTACTCAGCAACTCAAGCAAAATAAATATTGAATGATGTAAATATACAACGGAAATGCGCCAAACCAGTAAAAATTGGTGTTAGGAACATAGAACCATGAAATCTAGTAAATTGAAACAAATTCTAAATAAAGTCAGGATGACTGACAACACACGTTCCTCTTAGCAGGGATTTCTTGTGCAGGACCAGGAATAACAATCTTCTTGCCAGACAGAGATGCAGAGTTGCCATTTCCCTGATTTTCACCAGCAGCTAGGTTCTTCTTGTTGACAATGTTGAAGATTTCGGTCAAAACAGTCATAAAGGCAGTTTCAACATTAGTCGCTTCCAGTGCTGAGGTCTCTAAGAAAAATAAGCCTTCTTTCTCAGCAAATTCTTTTGCATCCTCTGTGGGTACTGCACGCTGGTTCTCAAGATCACTTTTGTTTCCTATAAGAATGATGACTATATTCTTGTCAGCATGGTTACGCAGTTCTTCTAACCAACGAGGTATATGATCAAAGCTCTGACGTTTAGTGATGTCATAAACCAACATTGCCCCAACAGCACCCCTGTAGTAAGCACTTGTAACAGCTCTATATCTGTAGAATAAACCATCGATATATCAGGGCAAACTGCAATCAGTATTTGATGTACTTCTAAGTTAACCGTCGGTACCATGATCATATGATCAGAAATCGTCTTAACTAATAATTTGAAGATTGAAGAAGCATAGAATCAATCTAAAATACATCTAGGAAAAAAGATTACTAAACCCAGCAGATTAAAATAACTATGGAGAAGGGGAACATGTCCATACTATGTTAGCAGATACAATTTAACCAGGAGAAAAGAAGACATTTCAAATCATATGACATACCTGTAGCTAACATTTATGCCAAATGACTTAACACTAAACTAATGATGCATCACGAAGAAAGATACTCAACCAAAATTGCCGAGTTTTGAAAATACTTATTAATAACCAGTCTCCAAAGGATTGACTGATAGAGAGTGATAATTTTTATTTTAAATTTGTTGCAATACCCACAGCCCCCTTTAAGTGCGAACCTTTTGCATAAATTGCCAATGCTGCCACTTCTATGGATACTTCTGTTTGTGTTGAATGTCAAGCCTCAAGGTGCATGAGTTTTGCACTGAGGATTCTGTTATACTACCATATTGGAAAAACAATTATTTTAAAAGCTCAATCCAAGGGAAATTAGACAATGATTATATCTAGTTAATAATGGAGAAAAGAATAAGATTAAATGTCTTCCTAACTGCTTAATGAATTTCATTCCTCTTACTCTTGTAAAGCTTAACATCAGATAATACTAGTAGACAAATTAACATATGCAATCATACATCCATAATCGTCAATTGCAATTACTTCACAAAAAAATGCCAAAAATTACAAACACGGGTTCTAACAGAGAATAGATTCCGATATTACAATCACAGACCTATTTGCTGACAGTGCAGAAGCACAAATTTAAATCTAGAGGAATTAGATTCGTCAATAGCTTTAAGTTCTGCGTACGTTCTAACATATACAACTTTGACATTGTTTAACAGATAAGAAACTTTTAAGCAAGAATACTTTCTTTAAAAAGAAGAATGACGACAAAAATCCAACCGCGTGGCTGTCCATCATGTAAATGCAAAATATAAAGTTGCAGTGACACAAATATGACAATTGTATCTCATTTGGAATATAGCATAATATCTCTCATTATTTCAGCTCTCAAAATAAGAAATTTGAAATTTGTCAATATATGTCACCTGTTTTAAGTCACACTGTACACATAAGGACATGGAACTAGTTCTGGTATTAATGACGCAGGAAAAAGGGGGTCAACTATAATGACGTCTTGATTTGAAAGTCGATGATTTTATTGGAAATTGCATATGAATCATTTCTAAGGATTCTATTAGATTATTGTAGATAATTTAAGGTAACTATGATAGTATCAAATTCCTATTAAGGATACTACATGGATTAGGAAAGTTCTAGAAAATTGTTCACTTGCAGGAAGTTCTAAGATGCCTAATTGCCTATGCATGGGCTTTGCAAACTGTAAAACGGGACAACATACATTTCTACTTGTGGATATTATTCCACAGAATTTTGTTTTTTCCCTCGTAAATTCCATAAATCTGCTAAGTAGATTTCTAAGTTGTATGCTAGATTGATTCGTAGCACCCCTCTCATTCCTTTTCATGCCTTAGTCCATCAATTATAATGCGCATACACAGTTATCAGTCAAACTATTTCAATGATGTGCCAACACACAGTTAGATGACAGTGTCAAAAAGCTTTACACAAGATCAAGATTAACTGATTAAACTCTCAAGTATAAGACATGAGTTCATTTTCCTTGCATATGCAAAATATTTGACGTTGAACTTAGTTTGACCATTCGTTACTATGAATGAACTTGCCAAAACATGGTTGACAGAAAACTTGGAATTGAATCAACTGATTAGGGGGGGTTTGGGCACAGCCGTGAAAATTTAATTATTTTAATAATCAAAATTTAATTATTTCAATAATCGATTATTGTATAATCATAATCGGTTATTTTTTATAATCAATTATAATAGAATTAATTTTATGTTTGAACATATTAGCTGAAAAGTGATTTTCAGCTAATTTATTTCATTTAGATGATATAAAAAAAATCGTTTTTATGCATTAAATTATCAAAATAGGTATAGAATAATTAAAAAAGTTATTTGATTGAGGACAAAATGATATTTACATCTCAAAGTGTAAGGAATAATCTAGTGCATGTTAGGAATAGTCGTGAAAGCTTCATTATTTACATAATCAATTATTGTATAATAGATTATTGTATAATTGATTATAATAGAATCAATTTTATGTTTAGATATATTAGTTGAAAAGTGATTTTAAGTATTAAATTACTAAAATAGATATAGAATGATTAAAAAAATTATTTAATTGATTAAAAAATTATTTGATTGAAGATAAAATAGTATTTACTTCTCATTGTATAATGAATAATCTATAATCTAAACTAATAAGCTGAAATTTCAGCATTATAAAAAGAAGTTTTAAAAATGCATTCAATTTTGTACATAAGTTGAAGCTGAATTTACAAAACATACACTTTTTTTTACCAAATAACATATGTTTGGGAACGAAAAACTATACAGTCCTTTGCTACGATCAGAGCGTAGACAAAGGCAGTTAACTACCATCATGAACATAAAGTAAACGAAGCTTAATTCAAAGACATAGTAAGCAACCAAGCAAGTAGCACCGCATAAATATATGATTGTAGTGAAGACTGAAGAAGAAGAAGAAGGAGAAGAAGATCTACAAATATCCACAAAAATTTCTAAGTTTTAAGAAACAAAACGAAAATCATAGTAAAATGAAATAGCCAGGCATCCATACTTCAAAATAATTGTTATTCCGATATCTAATATGTAGATTTTTTTAAATTATTGACATATTAAAAAATTATTCATATCGTGTCGTATCCGTGTCCTATTCATGTGTATCTGCGGTTACTAGGCTAAGAAATAAAGAACAATGATAGTAAATAGTTGGAAAGAAGAAAAAGAAGAAGAGAACCGTTCTTGGCCGGCAGTGTCCCAGATCTGAGCCTTGACGCTCTTATGCTGGATGACCAAAGTGCGAGTCTGGAATTCGACGCCGATGGTGGCCTTAGAGTCCAAGCTGAACTCGTTCCTCGCAAAACGAGCCAGTATCTGCGACTTCCCCACCGCCGAGTCACCTATTAGCACCACCTTGAACACATAGTCTATCTTCTGGTTCGCATCTCCATACCCTCCTGCACTTGCCATTTCCCACTTTCCTCTCTTCTCTCTCTCTCTCTCTCTCTCTCTCTCTCTCGATCCAAATCCAATCACTGATTTTTCTCACTCACTTCAAGTTTGTATCCCTCTTTGTCAATTTCAAATCTCACTTGATTAATAGATTTAAAGCACTGTTAAGTGTAGCACCAATGACAATGAGAATGATAAAAAAAAAGTGATATGTGGCAGCGGATTATTGGTTGTTGGTCCTGATAAGCGTGATTGTGTTGGGCACTGGATCTTTTCTTTCTCGTAAGGATAAAAAAAAAAAATGAAAGGGAAAAAGAAGGATAGTTGGGAACAGCTTTATTACAGTGATCGCGGTGTCAAAAAGCGTCGCGTGCGTATGTCTTGGCTTGGGTTCAGTTGTCTGATTGGTCCTGCTGACGGCAATAGTCATCATATTTGTCAACTTGAAAATCAATTTTTTTATACATGCTCTGCTCGTTTATTTATAAAATTTATTAAAGAATAAACTCCTCTAATAATATAACGTTATGACTCTGATTTTATGATTTAAAATATCTTTTCTTCGGAACTTAATTTACAATCTAATGAAATGTTAATAGAGTATTAATACGTTTTGACTTAAGTGGTAACTCAATTTTAGAATAATGAAGAAACTCATCCAATATCAAGAATTTGAATATGCAAAAATGCATTATTAGAATGGCAGTTCCAACCTAACAGAGATAGCTCGTATTTAGTGATTTAAATGAATTGAGATATTTATAAATTATTTAAATTTAATTTGTTAAATATTTGATTAAGTTTATATATTTAAATAAATAAAAAAGTTTAAGATTAAATTTAAGTTATATCATATACATGAGAAAAGTCTAAACTAACAAACTCAAGCTTAAATTTAGATTGATAATATAAATATACAAATTTCAAACTTTGTGTGAGTAGCTCCTACACATTATGGTGTGTAGGTTAGCTTCCTCTTATGCTAATTTACATATTTCTAATGTAAATATGTAGATTGTTAACCTATATGTTATTAGCAATTTTCACACACATATATATATATATATATATATCCATTTTGTTTAGATATAATAATAATTTATTTGTTGCAATTACTTACTAAAAGGTTTTATAAGAAGATTATGAATTTTTAAGTAATGGATTATAAATAAAAAAGATTTATTTCAATTTTAATTTTTTATTCATTTTTTTTGCATAAAGATATATACTGAATACTAAATTAATAAACTTAAAACATATTTCAGGAGATATTTTATAAAAAGAAAGAAAATAATGAAATTATAAACAAGTTAAATAAGTCAAGCTTAAGTCTCATATTTTTAAATAAGTTAAACTCAAATTTTAAATTTGACTTGTTTAAATGAATGAACTATGCTTGAGTAGTTTCTTTCTTTCATAAGCTAAGCCTAAACTTTAAATGCTCGTCTTGACTTGACTCGTTTACATCCAATAGTCGTAGTGGAAGTAGATTGTGATCCCAAGCAAACCTTACATACAATGTTTGAGGTTCAAATCATGAAATCGTCACTTTGAAGAGAGCTTTACCTAACCACTACCCTTGACCGAGAGGTTTGCCTCATATCAATGCTTGAGGAAATACCTTTGTCAAAGACTAAAAAAGAAGAACAACTTCAAATGATTGTCAAACTCTCGAGTTAACTCTAAACTCTTACGAGTTTATGATCTTAGAAGGCGATTTCTATGATACACCTTCATTTTAAGGGTGTATCATACACCTGATTATAATAGCGGTAGATATATCAATAAAGAAAGGTAACGGCCACGATTGATGACCGGCAACGCATACAATACCTGTTGAATGAGAGTTATGAAATAGTTGATTAATTGAGTAATTTTAAGTTTGATTTTCTTGTCGCCGTGGTGAAAATTGGTCTGAAGAAAATGAACCATTTGCTTGGTGGTGCTGTTGAAGTGCAAACGAAAGAAAATTTTGTCGACCACTTTGTTAATGACGAGGTATTTGGGGTTGAAGGGAAGGAGATAGTTGGGGATGAGATTGAAGTCGGAGTGAAGAGAAAGAGGAAGAGGAAGCACGGTTGCAGCGAAGAAGAAATTGCATAAGGCTCGACAAAGGAACAGGATTTGGCTCTGCAAAAGTGTATTTTGCTACTTGGTGGTGCTGGTGAAGCATGAACAGGCGAATACGATACCCCAAAAAGAGAAAGCAGGACTGATTGTATATTTCAATTCTTCATATCCGTAAATTATTGCCCAATAACCCAGGTATGTTCTGATTCATAGTGAAGTCAATTCACGACTCGCCTCTGGAGGAATCATGCTATATTATATACATGAGCAAAGTCTAAATTAACAAACTCAAGCTTAAATTTATATTCGATCATATAAATATACAAATTTCAAGCTTTGTGTGTGTAGCTCCTACACATTATGGTGTGTAGGTTAGCTTCCTCTTATGCTAATTTGCATATTTATAATGTAAATGTGTAGATTGTTAACCTATATGTTATTAGCAATTTTCATATATATACATACACATATATATATATCTATTTTGTTTAGATATAATAATAATTTATTTGTTATTATTACTTACTAAAAGGTTTATAAGAAGATTATGAATTTTTAAGTAATGGATTATAAATAAAAAAATTTATTTCTATTTTCAATTTTTTATTCCATCTTTTCGCATAAAGATATATATTGAATACTAAATTAATAAACTTAAAAAATATTTTAAAGAGATATTTTATAAAAGAAAAGAAAATAATAATGTTATAAACGAGCTAAACAAGTCAAGTTTAAGTCTTATATTTTTAAATAAGTTAAACTCAAACTTTAAATTTAACTTGTTTAAATGAATGAACCATACTTGAGTAGTTTCTTCTTTTCATAAGTTAAGCCTAAACTTTAAATGTTCGTCTTGACTTGACTCGTTTACATCTACTAGTTGTAGTGGAAGTAGACTGTGATCCCAAGCTAGCGAACCTTACATAAAATGTTTGAGGTTCAAATCATGAAATTGTCACTTTGGGGAGGACTTTACGTAACCATCACCCTTGACCTAGAGGTTTGCCTCATATCAATGTTTGAGGAAACACTTTGGTCAAAGACTAAAAAAGAAGAACAATCTCAAAATAATTGTCAAACTCTCGAGATAACTTTAAATTCTTATGACTTTATGATCTTAGAATACAAAGATGAGTTAACTCGGATACAAATTCTATTTTTGTCAAATTCGTATGAGTTTAAGTAAACTTTTGTCAAAATTGGTAAACTTTTAATTCTACTAATGAGTTTATAAGCCTAAATTTACGTATAATTTTGCCCTCAAAATGCATAGTTTTAGTTAAAATTTGTTAGTTACTTAAGTTAAATGGCCTTTGCTATGCAATATATTTTGGGTTTACAAAGCTCATTTTATGTTTTTGTTATTATTTTGTTCTAATTTGCCACACTACAAAATAATATAAGTGCTGAGTTATATATATATATATATATATATATAGTACAACAGTTAGGTCAAGTATTGAATTATATTTTTATTTTATTTCTTTCATTTGCTTTGTTATCGAGTTGGAACAATTAATGTTAATTATGAATATGTCATTTAATATATGTTTGGTAACTAAAATGTGTTTTTTAAATAATGTTTTTGAAGTCTGTAAACTCTTATGAGTTTACGATTTGAGTTTACTTAAACTATGGAATTTGACAACCTTAGCTTCAATATTACAAATAAAGTTAGTCTTATACTAAAAAAGTATGAAGATATTAAAGCAAGAAAAAAAATATTGATAGGGTATCATTTAAGGTATTTTATTAAAAATGTTGTATATTTAATATAGGTATCTTGTTTTAAAAGTGTTTTTGTTTCATAATTTATATAATCAATAATTTCTTTTTTTTTTTTAAGGTTTATGCTATATAAACAAATAATAGAATTGAAGAAAAAATGCATAAATTTTCAATGGTTGAAAAATAATTCATTAAAAAACATGTTCGATTTTGTTTATTATCACAAATCATTCATAGGGGTGTTTAGAAATTTATAAAAATTAGATATTTAAGCACAGTAGAACCATTTTTAAATATAAGGTATTTGGTAACCATCTAAATTCTTAAAAATTGGTTCCCATCTAAATCAATTTGGTTCTTATCTAAATCAATTTTGAAATAAAACTGGTTCTTAAAAAAACTTATTTTAAGGTTGGTTTTATTCTAAGTCAACTTTTTGTATACTCTCTTTTATCCTTTTTGTGTGTGTAACATTTATCTCATTCTTTCTATTTTTTTTCTCTCTCTCATACTTTGTTTCCATCTTAATATTTAAATTTTAAATTTTATCTCTAGTTTAAGACAAATTTTAACCAAACTAAGAATAAATTAAAATTGCTTACAAAATAACATAAATTTATATAATTAGTTTATCTTAAACAGTTATAAACCAGTTTTAAAAATTGCCAAACTACTCATAAATTTGTTTGTTTCACTATTCATATTTACCTAACACTCATTTAAAGAAATTAGAGTGGTGAGAAAACATGTGTTGTTATGCCGATACAAGTTCGCGTTGAGAACTATTTAAAAGAAACTATATTGTTTTCTTTTTAAGGATGATTGCTTGTTTCGAATTTTGGATAAATCAAAATTGTTAAGAATTTTCCTACAATTTGGCTTGATTGCCTAATTTGCTCATAGTATAACAAGCTTTAGTTTGCCAAATTATATTTATCAGCAAGTGTTTGTAAGAATTTTATTGCTAAATTGTAAACAACTCATTTAAAACTTTTGTCCTTTAATTTTTTAAAAACTTATATCCTTTGCTAATAAATAACAATACACTTGCATGATCTTCTGAAAAGAAACCTTATATCATTTTTTTCATCTATTAATAGAAAGCCATTCAAGATGTAAAGGATTTTTTTTTTTTTGTAAATGATGTAGAGGATTTAGAACAATACTGAAAAAAATGATATGTTAAATAAGGCAAAAATTTAAATAATTGACAAATAAATGAAATGAAATATTTACTAATTGGAGTGTGTGTTAAAAGTTTATGCAATTGTATTTTTGAATTAAAACTATATAATCAAGGAACGTTGGTTCAATTGGTAGGAACAAACTGCATTTATAAGTATCATGCATTTATAAGTTATTAAAATTTTTAAGTCTGGCTTTCATATGTGTCTTGGAAGTGGTAATATCTCTTTATGGTATGAACAGTGGCTTGAGGAGGGTCGTCTTTGTGATCTTGTGGATGTTGTGATCTTAAAGTTTGTGATCTCAGGCGAGATTATTCTTAGCGTTTTGATACCCTTGCTACTTTTCTTCCTGAACACATCAAGCAGCAGATTGCTCTTATTTCCGTAGTTGATGATACTCAGATTGAAGATTGCGTGATTTGGAAACATAATATTACAGGTATGTACACCACAACATCTGGCTCTGATTGGTTGCTGTATAACGTCACTAATTCATTAGATACTATTGAATATTGGATGTGGGTTTGGAAACTTAAACCTACTGAGAAAACTAAATTATTGGTTTGGCTGATCCTTCATAATTCTCTCCCAACCAATGAACTTAGATTTAGAAGAGGCCTTGCTACTACCTCAAAATGTCCTCGTTGCCATGATCCTTGTGAAACTATATATACTTCATTGCCTTAGAGAATGCACTAAGTCTAGAGAAGTTTGGCATGCTCTGGGTTTCTTGGAAAGTCCTAATTTCATGCAAGATGATACTAATGGTTGGATTCACACTTTTCTCTAGGCTCAGATTGCCTGATGTTCCTAGCTGCCTTGTGGTGGATTAATGGCGTATGAGAAATGTCACTATCTTGGCTGGGGAGCAGTGGGATGTTCATATAACTTGTAGGAAAATTGTCAACCAGTATTCTTTGATGGTAAACACCGAGGGACTTCTTACTTCTCTGGCTCATTAGCCTAGAATTATTGGATGGGATTTTCCTAGCTCAAGTTACGTCAAACTAAATGTAGGTGGCAGCTCTTTCGTTAATCTAGGAGTAGTTGGCTTTGGAGGAGAGGATGGCATGTGGATTCTTGGTTTTACTGGTTCAATTCAGCACGCAATTGCTACTCATGCAGAACTTTTGGGCAGTCTTCATGGCCTGCAGGTTTCTTGGGGGATAGGCATGAAGAAAATCATTTGTGAAACAGACTCTTTGGATGTGGTTTGCCTAGTCACTGCCCAGCTCTCCAGCTTTCATAGATATGACCCCATCATAACTGAGATTCAAAGCATATTGCAGAAAGACTTGGATGTTTTCCATTGTTCATGTGCTTAGAGAGGCCAACTTTGCAGACGACTTTCCTGCAAATCTAGGAATAACTGATTCTAATGTTTGTAGGATTTTGGAACTCCCTCCTCCAGGTCTTCACAGCTTGCTTTTAGCAAACTTAGCAGGGGTTTCTTTCTTAAGATCTTAGTTGTTTTGCTTTGCTTTTCATTTGATGTACCAAAAAAATTACATATGGCTTTTATTAGGACATATTGAAAGCATTGATATAATTAGTGATTGTAAATTGGGTGCATTTAATAAAATTGATTACGTTACCATCCAATTAGTGATTACAAATTACTGATATGATTATTCATAAAATGTTTAAATGTAGAACGTGAATTACTTACTTTATAATATTTGTCATTTTTAATTTCCAATTATTGATTTCAATATTAAATGCCAATTGCTATATTGAATTGCCAATTTTAAACTTCAAATTATTATCATGTTTAAATTATTATTGATTACAACATTAAATATCAATTCTAATTCAAAATAATTTTTTTTTGAATAAGTTGAAATTTGTGCTAAGAATGGACGGAATGGTAACTCATACCTATTACCCGTAACCTTCCATGTCGTTGCAGGTAGGGCTTAACATTGAACAAGTCCTCTTTTGCACCATGCAGTGAATCAATGGCGATGGCCATTAGGAGTGACAATAGCACCACCATCGATGACTTGAAGGAATCAACGACAAAGGCGGTCATAATGAGACTTTCACAGGACATGTGGCCACCACCATAACCTAGCAGCCATGAGCAAGCGCCCATCAAAAAATTAATCTGTGTCCCCATAAGCTAAAACAACCAAACAGACATCACCATACTTCAAGCATTAGCTCTAATTTCTAGGATGTGTTCTTTTTATGGTGCAGAGTTCAATTTTGAGTTAAATTTTTTTATTATGTCTCAGAAGATGGTGCAGTCGTCTCCACATTTGTGATTTCCAACAAATGATGAGATGATGAGAATGTCAAAAGAGAGATAGTGATGATTATTATTTTTTTCTTATAGTTACTGAAAGAAAATATGTTTTTTTTTTCCTTTTATTTTTCATTTTTGTTATTTTTTCTAGTTATTGATTTGTAATTTTAAAATTTATTTATTATTTAATTTTTAGACATGCGTTATTTTTTTTTATCTCATGTCTTATGTTGCCACATAAAATGACATGTGGTAGAATATTATCTATTTTACTTGCTACATGTCAATCAAGTAATGCACTTACTTAATGACAAAGAAGATACATGTCAAAATTTTAAGATATGTACTTTCCTTTATATATGATTATATGATTATATAATGATTTGGATTCTATGATTTTAGATAAAAAATGAGTTTTGTGTTAGATATATGTATTTCAAGATATAGAAAATGTTTGAAATGAAACTTGGTGTGTTGCTAAGAAATGATTGTATAAGAGAGTTTATAGTTTGGCTTAAGAGTCTTTACTTATTTATAGTTATTTCACCATCTTAGTGGAGTATGGAGATATATCCAAGTGTACAATGAGGATGAGGCTATAGAGTTTTTCTAACTCCTTTTTTTTAAAATATCTAGATATTTAGAAGGAGACTTCTAGAAGTCTCTTGAGAACCTAGTGTTGTCTCCAAGGACCTAGACTATTCTTAAACCCTTTGTTACCTAAGTTCTTTAAAATCTTCCACAAAGTTCTAGAAAATTCCAATGAGTTCTAGAATATTTTTCAAGGTTTTAATACCTTCCAATGAGCTCTATAATTTTCTTTAAGGCTTAAAAAATGTTTAACACTATAATGACAATTTTTACTTGTCATATTTTATATGTAAAATAGTGTAGTTAATTTGATAAAAACATTATAAAAATTTGACTACGATAATAATAATAATAATAATATGAAAATGACAAAACCTTTTACTGATACAACAAAAAATGGTTGATAATATAATATACAAGGTCTTTACATTGATATTAGATTAAAATCAAACCAATAATAAAGTAATGCGATTGATGGTTAACAAACAGAATAAATTGATGGGCCGCGTTTACAAGTTTGGGCTATTCCTGAAAGAATTAGAAGCCTGAACCTATTGATAAGGTCCACCATTCAGTCTAATCCATTACAACATCTGTGAAAGGGGCTAGGCCCAATTTAAGAGCTGTTCCCTGCTGAGAATTGGGATAAACCTTTTGTTACCGGATGTTGTTGAGTGTGGAATCTGGAAGAGGGGAGAGGGAGAGAATGGAGGAGGAAGAGCACGAGGTGTACGGTGGTGAGATCCCTGACGTTGGAGAGATGGAAGGAGATATCGACTCTCACCATGACCACGCCGACGTTGACATGTCTGCTGCCGACGACGACGCCGTCAAGGTCCTCAATCATTCATTCTCTAGTTGTTAGTTAGTTAGTTGGTTAGTTTCCATGTAGAAAAAAAGTAACTGTATTGATTACTGTGTGCAGGAGCTGGACGAGATGAAGAAGCGGTTGAAGGAAATGGAAGAGGAAGCTGCCGCTCTTCGTGAGATGCAAGCCAAGGTCGAAAAAGAGATGGGCGCTGTTCAAGGTTTTCTTTCTTTGTCTATATCTCTATTATGATATTTGAGTTGTTTTGCTGTATGAATTCGAGCAATAACGTTAAATTTTTTGAATTTAATTTTACTTTTGATGCGTCTTTTAGGTAATTCCTATCGATCTTATCATCTTTGTGTGTTGTCTTTGTCTGTTTTGTACTTTTGACTTGATGACTTGTTAGAGATAATTCATGGTCTTTGAGGCAATTTAGAATTTTGATCGTGTCAAAACACGCTAATCAGTATTCCAAGTTAAATTTTTAAATTGTATATCAGGTTATCAACTTCTAGATGCTCATATTCTATAATTCATTGCGTGATTGTATTTAATATTTACCATGATGGCTTCATCTTGGCAACCTTTTGCTGCTAGTAGTGTTTAGCAACCTTTTTCTAGGGTGTGATTTATTCACTTATGAGAATCTGAAACCTTTCAGCATGTTCCACCTGCAGAGTGACTTTTCTAGCCCAGATCTAAGTGAATTAGCTTATTTTTAATGATTATTGGTAAGACTTTAACTCATGAGAGCTTGAAAGACAATCTTGCTTCAAATTTTTGTTGTCATCAAAGTCAACATGTTCAAATTCTATAAAACCTTGGGTATTCCTTTAGGAATAAACCCAAAAGCACTTTCTTTTTGGAATCCTGTGATTCATAAAGTTTCTCAACGCTTGGACAATTGGAAGGGTGCTTGCTTCTCTTTAGGTGGTCGAATTACACTTATTCAGTCTTGTTCGGCAAGCATTCCTTGTTACTATCTTTCCCTGCTTTGTATCCCTGTTGCAATGACATAGAGGTTGGAGAGAATTATGCGGGATTTCCTCTGGTCTGGGGTTGGTGAGCTAAGGAAGGATCATTTGATAGCTTGGGAAATTTGTTGTAGGCCGAAAAGTGAAGAAGGTTTGGATTTGGGTAACTTGGTGGCTAAAAATATTGCTTTGATGGGTAAATGGTTATGGCATTTTCCTCAAGAGCCTTCTTCCTTATGGCATCAGGTTATTTGCAACAAGTATGATTTGATCTTTGAATCATAATGGGTGTGATGCCAATATGGCGCTCACTGTGTCTCATGGAAGCCCTTGGAAATTTATGTCACATTGCTATGATTCTTTTCTTCCTTTTGTCTCCTTAAAATTGTGCGATGGCCCTCGAATTAGATTTTGGGAAGATATTTGCATGGTGACATCTCTTTCATGGAGGCATTTCCACGCCTCTATAACCTTTCTTCTTTACATAATGCACCGATCCATCTTTTATATTCTTCATGTTGACTTTTTTTCTTTGAACTTTAACTTCTTTGGAATCTTAATGATAGGAATACTCATGACTTACAATCTCTCCTCATTCTAGAAAATGTCAATCTTCTATCCATTCCAGATAGGAGAATTTGAACTCTCAACTATTTTGGTGGTTACTCTTGTGAGCTGTTCTTTCATTTCTTAACTCATTCTCCTAATAGACAGAAGTTCACCCTTGATAAATATATTTGAAATCCAAATCTCCTTCTAAGGTGAAGTCTTTTATCTGGACTGCGGTATTGAATAGGATTAATACTAACAATTTGTTGCAGATTCGGAGACCTAAAATGACCATTTCCCCTAACATTTGTGTTATGTGCATATACAACTTTGAATCAGTTACAATTTACACATCTGTTTTTGCATTGTCTGATTGCTAATTCATCGTGGAATAGACTGTTTGATGTTTGTGGAGAAGATTGGGTGTGTCCTAACTCTCTAGAGACCTTCTTGACAATAAGGTTTAAAGGGTTTGGAAGAAGAAAACAGGTCAAGATTTTGTGGAACTATGCAATGTTAGCTGTTGTGTGGTGCATCTAGTTGGAGAGGAATAATTGGATTTTTCAAGGTGTTAGAATATCTTAAAAATATCTCAAAATATTTTTTTTGTATCTTGAAATATTTTAGAGTATCATAGATGATCTATTAGGATTTGTTACCAAATCTGTTAAGATCTTAATGATCTGATTCAGATTTGATTATTAGAAGATTCTGTTAGAATAAATCTGAATCATTCAGATTTAGATAAATAGTTAGAATAAAATTTGATTTAATCAGATTTTAGATAGGAAATCTTTATGTTTTTATTTTATTCCTTGTATAACAAATTTGGTTATCTTTTCTCAATCAAATCTGTCTATAAGTATTCAATTTATGATTCAATAAAAGATTATCTGAGAATAAAAAGTATTCTTTTATCAAAAACCAACATGGTATCAGAGCGGTATCATCCACCCTGAAGGGTTTGCCTTTTCTTCTGACTTGAGTTCTATGGAACTCTTTTGTATATTCTCCCCTATTTGTATCTCTTTTGACTTGAGTTCTATGGAACTCTTTTGTATATTCTCCCCTATTTGTATCTCTCCAACTTTTTGCTCTATTTTTCGTTGATCGGTATTAAACTATTATGAAGAAGAAAAATATTCTATGTTTAGTGCTCGCGGTTCTGTTTCCTAGGCGACCCAGGAGTGGTCGCCGGCGATTTGCGGCCAGACGTGGTAGGACGGTGCCTGCGAGATGACTGGCGAGGTCGGTGGTGGTTGGCTGCGGCGGTTCGTGCCTTCCCATGTTTTCTGACGCTAGGTTCTCTACTATTTCTTTCACACACCCGTTGTGCAAGGGTCAACAGTGACCCCGTAAGGTGCGACTAGGGCCAAGGATCGGAAGAAGGTGGTGTTCGTTGGTGGTGGGTGACTGGAGCTCCGGCGAGTTCTGTTCTACGCTTTGTTTTTGGTTCCAGGCCTATTTCTCAATTCTGTCTTGACTGAGGGTGATTCGAGACAGTTCTGGTGGTGTTTCTCTTGTGGTTTTGAGTTTTTCAGATGAGCATCCTCTTTGGATTTCCTTTCTTCTTTTCTTGGTGATAACTCTTTGTTTGGCTTGGGATATCCTCTGTTTGGTTGTTGACTTGCTGTTCTACCTCTGTTTGGTATGTTTAGTTGCTATTCTGTCTACGTTTGGACTATTTGGTGCCTCTTCCTTCTTTGCATGGCCTGTTTGGCATCTGACTGAGAAGCTGCCTTAGGCTTTGGAGTAATTTGTGTGGTTTGGGTTATTTGGAGGTTGTTATTTGTTTCTTTCTTTTGTTGTCAAGGGTTTGTGGATTGAAGACTTTGAACACTAGTAAAGGACCCCATTTGTGTTGCTGGGTGGTATAATACCCAACTCAGTGTTTTGGAGACCTAGTTGGAGGTCATTGCTGGGTGGTATAATATCCGACTCAGTGTTTTGGAGACCAGTTTGGAGGTTGAGGAGCCACTAAGGAGAAAGGTCGAAGACTCCAAAATAGGTCTCATTTGCTTGGGACGTGTGCCGAGGAGAACGAGGAGTTGTCTGCCAAGGATGGTGCCAAGGTTTTGTTATTCAGGCGGAGTACTAGTTTCCTATGTTCTTTGTTTTTCAGTTTATGCCTTTATGGGTTTTCTACTTGTAACAAGCTTAAGTTTAGTTGGCTCTCATTGAGGAGGAGAATGAGAATAAATCTATATCTACATATACTTCAGTACCGGTATTGGTCATGCCGTTCTTTTCCCACTAATGGATCATACCAATGGCTTTTCTTCCTACCGACGATCATTCTGGTGGTGACTTCTCTCCCATGGATGAATCATATTAGTGGTGACTTCTCTTCTCATCGACGATCATTTCGGTGGTGAATTCTCTCCCACGGATGAATCATGCTAGTGGTGATTTTTCTTCCCATCGACGATCATTTCGGTGATGACTTCTCTCCCACTGATGAATCATGCTAATGGTGATTTTTCTTTCCCGTCGACGATCATTTCGATAGTGACTTACGTTGGTTATGACTCACTAGCCGCCTTGGCTTTGTCCCAGATGCATTGGTCCCAGTTTTGTCCCAGATGCACTGGCCCTGTCCGTCTTAGTCCCAGATGCATTGGCCCCATTTCCATCCTAGATTCAGTTGCCTACCACTGTCACACTGTTTGGCGGATTATGTTCTTAGTTTATTTTCTTTTAGTTGTAATTGTAACAAGCTTAAAGCTTAGTAAGCTTTAGCTTGAGGGGGAGTGTTAGAATATCTTAAAAATATCTCAAAATATCTTTTTTGTATCTTGAAATATTTTAGAGTATCATAGATGATCTCTTAGGATTTGTTATCAAATTTGTTAAGATCTTAATGATCTGATTATTAGGAGATTCTATTAGAATAAATCTAAATCATTCAGATTTAAATAGATAGTTAGAATAAAATCTGATTTAATCAGATTTTAGATAGGAAATCTTTCTGTTTTTATTTTATTCCTTGTATAACACATTTGATTGTCTTTTCTCAACCAAATTTGTCTATAAGTATTTATTTTATGATTCAATAAAATTATATGAGAATAAAAGGTATTCTCTTATCAAAAACCAACACAAGGTTTCTCGTTGTCAATAGAAATGTGGTGGGATAGGATAAGGTTTTTGGGCTTCTCTTTGGTGCTCGGCCCATGGTCTTTTTAAGGGGGTTGCATTGTTATTTATGTTAAAGTGTATTACTATCGTTGAGTCCATCAATTTGCCAAATCATCTAACTAATAATTAAAGTAAAGACTATTCCTGCTTGTGTATTTTATTTATGTTCTTTTTTTTTTTTTCATTTTTTAACTTGATTAATCTCTTTTGTAGATCCGGCTAGTGCAGCTGCTTCACAGGCTAACAAGGAGGAAGCAGATACTCGATCTGTTTTTGTTGGCAATGTATGAATCTTCTTATTCACTTCATTGACAGTTTTCCAATTTGAAATATGGTTCTGTGCCTCCCTTCCAAAAATAGAATATAAAAATCAACCTGTTAACAGTGTTCTGAAAACTGGAATGGACTAGCCGGTTTGACCAGTTCACGGTTGAACCGGTCCTTAGGCCAGTTCGGTCAGGTCTCTAGAACCGGTATTCTAAATACTGGATTAAAAACCAGTAAACCGCTTGTAAACCGGTCAAACTCGTAAACCAGTCACAGTTTGACCAGTTGACTGGTTTAAATATTTAGCATAAAATGATGAAAGTGCAGCATATGGGTCTTGATCACAAAACATCCAACATGGTGAAGACATGCCCCACCACTAGGCCACTACTACATCTTGTGTTAAGAGCTAACATTTTTATATATATATATATATTATATAAAGTTGTCATATTAATAAAATAAATTGTTTGATTTATTATTTAACTTATTTAGTTTAATAATTTTATAATTAAAATGTTACTTATCAACATTTTCTATATTAATAAAATAAAATATTTGATTTAAATAAATATAAAATATATTTAAAATATTAAATTCTTAGAATTTAATGTATATAAAATTATTATTGTTATTATTTGACTATGGTTGAACTATTGAATCATGAATAAGTCCTTCACTGGTTCAATGACCGGTCCATTTTTCAGAACTTTTCCTGTTAAGTTGGACGTTGAGTTTCATAATTTGAGGAGATAGATAAACCTTTGAACTTTTACACATATTGTCCATATGGAAGTTGTGATCCAAATACACTGCAAATCAGCCTGTTGAGTTGAAGGTTGACTTTCATCAAGAGTATTTACTATTTAGATTAAAGGCGCTGATACAATCTGCTTACTTTCTTATATCTATCGGTTGTTTCTGCTGTGTTGGGCAATTAGCAGGTGTCTCTGAAAGATTTTTACATTTTGGGGATGTCAGATATAAATTTTTATGAAACTTACCCTTTTATCCTTTTTTTTTCCCTCTGACTGTATGGCTATCCTTTTTATGAATTTTAGTAATCCTTAAATTTGAAACTTCTTTCACTTGTTTATCACCAAGGACAGACTCATTCTCAGTGAGGCTTTCTGCTTATTGGATATCTCCATTGTCTACAGCATTGGGTCTCAAGCTAAACTCTATGGGTTATGGGTTCATTTGTGTTGGATTCTTTTATTATAATTATAATATATTTAAAAATGTACACATTCTTGTCTTTTGGCGTGAATACTGTTCATCATCGGAGGCAGTGTTTGACTTTATGTCTCACTATGATCGCAGGGTTATTCTTATTACTCAAGTTCTATAATTAGCGCTGGGATGCTTACATTGTATTTTTTGGTTGGACCTATGTAATTGGTGTGCTTTAGGCTTGTACTAGAGAGTAAAGAGAATGCATATTCTGTTTTTGAAATTTAATAAGATATCAAAAGAGGGGATAAAAAGTCAAAAGAGATTGAGGGGAAAAGCTTGGAAGTTTCTGAAAAGAAAAGGGAAAAGAAATGAGAAAATATTTTACTGAAGAAAAAATAGAATCAAGTTGAGAAAAAAGAAAGAAATGAAATATGAAAAATGGAAAAATAAAGGATATGTTGTGGAAATTGTGAAAGACATCTCATGGGGATGGCTGAAACTGGTACAGCTGGAGGTAGAATGTGTTAAAGAAGCTTCAACTTCGCTACTCGAGGAGACAGCTTGTGGTTCTTTGGAAGAACACTCTGTAAGTGTTAGGCATGCAAGCATAGTCATAGAGCCTTGTTGCTAATTACAATGAGGTTTGTGGTGCCTCTGTTGTGTGTCCTTTAGCAGACGTGCCAAGGGGTAGGCAGCTGCTGCTTCCCTATGGTCTTTATCTCATACTAATTATTTTCACCTAAATGAATTAGATTACCTGATATATTATGGCTGAGGCTGCTTTTTCTTCCTCATTTCAAGTCATTTTGCTGAAAATTAAGCTCTTTTTATGCTTTGCTTATGATGGTTTACATTTTTTTACCTTTACCCCTCTTCTATCATGTCTTAAAAAATTCTCATACTACAGCTTTTAGTAAAAGCGTTAGAATTGAACAATTTATTAATCTTCTCTATTTTTTTTATGATGCATTGCTTTAAAAAATTTCATACAATATATGTATTGTAAACTTGCTTATTGTTGGAATAATTTGTGGACCAGAAAAGGGTGGTACTGTTCTAAATGTGCTTTGAGGAGGAAACTAAATAGAAGAAGGCGTGAAAAGGTTTCTCTGGTGATTGAAAAGAGCCCGTAAAATAAGTATAAGCATTAAGAAGTTGTAATAAGCAAACTTTTTTAATGGGGTGCATGGAATGGTTTGGTTATGTATTTGGTATATCATTTGTTGATCCGAGTTGGTGGTTTATGGGGATTTTTTATGATGTTTCCAATTTCCAAGGAGTTGGGAAAATGTGCATTTCTGTTGAGTTTGTGGAAGACAATAACTACCTTTCACATTGATTTGGACTGGAGTGCTAAGACCTAAGAGGGTGGCCTGGCATCCTTTAAAAAAAAAATGGATTTATAGGGGAGACCGGTTTTGTTCTAATATGTTCAGAAGGCAGCATACGATTCTTTTCCATTTTTTATGGACAAAAGTAATAATATAAGAATTCAGTAATTTTATATAAATTATCCTGAGTCATTTACGCAATTCCCCATTAAATACAGCATAAATCCATAAGTAATTTTAAGTTTTAGCCTTTTATATAATTATATTTTGCATTTTAAAAGGGTTGTAACTGAATATATTGGGGTAGTATGATAAACTGATATTTACTAGAATAAGAGTCTTGAATATCGATGTGATCTATGACTACGGGTTTCTGGAGTCCAGTTTCTTTTCATGATAACTTATTCAGATGTGAGCACCTTCTGGACTAATATGTTATATTAGTCATTATTGGCATTTGTGTTTTGCAGGTTGATTATGCATGCACACCAGAAGAAGTGCAACAACACTTTCAATCGTGTGGTACAGTGAACAGGGTTACTATCCTGACAGACAAGTTTGGCCAGCCTAAAGGTTTTGCTTATGTGGAATTCCTTGAAACTGAAGCTGTTCAAGAGGCTCTCCTATTGAATGAATCTGAATTACATGGCCGTCAATTGAAGGCATGTTGTTTCAATTGCTATTTTTTGTGAAGTGCATGCAAACGTTAGGTTTAACTAGCCATGAGATCATTCTACTATATAGTTTTAAATTATTTGGATTTATAAATTTCCAGGTTATGCCTAAGAGGACCAATGTTCCTGGAATGAAGCAATATCGTGCTAGGCGTTTTAATCCTTACATGGGATATCGCTTCAGGAGGCCATATCCTCCTCCTTACTTTTACTCCCCTTATGGATATGGGTATGCTGCTTACATGCCTCTCATTTACATTTGCGTATGTTAAGCCAAGTTATTTTGATTGATGTTTTCTCACTTATTCATCTGTTAAACATACTGCAGGAAGGTTCCCAGGTTTAGAAGGCCAGGTCGGTACATGCCATACTATTAAATCATATGATGTTAAAGATATGAGGATGTGTGTGTCCTGGAATAATAATTTTTGCTTCGATTTGATCTACGTAGCATTTAGTGACACTCACTAATCTTTATCAGCACTGTGTTCTATGTGATTGAGGAGTATCTATTACCCGATTGTCATTAGGCTTTGTTACTGGCCTTGTATGTTTCTTAGTATGTTTCTTGGAATATAGCTTAGAGTAGTACTGCTTTTGAATATATTATGTGTTACTGTATAATTTATCAAAATAATGATGTTACTTACTGTGTATGTACACTTTTTTTTGGTTGTTGAATGTGTGCATCAAAAAGAAAGAAGGGGGGAGGAGATGAAGGTTTGAAAATTGAAAGGTAGCTGCCATCCAACCACTGCAGTTGTCCACTGCTTCAAGACCAAGCGCATTCACTGCAGTAAACACATCCATCCACATCTTCTGTCAAATGGAACCAAAATCTAAGTATATCTTTGTCGGTGAAATTTATATCATCGTATGAGAATTGAAATATGAAGTTTAGTAGGGTTTGTGAGTTATTACTTGTGACATGTTAGTCGTACCTTCAAGCCCTTGAGTCATGCAGGGAAATAAGTGGATTTGAATATTAGTTGGGAGCTGGCCTTGTGTGGTGGAAAAAAATAAAATTGGGCATGACATATGTCGAGGACGGAGCACGTGCTAGGATGATCAAGTTATGGTTTGCCGTGATATTCTGGCCACAATGCCACCGTAAGTGATAAAGTGTTTGTGGTCAACCTTTTTCTTAACCCCCTCTCCATCTTGGGTCTTTTGAGAGATAACTGTCAGTTGTCCACTTGTCTCCAACACCCACATGGCATGGGCACTTGCGTCCTTTTCTTCTCTGGCTTCATTCGTTGAAACTCGAAAGGCTGGCTGTGATCGAGGATGCGTTGCGTGGGCTCGTTTGACCTGAATTTCAATGGGTCTAATTTATTACTTTGTTGTCCTCCATTAAAGCCTGAGTCAAGTGTTTGGCTGAGAAATAATACAGGATAGAAATGTGTCTTTTGTTTTATGACCTGAAGAAATGTGTCTACTTAACTGCTCATAACGATGGCATTTGGGGAATTTAAAATCAGACGAGTTCTAAAATAATAAAATGAAGCAAGGCAGCATATTTGTTCTCGCTCCTCACTTGTCAGTTTAATGTTCTACAGCTTGTCATGCTCTGATACTCTTATATTTATCATAAACATAGGACTGATCAACATGAATTTGAATCGTTTCATGCTATTATCCCTTCCGTAGTATTCCTTTTGTCATTTAATATTTGTCTTTTTAAAAATTTTGATTTATCTCAAATTTTCTGTTATTTGAGAATATTAAAAAAATTATTTTTTTTTAATTTTATTCTCATCTCAACTAAACTCAATATACAATTAATTACCTTTTTATCGTCTTTTGAAATCTCTCCAGCACTTATTGGAAAGAATAGAGAAAATTAATGGAGTGGGAGAAGATAATTTAATTATATTATATCATATTTTTTATATTTGAAATTATTTAATTTTATCTTTAATTTTTGTATAAAAATCTTTAAAAATCCTTATAAAGGGATGGAGGGAGGGAGTAGTGTAATACGCTATTAAAGTAAAAACACATCTATTTCAGCTTTTGATTTTGGGGAACATGATATGAACGAGATTGGCTAACCTGTGTAGTGTGGATGTCGATGTTATTTGTGTGGTGTGGATCGCAAATTAGCTAACCTGTGCGGCTGTGCGCTTATGTTGGCGGGGAATATTCTGTCTTTGGTAATGTAAATTCCTTATCAGCGCCCATCCACGTCAGTCTTGAACAATAATTGGGGAGAAATTCTTGCACGTTTGATATAAGATATTTCTCTTATATTGTATTATTACCTTTTAGATGTATCTTTTTAATTTTTATTTAATTTTTTGTTTTCTAAAATATCTTTTTTTAATAAGTAAAATATTAATTTTTTGAGATACAAATAAACATCTAAGTAAAGACCTCTAAGTGTTCTTAGGATTCATTTTTAATAATTTTTTTTTTGTAAAAAAACTATATCATGATATTTATGTTATTTTTTTTGGGTGCATCATGATAGTTATGTGATTTATTGTTATCTTTTATTATCTTATATTAACAATGATTAATATTAATTAAATATAATAAAATAAAAAATAATGACATCTTAGTGTAATACAAGAAAAATCTCTTCAAATCTCTTATAATAGAAATGTCTCTTGCAGTCTACCAAAAACAATTGTTTCTTGCACAAAATGAGTCTCACAGAGCCCACATAATGTAAGGTAAGCCCATGATAGTAAGGTAAAAAAAGAGGTAAAAAAAAAGCGGTGATAACAATTCTAAAAGAATTTTTTTTGTGAGAGCATCATTAGCGCTCTCATAATTGCGTCCTTCTCTAGCTTTTTACTGTTCGCGGCATAATATCACCAATAATTGGCGACAGCTTGTCCCCGAAACATTTAGTGTGATAACAAACACAAACACACTTTTAAAGTTTTCAAAGGACATAAAATCATGTTTAGTATTTTTATTTTTCAGTTGAATTTAATAAAAAATATTTTTAAAAATATGTTAGAGTGAAAGTAAAAATTTCTTATATTTTCATTAGGTAAAAGTTCGTTGGTAAATATTTTTTTCTTCAATCTTACTTCAAAAGTAATTTTAATCTTTCATCCAAATATTATTTATTTTATCAAACTTATTTTTGAGATAAAAGTTTTTAAATATAAATAATGTTACTATAAATTTACTTTTAATCAAATTAAAATTTACAAACACACTTTTAACTAAACTTAAGTTTATTAACTACAAACCAAATACACACTTAATCATTAGCACATTGCCGATTGATATCTAGAGTGTGTGATTTTTGTCCAGAATAAAGAAAGCTACTTATTAAATATTAGAAAAAAAAATGATGATGTTATACTTTTTTTAAAGGTATAGATATTGTGCACATCTCTTTTAAGAATATATGATCGAAAAATAAAAATAATAAAAAAATTAAATATAATAAATGATATTAGATAAAATATAAAAATATATATATATATATATACTATTTGTGATAAAAATATAATAATTATATTAAAAAATGTGAGTGTTATGATACGATGATTGAGTAACTATATATGCATAAGCACCAAAGAAGATCTCGTGATTTATCTGAGCCAGGCAGAGCCTGAATGAAAAGAGGAAATGGTTTTCAGAGACACGCATAGTGTTAAAACACGGACATTTCATGTGGTCATATCTTGTCGTTAATCATAACAATTTCATTAATAATTCAAAACTATATTTAATTGTAACAATTATTTTTAGAGAAATTTTTATATAAATTTAAAATATTCAAGTGTACTAGATCAATCATTATATTAATTAATAAAATTAAATAAAATTATTTATTTATTAATTATATTAATTATCTATTAATTAATATTCTGATTTGTCAAATGCATTTAACTTAAATATACCTAGTTTATATAAGAATTTCAGTTATTTTTAAAGGAAAATATACTTTCACAAATAAGGAATATCTACAATGAATCATTCCAAGAAAAAAAAAAGTTACTGTAAAACTAAAATGTTAATTAATGACTTGCGAAAGAGTATGCAAAGAATGTGTAAATATAAGGTTATACAAGTATGTTACTCTAATTCTAAAAGCCTCAGCCATGCTTCAACTCATGAATGACTTATATGACAGAAAGCAATCGCACTGTATCCTACATTTGTATGCAATCCATAAAACCAGTCAACCAGACAAAGGTGCTGAAACAAAAGGATTTTTAAGGGCTCTTCTATACTCTCCCCTGTACCCTGCACTTCCCATAAGGTTGGCTATATGTCATGCACAGCTACATTGAGAAGAAATGCTAGTTGCTAGCATAAAGATAAATTCAAGCTAAAATGGCAAATAGTAATAATAATAATAATAATAATCACGCTAATGCTTCGGAGGTTTGTCTGCATTATTTATACCTCAAATGTTATGGCAACTTCACCATATTTTACAAAATAAACGAGCTCTTGGCCCCACTTATAATGTCTACACGGTACATAAATCATCACGGGTAAAAAGCAGAGGGCTATTCACCAAATAATTGAATAGAAGACATCAAAATAGAAAGAAAGATTCAATACTGACAGTGATTAATATATATGCACAAACCCATAGGTTTCGGCATCTCAAGCTGCCCATATCTTCAAGAGACGACACTTGGCAACTGCACATGATAGCTGATTATACCAACTGAGGTTTTTTGGTTGATGACAAGCACTTACCAACTTATTTGCTATTTGCTACTAGCTAGAGGTTTTGTAATTGCAACCTCTGCGAAGCCAAAGCATACAACTTAGCCACTAGGGTCTGACTAAAACCCCTTAGAAAAGAGATTTGTTGTTCCAATCCTCTTCTTCCTTAGCCTGTCTGCAACTATAAAGGCAAGCTCAAGAGACTGGGATGCATTAAGCCTCGGATCACAATGTGTGTGGTATCGAGAGCTCAGATCATCAAAAGTCACTGTCCTAGATCCTCCAATGCACTCTGTCACATTCTGGCCAGTCATCTCTACATGAATACCTCCAGCATGGCTGCCTTCTTGTTCATGAACATCAAAGAATGCTCGCACCTCATTCTACAAACACAATAACATACAATGAGCATGACCTATAAATAACTGCAAAGAAAAACAAAAAAGAATGCTAATAATAAAGAGTTTAATTTTAGTATACTATCAGTTTTACATTGTCATCAATGTGTTGCTACATCATTTAATGAATTTGACATGTTATGTAAGTTTTAATTTATTAAATGATGTGGCAAGTGACACATTATTGGATATTGACAGTGCAACTAAATTAAATTCAATAATAAATATAATTAGATCGGTTTGTGTTTCTTGAGGAATAGCACGATGATCAATTTGCTATTAAATAGAAAGAGGGAAAGACAATGTACCAAAATTGCATCAAAAGGCCTTGTTTTGAGCCCGCAGGGTGCCTTTATGGTGTTGCCATGGCAGGGATCAGAGACCCATGTCACTATTTGCCCAGACCTACGAACAGCTCTAATCAAATGGGGTAACTTGACTCTCAAATTTTCAGCACCCATTCTGACTATTATTGTTATCCTTCCTGGCTTGTTATGAGGATTCAAGATTTCAATGAGGTTGACTAGTTCAGTTGGATCCATTTTGTTGCTCACCTGTACCATGATCTTTACTATCAGCCATGTAACTTAATTTGCAGGCAAATACATGCCAATAACCAAAAATAAGGGCTTCTAAGCCAGCAATTATATGAATAAGTATTGGGATATAGTCAAGTATAATAAGTAACAAACATCAGGGGACATAACAGGATCCACTTTGGAATACTACACGCAAAGAAAGAAAATCAATGAAGGGAATTTCTCTACTATTACTTTCACATATTTTGTAAATTTAAATTGAAATAGCTTTTGGATTTATCTTGTCTTCTCCAAGCGGTTAATAAATTGTGCAATTTGAGTAATTACAAATACAACTAACCAAGAAAATAAGAAACCCTGGATAGCACATACCTTGATACCAAGAGGGTTAGCAATTCCTCTAAGGAACTCAACATGTGCACCATCCAGTTGGCGAGTACGCTCCCCAGCCCAAAGCAAGTGAGCAGAGCAATCATAATACAAGCCAGAAGTTGAATCCAACCTAGTTAATGATTGCTCATAAGGCAAGAGCAGACACTCATGAGATGTCCAGAATTCAGTAGATGTCATAAGAGGGTGGTCAAGCGTGAGTCCTGCAGCAGCCATGAAACCTAAGGCCTCATCAACCCGGTTAGCAAGCTCATGGTACCTGTTGAACCATCCAAATAGTATATATCATAAAATCTCAACGCCCCCTAAACATAATTATGACACCTCACAGTGCTCAGATTATAGGAAAAAGCTTGTGCACACACTTCCATTCTGATTTGGTCATAGGTGGTAAAATCAGAATATAGGTGAATGAAATTTTCGGTAAGATCAACTATAGTCAAGATGGTTAAAATTGTGCAAATGTGAAATGATGTGAGTGCAAGTATATGTGAGTAAATGTACTCTAAATTATAATTAGAAAAATGATTCTTTCACAACACTCATGCCTCACACCTCTCACATCAGGTAACAAGTGACAGAATCAGAATATATGTGTAAAAAATGAGATATGACCAACTGTGTATAAAAATTGTATAAATGTGAGATGATACGTGTGTCCACTCTTATAATTATATTTTAAACATCGGTTCCAACAATGCTTACCTATCTCCCTGCTCACTGAGCTCTGCAAAATCAAGATTCCACTGAGTGACCCTCTGCATTGCTGCATATCCTCCGGTAGCAAAGGCCCTAAGCAGGTTAAGAGTTGCTGCGGATTGGCAATAAGCCCTTATCATCCTATGAGGGTCCGGGATTCTTGATTTCTCATCAAAAGCATCACCGTTTATGTTGTCGCCTTTGTAACTCGGCAGCTTCACTCCATTCACCTCCTCAAAAGGATCTGACCTCGGCTTTGCAAATTGACCCGCCATTCTTCCCACCTAAATAGCACAAAAAATTGAAACTTTCTGACTCACAAAACCAACAAGTACAGAATATATCGCATATTTTGATCATTGTTTTCACACCCAAAATCTAGCACAAAAAAATTGAGTTTCATCCGCAAATAATATGTTAGTCAAAATCATAATTGAATTGTGTTTGAATATAATTTTGAGTCTCACACCAAACTTGACTAGAAGCCCAAAAAAAAATTACTTTTGTCTTTAATTAAGTCAAAACATGTTTTGCAAATTATAATCCAAGAAAAATATAAAAATAACTAGAATTTTTTAGTCAGAATTATAGTCCAAGAAAAATATTTAGAATTTTTGTCAGAATTTATGATTAAATGAGTTAGTATATATTTTTTTTTTTGACTTGATAAGTAGTAGTTATCACTTTATTTCATTCCACAATTATCTTTTCTTTTTCTCAAAATTTTGGTTAATTTTTTGTGATTATGTAGCATTATTACTTATAATCCAAACATTCTAATATTCTTCACTTTCTTTCACTTTCAGGTTTAACAAAAAACAAAAAAACATGAAGATCTGAGAGAGCTCTCAGTTTTGTTTCTGTTTATCAAGACAAAGAAAATGCTAAGAAAATAAAATGCGGAAACAAACCTTAATGACAGGCATTTGTCCACCAAACATAAGAACAGCACCCATCTGAAGAAGCACTCTAAAAGTGTCCCTAATGTTGTTGGCACTGAACTCCTTGAAACTCTCAGCGCAATCCCCACCTTGAAGAAGAAACGCATTGCCCATAGCAGCCTCCGCAAGCCTCTCCTCCAAGTTCCTTGCCTCTCCGGCGAACACGATAGGTGGGAACGATTCAATGGTCTGCAGCACTGACCCCAATTCATCCTTATCCGGGTACTCAGGAAGCTGCAACGCCTTCTTGGATTGCCAGCTGTCAAGACTCCACTTTCCGGTGGTGGTGGTGGAGGTGGCGGTGGTGGAGGGCTTGTTGGTGGTTACAGAACTTTTTTTGGTAGGGTCTGCGGCGTGGACGGCTGAGATGCGTGGTTGGTGGGAGTGTTTGGTGGGAATGAAGGAGAAAGAGGGTTGGTGGGAGGGCGTAGATGGAAGAGGGTGAGTAATGTCATGCAATGATCTGGATGAAAGAGAGTATGCACTACTTGCACTTGAAAGAGCCATGCTTTAGCCTTTAACTTTAAGATTGCTTAGTTGTCCCTATGAGCTGTCTCTCTCTCGTCTTTGGTTTTTAGGAAGAGATGGAAAAGGAGAAGTCTTAGAGAGTGAGTGGCATTCTTTCAAGTTGAGGGGTTGGGTTTTATAGAGTTTTGTTTTTGTCATAGGAAAGTAACATAAATATTTATGGGAAATGTTATGCATTTTACAACTTTTACTATTATATCGTATTTACATTGTGAATGATATATTAAATTAATTTATACGTTATTATAATATTATTATAAGATATAAAACGAATTTATGAGTAAGTTAAAAAAATTAAATGTATAAAAGTTAAATAAGTAAGGAGATTATTTATGAGAAATATTTTGTGTGTAACTTTTTATATATATATATCATAATTATGTCATATATTAATATAAAAGAGATATTAAATTAGTTTATATATGATTATAATATTTTTGTAAGATACTGAGAATGAATTTTATGAATGAGTTAAAAAAATTAAATATATAAAAGTTAAATGAATAATGAGAATGTATATTTATATATATGTTATTTTATATTTAGATAATTTTTATTATTTTAATTATATTTTATTTCATTTCATTTTTTTATTATTCTATAATTTTATCACAATCATTTAAATATGAAAGCAACTTATGTATAGAAAGCTTTTATCTTTTGAAAAATACTGTTTTCACACGAATTTAAATCTATGAAATGGCACAATAACATAAAATTGCAAATCAATCAGATATTTGAGCATTGTATTTTAAAGAGTAACTTAAAGACACGTGAATGTGTAACTACAAATTAATAGCATCTATCTAAGCTTATCACCAAATTGGTTTCGTGTGAAATAGCGCTGCTATTTTTTTTATCTTTTTTTTAATGCTTTGAGAGGAGACAGATCACAGATGGGTTCGGTAGAGTTCAACAATCAAGAGTCAGACAGGGAAGGTAGTTGGGAAGGGCATTTTTTGTGAATAAGTTAATGTCAAGGGTTGGACTTGTAATTTTAAAGGCACGTGTTGTGTGTCCCGGGACTGGATGAGGGCACATGGAGGCGGGGTTTTCTGGACAAATTATTTTCGTACAATTATAGGAGGCAAATAGTTAAAATAATTAAAAGTAGACCAATCAGGCAATCACCAATGGTTGGGCCTTGGCCCTTTTGACGCTTTAAGGAAAAGGAGATAAATGTTGGAGATTAAGAAAGTAAATGAGTTGAATTATTTGTTAATTATTTAAATTTGATTTGTTAAATATTTAATTAAGTTTTTTTAACTGAATAATAAATTTAAACTTATATTTATGTTTAATTATATAAATAAATTGAAATTAAATTTTATTAATTTAACATTAAAATTTTGTGAATAACTTGTGTATATATATACTAACAATGTTAAAATTGTAAATTTTATAGTGCTTTTTTTTAATCACATGGAGAGCATTATGTGAGAGCATTTTAAATGAAATTAATCTACCAATATGTTCAAATTTTTTTAGAGCATTAAAGTTATGAATTTTTATATAATAGATTATAAAAAACCAATTTTATATATTTTTACTTTATTTTCTATCACAAAGATATTTATTAAATATTAAATTCATAAAAAAATAATTAAATCATAAATGAATCGAGTTTAAATTTTATAATTTTTAAATAAATTAAATTCAAACTTTAAATTTAATTTATTTAAAAAATTAAAACAAGATTAAATAATTTATCTTTTTACAAACCAAATTTAAACTTAAAGTATATCCACTCGTTTAATCTACTGTTTGAGAACAAAGCCGCACGTCACTAGATGGCATTAATTGAAAGGAAAAAATTATTATATAATTTTTTTAGAAATGTATGTATTATTAATATATTTTTTAAGGATGTCAAATTTAATAAAAATAAATATAATAAATAATATATATATATATATATATATATACTATTAATGGTTATTTTAAATTCTTTACCAACCGCTACCGGTATACCATTACCAAATAGCAACGTATGTAAATCTTTCCCCCGGCCCGCAGTGGGGCAATATTTCGGAGGAGTTTGGCCCGCAATCACGTGTCTCTTGGCAATAAGTTCTTTTTTGTTTTTTGTTTTAAATATAATAACAATACTTTTTTTTTTCTATTTTGTGCTTATTTTTGGATTTGTCATAATATTTCTATACTCTTTTGTGTGAAATTAATTTTTTTAATATATGAAGCGATATGATTAAATCTTTCTCACACATTGTGTATTTTGAATATAAACATTTTTCATCTCTTAAAAATGCAATTTACTTACCACTATATTTAACTTTTAAGGAGTTATTTTATATTAATTTGATAGTCTTTTTGAAATAATTTCGAAAGCTAAATTCCCCATTAGCTTAACACATAATTAAAATTGAGAGATCCAATTCTAATTATAAAACTAAATTTTAAACCTAATTCTATGTGCCAATGGTACCTTAGCAAAATTATTCTTTTAGGTATCACATCAGAAATTGAATCTAGATAACGAATACATGGAAGAAAAGCATGCTTAATCATCAACTCTTAGATTAAGTATGTCAATATCTAATATATTAAGTATGACATTACCATACATTAATTATTTTTCAACGAAGATTTATATTGTGTATCAATAAATGTTAATTTTTTTTAAATATTATGAGAATTTCGGATATAATAATATGAGATTTTATTATATTTTCTAATTATTAACTTTATGGTATGGTAACTTATGTACAAAACAATTGGTTATATGAACAATCTAAAAATATTATTTTACAAATATCTTAAATTGGTAATTAAATATGGTAATTTAATATGTTAAACTTTTTTATTATCATTATTAATTATTTAAAAATTATTAAATATTTTTAAAATTTTTAAATAATAAAAGCTTACTATCTGTGTGTTGTAAACATATATTTATATTTTATATGATAAATTATTTAATCAAATTTATGACTATATCTTAAATACATATAAGAACACAAAATCTTTGAATTGAGTTATGTAAATTTTCAATCCTCTTAAATCAACAAAAAATTAAATTCAATAACTTTTCCCTTGTCTTTCGTAAGTGTCATAAAATTGGTAAAACGAAATTATCTTAAATTATGAACATGTAATTAAATAATAACGTCGTACGTGTCTAAATATAATATAAAATTTGTTAACACGTGTCCTTATTTATTATTCATTATTAATTATTTAAAAATTATTAAATATTTTTAAAATTTTTAAGATAATAAAAGCTTACCAGTAATTTTATCTGTGTGTTGTACAACATATATTTATATTTTATATGATAATAAAATTATTTAATCAAATTTATGACTATATCTTGGAAAAAAGTTAAGGATTTGATATTTAAAAAAAATGGTTTTGTGTTGTTAGTATTTAGTATGTTTATATTAAATATATTAAATACATCATATAGACAACATGTGTACAGTAATAAAAAAGTAAATTTATTTTAGTGTAAAATGCACTTAGTGTATCAAACATTTATATTTTACGAAGTTAGAAAATGACAATTTGAAGATAAATTGAACAATAAAATTAACGAAGTAACATAATTTAAAATCATAAAAAATAAACAATATGATTAATTATTATAATATATTTAAGAGATCAATTATTGTTCAGTTTATTTCCTTTTTCACCACATAACCATAGTGCATCTACAAAAATTAAAAATTACAACGAAATTAATTAATACATATTAGATATATTTCATGGATATTTATAAAAAGAATTAGATAACTACCTGTACAAATAATGTTACAATAATTAGTATTAGAAGTTCTAAAATGAATAAAGCTTTGAACAAATCTGTAAAAAAAAAAAAAAAAAAGATTTCAGTGAAGGCGATCATTTTAAGATAAAGATAAATTTATAAATAAAATGCAGATAGTGTGTGAAATAAATATTACATTTGAATTAAAAGTCAAATTTACTACCAACTAGCATTTTAATCAGTGCAATATGTAGAATTATAATATAAAAAATATTTTGAAAAACATTGAATGTATAAGTAACTAATTATTTAAATTTTATTAAATTATGAAATATGAATATGAGTAATCAATAGTTACTATAATTTGTTTTATAAAGATATTTGGATATAACTATTTTTTATTAAAAATGAATTTAAAATTTTGGTTTCAATTAATATTTTTTGAAATCATGGAACTTTTTTTTTTACCCCAGGATGTACTCATTAAGTTATTTAATATATGAAAAGAAATAATTAACTATTAAATATTAAATAAAAGTATATTTAATTAATTTTAAGTTCTAATAATGAATTGAATTTCTAAAAATTTTATTATTTGTTCATGTAAAATCTTAACATGTAGATATCAATGTGTTTGAATAATAAATTTTCAATGTTATGTAATATAAATATTAAAATTAAAATATTTAAATTTTACAAAATAATTCATATATTAGAATATGAATAAATATTTTTGAGAAATATAATTAATTAATCTAGTTAAAATAAAATATTTGATTAGTTATGTATCATGTTACGATTTCACACACAAAACCCCTTACAATTGAATAACAAATTAAGAAAGCAAGGAAAAAAACTAACGTCATAAGGTTGATATCGAAAAAATCATAAGCCAAATTCCTTTGGTCTATGTGATTTTGAAAATTAGCTTATTGCTAAAAAAACAGTTATAAAGAATTACATGCAAAAAAGAAATTTAAATTGAAACCATGTAAGAACACAAAATCTTTGAATTGAATTATTTGCTCTTTAGTAAATTTTCAATCCTCTTAAATCAACAAAACATTCATTCTTTTTAATTGAATTACAGAAAAGCTTTTCCCTCGTCTTTCATAATTTTCCCTTGCTAGAAGTGTTCTCCCATAATTATATACTTTGGTAAGAATGCTTTAAGAACCTGCTGTTATCAAGTGGTTTCAATTACTCAAGAGTAGGGGTGAATTGAGTATATAAGACAAGTTCATAAATCTTTCACAAAATACTTAAATTCTAATTTTTGTCGAAGTTATTTGATTAATAGAGATAAATGGATAGATGAGATTAATACTTTCACTTACAAATACAATAATCAAACAAGATAGTATTTAAGAAAACTCAATAAAACAGTACATAATATTAAAGAGTTGAGTTTAGAAGAACAAACGCCAAACTTTATCATAGTTCAACTACCAATCCACTTGTGACTTACGTCCAGTCCTCAAGTAATCACTCGATATTTTTTATTAAATTCCAAACTTGAATCAAGTGCTTGTAACCTTTACAAATTAGAGCACTCAACACCACCTTGGGATACCTCACCCTTTGTAGCTTGAGCCTCTTCAAACAAGGGATACCTCACCTCTCTATACAGATTATACAAATATGTAGATGAATAGAAATTCTCTCAAATAGTAGATGATACAAATTGAAGTTTATGAGTATTGAAGATTAACACTTTCTAAACTCAAAAATAGAGTATGATGAGTATGATTATGGAAATATGAATTTTATGCTCAATAATGATTCTCAGATAGTTGGTCTCAATTTTTCTAACCCTTCATTAATGTCCAACACTCAGATTTATAATTAAGGACAAATGATAGCCGTTAGGGGTAGATGAGAGTATTAAATGTTCGTTAATATATCTATTGAATGTGCTTCTTCTCTTTTCCAGATAACAGGCTTCATCAATTACTTAAGCTTCTTAATCGGTTAGAGGCTCTTTTAAGCTCAAAACATATGTTTCTGTTTTATAGAATAATCGATTAGGGTCATATCCTAAGGTGCGCAGAGGTTAGGATCATCTTAACAAAATTGGTTTTAGATGAGTCTGAATAACAAAATTGGGCCCATATCCTAAGAGTGAGGTTAGAAAACTTAAGCAACCATTACTTTGTCTTACTCGAGAAAGATACTCTAACTCGAATCATATTCTTTTAAGAACTTGATCTATCGTTACTTAATCGTTTACTGGTAAGCTTATGGTCATTAAAACCTCAAATTTAACTCCATACACTTAGTGTCTCCAATCCTTTAAGGCAAATACCGCGATTATCAATCTTAGACTATAGGTTAGAGAAGTTACTCCTGCCCATGCGGTCTCAATCGCCTAAAGGTGTAACTAATCCGAAAGTATATCTCAAAGGTTAGGACTTAAGCAAATTGTCTTCCTTGAAAATTGGACTCTTTGGGTGTCTTTAAATAGATGAAATTATCATCTACAAAGACCATAATTCTAACTAAATTGGTTAGAACTTATGCTAATTGGTTAGGACTTAACGAATTTTGCTTCTGAGAAAGCAAATAACCGATTAGGGCTATAACCTAATTGGTTAGGCCCTGTTTTGAAACAAAAGGGGATGCTTCTGTTTAATCAAATAATTAATTAAATAACTTACCTAATTTGTTAGACATATAAAACATAAAGACGCAATGCCTCTGTTCGTATCACTCTAACCGATTAGAAGTTATTCCTAATCGGTTAGGGACCATAGAAATTGGCTTCTGTACAATGCAATAATCGGTTAGATGGCTATACTAATCGGTTAGGACCTTATGCTTTTGACTCCTGTGAGGGGCTTTTCTTAGGATAGATTTCAAACGTGGTTTTCAAAGACATTTTACCTAATCTTAAAAAGCTATCTTAACAGATGTGAGTCCTTATTTGATTTGAGTAAGAAAATAATTTATAAGCTTAGTGTGAATCCTTCAAGTACCTTTACACAAGTTCTGAAGCCTATATTCTAGACTTGATGCTCTTTGGGATTGTCTTGTACATTTGCCTTTCTTTCTTTGCTTTGTTATCGTCAATACTATTTCTTGAATCAATGTTAATCACACCTGCCAATTATGTAAATATTTTCTTTCAAAAGGTGCCTACACTACAACACAAGAGGCTAATGATAGCCGTTCTGAGAGCCATCTGCAGCGGTTGAAATTGCTGTAAAAAAAAATCTCACAGCGGTTACATTACTATCGCTATTTCTAGTATAAAGAGCTCAAATTAACACCACAATTGAACAATTGAACAAATTAACACCACAAATTAACACAATTGAACAAAACGAAGGTACCAACTGAGTGCCATTTGTATTACCCATAACACCACAAATTAACAGTAAGTTTTAGATTCACACAATTGTGAACAAAACGAAGGCTTGAACACTGCATAGAAGATACAAAAAACAAATACAGTGCTTTTGCTGACCAAAGGTACATGCAATGATAAATATAAGTAGAATTATGATAAACTATGCAAGGCTCCAATAAGTAATAAATTACATAATCACTTGATATGACAAACTTATAAGTACATTTCAATAGATAGTTGTGTGATATATATAATCAAGGTGGCTCATAGGTTGGTTCATTTAAGTCATTTAAACTTTTATTGTTATTAATTAAGTACTTCAACTTTGTTAGAATAATTTTTTATTAATAAAAATATTGAAAAGATAAAAATATTTAACTTAATAAATAAAAAATATTTTAATATTAATAAATAAAAACCAAACCCCATTTTAAATATAAAAACATATGGTATATATATCTAAATTTTTTAAAAATTAATAAATATTATTAAATTTTTTTTATTAAAATTGAGATCAGAGAGATTCCCAATAAAATGGACGCATGACATAATGAGATTGGAGATGTTCTCAACGGAATATGTGATCATCATTTCCAATGATCACTAAGGTGCAAAATATGCACCCCTCCCTTATTATTATTGTAAATGATCTAGTATTTATTTATCAAAATTATTTTATTTTTTTTAATTTATTTATAAATTCATATTGTATTTTGTGAGAGTATTGCAATAATATATAATTTGATTTGATATTTTTTCATATTAAAAATATAATATAAAAAATATTGAATATATTTAAATGTAAGAAACATTTTTCTTATTGTAAATAGGTGGTGCTTACATCCTTCAGGTCTCTCTCGCTATCTCTCTCTCTCATTTCCAATGATCACAAAGGTGCAAAATATGCACTCTCCATTTTGAATTGATATGATTAAGTGAGAGAAAGTGATAAAAAAATAAATATAATGAATGATATTAAAAAATAATATAAAAAATATATATATATCTATTTGTAATAAGAATATCATAATTAATTGTAAATAGGTGGTGCTTACATCATTCAGGTCTCTCTCGCTATCTTTCTCTCTCATTTCCAATGATTCTTGTTACTGTAAATAGGTACGTGGTGCTTACATAATTCAGATCTGTCTCTATCTCTCTCATTTCCAATGATCACGAAGGTGCAAAATATGCACTCCTCCCTTGTTAACGTAAATTGGTGGTGCTTACATCACTCCGGTCTCTCTCTCTATCTCACCGTGGAACCTAAGAATTTCTCTACAATTGGCAAACGACGTCGTTGTTATTATCATTTCATTTGTTTGTAAGTCTGTAACCAACCGGTGGGCAGTACTAGTAGGCAGTAGTCCGTGACTCATTGAGGCACAATCATCAATCGGTGACAGTATACGTTATTGTAGTTGTGGGGGGATGTCTTCAATGCTCACATTAGATGAGTGAGCATGGATACTCACATCCTAAGAATCCATTGATTTAATAGTTATAAATTGAAGGGATGTAATTCATCATTTGTAACCGGTTAAGTAGGTGAACATATCTAAATTGCAAACTTAGGTCTAGGAAAAAAGTAATTGCAAAGTTAGTTATCTTCAAAAACACCTATGTGCGGTGGTTTCTCACTCTTCTTCACTATTGTAAGATTATCATATATATTTTTTAAAAGTATATATATTGTTAATACAATTTTTAAATATATTAAATTTTGTAAAAAAATATAATAAATAAATATAATAAATAATATTAAAAAATATAAAAAAAATATATACACTATTAATTATAACAATATCATAACTATTTCTCCCTGTTCTCACCCATAGATATAAGAAGTCATCAATGATCCCAATCAATAAAACTGGAATATCAATTTTAAACTTTAACATGTGTTTGGAAGTACAGAACATTTGATATCATTCAAGAATGTGGTTTGTGATTGCTATGCAGTTTATCAAATAACTTAAAATTAGACACACAAATTATACGAAGTATTTGAATGTTTCATTATTCATTTCTTGAGCAATTCAAAGTTGAAAACTAAACCAAAAATTTAAACTTGTGGCAACTATAAATCGCAAACTGCAAAGCAGTCATTGCCCTCACCAGAATTGAGCAAGATCCATTTCATCCCAAGAACAACACTTAGTCCAATTTATCAACGGAAGCTCCCCTAAGCATAAAAGTATATTTTTTCGTTTGAAAACCAATAATTCTGAAAAACCTAAACCAGATTCAAGGCATACATAGCAAAAGGGTACAAATTGATCCTAAGAATTCCAATTACCGACAAGACCACAGCATGAAGAAAACCGAACCAAAAATTAGCCATGGAAGACAATTACAATCCCGTGAATAATTGATTGCACCAGGCATGGATGATTACGGCCTATTTATGGGTTTTCCGAATTCATATTTATCCACACACCACACCACATAGAAGGAAGGAACGAGAGAGTGTGTGTGAGAGAGGGAGTGAAGGTGGACGAAGTTTGTTGGAAAAGCTCACCAAAATCTCTACACGGTTAACCAGGTGACACTGGTGGCAAAGATGCTGGCAAGAGCACGTCTATTTTGATATTTAATAATTGATAGAATAAAATAGAATGAATAAGATGAATAAGAAATAATATAAAAATAAATATATTATCTTATTATTTAAATATTTTAAGATATAATGAAATAAAAATATTATTTTATTATTTAAAAAAAATAAAATGATAAAAATTATAATTTTATATTTTTTTAAATTATATTTATTATAAATACACTAATTTTATGATATTTTTAATATAATAAAATTTAATTATAATTATAATAAAAAAGATGAATTTATACTTTTTAAATTGAAAGAATAAAATTAATAATTTTTAATAAAAATCTAATTACTTTCATTATTTTTTAATATAATTAAATAATAAAACTTATTTTTATCTCATATTATTTTATTTCACTCAATCCCATTAATTTAAACATAACTTAGGGTATATTTGGATATTTAGTAATTGATGGAATGGAAAAATTTGGAATAAAATGGGATAAAAATTTTGGATATTTAGGAAAATAAAATAAAATTTATCTAACTCAATTTAAGAATTATAACTTTATTTTTTAAATTCATTATTTCAAACACATTTTTAATATAGATTAAATAATAAAATCTTAATTATAATTATAATTAAAAATCTCATACCTGAGAAAGAAGATTTATTTCATGAGATCCATCAATCCATTATTTTTTAACATAATTAAATATAACTTCAGAGACACTAATTCAAACATAGTTTACGAGACAGGGAGTTAGTGATAGAGGAAGGGAAGCGGTCAAGGAAGAAGGAGAGAAAGAGATAAGGGCTAAAGTGAAATAAAAAACTATTTAGGGGTTAAATTATAAAAATAAAATATACAATATATTGGGTTGACGACTATTCTAACAGTTATTTATTTGTGAGCACTTACTCCACATTTGTGAGCATCATAGAATCCTCCAGTTGTGGGAGCTGATAGCTGAAGCTGAATGAGAATGGAGGAGTTACGGAAACTTGAAAAAGTGCAGAGAATGGTGGAATTCATGGAATCACGGGGTGTTTCCAACTCCGATCACCACTCAAACCGCTTCCTTGCTAATCTCATGCTCTTCTTGGTTAGTAACTGTTACCTCTCCTCTCCAGGTTAGTTAATAATAACGCCACTTTCCTCTCTTGATTTCGTGTTTGTGTTTGTGTTTGGGCCAACGGCATGGGCTTCAGTTAGAACCGTGCGGAGAGCTTGGCATGGACCACAAGTGCTGCATGGTTTCTGACCTTATGCCTAGAGTGAGTTTCACTTCCTCATTACAATTCATTCCTTTCATTTCACGTCTCTCTGCATTTGCATCTTATCTTGATGAATGATAGGGTAAATTTGGAGTTTCTTTTTTTTTGTTTAATTTTGCTTTTGCAGCTCTCATCTGCATTTCTCCAGGAGGCATCTCTTTTGCTTAGTCAAGACCTTGTCCCCAAACATGAAAATACTGGTAATCTATCTTATAGGAGCCACCCATTTAGGTTTAGTATTTTTAGATATCTTGAATTTTCTGTCGCTACCAATCATTGCCGCGCTCATTTCAAGAATTGCACTGTTTGAGTGTTTGGCTTTAGGGCAAAAGAGGCAAAGAAAAAACAATATGCAAGTAGAAGTAGGTAAGTGAATCTCTGGAATCATTGAAAGGTATGTTTGGATGCTGGGAGGGGAAGGGGTGTGGAGAAATCAAAGGAAAAATGAAGATAAGGGAAAGAAAGAGGATGGTTTAGCTAATGATTTTCCTTCACTTTGTTTGGATGTTTAAAATCCTCTAAATTCGAAGAACTTTGAAATTTTCATAAAAATAAATGAGGGAGGGTTTTGAAGAATCATATGAAAACCCCTCATTTTCTTCACCATGGTTTACTTAAAATCTTTACTTTTCCCCCTTCTCCGCCATCCAAACATGGAGGGATCAAATAGATGTAATGTAACTATTGGTGGCATCATCCAGGTTTGTTTTACTGAGAGATGAGATAGTAGTACTTTTCTTTCTTATCTCTCATGATTTCCCAGAACTGGAAGGACACTAGGTGAAATTGGTATTATACAACAAATTTATAACTATCTGTGGACTGTGGTGGGGGGCTGGAATTAACACCTTGCATTGCTGTCTTTACCATAGAATATGTGTATCTTCTGATTAATAACTGTGAGATGTCTTTCATCTAAAGAAACTTTGAGATATTGAGGACTTTAAACTAGAGTCTGCACGGTGCGTATTGACATTCATACAATTCTCATGTTTTAACTTCATATGCTTTGATGCATGTTTTAATTTTAATTTTATACATATTTTGGGAATTTGCTTTAATTTTCACTTTCACTTAGGTTTCCAACAAAATCTTGATGGAAATGCTTTGCTTAGATGCGATCAGATGAAAGAATATAGTTTGTTGCAAAGTTGTAATGAAAACGTGGCCATGGTCGGGCTGGATTCCATGCAAAAGGCAAATTCTACCCTTGAGGATTTTGTAAGTATATATTCAAAAAATAATCTCTTTGCTGTAATCATGGTTTTCTGTTATAATGCTCGATGATTAATTTGGAAAATGCACAAATAGTTGCATATGAATTAGAATTTACAAGTGTGACAATTTTGGGACACATAAACAAACTTGATTATTATCAGAACAATACCAGGTTTATGCCATCATTTGCCATATTCATTAATAGATGAATAAATTACCAATGTACCATATATGAGGGTTGCATCCTAATTTTCTTTGCAGCTTTCTGTAGACAAAATCTACAACAAGAGTAGTTTGGTAGAAGGTTTGAATGCTTGATACTATTTCAACAAATGAACCTAGCTATCCGGAACTTGCTTTGTGATTCCAATGTTAATGTGAACATATGTTTTCAGTGCAGATCTTATTTTATGTTTCATGGATTGGATGTAAGCAAGCCACAATCAATCTTCAAATACTTACCTATTCTTTCATTCACAGAGAGTTATATTTATCAGGTACACACTAGATTGATGTTATTAAATTCAATCACCCTTTTATTTATTCAAGTCGAATAGTGTTTTATAAGTGTGAGCTTCATAAATGGGGTCCTACTGCATGTCTGGAACTAATCAAGAGTTAGACCCAAATGCTAGTGCGGCTAGAAGGCGAAAAGAATAGAGCACCTCAAGCATAATGGAAGGCATGGCCAGCTATGAACTGAATGAGCCTTGCTAAAGAGGCGCTCAACATGACATCTGTTTAGGGCTAACGTCATTTTGGCAATTGAAATGATGGATATTTAGTGCTAATATGGTGTGGTTGGTCAAGGCATATTTTTTGAATGCGAAGTAATGATAATAACTGGCATCGGCTCTGGTGACCTCTCCATTGTCTCGAGCTTGGCCTATATAAGGGCCATCATTTCAACTGCCAAAATGACATCAACCTTCAGCCCTGAACAGTTGTCATGCACGCATGATGCTTCCCTTTCTCAATATGTGCACATAGGGGCTTGATTTTTACCTACCTAATGGGAAAATGTTTGGTTGCTATTGCTGTTGTCTCCAAATCGTAGGTGGCGGAAGCACTGACCTCCACCTTAGCCACACATCGTTTTTTTCATGAATCTCATTCTTCTCTCAGCAAAGTAAAAGGTCAAGTAACCCACAGCGAGACACGAGAACTATTAACAAGCACACACAGACACCCCCTATTTTCTGCAAAAGCAATTAATGATTTTAATTCTTCGACTTCACTACCCTGCATGACTTTGCAATGGCTGTTTTTGCATTAAGACACTCAGATTTCTATGTGCATGCTTCATTGTCTCAGAGTGGGTCACTTGGCCTTTCAGTTTGTTGAGACAAGATTCTTGACTAAAACGATGCATGCAGCTGAGTTGAGGTCAGCCCTGGCTGCCATGTAGGAATTTAGAGACTTATGGTATAGACAAAATTCTTGCATGAATTCCGGTCAACTAGATACAAAAGGGTTATATGGACATTGAAATTGATGCAAATACTTTATTTTCTTCCACTAGGAAGCACCTGTCTTTTTTTGAGAATATTTTATTTGTTACTATTCGAGAATTAGTGAAATATATGCTAAATAGTTCCAACAGTAAGTAGGAAATCTGCAAAAGCTCCTATTTGTGCTGAGAATTCGTAGCTATTATGATGCAGCTGGATAAAATGAATGAGAAATTGCTGCAAACACCAATCAATGGAGAGTCTGTATTTGGAGGAAGAGATGAGGTGATTGATTGCTTTTGGGACTTATCCAGTGGCAATTTGAATCTTCATGTTTTAAGTAATAACTTTGAACTTTCTTATATAATTTAATTTTGCATACAGAAAGCAACTCAAGTATTGGTTTCTTGCTTCTCAAATGATCCAGTTAGACCACTTGTGGCTCTTCTTGAACATAAAGACCTTTTGACAGAAAGGTATATATTCTGTCTTCTATACAATACTTTTCTAGGGGAGTAGTTAAGATTGAGCTTAATTTGGTCCTGTGTTCTTTTTTCATGATGAGCTAAGGATAAGAGAAGAACTTAGACATGGAGAAGAGTATTGGGCTCTTGAAAGAAAGCTCTGTTATGCGCTTATAAGCAAAAGGGAGGTATACATAATTCACATCCCCTTTTCATTCTCTTCAGAGCAGGGGTATAAATTGAGCCAAATCCTTCTCAAAGTTTCCTGTTTGAAATCTAATAATAATTTGCTACACAGATTCTTGTTGAAGATGTGATGAAGGCTATTCATTTAAAGTCTTTTGATTATCGAGTGCTGAATCTTCTTCTCTATCAACTGCGAGGAGCCAAGGTACAACTAATAAGCAAAAAATAGGGAGAATTAACAGGAAGGACCACTAACAATATAAAATTTACAGGAATGATCAATTAGCCATTTCAAACAGGAGTGGAGCTAGAAGATTTGTCTTGAGGGGACCAAAAATAAACAATACATGTTTAAGTGGGGCCAAGTAAATGAATGTATATATTTTCTAAAAGAAATTACCTATAAAAAAGTAATAGTTTCTTAAAAAAAAATTGGGGGAGGGTGGGGTGGTGGTGTGGCCCCTTACAAGGACACTACTCTCAGCCCCTGATTGACCATTCCAAATGGTCAATTGACCATTCCAAATGGTCCTTGCTGTTACGAGAATGGTTATTGGTCCTTCACCTTTAATTTTATATTGCTAATGGTCCTTCCCATAATTCTCCCCAAAAAGCATTCAGTGGATGCTGCATTATTCATCTAACTCTTGATTATATTATTATATTTTTCAGTAAATTACACATTATTTCCCTGAGGTTTTGTCCATTTTCACTTTTCATACTTGAATTTCATTTTGTAATACATAACCCCCTTAACTTGTGGTACAAAGTGTAAACCTGTATTATCTGTCAATTTTAATTTTGAAAGTCTGTACGTGAGAAGCATGTGATCTCTTTTAATGTAATTCTCAAACACTCAACTCCCAATGTTAAATTTAACAGAAAATACAAGTTTACACTTTTTTCCGTAGTTTAGAGGGGTTATGTGTTACAAAATGAAGTTCATGTATGAAAAGTGAAAATGGGTTCAACCTTAGGAGAGTAATGTGTAATTTACATTATATTTTTTGTTTCTAAGTTAGGCATCTGATTTTGTTCTAAAATATTGCTGGCAACATAAAATTCTGCATAAAGTGACATAAACTTTGTTAGCTAATATATGTCATTAGGATAATTGTGTTCTTCTCAATTTGTTTTGAAGGTTGAGGAGTTGCATATGGAGTTTCTTTCAATTTCAGAGTTCTTAGTGGAAGTATCTGATGATCTGTATGTACCATCTTTTGTTTCAGTTGGTGCCGGGTACCATAATATCACATACACGCATTCAAACTTGGTCAGAATTTTGTATTTGCTTCTAACATGGTGCCTTTTCTCTTTTTTTTTTTTTTAATTCAAATGTGTTAGATATTCAGTAAACTCATCAGCAATTACTTGTTGATACTTTTTTTTTTAAAGAATGCATTTAGATGTAAGTAAATGTTTGCATTATAACAATTGCTTTTGTTTTTCATTCTTTTCACTCCAAATGTATCCTTTCTATTCTAGGATTAATAAAAATCTTTACCAAACTGACATTAATAAAAATATAAAACCAATTTGTACCATAAAAGATATTACCAATAGCAGAAAATCTCTTGGCATCACAATTTTCTGATAATACCAAATTCAACCTTGATTATTCTTGCTTCTTTGCTGTTTTTCATGTTTCGATTCTGTAATAACATACGCACATATTGATTTCAGTCTTATCCAAGCATGTTTCAATTTTATAATTTTATTCAACAGAATTGTCCTGATAATGTTGCAGGTATGACTACGAGGTGAGTTCAATAATCCAAGTTTTGTAACCAGCAGCTATCATACTGTTGTCTGAATCTTAATTCAACTAAAATCCCTCGTGCAGGATGATGTTTTAGAGAATAATTTCAACATTTTGCGCATGTTTGTCAGAATATATGGAGCTTCAGTTGCCCCAGCTATGCTGGTGAGTATGTCAAACTGATTGCAAATGGTGTTTCTAATTTATATATTTGTTTATAGAATGTCAATATGCTCTCTCAAAATTTTGTTGGTTAGCTGATATTGTTCTGGTAACAATTTCAAATATATTGATTGAACCACGTTAATTTTTATATAGTGGGGAGATAAATATGCAACTTTTATAAAAAATTAAAAATCAGCTCTTTATTTGTTGATCTGCAGCCTGAGTGTTATAGACATCCACGATTTCACATTTTCAGCTTTCATCCTAATTATGGGATCGTTGAATTAAATACCTGAATGAAAAAATGTTTTACTTCGTAGTATCATGCATAACCTCAAAGCACAAACATGGATTGATGGAGTTTCAAACTATGACCATTCCTTCCACCCACTTTTAAAGGGAGAAGAGGTGCGATTAGAGTTTGGACCCAAACCTCATTGACAACGCATGTGCAGCTTGAATAGTGAAATAATATTATTCCTGTTAGAGGTCTGGCATTTCTCACCTGTTGTGAGAAAGAAGTAAACTTCTATCAATCTAATGTTTGATAACTTCATCTTTAACCAATGGGAAGTATTGTTTATTTGCCTGTATGGATCAGTTTGTTTTATTCCAGTCTGTTAAAAATTGGTGTAATTATGGTAAATATACATGTTTTTTAAGTAACTTTAAGATATTATATTATGTCAATTTTTCAATTCCAGGCGAAGTGCATTAGTGAGGCTGAAGATAAATATGAAAATTTACTGGAATCACTGGATCCGCAGCTGGCTCTGAGCTACCAGAAAAGATGTGCAGAAGCCACTAAAGAAGGTAATTTACTGGAGTCAGTCAAGGCATTCTGATAGTATAATTAGACCCCAGCTGTAGGCTACCATTATATTGGCAAATGAATTTTTTAGGTGGAAAGGTATCAGAGCACCCTCTTGGCACGTGGAGTATTCCAACCGTGATTCCAGATGAGGAATTGTATAGATTCAAGTTGAAGTCTGATACCTCATGAATATAAACCTGAACTGTTTCACTGTTAGGTAATCATGCCAATTCTGGTACAAATCAAGAGTAAGAATACTTGTAGATACTTTATCCTCGCAAACATTCTGAGACTTAGATTCATCTAGATTATTAAAAAAAAAAAGAAAAAATTATAGTGAGACCAATGCATTATCTAATGGTGAGGAATTTGTTAGTGCAAGTATCATTTTTTACAATCAGTTATTAATTTGAATAGTGTAATGTGATTATCAAGTTGAACCATTTTAAAAATATATTGTTTTTTATATTTATCTAAAATATTAGGGAAAGGTTTATTGAGCATAATTTAAGTGGTTAAAGTGGGTAAGAAATAAGGCAGTTATAAGTTTTTGGTTACAAACAGATGTTTCAACCGATTAATCTTCTGCAAATTATTTAAATCTCTCACCACTAGCTCATTTTTAGCAGCTTAAAAGTTATGAATTTAAGTTGAGGATTCTTACTGGATTAAAAACAATAACAAACTTTAATGATAAAAGCTTAAAGTACTAATTATATCCTTTATATGAATTTCTAAAGCCCTAGAATTAATATCAATTGCTTTGTTTATTTGTTCTGATTCTTAAATATGAGTTTTTATTAGGGTTAACCCTATATTAAATGAAGTATTAGAATTAAACAAACATAAGCAGCATGAATAAGTCTTCTGGAAACACAGCACTTTCCAACTAGCTCTCACGAGAGTAGACTTCTGAGATTCGAAACATGCTTAGCTATTTTCCATATAAGTAGTTGACAAACTCCTTCAAAATGAGCTTCAAGCCTGTGTAAATTTAAAGCAGTATTCACTTACAGCGTTAAGACATATATTGCTTGTATTATTATGATGGGCGGAAAGATGACGACGCACCCAGAACCCAGCTAATAGTCTCTCAGTTATGAAATGAAAGTACTCAATCAAAGAGCTAACAGCAATTTTACTCGTTCGTTCTTTGCAATTTCCTCTTTTTATGGGCTAAAATAGTCCTTTTCTTTTATTTGTATTTTTATTTAATATAAGTTGCTCTTTGAATTTTGTTGAAAGAAAGAAAAGAGAGAGACATATGAAAAAAATTGTGTCTAAATTACACAACGGTAGTTGAATTGTATAGAGTTATTGTAATAAATACAAAGATTATAAAAAGATTTTAATTACTGTAATTATATGATTTAGTTATAATTTAGGTGCAACGAATTTAGATACTATTTACATAGTTTTCAACACTCTTTCTCAAGTTGGAGCATATAAGTTATATGCATCAAACTTGTTACACATATAACTTATTTGAAGAACTTTCAAAGACTTAATGAAAACAATCCGCGAGTTGATCACTTGAATTGATGAAGCTAGTAGTGATATCTCTAGATAAGATCTTATCTCTAAGAAAATGACAATATATATCTATGTGTTTGGTCATCTCATGAAACATTAGATTAGATGAGATATGCAACGTAACTTGGTTATCACAAATAAGCGTCATTTGCATAATATCTCCAAATTGAAGCTCCTTAAGCAGTTGTTTTAATCAAACGAGTTTACACGTGCCTAAATGATCTTGTGATCACATTTTGTTTTTTACTCTTTTAGGATATTAAATTACCCTCGATGAATACATAATACTTAGAAGTGGATCTTCTATCAGTAGGATAGTCTACCCAGTTAGCATCTGAATATCCAACAATCTGAGTATAGCTTTTATCTTCATAGATGAGGCTTTTCCTAGAGCTCTTTATATATACTTCAGAATACGAATGACTGCATCCCGATGTCCTTCACAAGGTGAGTTTAGAAATTGACTTACCACACTCACTGCAAAAGAGATACTTGGTCAGGTAACAGTGAAGTAGTTTAATTTTTTGGCTAATATTCTATATCTTCCTGGGTCTGAAAGTGGCTCTCCCTGATCCGATAAAAGCCTGACATTATGATCCATAGAAGTGTCAATAAGTTTTGCATTTAATAAACTTGTTTCCTTAAGAATGTCTATAACATACTTCCTTTGTGAGATAACTATACCATCCTTGGATTATGCCACTTCGATTCCTAAGAAATAACGAAGTTTGCTAATATCTATGATCTGAAAGTGATGACAAAGGTACTATTTTATCTGAGTTATATCCTGGTGATCGTTGCCAATGATAATAATGTCATCCACATATACAATCAAATAAATGCAACCTCAGGCTGTATGGCGATAGAAGACAAAATGGTTAGCCTCACTCTAAATCATACCAAATTGTTGAACTACAATACTGAATTGACCAAACCAAGTATGAGGAGATTGTTTGAAACTATACAAAGACTTGTGAAGACGATAAACGAGGTCAGAAGACTCTCCTTCGAGCAATAAACCCTGGTGGTTGCTCCATATGAACCTCTTCTTCTAAATCATCATGAAGAAAAACATTCTTGATGTCCAGCTGATGAAGGGGTCAACAGAGAATAGCGGCCATAGGTAGAAAGAACTAAACAGAAGTCATCTTCGCCACCGGCGAGAAAGTGTCCCTCTAATCCAAGTCAAAAATTTGTTTATACCCTTTTGCCACCAGACGTGTCTTGAGGCAATCAAGCTTGCCATCTAGGCCACATCTAGGCCAACCTTGACTGTATAGATCCATCGATAGCCTACAACAACAAATTTCCCTGGAGGAAGATGAACAAGTTCACAAGTACCACTGTTTTGAAGGGCACAAATTTCATCAATCATAACGTATCTCCACTCAGGATGGGATAAGGCGTCAATTAAAGATTTAGGAATAGACATTGAAGACAAGGAAGAAAGACATGCAAAATACAAAGAAGATAGGCGATGATAACTCAAAGCAACATAGTAAGGAGAAAGGTTACGAGTAGGCCGTATACCTTTTAAGAGAGCAATGAGAATGTCAGACTCAGGGGGCAGTGTCAGAGTTGGTAAAGGAGTTGGTTCCGGAGGATAGTTCGCAGTGACCTCTGCAACTTCTGGTGGAGGTAGTGGCAGTGAAGGTGGCTGAAGTTGACGAAGATAGACTTGAAATGTGCATATGATTGGTGGGGGTCCTCCAACAAGATGTGGCTGAGGGGTATCGAATTCAACTGAGACAAGAATAGGAGGAACATGGAAGACCTCAATAATGGGTTCAGGAGTCAAACTAGAAAAGTCAAAGAAGGTACTACGCTGTAAGGATAATGGGAGAACCCAAAATCTAATCACAATTGGCAGAATATTCCAGAGGCAAACCATATAAGGCCATGAGCATGAAGAAGGTATTGTGTTGCTCGAGTTCCTTCGCCGATGTATTAACAAAGGGCAGCATCTCATTGAAATCATGGAGAGCACCATGAACCTTCCTCAAATAGGCCGACATAGGACCATCAAACTTCCGAGGAGGAGCAACACTCATGAGGTTATGACACACCCCGTATAGTTGTTGAATGTCATTGGTGTAAAAAACCTTGGCTTGCTCCCAAATAGACTCACAAGTAATATGAGCGCGGAAGATTTGCTTGAGGGATGGAAGAATAGTGGATTTGATGACACTGTATAATTGGACATCAATCTTTTTCCACCTTGATTTGTCAGCCTTAGGCACATACTCAAGCTTCGTGGTGAGATACTATTCATAGCCTTGATTGTTGAGGCACATTTTGATGTCTGAAGTCCAACTATTATAGTTACTACCATCCAATTTGTCAGCGGAAAAGGGGGCACTGACATAATTGGTGAAAATAGGAGGCTTAGCCTTCGAGAGGTCTTTAGAGCTAATTGAGGAAGTAGAACTAGCCATAGGTCAGAACACAAAAGGGTAAAAATCGAAACTACAAGTACCTGAATGGATCTGCGCAAGTGTACAATGCCACACAAAGGTCAGTTGAAGGAGGTGAGCTCAAATCCATGTAGAGGAGGCCAGGGCAAGTTGAACAAAACCGACGGCTGTCGATGAGGTGGTAGAACGCGCCGTCACGCACTAGAGAAAGGGGCTGCGTGTGGAGAGAAGAAGCCGCGCGTGGGAGCGGGTAGGACGGCCGCTAAAGCTGCGCCTTCAGGGGTTGGTCGAACTCAGGCCAGCGATGCGACTAGTGAGGTCGCTGCTTGGAAAAAAATGACGATGGACGACAGTAGCTGACAGTGGCAGCGATGGGAATATGGTGTGTATTAGCAAATCAGAGTGGAAATACACTTGGTCAGAAAAAATTTTCACCAGAGAGCAGTGGGTTCACCAGGCGTACACGGTTCTAGGGTTGCCTCTATTTAAACTCTAATGTCATGTTGAAAGAGAGAAAAGAGAGACATATGAAGAAAATTGTATGTTTGAAAAATGTATGTTTGAATTATACAATGGAGGCTAATTATAGAGTTATTGTAATAAGTACAAAAATTACAAAAAATCTTAATTATAATTACATGATTTAGTTATGATTTAGTTAGCCTATACAACGAATCTAGACACTATTTACATAATTTTCAACAAATTTGATTTTATGTTTTACACTTAGGAAGGTCACTTAAAATAAATTTAACACTTAAAATATTATTTTTCTATTAAGCACGTACACGGACATGGGACACGATACGGACACAGACACGGAGACACAATAAATTAAAAAAATTATAGGACACTAATACGACATATATATATATATATCAAAGTCAATTAAAGAACTTGGTTTATATATATATAATTACAAAATTTAAGAATTTTTTTCATAATTCATTAATATCATTTTTATAGACTTGAAGATTTATAATACCTTAATATATGTCATATGTGTCAACATTTGCTACCTAGTAAGTTCCTCTCAAAAAATATGGAACATAATTTTTATTGACATTTTTTTAAAAAATATCGTAAACTAATTTCTTCTAATAGAACTAATCATATATAAGTATATGGGCTAAAAAAAATATTAACTAGAGAAAATATTGGTGTGAGGTAAGTTTCGGTGACAACAAAGTGGACGGCTTGATACGAGTAAAGGTAGAAGGAGCAAATAAAAATAATGGTGTGTGAAAAGATAAAACTTAAAAGTCTAATAGTAGCGTGTGAACAGATAAAATTTAAAATACTAGTGTGTGAAATAGTGACTTGGGATGTCAGTCATGTGATTGAGTTTGGGTGGGTTACGGATTTACTAATTGAACGTTAATCATGAAAATTATTTTTTTTTAAAAATAATATTAATGAACTGTATCTAAATCGTGTCCTAGACGTGTCTGAGAAGTGTCCAAACTGAAAAAAAATAATATTTTTAATTAGATATATTTAGACTCGCAAGACACGTGTGTCGTACGAGTATCCCAATGTGTCTGACACAAACACATATCTAACATGCAGACACACCTCAAAAATGGTGTATTCATGTTTCATAATTTTTGTTCAATTCCTCACAATTGAGCAACATGGCTATACTCTGTTTTTTCTACAGAACTGTATCTCCTAATTTTGGTATTCAGTAATGTTTTTGCAGACCAATAATCTCTTAGATCACATAGAAAAGTAAAGGAGAGCTGTTGACGGTGGAGAGAAAAAGTGGAGACAGAGAAAGAGAAATGAAGAGTGAGGATTAAATTTGAGAGAAATTGTTTGTGTAAGATTGTCCTTCTATATTTGATGTCAAACTAGAATTGCTGTTAACAACTTCCTTGTAAGTTAAAATAGAAATTAGAATAAAATATGCACATAAAATTTTGAGTATTTCTATTAGGAAAAAGTTTTTTTAAAATGAATTTATATGTAAAATAAATAAATAAAGATATATCTATCTTTAAATTATTTAATGAATTAAGATTACGATATACTTTATCAAATTAAAATTAAATACATTCTTATTTATTCATTTTAAAAACAAACTTACTTTAAAGAAACACTTTTTTTTCTAGTAGATGTAATTAAGAATAGTAATGCCAGCCCAGGAGCAAATAAGTAAGTAAAACCCAGCTAGCTTGTCTCCAGTTAGCAAATAAGCAGATATTGACTTGGGAACTAGGTAGGCACTAGGCAGACCAGTTGACAGAAAGAGAACATTTTTTATTTCAATCTTACTATCTGAATAGCTTAATCTTTTCCTGACCGTAGATTACACATAAAAATATGAAATTGAGTATCTATTATGAGAAATATCAAAGCTCACCTGACGAGAGTAAATCTTATTCTTTAGAGATGCAATACTTTCTTCTTTCTCTAAAATCATCTTCTGACTTCTCCACCTGTGCAATATCGCAATTCATGGTTACTCTTCTCAATGCAGGATTTTTCCATGATATAAAATGAAGAACACATATCAAAACCACAAACACAAATAATCATGCACTAGAAACCAAAACAAATAAAAAATGGTATAATTAATAAACTGAGCAAGTTATTAAAATTTTTATTAATGAGTTATAGAAAAAATCAATCCCACTAACTTTACCTAAGTTTTGTCTAAATAAAAAATGGTATAATTAATAAACTGAGCAAGTTATTAAGAATCAAAGTATCCCACTAATTTATTATTATTCAGTTTGTCTTTCATTAGCTTATATTGAAAAATTTTAGTAAAATCATATGGTCATGTAACCACTAACCACCAATAAGTAAATGGCCAGTGATATAAAAGGCCCAAAAAAACTGGCGAACACATTTTCTGGGATAAACAAAGTGAAACTTTGAAGTTCCGAAAAGCATTCTCATTTTGGTGGACCGAATTTCACACAATAACAAAAAAGACTACTTCATACAAGTTTATCTAATTTACAATGGTATGAGTCTGGGAAGTTAAAACTAGTGTCTCTCTCTCACCGGCTGCATCTAAAGTTTGCCGATGACGGCAGCGAATACTGCCGTAGTGTGCGAGTCACCCCGTCTCCATGATGCCCAACTTTCAAGAACGGTAGGCTCTACTTCGTGTCTACGCACAAGCAACTCCGCTGCCACAGACGGTGGCAGAACCTTGTTGTTTGCCTTGGTGCGGCGATGGATGGCCAAATCGCTCACAAGTCTCAGATCTTCTTCCTTTGCCTCTGTTTCCAGCGTGGTTTTCGTCGACGGGCTTATTGTGACGGTGCCGAATGAGTTGCAACTTGCAAATAATTTTTTTTTTTCTGCATGAGTTGCAGCACATTCAAAACCAAAACCTAACCTAACCTAGAGATCTTTGTGCCAATGAGTTGCAAACAATTTTGTTTTTATAGGGGTTAATTTTATAATTTTCAACATTTGGTGATTCATGAATAAATCTACAAATTAGTGTGTGTTTGGATTAAAATTAATAAATTTAAGTTTGATTAAAATTGTGTTTGTTAACTTAAGTTTGATTAAAAATATGTTTATAGTAACGTGATTGATGTTTGAAATATTTTATCTCAAAAAGTGAGTTAGAAAGAAAAAATATGTTCAATTAAACACAAAAGTAACATTTTGTTGCTTTGATCCAAAAAAACTGTGTTCAATCAAATGAAAAAGTTGAAAACCTAAACAAAATTTCTCTTCCAGGACCTCAGCAAAACAAACATGCACTTATTCCATTTGGTGCATTGATGCACCACATATCTTTATGAGCTCTTTATGAGCACTGAAGAAGCAGCCCCTCCTAGTTTTGATATTCAGTACAACAACAAAAAAAAGTGAGTGATTTTAATATAGACCTGCTTATTTAAGGATCATCCATGAACCTTGCTTTATGCATCGATAGATTTACTTCAAATTAAATGGATGACTATATGTCATTATTGTTTACATGTTAATCATGTAAAAAGGAGAAGTGAAATATTTCATAATCACCCTTCACATAAATGAAATTGTTATGGCCAAATTATTGCAAATAACACCCAGCCGTGACCTCCAAAACAAAAAAAAACACACTCATTTCTTTGTTCCATTAGCCCATACCCTTCTTGGCCGTAGTGCAGAGTGGACGCCGCAAGAGCGAGCTCTAGCAATAGGGTTTAGAGGATCGCGAGGTGTTACCTACTGACTCATGCAAGTGTTTTCCTGTTTTTTTGAGAAATGAGTTGCAATATAGAACATCACGGGATCAAATGCTGGCAAGGTGGTCCTTTTCTTAATCAAAGTTTCCAAATGTAGGTTGAAATGGAGCATTTTGGATATAAATAAAATAATTTCAGAGAGGTTAATATTTCTACTTTTTGCACCGATGCTGAGATTAAAAAAAAAGACAAATACAAAAATATGCCCTTTACCGGTGGTTAGAAGCTTCTTGAGCTGCTTTGCTCTATTGGATAAAGTTAAATCCCCTTTGGCTCTTCTAGAAAGGGACAGTAGAAAGTTTTGCGCAGCAATTGGAGCCACCATTGTGTTTCTTTCTTTCTCTTTTCATTAATATTTTACTTTTCTTGCACTTTGAAGACAACATAGATTCCTTGTTCCACATCTAATTAGTTTGAGATTGTTCTTTTATCCTTACGAGATTAAATCAAATTGGATTAGTTTTCGTTTTGTTCTTTTAAATTTAAATCAATTTCTTAAAATATTTCCCATTTTTACATATATTGAATCGGTGAAAACATTTGAGTTTTAACTCTGTTTCTGACCATGGTTGTTTGTGTCCCAACAAATCTCATGCCAAGAGAGGTATATTTCTTTATCAATTACTATTTTGCAGTCTGTTATATGGTGATAGCATTATTAATTGATTTAGAGATTTAGAGTTAAAATAATAGTTAGACTAAATATGAAAGCGGTCAATGAATCATTTTATATATATGTTGCAATTGCAAATAACATGTAATCCGATTGCAAATGGGAAGCGGTAGAACCATCTCCCAAAGACATCAGCTTAAAACCACAGAGCCAACCTTTGCTTCGAAGTTCGAAATCATCATACCAGTTGCTTCTCCTTGGGAACAACATCTTGGTTTTCGATGCTTACCTTCTTTGTCTTTGCGTTTGAGTGTATCTTTCTTTTTGGATATTGCAAAGGTTCAAGAAATCAAAGTTCACACTTCTAAGATTTTTTGGAGGTAATGGAGTAAATCGGGACTTGAGGCCAGTGGAGAGATTGCAGGTTTAAAAACTCGATATGCCAGATAATGATTTCTTTTAAAACAAGCAAAATGATCGATGTGAAAATACAAAAAATTTAAAGATTTAAGAGTAATATATAATTTCTCCTTTCTTACAAATTTTTAAAATCTATTATAATAGATAAAGTAAATAATCTAGTGGAACTTTGATTGAAGGGTCTACTATAAAACGGCTCAAAAAATAGTAAGGAAAGCCGTCAATGGTGGAAAGAACAAGTGGAGAGAGAGAAAGAAAAATGAAGAATAACATTATCCTTCTGTATTTGATGTTAGACTTAACTAGAATTGCTGTTAACAACTTCCTTATAAGTTAAAATAGAAACTAGAATAAAATATATGCACATAAAATTTCGCTTATTTTTATTAGATTTAAATGAGGAATAATAATGCCAGTTCCTAGGAGCAAATAAGTAAAACCCAGCTAGCTTGTCTCCACTCTCCAGTTAGCAAATGAGCAAGACATTGACATAGGACCTTGCTAGGTACTAGGCAGACCAGTTGACAGAAAAAACATTTTTGGTTTCAATCTTTCACATGGTAGCAGAAAGCCACAAATCCGTCTCTTATTCGTGGACCGTGGTCAATGCATGCGCTCGTGTTTTACATGGCATAATTTGTTTGTGAGTAAACTTCTAATTTGGCATTTCAAATATTTCCAAAATATCAATTGGTTCTTATTGAGATTACCGACATCAAATTGATCATGATAATTTTTTGCTGTCGTATAACACCAATTTAGCTCTAGTAAATAGTAATTTTTAGACTATTTTAATGTCAAAGAATTGTCATATGACTAAGTTGATATAATAATTTTTTAAATATTAAATTAATATTTTGAAAATTCTTTGATTACCAAAATGTGATTTTACACTTTGTTTTTCATTGGAGAGGCGAGGATGAATAATAATACTTACACATATATTGTTTTTTATTTGTATAATTTTTTGCTGTTGTATAACACCAATTTAGTTCTTGTAAATAGTAATTTTTAAGACTATTTTAATGTCAAAGAATTGTCTTATGACTAAGTTGATATAATAATATTTTAAACAATAAATTAATATTTTGAAAATTCTTTGATTACCAAAATGTAATCTTACACTTCGTTTTTCATCGGAGAGATAAAGATGAATAATATTATTTATACATATATTTTTTTTATCTGTATAATTTATACTATCTAATTAAAACTTAACTTAATAAAATTGTTGCACACCTCTTCATATTTTGATTCTACTATCTCATTCTAATGTGAATTGATGTGAAAAATAAAAAGTGATGTGCTAACATTTTTCGATAAAGAGGTTAAAATTTCAGAACAGAACAGGTTTGACTAACGAACAACTATCGGCAGTCTAACACAAAAAAAATCATCACAGATTCTTCATGGGTTTGAAACCAAAGGATGTAATTTTTTTCATTCATCATCTTACTTTAAGCCCAAAAAATTTGGGCCATTCATTTTGTATTATGTGGAAAACCTGTGTAGAATTGTCAGTGAATCTATCTTTTCTCAATAGCTGCGTGTGATGTGAATGTGAATTCATAGTACTTATATTTTGAGTAAAGATATTTATATAAAAAAAAACTTTACATTAATTTTATATTATATTTGTTTTAAAAAATAAAAATAATGTATATTAAAATATGTTTTTTAATTTTATTATTAAAAAGAGTAATATAATAAAGATATCAAATTTTTAATATACAAATATCATTATTTTTTATTTTTGAGTTACACGTCGGGGTCATAATTGTGAGAATCCGTGTGTTGTATGTTAGATGCTATTCGGGAATGTTAATATTGTATCTCTTACTTATTTAGAATTAGAATCAGTATTTATTTTTATAATTTCAATCCCTCAAATCAAGGGATCTAGAATTAAGGAAGGAAACAATTTGTATTTTTTTTTTGTAATTAGTCAATCTCTCAAATCAAGGGATCTAGAATTAAGGAAGGAAACATCAGTTGTTTCCTAAAATAGTTGCTAGCACCTGTGTATATATTGCATATGATTGATCAATAATATGAGAGAGTTCAAATCCTATTTTTCGATTCGATATGGTACGTGTGAGCCCTCGTTCTAAACGGGAATCGCAAACCAGTTAACACAACCCTACAGTCGTTAGCCTTCATTGCCAACACACAAACATTTCAGTTGGCCTTCATCACCAACACACCCTACCCATTGGTTAGCCTTCATTGCTAACCTTTCTCCCAGTCGCACCTTTCTCCATTCATTCGGCCTTTATTGCCATCGGTGGTGATGACTAATGCCTTCATACCTCACGATGTTTAAACAGAGGCGAAGTTCGAACATAGAGAAGGGAACGAAGGATACCCAACCCCACCAACCTGGAGAATTGCAAACCATCCATGCCGCCATCGACTAAATGGGAAGAACTACTTGAAATGGTCCCAACTTGTTCTGGACGGTCTTTGAAAGTGGAAAGGAAAGCGAGCCACATCAGGGTTTGGACCAAAACAGGAGACCCCTGAGTTCAACGCATGGGATGAGGAAGATGCTATGATCATGGCTTTGTGGAACTGGTGATTCCCGAACTCGGCCGATACCTGCATATTTCTAGGTTGAAAGGAGGTTTGGGATGCAATGGAGCAGACCTACTCCAAAGCCAAGGATGCACTTTGTGTATATGAAATCAAGGTATAAACGGTGGCGACAAAACAAGGGAATAAGGCATTCGAATATGCCAATCACTAAAGTCCCTATGGATGAAACTAGACTTTTATAGAGTGATCAAGACCAAATGTTCTAAGATGCCACAATTCTCAAGGAGTTTATTGAGCAGACATTGGGTTTATGATTTCTAGTTGGCTTAAATTAAATTTGATCGTCGAATTCAAATTCTTGGGAGACAAACGCTTCCATGCTTCAATGAAGTGGTGGCCATAGTACGAGGAGAAGAAAGTCGAAGATGCTTGATGCTGGAAACTCCCAATGTGGATAACTCAGCCATGGTGACTAAACGTATTAATGGAGAGCCTACAAATGGTGGGAAGAAGAATGATGGGCTGTGGTGCACATATTGCAACAAGTCACGCCACACTCGCGAGAAGTGCTGGAAACTAAATGGAAAGCCTCCTACCCGTGAATGGAGTCAGAAAGGGGGACCTTCCAAGAAAAATGGGCATGTTAATGTTGTAGTAAGCGACACTAGTGGTGGGAATAAGCCTGAATCCAGCAACCTGAATCAGGACGAGATAGAGAGGGTGAGGTCTTTCCTTAACAACTTGGAAAAACCTTCAGGTACTTGTACTTTAGCATTCTCAAGTATGCTTCCATTTTCAGTTGGATTAAATGTTTTAGAAAAACCCTTTACCCTACTCTAGATTTTGGATTCTGGAGTCACAGACCATATGACACCTATATCCACATACTTTTCCACCTATTCACCTTGTCCTAGTAATAAAAAAGTTATTACAGCAGATGGTAATCTTGTGACGGTGGCAGGTTTGGGAGACATTAAAATGAATACATCTTTAACATTAAAGAATGTTCTTCATGTTCCCAAGTTATCCACCAACCTTATTTCTGTACAAAAACTTACTCAAGATTTATCCTGTAAAGTGATTTTTCACACCAATCATTGTGTTTTTCAGGACAAGGACTCGACGAGGACGATTGGACTTGCTAGAGAATGGAATGACCTCTATTATATTGAAGAACCAAAATCGCACTCCTTGGCTGCCACCAATTTGCCTCACTTGTCCGAATCTGTGTTATCCAATAAGGAAAGAATTCTTCTTTACCATTGTAGATTAGGACACCCTTCATTTAGGATTATCAAAATTCTTTTTCCTTCACTGTTTACCCAAATTGAGGTTGAGAGTCTACATTGTGATATGTGTGAGCTTGCTAAACACAAGCGTGTATCTTTTCCCATAAGTAATAAAAGATGCATATTTTCTTTTTATCTTATTCATACTGATGTGTGGGGTCCCTCTAAGGTTCCTAGTGTGTCTGGTGCTCGCTGGTTTGTGACCTTTATTGATGATTGTACCCGTGTTACTTGGACCTTCTTACTTAAAAATAAATCTAAAGTAAGCTTGACTTTCCAGATTTTTTTCTCCATGATTAAAAATCAATTTGGTGTGAGTATCAAGCGCCTTAGGTCTGATAATGCTAAGGATTACTTCAATTCCACCCTTACACCTTTCTGTCAAAAAGAAGGCATTGTACATGAGTTCTCTTGTGTCAAAACACCACAACAAAATGGGATAGCTGAAAGAAAGAATGGGCACCTTCTTGACCAAACACGTGCACTTTTGTATCAGCATAATGTTCCTAAAACCTTTTGGGGGGAAACTGTTCTTACAATAACATACTTAATCAATAGACTTCCTTCCAAGGTCCTAGATCTAAAAAGTCCAATGAACACTCTTTCTACCTTTTACCCAAATATCTCCATTACAAATAACCTTACCCCTCGGATTTTTGGGTGTGTATCCTTTGTCCATGTCCATGTCCATAGTCAAGACAGAGGGAAACTTGATCCTAGGGCCCTTAAATGTGTGTTTGTTGGGTACTCGTCCACTCAAAAGGGATATTAATATTATCACCCTTCTTCCAAAAAATTTTTTGTTTCCCGGGATGTCACCTTTCATGAAGCTCAACCCTATTTCCCTCAACTTTATCTTTAGGGGGAGAGCTTTAGGGAAGATAAGGATCTAGAACCCCCTAGGTTACCTGACTTGCCTAGTTTTGAGCCTGAAAACCTACCCTCTGATACTGAATCTGATATGGAACTTGATATGGGTGAAACTAAACCTGAGATGGCTGCAACTGAATCTTCTGATGTAGCCAAGCCTGATGTGTGGTTTGGACAAAATCTGGTTTACAAAAAGAGGTCAGTGGTTGTTCCAAACTCTCTCGTCGGATTTCAGAGTCCAACTCCAGCCCTTCTCTACTTAGGTAATAAATTTCGATTTTGAAGCTTTCTGGGATAAACCGAGTCTCAATCTGTTGTTGATGATCTTGACCTTCCAATTGCTGTTAGAAAAGGAACCAGAAAAGCCACTAAACAACCCTTATACCCCCTCTCCAACTACCTCTCATTTAAGCATTTTTCACCCACTCACAAAGTCTTCCTAATTAACCTAAACATTACCTCCATACCCACTACACTATCTGAGGCATTGTCCAATGAAAAATGGAAGCAAGCCATGGATGTTGAGATGGAGGCCCTGGAGAAAAATGAAACATGGGAATTAGTTACTTTCCCAGGAGGAAAAAGGCCAATTGGATACAAGTGGGTATATACCGTGAAATATAAAGTTGATGGGTCAATTGAAAGGTATAAGGCGAGGCTTGTTGCCAAAGGGTTCACACAAACCTATGGGATTGATTACTTAGAGACATTTGCTCCGGTTGCTAAAATGAACACAGTTAGGGTACTACTGTCTCTTGCTACCAATAAGGGTTGGGATTTACAACAATATGATGTAAAGAATGCGTTCTTACATGGGGAACTTGAGGAAGAAATCTATATGGAAGTGCCTCCAGGATATGGAAGAAATGTAGCTGCAAACGCAGTGTGCAAGTTAAAAAAGGCCCTATATGGGCTAAAACAATCTCCTCGAGCTTGGTTTGGAAGGTTTACTAAAGCTATGACTGCCTTGCGGTACAAACAAAGTCAAGGGGATCACACACTGTTTATTAAATGTTCTGCCTCAGGGGGAGTAACAGCACTATTAGTGTATGTAGATGATATTATTGTGACCGTAGATGATAGGAGAGAACAACAAGCTTTGAGTCAGTCTTTGGCCAAGGAATTTGAGATCAAAACCCGAAATATTTCTGGGAATCGAAGTGGCACACTCTAAGAAAGGCATCTTCATATCACAACAAAAATACATAAGCGATTTACTCAAAGAAACAGTAAAATAGCATGTAAGCCTCGCAGTACTCCCATGGATCCAAGCTTAAAATTGGGGAATGTAAAGGAGGATCTTTGTTGTTGATAAGGAAATGTATCGGCGCCTTGTGGGTAGGCTCATTTACTTGTCCCACACTAAATGGGATATCGCCTATGCGTTGAGTGAGTCTAGTCACCAATTTATGCATAGTCCAAGAGAAACTCATCATGTGTCGCTTACAGATTTTGCTTACCTCAAGGGACTCGGGAAGAGGAATCTTGTTCAAGAGAAGTGAGAATATGTATCTTGAAGCTTATCAGAGATCGATCTTGGTCGATTGTTGATAGGAGATCAATTACATTTGGGTATTGCACTTTTATTGGAGGAAATCTTGTGACTTGGAAAAGTAAAAAAATTAGTGTGTAGTGGCGCGATCTAGTTTTAATAATTTCGTGCCATGGCACAGGGTGTGTGTGAATTACTTTGGTTAAAAATCATATTAGAAGATTTGAAGATCAAGTGGGAAGAACCAATGAAGCTTTGCTGCGATAACAAATCTCAAATCTGCAATCAGATAGCGCATAATCTAGTCCAACATAATCGAACTAAGCACATTGAGGTGGATAGGCACTTCATTAAAGAAAAGCTTGACAGCGGTTTAATATGCACTCCATATGTGCCTACACAGGGACAACTTGCGGATATCCTCACCAAAGGATTGAATAGCTCCACATTCGAGAGAATTGTTTTCAAGCTGGGAATTGAAAACACCTATTCACCAGCTTGAGGGGAAGTGTGAGAATCCGTGTGTTGTATGCTATTTCAAGAATCTTAATATTATATCTCTTACTTATTTAGAATTAGAATTTGTATTTATTTTTGTAATTAGTCAATCCCTCAAATCAAGGGATCTAGAATTAAAGAAAGAAATATCAGTTGTTTCCTAAAATAGTTGCTAGCACCTATGTATATATTGCATATAATTGATCAATAATATGAGAGAGTTCAAATCTTATTTTTTGATTCTGACAATAATACTTGTTTTTTCTTTAAAAAAAACTGAAGATCAAGAAGAAAAGATTTGGAAGGTAGAGAGACTAGAGAGGCAGCGTGATTGTCCTTGTCTTTTGCTCGACCTTCTTGCCCTGCTAACGGTAAATAATTGAGCTTCGATTGGAAAACTCAGAAAATTGCTAGGAAAGAAAGTATATTATTTTACTTGTTTATGACCACTCTTTTGGTGACTGTAAGAACTAGAGAAGAAGGACACCATCTTTTACAAAATAGAAATATTTTACATTTTTTGCAGATACATCTTTTTCCTCCTCTCAGTGGAAAAAGGTACGTACAAATCTGGTCACTCACTGTCACAATCCCTCTCAGCCTCTCATTGCAATGTCAATAATCTAATGGCAGCTCTGGCAAAATGCAAGCTGTGGAATCACTGCAAGGAATCCCGAAACCTCGAAAAGGAAACTGGAAAACAAAAATAGTTCCACATACCCTTAAGCTTATTTTGTGTAAAAAGCTGCTTGAAGTGTGCTAGACCAAATTTAGAATATCACCTCTAAGGAGAAGCCGCACTTTGTTTGTGCACAATCGCTTATCATTCATAAATTTTAAAAACAATATTAAATAAACAACAATTAGTAAATGTATAAAGTTATTAACTTATTATGTATTTTAGAGATAAATTTAATAAAAAAATAATGTAAATCTTTATAATATAAAATGTTGTTTATATAGCATTACTTCAATTCTGAATGCTTCATATTTGTTAGGTAGAGAAAAGTAAAATTACATATATAAAAAATTAATAATTCAAAAACTTATATGTCATTTTTGTTTTATTTAAATTGAAAAGGGAGTTTAAAGACATGATAAAAAAAAAGAGAAAAGTGTCCTAAAGTGCATAATAATAGTTCAAAGAATTATGACATAAACCAAAAGAATCATAAATAATAAATATATCACACATGAGACTACATATGTAGGAGGAGATATTTTTTATGCACATATATCTATTACGTTAGATTTATATATAAGAGAAAAAAAGTTAGATAAAAAAGATAATTTTTTGTAATGAGTGGATTTAGTGAGACTTATTTTTTTTTTTTTTTTAACTTTTTCTTTCTTGTGTGTAAATCTAATATAATAGATTTATGTATATACAAGAATATCTCCAACAAAAGTTCTATTTATGAGGGCAAATTAATAAATAAATGTCAACTTGTAGTTAGCCATTAAATTTATTCGTCTTACATACAGTTTTGTTTATACAAAGTTGAGCTCCTAATTCTTGAACTTAAAGGAAAAATCCTGTCTTTGGGCCAAGAAGATGATTCATGTTCTACACCAGCTTAGGACTTTTTTGTTTCAGTTTGCATCAGCAGAAATAATTAGTGGAGACTCCTCATTGTAAAATGCAAATAATTAAGTCAACCTCAATCAAAGCCATAAATCTCCAGAACCAGAAATTATTATATGTTAGTGACATGTAGAATTATGCTCATATTATTTAAATTTTGATATTTTAGTATTCATTAATAATAAAATCTATTACTAACTTGCATATTTATTATTTTAATTTTATTTTTTATTTTTTAAAATAAAAAATATATAAATTAATAATAAATTCAATCATTAATTTAAATTAAAATATCAACATATAAATAAAATTAACACAATCTTAGGTGACGTTTCTATTCGAATAGGATGCAATAATTTCTCCTCAAGAAATGAGACGAAAATTAGCTAGCATAATAAATGCCCAGTTTAACTCTCACCTGTCATTGTGCGTGTTTTTTATCCACTATGAGACACAGAAAATCCTTTCACTTTCCACCCTGCTCCTTATAACCAGTCTCAAACTACTAATAGAACACTGGCCAAGGGGCCCTTGATACTGATGTGGATTCTCCCAATTTGTTAACCTCTATTGAATCGTTGCTTTCGCTTTTCTGCCACAATCTGCACCCTCTTTCAGTGTCCATTATCTTTCTCTATAGTTGCAGGCTGCCAGCACACCTATCTAATTTATGCCTCTCCTCTTTCTTCTCGCTATAAGCCATAAGAAGAAAAGCATTCATGACTGTATACTAAGGGTAAGTTTTTAAGCCATTATATTTTCAAGGTAATCACACATTATTTTATATTGGCTTAAATATGTTTTAGTTACTAATAGATTGAGGTAGTAAATGGATAGATTAATTTAATTTTAAATTAAATTATAATGGATAAATTTAAAATAAATTATTAATTTATTTAAAATTTATTATAAAATATTTAATATTATCTAATTTATTTATGACTCAATTTAGAGAAATTCTTAAATAGACACAGTTTATTATATTATTTTTTAAGTATTTAAATTATTATTTGATATATGTAAAAATATTATTAAATATTGATATAATTTTATGATAATTTTCACTACATTACACATGTTAAATAATGATTTGAGTGCCTATGATAGACTGTGTTCACCTAAGAATTATTCCTCAATTTAATGGATAGATATTCAATTTATTCATTAATTCATTTTAATAGATTTGATGGATAAATATCTAACTCATTTATTTAAAAAAATTATCTCTAAAAATTTTTATTCTCTTTCTAAAAATTTTTTATTCTTTCTCTAAAAAATTTCCCTCTAAATTTTTTTTCCCACTCTAAAAAAGGTCTATTTCCCTTTAAAAAAGTCTAATGCCTAAAAAATTTCTTTTTTTAAAAAAAAAATTCATTCTCTCTCTAGGAAATGTTTATTTCTCTAAAAATTTCGCTCAAAATAATTCTATTCGTTTTAAAAAATTTATTTTTCTCAAAAAAATTGTATTCTCTCTCTAAAAAAGAAATATTTTACACTCTAAAAACATTCTCTCTAAAAAATTAGATTGACAAAGATTTAGTACTCATTAATTGAAGAATAAAATAACCAATGCATTGGATATTCATTGAATTAATTTTTAATTGGATATCCATTAGATATCCAATGCATATTTTGGTTAGATTATTAACTATCAATAACCAAATTTAATCTATTAAATCTAATTCAATAAAATATATTATTTTAATTAGATGAGCTAGACTAATTTTAATATGAATAGATTAGGTAGATTAAAAATTAATAGATTTTATTTCCAGATCTACTCATAAATATTTTTTTTTATTCTTCAAAAACTTTTGTTATAGTTTGTCTTGATAATTTTAAATGTGATTAAAATTAGTCTCTACTCTTATGTAAAAATGAATAAAAATTGACTCAATTTAACCTTCCTTATATTAAACTTTCTTTCATTTTAAAGATTAAGAAAAAATTAATATAAGAGGATTAAACAAAGTTCACTCATTTTTAAAATTAAAACATTGATCAATTTCACTCACTTTTAAAATTATAGAGACAAAAAAAAAAAATTTTAAAGAACCAAAACCAAAAGTTTTTATATTTACAAGAACAAAAACATATTTAAACCATTTATATTTATACAATTTTATTATCTAATTATAACTAAATTTATCAAATTTTTTACATACTTATATTCTTATTGAAATAGCTAAAAAGATGTAAGTGTTAAGAGTCGCACATCATCTGTCTCAATATTTTGGAGAATTTCTCACATGGTATCCACCTTGGTATCAAAGACATGGTATCTACCTTGAGGAGAATTTCTCCTTTTCGCTATGTAGAATTTGTGGAACTCGTTAGAATCGTTACTAATCACCATCAAATTCAGATTTAGTTTTGTTGTTCTCTTCATCTTTGTCTACTCCGATCTAATCCTTCCGCTCTTATGCATCTCCACTGCACTCCTCTGTTGTGCTCCTCCATTGTGCTCCTCCGCTGCGCTCTTCTGTTGCGCTCCTCCACTCGGTTCAAACTTTGTTCTGATGACAAGACTCCGTTTCAGACTTTGTTCCTATTATAGACTTTAGATTTCGATTTAGACTCCAGACTCCATACTCAATCATTATCTTGACTGATTCCACACTTTAATTTTTAAACTCAAGTTGATTTCTTCTATACTCACTTGAATTTAGGATGAGATATTAACGTGATTAATTATAATTGAGATTATGATTAATCATTCTAATATATCCTCTCAAATTCAAGTAAATATAAAAGAAACTAACTTGAATTTAACGAGAAATATTAACGTGATCAATTATAATCTCAATTATAATTAATCAGTATAACAGTAAGAAATGTATAACATCTTATTAGCATTTTTCTTTTATTTTTCTCTCTCACGGTTGTTTTGTTTCACAACACACAAGTCGAGAAAGTTTCGGAAGACTGGCATCAGGATCTCAGTTAACTTACATTTAATTTTTCCGCTTAGTCTCTCTCGGTTTAGATGGTGAATGACTTCAAGAAGTGACATAATAGGCATTCATGGCTTCACTTAATTCATATCAGAATTCGACCTTCACCACCACCTTACTCCTTATCATAGTTCTACTGCACCCTGTACTCTGTCCAGTTTCTTGCTTCAATCAACCGCAGCCTGCAATTTCTCCACGGGTAGGCATTTATGTTATGTGTGTGTACACCTGGGTTTGATAAGGATTCAGTTGGGTATGTTATGTGCAGGGCCTGTTATTTGAGGAGAAAAGCAGGTTAGGTTCCATTCCTCCTAGCTGCCACAACAAGTGCAATGGGTGCCATCCATGCATAACAGTGCAAGTTCCAACCTTGCCTAGTAGTCATGAACGGGTCCAACCTGGTCTTACCCCAACTGCTGCCATGGAAGGTTTCTTTGTTCAAGGTAACAGATACTCAAATTACAAGCCATTGGGTTGGAAATGCCATTGTGGTGATCACTTCTTCAACCCTTAAAAATTGTTGTGATGTTGAGTATCCTCACCTTGATTTGTAAAATGGGATTGCGCCTCTTCTTTTTTCTTTTGTTGTTTAAATTATTACTAATATTGTGCCTAAAGGGTTAATGGGATTGCTTAGGGTTCACAGATATGTGTCACTTGCGTCAGCATTGATTGTATACATTGGAGTTTGATACACTTGTACAGAGTTTGTTACAGACCTGAATTCTGACTTTATGGTTGTGTCTAAATTTTGTGAAAGTTTCCTTTGAACTACTCTTTTTGTGTTTGTTTAATTCTCCTTCCAGTGCACAAAGACTAATTGCTAACTTTGGTGTCCAGAACCGATGACTGAGAGGTTGCATCCGAGTGTTGCTTACTATAAATACACAAATCAACAGCTGACATGTATAAGACATGGAAGATTGTGTGAATTAAGAATGTACTTATTTAAAAAATAAATAAATTATACATGTTAACGGTTAATTTTAGAGGCTATGATCATAACCGGTGCCTACTCAAAATTTTTAGTTGTGATAGTTCATAGTTGTTCATCGGAAATGTTCTTTCACTTCCTTGTTTGCTTTTAGTTTCATGATGACCTTAAGCTCATCTTCTTGGATGTTTTTTGGGTCAGCATCTTGGAATTTTCATGGACCACCGGTACATAAAGCTGTGAAAAACTTTTTCTCAACAGGGATTGTTTTTCAATTGTCTGCTTGACAGGCGGACTGGGCCATTAATGTCTCAACAAATTTTAAAATACTAAATTATAAAGATTTTTCCAACAATTTTTTTTTTCGAGGCCGTAAGCTATTTTATAAGTTTGGTTTATTTAAATTGTTTATGAAATTAATTTTTATTTTATTGTGAAAGTACAGTGAAATTTGAACTTATCTCCTTAACTTTAAGATGTTATTAGATTAATTTTTATTTAATTGTAAGAATACACTAAGATCTGAACTTACTTCCTTAACTTTGAAGTGTTATGAGATTAATTTTCATTTAATTGTGAGAATATTGAGATTTGAACTTGTCTCCTTGGCTTTGAAGTGTTAAGACCTCCACCTACCTTTGTGACTTTTTCCCAACAAAACTCTACTAATATTAATTAAACAAAATAAATGCATACGACAATCCAAAATATCATAAGGACACTATAAAACATCGTAAAATTCATAAATTAAAATAAACTTACATGTAGATATATAAAATAAAAGAATAAACTAACATGTAATAAATGTTATAATTCAATTAACATTCATTTATATTTAATTAATTTAACATTTTATTATCATTACTACTCACTATCATAATAATTTTTTATTTTTCTTAATATATATTATAACTTTTAAGTATTATTATTTTTTAAAAAAAAATTGTAGAAGGCCGGTCCATGGGTTAGGTAAGTTCATCCTTGAAGAGTAAGGTCATAAAAGAGCAAGGCCAAAAAAATATATGCTTAATCTTAAAATAAGGGTCTAGGTGGAAGCCCTCACTTTTTACTGCTTTACGAACATATCCATGACAACGGCATTGTTTAATTTCTCTCTTGGTTCCAAAAACTTAGGATGATTGTAAGGTTTAGGGATTCCTATTTGAAAAGTTCTTATTTAAATTCCTTATTATAATAATAATAAAGTGGCATCAAACCATATTGGAGGCCATTTTGTTCCTTATTGTTATTGGGGAAGTTATATTTTTCTTCTGTGTTTTTTTATATGACTTCAGTAACAATTCATATTTAATAGAGAAAATTGATCCTAAAATATATTTTCGCAAAAATTGTTACTGAAGCATTAGATAGGTGCTTTACTTTAATGCTTCCTCTTTCGTACTATGAACCTAAATTCCTAATGAATGTTGTAGCAGTGTCTTCTGGTTATGTGTTGGGCTGAACCCAGGAACCACCAAGGGGTGCTATTTCACCTGACTGAATAACAAGCCTAGAACTACCACACCAACATTCAGAAAGTAAAAATGGCATAGTTTTAACCTTTCAACTAGAAAAATTGTAATAAATTTAGTGGAAACACAGGAAGATGAGAAAATGTTTTGTATATTTTTTAAGTATCAATATACAATGGGGTGCTCCTATTTATTGAGTAGGAGAGAATAAAATAAAATCAGAATCAATCCTATACATAAAGTCTAATTAATCCTAATATGATTACAAGATAATAACAAATAAATCCTAATCTGATTACAAGATAATAACAAATAAATAACAAATCATTTACAATATAACAAATCAATAACAAATCAATCATTATCGTAACAAATCAATAACAAATCAATCATTATCGTAACATCATCCCTCAAACTCAAGTAGGTGCAACAGTAACCAACTTGAGTTTGGACAATAAAATGCGGAAGCGACTAGGAGAGTGAGGTTTGGTGAACAAATCAGCTGGCTGATCAAGAGTGTCAATCGAGATAAGATGAAGATCACCACGTAGAAGATGTTGACGAATGAAGTGACAATCAATCTCAATATATTTGGTGCGCTTGTGGAAAACATCGTTGTGTGCAATTTGGATGGCACTACGGTTGTCACAATGAAGTTCAGTGGAGGAAGACTGAGGTATCTCTAAATCAGCAAGAAGCCAACGGAGCCACAATATTTCAGAAGTAGTATCAGCAAGAGCACGATATTCTGCTTCAGTGTTGGAGCGAGCTGTCAGAGTTTATTTCTTACTCCGCCAAGAAATAAGAGAATCTCCAAAAAAAATGCAAAAGCCAGTGGTGGAGCGACGGTCACTAGGATCATCGGCCCAATCGACGTCAGAATAGGCTCGAAGAGTCAAAGGGGATGCAACGGAATAATGAAAACCATAAAACAAGGTATCCTTGATATAGCGAATAATGCGGAGGACAGCAGCATAATGGGTGGTACGAGGGGCAGCCATGAACTGACTAACCAAATGAACAGCATAGGAGATATCAGGTCGAGTAACTGCAAGATAGATCAGGCTACCTACTAGCTGACGATAGAGAATGACATCATCCAACAAAGTACCATCCTGGGAAGTAAATCGAACGTTGGGTTCAAGGGGAGTGTGTTTGATTTTGCAATCAATGAGGCCTGCTCGAGAGACAAGATCAGAAGCATACTTAGCCTGTGAGAGAAATAAGCCATCATTAGAAGATAGAACTTCAAGTCCCAGAAAGTAACTTAAAGGCCCAAGATCTTTCATCTCAAAATGTTGACATAAGAACTGTTTGAGCTCAGTAATGCTAGTAGAATCATTATCAGTAATAATCATATCATCGACATAAAGAAGCAAGACAACAGTGCCATTTTCTATTTTTCGAGTAAAAAGAGCAAAATCATGTTCATTGGAAGAGAACCCCAACTGACTGATAGTGTTGTGAAATTTAGCAAACCAGACCCGAAGTGCTTGTTTGAGACCATAAAGAGCCTTACAAAGACGACAAACCTTGTTGGTCGGACAAGTGTATCCCGGAGGAGGACGCATATAAACCTCTTCTTCTAACTCACCATTAAGGAAGGCATTTTTAACATCCATTTGTGTAAGTGGCCATTGTTGAGTTGCTGCAATGGCAAGAAGAGTTCGAACAGAAGTGATGCGCGCAACAGGGGCAAAAGTTTCTTCATAATCAATACCATACTCTTGAGTGAACCCTTTTGCCACTAGATGAGCTTTGTACCACTCAATAGAACCATCAGAAAGAGTCTTGATTTTATAAACTCACTTGCATCCTACAAGAGGCTTACCAGAAGGAGGATCAACAAGGTCCCAGGTGTGAGTATTCTCCAATGCCTGTAATTCCTCTTGCATAGCTTGCTGCCAATGAGGGTTGGTAGAGACTTCTTTATAGGACTGTGGTTCATGAAGGTGAAGCATAGTAGAAAAACAATGGTAATCACGAAGATAGGTAGGTGGAGTTCTTACCCTATGAGGACGCTCAATGGTGGGAGGTACAGGATCAACGGTCGGAACAACATCATCGGAAACAGAGGGAACATCGGAAGAGGCTGGGAGCTCACTGGAGGTACCTGCATCTGTGTCACTAGGGAAGTAATCAACATCAGGGTTAGTAAAAAGAGGAGTAGAAGTGGACGGAATTGACGTAAACTTGGAGAATGAAGAGAACATTATATGTTCCCAGAAGACAACATGACGGGAGATACGGATACGCTGAGATATCGGATCCCAACAACGGTAACCTTTGTGCTCTGTGCCATACCCAAGAAAACAACAAAGACAGGCGCGAGGCTCAAGTTTAGTATATTCATGAGATTGGAGGAGGACAAAACAAGCACAACCAAATACCTTAAGTGAGTTATAATCTGGTATAGTGTGATAGAGACGCTCAAAAGGAGAGACATTACCAAGGACGGAGGAAGGGAGACGATTAATAACATGGACAGCAGTAACAGCAGCTTCACCCCAGGCACGTTCGGGACAAGTGGTTGAGAGAAGCATGGCACGGACTGAGTCAAGAATGTGACGGTGCTTTCTCTCAGCGCGACCATTCTGTTGAGAGGTATATGGACATGAGAACTCAGACAAGGTACCCTGTGTACCAAGAAAAGATAAGAGTTTAGAATCACGGTATTCCATGGCATTATCTCGGAGAAAAACTTTAATGACTTTAGAAAATTGTGTTTGAATCATATTGGCAAAGTTAATATAAATTTGAGGAAGTTCATGATGATTTTTCATCAAATATATCCAAGTAAAGCGAGAATAATCATCAATAAATAACACAAAATACCGAGAACCTCCCATAGTAGGTGTAGGAGTAGGGCCCCAAATATCAGAATGCACAAGATCAAACGGTGAGGCAGAAATAGAAGTACTTTTATGAAAAGATAAAGCTGATTGCTTAGCAGTTTGACAAGCATTACAATCAAGAGACTCATTAGTAACAGATCCTAAAAAACCCTGAGACACAAGAGGACGCAACTTGCCAAGAGAACTATGAGCAAGACGTTGATGCCAAATATGAATGGAAGAGGTGGTGGAAGCAACGCAAATGTTGGACACTTGGGGAACATGCAGTTGAGTGAGCTCAAATAGCCTTCCAATCTTACGTCCAATCCCTATGAGTTGTCCCGTCCGTGGGTCCTGCACACGACAGTCAAAGGAAGAAAAAGTAAGTTCATAGCCAAGATCACATAATTGACCAACAGAGATAAGATTAAAATTTAGTTTAGGAAGAAGATAAATGTCAGGTAAACTTAGATTGGACAGGGAGATAGAACCCTTATGACTTACATGCATAAGAGATCCATCAACAGTGTGGATAGAACGAGCAGTGTTATTTTTAGATAAGGATGAAAAGAAATGAGATGTAGATGTCATGTGGTTACAACAGGCAGAATCTAAATACCATGTAAGATTACCTGGTGCGGTGGAAAGAGCTGCAGGAGTATTATCATTACCAGAAAAAGAAAGAAGTTGTTTAATGAGAGACTCAAGATCGCTGGCGGAGAAGGCAAACTGAGAAGATTTAGGAGATTCATTGGCATCAACAATGGTGGCAAAAACAGGCCTAGAAGAACTGGAACAAGATTGATTCATGGTTTGGTCTCGTGGGGGAGGACGAGTGGGACTTCTGGCACCAACAAAAAAAAAATCACTGGAAGAGAGACAGAAACCTAATCTCTGATATCAAGTGAAAACACAGGAAGATGAGAAAATGTTTTGTATATTTTCTAAGTATCAATGTACAATGAGGTGCTCCTATTTATTAAGTAGGAGAGAATAAAATAAAATCAGAATCAATCTTATACATAAAGTCTAATTAATCCTAATTTGATTACAAGATAATAACAAATAAATCCTAATCTGATTACAAGATAATAACAAATAAATAACAAATCATTTACAATATAACAAATCAATAACAAATCAATCACTATCGTAACAAATCAATAACAAATCAATCATTATCGTAACAAGCCTGGGAAATAGGATTTCGGATTATCCAATGGGAAGGGGAAGCCAAGAACATAGAGGGCAATGAGAACCTATCATATAATGGTACTATCCTAGAGATATTTTCTCTTTAAGCTTGTTGGTTTGATTGTTTTAATTGTAATTCTATTTTTAGAACTTGTAATAAGGTAGCGGATACTCTAACTCATCATATTAGGAAGAATGAAAATTGTGTTTGATTAGAAGATCCGTCACCTTTTATTGTTCATTTGTTTTTGTATTGATGTCTTGATTGCATGAAGTTTATCTTACGGAGTAACAAAAAAAGAAAATTGTAATAAATTTTAAAATTTTCTTTTATGACATACAAAAGAGTCACGAGTGTGTATTACTCCAAGGAAAGAAGATATTGTTAATTGCTGTAACATATTAGATCATACAGGGAGCTCAAAAGTCGGAGAGATCTTTATCAATGAATTAAGTGAAAAATTATATAAATGAGTTTAACACCGCATCTTAATCCAAAATCTTAAGACATTAGATTTATGTATCTTTTTTATTTATATAGTCTTCAACTTGTCCATTCTTTATTAATGTGAGACTTCAACACTCACACTTAAATTTCTAACACAACAACCTTCTCCCTTTAGATGTGAAAGTTTGCCAAGTTCAATCATTTTATTGACATTACAAGATGTGGTAAATATAGTATTGCATTATGCTTCTTGTTAGTAACACTAATTATAGGTACTTAATAATCCTAGACAAATAAAATGGCAGCTTTTGCCTTATCAATTTTCAATGTTTTTTTTTCGCTATATTGTAAAGCAATTCAATCATGAGTTTGAGATTTGAATAATGTTCCATGCACAACATAATTTTGACTCATATCTTTCACATATGCTGAAAGAATCAAAGTATAAGTATACAAAAAATAAAATAGGACCCATCCAGCAAATTTTACAAATATGAAATGATATGTATGTAAGTATGTGTATGACATTTATTGTTCAGATTTATCCACAATAGAACTCACACCGTTTGCAGTAAGTTTGGCATCATTTGGCTTGTGTTCTTCTGCCAAGCGTCCCTAAGCAGCCTCTTTCCTCAACTATTGATGTCATCACTTGTGCTAACTTTTCCACAAGGACATGTTGGAATTATCAGCTCAACCCCTTCCTTTGATCTATTAGTTAATCATAGTAATGGAATGTTGGTATCATGCTAGCTTTTCTCTATAAATGAATCTACAAAACCCACTAAGTCACCAACTCTCATAGACTATATACAGAATTAGAACACAAGGAGAAAAATGAGGTCTTCAGCCCAACCCCATGTAGTGTGTGTTCCCTTCTCCGGACAAGGCCATATAATCCCTTTTATGCAATTGGCTAAGGTCCTTCACTGGAAGGGCTTCCACATAACTTTTGTCAGCACTGAATCCAATCATAGGTGCTTAGTCCGGTCCCTGGGACCGTGCTTTGTTAAGAGCCAACCTAGTTTTCAGTTTGAGACCATCCCAGATGGTTTGCCACCACCAAATGGTGATGCAAACCCAGATGTCTCAGCCCTGTGCGATTCAACCCGAAAGAACTGTTTGGGACCATTCAAGGAGGTTCTGATCAAGCTAAACTCATCTTCAGGGGTATAGACCTCCAGTTAGTTGCATAATATCTGATGGTGTTATGAGCTTTTGCAATTAAAGCTGCTCAGGAATTGAGCATACCTGAAGCTCAGTTTTGGACTGCCTCTGCTTGTGGATTCATGGGATACCTGCAATTCGGTGAACTAGAAAATAGGGGCATTATTCCATTCAAAGGTTACCTTTTGGTATTGATTATGGATTTGGTCTAGTGGCATTAACTCTGGCTTGGTTTGTTATAATCATGTTTTGCTTTATATACAATTGTTTTGGATTGATTAACTGATAACTACTATCTCGAGAAATTCTTGTATAAATCTGGTACATCTAAGTTATGTGTATTAATATAATCACATCATTATATGTGGAGGTGTGCCTATCATTTGCTGGCCTTTCTTTGCAGAGCAGCAAATGAGTTGTAGATATGCTTGTACAACTTGGAGAATTGGGGTGGAGGTAAACCATGATGTAAAGCGTGGCGAAATTGCTGAGCTTGTTAAGGAAATGATGGGGGGAGATAAGGCAAAGGAAATGAACAAAAACGTTTTAGAATGGAGGAAGAAAGCAGTACAAGCCACTGATATAGGGGGAACATCCTATAATAATTTCAATAGGTTAATAGAAGAGGCTCTTCATTATGAAGAGTAATTCAAAATTTAGTAAGTGTTATGAGCATGTAAAAGTAAACTTAGGATCATCTTATAATGATTTCAATAAGTTAATAGAAGGAGCTCTTTTTTTTTCTTTTTCTTTTTTTTTTTGTAACTTGAAGGGGCTCTTTTTATTTTTTTATTTTTTCTTATCATGAAGAGTAATTTAATAAATTTAGTAAATGTCATGGTCAAGTAAAGTAAATTTTTTTTTTTGGGTACAATGTAAAAGTAAACTTACAGGCCTAAGTTATGTCCACTAGAGTCTGCGCATTATTTGTGCGTTTCTTGTATTGATAAATGATATTTGTGTAACTTTATTAATGAGCGTCTATTCTTTCCTTTTAAATTCAATCATAGAAGTTAGGTGAGTTTATTTGATAATAATGGTTTTATTTGTAAGAGTGGTTATCCAAATTAGTCCAATACAATTCTTATGGGACCGCTCCTAGGAATTTGTGGAAATATAAAAGATCAGCATACATGAAACAAACTGAGAAAAACAATCTAGCAATAATTAGACAACAAATGTATGACTTATATATATAATTTAGTGAGTATATAATGTTCAATAAATGGGGTGGTGGCGCAGTTGGCTAGCGCGTAGGTCTCATAGCTTCTGAGTGATCCTGAGGTCGAGAGTTCGAGCCTCTCTCACCCCATAACATATTTTCATTTTTCGTTTAATCGTTTCCTCTGTACTTGTTGTCAAGGTAACACAAATGTCCCTGCAATTTATATATTACCAAGCATTTGTTTGCCAACTAACCTGGTGCTGGGATTTAATTCATGTCATAGTGTGGTAGTGACGGCTATCACTACCACACTTCATCACCACATTTGCCACCTTACTGCTATCCCATTTTATTTTCCAAATTTTCTTGCTTATGTTGTACTATAATATTTTTCAAAATTTTTCTCACACTCACTTTTCACCCGAGCATATCTTAATTCTCCCAAATTCTAAGCCTCTTTAGTAAAAGGTCTTTAAATTCAATTCAAATCAAAAATTAAATCTAAATTAAATTAAAAAATCGAAATCCAACTTAAAACCGAATAAGTTTATATCTTTTTTATTTGATTTTTTATTAACTAATTAAATTTGATCAATTTTTTGCTTTAATTTTTAAAACTGGTCTTAATCTAATCAAAATCAATTAATATTATATAATATTTTTTATTAAATTTATATTTTTACTTATAGTGACTATAATTTCTCACACATTTTTCTTACTTTCCTAATCAAATAATATTTTAAGAATATGAAATGAAGTATTTTTATTCTTTATTTTTTCATTTCTTATTTTCCTTTTAATATACTAAACTACTTTTAACTCACAAAATTTTAAACTTAAAAAATTCTTAACCAAAAATTAATTAAACAGATCTAATTCAAATCGACCTAAAACAATTTAAATTAATTCAGTTTTCATAATATAATCAATTCGATCAAATTTAAACTAATATCAATTACACATCATTTACATCGGTTAATTTTTTTTGACTCATAATCGATTGAAACCGAACCGGGAACTCCGACTCATTAGATCCCACAACGGTCCAATGATAACAAGATGTATCAGTCCAGGTCAGTTCGGATATAGCTAAGTCTAAAACCATTGCTACCACCTCGGGCATGGCCCCCCTTAAACGTGTGTGCCACATTCCTCAACTTACAAACATGCAGCAACTATCAACACTGCTAGTAATAGAACAGTAACCAATATTAGCAAAATTTAGCAGGGGCATGCAAAATCTCGTAAGAAGAACGAAAAATAATCATTTTTATTATCATTATAAATAGGATTATATAATTCGGTTTTGTTCAAAAGACATCACATCTAAGAAAATAAAGATGGCATTGCACCTGAGGTATAATCCCTACAAAAAGCATATAAGTTCCAATGAAGAGGAAAAAAAAAAGGATCTCTAGTTTCTTCCGCTCTTCATTACCGCCTGTGTCTATAAGGACTAATAAAGATGGCATTGCACCTGAGGTATAATCCCTACAAAAAGCACATAAGGACTAATAACCTACATCTACCAACACATGCTCTCCCTTCCCACAGTTCTAAAATCAATAACTGCCAAGTTCTCCTCAGTGTCATGATCAAGAATGAAGCATCCATGAAAGGAGAAGAATACTTATTGGGGTTAAAAATGCATATGAAGGAGATACAGGTTCCCACAAAGTGTCATCTCCTACTGGCGGCGGTCTTGCCTTTGCTTAAATCAGCAAGTTCCTCAATAAGTTTTCTCTCATCACTGCTCAGTCTTTTAGGGATTTCAACTTGCACACGAACCAATTGATCACCCCTTCTATTGCTTTTATTCAGCAGGGGAACACCTTTCCTAGCCATAACAAGTGTTGAGCCTGGTTGAGTCCCAGCTGGGATTTTTAAATCCACCATGCCATCTACAGTAGGAACCTTAATTGTAGCCCCCAAGATTGCATCAAGATAAGACACCTTACAGGTGTATAAAATGTTCGTGTCATCGCGTTTGAGGACAGGATCTGGGATAACTTCAATAACAACAAAGAGGTCGCCAGGAGAACCCCCGCGCCTTCCAGCATTTCCTTCATTTCGGACCCTTAAACGGCTACTAGAATCCACACCAGCTGGAACCTTCACACTTATCCGCTTTGTTCTCCTCACTCGACCATCCCCAGAACATGTATTGCAAGGTGTTGAAGTTTCTCCACTCCCATTGCATGAAGAGCAGGTCATAGACTGCTGAAAGATACCTAGTGGAGTCCTTGTTGACGAGACAACCCGACCTTGACCACCACAAGTGCTACATCTGGATGACTTAGTCCCTGGTTTAGCCCCTGAACCATTGCAAGTTCCACAGCTCTCTAATCGCCTAATCTCTATCTCCTTTTCTACTCCAAAAACTGCTTCTTTAAAGTTCAAAACAAGACTATAATACTCATCTTCACCTTCAACTGGTCCATTCCAAGAACCTCTGGGGTTCATGCCACTATTCATGCTCTCAAACAGCGTCTCAAACAGATCAAAAGGATTGCTGAAATCCTGACATCACAGAGATAATCCTTCTTTCAGAAACAGGAATATGTGATAACAAAAAAAAATTCTCCATCATTGTCAGAGGTAACTTACCCCCATGTCCATTCCTGAACCTTTAAGCCCAGCCTCTCCATATCTGTCATATATGGGTCGTTTCTCATCATCTGATAAGACCTGCAAAAGAATTTAAATTACTGAAGACCAATTACTACTAGACATGAATAAGGGCCAGCTGCATTCAATAATCTGCAGTTTTACCTCATATGCATTGCTAATTTCCTTAAATTTCTCCTCTGCACCAGATTCTCTGCAGCATAAAGTGAATACACACAATAGCTCAACAATAAGCAAACATTAATCAAATGATTCTGATGACATGAGAAAATTATGCAACTAGCAAAACTGACATGTGAAGGGGTGCTTAGCCAAAAGATTTAATCTAATAAGTAGTTGAGGTAGTATATGACAAAAAAAAAAAAGGACAAGCTACAAGCATAACAATCTAACACATCAAAACTACATTGTCCACAGCAATAGTGAAATAAAAAAGTTAAAAATTAGAAAAGAGAAATAGAGGGGGGAACAAGGCAAAGAAAGGGTATTAGAAAGTAGATGATGTTCAATATGAAAGAGGAAAGAAAACTCACTTGTTCACATCCGGATGATAATTCCGGGCAAGCTTCCGATAAGCTGAAATGTCAAAAGTACAGAAATTTGATATTGCAATGATACAACAGGCAATTAACCCACAAAAAATATGCATAATCAAGTAAATCATATGAAGGATTTGGTTAATAATAATTTCTTAATCACAACCATCTATCTTTAGTCCTAATCATTGATGCTTCCCGTCCACTAATTTTAAACTTCCATTGCAAATTATCCTACATTACAAAGAAATGAAATGAAATGGATGTTTAGTCTCAATTTCTGGAGTCTTGGGTGGAAATTTCCCTAGAGGATCTTATACCAGAATTCTAGTTCATATTTGTTTCATTAGTCATTTAGTCCATACAAAAGCCTCCCCACCATACAATACCAAGGTATTTATGTGTAATTTTCAATATTTGGTTTGGAAAGCTAACCCCCATGATTTTTTTGGTATTAAAAGAAATGATCAGCCATTCGAAAAAAATAAGCTCTCAAGTCTTAGCAACAAGCATAAGCTATTTTTATATAAATCACAAATCAATCTTTCACATCTGATATATATCATTACTCTAGATTCCCTTCCTAGGTTTTGGCAGACTTTTTTGACAGTTTTAAGTTTTAGATTTCCTTTTTGGTACTTGTCTTGTATGCTTCACATAGGGGCAGAACCAGAAAATTTGAAGTGGAGGTGCTAAATATACACTCACTCACATAAATACCGTAAAATTTTTAAAGGGGAGAAATTTTCATTTATTTGAGGGGGCTAGCTCAAACAATTACACATAAGAATTAAAGAAAAAAATTTGTTTGCAGGTGCTACCGCTCCATTGCTCCCTCACTCCTAAGGTAGGTCCGCCCCTGGCTTCACATACATTTTAGGTGCAACTTTTTGAGTTTTAGTATTTTAATTTCTCAAGGTTAAAGGCAGCAGTAAGAGTTATATATAGGGGATAATCATTTAGTATTTAACAGACATAATGTGTTTGGATTAGCTTATTTTGTATTCAAAACAACTTATAATCGAAAGCTCCGTGAGAGAGATTTTGAAAAAAAGGGCGATTATTTCCCCAAAAATAAGTGTTACCAAACATGCGAAAGCCTACTGTGGCAATTGATTTTCCTTTACATAGAGATCACTGCTATACTAAAAAATGGTCATTCATGAAATAAGTCAACAGCTAATTAGGAAATAAAAAAAATACATTTGAACATATCAATTGATAATGATGGAGGTATAATCATATTTGTCAGAAAAGGAAGGGGCCACAGAAAAATACCACTCTTAATTTCAGATTTACTAGCATTTTTTGACACCCCAAGGACGGAATAGTAATCCTGCAGATTAGCACATAATAGATATTGAGTCTAAAATATTAAATGTTCATGAAAGTTATAAAATTTAAAGTGAGAGGAATACTTTCATAAGGTACAATTGTATAGATAAACCCAAAAGGAAATCATTTTTGCTTAGAAATGCACAAGTAATTCGAACTTACTGCATCTGCTCTAACTATCAACCTTGATCCCCTGCGACGATGCAAAGTTTGAGATGAACCCATGTCAAATAGTGAACGCAAGGAATCCCGAGAAAAAAAGCTTGAACTTGGGGCAGCCATAAAGCTTACCCTGCTTGTAACACTGCAAGGAAGATGACTTAATTTAATTACACTCTCCAGCACAATGAACTATGGTGTAAGAATTGTGTGTATCTATTGAATAAGACGTTGCAGAAGATTAATATTTAATGACAGCCATAGGTAGGATAGACAACAGCCCCTAGTTTCTGAGAATCTGAGTCTATATCCAAACAGTAAAACTACTAGGGCTGACAATTACAGTAATAAAATCACATTTTATACCCAGCTTATGGTTATATCCCGCAGATAATATGATAGAGAAAACAATGTTAAAAATCATTTAGTTCTTTCCATGTGCAAGAGCATCAACATTAATCATGAGTAGAAGCTGCAAACCTCAGACCTATTGTTACTTGTAATAGTGTGTATTAGAAATTGATACGATGATATCGATGGTAATCCCTTTCATCACTTGTATTCTACAAAAGAAATATTTAACCATACTGGACTCACTTATGGCTGGCTGATGCAATCCTTCCCATCATTCTGGATCTCGCAAAAAGCTGAGGATGAATTCCCCATTGAGTAGCAAATGTACTACCAAAAGTTACAATGGCCATCCAATATATCTTCAGCAAGAAAATATGTTAATAATCAATATAAAATTTCTTGATGAAATTCTGGCAGCTGCAAATATTGAAGACTGAATTATTGTGCCGAACATGCAAGAGACTATCTGAATAGATGTAAACAATTAAAGAAGGAAAATATATTTTGCTCACAGAGAAACAAAAATAAATAAATAAATAAATAAAAACAAAGCAAAACATGCATCCCAATGAATTACAAGCCAGTTAAATCCAATTAAAAAAAACAAACAAAAGAAAACAAAGCAGCAAAAAGCACTTTAGAAATGCTAGTGAAGTGAACCTAATAATGAATTACAAGCTAATTAAATTTGTATATACCAATAACCAAAGAAACGAGGAAAAACATAAAGCTATAAACTAAACTAGTGTAATTTCACGTGCACAAATAAACAACAATAGGAATGAGGAAGAAGCAATTACTGGCTTATATCTATAAGACCAAAACAATGAAAGAATGAATAAAAATATGTTTTGTGGCATAATTCATAGAAATGAAAATATTGGAATAGAAAAGAGAAACCTGCTGGTACCTGAGTTTCGCTTAACCTTAGCCGCTACAACGGTGTCTCGGATATTAGAGAAAAGGGAAGGGCGGGGAATGGAGAAGAAGTGACACTGACAGAGAAAGGGTTAGTCTTGTGTTGTTTTGAGTGAGAATAACAAGTGGGAGTTGGAGGATGAGGCTACAGTGTAGTGTTGTGTTGTGCTGTTTTCAAGTTGGAGGTAGAGCTCTCTAATTTGCTTATTGGATGAAAAAGAAGCTGGTCGGGTTTCCTTTTACTTTTTAAGTTTAACACTTACATAGGCCTTACATAGGCCTAAATCCAATTCGCTGCTTCTAGAACCCTAATGCATTTTCTCTTGGGTTGGGATTCTAAATTACATTTTTGTCACTTGAATTTTGATCCTAAAATAAAAAACATTCTATTCTTTACATTCAAGTTTGGTATCCTTGAAATTTGAGAGTAAAAAAAATTTGATGATGAGTTCTTTATACAAAGTTACAAACTAGATTAATACTTTAGGATGTAAGGAATTATTAAAAAAATTAAAAAAATAAAAATTTGAATTATGAATAATACATTAATAATTTTTTTTATAAAATTATTAATGAAGATCTAAATTTTTAATTATTTATAATAAATTAAAAATTTAAATTCTGCTATAGGATATTAATGATTTTTTCTCATAAATAAGATATTATTGAATATTGAATTTTGGATTAGTTATAATAAAATAGTAATACAAATTCAAATATAAAAAGTTTTTATAATAATTTAATGTGCATGATATGTGACATAAGAAAAATATGACACATGTAAAACTTTTTTGACGAGAAGAATATATGTCATTTTTAGAAGGAGAATAATTTAAAAGATTAAGTCATTTTAAAAAAATATATAATTGAATTTGTTATATAAAAATAAATTTGATATTTTCTTTATAAGAAATTAAATTGTATATTAGTTGTAAGCATACACGAGTCGCCTTACATATCTTAGTTCGGTTAGAGTGGAGGTGAAAATATAATGATAATTAAGCAATTTGGTGTGGGTTAATTATATGGAGTTTGACTACTTAATAGGATATCACAATTTAAATGTATTGTAATTTAACTATAATAACAAAATAAACTAACAAAAGTGCACGATGGTAAGCAAGTTTTCCTATTAGTCGTCATAATGCCTGAAATATTACTTTCATAATAATACATGTAAGGATAACAAGGTTGTTGTAAGCTTATGACACAAATAACAAAGTTTAATTTTAATATATTATAAGTATAAAACTTTTTCACAAGCAATGTATCAAAATTAAATGCATAACAAATTGCAATAATCCCGAATAGGCAAATGAAATTTGAATAGAAGGGGAAAAATGAAAAAGGAAGAAGAAATTTGTTATTATTAAATAATAATTTTTTATTTTAATTATTTATATGTTTTTGTTAATTTATTTGAAGGTATATGCCAATAATTTAAATTTTTAAATATTATATGTATGCACTCTACTCGAAATGTTTAGAAATAGTTATTTTTTATTTTAAATGGAGAGGAATCAAAAACCGACCTTAGCTCAGTTGGTAGAGCGGAGGACTGTAGTGGGAATCCCCGGCTGATATCCTTAGGTCGCTGGTTCGAATCCGGCAGGTCGGAATGTTTTGTTTTTGAATTAACAAAAAATTGTTTACGAGATTCTTATTTCTGACCGCTAAGACCCATTTTGCATAAAAATTTTCCCCTCATAGGACAGTGACTTTTGATCATGTGCCAGCCATAATATGGAAAACTTGTTTTCATGAATATCCAAATAAAATGGTATATTTCATTTGGGAGACAAAACACACTACAAAGTAAACATTTGCAATACGTACTGCTAACAATGAGGGAGAAACATTTGCAATACACACACTGTTGTAAGTGTTCCAACATGTTGGGGGATAAACAGCAACCACCAGCCCATGATATTGAGAGATTCTTCTAAACTCCTCTATTACTATGCTTTAGTAAAATTATAATACGTACCCGATTTTTAATCATACAAGAGATTAAATTAAAATTTAAATATTTTTCAATCAGATCTAAAATATTATAAACTTACTTAAAATATTATTCTAAGAGTACTTTATAATTTTCCCATGATATTACAAAGTTCCTGTTTCATTTGGAATAAACTGCTTTAGAATCAGGTTCTTATAGTGGATGATCCATAAAGCTTGCTTCCTTTCTGATGCTCATCTGTATCCTTTAAATGGGCAGAACAGAAGAGATAGTATACCTCTTCATTCTCTCCTTTTTCCCAGCACAGAACCAATTTTACAAACTAAACCTTCTCCTTCCTAAGTTCCTATCCCCCATTAAAAAAATACAAGGATAAAAAGAATATAGAGAAACATAAATATCCACAATGCTGAAAAGCTGTTCCATTTCTCAAGATCAACCTTTCTAGTCCACCTTGCGACCATTGCTGTGGTTTTCTTGCTTAGATGGAATTAAGGGATCGATGGGGAAGGATTTTAAATTCTTGTACAGCACCCTTGGGCTCCTCTATGTTGATTGCATGCCCTGCATTCTTAATGACCACAAGTTGTGCCTTCTAGTTGAGAGAAGTGAAGAATCTGAAGAAAAGGAAAATTGAAGAAAGAGACAGAAAAAGAAAAGGAGAAAGAACGAAAAATGATAAGAGAAAATACTCAGTGAAAGATCGATATTCAGAATGAATTCATTGTTAGTTGTATACAGAGAGTTAGTATATATATAGAAACTTACCTAATCAGTTAACTAAACAGTTGAACAACTAACTGATTCTAACAACTTCAGTTAGCTTAAACTAACTCTCTAACATGCCTCCTTAATTTGAACCCTCTCTTGAGGTAAAGCTGTAACAGTCAGCTTATTTTTAAGAGAAAGAAATCTTGTTGAAGTCAAAGGTTTAGTAAGCACATCCGCAGGTTGATCTTCAGAGGAAATGTGATGAATGAACAATTCCTTCTGTAATACTTTGTCCCTAACAAAAAACAAATTCAACTCCATGTGTTTTGCTCTATTATGCAGGATTGGATTATGGGACAGCAGAACCGTGCTCATGTTATCACAATAGATGATAGGCTTACTGACCAAAATTTGTAATTCTGTAAGCAAAGACTGAATCCACACTAGTTCTGTAACAGTACAAGCCAAACTGTGATATTCGGCTTCGGTGCTGGACCGTGCTACCACTGGTTGTTTCTTAGACCACCAGGAGACTAAATTTCCACCAAGAAAAATACATGCACCAGAAGTTGATCTCCGGTCATCAGGATCACTTCCCCAATCTGCATCACAGAATCCTTGTAAAGCTAGGTGAGTAGGCCTTTGTAGGTGAAGACCATGATCCAAGGTACCATTAAGATATCTGAGTATTCGTTTGTCCAATTTCCAGTGGCTGTCTAGTGGCTGTTGCATAAATTGACGGGCCTTATTAACAGAATAGGATAGTTCAGGTTTGGTAATTGTTGTGTACTGAAGTGCACCAACAATTGACCGATACAAAGCTGGGTCTGAAAATATATCTTCACCATGTTTGGACAACTTAGTGCCAGTAGCTATTAGAGAAGAGACTCTTTTAGCTTGTGTCATGTTTGCCCGAGCAAGCAAATCTTTGATATATTTAGATTGACTAAGATGCAGGTTACCATCTGCAAATTAGTGAACTTCAATTCCCAAAAAATAGTGAAGATTACCAAGGTCCTTTAAAGCAAACTTATTATTGAGATCAATCACTAACTGTGAGATAAAGCTAGGAGAAGATCCGGTAAGAATGATGTCATCTACATAGACTAAGATGTATGTGCAGCTGCTAGTAGTCTTTCTGATAAACAAGGATGGATCACACTTACTGGACAGAAAACCAAAATGATGCAAGGTGTGTGCAAGTTTTTCAAACCAAGCCCTTGGGGATTGTTTAAGTCCATAGAGAGCTTTATCTAATTTGCAGACCAATGAGCGATCTATGGAGACAAATCCAGGTGGCTGAGACATGTAGACTTCCTCATGAAGTTGGCCATTGAGAAATGCATTTTGACATCTAGTTGTTTGAGTGGCCAATCATGTAGTAATGCTAAAGTAAGGATCACTCGGATTGTAGTTGGTTTGACCACTGCTGAAAAAGTTTCAGTGTAATCGAAGCCATACTCTTGATGAAATCCTTTAGCAACAAGCCTTGCTTTATACTTTTGAATAGAACCATCAGAATTCTCTTTGACTCTAAAGACTCATTTACAACCAATTGGTTTTCTGTTAGGTGGCAAAGGCACATGATGCCAAGTTTTATTAGCCATTAAAGCATTGTATTCAGTGTGCATGGCCTCAGTCCAGTGAGATGAAGTGAATGCATCTTCAGCAGAGGTAGGAATAGCATGAGTGAGATAAACTTTTGGTCTAAAAATACCAACTTTAGCTCGGGTGGTCATGGGATGACTATTTTCAGTATTATGAGGAGAAAGATGAGTTAAAGAGGGGTTAGGATTGGAAGTAGAATTCTGATTAGGAGAATGAGGAGAAATTGGAATAGGAGAACTAGAATGAGTAGAAACAATAGGGATTACAGATACGGACTGAGACTGAGCAAGAGAAGGTGGTACTGCAACATCGAGTGAACGGGAGTATTGGTTGATCTTTGAGCAGAACGGTGAACGAGCATTAGGGGTAATAGTATTGGAGGAACAGAAGAATGAGAAATAGCAGATAATTGAGATGAGACAGAAGGTATGGAAATAAGAACAGGAGGAGTTGCTGGCACAGAAACAATAGCAATAGGACAAGATATGTGAGGGTGAATATTTTTCAACCGTGTAAATGGAAAAAGAAGTTCATTAAAAATGACATCCTTTGAGACATAGATTCTGTTAGTTTCAAGATGCAAGCATTTGTAACCTTTGTGAGAAGAGCTGTATCCAATAAAAATGCATTCAAGACTTCTAAACTGTAACTTATTTGAATTATATGACCTGAGATTTAGGTAGCAAGCACATCCAAATGTTCTGAGAAAAGAGTAATTTGGTCTTTTGTGATAAAGAGTTGTAAATGGGACTTGACTACACAAAGAGGAAGAAGGCAGCATGTTAATTAAGAACACTGCTGTTTGAAAAGCATGATCCCAGAAAGATAGAGGTAAAGAAGCATGAGCTAAAAGAGTGAGCCTAAGTTCAGTAATATGTCTATGTTTCCTTTCAATAACACCATTCTGGTGATGAGTGTATAGATATATTAGCCTATGTGAGATACCTTGGGTGGTGAGATAAGAAAACAGTGGTCTAAACTCACCACCCCAATCACTTTGAACAACTTTTATTTTACATTCAAACTGAAGTTCAACTGTCTTTTGATAAGTTTTGAAAATGGAGAGAGCTTCAGACTTGGACTTGAGAAGATAAATCCAAGTGAAACGTGTATGAGCATCAACAATGCTAAAATAGTACCTATAACCTGCTGAAGTTACAATTGGTGCAGGTCCCCATAAATCCATGAATAGCAATTCAAAAGGTTTATTATAAACAGAGTTAGATTTATGAGATTGTTGTTGATGATTTTTACCAAGACAACAAGCTGTACAGAAATCAAAGAGTGTTTTAGGTGGAATGGTAATGACACATAAGTCTAAAATTTGTTTAACTGTGTGAGCAGTGGGATGTCCCAATCGATTGTGCCAGACAGAAAATAGAGAGTAAGGATGTGCAGAAACATTATTTGTAGAAGAGAAATCAATTGCAGCAGAAGTTGCATTATTATTGGTATGAGAAATTGAATTACAAGATACAGTATTACAAAATGCCTGAGTATCAGAACTAGAAGTACATGAAGAGTTTATTGAACTAGACTGAAAAGGAAACTTTATTGAACTTGGTCGAAAAGGAAAGCGTAAGCGGTGCTTGTTTGCATAGCCTGAATGTTGAGGAAAGAAGTGAGCAAACTTGTACAAGCCATCAGAGCCAACAGAGCCGTGAAGTAGAACTTCATGATTGGCCTGAGATTTGACATAACAATGATTAGCATGGAACTCAAAATAAACATTGTTGTCTCTTGCAAATTGACTAACACTTATCAAATTTTTAGTAATAGCAGGAACATGAAGTAGATTTGACAAGTGAAAAGTAACAGAAGAATTGAAAGGAGATTTGACTAACGAATGACCAATGCTAGCAATGTTCAAACCTGAACCATTACCTAGATGAATTTGTTCTGAACCAGCATAAGGAGTTTGTTGGATTAGATTTGATGCATCTGCTGTAACATGTGTTGAAGCACCAGAATCTGGATACCAAGCATTGTCTTAAAGAGTAGAAGGTGTGGCTAGCATGACATTAACAGAAGAAGGAGGTTTATAAGATGACAATGTGTGTGGATGAAATTGAGCAGAATTATGAGAATTTGGTGGAAAAACTGAAGATGGATGTGGAGGAGTAGTATGTGATGATTGAAAGTGTGAGGGTTGAGAAAATGATGTTTGAGGAGAATGAAAGAATGAAGGATGAGGTTGGGAAAACAGTGACTGAAATCTTGGAGTTGGAGTTGACGAAGATGATGGATAAGGACTCTGATAGAATTGAAAATTAGTTGGTGGCTGAAAATGGGGATCAAACCTATGCCAGCAAGTGAGAGAGGTGTGACCAGACTTATGACACAATTGACAAGAAAGATTTGATCTACCTCTACCACGACCACCTCTGCCTTTGAACCGTGCACCAAATCTAGCACTGTGATCTAAAGAGCTACCTCTTCTAAAATTAGTGAAATTTACTGAGAGATTAGAAAACTAAGGAAATAGAGAAGAATGAAATTGACCTTGTGACTGATCGCTATATGACTGTAGATTCTGAGGAAATTAAGAAGAAGTAACTGGACCTTGTGATTGACTATACTGGCGCAGATTCAACCCTGGAGCAGACTTGTCAACCTTGATGAGATTAACAGAGTGAAGATCAGAAGAGTTAGCTATTGCACTTTTCTCAATTCTTGTTTCTTGAAGAAGCAACAGTGATTCAACATCACTAGTAGTATAAGGCTCCAATCTGGAGTTAACCAGAGTTACAAACGAATCATACTAATCAGGAAAACCTTCCAAAATGATCTCAATGTGATCTTGTGCATTAATTAGATGACCAATTGAAACCAAAGAATCGATGAGAGTCTTGATTAGAAGCAAATATTCATTAACTGACCTAGAACCTTTCTTTTTAGTACGAAGTTCAGCTTTGAACTGACGAATCTTCGCTCTAATTTGAGAGGCAAAATGAGTTTCAATTTGATTCCAGACTTGCCAGGAGCAATCACATCCTACAACTCGGGTGAGCATGCCCTCAGAGAGTGAAGAAATGAGCCATGAAAGAAGCAGTTGATCTTGTTGCTCCCATGCAAGATACTCAGAAGAAATTTTGTTCGAAGCAATATCTTCAGGAGATCAAAATCTTGGTGGAACAAACTTAGCACCTGCAATGTGTTGAAGAAGATTATAGCCTTTGATCGCAACAAGAATCTGTTGTTTCCACAGTAGATGATTTTTATCATTTAGTTTGATCGTAATCGAATGATTGAAGGTAATTGGAGATCTAGCTATTGACACTATGGAATCATTACCAGAATCCGCAGGATCATCAGCTCTGGATACCATGTTGAGAGAAGTGAAGAATTTGAAGAAAAGGAAAATTGAAGAAAGAGACAGAAAAAGAAAGGGAGAAAGAACGAAAAATGATAAGAGAAAATACTCAATGAAAGATTGATATTCAAAATGAATTCATTGTTAGTTGTATACAGAGAGTTAGTATATATATAGAAACTTACCTAATCAGCTAACTAAACAGTTGAACAACTAATTGATTCTAACAACTTCAGTTAGCTTAAACTAACTCTCTAACACTTCTCTCCCACATGCCTAGGTAGCAGTAAAAAAAATGAAATTCAAAATATAAAATAATCAAGTAAATGAATAACACAATAAATACATCAAAGCTGAAGAAGGAATTGCTTTAGTTTCGTCTCAAAGGTTTAACTTCTATATAATTATGAGCCAATTGTATAGAAGTGTGAACTATTTCTCCCTTATTAGTGGGGGAGAAGTTGTAACATTTGTTGCTTTAGTGCAGAGGTTGCAATGGCAACAACTCAAGAGAAAAGTTGGTTTTGTCTAATATACACCTTCCTTTGGAGGATGTATGGTGCACCTCGTGAATCATAGTTATTGATTGTGTTAAAAAATATATCAATAATTATGATGAATGATTTGTAATTTTTTGATATATTTTATTTTTTTTAAATTGTACAATTATTTAAATATTATCAGTTAAAATTTATAAAGTTTTTGATATACATAGTTATGATTTTAGGAGAAAAAATAATTTTTTTAAAAATATTATTGTGTGCAAATATTATTAGTTAAAACTTGGTAATTTTTTTTTACTAATTAAAATATGATAACATTACCGGTTTATATATATATAAACCCTTACACATCCACACAGAGAAAACTATAAGGGTTTTTTTTTTTAATATTATTGTGTATAAATATTATTAATTAAAATATGTAAAATTTTTAGTGTACAATATTATTTATGAAAAAATATAATGACTAATACAATTTTTACTAATATTATTTACATAATTATGCAATTTTAAAAAAATGAACATTATAATCTAAAAAAAAAAGTGGTTGTGGCGATAGATGGTGGCAGACAGTGGCCGACGACAACAATGGTGGTGGTGGTGTATAAAATAATATAAAAAAAGAAACCTACAAAAAAAAAAGTTGCTATTATAAGTAAAATAGAAGATATATTATACACTCTAACATAACATGGTGTATATTAACAACAGCCAAGAAAAGTTACGAAAAGCTAAGAATTCCTAACTTTGATAATGAAGTTGTTGAAGAATGGATCCAGAATAAGGAGAAATTCTTAGAAAAATATGATTTATCACATCATTTCTTAAGTATTTAAATTATTATTTAATATATATATAAATATTATTAAAAATTTATATAATTTTATGATGATGTCTATTACATTATATATATCAAATAATAATAAGAGGACAACATACGTAAGAATTACTTTAAGAGAATTCTATGAAGTTTATGATTTTGAATAAGAGAGGCAACATTTTATATTTCTGCCACTGCATCTCTACGGACCTGCGCATGATTGGCGGTTAAAATGGAAAATCAATAGGAATGGCCGCTACAATTGGGAAAAGTTTTTGGAAGATATTCAACAAAGATTTAGTGCTAACAACGAAGAGGTTGGTGAGGTCGAGTCTTTGGGGCTGGATGACCAAGAACCACTTGTTCTTTGTTCTACCGGGCAAGAAATCATTGGCATTGAATGAGCACAAAAATGTTGACATTTCAGAAAGAGCAAGCCCATAAATAGAGGAAGCCAAGAAGCCAAGAAATGAAGCAAGCCATAGCCCAAATCAAATGGTGAAACGCAACCGGATCAGAGAGACTAGAACGTGAAGAAGAAAGAAGAGGCTACAGAGTGGCTGTTGGAATCCACGGCCTAGAAGCGGCCGTTCTAAGATGCGGGTTCACAAAACCCCCTGACTTCCCTGTCATGCACTTTGCCTCATATCAGAAATTGTGCTTGATGGTAGAACTTACGGGATGGAGTGCATGTGAGAGCGGGGATCTTCTGTGCTTTGCAGGCAAGGTGTTTGTTGAAAGGGCTGTACGGTTATTCTATGATCAACAGGATAGTGAAGCTCTTATTTGTAGCATTAAATTAAAGGAATTTTAGCTTAAGTGGATTAGAGGTAAAATTGGTCGTGTCAGCCAGGAGCAGCTGGTGTTGTTTGCATCTAGCATTAAGGATAAGACTGCATATGGAGAGGTGGAGGAGCAACCACAGATGTTGCCCAGTATTAGTTGTAATTGAAATGCCAATGAGGTTTGACCCTGCTCCTGGACGTGGCTTTATTTTCAACAGTTTTGATATTCTTATCATTAACAATTAACAGGGCATACATATCTTTTCATATTTCTTCTAATATCATTCATCATACTTATTTTTTCTTATCACTTTTTCTCACTAAATCTGATACCTTTAAAAAGGATGTCAATAGTACATACATCCCTAAAATAGGTGTATGATGATCTTCTTCTCTGTTGCATTGATAATTTGGCCTAACTCTAATTCGAGTTGTATTTTGGGTACAAAATATTGGAACAAAGGTTGTTGGGGAAATTTTGAGACTGGTTCTACACAAAGTATTGAGGCTGGAATTTTTATTGGTATTGAGACTGCATATTATAACCTTTTACAAGATGTACGAGTGTGTTAGGAATATAAAAAATGAGAAATGATTTGATTTGTAAATCAAATTTAATTAAATTTTGTGTTTAGAATGTTAAAATATAAGAAATGATTTGATTTCTAAAATTTCATGGATTTCATTCCTTTTGTTTTAGAAATTCTATCAAATTTGATATAATTTGTAAAGATTTAATTTGATTTGAAATGAATATACTATTTTATCGTTAGTAACTATTTCTAACTACATTTCATAAGGTTTAAAATGTAAAATAATAAAATTAAATCAAATCAATTTTTATTTTAATTAATTCTAAATACAAAATTTGATTTCAAAATCAATGCAAATGTTTTTTTTTTAAAGTTCCAAACATAAAATTTGATTTCTAAATCAAATCAAATCATTTTTCATTTTTATTCATTTCAAACACAACCTACAAGTTGAAGTTTGTTGGAGCTTGATTGTGATGCTAGGAATCTGTAACAACAGATTGTTTTTTTATGACAGCTGCAGAATCATTTTCTCCTCCAACTCTTCATTACATACGCACTGAAGCACATTTGGAGCAGCAAGTATTGAAGCTTCCAAGAATTAATGGATGCCTATTGATCCTATTGCCTAGCCTATTGATTCTAATGGATCAGTGTGGTCAATGTTTGTGGTCTTTGGTTGGCATTTTAATTGCTTTTGTAATACTTGTTCTTAAGCTTATGGGATGTGCAGATATTATGTGCTGTTATTGCATTGCTTGAGACCACAATGAAGGTTATGGTCACAAGAAACCTTACTGCCACAACCAAAATGCAAGGAGCATGATGAGCATATTTGGAGTAGTGTAATGCTTTCTGTCAATTGCTGGCAGCATTATCCTTCAATGGGACAAGGACTTGGATTTGCTAGTGATATATTCACCTTTTATTTTTTAGCAACAACCTTGAGAACAAGGTTGTTTTCAAAGGAGGAGGTATTGATATGGATTGTTAAATGAGTTAGTTAGACAGTTACTATTTAATTATTTAGTCATTGTATAAATAGGAAAATTATAGCATTCTAATGCCATAATTGAAAGTAAATGTAAAGTGAGGAGTTTTCTCTAACTAGAATAGAGAAGTGTAGAGTCTTTTTCTCTTACTTGAAGAGAGAGGGAAGTTCTAACACAAATGCTGTAATGCTATAATTTGAATTAGAGAGAACTCCTCACTTTACATTAACTTTCAACTATGACATTATAATGTTATAATTCTCTTATTTATATAATGGCTAAGTAACTAAATAGTAACTATGTAAGTAACTCACTTAACAATTCGCATCATAACTTACTAAAAAGTTATTAACCAATCATTACATATTATTAATCACTTTTTAACATATTGTTATTGGGTGTAATAATAGTGTTCAATTTTTTGTGTGCAAATTATCAAATGAGTTATGTCATGTTTGGGAACGCTTATTTCTAGGAAAATAATCACATTTTTTTTTTTACTTTCAAAAGCTCTTTTAAATTATTTTGAATGCAAAATAAATTAATCCAAATACACACTTAGTATTTAAAAGTTTCATGTTGACCAAAAAGTATATAGCAATCTCATTTAGTGCAAACAAAAATAAGCATGTTGCAACATGCAACTTGATCAATGTTTTCTTTCTGCTAGAATGTGGAATTTAAATACATAGAGAGGTTCAAATCAGGTTTATGAATTCTATTAGGCTATTAGTGTTGGGAAAAATCCTCCACTCATAGAAAATAAAGCAAATAGATAAGTACAAGAACATGAGATTTAATGTGGTTTGGTCTTCCTTGCTAGTGTCTGCAACTTCACAAATCAATCTAATAAATTTAATCAACAAATACAATCACTAATTTTAAAAATATTTCTCACAAACTCAAAGCTCCAATAAATCCAATCTCACCAATACATCCAATCTCAAAAAGTAATATTTTCACTCAAACAATGTGTAACACCCAAACAATGCACTCAAACAAAGAAAATATCATTCACAAATTTTCTCCAACTCACGTAACACTTCATATAAAGTGTTTGTCGGGCTTATTTATTACAGACCATGTTTGGAACAATAGCACGAGTTTATATCGAATTCAAACTTGCCCAAGTTTAACTAAGTAGAAATGAGGAAAGAAAGGAACATGATAGAAAAGAAAAGAATGGAAAGGAAGAGAGAAGTGGAGGAGTTATTTCTCCCCTTGTTTGGTATTATCCAATGGAAGAGAAATGAGACTTCCCTTCCTTTGTTTGGTTTCATGAAGAAAAAGAATGGAAATATATGTAAATATATAATGGGCCCATATCATCATGAATTCATAGTGTAAAATAATAATTCTCTGCCCTTCCTTTCACAAAATAATTACAATAACACCATCCTTCCTTTCCATCCTAGAAGGAGGATGAAAAATGGTGCGATCCACTTCGAGAAATATTATTCCTCCTCCAAATCTTATTTTTTTCCCATCACAAAATGTACTACGGTGGGATCATCGGTGTGTTGCATCGGTCTAAATAAATTGCGAGCAACCCGCACGATTCTTTACCATCTTCCTTTTCTATCCTTCCTCAAGTGTGATACCAAACAAAGCCAAAATGTACAAAATCTCTCAATACTTTTTCACTCTCTTTGGTCGACGAGTTTCTCGAACTCCACTTGATTTTTAAGCAACTCACACTTTATTACATTTTTCTCATTTGAAAAAAGCCTTTGACGTAATATTTATTACGTAAACACGATAAAAGAATTAAAACACTAAATTCTTAAAACCCCTCAACCCCAAAAGTAGGGTTGTTCATAAATTACGTTTTTGAGGGACGAGTTTACCATTTTTTGACTAAAAACTCAACTTACGATATTTTAATCTTAGTCAAAAAAATTCCTTGGACCTTGACATTTAGTTGATTTAATTACCGATAAATAAATGAATTGTACAAATATAGACATTTGTATAATTAAGTCATAAGATTTTAGAAGCAATAAACTAAAAGTATGTGGTATTTTACAATAAATATTTTGAAATAATTTATATTAACATAAATATATTATAATGTTATGTAAAAATTATTAATTTAAATCAAAAAGATGTATTATTTATCACTAATTGTAAAAAAGATTATAAGTTTTAAAGTAGTTCTTTTTTTAAAGTCTTGGAAGTTCAAAACCGTGATCCATGGCCTTTGGAGAAAATTTTGCTTATTTCAACATAAACATGACATATAACCATATTATAAGACCATATAAACAAATAAAAATATACTAAGCATGTCCAATTTATAGAACTCAAACTTGTCCAAATTAATGACCATGGATATGCCACATGGATTCACCATCCACCAAATATAAAACTATCTCTCACCGGTCATTTGAGATGGATCTCCTCTTACCTCTTGAAGACAAGCTCTTCAAGCTCTCCTCCTTCTCCTTAATTTTCGTGTAGCTCACACTCCAACCTAAAAAATGTTGTAACAAACCATGGAACAAACATGGCTTAGCAACAATATAAAATATAAGCACACACACACAATTGTTTATGGAAAGTGTTTTTTTTGGTTAAATATGAAATTTTTAGTGAAAATATAACACAAATGGAGAGAAAAGGAAGAAAAATGGTTTTTGGTTTTGATTTCTTTAGCTTTTTTTTTGTTTTGGTCCTTCTGAAAGTTTTTAGGAGATTTTGAAGAAAAATATTTCATTTTAGTCCATCCACATGGCTTATGTCTTCAGTGAAACTTCCATTAAGTGCATACATGGCAAATGAAAGTCTCACTCACCATTGATGTCACATATCAATGACTAGGTTTAGGTTATAGATTACCACATGAAGTACTCCAAAAAGTCAAGATTCATTAATGATAGACTAACAAGATGAACTAAAATTAATTTTCCACCATTGATTGAAAAAGTTAAGAGTTATTTATAAGGACCAAAACAAGCAAAATTGATTTTTATAAAAAACCAAAATAGAAAATTGATAATTAAATATATTTTCAAGGATTAAAAATATATTTAAACCTTATTTTTTTTTTAACTTTAATTGTTTAGGCTCTAAAGTATAAATTTTTTAATAAAAAAAGTCTAATACAAGGCAAACCTCAACAAAACTTTACCTTCCCTTGTGATTGGAATAATTTGTAAAAGTATCAACGACAAGTACTAGCATATTCAAAATAATTTTACTAAGTTATCTATAAATGTTAGGGTACTATTTAATACGAAAGTTTGAGGTGTTACACAATGCACTCAAACAAAGAAAAATTTGATACCTAACACTATGTTTGGATGATAGGAAATAATAAGGGGAACATGATAGAAAAGAAAAGAATGGAAAGGAAGAGGAATGAGAGGTATTACAATGGAAGAGAAATAACTTCCTTCCTTTGTTTGTTTCATGAAGGGGAAATATTTAAATATAATGGACCCACATAATTCTTTCTCTCCCCCTTCCTTTCCCTTCCTTTCCATCCGAGAAGGGGAGGATGAAAAATGGTGCGATCCACAGAAATATTATTCCTCCAAATCCTTTTTTTTCCTATCACAAAATGTACTACTAAATAAAGGATGGTACTCTTCCTTTACCATCTTTCTTTTCTATCCTTCCTCAAGTGTGATACCAAACAAAGCCAAAATGTACAAAATCTCTCAACAACTTTTGACGAGTTTACCTCGATATTTTAATCAAAATTCCTTGGACCTTGGACCCAGATAATAAAATGAATTGTACAAATATAGACATTTGAGTCATAAGATTTTAGAACAATAAACATGGATAATTTAAATATTCACTAATTGTAAAAAAGATTATAAGTTTTAAAGTATTTTTTTAAAGCTAGGTCGGATTTCCATGACTCTAACTTGGACCTAAAAATAATGAAAATTCTAAACAAAGAAATAACCGGGCCAAAATGGTCTCGAATTGAACACTCCTACCCAAAAATGTTGTCACGTGCAACAATATAAAATATCACACACACACACAATTGTTTATTTTTTTTTTGGTTAAATATGTTTTTAGTGAAAATATAACACTTTTTGGTTTTGATTTCTTTATCTTTTTTGTTTTGGTCCTTCTAAAGTTTTTCTTTAGTTTTAGTCCATACTGTTAGTGAAACTCCATTAAGTGCATACATGGCAAATGAAAGTCTCACTCACCGATGTCACATGTCAATGACTTCGTTTACCACATAAGTACTTAACAGAGATTCATTAATGATAGACTAACAGTATGAACTATAACTTTTTAAAAAAAGTTAGAGGGACCAAAACAAACAAAATTTTTTATAAAAACCAAAATAGAAAATTGTTATATTTTCAAGGATCAAAAATATATTTAAACCTTATTTTTTTTAACTTTAATTGGGCTCAGCAATAAAAGTCTAATCCAAGGCAAACCTCAACAAAACTTTACCTTCCCTTGTGATTGGAATAATTTGTAAGTATCAACGACAAGTACTAGCAAGCTTTACTAAGTTATCAGTAAATGTTAGGGGTGCGTACGAGTTAGTTTGATACCTAAACCGATAAATTTTAATTGGATTGACTTGGTTCAGTTTGGCTTTTTTTTTCAGCCAACCAAACCAAACCAACTCGATCAAAATTGGTTTAGTTCGAGTTATTAGGTTAATCAAATATCATACAAAAAAAACTCAGTATATAATTTTAAGATTAAACCATAAGAAATCCCAAGAAACATATACAAAACTCTAGCAAAATGATATTATCAACACATAAAAATATAACTCAAAGCCTCATAGTACATATACCACAAATCAAAGCACGACGAAATAAAATACAAACAAATAGAGAATGAGCTCTTGTCTCTAGCAATGAAGTCAGGATTGTCTAGCCCATCTCCAACTAACTCCTTTCACGCGTTGTGCTCACTAGCACTGAAGAAAGAGGTTCTTCGTCCATACCAAAAAGCTTCATCTACTGTTGTGCTCCTCCGACCATGCCTCGCCGCCACCTCTCAACGAAACCTACACAAAGAAGAAAATTCATCACTTTCTTCAAATTTGACACTTTTTTCTTCAAATTTGATGCCTTTTTCTTCAAATATGTTATCCCATCTTCTAGATTTGGCCATATGAGAAACTATCCATATATGATGAAGGGGTGGGCATCTGGGTGAAGCGAAGACAACCACATATGGAAAAGGCGATAAGAAGGTACGACAGCAAGATGGCGCAGAGGCTAGGACTTTGACTTTGAATGTGAGGAAGAGAGAGTTAGGTTGAGTCTAATGAGTGAAATTGAAGTGGACATATCAGTGTTAAAATGAAAATGCACACAAATAAGAAGTTATCGGGTTCATGGGTGGGTGATAGGGTCATCGGGTTTAGATTTATAAAACCCGTGAATCGAACCACTCTTAATTGCGTTTGATCGAATTTGACCTAATATGACCCTGATGGTCCAAACCAAACCAATTTAATTAGTTTTGATTAAATTTTTGGGTTCATCAGGTCGATCTGATCCAATAAACACCCCTAGTATATGTCATTTTTTTCTTTGGTATATATATACTCCACCTTTTTCATATTACTATGTGCTCACCAATTGTCATTTCGTACCATAGTCTCTTCCATCAACTTATACAAATTACCATTAGTCTTTTTACATTTCAACATCACCAAAGAACCTTTACAAATTTGCATAATTCCACCTTCATATCCCAATGCATCAAGCCTACCAAAAGAAATAAAATTCCTCCAAGTGGCGGCATATGTAAGTATTTTCACACAACTATTATGCATCTTAGTTTTCACAGTACTTTTTTCAACAACATTCAAGCAACCACTATTAGCAATTTCACTACTTTATTATCGCATGCATTATAAGTATCAAATCATTCCTTCTTGGAAAAAATATGATTAGAACAAGCAGAATCTAAAAGGCAACAATTACCAGACATGCTATTATCTTCCTCAACTTTCATTAACTTATTTTCATAATTCCAAGGTTCTTGTACAACTGCAATGACATTTTCAGATTTTTTCTTTTCCTTTTCACTTACTATTCTCAAATTCTTTCATATATGCTTTTCAACTTCCTACAATAAAATTTAATGTGACTCATCTTATGACAATAATAACACTCCTTATTTTTATAATCTAGCCTCGACATAGAACTTGACCTTGAATTCTCTTTACCAGAATTATTGCCACGAGACATGCCCCTACCACAATCAAATCTAGCTACAAAAATAGCCTTTCAAATTTAACATTCAAGTTTTTAAATTTTTTATTCTCTAATAACACAACAATTATATCATCTACCTTAAGTGTCTCTTTTCCAACCAACAATGTTGTCACCAAATTTTCATAAAAACGTGGAATAGATGATAACAACAATAACTCTTTATCCGCATCCTCAACTTTCACACCAATGTTAGATAATTATGTAATTAAATTTGTAAAATAACTTAAATGATTTCTAATATTCACACCATCATCCACCTTCAATTGATATAATTATTTCTTTACAAATAAGCAACTTGTGCGAGACATAGATATATACATATTCTTTAATTTCTTTCTTAAATCAATAACAGATGTTTTATTCAAAATATTGTATTTTACCTCAGGTACCAGACACAGCCGAATCATACTAATCACCTTCATCACTAGCTCTTCCTATTCTTCATCTGTCACCTTGTTAGGCTTTGTTTCCATCCCATTGAGAGCTTTAACCCACTCTTGCTACACTAGACTATCTTTGACAGTACTTTGCCATAGAATAAGATTTTTCTTGTCATCAAACAGTTTCACATCAAATTTACTACTTCCCAAACTATGCATCTTTGCCATAAAAAAAAACACTAGAGGTGGCATTGAAACCCGCTCCGATACCAGTTATTAGAAAAAATCCCCCATCCACAGAAAATCAAGCAAATAGATAAATACAAGAACACAAAGAGATTTAACATGGTTCGGTCTTCACTACCTACATCCACGACTTCATAAATCAATCTATTAAATTCAATCAATAAATATTATCACTAATCTTGAAAATATCTTTCACAAACCCAAAACCCCAATATACCCAATCTTACAAAGTAACATTTTTCACACTAAAAAAAAATCATCATTTTTAGAAATTTTTCTTTAACTCACATAACACTCAAAATGAACAAAATCTTTCAACACTTTTTTTCTCTTTCTTGGTCAAACGTTAAACTACAAACCATAGCTTCAAAACTCAGATCGGATTGGTCAGTTGTTAAGCAACCAATCCAATTTGCCTTTTTGATTAGTCACACACATGACCCGATGGAAATTGATCTGACTCGGTAGATTTTAGCAAGAATTGGCAAATCGGTTGGGTTTATTCAACCCGGATGTGTCATGCATATATAAAAAAAGAAGGAAACTAATGTTGTCCCAATTTGTAAAGGCAAGCAAGTCAACTAAGAACAGAGAAGGACTAAGTGCATCAATCACTACGTCCACCGTCTTGTTCAATAACCATGTCCTACAAGCCTTCGTGTTGTGCGGAAAAAGTAAAATAGAGATGAAAGAAGAAATAGTTGTAGGAGATGAAAGAAAAGTTGAGAGAGAGATGAGAAAGAAAGAAATTGTGAAATTGATAGTGTAGCAGTTCACAGGAAGAAGTGAACAGGGAGACTAAAAACAAAGATAAGATGAAAATGTTAGGCTTTCTTTAGAGGTTATTGGAGTTTTAAGTTAAAGCCCGCATGAAAATCCCACAATATTCTAATATGAGAGTTTCTTTATCCAATACAAATGAGATTGCTATAATTTGTCACAATTAAAGTTAATTATCATTATTTGCAATTAATATTTGCATATATTTTTTTGGTGAAATGATATTTGCATTATCAATTAATTAATATAACTTATCAAGAAATAATTATTTCTTAATATGTGAATCAATTTTTATAAATAGGAATATAATTTTATGTTTTGAACTTATAATTATAACATATATCTTCTAATTTTTATGTAATTTTTTATATTTTAAATATTTTTAAATATTACTTTATTTTATGCTATTTGATTAATAACTCACAGGTTGAACTAGTAACTCATTTTCCCAATATCCTCACCAAGTGAATCACCAATCCAAGTTTTATAACTATGCTCCACAATGCAACTCACACTTTCTTAAAGCCTTTGACCCACAACACAATAAAAGAAGGAGAACTCCAAATTCTTTTTGTTTTTTGGTCAATTGAACACTAAATTCTCAACTTTTTTATATTAAAATATTGTTTTTTTTAAATTATTTCCTAGATTATCATAGTTACATTTTTAATTCTCAAAATGCGTTGATTTTGAGAACGTTAAGAAGTCTCAAACCAACTTCTCAACGTGAAAATTTTATTTTATTTTTAAAAAAATGGTGTTGTGAAGTCAGTTTGCAAGAAACTGACTTCCCAACACCATAGCAAAAATTTTTTTGGTCAACTATGTTAGAAAGTCGGTTCTTCCCAAACTGACTTCCTAACATGGTTATTTATTTATTTATTGTATTAAAACTTATTTTATTTAGTTTCTTTCCTATTTCATTTTTAACATTATTATAAATATTTTTCCATCATAATAATATAAATAATTTTTTTTTCATTTTGTTTTACATTATTATAATTTGATTATGATAATATAAATAACTAGAATTTGGTTTAAAATAAGTTTATCTATTAACCATTTTTTAATACCTAATATCAAGATAAATAAAGTGCATAATATTTAAATTTAAGAAACTAAATTAAAAAAATTAAATAAGATTAATTAAAACACAAATTAATAAAATGATGATATATATTATATTCAAATTTGATTTCTACATGCATTTTGCCCTTAGTTCAAGCAGATCCATCTATTTCGGTCTCAGTTTTGCTAGCTCAAATACAGAGTAATTATAAATACATAACCTCATATAAGAAAGCTTGGATAGTAAAGTAGAAGACAATTGTTTGAGTGTTTGGTAATTGGGAGCAATCATATAATGATATGCCTAAATGGTTGCTAGCAATGCAACAATTCGTTCCTAGCACAATTTTGGACCTACAAACTTTGCTTGCATATAACGGTTCTGAAATGGTTGAGGGTAAAAGAATATTTCATAGACTATTTTGGACATTCAAGTAGTGCATTGACAGGTTTCAATTTTGCAAACCGCTTGTTCAGGTTGACAACACGTGGTTGTATGGAAAATATAAAGGAATATTGTTGCTAGCTATTGCGCAAGATGACAACAACAACATACTATCAATTGCTTTTGCTATTGTGGAGGGTGAGACAGTAGAGGGGTGAGACTTTTTCTTGTTTAATTTACGAAGACACGTCACACCACAACCTGGGATATGCTTGATTTATGATTGACATGACCCCATAAAAAGTGCGATCAAATGTCATGGTAGTAGATAGCAACCTCCACAAGCATATCATGTATACTGCATTCGACACATTGCTCAAAACTTTATGAGGAAGTTTAACAACAAAGACATGTGTAAACAAGTTGTTAACATGGGTACATGATATATTCATGGTTTTTCTATTTATTATTTCCGTTCCTGTATAATTTGAATGATATTAATAAGTAATTATATTTTGATAGGATATGCCTTGACTTAACATCAATTTAATTGGTACTATCAGAATCTTCGTCTATAAAACCGAGAGATCATCGACTAGCTTGACAAAATTCCCAAGGAAAAGTGGGCTTAAGCTTTTGACGAAGGAAGACGTTATTGCCATATGACAACCAACCTACTTGAATGCATTAATTCAATATTGAAAAGGACATGTAACCCATTAACGCATTTGTTCAAGCAACATATCATAAGTTGACAGAACTCTTTGCTAAGAATGGACAACAACAATAGGCAATGATAACAACTGGATATGAATACTCAGAAATGCTCATAGAGGCCATGGAAGAATATCAGAGAAAAGCCAATTCCTATGTTATTTGTGGTTTTACGTGAGAAAGTCACAGATTTTTTGTGGAGGAGTTTGTTAACCCACTAGAACAACAACCTACAAGGAAGTTCAAAGTGAATCTTATCCAAATGTGGTGTGACTGTGACAAATTTTAGGCACAAAGGTTCCCTTGTTCACATGTAGTTGTTGCATATGCATTAGTTCATTTAAATTGCATGCAATTTGTGAACCAAGTCTACAGGTTAGAAAATATATTTAATGTTTATCGACAATAGTTCCAAGTAGTAGGAAATGAAGGATATTGGCCTCGGTATCATAATCCAACTTTGTGTCATGATCCAGAAATGCGAAGAGATCCTCACGATATCATTGACCACAATCTAGTCGCATTCGTACTGAGATGGACCTTAAGGAGAAAAGTCAACCAAAATGATGTGAATTATACAGAAACTTAGGTCATACCCGTTCAAAGTGTCCTAATCGTGGTGGCACCTCTGGATAGAACTCGCACCAAGAGTAACAAGAAGCACCACACTTACAGTTTTTTTGTGATGTTGTATTTAATTTAAAATCATGTATGATATTAAGTAATATTGTATTATAATTAAGTTTTGTTCAAGTTTAATCATCCTATAATTACTATTTATATTTAAGTTAAACATATATCATTAATATGCATGCTTCTCTAATTATGCATGCAAATTATCATATAAATATTATTAATTTTAATTTTAATAAACATTAATATTTTTTAAAACCTTTTTATAAACACTAATGAAAAAAATGTTAACAAGATAAATTAAAAACAATATAAAGAATTTTTTTTTTTAGATTTCATGCAATTAATAATTTTTGTAAAATAAATACTAAATATTAAGAAAAATATAATATGTTGACCTTAACTCGAACTTGAACTCAATATGTTGACCGAGTCATTTCTCTAGACCTGAACCCGACTTGATCACAACTTGACTAGTTATCGATCAGAATTAGATTGATTCGACATTTATATAAAATGCACAAAATTAAATATTATGCATAAGTAAGTCTAAAATTCTAAAAGTGTAAACTAAAACTAAATAATTAATTTTAACATAATTAATGTTTTTTGGTGTACTAAAATAAAAATATAACATCATTTTATTAGCTTTTGTTTTAATTAGTCTTAAATAATTTATTTAATTTAGTTTCTTAAATATAAATACTATGCAATTTATTATCATGATCAAATAATAATATAAACAATCAAATTAATTTATTTTAATTATAATTTTAAAACTAAATACTATATTAAAAAAAGAAAAATATGCAAAATGAAAATTTAAAGAAAAAATTTTAAATAGTAAATATAAAAAAAAACTATGTTGGGAAGTCCCAACATGGTTGACAAAAAAAAATATTATGATATTGAAAGTCAATTCTTTACAAATCGATTTTTCAACATTATTTAAAAAAAAAATTCAAGTTGAGTGAGAAATTGACTTTTCAACATGTCCAAAATCAACGGTATATTGAGAATAAAAGATACATATGATATACTGAGAAATAATTTGTTTAAAAAAGAAAATTTTTAATAAAAAAAGCCTAAATTCATCGCCGTATAGTATTGTCATGTGCAGCCAATAGAAAATATCGAACATACACGCAATTGTTGTTTTTTTTAAACTTCAATTGGGCTCAGCAATAAAAGCCCAATCCTCAACAATTAGCTATGTTTCCATCCTAAGACCAAAAATGAAATAAAAGCTATGTTTCCATCCAAGTTCTAACAGCTGCCTACAACGAATAGGAAAGTAGAGTGAAGACTAAATAATTATAAAATTCTAACTCTGCCAAATTTCTCACTGCCTGTCGGCCAATGATTTGCGATGCAGATTGCAATTCGGCAATCTCATTCTCCAGTCAAGCCATTCATTCTTCTATCTTAATCATCCAATCTCAATCTCCTTTTGGTGATGATAATCAAAGCTTTGACCAAATCTTGAAACTAACAGCAATACACTTAGTAACTTTATGCTTTTATTTAGCACCTGGTGATTTGGCAGTCCTTGCTCAATGGGAATGAAAGAAGAGAGTAGCTCTCCCCCTTGTATAAATCTCAATCTGTAAGCCAAACACACGGAAAACACATGCTACACTGATTCGATGGAATGAATCTTAAAGCAGAAGCCTAAGTTTTAACTTCATAGCAAATCCTAAGAATTTCTCTAAATTTTGTACTAAGAAATACATCCAAGATAATATGGCAAAATCATAGATTTTTTTTTACTTTGGTAAAATCATAGATAAATCACAACATCATCATTCAATTTTACATGGATTATAACAATAACTGAAAAACATGAAAGTATTAACAAACAATGATGGCTTTATTTATTATAAATTTTATTCATTTTTCAGTATTGGCTACACATTTTTAAGTGATAATATTTATTTAGAATGTCACATAATTTGAGATGTATTTTTTAGTATTAAATCTTAGATATATAATATAATAATAATATATATTCTTTTTTTCTCGTTTTACTTTCTATGTTCAAATCTGAAAATATTAGAAGTGTAAAGCAGGCTGCAGAATAATAGATCATACTCATAAGGGAAAGCGATGTAACTATGCAAGTAGGGGTATAAGTGGTACATTACTTTCAAGTCTAAAAAATCTAGTAAACTTTGTATGGTTTGCAAAATTTTCAAACCGAATCAAACTAGTGATGCTATAAAACAAACAAAAAAAGCTTTGCCTTAACAATTTGAAAAGGGAATATATATTTCTTTATATAAACCATTATGACATAGCACTATTCTAAAGTTCAATACTTTAATGACCTTCATTTAGGTTAGTGTGTATTTAGATTAATTTAATTTGTATTTAAAATAGTTTATATTTAAAAGTTTTTAAGAGAATTTTTAAAAAATAAATAATTGTTTTCTAAAAAATAATCTAATCTAAATATGTCTTGACTTCTTTCATTATAACATTTCAAAATGGAAAAAAATAAAAGAATAAAAAATAACTTGAAAAATAAATTAATTGTCAAATTTAAACTAAAATAAAAAACTACGTGTCTTTTATCAAGTAAACAAACAACACTTTTTTCATTTTGAAATAAAAAACAAAATTTGTAATTTGTTTTGAAGGAAAAATCAATAAAATATTAATAATTGAATAAAATGAAACTACTCGAAATATTAATTAAAAAGAATGATATTTTTATAATATTATTTATATTTTTTTATCATTAATTATATTATTATTTTATATTTTTGTTTAATTACAATTATTAAAAATATAATAAAAAATAATATATTTAAGAAAATGATGTAAATCAAACCAGATTAAACCCACCACCTCACCCTATAATTTAATATCTCACCCTAAACAATCCAAACCACCCATAGTGGACTGCCCCAATCAAATCCAAGCCGCTAATGATACACGGGCCAATAATGATACTACTATGAATAGATCGTAACTAGTAATCTGGGAATCTAGAAAACAAAAAATGAAAAAGAAACAACAATTTTTAACAAGTACATGAAAGAGTAAAAAGAATCAAAGGGATAGAAGCTTCTGTTTCAGATTTGCCGTAACATTTGTTCAGGCAGCTATATGAGCTGTCTGTAATCCTTTTTAGTCACTGCTTCTCCTTCAATATTCAATAATTATCTCTCAACTGGTATATCTTCTCTTCACTTCCACCCAACTACTCCTTTATCTCTTTTTTTTTTCCCAACTAACAAAAAGTGAAAAAAGGAGAAAAAAAAAACTTTAGGAGTTCAAATTATGTTTCATTTTTGTCTTCTCTTTATCGCAACTCTATTGATGAGCTAGAGCCAAAAGACTGTTCTTCTACATGTTTCCAAATCTGGGTTTTGTTTGTTCTCTTTTTTGTTGAACTGTATTTGTTCGTATTAAGTTTTTTGACCCGTGTTTTGGCAGACACGCTTTTTTTTTTTCTATTATTTTCTTTTTGTGGGTTCTTTTGCAATTAGACATTTACATACATGAATGATGAATACATGGTTGATAATTAAATGCTTCATGTCACAATAAAGTTCTTTTCATCAGTATGGTAATTTGCTTCATATTGTTTATCTTTATATGGCGTTTATCGTTATTATTTAATTATTTCAGCTTAATGGTTTGATTGTTCTGCACTGCAGAGATGAAGATTGCTCAAATGATAATTGATTATCATGCACATTGTGTCAGTGGTTGATGTCAGTGGAAATGGACTTCATATTTGTGCTTTTGCTATTGGCTAGCGTATGTTCTTTTGTGCTACCTCAGCTTGATTCACAAGGTACAATCTTCTGTTCAGCTGGCACTCAACTTATTCGGGAAGCATGTAAGCTGTGTAAAATTTAACTGCAGTTGTGATTCCCTTCAATTCCCTTCTGCCTGGCAGGTTCTGGATTTCAACTTAAACTTCATAGAAAATTGAGATTTCATCCACAATTACATTCAATATATTTTTTTCTAACTTTTTAATAATCTTGGCATCAAACTTAGCTATTTTGCTTTTGGAGGAAGTTGAATGTGTTGTGTTAAGAGTTTCACATCGCCTGCCTTAATCTTTTGGGTGCGGTTTATATATTTGTTAGATCACTTCACTTAATGCCAATTGATTTTAAGTTGGAATCTCACATGGTATCAGAGTCAAGATATCATCTTTGTTGCCTACTTCGTTAGGCTTCTCCCGCCTACTTTGCTCCGCCTACTTTACTAGGCTCACCTGTTCCGTCCAGACATCTATGGAGGGGGGTGTTAAGAGTCTCATATCGTCTGCTTCAATCTTTTGGGTGTAGTTTATATATGTGTTGGGCCACTCCACTTAATGCCAATAAAGTTTAGGTTAGAATCTCACATGTTGTAACTTTCCCTGCCCTTTTTTTCTCTGTAATCTGTTCTGGTACACAAGTATCTGTTTGGGTTTATCCTCATTTTGCCTTATTCCTAGTAAAATTAGTTGGATTTTTTTATTTTTAAATTAATATATGCTCCATATGAATGATCATTCTGTCAAATACAGAATAAACTGTTTAGTACATTGATAATGAAACTTTTGAATTTGGATCATGTACTTACTGGGAAAGATCATAATCAAGTGAAACAAGACCATGTTGGCAAAATGTACCTTTTCCGATAGTTTTAAATCATGTTATTATTGAAACAACAGTAGCATTTGCTTGTATGTTTCTTGCTAATATCATCTTATAAAGTAACTGTCCTTTGTCTCAAGTAGAGATGACAACAAAGAGCAGTAATCATAGCCTAGTTTTAAACTTACGATTTAAATGGTAATAGATGGTAATGAGAGTGAGATCCAACTTAGCGTTTAGTCTTTAGTTTTTTATTTAGATATATGCTTCTTAAAATTTAATTTCCAATTCATTTCTGGGGATTACATAGATAAAACTGTTTGTTAACAGAATCTGATGATCTTATTATATTTTTACAATATTTCAGTTGAAAATGTTATGGATTTGAAACATATTTGCCTTTCTGGTTTTGTGAAAGTTGCAAGTGTAGTTAGACTCTTAGTCTTAGCTCTAATAGGTGTATAATTTTCATGTTCATTTCAGAAGAAGCACTATATGCATTGAAGACATCACTGAATGCTTCAACCAACCAGCTTGCTAACTGGAATAGAAATCAAGTAAACCCTTGTACTTGGTCCAATGTTTACTGTGACCAGAATAGCAATGTTGTTCAAGTGTAAGATATTTTAATGCAAATCTCCATTGATTGTTTTCTTTTAAGTATTTGATCTGCAGAAGGTGTTGACTGTCATTATTGTTACTGGAAGATTGTATATTCCGCACTTCTATATCTTGAGTTTTTGCATGCTGTATAATTATATAAATTACTTCATTGCAGTTCACTAGCATTTATGGGATTCACAGGATCCTTGACGCCAAGAATAGGAGCTCTAAAAAGTCTTCAAACTCTGTAAGTATTTATAATATGAAATATCCACAAAATCCGGGACAAATTCAACAGAAGAAGTTTTGCAGCTGCCTTTTCCTTTTTTTTTTTTGCCTGTTCTAGTTCCTAGTCTCATCATTCTTGGTGTGTTGCATTATAGTGTTATGATGTGAATTCGTGAAATCTTATGGATACATTTCTGTGTTACAGTTGAATATACTATATTCTATGCATCTGATGAAATCTGATGAACTGTAGTCGGCTATTCGTTAGGGTTTCTAGTTTCTACTTTCCAGTTATTAATCTGAGAAAGTGAATCTGGAAGTATGTGTATCATCTGCAGTCCTTTGGGATCTCGGACCAAATTATATATATATATATAATAATCTGGAAATATGTATAATTTGGTTATTTTTGAAAAATCATTTGATGCTCTTTGGTGAATTTTGTGATTTTAACTCAGATTCTCATTGTTCATGAGTTTATTCTTGTTCATATTTTTCACTTTATTTTCTCCTTTTTTTGGGGGGGAGGGGGGCTAGGTGCTCAGTTTGGTGTTATGATAGTTCACGCTTTGGTTTCATTGCATGTTTTCGGGGGGATTTTTTGTTTTCTAAAAAATTTACCTAGAACCTAGCAAGCAAGATTTTTAAGAGTAATCATGGGTGTATGTTATGCATTTATCATGCAGTTCTTTGCAAGGGAATGACATCACTGGGGACATACCAAAAGAGTTAGGAAATCTTACAAGCTTGGTCAGATTGGATTTGGAAAACAACAGATTAACTGGTGAAATACCATCTTCCCTCGGTAATCTTAAAAAGCTTCAATTCTTGTAAGTATGGTAATCTGTTTCTTAGGTTTTACAGATATTCAATGAGTCTTAGCATCTGTTTTTATTGTGTAATGTTTAAAAGTGTCTGTTTTTGGTCCTGCAACCAGAACATTGAGTCAAAACAATCTTAATGGGACTATTCCTGAATCACTTGCCAGTCTCCCATGCTTGATCAATGTGTATGTAAAACATTCTTTGATGCAGACATAAATTTTCCGTTTATTACTTCTAAGTATATTTCATTATCATTTTATTACCTGATATATTGTTCAAACTCCTCTTTTGCAGTCTGCTAGATTCAAATGATCTTAGTGGTCAGATTCCAGAGCAATTATTCGAAGTTCCTAAATACAAGTATGTATGATAAATTAGTATAAGATTGAATATTTAAAGCACTGTTTAATGATGACTTTCTATCCCTGACCGAAGGACCATTTGTGAAACACTTGAAAAGTGGTCGTATATGTCCAAAAGAACCTAAATATACAACTTATTCAACAATTATTGTTACTAACATAATCAAATATCAGTTATGATTCTAATGGTCTTCTCTGGTTCCAACTAGTTAGAATGTACAGCTGTGTATATAGTTATTGTAGAATATTCTCTATTAATTACATTCCTTATTTAGATAGGAATTAATAGGATATTAGCTGTCAGATTTATTGCACACTTGTCCTTCGTAGAATAGGTGCTGTTTATTCTGTATAAATACACCTTTGAGATCAATGAAATATTCATTCAGCCATACGTTCAATTTGGTATCAGAGAAAACTATTCCGCTGCTGCTATTTTTTCTCTTGGCTGAACCCTAGCCGCCTTCTTCCTCTGTCTTCTTTTATATCATGGCTGAGGAAACAGAGGCCATTATTTCTAACAAAAAGACTCCATCCATGGTGACCTTTCACGAAACTTCCTCTCCAACAACTTCCGTTAAATTGGAAGGTACTAACTATCGTGTTTGGGCACAAATTATGAAGATGCAAATTACTGGCAGAAGGAAGAAGGGATATCTCACTGGAAGGAAGGTTGCACCTGCAGAAGATGATCCCAGCTATGATGAATGGGAGGCTGAAGACCCGCTGGTCAAATCATGGCTCATCAATTCCATGACCGAAAACCTGATGGCACATTTTGTGTAGTATGGAACAGCTAAGGCGGTGTGGGATGCAGTCAAGAGGAGCTACCTTGATGTCTCGGATTCCTCTCAAGTGTACGAACTGATGAAGAAATCATTTCAATCACGCCAAGGCGGTCGATCTCTTGCAGAGTATTACAATGAGTTGAACTCCATTTTTTTGGAACTTGATTACCGCAGGCCAAATGATATGAAGTGTCCAATTAATATTGAGAAATTAAAGAAACATACTGGTGAGGATTGGGTTTATATATTCCTTGCAAGTCTTGATCACAATCTGGATCAGGTTAGAGGTCGAATCTTGACAACCTCCCCTATCCCAAGTCTAAAGGAAGCATACTCGCATGTTCATCGTGAGGCACAAAGATAGGCCACCATGGGATCGGAAGAACATTCTGAGGCCTTTGCACTGGCTATCCAGAAGCATAACCCACGGCCACCTCTCTTTTGCACTCACTGCAACAGCACCAAACACACAGTAGATGTTTGCTGGAAAAAGCATGGCTATCCGGAGTGGTTAAAACTAAAACAAGCTGAGAGAAAAAACAAGAAATCTGCTCATGTTGTTCTTAGTGACACTCTTTTATCTACTGCTTCTGCATCTCAGGTCTCTCGTGTGTCTCCTCAAGAAGGTAATTCTGGCTCTGCCTTAATTTCCACTATCTCAACACTTGGATTATTGATTCAGGGGCACTGATCATATGAGTAGTAATCCTTCTCTACTTGACACTCTAATACCTTTGGTTGTTAAGTCTGTTCAAGTTGCTAATGGGGCTCCTATGCCTATCTCAGGGGCTGGAAACATCTCGTTTTCTCCTACCCTTCCCATGTCTTCTGTTTTACTTGCACCTACTCTCTCTAATAATCTTCTTTCAATTAGCAAGATCACTAAACACCTCAATTGTTCTGTAACCTTTCATTCTACCCATTGTGTGTTTCAGGACAATCCTACGAAAAGGACAATTGGCATTGGTAAGGAGAGAGGCGGCCTTTACTACTTAGAGGGGACACATGCTCCACGGTCTGAATCTGACCATGCTTTCCAAATAAAAGGGAGGCATCTAATAAAGAAAAAATTCTTCTATGGCATTGTCGGTTGGGTCATCCATCTTTTCCTTATCTGGAGCATTTGTTTCCTAAGTTGTTTACAAATGTTTCAGTCTCTAGTCTACAATGTGAGAAATGTATTTATGCTAAGAATCATCGTGTTAGTTTTAAAATAAGTCTCAATAAAAGTCCTTTTCCTTTTACCTGTGTTTTGACAGATGTTTGGAGCCCGTTTCCTACCCCATCCCCTTTGGGTCATAGATATTTTGTGTCTTTTATTAATGACTGCACTCGTGTAAGTTGGGTATACCTACTGAAATCTAAGGATGAAGTGATACAAATTATTCCTCAAATTTCAAAAATGATTGTCACTCAGTTCAACACGCAGGTTAAGGTTTTTCATTCTGACAATGGTCGTGAGTTTGTCAATCAGTCCCTTACTGAATGGTTCAAAGAAAATGGAATTCTTCACCAAACAACATGTACCTCCACCTCCCAACAGAACGGCATAGCAAAGCGTAAAAATCGCCACATTCTCGAAGTGACAAGAGCTTTATGCTTTACTATGCAGGTTCCAAAACGTTTCTGGGCTGATGCTGTTATAACTGCTGCCTATCTTATCAACCGTATGCCTACCCGTATCATTAACTATCAAACTCCTTTGCGTAAGTTATCTCAATTTCATTCTATCCCTTCTGCTTTGAACCTTTGTCCTAAGATTTTTGGTTGTGTTTGTGTTCATATACACTCACATCAAAGAGACAAACTTGATCCACGTGCCCTTAAATGTGTCTTTCTTGGTTTTTCTAACTCTCAAAAGGGCTATAGATGCTACCACCCTCCTACTGTAAAATACCATGTTTCCATGGATGTTCAATTCTGTGAATATGAGTCCTATTTTTCTAGGGATGTATCCTTTGTTCCTTTTCAGGGGGAGCTTAATAGTAAGGAAGAGGAAAGATTATGGTTGGAGGAAAAGAGGTTTTGGAGTTCAGAGAGTCAGGGGGAGTCTCTTGATAGTTCTAAATTTATTGAGGCTGAATCTGAACCCACTAAAGAAAGGGTGGATAGACCGGATAACTTGTTCTTTAAACACAACTATATAAGGAGGAGCAAGGATGCTGTTGTAAGATCCCCTCCAAGCTCCAATGCCCCTCTCAGTGACACTACCATGCCATCAGATGACTTTTCTGAGACAGATTCTGAGGTACATTCTTCTTTGCCTTCCTTGATCCCAGAAATTCCTATATTGACTCCACAGGTTGAAGATCCGGGTAGGAGATATCCCCTTCGTGAATGGAAAGCACCTAATAGGTTGGGTTTCTCGAACTCGTCCTCTAATGTTGTCTATCCTATCACTGATTTTGTGTCTTACCATTTTCTGTCCAAACCCCATCTTACCTTTGCTCTTCAATTATCCTCTGTATCTGTTCCTAGTCATTTTCAGGAAGCCCTTGAAGATCCTAAGTGGAAATCAGTCATGATAGAGGAAATAAAGGCTCTCCAAAAAAATTCTACTTGGGAGATGGTCGAACTTCCTAGGGATAAGAAGAAAATTGGATGTAAGTGAGTGTTTTCGGTGAAGTACAAGGTAGATGGAACAATTGACAGGTACAAAGCTAAATTGGTTACTAAGGGATACACCCAGACTTATGGGATTGACTATAAGAGACCTTTGCCCCTGTGGCAAAAATGAATACTGTGAGAGTTATACTATCTCTTGCAGTTAATCTTGATTGGCCATTAAAGCAATTTGATGTGAAGAATGCCTTTCTACACGGTGACCTTTTGGAAGAAGTGTATATGGATCCTCCTCCTGGATTTACACCAAAAGGAAGTAAAGTATGCAAGTTGAAGAAGACTCTTTATAGTTTGAAACAGTCACCAAGGACATGGTTTGGCAGATTGAGCTACTCTATGAGACAATATGGCTTCAAGCAAACTATGGCAGATCACACTCTATTTTATAAAAGAGAGGGGGATGATATTACTTTGCTCATTGTTTACGTTGCTGATATGATAGTCACAGGCAGCAACCAGAATAGAATAGAGAAGCTCCAAAACTACTTGTCTAAGGAATTCGAGATGAAGGACTTGGGTGTTTTAAAATACTTCTTGGGCATTGAAGTATCTTGGTCTAAGCATGGACTTTTCCTTTCCCAACGAAAATATGTATTAGATCTCTTGACTGAAACGGGGAACTCAGCTTGTCAACCTGTTGATACACCTATTGAGGTAAATCATGGCATAATTATTGTTAAGAGTAGATATTTTGTATATGCTTTATTTTGTATTGCTAGCCCATGTACTGCTAGTCCATTTATTGCTAGCCCATCTTACATATATAAATACACAACCTGCACCCATATTGGGTACAGTTTTCTATTCTTCTTAGCTCATTACATGGTATCAAGAGCTAGGCTCTAATTTTTTTTTTCCCCCTCTCTCTCTCTCAGCTTTCAAAAAAAAAAAAAAACAGAGCATTACGTACGTAAAAAACAAGCGTTACGTTTCGGGTCTAGGGCAGCCCCCCACCGTGGTCGCCGCTTAGTTACTCGCTCCAGCCGGCAGGGAGTGCGGTGCAAGGCCGTCCGGCGCCGGGGGAGGGCCGGCGAGGCGGTGGGTTCGCCGGTGACGAAGACGGGACGTCGTTTGGGTACTGTTTGTGGGGCAAATCGCCTAGAACGGTGCGTGGAGAACACCCAGCCTTCGTGGGTGGTTGGCGTGGAGTTCACCCGCCACAGAGAGGTGCGACCGGCGGTTGGGGGTCGTTTCCGGTGGGCGGAGGTCCGGTGACGTCTCCGGCGAGTCTCCGGCGTGGTGCTTTCAGCGTTTTCTTGCTGTTCTGGGTCGTTTTCTGGGCTGTTCTGTTCGGATTGGCGCGCTTTGCGTCGTTTGTGGTCTTCCAAGCCCGTTTGACGTGTTGTTAGTGATCTTTTCCCTCCTTCTAGACTGATTTGTTGTATTTGTCAGTATGGGTGACGAAAGCTCTGAGATTGTGGGTACGGGCAGCAAGAGTGGAGTTTCCGACACTACCTCCACTAATGTTCTGGCTGAGGTCATTCCCTCCAACATTAAAATTACTGACCGAAAGCTTGATAGTGATGGTGCTAACTATCCTCAATGGCGGAAGGCAATTCTGATGTATTTGAAAGGTCACAGGAAGGAAGACCATCTCACCCACGACAGTCCGCAGGATGAAACAACTAAGGACATGTGGATTCGGGAAGATATGCGTTTATATTCACTGATTCAGAGGACCTTGGATCCTCGGGTTGATGATATTACCACTCATTGCACAACTGTCAAGGAATTATGGCAGTACCTTCACTCTTTGTTCTCAGGTGCCGATGATTTATCTCTCTTATATACAAAGACACAGGATTTGTATCGCGCTAATCAGAAGGATGAATCTCTTAGTGACTATTATACAGGCTTCAAACGCCTATTTGAAGAATTGAACACATTGTTACCTATCACCGGATGTGCAGGAGATGCGAGCTCACGAGAAGCGTTGGCGTGATGTGTTTTTGTCGGGGCTGCGTGGTGAATTTGGTGCGGCCCGATCTCGATTTTGACCGGTTCTAGTAGTTTGACCCGAAGGATGTGTACTCGCCTCCTCCGAGTTGCTCGTGAGCTTTCCAAGTCTCATCCCTTAGCCTCGAGCGAGGCCTCTGCTTTGGTGAGTTCTCATTCTCGATGGGACAGTTCCCGTGGTGGTCGTAGTGGTTCTCGTGGTGGACGAGGTGGTGGCCGTGATACTGGAGATCCCCGTGGTAGTAGTGGTGGAGGACGGGATCCTGGCGAACCACTTATTTGTCGTTATTGTAAGGAACCTGGTCATATTAAGCGGAACTGTTGGAAACTTCACCGAGAAAAATCAGTCTCATCCTCAGCGTTTTGCTCATCTTGCTACTGATGAAGGCATTCCTCCTACCAACCCATCAGTCAGGCCTGTAATGATGACACCAGACGAGTTTGCTCAATACACTCAGTTTCAAGCCTCTCGATCTGTTCCACCATCCCCTTCTGTTGCCTCGTTGAAGTAATCCCTCTTGCATGCTTATCATCACTTTCCCCGCAACTGGGTCATTGATTCGGGGCTTCCGACCACATGACCGGCCGACAGTACTCTTACATCCTTTACCCCTTCCCCTCATCTTCCTAGTGTTACTTTTGGCCGATGGTTCCATTTGCTCCCTGTCATTGGGAGTGGTACTGCGTCTCCCACCTCTCGCCCTCCCTCTTTCTCGAGTTTTATGTTTGAATCAATTTCCATTTAATTTACTGTTAGTCGATTACTCGGTCACTTAATTGTAGTGTTCACTTCTTTTGCGATTCTTGCTTTCAGAACTTGGGACGAAGAGGGTGATTGGTAGGGGTCATGAGCAGAACGGCCTGTACATCCTTGAGTGCTTTCCCAGATCAAGCACCGGTGCCTGTTGCTTGTTCGGGTGTGGCTGATCCTCTCCAACTTCACTGTCGTTTGGGTCATCCGTCTCTACAATCTTTAAAAAAGTTGTGTCCTAGTTTGAGTCGTCTATCTATTTTAGAATGTCAGTCGTGTCAGTTGGCTAAACACCATAGGAGTCCTTACCCCTCACGAGTCAATAAGCGGGCTGCGTCCCCATTTGAGCTAGTTCATTCTGATATTTGGGGTCCATGTCCAATTACTTCTAAGTCTGGTTTTCGGTATTTTGAAACTTTTGTGGATGACTTTTCAAGAATGACTTGGTTATATTTAATGAAATCTCGTTCTGAATTATTTTCTATATTTACCGCTTTTTGCTCTGAAATTAAAACCCAATTTAGTATCTCTGTGCGTGTCCTTCGCAGTGATAATGCTAAAGAATATTTCTCTAATGACTTCACTTCCTATATGATTCAAAATGGGATGGTCCACCAATCTTCATGTGTTGTTACTCCTCAGCAGAATGGAGTTGCTGAACACAAAAATAGGCATCTTTTGGAAGTTGCTCGATGCTTGTTGCTTCATATGTCTGTTCCTAAAGTTTTTGGGCCGACGCGTTTCTCGCTTGTTTTCTAATTAATCGGATGCCATCTTTCTCTTACTGGGGCCAAGTTCCTCATTCGTACTTTTTCCTTCTCAATCTTTGTTTCCCCTACCTCCTCGTATTTTTGGTTGTCAATGTTTTGTGCAGGATAGTCGGCCTCAAGTTTCCAAGTTACATCCTCGCTCACTTAAATGTGTCTTTTTGGGTTACCCTCGCCATCAGAAAGGGTATAGATGCTTCTCTCCTGATTTGGGCCAGTATCTAGTCCGTCCTGATGTCACATTCTTTGAGTCTACTCCGTTCTTTGTTCAGCCTACTCCTCCGGTTATTGAGGAAGATGAAGAAATTCTCGTTTATCACACCCTTCGGTCTCATGATTCTGCGTCACATCCTTCCTCTGGTGTTCCCATTCCGTCTTGTCCTCCACATCGGCCACCCATCCGACAGGTGTACGCTCGCCGGACTTGTGTTCCCTCTGCCGGTACTACACCCATAGATGTACATTGCTCTTCAGTAGACACATCACCTCCATCCACCTCTTCGTCACAAGATCCGACTCTGGACCTTCCCATTGCCCTTCGTAAAGGTAAACGTTCTTGTGTCACTAACCATCCTATTGCATCCTTTATTCATTATGACCATCTTTCCCTTCCTCCCAATCTTTTGTTGCCTCTCTCGATGTTGTCACAGTTCCCAAAAATATTTTTGAGGCTCTGGCTCATGATGGGTGGCGTCATGCCATGGAGGAGGAAATGCTTGCTTTGGAACATAACCAGACGTGGAATCTCGTTTCTCTTCCTCTGCGGTAAGCGTGCCATTGGGTGCAAGTGGGTGTTCACTGTTAAAGTCAATCCGGATGGTACTTGTTGCTCGTTTAAAAGCTCGGTGGTGGCCAAGGGTTATGCTCGGACTTATGGTGTTGATTACTCCGAGACCTTTTCTCCTGTGGCCAAATTACGTTCGCATATTCATCTCGTTAGCTGCCTCTCATCACTGGCCTCTCCACCAGCTTGATGTTAAAAACGCCTTTCTTCATGGTGATTTACAGGAGGAAGTCTATATGGAGCAACCGCCTGGCTTTGTTGCTCAGGGGGAGTCTGGGCAAGTTTGTCGATTGAGACGCTCTTTGTATGGGTTGAAACAATCCCCCCGGGCTTGGTTTGGGAGATTGAGTGAAATTGTTGTGAATTTCGGCCTGAAAAGAAGTAGCTATGACCACTCGGTCTTCTACAAAAAGTCCTAGGGAAGATGTATTCTCATGGTTGTGTATGTTGACGATATAGTGATAACAGGCAGTGACTTTTTAGGCATCTCAAAACTCAAGAGTTTCCTTCAAACTAAATTTCAGACAAAAGATCTTGGTCCTCTAAAATATTTCCTGGGAATTGAGGTAAGTAGAAGCAAAAAAGGCATTTTCCTCTCACAACGGAAATATGTCATTGACTTACTATCTGATGTTGGCATGTTGGGAACCAAACCTTGTGATACTCCGATGGTTCCAAATGTGAAACTCAATGCTGATGATGGAGAACTACTATCAGATCCCGAGAGGTACAGGAAATTGGTGGGCAAACTTAACTACCTTACTGTGACACGTCCAGATATCTCCTTCCCAGTAAGTGTAGTCAGTCAATTCATGTCATCTCCTCGACAATCTCATTGGGATGCGGTACTACATATACTAAGATATTTGAAAGGAGCCCCAGGTCGTGGGATTCTTTATAGAGACAATGGACATTGTAGGTTAGAAGGTTATTCCGATGCAGATTGGGCTGGGTGTCCTTTAGATCGGAAATCAACTTCTGGGTATTGTGTGTTCCTTGGAGGAAATCGATCTCTTGGAAAAGTAAGAAACAAAATGTAGTAGCAAGATCAAGTCTTGAATCCGAATATCGAGCAATGGCTCAAACCTCTTGTGAATTACTATGGGTGTATCATTTACTTGATGAGATTGGGTTCAAGGTTTCTCTACCTATGAGACTATGGTGTGACAAACAGTGCTGCTTCTTCACATTGCCTCGAACCCAGTTTTCCATGAACGGACAAAGCACATAGAAGCGATTGCCATTTCATTCGAGAGAAGATCCAACAGGGAATCATATCTACAAGGCATGTCAGGACTGGTGAACAGATAGCAGACATACTCACGAAGGCTCTTAACGGGAATCGGGTCAATTATCTTTGTAACAAGTTGGGCATGATTAACATCTATGATCCAACTTGAGGGGGAGTGTTAAGAGTAGATATTTTGTATATGCTTTATTTTGTATTGCTAGCCCATGTACTGCTAGCCCATTTATTACTAGCCCATCTTACATATATAAATACACAACCTGCACCCATATTGGGTACAGTTTTCTATTCTTCTTAGCTCATTACAAGTATCTATCCTGATCAAACTCCAACAAACAAAGAGAGATACTAGAAGCTAGTGGGAAAATTGATCTATCTAACTCACACTAGACCTGACTTATCATATGCAGTCAGTGTCGTGAGTCAATTCGTGCACAATCCGAGTGATCAACACATGGGTGCAGTGAATCGTATTTTGGTTTATCTTAAGTCTTCTCTAGGCGAAGGTATAATGTTCTCCAAACAGAATCATCTGGACATAGTGGGTTACATGGATTCAGATTTTACTGGATCAAGAGGTTGGATAGAAAGTCTACATCAGGGTATGTATCATTTGTTGGGGGAAATCTAGTGTCATGGAGAAGCAAGAAACAGAATGTGGTGTCACTATCTGGTGCAGAAGCTGAATATCGAGCCCTTCATCATGCAACTACAGAGCTTACCTGGCTGAACATTCTCCTAGGAGAACTCGGGGTTTGGTTCAACACAACCTATGACACTCTTCTGTGATAACACAACAGCTATTAATATTGCAAATAATCCAATACAACATGATTGGACTAAGCATATCGAGTTGGACAGAAACTACATCAAGGATAACCTAGACTTAGGGAAGATAAAGGTTCCCTACATCAAAAGTGCAGATAAGCTAGCTGATATGATGACACATGTTGTTCCTAGTAATCGACTCTATGCAACACTATCCAAGTTGGGCATGTGTGATATCTATGCACCAACTTGAGGGGGAGAGTTAGAATGTACAACTGTGTATATAGTTATTGTAGAATATTCTGTATTAATTACATTCCTTATTTAGGTAGGAATTAATAGGATATTAGTTGTCAGATTTATTGCATAGTTGTCCTTCCTAGAATAGGTGCTGTTTATTCTGTATAAATACACCTTTGAGATCAATGAAATATTCATTCAGCCATACGTTCAATTCAACTTTTGATCTTCATTTGAAAGATTTGTAATCATCCCATATTTAGTTTCAACAAACCAAATTTTAGTTCCCAAAGCTTTACTTCTTTCCAGATACTTCTTATTTAATATTGAATGGTATGAGACTAGAAAAGTGGTATTTTTTTCATTTCCAAAAAATACAATTTTTTTTTGTTGTAAATATTTGTATTAATCACATATTTTGTTTCAACAATATAATTTTATTTCCCATCACTTGACTTCTTTCCATATACTTGTTACTTAATATTGAATGGTAAAATACTAGACAAGTGGTAGTTTTCTCACTTCCAAGAAGTGCACTCCTTTGTTTGTGTGAGATTCCAACAAATCAATTGACATTAAGTGGAGTGGCCCAACAAATATATAAATCGCACTCGAAATATTGAGGCAGGCGATGTGAGACTTTTAACACCCCCCTTCATAGATGCCTGGACAGAATAGACGAGCCTAGCAAAGTAGGCAGAACAAGCCTAACGAAGTAGGCGACAAGGATGGGATCTTGATTCTGATACCATATAAGATTCTAACCTAAAACCAATTGGCATTAAGTGGAGTAACCCAACAGATATATAAACCACACTCGAAATATTGAGACAGGTGATGTGGGACTCTTAACAATTTGAATAGTGTTATTGCACTAGGGTAGTTCAGGAGAAGTGTACAGTCCCACTATTAAGGAAGTGTAAAGAGAAATAGGAACTATTAAAGAACTGATCACCCTAAAAAGCTTAAGCTGTTAGTCACAAGCCCAGAACTAATGTTTTTTGTATCTCTAACACGCTCACTAGGTAAACACTTCCAGCTTAAAGCAAGGACATAACATTTTTTCAGCAATGCATTCTGCTGCAAGTTGATTTAAAATGAGAAGAGGGTGCCAAGGACAACCAGAAATGGTTTTGATGCATTATCTGTTGTGGATTTTCTATTATTTTAATTTGGGATTTTATTTTGTTAATTAAGAGATTTTATATATTTTAGGATTTTAGTTATAATTAGGATTTCAGATTTAATGAGATTCTATCCAAATTCCAAATCTTATCATCAACTAGTTGTATTTGACTTGTATTTGGTTTGTTTTGTAAGAGGGCTATAAATATCCCTCCTATCAGTACTTTAGAAAATATTTTTGATTATTGAATTCAATTTGGAATATATTTTTGTTTATTGAGACTGAGTCTCTTGGCACCAAGTGCCTTTGTCCTTTGGTTCTACATTAGGTTTTCTTTACATCTCTAATAGGAAGGTTGTTCTCAGTGACAAGGTTTATCTGATGAAGAGTTTCAGGCAACAAATAGGAATGATAACGATAAACAAAATGCATGCTTATATTGTAAGATGATATGTAGAAACAGAAGTTCAAGGCATATGCCAATTTGAAACTCTTTTTTTCCCTCCTTTTATCAGGTGTGCCCATGTGCCACTGCCATGTTGTTTATGGAGTCCTTGGATAGAAATAGATTATTTGAATTTAGGATCCATGTGATGTTTTCCCTTGTTAACAACACATTTTATTTTAATTTTATTTCGTACCACTTTATTTCACTATGTTCCTTTTTGCAGTTTCACTGGAAATAAGCTGAATTGTGGCTTGAATTATCATCACCTTTGCGCATCTGATAATGCAGATCAAGGTTACTTGATTGAAATATTTTATTGGTCCTGTTTTGTTTTGTAAGGTGTTTTGCCTAATCCAGCCCCCCTGCTACTGGAAACAAGCTGAAAACTTATTTTCCTTCACTTGGCAGGTTCATCACATAAACCGAAAATTGGCCTCGTAGTTGGAATAGTTGTAGGTTTAGTTATTATTCTTTTTCTTGGTGGTCTGCTGTTCTTCTGGTGCAAAGGCCACAATCGTGAAGTTTTTGTAGATGTTGCAGGTTTGAGTTCCTTTTTTAGTCTCTGCATTGTTCATGTGTGAGGCTTCTCTTAAGTGAAACATTGACATGGATGTTAATGTTTGTAGTTGCAACATTTGAAATTATTGATCTGGTAACCCTACCTACACAATCTGTTTCAAGCTGATCCAATACTGTAAATTCATGAGTTATTATGATACAAGACATTATTGTCCATATTTTAGATTGATTTATATGAATGGCATATTGCTTAGCTCGTTATACATATTCAATTTATTGGAATTGCACTTTTTCTTGCTGAACAAATCCTCATGTTCACATGATGGTCAATAGCATCTGGCTGCAGTACTATTTTTTCCATTTCAGGGCATCTGGTTAATTAATGTAATGTTAATTTTATTAATTAGGCTTAGTTCTTCTAATATCTTGCACTTCTGTATTGCCAATATGTTTTGATTATGCTTTTCTTTCATTTTGGTTTCCTGACACCCTGTGGCCTACTGGATCTAATGACTATGAATTGGAATATACCCCTTCTATTCCTTTAAACCTTCAATGTCCGATGAAGGTGGGATATTGTCAAATCTTTTTGAGATGACGGGGAGTTTACTGGTTGAACCTGTCTGGTAAAACGTGTTGAAATAATGTAATAATATATTTTTTAGAAAAAGAAGTATTTTAAAATAGAAGAGAAGTACAACAGGGTGAGGGTAAGGTATCCTCCAGAGCTGAAAAAATTAAAAGAAAATTCAGGAAACAAGGAAGCTTGGAATGCATAGTGTAATAACAATATTAAAATTAAGACTGATGTGCACTATCTATTTAGCTTTTTTGAAATTTGCTCTTGCAAACTATCTATTTTAATCTTTTCTTTTTTCTTGTATCTTCAGGTGAAGTTGATAGGAGATTTTCATTTGGTCAACTAAAGAGATTTGCATGGAGAGAACTACAGATAGCTACTGACAACTTCAGTGAGAAAAATGTTTTAGGACAGGGAGGCTTTGGAAAGGTTTATAAAGGTGTTCTAGCAGATAGCACAAAAGTTGCGGTAAAAAGGTTAACTGATTACACGAGTCCTGGGGGAGATGCAGCTTTCCAGCGTGAAGTTGAGATGATAAGCGTAGCTGTCCATAGGAACCTATTACGGCTGATTGGGTTTTGTACTACTCCAACTGAACGCCTCTTAGTTTATCCCTTCATGCAGAACTTAAGTGTTGCTTATCGTCTTCGAGGTATTTAGTTACAACGCATATGAGCATTACTGGTCTGCTAAGTATCAAATTTGATTTGCTATTAAAGAAGAGAGTATTATTATTTTATTTTATAACTGGGATTGGAGGGGTCATTCATATAGTTGAATAGTCACTGTCCTTAAGATCTTATTTTGTTTTAGCTGCGTTTGGTGGACAGAAGTTATTTGTGATAGAAAAGTGCCTCTCAAGCTTAAGGGTAAATTTTACCCCACAGCTATAAGACTCACAATGTTGTATGGTACTGAATATTGGGCGGTAAAAAGCCAACAAGAGCATAAGATCAGTGTCGTGGAGATGAGGATGTTGCGCTGGATGTGTGGCCATACAAGACAAGATAAGATTAGGAATGAATGCATTAGAGAGAAAGTAGCGGTAGCACCTATTGTGGAAAAGATAGGAGAATCTCGCCTTAGGTGGTTTAGACATGTGAGGAGAAGATCTTTAGAAACTCCTGTAAGAAGAGTAGATCAGGTGGAGAATAGCCCAATAGCTAGAAGTAGAGGAAGACCAAGAAAGACTATAGGTAAAACGATTAAAAAAGATTTAGATTTGAATGGCATTTCTGAAAACTTGATTTATGATAGAGCACAATGGCGTGGTTTGATCTATGTAGCCGACCCCACCTAATGGGAAAATGTTTGGTTGTTATTGTTGTTGTTGTTGCGTTTGGTGGACAGGATAAGGAGGACTTGATAGTATTAGCTAATATTATTAAGTCTTGTCAGGTGTTTGATGCTTTAACTTGATAGTATAGTCAAATCAGGTCAAACATTTTTATCCTATTCTAACCTGATTACTCTATTCTCTCCTCACCCCCCTGATTAGACCTAATAGGATATCTCTTCCCACTCTACCCCTCAACTTCATCCCTCTCAATCCAAGCCTCTAGCCACCGTCCAAATTCGAATCTCTAACCCCGGGACGCAAAACCATCACCCATCCCTGCCACCCACTACTAGCCAACCTCTGAACCACTAGCAACCATTGAACCCATCCAACACTGTGAAACCCGTCGTCGTGAGTCACCTGCGAACCCCTTGGCTGAACCACCTCGCTGCAATAACCATCGCCACCATCAACCATCGCCCAACCAATTGCTCAAGTTGTCGCACCCTTGCCCCTGTTACTCTGCGACAAAGAAACGAGCCCCCATTTTGGCCACACTTTGGTCCTCCACAGTAGCCCAACGAGACTTAGGAAGCAATGGGGTGGTTTTTTCTTCTGATATGGCAAAGGAACAGACAAGGTTTGAATTTTTACTCACCTTTTGGTTACATGAGCACCGATGTGTGCATTTGACAATTGGTACCAGATTTGCTTCGAGTTGTGTTATTAGCTTTGATTCGTTGGATTTCTCTTTGATTTACTTTTTTTTTTTCGGTTGAAGATTGATTTAGGCTTAAATTGGCTTTGATTCATCCCACCACAGTATAATTTTTCTACCTATTAATTTTTCCGATCATTGTCCTCGGTGTCCGATCGAGTTTTCTGGCTAGTGATTCATTCCTACAAAAATATCTTTGATGCAAAAATATCTTTGAAGGGTAGTATAGTCATACTAAATAGTTATATATACTATCAAGTTGCTTATACCATTTGTACCAAATGTTTGATAGTATAAGAGCTTATTAGCTTGTTTATACTATCAGACCTTATCTTATTATCTTATACTATCATATGCACCAAACACAGCCTTTAGTCATGTAACTATTTCAACATTTCCAAAATATAATTGGGTGCAGAAAGTAATCAAAGATTTAATCTAACATTTTAGGAAACTTGCTGACATTTTCAAGATTTGTCCAAAACTTGAGTTCTTTTGTTATAAATAATTATTATCATCATGACAGACTTTGGGGAATAAAACAAGAATGTGAAAGATGAAGATGATGTGTAGGTCTTATCACTAGAACTGTCATCAAGCAGGCCTGCACAATTTAGATTTTCAGCTTTATGCTGTTTTTACATCCTAAAAGACTGAAGTAACATCAGTTTTAACTATGTAAGCATTATGAATCTTGTATCCTTGTCCCGCAGGATTTGAATACATGTGGGTAGCTTGGATCTCTATATATTCTTTAACTATGCATGTAAATTTGGCATTTTTTCCAGTGATATTTGACTACTTGAATACTAATGCAGAACTCAAACCTGGGGAACCCGTTTTGGATTGGCCTACAAGAAAACGAGTGGCTCTGGGTACAGCCCGTGGCCTAGAATATCTTCACGAGCAATGCAATCCTAAGATTATTCATAGGGATGTGAAGGCAGCTAATGTATTACTAGATGGAGATTTTGAGGCAGTTGTGGGTGACTTTGGTCTGGCGAAGTTAGTTGATGTTCGACAGACTAATGTGACAACTCAAGTTCGTGGGACAATGGGCCACATAGCTCCCGAATACTTGTCCACTGGAAAATCTTCAGAAAGGACAGATGTTTTTGGTTATGGGATTATGCTTTTGGAGCTTGTTACAGGTCAACGGGCGATTGACTTTTCACGTTTGGAAGATGAAGATGATGTGTTATTGCTTGACCATGTGAGATAACCTTATTCTAGTATCATGACCTCCTTGTTTGCTCCTGTGTGTGTTTTTGTGGTTGTTTCTTGTTCGTGAGAACATGCTTGGAACTTGTGCATGCCTCTTGGGTGCTTTGGTGATGTAGCATTAATGTTATTTTTTGGTCTTAGATCAGAGCAATAATGTTATTTGCACACCATTTTTATTACACTATTTTTATATCACTTCTTTTTTTAATAATAATAAAAAAACACATTTTAATCCACTTTTTCTATTTTCTCAAACAAGAAAAGTGTAAAGATAGTGTTTGCAAATAAAATACCCTTTATGTAGTTATAATTGGACCTCTGCATGCTTATCAAGCTGGAAATATGTTTAAGTGTATTGCTTAAGTCATGGTTTTCACATTTTAAAGAATGCATGCTTTGCTTCTGAACACCCTTTACCTTGATAATGTTGATAAGCAAAAGGTGAACTAATTTTGAAAAGAGATGTGTTTTTGCCTTCATGGTGCTTGTGTGTTATCTTCAAAAATAAGCTGTGTCATTCAGTTTATACCTTATTGGTTACTGTTTTTTCTATATTTTGTGCCTTGTAGGTTAAGAAACTTCAACAGGAGAAAAAACTAAATGCTATTGTTGACTGCAACCTTAATAAAAATTACAATATAGAAGAGGTTGAAACGATTATTCAAGTTGCGTTACTCTGCACGCAAGCATCACCGGAGGATCGTCCAGCAATGTCAGAGGTTGTAAGAATGCTAGAGGGAGAAGGGCTGGCTGAAAGGTGGGAGGAATGGCAGCATGGGGAGGTCACTCGGAGGCAAGATTATGAGAGACTACAAAGAAGATTGGACTGGGGAGAAGATTCAGTTTATGACCAAGATGCCATTGAGTTGTCGGGTGGAAGATGAGAAGATACATAAATTTGGACCACTTTTTATGTTGTATCACAATATCCCTTCTTAGCAGGTTAACTTGATTAAAAAAAATGTAGGTGTTCTTGTATTCCAAGTGTAAAAAGAGCTTGTAATTTTCATGTTCTGATAATTATACTTATTATTTACAGCTAGTTGAAATACCTTAGCCAAACCCCAAAATTGCTATAGTATCTGGCTCCATCTCAATTGTTTTAGTGAATCACAACTATCTCTTCTCTTAAGTGGTTCCTTAACCCTCCCCCCCCCCCCCCATCTTGCTCAAATGCTATGAGGTATTTGCTTTCTTTTTTAATTCTTGTATAAATTTGTCAGTAAACCATTATGAGAACACATGAAACTTTCCACCGGTATGACATTTGGATTTTCGTTTTCTTTTCTAAGGAGTGATTACAAGTTAGCCGTCTTCTAATTAATATGTACATAGATGTGTGAGACATCATTTGCTTGGTGGTCCCATTGAATTAGTCCTCTGTCCCACGGGGTATTGCACCATGGGTTAAACCCCAGTCTACCTTTTAGGAAGGGAAACAACTCATGAGTGAAAGCCTTTCTGCCAAGAGAGAGTACCCTAGTAGGAATCCGAGGCCACTTTGTTGCTGATTCTCAACTACATGAATTTTACCGTTTGTGCTTGCATGCGTGGTAATATGTCGTTAAAATTTATAAGATAGCTGCAGAGATACTTGCAGTGAGATGATTACATAGAAGTTACAGCATTTACATCTTTCTCTTTCTGCTTTTCCTTCCTAATAGTCATGGAAACAAAATTGGCCAAATATTTGACCAAGACCGATAATTTAAGATAAATTTTTAGATGCTCTCGTAATAAGAGATTTCTCTAGTTTTGTAATATTAAATACGTGACAAATCAACTATCGCATTAAGAATGTAGTTAAAGTGAAAGATTAATAGCTTACAAAGTTGATATAGTACACATTTATATTACTTTTAAGAGAAATTTTATATAAACTTAGAACATTCAAATTGAGTACATTTGATCAATCATATTATTAATTATGATAAGTTATAATAATTAATTATTAATTAAATATATTAGTTATTCAGTAATTAATTATATGATTAGTCAAGTGCACTTGACTTAAATGTTCTAGGTTTATACAAGAATTTCTCTTCTCCCAAAAGGAAAAGAATAATAAAATGAAGAGAGAGAGAGATTATCCAAGTTCTCATTACAAGTTACAACTTCCAACATAGCATAGCGTTAGCAATAGCATGCGATAGTTATTGCTTGTATGCTAGCGAATGAACATGGTCCTATGTTTCATATCGATTTTTTCGCTTAAGCTTTAGGCATTTATTGTTTCTGCTACGAACTAGCTAAATACATGTACATTGCATTTCACATTTGTGACATGAAATACCGTGTCTTCTTGCTTGGAAGCAACGGCTTTTGCCCATTCTCGGAGCTTGGCTTTCATCCACTCTACATCCCCATTAACGAATACATTGCGCTCAACCTGAAGGTACAGAGGAGGCTGGGGATCCCAGTACTCTTCTAAACTGATGGCACATTCTTCGTAATCCATGCCTGCCATTGCCATAGCTTCAATAGACATGACTTCCTAAGATCAAGAGGGATGAATGATGATAATGATGATTGTAAATTGTAATTGAGGTAGCAGCCACAGTAGCATTTATATACCAAAATTAACAAGCAAGGTTGTTCCTGGTTTTCGTTTAGGCAACTAAAAATAAACCAATTCACGGATATTGCATGGGCAAAGTTCATATCTTTTATATTACCCGTGACCTCTTCCCTTTTTTTTGTTTATTTTTTTCTGTTTTGGGGTTTGTAATGAGGTTATGATATGAACATTTTCTTGATGAAGTGGGATTATTGGTTCACTTGTCTCAGCAAAAGTACGTCGGACGATTATATCTGATTCCTGGAGCCCTCAGTGTCTTAAACAGCACATGTTAAAAAGCCCAAAAGCCCGTGATCGTCACGAATACTATTACTTTGTCTTTGGATCCTAATTTTAAATGTGGCCAATTTGGAAATTAACATGTGCGCAACTGATTGTGCAGTATTCCATGGTTCAAAATAGAGGTGCAAATTGATTCGGATAATTCGATCAATCTGATCAATCTAAATTAAATTAATTAAATTAGTTCGGTTTAATTTGAGTATATTGATTAGTTCGGATAAAATTCGAATCAATTAAAACTTAATTGGTTCGGTTTTCGAATTTAAAATTTCAAAACCAAACCAAACCAAACCAAACTAAACTAAACAAAACTATATATTTATATATTTTATTATTATTATTATTTTAATTTATGCTACAATCTTTTTTGGCTACTATTTTTTTTTTACTTTTTATAATACTTTTCTAATTCTCAATTCCTAAAACGTTGTCTTCGTTCAAAATAGAAAGGAAGGTCGAGAAAACTCATTTGCCAAAACGTTTAGTTCTACTCATCGGCACCGTAGCTCACCGTAGATTCTACTCCGCCACAGCTCAGGCTAGATCTACTCTACCACAGCTCGGGCTGCGCCATTCGTCCAAAGCAGAAAGCCAAAAAACTCCTCTGCCAAAACGTTCGGTTCTGCTCACCAACACCACAACTCATCAGTACTGCAGTTCACCGACCACAAAGTTGAAACAATGGTTCTTTTCTGCTTACTTTTGGATTAGACATATAGAAAGATTGAAATATAGATATTGATGCTTCTTGTGCATTAGATTACTTACACAATGACAGTGAAGTTTTTATTGTGCATTGTGATTTGAAATCCAACAACATTCTCTTGGATAAAGATATGATTGAAAAGGTTGAAGACTTTGGATTTGCTAAGTTGCTGATTCAATGTTCAACTAATTAAATCTTCATTAGCTCAACTCATATCCTTAGGGGTTCAATTTGTTACATATATACATTTAGGTTAGTAGTCTTACAACTTCCCCTTTAATTGAATAGTAGTAGTATACAACTTGTCAAGTTAAATCTCTCTTGAAGAAGTTTTTAACTTATTCGAATATAATTTCTTCATACAGATATCAATATGTTTCTTTATTCCCTCTTTATGAACCTTTTAATACACATTCTGAAACATGAAATAATTATTAGTGTTCAAATCAATAAGTTTCGTTCTATTTCTAGAAAAATTTTCATAGGTTTATTATATATTATTTTTGCTATGAAAAGCTAATTATTGAGCTGATTTTTGTGTTTAAAAAAATAATTAATCCGATCACCTGAACCAAACCAATTCATAGATGTTCGGTTCGGTTCGATTTGATTTGGATTTGGCTATCAAAAAACACGAAAATCAAACCAAACTGAATTAATTAATTTTGATTGATTTAGATTTATTTTCTCTCAAGAACCAAATTAAACCACTCACTTACACCCCTAATTCAAAAAGCAGGCAATCATAAAAGATTGACAAGTCCATTTGACTTGTGGTACATAAATGGCATAAAAACCTCTATGTTTCAGTCCATTTATCTTTAACTTTTCAGTCACTTACAGTCTTTCATTTACCTTTCAGCCAATTTATCATTTTTCTTTACTTTTAATGCCACGTAGTTTGCTTCTTTGAATATCTTAATGTAATTTTAGTTTATTTATATTTATAAGTGTATTTGACTTTGAATCCATAATTGAGGACTTATTTTAGGTACTTTAAAGACTCACATTGAAGGGTATAGTTTGTCCTTTGAGAGTTTTAGTAGAAGTGTAAAATTTTACTTTTACTTCGACAAAGGTAACTTAGGGTATATTTGGATAAACTTTGAAAAAAAAAAAGATTTTAAGATTGCATAAAAAATTGATTTTTTATATAGATTTTATGGAAAGCAAAATTTATTTTGCGTTTGGATATAGGAAGCACTTTTTACTTTCTCTCTCTTTTATTACATCTTTCCTAAATTTGATTTTTTAAATTAAAAGCAATTTTTTTTTAGATTCTGCTTTTGATCAAAATCTTATCTATATGATTGTGTATGTTTGAGAAGTGATTTTTTTTAATAAAAAAAAGCATTTTTCTTACAAATTAAACACAAACATACTCTTAGCTTTTTCTGCACCAACAATTTCAAATGTATTTTTTATCTCATCTTTTATTTTAATCCTTATCTGTTATTATCTCATGTAACTTCATTATTTATTTAATGAATAATCTGGCCTGACTCTAAATGAGTTTAACTGACCTTTATTCAAAAGGTCTTCATAATACAGAGTCTTTTAATGGCTAACACCACATTCAAAATCCTTGGTGGCTTTATTAATGGAGAAACTCCGATGCCCCCTCGACCTTGGTGGCTTTATTATTGGAGAAACTCTACCCCTCCTTATAATCCCCCTAGTATGTTTATGACACTTGACAAGAGGTTCAATCATTCTAACTCAGACTTTCATCACTGACCCATATCCAATCATCTTGTCAAGACAAGTCATCTTATTGAGAACCTTTTGTCTGGTTATAAAAGTGAAAACCTCATGTTTGGTCAATATTCCAAGATGTATTTCATGATTCTATCAAGTATTTCAAGACCATATATGGTATTGCCGTCATTGGCAAGGCAATTTCTGATCAAGACAAAGTCTTTCACTTTCTCTATCTAAGTCCACCAATACGAGACATTTTCACCAAGCCATCATCTCGAATAGCTGGTGCTACGATCTAAACTTGGCCTTTCTATATGGGCGTTCACTTTGAAAGGTGTTTACGATTAAGATATTGAAGTTAACTGCTTTTATCTTATATTTTGTTTTAATCCTTATCTTATTACTATCTAGATGTAACTTCATTGTCTATTTAATGAATAATTTGACATGACTCTCCTTTATTCAAAACATCTCCACATACTAGTTCAGGAATATCTTTTTCTCTCTTTTTTTTTGGTACACAAATTTGTTAAGAGGAGTTGGCCTATTTCGGTATATCCCTCATCCCCTAACAACATTCTTTGAGAGGCCCAACTCATTTTTACTATGTCACCCCATGCGACTTTTATCAACAAAGTGTTTTCTCTATTTTAAAAAAAACTTTATTTTGGTATCCTTTCATCTTTTAATGTACTCATATTTCATCGTAATTTTAAAAGTAAAATGAGGCTTAAATGTATTTTTGTCTCTCTAATTTAAGAGAAATTCTTAGTTAGTACTACTTACACATGATCTCTTACGCACTATATTCAATAATTGACATGCATATAAACATTGTTTAGAGATTGGTTTATTCGTAAAATAGGCACCACATCTTTAGTCCTTTACACATGTTTAATAAGGAATAGAGTGTCCTATGATAGACAATGTCTAACCATGAATTACTCCTAATTTAATAGAACTTTTAAGTTGTTCTCCTTAATCTTAATTGTAGCAATGTAAGCGATGTTATATTAACCTAAACTATCACATAATGTTAAAAAAATAATTAATAGTTTTCTTGGTATTATATTTTAAAATAAAATTAAAGAAATAGTAATTTTTTCAAATAAACTCGAGTCAAATTACAAGTATGAAGAGAAAGGAGTGCAAAATTAATATGAAGTTCTATAATCTTATTATAAAGTAGCTTGGAATGCTAGCATCTGATAATCAATATTTCTTTTTTTTTTAAGGTTTAGGATGCACTATATAGGCCTGATGGAGGAGTCTCCTAATAGGGTCTTTATATAGCTCCAAAAGGATATGTTTGGTATGCATGGATGGAAGGAAAAAGAAAGGAAGATGCATTGTATTTTGAGCCATCTTTTGTTTTGGTTTAGTAGATAAAAAACTAATGGAAAGGAAGAGAAAATGTGTTTCCTTTTCATGGGCCCATAATATTTTATCTCTCTAATCCTTGGAGGATTAGATTGAATGGGAGAATATGAAGTGGACCTTACACATTTTCATCTATCTTATTATCATTAATATACATTTTCTTTCTTTTCCCCATGAAACCAGATTTCTCAAATAGAGGAAAGCCCTTTTTTTTCCTATTGGATAATACCAGATAAGAGAAATGATAATCTTCTACTTTTCTCTACCTTTCTTTTTCTCTAATAAAGCATTGGGAAAGGGTGAGAAATAGAAAAAAAAAAGTAAAATAAAGAACATTTGAGAGAATTTAACTGAACTCTTATCAACATTGAGCCATATACGCAAGACTCAATACTCATTTTTTTAGTTTGAAGAGTGACTTCGAGTCTTTGACTTTAATAGACATGTACTCGATAAGTTAAAATGTAGCTTTTGGATGTATTAATGGATGGGGCAAGTTATAGTTATCTTGTCATTCCCATGGTTTCTTTCATTTTATTTTTAACTAAATTATTTGCTCATTTACTTTCCTTTCTGTTCTATTTCATTTCATCCATTTAAAGGAACTATAAATAATGAATTTACTTAATAACACTATAAATAATCAGAAAGTAAAACTAACAAAAATTTGCTTAATGAATTAATTATATATACAAGCTGAATAACAGAATAGACGATACAAATAACAAATTAGAATCAATAAAAAGTAAAAAATAAATAAATAAAAAGAACCACATATCTAGAAAGAAAAAGTGCCTCATTTTCCTCGTATTAAATGATTATCCATTATAAGAACTATCTCTAAAGCTCTAAGATTGGTTTTCCTCTCATTGTTGATGCAACTATTGAGAATTTAAATGTGGGTTTTAAGCTTCATATTATTTAAAAATAGACTAAGTAAAGATTTTATAAGTGGTTAGACTCATGTGTTAGGATTTTAAGTTTGAGTAAAATAAATCTCATATTAAGAATGAATGAAATAAGTGAATACCATATAAGAGGATGGACTCATAAACCTAATGCCTTAAAGTTTTAGGTCAAGATATAGTGTTAAACTCATTGTTATTATTCTTCGCTTCGTCCACGGAAGAATAGCACAACCCATGGAAGAAGATCTCCCCCGAGTATTTTGGGCTCCTCTAAAAAGCAACACATGGTGTCAAGGCCAATGATTTAGCTCTCAGATCTTAAGACGAGTATATGGAGATGATGATTTAGACTTTTATGGTTGCTACGCTCGTTGAGAACGAAGAATTATGAATTACTAAAGCCCATGTGTAGAGTGATAAGACGTGGTTTTGATGAAAAAAATGGGTTTGACTCAGCTCATGTTCCAGAGAATTGGCAGATGCACACTCTAATAAAGTTTGGACTAAGGTAGGTATGGATATATGCAACTCTTGGATACCGAGCTAGATGTTCGATGATACCAGGCTAGGTGAAAAAATAAGGCCTGATGTCAGACAAGATCTGATGATACTGTCAAAATACCCAGAAAACATAAAAAGGTTTCCACTCAATAGGGAGCATAATCTCATGTGGAGGACTCATATTTAAGGGAGAGATTGTTAGGATTCCAAGTATGAGTGAAATAAGTTGCACATCGAGAAGGAATGAAATAAGTGAAGACCATATAAATGAATGGATCCATGAACCTAATGTCTTAAGCTTTTGGGTTAAGATGTGGTGTTAAGTCAATTATTATGGTTTCTCGTTTAATCCATGGAAGAATAACACAACCCATGGAAGATGATCTCCCCAAGTATTTTGGACTCTCCTAATCCCAATACCAATAACTTACTACCTTAAGATTTTGGGTTAAGACATGATGTCTGATCCGTTGTTGTTCCTCTTGAAATCCATTGGTTTGTAGATCTCCTTGATATTATTTCACAAAGAGTCTTCACTTTGTCAATTCCTAAATAATTAATGTGGAAAAAAATAAGTGCAAGTAGGTTCATGAATCCAACTACTTATACACTGTGTTTGAAAGACAGGGAATAAGGGGAAAGGAAAAGGAATGAGGAAAAGGAGAAATAGTTTCCTTGTTTAGGAGTTTATTAAAAGATAAGAACAGAAAGGAAACCATGGGAAACTATTTCATCTCTTTTCCCCTCAAATAACAAATTTTTGTTCTCCCCAAAATTGGCATGGAATGGGGGGAAATAAACTTAACACTATGTTTGGATGATAGGTAATAAGGAGAAGGGAAATAACTTTCCTTATTTGAGAGTTTTAAAACACATGTGAAATGGAAGGAACACATAGGGAACCATTTTCCCTCTCTTTCCCTCAAAGGTCCAACTTTTGTTCTCCCCAAAATTGAGGTGGAATGGGGGGAACACATGGGTTAATAAAGTTCTATTATGTTCTCTTATTAATCTTCTAAATAAAGAAAAATGTAACTATATTCCATTACTTTCCTTCCCTTTCCGGTCCAATCTCATCTATTCGGTTCCGTTCCATTCCATTAATGAAAAAACATGCAAACATAGTATAATAGTTAAAAACAAACATGTTATATTTCATTTTGTTTCTTTATGAGTTAACTCCCAAACAAGATAATGAAATTCTCTTCCATTTCCTTACTAATCTTCCAAATAAGGAGAAGATTTTGTTCCGTTCATTCAATTCCTTTTCTAGCCTATCCCCGTTTGTTCCATTTTATTAATAAGAAAACATCCAAACACAGTGATAGAGTCTTCACTTTATCCATTCTTAAATAAAACGTGGGGCTTGAAACTCACACTTGCATTCCCAACTATCTCCCCTTTAAGAGCATGTTTAGGAAAGATTAATTCTTTTCCAAACAACTGTTTTTGGAGGATTAAGTTATTTTGTGAAATAATTATTATGTTTGGGTAAAAAGATTATTTTCTAAAAAAGCTTTTACACGAAATTCAATGCAAAAAAAGCTTTTTATAGCTAATAATCATAAGCTGAAAATTGAAGCTTATGATTTTAGCTTATAGATTATTTCTTATACTTTGATATATAAATACTATTTTGTCCTCAATCAAATACTTTTTTTAATCATTCTGTACTTATTTTAATAATTTAATGCATAAAAGCGATTCTTTTTTATATCATCCAAACAAATCATATTAACTTAAAATCGCTTTACAGCTAATGCATCAAAATATAAAAATAAATCGATTATAATCGATTATAACAATAATCGATTATAATAATAATCGATTATCAGCATAATCTATAATTTTTAATTTTTCCAAACAAGCCCTAAGTATAAGTTCACACACAAAACACCCTCACCCTCAAGTGGAGTGGCAAGTAAGATAGTAAGTTTATGAATCCTTACATTCAGTGGCGGAGCCATATGTATTTAAGGGGGAGCATGTAATTAAAAAAAAAGTAAGTATTACAAAAACTAAAGGACTGTGGTATTTTTTATAAAAAAAAAATATTATCTCACATGTCCTCTTCTTTTATAATTGACTAAAGCCTTCTATTTACTCATTAATTTTTTCACTCTTATTCATTAATTTCTTTGTATGCCTTTGGTGCTCCCAGTTCTTGCTTTCATAGTTTTAGTTTATTGATATTTAGAAATGAAGTTGGTGAGTTTTATTAAAAAATTTAAGTGATACTGTAACACCCCAAAATTTTCTATCCTATAAACAGTAATTTTGATAGCTAACAGAATTTTACTGTTTAGTAATTTCTGGATACTGTAAAATTATTTTGTTTATTCCGTCAGCGTATTTGATCGTTTTGAGTGATTTACTCCGTGTCAGAAAAATAATAATTTTCGGGCCGGGAAAAATCTTTCTGTATTTATTTCTCTTGACTGTTAATTATTTTTAACAATCTGACTTGATTTTCATACATTTTCTAATTTTTATGATTTTATGTGTGATTTTAAATTTTTTTCTGTTTGTGGGCCCCACGAGGTGTTTGTGGGCCCAGGTGACCATACGTGGGCCCAGGTGGGTCCCGCAAAGTGAAAAAATTTTCTACGCATAGAAAAATTTGTACTGTTTAGACGGAGACAGGGGATCTTACTAAACCTGAATCCGGAAATAGTTTTAGAAAATTTATTTTGTACTGTATTTATTTATCAGAAGATAAAAATACAGTAAATATATTCTTTCGTGAGATTTTTAGTAGATAAAAATAAAAATTATATTGCTTAAGTCAACATTGGTGGTTTGGATATCCACTATTGATTCAATTAACGGTTAAGAAATAAATTTAATAAAGAAACATAAGATAATCATCATTGATTTAATCAATGGTGTGAGAATAAACTTAATTAGGCAAGTTTCAATATCAACCGTAGATTTAATCAATGGTGTAAAATTAATTATATAAAGTGACTATTTACAACCATTAGATTTAGAATTAATCAAGGGTGAAGATTTGGTCTTAAAAAGTGACAAAGACCATTTATGACCATTGGATGAAGAATTAATCAAGGGTGGAGATTTGGTCTTAAAAAGTAGTAAAGACTAATTATGACCATTGGATTAAAAGTAAGAAGAAGCAATCTTAACCCTTTATTTTGGAGGCACATCTAATGGCTAGAATTTAAAGGAGAAGGATCTAATGGCTTAGATTTAGTCTTCTAAATCAAAAGTCTACCTAAATCCTAACCATTGAATTAATCAATGGCTAGAAATGCTTCAAATAATGGCCTAATTAACAAGCCAAGTAAACTAAATTAAATGTTAAATTATTATAATCTAATTCTTAATTAGATATCCTAATTAATTAATTAGAGATTATAATATATGAAATAATATGTCTAATTAATTAGTTATGTAATTAGAAAATTAGTTAAGATTGATTAGGAAATTTAATCTAATGAATTAACTAATCAATTAGCAAAGTAATTATGACAACTTTGGAGTGCATGATGAAGGGGGACGGTTGGAGAAGCAAAGAAAGAAGAAGAACATGTTGAGACATGTTGGAGTAAATTTTTGGCAAAAAAAAAGATGACAAAGTGGAAGACTTTTGCATCATGTGATAGCCTTCAATTATGCTAAACAAATTTCTATCTCTCTATTCTTTCACTCCTACGGTTACCACTTCAATTCAGCCCTCTATTTTGATTTTCTATCACACTTAGTAACACAAAGACCATTCTTTTTCTTCTCTCTCTTCCAATTGTTCAAGAACACCAAGAACAAATACAAAGAACACCATTTTCTCTATTTCTTTGAGCTATTCGGTCACCACCCATAGAACCACTTCCAATCTTTCATAATTTTATCTAGCTACATATCTTGAATCCTCTCATCAATCCAAAACACTTTCATGTTAGGAACTTCTCAAAATTCTATCATCTTCAACCTTGTTCTTCAAGTTAAAGATCAAAAAGCTTATGTTTTCCTTCTTATGAGGAATTCGGTCAACACCTAGAAACCATGTCTCCAAGCTTCTAAAATTTCATCTAAACACATTTCCTAAACCTAAACATCATTCTAAGAACATCTCTAGTTATGAGTTTTTCCAAAATCATTCATCTTGAGCTTCAAATCCAAGCTTCAAGTTTCTATCAAAAATCAAAAATTCCATCTTTGTGTTTCAAGAGAAACCATTCGGTCAAGACTCTCAAAACCACCACCCAATCTCTTTTAATTTCATCCAACCATAGATCTTGAATCTACATGATATTCTAAACAACTTTCATGTTGGAGATTTTCTCTAAATCATTCATCTTCATGGACTTTCTTCAAGATCAAAGTTATTGAATTTTTGAGGTGAAGTGTAAGGAAACTTCATTTCTTTTCTCTTTTTCATGATCTAAACCATGTTTGATCCATGGTTCCTCTTAATCAAGCTTAGTATACTAATTTCTATGTATTTTGTTTTGAATTTGAGAAGCCCTTGGTGTTGAAGAACTTGGAAAGAGAAGCAAAATCAAGAAGCTTTGAGGATCTTCAAGAGGTAAGAGGGAGATCCATCTCACCAACCAATTATGGTGGTAGGAGATGGTCTTATATTTGATGGATTATGAATTCATGTGAGAATTCCAATCCATGGTCATGTAATAATTAATTATATGTTTATGAGCTTTGATTTATTTTCTTATGCTTTGATTATTTTTGTCTATGCTTAATATGCTTTGCATAATTTTATGGCTTTGATAGTATGCTTATAATATGCATGATGAGTATATGACATGTTTGTGATATTTAAGATGAAATATATATATGTATGCCATGATGTGTGGATGGAAAGAAAACTAATCTTGGTCCCAATGGCCAAGGAAGAGCTACGGTTTTGATACCCTTGATTTGGGTCAATGTGGAAATTTTTTTTAACAAGGAAATTAAATTTTTATTCCTAGAATAATGAGAATTTCGATCAAGACACCTCAAAATAGGTGTTCACAAATTTATATTTTCATGAATGATAAAATTGAATGATTTGAGAAGCAAAGAAAATAAACAAAAGGTTTGTGATGCAAAAAGAATGTATACGATTTTGGAATTTATTTAAGTTAGAAAGAAAAAAATAATTCATGGTTTCAATGGTCATTTAAAAGATTTTGATAAATTTAGAACAAATATTTTACGTATCTTTAAATTAATATTTTCATAAAGAATGATAATGGATGATTTGAAGAGTATGGGAAATAAACAAAGGGTTTGTTTTTTTAAGAGAACAAAAATACGATTTTAGAGGAATTTTTATTGATTTATTTTGTGTAAAAAGATCTTAAGTATTTTTCTAAATATGAGTTTTGAATGAAATGAGCAAACATTGATTTTAAGGATTTGCAAAGAAAATGAAAAAGGAATTGCAAAGAAAGTAAAAATGAATTTGAACAAATGGGTTTGGTTTATATAACCATTGGTACTTCGGTTTTGAAAATAAAATTTTAATGGTTTTGTTTATGTAAAACCATATAAATTTAGAAGAAAAAATATTTGATGGTTTCAATAGTCATGGTAATGCCTTGATTTTTATGAACAAAGTGATTTTCAAAGTAGAAACGTAACTTAAGTTAATACAAGAATTTGAAAAGGGAATCAGAGCATTTTAATCACTTGAGAAATTAAATTTTTTGTAAACGAAAATGTTTTTGAACTTCAATTTATTTTGAGGAAAGTTGTGTTTGGAAATGCTTTGAGAAAAATGGAGAATATAATGGTGATTTGAGAATTTACTAAAGTATAACTTATTTTCAAGTTTTGAAATACGTGTGAAAATTTTAAGATTTGAAACATTGATTTATATCAATGGAAAAGTAATTTTGTGGATTATATTTGAAAAAGAATTTCTTGAGTAAAAAAATATGGAAAAAGATTTTCTTGAGTAAAGAAAATGTGTTAAAAAAAAGTATAAAGTCATATTATTTTGAGAAAAGTTGAAATGAAATTTTTGAAGAAATGAGAAATATTTTCTGTAATGGAATTGTGGTGAAAAACAATTATTTACATATATCTTAAAAATGTAATTTTTCGTGATTTGAAATATAGTAAAATATTTTCAAGTGTTTGAAAATACAATAAAATATTTTTATGCGATTTGAAATATGATAAAATATTACTACGCGATTGGAGACGTTGAAATATTTTTTAAGTGATTTGAATTACGTTTAAATATTTTACGTAATTTGAACTACTGTTGAAAAATCACTACGTGATTAAATAATGAGAGAATATTTTTACGTGATTGTGAAAATGATGAAAAATCATTATGTGATTTGGAAAGTGTTTTAGATGGAAAATGATTTACGTAACTTAAAAGAATGATTTTTAAGCTATGCGATTTTGAAAGTGATGAAAAATCATTACGCGATTTGAGAAACGTATATTTTTATGCTATTGAGAAAAATGTTAAAAAATTTAATACGTGATTTAAAGGTGCAACAGAAGAGTTACAGTATTGTGAAAACGTAACGGAAACGTTTTAAAATTTTGAAAACGAAATGAAAATGTTGCGCAATTTTTTAAAAACACGACGAAAGAATTTTATAACTATGAAAATGTGATAATATGATTTTTCTGTTGAAAATACAGTATAAATATTGTAGAACCAGTATATGGATGCTATGTGAGAAAATGACATGTTTTGCCTATGATTGGCATTTGGTGCATTATACATGCATTGGAAAGATATGTCTGTGATTTGATTTGGTGCATTATACGTGCATTGGAAAAATATGCGTTGAAGCATATGATTACATTGAACAAATGAAATTGAAAAGATTTGGCCCTTTGGGGTTGGACTCAGACTGATATAAGGTGCGTTGTATAAAATATAGCTAATAGCTATTATGACCCTTGTGGTTGAAGAGGGAATGTGAATTGATAGTGAGGTTTATGATGGATCCAGCCATTCAAAAGCTTAGCAACTGGTGCCACTTGGCATGCGATATATTACAACGCATTGACGATACCCGACAAGAACACGATTCTTTTCAACCCGGGAGATTGTCTTTGGGCGACAATTAACAGCATTCTTCTCGAAATTATGAAAACCTCCATGGAGTCGTTTTTGATCGAGTCTTTGTGCATATGCATAAATGAGCATTTATATCTCGTGTGATATATTAATTGAGGAATATTGGTTATTGGCTATGACAATTGTTTTGAGTACTTGGATGATGATTGAACTAATAAATGATTAGATGATGATAGTCAGAAATGTGATGCCCTAGTTAGGGTGTTACATTAGTTGGTATAAGAGTTAGGGTGTTACAGATACAGTTATAATTATTTAAATAAATTGATGAAATAATATAATATTAATTGTAATTTTTTGACAGAGTATGCTAGTATGAATAAATTCCTTTAAGAAAATGTAATTTTTCAATATAAACATCAAATCTCTTCTTAACTAAAGTAACAAATAATTGAAAAAGCTTAAAAAATCTTTTGACAAATATTTGTTCATGTCTTAAAATTTTATATTATCATCTATAGAGATACATCTAAAAAAAAATATTAGTGTTTTCCCTAACTTCTGGAGTCTGATGACTCTGCCACTGCTTACACTTAAAAATTTCTTACTTTTTCTATTGTTATCACTTTCTCCATCCCTTAATAACTTAGCTTTAGCCCTTTCGCGCATCTTCATTTTCACCCACTTCATGCTAATATCCAACTTCAAACTAGTGGTGTGACTTTTGTCAACTCGAGGACTCAAACTTTGCTCAGTCTTAGGCTTAGCCGGTGGTGAAGGCTGTTTAAAGCCCTGCTCCACTGCATAAGGATTGATTGCACACTTCATGTGATCGGCACCAGCCATTGCAAAAGCTTCAACTGACATTATATTACATTCACATCAACCAATCCATTGCGCTCAGTTTGAGGGTACCCCTACTGCCAAATTTTTTTTTTTTAGGCACCAATAGTCTAATATACAAAATAAAAATAGGTATATTGCACATTAATCATATAATTTTAGTTCTTCTTTTACCCATTTTTAACTTTTACATAATACATCCACTGACTTCTTTTATTTGAGTTTCACTTTTCTCCTGTTTAAAATGTGTATACATAAATGTTTTATTTTACTTATGAGTTATGATGTAGATGATACTTATTACGGTGTTGCACCTAATGTCCCTATTTTTTCATTTTTCATAAAGTTCTATATATAATGAAACTAAAAGGTTTTTTTTGTGTCAGTATGACATTAAGATCAGGGACGGATTGAAAGAGGGGCAATCATGGGCCTTGGCCTCCCTTTCTTCACTAATTTATTTTTGTAAGTATCATTAATTTAATTTAATTTATTAAAAGATAAAAAGATAATTACATTGATCTTTTATAAAATTAATACTTATTACATTGACACTCTTATTTAAAAATTATATCTACATATATAATTTTATATGTTGTTATTATATTCTAACACTCTTCTTTGTTTACATTAAATTACATATATCTTTCATATTTTATATATAAATATTATACACATCTCATTAAAAATATAAAACAATGGAGGTATGAGTACTTTCTCAAACAAAAAAATAGTGTCAATATTATAATACTAACCTTCAATATAATTATATCAAAGATAAAAATGGTGAAGTTAAAAGGGTTTATACTCGATATGTATTTGACATGTGATTTATGATTATTTTATATACATTGATATTATAATTTCAACTCATCTTTCTATAAAAGTTTTAATCTTTATATAATAAATCTATTAGTTCCTCTCACTTTTAGTTTCACTCTCTTATCTTTTTTAAAATTTATATATAAAAAAACTTTATTTTGCTTATGAATCATAATGTAAATGACAATTATTATTGTGATACATTTAATATCTAATATAAATATTTTTTTACTTTTTTACTTTATTCATAAATCTTCTGAATCTTCATAAATCTTATAAATATTCTTCTAAAGTGAGTAAATAAGAATATATTTATTCTTAATTTAAAATAGTGCATTTTGATCTTAACATACTAAATAATTTAAAAGTGAATAAATCTTTATTTGCTAACTTTAAATTTTTTTTTTCTCCGTATTTAATAATATAATTTATTATTTTTGGCCCCTTCATTGAATATTTTCTATATTATCATTAAGATATAATTATTTTAATAAATACAATATATAAATATAATATTGAAAATAAAATAAAATTTATATCATTAGGTTAATTTGAAAATAAAATTTTAACTATTAAGTTTAATATACATGTTAAGAATCTCTTGTTAAAAGAGAAAAAAAAAATTGTTACTACATAAAGAATAAAATAACTAAAGTTAGCATATAAAAGACAAATATGACTACTCCAAATCTTTTATTGGTACATAATATGATATATATTTGATAATGTAATTCATACTATTCGGTCTTTTCACTAAATTTTTTTTGGATACGTCACTAGATCCCAGTACTCTTCTAAACTTATGGCACATTCTTTGTAATCCATGCCTGCCATTGCCATAGCTTCAATAGACATGGCTTCCTAGGATCAAGAGGGATGATGATAATGATACTTGTAAATTGTTATTGAGGTAGCAGCCGCAGGTAGCAAGGTTGTTCCTGGTTTTCGTTTAGGCAACTAAAAATAAACCACACCAATTCACGGATATTGCTTGGGCAAAGTTCACATCTTTTATACTACCCGTGATCTCTTACCTTTCTTTTGCTTTTGGGGTTTGTAATGAGGTGGTGATATGAATATCTTCTTGACGAAGTGAGATTATTGTTTTAGAGAATATTTTATACACATTTTCAAGAATCACTTCACACTACATTTATGTGAGGTGAGTTATATAAAAAAAAGGATATGAAATAATGTGTATAATGTGAATATAATGTGTGTTTAGTATTAGTAGGTTAGTTTACTTCTGTCAGCAATTACGTCATACAATGATATCTGATGTCTAGTTGTCTACATACCTCAGCGTCTCAAACTGCTTGCAAGAATATGTTACCCGTGACGATCACGAATACCATCAGACCGTGTGTTCGGATCCTAATTTTAAATGTGGCCAATTTGGAAATAACATCGTGATCGCAACTGATTGCGCACTATTCGATGGTTCAAAAGCCAGCCAGTAATAAAGATTGACGAGTCCATTTGACCATAGCTATATGAATGGCGTACTAGCAGGGAAAGTTCAGTCAAGGTTTCCAAAATTATAAATCATATTATTCAATAATTAAATATGTATTGCATGTATCAATAAAAAATTGGGATAGTAACATTTATTTCATATGTTAGTCTTAGACTTAGTTACCTTTTTCTTTAATGTTCTTTAATATAGTAGTAATTTTTTTTTTGTGTGTTTTAATGAGAGATTTTTAATAATTGTATTACACTCAATAATTAAGATTTTATTTTAAAATTAATGATATAAATTTAGTTTACTCTGACAACATTATATTTGCATTTTGTTTATTTTAAAATAGAACATCTTAATGTCATATTGACATAAAAAAATGAATTTTTAGTTTTATTATATATATAGGAGGTTTTACGAAAATAGTGAAAATAGAATAAAGAATCAAACATTAGATATTAAATACATCAAAATAGTAGTGTCTTCTATATCATGACTTATTGGAAAAATGAAGTATTTATATATATAGATTTTAAAAAGAGGAAGAGAATGATAAGAAAGTGTGAGAAGAGTTTGTGGGTATTATATAGAGGTTAAGGAAAAAGTTCTTCTATAGTGAGTAAGTAAGAGTATATTCACCTTTAATTTAATCTAAAGTGTATTGTGATCTTAATTCACTAAAATTTAGTGGTGAATACACCCTTAATTATTCACTTTAGAAACAAACTCACTTTAAAAAAATCTTATCTAGAAGTTGAAAATTAGTAGAAAGAAAAGCTAAAATTGTGGCATCAATGTATATCAAGTCATGGATCACATATGTATATATATCAAATATAGAGTTTAAACACTTTTCTATCAATTATATATAAAGTATAAGCTCTTTTAGTTTCACCATTTTTATCTTTTAACAAATTATACTATTGGTACCTTTGAAAAATTTTGGCACAATGGGGGACCAAAGTCCATGCTCGGCCCCTTTAAATCTGTCTTGTAATCTCAGTCTCTTTTTATTTTCTTGTAAAGCTTAAGACCTACCATGTGAACATGGCATAGAGATTTCCTAATAAGCCCCTAGGTGACCCCTAATGAAGCTCAAGAGAAAGGGGTGAGGATAAGGGATGGAAAAGTGGGATAGACATTTGCAGGGAATGGAACCTTGCTACTCTCCTTGTACATATTTGATTGTAATTTTAAAAGTAAGATGGGACTTAAATACATTTTTGTCTCTCTGATATAACAGAGCTTTGAAGTTGATCTCCTCAATCTTAAATTCTCAATTACAGCAATGCGACCAATTTTACATTAACCTAACCTGTCACACTATGTTAAAAAAATTGTCAATAAATCTTTTTGGTATTACTTTTAAGAATGAATTTAAAGAAACGGTAAGTCTTTCAAAATAAATTTGATTCAAATGTTACTACTTGTGTGAAGGAAGGAGTACAAAATAAATCTGTATTTTTGTATACATTATTATGAAGTAGCTTGGAATGATACCACATGTCGTATACTCATTTTATTAGGTTTGGTGCTTAATTGTTTGGTTTGTCATCAAAATTACTTTTGCTTCCAAAATAATTTATTTTAATAGTAGTTGATGTGTTTGGCTATTTTTGTAAAATTAATTCTCACAAATTCTAAGTTGTAGAATTAATTTTGTGAGAAGTGGAATTTTCTTGCTTCTCCGATGAATAGATCATTGATTCTAGGTATGTGACTCAATTTTTTTAAAAATATACTTATAATTATATTTCAAAAGTGTTACTACTTTACTATCAAAATAAAATCAATTCTTCTAATAAACTGAAATGTCAATTCCAAACATCAATTCTTTTAATTTCAATCTTTTAAACATTAGTTCTTTTAAGGAAAAAGTTAAATGCACAAACATTCAATGCAGAGAAACCTGACAGGTTAAGAAATCAATGCCTCAAAGTTTTTTAGGTTGTGGGTATAAAATGATTGATGAAATAATTCCATCCATTGATTTAAATTTTGTGAGAAATCTCTAATGCGCTATTTTGCACAAATAACACTGCTCTTTTAAAATAAATTATACTAAAATTCCAAACAGATCCTTTGATTACAACATGTTTGGTGTTGATTGTTTTGAGTATGAAACTTTTAATCATAAACTATTTTAATACAAAATAAATTAATCTAAAAATACACTAAATAACTTCAAGTCTTTCACTTAACATTTCTGGACTAAAAAGTAGTTTTTGGGGACATAATCTAGTGCTAGTTATTGATATTTTATCATTCCCCTATATTCTTTTATTTTCTTTTTAGCTAAATGATTTGCTCCTTTATTTTCCTTTCTGTTCTATTTCTTCTCATCCATGTAAAGGAACTGCAAATAATCAGAAGGCAAAAACAACAAAAATTTGCTTAATGAGTTATATATACAAGCTGAATAATAGAATGGACGATACAAAGAACAAATTAGAATCTGCACTCAAAAAATAAAGAAATAAATAAACAACAAACTAGAATTACATCACTAGAAAGAAAAAGTGCCTCGTTTTCCTCCCATTAAATGATTATCCATTATAAGAGCTATCTCTGAAGCTCTAAGATTGGCTTTCGTCTCATTGTTTGAAGCAACAGCTTTAGCCCATTCGCGCATCTTCATTTTCATCCACTCGATGCCAATGTCTAAGCTCAAACTAGTGTTGTGGCTTTTGTCAACCTGAGGACTCAAACTTTGCTCAGTCTCAGGCTTAGCCTGCGGTGGTGGCTGTTTAAGGTTCTCCCCCAATGCATAAAGATTGATTGCACACTTCGTGGAATCGGCACCAGCCATTGCAAAAACTTCAAGTGACATTATATTGCTATACCCTCAGAATAGTGCCTGCGTTGTCTTGTTTAGACTTAGAGAAACTGTCAAATGATTTGCTAGGCCAAAACGTGGAGGATACATTATACTATACTATACTATATATATACATATGAGATATGACAATGTTTATACCTTGTTCTTTTTAGGCTGCTAAAAAGATAAAGGGTGCACGGGGTTTTCATGTAACTAAGAAGTCACTCTTTATGAATTGGCTTCGGCCTTAGTTCAGCTCAAAAACTCTGACCGCTTGATCGTTTTTAGAAACGAATATATATGGACATTGGATAATCCATATAGGATGATCCTTTGGGTTTAGGGTTACGACCAAAACAAAAAAGTTTCAGCGTGAACGGCATAATTGTCTTACCCCAAGTAATGTGGTAAGTGAATCTCATACGCCACAAATTAGACAGATGGCAGCACCTTAAAGTACATAAACATCCATTTTAATAAGCACATGTCAAACTATTGACTAGAGAGCCCTGACTAGTAGTACGGATTTACCCGTCATTCAAAACATTGGAAAATAAGAATAATGCCTACTACATATCTAAATATATTACTTTATATATTTGTGTAATCTTTTATTATTTGATTATAATTTGTTTCATCTCATTTGTTACACAATTATATTCTCATTATGTTATTTTATATAAATATAAGGTGATATTACTTTAAAAAATATGTATCAAACATATTTTGAAAAATAAAATTTTCACAATTCTAATAACTTGCATCAAAGGAGGCTGCACTGTCAGCTTTTGGAAAATAAATTTCTCACATACTTTAGTGACAAGACGTGTGATAGTCCATTAAAATTAAATTTATAATTTAATATAAAGAGGCCGGGGGGAGGGGGAATGCAAATGGCCTATTGACACGGAATTCATCCGTACCTATTAAGCACATAAACAGACATAGATACGAGACATGACACGGATATAATTAGATATAAGAACACATCAAATTCAAAAATTTTAAGACATGAATACGGCACAGATAAGACATATATATATACAATTTTATAAAAGATCTTCGTTTATAATTAAAAAGAAACTAATAATAATTGAAAAGCGATCAGTAAAACTCACTTAAAACTTGACTATTTGATCAATGTATTGAGGAAGAATGAAGTAATATCGGGTGATATTTTTGAAGATATTAGTACACTATAATTTTTTAAATTTTAATAAGTGTCATGTCTAATATGTGTTTTTTTTAAGATGTGTCTGATTGTGTTCAAGCGATTGTAATCCGAGTCAAAAATAATAATTTTTTTAATTAAACACACTTGGACACGTGAGACATGTGTATCGTTTGCGTGTCGAAGTATATTTATGTCGGACACGTGTCTGACACATAAACACACCAATAAAATAACGTGTCTATGCTTTCTAGATACGTACTATGCTTGACTAGGAATCAGAATTTGATCAATCTATGGTAATATCTTTTAGAAAAAATATTATTATATATATTTTTTAAGTGTGTATATATTGTTGATATCATTTTAAGAGTATAAAATTTAATAAAAATAAAAATAATAAATAAATATGATAAATAGTATTAAAAAAATAAAAAAAAATTATACAGCTTAATGGTAAAAATATGATCTTTTTAAAGATGACGTAAGAGATTACCAAAATAGATGTTGGCTATTACGACAGAACCCATACTGTAGAATGATCCCAGGCTAAATCTTAAATTTGATCGGTAGTTGATGCTATATTATTCAAAGACAGCGTAACATTTTATGAGGAGACATTTTTGCATGAGTAGTATCAACATAGTTATTGAGAATATAATCTACAAATATCTTACAACAAAGTACCCAAAGAAATTTTGTCCGAGTAAATGAAATGTCATGCAAAGTGGCAACTTGTGCTAGTATTCGACTTATTGCATTATGATGAAGAATGAATACTTCAGCTTGAGTTCTGATAGTTGAAACGGGATAATTAAGCAGACTAGCTGAGGCTTCAAAATGCATATTGTTTGCTATAGTTTTGATGGAACATTGAGATTATTGAGTCTTCAATATAGCACAAATCACACCATGGCCCATAGAGATTTATACCATATATAGTAAAATTCTTTTTCTTTTCCTCTTAAAATATGATTTCTTTTGTGAGAGTTTTTACAATTTTAAAAAGATATTAAGAGCTAAAATCATCTGAAAAATAAGTTGGATTGATCAGTAGAAACTCAAATCACGAGAGAAGACAAGAAGAATCGTCACTGTAGATATGCACCCTTAGAATCAATTTGATATCCTTGTAAAATTGGGGGCAACAGATGGATGAGTTTTTCATATGTAATAACTGATCTGTAAATTTCTTATTCTCATTTTTATTAATACCAAACTACCCTAATGTACATGAAAAAAAAAACCGCATAAGAACTCAAAATTGTATATAGGGGCAATCTAATTGGACTTGACATTTGCTTTTGATTGACCTTTGAAATATACCACTTACTGAACCTAAGGAAAACTTTGAAAAGCAAATTCAAAATGATCTCATACGTTAAGTCAAAATACAGCCAGGAATAAGGAGAAGACTTTACTTTTAAGGAAAAAGACTTAGGTACACTTTGTCTATCCAATTATATAGACTAAATCAATTAATACTTAAATAATTATATAGATTTTTACACAACTTGTTAAGACAAAATCGTGCACATAATTCTAGTTGCCATTATTGGCAAAAATGATAATTAAGATTAGGTTAATACTAACATATACTTTCCAATTTTATAACCATTTTCAATCTCTCTCAAAGAGTCATCCGAGCAATACAGCATGGTAACCAAAACTTATAGCCAAATTCACCTACTCTCATGAGAGAAATTTCACGACTAGTAATTCTCATGTGGAGAGGCACCAAACCAGTTTGAAACTCTGAATACAATGAAAGATAAAACTGCATTTCCGTTCAATTTGCTCAAAATAAAAATAAAAAGACCACCATTCCGTTCCATTTTCCAACAGTGAAAGCTAGCTATCTAGCTAGTAACCGTAGGCAGAGAGCAGGATCCAATAGAGAACTTTGGTTCCACACTCCACAAGACGAGACTCTTTTACTAAATTATTATTAGTGGAAAATTTATTTATTAAAATATCATTTTTATAAAACTATTTAACATAATGTTATTCGTTTGAAATTATATATTAAATTATTACTTTTTTATTTAACGTGATATTTTTTAATAATTTCTAATTCATATAGGATGCGCCAAACAAGGTGGCGCATCTTATGTGGACACACTATCCTACATGGCATTTTTTACGTAAATACGTCATGTAGGATGACATTTTTTAGTTAAAAATATTAACACATTTGGCATTTTTTACGTGGATAAAAAAACAAAAAAAAACTTATAAAACACTTAACTCATTTCATATGATTCTCGCACTTCTTTCAAAGACACGTGCATTTCATATGCCTACTAGAGAGTGTATTATAATGTTAGAAGACATTAGTATTAATTAGCTTATTTATAGGTCAAGTGTTTGTTTCTGATCCGTAAAGTAGTCGATGTGAAACTTTAGTATTGGTAAGACAAAATAATTAGGTAAGGCAACAAGGTACCTTTGTTCGATGTGAGACTTTGATATTGGCACGACAAAACAACTAAGTAAAACAATAAAGTACCTTTATTTGATATGAGACTTTAATATAAAGGAAACTAACTTACAAGAGGACCCATTTTGCAACATCTAAATTAGGGGTGATCACGGGTCGGGTCGGGTCGAGTCGAGTCGAGGGGGAAAATTTGAATAACCCGAACTGAACCAACTAGATTCGAATCGGGTTAGTTCGGGTTGGTTAATCGGGTTAATCGGATTGGTCGGGTTGGTCAGGTCACCGGATCGGGTTGTAAGAAAAAAAAACTTGAATATAGGCAAAACAACGTCATTTTATTGGGTGATCGGGTCATCGGGTCGGGTCATCAGGTTAGTTCACTAAAACCGTTACCTGAACCGATATTCAACGGGTTTATGAAATTTGACCCGAACAGGCCCGATTACCCGAACCAACCCGGATATATGTCATCGGGTCGAGTTGTGCACCCCTAATCTAAATCAGTATAACCATTCAAACCACAGATCCAATTAAGTAGCCCCAAAACCTGCTTTACTCTCTTTAGCGAGCTTTGAACTTAAAGATTGTCTTTCATCTATTTTAATTCAGGATAAAAAAGATAACACAAGACAATCTATAAGAGTAAAAACTATACAAAGTATAAGCGCACACATAGATGTTAACATATTACTCACATTCCCATTTTAATAGCCAGATCACCAAATATATTATTTTGGTCCATCAATACGTTTATGCATAACATCTCTCGTTAAGAAGAGTAAAGAGGCAAATCATTAAACTTCAATATATAAACTAACCAGGCTCAATATCAATATCAACCAAGCATATGTATAGGCCCCTCAAATCAAAGCTCAATATCAATCTACCAATGTAAGTTGGTTTTCTTCACATTAAAGTCTCACATCGAACAAATGTACCTTATTGTCTTACTTAGTTATTTTGTCTTACTAACACTAAAATCTCACATCGAACAAAGGTACTTTATTGCCATACTTAGTTGTTTTGCCTTGCCAAATACCAAAGTCTCACATCGACTACTTTACGGATCAGAAGCAAACACTTGACCTATAAATAAGCTAATTGATATTGATGTCTTCCAACGTTATGGTGCATTTTCTAATAGGCATGTGAAATGCATGTGTCTTTGGGATGAATGCGAGAACCACGTGAAATGAGTTAAGTGCCCTATAAGTATTTTTTTTAATTTTTTGTCAACATGAAAAATGTCAATTGTATTGGCGTTTTTAACTAAAAAACATCATCGTATATAGTGTACTCACGTAAAAAATGTCATGTAGGATGACGTCTCCTCGTAGGATGCACTAAATAAGGTGACACATTTACGTGGATTATGCTAGCACGGTAAGTGTAACAACATGGAAGCGCCATCCTATTTGGCGCATCCTATGTGGACAAGAAATTATTAAAAATATCACGTTAGATAAAAGAATGTTAGTTTGGTATATAGTTTCAAAAGTGTGACATTTTTAGTAAATAGATGTAGGCTATTACGACAGAACCCATACTGTAGAATGATCCCAGACTAAAAATCTTAAATTTGATCGGTAGCTGATGCTATATTATTCAAAGATAGCATAACATTTTATGAGCAGACATTTTTATATGAGTAGTATCTACATAGTTATTGTGAATATAATCTACAAATATCTTATAACAACGTACCCAAAGAAATTTTGTACGAGTAAATGAAATGTCATGCAAAGTGGCAACTTGTGCTAGTATTCGACTTATTACATTATGATGAAGAATGAGTACTTGAGCTTGAGTTCTGATAATTGAAACGGGATAATTAAGCAGACTAGCTGAGGCTTCAAAATGCATATTGTTTGCTATAGTTTTGATGGAACATTGAGATTATTGAGTCTTCAATTTAGCACAAATCACACCATGGCCCATAGTGATTCATACCATATATAGTAAAATTATTTTTCTTTTCCTCTTAAAATATGATTTCTATTGTGAGAGTTTTTACAATTTTAAAAAGATATTAAGAGCTAAAATCATCTGAAAATAAGTTAGATTGGTCAGTAGAAACTCAAATCACGAGGGAAGACAAGAAGAATTATTACCGGTAGTGAAATGTAATTAAGTTAATTCAAAAACTGTTAGAGTTAGTTAAGCTAATTATGGAGTTGGTTAGTTAGTTTCCTTTCCTGTTTTGTATATAAATACCCTATATTGTCTCTTTTATTTCATTCATTCAATGAGAATCAGAGTTCTCTTTTCTCTGCGCTTCTCTCGACCTTAATATGGTATCAGATTTTCTTCTTTCTTGATCTTCCTTTCTTCTTTCGTGCTCTTCATCTCTTGCTTCTAGCCTCTTCAATGGCGTATTCTGCCTATTCTGATTTTGCCACAAATCCCTCCAATCCTTACTACATGCATCCAAATGAGAATCCCTCTCTTGTTCTTGTTACTCCATTGTTAGATAACAAGAATGATTTTTCGGGCTCGTGCAATGATGGTTGCCCTAATTTCGAAAAACAAATTGAAATTTGTTGATGGAAGTCTCACTCCTCCTCCAATTTCGACATTCTCTTTGAACCATGGACTCACTCGCAACAATATGGTCATGTCATGGTCAGTAAATTTTTTCGAAAGCATCTACAAATCCATCATTTGGTGCAATCGAGCTTCTATAATTTGGAAAACTCTCCAAAAATGCTTTTCTCAAGGCGATATTTTCAGAATTGATGAACTTCAAGAATGTCTCTACCAATGCAAGCAAGGTAACCTTGATATCTCCACTTATTTTACTGAACGACCATTATATGGGAGGAGATTGATAACTTTGACCAATTAGGATTGCACTTGTGAGTTCTTGTGGGCTTTGTGAGTGATATGAAGAAATATAAAGAACAAGATAAGGTGATTCGATTCCTTGAGGCTTGAATGAGCAATATGCTCATGTTAAAACAAACATTATGATCATGGATCCTTTACCTGATTTGGATAAAGTTTTCTCTTTAGTTATCCAACAAGAAAGACAACTCAACACCCCAAGCAATCTTGATGTCACTGTAGAGCAACAATCTTTGGTAATTAAATAAAAAATAGTTCCACTCCTAGACCTCAATATGGTAATAATCAAAACTTCAATAGAGGTCCCTTTAATAACACAGGAAGAGGTAATGGCAGAGGCAATTATGGGGAGGCCGTGGTTAATCTTAAGGGTCTAATCGAGTGTGTACTCATTGTGGTAGAACAAATCACACAATTGATACATGTTTCATTCTCCATGGCTATCCACCTGGTTATCAGCCTCGAGGTGGCAAAGGTGCTGTGAATCTTGCCCCAAATTCAGATGTTGAGCAGAATTTCTTTCAAGATAACAGCCCTGCTAATGATCCACCCTCTGCTCCATCCATAAACATCATTCAAGAACAATACTCTCAGATTTTGCAACTCTTACAACAATCAAAGTTACAAGCTTCTATTTATATACAATTTGTCATTTCTAATTCTAAAAATTATTCAATACTACCTCATCTCCTCTTTTGGTAAGAAATATGTCCTTTGGGTCATAGATTTAGTGCAACAGATCACATTACTCATTCTTTAGTTCATTTTACTTCTTTCCATTCAATTAATTTTTACATGACTCTTCCTAATTTTATAAACAAGTGCCATCATTAATATTTTGAGTCCATTTATCTAATTCTCTTACTCTTTATAATGTTTACTACATTATAATTTCTTATCTGTGAATCTAATTTTAACAAACTTCTTCCTTCATTAGATTGTCATATTGTCTTCTATCCCGACCATTGTTAATTTTAAAGAATTCCAACCAGAGGATGATTGGTACAGCCTAAGAATAATGGGGGATTGTATGTATTAGAAGCTTCACCATCGGGTCTCTCCAACATTTTCGGTTGAACTGTTTGTAATTCCATCTCACAAAAAGTTCGCTCCATTTGGCATAGTAGATTAGGACATATTTCTGACAATATACACAAATATATCTCTTTACAGCATCCATTCATTTCATACAAAAAAAATAATTTTTCTTGTGATATTTGTCAATTTGCCAAACAAAGACAACTTTCTTATCCTGATAGTCATTCAAAATCCACTAGAATTTTTGACTTGTTGCATGCTGATATATAGGGCCCATATGCCACACCATCTTTTTCAAGCCACAAATATTTCCTTACTCTTATTGATGATTACAGTAGATTCACTTGGGTAGTTTTAATGAAATTGAAAAGTGAAACTAGGCAACACCTTAGCAATTTTGTTTCCTTCATTGAAACACAGTTTAGTGTCAAACTTAAGACTCTTAGAAGTGACAATGGCAATGAGTTCCTTATGACTGATTTCTATCATGCCAAAGGCATCATTCACTAAAGATCCTGTGTTGAATCCCCTCAACAAAATGACATTGTTGAGAGGAAACATCAACATATCCTAAATGTTGCCCGTGCACTTTCTTTTCAAGCTCACATTCCTACCAATTTTTGGCATTTCTCAATCCAACATGCTGTTCACTTGATAAATAGGATTCCCACACCTCTCTTGAAATCCAAGTCCCCTTATGGATTTCTTCACAACCAAGCTCCAAGCTTACTCCACTTGAAAGCCTTTGGTTGCCTTGCCTATGCTTCTACCTTGCAAAATCACAGAACTAAATTCCAATCAAGAGCCCGAAAAATTGTCTTTCTAGGCTATAGAGAAGGCACCAAAGGATACTTGTTATATGACATCCAATCCCATGATTTTCTTGTGTCAAGAAATGTCATTTTTTTATGAAAATGTCTTTCCATTTACTAATACTTCTTCTACTACTCCTTCACCCATTACTCCATATGTTTCTCTTGACAACTCGATCTTGCAAATCGTGACACCAATTTCTATTTCATACATAATACACCACCTTCACCACTTAATATTGTCACAATTCCCGAAGATGAACCTCCCCACCTCATAATCTTGTTACTATTTCTAGATACCCCTACACTAACCAATTCGATTTAATCCCCGCTATTCTTCCTCAACCACTTCTTGCACCTAAAAATCACATAGAACAGAAACAAACCCTCTTATCTTGAGGACTACCACTGCTATCTCTTCACTTCTTCTCTGCCCAAATCATCCTGAAGTAACTCCCTCTATCCTTTATCTTCAAGTTTTAGACTATGATCGTTGTGCTCCATCCATAAATCTTTCTCGTCTAAATATCTCTTCTAATGTTGAACCTAAGTCATACTCTCAAGCTTGTAAACTTGATTGCTGGAAAGATGCTATGAAAGCTGAACTGGATGCTCAACTTGTCACCAACACTTGGTCCATTGTTGATTTGCCTCTAGGCAAGACCCCCATTGGTTGTAAATGGGTCTATAAAGTGAAATATCATGCTGATGGCTCCATTGAGAGACACAAAGCCCGCCTAGTAGCTAAGGGTTACACTCAAATGGAAAGGGTTGATTACTTTGACACTTTTTCACCGGTTGCTAAGTTAACGACTGTGCGAACCTTGCTTGCATTAGCTGCTATCAAAGGATGGTTTCTTGAACAACTTGATGTTAATAACGCCTTCTTGCATGGCGATCTTCATGAGGAAGTATACATGTCCTTGCTGAGTGTTTCCTTAAGATCATTCTGCTCTTTATATCTTTCTAAGTGTGCAAATTGCACAAATCTCTTTATGGCCTCAAACAGCCCAACTTGCTGGTATGCAAACTGCTCCTCACTTTTGCACTTGAGTCATTAGGCTACGTACACTCTTTGCCGACTAAACCTCTTCACTAAGTCTACTAGCAATCAATTCAGGCACTACTAGTATATGTAGATGATATTGTTACTAGAATCACGGCAATGATTTTGTAGAAAGGGAATGGGATGTTAAATCTTATCTTAACAACAACTTCCACATCAAAGACCTTGGCCTCTTTTTCTTTCACTGGAAGTTGCTCGATCCAAAGCGGGCATTTTATTGAACTAACGCAAGTACACCCTCGAATTATGAGGACAAGAAACACACCACAAACAAAAGAAACCCTCCAACACTCCCTATGACTCCTCCTCAAGCTCCATGATTGGATCAAACTTGTTTTCGATGAATTTGCTTATCGAAGATTGATAGGAGACTTCTTTACTTAACTACCACACTCCGGACATTGCATTCTTGTTCAACAACTCACATAACTTCGTATCTAAGCCCAAGGAGGTACATTACCAAGTAACATGCTGCAAAATCCTTAAATACCTCAAAGGTTCTCATGCAAAGGACTATTCTATCCCACCTCATCTACCCTCAACCTAACATGTGCCGCGACTCGACTAGGCCAGCTTGCCCTTTAACAAGAAAATCGGTTTAGGTAGGTTCCTTGGATCATCTTTAATTTTGTGGAAATCCAAGAAACAATCCACATCTTCTAAGTCTAGCTAAGCGGAGTATGCATTTTCATGGCCGCCTCACATGTGAGCTCCAACATGAATTCATATTCAAGGATTTGCATGTTTCCTTCACTAAGGTTAACATTGTTTACTGTGATAACAAGTCTTGGACCATATATTTAGCACACAATCCTACTTTTCACGAGAGAACAAAACACATTGAAATAGATTGTCATGTCATTCATGAGAAGATTACCTTCAAGGTGGCCTTATACATCTCTTACCGGTTCTCATCTCGCTCAACTTGCAGATGTTTACTAAGCCATTACGGCTCCTTCTTTTCTTTTCTTCATCTCCAAGCTTGGCCTTTGTGATGTACACAAATTCCGCACTTGTGGGGCGTATTACCGATAGTGAAATGTAATTAAGTTAATTCAAAAACTATTAGAGTTAGTTAAGCTAATTATGGAGTTGGTTAGTTAGTTTCCTTTCCTGTTTTGTATATAAATACCCTGTATTGTCTCTTTTATTTCATTCATTCAATGAGAATCAGATTTCTCTCTTTTCTCTCTGCGCTTCTCTGACCTTAATAAGAATCGTCGCTGTAGATATGCACCCTTAGAATCAATTTGGTATCCTCGTAAAATTGGGGGCAACAGATGGATGAGTTTTTCATATGTAATAACTGATCTGTAAATTTTTTACTCTCCTTTTTATTAATACCAAACTACCCTAAGTAAAATGCCTAATGCACATGAAAAAAAAAAACCGCACAAGAACTCAAAATTGTATATAGAGGCAATCTAATTGGACTTGACATTTGGTTTTAACTGATTGACCTTTGAAATATACCACTTACTGAACCTAAGGAAAACTTTGAAAAGCAAATTCAAAATTATCTCATATGTTAAGTCAAAATACCGTCAGGAATCAGGAGAAGACTTTACTTTTAAGGAAAGCAGACTTGGGTACACTTTGTTTATCCAATTATATAAACTAAATCAATTGATACTTAAATAATTATATAGATTTTTACACAACTTGTGTAGACAAAATCGTGCACAAAATTCTAGTTGCCATTATTGGCAAAAATGATAATTAAGATTAGGTTAATACTAACATATACTTTCCAAAATCGTGCACTTTGTTTATGCATAATGTTGCAATTGCTCTCGCCATTATTTTTATTGACCTCGTGCATTCTGTCCTCCTCGTTTCCCTAGTTCTATCCAGCTTTTCTTGATAATTGGTGAAGGTAACACCATATTCTTCATAGTCATATTCCCTTATGTTGTGATTCGGGAGGAAATGGCCGGTAGGAAGACCATATACATGGCCCCTTGTGAACCTTCTCGCTTCACCGTTCCCTTCTTCTTCTTCTTCTTCGGCTAGCAAATGGGGTGGTGGATACTGTTCCAAATCTCTGCGTTCCCATTCTTCAATATCCATGGCACATTCCGCATCACTTGCACCTGCCATTGCCAAAGCTTCTAAAGAAACCAACATTGTCAGTGCTGTTCACAAAAAACAAATATCTTGTTTATTCAGAATGGTGTCTCAAATTGGTGAAAGATGTTTAATTGTTTTGGTTATACGGTTGTCTGCATTACAAATTATATATAGATGAGAAATTGAGAACCGTCGCAGAAGGAGACACAACAATGATTTTTCTCCTCAATACATTACATTTCACGTGGTTGTATAAAAATCAAACGAGGTACGGTATATTACCTACTATTGGATTGTTCAAAACAGAGAGGACACACTCGTGGGTATCCCAGTCAGTCTATTTTTCTTAACCCCTCTTGAGTCTTGATTGATTATGGTGATGAATCACATGACAAGTGATGTCAGCAAAGAACAAAGGTGGCGATGGATGATTGAGGCAGTGATGCAATTGCAAACCTAGCTCCTGTCGTCAAATTTCCCTCTCAACAATATCTCTACAGATAAAATTTGATATCAGGAAGATGAGTTGGAGGCAGCCATCATGAATAAATATCTCGAGTGTAGCATTATTTCCGTGAAGAAATTTGGAATATTATTGAACGTGTCAAATAGTCCCAATTTTTTAGAGTTTGTGAAACTACAACCTGATCCGAAGAAGAGTTTTCCACATTAAATGGGCTAGCCCGTTAGTCCAGAGTCCAGACCTGTTTTAACTTTTTTTTAAATAAAAAATAGTTCGATTTGATCCAAAGTGGACCAATCCATTTGGGCTGCCCATCTTTTTCATACCAAACAAGATGAGCAAATTTTGATAAGTGATGTTTGATTTTTAAAACTTAGAATTAGAATTTCAAATATGAATTTATCTTGATTTTAATTTTTATGTTTGTGAATATTATTTGAATTTAATTATAATTTCATAAATTAATTTCATAAAATTAAAAAATACTAAGTTAAGTATTTCTCAATTTCTTAATCTATACCTTACAATTATCAATTTTATAACTTAAAAATTAAACTTTCTCTCTCCACATTTATTTATGAATAATTATATTTATTAAGATTCTATATTTATATAGAAATTTGTTTTTATATTTATTTATATAAAAATTATTATAATAGCTATTTATTTTTTAAAAAAATCATGAAAATTTTTTTATGAAAAAAATGACTATTATATTATAAAAATATTATTGTCTAAAATATTTTTATTAATTTTAATTTTGTAAATAATTTTTTAATGTTTTAGATTATATATTTAAATAATAAATTTATAATTGAATTTATAATTACAATTTCTTATCTTAATTTTTTGACAACTCCAAACATAGAATTAAGATTTTGGACCAATTCTAATTCTGAAAGAATTGAAATTAAAATTAAAATTTTATATTTCAATTCTAATTTTGCTATCCAAACAGATCCTAATTAGTGAATTGCCCACTAATAGTTTTTATTGAACATTTTTTTTCATTTCTCTCACTTTAAGTTATGTTCCACCCATGATTTCCGTTTATCTTTCAATTTTATTGGTTGCAACTTTATTCGTATTCATAATAACTTCGTAGGAAATAGCATTGTTATTTTGATAATTATAATAGTTATTTTTCATTAATGTACAAGTGTTTATAAGGTGGCAAGTATTGTTTGTTCAATCAGAAAACACGGGATCTAAGTACAATGCAAACATGTATTTGAATATGAGGGAGGATCAATTTATACCAGTGTAAACCTTTTTTTCTTACACTCATTTTTAACCGTTAGTTTCACTTTCATCTAATGGTTACCTTTAATGAAATAATCTTAACCATTAGATGAAAGTAGAACTAACGGTTAAAAATAAGTGTAAGAGAAAAAAAACTTATACTGATGTAAGGTGATCCCACCTCTTTGAATATATATATATATATAGGAGAGAGATTAATTGTCAGCAATTTAAAACTTACACCACTCAATGAATAACCTTTTATACACTTACTTTGTGTGTGTATACACACAGTAATTTTTTAAAAATCTATGAATATATTAAATAACTATTAAAAGTTAGTGACAATCTTGTCCACAATATATAATTCAAAACTAGTTTTTAAAAATTTCAAAGTCATCCATTATGTGGATTTTGCAACTTATATATGATTAAGACAAGCAAGTTGTGTTTACAGTGGACGACTTGCAATCTGATGATGATAATTATAATAATTATAATAATTATAATAATAATGCATGTGTCGTTACTCGTTCAGTTCTATGTATGACTACTTGGGAGTTGGGAATGAAAAATTTTTTTTAAAAAAATCCAACTAAGCAAAACTAGCAACTTGTCTTGATCCAATTCCAAATTAAACTTTTGCCTTACTTAAAGGATAGACGCAATATCTCTGATCCCTCCACCTCTCTTCTCTTATCGTCCGTGAAACAAACTGCAAGGATTTTATCAGTTGGGATATTAGCAGATATGACAGAAAACAATGCGGTGATGGAACAAGAGGCAGTTCCCAACTTATACATCATCCAGAATATAGTAATCCAGTTTACCACTTCGTATGCTCATCTGTTCACTAGAAAACTCTAGTTCCATGAATGTTCATCAACGTACGATATCTTGCAAATCCATGTTTAATGTTTTGATTCAGATGAAACCCTCATTGGTTTTGATGATTCAGATGTTACGGAGGGGGTAGAGGGGTGTGATTGCAGCCTTATTGGAAAAATTATAACACAGAAGAGCATCAACAAAGTAAGCCTTTACAATGCTCTGTTTAGCATTTGGTCCCAGCCGAAGGGCTTTAGAATTGAAGAAGTGGGTGACAGATTGTTCGGTTCTTTTTTTACGAAGAAGTTGATCTTCTAAAAGTGGTGAGAGGAATCCATGGACGTATAGGAATACATGGATCCTTTTGCAAAGGTATATTGAGCCAAACGCGATGTGTTTTGATAGGGCAAAGGTCATGATCCTGATGCTTGGGCTACTTGCACACTGCAGAACTAAGCAGATGGGACAGAAACTAGCAAGTTGTATGGGTGAGGTGACTGAGGTAGATCTGTATGACAGAAACTCAGGTTCTAATGAAACTGGACACTATGTTGAAGAAAGGTGTAAACGCAACCAGCAAAAAAGACGGCACTTTCTGGGTGGATTTTCGTTACGGACGTCTCCCTCAAACATGCTATTTTTGTGGTGTTATTGGGCATGAAGAACGGTACTGTGACAAAGCCATTAAGGAAGGAGAGAACACGTCCTCTAACCAAACACTTTAGGACCATGGATCCGAGCAAACCAAGGAGGAAGGAAAATAAAGAATAGTGTTCCAAAAGGAGAAGCAAATACCAGCTCGAAAGAAAGTAACCTCTCGGAGGATCTCCTTTCTAAATTGGCAAACTTGAAAATGGAGCAGGAGAACAGTTGTGTGGAGAAGGGATCTGTACTGGTGCATGATGAGGCGAGGATTTTGAAGGACGGGAGGGAGGCTTAAAAACCGAAAGAAAATATTGAAAAACAGGAAAAAGACAAAACTGGTATGCCAACAGTTATTGAAGAAGCATTGGAAAACGTGTTTTTGCATGGGCAGGTTCATGATGATAATATTGTCTACGTTAAGAACTCTTTGGAGGCTGAGATCTATAGTTTTGATGGAGTGTCTCTAAAACAGGTAGAGAATATGGCTCAACTGTCAAACCCCGAGAACATCATTAACTCTCCTCTTGCAAACCTCTCCAATCTTCCTAATGAGGTTTATAAGAAGTGGAGAAGAATGAGAATCTCTAACAGACAGGAAAAGAACAAGGGGAATGAACCACCTGAGAAGAGTGGGGGGAAGAGAAAAGTTGATGAATCTATGAAGATGGACACTGATGAGATCAAAATTGAACCAAAAAGGCATGAAACACATACCACCCATCAAACAGCGGGCTCTGAGTTGGAACTGTCGGGGGCTTGGGAACCACGTGCAGTCCGAGCTTTGAAAAAGCTCATGAAATCAAAAGATCCTACCCTTGTTTTCCTTATGGAAACAAGGAAAAAGGCACATGAAGTGAAGAATATGAGAAACATGAGTGGTTTCTCTAATGTGGTGGTTGTTGACTGACATGGTGAAGGAAAAGAGAGATCAAGGGGACTAGCTTGTTTCTAGAAGAACACGGTGGAGGTAGAAGTATCCTCTATGTCGTTGAATCATATAGACATGGTAGTGAAGGGTAAGGGTGGTGATCCGAATTGGAGGGCAACTGGTATATATGGCTTCCCTGAGTCCTCTAACAAATACCTTACATGGAAGCTAATGGAGTATGTGGCTGAAGTTTCTACTATTCCATGCCTTTATTTTGGAGATTTCAATCAAGTCCTTTCACAAGAAGAAAAGCAAGGTGGAAACCCCATCATTTTTTCTCAAGTAAATGGTTTTTGGGAAGTAATTGATTAGTTCAGTTTGTAGGACTTGGGTTATTCTAGAAATATTTTCATTTGGTCTAATGGTCATAGTGGGGAAGGTAATATTCAAGCTAGATTGGACTGATTCTTTTCTAGTGACATTTGGAAGGCTCTTTTTACCGATATTTTGGTGACACATCCCAAGATACCGTTCGGACCACAATCCCATTTTTCTCCAGCTCCAGAATAAGTGCCAAAACCATTCCAAAAAGCCGAAGGTTATTCGGTTTGAGGAAGCTTGGTTATGCGATGAAAATTGTGGACAAGAAGTGGAACATTTCTGGTGTGGACCCAATGGTTATATAGTTACTAAAATCCAACATTGCGTGGAAGGATTGGACGGCTGGGGAAAAAAAACGTTTGGTGATATCCCAGAAAGAATAAAAAAGGCTTTATAAAAAGATTGAAAGGCTCAATTGTGCTGAACAAAATCCTGAAACGGTGAAAGCTTCGAAATTAGTTGAATCTGAGCTAGATGAATTACTAGGAGTCTAGGATTGAAGGAGATTTGGTGGGCTCAGCGGTCCAGAGCCTCTTGGTTGAAACATGGTTACAGAAATACCCAGTTCTATCATGCCAAGGCCTCTCAACGAAAGGAAAGAAATTTGGTTGACAATATTCTAGATGATAATGGTTTCTAGTACACTGATGATAGGCAAATTGCTGGGGTCATGACAGACTTCTTTATAAAGCTTTTCGAGGCTGGTGAATTATTAAATGTGGAAGCAGTGGCTAGTGTTGTTCATGGCAGAATCATAGAGGACCACCTAATTTGGTTGAACCAGAATTTTATTGGAGAAGAGGTTTTCCAGACTTTGAAGCAAATGCATCCAACCAAGGCCCGGACCCAAATGGTATGTCCGCTATTTTCTATCAAAAGTTTTGGCCTATTGTAGGTGATGATGTTATTAGTACTGTTCTTGACATTTTAAATAATGGAGCTAATCCTAGTCATTTAAATTATACCGTGCCTTATTCCAAAGATTAGAAAGTCAAAGCACACACAAGATTTCAGACCAATATCGCTGTGCAATGTTATTTTAAGCTTATTACCAAAACTATGGCTAATCGGCTTAAAATAATTTTGCCCAGTTTAATTGGTGAATTTCAAAGTGCTTTTGTTCCAGGTTGCCTTATAATGAATAATGCGATCTCATAGCTTTTGAATCATTTCATTATATGAGGAAAAAAAAAAACAGGATAAAAAGGTTATGTGGCCGTTAAATTAGACATGGCTAAAACTTATGATAGAATTGAATGAGCTTTTTTTTTAAGACTATACTAATTAGCAGGGGGTTTCCAGAGAAATGGGTGAACCTTATTATGAGATGTGTCTCCACTGTTTCTTTCTCTATTTTACTGAATGGGGTGCCCAGAGATATTTTTGTTCCCAAGCAAGGTCTTAGACCGGGAGACTCAATATCTCCATACTTGTTTATTTTATGTGCTGAGATTCTTTCAGGTCTCATTCTAAAAGCACAAGAAGATAGAGCTCTGCATAGTATTAGAATTGCAGGGGGCATATGAGATTTCTCATCTCTTTTTTTTGCAGATGATAGCCTTATTTTCATGAGAGTAAGTGAACCAAAAATACAAAAAATAAACTCAATCCTCCTAGCCTATCAGCAGGCTTTAAGACAACTTGTGAACTTGGACAAATCAAAGATCTCTCTTAGCTGAAATATGCCCACAGACAGACAAAATGATATCTAAGGTTGGTTAAATATAAAGGTTGTTGAGTATCATTCAAAATATCTGAGAATTCCTACTTTTGTTGGTAGGTCGAAGAAACCGGAATTTGATTTTGCTCAAGAATGAGTGCGGAAGAAGCTAAAGGGGTGGAAGGAAAAATTCTTATTAAAAGCGGGGAAAGAAGTTTTAATAAAGGTTGTAGCTTAACTCCCGAATTACATCATGGGTTGTTTTCTATTGCCTCAGGGTCTTTGTATATCGAAACCATGATTAGGCATTTCCGTTGGGGTAATGAAGAAGGTGATCGGAGGATCCATTGGGTGAATTGGTCCAGTATGTGCAACCACAAAGCTAAAGGAGAGATGGGTTTCCGGGATTTTAGGGGCTTTAATCTTGCACTTTTGGCTAAGCAAGGATGGAGGTTAATCCAAAATCCGAATTCTCTTATGGCTCGAGTACTTAAAGCAAAATATTTCAACAGGAAACATTTCCTAGATGCCAGCGTTGGTTACGCCCCTAGCTACACTTGGAGGAGCATTCATCAAGCTGCATGGTTGCTCCAAAAGGGTGGGTTTTGGAGGGTGGGCTTGGGGGAAAATATCAGGATTTGGCAGGATGGTTGGCTTCCCTCTCAAAATGGCCATAGGTCTTGGAATCCTTGCAGAGTTAACTCGGAGAATTCGGTGGTAGCAAAACTTATTGACTCTGATCTTCACAAATGGAATGTACAACTTATTGAATCTATTTTTCTCCCATTTGAAGTTGAGCAGATCCTGCATATTCCTATTTCAGCTTTGAGGAGAGATGACCAATTTGTTTGGAGTGAAAGACAGGAAGGACACTACCGAGTCAACTCAACTTATTGGTTTGCTAAGAATTGGGGTGAAGAGCAGATGGGGGGTCAATTGCCTTGCTGTTTGTCCTCGCTGCTCTACTTGCGAGTAGTCCATCGCTTACTCTCTTAGAGACTGCAGAGTGATAAAATTGAATGTTGACGCAGCAAAGGCGACGTAGAATGGGTGGGGGATTGGAACAGTCTTCAGAGACCATAAGGGTAATATTCTGGCTGCTGCAACTTGGCAGATCCAAGCAGGTCCTGACGTCTCTGTAGAGGAAGCTCTTGGTATGCGTTTGAGCCTTTTGATGGCTAAAGACCTTTGTTTCCTTGATCTAGTTGCCGACCCTGATTGTTTGGAAATTATCAATATGGTCAAGTCACCAACGAAGCCTCTGTCTTATCTTGGTAGTTGGTAGTATCTTGGAAGATTGCTTATGGTTGGCCTTTGACTTTAGAACCTGCAATTTTTCTCATACAAAAAGGGAAGGCAACATAACAGCTCACTCACTTGCCAAGCTTGCTTATTCGTTAGTTGATAGTGATTGGCTTGAAGAAGCCCCACTCGAAATCCGTAATGTGGCAAACTTGGATATTCTACCTTTCATTGCTGTTTAAAACATTACACGAATTTCTCTAAAAAAAAAAAACTTTAAGGGTTTTGTTAATAATAAAACAAAAATAAAATCTATCAAATAAAAATTACAAATATTTAATATCTTAAAAATTTAAAAAATTGAATCATTTAATATTTTTTAATAATAAAAATAAATAATAAATATTTTTTTTATTCCTTAACGTTAACAAAATCTCATGACTTAAGAAGTCTAATCTAACCTATCAACACCATCCAATTCCAAGGGCATATGGAAAAGTTAACAAGATTCTGAGAAGTGAGAGCATGTTTGATTGCACTTTTGAGTCAATTAAAAGTACAAAAACGTTTTGTGTCTAATTAAATATTTATAATTTTTATATTTTTATATTAAAAAATGTTAAATTAAATTATATGTAATTATAATATTTTTGAGAGATATAATATAATTTTATAGATAAAGTAAAAAAAGTTTAAATATTTTTTATAAACGAATAATAAAATCATTAAAAATAAATTTAGAGCATTAAAAGATATGTCAATATATTTGATAAAAAATTTGTGAGTAAAATTTAATTAATTTCAATGAAAAATTGTCTCAAATTTCAGTTAAATTAAAAAATTTAACTTTTTTATTTTTCTTTAAGCAAAATTTCATTACAGATATATTTTTTAATCTTATTTTAAAAATAATTTCAATCATTAAATCTAAATAATATTTATTTTATCAAACTCATTTTTTTAAAATAAAAATTTACAAACATAAATTACATTACTCTAAACTCACTTTTAATAAAACTTAAATTTATAAAATCAAATTAACTTAAACTTAAATTTACAAATTCTAATCCAAACACACACTAAACTTACTAATTCCAACGTTCTTTTCCCGTCACGGGCTTGACAGGAGATCTTAACATGAAACGACTATAATGAAAATTCTCACAGGCGACTACATCCTTATGTCATGTTCCTACCATGAGTCCTAAACCTTGCACATGAACAGCCAAGAATGGCTTACTTATCCATGCAAACAAAGAAATAAAAAAGATAAATTGATGATAATCCTAAGTTAAAGAAATTCCGCCCAACTACCCAGTTTTACTTGCTTTCGTTGCTTTGACCGAAATCACCTTTCCTTTCTTGTCCAATCACTTTCTTGCATCTTTTTCTCTCTTTTTCACTTTCATCGTTACCGTTAGTAACAAAATTCCGTTCTCTGCAACTTCTTTTACAAATTCCACGCGGTGCAACAGAGTTGGTGTGGTGACAATTCACTTTTTCATTTTTTTTTTCCATTTTCTTGCCATTCAATCACCCTAAAAAAGTCTTACTGACATCATTGAACAGTCGAACACCACCACCAAAAGTCTCTTGTTCATCACTGCTATTCCTTGGTCCTGCACATGGTCCGGTGATTTGTTCACCGATCTGACCAATTTGGTGGCCACGTGTATCAGCCAGTAGCAGATTTTGTAGTAACAATAGCTTGGTCACAGTCCAGAGTTCAGACTTCAGATGCATCTCCATCTCCATCTTTCAAGCTCTCCGATTTCGGTTTGGGTTTGAGCTTGAGCCTTCGTTGCTCAGTTTTCATACACTTGGCACATAAAAGATGACTAGTTAAAAGCCTAACAACTGTTTCTGAACAGTAAACCCCAACCAACACCAACGTTCGTTTACCATCAATGGCTTGATAGGAAATCTTAATAACATAAAACGATTATAAATTTATAATGAAAATTTTAATTTCTAAATGTAGTGATATTAAAATTCTCAAATCCGACAACATCCTTACCTGTCATGTTCCTACTATGAGTCTTATCTTAACCTTGCACATGAACAGCCAAGAATTGCTTCTTATACATGTCAACAAAAAAATAAAGTTATGATAATTTCTAGTCAAAGAATTCAAAAATTGCGCCCAACCACCTAGTCCTAACAATTACCATCAACAACAAACATAGATATCAAAAACTTGGATTCTCAACTCACAAACTTTATTAGATTGATATACAGAAACATAGTGCTCAACATTAGAAGTCCCAAGACTTTCTTTCCTATGAACAATGAACAAAAAGACATAAACATATATCAACTAATAGAATACCCTAACAATGCATATATCTCTGATGTGAGTGAGATAATAACCAGTATGACTTAAAATTGAGGTTCGCAACGGCACAATATTGCGATTTTTGAGGTCACATCAACCGCAAGCAACCATGATAACCATATAATCGCAATTATGGTCGCAACCACAATTTAAAACATGATAAGCTGCAATCCAATACCTCAAAAATAATGTTATATTAATGGGAAACCCAAAGAGCTAAAGCCATCCAAATTGTCCAAATCGTCAAAGAACCCTTCCAGCAACCTATCATCAAGAAAACAATTACCCAATTCACTTTCCGTCATTAACATCGGATCCTCATCTTCCTCCTCCGCCGCCACCACCTGCTTCCCTTTCTCCTCTTCATCCAACGCAAGCGCAGGCATGTGACCCTCAAAAAGGGCTATGTGCCCAAACAACTTGTCCTTCCTCGAAAACGTGGTTCCACAAGAGCACTTCCACTTCGATTCCCCACAGTGCTTCATGTGGCTCCTCAAATCCGAAAGCACCGAGAAATTCTTCTTGTGGCAACGGTTACATGAGTACATCTTAGGGCAATGGCTTCGTTTGAAATGGTTCTTCACGCAAACGATCGATTTCAACGGCCTGAACTTCTTGTGCAGCTTGTTCCGGTTGCAACCTTCGAACGGGCACGAGAACCGCGTCGCACGGCGGCGCGTGGCGGTTGCGCCCTCCTCCGACAACGGCTTCGCCAAAGCTTCCGGCGTCTTGAACTGGTTCCCGTGCGCGCGCATGTGCATTCGCAGGTTCGCGTCGCGCCTGAAACCCTTTCCACAAATTTCGCAGAAGTGAATGTGCTCTGCGAGCAGTTCCATGGCATCGAGCTCCACGATCTCGCAATCGTCGTCGCAATCTTCGGCATCGTCGTCTTCTGGAACCTCGATTTTCAAATCGAGCACCTGTTTACCCTTCTCGGCGATGGGAAATTCCAACCTAGGTTTCTTCAGAGGCACCACCGCCGCCGCGTCCGGCGGATCCGGTGATTTCCCGGAGACGGGGAAGGAGGAGGATCCGCCGGGGGTGAGATTTTGGGAGTAGGAGACGAGGGCGGCGCCGTTGACGATGATCTGGTGGATGGCGGAAACGATGTCGTTTGAGACAGTGGTGATCTGATCGTTGGTGAGAAGGGTGTTGGTGTTGATGGATTGCGATAGAAACTGTTGTAGAGAATCCATTCGGGTTCGGACCAGGGAGAGGTTCCGAAGGGGGACCCGAGGGTCCGCGGTGGTGTTCGGATTCGGATCCTGGGTGTGGAGTAATCGGGTTGCGGCGTGGGAATCTGTGTTAGGATTCGGCATCGGGTTCAGTAGGTTGGTTAGGGTAAGGGGCTGAGGTATTCAACAGGAAGGAGGAAGAAAAAGCAGAGAGAGTCAGAAAGACAAAAAGAATATAGAATGATATAGAGATCGGGAAGGGTGGTGTTTGGTGTCACTGTTACGGTAAGCTCAGATTCAGTGAATAAAATGAACAATCCGATATTTATAATTTCAGAAATTTACAGCTAAGTTACACTAACGACATATAATATATTTGTTTTATATCAAAATTTGATAAATCTTTATATTCACCCACGTTCAAATTGCTAGTGTCAAATTTAACATTACGCAGAACAATTGTAAAATGAATGAGTTCAGTCAGTATTGACCATTTAAATATTGAATGGTCCTCCAAAGCCAAAGGTGAAAACGTAATGGCCCTAATGGACACGTGTGTCTTAGTGTTTACGCGTGACAGTTGACTAACATCCTGGCCCTTCGCAGGTTATAACAATTGCGATCATATATATGTAAAATAAAAAGGACAAAATCCAAATAGTTAGATGTTTGTGATATATATGTATACTTTTTTAAGCTCATTTTTTTTAAGGTCTTCATAGTTGAGATATAAAAAATGGAGAATTCAATTTATCGTGTGTTAATTCGAATAGAAAAAAATTTAAATTTTTTTAAATTTGTGATTCTAAATTTAATCATTAAATTTATATGTATAAAAATTACAACGTTGAGAAGGGTCATTACTTAAACGCTTAATTATATCCTAAGATATTAGTATTTTAATCTATCAAGTATACGACACTTAGAGAAACAAAAAAAAAAAGAAAAATTCTACTATAGTTATCTATTTTTTTAAGGATATAATATTTAGGATAAGTTTATCAAACATTTTATTGGTTGTTGATTTTTTAAAAATATTTATCATGAAATCAACATTCAATAAATGGTAAGTAAAATTCTACGATAACTATCTATTTTTAAGGATATATAGTATTGAGAATGGGTTATCAAACATTTTATTAGTTGTAGATTATTTTTAAATATTTATCATAAAATTAAAATTCAATAAATACTTAACAACTCATTTTAAAAACCATACCTATCATAGTAATATAGAAATTCCCATAAAAATAATACATATATTATATTCATATAAAAAAGCAGCAGTACAAATATCAAAGAAACTTTATTTAAGTTTTATTTAAACAATAATGATACTTATACATAATAAGTTCCTTATATGCATATGACTTACATTACTCTCATCACCATTAATTCTTTATTTTTTTCTCTTTAACCTTCTCTCTTTTATTAATCAATATTAATGGTGCATAATGCCTTATATGAGTAATTATATGAACTGTACATTATGTATAACTAATATTACTTTATATAAAATAAGTCTATTTGTTTCCTCTTAATAAAATGTTTAAAGAAACGAGAAGTAACTTCATTTTAAAGTTAAAGTATTTCACAAGTCAAATTAAAAAAAAAAAAAAAAGTCTATGGTTGCATTTAGATTGGTTTGTTTAAATGATAAAAAAAAACATAGTTCAGAATTTCAATTTAATTCTAATAATATCAAAATTGGAATTAATTACAATTCTTAATTTTTATATATTTAAAAAATAAAGAATTAAGATATAAAATCAGAGGATTGAGTTCCGTTAAAATGAGATGTTTACTTTAAAAGAAAAATTGAAGAATAATAATTATTCATGAAAAGATCACGAGTAAATTTTTTATTATACACGTGCATATGTTTTAACATGATTTCAATCATTGATTTTCAAAATCGATGATTATAACCCACATTTTTTTTCCTAAAGTGTACTACTCAATTTAGAGGTGGGAAATCCTTTGAATTGCAATTATGAATTGAATTTAAATTTTATTGTTTGAATAAGTTATCAAAAATATATACAGTACAATTGAATTTAAATTAATAAATAATAATTTAAAATTATATAACAAACTTCAATTGAGCTTGTGTTGTTAGATTACATGAGCGTCGATGGTTGTAGAAATATGTTTCTAGTTGTTTAAGTGGAATTTTGGTTTAAAGACTTGGTAACAATTCCAACAATCAAATAATGAAAATCAGACAAATGTGAACTCGAGTTATGTGGTAATCTCGTTTTAAAAATGGTTTTGCATGGTAAATAAAAGGGATTAAAAAGATTTGAAATAAATAAGTAGAAAATACAGAAAAGAAACTTTAAAAAGATTAAAGAAATTTAAAGAAACGAACAAGGAAGTTAAACATGCAGAAAATTAACTGAAAGCGTGTAAATGATGCAAAATTAAAGTGCAGAATTTAAATGAAAACAATAAAGAAAAACAAGTAAAAATGTGAAGAAACGTAAAGGAAATTTAAAAGACAAGAGTGAAAAGTAAATGAATTTAAAAGAACATTGCATTAATGTAAATGACTTGAAATGTAAAGGGAATGTATACTTGGATCAGAAATCTTTTAATCTGCTCGGGTTGAGATGTTAGGATTTTGTATCAGCAAATAACCTCCCTTTTTTACATCATGACTACTGATATTTATAGATAAAATTACAAAATAACTAACATCCTAAAATTCTAACACATCCTGGCAGTTATGCCACCAGCATATACCTACTTTCCGACAGAACCAGCACTTTAACTGCTTTGATCTTTCTTCGTCGACTCAATGCAATGTTTCTGTCGAATTATTCTTCTTGTTCGACATCAATACTTAATTGCTACATTAGAATCTTCCTCTTATTCAAATATTTCAGTCGATTTCGCCATTTAGCATTTCTGTCGGCTCAATACTTAGAAATTTTTTTCAAAACCATCATCCAACCGACGAATTGCCAAATCTTTATTTTCACCTCCAACAGATGCCCCCAAAGTTTTGGCTTTCGACAACTTTTGGAGAAAGACAAAATTTTATAATGAGAGAACTCAATTGTCAACAAAAAATTCAAAGTGATTTCGTCAACTAGGAAGTAAAGTCAAGGCCCTTATTACCAAAATACAATCTCTAGAGCCTGATTACTAGTCCGCTCTAGCTGACAAAGAATCACTATAAACCTCTTGGGAAGATGCAGCCTTGAAATATTTTTAATATCTGTCAGTTTAGTCTATCTGACAAACATGAAATATATTTAGTATCTGTCGGTTTTGCCTACCAGACAAACATTTGTGTTTTCTATTGACTTAGATTATCTTGGCAATATAACCTGTAATTGCCAAGTATCTTGAAGGAACAAGGAAATTTTCCTTATTTATTCGCTACCAATCTTTACTTCACACATTGTTGGTCGATATGACTTTAAATATTTACCATTAATTGACTTAATTCTTAAACTAGAATTAATTTTGACAAGTGCATAAGCATTTCCTGAAAATTCCTTAGTCACTTTAAATGGTCATTCCCACTTTGGAGACCATTTCCTATATTCTCGACATTTCTTATCCATGGGCAAAATCACCTTCCAAACCAAATCATCAATTTTGAAGGATTTATACTTAATTCGACTATCATAAAACTTTGCAATTCTTTCTTTCTATAGAATCAAATGTTCCAAAGCAATTAATCTTTCATCGCTTAATTCGTTCAATTCATCAAACATCAAGTCCCAGTAATGCTCAACTGGTAACTCATCTTGTTTTTGAATACGAATTGATTGAAGATTAATTTCGACGGGCAAAACTGCATCATGACCATATACCAACTTATATGTTGATGTGCCCGTTGCTTCTCTCGGTAAATTTCTGTATGCCCAAAGAACTTGATTAAGAGTATTATGTCAATTTCTAGTTTGCCGACCAATATGTTTTATAATCAAACTTATGATTATTTTATTCATGGCCTCTACTTGGCCATTTGCCTGAGCATAATATGGTGTCGACGTGAGCATTTTAATCTTCCTTGAATTGGCATATTCGACAACTTTCTTTCCAATGAATACTGATCCTTGGTCGGTTGTCAAAGTTTGCGGTATTCCAAACCGACAAACTATACTATCTTCAATAAAGTCAATCACATCCTGCTGGGTTACATCCTTCAAGGCTACAGCCTCAACCTATTTGGTGAAGTAATCGACTCCTATCAGAATATATTTGTGTCCCTTCGACGAGGCAGGATGAATTTGGCCAATTAAGTCCAAAGTCCATCCTCTGAAAGGCCAAGGTTTAACTATAGCATGCAACTCACTAGCAGGAACATTTTGTATATGGTCATGTCTTTGACATTCTTCACAAGACTTGGCAAACATTATACAATCATTAACCAGTGTTGGCCAATAGTACCTTTGACGTCGAATGACCCACTTCATTTTTTCACCTTCCTGATGAGCTCCACAAATTCCTTCGTGGACTTCTGCCAAGGCAATATAAGCCTCTGGTTCACTTAGGCAGACCTCTAAATTTCCATCGACAGACTTTCTATACAAGGCTCCCCCTAATACTACAAATTTTGACGCTCTATATTTGAGCTTTCTATTCACATCTTGACTTGGATTTTTCAAATAACGTAGTATTGGTTGCCTCCTATCATTAATTGTTGAAATATCATTTTGTAGTATATCTCTTTCCTCTAATGGATATAAAAGTTCCCTTATCTCCATTAGATTTGTAAGAACCTTGAATGAAAGCCTATACCCAGAGGCTATTTGGGCTAATTCATTAGCTTCTTTATTTAAACCTCTGGAAATGTGTTCAATAGTTACCTCGTCGAATTGCTTCATTAACTTGCTCGCCACAATATAATATTTCATTAAATTTTTACTAACACATTTATATTCTTGAGCAAGCTGTTTAACGACTAACTGTGAATCACCAAATATATGCACATTATGTGCTTTCATTTCTACTAAGATTTCCAATCCGACAATTAAGGCTTCATATTCAGCCTCATTGTTGGAACAAGTGTACTTAAGTTCAAACATGAACTTAGTTGGAGTACCTTGAGGGGAAACAACTAAAATCCCCACTCCAATTCCATTCTGATGCCTCGAACCATCAAAATATAAACACCAAGGTTTTAAACCAACAATATTTATGTTATCTATATCCAAACAAGGATGGTCGGCCAAGAAGTCAGCAATTGCTTGGCCTTTTACTGCTCTCATTGGTACATATTGTAAAGAAAATTCTGACAAAGCAATAGTCCATTTTCCAATACGACCATTTAACACTGGTTTTGATAACCTATATTTTATTACATTGATTTTTGACATAACCAGTACATTACAAGGCATCATGTAATATTTAAGTTTAGTACATGAGAAGTACAATGCTAAATAAAGTTTCTTTATTGCACTATATCTTCTCTCAACATCATTTAAAACTCTACTAACATAATACACGGCTCTCTCGACGCCATTTACATCTTCTTGAGCCAGCATACTTCCTATGGTTTCTTCTGATGCTGATATATACAATTTCAATGGTCGACGAGGCACTGGAGGCATCATGACCGGTGGTTTTGTCAAATATTGCTTTATCTGGTCGAAGGCTTCTTAGTGGCAAGGTTCCCACACAAAGTCCTGTTCAGCCTTCAACTTGATCAATGGAAATACCCTGGTTCTTCCCGACAAATTGGATATGAACCTTCTCAGGAAATTAACTTTTCCTAAAAAATATTGCAATTCCTTTTTGTTCGTCGGTGGCGCGGCTTCCAAAACTACCTTGGCTTTATTCTTGTCCACTTCTATGCCTTTTTTATGGACTAAGAGACCTAAGAATTTAGCAGCCGACACTCCAAAACCGTATTTTTCTGGATTCATCTTAAGGCTGTGTTTCTTCATTCTGTCGAATGCCTGCCTCAAGTTCGTCAAATGGCTTTCCTTCGTTTCCGACTTGACAATGACATCATCGATGTAAACTTCCATAAATTTTTCGATGACATCATGAAAAATTGTATTCATTGCTCTCTGATAGGTAGCCCCTGCATTCTTCAAACCGAAAGGCGTGACTACCCATTCAAATATCCCAATAGCTCCTGGATATCTGAAGGCAGTTTTCGACACGTCATCCTCGGCTATAAAAATTTGGTTATAACCTGCATGGTCATCCATAAAACTTAATAATTCATGTCCAGATGCGGCATCAACTAACATGTCCGCAATTGGCATTAGATACTCATCTTTAGGTGTGACAGTGTTTAAATTTCTAAAATCTACACATATTCTAATCTTGTCATTTTTCTTTACAACAAGAACAATATTAGAAAGCCATTCGACATACCTAGTTGTTCGGATGAATTTGGCTTTGAGCAACCTTTCGACTTCTTCTTTTATCTTTAAGATCACCTCAAGTGCAAATCTCCTGTTGGCTTGCTTGACAAGTCTGCATCCTTCTTTCAAAGGCAATCTGTGCTCAACAAGATCTCTACTCAATCCAGGCATTTCATCATAATTCCAAGCAAAACAATCTTTATATTCCCTAATCAATTCGACAAGCTTTTCTTTGAAATCCTTTGGCAGAAATGAACTCACAAAGATAGGCCTCCTGTTTGTTTCAGTGCCTAAGTTTATTTCTTCCAAAGGATCTTCCACTTCCACATTCTACTTCTCATCAAGCCCTTTCTCAAAACCTAAAGGACCATTATCAATTATACAATCCGACAGCATACTTTCAACAGTGTATGCTGCTTTGTCGGCTAAATAAGCCGACAATCTTTCTGAGTGATCTTTATCATTCATAACTAGTGTTTGGCCCATCATCTTCGGCCTTCTTCACCAGTCGTATACTAAACTGATCCCTCAAGCAAACTTCGAGTGCATCCTTATTAATTACTCCATCACTTACTATTACTGGTTTTACGCTTGGAGCATATATTCTGAAATCAACATGAAGCTGTTGGAGATAGCAAGGACTATCATCTGCTTCTATTATTTCAACTTAGTCATCTTCATTCCAAAGAATGAGCTTCTGATGAACCGTTGATGGTATTGCTCCGACGACATGAATCTAATCCCTTCCTAGCAGAAAGTTGTAACTTGACTTCGTCGGAATTACCACAAATAGCGTCGGCCTTGCAACAAATTCGACTTGTACTTTTAACATCACCACTCCGTCCGACGGGGAGGTTTTACCACTGAAATTAGTGACTACCATGTTCGTCGACATCAAATCGGACTCATCTTTCCCAAGTTTTTTAAGCATTGCCCTTGGGATTAAATTTATAGCTGTCCCCCCCCGGTCGATCAAAACTCTATTGGTGGGCTTTCCTTCTAATAGAGCCTTGATGTGCAACGGTCGTAAATGAGCCTTCTGGTCTTCTGTCGGTTTCTCAAACTGAGCCGTATTGTCGAAGACTGTTACCATATTATCTTGGAAAAGAAGCCAATGATCATCCAGGTCATCTAAATCCTCTTCATTCTCCCCAGTGTACTCAATTTCGTGATACCCTTCAAAGTCTGCAGGTAACACCGAAACTAAGTTCATACTCATTGACTTCAAGAATTCCTCCTCATCGGATAACTCTTCATCACTTACGTGCCTTCTAATCCTGAAATAATCTTTCGACGGCAAACTACTATCCATAGCCATCAAGATTTCATCCAAGTCCCCCTCCCAATTGATATCCATATCAAACTCATTGTCACCAAGGCCTAATAGATCATCTGGATCATTTAAGGCCTCAATAACTTCATCGGCTGCCAAGTCCATACTTTGGCAATCAGGTTTTGCCAATTTGTCTTTTTCTTTACTAATGTCGAGTACCTTCTTCCTCCACTCTACATCTTGATCAGGATCCTCTAAGATTCTCCTGATTTCTTCTTTCGACCAGTCTTCAATATTCTTATTATTTTCAATTTCAGTGTCCTTAGTCTGCTCTTTTCCCATTGTCGGTTTTACAACTTTTGAGCTAACTAACTCCTTATTCTTCTCGACATATAAACTATTCTTTCTTGCTTTTCTTTCTGCTGCAATCAGTCCAATTGGCCATTTCCTCTTTGTTTTATTTGGAATTGGCCTTTGAACCTGCTTACCTTTTCTTATTTCTGCCAACCTTTCTCATCGGGATTCATCATCCATATCAAGCCGTCTAACTTCATTTGTTGTCGGCTCCCCTAGAAATGACCCCCTGGTAACAACACTTTTTAGCTTTCTGTCATCCTCTTTCTGATTCTGATTTGGCACTGGCTTGTTTTCGACCACAAGGCAACCTATTTCTGTGGGCTGTTCCTTGATCACTAAACCTTCGGCCATATCTCTTCTCTTTTGTGCTTGTCTTAATCTCTGTAACCTTCTTTTCTTACTCTTTGACATTGGAAGAACCTTTGATGGCCCTACTACATCTTGGCCAATCGAGGTTTTTCCTGGATTGATCCTACCATTCTTATAGTCTTCATTCTAAAAAGGTTGATTCCTCTGAAAGTTACTCCTCCTGGCAGACACATTACGTTGAAAATACGTATGTCTAGCCATTACAGAATTCTTTATCCATCTATCCATGGTAATATTGGAAAGTGGTACCCTGGTCTTAACTGGTCCGACGTGATCTCTGTTTTCCATAAACCCATATGGTTTGATCAACCAACCATTCATGTTAGGCCTAGGCATGTGGACTGGCCTTGGCCTTGGAGCATGAAAATGCTTCTGTGGTTGCCAGGTTTTCCTGTCGAAAACCTTCTTCTTACCCTGCTGGACACTTGGTTGTTCTTCAGCAGCTTTCTTCGCAATAAGCTCATCGTATACTGCGTTACATCTTGGGCACAACCTGACCTTGCCCTCTTCTTTCTTTCTCTCAAGAAATGCCTCGAGAGACTCACCTGGCTTTGGATATATATCGGTTGCATCCTTTGTATCCACGTCGAACTCTTGCAACTTCCTTATGTTGAGCATCCCAACATTGAAAGGAACCTGCGGATCAACACAAGATACTTCAGCCTGAAACGAATCTGTGTCAACTTTCATATCCGCTTTAAGCTTATCTGCAAACTTCAGACATCCATCCATAGTTACTTTTTGAATTATGTCTCTGAAACGAACACATTCATTAGTAACATGACCGAAATTATTATGAAATTTACAATATTTTCGGTCTTTTATTTCATCAAACTTTAGTAACCTATGTCCTTCCGACAGTTTAATTTGTTTGTCTTTTAATAACAAATCAAAAATCTTGTCGGCTTTGGTTACGTCGAATGTATATGTTTTCCTATTGACATAACCCATTTTCTCCTTGTTTCTACTAGGTTGTAAAGCCTGGCAAACATAAGGAGGACCGTTCTGAAGTTCAGCAATGTTGACTTCAAACTCATCATCGCTGCCTTCAAACTCATTGTCGGATTCACTTAATCCGACAAATGCCACTTTTTCTCTTTTAAGAAATCTTTTCTGTTTTTGAATCTTTTCAACTTTTAGTTGTTCTATTTGCCTAACTTTTTCACCTAGTTGGGCAAGATCAACCAAATGTTAATTCACTAATTTCTTCCTTATATAATAATCTAAACCACCTGCCGCTATCTTTACTATTTCGATTTCAGGTATAGGAGTAAAATATCTACTCTTCATTTGTCGAAACCTAACAAGATAGTCATCGACAGTTTCATTATACATTCTTTTAATATTAAAGAGATCTATAAGTCCCACTTTCAAATCTCCTCTAAAGAATTGATCATGAAAGCTTCTTTCCAACTGAGCCCAGGAGTGGACTGAGTTTGGTCTCAATGTCGAGAATCAGGAAAAAGCATTCTTTGTAAGGGAACTTAGGAAGAACCTCATTTTAAGGCCTTCGACAGTGGCTAACTCCCCCATCTCTATTGTAAACCGTGCAATATGTTCGACGGTCGATTCCCCACTTTCTCCTAAAAACTTAGAGAGTTTAGGAATCTTAACTCCTCTAGGCATTTCTGCCTGTTGGACCCACTCAGGAAACGTTGATACAAAATATGGCTGGTTGGCATAGCCAACGTTGAAGCCAAATCTGTTCAAAACTTGCTCCACTACTTGGTTTACATTTTGTTCAACTACTTGGTGCCCTCCAAGATTTTGTCGAAGCAATCTCATGGCTACATCATTTCTAGCCATTTGATCTTCATTTCCTCGACGGAGCATATGGACATTTCCATATTCCAAGCGTGGCTGATCATTCTGCCCAAGTTGATCTAAGTTTTGTTGATTTTGCCCCACATTTGCCTGAGGTGCAACCATTTCTCTATTTACCCCAGGCTGGGCTCCTTGAGTATTGTCATTGGCCAAATCACCTACTCCCAAGGCTTGGTTTAGCCTTGCCATTTGCTGAGCCAATGCGCTGCAAACATTGTTTGTATTTTCCATGATTGGTGTAATCACGACACCCATTTCTTTGAGTGAACATATGTATCATGTCATGGTTGCTTTCGTCCATTTGTTGTCGAAAGCGGCCAAAGAATTTATAGTTGGCCCTGTTACACTTTGGGATTATCTCTCGACATATTTGGGAAAAGTGGTCCCAAATTCAATCTTTCTTGTTGAAAGAGAGTTGGATTGCTTGTACTTGCAACTCCTACTCCTTAACTACCAAAACTTGCCAAGGCCGAACTTATCTGTGGTTGGCCTTGTAAAGCCACTGGTTGGCCGACAGTATTGGCCAAAGTGGAGCCAAGTCCCAATTGTGCCATGACAGGAGGCACATAATTCGATGGCAACCCATATTGGGGCACAAACCTCGAATTTGAATTTATTATGCTTTGGTTACTTGGCTGACTCGGCGATGGCTGAGTCATTCCAGGCAACACCTGTTCAACTACTGGATTACTCTGGATAGCACCAGTTGCTATAACATCTTCCACCAGACCAGTACTAGCGACGGTCGAGGGTGGTGCAGTAATGGCTGTCGAAGGTATATCCGACGCCTAGCTACTTACAGTATTCATGGTTTGCGTATTTTGAGAAGGGTAGATAAATCTTCCACTTCTTAAACGCATAAAACCATTTCCTGTTGACACTACGAGTTACTCTGAACTCGTCCCATTAGGTGTGCCAATTTGTTTAAGTGGAATTTTGGTTTAAAGACTTGGTAACAATTCCAACAAACAAATAATGAAAATCAGACGAATGTGAGCTCAGAGTTATGTGGTAATCTCGTTTTAAAAATGGTTTTGCAGTAAATAAAGGGGATTAAAAAGATTCGAAATAAATAAGTAGAAAATGCAGAAAAGAAACTTTAAAAAGATTAAAGAAATTTAAAGAAATAGAACAGGAAGTTAAACATGCAGAAAATTAACTGAAAACGTGTAAATGATGCAAAATTAAAGTGCAGAATTTAAATGAAAATAGTAAAGAAAAGCAAGTAAAAGTGCAAAGAAACGTAAAGGAAATTTAAAAGACAAGACTGAAAAGTAAATGAATTTAAAAGAACATTGCATTAATGCAAATGACTTGAAATGTAAAGGGAATGTATACTTAGATCAGATATCCTTTAATATGCTCGGGTTGAGATGTTAGGATTTTGTATCATCAAATAATCTCTTTTTTTTACATCATTACTACTGATATTTATAGACAAAATTACAAAATAACTGACATCTTAAAATTCTAACATGTCCTGGCAGTTATGCCACCAACATATATCTACTTTCCGACAGAACCAACACTTTAACTGCTTTGATCTTTCTTTGTCGACTCAATGCAATGTTTCTGTCGAAATATTCTTCTTGTTCGACATCAATACTTAATTGCTACATTAGAATTTTCCTCTTATTTAAATACTTCAGTCGATTTCGCCATTTAGCATTTCTGTCGGCTCAATACTTAAAATTTTTTTTCAAAACCATCATCTAACCGATGAATTGTCAAATCTTTATTTTCACCTCCAACACTAGTGTACATGGATCCCAAAAGATGTCAGCAGTGGGAGGAGTGCGCTGACGGCAATGTGGGTGGAGCACGTGGGTGATCAAAGGACATCCATGGTTGCTGGAGCACGCAAGAAAAAAAATGAACAATAAAAATATTAATTTTAACTTTTACTTTCAATACTTAGAATTATAATTCTTAAGTTTTAAGATAAGCAGTAAAAGTAATATAAAATTATTTTTCAAATTTATGATTTAGATTCGTCATTGAAATTCTAAGAGTGTTGCAGCCCAGGTAAACTCCGGAGAGTGTAAAATTAGTGTGTATTTGAAAAAATTATAAAAATTTAATTATTTTAATAATTAATTATTATATAAATTTTTTGTTATAATTAATTATAATCGATTATAATTGATTTATTTTTATATTTAGATATATAGTTGAAAATTAATTTTAAATTAATTTATTTTGTTTAAATAACATATAAAAGAACCACATTTATATATTAAATTATTAAAATATGTATAGAATGATTAAAAAAATTATTTGATCGAAGATAAAATAGTATTTATATCTCAAAATATAAAGTATAATTTATAAATTAGAATCATAAGTTTTAATCTTCAATATTATAAAAATTAATTTAAATTTTTTTTATAATATATTAAATTTCATATAAAAGTTGAATTTAATTTTATCAAATATATGATAATACTATATAAATAATTTTTATATAAAAAAATTGTTTACATAGTACAAAAAAGTTTTCACATAAATACTATTAGCCATCAAGGATTGAAGTTTAACAGTGGACCCTATATGTCTATATTATGTATTTCATGCAGTTAAATTCTATCCGGTCCATCTGGACAGTTTTTTGGTCCAGCCTACATAATATTATCAGAGGAAAATGTTAATCTTATATATCTTTTTAATGGTGTATTATTATTCATATTTTTAAAAAAATTTATGATTAAATGAAAAAAATGATAAAAAATTATATATATGATTAATAATATGAAAAAAGGTGTAAAAAATAATATGAAAAAAAGTGATAAAAAATTAGAATTATCATCCAAATTTTAATTTTAATTTACACACCAAATTAAATCATTAGAATTGAGATATCGATCCTAATTTCAAGCTCAAATCCATCTCCATAATTGCACCTTATCACAAATGATTGCATAAAACAGGAATAGAACCTATTACTGAGTATTACTTATATATATATATATATAGAGAGAGAGAGAGAGAGAGAGAGAGAGAGATTACAAGCATCTTAATTACGTGATACTTTTAAAACCTAACCGAATCTTAAATATTTAGGCATAAGCTTCGAGGAAGCATACCAAATAAGAGGTGTCTTATTAATTATTATTATAAAAAAAGGAACAAATTTTAACCATTGATTATTATTATATGATCAAGATTAAAAGTTTAAGTTATGTAATATTTAAAATAATCATATAACTTATCTTTTAATTTTGATTATCTATATATAATTTAAAGATCAAAATAATTACTTTTCTCACCACTCACAATAAACCACTCTTTTTAGTAAATATGCCCCTAAGCTTTGATCATGTTTTAATGAATTATTAATTTTGCTCACTCCTTAATTTCTTTTTTGTTGTTATAAATACTTGTTTTTCTTTATCAATTTTGTCATCTCAAATCTTTTGCATTAATTTTATCATCTCATTAATCTATATATATTAAAAATGAGTTTTGATATTCTTACCATTAATAGTACATACACATTTTTTCACACTCCTTTCAATATCATTCATCACACTTACTTTTTCTTATCACTTTCTCTCATTAAATCTGACACCTTTAAAAAAAGTATCAACAGTGCATACATTCTTAAAAAAAGTATATAATGATCTTTTTTCATTAAAAATCTTTATATATGATAACAAGATTTTTTTATAAATGGTTTTTAAATATTTATGCATTATTACTATTTCTTTTTGTGAGACTATGAGGCATTTTCACATGTTCAATCCATTTGAATCGTTTATGGAACTAATTCCCGTCCAATCAGAGGAATACAAGAGTTATAGAGTCTCTTCACAAAAGTTACATTCCTAGGATTTAAACTCACATTCTCGTCTAAGAAATCGAAGTTGCTTACCAACTTCACTCGTCATTTGTGCATATGCAATATTGTTATTAAATAACTCTAAATAGTATACTTATTATTATTATTATTAGTAGTAGTATATACTTCTTATTATGCTATAATAATAATATTATTATTTTATACATAATTAATATGTGATGATATAGCTAACAACGATTGATACAATTGGTAAAAGTAAACTATGTCAACTAAGTTAATTGATGTTTGAATCTTATCAAGTCTGTTATTAATAAATTATTTGTAAGTATTTTTGTTAGTACTTGCTCAGTTTAGAGGTATGCCTTGATCTAGAATGGGATAGTCACTCCCGACATTAAACTTTCTTTAAAAAAAAGTGTGATGATATAATATAAAAAATTATTTATATGAAGAATGTATAGTTTAAAATTTTAAAGTTAGATTTTATTAAGTATAACTAAACACGCAAAAGAGTTATAACTCAAGTTACACAAAATTTCTTTAGGAACTTCCGGTCTTGAGATGGAATTTTTTTTTTTTTTAGTGCTGATCTTGAGATGGAAGTTATCATAGACTTGCAGCATCATACTTATCTTGACATTTATCATACATACAAAATACAATAATCTTGAATGCTTGACTATTTTATTATTTTACAATTTAATAATTCTATACAAATATTTTCTTTATACCGTTTAAATATTATTCATAGAACATTAAATGTTAAATTTAACACTCTGAAAAAAAAAATAAAAAAATTAATATTGAGAGAACTTTATATCTTTTATGATCCAACCTAACTTAATTTCAAATTAGTCAAGACTTGATATAACTTCTGAATATCAGAAGAATTTTTAAAAAAAATAACACTTGATTTGTTATAATTAAGTCAGTCTCATTATTCATCAAATTTTTATATTTTAATTTTTTTTAATTTAATCATAAATTAATATTATTTCTTATGAGAATATTTGTAGTACATATAATATAATTTAATATTTGTCTCATATTAAAATATAATATATAAAAGTTACAAATATTTTTGTTAGACAAAAAAACGTTTTCCAAATTAAGATGGACTCGCACTCGCTTGACGCTGACCCTTTACAAAATAATGGATGTCCATTATCTCGCCCTTATAAAAAAAAAATGGGGAAGTCGCATTATCTGACTTAAAAATGTCTTTTTCTCTTTTTCTATTACAAAAGTCGCACACGTTTTTTGCTTTTAGACTAGGAGCCACCGTGTAGCTTTATAAATGATGAAATATAGTTTCCTCACAAATATATATATGAAAAATATAATTTAGTGTGAATTTTATTCTTAGAAATAACGAGTGCATCACAAATAGAGCTATTAAAATGAGTCAAGTTCGATTGATCGATCCAAATAACTTAACAAAATGGTTGTAAGTCTAAAATTAAAAATAATCCAAATAAGTCAGTTCGAATGGATCGTCTTGCAATCGACTGGACTAACTCGATCCTTTTACATTAAAAAGAGACGAGTTGAGTTGACAAAATATTAGTCTAAAACTTATATGAACAGATCTAATTCGATCCGAAAATAACTCGACTCGAATTAGACCGACTCGTTTTGACATCTCTAACCACAAATACTTTTATATGTATATATATTTCTGGAAACACTTATACTTTTAAGTATTTTGTTAATAAGTGTTCTGAAAGTACTTATTAAAGAAATTTAAATAATTTTTTTGATAAAAACAAAATAAATAATAAAATACTTGTAATTTTTAATATATTGAATATTTTATTTTTATTATAAACTTTTTATTTTGATTTTCTTAACAAATTTAAGAATATAATATATTATCAACAACATTCAATAATGATGCAAGATGAAGATTTATTCTTTATTTATTGATTGCCGGAGGTTTCGTCGTAAGAAGGGGTCTTATTGTTTCCTTTTGGTTTGTTCCTGGGGAGGTATATTAGACTCTTTTTGTTTAAACTAATATTAAATGACTCATAGATCGACCAGAACAAAAAAAAAAAAAAAAGCTCATAGTTATGCTCTCATGGCAGACCATCGTTTATGAGGAGGTTTCCGGTTTGTTTCTCTGTTTCCTATTGGCACATGACCTATGTGTCACTAATTTGACTATATTAACTTAAATATTTTATATTTTAATATTTTAGAGGTATATATTGTACTCTCTTGAGACTCCTTAAATATTTAAAGTCATTGTGACAGTCAATAATTTTATTAAGACTAATTATATACAAAGGTCATATACCATATTCATGTCATTTTTTTTTACAAAAATATATTCATAAGGTACCTCATTTAACTTTTTCTACAATTTGTTGACAGACTGTATGTTTCTTATTAAGATATTTCATCCATTTTAAAAGACAAATCTCGACACACATTAATGAAACTCTTGTAATTTAGACGAAAAAGATTATCACGTAAAGTATTTTAAATATTAAAATAGAGTATACAGTATGGTTTTATATAAAATTTAAGTTCGATAAAATTTTAAGGTTTTAAAATTTAAATACTAATTTTTTCTTAAAAAATATTAATGTACCTATTTGCTCTGGATTGGATTCCAAATTATCGATTTAAGAACAATCAGATCCACTAGAATTAGACTAAGATATTTATGTGTATTATTAAATAAATAAATCTACTTATTTATGAAGAGTAAATCTATAATAGAATTTTTCATAAATAAATAAAAATTAATTATATCCTCATAAATAAAAGAATAACTTATAAGAGATAACAATTTTACTGAATGCTTATCTTAATTAATAACATTTAATGTAAATTTAAACATAAGTCTTATTAAACGCTTTTATAAATACTACACAAGATCACAAAAATATACATCTAATTTTAAATACTACTTATCTTATGCACGATTTACCTTGAACATAAGAATACTTTTTATTCACCATTACAACTATCATATGCATCGAAGGAAACTATTTACATCAATCTTATTTAAGTGATTATCAGAAACTCATTCATAACACTATTCTTTTATTCAAGTATTATTCTTTCAATTTGTTCCAAATTAGGCTGCTATATACCAAAAAAAAAAAAAAGGAACCACCAAATAGCGGAGAAAATGTGTACAAGCTCACTAAGACTCACCTGTCATGTCTCCCTCTTCCTCCATCTCCAACTCATCTCTTCACTGTCCAAACCAGAAAAAATGATAACTAAAACACAAACTAATGTATAGGGACGAAATTGAATGGGCCTCGCTGAAATCTTCATAAATAAGATCGGAAGATAAATTTAAATAAAATTATGTGAAATTATTAAATTATATATATTTGTGTATAAAAAATTGATATAATGTTACACATATCACACATTGCCTATGTAAATTTCACCAAAGCTAGCAATCTAGCATACCACTAAGCCACTAGTCGAGTTATTGCTTTGCCTCTAAAAGACTAAAGAGCACCTGAGATTCAGCCTCGTTTTGTTGCCCAAAAGACTAAAAAGCACCAAGCAAGTGGATTTCTTTTTGTTTTTTTCAAGCATATATCATTGCAGTTCTTTAACTTTTAGGAACGAGAGTGAGACTACGGCCACCAACTATGACTTCTAATCATAATGTTTTGACATAGAAAAAGTAATATTAACCCATTAAACTGTTGAATTGTATGATATTATCACAATAATTATGAATATTAAATTTAAATAAGTTATACATTTATATATAATATAATAATTAATATTACTTATATATTAAATAATATATTATATATTAAAATAAAGTAGTATAATAAAATATTAATTATTGTTAAATTATAAGAATTTTATATAAATCAAAATTTTTATGCATTTATATATGATCCAATACTTACTTAGTTTTCTTTTCTTTCTAAAAAATTATCACTAAGTATGCAGAGCACAAGTCCACTTCTCTTTTTGAATTTTGATTCTTTAAAGTAAAAAGTGTATTTTAGGGAGTAAAATATACGTGGTTATCATCGTTGATAAAATAATTAAAGGAATGAGTTTTCACATATCTATGATTTGTTATACAATTGTTTATATTTTATTAAATTTTAAGTTGTTGATTTTCTTACTAATTATTATTAATTGTTAACTTCACTATCTGAAGTGTACTAGCACATGACAAACCACCAACATCATAATTTACAGCGATATTATGGATTGCTAATTCAGAATTCGAAAAGGTGAGCCAACCTCTTAAAGAATTTTAAAACCTATCCTGGGTTGATTTAATTGATTGATGAAATTTGATTAAGATTTTTATTTTTTATTTGTAAAAGAACGATCAGCGTTTTGTATCTTTTTTGTGTAGGGGTTTTAATTCCCTTTTAATCGAGACATACTATTAACAACCGTGCTATATCTTACAAATTTTATCTTCGAATCCCATGTACGAATATAAATAATACCAAATAGTGCGCCGGTTTCAATTTCCAAAACAAAATACAGCAAATAAATATAAAAAATAATAAACAAGAAATCATACATGACAAGCCACTGATCATTCGTAAGTCTTTTTACAAAAAATCGTTTCATGTTAATGACCATTTCTCTATTATTATTGTCGCGACCAATAATTTAGAGTAGTTCATTTTTTACTTTATTTTTCTACCATAAAAATAAATAAATAAAAAGTCTATGTTAATCTTTATTTTTCTCTACAAACTTTTGAAAATGTTATTAATTAACTCATCTGTATGTTGAATCAATTAATAATATAAATTTAATAATTTTTTATGGAAAATAGTTTATTATTATTTAAATAATTATAATATCTTTTTAAGAAGGAGTAAAAAAAATAAAATAAACTGCAGATAAAAAAACTGAAATTTAATCAGAAAAGCAATAGAACCCATACACATAATTAGAAGTTTAGAACGTCACAAAAATGTGCAATACAAGCCAGCGCGTGTAATTCTCATTTTATATCTTACCTTGTGGAAGTCACTAGAAATGAATTAGTAGTGACAGATTTTAAAATTAGACAAATCTTATTTTGGTTTCTTACTAATATGTTTATTCTTAATTTAGTTTCTTATAGATCAATTGTTACAATTTAGCCTATCACTAATCTAAATCAACATCAATTTAGTTTCTCATAAGACAAATTAAACGTAATTTTGATTTTAAATGGATTAAATTGAAATGAATTATGATTAGTGAAAAGCTGAAATGTTACATTGATATTGTAGCAAGGAAAGAATTGTAACATTGATATGTAATGAACTAAATTGAAAATGATTAAAAATGAACGTACTGTCTGTCACTGCATTTTTTACTTTTTGGTATACTTATATAAAATTATTCATGTAAATCTAAATGCATCTTCTGAAAAATGAAATTTAAAGTTACTTTAAGATGCTTTGAAGCATTTGTCTCGTAAGATGATGCGAAATTGTAAAATAGTAAAATGAGATAACAATTGATATGAATGCAGAAGAAAGAAAATGTTCAAAGAGAGAGTTGAGAGATGTAAAACAACTGTGAGAGTTCTGAGACCAAAAACATATTAAATTAGTGAAAAGTAGGATATGATAGTTACTTGAGTTTATGTTTATCATTTTATCCAAATCATTAAATTATTAGAATTATATGTATAAGTAAAATAAAATAGCAAAAAAGAAAATCAAAATTTTGAGACTAAAAGAGGACGATCTTCTTTATCTATTAGTAATTTAGTATAGATATCTTGGCTTTTCGCTCAAGATAATCAAAACAAAAACAGCACCAAAAGCAAATTCAGCCGGAAAAGATATGTCAAAAGGAACAGTTACACTATTCACAAATAACGCTTTTCATAAATTTAACATACATCTCAATGATCTCATCATAATTATCAATTTTTTTCTCCATTATTACTTATTTTCTTGACATCAATGACCTATATCTACTTTGTAAGAGGTAATTCTATATTCATTATGTATGTCAACTTTGGCAATGAAAGGAAAAGCATAAAATAATTATATATTCATTATAAACCTCCACTTCAACTTTGTGTCAGTTCATTTCCCCACTAAAAAAAGTGTATAATTCATCACATTTACCAATTATCTGTAAATATTTTGAAACTGCTATCCTTTCAATAAGATGTCATCTCATTTAGACTCTGTACCATCTCATTTTTTAAAATTCATCACATTTAGCAATTTATTGCAATTCATTTGTACATTGCTTCTAGACTCTATACCATCTCATTCTTTAAAATTTATTGCCCCTCTGAGCCTTTTTCATTGTACATGACTTTAAAATTTGTCTTATGTTTATGCATGCCTCATCAATCCCAGCAGAAGCATTGGTACCACAGTCTTCACCATTGTATACTATAGAAGCGCAAAAAAGTGTATTTTCTCCCTTTATATAATAATTATGATGTATGTGCATCATGGTTTGATATCTTAGGATACCCAATTTTATCCATAAAGTTTTATTTTTGTTGCTCAATCAGGGACTAATTTTTGTGTTAATTGATGCCTAATTGCAATATTTCAAACATTTTGTTTTCTTTTTTTAGATTTTATTTACTTGCATCTTATTTAATTTTTTTCTTTCCTTTTTCTTATAATTAAAACAAACAAAAATTAAAAAAAATAAAGAAAATAAAAAATGAAAGAAAAATTTTGCAGCCTTGTATGCTATCTGCCTACCTCCTGCAAACCCAAGACTCAAGGAGAAACATAGAAATGACAATTTGACAGATAGGAAGGCCTGGAGAAAGTCACGTAGCTAAAGAAAATACATGAAGAAGGAAACTGAGTTAGAAAACTCTATCTGCACCTAAGCTAATTTCCCAGAGAGATTGCAGGGGAGTCATCTCTGCTTACAAGGCAAAAAAAAAGAACTAAAAACTAAAGGGGGAAAAAGGATTCAAGGGGGGACGAGAGGAAGATTGATGTTCACATATTTGATGCATTAATAAGCCTTCATTTTTAGTCATTTACACTCTCCGTGCACTTAATAAATTAAGTTTGGTTATGTTTTGTATGTTTTGAACTCAAAATAGATTTAATTGAATTTTTCAGCATGATTTACGTCTTACACTAATTCTGTATTTGGGTCATATCTTGGGCTGTAGGTGGATTTTTAAGGTGAATCTTATGTCATTTTAAAAATAAGAGAGAGCTCTACAATCTTCATGAAGACATCAAAGACTCAATCACACGTTTGGATGGCTCAAATTGGCATTGAATCAAGAACTAAAGTGCTGCTCCTGGTAGAATGACCTATGCATACTGTTCATTATACTGCTCATGGTGAAAGTTGTAGAATGGGCTGAAATTTTGATGGTTGATAGTTAAGACTCAAATCTACAACTTTCATGTTGTACACTTTTCCCGATTCAGACTCCTTGGAGGTGATATTGGGCTTGGAAGTCAGAACAGAGGAGCTGCGTTTGGACCTGAGCAGTGTGTAGTAAATTGAACATATCTGGAGCTATGGAAGTGATATTGGGCTCAAACCAAAGCCATTTGAAAGCTAAGATCCAGACCTAAAATCTTCATGAAGACCACTTGGCTCAAAAATGACGAATTCAATGACTTCAGAGCTGCATGATTTCGGAGACAAAGAATCTCCATAATTTTTCACTCACCAAAAGTCATTCAACATTTTCCACTCATCCACCTACTCCATTCATCCACCTACTCCACTCAACCACCATGACTCAGCCCCCTTTTGACATTTTGTACCTCTAAACCCTCTATAAAAGGGAGGCTATGCAGATCATTGTAGTATGTAGAGCTTTTATGTAGTAGTGTTGTTATAATTAAAGTTTTAGTGTTTCATTTTGGAGAATTCTCTTCTTCTCTTCCTCTCCTCCTCTCTCTTTGTTATTTTCATTTTTGTATGGTTCTTGAAGGTTCTCCAATGGTGATTGCTATGGAGAGCTAAACTTCTTTAATCAATCCAAGAGATTGACAAGCTTGATGATTAATCTTGAGATCTTGTTTTAATTGTTATACGTTCATCTATTAATCAAGTTTCTCTTTCTTTTCTTCTCTTGTTTAAATTCTAATTTAATGCTTAATTTGATTGGGATTTGCATATGTTAATTGCGTAATTATCATATGCCAAGAGATGAATTCAGAGGTTATATAATTTATCAAAGATGTTTGATGAAATATTTAGCTTGGTTGGATCTTGGTTTTTAAGTTAATTTGGGTTTTGGATGGATGCTTAATTTGTCTAACCTTAATTAATTGAATTTTAGAAGCGTTTCTAATAGAAGATCCATGGATCATTGAGAGGCGTCTTGATGTGATCTAAGACCAAAGATTTGGTTGATAGTTGAACAGATTTATAAAGATCAAGGATGAATTAAAATCAAGATTTGTTAATTCTCTTGGATTGGTTGTTTTCTCAATCTTGTTTACTCATTTTAATTGTTCTTTGTTATTTAATCTTGCAAAACTCTTTCCCCCTATTTATTAACCTCTTAATCTGACTTCATAATTAGAGTGATCTACGGGCTCGACCCGGTGTTACCTTATGCTACAAGCAGTTTTGGTAAATCGGTTATAAATTGATTTAAATTTAGTAATCTCGACAGTGTCAAATTTTTGGCGCCGTTGCCGGGGATCATTCTGATTTTGTTCAATCTTATTAAGAGTATATTTAACTACTAATCCCTCACTAACCTTTGTGTTGCTGTGTTTTGGTGGATTTCAGGCAAAAACGGGTGATTATGGGTCATTTTACAAGAATTTCGTATTGACAGAAAATGTGCCCAGAATGAGCTGAAACTTGGTCAGTTGAAGGAAAACAGCCTAATAAACAAGACTCACAGTAAACTGTGAGGTCACCCCTGGTTTTTCCAAAATCCATCGTTTAGACCAGTTTTTCAATTTTTTAATATTTTTTATTGTATTTTTTAGTTTCATTTTTGTGTAGTTTTTATCTTTGTACAAGTCCCATAATTTTTAAAAATATTTAGATAGGTGAATTATATTTATTTTGGTATATTTTTAGAGTTGTCTAGTGTATTTTACTTGTTTACTTATTTTATTTTATTTTTGTGTTTTTGCATGACTAGGTCTAATCGATATCTTGCTTGAATTTGATCCCGAGATTGATAGAACATTGCATAGGTTGAATAGAACTCGTAGGCCAAGTGAAAGAATTGAGTCGAATTTAGTTGTGACATTGAATCTGAAAGTGCACTTGAGATCTTAAGTGATTCTAAAATCATGGCGATAACGGGCAAAATAGGACCCTTAAAGAACTTCTTTGCTCCCGATGTAACTTACTAGTCTTTGTGCATTCAATATCCTAATCTTGATCGACTTCGAGTTAAAATCGGATTGATACACTTGTTGCCCAAGTTTCATGGTCTTATAGGTGAAGATCCCCATAAGCACTTAAAGGAGTTCCATGTGGTCCGTTCAACCATGAAGCCACATGGAATCTCGAGGAGCATATCAAGTTGAGGGCATTCCCTTTCTCTCTTCGATGTAGCCAAGGATTGGGTGTTCTACCTTTCACCGGATTACATCACGAGTTGGGATGATATGAAGAAATTATTCTTGGAGAGATTCTTCCCTGCATCCAGAAAGCGGTACGCCATTAGAAAAGACATTTGTGGTATAAGGCAAATGGTGGTGAGACCTTGCATGAGTATTGGGAGAGATTCAAAAAGGCGTGTTCGAGTTGTCCTCACCATCAAATTAGTGATCGCTCTTGATTCAATATTTCTATGAGGGCTTCTTGTCGATGGATAGAAGTATGGTGGATGCCGATCCGGAGGTGCATTGGTGGATAAAACCCCTACATGCAGTAAGAGATTTGATAGCAAATATGGCGACCAATGTTCAACAATTTGGCACAAGAGTCCTTACCTCAACCAGAGGAGTTAATGAAGTTCAATCGTCTCATGTAGATCAACAGAGAATGGAACATAGACTTGATGAATTGACTTCTTTGGTGAGGCAATTAGCAGTGGGACAACATGTACCAGGTTCTGTACAAGAGCCTGCAAGAGTGTGTGCCATTTGCTCTTGCTCATCTCATCCTACTGATTCATGCCCCACACTTCAGGATGGTGGTTCTGCGTTTCCAGAACAGTCAGTTGCAGCAGCTGGCATTTTTCATAGTAGACCTCAATATCAACGGTCAATGACCAAGATATGATCCATTTTCTAATACTTATAACCCCATTTGGAGGGACCATCCTAACTTGAGATATGAGAATTCTAGTCAAGAAGAACAACCCCAACAAAGAAGAATTTAGATACCAAGTTGTAGGTCCTAGCAACAAATACCAACCACCCGCATTCGGACAACAACAAAGCGTGCGGCCACGTGCGGCGGACCCTCATGTTGCCAAGTCCAAGAACCACTCCATCCGAGCCATCATTGGAAGATTTGATGAAACAGATGGCTACAAATAATGTTCGGTTCCAACAAAATGTCAATGCCACCATTCAACCGCAAACTCAGATTGGGCGGTGGCCACCACCGTGAGTGAATTGAAAAGCCAAGGATCGAACCAATTGCCTTCACAAACAAATAACAACCCAAGAGGCAATGTAAGTGCCATTACATTGAGAAGTGGCAAAGAAATTGATGGTCCTAGTACGCCACAACTGAGCTCCCATTGCGCAAAGCGGCCGGAGATTGATCGAGACACAACAAAATTCGCATGATGCCCCAAGTCCGTAAGAAATGTGCGAGAGAATTCAGACTTGAACATTCCACTACCCTTCCCAAACAGAGTGACACAATCCAAGCGAGATAGCGCAAGCGAAAATGGAAAAGGAAGTCATGGAGACATTCGGGAAGGTGGAAATCAATATTCCCTCCTAGATGCAATCAAACAAATTCCCAAGTATGCCAAATTTCTCAAGGAGTTGTGTACTCACAAGAGAAGACTTAAGGGTACCGAGAAAGTCGGTATGGGCGAGAAATGTTTCTGCGATGATTCACCCAAGCATGCCAAAGAAATGTAAAGATCTGGAACTTTCACAATCCCTTGCACTATAGGTAATTCCGGTTTGACCATGCAATGCTAGATTTGGGTGCTTCTATTAATGTCATGCCTACGTCGGTGTATAAGTCTTTGAACATTGGCACCTTACACCATTTGGTATAGTGATTCACCGGCAAACAGGACTCTTGCTCACCCCTGCAGAGTCTTTGGAAGATGTGTTGGTGCGAGTAAATGAGCTAATTTTTCCGGCGGACTTCTACATTCGGACATGGAAGATGAGTCTTCAACAAATCATGCTCCATTGATTCTAGGAAGACCATTCCTCAAAAGCAGACCAAAACCAAGATAGACGTGCATGCTAGCACCCTTTCTATGGAATTTGGTGGAGATGTGGTACGATTTAACATTTTTGATGCCATGAGACATCCCTTGAGGAGCATTCGTTTTTCATGTTGATGTGATTGAAATCTTTGGTTGATGATACTTATCTTTGATATGATTGTTGAATTCCACGATATTGCTAACTTTCTCGGATTACATCGTCACTTGTGATATATGTGTTAAGCGTGATCTTGAACCATGTCTTTGCATGTCTTGAGATTTATGCGATTGTGAGTGATGATGTAGTCTTGACTTGAATGATGCAAACATGTGAAAATGAGAGTCGGGAGTATGTCGAATTTAATCTTTCTTGAGTTGCTTGTTTCAAATAGCTTCACGCTTTATTGTGCATCCCCATCCTTAGAGCTAAAGACTTTGCGGACCATCTTAAATATGCATATTTGGAAGATGGTGAAAAGCTACCGAGTGATTGTCGCTAAGAATCTGCAACCTGAACAAGAAGAAAAAATTGCTGCAGGTTTTGAGGCAACATAAGCGTGCTATTGGATGGACACTTGCAGACATTCTGGTATTAGTCCCTCCACATGTATGCATAGGATTTTATTGGAGGAAGATACCAAGCCGGTGAGGCAACCCCAAAGGAGACTAAATCCCCGATTGGATGTGGTGAAGAAGGAAGTGACTAAGCTGCTACAAGCTGGCATTATTTATCCCATATCTGACAGTAAATGGGTGAGCCCAGTGCAAGTGGTTCCAAAGAAATCTGGAGTCACAGTAATTGCAAATCAGAACAATGAGCTCCTACCCACAAGAATCCAGAACAGTTGGCGGGTGTGCATTGATTATAGGCGGCTTAACCAGGCCACTAGGAAATATCATTTTCCATTGCCTTTCATTGATCAGATGTTGGAGAGACTGGCTGGCAAGTCGCATTACTATTTCTTGGATGGATATTCGGGCTATTTTCAGATTCATATAGCCCCAGAAGACCAAGAGAAAACCATTTTCACCTGTCCATTTGGAACATTTGCATACAGGAGAATGCCCTTTGGTCTCGTGCAACGCTCGGGAACCTTTCAAAGGTGTATGGTCGAGTATCTTCTCGAATTTTTAGAGAGTTGCATGGATGTGTTTATGGATGATTTTACTTGTCTATGGCTCTTCCTTTGATGCATGTTTAGATAGTCCTGGATAGAGTCTTGCATCGATGCATTGAGACTAATCTTGTTCTTAATTATGAGAAGTGTCATTTTATGGTAGAACGGGCATAGTCTTAGGCCATATCATCTCTCGAGAAGGGTATAGAAGTAGATCCTGCTAAAATTGATGTTATTTCCCAATTGCCTTACCCTCTTTGCGTGCGAGAGGTTCGTTCTTTTCTTGGCCATGCAGGTTTCTACAAAGCGGTTCATTCGGGATTTCAAAGCAAAAGGCCCTTCCCCTGTCTAACTTGTTGCGAGAAAGATGTTGCTTTTGATTTTGATGGCAAGTGCGAGAGAGGCTTTTGATTTCCTTAAAGGAGCTTTGACCACCACTCCTATCATCCAACCACCAGATTGGACACTCCCATTTGAACTCATGTGTGATGCCTCTAATTATGCATTGGGAGCTGTCCTTGCACAGAGAGTCGGCAAAGTACCTCATGTCATTTCCTATGCTTCAAGGACTTTAGATCTTTGCACAAGCCAACTACACTACAACCGAAAAGGAACTTTTAGCAATTGTTTTTGCTTTAGATAAATTTCGATCATATTTGCTTGGTTCTAGAGTGGTTGTATTTTCGGATCATGCAGCTTTGAAGTTTCTCCTGAAAAAGCCCAATGCAAAGCCAAGGTTGATTCGGTGGATGTTGCTCTTACAGGAGTTTGATATTGATATCAGAGATAAGAGTGGAGCAGAGAACCTGGTGGCAGATCACTTGAGTCGGATTGAAAGAGAGGCAGATTCTTCTCCTATCCATGATGCCTTCCCTGATGAACAACTTTTCAAGATGCAAGGTAACATCCCTTGGTTTAGATTTGGTTAATTTCTTGGTTGTTAGAGCACTACCGCACATTTTACTAAGGCATGATTGATAAACTGAAAAGTGAGTCAAAATATTATGTGTGGGATGACCCTTATTTGTGGAGATTTTGTAGTGACCAAGTCATTAGGAGATGTATTCCTGATCATGAGTTTGATTCTGTTCTTAGTTTTTGTCATGCACTTGCTCTGTGGGAGACATTTTGGACCTACTCGTACTGCCTAGGAAAGTTTTGGACTCGGATTATATTGGCCCACTCTATTTCGTGATGCATATTTGTTTTGTAAATCTTGTGAACAATGCCGGAGAACAGGGAATATTTCTCGTAGGAATGATATGCCCCAACAACCTTTGTTGTTCGTGAAATATTTGATGTTTGGGGTATTGATTTTATGGGTCCTTTTCCTGTGTCATTTGGTTTTGTTTACATTTTGCTTCTTTGTGGATTATGTATCTAAATGGGTGGAGGCAAAAGCCACTCGGACCGATGATTCCAAGGTTGTTGTGGATTTTGTTAGATCACATATTTTCTGGGTTTGGAGTCCCAAAAGCCATCATTAGTGATCGGGGTTCACATTTACATGTAATCGAAGCATGGAAGCCTTGATGAAAAAGTATGGAGTCTTGCATAGAGTTTCTACACCTTATCATCCCGGACTAATGGGCAAGCCGAGGTTTCCAACGGAGAGATCAAGTAGATACTTGAAAACAGTTCAACCTAACAGAAAGGACTGGAGCAAAAGGCTTGAGGATGCTTTATGGGCTTATAGGACCGCCTATAAGACTCCGATTGGGATGTCTCCTTATCGGATTGTTTTTGGCAAAGCATGCCACTTGCCAGTGGAAATTGAGCATCGTGCATTTTGGGCAGTAAAAGGTGTAACTTGGACCTAAATCAAGCAGGCATGGAGCGGAAGCTACAATTGCAAGAATTGGAGGAGATCCGCATGGAGGCTTATGAGAGTTCCAAACTTTATAAAGAGAAGACTAAAGCCTTCCATGATAAGAAGATCATGAGAAAAACATTTAAGATTGGTCAAAAAGTTCTCTTTATAACTCCCGCCTCAAACTCATGCCCGGAAAGCTCAGATCTAGGTGGCTTGGTCCATTTGTTGTTACTAAGATTTTTCCTTATGGTGCTGTGCAGGTTACAAGTGAGACTACTACAAAAGCTTTCACGGTCAATGGACATCGCCTCAAACCATTTTATGAGGGAGCTCAAGAGGATATTTTGGAGGAAGTCCACTTGCAAGAAGTCGTCTACCCCACTTAATGAGTAAGATGCCGCCTCAATTTACAAAAAAAAAATAAAAATTTGATTGATTTAAAAAAAAAAAAATTCTATTGTGCTGACCCATATTTGTTCAATTATTGTCCTGATCAAATCTTTTGGAGATTTGTACCCGATAATGAGGTAAGTAGTGTCATTGAATTTTGTCATTCAGAAGCATGTGGAGGTCATTTTTCTTCAAAGAAAACAGCTGCAAAATCTTGCAGTATGGATTTTATTGGCCATATTATTCAAGGGCAGTTATACTTTTTACAAAAGTTGCGAACATTGTCAAAAATTGGGGTCCATTTCTGAAAGAAAAATGATGCTCCTAAGTTACGCAAATTGCACTTGCATGAATTGCGGAATCAATAAATGATGCATAAAAAAAATAATAAAAAAAAAATAAATAAAAAAAATTTTATAAAGCAAAAAAGACTCAAACCATTTCGGAACATCAAGCTGTTGAGGTAGAATCCATCTCCCTTTCTAATCCTTGTTATGAGTAGAATTTATTTTAATTTGTTTCTTCTTTTTGCAGTTCTTTCAGTTCCCGGTTAAACGGCGGATAACGGTACTCCGTGACTCTCGAGTCGGTTTGTCTTTTAGTTTCCCATAATAACTACTTTCTTCTCTTTCAAAATGGATGTCATTCTTTCAAATCTAAAAAAGTATTTCCCTTCTGTTCATAAAAATGTTCTAACCAAAATTTACAAAGCTAGGTGTGAGAGATTGAGATTTGTTAATGTACAAAGGCATCCCGAGAAGATATACTGTTGGATAATCGAAGCAAAGGTTCGTTTAGTGGTGAATCTTCCGATTCATTTGTCCGATACATGCCTGGTCTCGGTAAAAGTTCATTTTCGAAAAGAGAAGAGCAAAAGAATGCACGTTTGTTACAAGTGTGCACGATGGAATTGCAACACGCAATGTCGTTCTTTGGGAATGGTTTACGTAAACAGAGAAGATAAAATATTCTTCATCAAGAATGGATCGTGAGTAAGGAGTCATTAGATAATATCTTATTGACTCTTGAGACGCATTCTTGTGGAATTGTGCAACGTGAACTTCTTCGTTTGTGGAATCTCTTCAAGGACGAGCAAGAGCGTTATAGTCTTCGAATCGACTCAAAAAGACCGTGTTTGCCAATTTATAAGAAAATTGGATGGGAAGCCTATCCCTGACTCATAGAAGGCGTTTAAGCCGTTACTGGACGTAAAACCAGAGGAAGATGTGAGCCATAATCACAACAATCTGTATATATTATCTTATGCATTTATTATTTAAAAAAAAAAACATTAAAAAAAAAAAACAAAAACAAAAACAAAACAAAAAAAAAAAATCAAACATTTTTCGACACCGACCAACCTACTCATATAGGAGCTATTATTTTTTTTTTCTATTCTCTTCTCTATTTAAACACTCCATTTTCTTCACTTTCCCGCAACTCTTAAATCATTCACGAGAGAGTGTGAGTGTAGAGATGGAGGAGCTTCTTCTTCTTCGTTCGTAGACTTGTTAGTATCTGTGTATTTTGTGGGACACATTATGGGAAGAGTTTAGAGTTTGTCAATGCAAAGCAACCACTCTTGGTAGAACACTTACTGCGAGGAACATTCGTGTAGTATATGGGGAGGTTGCCTTGGGTTAATGGGGGCTGTATCACCGTCTGCGCATTTCTAAGAGGTGGTCAAGTTTTAGGTGTCATTCTGAACCTTTAACTCGAAGGAACTTCGTTGGAAAGACAATTGGACGAGGAAATTCAAGTATCATCTATGCATGAACGAATGAAGGCAATGCTTGACAACTCGATGCCTTCATAGCCTTACCACGGTGGTTTTGGTACTTTGGAAGAAGTCTTTCAAGTTGTTTCTTGGGCCCAATTGAACATCCACCATAAACCCATAGGTTTGTTGAATGTTAATAATTTCTTCGATAATTTGTTATCTTTTGTTGACCATCTTTGTGGAACGAGAAATTTGTCACACCTTCCGAAAGACAACTCCTTATCTCGCTTCCACTTGTTGATGAGTTAATTGATAAATTGGAAGCCTTTGTTTATGAACCGATCCGATGATGACTCAGATTGATTGGTCGGGAGACAAAGACAAGCGAGACAACAACAAGGGAGGCAAAGAAGAAACAACAAGTGTGACGACACTTCATCTATGACTTTCCTTTCTCTTTAGTTTTATTCATCGTACTTTGTTTCTGTTTATATTTGTGTAAGGTTTCTCTTTTCGTAATTGCGATGCATGGTACTATCCTCTATCTTTTTCCTTTCTATTTTTTTTTTAACATTGAGGACAATGTTATGATCTAGTTGGGGGAAGGATAGTTGTGTGACTAAAAAAAAAAAAAAAAATTTTAGTAAGTGTGTTTATGTTTGTCGTGTGTAGAGTTGTGAAAAAAAAATGTGTGTATATATTAATATGTTTATTGTGTTTATATGTTTGTCAGTAATTTTCTAACCAGTTAAGGATGGCAGAGTAAGGAGTAATTCTACTCTTGAGACGCATCTTAATTGGTGGCAGAGGTCTGATTTGGCACTGACAGTATGCTTCTTTTCCTGCTTGGCGTTGATTCACTTCTTATCAGGTTGTGTTGCTCTTTTCTATCTCTCTCTTTCACATTAAGGACAATGTTATATTAAGTGTGGAGAAGAGATTTTAGCATTTTTTGTTTTGTTTTGTTGTTAAAAAAAAAAAAAAAAAAAAACAAAAAACAAAAAAAAAAACACAAAAAAAGGGTTCATTGCATGATTGAATAACTTTTCTTCCTTCTTGAACTGATATGCTTGGTTATGGATGATTGAATTGATGAATTGAGTTTGATAGATGCATACCTTGTGAGATTTTGAGCCTAATGGATGGATTCAACATTTATGCCATTCTCTTCTTTCTTGTGTGATTTTCACTCATGCTAATGATCACTCTAGAACTTGCTTTGACTCTTTTTGAGGCTACGTTTCACTTGCATGCATGAACATGATTGAGGCCCTCTTTCTTAATCACTAGTTTAACCAAACAACCAACCTTGCATATTTCCTCTTGCTTAACCCCTTTGAGCTTATTTGATTATTCTTTGTCTCGAACTCATTATGTTTCTTAAAAAAAAAAATCATGTTCTTACTTAGTCTTAGGGAATAAGAGAACATTAGCTTTGCCATTGGATGAGTTCATGAACAAGTGTAGGGGTGTGTATGCAGAATGGTTGAAAAATGTATTTATGATGTTCTTTTTGTAAAAGAAAAAAAGAAAAAAAAAAGAAAAAAATATATACATATAAAAAAAATTTCAAAAAATATATATATATGTAAAAAAAAGGGGGGGTCAACAAGGCAATAAAGGAATGAAAAATAATATGTAAAGGGAATTTGTATTAGATGAAGTTGGGATGAACTTTCATGATCGATAATTGAACTCAGCTTTCATGTTCTTTTATTCTCTTTGATGTTTAACTTGTCATATCCATATTACCTTCTCCTTTACCTTGACCCCATTACAACCTTGAATAAAGTCCTCATGATTTGTGTGTGCATGTGATCTGAGTAGTGGAGAAGTAGAAGATAAGCAAGCTTATGGTAGTGCAATTTTCATGAGTTGAATTGAGTGTAATACCTACCTTTTAAACACTTGAGAGATTGAGAGTGAATTCTGTGAGGATCTATCATTCTTTACTCATGCTTTTCAATTGAAGTATCCCTGCTTGTTGATTTAAGATGTGAAGATGTGTTACCTCATAAATGTTTTGATCACTTGAATTATCAATTGCTCTTCATTCTTAAATATTATTAGAAATTGAGTCTTTTAGAATGTTTAACTTTTGAGTCTGTTTTATTTTGTTTTTGTGTGTTTTGCCCAGGAGTGCAAAAAGCTAAGTGTGGGGGAATTTGATGTTCACATATTTGATGCATTAATAAGCCTTCATTTTTAGTCATTTACACTCTCCGTGCACTTAATAAATTAAGTTTGGTTATGTTTTGTATGTTTTGAACTCAAAATAGATTTAATTGAATTTTTCAGCATGATTTACGTCTTACACTAATTCTGTATTTGGGTCATATCTTGGGCTGTAGGTGGATTTTTAAGGTGAATCTTATGTAATTTTAAAAATAAGAGAGAGCTCTACAATCTTCATGAAGACATCAAAGACTCAATCACACGTTTGGATGGCTCAAATTGGCATTGAATCAAGAACTAAAGTGCTGCTCCTGGCAGAATGACCTATGCGTACTGTTCATTATACTGCTCATGGTGAAAGTTGTAGAATGGGCTGAAATTTTGATGGTTGATAGTTAAGACTCAAATCTACAACTTTCATGTTGTACACTTTTCCCGATTCAGACTCCTTGGAGGTGATATTGGGCTTGGAAGTCAGAACAGAGGAGCTGCGTTTGGACCTGAGCAGTGTGCAGTAAATTGAACATATCTGGAGCTATGGAAGTGATATTGGGCTCAAACCAAAGCCATTTGAAAGCTAAGATCCAGACCTAAAATCTTCATGAAGACCACTTGGCTCAAAAATGACGAATTCAATGACTTCAGAGCTGCATGATTTCGGAGACAAAGAATCTCCATAATTTTCCACTCACCAAAAGTCATTCAACATTTTCCACTCATCCACCTACTCCATTCATCCACCTACTCCACTCAACCACCATGACTCAGCCCCCTTTTAACATTTTGTACCTCTAAACCCTCTATAAAAGGGAGGCTATGCAGATCATTGTAGTATGTAGAGCTTTTATGTAGTAGTGTTGTTATAATTAAAGTTTTAGTGTTTCATTTTGGAGAATTCTCTTCTTCTCTTCCTCTCCTCCTCTCTCTTTGTTATTTTCATTTTTGTATGGTTCTTGAAGGTTCTCCAATGGTGATTGCTATGGAGAGCTAAACTTCTTTAATCAATCCAAGAGATTGACAAGCTTGATGATTAATCTTGAGATCTTGTTTTAATTGTTATACGTTCATCTATTAATCAAGTTTCTCTTTCTTTTCTTCTCTTGTTTAAATTCTAATTTAATGCTTAATTTGATTGGGATTTGCATATGTTAATTGCGTAATTATCATATGCCAAGAGATGAATTCAGAGGTTATATAATTTATCAAAGATGTTTGATGAAATATTTAGCTTGGTTGGATATTGGTTTTTAAGTTAATTTGGGTTTTGGATGGATGCTTAATTTGTCTAACCTTAATTAATTGAATTTTAGAAGCGTTTCTAATAGAAGATCCATGGATCATTGAGAGGCGTCTTGATGTGATCTAAGACCAAAGATTTGGTTGATAGTTGAACGGATTTATAAAGATCAAGGATGGATTAAAATCAAGATTTGTTAATTCTCTTGGATTGGTTGTTTTCTCAATCTTGTTTACTCATTTTAATTGTTCTTTGTTATTTAATCTTGCAAAACTCTTTCCCCCTATTTATTAACCTCTTAATCTGACTTCATAATTAGAGTGATCTACGGGCTCGACCCGGTGTTACCTTATGCTACAAGCAGTTTTGGTAAATCGGTTATAAATTGATTTAAATTTGGTAATCTCGACAGTGTCAAAGATCACACAGAGGAGGTTTTGCTACCATCTCCATTGCCATTGCCAAGCCGTCTTCAACTTCATTTTCACCACCCACCTTCATCACCACTGAGTTGACTCACCCCTTCACCTTCACCACCTTTCCATTTTCAAACACCTCACCATCCTTACCAACACCAAATCTACCACCCATAATCACTTTGCAGCCACCATCTCACCCATATGTGGAAATAAGTTTGCCCCAATGATTTAATCTGTTAAGTTTTGATGATGACAAATACAAGACAAAAAGAATGATGCTTATGCTTTATAGTTGTGCTTAATAAATGACAAATGCATCACAAAAGAATGTTGACCATGTTACATAAATGTGTTTAATGAGATATATGCAACATTCATCATATAATATATCCAATAATATTTTATATGAGTTTTAAATGAATTAATATTGGATATGTCTATGAAAGTCTTGTATGCATGTTAGACTAACTAGAGTTATACATTTATGAATCATGCATATGAAGATATTGAGTTATGAATTTGGACTAACTATGTTTGGTTAAGTGAGCAATACCTTGTAGGATAGTCCAAGTACCAAGAGTAAGCATTGCAACAAGAAAGCAAAAGATCACAACTATGCTCAACTCAAGGAGAATGAAAATGAAAAGATGTTCTAGGCATTTGCAAGTTTTGAAGAGAAGATTTTCTTTGGAAGCTTGGATTACATCAAGAAGTGATGGTGGTAAAAGATCTAGTCCAACATCTTCAAGCTTAGCTTATAGGACTTAGATCTTGTGTAAAGGTAAAAAGGAATCACACTAAGCTCAAACAAGTTTTAAACATATTTATAAGTGTTTCTAAAATGTTTAAATGCCCAACAAACTATTTTTGGAAAGCTAGTATTGGTGGTATTTCAAATCTATGAAAAATAGTCAAGTTTGTGTTTTGTAAAACTGACATATACTTACTCTTTTGATCATAACTTTCAAAATACTTTGAGTTTTACTTTGAAACTTATCTCATTTGAAAATAGACTCAAATATCTTTCCAATGACTAGTCATTTGCTTTAAATGGATAAGAAACGAAAAAGTTATGACCAATTAAAGTTTGAGTTTTGAAAATATGACCTTTGGTTACTATTTTGATCATATCTTTCAAAATACTTTGAGTTTTGTTCTGAAACTTCTTTCATATGAAAATAGACTCAAAGAGCTTTCCAATGAGTGGTCATTTGCTTTAATTGGATAAGAAATGAAGAAGTTATGACCTTTTAAAGTCGGTTTTGAAAACCAGAAATGGTGTAATCGATTACACAAGTCATGTAATCGATTACAACGTTGAGCAAGCCGTGTAATCGATTACACAAGTATGTAATCGATTACAAAGTGCCCAGAAAGCTTGTAATCGATTACATGAAGCTTGTAATCGATTACAAAGTGCCCAGGAACGTTTCTAACGGCTATAAACGGCTAGTTTTCATAGAAAATCATTTCTAAACACCTCCAACGGCTCTAAAACTCATTGGGCTATAAATAAAAGTGTTTGGGCATCAAAAATAAGTTGGAGAACATTCTGAAAATTACCCTTGAACATTGAAAACGAAATTCATCATCTTTTTCTCCAAATTCTTTGTTTTGAGCTAAGTGTGTAAATCCTTTATACCCATTGAGCTTCAACTTGTATTATCTACTCTTGAGAGAATTTTCTATCATCTACTTTGTTCTTCAAGTTGTATATCCACTCTTGTGAGAGTTTCTATTCTTTCTCTTCATCTTGAAATCATTGTAAGAGGGTGAGGTATCCCTCAAAAGAGAAAAGGGTGAGGTATCCTTGTAGTGAGACTCAAACACAAAGGGTGAGGTATCCCAAAGGTGTTGTGAGTGCTCTTCATTGTAAAGGTCATCAAGCACTGTGAAGCTTGAAGAATTGGAGGCTCTAGCACAAGGGTGAGGTATCCCAAGGTGTGAGGAGTGCTATTGTATGTACAAAGGTTTTTCTAGCACCAGTAAAGTCTAGGAGATAGTGAAGAAAATCTCAAGTTAAGCTTGAGGATTTGGATGTAGGCCACAAGTGGTTGGTGGTGAACCAGGATAAATTCTTGAGTTTGATTCTCTCTTCCCTACACTCTTTAAATTCAACATTTAGTGAAATATATTTATCTATTGCATATCTTGATGTTTTGATTGTTACAACTTGATATCTAGCTTATTCACTTAGTTCATCATATATTCCAAGTTGTATTTGAGTAATCCTCAATAGTTGTACATTTATTAGACTTATTCCGCTGCATTTATTAATTAAGTTATTCAAAATGCATAATTTGTCAAAGTTGCATTAAAACCAGTCATCACCCAATTCACCCCCTCTTGGGTAATGGTTGCCATGGCTAACAAGTGGTATCGAGCTTCGTGCTCGGTAAAAGCTTAATGACTTGGAGTTAAAGATCTTTGTTTGTTTGGCAACCATTAAAAGCTTTTCAAAATGGAATGTTTTGAAATTAATAAACCACCATTCTTTGATGGTGTGAATTTCGTTTATTGGAAAGCTAGAATGGAAATTTATATGCAATCTATTGATATTGATTTGTGGGATATTATGCTTGATGGATTTACATGCAAATCAAAACAAACTTGGAATGACTATGATAAGAAATATTTTTCCTTGAATATTAGAGCAATGCAAATATTGAGAAGTAGTTTAAATGATGATGCTTATGCTAAAATTAAGAGTTGCTCTAGTGCTAAAGATATATGGAATGCTCTTGATTCTATTTATCTTGCTAATGATGATTTTGTACATAAAGTTGTATATAGAGAGCAAGAAGAGCAAAAGTCTTTAAAGGAAGACAATGTTGAAAAATGTCCTCAAGAACATGTTCAAAGCAAGAAAATGAGTTCAATGCCTCTTAGTGATGATGGTGCTCAATTTGAAGAAGAGGCAAAGCAAAATAAAATTGAGAAGGAAGATATTCTCAAATTCTTGATGGACAACAATGAGGAAGATGGTGATTCCCTTGAAGAGTCATTAGTGCAAGAAATTGTGACAACCTCCCACTTGACTCCAAAGAACCTTGAGGTAAATAATGCCTATCTTGATTATGGTCCTTCCTATGATAAGTTACAATGTGCATATGATGAATTGTATGATGGCTTGTTGAATTTAGAAAAGAAAAACTCATCTTATTTAGAAAACATTTCCTCTATTGAAATTGAAATTGAGACTTTGAAAAATGAATATATTTTTCTCAATAAGGAAATGTCTTTGAAATTTGAAACCTCAACTTCTTGTGAAAAGTGCATTGATTTAGAAAATCAAGTTGAGGACTTATTTTCTGAATTTGCCAAGGCTAATGATTTTAATTGCTTACATCCTATGCTTGTTAATGAGAATAAAATTAATGTTATTCCACATGAAAATTCAAGAAAGGCTTATGGCAAAAATAGTTTAGAATGTAATAACAACCAAAGGCTCAAGTTTTTAAAAAATGATCTTCAAAGGACCAAGCCATCATTGAATTCACTTGTTTGTAATTTTTGTGGTCATCTAGGACATATTTCTCATTTGTGCAATTATAGAAGAAATTTTTATATGAGAAATAATATGGTATAGGTTCCTAAAGACCTTAAATGCCCTAATACTAACATTCAAGGACCCAAGATGAAGTGGGTACCAAAAAGTCCTCCTAGTGTTTCAATTATGCAGAAAACTTCTCAAAAGGATGGACTAATTGATCAAAGGAAAAAGGAATCATCAAAGGAAATACTTCCAAAGCCCATTGGTAGATGTTTTGATCAAAGAAGGAAGATGACTTCAACCAAAGCTTCTCAAGTACAAAATGTGGAACTTGCAAAGTTCAAAACACCAAAAGAGAAGCAATGGGTAAGGAAAGGAGTTTCCTTGATCACTAAGGCTAAGGTATCAAAAGTTTCTACCTCTTATGCACATTCACTTGTAAAGTCAATGAATTTGAGGTATATTCCTTGTAGGCCTTAAGTGATTATTTGAATCATGTGTACTTGATAAAATTTGAATATTATATATAGCACATGATTGTATTATTGTTACACCCTTTACTCACCACCTTGCATATCTCTTGATAATAAGGTATTCTATGACTATGGATGCTTTTTATGCTTTAAATTTTCTATACATTTTTTACATGTGATAATATGCTAGATAAACTCACTTCTTGTTTGAAGTAGCACATTTGATAAAAATATATTAGAACTTGGCATATTGGATAAATCATAACTCTTGCTGCATAAAGTTACAATTTTCTGCATAATTTGTAGTTTTTGCATAAACATGAGTTTTGGATCAAGAACTGGTCAGTTTTTTATGCTTACATGATGTTTGGAATTGTTTTGGAAAGTTTTGGAATTATTTTGAAAGCTTTGAGTTCGGACCCTTACTGTTTGAAGTGCAAAAACTGAATTCAGCATGCTTGTAATCGATTACAAGACCTCTGTAATCGATTACAGAGGCTCTGCCAAGCGTTCCAAGCAAAGTCAGAGAGCGTGTAATCGATTACACATACTATGTAATCGATTACAACGTCTCCAGAACTCGTGTAATCAATTACACCAAACATGTAATCGACATGAGGCTCGCAAGCGTTCCAAGCAAAGTCGAGAAGCGTGTAATCGATTACACATACTATGTAATCGATTACAACGTCTCCAGAACTCGTGTAATCGATTACACCGAACATGTAATCGATTACATGGATTCCAGAGGGTTGGTAATCGATTACACACATATTGTAATCGATTACATAGTGCTTTAAAAATGAGTTTTAGTGCGCAAAAAGCCATATTTCTTCTATTACTCACCTTTTTCTCTTGGTATGTGCTTAATGATCAATGAAATGAAATACCTCTTACCCTTGTGAACTCATTTATTATTTTTAATGCTTATTTGCTCATGAGTTTGGTATAATGATTAACCTCTATGGATCCAAAACTGGTGGATACCAAAGAAATTACTTTAAATTGTGTTGTAGGGTGACCATTAACTCAAGCATGCAAATGAAGTGAAAAACAACCGTGCTACTTGAGGTTGGGAAAGCTTAAAATGGTTCAAGTTCTTCAAAAGTGATGAAAAACATAAAAAGAAAGACATGAAGAACCACAACATTCTCAAGGGGCCTTAAGGCATAGAAGTTAGAGTCACTTACAAAAACTCAAAGAGTACACTTTTGGTGATATCAATCTCTTATCCTTACTTATACTTTAAATTGTATATCATGTGATATTTGGATAAGTAAAGATTTGTTTTTATGCCTTATCATGTCTTAAGTTGTACTTTTCTAGCACTATGTTTTAAAAATATTTTTATACATGCTAACATGTTATATATGCACACATTTTGCTTGGAATGACATGTTATGACAATATCTTTATTCTTGAGCTTGTGACCAATTCTCTTTGCTCAAATATGTAAATTCACTTGCTCATAAGTAGTTCTAATCCTTTCTCTTTGATGCTTAATTTGCTTATATGCTTACTTGGGGATTGGATAGTTAAAAGTTATTTGTCTTCTTGTTTGAAATTGCTTGATATGTTCATATCTTGAAAACAAGAAGTAAATGATTCTTTTTTTTGTGCCTTGAACTTGCCTTTGAACTTCAATATTCTTTTTAATGAAGTATATCTTAAAATGAATCATAAATGGTCTCAAAAGTTATAGTTCCATGATTTTTCAATTCTTTCATTACAATAAGGGACTTTTTGTTCTTGCTTGGCATGTGTGCGTACTAAAATTCCTTACTTGATATTACATGCCTAACATGATCTTTGTTTGCCCCAAAATGCTTACATAAGTTTTGATGTTGATCATGTATTTCTTGACAAACTTGAATCATGCCTTAAAATGCTTAAATCATATTTTTGGATTCAAGTGCATATGACTTTCTTTTGTTCTTGTTAGAGCAAATATTACATGGTTGATAATGTAATACATGTTTTACATTATATATCAACCTAAATTATGTTTGTAAATAAGTTTAAATGATATTTGATGCTAACCTTTTTTTTAGAACTTTTGAAATATAGTCATCAAATATTGAAATGTCAAGCATATGTGGATAAATGAGAAGTGTTGAAGGAAGAGGAACATGAGGAGACTTTCTTCAAGTGCAATGGAATGAAATACTCAATGGAAGAAAGCCCAAACTCAAAAATCCAATAAATGAAGAACATTCTAACGAAGCATCACTCTCTCAATAAGTATCTCTATCCCTAAGTTATTATGGTATCTTATATGCTATGGATTATATGATACTTGTTGATAAATTGATCTTAAAAGAGTATATGCTTTCCTTACATGAGAAGTATGCTTAGCATTGACAAAGTGCTTAATTGGATATTAACTTGCTATTTTTTGTCATTGCATATAGGGTGAATGATATTAGTTTTATACATGTTTTGATCCTTATAGCATATTTCATCATGATGAATGTTTGATATCTATGATTCTCTTGATCTATGATTCTCTTGATCTATGATTTCTTAGTAGTATAACACTTATGAGAATCATGTTCTTTTTGAAAAGAATTTCTTATTTGATTAAAAAAAAATTTTTTTTTAAGACAAAATTTCCTATCATATTTGAAAGAAGCTTTTCAAGTTCCATATCCTTGAGAATCTTTTGAACTTGTCTTAAGAATTTGAAAGTATTATCATCTCCTAATTGTCTTAGAAAATTTAGAAATCATTCGATTTGTGCTATAAATATAGTACTCTCTTCATTGCTTTGAAATGTTTATTAAATCTTGAGAGAGTATTTAAGAAAGTTTTCAAATAGATCTTTTGAAATGTTCTATAGAGCTCTTCTTGATACTTCAAAAGATAAGTCTTGTTCTTCAAAAGTGTTTTATCTTTTCAAAGCTCTTGTTTAATGAGAAAAAGATGAGATGTACTTTCAAATGCTCTTTTGACTTGAGTTTGATTACTTTCAAGGAATATGTGATTTCAATATAAAACCCTTCTACCTTTCTAAAATTCTTTTGAAAATAAAATGTGCTCTTGTAAAATTCTTTTTGAAAGGGGAGAATTTTTTTTTTAAAAATGGTTTGTGATTGATGGATTAAGAATATGTATCTTTGCCTTGCTTTTCTTTATTGTAATATGCTTACATAGTCTTGGCATGCATGTTTTCCTTTATCTATCTTGTGCTTCAATAAGGGGGAGCTTATCTTACTTATCTTACATATTTTTTTTCTTGTTCTTGTTGACTATAAATATATGCATGACTATGTTGAGCTTTTATGTTTTATATCTTGATAATATGCATATTGTGAGGAGGAGCCTAGCTCTTAGATTATTGCTTATATCTCTTGGCTTACATCCTTACTTGACATGAAGTGTTTTATTGTTAATACTATCAACATGTCAATAAAAATAATCTCTTATTCTCTTTCCCTCTATCAATGAAAGAATGTAAACATTCTTAAATTTCATATCTTTTGATTCTTTCATTGAGAAATGCTTCATAAGTGATAAGTTGTATGATTTTTCATTTGAAAATCTTAATTTCATGATCTTACATGAATATTTTGTATCTCCTATCAAGTGATATCAAGTGGTACTTATTTATGATGTGGTATACAAGATATTATATGTTAGACATAATTTCTTAAGCTTATTGCTATCATATGCTAAATGTTGAAGTACCAAAATATGACAAGTATTGCATGAATCATCTTTTATATCTTGAAAGCATACTTATTTCATCTCTCCTTTCTTGAATTAGGTATATAAGAATAACTTGAAGAAGTTTATGGTTTTGATGATCCTACTCTTTTTGACAACATGGTTCTTATCTTTAGGGGGGAGAGAAAAATATTATCTTTCCTTCCTAAGCCTTTTTGTTGATGTCAAATAGGGGAGAGAAAATTGGAAAGAAAAATATGTGCTTGTGCTTAATTGTTTGATATGCTTACATGAATATTTAATCTATATATTGCTAAACATATTTTTTTTGGTCTTTGGTGATTTGTCATCATCAAAAAGGGGGAGATTGTGGAAATAAGTTTGCCCCAATGATTTAATCTGTTAAGTTTTGATGATGACAAATACAAGACAAAAAGAATGATGCTTATGCTTTATAGTTGTGCTTAATAAATGACAAATGCATCACAAAAGAATGTTGACCATGTTACATAAATGTGTTTAATGAGATATATGCAACATTCATCATATAATATATCCAATAATATTTTATATGAGTTTTAAATGAATTAATATTGGATATGTCTATGAAAGTCTTGTATGCATGTTAGACTAACTAGAGTTATACATTTATGAATCATGCATATGAAGATATTGAGTTATGAATTTGGACTAACTATGTTTGGTTAAGTGAGCAATACCTTGTAGGATAGTCCAAGTACCAAGAGTAAGCATTGCAACAAGAAAGCAAAAGATCACAACTATGCTCAACTCAAGGAGAATGAAAATGAAAAGATGTTCTAGGCATTTGCAAGTTTTGAAGAGAAGATTTTCTTTGGAAGCTTGGATTACATCAAGAAGTGATGGTGGTAAAAGATCTAGTCCAACATCTTCAAGCTTAGCTTATAGGACTTAGATCTTGTGTAAAGGTAAAAAGGAATCACACTAAGCTCAAACAAGTTTTAAACATATTTATAAGTGTTTCTAAAATGTTTAAATGCCCAACAAACTATTTTTGGAAAGCTAGTATTGGTGGTATTTCAAATCTATGAAAAATAGTCAAGTTTGTGTTTTGTAAAACTGACATATACTTACTCTTTTGATCATAACTTTCAAAATACTTTGAGTTTTACTTTGAAACTTATCTCATTTGAAAATAGACTCAAATATCTTTCCAATGACTAGTCATTTGCTTTAAATGGATAAGAAACGAAAAAGTTATGACCAATTAAAGTTTGAGTTTTGAAAATATGACCTTTGGTTACTATTTTGATCATATCTTTCAAAATACTTTGAGTTTTGTTCTGAAACTTCTTTCATATGAAAATAGACTCAAAGAGCTTTCCAATGAGTGGTCATTTGCTTTAATTGGATAAGAAATGAAGAAGTTATGACCTTTTAAAGTCGGTTTTGAAAACCAGAAATGGTGTAATCGATTACACAAGTCATGTAATCGATTACAACGTTGACAGAAGCCGTGTAATCGATTACACAGAGTATGTAATCGATTACAAAGTGCCCAGAAAGCTTGTAATCGATTACATGAAGCTTGTAATCGATTACAAAGTGCCCAGGAACGTTTCTAACGGCTATAAACGGCTAGTTTTCATAGAAAATCATTTCTAAACACCTCCAACGGCTCTAAAACTCATTGGGCTATAAATAAAAGTGTTTGGGCATCAAAAACAAGTTGGAGAACATTCTGAAAATTACCCTTGAACATTGAAAACGAAATTCATCATCTTTTTCTCCAAATTCTTTGTTTTGAGCTAAGTGTGTAAATCCTTTATACCCATTGAGCTTCAACTTGTATTATCTACTCTTGAGAGAATTTTCTATCATCTACTTTGTTCTTCAAGTTGTATATCCACTCTTGTGAGAGTTTCTATTCTTTCTCTTCATCTTGAAATCATTGTAAGAGGGTGAGGTATCCCTCAAAAGAGAAAAGGGTGAGGTATCCCTTGTAGTGAGACTCAAACACAAAGGGTGAGGTATCCCAAAGGTGTTGTGAGTGCTCTTCATTGTAAAGGTCATCAAGCACCTGTGAAGCTTGAAGAATTGGAGGCTCTAGCACAAGGGTGAGGTATCCCAAGGTGTGAGGAGTGCTATTGTATGTACAAAGGTTTTTCTAGCACCCGTAAAGTCTAGGAGATAGTGAAGAAAATCTCAAGTTAAGCTTGAGGACTGGATGTAGGCCACAAGTGGTTGGTGGTGAACCAGGGATAAATTCTTGAGTTTGATTCTCTCTTCCCTACACTCTTTAAATTCAACATTTAGTGAAATATATTTATCTATTGCATATCTTGATGTTTTGATTGTTACAACTTGATATCTAGCTTATTCACTTAGTTCATCATATATTCCAAGTTGTATTTGAGTAATCCTCAATAGTTGTACATTTATTAGACTTATTCCGCTGCATTTATTAATTAAGTTATTCAAAATGCATAATTTGTCAAAGTTGCATTAAAACCAGTCATCACCCAATTCACCCCCCCTCTTGGGTAATGGTTGCCATGGCTAACACCATACCCTGCAACCTAGAAACAGAAAATAAGCCCAGACAACATCACTATCTTCGCAACTCCAAACCGCAACCATTCACACCACCTGAATAGTGCAACCCCCGCAAAACCACCGTAGCTCCACTTCAATCCCTTCACCACTGCCCTAAACTCACCACACACGGCCTCCACCCTAAACACCATCATCAATCACATCTTCACTGTGACCCAACTCACGGCCACCATCTTCAACCTCTCGCCACCCCCCCAAACACACCCATCATCCACATACATCAACAATACACCAAACCATCATCCACCACAACCTCCAAGCCGTCGTCCACCCAAAACAGAACCATTATCACTGTGAGCCTCTGCTCCAAGACCACCAGATCCGGTTAGCCACACCACACCTAGCAACCCACCAAGCCTATCGGAACCTCGTCCTCCACCCAACATCGGTCCCGGCAAGCCCAACGCCGTCCAAACCAGATCGAACCAAGAACCACCGCATCGCACGACCCAGCGCCCCGCGACCCGTCTCTGCCTCGCGCGGCACCGCCTCAAACTGCCAGATCCTAGCCGAACTAGCCACCACGTCGCACCAGAACTCGTCAAGCCCCACTCCTGTGCCCCGAGACCCGCGAGCCTGAACGGCCTTCGCGCCGCCTTCGTTCTTGCCTCGCGCCACCATCCGGCCAACACCATCTCAGCCCCACTTGCTCCGCTCCTTTGCGTTACTTGCGTAAACCCAGAGGTCAAAGCTTCACTCAGAAAATTTTTTTTTCCTCACTTGATTCCATATGTTTCTCACCGTGTTTGCTTCTCAAATTTCCTGTAACATATTGAAATGTGATTTAAAATATCTTGGGCTGATATGGGATTTACTTGGGCCAGTCAGAAGTATTGGAAGCCCAAAAGGAAAAGAAAAAAAAACATAAATTGAAAACTTAAAATAAAAAGGGGTTGCATGGTAGGAGTGTTTTATTTAATGGGTTGGTTTTCTTGTTTCTTGACTTAAAGTTAATTTGCTTACAATTTGAAAGGCTTAGTGAAAAATAAATAAAAATGTGTAGGGACAAAATACATAGGATTATATAATAAAAAATGCCAAAAGTAAAAAATGGTAAAAATGAAAATGGAATAAAAAAAATACTTTGAGTTTAATTGTTAGTGTTATTTAGGATTAATTCTTGTTTGATAGTGTTTACTTTATTTAATGATATGTTTTATATTGTGTTTTGTGATTAGTGAAAAAATAAAAAAATAAAAAAAATGAAGAAAATTTAAAAGTAAAAAATATTTGAAAATTGTTAAATAAAAAAAAACAAATTTGTTTTGAGTTGTTTGATATGTGAAGCTTATACTTTTTTTTTTTTTTTTATCTAACTCATGAAAAATTGTATTTACTTGTTTGTTCTTTTGCATTCTTTTTTTGTTTAAATAAAAATGAAAAATGAAATAAAAAAAATCTTTTAATCAATGCAATGATCAATGATGGTGATTGAATAGTGGATATTATCTTCATTGTCATTTGAATCATAAGGGTTTATTGAGTAGTTTTGTGCTAACTTGAACCCTATGCAAGAATGTATTTGCTTTTAAAGAAAATTTCTTTTAAAAAAAATGTTTTCTTTAAAATCAATCAACCCACGAGAATTTTATAAAGAGCTACGTGACTTTGAGTTCTCCATTGCATTAGGGGATACGTAGGAGCAGAAATTGATTTCTGTCAAGCCAAAAAATAAATTTTTACAATTTGGTTATTCCTTTTCTTTCTTTTAAAATAAAAATAAAAAATTTAGTTATAAAGTCTTTTTCTAAAAAAGGGTAAAAATAAATATATTTAAGATTGTTAAATTTTGCACAACTAACATAAGGTACCATTCTTGGAACGGGCAGTGTAGGGTGCTAATACCTTCCCTACCTGTAATCGACTCCCGAATCCAAACTCATTTTCAAAAGACCAGTTTTCCTAATTAAAGGGTTTTTCTAATGTTTTTCCAATTTAAATAAACATTGGTGGCGACTCCATTGATTTTATCATTTTTTGGTCGTCCCATCGCGATCCAGGTTGCGACAATATCCTTGATGTGTGATATTTTTAAATATCACCTTATGTTAAGTGATATTTTACCATTTTTGTTTGAAATTTTTACATGTTTGTTAAGTGATATATATTACCATAATTATTACCATGTGTCTGCATTTTAACTATGCTAATATTGTTAAAGTAAAAATGGCTTAGCACATGTAAGTAGTTGTTTTGGAAAACATGTTAATTGAAGAAAACAAAGAATGGGCTGAGCATTCCTATGACCATTCATCATCTTCAAAGGCTAAAGGCATATAGGTAACTAATAGTTATGCCAAGCATATCGGTAACTAGTAGTTATACAGGTTAGCGAAATTTTTAAACTTGCATTAAAGGAATATATTAGTCATGTCCAAGTACATTTGACATACAAACAATTTGTTTGTATTTGCTTGTTGATCTATATTAGTTCATTCATTTTCAGCATGACCAAGCTAATAACTTGTTCATGGTTGCAGTTATATTGGCCCATAACTAAGTCTAACGCAATCCTCATCCTCATTCCATCATCAACAAACACAGACGAAAAAATATAAGTTATAGTATCTTATTGCTATTAAGCAAACTTTGTTAAAAAATTCAATTGAATGAACTTAACTCACCTTGATGTTGAACTTGTTTCATAGATTCTTTTTCGAAATTTGCATCATTCAGGTTACAACCCAAACTCCACATTCATTCCTGTTAAAGTGATTGACACATATTAGTTGTTAACCACTCTAATTGCACTGATTATTCTCTATTTGATTAAAAAATAACACAAAATGGTCTTATCCGTATGAGCCATCTCTCTGATGAGCCAATTCAGATGGGATAATGGGCCATTATGCAACCTACTCCAATCCCTTCATAAGTGCTCCTAAAAAAATGCCAAACTTGTAATTGTGCATGTGTAATAAACCTGACATTGAACCCTACTGTATAAATAAAATTCCAATGTATGTATGTGTGTGTGTGTGTATATATATATATATAAAATAATCACACTATATATACGCTTTTTAAATATAAACTTATACTATTTAAATCTATTTTTATCTAAATTTTTAATTTATTTTAATTATTTTTTATGGAGAAATTAAAAATTAGGACTATATAACTATACATGGGGCACCAAGGGAATTAATGGTTGCATTGTTGTTTTTATTCTTGTTCTGTTTTCAAGTGCATATATTTAAGAGTGACACTATTATCCTACAACTTTAATGAATGCTCTGAAAATAAGGTATGTAGAAGAAAGTAACTCATAGCTTGAGAACGTAACTATAGACGAATAAGGATATATGAATGGAGAGATACAAACAATATCACATGAATGTTTTGGAACAACCATTGATATTATTGCATATTGATTAATTTAAAATACTAGTTTTCCTTTAACAATGACCATACACATCTATTACAAGAAGTATGGTTAAGTCTAAAAACTCACCTTGAAGATATCTGAATAACAGGTTTTAGTTTTGGATCCATGTTCATAGGGGTATGTAATAGTTCAACCTTACATTTGCTTGTGACCTCTGTCTTCATCCTCTTGGTGCCGGTTCTGCCTTTGCGTGTTGAAGGTCTACGTGCACCAACCATTGGTTGGCCCTCCAATATGTGATTCTATATTGTGTATTATGTTGAAGACAAATGATTTGTGTAATGTGAGAACCGTGAAGTGCATTCAGAGATAAAGTTGTAGTTTTTTTTCTAACTGATAGATAGTATCATGTGTGGCATTGATTACCGTTGCATTATTATTATGGCATGCACAAATAGTGTCGCTCTGCACTAGCCGCACCAGGGAATTCACAGACTTTCTCTTCATTTGTTTGGTGTGGGAACATTGCATTTAACAAAGCACTTTATTTAGATGGGATAACCTTCATAAGTGCTCCAAGAAAAAAGGTCAAACTTGTAACTGTACGTGAGGAAGAAAACTGACATTGAACCTTACTATACAAATACAATTCCAATGTATGTATTTATATATTTTTTTAAAATAAAACAATCACACTACATCTACAGATTTTAAATATAAACTTATACTATTTAAAACTATTTTATATCTAAATTTTTAATTTATTTTAATTATTTTTTGTGAATAAATTAAAAATTAGGACTATATAACTATACGTGGGGCACCAAGTGGATTAATGGTTGCATTGTTATTTTTATTCTTATTTTATTTTCAAGTGCATATATTTAAGAGTGACACTATTATCCTGCAACTTTAATGAATGCTCCGAAAATCAAGTATGTAGAAAATAGTAACCCATATAGCTTGATAACGTAATTGCAGAAAAATCAGGATATATGAATGGAGAGATACAAACAATGTCACATGAATGTTTTGGATCAACCATTGATATTATTGCATATTGATTAATTTAAAATACTACTTTTCCTTTAACATTGACTATGCACGTCTATTACATAAAGAATGATTAAGTCTAAAAATTCACTTTGATAATATTTGAATTACAGGTTTCAAATATCCTTGCATTTGCTTGTGACCTCTGTCTTCATCCTCTTGATGCCGTTTCTGCCTCTGCATGTTGAAGGTCTACATCCACTAGCCATTTGTTGACCCTCCAACATGTGACTCTGTATTATATATTATGTTGAAGACAAATGGTTTGTGTAATATGAGAATCGTGAAATGTATTTAGATATAAAGTTGTAGTATTTATCCAACTGACATATAGTATTCTCTAGACATTGATTATCATTGCACCATTATTTTGGCATGCACAAATAGCCTTGTTCAGGCTAGCCGCACTAGGGAATTCACAAATTTTCTCTTCATTGGTTTGGTGTGGGAACATTGAATTTAACAAAGCACTTTATTCACATTGGATAATGGGCCATTATCCAACCTACTCCAATCCCTTCATAAGTGCTCCAAAAGAAATGTCAATCTTGTTACTATATGTGGGGAATAAAGCTGACATTGAACCCTACTATACAAATAAAATTCCAATATATGTATATATATATATATATATTAAAATAAAACAATCACACTATATGTACGTATTTTAAAAATAAACTTATACTATTTAAAACTATTTTATATCTAAATTTGTAATTTATTTTAATTATTGTTTATAGAGAACTTAAAAATTAGGACTATATAACTATACGCGGGGCAACAACGGGATTAATGGTTGCATTGTATTTTTTATTCTTATTTTGTTTTCAATTGCATATATTTAAGAGTGATACTATTATCCTGCAACTATAATGAATGCTCCGAAGATTAGGTATGCCAAAGAAAGTAACTCATATAGCTTTATAAAGTAACAGTAGAAGAATAAGGATATATGAATGGAGAGATACAAACAATATCACATGAATGTTTTGGAACAACCATTGATATTATTGCATATTGATTAATTTAAAATACTAGTTTTCTTTTAACAATGACCATGCATGTCTATTACATGAACAATGGTTAAGTCTAAAAACTCACTTTGATTATATATAAATAACAAGTTATAGTTTTGTATCTATGTTCATAGGGGTATGTGATAGTTCATCCTTACATTTGCTTGTGACCTCTGTCTTCATCCTCTTGGTGCCGGTTCTGCCTCTGGTGTTAAAGGTCTACATGCACCAGTCATTAGTTGGCCCTCCAATATGTGATTCTATATTGTGTATTATGTTGAAGACAAATGACTTGTGTAATGTGAGAACCGTGAAGTGCATTCAGATATAAAGTTGTAGTTTTTTTCTAGCTGATAGATAGTATCATTTGTGGCATTGATTAATGTTGCATTGTTATTATGACATGCACAAATAGCCTCGCTCTATGCTAGCCACACCAAGGAATTCATAGACTTTCTCTTCATTTGTTTGGTGTGGGAACATTGCATTTAACAAAGCACTTTATTTAGATGGGATAACCTTCATAAGTGCTCTAAGAAAAAATGTCAAACTTGTAACTGTACGTGGGAAAGAAAACTGACATTGAACCCTACTATACAAATACAATTCCAATGTATGTATTTATATATATATTTTAAAATAAAACAGTCACACTACATCTACAGATTTTAAATATAAACTTATACTATTTAAAACTATTTTATATCAAAATTTTAATTTATTTTAATTATTTTTTACAAAGAAATTAAAAATTAGGACTATATAACTATACGTGGGGCACCAAGGGGATTAATGGTTGCATTGTTGTTTTTATTCTTATTTTATTTTCAAGTGCATAAATTTAAGAGTGACACTATTGTCCTGCAACTTTAATGAATGCTCTAAAAATCAGGTATGTAGAAGAAAGTAACCCATATAGCTTGATATCGTAACTGTAGAAAAATCAGGATATATGAATGGAGAGATACAAACAATGTCACATGAATGTTTTGGAACAACCATTGATATTATTGGATATTGATTAATTTAAAATACTACTTTTCCTTTAACATTGATTATGCATAACTATTACATGAAGAACGGTTAAGTCTAAAAGTTCACCTTGATAATATCTGAATTACAGGTTTTAGTTTTGGGTCCATGTTCATAGGGGTATGTGATAGTTCATCCTTGCATTTGCTTGTGACCTCTGTCTTTATCCTCTTGGTGCGGGTTCTACCTCTGCACGTTGAAGGTTTATGTCCACCAGCCATTTGTTGACCCTCCAATATATGACTCTGTATTATATATTATGTTAAAGACAAATGGTTTATGTAATGGTTGAGCTGTAAAGAGCATTCAGATATAAAGTTATTGTATTTGTCCAGCTGACAGGTAGTATTATTTATGGCTTTGATTATCGTTGCACCATTATTATGGCATGCAGAAATAGCCTTATTACGCGCTAGCCGCACCAGGGAATTCACATTTTTTCTCTTCATTGCTTTGGTGTGGGAACATTGTATTTAACAAAGCACTTTATTCAAATGGGATAATGGGCCATTATCCAACCTACTCCAATCCCTTCACAAGTGCTCCAAAAAAAAATGCCAAACTTGTACTGTACGTGGGGAATAAAACTAACATTGAACCCTACTATACAAATACAATTCCAATGTATGTATTTATATATATTTTTTAAAATAAAATAATCACACTACATCTACAGATTTTAAATATAAACTTATACCATTTAAAACTATTTTATATCTTAATTTTTAATTTATTTTAATTATTTTTTGTGAAGAAATTAAAAATTAGGACTATATAACTATACGTGGGGCACCAAGGGGATTAATGGTTGCATTGTTATTTTTATTCTTATTTTATTTTCAAGAACATATATTTAAGAGTGACACTATTATCCTGCAACTTTAAAATCAGGTATATAGAAGAAAGTAATCCATATAGCTTGAGAACGTAACAATAGAAAAATGAGGATATATGAATGGATAGATACAAACAATATCACATGAATGTTTTGGAACAACCATTGATATTATTGCATATTGATTAATTTAAAATACTACTTTTCCTTTAACATTGACCATGCACGTCTATTACATGAAAAATGGTTAAGTCTAAAAACTCACCTTGATGATATCTGAATTACAGGTTTCAGTTTTGAATCCATGTTCATAGGGGTATGTGATAGTTCATCCTTGCATTTGCTTGTGACCTCTGTCTTCATCCTCTTTGTGCCGGTTCTGCCTCTGCATGTTAAAGGTCAACGTCCACCAGCCATTTGTTGACCCTCCAATATGTGACTCTGTATTGTATATTATGTTGAAGACAAATGGTTTGTGTAATGTTAGAACCGTGAAGTGCATTCGGATATAAAGTTGTAGTATTTGTCCAGTTGACAGGTAGTATTATCTATGACGTTGATTATTGTTGCACCATTATTATGGCATGTTCAAATAGTCTCATTCTGCACTAGCCGCACTAGGGAATTCACGGATTGTCTCTTAATTGGTTTGGTGTGGGAACATTGCATTTAACAAAGCACTTTATTCAAATAGGATAATGATCCATTACCCAACCTACTCCAATCCCTTCATAAGTGCTACAAAAAAAATATGTCAAACTTGTTACTGTACGTGGGGAATAAAACTGACATTGAACCCTACTATACAAATAAAATTCCATTGTGTGTGTCTATATATATATATATTTAAAATAAAACAATTGCACTATATGTACAGATTTTAAATATAAACTTATACTGTTTAAAACCATTTTATCTCTAAATTTATAATTTATTTTAATTATTTTTTATGGAGAAATTAAAAATTAGGACTGTATAATTGTATGTGGGGCAGCAACGGGATTAATGGTCGCATTGTTTTTTTTATTCTTGTTTTGTTTTCAAGTGCATATATTTAAGAGTGATACTATTATCTTGCAACTACAATGAATGCTCTGATGATAAGGTATGCCAAAGAAAGTAACTCTTATAGCTTGAGAAAGTAAATGTAGAAAAATAAGTATATATCAATGGAGAGATACAAACAATATCACATGAATGTTTTGGAAGAATCGTTGATATTATTGCATATTGATTAATTTAAAACACTAGTTTTCTTTTAAATTTGACCATGCACGTCTATTACGTGAAGAATGGTTATATCTAAAAACTCACCTTGATGATATCTGAATAACATGTTACAGTTTTGGATCCATGTTCATAGGGGTGTGTGATAATTCATCCTTGCATTTTCTTGTGACCTCTGTCTTCATCCTCTTGGTGCCGGTTCTGCCTCTGCGTGTTGAAGGTCTGTGTGCACCAGCCATTGGTTGGCCCTCCAATATGTGACTTTGTATTGTGTATTATGTTGAAGACAAATGGTTTGTATAATGTGAGAATCGTGAAGTGTATTCAGATATAAAATTGTAGTTTTTTACTAGCTGATAGATATTATTATGTGTGGCATTGATTACCGTTGCACCATTATTATGACATGTATAAATAGCCTCGTTCTGCGCTAGCTGCACGTAGCAATTCAAAAACTTTCTCTTCATTTGTTTGGTGTGGGAACATTGCATTTAACAAAGCACTTTTTTCAGATAGGATAATAGACCAATATCCGACCTACTCCAATCCCTTCATAAGTTCTAAAAAAAATGCCAAACTTGTGACTGTATATGGGGAATAAAACTGACATTGAACCTTACTGTACAAATAAAATTTCAATTTGTGTGTGTGTGAGTGTGTGTGTATGTGTGTGTGTGTGTATAGAAAATTTAAATAATCACATTATATGTATAGATTTTAAATATAAACTTATACTATTTAAAACTATTTTATATCTATATTTTTAGTTTATTTTAATTATTTTTTATAGAGAAATTAAAAATTAGAACTATATAACTATACGTGAGGCACCAAGGGGATTAGTGGTTGTATTGTTGCTTTTATTCTTATTTTGTTTTCAATTGCATATATTTTAGAGTGATACTATTATCCAACAACTTTAGTTATTGCTCCGAAAATCAGGTATGTAGAAGAAAGTAACCCATATAGCTTGAGAACGTAACTGCAGAAAAATCAGGATATATGAATGGAGAGATACATACAATATCACATGAATGTTTTGGAACAACTAATTTAAAATACTAGTTTTCCTTTAACAATGATCATGCACGTCTATTACATGAAGAATGGTTAAGTCTAAAAGCTCACCATGATGATATCTGAATAACAGGTTTCAGCTTTGGATCCATGTTCATAAGGGTATGTGATAGTTCATCTTTGCATTTACTTGTGACCTCTGTCTTCATCCTCTTAGTGCCGATTCTGCTTCTGTGTGTTTGAGATCTATGTCCACTAGCCATTGGTTGGCCTTCCAATATGTGACTCTGTATTGTATATTATGTTGAAGACAAATGGTTTGTGTAATGTGAGAACTGTGAAGTGCATTCAGATATAAAGTTGTAGTTTTTGTCTTGCTGACAGATAGTATTATCTGTGACATTGATTATCGTTGCACCATTATTATAGCATGCACAAATGGCCTCATTCTATGCTAACCGCACCTGGGAATTCACAATCTTTCTTTTGATTGGTTTGGTGTGGGAACATCGTATTTAACAAAGCACTTTATTCAGATGGGATAATGAGCCATTATTCAACCTACTTCAATCCCTTCATAAGTGCTCCAAAAAAATGTCAAACTTGTTACAGTACGTGGGGAATAAAACTGACATTGAACCCTGCTATACAAATAAAATTCTACTGTATGTATAATAATAATAATAATAATAATAATAATAATAATAATAATAATAATCATACTATCTCGTACAAATTTTAAATATAAACTTATACTATTTAAAACTATTTTATATCTCAATTTTTAATTTATTTTAATTATTTTTTATGGAGAAATTAAAAGTTAGGACTATATAACTCTACGTGGGGCACCAATGGGATTAATGGTTGCATTGCTGCTTATATTTTTATTTTGTTTTTAAGTGCATATATTTAAGAGTGATGTTATTATCCTACAACTTTAATGAATGCTCCAAAAATTTGCTATGTAGAAGAAAGTAATCCATATAACTTGAGAACGTAACTGCAAAAAAATAAGGATATATGATTGGAAAGATACAAACAATATCACATGTATGTTTTGGAACAACCATTGATATTGTTGCATATTGATTAATTTAAAATACTAATTTTCCTTTAACAATGACCATGCACGTCTATTAAATGAAGAATGGTTAAGTCTAAAAACTCATCTTCATGATATTTGAATAACAAGTTTTAGTTTTGGATCCATGTTCATAAGGGTATGTGATAGTTCATCCTTGCATTTGCTAGTAACCTCTGTCTTCATCCTCTTGGTGTCGGTTCTGCCTCTGAGTGTTAAGGTCTACGTCCACCAGCCATTGGTTAACCCTCCAATATGTGACTTTGTATTATGTATCATATTGAAGACAAATGATTTGTGTAATGTGAGAACCACGAAGTGCATTCAAATATAAAGTTGTAGTAGTTGTCTAGCTGACGGATAGTATTATGTGTGGCATTGATTATTGTTGCACCATTATTATGGGTTGCATAAATAGCCTCGTTCTACGCTAACCGCACTTGGGAATTTACAGACTTTCTCGTCATTGGTTTTGTGTGGGAACATTGCATTTAACAAAGCACTTTATTCAAATGGGATAATGGGCTATTATCCAACCTACTCCAATCCCTTCATAAGTGCTCCAAATAAAATTGCCAAACTTGTAACTGTATGTGAGGAATAAAATTGATGTTGAACCTTACAGTACAAATAAAATTCCAATGTATGTATGTGTGTGTGTGTGTCTATATATATATATATATATATACACTAAAACAATCATATTATATAGGCAGATTTTAAATATAAATCTATATTATTTAAAACTATTTTATATCTAATTTTGTAATTTATTTTAATTATTTTTTATGGAGAAATTAAAAATTTGGATTATATAACTATACGTGGGGCACCAAGGGGATAAATGATTGCAATGTTGTTTTTATTCTTATTCTATTTTCAAATGCATATATTTAAGAGTGATTCTATTATCCTAAAATTTTAATGAATGCTCTGAAAATCAGGTATGAAAGTAACCCAAATAGCTTGACAACGTAATTGTAGAAAAATAAGGATATATGAATGGAGGGATACAAATAATATCATATGAATGTTTTGGAACAACCATTGATATTATTGCATATTGATTAATTTAAAATACTAGTTTTCCTTTAACAATGACCATGCACGTCTATTACATGATGAATGGTTAAGTCTAAAAACTCACCTTGATGATATATGAATAACAAGTTTCAGTTTTTTATCCGTGTTCATAGGGGTATGTGATTGTTCATCCTTGCATTTGCTTGTGACCTCTATCTTCATCCTTTTGGTGCCGGTTCTGCCTTTGCATGTTGAAGGTCTACGTCCACTAGCCATTGGTTAGCTCTCCAATATGTGACTATGTATTGTGTTGAAGACAAATGATTTATGTTATGTGAGAACCGTGAAGTGCATTCCGATATAAAGTTGTAGTATTTTTTCAGCTGACAGAAAGTATTATGTGTGGCACTGATTACCGTTGCACCATTATATGACGTGCACAAATAGCCTTGTTCTGCGCTAGCCACACATGAGAATTCACAAACTTTATCTTCATTGGTTTGGTGTGGGAACATTGCATTTAACAAAGCACTTTATTCAGATAGGATAATAAGTCCTTATCCAACCTACTGCAATCTATTCACAAGTGCTCGAAAAAAAAATGCCAAACTTGTAACTATTCATGGGGAAAAAATTGACATTGAACCCTACTATTACAAATGGAAGATAATGCATCAAAACGCAACCTGAAAGCCTTTTCTGAATCAATATCATCCACTTGAATGGATGGTGTATGATCGCTCTTAGCAATCTTTATCCACCATTTCAAGATTAAGCTCCTCGGAATGGAGTCCTTGTGTTTATACTTCATAGTGCAAAAAATATGACTACAAGGAAGACCACCTAATTCAAAACCTCGACAAATGCACACAAACTTACCTTTTACACAGTTATAAGTCACCTCAAACATAGTCATTGAGCTACAAAATTTATTCATTTTGTACTTAACAGTGTTTTCATCCTCACTTTTGTTTAAAACAATTAAAGCACCATCTTGGTCCATCTCCCATTTAACTTTTACAAATATCTTTGTTGTGTAAATTTTTGAAGTTCTAAGCTCAATATTCTTAAGAGAAGTTGTTATCACAGGTTCACCACCATACAATGACTTATAGTCTGCCTTATGCTCATTATTTATATAATCTTTTAAAACACGATCAAAATTATGCAAAAAGTTAACAAGGCTATTTTTATTACGAACATATTGCTTGATGAAAGAGTTTATAACTTCACAATGAGAGGTTGTTCTTATGCGATCGAAAAATTCCTCTTGGAGATACGCAGTTGCCCACATTCTCTTTTTCTTATAAGTCTTATTGATCCACTTCTTAGCCTTCCTACTAGAAACATTATGTTTCTCAATCATTTTGGCCCAAAAATCTTCAAACTCAGCCATAGTAAAATTAGAATACATTACTCTGTTGTAATCCTCCAAGAATTCGACATCCTTTACATTCTCATATGCATTATTCTAGAGATGCCATGAATACATCCTTTACATTCTCACATGCATTATTCTAGAGATGCCATGAATAAAGTCTATGTCTTGCATTCAGAAAAATAACCTTGATAGCCTTTCTCATTGCATATATTGTCACCATCAGTCACAACTGCATTTGGATGTTTATTTAACATAGCTTCCAAAAGAGTTTCCAACACCCATTTATAAGTCTCAACTTTCTCATTATCAATCAATGCACATGCAAATATTGTTGTCTTCCCATGGTGATTTGTCCCAGAAAAAATTACCAATGGCTTATTGTACTTGTTCTTTTTGTATGTCACATCAAATGCTAAGACATCTCCGAAGCATTCAAAATCAACACAGCTAAGACCGTTGAACCAAAATAAATGTTGTAGTCTACCATCATTTGTTGTCGTGAACTTATAAACAATGACGAATCATTGTCCGCCTTTGTTTGCAAATAACTTAGTGCAGTAAACACATCCCTATCTTGTATCCTAGCATGCCACTTCTTATCGAGGTGGTTATGGACATCCTTCTTACAGAAACCCAAATCAGAATAATCACTTTTTTGACTAACCATTAAGCTCATTATGTGACATGTTCTCACCCCATACAAATGCAGGCTCTCCACTTGAGACTTATCTGCATCTGTCATGCGACAATAAGCTGGAATTAAATGAACAAATGAAAACGATGTAAGTTCATGGTTGTGACCCTCAACAAATCTTCTCACTACCCATCTAGATGTCTTGTAGTCAAAGTGTACCCAAAATTAGGCACGACAGTCAGTTTTGGTCAATGGTTTATGCTCTCTTACTCTATCTACTTTAGTGAAGTGCTTCTTGTCCCTCAATCACTTTCTGTTGTATACTAATTGACGCATAATGACATTGTCCTTGCAATCACGACGTACATTTTTCTTCCTAATTACAAATCCATCAGCTTTGCATATGTACTATAAAATTCAATAACTTCAATTTCACTGCCAAAATCCAATTAACAAATATCATCCCCTGCCAACTTAGTCATTCTTTTATAAGTATTGTCTACCTTTTTTCTTATGCCACCATCATTTTCATTTCTAACAACATTGTCACCATCTTTTTCATTTTGCTCTCCACCATTATCGCCAACATTCCTGAGGTCATTCTTAGAACCTCCATCAGATTGTTGACCATCACATTCCTCATCGCTTGAACCTCCATCAGATTGCTAACCATCACATTTTTCATCACTTAAACGTCCTTCAGCTCCAATATCGTCATTCAAATCATCATTGGACAAACCAACAGACCCGTCACCATCACCAACAAATATATTTGTATCCTCATTCAAATTAACAATTGATTCTTCACTATTGCTATTCATCTGCATAAAAGTACATACTTTTTTTAAATTTCAGCATCTTTTGCAGTTCAAAACGAAAAAACCAAACAATATTTTACAAACCACGACATATATTAACATATAAACTACCATAAACCCTAAACATATAAACTACCATAACTGAAGTTCTGACACTAAATTCAAATAAAGACTCGCTTCACATCACAACATGTATATTCCTAAGCTGCCAAGAAATTTTATAGCATACACAATATTTTTTGAGTCCAAAAAATATAATACATCTTATGCAAAGTACAAGCTCAAGAAGCCCTATAGCCACCAGAGAAATTGCCAAACAATATTAACCAAAGTTTAAACCTAATTTATACATGTATCAACCATTTGTTCATTCTTTTTCCTTTAGTACTCTATACCCATGTGACCCTTACTTTCTTAATCCGTCATAGTTTCATGCTGGACTCATGGTGTTGTACAAATGACAGTCTTTCATTTTCTGCCTAGTATAATTGATTTATTGTCAAAGATATATTGGGCAAGACTCCTTAACTATAAGAAAAAGGTTTCTTGCTTAAGGTAAACATGTAGCTTCAGTTATTGGTCTAGATTTTCACACATTGCTTTAATTGATTTATTCTTCAACACATTGCTTTAGCAGAAAGATACTTGGAGGAAACTATCTCTTTCCTCAAGTTTCTATTTCACTTCGTGTTGAAGAATTTGTTTAAGGTTGTTAATTTCTATGGAAAATTGTAGGTCAGATGGCAAACAGGATAAGCACAAGAAGAGTAATTTTCATTTTTTTTATCGTTGCTACTATCATGGGGACTGAATGTTAGGCTTTAAGGGCTATAAAATAGCCAGAATGGTTGAGATAGGGAGAAGCTGGATCTAGCAGGTTAGAATAAGGCAAGGAAAATGATTTGACCTTGAGATAGTTGGCTTTACCTAGTTTAGCCTTAAGCTTTTGATAAGGTTAATTTCCACTAATAAGCATCTGTAGGTACCATGATGGACAAAGCATGGAATAAATATTCTTCATTTGTGGAAATAGGAGCACTATGTAGTCATTGAACTCTCACTAAATCCTTAAAATGGACCCTAGTCAATGAATTTCAAACTCAAAAGTAAAGTTGTTGGGGCCTTAGAAAGTTGTCCCAAAGCTTTTACTTTTTCTACTCATAACTAATAAGCATCTGGACGTTCTTACCTCTCACATAACTGCATACTACCAATAAGGTGCCTGTTTTGCCAAATGGTAAGTGAAGTGTGCATCTCAAATCCCCATGTTTGTCAAAAAATCATAATATCGTGCTTATTCTTACATCTTGCAAATCTAAAGTTCTATTTAATCAATAAATTTTAGGTGTATTGTTGTGAGCATCCCCAACGGTCCCTTTGCTCTGGCAGTCAAGGAAGCAACCTGGGGTCTAGCTCTTTATGCTGCCATTGCTCAAGTAAGGAAACCATTGAAATTATACAAGTAATATCTAAAAAATCATTTGTAATACTGATGTGAGCTAGGCTATTTTTGTTTTATTACATCTATGGCCACATGAGGACTTATGTATATCTATCAATTCTGAAGGGCAATTATTATTAATTTTATCTATTTTTCATGTAATGGTTTAGGACAATGTGGTTGGTCCCAATTGTGGAGCCAGAGATCTTGCTCGATTGTGACCACAACATTGACAACACTTTCGAAGTAGTGCAAAAGGTGTGGGCTGAGGTTTTCTTTTACCTTGATGAGAACAATGTCCTGTTTAAGGGTATTCTCGTCAAGCCTAGTATGGTTACTCCAAGAGCTGAGTCCAAGGAGAAGGTCACTCCTCAACAAGTTGCTGACTAAATTGAAATAAATTAAAAAAAGGAAGGGTTCTTTACAGTACATAGAAGACTAAAGCTACTTTCTCTTAATATTATGCATTTCTAACCAATCACAACAAAATCTGCTCAGCTTATCGTTTGAAATTGCAAGCCGTTTGAAACTCCACTGCAAGCCGTCATTCGAAGCTCCACCGCTCAGCTTGTCGTTCGAAGCTCGCTCTTCCACGTCTTGCTTTCAATTGGTAATTGTCATTTGAAGCTCAGTGCATGCAAGCATTCAACAAATTAACAGAGGTTTAAGATTCTTTCAATTTGGGGTTTAGGGTTGGGATTCGAATCTCAGGAGTTTAGAGAAGAGCGAGCTTCCACTAGGATGTGAATGTGGCTATAGAGGAGTTTTGGGGGTTCGAATAATCTCATTGTTCTTCCACGATTGGGGGTTGTATGCTTACATTCAACGATTACAGCTTAGGTTCTTTCAATTTGGGGGTTTAAAGTTCTTTGATTTATGAAGTTTAGGTAAATAGAATGATTGAGAGGGTATATAAAGGATATCACATTCATTTTTAAATTATAATTGTATACAGGGGTATCATGTTTTGTTTTTCACAAATTTGTAAAACAACCTCTAAAGGGAGTATAGCAAATAAAAATTTGCAAAACACCCCTGTTACATAGATTGATGACTTGAACTTATTTATATGTGTTAAAATAATATTGAGAGATTATGGGATGTCACTGATAACACACTTTTTGTAAACACGAGAGAAATCACCATATTTTTTTTCTTTTGCAACAATCATTTACGTGTCATGACCGATAGACAAACTTATGGGAACATGGAAAAAAAATATAAACAAAAGGCATTTCGTAGAAGAAACTTATACCTTCTAAATGCATCAGGAATGGAGCAAAGAAATAAAATATTTCTCCCCTCTGTGACCAAGGAATTTGAAGAGAAAACGAATAATTAATAACAAGAAGTGGTTTCTGAACTACGAATTAAAATACAGGGCTTTTGCTTGCACTGTCAGAATCCATGCAATAATGATGAATATACGAAACAAAATCGAGAAGAGAACAAATAAATGGTCATCCAGAATATCAGAATGACCCGTAGAAAACTCTTTGCTATACTCACTTTTTCTCCAATCAATTTAATGTAATGTGACCTTAAAAAATAGGTGAAAATTTATAGAGATAATCGGATAACACTTGAATGAAATGAAATGGGCGCTGCTGCTAAACGCGAGAGCCATCTATGGAGCCGTTTACTGTGCTCCATTATGTTAAGCAGTGCACCGGTGGTGCATTTACTCCACTGGTTACAATCTGTTACCCTTTTTTTAAACAATTTTTTTTGTTTGTTTTTAACAGGTTAGCCCCTTACATAATTAGAATGACTTTGTCCATTTTGTCCTTCGAAATCGAAACTAAAGAATACTCCAAGCTTCCCCCTCACCAGATTACCAATGTATCATAGCTGGATAGCGTTGAAGGTTGAATGCTCATTGTGAGTGTGAGCGTGTGAGGTATAGGGAAGAGAAAACAGCCAGAAGGTGAACCACAATATTCACCGCCGGAAATGTTTTTTTTCCACTTAGAATACAATAAATGTATGTTTATTGTATTCTGATGTGAAATAGATCTCAAATTAAATTATACGTAATTTTAATATTTTTATAAAATATAAAATGAATTTATGAATAAATTAAAAAAATTAAAATATAAAATTAAATAAATAATGAAACTGTATTAACCGATTAAGTGGAAGAATAAAAAAATAAGAGTGAGTAAAATCGTTTGTGTCAGAAGCAAGCATGCATCTGAGGCTGAGCTGTATCCGATATTGGGGAAGGAAAGCCATTGCCCATTGTCTTTCTTTTACTTTTTCATAAATAAATAATAATGGTTTAAGGGAATATAACTATTTTTAATTTAATTTAATTTAATTTGCATTTGAGACAAAGCGTGATTATTACGACTATGGACCACCGTCACTGGTATTCCACTGTCTGCAGCTCACAAATTTGTTGTTTACTTGCATGATAAATGACTTGGCGGCTTTACAAGTGCATTGCCATTGCATAAAATGATCGTGGTGTTACAAAATCACAGCCGTTGGTGTACTCGTTGGAGTCGAAATAGGTTAGTTCAGGTATTACCTAAATAGTCTAAACCTATTTCATAAAACTTTTACTGTTATTTATTGTAGTTTTTTTTATTTGATTTCATCTATTTATAAAAATTAAAAATTTTATTTGATTTGAAAACATATTTAAAAAATATATTATATGAAGATTTTTATATTGGTCAAAAAAAATTAAAATTTAAAATTTATAAATAGATATAATTTTTAACAAAATTATTATTATATTTTATATAAAATAAATATATTATACTAATATATTATGTAAGTATTATAAAATTTTAATTATAGATAAATAATAAATAAATAGATTAATTTGTAGACTAAATAGTTTTTCAAATGCTCAAAATTTAGCCTATAATTAAATAAGTTTTTTATAAAAATCTAAATAAGTCGTAGACTCTGATGTAACAGTTACATGGCTTATTCTTATCTCTACTGTTTATACTAAATTATCGATACAACATTTAGGGTTTATTTGAGAAAGCTGAAAATTATAGATTATGCTGATAATCGATTATTGTTATAATCGATTATAATCGATTTATTTTTATATTTGGATACATTAGCTGTAAAATGATTTTAAGCTAATATGATTCGTTTGGATGATATAAAAAATAATCACTTTTATGTATTAAATTACTAAAATAGGTATAAAATGATTAAAAAATTATTTGATTGAGGACAAAATAATATTTACATATCAAAGTGTAAGAAATAATCTATAAGATAAAATTATAAGTTTTAATCTTTAACTTATGATTATTAGTTGAAAAAAGTTTTTATTTTGCATTGAATCTCATGTAAAAGTTTTTTTAAAAAATAATCTTTTTACTCAAACATAATAATTATTTCACAAAATAACTTAATTCTCCAAAAACAACTGTTTTAAAAAGATTTAATCTTTCTCAAACATGCTCTTAGTATACCAACACGTGGTGGTAAAGAGCTTCGCTTTTAAGAAAATTATTAAAGTTTAAATTTGGAAGTAGACATTTGTTGAGAAGATTTCATGATTACTAATCAGTTACAACCATACTTAATAGATTAGTCTTATAGTAAAGTTTGTGAATAATTTGATTAAAGAAAAAAAAATTTTGTTACATTTTCTAAAATTTTCTAATTGTTGAAAATTCTGAGATCAATATTTGAATACAACTTTTTTTTTCTTTAGTTGGCTTCAAAAGTACAAATTAATTTTAAATAGTCAATTTCAAATAAAATCCCTAATGTTAAAGAGAAATAACACCATATATAAGAAAATAATGCAGACTCTATAAATGTAACCTTGATAAGAAAATAATGCGCTTAATTTGCATTCTTGAAGGCTATTTAAACACAATTATTTACGTCAAATAAATGCACACTTTTAACAGAGCTAGAGTCAGTTGCTAGAGACGGATCAATCTAATAATTGAGTAATACGAGCCAACCCATTTTTAAGATGACTCATCCTTTAAATTCACATCAAAGCAATTTGAGGTTGTCAGCTTTAATTCGCAGTTGTCAATTGTAAAACCCTCAATTCCAATGGTTTTTATTTTATAGAGCACCGGTCTCAGCGGTACACATTAAACGTTGCCACCTTCTATCCCCTTGATTAAAGCAACTTCTTGAGATGTGTGATATATATATATATTTTTAAGATGAACGGGGCTACAAAACGGGTCGTTTTAAAATGGACCATGCTATTTAAGGATCATCTATGGACCTTGTTTTTTAAGCCTTTAGATGTATTGAAAATTAAATGAACGGTTAGATGTTATTATTGGTTACCTGTTAATCAGGTTAAAAGGAGAAGTGGAATATTTCTAAATGACCTCTTAAAAAAATGAAATTATATATGCCAGATTATTGCAACAAACACCCTACTGATCTCAAAAAAAAAAGAAGAAAAAGAACACATGTTCCTCTGTTACCACTATCATATACCCCTTCCTTTGGGGGTTAGCTTGGCGGCGCGGCGAGGTCAGGCGGAGCTCTGGCCGGCGACTTGGAGCAGCTTGGCTCAGACGACGTGGTGGAGCAGAGGTGTCTCACGCGGCTAGGTGCAGATCTGGGTTTGCTGCTACGGCTTGGGCATACGCGCGCAGGGATGACGGAAGTGGTGCTACTCACGGTGGTCTACGGCGAGCTCGTGGTGCGGCGTGACGAGGTGGTTACGGATCTGCAGGTGTAAGCGGCTGCAGCTAAGATGTGACTTGGTGGTTCATCTCCGCCCAGATCTGCGTCGCGCCTCCACCCAGATCTCTCGGCTACGGTGGTTCTGTTTCACGGATCTGGGGGCAGAGATGAGTCGGGGCATGATCGGTGAAGTCGAAGGTTGATTCCTACCAGGAGAAGACAGTGATGACGCCAGTGTGGCAATTGCTACAACAGCTAAGAGTTCCTCTCAACAACACTTGTGCAAGGAATCAAGCTCAACAAATGGAGGAATTGTTGTTCTAGATTTATTTAAAAGGAACGATTTTGATTCACTTTCTGGCTTTAGATGTTGATTTATGATCTCAGTTTTCCAAATGTTAATCAATGTTCGAGAGATTTTAGAGATTTGTTTATGTAACTTGGTTAGTTTCAATAATGTAATCTATTACTAATTCTGATTCATGTTCATTTGATACATTCTGACTTGTGAAAGAAATTAAAAAATTGTTGACTTATGCTTTGGATCTTCACAGAGGAGAGAGAGTTAAATCCATGGTTGGGTGATGTGTTTATTGTTCTGATTTGTTTATGTGATTGGTTTGTTATGATTGGATATAGAAAATAATTGATGAAAAATTAAAATTAGATCACTTCTCTAACGCCATGCAAGAATGAAAGTTAAAAATATCGACCAAACATTGAGTCAAGCTTATACATCAACTCAGTTAAAAGATTGAAAATTATTGATGTGGAAATACCAATCGTTAAAGGGTCTAAGAGTAATAAATTTTTTTCTTTTTCTGCAATATGAAAATACATAGAGTTTAAGGGTTTAAGAGTAATATATAATTTATCTTTTGCAACTTATTATCATAAGTAAAGTCAAAGGTTCATTACTGAACTTTTGACCTGACGGTTCATGTTAAAACAACCCCTACAAAACAGCTCGAACAGCACAAAAACTAAACACGGCCTCTGGCAAAGGCCATCCCCGCCAAATCATCCTTGAGAACATTATAAATAGAAACAGGAGGAACATCAAAATAAGCAACTTCTTGAGATATATATGTGATATTTTTGCATTAATAAAATGAGGACCGAAAATTTAAAAAATTGCTAATTACACATGTTTTACACACACTTCTCATCATATATTTTTGTAACAAAATTAGAATATAAATATATAAAAAATAAAATAAATTTAATTATATTATATTATAATTATATGATAAAAAATATATAAACATATGAAATGATGTATGAATATGTATGTATATGTAATAATTATTAAAAAATTTACCCTTAATTTTAAGTTAATAAACAAACGGATGAACATTATCCAAAACCAATTGTATCGCTAATTGTATGGTTTGTTTTTTATTTTTATTTTTTAGTTGATATATTTTTATTAATAATTATAAAAATATCATCATATTTTTACTTTGTTTCATATTTTTAAATTTTAGTGAAGGAAATAATAAAAATAACATTTTTAGTTATACATTTTCATTTGATATTTTTATCATTTTCTTCACAAATGTTTAAAAATAATAAATAAAGTGAAAATAATATAATATTTTTATAATTATTAATAAAATTATATCAACTAAAATTAAAAACAGAAATCAAACAAGCACTTCAAATTTTCTCATTTCCATTTTTCAAAGTGGATATATATTAAGGGTATAATTGGGTGATTTGGTTCAGTTTTTAGGAAAAAATAAATCTGAACTAATTAAAATCAATTAGTTCGGTTTGATTTAGGTTTCTTGTTTTTTAATATCTAAATTCGAATTAAACCGAACCGAAGATTTATGGATTGGTTTGTTTCGGGTGATTGAGTTGACCATTATTTTTTTTAACACAAAAATTAGCTAAACAATTATACATGCAATGCAGGAAAGTGCACATAATGTATCCAAAATTCTAAATAATATTAGAACATAGACTAACATTTGCTCTTTCATCAGAGAATGAATATTCAATTTCAAGTTGAGTCACACGATCATTAGTCTTTGAGATTCCATGTTTATATCAAATACAAAATGTCAAAATAGTGAGAAAAGAAAATTTTTTAAGTATCAAAATTGTACATAATATCCCTTGTGCTGCTATATATCTTAAAAAAAAAATTGAGTTGACTCAATATTAGTTTGAATTTGATTTGCTTTATAAGAATTATTTAAAATCTGTAAGTGAACCTACCTGCAGCACAGCCACAACACCATGGTCCAATGTTGTCCCACATTTGCTAGTAAATATACCTTGACAAAAGAAAAATAAAATACACAATAAGAAAGTTCAAGTAATAACTGGACAACAGCTAGAAGCATAATCTTGGTAAAGATCAAATATGACTTTCAATTCTTGGGTCTCATAAATAGGCCATAGAAAATGACTAAGAGGATAGCCAGAGCAAAACCACTAGTCATATACATGATTTTTATCCAATATCAATATATAGCAGTACAAACATAATAATGAGCATCAAGAGCATGGATAATGACTTTACAAATTACAAGTCACTTTTCTTTTGTTCTCTGTTTTTCTTCTTTGTTTTTGATCCATAAGTTTTCAATTTTTGCTTAAAACAACCAATTTTTTTTATGCAATTAATCTATTTACTTTCGGAACTCAAAACAATGATACTGTCAAGAAAAAAAACAAAGACATGCATATAGCTTCATCTTCGGTACATCATTCATCCTTGATATCTCTAATGATATGCTCTGTCTCAACAAGCCCGTTAGAAAAACAACTACATTTAATCTACAACTGTTCTCATTTACAATTCTCACAAGGTCTCCATAGATTTATAATGGCAAATTAAAAATGGTAAGCCATCGAGTCTTTGGCTGATGGTCACTTATTCACTTACTTAATAATAATAAGTAGTCTTTGACTAGTGTTTCTTCTCTACTCTTTAGTAAGTAATGTTATCCAGTAAATCCAAAGTCAGTGTGTTTTTGAAGGGTTAAAGAAAGAATCCATGTTCATGTGAAAAAAAAATTAATATACAATTTGAGAAAATGTTTGAAAGACATTAATTTTGAAAGACAAATAGTCATAAGTCGGAGAACATATGAATATGTTTACAGCTCTAGTTCTTATAAAATCTATGGGGGTTCCTATTAGATGTGGGCATAGAATACGAGAAAAAAAGGCTAGCAAAGAGTGACGGGAGTTTGTGGTGAAGAAAGAGTTAAAGATTTATCGAGCAGTGGCAAGCAGCAGCGAGTAGGGTCAAAGGCGAGCCGAGCAGCGATGGGGTGAGGCGGCGAGGGGCAACAAAGGGGTGAAGGTAACTGCCTGATTGGGTTAGGGTTCGATTTGGGAAAAAAAATTGAAAGGGTTTGGAACTGATTTGGTAAAAATTGAAACGGGTTCACAAGTTTAGAAAAAAAAATAATTTTGTTTGGTTTGGTTTTAAAATTTTAAATTCGAGAGCCGAACCAATTAAACTTTAATTAGTTCAAATTTTATCTTAACTAATTAATATACCCAAATCAAACCGAACTAACTTAATTGATTCAGTTCAAATTGATCAAATTAGTCGAATTATCCAAACCAATTTACACCCCTAATATATATCAACAATCCCAACCCTCTCATCCTCCCGCATGAAACCACTCGAATATTGAAATAGTCCACATTGGCCCAATTCCTTGGTAAGTCAAGCGAGTTATCTAGTTGGAGAGACAATGGCAACTGGGCGGAACCGGCTACTTCAAACTCAAGAAGTTCAAACCCAGTTACCCAGCGTGAATTAGGAGAAATAATTGTGTAAATTTTATCTATGCATTTGTGTAAATTAAATCAATCAATACTTTAATTATATAGATTCTTGTATTATATAATTAATTAATTATTTTACATAAAAAATATTAATGTGTCAATTATTAATTAATTAGTCTACACAACTTATATTAAAAATACTAATAACTCATTAGATTAGCGCTTCACTGCCTTGCCACTCCCAAGCACTGGGCTATCCATAAAATCAGCCTTATTTTCGGGTTTTTGTTTTTTGTTTTCCTTTCACCAAACCGTTTAAATTTTAAAATAAAAAATTGAGCGTCAGATAATAGAAGAGAAAATTTAATAAGTAGTGAAACAGTAAGAAATTTAAAATATAAAATTAAGTGCGTAGTTACTTAAAAATAATACTTGCTTTTTTGCTGAGCAATAATACTTGATTTTTAAATGTTATTATTAAACACATAATATTTAAAATCCAATCCTGTTGTATTTAATTATTTATTAACTTTTAAAGGATAATTTGAAATATGAAATTCTTTGTTGAAAAAGGATAATTTAATTTGTAAAGGATAATATTCAAAAGTGTTTTAAGTTAATTTGAAAACTGAATTTGTGAATAATATTTTTTTTTGGTAACTGTCGTGAATAATAATTTTGACAGCCAGCAACCATGTCTCTTTTTTCTTACAAAGATATGAGGAATAGAAGCAGAAACCTTATAGCGTGAAGAATCTCATATATCGTTGTACCAAGAAAAAGAAAGAAAGAAAAAGGAGCAGCAGTATGCATTAAACAACGAGATGACGGCATCCATCAAAACAAGATAATGATGACTGAACAGAATTATAATAATTTTAATCAGGAATCTGTATGAGTTGCAATTATTTTTTTCTTTTTTGGATGACTCTGAGTTGCACATTTTTGTTATGTGCTAGCTCATGCAGCTTTTTGGGCTTCTGCAGCTGCTTCTTCCTCCTGAAGCTTCTTTAAGGACGGAGGTGGTCTCACAACAATGCTTTTCTTCTTCCATTGTCCATCAAGCTTTCTGGACAACCTCTTATTGTTACCCTCCTCAATCTCCCTTTCCGACTTCACAGCAAGCTGTCATGCGAACAATCTGTTTGTTCATATTATATTAACAATGACATTATCAACAACAATAATAACAATAACAATCAAGTTTTTTTTCACTAGGTAAGGTCAGTTACATGGATCAAATAATACTATTATATCCTATCATAAATCAAGTCTTCAGAAATGTCATTTAAATCTAAAACTTTTTTAACTGTTTCACTTATAGTTTTTCTTGGTCTCCCTCTACCCTAACTATTGTGCTATATTTCACCTAATCTACTCTTCTTATAAGGGTTTCTAAGAATATTCTCCTTACATGTTTAAATACCTAAAGCGAGATTCTCCTATCTTTTTCACAATAGGTACTACCCTTACTTTCTCTATAATGTATCCATTCCTAATCCTATCTTATCTTGTATAGTCACATATCTAGCGCAACATCTTCATCTCAGCGACACTGATCTTATACTTTTGCTGACTTTTTATCGTCCAACATTCAGTACCATACAACATCGCAAGCCTTATAGTTGTTGATGAACCTGCAAAAATTTGTATTTTTACAGTTCAAAATCTTGGATTTTCATCCTTTTTTAAATCTTTTTATTTAGTTTTGTTCTCAAGTCTTATTATGTTTTTATTATTTTAATTATGTTCTTATTACGTGTTTTTATGTATTTTTGTTAGGTAATTACACATGGAGAAGATTGGACATTTAAAGAAGCCATAAAAGGAAGAAAATCCATTCAGAAGCCCAGCGTTCAAGCGTTGGGTCAGCACCGCTTGAGTGCGCATTGCACGCAGAATGATTCTAGATTAGTGGGCCAGCGCCTGAGCGCTGGGAAGTTAGCGCTTGAGCATTGAACGTGTAAACAACAGCGTTAGTTTATTATAAATAAGAAAGTTACACCAAATTCAACACACTCTTACATACTTGGACATAATGCAGCAGCCGTTAAGAAGCACAAACTCTAATGTGGTGTGGGTACAATTAGGCTTGAAGATTAAGGATTTTCTTCATCCTTTTCACTTATCTTCAATGGATTTTGTCAAATTCTTATCTCTCTTTCGTTCTTCATCCATGTGTAACTAATTTTCTTTTTCGTTATCGTGATGATGGATCTTGTTCTTGGATGATGTAAATTCTTTTATGAATTTAATTTATGTTTCTATTTCATGATTTACATGTTTATTTCTAATCTTAATGCTTTTTTAAATCTGACCAATTTGGGAATGATTTTTGGGCTTCTGCAACTGCTTCTTCCTCCTGAAGCTTCTTTAAGGATGGAAGTGGTCTCATAACAATGCTTTTCTTCTTCCATTGTCCGTCAAGCTTTCTAGACAACCTCTTACTGTTACCCTCCTCAATGTCCCTTTCCGGCTTCATAGCAAGCTGTCATGCGAGCAATCTGTGTGTTCATATTATATCAGCAATGACATTATCAACAACAATAACAACAATAACAACCAAGTTTTTTTTCCCACTAAGTAGGGTCGACTACATGAATCAAACAACGTCATTATGCTCTATCATAAATCAAGTCTTGAGAAATGTCATTTAAATCTAAAACTTTTTTAACTGTTTCACCTATAGTCTTTCTTGGTCTCTCTCTACATTTAGCTATTGGGCTATCCTTTACCTGATATATTCTTCTTACAGGGGCTTCTAAGGATCTTCTCCTTATATGTCCAAACCACCTAAGGTGAGATTCTCTCATCTTTTTCACAATAGGTGCTACCCTTACTTTCTCTCTAATGCATTCATTCCTAATCTTATCTTGTCTTGTATGGTCACACATCCAACGCAATATCCTCATCTCAGCGACACTGATCTTATGTTCTTGCTGGTTTTTTATCACCCAACATTCAGTACCATACAACATCTCAAGCCTTATAGTTATGCGGTAAAATTTACCCTTAAGCTTGAGAGGTACTTTTCTATCATAAATAACTCCTGAAGCACTATTTCATTTCATTCATCTAGCTTGAATCCTATGGTTTACATCTCCCTCTATCTCTCTGATATTTTATATGATAGATCCAAGATACTTAAATCGTGTGACTTGTGGTATAGTATGGCCTCCAATTTTCACCGCTAAGCTAGTATTAGCACGCTTCTTACTGAACTTACATGTCATATACTCTGTCTTACTCCTACTTAGACGGAAGTCATGTTTTTCCAAAACTCGTCTCCATAGCTTTAACTTCCCATTTGTTTCCTCTCTCGACTCTCCAACTAAGACTATATCATCTGCAAAAAGCATACATTATGGCACCGACTCTTGGATATGCACAGTGAGCACATCCAAGACCAAGGTAAAAAGATATAGACTTAAAATTGACCCTTGGTACAGTCCTATAGTTATAGGGAAATCTTCTGTGTTCTCACACTAGTTTTAGCCCCATCATACATATATTGGATTGCTCGAATATAAGCGATACAAACTCCTTTCTTCTCCAGAACCTTCCACAAGACCTCTCTCGGTACCCTATCATAGGCTTTTTTCAAATCAATGAAAAATATGTGTAGGTCTTTTTGCTTCCTCCGATATCTTTCCATCAATATTCGTAGAAGATAGATTGCTTCTATGGTTGACCTCCTATATATAAAACTAAATTGATTTTCTGAAATATGAGTCTATTGTCTTAATCTCCATTCAATTACTCTTTTTCATAACTTCATGATATGACTCATGAAGTTAATCTCTCTATAATTTGTACAATTTTTTGTATCTCCCTTGTTCTTATAAATAGAGATTAAAAATATATAACGACATGCAAACAGAAAGCGCATGGCATTCTCGTATATCATAGTTCCATTGTTAGATATAATTAATATAAAGGGCTAACTGCCCTCTCTCCCTAACCCACTTTTTATTAGCAAGAGTTGGACTTGTGATAGAATTACTTATTCAGATATAATTAATAATTTATCTATTTATTACTTATATTATCTATCTATTATCTATCAATTACTTCTATTACTATATATTAAAAGTAACCTACTTCAATTCACGTATCATTGAATGAGAAAAAATTTTCCGCCAAAACTTCCCTTTCTTTTAAAGAAACTTTTTTTATCTACATTATTATTTACATATTTTTATATATAAATTATTCATATATTCCGATATAAAAATATCAACAGAGTGGGGGCAAGTAGTACTTCCCTCATTCTATTATAGGTATCTATTTATGATCATTGTCGCGACCGGAGATCGCGGCGGGGAAATAGCAACTCGATATGATTTTAAGATATGACAATGGAAAAATGGAGTCGCCACCAATTTTATTTGAATTTGGAAAAATTGGAAAACCTTTCTTTGAAAATGGTCTTTAGAACCAGATTGGATTCGGAAGTCGGTTATGCTTAGGGAAGGGTGGAAACTTAATCCCACTGCACCCCTAACGCACCCGTCCTAAGACGGTACCTTGGATTAATTGTGCAAATTATTAACAATCCTTGAAAATATTTATTTTACCCCTTTTTTGCAAACATTGTAACTAAAAAGCGAAACCACAAAATTGTGAAAATTTAAATTTGGCTTGACAGAAATGAAATTCTGCTCCTACGTATCCCCTGGTGCAATGGGGAACTCAAAGTTACGTAGTTCTTTAAAAAATATTTGTGGGTTGGTTGATTTTATTAAAATGATTTCAAAAATTTGAATTAACAAGCCGTCGCGGCTCAGTTATCCAAATTAAGGATTAAATAGGTGAAGCTCGCGTCACGTTAGAGACGTCACCCATTGATTATCGAGTTTGTTACGAAATTTTCATTTAAGATTATCAATTAGCGATTTAACTTAAAAAAATGTAAATCATCAAGTTGTCACAACTAAGATGTTTACAAAATATAAGGGTTAGCAAGCTGTCGCAACTCAGGTAACCCATTTTTATTTCTTTTTTTTTAAAAACTTTTTAATTATTTCTTTGTTTATCATTTTTAACTTCTTTACCCTTCTCCCTTCTTACCAAAATGCATCATTATGGACAGCAGTCCACGCGATTCAACCTCACACACCCAAAAGACAATCACAATTCAATTTAAAGAGGTAAAAGTTGGAGACTTTGACAACAATAACAGCACGCACTGGGGACGTTTGTGGAGGGATCTAGTCTGAGGTTCGACGGTCGGGAATTGCCTCTGAAGGTCGAGAACTGGTTCCTGTGGTCCGACGGTCGAGAGGCGGCCTCGAGGTTCGACGGTCGGGAATTGCCTCGACGGTCGAGGCGGTTCCCGTGGTCCGAAGGTCGAGAGCCGGCCTGCGAGGTTCGACGGTCGGTGGAAAAATGGATTTATTTGGGTTTGGAAGGTTGAAGGTCGATGAGGGGAGTGGAGCTTACGGTTCGACGGTCGATTGGAGAATGTAGGGGTTTTGCTTTTGGGGTCCGACGGTCGAATGTGATGGAATTTAGTTGATGGTATGAAGGTTTGGATGGCTTGTCGGTGAGAGGAGTGGAGCTCACGGTTCGATGGTCGAATTGGAGAATGTAGATGGTCTTGCTTTTGGGGTCCGACGGTCGAATGTGATGGAATTTAGTTGATTGAGTTCGACAGTCGGAGAGGGGAAGGATGTGGCTCTTTGGATTTCGACGGTCGATGGGATGTGGTCTTATGGTGGCAGAAGATGATGAGAATGGGGTGAAGTTTGAAGGATCTGGGATTCGACGGTCGGTTGGAAGGCTGATGGCTTCTGTGCGGTCCGACAGTCGGTTGAAGAGGATGGATTCGACGGTCGGCTGGGAGGCTGATGGCTTCTGTGCGGTCCGACGGTTGGTTGAAGAGGATGGATTCGACGGTCGGTTTAGGGAGATTGGATGGTTCGACAGTCGGATATGATGGAGTTTGGGGGTCCGACGGTCGGTTGGTTGAGAGGTCTGGCTTTGTGGGGTTGTCAAAATGAGGTGGTGAACGTTTGCGGCTTCACGTGGTGACCTGCTACGGTTTGGTGGGGTTCATGGTTTTGGGTTGGGGATGGAGTTTGGTTGATGGTGATGGAGGTTTGGATGGTCCCGCCGGTGAAGTGTGGGTTTGGATGATGATGATGGAGAGGTTGGAGGAGAAGGGTCCCGCCTCTTTTTGATGGAGCTTCACGTGGAGGTTTGTTGAAGTGAGGGTGGTTCTTTGGTTTTATTTTTGTTGGAGAAGGATGGTGGCGAGAGGAGTTTTTGTTGTCTTTGAAGGTGAGAGTGAGGTGGTGAGGTTGATGAGGGGCATTATAGGTGGAGTTCACGTGGATGATGGAGTTCGGAGAAGATAAGGGTGATTAGGGAGATGGTGAAGTGTTAAAGATAGAGATTGGAAATCACGGGGAGGCTTGCTTCACGTAGTTGATGAAAGGTGGAAGGAGAAGTGAGGTTGCAGTGGTTGATGGAGTGGTGGTTCAAGGAAGGATGATGATGGGAGGTGGTTGGTTTTGATGGAAGTTAATGGTGGTTGTGTAGTGGTGGCTGATTTACGTGGAGATGGAGTTGATGTGGTGGCTGGTTTGGATGGTTACAGGAGGGAGTTTGGGAAGCAGGGTGATGATGGGTGTTGTATGGTGGAGGTGGACGTGTGGCTATGGAGGGTGGCTGCAAGATGATGATGAGGGTGTGAGAAGTTTGGAAGGAATGGATTGTCCAGCCTCGGAAGAAAATGATGGCAGAGGCATTTATGGAGGGATCCTTCACGTTTTGGAGGTGAGAGGATGGTAGTGGGTGTGATGATTGCTCACCGTCTGGGAGTTTGGCAGCTTCCTTCAAATTTTCATCTTCTCCCAACAAATCTCCCTAAAATCCTCCTTTTTTATCAAAATTCTCTCTTTTTTATTTTTTTTTCGACTTTCTTCTCTTTTTTTTTCTTTTGCGTCAATCACTCCTCCCCCTTTTTTTTAGATTGAGTTCCCCATCCCCATGAAAAAACGTATGTGCAGCATTTGTCTTTTTTATTTTATTTTTCTTTCTCTTTTTTTTATTTCTTTTTTTTGTTTTTGTCTTTTTTATATTATTTTTTTTGTTTTTTTTTTGTTTTTTGTTTTAGCCCGGTCAAAATTGGGTGTTCACAATCATTACAAGAAGGTAGGTACTTATGAGCATACAAATATTAATAATTCAATATAAAAATTTAAAATTCACAAAAAAATAGTAAAATAAATTTTAACAACCACTGGATTTACTAAAGCTAAATTAACAAAGATAGTTTCTTTTACTGAAAACCTAATGAATAAAAAATCTTATTAGCTACATTGTTGATCTTATTTTTTTTTTCTATTTACATTATTTACATGTCCCTAAATAACAAGACGGGGTAGGACTAGTAATGTTTCTCCCATCCCAATTATGGATACCCATTTATGATTTGATGTGAGACTCTAACACCCCCTTCACAGATGCTTGGACGGAACAGACGAGCCTAGTGGAATAGGTGACAAAAAAGCCTAGCGGAATAAGCGACGAAGATGAGATATTGGCTCTGATACCATGTGAGATTCCAACCTAAAATCAATTGGTATCAACTGGAGTGATCCAACAAGTATATAAACTGCACCCGAAAGATTGATGCAGACGATGTGTGACTTTAACAGTAACCATCTTTCTTGAAGATATAGATAAGGTTGAAGCAATCAACTCGTGAAACAATCGTCCATCTAACTAGTACAATGTATTTGATCTCAAAACTAGAGGAACTTAGTAGACGTGGCAATAACCAACACTTTGATTGTTGGCCATAATTCCACAATATTGTAACGTGGGTAGAAAGCTGAGGAAACATGGCTGACAATTTTAGTGGAGGTTAAAAGCTAGTTTTAGGCTCTATAAATAACTATTATGAACTTAATTGTAAACACCAACAACACAACATTAAACATAAATCAATCAATTAAATTTCATTCCAATTATATTCTTCTTATCTCATTTACATTAAGTTATTTATTGCTTTCCAACCTTTACTTCCTTGCTTTTACTTTCCACCTTTAGTGCCTTGCCTTTATCATTTGTGTTTTTACATTCATGCACATTTTTGTTTACTTTTTATCCATTAGCCATTTACAAACACAACGTTTAGCCAATCTTCCAACTAGACGCTCTCTTTAGTAGCTTAAGGACCCATAGCTGAGGAACAGAGGTGCGAGTTAGTGGATCTGCTTAGGTAATCAATCAGGTAAAAATTTGCACAAACAATATGCCACGCACTTGAAGCTGAATGCCATTCAATGAACATTTGGAAATCCCATTCCCATTACCAGGGAATGCTTTTGGACGGCAACTAATGGTTGAAGTTGAAGGAGAAGCAACACACAAGTTCAACATTCTCTAATTTCTTCTCTTCTCCCTGTTACCAACTTCTACTATATGTTACTTTCAGATAAGAACATGGCAAATTTCATCTTTATGACAAAAAAGTCAACATTTACATGATTATTTAACTTAATTTGAAGGGTTTGATGTTTTGATTGGGGCTTTTTTTTTTAATTTTTACTTGACTTTGGTCTTATTATGATTTTAACTAATGATTGGTTCGAATGGGACTGATTCAAGATATAAAAAAATTTATATAAATTTAGATATTATATTTAAGTCATAATATTTTAACAGTAAAAAAATTGAAACTAATAAATGTTTATATTTTTTGTTTCTCAAGGTATTTCCACATTTTTTTAGTGTGTGACTAGTCTCTTCATAATTAGGTTCACCTTACAAGTGGCATCTTTAGGAATTGAAGCTTTTGTCTTTTCATGGGAAAACTACGAATTTTTTATTGCAGTTAGGTGGTGCCTGGGTCAACTTGCACGCATCTCGACTAATCCACCTCCTCGATTTAGTCAAAGGTAGGTCATCTACGTCAGGACTAAGGGACTCACAAGGATATTCCCTGTAGTTTGGCCACAAGAAATTGGTATAGTTGAGATTCAAACATATGACCATGTGCCTACCCACACATCACATACTCACCCACCGTTAGGCCAACCCCTTAGGTTTAACTAAGGGATGCAATGCAATATATATTTCTGTTTTGTCCTGGTGTAAGGGGAGGCTACAAGCTTCTTAGACAAAATATCCTCACTATAGTAGCTTCCTTCAAATGTTAGATCAGGGGGGTTGAATACCTGCAAGACACTCTAATGCTCAAGTAAGTTAGGGCACAAGTTGGTAGAGAGTGGGGGGAAATATCTTTACCATAGGGCTATAATGAGTTATTTATATAAGGGAGAGTGTCTTGGGACCAAGTATTGATGAGGGCAAATTGGTCATATTAGGTGGTAAAGGGAAACTTCCCAGCACCTTTCTTGGCCTATGTGCTAACCTATCATTGGTCTCCCTAGAAGGGACATTCCTTTTATAAAGTGAGAGGAGTCATTATCTTATGAAATATTGGGCTTGGCCTTGTTGGGCCCAAAACCTAGTCATGATTGATCAATTGAGCTTTTATTTTCATCTAATTGAGATTTTATCTTTATGTTTAATGTTTCCTTTGAATTGGTCACTCATTGAATGATTTGTTGGATATCTTTAAAATTGGGAAATTCCTAGATTAAAATGAGTGGGATCAATTATAATAATATAATTTTATTATCTTAAGTAAAATAGAAGCTTTTATAATCTCCTTGGGTGCATGAAGTTTGAAGGTTGAATTTAGGTTAGATGAAGTCAAATGGGTTAGGGTTAGGGTTAGACAAATTATGGAAGGGTAATCTTTGTCAATTTATAAATTAAACAAGGGTATATTAGGTAAAAAAAATGTGAAATCTCATTCCACAAAAATATGGAATCTCATTCCCTCATTTTTTTTTTTTTGAGGAAAGAAATCGTATTCCCTCCTTTTTCTTAGAGGAATGGAATTCCATAAAATTGTGGAATAGAATTTGGAATATGAATGTAATTCCATATTTATTTTCATTAACAAATGCAGAAATCTTCTGATTACAAGATTAAATGTGGAATAACATTTTATTTCTTCACACCAAATATAATATTAGAGTTTGAGGATTGAATTCATCGTAGCACATGAATTTGCCTTAAAACAACATGAATTTAAGCTAGAATTTCTTGACTATGCAATGCATGAAAACAAGTAAAAACCATCATAAATTTAAAGGAAACTAGGACTTAGCATTCAATTATTAACTCAATTAAGGCCAAAATAACTCCAATTCTTAGAGTTATCAGTCATAGATAATGTATTGATTAGTTTTTCCACTCTTACTCTGAAATTTTTCTAGTATGAACCTTCTATTTTTACTTTAAAAAAATGGAGGGTTTTTTTTATTTGTTGTGTAGTAGTAGTTCTTTTAATTTGTATCTATTACTTTTCTTCACTTTAGGTAGCATTTTTTTATTTTCAGTTTCTTGTTTTCCTTCCATGATCTCCTTTGTAGAATTGATATTAGAAATTTCTAATTGTTCTCTTTATATACCTTTAGAGCTTTTGATTCTTGCTTTTAATGTTTGAGTTTATTAATATTTAGAATTTAGGCTTGATATAATGTGTAGTTTAATCAAACATTTCAAGTGTTATAGTTATAATTATTTAGATAAATTTATGAAGCAATATGATGTTAATTGTAATTTTTATAATATGATATATCGGTATGGATAAATTCATTAAAAGAAAGTAAATTTTTCTTGATGAATATCAAATCGCTCTCAATTAAAGTAATAAAAAATTGAAACAAACTTAAAATATCTTTACACAAATCTTGATTTAGGTCTTAAAATTTTATTTATCATTTAAATGATAGAGATAATATTCAATGAAAATATTAGTGTTCCCCTCAATCTCTGAAATCTAGCTACGCGACTACTTATTCGCTTATTCGTGGCCTCTATGTGCTGGATTCTGCTCTTCCTTTTCTGTCTCTACCATTGTTCACTAATGAGAGTGGTGTGAACTTGTCTCGTTCTGTCAGGTTTTAACTTTTCTTTGTGTTTAGGCTTTTGCCACTTTGTTAGATGTGGGTATATAGGCCGCGGTCCGTGGACCGATCCGTGTAACTCGCGACCTGCACAGGTTAGGACTAGCTAAAATGTTGGTCCATTTAAACGCGAGCTTATTAGCTCGTTCCTTGTAAACCTATTGTTAAAAGAGTTTTGGTTTGCAATTTTGTAGACCAATCCGCGAGCCCGCATTATATATATATATTGAGAGTATATCTGGTGAGAGGAGTTAATCTTGATTATTGAATCTTACATAAATGGTTAAGATTAGAATAAAAAAATATATGATTTTTTTAAGTGGTCATATGACCTTTAAATAACTTTTAATCTTGATCATCTATGTATAATTGTATAATAAAGATTTACTCTTCTTACAATAAAAATTTATTTCACTATATATATATATTACACGACAGTTTGGTTTGGGACTTTGGGTATTTAACTTTTAAGTGTAACAACAGTCTAATTAGAGATGACCCAACAAGAAAAAACCAAAAAAAAAAGAGTGCGGCCCACGAACCAAACTGCAAGTCTGTGGGTTTAAGCAGAACGCGTGATGGTATTTTGCTTGTCCATTTAATAAGGGGGTTAGTCTGCACCAGCCATTTAATTACAGTCTGTCGCGAGCCGGGTCGACCCATATGAGAAAATTTAGGTAAAATTTTTTAAGTATTTGTAGTGCTTGTCTCTAATAGAAACATGATATGTGTTTTATTTTTTAGTTACTTAATTATTATTTTCAAAATTTTTATTAATAAGTTATAAAAAATATACATATATCATATTTTTATTGAAGATAAACATCATAAGTACCTAAAGAATTTTATCTAAATTTTATCCGACCCATATATCCACCTCTACCCTTTGATAATAATAATAAAAATAAAAATAAAAAATCCTATCCTCAGTATGTAAAGAAAGAGAACCTGAACTCTTATCCATTCTATTTTTATTTTATTTATTTTTCGGGTGCAGTAGGGAAAAAAAAGGCTTCCATTTCCTATTTCGGATAATCTCTTATCTGTCTTGATCCACTCAATCCTTCCTTTAATTTATATATATATATCACCATGGAAATGAGATTTCTTTTTATCTTTTTACTGTTTAAACTAGTAAATTAATATTTTATATTTGAACACCTACCATTCAAATATTCAAACTCCTAAATTTCCTGGTTTAAACAAACTCCTAAATTTAAGTAATTTTTATATTAACAACTTTATTTTACAGAATTTAAACAAAATACTTTATACGTCTTTTTATGTGATGTTTATGAGAAATGTTCTTTTTATTTTAAATTTTCACATGATATTTTCATGTGAAGAGAGAAATGGATAGAGAATTTAAATAGTAAAGTATTCTTAAAATTATGGGATTTATATTAATTTTTTGTATTTATCTCTCTGTGTATAAAAAGGTTATGTAAAAAAATATTAACATAAGATGATCTATTCTCAATATTAAATTTTGAGAATAAATCTTTTCATGTTAAATTTTTATATAACGTTGTCATTTGAAGAAGAGCTAGATATAAAAAAATTTAAATAATGAGGCATTCTTAAAATGAGTGGGACCTTATATTAGTTTTTTATATCTATCTCTCTTCACATGAGAATATTAAGTAAAGAAAGAGATAAATATAAAAATTTTAAAATATTTTAATTATTAAGATTTAATTTTAATATACATGTGAAAACATTTTTGTAGTTATAAATATTATGATTTAATTTTAGTATATTACCAATGTAAAAGTGTTGTACATTATTATTTAATTATAAATTACCACCTTATTAAAAATATTTGATTCTTCTAATAATTACTTCAAAAGTTATTTATGTTGTAATATATAATTAATTAATAGTATAAAAAATCTTTACAGTACATTCAAATCAATTTCTAAATATCAACATCACGACAAATTTAAAATGAAAAGGAGTTGGAGGCTAAGGCATACTAATTCCCAAAGTTTTAACATTCACTTACTTATCTTTGGATCAGGAGATGCAAACTTGCTTAGTAGCTTACCATGCCGAGTGCCGTTTGACTATTTTTCTTTTGACAACTATGAATCCTGAATTATTATCTTAACATTTTGGTATAGGTTTAGATTAGCTTTTTTTGTTTTTTTGAAAAGCTTATAAGTAAAAGTTTTCTAAGAGAGTATTTAAGAAATAAATAATTATTATTATTTAAATAAACTAAACGAAACATGCCTTAAACATCTCTCGCAAATAATTTAATGATTTTTTTTATCAAGTTTATGATTATAAAAAATTTCATATCACCACATAAAAGAATATGATAGTTTGGCATTCTGAAGATAACATCCGACACCACATAATTATACATGTCATTAAATTTAAAATAAAATACTATTAAAAAAATTTATCACTTTCAAAATATATAAATATTTTTTCTTACTTACACACACATTTTCATTTAATTTTCTCGTACTTTTGTTGGATTAAAATGTTTCACATAAGAAAAATGTGACTAAAATATTATTTTTACACACATTTTTCACATATTTATTTAGATAGTAAAATTAAAGTGTAAATGTATATAAAATAAAGTAAATGAAAAAATTGTATAAATATAAGGTAATTTGTATATAAACATATGTAAGAATCATTATTTTTCAAATAGAGTTTAAAAATTAATTTTATGCATCAGATCCTTTAAATTTGTAATTTTTGATTAAATTTTAAAATTTATGTGTATAAAAATAATACTATTAAAAATAATTTATTCTTATTTGATCTTATTTTAAAATATTAGTTTTCACTTATTAAAAATGATATTCTGAAAAGTTTTTTTTTTTAAAGTCAAAGATAGTTTTATAATTCAAACACACTTTTTTTAAACCGTTTTACATATTGGGAATTTTGGCACGGATATTGTGGAGCTCTACTAGGAAAAATAGTGGCGCGACTGTAATCTTTTTTTTTTTTTTTTTTTGGTTTTTAAACGCCGTTCTTCTCCAATTTTCTGATTTTTCTTCAATTGTTTTTTTCTTTCACCATGTGCATTCTCTTCCTCGAACGAAACCCTTGTTTTCTTCCCTTCCACTTTCTATAGAAAACAGAAAGAAAACCAATACCATTAAACTTCACACTGCAACAAACCCTAGTGATTCGAAGTTACGCGGGAGAGAAAGAGAGAGAGATAGAAACGGTCATTGATGAAGTGCGTCTCGCTGAGTTGAATCGGATAAAGATCTGAGTCACGGTGACCGGTTCGACGCGCTGATGGGTGCTGCGGGCTCCAAGCTCGAGAAGGCTCTTGGCGACCAATTCCCCGAAGGAGAACGTTACTTTGGCCTCGAGAATTTCGGCAACACTTGTTATTGCAACAGCGTTTTGCAGGTCACCAATCTGATTCATGTTTGGAATCAATTCGATCCTATTATATGAAAACTGAAAAGCATCGATTGTTTTATTATTTTTTTTTTATGGTTGATTTTGTTTTTGTGGCTTTCTCTGGTGATTTTGATGGTTTATTGATTAGTCCTCTTTGAGTTTTGAACTTGTATGGAAGAATTAAAATTGCCTTTAAGGAAGGTCAATGTGTTCTTTTGTTTTGGATGTTCATTTGACCGGTTTGGTAGAATTTTAAAGTGCTTGATTTATGAATGAATATAAAGGATGAGCATTGACATTGATTAAAGCTTTTTCTTGTTTATTATGGGATTTTTGTAGTGAAAATAGGAAAATATATAGAAATTCATTGAAAGAGACGTGTGGGTCTTGCCATACTCATACACTGCTACAAAATCCTTTTCCACTTCTCTCCATGAATTTAAGCGATTTGCTTTCATTGACACAAAAAATGGTTTGTCAAATTTCTTTCTGTTATTTGTATTGCATCAAATGTAACTGGTTTATTTGCCTTGTCTTTAACTTGAATGATTTTTTATCATTGATCAACGAATAGCAAAACTTATTTTCATGACTATTGGAAAGGATACAGGAATATTAATGCTAACTTATCAGGCATTCGAAATACCTAGACAGATGTCACTGAATGTGTCTAACCTTCTAGCTTCGTATAGAGTACTTTCAAACCTAAATGGATGGTGTTTGGATACCAGAAGTCTGTCGATTATACCAGTTTGGATACCTTTTAACCATTTTTATGGTTCTTCACTAATGAATTACTCTTTTTTCTCTTTCTACAGGCTCTATACTTCTGTGTTCCGTTTCGTGAACAATTGCTAGAGTATTATGGAAATAACAAAAGCATAGCAGATGCGGAGGAAAATCTTTTAACTTGCTTAGCTGACTTATTTTCGCAGGTAATGAGTCTGTAGTTTGGAAAATTCTAGGTGTTTCTTGCATGAGGCCTCTTCATATTTGATTGACTCAAGCACTGTTTACCATTAGAGAGTTTGTATTGTCTTCACTGATTGTAGCTAAGGTACATGTGTTGGTGTTACTTACATGAAGTATGAAGCCATTGAGGTGAGAACATCATCCTCCAGATTAATGACTGCTAAGCCACTGTTAGACCAATAAATTATCATCCCAGAAATTATATAAAAAGTCTGTAAGAATGTGTGAATGTTTATCAAGTTGCCCGTATGCCATCCAAAAATAGAATAGTGTCATTTGCAAAATTGCAGCCAAAAAACTTATATTCCTGTAGACCCAGCTATCACGCCTCTAATTGTCACCCTCTCCATACCTTTGTTTATCATTCTGCTTAGGACATCCACTGTAATAGTGAAAAGGACGGGACAAAGATTCATGATCCCCCGCTGCCTCTAAATCAAGATTTTGTTCACTGCTGACCATCATTGAAAAGGTCACACTGGGTAAACACCAATAACATAATTCATTCCATCCATGTACTCAAACCTTGCCAAGGTTGTTCCATACGCGATTATAGGTCCTTTCAAAAGTCAAAATCAAGCTTAAACACTAGACATTTTCCTTTTCTACTTCTAATATGATAGATTTTTCTTATTTCTGGCAGTCTGGCTATAATATGGAAATAATTTGTTGTATATTGAAGAAACATGCACTTGTAACCTAGAGATCTGCATGTTAACATGTTTATTGCTTCAGTTCTTCTTTGTAAGGAATATTATGTGGTTTATTGTGTTGATCTACAGATCTAGTGAAGTTTATCAAAACATGACTAGCTACTTATAGTGCCTAAAATTCATTTCCTTAGTTAACATTTATTTTTCTTTCTGTTAGCTGTTGTATTTTCCCCCTTTGCTGTTTTCCTTTGAGATATGAGAGATTAGCAGGGGTGTTTGCATGCTTGTTTAAATCTATGATGAACTATGCTTGAGTATACATATGTTATTACTTCTTTTTGAGAAATTGCTTCAACGTATTTACGCTGTGCTTTTTATAAGTACCTATGATTTGCATATTTCTCCTTTCTGCTCTTTTCCTTTATGATATAAGAAGTTGGCAGATGTGATTGCATGCTTGTCTAAATCTGCTTTGTTTTATGCTTGAGTATATATGGCATTACCTGTGCCTGAGAAACTGCTTCAAGGTATTTGTAGTGTGGTTTTTGTAAGTATCTACATTTTGTATATCTTCAACATTTTGACCAATTTCTTGCCTCAAATGTCCTTTTAATGGCACTTGCCTGCTTATTTCTTTCTTTCATGGTTTTGAGTTTGACATGTATTGTTTCTTTTGGTGTAGATAAGTTCCCAGAAGAAGAAAACAGGTGTCATTGCTCCCAAACGATTTGTACAGAGGTTGAAAAAACAGAATGAACTCTTTCGGAGCTATATGCACCAGGTATGTGTTTAAACTGTCAAGAATGAGCACTGAAGTCAGAAGGTGATTGTTCTAGAAATTTTATAACTTTCTTTTGACAGTAACACATAGAATATTAGTTTGTATGCACACACAAACTGTGTTAGGCGCTTAGGCTATGTTTATGTGTTTCTCCATGTTTACGGAAGAATGCTATGCATACAGGCATCTTTTGTGTTTGTCCTTGCTTAGTTGCTTCTGAGTTGCAGCTGATTTAAATATGAATCTTAGCTAGAGATGTTATTATCTGTATTATAGATTTCCAGCTCGCAAAGTTCAGAAGTACGTTACTGTTGTTCAATTGGTAGATCATTAGTTAGATCAGAGTTACTCTTGTACTATCACTGTGGTCACACTTGATAGCAAAATGATTTAGAGCTTACAGTTAACTTGAAGGCATGGTCAGGATGACGTTCCTCTGGCTGGAATGGACCATATTTTAAGGTTGCAATCTGTTCGCTTGATCTGAACATCTTTTAATAAACAGGAAATTTTTCTGAACTGTGTCATAAGAATCTGTTGAAACGATCATGGTGCTTGTACATATTTGGGCCTCTATATATAGAAGATAAAAAATACATGAATATCTCTCTAAGTGAACTGGAATATGTACCTGTTTAAATATGATTTTTATTGACCATTATATGCTACGGGAAATGTAATCTTTTCAAATCTTTGTTTCCATAAGGCTACTACACTTTGGCATATAAAGATTATGTCTGCTCATGCTTTCACCGGTATACAAATGGTGATTTGGCTTGTTCTTGTTGGCTTTCTTCTTTTTGTGAGGAAATAATGGGGTAACTCACATTTGGATGTTCATCTGACTCATTTTTTTTTAAAGTGAGGATGAATAATGACAATTTGTTAAGTTCAAACAAGGTTGTATATAATATCTCATTTTGTTTACTAGACATCTCCTTCCTCATCATAGTTACTGTACACATGCCATTCCTTATTCATCAAATGCATTGTTAATTCTGTCTGTTTGACTCAAATAGTCAATGCACTATTTGTTGCACAATGTCTCTTATTAGTCTAGGTTTTTATTTTTAATTTTTTTAAAATAAAAGTAACACTGTCATTGTGAATCTTCTCATTTTTTGGTAGGATGCCCACGAATTCTTGAACTTTTTGTTAAACGAACTTGTTGACATTCTGGAGAAAGAGGCCCAGGCTGCAAAAAATGATCAAGAGACATCACCACCTTCTGAAAAGGCTGCAAATGGGCCTAAGAACGGTCCAGCTAATGGTGCTAAAAAAGAGCCTTTAGTCACTTGGGTGCACAAAAATTTTCAGGTGACATTGATCTGCCAATTTAATGTTTTCATTTTAGCGTGTTGCTTGCAGCAAAACTTGAGTGACCATAAATTGTGAACTTTGTATTGGATCAAATCTATCATGCTTCCTCTGGAAGATTTTCTTTTAGGAATCTCATTAGTGTAAATTGCTCTGATAAGGGAATACTCACCAACGAGACAAGGTGCTTGCGATGTGAAACGGTGACTGCTAGGGATGAAACATTTTTTGACTTGAGCCTTGATATTGAACAAAACAGTTCAATTACAAGCTGTTTGAAAAACTTCAGTTCGACTGAGACGTTGAATGCCGAAGACAAATTTTTTTGCGACAAGTGCTGCAGGTATATAGCTTTTACTTCTACGAACAAATTTTGATTTTATAAATTACCTACATACTACTTTTGTGGCGTGAGCTGTTACTTGCCTTCTTGAGTACTATTGAGAAGGTAAAGGGCCAGTTCAACCATTTCGGATTGTGTTCGTAGCTGAACTATTCTACTGCTTGTTGAGTGAGAGAATTTTTTTTTTGTGATGAAGCAGAGATGTCAAATGGCTTCATTATCATGTATTATTTGTTGGCAATTTTTATCTCCTTTCACTATAAAATAGATTGCTATCTGTTTATTTACTAATACTATAATGTTTCGTGTTTCTGGGTATGTGGTTGTGACTTGTGACCTGACGTTATGAGAAGCAAACCATGAATAGTTCACCTTCATTTATTGATGATTGACATTTTTTTCATCTGTAATCTAAAAGGGATTTGATGGCTATGTCGGTATATTGTGTAAAAATATATTTGTGCTCTCCTCTGCTTTGTTTTTCATGTCCGTTTACCGGTCTGATAACCAAGATGTGAACTTTCGTACGATATTAGTTTGCAAGAAGCTCAGAAGAGGATGAAGATAAAGAAACCGCCTCACATCTTGGTCATCCATCTTAAGCGGTTTAAGTACATTGAACAGCTGGGCCGTTACAAGAAGCTGTCTTACCGGGTGGTCTTCCCCCTTGAGCTGAAGTTGAGTGATACTGTTGAAGAAGCAGATATTGAATATTCTCTATTTGCAGTAGTTGTCCATGTTGGGAGTGGGCCCAACCACGGGCATTATGTCAGCCTTGTGAAAAGCCATAACCACTGGTTATTTTTTGACGACGAAAATGTTGAGATGATTGATGAGTCTGCTGTTCAGACATTCTTTGGATCATCACAAGAATATTCCAGTAATACAGACCATGGTTACATTTTGTTCTATGAGAGCATTGGCAACAAGAACTAGACGGAGAAGCCTTACGAGATTTAGGTACTTGAATCATTTGGACTTGTCTTTTTCATCTGTTTTCTGTTTATTATTAATTATTTTCTTTCTTTCTTTTTTAACCGTTTTCCCTTATTCAACCTGTTTGAGTTGTTATACGTCCTTGAGAGGATACGGGTTGTGAAAATGTATACTTAGGTGGTTGACATGTACAGTGGAATAGTGGAAAAACTGTCCTTTTTCCTCCCCTTATTTTCACAATAAGAGCAGATAAAGCAGTATATGGTGTGAGAATTTCACCGACAATTCAATCAACATTAGTAGCACAATGCGATGGGAATTCTTCGTTAACTCTATGGTAGTTTCTTCGACATTCTGTTTTACAATATCTTGATGTCGGTTTTATCTGATCCATAAATACCATTTACAATTTAGACGATAATTATTAACTTATCCAAAACCAAAAGTGCACTCATCATTGTTATGTCAAATGTCCACGCCCCAAAGTCGTTTGATGGGTTGTTAAAAAGCGGCGTTTGTATGTTGTATTTCAAGGATTCTAATAATTGGCCTATGACCAAAGGAAAAAGGGTTTTTAAAGACGGAAACGGATCCCTTACAACTGCAGGGTGTGCAGTTTTATATCTAACCATTCAACATTATTTAAATATATTTACCATTTATATTTTACCAAATATTCAAATGGTTTTCAAGGGTCGAGTGTAACTGCAGAGAATCCTCATCCTTCAATAGATATGCTGATCACAGCTTCAGCGCATACTGCGATAGTTGCTACAAAGATACTGGCCGTATAAGTGGTAAATATATATCCTCATCCTTATTGGCTATGGCCGTATAAGTGGGATTCTAAGGTGAACTAACATTTGTCTTCAGAAGAGATCAATAAACTGAGACTGTATATGCAATGCTACTGCCACAAGCCCACGGTCACCTATTTCGATTAGGTTTTAAATCTCACATTGCTTTTTGTTTAAGTTAATCAGGGGGGAGCATGAAATTAGGTTTCTAGAATGAAACCCTCATTATCTAACTGTTAAGCCAATAGCAATGAAGCCTTAACCCAATTGTGAGGCTAATCTTCAGTTCCTCATGACAGTTGAGTTTTGCCTTGAAAAACCACCTTCGCAAATAGATTAGAGAAGAAAAGTGCTTCAAGGTCCCTTAATTTTTTTTTTTTTTAAATATGTTTGGGTTGAAAAGTTGTTGATAAGTTTTTAATTAGAAAACAATTTTTTAAAAAGTTATAATTTTAGCATTATGATTATTTAATTTCAGATTATTTCAAAAGTTTTGAGAGATACATACTCTTTTACACTCAACCAACTTGACTCGTATTTGAGTTCAAGTGCCCTTTTATTTAGAACATCTTAAACCATACCAATTTATTTCTATACAAATCATAGCCTTAAAAGGTGCTATCCGAAGGATATTTACAAAATTTTCTTTCCAAAAGCCTCTCAATGCTTGGGAAGCTGCAATCGCCTTGATGAGCTCAAAAAGATTCTTCTGTTCATCATGAACTATGTATTCCAGCTTAAGTCTCTCAATAGGTGCAACAAAAACTCTCATACATCAAAGAGAATATGTGATAACTCTATGAAAGTGGAGTTATTCTATCCTATTTTGCATAAATATGTGTATGCTAGTCCCATTGTTCCTTGGATTTTGTATGAAATTGAGCCTAAGTCCACACACTTTATGGTCATTTTTTATTTTAGCTTAGTTTCACCTTGCTAAGGGCATTTCAATATCCTTAATTGATTCTATTTTGATCCATTATCTTAGACTCATTGTTCAATCTTGTTTTGTAGGTTTTGGAAGGCAAGGAATACCTTGGAATGGAGCCATATAGAAAGGAGCATGAAGAATGAAGCACTTAAAGATTTGAAGAAAGCATCAAAAGAGCAAAGATTTGAGTTAAAAGTCCATGCCTAGGCGTGGTTGTTGCAGCTGATAAACAAATTTTGAGGCTGAGAGAGCCACACATATGTGTGGTTTGGGTTGACTTTGCTAAAGGTATTTCCACACATGTGTGGTTTAAACATGATGGTATTCAAGCCATTTTGGACGAGATTTTGAGGGTCTTTTGTCATTTTTCTAGTATTTATTAATTTTAGAGAGAGAGGCTCTGAGTTTGGGGAGGATTTCTAGATAGAGATGTTTGGAATTTTGAGGAGATCAAGAGTGAGTTGAAGATCAAAGGCTTCAAGATTGCAAATCTAGTTCATTTTCCCCTTTTCTCTTGATTTTCTTGCTTATCTTCCTGCTCTTTATTAATGAAATAGTTTTGTTAATCCATCTCTTTTCTTAATGTTTGTATTTGATTGGTCACCAAGTATTTGATTGGTCATCTACTCTTAACTCATCACTTTATTACTTATACAACTTGATACACTTGTCAATTAAGCATCAATATGCTACATAAAAATGTGCATAAATAAAACCATAATGCATAACCAAGCAAACAGATAACATGTTGTATTTTATTTTATTTTATTTCATTTGGTTTTTTATATTAAGTAATCAAGACTTTGAAAGCATGACATATTGGCATGGCAGCAATAGCACCAGCCCATAGATGCTTGGACCCCAGAATCTCCGTAGGAATTGTGTCAGTGTGGAGGAAGAGGTCCCCAGGGAAGATGGATCACAAGGTTTGGGTTTTGATCTAGTGGGACATTGTATTTGTATCTATATATATGTAGGGTATTACTTTGTGTTGCACTTGCACGAGATTATGCCTGAAAGTTGAAGGAAAAGAGGGAATGGAATATGATTTGAGATGTGGGAGCGACAGCAGGAGTAGCATTGATGATGCTTCGCTTCCACTGTCTTACCAAGGCTTTTTTACTAAACTGCCACTATTAGTAAAATTATTTATCAAAATGTCATTTTTTTTAACTATTTACCAAATTGCTATTTTTTTTAACTATTTATCAAATTACCCTTTTTTTTTAACTATTTACCAAAACGCCACTATTTTGAAACTATATCTGCAAAGCAACTTTTGGTGACGTGACATTTTTAATGGTTTGCCAATAGGGATCTGTACGCGTAGGATGGCGCGATTCACGCACGTGGGAATGCGCTAACACGCCTGGCGCAACCCACGTGGATACGCCATCCTACGTGGCGTATCTGGTTGGCCTTGAAACCAAAAACGCCTTAGCGCTTTTTTTTGGTATAAGCTTTTAAAATTAAATAATTAAATAAAAATTAATTAAAATACTTAATAAATATTTATAAACGTTTATTAATGAATTCATACTAATTACGAGAATAAAATATATAATATAAAAAAAAGTGACAAATTGAGTATGTTAATAATATTGAATATTATTTTAGTTATTATGAAGATTTATTAATTACATAACACATATGTTTATTTTTTTGTTATTTTTTAAATTTTTTTTTAATTTATTGATCAATTTAAAAAGCGATTGAGGTATTAATTATTTGCTTTTAATTGTCTTTATGTAAGATTTTTAATAAATTTAAAAACAATCTAATCAAATGTACGTACATATCTTATTATTGAAGTTATTGAATATATTTATTTATTTTGACACAAATAATTTAAACAACATATAATAAAAATTAAATGGTATATCCTGTAGAAGAGGCATTATCACTTAAATGAATTTTTGTTGAGTAGGATTGGATGATAGTGAGTAAGATTCGATCCAGAATAATCCCTATATCAAATTTTTAGTAATTCGAATTAGTAAAAATTTAAATGAGTTTCCCTAAATGTTGGATCTCCCCAAAAGCCAATGATCCTGTTTAATGCAACCGAGTTACCACAATATTTAATAAAATCCAAAACAGTGCGAAAAGCATATATAGTGTAATCTAATTAGGGTACCAAACTCACAAGAATATATTCTCAATAGTATTTTACACAAAATCAATAAATATATTCTCTAAATGTCAATGAGATGGGCCCGCATCGAATGCGGTACTGTGAGATGGTTCGGAAGAGGGACACATTTGTGATGGGTATGGTGGGTAACCTGGTGGTGGGTAAGGATATGGTGGGTAACCTGTGGTGGGTAAGGATATGAGGGGTAACTCGGTGGCGGGTATGGATACGGTGAGTAAGGGTATGGTGGGTAATATGCGGGTGGTTGAGTAGTGGGGGTACGTAGCGGTAGTAGGAGGTGAGTGGGGGGTATGTAGCTAGTAGTGGTGGGATCTTGTGTCGTATCTTTGGCAAGTAAGTGGAGTCCTCGGGATGTCGAAGTCGTGTCCGACCGCTCGCTAATCCTCTCCTCCGTCTACGCCGCGTTCCCCTGTTGGCTCGACTCCTGGGCGGCCCTGAAATGTCGTCTTGGTGGAGCTGGACGCAATGCTCCATCGTAATGCGGTCATGCTCCCGCAATGAGTGTAGGATTTGTGTAGCAGCCTCTCGAGCGACAGTGTCGGTAGTTGAACTGAGCAAATACTTTGCAATGTCCGCCTAATAAACATATAATAATAATATCTTGAATTAAGCTACATTTACTAATGTAAATCATGTCAAAGATATATATCCTACTAGATTACCTATAAATTAACTATCTATATAATTTAAATTACATATCATACAACTTCATTATTCATTAGTCAATACAAATATTAAACTATAATAATAATACATTATAACTAACACTAACTTAGTAAAAAAGTAATCAATAAATAATAATTAAACTATTTAACTATTGAAAGAAATACTTACGGTGTGAAGGAATATAATTTAAAGTACAAACAATGATCCCGACACCACTTACCGTAAGAATTGAGAGACTTGAGTGTTTAGAGAGAAGAAATTTGTAGAGAGATAGTGAGAATTTAGGAAAATGTGAGAATGTCACGCGCGGGGAAGGGGGTGGGAATATATACTAGGGTTACGCCACCCTTGCTTGGCGTTTTGTACTTGGTTACGCCATCAAGGGTGGCGTTTTTGGTTCCAGGGCCAACCAGGGATGCGCCACGTAGGATGGCGCATCCACGTAGGTTGCGCCAGCGTGTTGGCGCAACCTACGTGGATGCGCCATCCTACGTGGCGCATCCTGGTTGGCCAGAAACCATTAAAAAATGCCACGTCAGTCAAAAGGGTGGCAGTTTGGTATATAGTTTCAAAACAGTGGCGTTTTGGTAAATAGTTAAAAAAAAGGGCAATTTAGTAAATAATTAAAAAAAATGACAATTTGATAAATAGTTAAAAAAAATGACATTTTAATAAATAGTTTTACTAATAGTGGCAGTTTAGTAAAAAAGCTTACCAACGCTGGTCTGATTCATAATTTGGACTTTGCAACTTCTTTTTCTTTTTGCGTTCATGGATTTTATAACTTTTATATGTACACTTTCATGTATACATAGTAAATGGGCTAAGCCAGCTTAACTTGTTATGGAGTGTTCAAGAAGTCGAGTCCACTGGATCACCGCAAATCTGCACTATGGGTCAAAGCAACACCATGCTAAGTAAGTTCAAGTTTAGAAGCTGAGAGTGTGTTTTACTTTTATTATTATACTTTTAATGCTATAGTTAAGTTAAAAGATATTGAGTGGTTTACAACAAAATCTTTTCTTACTGGATGGTTTAAGAATTTCTATGGAGTTGTAATTGAAATCACTCAACTGGAATAGAATAGGTGCATGTTTGTTTTTGTTTAATTACTTTTAAAAAGTTGTTAACTATTTTTTATGCTAAAAAATAACTCTTTTTCTAGAAGTTATAATTTCAGCATTATGGATATGATTATTTCATTTAAGATTATTTCAAAAATTTTTGAATCAAATATTTTTTTTACCCTAAACTAAATAGCTTTTTCAATAATTCGTTATTCCTTTTTATGTGGATTGGTCATTTCATATTTCTTTTGGTAACTTAATATAAAAAAGTTATTCTTGTCATACAATTTAAATAAAATTCTTTGTTTTATTCGGCCGGAAGCTTTGTGCCAGGGTTGTTTTCCATTAGAAGCTCACAAGGATTTATTCCTAAATCCCTAGTTGTTATTAATGTATAGTAACCACTGAAACGAGGTCTATACTTCTCAACCAAGCAAGAGGGGATGATCTAGATAGACTTCCAATACAAAAAGCTTCCCTCCTTCTGTTATTATTGCTGCGTCACAAGCCATGAAGAATGGAATTATGCTTCCTAGATTGAAGACGAACTCCACAAAACGTGGTAAAATAAAAGAAGTTTGGCCCATGGCTTCAAGTTGATCAAACTGAGGGTAGAATTGACAACGCAATTAAAAGGCCTAACCCCCACTCGCATGGTAAGAGGTGCTCCTCTAATAGGGATGGTCTTAGTAAGATGACTATAGAACACATGGCTTCTAAGGGCACTGAAGAAGGAAGCAGGAATGTTCGAGAGAACATGTCAGAGACTAGCAAGCTAGGGTCTTTGTGTGGAAAGCTCTAAGGAAGAACAACATCTTCAAGATGGTAGTCATGAACTCAAAGAACTTAATCCAACCAACACAATTATCATTTGTTACAGCCACAGCAAAAAGGAGGTCCACATCAAAGCTCGAGATGTCCAACCCACTTCATATGGAGATGGCAGTATGCATCACATTCATGAGGACCAATCTTTGCCAGCAGAGAGTAGACATGTGGTTCCCCCTCCCTTCGTAATGCAGTGTTTAATGCAGAAGTAGGCACATCCTTTGATTAGGGAAATCAAGAAGAATTCTGCCAATGGCTCCATGATCACATCTAAAGAATAATTCAGTAGTTGTAACACAATTTTGTGATGTCAATTTTATATAGAGAAAAATTAAAAAAAATTAAAGAAACAAAAAAAATTAAAGAAAAAAATTAAATAATTAATAGTAAATAAAGATTAATTTTAAATATAAATTAAAGTGAAGCAAACCAAAAAAATATTCAAATTTGATGAATAGTAAAGTGACGGGAATTTCTTGCAAAAATTTGGTATTTTAATTATTCTTAATTCATTGAATAATTTAATTGGGAACTCAATTTTTAAAATTCTCAATCGTAAATTATAGATTTATAAACTAAAATTAAATTAAATATAAAGTTTTGAAAAATCATTCACCACTTTTAGAATATGTAAATTATTATTCCTATTGAGAAAATTTAACGACGACAATATACTCAAATAGTGATATTGCGTTGTGACAAAGAAGTAAATCAATATAGATAAATAATTGATTCAAACATAATCAAAGAATTAAACCATTCAATAAAAAAAGCACTATTAAATCCATAAACAAGATAAATTCTATGATTACTTAGAGAGTAAAACATCAATAATGAATTGAGAATGATAAAACAAATAAGTTTTAGTAATTAAAAATTAAATACATAAATTAAAAATAAATTTAAAATATCATCTATTGTGCAAGTTCATCTCTACCTTTACTTGAGAATTTAGTTCTTCATACTATGATGATAGACAAATAAATTCTAGAGAAAAAATTTTCAAGTCTGTCATCTCTATGTGTCCTATGCCTTTTTCTTGTTTTGCATCCTCTCTTCTCCTTATTTATTAATAAGAGATTTTACTTAATAAGAGTGTATCTTGCACAAAATCTCTTTAATTGGTTCTTAAATAATAAAAAGATATAAATTGTACTTAGAAACTAAATTTAAGAAACTTAATCTTATTAATTGATATCCAAATAATAAAAAGATATTGATTAGATTTGGAAAACTAATTTTAGGAAACTTAATCTCCTTTTAGTGAAAATTTGTCAAATTTTTATCTTTTTCTCTCTTTATTTGTTATGAACTCAAGTCTTGATTTCTTTTTTCAATTAAACTTGTTATCAAATTATCATTATTTTGTTCAAAATTTTTTAATAGATTCCTTACAATTATCATAATAATTAAATTAATAACTTCTTTAAATAAATAAATTAATAGTATTATAAAGTTACTAAAATAAAATATAATGAAATATAATAATATCTATTTTAATAAAAAAATAGACAAAAAATAGACATTATCACTCCCAAATTATAAGTTTGAGGAAGAGCTCTACTACCAAATCTGATGCTGGCAATGCTGAATTAGGAGATGCTGAACCAACACTGAAGAAGTCATGGTGCAATGAAAATTGGGGAAGGCAAAAGAGTGTGTGTACAAATTCTGCCTAGTAAGGGGCAAGGGTTGTTAAAGTAATGTTTATTGCGAGTAGCTTCTAGAGGCTAAATCAAAAAATGAACTCAAGCTTTTATGTATATGCACACAGTACACTTTAATATCGATGGAGAAAAGCATAAAGAATTTTTGGGATTCTAAATATATTTGATTTCAATAAATTCAGTCTCAAAATAGAAATATAATTTAAATTAAATTTAATAATCAATAACAATTAACTAAATTTATAATTTTCTTATAAAAAAATTAATCATAACTAAAATAAACAATAGATTAATCTTATTTTAATTCAAAATGATAATATAACTAATCAATTATAAGATTTATGATTTAGATAGAATCTCATTAAAATTGAAATCTTAAAATAGATAAGATCCCTAATTAAACTCCCAATCTAAAATAACAAAAAATTCATAATAATAAAAATTATAATTATCTTAATATCATCTATATCATTCTCCCCTTTTGAAAAAAACTCACATCTGAAGAGTTAAATCTCGACTTCAATCAGGATCAATATGGTAGGAATGATATTCAAAAACTAAAGTAGTATCAAAGTCAAGGTAGTTCTCATTCTTCACAAGATAATGACAAATAGGATTAAGAGAAGAATCCACAATCAACAATGTATCATCTATAAGCAACATTGTATTAATTTGGTTCAGATATTGTGGTGCAATTGGCGAACTTTAAGCACGCAATCTTGTCAAAATATTGTGGTGGAATTGGCAAAACTTTAGGTATGCAAGCAGATGATATGTAGCAACAACTAGGGAGGACATAGAAGGTTCCAAGATATCTTTAGAAGGAAGCAAATTATCAACTTCAAAATTATGATCCCTAAAATGCACATTTGAATCCAATTTATTATTACTACTTAATGCAAAGTGGCATCTAATTGTGGCATGCAATTTAAGAATACGATTGATAATTATCTCAACTGAATCAAGATGTTTAAAATTTGGTGGTATGAGCTTAAGATCAATGGGCTAAGTATTTTCTTCCTTGATAGTGGGTTTAAGAGCAATGAGCTCAATATTTGTGGGTGAGGTTCTACGTTTAGATCACATCTAATCACACTCCTTTTAGAAATCACATTTAATATGCTATCATTATTGATTATTAGATTACAACTTTTACCCTAGTATTGAATGTAAGTTTCCCATGCATCATAAATAGGAGATTTACAAATGCGCTTTATGATACTATTGTGATTTGAAAACAAATTGTTCATACTTTATAATATGGACATATCAAAATAAAAGAAGTGTCAATAGACTAGATGCAAAGTAGTGAGAATTATAAACTATTCTCTGATACCAAATTAATGTAGGACTAATGGAGAAAAGAACAAAGAACTTTAAGGACTCCAAAGATACTCAGTGTCACGAAATTCGATCTCAGAGTAGAAATATAATCTAAATTGAATTCAATACTCAATAACAACCAATAACGTTTTCTAAAATATGATAAGAGGGAATTTATAGCCCTCTTACAAAAAAAATCAATCATAACTAAAATATGATTAAAAAATAGATAATAGATTAATCTTATTTTAATTCAAAATCTTAATATAACTAAATAATGATAAGATTTGAGATTTAGATTTATTAAAACTGAAATCTTAAAATAAATAAAATTCATAGTTAAAATCTCAATATAAAATAATAAAAATTATAATTATCTTGATATCATCTATATCAACATTAATTTATCTTTTGTTTTTGTTTCCTTTTAGGTTTTCAGAAGTGATGTTGGGATATCCCGATTTTGTTTCTTTTTTTATTTAAATGTGTATTCCTATCATTTTTCAATAATGACAATCTATATTTTGGTAAAAAGAAATTTTTTTTATAACAATTTATGAATTAACATATCTAAATATAAATTAATTTTCTCATATTGGATTTTTGAAAATTGAATATACATATAATTAATTTTTATTGTAATATATTTCACAACAGATTCAAATAATTATTTATTATATATTAAAATTTGAATGAATTAATTTTAAAATTAAAAAATATAATTACACAAAATTATTTGCATTTTTATCATATTGGCCAAAGGACACGACTTATTTATTAAAAAATATTTATATAGACTTTGTTTATATAATTATATAAATAAGATTAAATAATATTTAAATAATTATATACATTTTTATATTATATAATTATTTTATATTAAAAATATTAATATATTAACTATTAATTAATTTAATTTACATAACTTGTATTCTCCATTTATTAGCAAGATTTTTTTGTTATCATTATTGTTATGAGATCATACAGATAGGGAATGGGCCTAGATTTTTATGTCAAAATATGGAATGGGCCTACATGTCTCAACGGTGCATCTGCAACCTTTGGCAGCGGGCTACCGTCGTACGCCATCCATTTTCAGAAATTAAACGGTTTCAGTGTGGGAAAATTTTAAAATATATTAAACACAGTAAAAATAGAAATGAAAAAACGGGATTCTAGGAGATATGTTTTTTGTCTTTTCCTATGGTTCGGTTCTTTCTTGTTTGTATCGAAATAGAAATATTCTACAAAATATTAATGAAATAATATTTTTAATTTTCTTCTTAATATATTATATAATATTCTTAGTTTAGTTTTGATTTTTTTAAACTTAGAATCCTTATGAATATTATTTTAAATAAATTTATAATTATTTAAATTTAATTTAAAAATATTTAAATTTTAATCTAATCATATATATTATTATAAAAGGTCATTTGTTATAATTTTACTGAAACATAATAATATTTTAGAAATGTAGAACAATCGCTTGTCACGTCTCCTTGTAAAATATTTCTATTTTATTTTTTCTTATGGACATTCGCGAATTCAACACATTAGATGCAACACTTGTCTTTTTTCTTTATCGAAAATTTTATACTAATGCCAAAAGATTTATTTTAAACAATGTAATCATGTAAATTTTATTAAAACTAATATGAATTTTTTAGTTAAAATACTAATTTTTTTTATATTTAGTAGCTCAATAATTTATATAAATGTACAATCTGCATTAATATTTTTGTTGGAATTGTGTTGACATGAACATTATTATTATATAATTATTATATCTCACGACTTAAAATGAGTCACTTGTTATCTGAATTAGATACTTTTATAGGTATATGATTCTAACTTACTTTTTAAAAATGTTTTTAAATTTTTTTTATTTTTTATTTGTTTTTCAGGTAAAAAGAATTACTGTTTTTATACAAAACATATATGAATACTGCCAAACTAAATTGTTTCTTTATACATAAAATAATTAAGGAGAGGTTGGATCCACGGACTCTGAAGATGGAAGAGACGTAAAGACTGGAACAGTGAACAAACCCGTGACTCTCTTTTACTTGACTTTTGTCTCGTTGTCCGTGACACCGAAGGCAGCTTTGTAGCTTCACACTTCACAACTTCAGTCACATGCATTGCAGCATTGCACCCGTTTGCAACATCAGGACAATCTCACTATCATCTGCTCATCTCACCAAGATCCACACGAATTCATCAATTTTGCCCTTTCATTTTTGTATATAGAAAAATCAAAACTCCTAACTTTAATTTCATTTACTAATTTATCTCATATTTCCCTTCATCTATATATATCTCTCTCTAAATTTCTAATGTTTTTTAATATTCTAGTCAGGTTGCATCCAGAACAGCTTATATATAGCTTGACTAATTTATGTTTTTATATTATTAAAGACAAGTATTTTGTTAAGACTAAATTTATAATAATATTTCTTATATTTTAATTCTTAATAATTGATATAAATTTATAAATATATACATATTTACATATCATATGTTCATTTAAAGTTAAACTAATTTCTTGATCAAATTTAATATTATAAATAATTGTTTTGAAAAACTTATCGATTTTAATCAATAAACTCAGATCCTTGCATTTACTTACTTATCAACTATTGATACTTTAAAATAATTATCATATAAGTCTTCAATGTATGTTATATTCAATACTTTTAAGATATTTTTTAATACTTTTAGCCTATATTATTTAATTATTTTTTAAATTCTTGTATTGATACAAGTAAAATACTACAATAATTAAATAAATTATAGTATTTTATTATGTTACAATGATTAAAGCTAACTTATGAAATAATTTTTTTATTCTAATTTAAATTTTTTGCTTTTATATTACTATTATATTGATTTTAAATATTATATATTAACTATATTATATCTTGTAATATTTAAAATTTATAATATCTACATATTAATGTCGTGTCATATATGTGTATTGTGTATATATTCATACTTCCTAGTAACTTACAAAAAACTTTACTAGTTAAGCTAATTCACATCTTCAAAAATGACATTAAGGTTAAGTGTTTAACATGATTTATGATTAGATAAAAAAATTTAATAATTTTTTATTTAATAGTTTTTCAACAATGATTTTATTATTGGACATGGTAATTAAAAAAATAAAAAGCTGAAAAAGGGTCATTATGGTCACAACACTGGGGAAGATGCAAATGAAAGTGTTTGTCGTGATGGTGGACGTCGTAATCAAGAAGCCTTTCTGGCAAATCGCGCCACTGTAGGGTACATGTGTATTCTTACTACAACTACCAAGACGCACATACACCTTCTTCTTCACTCTCTTTTCTCACCTCCTCCGATGTAACGTTCAAATCCACCCACCTTCTCTGTCACATTCTCTTTCCTCTCTTTTTCTTTTTTCATTTCTTTAAAATAACCCGAAAAACTGTCCAAGACCCCAACCCATAATGGCTTTCGATTCCTCCTGCCAGGTAACATTCTTCATCTTACTCCTTTAATTCTACTTCAACCTCATTTTCGGTGTCAATTATGCCTCTAATTCTAAGCTTCATTTGAAGTTCACTAGCTTCCCGAACCGAACATGTCTTTTAATTTAACCGAATCCGAATCTCAACTTGACTCATATTTTCCAACTTGCTAACAAACAAGTTGCATAGCAAGTGAGCAAATCAAGTCAACATTTATGTGCAATGCTGAGCTTACTTTCCAGCTTTAACGGAAAACGAAAGCTCCAAAATCTCAACAAGACTCATGTGTGAAAAGTGAAACCACACGATTTTCGTTATAAAGCTTATATTAATTAGTTTAACTTTGAAATTCAAAATAGAACAAGTTGATTTCCTCATACTCTTACTTGAAATGCACGGATTGAGGACCGTTTCGTTGAGATCGCTTTAGGATGAAAGTTGTCGCACTACAAGCTCTTATTCTCAATTAATTGATGAGTCACAATCACATTGTTCAAGGCAACTGTAATTCAGTTTCTATTTTTTATTTTTTATTTTTCTTCTTCTTCCAAAGATGTGGATGGTTCTGACTTGTTGTGGTTTACTTGCAGAAAGAGCATCAAATTCGGGAGAATCTGGATGGAAATGGATGCGGTTGTTCGTGTTTAAAGTTACTTAAACCAAGTGCTGATGACCTTAACCGACAGTTTCCTCTAGGTAATAATTGTATTGAATTAGATCACTTAATGATGCTGCAAGTTGCCGAAACGGCTTTGGCTTTACACTGATATTTTATTCCATTTCAGACATTCCGCCGATTTTGTTTGAAGAGACTTCACATTCAGCAGGATTACACGGTTCACATGTTGGTTCTTCTTTTCTCATACAGTGATTCAACTTTTTTTTTAAAAAAAAAATTGTTAATCTAGTGCACTTGATGTGGCTGAATGGTAGTAACTGGTAATGATTTTATAGTCGATTTTATCACTTTATCTTCTAAGTATATAGCTTGGTAAGAGTAAAAATTGGGAAAACCAGTTTGTGTAAGTCGGCTTTGTATCAAGACATGTCCTTGCCATAAACCGATTACTTTTAGGATTTCATTTTTGAGGGGTCAGGGGTGTCAGATGATGCATGTTCACAGAGGTCCAAGTGAGAAATTATTGCATGCACCTGGAGCAACAATAAATGCATGCTCCAGAAAGACCTTCACCATTAATTTTAAGCATATTCATATAAAATTTAAACAAACTAACTTAAATCAATGGTGTAAATAATCTTGGAGCATGCATTTATTCCTGCTTTAGGAGCATGTTAGAATTTCTTGAGGTGTGAATAGCAGTTTGTCTTACAGGAAATCGGAACCATAAGATTGAGGAGAGAGGATAAAGGTCTTCATATGTAATCATGTTTAACATTGATTATTTTGCTACTGTTGTCTATTAAATGCTTCTAATTACTTAAAGAAGAAAATAATAAATGTTTTTTAAGTTCCCAATAAATTAAATGCTTTACTTTCATTTAATACTTTCTATTTTTAATTCCTTAACTAGTGTGCTAAGAGCACTCGTTAACAAATTCCTACCAATAATAATAATAATAATAATAATAATAATAATAAAACTGTTCGTACCTGAGTTTCCATTTAGTTTTAGGTTAGTTAGTCACCTTGTTATTTTGGATCAAATGGTTTCTTGAAATGTAAGTCACCGAAGCTCCTTTTTCTCAAACTGTCAAAAAGAAAGGCCAAAGGGAAAGAGGAACAGATATAAACTCACGTATTTTTTCAATGTATAACTTGCCTTTCTTATTTGAATTGCTTGACCAATTTTATGCCATAAATGGCTCTCTTGAAATAGTTCAAAATATGTTTAAGATGTTTGTCAAGAAGAACTAATGCCCTTCCATTTATGCAGGCTCGAGATGTTTATAGCATTTCAGTGTTGCCTGAGGAAGGTGAAGATGCTAATTGTGCTTCTCCTCTAGCTTTCTTAAGCATCTTAGAGGTTCCTAATCAAGCTAAAAGCCCAATGTGCTTAGATGCTCATTTAAATTGCCAAAGCTGCACTGATTTTCAAATGAAGAGCGAAGAGGTGTATTCCCAGTGCATAATTGATATACCTAGTGTGAATGGAAACTCAATTTCGTCTGAATCCTATGAGGAGGGAATTGAAAGTTTTAAAACTGGGAACTCACCAACTGTAAGTCTCATAAGCTCATCTACTTGACAGTTGTTTTTTGAGATATCATATAACAGATAACTTTAATTCACTGTGGATAATTAATATGATTTGAGCTGTAATCATTTGTCCTTGCATGCCATTTCTGTTTATTATTATTTTACTAAATGCCTTGGCATATGTGTGTGTGTGTGTGTGTTCTGATATGACTGACATCTAACAACATTGCAGAGTGTACTGTGGAGAGAATCAAGTTTGAAAGTAGGGGCAAAACTTATGCAAAGTCTGATGAACCTCAACAGTTCAAGAGGTATGTCTGCTGTTCTTGGGTAGCGTAATATTTTTCAATTCAGATAAGCTTTATGCACTATTCTTATACGGGATATGATTAGATAGTAGGGAGATAATGTTTTTCTATAAGCAGTCAGAATAATTTAGAGCTGAAGGAAATATTGTCTTACGCGATACAAACCGGTGGCTTGATAAGAGAAATATGTGCTTAAAACATCAAGATAAATAGATCTATCCTCTCATGTAATGAGGAACAGATACCCTCCTACTCCCTGTCATACCAAAGACAATTGGAACATGTTTTTAGCCAATTGGATAATTCTGATTGGTCCTGTAAATCAACTACAAGATTTCACGTTTGCTTGCCATCTCAAAAGCAAGGCGGTCAAAGATAAGTGGGTTTTGTTCCAGCATTGCCTTATGCAATTGAACAAACATATGAAATACTCTAGTTAAGATTAGAGATGGTTGATTTGAACGTGAAAACGAGGGTATCATTCATTCAAAATATATATTGTCCATTATAATCCTTTTGCTTTATGCTTTCCATGATTAATCGGTAATCACATTGAGAAGCCTTCATAATCTGCTGTACTATATTTTGATATCTCCTTAACTTTTATCTTACAACCTTGTTGTTATGTTTAAGCTACCAATTACTCTCTTCTTTTACTTGGACTTGTACTCTTATAATTTTGTGTGTCTAGAACTGAGTAGGTCGGTGATCTAGATACATTTTTTAACTTTCATTTCTGTAAATTAACAGATAAACCAGTCACTGAGAAGCTACATGATATACCAAGTAACAGATGGAGAAGATATAAGCGTGCAGCCTCATTTGATTCCAGAAAAGTTGCTCTCCTGTTTTCAATATTGTAAGTTCTAGGAGATTGAACAATAAAACTTGACATTAGAATTGGAGCTATCCACATGGCTGTATAAATTTTATCAAAGTCTTAAATATGTGTATATCTGACTTTAGTATCATTTAATTAATTGGAGGATGGTATTAACTAGACCAGTGTGCTTATATGTAAAATATTCACAAATGAGTCTAGTGTCAATGTCACTTGAACTTTGATGGTATAAATTAGGGTAAATTTATAAATCATTCCTTGATGGTTAAATCCCTCTCAAAATCTCTCTTTGACAAGGTCATCTGCCGCTATCATTCACATTTCACAATGCTCAGCCCTTAATTTACCACTAGTGCAAAGCCTCGAGTATCTCTGCCCCCATAAAGCGTTAAATATTCCAACAGTCCAGGCTAATCCAAAACATTAGGAGGCAAGAGTCCTACATCAAGTTTTAGATGTTATGTTCATGCATGGCTTGGGGGCCACTGGTCTACTCAGTTGAGTGTCTGTGTTAGAGTTTCCACAGTTCCAGGCTTTGATTGGTTATATAAAGATCTTTATGATATGGCAAATAATATACATAATGCATACTAATTTTTCCAAGGACAAGATACATCTAAGTCAATTGTAAAGTTAAGGTGTATAATTGGCTTCCTTGTTTAATAGTGTTGGGATCTTGGTTCATGTATCTTGATAAGAGAAGGATTGATTTTATTTATGTTTATCTTTAGTAAGTGTATCCTTAGAGATTTAGGGAAACTAAATTAAGTATATGGGAAAATCGGTAGGATTTTGTTAAAATTGGTAAGATTTGGGAAATTTGTTTAGATTTGGGAAACTTAGAAACTAAGGATTCTTGGAGACTAAGGAGGTTTGGTTATAAATAGAACCAATGGCCTAGGTGTGTGGTGAGACAGAGTGAGGACAAGTGACAAAGGGGATCTTCGGGTTATGAGAGAGGGTGTACAAGGGGCTTTGAGCCAGGTATGGATTAGGTGTTTAACTCCATGATTATTCTTGTACATATGGTATTTTTCTCTCATAGTGAAAATGTTTTATCTCTGGGGTAGACATAGACATGTGACTTGCTGAACCATGTTAAATTCTTGTGTCTTTGTGCTCCTATTGTCAACTTGGTTTTTTTTAACTCCCCTTGATGGTGCCCCAACAAATAGATACAGCAGTTCAATTTGTATGTAACTTGCTTTTGTTGAAATTTGCTGAGCTCCAACTGGAGATCTTATGCCTCTTCAGAAATAATTACCAACTGATGCAAAGTTTTAACTAGTGTCTATCTTTGGGGATTTTTTATTTTTAATTTTTTGAAAAAGAAAAAAAAAAGATTGGGGCTTTTCTTATTCATTCTATATTAACCATTCACTAAATTAATCAATTACACTGCAGGTCAAGTTTGGGAACATTGGTGTTGATATATCTGACATTGAGGGTAAGTCTGAAGGCTGATGGCTTTGTTCTTATTTGATAGTCCTATCTGCGCTGCCTTCTGTTTAAGTGTAGACTTCTTTCTGTTCCTATGGTTGTTTTAATTAAACCTGGCCCTCGAATTGTAATAGGGCTCCTTATGATGATGAAGATAGTGTCTGGGAAATGTTATTTGGCACATAATTGACATCTTTGTTTGTCCTAAAGCTCCCCAATATTATTTATTAAATCATCTACCAAGTGATATGTCAGTACAATCTAACGATTAAGCGAATAGAGTCGAACTAAGATCATGAAATGGAGTCACGATGCAGGAGAAAAAAAATGGTTCTGGAATGGTTGTGATCATTTTACTTCATTTTTCGGACTCAATTATGGAAGCTAGTGTGAGATGGATCCACGGATCTCATGGAAAAACACGATTGTGTCTAACAAAAATTGTATACGATGTTCAGTTCAGAAAATTCTACAAAATTTTCTATATTGAACAGGTCCTCAATTTTTTTATAAGCAGCTATAGCAGGATATACAGAGTTTTTGCATTAAAGCATGTTATCATCGTCTTAAGATGCTTCTATCAAAGCTCCAGTTTGAAGCTTTCTCTTAGGTTATGTTTGAATATTTAATAATTGATGAAATATAATAGAATGGGATACAATGAGATGGAATAGAATGGAATGAGATAAAATATCATTTTATTATTTGGATATTTTAGGATAGAATGGAATAAATGTATTATTCTATTGTTTGAGAAATGGATGGAATGGTAAGAGTTATAATTTTTTTTTCTTAAATTATTTTTATTGTAAATACACTAATTTTAGGGTATGAATTAATGTAGTAAAATTTGATTCTAATTATAATAAAAAAGATGATTTCATCATACTCCCTAAATTGAGAAAGAAGAAAATTGATGATTTTTTGTGGGATAAGATGAGATACATCTTATTTATGTTTATCTTATTCTATCATTTTTTAACATAATCAAACAATGAAACATATCTTCATCTCATTCTATTACATTCCACTCAATTCTACCAATCCAAAAATAACCTTTAGGTTTGTTCAAATGGAGAGAGTTTGGAAGAAAATAAAATGGAGGGTAAATTTTTTATTTTAAGTAAATATTTTCTGATTTAAGATTTTTTTAAATAAAAGGAATAAAATGTTTCATTTTAAGTAAATATCATATCATGTAATTTTCAAATCATTTCATAATTTTTTAATAAATATTTTATAACTCTCATTTTCAAAATAAAAAAATTAACCTTCTCTTGTTTTTCTCTCCAAATCTTCCATCGAAACATATCCTTAACTGCTAATCCATCAAAAATTGACTATGCCTCATTCATGTCTTCCAGTAAAAAAATTCTATTAGTTTATTATCTGCATTCTTACATCAAGGGTATAATTGTATAATAAATAAAATAAAACAAATAACTATCAAATTTTTGTATCTTACATTAACAAGTACTGCAATTTGTTCCTCTCACCAAGTAAACTGAAAAGCCAGTATGAAAGCACGTTTCCCCCAGCCGCATCTTTCCATTTTAGTAGCCAATCCCATAATTGTGACAAGTGAACAGACTTATATTGGCTCTTTTGTGAATAGCCTTTCTTTAGCACGAGCAACCTCCTCCTTGCTGCTCTGTCTGGGATGAATTCACGGTGGGTTTTAAATTTACATCAACCATGTCTTCCTGTTTTGTAGAAGAAAGAGTTTCCATCCCTGGCAAGGCTGCAGCAATCTTACGAAACAAAGGCTGTAATTTTGGAATCACATAAGATATTACGGACATGATAAACTGGAACAAAAACAAACACGTAAAAGAAGATAAACTTGTGACAGAGAAACAGAGATAGTTGAACATGAATTTGAAATTTCTGAATGGGATCTATTCTATGTAAAAGCAGCAGGGAATCATGCCAGGTTTTTCCAGATAATGATAGATCACAGATATCAGAATTCAAAAGCATGTTCTGATAATTAAAAAATATGGGGGTGAGTTGGAGAATTCGTTAATTTTCACCTTGATATTGAAGCCTGCTTTTGCACTGGTTTCTATAAACATGATTCCACTTTCACGGGACTTGGCATCTCCTTCCTCTATAGAAACTTGCCTGTTTAAGTATCAAAATGGCATTCTAAGTTGTAACAAAACTTTAGATAGTAGTATCACAATAATTGAATCACACACGATGTGCAAGCTACCTGGAAACCTCACGCTCTATGATGAATTTTTATCATGTAGATATAAATTTACCTTTAAATATGGTTTTTGTTATAATAACAACTTCAATGTACCATAATTTTGGTATGCCTGTCTGAATTTCGAGTGTTATATAATCTATTTATTACCAAAATTATTATAACCAACCGCTTTTAGTGAAATTATTTAATTAACCGATTCAGTTGTTAGGCTATAAATGGAGAGGCTTTATCCTATCATCATAGTATCCATAGAGAACAAGATAAATTAGCAATTATTTTTTATGCCAAAAAATTGGAAAACCAAACAAGAATTATTGCCGACATAATATGAAAAGTCCCTTCTGATAATAGACAAACCAAATGTCTAAAAACTTTCATGATGAAGCATATTCATTTAGCAAACCAGTTAATAATATAACATTAAGTTTCAAGAAAAATATTCACACTGACCAAATTAAGAAACTCATTGCTCACCTTTTATCAACAAGATCAGTTTTGTTTCCAACCAAGACAATAATAACATCACTGCCTCGTTCTGTACGTACCTCCTCAATCCACTTGTTAGTGTTCAGAAATGATTGCCGGTCTACATCAGAACAGCTTGCTAAGGAATTTAATAATTATAATTTGATTTGAAGTTTGATAGATTGTTCTAAAAAATAAACATTAAAGCACATCCAGTTCCACATGCAAACACAGAACAGATAGAAAGAGCACATGAGAGGGATAAAAAAACATACACACACACACATGGAGGGAGGGAACTGTTGTTTTCATAACTACATAATGCTTTTTGGAAAAATGAGATCAGAACAGTCAGTCAAACACCAATCTTAAATAATGCATTCATATGCAACAAAATCTTCTTTCTTAGTAACAGTAACAAATAACATGAAAGAATTATGTCACGAGAAAATCTGTAAAGATCCAGAAAGAACCCTGTTAATTAGATAACGAAACTGGCATTAAAAAAAAAAAAATTCTACTCACTGGCTACATCATATACAATAACTGCGACAGAAGAATCTCTTATGTAGCTTGGAATGAGACTTCTAAATCTTTCTTGACCTGCAGTATCCCTGTGAAGTTAAAATACACCACTCAAAAAACATGCAAAGAACGTGTAAAATAAACAACAATTCCTACACCACCAGTAATGTGAAAATCTAATATAACTTTTAGAATATAAATAAACAAATATAAATAGACTGATCTTGTTAAATGAGTTGAAGAGGAATACAGCCTACCAAAGCTGCAAACGAACTGTTCGATCTTCAAGGTACATTGTTTTTGACAAAAAGTCAATTCCAATAGTAGCCTGAAATTTAGATGATCAAGAAATTTGTCATGAACCTAGTAGCAGGAAAAGGGATAAAAGAAAATGGAAAAGTTGAAATGGAAAACAACTTAAGAAAGAAGACAAATTTCCATTGTAAGTTATCTTATATGATAAGTTGATATCTAATATAAACACGGAGCATTAAAAGATGGCAGAAATTTCATAAATATAATTCCCATAAAACTGTAATCAATTATTAAAAAAAAATTATAATTGTTCAAACCTTGAAAATAATTTCACAATCACTAATTCAAGCTCTTCTTCCCACTCTAGCACTTCACTAACTCAAACCTGAAGATAAGGATCAATGCATGGCTAACGTGACAATGAATTTGCAAGCAACTGGTTTTCTAAGGTTTTAAATAGCAGACTACATCATTTGATGTGGCTGCAACATCTCAGTTGTAGCGACCGCCGCAACCACATCACATTATAATTGCGGACTGCATCAACTAGCATTGGTCCACATCAGCCCGCAATGGTGGCAATGGGAGCACGATGAGACCACAACAGCAATTTAAAACATTTTGCCTAACTGAAACAGATCTTGCCCTATATCAAAATGGATATATATTACTCTTTCAATTTAGATCTATTTCTGCTGTTAATACTCCCTACAACACTGAAAAAAACATTCACAGAAAAAGTATCTCCGAGATTACATTGCAGAATATCTATCTCCTCTTATCCTCCTAAGCCCTAATCAAGTGCGATAAAAACAACTCAAAAATCACAGCAAAAATCATTGTGGATGATGCTTGTTTCCCAAATGTAAATACAATAAGTCACCAATCAATAACATGACCCTTCCATCTTAATTCTCAAATCTCAATGCATAACAAAACATACACAAAAACGGCCAAACTACATAATCAAAACGGCAATACTCTTCTATCTCAGGTTGATCTACGTAAAATTACATAAATATATGTAACATATATTGGAACGGAAATGCGTTATGAGATGATAATGATTTTAAATTGCGGATGCTGTCTAGGTTGTATTTGTGTTACGATTATAGAATCTATCTCAGATTGATCTACGTAAAATCACATAAATATATGTAACATATATTGGAAATGAGTTATCAGATGATAATGCTTTTAAATTGCAGTAGCTGTTCCGGTTGCGGTTGTGTTCCGATTATAGAAAATATGCGGCCACAATTGCAGTTGCAATTGATGTTGCAGAACACAATTTAACATCATATTATGAAGAGATAAAATAAGAGATCAACAGGAAAATCAAAACCAAAACCTACGAGTTTGGTTGCAATCGAATTTGTCAAATTGAAACAAAAAACAAAATCAAACTGAAATTGAGAATCGATTAATGAAATCTTCGAATAATAAAAACTAAAAAAAAAAAAAGAAAGATCGGGGAATGACCTGATAGGTAGTGTCAAATTTGTCATACATGAAGCGGGTGATGATGCTGGTTTTGCCAACTGATTGATCGCCTAAGAAAACCAGCTTGTATTTGGCGAGAGGGGACACCGTCGCCATTTCTTTTTTGTTTTTCTTGTTTAGAGATTTCTTTGTTATTTGGAAATGTGAGCGACGAAGATTAGGGCTCAGATAAGATCTGGATCTGAATCTATCTCTCAAATTTGGGAGAGACAGAGAGAGCGAAAATGGAGAGAGGGAGAAGAAAATGTTGACGATGACCAATTGCAATTTCAAGTGCAATGCCTTTATATATGGCACCAGAAACCGCCAACCACGACGAGGACCGTGTCACCAAAACCTTTGGCCTTTTTTTTATGACCACTTTCGCCCCTTCTTTCTTTCAATTGACACTTATATCCTTCCCTTTGATAAAGAAGCCAGTAAGGAAATGAAAAAAAAAATGGAAAAGGATTTTTTAGAAAAGAAAAGAAAAATCTGAAATAGAAACATCATTGATATTTGATAATGCCAAAGAAGAATTTTGGGATTGATTTTTTGTAATACTTTATTGTTTTTTATTGGTTGCAATTTTCTTACATGTAAAATGAAACATTTACGTAATACGATCATGATCATGAGTTATTAGGTGTCATTGTTTTAAGAAAATAGTTAAAATTAGGTAAAATGAAATTATTTGTCCTAATTAAATTTGAGCAAACTAATACATATTGGTTCAGGTGGTATAACAGTTTACTTTTCATTTGATTCTTTCCAGTTTAAAGATGTTGAGAGATTGTAAAAACAATTCTTATCAATTCACTAATTCAATGTAGAATAACATGTTTGAAGAGTACTGGAGAGAAAAAAGTTTCTTATCATAAGAAAAAAAAATGAGCAAAGAACTGTTGTAAAGTAAATGATTGGTTAAGAAATGAGTATATAGTTTAAGAATTCTAGACTTCACAACACGATAAAAATATCATAAAAGCATAATTCAAATTCAACAGCATCTGTTAAAACTTACAAGTCCATTAAGAAACACAGTAATCACATTCAACACTAGTACAATTTAGAATATTTATTCAACATATTCAACGTATCTTCGCATCCTTTTTATTTTAACTTCCACAAGAAATGCCTTAAATACTAATAGAGTCTAGCGATCATGATCCTTTTCTTTTACTCACTACCAGAGAGAGTCCTTGTATAAGAGAGAATGACACAAATTACTTTCGTATTAAATTAGTATTTAGTAGACTCCTATATAAGTAATGGTGAATCCCTCCATAATAAACTGTCTTTCTATCTTATAAGAGGACCATCTTCTATTAGCGAGTACGAGGATCCAAATCTAGAAGTATATCCTCCTCAAGCACATGAAAAAATACCCAGAAAAAATAAAACAACAATATACATAAGAGCTCCCCAATCCCTCTGCGCAACTGCCATGCAAAGTCCCTGAAAGAAATCGTGTGTTGGCATCAAAGAAAGGGCATAAAAACAATCCTATCCCATATCAATAGTGAATGGAAAATTGTCGAGTATTATTTTTTTTAATAGAACATTATTGACAGTTAATTTGCAAAAAAACTCCTCTATACACAAAAGATTATATCTTTTACCTAATGTGATTTAGAGATAGATTCCTCTCGAGTTTTGACGTAGCAGCAAAGTAAAATTGATTTGGAAGAGCAGTTCAAAGACCAGAAATGTTGAGATATGACACAGTCATCATAATTTCATTTACTGAATAGGAAGCTCCCTTAATTGTAAGAGAAGATTCAACAGAAAGAATTGAATATTTCCAAGTGAATTTTTACAAGAAAGTTGAATTCTGTAGAACAGCATTGAGAAACTGGTTCACATAATATATAAGCCATCTAAGAGTGTGGTAGCACAAAAGATGATCGTTAAAACCATATGGCATTCTTTACAGCCCGTTTGACCAGTGTGGTGATTCAGCTTAACAGCTGTCACCTGAAGAAAAGTATACAAGAGAAGGAGCAGGCACAAAGACTAAACAACTCAGAACAAGATGGAAACCAGACATCTGTGAATGTCAAAACACTCAAAGCAGAACTTGAGAATGTAATGTCCAAGATGGCAGAACTGCATAGTGACTACTCCGAGGTGCAATGGGAGTATGAGCACTTTGGGAAACAAGCCAAAGCATTCTTCAGGATGGAGTTTAAATTGGCGGAAGATAATCATGCAGAACCAGATGGAGATGAAAAGGATAAACCAAAGACACCAAGCCCCATTAGACATAGAGGCAGCTCTAGAAGAAGGCTCTCCATGTCTTGAAGTATTTCAGCTTCAAAAGTTCTGTAGCAAAAACACCATATCTAGCCTTTTGTTTATGTGAAGCATATAGCCTACATTTTACATCTAAAAATATTCTTTAGACTCCGAAGACAGAAAAGTTCCTAGTAGCTTCCATATACAAATAAAGGCTTCCAAATGCTGAATAAAAGTAATAGATCTTTAAGAAGAAAATTGTATTTGCTTCAGAGCCTAGGTTATTGATAAAACTTCATGGACTCAAAGAAGAAGCAGTTGATAGATCATTCACTTATAAGTTAAGCAATGAACCATAATAGATGCAGATGAAAGGAAAACAAAATACTCTGGTGATGCAGAAAAAAATGAGGCTCGAGAGTAAATAATGTCCGTCTGTAAGACTGTAACAACTCAAAATACAGGAAATATGCTGCTGTATTAAAGAATTAATATCAAAATTTTCATTTAAGATGCCTCTTTATGCCAGTTCAATACTTAACAAGTTCCTTCTATCTGCTCCGAACTCTAGAGTCATTTGATAAATATTGTTACTGGAGTCATAGTCAGATGTTCTTGACTCTAACATCTAAGTACTTCATTTTCACGACATTCCTGATGTTTATGGCAAACAGAAAAACAGCACACAGCCTTTCAAACTGTGATCTTCAAATACCAGACTCTTACATTATTACCATTCATATATGGGCAAGACAATTAGTAGTAATTAAAAATTAGATTTGTAATTTTTGTTAAAAATAAACAGATTATCATCTTAAACACCAATGTTCAATTAAACCAGAGAAAGATAAGACCATGTGAGCATATAACACTCATCATATTTGGATAAAAACGGGGGACACTATGCACATCAACAAGTACATAAATGAAAAGCAGCTGATCTTAGTTCTTATAATAACCAGAGTCTACAAAGGGTTGCAGATAATTCTTTTTCAATACTCATTTTGCTAAATACCATCCCATGAGCATTTCACAATAGCAGTGTACTGTTTCTCAATTCAGTTGAGCATGTTTTCTTTAGTTGATAAATGATAACAGCTTGCTTGCTACTATAATTGTGTTGCAACACCTCAAAAAGTCAAATTTTTATTCTATTAATGAACAGCAAAATCATCATTAATCAACAAAACCCACTAAACCATTGAAACCCATCATAAAATTCCAATGCTCAAATAGAACAAAGATGTTAACAACCCCAAACAACACCCAGAAAAAGAAAAAAAAAACTACCTAGTAGCACTACCAGACCTCATGCTACTCCATGGAAACTTAGCAGCAGCACCATCAGCAACACGGTCCCTACGACTTTCACCCTTGTCGAGCCTGAACCGCTGACGCTGCTCCTTCTTCTCATCGAGCCAATGCCTCTTAGTTTCACCTTCTTCAACAACGCTCGACTTGGACTGCTTGTTCATATTCTCCTTCTGCATCTCGATGATTCGGATCGGGTAAAGATCCGGGTTAATGGAAAGCGGGTTCTTCAGGGTCACGTATGCTTTCTTGTAATCGGGTTTCGCGATCAACAAGCCACCCCGTTGCTTCTTCTTGCCCTCCCTGTTCAAAGTTCGAACCTTTTCGACCTCGAAGCCGTAGAGGGATTCGAGGACGCGCTTGATTTCAATCTTGGAAGCTGAAGGGATGGTCTTGAGCGCAATCTCTTGGATGTTGGTGTAGGAATTTGGCATCAAAAGCTTGATGGGTAGGTTTGCAAATTGCACCACCCTTCTTCCCAATCTGCTTCCCATGATGATTGATGATTCTCTTTGCACCTTCTTCAATCTCTCTGTAGTTCCCACTACCGCGCCTCTCTTACCTCGTTAAAACCCTCACAAGCTGGATTATGCACGAGTATTTTTTTTTTTTTTGGGGGGGGGGGGGGGGGGGGGGATAATTCTGGCCCAATTTTCAGCCCTAGAAAAAATGTTGTGCTTCGTCTTACCTAAAAAAAAAGAAAACTATTGTGCTTCTAATGGGCCTATCTGACGCTACTGGGCTGGACAAACAAGTCCATTAAGTGGCATTTCAAAATTTAAATTACAGACAATGTCATTAACGTTAGTAATCCCTCCTCTTTTGTGGGAGTTTTTTCTTTCTTTTTGTAAATTATATTTAGATAATAGGTAATGAAGGGAACGAAAAGAGAATAAGAGAAACGGAAATAATTTTCTTTATTTGGGAGTTTTAAAATACATGGAAAGGGAACAGAATACATGGGGAATCATTTCTCCCCTCTTCCTCTCAAATACTCAACTTTTGCTCCTTTCAAAATTGAGGTGAAATGGGAGGAACACATGGGTAATGAAGTTCCACTCCGTTCCATTAATGAAACTTCCAAACAAAGAGAATGAAAACTATGTTCCATTCCATTCCTTTCCTTTCCGCTTCATTTCCACATATTCCATTCCGTTCCATTAGTAAAAAAATCCAAACACAGGGTTATTCTCTTTATTTTCCTTTCTGCTGGAGTGGAAATGATGGTGGTGGTGCAATAGACTATAAGCTTGAGATGTACAGTTGTTCTAATTTTTTCAATGAGCCGATGTGTACCATGGAATGGCTTGGGATTCCCGTGTTTGGACTATTGATTTGTGTGTTTAGTTGCTATTCTATTTGATGTCTTGATGCTTGTGACAATCACCATTCCTTAGTGTCAATTGGGCGCTTAGATACCGTCATACTAATCGGGGTGTAAGTGAGTGGTTTGGTTCGATTTTGTTGGAAAAATAAATCTGAACCAATCAAAATTAATTGGTTTAGTTTGGTTCGTTTTTTGTGTTTTTTTATAGTCAAATCCGAACCAAACCAAACCAAACCAAACATCTATGGATAGGTTTGGTTAGGGTGATAGGGTTGACCATTTTTTTAACACAAAAATCAACTAAATAATTAGCTTTTCATAGTGAAAAAAATACATAATAAACTTATAAATTTTTTTTTTTTTTAAAATAGAATCAAACTTATTAATTTGAATACTAATAATTATTTCATGTTTTATAATGTGTATTAAAAGGTTCATAAAGAGGGAATGAATAAACATATTGATATTTGTATTAAGAAATTATATTTGAATAAGTTAAAAAATTCTTCAAGAGATATTTAACTTGGCAAGTTGTATACTACTACTATTCAATTAAAGAGGAAGTTGTGAGGCTACTAACCTGAAGGTATATATGCAACCAATTGAACCCCTAAGGATATGAGTGAAGCTAATGGAGACTTGATTAGTTGAACTTTGAATCAACAACCTAGCGAATTCAAAGTCTCCAACCTTTACAGTTATATCTTCATCTAAGAGAATATTGTTGGGCTTTAAATCACAATGCACAATAGGAACTTCACTATCATTGTGCAAGTAATCCAATGCACAAGCATTATCAATATCTATATTTAGTCTCTCCATATGGTTTAACCCATTTTCGTTTGCATGCTTTCTTTTCCCTTTAATCCAATCTTCTAAACTCTCAATACTTAAGCACTCATAAACCAGAGTCAGAAATTCATTATTTTTAAAGTCAATACTAGAGCATTTAAAGTCAATTCATTATTTCCAAGCTTCCAAGTTCATATGATGTTATTGTCGTTACCTTCACTTTTTTGTTCTTTATGTATAATAGCAAGTAAATTGCCAGACATAGTATTAGTGTTACCACTGTAGTTATGATGATGTAATGTCTAACATGCCTTTTTCTATGGTCATGAGGCTTACATGCAAAATGTAAGTAAAGTTTTTTATTGCCTTTTAAATGGACAGCATAGATATTTTGAAAAACTCCACCACTAGGAATAGATCATTTTAAATCATTATAAGAGAGGTTCAAAAGCTGAAGGACATGTAGATTTTGAAACTCAATAGGAATGGATCCAGAGAGTTGGTTGGAGAAAAGATCCAAAGTTTTCAAGCCTCTCACCTCTCCAAGAGTTTTTGGAATAACACCTGATAGCATATTCTTGGTCAAAAATAAATTTTTCAAGTTTAGACAATTGTTGAATGAGTTAGGGATGTCACCAAACAATTGTTAATTTTTTAATATATACTATGTCTAATATTGACTAGAGTTAATTTTATAATCTAACCAGCTTATTTAAGAAACTAATGGTGAAATAAGTTAGAAAATTAGTAATTATGTAGACCATGACTAATTATTATTAATAGAGTTAAAACATTAGTGTCTTTTTTGCGTTAGACAAATGACGCTACTGGCGAGTTGTGTGGAGCATGATCGACTCGAGTGTGTTGGAGTAGAACTTATGTTGAGATACGGTGAAACAAATTGAAGCAAAATTTTTGAACATTTTAGCAGAACTTATGGTGAGTTTTCTAGCTTTTTGAGGTGGTAATTTAAATTTTGGCAGCAGGAGTTTTCGACGAATACGACGTTTTAGGAATTGAGAACTGAGAAAGTATTACAAAAAGTCTAAATAACAAGTAGTAGTCAAAAAAGGTTGTAACATAAATTAAAATAATAATAATAATAATAAAATATATAAATATATGGTTTGGTTTGATTTGATTTTGAAATTTCAAATCCGAGAACTGAATCAATTAAGCTTTAATTAGTTTAAATTTTATCCGAACCAATCAATATACCAAAATCAAACCGAACTAATTAATTGATTTGGTTTGGATTGATCGAGTTAGTCGAATTATCCGAACCAATTTACACCCCTAAATACCAAGATCAAAGGTTTGACAAGTTCACTTGTGTTCTACTGTTTATCAATTGTGTGATGGAAAACCATCGTTGTTCTGGTGTGTTTTTTTCTCTACAATATTTTTGTTAATTGTAAATCTTAAGTTTTAGCTTAATCCTAATTAGGTTATGTTGTACTAGTTTCTCTGATGTAAGCAATCTATTGCCTTTGTTTCTCAATCAATGAAAATTTATTGACAAAAATAAAAAGCAGTAGTAACCTATCTTTATTATTATTTTTAATTTAAAAAAACTATAACTTAGTATAGAAGAATCAATTACTTATAATCATCCGTCACTAATTAAGTATGCAGTACGCACAAGGTGATCATTCTGGCCCAATTTTTGGCCCTATTAAAAAAGTATTGCACTTCCTTACTAATTCACAAGCTGGATTATGCTTCTTCTTTTTTAATGCACAAACTGGTCTCTTGTTTCTATAATTGCTGTAATTTTATATATTGCTGCAAGTGATGTAATCTTAATACAGACTCATAATGTCTGACAGTGCATGGTTACGAATATGTCCAGGAGCTTTTTCAATCCATACACAAGTCAGACTAAAGAAAGCAAGCCTGGCCAATTCATTTGCTACCTTATTCCCTTACCTCCTAATGTGTAATATAAAGCAAAATGATTTTGGAATCAAAAAACACCCCATAATATGTAGTTGGGATGGATTGTGTCACAAGCTTAATAATTAAGCACCTCATTACCTGCTCTAAAGATGCTTTCTTCTTTCCACCCCTTCCTCTCACCATTTTTTTGCTGGTGTAATTTTATACATTTTTTAAAAATTTATGAAAAAAATGCTAGTAACACACTAATTTAATACTTTTTTAATATTTATTTTACTATTAGTCTACTTCATATACTTAAAAAAATTATTAAGAAAAAAATATTAACAATACTTACTTTTAGACCAATAATAAAGTAAGTATTGAAATAAATATCTAAAAAAATGTATTACTACTATTTTCAAAACTTATTGATGAGTGATATATTAAAAAGAATATTTTATTTGATATACTAAATTTTGTGAATGAATAAATAATAAAGTTATAATGAAATACTAGTTTTTTATAATAAAATAAAAAAATTATATTGACTACCATTGAAATTAACAATAATTACACATAATATTTCTCTTATTCCAAAAATTATACCAACCTCCTTAAGATATATGTGTTGATTTCACTTAAACTCCCTATTATTTAGGGTCCATTAAGGAATTTAACAGATGAGGGAATACCTGCCTTGCACGTGATTTTTAATGGTTGAAGTGTAATTTTTTGAAGCCCCTTTATATTGGAAAGGACAACTTTTTCCCGTATGAAAAGTGCCTCAACTCTTCTTCCCCAATAAAGAAGTTGACGAAACTTGCATCTCCTTCCCACGAATGGCATGCTAAATGGAAGTGGGTTTGAAGATTAAGTGCTGAATTTAAATGGAGGTATGAGTATTTGTCAATTTATATTTAGTTTCTCTTCTTCCTTGTGGTTTTTGGTGCTTTGCACCATTAAACACTATGCACAATAAGAAAGAGCTGAGCTTCTCCATTGCAGTTAAGTAAGAAGCTTGCTTATGAACTAAGCAAGCTGCTGAGGAGCATTTTTCTTCAATTTCTACTTAGCTTCATCCATCTTCCCTATTAGGAAAAATTGACATGTCCTAACTTCAATCTATTGTATAATTTTTAGAACATATTATGATCATTTTATTTTTTGATAAATAACATGACATTTAGTTTAATTTATTATATTTATTATTTAATTATTTAATTAATATGACAAAGTCTTTGATTAAATTTAGACATTTGTCATTATAATAAATATCATGATAATGAGATGTAAGTTTTTATTTATAATTTAATTTAAAGTGTTTTTGATCGTATGATTAATGAAAATAGGATATTAGTAATTTAGATAGATCAATATATGTATGATTGTCCTTATTGGATAGAGATTTATAAATCTCCCAAATTTATTTATCATTATGTCATTCTTTTCAAACTATTTATCAAATCACACTGTTTTTGCCACGTTAGAATTTTATATTATATGATCATTATGTATGGCGATCCAACTGGATCAGCGTGTGGATGAGAATTCTTGAATAATTTGGATGCGCCACGCGTAGTTGGATGCACCACGCGTGTTGGCGCATTCCAGTTGGCGATCCTAAGTCGTTATATGCAGGGGCACTTAACTCATTCCACGTGGATCTCTTAAAAATGGCATCCAAAGACAGATACAATTTACATGTCTCATGCACCAAATATATGGTGTAAACTTATTTATAAGCCAAGTATTTGTTTATGACTTGAGATTATCATAGTAATTAACAAATTATTTTTATACTTTAAAACAAATTAAGACAACAAAACATATTTATTCGAACAGGTAAACCCAAAATGAGAATGACTAGTTCTCACTTGAATGTTTAGCAACATTAGAATGAACTTTAAAATGGAATTTTCAAGATACATGTGTGATATTGGTAAAAATTTTAAAACTATACTTTATTGGTGTATATTTTAGTAAAAGGAAAAGGTTTCGTGTATATAAAATAAATATATGATTTTGAAAATGATAATGATAAAAGTTGAGCTATAACTACACTATAAGTCTTTGCTAAGACTATGTGTTCATGTCTTGATTTTAAAATGGGACAATCTCTTCTCCTCTAAATTGATTAGCATAAAAAAATAATTGATAAGAACAATGAGAATGATATTAATAATAATGTTGATAAGAGACTTCAATCCAAATCCAAATATGTTTTTGAAAGTCTCACATCGAACAAATCTGTTTTATTGTCTTACTTAGTTGTTTTACTTTACCCCTATCAAAGTCCCACATCGAACAAATGTATTTTAAATGAGTTTACTTAACAACAAAGTCCTACTCGACTATTTTACGAGATGCAAATACTTGGCTTATAAATAAGCTAATTGAAACTGATGTCCCTCAATATTGTGGTGCACTCTTTAGTAAACATGTAAATTGTATGTGTTTCTGTGCGCTATTTTTTAAGAGATCCACGTGGAATGGGTTAAGTGCCTTGCATATATAATGTGGAAAGTTTATATTATTTTTCGTTCCACGTGAAATGCGCCAACACGCGTGGTGCATCCAACTTGGATGCGCCACATGTGTTGGCGCATCCCAGTTGGATGCGCCACGCGTATTGGCGCGTCCCACGTGGAACGAAAAATAATATAAAATTTTAACGTGACAAAAACAATGGCAGTATGATAAATGGTTTGAAAAGGATGGCAAATTGGTAAATAAATTTGTCACTAAGGGCATTTTGGTCGATTTGCCTGGAGATATGATAATTAAACTGACTCATCTGAGAATTCTTAATAATTTATATTACCATTAAACTGTCAATAGAATACTCTCATGAAAAATATGGTGTAAACTTTTTCTTTAATTTGAGATTATCATAGTAATTAACAAGTTATTTTTTATACTTTAATTCTCAACACCTAATATCCTAGGGCGCTAGTTGAATGAATATTGAGTATGACTAAATACTTATAGAATTAATGATATATCAAGAAAGAATTCATCAACTCTTAGCAATGAGTTTGAGTTTTATGATTATAATAATAAAATTAAGACCTTGGCCAGAGCAATTGAATGAATGAAAAAATGAGTTTCTTAAGTCATTTACTTGTTAGTTATAAAACATAAAAGTTTTCCTATTAGAGTTTTACAGTTATACCATATTCTAAGGTTAACTTAGAATTGAAACAATGAAAAGAAATATTGCATTATTCTTCTAAAAGTTCTTGAAGAGAAAAAAATGTTACTTCATGCTATCCAGTAGTTAAAGAGTGTTGTTAGACACTAACCTTGATTAGTAATTTAATTCGACTAATTTACTATCGGCTTAATATTGAACCTATGAGATCACACACTAACTAGTGCTCCAATCTTTGTTAAAGATTATTTAATTTATTATTTAATAATTAAATTAGAGAATTTAAATTTAATCAAATAAATAAAATTTTGATCTAAATGAAATATTATTATATTATTTGCTAGCACTTAGAATACAATTAATATATGATATAATTATTTGAATAAATTTTATTTGGAATAGAAAAATAAAAAATTTTCAAACGTTGTAGCCACTAATTTTTTAAATCTTATTAGATAGGATTTATTGTTACATGTTATCTTGATAGATAAGATTTATTGTTGCACGTTATTGTGAAATTCTATTAGATATGCACCTAGAGTCAAGAACATGGTACAAGCAATAACCAATGGTTAATTAAATCTTATTAGATATGAATCTGATATGCTGCACGTTGGATTTAATATGCTGCACGTTAGAAAGGATATGTTGCACGTTAAGTAAGATTTAACAAGTTGCCTATTAGATAAGATTTGGTAATATTACATGTTATTTATTTTTGAAATAAATAAAGAAAATAACTTGTATAACTATTTAAGGTGTGCAGTAAGGAAACTTCAAGATATACTGATATATCATAAACAGAAAACGTATGTTTTTTTGCTCTAGATTTTTTTATTCTCAAATTTTTGTATAATTAAGTTTCATGTTTCAAAAGTGTTGATAGCAAGACTTGGTCTCAGTATGGAACGCATAAAGTCTTCATACAACCGAAGAAATTTTTTTAAAATATCAAACACCTTCTACAAAATATTTTAAATTTTATCTTCATAATGTTAGAATAAATTTAAATAAAAAATAATTATTTTTATATTACTATTACATTGTTCCCTACACGATCACTATGCAATCGTTTTCTGCACTATAAAAACCACTACATTGTAGTTGTTTAATAAAATGCCAAACTTAACCGCTGATTATTTCTTCTATGCACATATCTACAACGGCATAAGTCAGAAGTGGAGGATTGATTCTTTCTTTTCCATGTTCATTACTGGCTTTGGTCTCATTCTTCTAAATTTTTGCACAACGTATTTGCTTGCAAAACTTGAATCTGTATGTTAGGCATTGCTGCCTTCGGGACACTGACAAAGAACAATCCCTTCAAGTCAGATTTATCGAACTGTTGTACTGATCAATATTTAATGGTTCCTCGATGAAAATCCATTGATTGATCTCTTTAAGTGACGCAACAAACTTGGTGTTACTCCTATGTGCATATGTGAAAACAATACTACAACGAAGTCCAAAAAGATTGTATCACCGCGGTTTTCAATTTCTTTTAATCCAATTCCTGAGGTTTTTTTTTTTCTTTTGCAATTGAAAAAATATGTTTAATGGGTACTTGATTAGTAACAATTCCGATGGTACTCTTTGTTGTGTTTGTGCCTATGTCGCTGATTGGTTAACTTTCATTGTGATAGAAGTATTTTTAAGCATGGTGACAAGGACTCTCCAAGAGCTTGTGTGAAGGCAATTAGTTTTTGTGCAGTAGAGTGGTGCAAATAATTGAAGCATGAGGATATTTTAATTCGTATATTATATATTTTGTTCTGATTGGGTCTTAGCTGGAGTATGTTATCCTACACTCTCTGTAGAAGACAACCCATGAGTATTTTTGCTGGTAAATGTGTTTACAAATGAGTATATGAAATTAAGGGTTTTTTTAATAGAGAGGACAAAATTGACACTTAAGGCAAAAATGAATAATTACTAACACCATTACACATTATAGAGGTTGGTACTTGGTATCATGCTGCAAGTAAGAGAGGTGTCTTGTGTAAATATCACAAACCTCAAAATAGGTGAGTATAATTTCTCAAAAAAATAACTATGTTAAAATTCAAATAAAAATACACAGTAGCACTAATTGCATTTCTTTTTTGTCCTTATCAATAATTCACTTTTCTTTTTTGTAATTGCCAGAATTTCTCCCACTGATTTGGATGCCTAAATCTCCCATCCCATGTCCTGGCCGCATTTTTCTTGCATATATATTGTTGTATATTTATGTAATGCACTTAATATATGTATATTATATTTTTTTACATATATACTAGTCAATATATCGTGGGTTTTTTTAAATTTATGTAGAGTAATAAATATAGATTAAAAGAGAAAAATAATTTTTTTGTGAAGAATAGAAAATATTTAAAATTATAAAAAATATATGTATAATTAACTTATTCAAATAGAATTATAAAATATATAAATTTAAAAAATATTTAAAAATAAAATATACATAATTAATTAAAAATAATTTAAATTTAAAATTTTTAAAAAATATTAAAAATAAAAAAATATTAAAAAATTAAGCAAATAATATACTCTTATTTATTATATATGCATAAAATGTTATATATTTATGTAATACTTATTTACATATCCCTTAAACCCGTAGGTCCTGAAATCATTGTTTCTAATTGCCATAATTTCTCCCACTGATTTACACGCCAAAATCTCCCATCCCTATGAAAGTAACCTAGGAAAGGAAAAGGAATCTTGAGTGGAATCTGGTGCTGACAACAACCCTACTAGAAGATTCCATCAATTTATTATTTATTATTTTAATATTTAAAATACGAGAATCTTCTGACAAACTGTGAGAATTAATATTAAAAAACTACTAGTTATATTTTTTAATATTTATTTTATTATTAATTTAAAAATAAATATTATTAATATCTCTCTTAATAATATTTTTAAATATATAAAATAAACAAATAATAAAGTAAATATTAAAAAAAATATTTAAAAATAACGTTGGTAGCATTTTTAAAAAAGAAAGAAAAAAAGAAACATGCTAAAAGTGATCAAATAAATACTAAATCCTACTAATTCATTCACATTTTACTGTTTTGTTCTGTCTCTTGTTCCCATTCTTTCCTTCCTATATTCGTTAGCGGCCGCCATGTGTGGGATCCTTGCAGTGTTGGGTTCTGTCGACAACTCTCAGGCCAAGCGCGCTCGCATCATCGAGTTATCTCGCAGGTACACAACATTTCTTTATCTTTCCTTCATTTCTCGAAACCTCTGTTTCCGTTTTTTTTATTTTATTTTCTTTTTCTAATAACTAATCGTTCGTGCCTTCACTTTATACAACATAACAAAAAAAAAAAGCCTTTTTATAACCATTTTATTTGTTTATTGGTTTGGTGTGTATATTTTTGCTTTTGAAGGATTCCTTGATGCTTGGCTCTTTCTTTTGTTTCTTAATTAATTAATTATTTATTTATTTATATTGTGATTTGCTTTTGTTTGTGATGGACTTGAAAAATGTAGGTTGAGGCATAGAGGTCCTGATTGGAGTGGGTTGCATTGTCATGGGGATTGTTATCTTGCACATCAAAGGCTTGCTATTATTGACCCTACTTCAGGGGATCAACCTCTGTATAACGAAGACAAGACTGTTATTGTCACTGTATGTATCTTCATTCATGCCATTATAATAATATAATTATTTATGTGCATGTACTTATTTAATGGTTTTGAATATTCATAAGGAAAATGCATTGCTTTTCTGAAATTGCATAATACACACGCATAGCCTTTAATCATCCACATATTTGTGGATGCTGTTACATGAGTGCTAATTTACATGCTTATAATTTTTGGTCTAGTCTAAGCATGTGTTTCCTCTTGATTAATTTTAGGAGAAAAATCGCTTTTTCTCAAAAGCTCTCAAAGTAAGATTTTGATTATAAGCTGTTTTGAACCCAAAATAAGCTAATTCAAACATGTACTAATATAAGATCAGGCAACCTAGCAAATGGGTTATTTTTCTAAATTTTTAGACCAAAAGCCCTAGTACTTGCATTGTTGAACATCAATGAGAATATTGACACCAAAAGTTATTTGTAAGAACGTTTAAGGATGTCAAACATAAACTTGTATGCAGTCTTTTTTATTTTGGATATCTATCATTGTTGTTGTTTTCACCCTTTTATTTTTATGATATATACTGAACTAGTTTCTAGATATTTGCTTATCATCATGATTTCTTGGTGAAACTATGGCATTAGGTAAATGCGGAGATATATAACCATAAGCAATTGAGACAGAAACTGAGTTCCCATCAATTTCGAACTGAGAGTGACTGTGAAGTGATTGCCCATCTTGTAAGTGTTCAAGAATCAGTTAGATATTTAGTGATCAATTTACTATTTTTTTGTTCATAAACTATGAAAATTGTCTATTCAATGTAGCTTTTCTTTCTTTCCTCTTGTTTTATTGTAACAACTTATTTATAATGTCAGTATGAAGAACATGGAGAGGACTTTATTCATATGCTGGATGGGATGTTCTCCTTTGTCCTTCTTGACACTCGAGATAAAAGTTTTATTGCTGCTCGTGATGCTATTGGCATTACCCCTCTTTACTTGGGCTGGGGCCTTGATGGTATGTTGCTTTACCTTAGTATTAAATGTGCTTCACCTTGTTGTTGTTGTTGTTGTTGTAGCACTTTACATTTTCACTTCAATCTGGATGGTGTCTCAACCTCTCTAATTGAGCTATCCATTGTCCAATTTAAGTCAATTTGAGAGATGCATATGAGTTTGTATGCAGTGGATGCAGATAATTTCCATGCTAACTGTATTTTCAATAAAGTGAAATAAATCATGAGATGCGTGCCATCTCAGTGGTTCCAACAACTGAACTCTCGGCTTTATATAAGAGCTCCCATAGAAATTTGAGTTTTTCAACTGAATACACTTTTGCATTCAATTTTACATATACTTGTTTCTGTAGTATAATTAACACAATACTAAGAAATTTTATGTTGTTTACCCTCATTTGCACTGTACATGGATTTTCTATAACTCAAGTGAAGGTACTAAAAGTTGACTGTAACGTCCAAATTTATATAAATTCTGGCTAAATTTACTACATATTTATGATTGCAAACATTAGGATGACTTTGTTAAATCCACCAGTGCTTCTTACATTTTGGAACATATCCTAGTTGTTTCAAGGCAAGTAAATGAAGTATACTCTTTCTATCTCACACACACACTAATTTTTTTTTATTCTGAACTTGCATAAATTTTTGATAGAAAATATAGATTTGCCAATTCACTTAGATTTACATGGCTTATCTGCTGTAACTTGGCATATTTGTTCTTGTATTTTTATCGCATGAACGAATAAGATGTATTACCTATGGATGGGCTGATTTATTTGCAGGATCAACATGGTTTGCATCTGAAATGAAAGCTTTGAGTGATGATTGTGAGAGATTTATATCTTTTCCTCCAGGGCATATATATTCCAGCAAACAGGGTATCAATAATGTCATTTGTTCTATTCTCTATTTATGACACTTTTCATTCCCATATTTTTTCCCCTTTTGCTGTCTTTTACATTTTAGATATTATTAAACCATTTATGTATCCTGTTAAAATTTGTTGTGTTTGCAGGAGGATTAAGAAGGTGGTACAATCCACCATGGTACTCTGAGCATATTCCGTCAGCACCCTATGATCGAATGATTTTACGTGAGACCTTTGAGAAGGTAATCTACTATTGTCTTATCCGTGTACTATTATACTTCATTCACCACTTTGAGATGATTCTTCCCAATGTTAAAACTCAAGTTCTACTGCATTTGCTTAAAAAATGCTTCAGACTTTCTGCAGCTCTCCCTGAAACTTTAGATGGTCAAAAGCATCCTTACATGTCTTATCTGTGGCTATTATATCGTTTTCACAGGAAACTAAAACCATCAAATTTCCTTGGGCAACAGCTCAAGTGGAAGAGGCTTGGCACTAAATTCAGGAAACAGTCAATTCCTAACCAGAGGTTAAGAAACAAAAAATGCACCCTCAAATGAAACTTTAGTGCCCTTTTGAGAAAATATACTTAACCTCTGGAAAAACATATGGGGATTTTAGGAATATTGCATCATTGGTATCTGTTGAATCTGATGTCCAAGTACTGAATAAGGGGTTGCAAGATCTTAGTTGTGAAAGATGTATGGTTTGCATGCACTAAATTATTAGATACACTAACTACTGATGTGTGGGGACAATAATAGCTTTGGAGGGGGGTGATATTACTATGTGCTAGTTTGTGAAGGAGAATAGTCCTTTTTTGTTCTTTTTACTTTTAGTGACTTCCTTTGGTGTACTGGAGTCGCATTCTAACTGATTGTCATAACATCTCTCTTAACTCTTTTCTTGGTTTTACTGTGATATCATGCAGGCTGTTGTTAAGAGACTGATGACTGATGTACCTTTTGGAGTTCTTTTGTCCGGAGGACTGGACTCATCACTTGTTGCTGCTGTGGCCAATCGTCATTTGGCTGAATCTGCAGCTGCTCAACAGTGGGGATCACAGTTACATACTTTCTGCATCGGTTTAAAGGTCAGAATTCATTCCTTACGTTAGGTGAAAAACTGAAAATTAGTTGTGTTATACTTCTTTTTCAAAGTCTGGAAAGTAGTATATTAGCTTTTAATTGACTTTATCATCTTATATTTTGCATTTTGGAGAGAATTATTGTCTGCTAACTTATATACTTCATGATTTGACTTTTCCATCATTCAGGGCTCTCCGGATTTGAAAGCTGCCAAAGAGGTAGCAGATTATCTTGGTACTCGTCACCATGAACTTCATTTCACGGTTCAGGTGACCATCTCTCAGTATCTCTTTATTTCATTTTTTTTCAAACCTGAGATTTTTATTGCTAATCAGAAGTAAGTTTTTGTTTTGCTATATCAGGAAGGTATAGATGCACTTGAAGAAGTCATTTACCATATTGAAACATATGATGTAACGACTGTCAGAGCAAGTACTCCAATGTTTCTCATGTCCAGAAAAATTAAATCCTTGGGAGTGAAAATGGTTCTCTCCGGAGAAGGTTCAGATGAAATATTTGGAGGTTACCTATATTTCCATAAGGCACCTAACAAGGAAGAGTTTCACGAAGAAACATGTAGAAAAGTAATAGACAATAATTGTTATATTGCCTTGTTTGATTTAACTTTATTTTGGAAAATTTTGTGTTCTTCACTCGTTAGATTTTCTCTTTATCTCTTCATACCTTGTGTATTTACCTGTTTATTCAAGTTTTTTATGGCTTTGATAATTTCACAGATTAAAGCTCTTCATCTTTATGACTGCCTGAGAGCCAATAAATCAACTTCAGCATGGGGAGTAGAGGCACGTGTTCCATTCTTGGATAAAGAATTCATCAACATAGCCATGAGTATGGATCCGGAGTGGAAAATGGTATTTTACCTTTACTTTTTCTTTGTGTTCCTCTTATCAAGCCGCATAACAGTTCTAGTCTGTCTTGTGTTTGGATTGCCTGCATTGTTGATTGAGATAGTGTACCTTAATGCTAAACAACTTCAAATATGTCATTTGCACTTCTTGCTTTAGTTTATTCAAGTTTGCTTCTTCTGGTTATCATGTATCATAATCCTTGTTGTATCAAGTCCTTTATCTACTCTTTAAGGTGAGGCAACTGCCATAGATATTCGATGTTGCTTACTGAATAAAGCAGGTCTATGGACAGTTCTGACAAGAAGGCTCTATGAAATTGATTTTATGGGCATGTGAAGTTAATCTTAGTGACTTCATTTTTTAATCACATTATGAGATTTATGACAAATTGCACAGGTAAGGCCTGATCTTGGAAGGATAGAGAAGTGGGTATTACGAAATGCATTTGATGATGATAAGAATCCATATTTACCAAAGGTTTGTATCAATTTCTGCATCATGCTTATTCTTATGTCTTGAAGGATTTCTGAAATATTTTGCTTCTTTCTCTTTTTTTCAGCACATATTGTACAGGCAGAAGGAGCAGTTCAGTGATGGTGTCGGTTACAGCTGGATTGATGGCTTGAAGGATCATGCTAACGAACAAGTAGGCTCTAACTTGTGACGTTGAATTTACATTTTTATGTGATGCCACAATGTTCAGTTGAGAATTATTGCCCCATAATTAATTTTATAGAATCCCATTGACGCTATGGTTTCTGTTCTTTCTGTCTTGATAAATGGCCAGGTCACAGATGGAATGCTGATGCACGCTAACTATGTTTACCCTGAAAACACTCCTACTACCAAAGAGGCATACCTCTACAGGACAATTTTTGAGAAGTGCTTTCCAAAGGTGGATTTTCTAATTTAGTTTAAAAAAATTATATATATATATATATTTTGAATTTAATTTATATATACTGTCAGTGTTTTTTACACTGACATCCAATGATGTGTTGACACATCATTTAATGAATTGAAACTTATATATGAGATGTCAAATTCATTAAATGATGTGGCAACACATTATTGGATAAGTAAAACTTTTTTACACTAATAGTATATCAAAATTAAATTCATATATTTTTCATTTCTTGTGTTGTGTTCATGAGAACCTTGATCATGCACCTAAGCAGAGTTAGCCTTTTATTTGCACACAAATTGATTGACTTGTTTACAAACTTAAATCCTGCCAAAGTTCTCTCTAATTATGTTCATCAACTACTTCAACAGAATGCAGCAAGGTCAACAGTTCCAGGAGGTCCTAGTGTGGCATGCAGTACTGCAAAAGCTGTGGAATGGGATGCAGCATGGTCAAAAAATCCTGACCCTTCTGGTCGTGCCGCGCTTGGTGTTCATGCAGCTGCATATGAGGATGCAGTGGACACAAAAATAGCCGTGTCTAAAAATGGATCCCTTTAAAAGGCCCATAAGGGGTTGTCGAGAGAAAAAAAAATGCAACCATTGTCTAGTGGGAATTTTAATTCAGTTAGATGAAAATGAAGCTATTGAAGATTAGTGGGGTTGTTTTTAATTTTTCACATGCTAAGTACCATGACATTTAAAGGTTTTAGTTATGCATGCTGTAAAAGACATCTTTCTTCTAGAGCATTTCCTTTCTAGTCTTGCAGGATAGCAAACTGAAAACAACACCATAGGGTAAATTTTCGTTGTTCCTTCATTTGCTTTTTAAGTATGCAAAAACTAATATAAATTTGCTCCACTTTTAATTCTGAACAAAATTGGCAATTTTTTCATGTGTATGGACTCCATATATACAGGCTTAGTAAATAGGAGGAGTCTATCATGGCTTCATTAAGATTGGGTTCACGAATGGATTTTTTTTTATTTGACAATTTTTAGATGTAAATTTGAGTGTATGTAAAAATTATCAGTTAAAATTTGTTAATTTTTTGTATATGTAATTATTCGTATAAAAAAATAATCTAATTAAATTTCTGTGTGAATTTAAGTGCTATTATTTTAATCATGATCTATAAACTTTTTTTTTAAAAGTCCATATTAGAATTTTTCTAGTAAATATTTACATATATGTTAATTACTTAGTGAAAAAAAATTGAATACATAAAATTTCTACATTATATTTTGTCTATGAACTTCGCATCGTTTACTAGAGGGAAATTGACCCTTCAATTCGTTGTTCCTTCATTTGCTTTTAAGTATGCAAAAAAACTAATATAAATTTGCTTCACTTTTTATTCTGAACAAAATTGGCAATATGTTCATGTGTATGGACTCCATATATACAGGCTAATTAAATATTTACATATATGTTAATTACTTAGTGGAAAAAGAAAAACTGAATACATAAAATTTCTCCATTATATTGTCTATGAAGTATGAACTTCGCATCGTTTACTAGAGGGAAATTGACTCTTCAATAAAATGCCAACTGCAAGGCATTTGATTCACATCAGGTAAATATTCAGAGATATTTACCATCGGCAGATCCCAGGTACTTCTGTTCTGCTCAATGCGAGTACTTCCTCGTATTTTGAAGCATGTACAAAGACCCACAACTGCATGGATGAGAGAGCATTCGCCAATTAGTAACCAGCAAGTATATAGTACAAGCAGATAAAACAAGAGTATTTCTTACTTGAGCACATTTTACCATAAGCATTCAAATTATTATATGACATGTGTAAAATAGTGAAAACTATTATAGAATTATACTAATCTTTAAAAATATTTTTACACATGTTAAATAATAATTTAAGTACTTAAGAGATAACATGATAGATTGTGCCTACTTAAGAATTTCTTGATAAAACAAAGGTTAGAGCAGCATGGGTGTGTGGGTGGTTGTGTGTGTGTGTGTGAGGAGAGGGAGAGAAGCTTCATATACACCTCTACTTCCTTCACTTCAAAGTCTTGAGAATTTGCAAGGCAAGGATTACCGTAAGTTTCTGAGACTGAACTTGAGCCATTCAATCTTTAGGTAGATGTCAAGAATTTGGAACGGGTAAAAAAAAAAGAAAAGCTCAGGCCAATGACATTGATAGAAGGCAGGCTAATAAATTTTTTGAAAATAGAAAAAGATAGCTAATGAAAATTTGTAGTTCTTACAGATCACCATCCAAATAAAGTGCAAAATGACTTCCCCCACCAATTGCTAAGAAGTCAGTGTTGCAAAGTGTGAAATAGCGGTTTACCCCTGCAACATTGTGGTTAGTTCAGCATAGCTAGTCAAGAGAAGCGGCATTTGAAATTCTAAACCAAGCATTCACTCTCAGCAATCATGTGGGTGGATCAAGTGCTAAGATGGGGGCCACATCATATTCATGTAATTTTAGCTGTATAATAGACTGCTTTAGTATCGCATTTTTTTTCGCATTTCAAAGCATAAAACCTCATACTGATGCTGAATCTCACACAAAAAAAAACTCTGTTGAATCTCAAACACTAGTAGTACATCAACTAAAATTCCTCAATGGGAATTGGTTCTATATATTCAAAAGATGACATTCTGTAAGCTAGATGTAATATGATCTTGAGATTATCCAGAAATAATAAAACATTTTGGGGAAACAACAGTCTGGTGTATAGCCAGATTCTGCTACAAAAATAAATATTATAATCTAGTTTTTAAATAAAATGTACTTGATGGGCATAATTTCTAAAATGTGCAAAACAGAACCCATGGGAAACCAGTATGTCATTTAATTGTCATCACCATTCATCACAATAAATCAACTTTGAATAAATTCTCTCCTCATTCCACATAGCTAGAAAAATCAAAGTAGATCAATTAATCTCTGATTTTGATTGCTAGCAACAGAAAGATAAACAGTAACATGTTCAAACTCAAATAGAAGTTGATACCTGTTGGACGATATATAACAGGATGACCAGGGGTATTTGTGAAAACAAATGTATTGTTTGTTCCCTGCACAAAATCTATTGTCAACAAGATAAAATAACAAGTAGCATTATTGCAGGATAAACCAGCAAACAGCATCGGTCTATCAGATAATCCAAAAGATAAATGAGCTTAGGCATGACCTGGTATCTTCTCTTGTTGGATGGTCTGAGAGGTGCTTCAACCAAGCCGCCAAACACTGCTCCTTTTCGGTCTCCAACAACCTGGAACGGAATAGCTAACATTGAGAACCAATCCATGATTGAAAAGTGTAGAAATTAGCCTTACAGATTAAAGAAATCAAGAATGCATATATTTTTGTTAATTCAAAAGAGTTTGAGCCAATCCATAGTAAAGCATTGGAATTACCAAGATGTAGCTTTACAATTGGACAGCATAAACTTATTTAACCAGCAAGCTTACAAGCTGGGACTTCAACATGTAGACACCTTAAACTACTGCATGCTACTATTATTTATAGCGTCAAAACTCCATATATAATATACGAACTCCATTCTGTGTTTGACTGTTATTTTCTTTATTTTATCATTCTATAATGCAGATCAGACATATATAAATGCATGCTTAAGATTGACATCTACTCAAGGATAATTAAACTGTACCAGCAAACTCAATCCAGGCCAAAGCATGCTTCTCCGGTAAAGAGTTGAAAGTGATATACCATGCCTCCAAGTGCTGCAGAAAATTCAGAGAGGTGATAGAATAAATTATAATAGTAATCATTATTAATAGTCAACAGCAAGATTTTGGAACTTCAGAATAGAATAGACATCTTGTGTATGCCAATGAATCTTTATCCATAGAAACCTGTATAGCAACTGCCATTTCCTTCCGTGAATAAGAGCTGGAAGAGAAGCATAGAGAGCATTTCTCATACTGTCTGAAAGAAGCACTGAAGGTTCAGAAATTTCTGGCAGATCAACCAAAGGCAAAGGCACTGACTCTTCAACAGGCTCAATATGCCTCATCTCAGCATCAGAAAATTTAGAACCATGCCCATCATCAAATTTCATTTCAAAATTATCCTTGCGATCTTGATAGCGAAATCCACCGATTCTTACAGCTTGGCGAATAGCTCTTCCAAGTGATTGCTTACTTCTAGAAAACAAACTTTTCCTTCCACCATTTTCCTTCAGGGATGAGTCTGCCGGTAAAGGGTTATCAGGTGCAGCTTTATCATCAATCTGCTCATGTGGGTTTGCATTCTTATCTCCAGAATCTGAGGAAGACAATAGAGAATAGAGGAATGCAGTGAAGGATGAAGTATCAGGCCCATCAACTAAATCATGGCTACCCTCTTCATCTTCATTACTTTTTAAGTCACCTACTTCTTCCTGAGAGGAAACAACAAAAGGGATGGAAAATAGTCAACTTTATTAGTTTATAGCAAAAATGCCTTAAAAACTTGCTTAAAAAGGTAAAGAAAAAAAAAACAGAACAAAAACTCAAACATAAATAGACATGAACCTTGTACAGAAAAGTGAATTGTAGAATGTAAGCTAAGGATTAAATTAAATTCGATAAATAAATAATTAAGAAGAAAAAAAAATAGACCATTTGTTGAGAGATAAGATAAAAAGGGGTTAAGAATAAGAGAGAGAACTTACAGAAGGAGGTGGGGGTGGAGGGTGATTGGAGGGTTTGTGAGAATCAGAATCAGAGATGGGGTTGAGAAGGATAGATACAAAGTGGGTAGCTTTGCTACGCAAAGATTGCTTCTTTCCCATTTCTATTTATTTGTTTATGCCACCTTCATATCATCAACTCAACAAACATCAACATGTGATGTGATTCTTCATTCCCTGTTTCTCCAGAAACAACACAACTCAACTAAGTAATAGTGTTGTTGCACCACCGCTTTCAACTTCTTCTGTCACCAAACTATGCTCAAACAGGGCTTAACTTGGTCCCTCAGCAGTTAGCATACAATTGCATTGCATTGCACGCCATGGCCAAAGCTGCCGATTGCTGAACCAGCTATTTGACTTTAAGAAGGTAATCATTTATATAAATATTAGGCATAATTAGTACATCAAGACTCCATGGCCCAATGGATAAGGCGCTGGTCTACGGAACCAGAGATTCTGGGTTCGATCCCCAGTGGAGTCGTTTATTAGACGTGGCTTTTTGTTTTTACTTGTTTTTATCTGCCCATTGATATTATAAATTTAATTTTGATCCTTTATGAATATAAATCTTTTATAAATAAAATATTAATTTTTAATACAGTATTTGTTATAACTTAGGTTAATGAAGAGAGCTCAACTTAAAAAACTAGTGTGTTAGGTGAAAGAATTTCATGACTTAAGTACCACATTAAATTTCTTATCTCATGATTTGAATATCACATTAAACTTTTTCACTTATTCAATATGAGACTCATAATATTACCACCCCTTTAAGAGTCAGTGTCCAACGTGACTTACGCTATCGACATTGATTCAGTAGTAGCCATTTATCTTTTAGGGACTTCTCTCATCTAACTCAGTTGACACTTTCATCTAACTCAGTTGACACTTTCGATCAATATTCGGTATAACACTCTCACTACTGTGCCTACCTAGCCTATAACTAACCCTTTTCATAGCTCACTCTCAACTAAAACACAAATTATTATGACTTAAACCCATAAGGAGAGTCTAACCCAAAAGATTAATCATTTAATCAATTAAATAAGAGAACCTCATAATTTAAATACTACATCAAACTTCTTTATTTACTCAATGTGAAGCTCATAAGAATGTTTTTCTTGCGTGAAAATATAGTGATTTTTTTTTTTTGGGATATAGTATAGTGATTTTATTATGTTAGGGAGATATGAACATTAAATATTTTCAAAATTTATAGTCATGTGTTCTTAAGGATTATACTTATCATTTGGGCCTTCGAAACGCGTTAGAGGAAGAAAGGGGCTTGACGATAGCACAATCGAACAAGAAAACGTGACTAACCACCACTCCATTTTGAACCTCAACATCCAGGTCAAAAAAGAGATAGGCCAAACAAGTTTGCATGGATCATAAAAAGAAGAAAAAAAAAATGGTCTCGTTTGGTTTTATGGTGGAAGATTGGAGCACCCTGTTTCCAGTGGGTGAAGTGCCTCTTTGGAGTCAGATTCTACAATCACGTAGCTCCCACCCTGGTGTTTTGCGTAGGATAAAGCTTGAAAGATTGTTCTACTCCCAAGTCTAGGCCAGATCGCAGGATCAAACATGATGCTCCTTGACTCAACAAAAAATATAATTGTAGTTTTCCTAACATGTTTAGCCGGGTGGGGCTAAGTGAACAGTGAAACATCGTCAGGTCGCGACTGACTTCATGTTTCATCAACATTGAAGTGTTAAGTAAGACTGAGTTATACCACGTTCATAGTTAAAAGTTGAAACCTACAATGCTGATAATTGAACAAACTGACTGACCCTTCTAGTGAAACATGGAGTTCAGACGGATTTATAGAATGCCTACGTCAAATGCGACAAGTTTAATTATCATAACTTAAACCAAGGCAATGCTGCTCTCTCCACCAGGAGGTTGACGGGTACCTCGCACAGGGTCTTTGGTTTCTGCCTTTCCATCAGCAAATATGTCACTGCCAGTCATTTCTCTCAGTTTAGCCCTGCTCAGAGGCTTTTCTGCTGATCCTGGAGGAACATCTCCTTGGAAAATATTATTGCCTGTCAGCTCCGCAAACTTCTGGTCATGTATCTTCTTTGCTATCTTCTTAACGGGTGCTTCACCAAATAAGATATTACTTTGGCCACCTGCAGGCTACAAATTTAAGAAAACGAAGGTCAAAATGCAGTCATAAACAATGGGGCAATATGACATGATGAACACCTAAAGAGAATAACAATAAATACTAAAGCCTTTTCCCAATAGGTGAGGCCTGAAGAGAACATTAAAATGAAATGTTGAGCTCAAAATGCAGTAGTGACATTGCAGGAGGAGGGAAAAGCACATGAGCTAAGTTAAAAACACATAAAAGCAATGAACAGGACTACATCTTATTTCATAAAAAAGATTGTGCCATTATTGTAAAACTAAAAAAAAAGTTATTTCAGAATACAAATTCTAAAAAGAATATAGTTATTTTCTAATTCTATGGAATTCGACTCAGAATTAGAATTCCAATTCTAATGTACACACTAAACAAGATAATTGGAATTGGGAAGTCCAATTCCAATTTCAAAGATCAATTTTAAGCCTAATTCCATGCGCCAAACAAAATCTTATGAAAATTTTAAAGACAATGAGACAAACTGATGGACCTCCTCAATGAAATGCATGTGTTGTTTGGCTCCAACTCAATTTGACAGGCTCATGTTTTGGAGAGGGAACAAAATAAAATCTTACTATATCCAAATAATTGGTATTCCTCAAGAGATGCAACTGTATTATGATTTATCTCTATTACAAACCTTGAGTTATATCTTAATAAAATTCTTACCAAAAAAGAATTACAGAATTCTACATTTGAATTTTGCATTTCGGGAAAGCATAAGGTGATATTGGTGGACCATCAAAGGTCAAAATTCATCACTATGAAAAGCCATGTAGTTGTTACAGGCCTACAAATAGCACAGAAGCCTAGCCCAGTCCACATTGATAACCATGTTATAAGAAGGGATTACACAGTAACTAACACTTCTTTAGCCATTCATCCAATATAGAATGATAGATGACGATTCATTTTCATGCCCAGAAGACACTTACATTGGAAACTTTCACTGATGTTCGCACATTTCTGGGAAGCGGTTCTCCCATGTCTTTACTTTCTTTTGATTCCAAAGTGCGTGCAGCTGCCACTGAACGAGGCACAATTTCAGGAGGAGGACCAAATATGTCATTTCCACTGAGCTCCTTGTTCTTGGCATTTGATATTTGCTTCTTACTCTTTGTGTCTGATTCACTTTGGAATGTCCCACTTAGTTCACGCTGCTTTGCTACCTCAGGCAGAGAGGTAGGCTTCTTAGGAGAAACGCTTTCTTCAGTGCTGAATGATATCTGACTAATTCCATTCAGTGCTTGCTGAGATGCAATTACAGGGAAAACAAAACAAAAACCAATAAAATTGTTATCACAACGGAGTTTGATTTGATATTTGAGAAATGCCTAAATGGTCAAATTTGCCCCCCTCACCAAGGAAATTATCTAAGTATACCTGATACACGCGTATGCTTGTTCTGTTATTTAAATTTGCAGAATTGGCTTCTGATGCGGAATCTTCAGCATTGGCTGAAAATATACCACTCCCAGTCATCTCTTTCATTTTATACCCCGAGCATGGTTTGCTGCAAGCATCACATGGAAGGATATGTTTGACAACAAGGTTAAACTAAAAAGAACTTTTGAAAGTTAACTAGTACGCAACGTCTCCTAGCTAGCTTAAATTTCACCATTTCCATGACATAAAATAAATGGCAGTTCCTGACATACATACTGCATCTGTAGCACACATGCATATGAAAAACACTTTCTAGTTTCTATTAATGGTCAGTTAACGCACCCAATTATGTCAGAAAGATAGGTTAATTATAACAATGATGCGAGATTCCTTTAACTAACCATTCAACAAAATGTGGAAATCGTTATAGGATTAACAGTTAAATCAAGTTTAAGACACAAAATAAATAATTTCCTGCCATTTGATTTTTCATCATACACAATTCTTGGAAGTTCAACAATAAGTCCTAGAAGCAAACGGAACTTCAATTCAAGCTCAAGCAGCAAATATCACTTGGTTTAGATTTGAGATAGGTAAGATATTCCATTGTACCAGGAACAACATATTGGTTGCCGAAATAACTAGTTCACCAAAATTACAATTAACAATTTACAAAACAGCTCGATACAGCAAAAGAAACAGGTATTGAATCAGATCGATGAACGAACAAATAAAAAAAAAAAAAACACAAGCAGATCTGATCTGAGTCCTGAATGCAGATTCGACAAAAAAAACAAAAAATTCACAGTGAAGTTGCAAATTGAAATAAAAAATTTCAAAAATCAAAAGAGAGAGAGAGAGAGAGAGAGAGAGAGAGAGAGAGAAGAAATGAATGTTTACTTACCTCTTGGCTATAGTCTGTGCTTCTTCGTCAGTGAGCTGGTCGCCATGGAGAACCTTGCTGATTCTATCGGAAGGCTGTGAATACAACGAGACAGAGTCATTAGCTGCATGAGAGAGAGAGAGAGAGAGAGAGAGAGAAGAAGAATGAATGAATGAATGAATGAAGCTAAAAAAGGAAAAAAATGAATTAATTAATATATAGTAACCTGGCGAGAGCGGTTGGCGGAGGTGGAGAGGGTGGCGGCGGAGTCCGGCGGAGGAACTTCCGACCATGTTAGAAGATCGGAGGTGGATGTGTGTGGCTTCCTCACCGGTGTGCTTCCCTGCATTATCTTCTCCTGTCCTGTGTTTAGTTTAGGTGTGAATGTGTGAATGTGGGTGTGAATGGGTGGGAGATATTAGTTACTGATAATATTTGAATTGAAAATTGTTTAAATTTAAAGTTTAAACAATCAGTGTATATATATATATATATATATATATATATATATGGAGGAAAGATCAAGTTTATATTAGTGTAATTTTTTTTTTTAATATCATTTTTAATCATTAGATTTCTTTTATCAATTTTACCTTTAATTTGAAATAATTAAGATTATTTTATTAAAGATAATTATTAAAAATGAGATAAAAAAAAACTTAACCAGTATGTTCGATCCCTCCTCTCTCTCTAATATATATATATATATATATATGGAGAAGAGATTAGTTTACACTAACGTAAGTTTTTTTTTTCTTACATCTATTTTTAATCATTAGTTTCACTTTTATCTAATTGTTGAGATTATTTTATTAAAAGTAACTATTAGATGAAAGTAGAACTAATAATTAAAAATAAATATAAGAAAAAAAGACTTACACTGATATAAGTTGATCCTCCCTCATATATATATATGTTCATTTTAAATAGAGTAGGGTGTCTAGTGAATCGGCTCAACCCGCGATTTTGCGAGTTTTAACTCAATTCAACTCATAAAATGTGAGTTGAGTTAGATTTGCAGGTTGAGTTGGATTAAAAAATGTTTCAACTCGCATTATGTGAGTCGGGTAGTGAGTTAGAATACGTCCAACTAGCACAAATCCGATCTACCCATGCTTTTTTTTTTAGTAAAAATTCATTTAGTCATTTAGTCAGCTGTTAGAGAAAAATTGTGGGTCTTAAATATTGATTCTTTTAGTTGTTTGCGGTTTAATAGTTAGCTTTCTAATTCTTATAAACTTATTATTTCATCGTTAAATTTAAATTTTTATATAATTTGACAATTGTCTTGTTGATTATGCAGACTAAGAAGAAAATGAGGGTACATCGTTGTGCATAGTTTTATGAGATGTCCATGGATCCTAAATGCCCATGGTGGTATTTTAGGATGTTTTCTCTTAATTTTTCTGTTGTTCCAATCAAGTTTAAGTGTAAGTATTAGGTTATCACTCTCAAAGTGAACAAAGAAAATAAGTTCATAAGACTCTTGATGCATCTAAATGACAGTTGTGTTGAAAAATTAATGAATCGTTTAGATGATAAAGAGTATATGGTAAAATAGAGAGTGAAGTCAATGATTATATCAATAAATATGACATGCGTGATGACACTAACTTTAATTAGTTAGACTAATTTTTTTGTTTGAGTTATGATTAGTTTTGTTTAGCTTATTTCAGACTTAATAAAATTTATTAGTTGTTAATTTATTATGCATTTATTTACTTATGGTATTTAGTTTATTTGATATTGAAACTTATTATTTTAAATAAGGTTGATTGACACTTATGGTATTAATTTATTAGATTGATACCTATTATATTTGAGATTGAGACTTATGAATTTAATTTGTTAGATTTTGTATTTTGAATTTTTTTTTAAAAAATATTAGACCCACATGTTCGACTCAATCCAACCTACTATTGAGCGGGTCGAATTGGGTTGAGTTGAGCAAAAAAATATTCTTGACTCAACCCAACACAACTCACTGTTCTAGTGAGTAGATCGGGTCTAAAAACGCTATTGAACCCACTCAATCTATTCAACAGATAACCCTAAAAGAGAGAGTTCATTTAAATGTGTTTTTTATATAATATTTTTTCAAGTAATAGATATTTTTGTTCATTTTTAATATGTTTAGATAATTTTTTTAAAAAATATGAATTATATTTTTTAAAGATAAATTTTGGTATTTTTCAAAAAATTATAACATAAAAATGTTTAAATATTAAAAAATACTTCTCTAATATTATATCTAAACATAAAATAACATTTATATTTTTAAAGACTTTTTTTAAATATTATTTTATAAGTTCATCCAAACAAAATTTTTATTAACGTGTATTGATTCAATTGAAAAGATTTGAGTTTTTTAAATATGTAATTTTAATTTGATTATAGAATTTATATGAAATAATACATATAGAAAAGTTTTCGCTTAAATATTTAATTATATTAGTCTTTTACCTATTAAGTGTAAGATGTTATAAAAAAAAAAAATTCTTGGAGAGAGTCTTTGGACATTTTGAAACTCGCTCCACATGGTCGACATGTGTCCTTCAAATGCCAATTCTCTTAAAGTATAATATGCTATCTCACTCTGATTCCTGAAAATGAAAGATAAGGAACTAGTAAATAAACAAGAAATATCTTCCGAAATTAATTGAGATATGTGATCAAAATTAACCATTAAAAGTTGGCATTGAATTGTACCATTCAGTAAAGGAAAAAGGAAAAAAATGGTGTTATAAAAATACTCAACTTTCTATATGCATCTCCATCTTTGTGACACTTGTATAGATATAAGTAATAGTGGGATCGGTTGTGCTTTTAAAATTTTGTTTATTGCAATCTAGCTAGTACATGAATTGCTAAGCTAGAAGACATTTTTTATGTGTTTGAAATTTCAATGTGAAGTTTTGGTAATGTAAACCGATGTTATAAATATTTTCTTTAAAGATCGTTATGAGGATTATGCTTCTTATTATAGGAAACTTTAAAGATTAGATGTATACATACATACGTAGAGAGAGACAATGGTTATCTGCTGTTAATTATGATATTTGACCCTACATCAACTATAAATGGTTGGTATATAAATAAATGAGGTAGCTTAGCTGTTCCGTTCTTATAGGTATGTAAATAAATTAGGTAGCTTATACCTAATGATAGAACTTGACACAAGTCACTTTATCTTTCCATACTGTGGAAAGTTCTATCTACAAATGTAGCTAACAAGTAATTGTCTGTGTTTCTTAATTATCTCCTTCTAGCAAATAGCAATCAAATGGATTATAGAAAAGCTGTTTTTCATAATGCTTTTTTGAAACAAATAAAATTGTCCTAATTTCTGTTCTCTTGTCTCTCACTTCTCTCTTAAACTTTATTAGGAGACTGCCTAAAGACTTCTTTTGAGGGTCTCTCCACCAAATTCATTAAGGTGAGTGATTGACATTATCAAAAAAAAAATTGTGTTTTTAAAACCACTGTTTTGTGCATGTGTTAGTTTTTTCATTCCCACTACTATTGTCACTTTCTTTGCCATTAGTATAACTTTGTTATAAATGTGTTTGGGGAAAATGTTTCGAGATCAACCTATTTTCTTTAATAAATATGAAAACATTGTTTTTTTTTGGTGTTTGACGAATTGAGTGTTTTTTCTTGACCTAATATCAACTATCATGAAAATATTAAAATGGCCATCATATATAATTTTTTTTTTTTACCTTATGAAGTATCTTCACACTAAGGATGGATCTAGTGAGGGGCAAATGGAAGTCTTAGTACTCCATTGATCTAAGATTTAATTAGTAATATATGAAAAATTTTGTTTTATTCATTTAATTTTTAAATTTTTATTTTAACTCCTACATTTTATATAAATGAAAAAGTAAATAGAAAATCTTTTGGTATACAAAAAACATAGTGTGTAAAGTTATTGAATTGCATGTAAATCTATATAAAAAGATAATAATTGATCCTATATAAATTTAACTTTAATGTGATCCTATATAAATTTATACGTTTCAAGGAAAATAAAACTATTTTTAATTATTATTTATTTAATATTTATTTCAACCCCTACAACACTTGTTTCTTGGATTCGTTCCTGCTTCACACCCTTTGGATATGAAGTTAATTCTCATTTGAAGTAACTAAATATATCTGATTTTTTTACTAAATTACCACTGATAGTAAAATTATTTATCGAAATGTCATTTTTTTAAATTATTTATCAAATTATTAATTTTTTTAAACTATTTATCAAAATATAACTCTTTTCAAACTATATACTAAATTGCTATCCTTTTGTCTAATGTGACATTTTTTAATAATTTTTAGTTCACATAGGATGCACCATCTTATTTGGTGCATCCTATGTGGATGCACCATCTTACATGACATTTTTTACGTGAATACGCCATGCAAGATGAAGTTTTTTAGTTAAAAATGTCAACACATTTGACATTTTTCATGTCGATAAAAAAAATAAAAAAATACTTATAAGGCACTTAACTCATTTCACGTGATTCTCACACTCCTTCCAAAGACACATGCCTACTAGAGAGTGCACCATAACATTGGAAGACATCAATATCAATTAGCTTATTTATAAGCCAAGTGTTTGCTTCTGATCTGTAAAGTAGTCGATGTAAGATTTTGGTGTTGACAAGACAAAATAACTAAATAAGGCAACAACGTACCTTTGTTCGATGTTAGACTTTGGTATTGGCAAGCCGAAATAATTAAGTAATATAATAATGTATCATTATTCGATGTGAGACTTTAATGTGAAGGCATTTTAATTGATTTATTAATCTAATTTATATATTATATTTTCTTAAAAATTAAAAAAAAAATGAGAAGTGTTTATTTTATATAATATATAGATAGATAATCTAACAAAGTTTTAATTCTTAGTTCCACATATAGATGCTAATGCTATAGTTATCATATGATAAATAACAAGTGAACTGCTACCTCATTACTGTAGCATACATGACATGAGTTGCTACCGTATGCTAAATAACAACTTTTACTATCTATATATAAAGGGACATGTGGGCTTCTAACTTTCAAGCAAGAGACCAGATAAGAAACCAAAAAAAGATTACTCTGTGTTGATTTGTTCTGTTTTGTTTTACTCCATTAAACATCTATGGCGCCTCTAGCAGACCTTAAAGAGATCGGCTTGGAAGAATTTGCTCTGATAGAAAAGTACTATGGTCAAAGGACCATTGGAGGATTTGCTTCACGGCATGGAAGACCCAATGGTCAGATAGAAGAGCCTCCAATGAATAGCAACGAGGTAGCAGCTCATGTCATGTATGCTACAGCAACGAGGTAGTAGCTCATTTGTTATTTAGCATACAGTAGCTATAGCATTAGCATTAATATGTGAAACTAAGAATTAAAACTTTGTTAGATTATCTATCTATATACTATATAAAATAAACACTTTTCATTCTTTCTTTTTAGTTTTTAAGAAAATATAATATATAAAGTTAGATTAATAAATCAATTAAAATGTCCTCACATTAAAGTCTCACATTGAATAAATGTACCTTATTATTTTACTTAATTATTTTGCCTTGACAATACCAAAGTCCAATATCTAACAAAGGTACTTTGTTGTCATACTTAGTTATTTTGTCTTACCAACACCAAAGCCTCACATCGATTACTTTACAGATCAGAAGTAAACATTTGACCTATAAATAAACTAATTAATATTGATGTCTTTCAACGTTATAGTGCACTCTCTAGTAGGCATGTGAAATGTATGTGTTTTGGGAGGAGTGCGAGAACCACGTGAAATGAGTTAAGTGTTTTATAAGTATTTTTTTATTTTTTTGTTCACATGAAAAATGTCAAATGTTTTGGTATTTTTAACTAAAAAATGTCATCCTACATGACGTATCAACGTAAAAAATGTTATGTAGGATGACGCGTCCACATAGATGCGCCACTCAATTTGACACATCTTATATAAACTAGAAATTATTAAAAGATGTCACATTAGATAAAAAAGTGGCATCATTGATATATAATTTTAAAATAGTGATATTTTAATAAATAATTTAAAAAATTAACAATTTAGTAAATAATTTTAAAAAAGATATTTTAATAAATAATTTTGCTATAAGTGATAGTTTAATAAAAAAGTTAAATATATCCCTTCCCACAAATACTTTTTCGTGGGCTCAAATTAGCTTAAAATAACAAGTCAATTTTTAATACTTTTTTATGTGTACTTGCTTCATTTATTTTTATTGGCAATATATTATGAAGGAAACTTCACACACGCACACATACACCAAGTCTTGCCAACACAATCCAGATTTGGAATGGCAACGAGGTGAGTAAATGGAAAAATTTCATACTTAACTCGTTAAAAGTGGTAGTTTAAGAAATAAAAAAGTTAAATATATCCCTTCCCAAAAATAAAATGAAAAAAAAGTAGATTTGGCGATGGGCACGCCTAAAAAACAAAAAAAATTATATAAAAATCAATAAATATAATAAAAAAATAATGATAAAAAATTACAAATCACATATTTAAAATATTTTTTAAAATGTGTAATTAAATATTTCATAAATTATATAACATTAAATAGTTTTTCATTTATATACTTATCATTTGAAAAAAAACTTAACACATTTCGCTTAACACATACACCAAGATTCAATCTTGCCAACGTAAAAAAATCCAGATTTGGAATGGCAAACTCTAGAGGTGAGACAAGAGCAGGTAATGTTTTCTCCATTCACGGGTTCTTATTTAAGATTTTCATGAAAATGTGAATATCATTTATAAGTATTTAATAATTCAAAACGAAAATTTTAAAAGAAGAAGCATAAATAAAATAAACTTTAATATTACATATAATAATATTTTTAATAATTTAAAATTCTTAAAAAATTAAAAGAATATCACAAACAACATATTAAGTTCAATTATATTTTATAATAATCAATTTATATAAATAATTATTACAATAATAATATATATTCACTAAAAAATTCATTGTAAAATAATAAAAAATATAATTTTTCATTTCATCTCAAAATAAAAAAAAAGAATAAAAAATAATATATATATATGTAAAATACTAAATAAAAAATTATATTTAATAAATTCACAAGCACTCATTAAATGATAATATAATTTACATCTCTACTTCCATTTATTAAATATATATTCATCTTTAACTCTGTCGCGAGTAATTCTTGCATATACTCACATGTACAAATATTTTTGTTATCCTTAATCGAGACATAACAATTGCAACACAATTCTACTAGTATATTAATTAAAGAAATCATATAGTATACAACTTCGAAAAATAAACAACCAATGCGACTTCCAAAGTTATTTTATAGTGGAAAACAGACAAATACAAAGGCAATTCGAATCATAAAATCCATAATTAACTAATTAATGTTAGTGCATCCATATTGCTTTGCTCTCCTCTAAATCAAAAGGCCTCCAAAGCTGCCCCTTGCGCAAATATATCATAATCTTCGGCGCTTAACCACGCATGTTGATCATGGCCATGTTTGCACCCACACTCGTCCCACTTGTTCAACCTTCCTCTCCTATTCTCCTTCTCCACAGAAGAAGCCACTCTTATTTTTATCTCCACTTGCACTTCAGGTGCCTTGAACATGCCCTCTTCACAATCACTTCCACTCACCAAATCCATCTTCATCCATTCTTTAAACACCATGTTTGGTGACTCAAAAATTGCCTTCCATGGAATCTCACCCCTCCCCAAGAGTTGTGAGTGATGTGACCCCCAAATCCTCCTTAGCACTGCTGGGGCTGTGTTGCTTTTCCTTAGCTCCAACACCATGCTTTCCTGCTTAAGGGTTTCCAAGAATTCTTGGGGACATGAACATTCTAGAGTGAGGGACTCATTCCAAAATGGAATAGATTTAGACGAAACCTTTTTGGTGTTGAGTTGAATTCTTTTGTTGTTTCCTGTAGGAAGATAGAACCTGGCAAATAAGTTTCCCGTGGACTTGATGAACTCAACGTTTTGAGCTTGTATTATTCTCAGTTCACAGCTGAAGGAAGGGAATTTCTGGGACAGACCCATTAAGAAATGAAGAGTAGGAATATGTATCTAGTTATGTGTTTTAGCTAGAAAAAGATCGAGAGAGAGAAGCTATAAGAGTAAGAGATTTGTTTGTGTTGTCTTGAGTTTTGGACGTGGAGGGCTAGCTATGATATGTATCTACTATATATTGGAAAAAGAAGTTGGAAATGCTTTCCTGGAAGCTACTTTTGTCTCTTCTCCTTAAACACTTTAATTAGAGTATATATTATAATTTATAATTGGCCAGTATCCTACTTGTGAATATTATAACCCCGACAAGATCTTAAATCATGCACACGAGATTGTGCTGAAGATTATATGTTATTAAACAAAGCCCCTTCAGAATCTCGAAGGGATTTTGTAAAATGGCCCATGCAAGTTGGAAGGGTATTGGTTTACAGTTCAGAAGTCATATTGCAATCAGCCACCATGACTCAAAAGATGGAAAGACCAGAATAAAAAAATATTATTATTCTAAAGGAATGCTTGAACGCTGGCCTCAACCGACTTCGCCGTTCAAACAACTACCCTCAGACCTCAGCAAACATTCTTATCCAGTTGATTGTAATAACTGAACAAAGTTTAGAGGAATACCTAAATAGGTGACTGAAGGTGAAAACTTCCGTAGCATAGTGACAGTGATAGTAGTGTGAGGAGGCGGGCACTTGTAAAATGTATTTTAATACTCAAGTTAGATTCTGTACAAGGTTGGTAGAGTATAGAATTAAATGCATATCTTTGAGATCTTGTAAGGTATTTATAGAAACGTCTTGGGTGATAAAAATCATAATTTAATATGAATTGATTGCTATTATTTAAGATTAGAATCTAAGATATTATTATTTCTTATAACTAATTTTCCTATTTACGTGAGATGTAATTAGTGTTCAAATCTATGAGAGACTCTGTGAGAGATTTGTGCCTCATAAATAGGCAGATGTACTTATCTAATAGCGTGTATAAATATCTGGATCATATTCTGATGGATCAGGTTGCTCCTGACCTACTAACCCGTAATCTGGTCCAAAACAGTTGTCCTCAGCTTGGCATTTAGATGCGACAGCTAAATGTCAAGATATCTAAGTTCAGCAGGAGCACACGACACACATAGGATAAATGGATCTAAGTCATACCATAAATGTTGGATCCCGCGATGTTTTTTTTACAAAGGGCTGAGGTCCGTGATGTATCATAGAATGCCCCCGAGGTTAATGAGTAAGGTTGGGATCCAGAATAGACCCCTCTGCTTAAGTCATTATACCGTTATTTGGGGTACGTAATAGGTTGCCCCTCTACAAATTTCTTTGTGGGGCATATTTAATTCTGAAAGCAATTCAGTCACAAGTTGAGACCCATATTATGATTTGTCATAATATTGCAATGGAAGTCTGTGATCCTGCTTGAATGTCCAGGTGTGACGTCACACATCGCTTCAATTTCGAATGTTATGAGTGTCATCCTTTCAACTACACCGCTCAAAAAATAGTACGCCATGTGCCTAAAGAATAGTGGAAGCTGTCGTTTAGGATTCATAACATCATGATTAGCCGTTTTCAAATTTCTAAATAAATGTGAAGAGACACTTTTGCCCCCATTTATGACAATGGTTGAGGAGGTTCCCTTTGCCTAAAAATAGGAGTGAGGGGTTTCTCCTCCCACCTTTCTCTTTTTCTGGCATTTCTACTCTCCTCTTCCAGCAAACAGAAGCGATTTCTGGCAAGCTCCAATAGCGGTTGTTGGTGATTTTTAGCCTTTTTCACTATTTAAATCTAATGTACTCTTTTTCTCTATCTTTTTTCCTTTCTAAAAACATCGTGATAGAAAGGAAAATGTCTCAAAATGGTATTAAGGAGACTATGCAAAACAGTGATGTCTCTGTAGAGATTCAGAGTGTTTCGTTATCCCCACTGCCTTAGTCACGGCAGAGGAATTATCCTCACAGTGGGGAGTCTGATAGTGGTCTAAGGCCAGTAACCAGGATGAATATCTTGGAGGCACTCTAGAGAGCAGATCATGCCAGAGAGCTTGTAAGGCAAAGGCCAACATGTCCGCTCTCTAAGCTCATGGTAGAGTTAGGGAACCTCAGTGAGTCTTCTTCTGAATCTAACATGAGTACGATCTCTGTAGGTAACATCATGGTATGTTGGAGAGTGGCTCTAGCTGAACACAGAGAGCTCACCTTTCCCTGGGATGTCAGCCTATACCAGTGGGTTGACCGTAAAGTTTTAGGCACTCCTTCAAGTGTAGTGAGTGCAAAGGACGCATATGAAAAGCAACATTATTTAAAGCTAACCACTAATAGATTGATATATAAGGAGTACACCATCCACCATTCGCTCGAGGAAGAAAGAGTATGTTCAACTTAAACGGAATGGGGTTACTTTATTTATATGTACAAAGCACTTTTTATAAGGATCGGTGTTCGACTTCCATTCACTGAGTTCGAGATCAGGGTCCTCAACCATTTACATGTGGATCCAACTTAATTGCACCTGAATGCATGTGGATTCATATGGGCCTTTGAACTCATCTGTCGGGTTTTCGATTAGTCATACTCCGTCAAATCCTTCTTCTTCCATTTACTGAATTATCACCCTCCGGGAACAGTAATAAAAAAGGGTGGGTTACTTTGCGAGCACAGGCCGAACGCAAAGTATTCAAGTCCTATTAAGAATCCTTCAAAAAATTCAAAAATGATTTCTTCAAGATTGAAGGGGCTCCGGGGTCAACACATTTCTTTGTTAGCCCGAACGGCGAGCCGCATATAAATTTATACTGGACATAAACTGTATGGGACCGAAGAATAGACAAAATAGAAATTTTGATGTTCGAGCTTCTTTAGGACGAAGCTGAGGTCCTCCATTTCCTTATTGAATGGGCTGACAAGAGTGGGGTCATATACTATAAAGATGTCCTTGATGAGCCCACTGATTCTATAAAGGATTTAGTAGGTATCTCGTCCTGTATATATTTAACTCATTTGTATTTCAAATTTTTCTTAAGTGTTGTAACAATTGTTTTCATTTTGCATAGAGTATGGCACCCCCTAGGTGGACTCGAGCTTCTAGCCCAATGCTTGGCAGCCAAGAGGGCGGGAGCATCTAGATCACGGGCTCTGGCTGCTACTTCAAGGGTCACGATTGCAGTTCTTCCACCTCCACCCGCAGTAGGGCAAGAAGCGGAGCCTGGTTCCCTAGTCCAGCCCCTCCGAACTTGGAAGAGGAAAGTTGACACCTGTAGGGAGCAAAGGGCAAAGAAACTAGATTTTGAGACTGCTCCTATCGAGGTTCCTACTAGTCCGGGGTCTACTATCTCGGAGGGCACTTCATTGTTTTTCTCACTTAGGTCAGTGTAAGGCAGGGGGTCGATCTTGCGAGGATCATTGACAATGCCTTACTGTCTCCCACCGATTTTGACGTATTAATCGAGTATGATATAATGGAGCTTCTCTGGGATGCTCAAGTTCAATGCCTGCACAACACCTTTGTCCTCTGATTTCTGGAGGGAGCTTTTGAGTCCATTTGTGAGACTTAGGAGTTAGAAAGAGAGCTTGACGCTCTTCGAGGTGAAAAATAGAGTCTTGAGTTGACTGTTGCCCAAAAAGACGTGCAATTGACTCAAGTCACTCAAGAGCTTAAGGTGTGTAGGCCTGAAGTCTTTAGGCTCTAGGCCAAGGTCAACCGCCTTTCTGAGGAGCTATCGAAGTGGCCAATCTCCGGGGTCAAGTTGCTAAGGTGAATGCACTCTGGGTCTAAGTTGCTAAAGGGTAACTCAGGAGAATACCTTGAAGGAACACTTATCTTTTGCCAAGTCTACTCTCATCGCCCTCCGAGCTAAAAATGAACTTCTCCACTAGACTAAAACCAGGCTAGATGAAGAAATGATAGTTCTTGAAGATGAATGGGCTAAGTTTATGGATGAATCGTTCATGAATGCACTCACCCAGCTTCGCCTTCTGAACACGAACCTTAATGAGGAAGGGATTGGTTCAATGAAGTTGGTCCGAGATGATCAAATTGTAGACGCCGCCCCTGAGACTGCTCCTAGTGACCAAGTTACTCCCATTGTGGATATCGATGAAGAGGAGGAATATGGGGCATCGAAGGACAGCTAGGTAGAGGTGAGGACCTTAGAGACAATCGTAGAGGGAACCCCCGAAGACACTTAATCAGACTTTTCTTTTATTTCTTGCTTTTCATTTTCCCCTTGCGTGGGGCTTTATAATATTTGTAAATGATCAAGTTTTGATTTCGGGTGTCTTTTATTTAAGTACATAGCACTTTTTGTATCTCTGTTGTCTTTTTTCTTTCCTTATTGAGATGGGTCTAGCATTTGATCTCGGTGATTCTATTTATACTTAGCGTATTCTTGATTTTGTTCAATTGAGATGGGTCCAACACTCAATCTTTGTGGCCGTTTTAGACTTAGCGAACCCTCGTATTTCCATCACTAAGATGAGTCCAACGCTCGATCTAAGTGGTCGCGTCTGCTTAGAAAAATTTGGCATTTGGTCAAATTTTTTAGTGTAAAACTATGACATGAAAGCCTCTAGAAGTGGTGTCCACTATCCTGGCAAAGGTCTAATGCTTGTAACTATATTAAACCTTTTTCAAGCTTATAGTTTAAACTTAATGTAGTAACCACGTTAAACCTTGTTTAGGCTTATGGGTTAAGTTTAATGTAATAGCCACATTAAACCTTTTTCAGGTGTATGGGTTGAGTTTAATGCTAAAATTGTGGAGTATAGTTGACACGGAAGCCTCTTGGTGCGAAGTTCACTGTCCTGAACTATGGTCGGATATGCTTAACCTCTGTAAACCATTTTAGTTTATGGGTTTTGTTCAGGCTCATTAGAGTATGAGTGAAAACCCTTGAATGCGCTCCTTGAACTCGAATACTAGTCAAGTGGATTCCCCTATTTGACCATCATGTACGAATGTTAGAATGTTTGATCCTCTTCGAACGTTGTATTCTTCGAGCCTCTCTAAGGTGTTATAACCTTGTGGATTGTAATAGTCATAGATGAATAAAGCAAGCAAATGTTGAAGAAATAACTGATTTATTCATGTCAGAACGCGTTTTTTACATGATAGAAGTAACAATTTGAAGGAATTTAACTATAATATTTCCTTAGTTTGTCCGCATTCTAGAAATTCTTGATAGTCTTTCCAGAAATAGTTTCTAGGGTATAGGCTCTCGTATTGGTTTTGGACATAATTCTGTTTGGTCCTTCTCAGTTAGGAGCTAACTTATCGCCCTTTGCATTTTTTCCTCTGATATTCACCCTGCGTAGCACGAGGTCACCGGGGTTAAATCATCATGGAATCACTTTAGAATTATACCGTATTGCGATCCTTTGTTAAAGGGCGACTTCATGGACATGAGCAATGTGGCGTTGTTCTTCTAACAAGTCCAATTCATAGCAGATGAGATTCGAATTGGTTGGTTTAGAAAAGTTATGTCTTCTCCAGCTTGGTTCTTTTATTTCCACTGGAATCATAGTCTCACAACCATAGCTCAACTTAAAAGGAGTTTCTCCTGTGGAGGAATGAGGTGTGGTCTGTTATGTCCATAAGACGTGATCGAGTTGTTCTACTCAATTCCCTTTAACATTGTCAAGTCTCTTTTTGATTCGTCTAATTATGACCTGGTTAGCGGCTTTGGCTTGCCGGTTGGTCTTAGGGTGTTCCACTGAGGTGAAGCATTGTTTGATCTTGAACCCGGCTAAGAGATCCTTGAACTTTTGGTCTGTGAATTAGGTTTTGTTATCTGTGACAATAGACTTTGGGATTCCAAATCTGCTAATGATGTTCTTGTAAGTGAACTTTTGGATTCACGCAGAGGTGATAGTGGATAACGGTTCTGCCTCAATTCACTTAGTGAAGTAATGAACAGGTACCACTAGGTATTTGATTTGTTCTGGTGCTTGGGGGAAAGGAGTTAGGATGTCCATCCCCCATTGATAGAATGGCTAGGGGACAAACATCGTAGATAACTCCTCTGGTGGCGTTGCAAAGATGTTTGAATGGCGCTAGCATTGGTCACATTTCTGTATATGTTCCTTGATGTCATCTTCCATTATAGGCTAATAGTATCTAGCCATCAACGCTTTTCATGTTAAGGACTTTCTGCTAAGATGATGGCTAGAGTTCTCTTTATGAATCTTAGCTAAGATGTACTTTGCTTCCTTAGAACAGAGGCACTTAAAGAAGGGAGAAGAATACTCGCGACGATACAGCTGATTGTCCAAGATTGTATACTAAGCCGCTGTCTGTACTATTTTCTAGACTTCTTTACGATTTTCTGGTAATGAGTCATTTCGAAGGTAGGTAACTATAGGCATTATCCAGGTTTCTTTATCTTCCAGTAAGAGGACTTCACTATCCGTAATACTAGGAATGGATAAGGTATCTTGGATCACAGACTTGTTGTTGTCAGGGCTGTTAATGCTAGCAAGCTTTGATAGGATGTCGATTCTGGAGTTTTGCTCCCTTGGGATGTGTTCTACCTTAACGCTGTCAAAGTTTTCCATCATCTTTTTAACCTTAGCTAAGTACTTCAGTAATAGAGGCTCCTTAGCCTAATATTCACCTCGGATCTAGGATGTCACCATCTGTGAGTCACTGCATAGGATTATATCCATAACTCCCATATCATTTGCCATGTTGATGCCTGTGATACATGCTTCATATTCGGCTTGGTTGTTTGAAGTTGGAAACTCAAACCTCAAAGAATGCTCCAACACGAGACTGGCTTCGTTTTCTAACATTACTCCAACATCGCTCCCTTTGGGATTCAAGGATCCACCAATGTCGATGGTCCAAGAATACGCTCTAGGATGCCCGAAGTCCAATGTAAGCTCAACCAAGAAGTCAGATAATACTTGAGCCTTTATGGCTGTTCTTGGCTCGTAAGTAATATCGAACTTAGAGAGCTTCACTGATCAAGCAATTATTCTCCCTGCGAGATCCAACTTATACAGTACTTACTGCATTAGTTAGTCTGTCCTCACTATCACGGGATGACGCTGGAAGTACCGCCTTAGCCTTCTTGTAATAATCAGCAATGTTGTGGCCAGATTTTCAATCTTCTAATAGCAGATCTTGGGACCTTGCAGGACTTTATTGACAAAATAAATCGCTCTTTGACTTTCAACAGTTTCTCTTATCTGGACGGAGCTGATCTCCTCATTGTTGACAAAGAGGTAGCGTAAAGTATTTCACTGGGGTTCAACCTTGTCAAAATCGATAATGTGGACAGTATCTTCTTTAGCTCTTGAAAAACAGCGTCACACTTTGAGGTCCATTTAAAATTCTTTCTTTTTTTGAGATTTTTAAAAAAGGAAATAGATTTTTGAGTAGCCTTAGCTAGAAAGCATGTGAGGACCGCCATTCAACCTATCTGTTGTTGTACTTCTTTCACGGATTGTGGGCTGCGCATGTCAAAGACGGCTTGACACTTCTCTGGGTTAACGTCAATGCCTCGATTTGTCAATAAAAATCCCAAAAATTTTCTAGCTTGTACACCAAAGGCCCATTTCTCTAGGTTCAATCTCATATTATGCTTTTGAATTTGGGTGAACACTTATTCCAAATCCCTGATGTGGTCACTGGTTTCTGCCATCTTGACTATCATGTCATCTATGTAGACTTCTAGTATCTTACCAATATGTCATTCAAAAACTTTGTTCATCATTCGTTAGTAAGTTGTCCCTGTATTCTTCAGTCCGAACGACATAAAATGATAGCAATAGCTTATCATCTCAATTATGAAAGCGATCTTGTCTTTATCCTCCAAGTTTATGGGGATCTAGTTATATCCAGAATAGGCGTCCATGAAGGAAAGTAGCCGAAAACCAGATGAATTGTCCATTAGCTTGTCAATAATGGGAAGTGGATAAGGGTCTTTTAGACATGCCTTATGCAGGTCAGTGTAATCGACGCACATACGTCACTTACCATTGCCTTCTTGACCAAGACTATGTTAAAGAGCCAAGTGGTGTAAGAGACCTCCTTGATGAATCTAGCATCTAGGAGTTCTTTCACCTATTTTTGGATCATTTTTTGCCTCTCAGGTCCAAACTTCTTTTTTCGTTGGGCCACTGATTTTACATTCTTCATGATAGAAAGTCGGTGGCAGATGAATTCTTAGTCTAAGCCCGGCATGTCTGCGGAGGTCCAAGCAAAAAGGTCTTTATTTTTCTTTAGAAATTCAATTAACGGAGATATTTCCTCCTGACTTAGATGCCCTCCAATCTTGGTTACCTGGTCTGGCTTGACACCAAGTTGAAAGGGTTGGAGCTCTCCGTCAGGTTGGGGGCGTGTACCACAGATCTCTTTGCTCACATCCAACTTAGTTAAGAGGACATTGGTGGGGTCTGTAGTGACTGGAGTAGAGTCATTGCGTTGACCCGTGGCCAGAGGTTTCTTAGTGATTCTCAGGATTTCGTTGTAGCATCTTTTCACTGTGGCTTAGTCTCCTTTGATTATCACAACCCTATCATGTTGGTCCAAAAATTTCATGGCCAAGTAGGGTGTGGAGTTCATAGCCCCAAAGGCGTTGAGTGAAGAGCGACCTAATATGACATTGTAGGCTGAAGGACAATCAACCACCAAGAACCTAACCTTGACTGTTTTGAAGAGAGAGTCTTTCTCCAAAGTCAAGTAGGTCTCGATGTATCCCATCGAAGTGATCTTATCTTCAGTGAATTCGATCAGTTCGTCGGTGTATAGGATCAATTCTTTTCTTGATAATCTTAGCTTTTCAAACAAGTCTAGGAACATGATATCATCTGAGCTCCCTTGGTCAACAAATATTCGGTGAACCTCAATGTTGGTAATTATCCTAAAGATCACCATAGGGTCGGTCATCTTGATCTGGGATTGTGCATTCGTAATCCTCATCAAAGAATGAAATCAGCGGGGTTTTTCTCGTGTTGCTATCCAACTTAGTTCCTGAGAAGGATATTACACTCAGTATAGCCCAAAGTGCTTTTTTACTAGCATTTCCTAACTCATCGCCACCCACGAAACTCCTTGAAATGGTATTGATTGTCCAGGTAACTTCAACATGACGATAGTCGTTATCTTGATTGTCATCCCGGGATTGCGCCCTTTCTTGATTTTGGGCATTACCTCGAGACGAGCATGTGCCAAGATTCTCCGTGGTAGGGCAGAGATGGACTTCTCCGTGGGCTATGTCTTGTAGTTCTATCCTCCTTGTTGGTTGTTGTTCTGAGATTGGCGCATATAGCGGCCCAAGTATCCATCTCAAATCAGTGACTTGATGACATCTTAGAGGTTGATGCAATCCTCCATGTTATGACCAAGACCGTCATGCCATGCATAGTGTTTGGATTTGTCCCTCTGCTCATGTTTCTTTAAGGGGGAGGTCTTTGCACATCTCTAAACTTCATGTTCATGACCTCCTGGTAGATCTAATCCTGAGGTGCGTTAAGGGAAGTGTAGTTTCCGTACTTCCCCTCAAAAAGTGGTTTCGAGTTCCAACCTTATTGGTTGGGTTGTCCAGATTTAGGTTTAACATCTTCTCCTTTCTCAAGATGCTTCTTAGCCCGAACAACGTCTTCAGCATTGATGTACTTGTCAACACGGGCGCGAAACTCGTCCATGGTCTTGGGCTCCTTCTTGGTAAGAGAAAAAGAAAATGACCCAGGGCGGAGTCCTTCCCTCAGGTAGTGCAATCCGAGTCTTTCATTCTAGTCTTTAATATTCATTATTTCTTTGTTAAACTAAGATATAAAGTCTCAGAGAGACTCATTCTTTCCTTGTTTAATTTGGGAGAGGCATGAGATAGATTTCGACTGCACCCTACTGGTGGTGAAGTGCAACAAAAATCGCAAGGACAAGCCCTCCCAATTAATGATGAATTTAGGAGTTAAGGTAGTGAATCATCTCAATGCAGCTTTCTTTAGAGACAGAGGGAAAGCATGACACATGAGTAGGTCATCTCCTCCAGCAAATAAGAGAGCAAAAACATAGGCCTCCAGGTGCTATTGAGGGGCTGTGGTCCTGTCATAGGCTTCAATATTTGTGGGATATTTGAAGCGCCTAGAGATCTCATAGGTCATCAGCTTATCGGAGAAAGGTTGGTTTTGTAAAACCAAGCTCTTTACTCTGTGTTCCTACTTTTGTCTTCTTCGAGCAGGGATTTTAGGGCTCCAAGCGGGTTCTGCGATCTTGGAATTTTCCAAGAAACGGACCTCGTCATGGGTTTTGTCCCTTTGCTTTTGTTGATTCCTTCTCGGAGATTGGTTCTTGTCTTCTTTCTCCTAGTTGACAGCTCTCTCCAAGTTATGGATTTGTTTATCCTAAAGTCTAACTAGAGAGAAAAGTTCTGCTTTGGATAGCTCCGGGAGACCGATTTTTAGCATGACGAGACTGAACTTCTTCATTCTCCCATGAGCTCCAAGGCATTGCAGCGTTGATACCCGTTGTTTGGCGTCTCCAGAAGGTGCTCTTTTTGGATCGAGACGTTGCCTCACCAAAATTCGTGCAGGCAGAATGGAGAGATTCTCACCAGTAAAAGAAGTCTCTCCCTGTCCTGCCTAGGTTCTGGTTAGGCGACGACTGGTTCTTGAATCGGCTCATGAGTAGAAGCGGACAACGGTTGGGAGATGATTAATTATGCGCAGCAGAGACGCGATTCTGGTTGGTGGAGGCTTGTTTTCTACTCGTGGTAAACATGATGATGATGATGGGAATAGAATTTTATCTTTTCCCATAGACGACGCCAATGTTCTAATCAAAGTTCAGAGGAATACCTGAATAGGTGGTTGAAGGTGGAAACTTCTGTAACACAGCAGTAACAACGGTAGTGCGAGAGGGTGAGTACCTGTAAAAGGCACTCTAATACTCAAGTTAAACTGTGCACAAGGTTGGTAGTGTTTGGAATTAGATGCATATCTTTGATACCTTGCAGTGTATTTATAGGAGCGTCTTGGGTGATAAGAATCATAATTTAATCTGAATTGATTGCTATTATTTAGGATTAGAATTCAGGAGATTGTTATCACTTATAACTAATTTTCCTATTTATATTAAATGTAATTAGTGTTCGAATCTATGAGGTATTCTGTGAGATATTTATTCCTTATAAATAAGTAGATGTGTTTATTTAATAGCGCTTATAAATATCTAGATCTTATTCTGGTAGGTCGGGTTACTCCTGAACTACTAACCCGTAACTCGGGCTAGAACAAGTATAAAAATTTCCTACTTCTCAAGAAGCTTATAATCCATGTCATACTGTTTCATTATAACGTTAATTATCGTTTTCAGTTATTCAGAATTTTTAATTACTATTAACCCATTATTAGTGAGAAACTGAAGGTATTATTTTCTCGCTTTTCTAAAATATTTATCTTGTTTATGTTCTTTTAAGTTCTATTACTAATTTGTCGAAAGAAAAGTTCCATTACTAAACTTTTATCACATCGAATTAATAATTATTTTTTAGTTATTATATAATATTATTCTCGTTCTAAACCTATGGCAACGTGCAGGTAATATACTAATTTTATTCAAATATTACTCCATTTCGAATGACAGGAAGGAGTGCTTCTCATTGATAAGAGTTGGGGGGGGGGGGGAACTAGTAAAGTCTAGCTCACATCTATGCGGAAGCCTCTCTCTAGACTAAACATGAAACATTTATTTCTATAATTTTCATTCTTATGCTAATCTAATAGTCTAATCTAGATTTAAATTATAAATAGAAGCAATTCACCTGTTTTTTTGCAATTGGGAAAGACTATAGCCACATTATTTTTGTTATATAAACAAACAAAAAAAAAACCTGTTTCTTAGCTATTGATTCAAAGAGTTTATAGATCAATAACAAAAAAGAGGTATAATCGTTTTTTTTTTTTTTGGTGTAAACTGTACAGTTTTTGCTGTTAGCTATACTTCCCTTCAATTTACAGAGTGTGGAAGATACAATCATCGCATTGCATCGTGATTGGTATACGTGATGTTTACCATTTCCGCCTAATAGAAAATAGCAAAACCATGAATCACGTGCTGTCACCATTTACCAAAAAAGTTTTAAAAAAAGAGGGAGGAGGTAAATATTTCCGGAGTGGAATCGTTCATCTCAATCGCAAAGTAGAATTGACTTTGCAAATGGCTACATATTTTATATTTATCATTATACATCCCTAGTATACTTAGTGAAATGGGGATACGAATTCCTAACGTTAGCGTTTAGCTAATTAAAAACATCATTAGCAACCAAAAGGGGGATAGAGAATGTGGTTCACACGTTGGTGAGAAAGTGACGCTTCTGGTGCATATGGATAATCAGATCAGATAACAATCCATGTATATGTAGTCGTACTTATGATCAGATTTCTACACCAGATGCTGATCAATATAAATTCTGCTAACTAATAAATTTAAATACAAATACGAATTTTATATACTAAAAGATTAAACACAAAATTAGAATCCAAGACTCCAGTTCTTTCTCCAAAATTTTATTATCATGGTAAATTTGAATGAATGTCCCAACAATTAGATTCTGGTTAAGTTTCATATCACACAAAATTTCTCGTTCCCAAGCAAGACAACATAGCCACATCGGTGCATTGAAGCTATCACCCTGGGGTGAGACGAAAGCATTTCAACTGGCACAGGAGTAATGGACATGAAAGAAACTCAAGCTTTACAAAAATGCATACAAAATATCTCCAAGAGCTCTTCCTGTTTCCAGCCATTTTATTGATAAAACAATATTAATCTTACATCCAATGGCTACAAAATATGAATTAATATCAACTACCTAAGAATAGGGGGGAAAGCCTGTACATGATTGATCACTATATACTGCAGAGATCATGACATGGTCGTGTGCTCCAACTTACTATCAACCATTTTGGCCGTTTGTGCTGTTTGAGTTTGTTAGCCCCCACAAGTCAATGGAGCAAAAAATGAAGCTTGGAAAATATGGTAAACCCAAAATGAAAGAACATAGGAATGACCATCATTGGCAAACCTAATTTCCACTTGCAATCAACCATTATGTTCCATAATTGGCAACATCTCAAATAGTAACAATGAGAGTCTGCAGCAACACTACCTTAGTAAAATCATTGCTTGATCAAACGAAGCTCCCAATTACCCTCACCATCAATCAGCCGCAATTCCATGGAATGGAATGGTATTAAAGCAGGACGCTGGGGGCAAGAGCAAAGATAATTAGTTTGACTGGATTTGGACGGCTAATATGCATGTTTTAGAGAAGTTAATAACTGGTTCAGCTAGAACTAGAAAAAAAAAAAAAAATAGTTGTGTGCTGAGAAGTAGTGTATTGCATCTATAAATCACGTTAAGGAATCCCTTACCAAATGAGGCAAGTTCAAAAAGACTACCAAATCCCAATTGTAGTGAAACAAGAACAACTAGTGAACTGCTTTTAATTCTCTAAATTTACCATGATAAAAGTTTTTTTTAATACTATACTTATACAGTCTTACTTGTGAGGAAGTAACAACTGTGATTCCCATATCCTTCGCAAGCCCATATAGGTGTTCTTCAACATCAACACTAGTCGCACTGTAATTTTTTTACCAAAGACAGTATAAAACAAAGTTAACAACAAATACGAAGCAAATATTTTTTCTTGAGAAAAAAAGGCATAAGTAACCATACATACTTGGTGCACTCGTCGAGAATACCAAATTTAGGCTTATGGAAGAACAAGCGTGCCTTACAGAACAGAAGGTAAATGTTAAAATCCAAACAAGAGAAGAATATTATAAACAGATTATAATGTCTTCCTATAATTAGGAACTGAGGGTTAAGGCCTATACTATATTAAAAAGATATTCAAGAAATTTAACAAACTCATTCTAAAATTACTACATATTAGATTCACATACCATGCCTAACCTCTGCTGTTCTCCAAGAGAAAGAACGTCTTCCCAGTTTAGATTTGCATCCCAGCCGCTTTCCTCCCTTTCTAGAAGATAACTCAACCGAACATTCTCTAGGATAACTTGCAAGCACGTGTCCAACAAATTTCTGGTGTCATGAAGTTCTTTACCTGAATTAGCAAGATTACAATGATCAGAGCTAAAATGGCAAAACAAAATGAACATAATGCACCCTTAAAAATGATTAGAAGAAAACAAGAAGTTATTGTTGGTTTGCAAAAGGAAATTAAACAGATTGATTTTGCCCCACTAAATTTAAAGAAAGGAGAAATTTTCAACACTGTCAACATGACTAACACCTAAATAATTCCATGAATTATCACATCGGTAGGACAAAGAAGTGAATTATTCCCAGCTAGTGGTGATTAATCAAAAAAGCAAAGCAGGTAGCATCATCTTAAACTTTAGTCGAGTCAAATCAATAACTGTTGCTAATGTGTAGTCAGAAATTTCATATTAACCTATAAGGGCATTTCTTGAGCCTGTCTTATTTCATGTACCCAATATACCTTTTCCGTACATCTTCAATGCTCTAAACTCTGCTTCCTCACGGGACAGGGGGTATATAATTTGATCCCGCAGGGTTCCCAAGCATGTATAGGGCCGCTGAGGAACATAGAAGATGCCACAACCTGATCCAGCCTCTTGATCCACATCTTCAGATGGTCTAGATAGTCTTCCACTCGCAATTGGCCAAAGTCCTCTAAGAACTCTGAAAATGGAACTTTTTCCACTTCCATTTGGACCTTCAAAAATATGACACGCATAGGATTTAAATTCTAATCACAAGGGAATTCCCTCTTCTAAAAGGGAAAATACAATAAAATAACAACTATACCAACCGGTAACAAGCAGGCTTCCCCCAAGCTCAATGTCACATGTCAACTCCCTGGCCAACATCTTCTGAGTAGGGGTTACAATATCAACCTTAGAAAAGGAAATAACATCTTTAGAATGATAATCCCTCACTGGAGGTATAGCGCCATCACTGATGAAATTCCCTGTATCATCCAAGATATTATTAGCACACGATAACTATTATAAAGAATTACTGCTATAGAAACAGCAAGATATTATTTGGTATGCTTATAAGACTAAGTAATGGTGATGAAATACCAGACTGAGCTGCATCCAGGAGTTCTTCAAGCTCAAAAATCCGATTAACACCACCAGAAAGCTCTACAAACTTTCTATGCAATTCAAGAATGTCACCAAAAGCTAAAAAGCTTTGAGAAACAACAGATGCTAAGAACCTCAATGCATGTGCCAGCTCACCTGTAAGTATAGTGTATGTGAGTGGGGGACAAGAGGGAGATAAAGAGAGTAACTGACAACAGCCCAAATAATCTTACCCTGGGTACTTATTGATGCGCGGTCTCCCTTATGCTCCATGGCATATAACAAGCTCAGCAACCAAGTCACATTATGAGGGAGTTGCTTTGTGATAAAATCATCCAGTATACCAAACAGCCACTTCTTTTTTAAAAGGTACCTGGAGTGGGTGAGAAGCTCTCTGAATCTTGATTCAACCAACTGCACAATGTTAAGAGATTAAAATTTACAGCCTGATAATAATCATGATTCATAAAGTGTAAGCTAAAGAAAAATAAATAAGCCAAACTTTTCCTTTCAAACCTGCAACCTAATCACATTCCCATTATAGCCTAACATCAAATAAAATTTTATAAAACACACAAATTCATGCACAAGTTGTGCATTTAGGGTTTGCTTGTTCAAGGAGATGGTAAATGAGAAAGTGGAAAATTAAGAGGGGAGTGAAAGCAGAGTGGAATGTAAGGGTTTTGATTTTCACTCCTTATTGCTTGGTAAAGAGTCATGAAATGGTGTGTCCAAGATTTGAGGGATAGAGTGTGAACGAGTTGCACTCTAATGTCAACCATCCCACATTTTGATTGTGCCAAGCAAGTGTGAAGTAATTTTTATTCTAAATTTTGCACCTTCTCAAATAAGCACACCCTTAAAGAAAAGACATTAAATATTGTAGAGTTGGGATGCTCACAGTTTTTTCTCGAGCACCACCTCCAAAGAAAGCAACAGATTCAGCATGAGTACAGAGTCTTTCATGCATGAACCTAGCAGAAGCATACAGTGGAAAAAGGTCAGAATCATTTCCACGGCACTATTTGTTTAGTGCCATGTTAGAGACAGCAGAAACTAGGATGGGTTTACCTAAAGGTTCCTTCAAGTTGTTGTTCTTGGCTTATCATATCACCAAAATCAGGAGTAACAGTTCTTAGAAATCCCAGACCAAGTAACATGTAAGTGTAGAGTATGGCAACTCCTCTCTGACCAGTTAACAGCCTCATTCTCCACGTGAACCTTGAGAAAAACAAAAATACTTAGTTAATTCAATAGAAGAAAAGAACAAGCATTAGATACGTTAAGTGCTAGCAAAATACACGCTACTAATATAATAATTCAATTTTATGAATGAAGTACTCACCACAAAATATCCACAGATGGCTTTACCAATCCAGTGACCAGTCCAGACAAGTCTGCTGTTAACTTCTCCAAGTCATGAGTTATCCTCTGATCTGCGTCAATATTTTTGCTTGCCGTGTGGAAGACCTACAAAGATATGCATGTAACAGGAATTTGAAACCAAGTACCAGAAATCTGTCTAAAGAGCTTCAAAGCCAAATGAATAGATTCTAATTATTCATAACTTAACGACAGATAGAATAAATTTTACTTTTTATTCATGAAATTTAAACCTAGTCAATGCTGTTCTCAAACTATTGCTTAGGAATCATTTGGTATGCGACATCTTTTAAGATTCCTGGGAATAGACCTTTGGTAATATCAGATACCCGTGTTTAAAAAAAATTAATACAAGGTACAATTTATTTCTGGGTAAGCTATTTTCCCACATTTTGTGGGAATATAATTCCTGCCTAAAGGAATGAGCATCTAGTATTCCCATGGGAATGGAGTCCGAGTAGAATGTAAAAAATAACATTTCACCCACTCCTTACTAATATCCACCTACCCCCACCCTATCACTGATACTCATACTCTTTGCCTCTGAAAGAACCCATTCAGCTAAGCAACTGTACTCTGTATTTCTCGAGTAAGTCACTCATAGTCTCAAACCTTTTCCTTAAAAATCATCCATCTCTTTCGAAAGCCCTTATTTGTGATCAGTAGTTTCTTATTTTGAGAGAAGTTTGTCCATTTCACTCCATTTTGAAGTGTTAAATCTCTATCTTTTTATAATATATATGGTGAGGATGAAATAGTAAAAATATAAATATAACAATTTTTTAATATATTTTACTCAACGGCAGTTTTGGAGAGTAACAAAAAGTTCCGCAACAAGTTGATGTTTAACCAAAAACAACAATCATCAATTCCAATGAATACTAATTTATATTCCTATGACAACAAACAGAAAAACCATGCTTTCCTGGGATTCTTATTCCCATGGCTCATGATGGTAATTTCAGATTCCGCATACCCAATGGCCCCTTAGTGTGATTAGCAGAAGTCATGAAATTTTAGCATAACTGTAGTGCCTATATAGCAGCTCCTGGAATGCTGTCATAACTGTAACACCAGTGCATCAGACTGTCCCTAAAATATTGCCATCTACTGTGGGAGAAGGAAAAATGATATGAACTCAATAATTACAGTGACAGTGGAACACTGAAGAGGTCAAGGAACCTAGTTGAAAACTGAGTTAAATTTGACGGGGGAAAGTATAATACAATTATAACTATAAAATTAATTGAGCTACCAAATTATTTCAAGAAAAAGTTCCAGATTAAATAGTACTTAATCGTGATTTATCAAATAACAACTAATGATTCAAGCACAAATACAAAACATGCTTACAATGTTCAAAAAATAGGGGAAAGAAAAGAACTAAGGAATAATTCATATCCAATTACCTTGTAGAATGCATTGTTTCTCAAGTAGTTATTGAGTAGATGTTGTGTCAAACGAATCCGCCACCCAAGGGCCAGCCTGGCTGTCAAGTGTCTGAAGAACAAGATATAATTTACTCAAATTTGCTATTTGAAAGGCTTGTTAGGTCAAATTTTATATATATATCAGAAAATTTTCCATAAACAAGGATATAAATTACTTTCAAATATAATCAAAAGTTTCACCTGCAACCATATGTAAAATATAGCTTTATCAGTTCCTGGTAAAAGATACAAGAAACACAGGTTCCAGATGGATTTGTGACAATTACCTTATAGAAGGTGCAATGAAAGAAGATGCAGCACTTTGGAGAACACTTAGACCAATTAACCGAATAAAGGAAGCTTTATCCTGCTCCAAAACAAACTTCACAGTGGTACCTAAAACATAAATTTTCTTTTAACATTATATGAAGCACTCTCAGAATAATGAAAAGTCAAAGATGAGAAAATACCATTCAGTGATGCAATACGATCTGAGACCCATGTTCTAGAAACAACAAGAAAAGCGACAGCAAGCAGTTGTGCACCTTGTTTATCAAGTACGGTGGGTACCTGAAAGCAAGGAGTCCGCATCAAAAAGATGCGCCTGGAATATATTGTACTTATAGATTAACTAAAGTACGTACATTGCACATCCTTTTATAAGAATAGTTGGCTCATAGTAAGACATCAAGGAGATAATGCACAAATAGCCATGTATTTGCATTCATTTCATCCCATTAGAGTTAGAAGATTGCAAATGCATCACTGAAAGATAAGCTTAGAAAGGAAATGAAGAGAAAATTATAATTGCAGTGATGCATTTGCAAATTATAATTGCATTAATTTCCCAGATTAATAAAAAAGCAGTAAAAAATATTGAAGAGGAAACTATAATTGCATTAATTTCCCAACCAACCAAAGCCTGAACAAAACTGGCTGCAAGTTAGCCAACCTAAAAACAATGCCACTATGAATGACCAGCATACAAGAAATGTAGGCTGTAGGGGTGAACTTGAGTACATTAAATAGATTAAAAGAGATGTAGCTACTAATGCTTGGGCTAATAATTACCACAGCCAAATATCAATACCTAAGATTTTCATAAATAATAAACTCAAAAGCATCTAGAATTAATCACTATGATGGAAGTTGTCCAACTACAAGCACACACCACACACAAAGGTAAAAACCTTACAAGAGCATATCTACAGAAGGTACTCACCAATACTTTGAACATGGCAGCCACTCTTAATGGCAATACTCTTGTATTACCACTGAGTTGGGGAACAGCAGATGGTGAAATAGTATGATTCAAAGATGGAGATGATGTTATCACCTCTGCAATATACGACTGTGCCTTTGAATTTGAGAATGCAGAATCCTAAGGAAAAAAAGTGTGGAATGCTTCATAATCAATGTAAAATAATGAACAATGAAGGCATCACAGGAACCAAAATCAGAAAATATCTAAACCTTTTTGTTCATGGCAAATGCTCGTTGAACTGCCTTAGCATCACTCTGCCGTTTTGTCTCTGATGCCTTCATTGTATCAATCCCCATTTCAGTAGAAGAGTCCTCCCTGGAGTTCAAATCTGAATATCATAAACAATGACATAACCCTAAAGTCAAACAATGATTAACAGCACAGTAAAGTTCCAACCTTCTATAATGAACACTCCATCCTCCTTCACCATCTAAGGATAAAACAACATCATGGAATGCAACTAATGCTGGACGATGTGATATGGTAATGCATGATGTTCCCATGGCCCGAACTTTAGCACAAAACCGTTCTTCCATATCAGTAGTGACAGCACTTGTGCACTCATCAAGAATTGCAAATTTTGGCTTATGGTAGAAAAGTCTAGCCATGCCTAATCTCTGTTGCTCACCCAATGAAAGTTCATCACCCCAGTTTATCTCTTTTTCAGGCGGGTAACGGTCCAACAGGTATTCAAGGTCAACCTTGAATACATATACATGCAATTCCAATGAATAATAACGTCAAAAATTATAAATAAAGTCTGCTACATATTTATGTGACACTGAGAAAGACATGGGATTAGATGTGAACTATACATTTTTCAATAGCTCCACCATCCCACTATCTGTGAGTGGTTCAACCTCTTGATCTGCAGTAAGAGGATAAATTAACTGATCACGAAGTGTTCCTACAGCAGTGTATGGTCTTTGTGGCACATAGAAAATCTCCTTATTAAGATCAGAGCCAATGCCAGGTTTCACAATATATCCAGATATCAATGGCCAAAGACCGCCTAGGACCCGGAAAAGCGAGCTCTTTCCACTGCCATTTGGACCTTCAGCCAAAGAATCACCAATAACATGTCAAACAATTAACCATCACAAATCATATTTTACAAGGACTCTTACAACAAAAGAAATGGATAATAAAATAACATCAATTTTCAAGGCTGACTCAGCCCAAGAAAATAAAATAAAAATAAGAACAAGGGCCACCGAAAAGAGAGCTCAGATGGCTACCTGTAATCAAAAGATTAGATCCCGACTCAACCCTAAGGGTCAGATTATCCACCAAGACATTGCCAGTGGGTGTCACAACCTGAATTTGGGTGCACCATCACTATTAAAACATGACAAACACAATATGAAGTCAAGGTTGATTGATAGTTGAGCAGATTTTACTTGCCTTGACACCAGAAAATTCAATGTAGTTAGCTTCACTTATGCAATTTCTACTTCCTTTTCTTTGTAGTGAAGATTTCTCATCCACCAAGCTTAGCTCCCTTGATACAGCCATTAACTCATAAATGCGATCAGCATACCCGCTGTAATGCATACAGATAGGTCAGAACATGTAGGCCAACAAAATGAATCTTATGAAGGAATTGCATATAAGGCATACCTAGTGACCAATAAAAGCTTCTAATATTGTTAGAATACCTTAGATATATATGGTAGCATATCATGTATATACGATAGAATCAATTAGTAGCAAACTTAAGAATTATTTTAGGATTGTATATCTTTGTAATTAGGATTGTATCATTGTTATTAATACTGACACTAATATATATAGAGACCTTGTGTGGACTGTCTAGACACACAATTCAGCCCTAATCATATTGTTCTTGATATTCTTAAGTTGGTATCAGAGCCTCTACGACCAAGTGGTTTAGAGTTTGATCGTTGCCACCCCCATTCTTCTAATAAAATGTTAAATTTCAGCACAAGGTAGGTGGGCCTGTGTATTGTCCACGCTTCAAGCCCAAAGAGCTCTTGTTTGAGGGGACGTGTTTAGATATATAAAACCATTCACATGCCTTCACCTAATAGCTTAAGCTTTTGGGAAAGATGGTTCGTGACAAATATTAACTTCTAAAAATGACAGAAATGAAACATCAAATATACCTGAGACGATTGAGTCGTCTTGCACTGATAGAAAGAGTTCCTAGAGACTGAAATAGGGAAATTATGACACTAGTATGATATCTTAGATTGCTTAACATCTCTGCACGCCCTAAAGTTGAACTATCAGGCCTTAGATGGCCAGAAAAGAAAGGTTCAATGATCAAAATAACAGCAACAGTAGCACCAAGGTACTTCAATAAAAAGTCCTGAATCATGCCAAACCACCAATGGTCATGTAGCACAATGTTCATGTGCCTAACCAAGGTCTTAAACTTCTGTTGAATATGAGCTTCTTCTCTCCTCTCTCCACCGTAAAATGCTATACTTTCTGAATGAGTCCTTAATCGTGAGTGAAGTTGTCGATACTCTCCTTCCAATTGCTGCTCTCTGGACATAAGTTTCCCAAACGAAGGAGAGAAGTTTCTGATTGCGGCCCCAGCTCCAAGTACATAGGCCTGAAAATGCCAGAACAGTAGATTGAGAAGTCAAGCACTGATTCTAACATCATATCTAAGTTCTAATAGCCTCCATCCATCAACAAAATCCCAAAAAGTATGGATAGTAGCTGCTAATGAGAAATCTATGAAACAGTACAGTTCAATTACAGAGTTACCAATATCCAGAAGACGTATTTTGGGCTAGCATATGAACACAGCCGCCAAGTGTATAGAAGTCCATCAGTCACTGCCGTTAGATCATCCTGTACAATTTCACTCAACTCTGAACAGAACCTTGGCACATCACTGGAAATTCTTTGCTCTGGGTTAGTTATCCGACCATCAACATGTGATATTTTGTAATACACCATGTTCTGAAAGCAAAATAAATGATAAACAGAAAGCCATAGTAAAAACTAAATTGAGTATTATAACAAACTCTTTAGGCTTTACTCAGCCAATTAAGACTTCTCTTCTCACACAACCAAAAATGAGTGCTGGCATTGCATACTTGAATTTTAAAGAATCTATTGGATACTGGATAGTTATTCTTCTTTGAGGAGAAGGTAGAATAGTTATTCAAAGCACCTGTAGAGGTTTTTTTTTTTTTTTTTTTCTGTCACAGCTTCTCAGGTAACTTTCACTTATGCAAGAAGATTTAGAAAGCATCTGGAGTGGTACTGGTCAGGACCAGCCCAAGATCCCAAAGCTATGCCAGAAAATAACCAGCTGAAACATCAGGCCCTTTGTCCTTTTTTTTTTTAAAATTATATTATTAGTAAGTTCAAATTCTTGTACCCAGAAGGTTAACAGTTCGTAACATCAACTACTATCCATATTCTTTAAGCAGCAGAAGGCAGCAATAGACCATAGGCAAATTCTGAAAATATTGCAAAGTAAATTTTCAAACATTGCAAATAGAGAAGAAAACTGAGTTGGCATAGAAACATGTAAAAAATAATAAGAAAAACAACAGACTCAGGAAGGATGAAAGCCGACAACTAAATACAGACAACTCATAAGACAGTAGGAACTAGGAATACATAATTGATCAATGGTCAAACACCGACAATTTAAAATAGATATAAGCGTTAACATGCGATTCAACAATTTATACCTCAAAATAGTGCGAATGGATAAGCTTTGTCAATATTTTTCTGAAATGCAGACTCAAAGTCCCTGTTATGTACTTTGACGTAGACTGAATGGTTGATAAGAGGAAGCACAAAAGAATATTTTCTGAAATTAACCGAAAAAACAAAGGTACACGTCGAAGAAAAGCAGCACGAAATAGGAAGCCTTGCACTTTTGCTAGCCTGTTGCTCAAAGCAGTCCGCAGTACCTGCAAATACATTAAATTTTAAATACCATTGATTTAACCTCTTTATTATTTATTTCTTGGGGGGTCACACCAACAAATTTCCTTGTCTTACATATTCTGATATTCATATTCCGTTTGCATACAAAACTAACAAGCCTCTTGTGGTTTTGACATTCAAATAAAAATGCTCCGTCTTCATTTTTCCGCTCAATTTCATTTACTTGCACAACCATGTGTTCACATACTGATATTCTAAGCACTCACATTCCTACAGGTAGGCAAATGAAAAATGCATTCTTATGCAGTCTGAGCAAACTTATATGTCTATATAAGCATACACAGTAGTAAAGCCAAACCATATTTATATTTAAGATTAGAACCAAGACCTATGGTCTTATCAAAACTTCAACCTCATAAGATAATAATTATACTTTCTCCTATACACGTATTCTGTCTTTCCTTCCAGACCATGAAGCAGTCACCAGGTACAGGAAAGGTAAAGAAACTAGGGACTTCTGTCATGCCACAGGCTTAAAAGAATGCAGTGAAAAGTATAGAATTAGAGAGAGTTGGAGGAATTGTGTGTCAATTCACACACAAGTATATTGGTATTTATATACAGAAGTGGTACTTTGAATAAGTAAATACATTGAATAGATAAACACTAATTCCTATGAAGTGATGATTACAATATCTAGTAATCATCACGTATGAGTCAGCTATGAAACATGTGAAGCATGTGAAACATGGCTTAATTCTAACACTTCCTCTCAAGCTAAAGCATATATGCCATATGCGCCAAGCTTGATACAAATAAAATCAACCCAAGTCCCTCTAAGGGACTTAGCAAATACATTGGCTAACTGTTCGTTGGAGTTGACAAAGCTAGTAGTAATCTCGCCTGAAAGAACCTTTTCTCTGACAAAATGGCAGTCAATCTCTATATGTTTGGTCCTTTCATGAAAAATTGGGTTAGAAGCAATATGTAAAGCAGCTTGGTTGTCACAAATCAGTTTCATTTCCTTAACGTCCCCCAATTTCAACTGTTGAAGCAATTACTTTAGCCACGTAAGTTCACATGTTGCTGCTACCATAGCACGATACTTGGCCTCTGCGTTGGATCTAGCAACTATGTTCTGCTTTTTACTCCGCCATGAGATTAAGTTACCTCCAACAAAGACACAATATCCTGAGGTTGATCTTCTATCTGATGGTGAACCCGCCCAATCAACATCAGAATAGCCAACAACTTGAGCATTGCCTTTGTTTTCATAAAGTAACCATTTTCCTGGTACACTCTTAATGTATCTAAGAATGCAAACCACGACATCCCAATGAATATCACAAGGAGCATTTAGAAACTGGCTTACCACACTTACAGCAAAAGTAATGTCTAGTCTAGTTACTGTAAGGTAGTTAAGTTTACCAACTAAATGTCTATATCTGCCAGGGTCTGTTAATGGCTCCCCCTGACCTGGTAGCAATTTGACATTGGGATCCATCGGAGTATCACTAGGGTGGCAATCAAATATACATGTTTCTTCAAGTATGTCTAAAGCATACTGTCTTTGTGTGATGGCAATTCCTGTATGAGACTGAGCAGCCTCAATGCCCAAAAAATATTTTACAGAGCCCAACTCTTTCGTCTGAAAATGGTTTGACAGATGTTGCTTTAGATTTTGGATACCAGCCTCATCATTTCCTATAAGGACAATGTCATCTACATAAACAACAAGGTAGATACAAAGGCCAGGTGAAGAGTGCCGGAAGAACACAGAGTGATTAGCCGCACATTGAGTCATGTCAAATTGTTGGATGACAAAGCTGAATCTCTCAAACCAGGCACGAGGAGATTGTTTAAGTCCATAGAGAGATCGGCATGGTCAGCAAACTAAGTCTGGTGCTTTGTGAGCAGTAAATCCTAGTGGCTGTTGCATATAGACCTCTTCTTGTAATTCACCATACAAGAAGGTATTCTTGATGTCTAGCTGATGAAGGGGCCAAGAGTGAATAGCAGTCATAGCAAGAAACAAGCGAACTGAAGCAATCTTAGCTACAGGAGAAAAGGTATCCCCATAATCAAGGCCAAAGATCTGTGCGTATCATTTGGCCACTAAGCAGGCTTTCAAATGATCAACTTTCCCATCAGGACCTATCTTAATAGTATAGACCCATCGGACAACCAACAATCGTTTTGCTAGGAGGTAAGGGGACAAGTTCCCATGATCCACTAGAGTGTAATGCAGTCATTTCGTAAATCATAGCCTGTCGCCATCCTGGATGAGATAGAGCTTCACCTGTAGTTTTGGGAATAGAAACAGAGGCCAAAGAGTACACAAAGGCAAAATAGGAAGGTGATAAACGATGATAACTCAAATGACAAGCATAAATAGGGTTAAGGTTACGAGTAGACCTGATATCTTTGCATAATGCTATGGTGGCCAGTTCTAGCGTAGGAGGCGGAGTCGAAGAGTCCGATGGAGTAGAAGATGAGTCACAAGGAAGACTAGGGATTAGATCTGAAGCAACAAGACTGTCTGATCAACTGGGTCAATGGATGCATGAACAGAGTGTGGACATGGTCTCCGCTGACCGCTGATATGTGATCAAGGGAAGAGCTGGGACAGGTGTAGGACTAACCTGAACAGGACAAGGACCAACTGGGATCATAATGTTAAGATCATGATGCCCATTAGAGGTAGATGGAAAGAAGGGACGGGTCTCAAAAAAGCTGACATCAATAGAAACAACATATCGTTTGAGATTTGGGAAGTAACATCAGTAACCTTTTTGCAACTGAGAGTAGCCCAGGAAAAGACACTTAAGGGATTTGGTAACCAATTTATCTTTTCCTAAAGTTAGGTCATGTATAAAACAAGTACAACCAAAAACACAAAGAATAAGAGAATAGAGATCCTGGTAGGGAAACAATAGAGAATAGGGCACCTAATTTTGGAGAATAGAAGAAGGCATGCGGTTAATGAGATAGCATGCAGTCATAATTGCGGCGACCCAAAAACGAAGTGGTGTATTGAAGTGAAGAGCAACGTATGAGCATTTTCAACTAGGTGTTGATTTTTTCTTTCAACAACATCATTCTGTTGTGGGGTATAAGCACATGATGATTGATGTAAAATGCCTTGTGAAGTCAAAAAAGATTGAAACAGGGCAGAAAAATATTCGCAGGCATTGTCACTTCACAAAACTCTAATAGAGGTACCAAATTGAGTTTGGATTTCCGAATAAAAACCTTTAAATATAGAAAAAAGTTCAATGCGATTTTTCATTAGAAATAACCAAGTACAATGAGAAAAATCGTCAATATAAGTAACAAAATATTGATAACCCAATGTAGAAGTGACATGACTAGGATCCCAAATATCTGAATGGATTAAAGCAAAATGAGCATTAGCTCGTTTATTGACTCTTTCAGGAAAAAAAGTACGGACATGCTTTCCCAATTGACAAGACTAACACTCTAGTGTTGACACTTTAGAAAGACTAGGTATCATAACATGTAATTTCTTTAGGCTAGGATGTCTCAAGCGTTGATGAACAATTTCAGGTGATTCAATGGCAGAACAAGCAATAGGAGATGCTGGAACAGTGAGGTTATACAAGCCTTGAGACTTATGTCCTACTCTAATCGTCTGTCTGATACCCCGATCCTGTACAAGAACGGTATCATTAGCAACGATAATAGAATAAGGCAATGTATAAGTAAGTTTGCTTATAGATATCAAATTAAAGGGACAACCAGATACAAACAGTACTGAATCTAAAGATAGAGTGGGAAGGGGACTAGCTTGACCAGTGCCTTGGACTTTGGTTTGAGAACCATTGGCTAAAGTAACACTAGGTAGTGTATTTGTATAGGTAAAGTGGGAGAAAAGGGATTTGTTACCAGACATATGATCACAGTGCCAAAATCAAGGATCCAAGGTCCCAAAATGTGAAAGAAATGCTGTAGGATTACTAGTTTGAGTGACAGGTGTAGTGGACTGCATGGCTGCCTTAAGCCAGATGTACTCATTATACTTAGCGACAGAGGGAAACCTCGTCAAATGAGTTAGATGGGACAACCTTAGCAACATTCACAGTTTTAGACTATTGGTTGGCCTTGGTTTTTTAACCAATTTGTCACATGGGATCAACGGGACAATGATGAAGTTGACGGCAGAAAGTGAGTCAGAGGTACACATGCTAGTATGGGTGAAAAATAGGACTTAGGAAGGTCTCAGGTTGCTGGGCAAAAGGTGTGCAGGTGTTCTGGTCTAGAAACAATAAGAAGTAGTGGGCAGCGAGTAGAGAAGGTTAGGACTCAAGTTTCTGGATCACGGAAGCAGAAGCCAAGGTCGAAAAAGGATTGGAGGGTGGTCGGAGGTGTTGCTGGCAAAGTCTAGTGGTCAAAAAGTAGGCCACGCGTTCACACGCGTCGGCGCGTGGAGACACGCAGAGATATGAACGCGTGCGTGGGGGCACGTGCAGCTGTGGGAGGTGGTGGGTCGGCGGCGGAAGGGCCGGTCAGTGGGTTCTGCCTCCGATCTGGGGTAGCCGGTGGTGGATAGCATCACCGAAAAAGTTGCAGTTGGTGGAGGCACGATTGTTTAGAAGGTAAAAAAGCACCAGAAACCACTAGTGTGATGCACAGGGATTTAAGGATCTTATCTTACTACTGATACCATATAGAATTAGAGAGAGTTGGAGGAATTGTGTGTCAATTCACGCACAAGTATATTGGTATTTATATACAGAAGTGGTACATTGAATAAGTAAATACATTGAATAAATAAACACTAATTCCTATGAAGCGATGATTACAATATCTAGTAATCATCACTTATGAATCAGCTATGAAACATGTGAAGCATGACAAACATGACTTAATTCTAACAAAAAGAATAATGATAATTCTTTGGCAAGTTTCTATTTTCAATATAATTTCCAAGTTGCTATTCTTTCCATGTCTTCTCTTTATGAGGGCTATTTTGATATTTCAAAAATTATAACTCTCTCCATTCCATGTATCTTTTTTCAGCATACAAACAATAGAGAGCACTTTCCAATCTAGTCTTTTGAGAAACACTCCACTCCAACATAAGAAAATGGAAAACAACACCTAGATCTTCATCTGTAACCACAGTTCTCAGTCCAACTAGTATAAAATCCCAATATACATACAACACATAACTGACATAAAAGTCCTGTTCCTCCTGATGATGAGTACCAGCAGGAGAACCATATCTGCCCACTCAAGGTATGCATAACAGCAGACTCCACATTTGTCCCAAAAAAATGAATGACAGGTGTAACAAAATATTTGATTTTGATCAATATCTTTCATTTGAATAGTGAGTATACATGACATGTTTGCAGGCAGGCGAGGCTTCGCAAAGTCAGAAATTGATTCCATAATCTCAATTATGAATTGATGGAGTCAAATACCATAATGAATACTTGAATACATATTAAATTATGGCTCATTCTGCATTGAAATATTGAAGACAAGCACAACACATAATCATCCACAACAAAATCAGCTTACCACTATGGCAACTAAAGCTAAAAGGTCCTTTGCACCTAATTGGCCTATCTCTGATAGAAGAATTGCAGCAAGGACTTGAAGTGACTTCAATCCCCCTTTCTTTTGTTTATTTTTTGGTGCACTAGCACCCTTCACAACCTCCTCCTTTGTGGCTTCTTTTTCATTGTTATGCCCATTGCAATGGCCTAATAAATCATGCTTATTAACTCTAAACCTTGATTGCATATATGCAGCTGTTCCACCAGCAACTAAGATACCAGTTGCAAGTAGTAAAGTTTTCCTGTCATTAGTCACAAGGAAAAAGCGTCAACGATATTACAGTATAAATGCAAAATAGTTCACCTAATTATTTTATTAATACCAGTCAGCAACCAATATAAGGTGTATAATGAGTAAAAAGATACTATTGCTAATAGAAGGAAACAGGGCTATAATCAAAGTGGAAAAACATTTATCAGATAAAGATATAATGCTAATGTTAAAATCAAGAAGAATAATTCAACATTTCATGTAAAATCAACCCAGCGCAACATGCATTGCCCTTAAAAAGAAGCAGAACCATTGAGAAAGAAATTTTAAGATCAAATACGAAACTTTGTACCAATGCTTCCACCAAGACAGGTTTTGTCTCTTTCCTGGACCCTCTTTATTGTTACTAAGTTTTCTAAGTTTATGTTTTATGCTGCAAATCATGCCTAAGGAATGCAAGTTTTCAGGGTCCAACTTCAAATGGCAATTATTGATAATTACCAGTTTCTAAGAGTTTAAACTAAAGTAGCATTAGAAGTCTTGAGATTGCAGCATAGGGATTTTGAAATAGTATAAGCATTATCTCATCCCATCTATTTTGTGTCTTTTTTTTTTGGATGAAACATATAAAAGTGTTGAGTACTGCTGTAATTCCTTTACAGGTCTCATGTTTTTGAGCATTATGTATTCCATTTTGGATGACGAGAATGTAATTAAAAAAATCACCAACTGGGTGGAAACCATGCACTTTTCAGGTCTTACCAAGGCATTATGAACAAAATAGCTGATAAAATCATAAACTTGATATAGTAGGTCAATAGGCAGACAAATTTAGTCGTAAGTCACCTCAATGTCAGATATGAAATTAAACATCACCATAAGAAACATATAGAGTGGAAGTCAATACCTCCTTGAAGCCAGAAAACTCCGGCCATGCTGAGTTAGTTGCAACAGTTGAAGGGAAGACATAGCGGAAGATCAACCTCTCCCTTACCAAAAAAATAGAAGCGTTGAGATTGCTCCTCTTAAAGTCAGGAGCGAAAAAATCTAGCAGACATTAAATTCCATATAAAAATTATAGATCAGCAACCAGCACTGCAGGAATTATAAATCTCCAGGTAAAGTAGCAAGCTTTAGGCGCACCATGCTCCTCACATTAATGAGGGTCCACATACATGTCAAACTATGTGAACATAATGTTTATGTATAAATACCATGGAACATGGTGCTCTACGGGTACGCCAAATGATAACCTCATCAGATCAGAAGTATAATTATAGAATTGCAGCTTTGAAACTAGAAACAAAAAGGCAAGTGTGCAAGAGCTAATTCTTGAGGCTTAGTAGCATTTAGAGACTTTAAGGCAAAGACAAATAAATTAGGGCATGATTATGCATCCGGAGTCCCCAAGTATGAAAACTTGGCCAAGCAGAGATGACAAAGAGACAAATTTCCTGAAAATTAAAATAATTTCTAGATTATATTTGTTCTGCTTCCCCACAATCTGTTTTTTTCTTGGTGGGAACCATTCAGTTGGGTTGTCATTTTCCACCATTACACAGTGTAAATGATCACATTAAATCTGCAAACACTAAGGAAGTCATATAATCTGCAAAAGGGATTTACCTTTGAAATTTTCATAGAAACTTGTATTCCTTTTTATATTCTCTTTAACCATTTGCACTTATAGATTAGCCACTTAGTGGAAAAAAATGTCCAAATAATTTAAAAAATGAAAAATCTTAAAAGTTAAAAAATATTTGAGAACGTAGGACAAAAATTCAATAACTATATATGTTCAGCACGTTGTCCTACCCAAACAGTGCCTTGTCACCGTATTTCAAGGCTCAATTAAGGTAAGAGGAAACATGCCAATGAAGGAACAACCAGCGTCAATCACCCTTTTGCCCATCAAGGTAGTAAAACAGTTAAACAAACAAAAAAAAATGCAGGTAAACGAGTTATAACACTAATAATGTACATTGTAGAACCCAACCCCAACTTATCAATCATGTAGAAACAAAAGACATTAAACCACAGCTATAGCACCGATACTTCAAAATGATCATTGTATCGGTATTTGATACACGTATCATATCAAATACTTCGATATTTTTATATACTTTTCATCTATATATATCTTTCAATTATATTTTGGACTTTTTCCGTATCAAAGTATCCGTGCTGTATCCGTGGCCTGTATATGTATCTGTCCACAGACACAGACATAGACACAGTAATATTAAATTTAATCATGTAGTAACAGAGATGGCTAATGCTAACCTTGCAAGGTGGATAGTGTTAATTAACCATGCTCCACCACGTGTAAAGCTTGGTAAGAGAGCATATTCCTCTCTGTAAAACACAAAATTCTAGCTCACTACCACCAAATATTTGTTGCCAACCGTTGACTCTTGTCAAAACTAGTCCATCAGAATCAGGAGTCAGAATCTACAACAAAATTACAGTTATTCGAATAAACAAAGAAATCCTCAATAAGCACATCGAACATCAAACAATAACAAATAATTGTGCAAAGTGTGAAGTGTGAAAGCAAGAAGTGAGTGCAATTGAAATAGGGAAAGAGCTTAAGAAGCAAAAAATCGGTGTAGTGCGAGATTTGAATACCTAGTTGAGTTACGTGTTTGAGATAGAAAACGTGTATGGCGATCGCAAAGAGTTGGGAGATTTGAAGAGAAGAGAAGGTGCTTGAGGAAAAACCGCAAGGGATTTAGGAAGAAGATATGTGAGATGAGACGCGAGGGATCACCAGATTAAAGCAAGAGAACCAGTTTCACGGTCAGTGGGCGGGTCGGGTTCCCGAAGTTTTTCATTTTCTTGGTAACCTTTTTCCTCTTGGATGAGAAATGAGAATACCAACCGAGTGAACGGTGACGGGTTGGATTGGAATCATATACGATTTGGATACCCACGCGGGCCACGCGTTCGAACTTCAATGATGGTGATTTTGTTTTCTGTATTTGTGTTATTTAAGAGGGGCGGAAGCAGGGGGACGTCTATCAGTCATGATACCACACCTTTAATAATTAAATATTTTTCTTTTATATATATATATATATATGATATATTTTTTTATTGATCTTTTTAGTAAAAAATAAATATTTATCTTTTAATTAATAAATTATTTTGACTTTTTTGATTTTTTTTATCAATAATAAGTATTAAATATATCTTTTTAATTATAAAAATTATTAAAATAAAATTATGAAATAAAATAAAAAATAATTTTTTCACATATTATATGATTATTTATATTAAAAAATATTAAAAAATTTATTATAAATGTGATAAAATTTATTTTTATTTTATAAATAATATTAAACACAATTTAAAAATTAAAAATATATTTAAGATTATCTTATATTCAATTATATTTATTATAAATGTTTTTAATTTAAAATATATTAATTATAAATTAAATTAAATTTATTTTTATATTTATATTATATGATAATTATATTTTTTAACTTAAATATTTAAAAACATATATGTAATTTTTAATCTCGTCCCTTTACGATTAAAATTTGACTCCCTCTGTTTGTGTGCGTAATAATATTTAATAAATAAAAAAAAATAATTATTTAAGTTTTGTTTGATATGAATGAAGAATAGAAAAAGAGAAATATAATAAAAAAAAATAAAAAAATAAAATTATTATCACTTTCTTTATTTAGTATTATTTAATAAAAAGGAAGCTTTTTTTATTTTGTTTAATTTTATCAAAGAAAAAAATAAAAATATATAATAATAGCATTGAGATAAATAAAAACATGTTAGCTATTCATTTTCTTTCCATCCCTTCCACTTCTTCCAAAACGGGAAGAATGAAATATTGTGAAACCTAAGAATTGTCTATCCTTCCAAATTCTTTCTTTTCCTCCACTGTTTCTTATCAAATAATACAAATGTCTAATCAACAACTACTTTTTTTTTCTTTGGTAAAATAACATACCAAACAAAGCCTCACAGAATAGAATTTTTATATAAAATACTGTTTATGTAATATTATCTTGATAATAATTTTTTGATCACGTGAATTGTGAAACTATAATAATAATAATATATACAAAATAAAAGAACAAAAAAATCCGAAGGGATTGCAACGTGAGTTGTTGGGTGTGTAACTTGTGAGTTGGGACTGGCAGGGCTCCAGCTTCTTACAAATGGCGTGCGTGAGGTTCGTGTGAAAGGTGGGAAACTAGAAATAAGCGAAACAGTTCGTTTTATTTTTATTTTTTAAGATATAATCAGACATTTAAAGTGAATATCCTTTTAATAATATTTTATATATATATAAATTTTAAAATTGAATTTAAGGTAATATATTTTAAAAATTCAAATTCTTTTCACTTAAATTAATACACCTTTGTTCAGTTTCATTTTTATAATTTTAAAGAAACTCAATAATTTTATAGTAAAATGACAATGACAATGTTGACTTTCAAAAGGAGGTTTGTATTAATGTGATAATAAATAATTCAACTGTAATCAGAAAAAGAAAGAAGTCTTCAATCATTTAATCATGCCTTTACAGTTTACACGCAATTTACGTAATTCAACTTTGATTTATTGAATTGTAAATAAATAATTCCATAATCAAAAATAACTAAAAGTTAGTTTCTCAATTCTTAACCTATACCTTATACATAGAATTATCAATTTTATAGTTTAAAAATTAAACTTTCTCTCTCTCTCTTTCTCTCTCCACATTTATTTATGAATAATCATATTTATTGAGATTTTATATTTATATAAAAATTATTTATATTTTTATATAAAAATTATTATAATAGCTATTTATTTTTTATAAAAAAATTCATGAAAATTTTCTTTATGAAAAAAAATGATTATTATATTATAAAAATATTACTGTATGAATATTTTTATTAATTTTATTTTTGTAAATAATTTTTTAATATAGATCATATCTTTAAACAATAAAATTATAATTGATTAAATTTCTTATCTTAATTTTTGACAACTCCAAACATTAGGATTTAAGATTCGGATATTCTAATAAAAGAATTGAAATGCATATGTTTCAATTCCAATTCCGCATTATCCAAACTATCAATTGATTTTTATATAAATAAAGAATGAGAGATACAAATATTGAGGATAAAAATCAAGGACAGATCTACACGTAAATAAGTGAGAATGCATATTTTTATTTTATTTTAAAACTTTTTTTAATCATATATATGTATATGTTTTTTATTTTTTTATATGTATAATTTTATCTCATATTCTCACTTTTAACTATATTATTTTTGTTAAATAATTATTTAATTATATACATAAAAAAAAAATATTTGATAATAATAATAATAAAAAGATTATTTAATATTTTTAAAATATAAAAATATAAAAAAAATTATAAATTAATTTTTTATAATTTTTATTAATATATTTTTTAATATATAAATATAATTATTAAAAAAATTATGCTTCTGTATTAATAATATTATCTTTACTTCTATTATTTAAAATTTCTGGATCTATCACTGATAAAAACCTCTAAAAAAATAATCAATAATAAGAGAAAACCAATCACATTCTTAAAACTCCAATGAAGCAGGGAGAGGGAGAGGATAAAGTAATCTGCGAAGTTCAATCAATAGGGAAATATGCAGCTCAACAATCTCTTCTTTAATTTTCCTTTCACTTCCTGCTTCTTGTCCCTGACCACTTTCTCTTTTTGACCGTTGGCTCGCTGCATTGTGTTGATTCCAACCTTCCTTTTTCTTAACAATAAACATTTTGGCTTTCAGTAGCAACACAAACTGCCTGAAATACGCGATCCCGTGTCCTTACGACCTCGTATGCCAAATTGCCAATTGTTCAATGACAAAAAAACAAAGTACAATCCTCATCCACAGAGTTGATGTGGCATTAATATAAACTACGCCGCCTTGCACTTTTGGGAGAAATTGTGGATATCTAAAAATGAATGATAATATTATATAAAGAAAAAAATAAAATAAAAATTTAAATAAGTGAAGTCTTATTAAAATTTGAGTCTTTAAATATAATTTTTATATCTATCTCTCTTCACATTATAAAATCATATAAAAAATTTACATGAAAGAATCAATTTCGATAAACATCCATCAAGCCACACACAGCCACAGCCTTATCAAATCATATAAAAAATTTACATGAAAGAATCAATTTCGGTAAACATCCATCAAGCCACACATAGTCACAGCCTTATGAATTTGCAAATTAGAATTCTCAAAGACTATTGCATACAATTTGCCAATGGTGGCTGCGGTGGCGTGGTGATGGCGATGGCGGTGGTGATATGGCGGCGACAATGTGCAATGGCGGCACGATGGTGGTCTTGGTGGTGGTGGCGGATGGCGGTGCGATGGTGGCGATGGTGGTGGTGATAAGCCGCTTAAGCACTTAATGATTGCTTTATTTGTATAATATTTTATTATTTTATTATGTATCCTTGCCTATAAAAGGGTTGCTCCATATAAGCAAGTGAATGAAATATAAATATGTAGCTTTCTCTTCCTCCCTATTTGTGTTGCGTGATTTAGTGAGTGTGTAAGAAAATTCTCCTTGGTGAAATATTGTATTTTTGACATTATATTAGTATCATAATCGATTAAATCAAGCGCCAGTTTTTTTCAAGTGTTTGTAAGGAATAAAAATATTCTCCTACATCTATATTTTGTTTAAAGTTAATCTTATCCAAAAGTAAATATGACAAATAATTACAATATTATATGGTCAAGTTTCAAATTAGATAAGAAATTTAATTATAGATATTGGAAAATTTTGATGTCACGCATCTAAAGGCTCACAATATTTGGAGGCTTGAACCAAGTATTTGAGATGGAGCTGATGCAGCTGCCCATTAGAGAGATCAATTGGTGCTATTACAAATTCACCAAAGAGTTAACTATTCGTTGTTTGACAAAATAACTAATGTAAAAATAGTCAAAGAAGCATGAGGTATCTTGAATTTGTCATATAAAAATGTTGATAAAATGCAAAAATCCAAATTGCAAACCTTACACAAAGAATATAAAAGGCATTAAATGTCCAGTTCAAAAAGTGTTAAACAATATTTTTCTCATGTTACATACCTTGTCAACAAGATGAGAATATATAGAGAAGAGATACCAGATAACAAGGCAGTTGAAAATTTTCTTCACATCATACTAATCAAATTTGACCATTTGGTGACTATAATAATAGAGTCAAATGATATAGACACAATGATAATTGCATATTTGCAAGGAAGTGTAGAAACTTTAAAGCCACGTGAGTTGAATTTTGGAGAAGACGAGAAAATCAAATGAAGAAGAAGCCTTGAAAAGCTAGGTAAATTTGAAAAATATTACAGAGTTAAGCCAAAGTGCAGAAGGAATAGGTCGTGCTTACAACAATGAAGGAAAGGGAAATGTTAGAGGCAGAGGTAGAAGATATTTCAGAGGAAGAGGACATGGAAACAATTTAAGTCAAGGAAGAGGCAATTTCAAATCACCTATTAGCCAAGGAAGGGGTGCAAACAATTTCAGACTTGCTGACCAAGGAAGAGGAAGAGGTAACAATTATCAAGAAAGAACTATTTTTAATTGCTTTCACTATGAGAAGTTTGGACACTAAAATGCAAATTGCAAATTCAGATTTATGAATCAGAATAAATAACACTTAAGTAAATGTTGCCGAAAACCAGTACCAAAGATATTTCTCGTAATCTATAAAATTTATTTTTGGCAAGTAATTCTTTTGCAGCGGATGAAAATATCTACTATTTGGATACTAGTAGTAGTAATCACATGCATGGGAAAAAGAAGTTATTCTCCTCACTAGATGAATCTATTAAATCAATAGTAAAAATTGGCAATAATACAAATATTCCTATTCTGGGAAAAAATCGAGTATCCATTAAATTGAAATATGGTTCTTAAAATTTTATTTCATATGTTTTCTTTGCTCGTGGTCTTCATCATAATTTGTTGAGTATGAGACAACTGTTAGAGAAATGTTATGACATGTAGATTCATCAAGGATATTGCACTATGTTTAACAAGAATGATAGATTTATCGTCAAGGTAAAGATTACTCCAAATCGGCTTTTCCCATTGAAAATTCAACATAAAAAATTTTCCTACTTGAGTTTTGTGATACCTGATGATAACTAGTTATGGCAAATGGGTTATGGCCATTTTCATTTTTCTAAATTAAATTATCTGTCAAGTAAAGAACTTGTTTCCGATTTGCTAGTTGTAAATGTTCCTAATTATGTATGTGAGACTTGTGATTTGAGAAATAAAAACAAAGAAACATTTCTTATTGGAAAATCCTAGAGGACGAGAAAGTTGCTAAAGATTGTTTGTTCAAATTTGTGTACCGTTGATGTACCATATCATAATGGTAGCAAGTATTTAATTACTTATATTGATGATTTTAGCGTAAAGATTTGGGTATATTTCCTAAAATAGAAATCTGAAACTTATGATACTTTCAAGTCATTTAAGGCGTTTGTGAAAAAACAAAGTGACTGCAAAATCAATACTCTAAGAAATAATAGAGTTCAACAACATCTTCAACATCAACTGACAACCAAATACACTTTCCAACAAAATGGAGTAGCTCAGAGAAAGAACAGGAAAATCATGGATATGGTGAATTGCATGCTGAAATTAAACAATTGCCTAAAAAAATTTCGACAGAAGCAGTTGTTTGTGTTGTGTATATTTTAAACAGGTGTCCAACAAAAAATATTTGTGACAAAACTCCTGAGGAAGCTTGGACTAGAAAGAGACCCTCAATTCGTCACTTCAGAGTTTTCAGGTGTATTGCACATGCCTATGTGTCAGACCAACTAAGAAAGAAATTGGATGATAAAGGTGAGAAATGTATATTCATTGGTTTATAGTATGAATTCCAAGGCATATAAATTGTATAATCCATAAACAATGAAGGTGATTATTAGTCAAGATGTAACATTTGATGAGGGAATATAGGATTAGTCCTCGAAAACTCAAAAGGAGCTAGTGGTGATTTCTAAAAATTATGTAAAAGAAGATGGTCAAGCAGATCCAGCACCTCAACTAGAATCATCTAGTCGACCTCAGAGGTGTCATCAGTTACCAACTAGATTGGAGGATTATGTTGTGAGTAATGATAATGATTCTTCTGATGAAGAGATTATCAATTTTACTTTATTTGCATATTGTGAGCCAATAACTTTTAAAGAGACATCTAATAATTTGTATTTGACAAAAGTTATGAATGAAGGAATTAATGCAAGTGAGAAAAATGAAACATGGGTACTAACATATTTGCCTATAGATAAAAAGCCAATTAGAGTGAAATGGGTATCGAAGTTAAAATACAAACCTATTGGTAAGATTAATTGCTTTAAAGGAAGATTGGTTGCAAAAGGGTACAAGTAAAAGCTATATAATACTTTGAGGTATTTGCTCATGTTGCCGGATTAGATACAATTCGTATGATTATCTTACTTTTTGCTCAAAATAAATGGAAAATATATCAAATGAATGGTACTTTGGAGGAAGAAGTATATGTTGAGCAACCTGGTGGTTATGTGATCAGAGGAAAAGAAGAAAAAGTCTATAAATTGAAGAAAGCTTTTTTATGGATTGAAATCGGCACCAAAAGTGTGGTATAAGAAGATTCATTCGTATTTTGTTGGAAATGGTTTTTCAAGGATGTCCTTTTGAACATACTTTGCATATTAAATTTGTTGAGCCTAATGATATTCTCATTGTGTGTCTTTATGTTGATGACTTTATTTTTATTGGAAATAATTTAAAGATGGTTACAGAATTTAGGGAAGCAATGGTGAGTTGCTTTAAGATGACGAATCTAGGTTTGTTGTCTTATTTGATAGGCATTGAAGTTGTTCAGCAAAACAATGACATTAAAGAAATATGCTAATGATATTTTGAAGAAATTTTAGACGAAACCACTCCAGCTGAAGAAAAATTGAAATTAGTAAGAGAAGATAAAGGAAAATGTATGGATCCAACTTATTACCAGAGTTTAATTGGAAGTTTGAGATATTTGACTACAACCAATCCAGATATAATCGTTGGAGTTAGATTACTCAACAGGTTCATGGAAGAGTTACCTGCATGTCATTTTTAAGCAGCTAAAAGAATTCTTCTATATATCAAAGGTACCCTGACTAATGAAATTTTTTTTATGCTGATACTAATGACGTAAAACTTGTTAGATATACAGATAGTGATTGGGCAGGTTCTATAGAAACAAAAAAAGATACTTCAGTGTATGCATTTCATCTTGGCTCAAGTGCAATATCTTGGTCTTCAAAGAAATAATCAGTTGTTGCACTCTTTACAACTGAAGCAAAATACATAACAACAACCAGTTGTGCTACACAGGCAATATGACTAAGTAGAATTCTTGAAGTCTTACTCCAAAATCATAGTACTATCACAGTAATATTTTGTGACAACAAATTTGCGAAAACGTTTTAAATGCTCCTAAATTTTTTTGGAGCATAGATGCTCCATAAGTTTACACTGTTGATATTATATAAAATTTGATCAATAACTCATATTTTTTACCTGAAACTTATATTACATGTAACACCCACATATGTTTCTCTTTCTCTTTCATATTTTTTTTACCTCACCGCTTCCTAAAGCAACAGTTCATCGCCTTTCTCCATCCACTAAGTTCGCCACTACCATCAAGCCTTCTAACCACAGTTTTTTTAAAAAAAAGACTTTTGACATGCGATATAAGTTGTGTTTCAAGCCCTCTCTATGCAGAGGGCAGTAAGTTAATGCAATTTCATGAAGCTTTCATTGTGTTCCAAGCAAAACCTATAAAAGTTTATTAGTTGACTCAACTTAAAATCACTAATAAAACAACAAAGAAATAAGAAGGTAGGGCGGTGGTTAATTGCGAGTCTAGGTGGTGGCTGATTCTTCGAGTAGCTGACAGTGGCGCTGATTTGCTGGACAGTGGCTCACGGCTTAGGTCTATGATGGTCCATGGAACATGATGACTTAAGAGCTTGGTGGTGAGGCTGAAGAAGAAAGAAAGAAAGAGGAGGAGGAGGAGGAGGAGGAGGTGGTGGATTTAGAGTAAGAGAAAAAAGGAATATTAGGAAGAATAGTGAAGTGTGAGGTGAGAGAAAGGCTAAGAAGAATGAAGGAAGATGGAAAAGTGAACGGTTATTGAATGAAGATCAAAGAAGGAAAGTATAATATGAAGTAATTTAGGATATGGGAGATGTAAGCATATAAATATCAGATTTCACGAGATTGAGAATTGGTGGTTGAGAAGGAAATGTTGATTGATTTTGTCATACTGAAAGACAAGTTGCAGATTTTTTTACAAGGCTATTAAAAGTTGAGTTATTTTACAAGTTCAAGAAAAAGATTAGAATGACAAATTTTGTGAGCTTGATTTAAGGCAGCCAAAGTAGGAATATTAACCAAGGCTCGGCCCATTGAAAGAAATCGCCTTGCACCGCTTGGAGAAAATGTGGGCGCCCATCAAGCCACACAGTTTTCTCAATTTGCAAATTAGAATTGTCAAAGATTTCTACGTACAACTACGCAGGCATTTAATGCTTGCTTTATTTGTATAATATTTTATTATGTATCCTTATTAAGGTAAAAATAAGTTAAGTTATTCATATCTTATTTTAAATGAGTTTAATTTATTTTTTAAATATAAAATTTGAACTTTGTTTAATTACTTAACATTGATTATTTTTAAAATCTAGTCTCTTTTTTTTTAAAATTTATCTTAACATCTTTTAAAGTTTAATTTGACTATTTAAAAATTTACTTTTAAGTAATTAATGAGATAAATTAATAGACTTAAGCTCTTATATAAGTTAATAAGCATAAATTTTTATATAAGTTAACAGAATTAAATTTTTTAAAAAAGTTTATATTATTTATTAAATTAATTATATTATATAAATATTAAAATTTTATAATATATAAAAAATAATAATATATATAATTAAATAAATTGTTCTACTAAGTTTAAATTTTTTTTAAAAACTTAAAGTTTAACTTATTTAATTAAATAATTTTAAAAAAAATTGACCTAATTTATTTATTAAATAAGTTAAGTTAGACTAGATCTTAAATAAGTCAAAGAATAGATTGTTAACAAGTTGTCTCACTTTTTTACACCCCTAATCCTTGCCTATAAAAGGCTGTTCCATGTACCGTGTTTCAAGCGAGTAAAATAGAAATCAGTAACCTTTTCTTCCTACCTTTGAGTGCTGCGTGATTTTTACCCATTGTTTGTTTCAAGAGAAAATGAGTGGAAAGAAAATGGGAAGAGAGAAAATGAGAGAATTATGCCTTTTTATCCCGTTTGGATGTGCAGAGAAAATAGAGAGGAAAGAAAAAAATCCCTGTGGGGTCCACCTAAAAATTTTCTCTCCAAAGCTGCGAAGAAAATGGGAAGAAGAACGCTGATGTTGTAATTTTACAACTTTGCCCATTCTCCATCTGCAACATGCTAACACAGTGACTTTGCCCATTCGCTGCAAGAACGAACGGTTTTGAACTGGTCAACGCTGAGCTTCTTGTTGATGAATTCGACCTGGAAGTAGATGTTGTCGGAGGAAGGAAGATCGACCCTGATCTCGTCGACGTTGAGCCAGAGGAAGAAGCGCTGGACCTGGATGCCCTTGAGTTGGGTGATGGAACCGTAGCTGAGCTTTCCGGTGACGGTTTTGTCGTAGTAGACGAGGTAGTCGAACTGCACATAGCAGGGCTTCTCCAAATCGACGACGAATCGACCGTCGTCTTCGGAGAAGGTGTAGTTGGTCACAGAGTCCGGTAACAGACCGCTCGGGAGACCGTATTTCGGCAGCAATTCGTACACGCTTTCTTCGTTGTCTTTTGTTGATATTGTTTTTGTTGCGGCGGTGAGGGAAAGAGTGAAGAAGATGGTGGTGATGGCCAGAAACAGAAGATGAGATTTTGGGGTTGTTGCCATGGCTGTTGGTGCCTCCATAGATAGCAGAGAGAAAGAGAAAGAGAAAGAGAAAGAGAGAGTGGGTGTGCCAATTTCCAATAGAATGCCCATCGGTGTGCTCTGTTCTTTGTTTTTTTCATTTTGTCAACAAGTCTCTATTCTTTATTTGAATTTGACAATTTGCGAATGGACATGACTTTGAATTTTAAATACCAGCATCGCAAACGGTTTTTTTTTATTATATTTTTTATATTATTTTTGATATTATTAAAATTATATAGGAAAATCATATTAAAATTTATATATTTAATATTTAAAATAAGGATATTTATTTTATTATTAAATAATCTTAAATCAAATTTTACAATTTAAATGCCAATCACTTAATTTCTAAATTAATATTTATTATAAAATATATTTATTTATATAATATTTACAAAAAATGTTTAATTATAATATAAGGATATATATGTTATTTTAAATAATTATATCTTTTTTTATTCATTCTCATTTTCTTTTTTTTCATTTTCTCTTCATCCAAACATATAGAGAGAAAACTCACTTTTCTATTCATTTTCTCTTCTCTCCATTTTCTTTCTTCTCATTTTCTTTCTTTTCATTTTCTTTTCTCACCCAAACAAAGCATTAGTGAGTGTGTGAGAAAATTCTATTTGGTGGGATATTGTGTTTTTGACATTACATTCACTAATATATTGGAAAAAAAATTCTTAATCTACTAGCATCTAAGAATTTCTCTATAAGGAAAAATTAGATAGAGAGAATTAGACATTAGATGAAGAAAATAATAGAGTCAAAGAGGGATGGAGCAATCACCGCTACAGTTCACATGAAACAGCACACACCTTATTGCTCTTGAAATTCAAAATCACTTGCTCGTTTCAAAAACCCCTCTTTCTCTCTCACTCTTTATATATAACAAGTGACACTCACATCTTTTCTCATATTTGTCTAGCTTCGCCTCACTTTTTGACTTTCTCTTTCTCTATGTTATATAGCGTACCAGCTGCAATTGATTGAACAATGGTGCACTTCCCCTGCAACAATCAAAGCGTGTGTATGATATGCAAGACTCAGCTGCAAAGGAAGAGAAAAAGAGAGAGCGAGGCATGGGGCCCGTGTGCATGGCTTTGCTTCACACTCTCTCTTTTTCTCTTCCTTTGCAGCTGAGCCTTACATTCCATACATGTGTCTTGGCTATTGTAGGAGAAGTACGTAATTGCTCAATCTATTACAATTGCTATGTTATATGACAGAGAGAAAGAGAGACAGAGAGCGAAGCGAGTCGAATGTGAGAAAAAAGGTGTGAGTATCATTTATTATAGAGAGTGAGTGAAAGGGGAGTTTTGAAAAGAGTAGAATAGTTTTAAATTTTGGAAAAAGATAGTCTTACACATTTTTATTGGAGTGTATTATTGTTCATGCTATTTTTTTATGGATATGATTGAGTGAGAAAAAATATATATATAATAAATGATATTAGATGAAGTGTGAAAAAAAATATATATATTATTTGATGTAAGAATAAAAAGATTGTTAAATTTTAGAAGCAATTAAGTGTGTGCCGTTTCATGTAACTTGAAGCAATGATTGCTGTACCATCCTTTGATCCTCTTCTTTTTCTTTATCTAATGTATAATTCTCTCTCTATCTTTTCCTTTTAAACAAATTCTTATATGATTTTAGAATAAAAAAAATTTCTTACATTGTACCATTAAATATATTATCAAATCAACTTTACGGGCATTGCAACTGCAAAACTAGATTAAAATGCAAGCAGGCTTTGACAGAATCATATACAAGCATCGTCATTAGAAAAAATAAATTCACATGCAGTTTCAACTTTCAACTTTGTCCATATCTAGGCAGAAGCGGGCTGGAAGAGGAGCCTTGATGTGCTAAATAACGGTGCTTCGAGATCTGGGAACTGGAATACGACAATTTGTGCTACTTGTAACGTTATGAAGTCGATATTCATTGAATTGTTAGCAGTAAAATAATTTATTAAAAATATTAGATGCAAAACTTTTAAAAAAAATGAAGTATGTAACACCATTAAATTAATATGAATTTATGCAATAAGACCCTACGCAAAATTTTACAAAAATTATTTAATAGTGCATGAGTACAGCTACTCGGACATCAACGCCAGCAACAGTGCAACAACTTAAGGCTGTATGAAGAAAAGATGACAAGGCCCAATTTGATAGCTAATCAAGCAAACTGTAATTGGTATAATATTGGAAAGTATATCAAACTCAAAGAAAACTTAAGCACAAAAGTTTGTATACACAAACCTCTCAATAAATCGAAAAAGCTTCATATCCTCCTACTACGTAATTCTCCAAACTTGACATCTTCAATTTTTACACTTGAATTAACAAGAAAAATGGATATAACATATGGAATATAGAAAACATTATGTAAATTAAATCTCAACCTCAAACAGGAAGACCTAAAAAAAAAAAAAACTCTTCCATCATTTCCAACCTAACAATGGACGCCATACAATTGCAGTTGATAATCACTAGAGACAACTCTGCTTCATTCATGCTGGAGATGCAAGGATTACCGTTTGCTGGTCATGGGGCTTCTTCCGTAAGTTGCACATTGTATCCATGCTTTATGTCTGGATGAAACCAAAGTTTCAAAACAATGGCATTTGATCATTACAAAATAAATTGGTTAATATATAATATATATATTGCAGGTTACACATATTTTTACCTTTTACTTATTAGTTGATATATATTGGAGAGAAGAAATATCATTAATAACAAAATATAATTTAATAAGCTTAAGGTATGGTTGTTTTATGAGTACAACATCTTTTTCTATCAAATTTACTGTTTCAAGAGGAGTATAAATCAGCATGTCCGACATCATAACTCCATATAGCATGACCAGGACCAATGAGCTGGGCAGCAAAAAACTTTTGGCTGACTGATCAATGTGAAGAGGTGTGGCTGAGTGATGCCACTTTCTATTTCTGCAGTACTCTAAAGTCCCAAGTACCTACCTAGACAAACAAGGCTGGCAAGTAAAGTAACCAAAACCATGCAGGCTGAAAGTGGGGTTGGAACAATAAATACAATGCAGACAGTAATTCAATTTTTTTTTTTTGGGGTGAAGTAACTCAATGTTTTTATTTGAAGATTATTTTACATCAATTTGTAGCCAGAGAGAAACAGAGTAATGTAGGACATACACTTTCCAAGATATCTAAACTAATGGCAGAGCTGCAGTGAGATAAACTCAGACTAAGGCACGCATTACCCTGACATAAATTCCACCATTTATAATCTCAGCAAACTCAAATGATAACAATTGTTCACTATTTCTGTGTAACCAAATAGACAGTCAGTGCTCCTTTTGGTTGCGACCATGTCATGCACAAGAAATTAGATATCTTTAGATCAAGCTGATAGCAAATATTTAATGTGCCACAAGAAAACTCATCACTTAAGAAAAGGAAGAAAGTGATATGTTGGTTTCTTATGATAATATCACTAGAGTCATGTTGATCTACTATTTTTCAAGCGGAGAACATCAGAAGGTGACCCTTACTCTCCAAATATTTAGGATTATCTTTGCTTTTAATTAAAAACTTCGAAGATGCAAAAAATAAAACCTTCAAAGATACAATTTTTTTTGCATCTTAGCCAATCCCAACCCACCACATCAAAGATGGATAAGCATGGCAGTAGGATCAGATATAAATTGGAAATTTTCTATATAAGGATATTAGAAGGAAATTATAGAGTGAAAATACCTTTTATTGAAGGTTTGTCATATTTATCTTTCCTCTCATCATCATTATTCCAATCACCATCATCATCATCACCCATATCATCCCTTCCATCGTTTCCTTCATCACTTTCACTTGCTGTCTCCCACTCAGAATCATCCGTCTCTGGGCCATATGCAGCACCACCATCACCCTGACTATGGACACCACCATGCTTGATAGCTGCCTCTCTAAATAACCAAGCAGCACGCATCTGCTTCTTAACTAATTGCTCAGCATAATCAGGAACTTTATTTTGTCTCAGTGAGAGATCAGGATCATTTGACTGAGAGCACTCATTTATAAATAGAATGGCATCTAGCAAGCTCTCTTTTGCTAACCCAAGCATGTCATAAGCCTGTGCTCGTCTCCAGAGGCTTTTGGCATGACGATTGACAGGGTTGTGGAGACATAGTGCACGGGTAGCATCACTTATGGCAGCCAATGGTTGTTGAAGCAAGAGATGACATTGAGCTCGATTACTATATAGAACAACTCTCTCCTTCTTGGATCTCATTGGACACAATGACAATGCTTCTGAGTATTTTGAAGCAGCTCCAGAAATGTTTCCTGATGAGAACAGGGAATTTCCTTCAAGCTTGACCACCAGCGCTGCAGCCTGTTTAATATGTAAATCTTCCTTGGGCATATTCTTTTCCCATTTTAATCTCTGCTTTGAATTTAATAGATCCTCAACTTGTTCTTTAGTGCGACTACTAATTGAGCTTCTTCCTGACCCTTGTGACTGGATGCAATCCTGAAGAACATTAACAATGGAATCACCAAGCTTTTTGTGATCACCCAGAGTTGTAATCTCTGCAAGGTCTACCAATGCCGGTACCACTTTATCCATCACCTACACAATACATGCCAAAGGCTTTAGTCCAACAAGCAGATCCATTTGCAATACCCAAATGATGTAACCTTATTAAGTTATAACCTCTAGAAACAGGTGCTTGTATAAATGAAACGATCAGGCAAACAAGAAGAAACTGCAAAACTGAATAATTCTGCGGTGTCATGACAAAGACCATGCCCTTCCTATTTGGGGACATTGAGAATGGGAGGCGATAATAAGTCCAAAGCAACCTACATATGACCACAAGCTTGACAGACTATTACCCTGCAGCAATGCCTTTATATGTTCAGTGAAATTACTATATCTATATGTAATAAAATACTTAGCATTTAAGCATTTCTTTATTTCCCTCTAATCAGCACTTCATTCAAGTATCAGAAGCCTTTTTATTCAGCATCTTTCCCTCAACTCTCAACCCTCCATTTAAGTTCAAGAATGAAATAAGTAGGTTAAATTATAGGAATTGGAAAGCTTTTTAATACAGAATAAACAGATATAAGGTGCAAGCAGTGTGATGGATTTCAAATTGAAGGTCTGGGCCTAATAAAAGTGCTTCCCTCTTGGGTGTAGCACATTGATTTGGAAAGCCTTGAGATTAAACAGTCTGGCTCTTCTATTTCCCTTTTCTTTAGTTAAATTGAAGCTAGTTTCCCTGCATAAGCCTCAATTTTCATTCATATGTTAATCAAGCATTCTTTCCAAGGCAATTGCCAATCAGGATTACTTAGCTTTCATCATTAGAAATGAAATGGATATGATTAAGTATCACAATTAAACGAGGTTCCAATGCAAAGATGTGAAAGTTTTTACCTTGAGACATGTATTGGGATCTTGAAGCAGCCATAGAAGACAATCAATAGCCATATACTGCCAATCATCGGATGACCTGGCAATGTTACATAATGCTTCAATAACACCAGGGCAACTGGCAACAGGTCCCCTACCAAGCTTGTGATGACAAATCGTTCTTAATAAACCAATACCAGCAGGTGAATTTTCATTAACAAGTCCACCCCACATGCCAGGCAGTTTTATCAAAAATTCAGGTTTGCATATGGTAGGAAGAAATTCAGGTTTAAAAGCAAAGCAATTTATGAGCTGGAGGGACCAACATTGCAACTGACTAGCCCATTCTTCAGCCTTCCTGGACTCCATTTCAACGCCGCCCATGCCACGTGTAAGCAGATCACAGTGATAACTTAGCCTTCTATCAACATATTGATAAAAGTGAGAATAGACTATTTCCAGTGAACTCATTGCTAATTGGATAGAGAGCTCAAGAATTTCACCATGAGATGCTACAGCAGGAAAAGTCATGGCATATGTAGCTAAATGTCCCAAAGCTCGAACTGCTACCCTCTGCTCAACCCAAGTTAATCTACCTCTTAATAGTTCAACCAAAGGAGGAATGACCCCAGCATGCACAGAATTTTCAGCAAATTCTTCCATATTCATTGTGTAGGAACCAATGATATGAGCTGCATAATAAGGAATATATATATTTTGGTCATGAGAAAGCCAGCGGCGATTCTTTAGTCCCTTCCATATTAGAGCAGCCATGCATTCAAAGATTCCTAGCTCTATGAATTCAGGGTCATTTGGATGTGCCATTGCTGTGTTCCAAAGTCCACTGATAGGAAGAACCTGACCATCATCATCTTGAGACGGAAGTTCTCTAAAGAATTTTAGTATACTTGCTCTGCGTTTGCTTGGATTCCCTTCCTTCATGACACAAAAAAAGCATCCTGGGTATGGACAGTCAGATGAAACTTTATCCATGCTCAGTAAATTACAAACAACAATCTCATAGAGCAACAAGTCAGTTCCTCATCTGGTGGCTGAAGCAATGAAACTACCTCAACACTGCACACAAGTGACAAGATATTGCATCAGTATTCGACAGAACATTAGATACAGACAAATTCAAAATCACATAATGCCTAATATTGCAACAATAACTAAATGTAGCTTTTCTTCTCTTTTTTTTTTTTTTTTGGGGGGGGGGGGGCGGGGGTGAGATTGAGGTATGTGATGGTCAACTATACTGCAACTAAAGATAGAAACAACATGTGTATTACTCAGATTCACGTGTACACATGATAAGTAGTTTTTATGTATGTCATAAAATACCAAAGAATTGGCAATTTCTTATTTGTAGTTCCCTAAATAAAATTATAATTTTCAGGAGCTAAACGCAAGGCATCCATTTTAGAAGCATTTTCTACCAAATTCATTCTATAAATAATGCTCAATTTCTCAGATATAAAATATATATATAAGAAGGTGCTAGCTAACTCAGCTAGTAAATTCCTTAGCAGGTGAATGCAAGGATCTGAGATCAAATCTTGCCCCAATGTGTGTGACTCACTTATTGGTTGAAATCGCTACGTTTCCCAGAACAACTATTATGACAAGAAAAAAAGTCAAAAATTCATAAAATTATATCATAAGGCGTATATATTTCACGGTGTGTCTGCGTCTATATAGATATAAAGTCAAAAATTCCCAACAGAAGTGGCAAATGCGCATATAATATCCTAGGCCAACATAAAGAGACAAACACCCACATCATCAAATGGTCCAAACATCTTAAATTAATAGCAACACTGTTTACCTTCATAACGCTTGCCTTTGCATATATTTTAATTTTCAGTTCAAAGTTCAAACAGTATGTATATGGGTAAAGGAATAGTAATTGCTCTATTGTTGAAACACAAAAATGCATAAAAAAAATAAAAAAAATAAAAAATTTCTCAGCTGCTCCAGTCAAGAGCGTAAGCGCCAATAAACTGTGAAGTGAAGTCAAATTACAAATACACACAAATAAAAAAAAATCAGACAAGAATAAGCACTTTTCTAAGGAATCGCTTTTCCGGTGACCAAAATCGATTCTACTAGCATGCATAAAAAGTGAGCTTACAGTAATACCCTTGATCAACAGAAGTGCAGAATGCAAGCTGTGAAGAAACTCGAACCAACAACGCTAAGGTGGGGAGATCCGAAGTTGTCATTGTCAACTGCCAACTTCGACCAATCCATGTTGTCGGGTTTCAAGTGATCCTCGGCTTCGGGTGCTTTCTCAAATTTTTCCGTTCCCTCACGAACGCTTTTCTCAAATCACTGTCTCAGCTTTGATTTAGGTTATAGAAACATGCAGAGAAACTCAGAGAGAAAAAAAATAGAATGAGCAATGGGGGAAGACTACTATGGAAAAGGAAAACAGTAAATAGGCTGAGTAAAAAGAGAAAATATGTTTATATTTTTTGGGAAACTTTCCTTAAATGCAAATTAAATAAGATCGATTAAGAAAGAGGTAAAGTGCAGAAAATGTTGAATCTTGTTAAGAAAAAACGTGAACAATTGTCTGTGTTGAGTTGATAGCTGATTGGGTAAAAGTTGGGGATGAACTTGCAAATATTCTTCATCTTAACTTTTTTTTTCTTATCCTTACTTCTTTTTCGGGGTTTATTAGAAGGTCATTTAAGAGCTTTATTAAGAGCCTTATTACGACTCTGATAAGATGGATGATACGTCTTATAAAAAAAATTAACAATTTTGTTAATTACAAAAAAGAGGGGGTAAAAAAATACTAACAAGACAAATTTTAGGACTCATACTTCTGTTATTTCAGTCTTTTCTTTATTCTTAAGATAATTATTAATTAGAATGATTGTTTGGTTAATTCTTTTGTAGAAAATACCAAATTATCCCAAATTGTTAACATAATAATTTTTTAATTGCCTAACAAAGAAAATAAAAACTTTTAAGACTCACAAAAAATATTAAATGATTGTTTTTTTTTTATCTTTTTCCACTTTGGATAATTATTAAGATTGTTAAACTATCTTTATAAAAAAATTATTATCACAATAATATAGTAATTTTAATACCACAGAACAATATAATAATTTTAGATTTTATAATTAATGTTTTAAATATTTATAATAAAAAAATAAAACTGTTAGACTTCCTCTCTTCATATTTAAATTTATTTTAAATTTTTTTACTTTCTAAATATTTAAATAATTAATTTTAACATTATGTGTTTATTTATTTTTCTCTTAATATTAGATTAATTTTCAACCAAAAAATAATATATTATTTAAAATATATTTATTGTGAATTGAAATTAAAAGTATATTTATATATTAAAAAATCTAAAGTATTCTTTATAGAAGTCCATGTAATTCACTCTGAAATAAAAAGACAAACTAAGTTCGATATTGAGAGTTTTTTTTTTTCTGAAAGGGGATATCTTTTTTCTGGTAAAAGAAAAGAGAAACAACAACAGGGCAATTAAATCATCATTATACCTCCAGTAAGTTGCAATGGAAATTCAAAATTTTCAGGTTTATTTCCATAATAAGAAGATGGGAAAAGATACATACACACACCATTTTCCTCACAAACTTCTCATAAAACAAAAAGGAGAGCAGATTGTATGTAAAACAATGATTGAGTCAATAATCCTATGTGAAAGGATAAATAATGAGTTTGAGAGAGAGGTAATGTGTGTATGAAACATTCCGTAGGAAGAAACTAGTTGACATGTGTTATACCGTAATATCAAACTCAAAACTATTTAAACAATGCAGTATAATCTTTGTGGGATTGTGATTTTCTCATTGAATACAAAAATAATGATAAGACTTACTATTATTTATCTAGAATTTTTTTATGGTTTTTTTTCCCTTATAAATTATAACATGACCTTATTGTGTATAGTTTTACTCAACATTTGAATATTTTTTCATTAAAATAACATAACAGAATAAGTGAAAATAGAGTGAAAATAAAATAAAAAGAATAGAATATAGTTTTCATTCTCTTTGTTTCGAAATTTTATTAATAGAACGAAATTATTCATGTATTCCTTTCATTCCACCTCAATTTTGGAAGAAATAAAAGTTAAAAGATTTGAAGAAAAAGAAAAAAATAATTCTCTATTTATTCTATTCTATTCTCATATATTTTAAAACTCTTAAATAAAAAAATTATTTTTGTTCTCCTTAATTTTTTTTTATCCTCTCATTATCTATCATCTAAACATAATTAATTGTAAGAGAATCAGGTTTGGACCTACACTTATAGATATAGTGGGGGGAAATTAGAAAGTGATGGGCTCAAATGGCCTACATAATTTGTTTTTGTAATATTATTGCAGGAGCTATGTAACCAGTGGCAGTGTCTCAAAAAAAATTGCTTTGCTTTTTTTCGGCGTTCAGTGCTCAGTTCCTTCCTCCCACAGTCCGGTCTCTCGGCCATTTTCAGTAGGACAATTGGAGAAAGCAAATAATGTACAAACAAATTTACAGGCTACAGCTTCTTTATTTTTTTAAAAAGAAATAAAATTTGCATTAGACTCTAAATACTTAAGTCACTTTTAAGTAAAATAACACAAATTTAATAAACATGGATGGATTAAATATTTGAGTTTAATTTTTATGAACTGGCAGTATAAAGTTTTTAAGTTTAATTTTGAAGTATTATCTAAATTTTTTTACACTATTAAGTAATCATATATCATTATATATATATAACTTTGAAGATAATTATTATGAATTAAATAATTTTATGACATAGTAATATATGATTGAATGACATTATAATTTTTTTATCTTGATAATATATTTAAATTAAATCTAAATTTTTTTATACTATTAACTAATCAAACACTTCATTGTATCACGTGTGTGACTTTAGAAGTAGTTATTGAAAAAGTTAAATAATTTTAATCATGTAATAATACATGATTAGATGATAGTGTAAAAAACTTTTTACAGTGATTGCATTCAAATTAAATCCTAAATATTTTTATTTTTTATTTAATAGTTTTCTAATTGATATTTCAATTCTTCAATATGTCTCGTTAACAAAATTTAAATGAATATAGATAATCTGCAATTGAATTGCGTATACAACTATAAAGAAATAGACAGAAGAGATTATATAAATTTTTAAATTATGCCATCTATAAATTTTCTCTTTATCTCTCTTTAATTCCACCAGCACTTTAAGTGTAGAGAATCTTAATTCTTAATCCAACCTAAACATTTAATTATATTCGGAATCTAATTTTTTTTTTAGAGTAAATTACATGGACATCTACAAAGATTGATTTGCATGTGTAGTTTTCTATATTTTTAAAAAATAATTTTAATTTTTCTAATCAATTTTTATAATAATTTTTCTAATTATTAAAAAAATTATGAAATGTTTTTATATTATTAAAATATTAAAAACATTTATTTTTTATTTAATATTTTTATTAAATATAAAGAGAATTATTAAAAAGATGTTTAGGAGTATATAACAAAATTCTTTTTTAAACTTTGGGATTCATATGTTTTCTTTCTATCTCTCTTTTACTGCATCTGAATAGGAGCAGAAAGTTCATCCAAAAAGACCAAACATTTCCATGTAAAAAAAAAAACTGCATCTGCAATTTAAATGTAAAGGATCCTTATCCAACTCAAAAATTTAATGTGTGTTTGAATTAATTATGAAAATTTTGATTATTTTAATAATTAATTATTGTATAATTGATTATAATATGATCAATTTTTTTTTTAGATATATTAGTTAAAAATAATTTTAAAATAATCTGTTTTATTTAATAGTATAAAAAGAATCATTTTTATAAATTAAATTACCAAAAGTGATATAAAATGATTAAAAAAGTTATTTAATTGAGGACAAAATGATATTTACATCTCAAAACTTTTGGAATAATGTAGAATCATAAGTTTCAAGTTTTAAGGTTCTAAAAAAAGTTATTATAATACATTGAATTTCATGTAAAAATCATTGGAGAATTACCCAAACATACCATGAATAGTAAAAAAGCTTTATAGCAGAAAAAAAAAAGTTGTTGGTTTGAGAATATAATCCAAACTAAACATGCTCTTAATATATTGAGAATCTAATCTTTATTTTATTTTTAGAGTAAATTACATGGACATCTATAAAAAATATTTTATTTTTTTAATATATAAATATACTTTTAATTTAAATTCACAATAAAACATTTTTTAAATAATATTATATTTCTTGTTAAAAAACTAATCTCATATTAATACATAAACATAAAATACTACACAAAGTTTAGTATTTGATTCATCTAAAGTGGAGCTCTCACTTTAAAAGAAAAAGTAAAATATATCAATCATTGATTAAAAAATTAACGGTCAATATTACAAATGCATGTATAATAAATTATGAATTAACCCACCTCCTTAATTTTTTTTAATAATGGTTGAGATATTCATTTTAAAGGAGTCAAATTTTAAAATTTGCACGTTTATGACAGAAAGTCCGTACATCTCATAAGAGTTAAATTCATCTAACGAATATAAGTCTTAAGTACGTAAGCACTCAAACATTAAGCACATAAGCGCTCAAGCGTTTTGAAGCAACTTCCAATTAGAAACTAAAGAATGTTAATTTTACTTACTAATTTTTGTTCACATAATTGCACACAGGGAATTGTGAGTCATTAATTTTGATAATAAAATATAAAAGAAAGAGATAAAAGGAAGAAAAAGAATTATATTAATTGATATTATTGAGTTATGGGAAGAAAAATTATGTAAAGGTAACATTGCTCTTATAAATATTATTAGGAGGATTAGGATATGGATTTATTTGTAGGGTACGTTTTTCAGTATTAAAATATAAAATATTAAATAAAAAATATAACCTTTTGAATTTTTAGTGTATTAAATAGTGAACTTTTTATTTAATATTTTCATTTTTAATTCTTTATAAGTGTCCACACTCCTAAAAAAAACCATTTTCATTTCTTTCTTGTACGAGCAGGATATTACTGAACAAGTTGCAAGGGCAAATCATGTTTATACGTAGGTAAGTACAAACAAGAAGAAATGTCCAAATCACGACGGAAAAAGACGCTTGTGCCTATCGATTTATCACGTAGTTGTTTGTATGGGACCTTGATTGGAAAAAGTTAGCGTTAGAGCAGAAATTTAATGTCAAAAGCCTAGATATCTTTTACCCTATTGTGAGTTGTGATGCTTGGAAGCTTCATGTTTCACCGGCATGTTGTTCATTGTTGTTCCGTTCATTAGTACGAGCAACGAGCACTTTTGGGTATTACAGCAGAAAACGAAAGTTCGAAAACAACTATACAGTCACGAGCCTAACTCCTTAACAAGAAGGAAAAACCAAATTCAATGAAGCAATCCAATTACACTCCTATAAATCAAGCAAAGAGTAGCTTCCAATCCCGATTAAGATAGCAATAAAAAAACATCTTACTTTGTACCCAAAAGAAGAGTACTATTATTTCGTACGAAGATTTATTTTTAAGAAATGCATACGAATCTATGTGACACTATTAAAACAGAGGAAAAATGAAAAGAAAAAAAGAACATTATATATATATTTTTAGAGTATATGTATTATTGATATTTTTTTTAAGTATTAAATTTAGTAAAAGAAAATAATAAAAAATAAATAAATAAATAATATTAAAAAATGTAAAAAGAATCGTATACAATGCTAATTATAAGAATATCAAGAATAAAATAAAAATCATGGTTGAGAAAAAAGTAGAAGAAAGAAAAATGAAAGGAAGAAAAATGCTATCGTGCCAGAAGGATTTGACCGAGTCTTAATGCCTAAAATAAGTGGCATGTTGGGTGGAATTACATGTCATCCCAATTTTCTCTTTCGCGGCTTCTCATCTGTCTCTCTTTAATTTCTTTTCTCTTAAACTCAAAGTTTTCTACTCCATCCATAACTAGTCCCAGCCCCGTTCACAACATATGTGTCATAACCCGATAACCATATGAAGAATGAATTAAGGTCACAAGTGTTTTCTCATCTCAAAATCAAAGAGGACCATTGCAATTGACCACGAATTCCGATTTGTAGGGGGAAAAGAAAAAATATGGATTTGACTTTAGGCTATTTCTTGTTCGTTGTTTTGGTTTCACTACTGTAGATTATATCAAAGATATTTGATTTGATACTTGTTGATTAAGGTGCGATGTCATGTGAGGTTTATTTCCAGTTAGGCTTCATTCTTTGGTAGAACTGGCAAAATGGGTTTAACTCGTTGGATTGACTTGTCAACCCACTAATTTTAAGTGAGTTTGGTTCAATGTTTGAACCTGTTTTTATTTTTTAACCCATACAACTTGTCTCGCTTAACCCGCGGGTTAAGCGGGTCGAGTGTGTGTTAATCCGTCAGTTTACTTTTTTTTTTTCCAGATCTACAAAAATATATGAGTGATGTTGATGCATAATATTAGAAGGAAATAGGAATCTCGGGTTAAGCGGGTCGAGTGCGGGTTAACCCGTCAATTTACTCTTTTTTTTCTAGATCCACAAAAATATATGAGTGATGCTTATGCATAATATTGGAAAGAAATAGGAATATGCTCCTCTTTAGTCTTGTCGTTCGTCATGTGAGAGCCTCAGACTTCACTTTCTAATCTCCATAACATAGACTTACTTTCACTCTTCATCACTTTGATTTTTTCCCAAATCCTTTCAATTTTTCTAAATCCATTCTGCTCTCTCTCTCTCTGTCGATTTCTTGTTTGTGATTGCTCACTCTCGTTCTCTGGTCGTCTCTCATTCATGCTCAGATCTGCCTGTCTCGGTCTCTCGCCACGGCTGTTTCCTGTCGCACACTCTCTCTGTTGCACTCTCTCTCCATTGCACTCTATCTCCATCGCACTCTCTCTTCGTTGCTGTCCGTCTCTCCGTCGCATCGTCGTCCATCTCTTTGTTCCGTCCATCACCACTCACTGGTACGTTTGGATTTGTGGATCTGAATATATATAAGGAGTTTCTATTAGTTATTTAGCTTGTAGTAATATCTAAAAACGTGATTGATATTATTTTTATATGAAAAATAAATAAAAATGTGATTAAATATAAGGTGATATTGGTCAACTACAATAGGGTGGAATCTATTGGCTATCGCCTCTGCATGGGCAAATATATAGAGGACTAACTGAAGTGCCATAAAGTAGAAGCTAGAATTAGCAGTAGTTTTCATACTCTTTCCATCCAAGGTCAAGAGTGTGAATGCCTCACTAATGACCTCTAACATGGAGGAGGACATATTTGGCTTCAAAAGCTCATCTCTGTAGTTACAAACATAGAAACCTACAAGAGATAGTATGTGGCCAATGCTACAACCTCAAGAGTAGAGCCATCTTTATCCAAGGGAGCATCAAATGTTCTTAATCTAGAAGATGAATGATTTAGTTGTTTATGTAACATTGGTCTTTGAACTTTAATTTGTGTTTGATGGTTATCAATTTATGTTTATGGTTTGATGGAATTGGAACTCATTGTTATGAAAATTGAAACTATTGACTATTGAGTTATGTTATGGTTATGAATTAGACTTGGTGTTTGTGTTATGAAATATTGGATTTGAGTATTTGTGTTATGAAATATGATTTATTGTTTATAGACTTTGAGTTATTATGCAAGGATAGGACTTCGTGCTTGCTAGTTATAAATGATAGGATCATTTCTTATAGTTTGTTTATTAATATTGTTTGAATTTCTGAACAGGAACTGACATCCTTGCATCTCACTGTTAACTGTTGAGAAACATAGAGCCATAAATGAAAGCTTAAAGAGAATGAATGTGACTTTCCTTTCTCTTCTAGCTTTTTTGTCTTTTAAATATTAGAACATTATTGTCTCACTGTTTTTGCATCTCCTTTTATAGTATTTTTTTTTTATACAATTTGTTTTTTATTTTTTAGACAGGTAGCCTGCCAACCCGCCAACCCGCTCACTTTTTATCATTTTATCCTTTATACGGATCAACTTGCTAACCCATCCTAAAATGGGGTGAGTTGACTATTCCAACCTATTTTTCAAAATGGACCAACCCACCTCATCCCATATTTTGGCAGGTTGATGCGGGTCAGGGCGGGGCAGGGAGGGTTGGCCCGTTTTGCCAGCTCTATTCTTTGGGTAGAGCGAGAACGAAAAGAATTCTTGCCACTAAGTGATTAGGTAGCCCATTTTTCGGTCAACACCTTTGATTTTGTACAAATATTAATTATACATAATAACTTGTTTAAAGTATAAATGGCTGTATGCCATCTCATTCTGACACATTAAGTGTGTATTTGTGATAATTGTGAAAATTTTATTATTTTAATAATTGATTATTGTATAAAAGTTTTTGTTATAATCGATTATAATTGAATCAGTTTTATGTTTGGATATATTAGTGAAAAGTGATTTTAAACTAATCTGTTTCATTTGGATAATATAAAAAAATCACTTTTATGCATTAAATTACCAAAATAAGTATAAAATGATTAAAAAATTATTTGATTGAGGACAAAATGATATTTACATGTCAAAATGTAATGAATAATCTATAAGTTAGAATCATAAGCTTCAATCTTCAGCATTATGAAAAAAAAAATTTATAATGCATTAAATTTCGTGTAAAAGCTGAAGCTGATTTTGCCAAACATGTTATAATACCATTGAAACAACTTTTTTTCATTAAAAAAAGCTAATCTAAATATTTCCAAACATGCTTTGAATCGGCCACTTATTCTGGTAGAATAGTAGTACTTGTGAAAGGAAACCATCTAATCAGATCCTTTCTTATAAATTTCATGAAACCTTTTTCGTGCAAGACAACATTATTGGGGGAAAAATATCTTAACTATCAACTGTTATTTGTTTAATTTATTGTGCAACTAAGGCTACATTTGGTGCATCGTATAAAGAATACTGAATAGAATAAACTAATACTATAAGGTATTATCACATATTTGATGCAACCACCTGATAGTATAAGGAAATCAGGTCAAGTCATTTTATTCTATTATAAAATGATAACTCTATCCGCTCCCCTAATACAGGATAAGACCTGATAGGATTTCTATTTTTATTTTATCCTCAACTTCATCTTTATCAGTCCTATCCCTTTATCCTCAACACCTCCCACAAATTCTCCTATGCCTTCCTCCATCATGCCACCAACTCCTTTGCAACCCGCCTTGGCCAATGCGGCTTCGACCCCGTCTACTTCGGCTCCCTCCCACCCCTTCGCCTCCAAACTAGTCACCGTCGATCGCCGTGCCACACTACCACTCTAAACCCAAATTTTTCTTTCCTTGATCTTTTTCTCTACAACGAAAACCTCCATGGAAGCTTTAGATATGAGCTTGGTTCCCCTCATGATTCACGTTGAAACTTGGTGTGAAGTGGCTATTTCATGCCATTCTGATTGGAACTCATTTGGGTCTTCTATAGTTGTGTTCTTAAGGAAGAATATGAGCACTACTAGATGTGCACTGTGTGCAACAAATCGTGAAAAGGGGAAGGATGTTTCAGCCTTGTTGCATGAACTTTGTTAATCTTCCATGGCTGCTCGTAGACAAGGTGTAGCGGGAGAGAGAGGAAGATGAAGGTTTTCCCTGTGAGCACCCAAACCCGCACCACACCGGGTCAGTTCTATTAACTGCAGATTTGCACAAACCATGGTGGATTTATGTCTTCAGGGTTTCCATTGAAGAATACTGTTATCCTTTTCAGAGGGTAATTAAAAAAAAATTGAAAGAACAATATTGTTATGATAGGTAATTTTGTATACAATCAGTTCTTTTATATGATAATGATCAAACATTTGATATTATAAGAGCTTCTCAGGTCCTTTATATTATTAACTTTTATTTTATTATTTTATACTATCGTAACTTATATTATTATATGCGTCAAACGCAACCTAACTTTTTTGTTATGATAAATGAGCGCCAGTGACAAACACGAGTTTAAACATTTTGGATTTGACTCCTTTAAAGTGTTGGGTACACTTTAGAAAATAAAATATAAAATATTAATTATTAATGAGAAAATTAAGAGTTTAATATTTTATAAGATGTCTATTTGAGAAATTCTTAAGTGTTCCTAAAACAATAAATTTTGCTTGTTCTATACTATTTAGTGTGTATCACATCAATGTTGTGAGTTATCATTATCTTTTACTTTAACTATATTTTTGATACAACATATACTGAATGATACAAAGTAAGAGATTTCTTTTACTTCATGAGCATCTAAGAATCTCTCTTTTTATAAGATATAGACACATACATAAAAATTATATATATATATATATATATATATATATGATATTTTACTCTCTTAATTTTCTCATCAACGATTAAAATATAAACTTTAATCTATAATGTACACTCACACTTTAGAAAACCCGAATCCAAAGGTTTTTAGACACAAAATATTATGCTGATTTTCAGACCCATTCAATATATATAGGCCCTGAATCTGGGCCTACATAAAATTAACTTCATTTTCTTTTTGTGAAAAAATTAACTTCATGTTGGACAATACTTCATGCAACTTACTATAGGCCAGGCCTCATCAATAATGCAACTTACTACAGGCCAAGCCAGATGGGCTCTTCACCCTACTTCGTTTGTTTTCTTGTTCTGTTTTTTATGTATGTGACATTGACATCCCGATGAAGAGTGGAAATCATCTGTCCAATGCATCGCAGCATTTTGCACGTCTTTGCATCCTCATTTTATTTTTGCTTGTTGCATTGTACCGTTTCAAATTTCACAATTTCAGTTCTCCCACCCGACAACCAGAATGCGTGGATGGAATCTACTTATCCACAACACAGAAAATATAGATGCTGTCTATGTTCTTTCCCATGTATCAGTTTTGATTCAGTAACTGCTAAGGCTTCCAATAAATACACACAGAAAATATCCAAATAAGGGATTATTACTGTAAACATTAATTGATGTACGTATATAACTATTTCATTCCCATGATAAGGAATGCATTTCTTGATAACCTAATTGACATGAAGTTGTGATGTTTTGCTGCTTTACATTCACGGTGCATTTTGTGATTTATTATTATTATTAATATGAAATATAGACATAGACACAAAACACGATACGGATACAGATACAGATACGAAGATACACTAAAATAAAAAAATTATAAGACACGAACATATCATATATATATAAAATTAAAAAATTAAGAAAAAGATTCATAATTTATAATATGATATATATAAATTTCAAGATTTACAATATCTTGACATATATCATATGTGTCATTATTTGTTACTTGGTAAGCTCCTCACAAAAAATATGGAATATCATTTCTATTGATATTTTTTAAAAATTCTTCAAAATTAATTTGTTTTAGTATAACTAGTAATATACAAGTACATGTACAAAAAAAAAACTAAAGAGAGTATGTAATAATTAATTTTATTTTGCTCTCCACCATTGGCACGATGACTTAGTCACAAATAGAGGTAAATAGCTAGATGGGAAGAGTGGTCTCACAGTGAAAAACATCATGGTCTGGTTAAGATAAGTGATACTAGTAACTGAGTAATTGAGCTTGAATAATGAGTAATTAGTAATTGTGTATATCACTATTTTTTTATGTTTTATTTTAAATGGTAATTAACTTTTTTTAAATTTTAAATTGATCGTGTCTTGCATTGTCTCAGATGTGTCTGAACCAAATAAATATTTTTTTAATCAAACACTTACAAACACATATAGCACGCTTATCATATGTGTGTCATTGTATGTCTGACACAGACACGTGTCCGATACATATACATGATATTAAAATGATGTGTTTATATTTCATATATTATTATTATTATTATTATTATTATTATTTGGGGCTTTTAAGCCTTGCTTTGCCCGCAGAAAAAGAAAAGTTTTAATTACCTGAATTAGTCGAGTGGAAAAGCAACAAATCAAAAATCTAAATCAAACTAAGTGTATGTTTGAGATAATTTTGATAATTAGATTATTTTAATAATTAATTATTATATAATTTTTTTGTTATAATCGATTATAAGAAAAAGTTTTATGTTTGGATATGTTAGTTGAAAAGTGATTTTAAATTAATTTATTTTATTTAATGATATAAAAAAATTATTTTTATGTATCAAATTATTAAAATAGGTATAAAATAATTAAAAAAATTATTTAATTAATGATAAAATGATATTTATATTTTATTATTAAGAATAATACTAATAACTTTTTTCTAAAATAGCTCAAATTTTAAATAAATTACTAACAACTTTTTTCATGACATAAAAACTGTTATTTTTTTCATTCAAATTTATTAAACAAGTTTAGTAAGTAGACAATAACTTTTTTGCTGAAAAAAACTGTTAAATGACATAAAAAAAAGTCATACCAAAACATGCTCTAAATCCACTTTAAGGAAACAGGATACCAGTATTATTCACAGTAAGTATGTAATTGTGAGTTGAATCTAATCAACCACACAATTAGGTGAGTGTCTGGCTTTGGTGAGTGGGTATCGGTACGCATGTGTTTTGAAATTTAGAAACAACTAGCAGTAGTAGACAGTAGTCCATGAGAATTGCCATAATTTGGAGATGTGCCGACCCTTTCCCATATGACTGTGACTGCCAGTCTACCAACAATCACTTCCACGGAAAGCGACTTGCATTTAATCGGATAGCGAAATCCCATTACAATTAATAAATCCGCAGGGTCCAAAAATACCACAGATTTTTATAATTGTTATGTTTGAAGTTTGAGGTTTTTCTGTTCGGGTAAAGAAAAGAAAAAAAGAGAAATATTTATATAAATTTTATTAATATAAATTATGTAAATTAAACGAATTAATAAGTAATATATTACTACTTTTAATATAAAATAATTATATAACATAAGAATTTATGAATTATTTAAGTGTTAAATTAGTTTTATTTATATAAATGTGTAGACTAAGTTTATAAAAACATTTTTCAAAAAAAGTGATGCCGGATGAGGTTTTGCTACAACTGTCATATCTCAAAGTAAGCGTCTTTATGGTACGGTCCGACCTAATAGTTTAGTCTGATTTGAGGATAATTTAGTTGAGTTTTTAAAATCTAGTTCGATGTATTTTTTTAGTGTAATTTGGGTCACATTTTGAATTAATCTAATTCAACTCAATATTATATAATTAAAACTTTTATTATATAAAAATTAATAACAAAATATAATTTTTTTTAACTTAAATTAATATTTTTTATATTAATATAATTTATTTTAAATATATATTATATAAAATTTATTTTTTATTTTTAAAATTTTATAACTTAATTATATATAATATTTAAATTTTATCATGTTTGTTCGATAACTAATCAAATCGAATTTGAGTCTAAAAATTAGGCTTGACAAAAGTATCAAATCAAGTTAAACCTTGCCAGCCAGACTCATGAATAACCCTTCCCCACCAAAGCCACTTGTCCACTTTACATAGCACCGACACACATAGTTTCGGATGGTAACGTCGGTGCTTCACTTAAATTACTATAATAGCCTCTTCCCTATCCATTCTGCTTGCCGCTGTTATCGGATAAAATGAAAATAAAAAAAGTAATTGTTTAAATGAATAAATACTGAAAAGAGAAAATCATATCTAATATGAAGAGTTTTTACAATTGTTAAGGGATTTTATAATGAAGAATTGTTGTTAATGATTTGCATAAATTTTAAAGAATGTAATTATTCTTTCTGCACTCATTTATTTGTGACATTGAGTATGTAACATGGTTTGGATAAAATAAACCAAAGGTACTTGCATCATAATGATCTGACCGTGCAATGCTTGGCTAGAAAGAAAGATAGTATTTGAAAATGAAAACGAAAACGTAAATTTTTTAAAAGGAAATTCGCTAGAAAAGCAAATAAGGAAGGTACCAATTACTGTACAACGCGGGGCAACTGATGAAACAACACGGAAACACAGAAAGATGGTATCCAAAACCATGCTCAAGAAAGCAGCAAGAGATTCCCTACTTCACATCAAATTTTTTTTAAAAAAAAGGAGAGACAGATTCCATACAACAACATTTTTTACAAGTTCAAAACCAATCTTAGCAGAACAGTGTTAAAATTATCTAGCAAGGTGATGCTTAAGAAATAAATGTGTCAAATAAAACACAGAAAGATATGATGATGTTAAAATGTCCACGGGAACAATGAAGTATATAGGTTCTAACTTCAAAGCATAAAACAAATGAAGAGAACATAAACCGAACAGTTCAAAAATTAAGGAGTTAGAGTGATACAAAATGAGGCTTTAATTTTAGCCAAATCCATTATACTAATTTATCGTCATCACTCATCAACTCAACTTATTTATGGAACGAATATGAATGCTGACTGACTCAAAAGCCAAAGCCTTGCGGCATTACAACATTACATGAACAAGATTGGTTTGTAATTTGTTGCTTTTGCTTAATTTTAACTTTAATTAAATGATGAAACAAAAATATAACCAATATAGGTATAGCTAATTCTTCTTGCCTTCTTCTCCACCTTCTTCCAAGTAAGTCTTCTTCCTTCCATCAGCATTAGCAAGGAAACAAATGAGGAAAAAACACGTGGCATAAACCCCGTGAACCTTCCAATTGGTCTTAGGCGGTTGCCTTAACACAACCCTGTGAAACACCGTCATGTAGTAATGAAGCCCAACGGCCAAGCCCACCAATGTTTGGGCCAGGCCCAAGAACCTCGAGCTCATTCCACAATCCGTGGAAAAAACCAAAATGAGATACATCAATAACAACAGCATGTACAAGACATAACCTAGAGTTTGAAGCACCTGCAGGCAGAGATAAGTGGACTGCGAAGTAGCGTAGAAAAACCTAAGAGGTTCAAGGCCAGTGACCAAAGAAGAAAGACAGAGAATGGAGAAGTAGATGGAGAGGTAGGCTTGGATGAAGATCAAGAGCTTTTGGAGTGAAAAATAAGCTTTGATTCTATTGAAAAGGAAAGAGACCAAAAGCAAAGGGATCAAAACAAAAGCACATGAAAGTAAGGTAGCAATGGTGGGTGCATATTTGTTACCAACGTAAGGTTTGAACCCTTTTGTGATCTCTTTGTTGGCTTTGGTTATGTAAGCTTTTGAGGTTGTTGAGATTCTCTCGAGGTCAGGGATTAGTGTTTGTTGGAACTTGCTGGGTAGATCTTTGAACTCTGAAACCAAATCATCATCCTCTTCTTCAAGCATCCAACTAGGTGGTGCTTGTTTCTTGTTTGGTTTCTTGTTCTCTTTGTTTGGTTTCTCTGGTGATTCAGTTTGATGATCTAACTTGATCTTGTCCTTGTCCTTGTCCTTGGTGGCGGTGGCTTTTGTCGTTTTGTTCTTACCACCACTTGTTTTCACGAGATCCGATGATTTGTTCTTGCTGGAAGTGGAAGCAGAAAGAGAATTACTAGGTTTTGGGTTTGAGGAGTTGGTGAAGGCTTTTAGTTTTGATGTGGAATTGAGCTTCTTGGTCTTAAAGATTGTGGAATTGAGCTTCTTGATCTTGAGTCCAGTGTCGGTGAGGGTGGTTTTGGAGGTGAGCTTGGTTAGCTTGGTTTGGTTTTTGGTGGAGAGGTTATTATTGGATTTGGTGGTTTTGGTTTGGTTTTTCAAAGAAAGGTTGGTAGTGCTGGGCTTGATTAACTTGGTGTGGTTTTTGGTGGTTTTCTTTTTCAATGGCTGATCATACTCTTCTTCTTTTTCGGCCTCCAATTCCAACATTTTTCTTCTAATACTACCACTGCTACTACTACTAGTACTAGTACTAGACAACCTTTTGCTCTCAAGTTGAGGCTCGGAGCAGGCACTGAAGCAAAGAGAAACAAAAAGGAACAAAAGAAGAGAGAGTAAGAGTACCTTTCTGCAAACAAGGTACATGATTGGAATCATTTGTGAAACCAAGGTAGGATAGCTTCCTTCAAGATCTAAAGGGCCAGGTAGTGTGTCAAAGATCTAAATGTACAGTAATAGAGATTAGAGATTATTGGCCCTGAGCCTCCCCGCGAATTTATATCAATTTGGGCAGAGAGAGAAAAGGGGTGTCGTAGACTTAATGGTAGTGAATTTGTACTAGTTTATGGGGCCATATCAGAGAAGCGAAGTGAATGGACTAGGAGTGGTAGTGTTAATAAATTGTGAAAGTGGGAGGGTAGAGGAGGAGGAGACCCATCACATGGCGCATGGAGACAGTGTAGATTTCCCTGCCTACGCGGTTTTACCTATTGTTTTTCCTTTTTTTTTTCTATGAGCAATTATATATGCTATGGGAACTTTTTCTCTGCTCTGCTTAAATTTTATATTCCAACAAACAACTCCTTGTTAGCAGTGGTATTCATTGAGTTCAGAGAATGACTTTCGTAGTTCATTAATTTCAACGAGTTAGGTACGGATCCCAAGAGACAAAAAAAGTGTAACGTAATCCGGCCGCAGAGCCTACAAGGAGTAGAAAGGAAATAGTCCTATTCCTTTTGAGTGTGTTTGAAATGTAAAATAATAAGAAATGATTTATTTTATAAATCAAATTTAATTAAAGAAATATTAAAAAATAAAAAATAATTTAATTTCTAAAATTTTAATTTAATCCTTTTGTTTTAGAAATTTTATCAAATTTAATAAAATTTGGTAGGATTTGATTTGATTTGAAATGAATAGATTATTTTACCCTTAATAATTTTCTCTAATCACCTCTCATAAGAGTTAAAGTGTAAAATAATAAAACCAAATCAAATCATTTCTCATTTTAATGAATTCTAAACACAAAATTTGATTTCTAAATCAATTTAATTCCTATTTTTTTTTAAAGTTCCAAACATAAAATTTAATTTCTAAATCAATTCAATTCAAATCAAATCAAATCATTTTCTATTTTAATTCATTCCAAACACAACCAAAGTAATTGAGTTTTTCCGAGTGTATTAAGGTCATTTCACATTTGTTATTGACAAGGAATGAAAAGCATCAAGATTCTCTATGAAAATGGAAAAATAAGAGAGGATTCTAAGAGGTAGAAAAGTTACAATTTATTTAAAATAAAATTAATGTATCTTATAATTTAATATGATGGATTTTTATATAATAAAATTTGTATTTATTTCTTCTTAAGATGATGGTCTTATGATAAGAAAAGATTCCTACTTAAATTAAAATTAAGATTTGACTAATAAGTATTTTTAGATACATTTTAAGAAAGTACAAATATTAAGTATTAAATAAAAAGATTTTTTTTTTTTATTTTTTCAATGCTTTAATTTTCATTTAATACTTTCCTTAATTATGTCCTTATAATACTCGTTAAACAAATTCTTTAAAATAAAAATTATTAGATGAAAAATAAAATATTTAATATATTAAAAAAATCAAAAAGCAATAATTTTCATTTAATACTCTCTATTTTTAATTTATTGACCAGTGCTCTTAAGCACTTATTAAAAAAAGGGTTTTATTAAGGATTAAAAATATCAATTATTATTTATTATTTATTACTTAAAGAATAAATTATTAAATGATTTTTAGGTTTTTAAGATAATAACTTTTATATTTTTTATAGTTTTTATTTTTTATTCCTTAACATGTACTTTTAGAGGTATTCATTGGGTCATATTGACTCGATGAACTCAAAAATTTAAATTAAACCAATTAATTTAGTTTGGCTTGGATAATCAAGTTACATTGAATCAAACTCGATAAAAATCAATCTCTATTGGTTCGATTTTTGGATTTATAATTTTGAATCTGATGATCCAATGACCCCATGAAGTTTATTTTATTAATGCCTATTATTTATATTATACGTTTTAATTAAGTCACAAATTAAATTTCTCATTTCATTCTTCTTTTTAACACCTTTAAAAGATCATATAACATACAAATCCAACCAATGAACCATTGTGTCTTAGTCTCAGAGTTGTGATTGCACCTTGCTTTTTTTTTTTTTTTTCTTTGTACATGTGTAGTTTATTATTTTTTATAACTTATATTTTAATAAAAAATATTTTGTTATCATATTCATTTTATTTGTTTAGTTAACGATTTATTTTTCATTTTATTATGTTTAGTTTTATTTTGTTCTTTGTTTTAGTCCTATTAACAAAATGATAACTCGAAATAACAACATGTAGTTTATACATGTGTAGTTTTATTATGTTGTTATTTCATTTTTTGAAATAACAACATAATAACTCGAACCAAATCAACCTGTTTTAGATCAGATTGATTTGGTTCAAGTTGACAAAAAAAATTTGAAGAACCGAACTAAACATCAATTAAATTTGATCAGTTTAGATTTATTTTTTTTCTAAATTCAAATCAATCCGACCCATGAATACCCTTATTGTTTACAAAATTCTTAATAAAAAGAAAGATTTTACTAACAATTGCTCTAAGGACAGGGAGTCAAAATATAAAGTTTTATATGAAAACAAGGTAAATAGTAAAAAAATTTCAATTTCTAATGCATTAAACATATTGTTTTCATTTTAAACTTTGTATTTTGGCTTTCGTTAACAAATGACCATCAAAACCTGAAAAGAAAACTCTAAGTAATTAAAAAATATTCCTTATTTTCACAAAATTCAATCACTGATTTTGGTTAAATTAAAATTTTGATCCTTATAAATTTAATTTATTTTTAATTTAATCTCTATAATTTTTGTTTCTTTTTAAATCAGTCATTATACTTCTAAACATTTTTAAAATAATTTTTATCATTAATTTTTATTATAATATTATCAGAACACTCTCAATTAACTAATTTAATATGTATTTTTTTATCTAGTATATATTCTTTTATATGTTAATTTTTTTGTAAAATGTTCAATAAATACTCTTTTATTTCAATAAGTACTCTTATAGATATTTATTTTTTCTTAATAGATGCTCATTTATAAAGTAGGTACTTATTTATATGTTCTTTTTATTCTTATAAAATATTCAATAATAATTAAATTAATGATATTATAATAAAAATTAACAGTAAATTTTATCTTAAAAATATTTATAAATATAAAGACTGATTTATAAAAATTATAAAAATTAAATTAAAAATAAATATAAATTAGATTAAATTTTTAATTTAACCCTGGTATTTAATGAATTTGACCAAAACTGGATTTTCCTGCTAATAGAGACTGATGTGCCATGAAATCTAATAAATGCTTCATTGACGCATAATAGAGGGAGGAATGAAAACCAGTACGTATCTCAATGATGGTATTTGTATTTGAGAAATGATTTATCCTTTATTAATTCTCTTAATTATTAAATAAAAAAAATTAAATATTTTTTATATTTTTAAAATATTAAATATATTTATTTTTTTATTTAATATTTTTTTATTTAATATTAAAAAATATTAAAAAAATTAAATAAGAGAATATAGAATTACACTTTGCATTTACGCGATGGTGAAATTAAGCACAGCAACCGCCTAACTGACCTTGTTAGAGAGAGATCCTCTCACTTTGTATTCAGACTGACATAAATGATAAGTCTTAGATCATATCGTAAATTAGGCAGAAGTCAATAATAATATACATACTGGCTTTGTTTTCTTCAGAAATCTTGCCTACCGTCATACTTGCAGTCTGGGTCTTTCAATAGTAATATGCAAGTATGGCTGTATGGGTCTTTAAATAGTAAACGTGTCAGAATAGTGATTTGCATATAAATTTTGTTATATTTTTTTAAAATATCATCTTAATAATTTTTTTATTATTTAATAAAATAATATTAAATAAAAAATTGAATATAACTAATATTTTTAGAATATAAAATTATTTTTTATTTAATAATTAAAAAAATTATTAAATTAATGAATTAGAAGGATTAATTATTTTTTCTTTGCATATTTCTCAAACTGTATTGCTAATATATTAAAGTTGATTGAGGTTTCGCCAAAAAAAAGAGGGGTAAATTGAAGCGCATCGGCCAATAAAAAAAATAAAATTACAAAATAGGTTATGGGTTACCCTCCTTTAGTTCACAAAATTATGTTTTTTAAAATTCTTATAGATATTTATAATATTATTGAATTTCCAATATCAATTTATGAAATGTGATGCTTTGTTGTTTAAATTTTAAGAATTTTTTTCATAAAACTTTTTTAATTATTTTTTATTTGTATTAGATCTATCATATAAAATTACAGATAGATAGAAAAAGATGTAAATCATAAAATTCAAGTTAAATTGATGAAATAGAATAGTGTTTCAGGAGTTATTTGTGATAAAAAAAAGTCTCTCAAATTTAAGAGTAAATTTTATCGCACAACTATAAGATTCGTAATATTGTATAGAATTGAATATTGGGTGGTTAAAAGTCAGTAAGAGCATAAGATCAGTATCACTGAGATGAAAATGTTATGTTAGATATAAGATATGATACAATATAAGATATGATTAGGAATGAATACATTAGAAAGAAAGTATGGGTACCACCTATTACAAAAAAGATGATATAATTTTACCTTATGTAATTTGGACATGTAAGGAGAAAACTTTTAAAAATTCCTGTAAAAAGAGTAGATTAGGTGGAAGATAGTTCAATAGTCAGAGGTAGAAGGAGACTAAAAAAGATTATAAGTAAAACGATTGAAAAAAATTTAAATTTGTATAACATTTCTAAAAATTTGATTTATGATAGGATACAATGACGTCGTTTGATCCATGTATATGACCTCACATAATGAAAAAAGACTTAATTGTTATTATTATTGTTGTACACTATTTTTTTATATTATAAAAATAACTTATCCTACGACTCAACCTAATTATAGATAAGAATAACCTATTTTGATTTTACTAATTATTATCTATGTTTATATATTAAATTTGAGTAGTCTTTTTAAGAATGAATTAATTTGTTATGTTACTTTTTTTTAATTTAAATGCCACTTGTCTATTTTTTATACTATTTTTATAAGTTTTTTTTAAGTTTTTTTATTTATTTTGAATCTTATCTATATTTTTTAATATAAACTCTATTCTTAATGGATTATATAAAATAAATAAAATCTGAAGAAAAAGGTTTATTTTAAATATTTATATATTTACAATATGTACATGAAAAAGATAAAATGAAAATAATATATATAAAATATAATATAATTAATTTTTTAAATATCTGTACAAGGGATTAATTATTCTCTAGTTTCAATATTTAAAAAGAGCATCTTTTAATTAAATCATTTTCTTAGAAAAAAAAAAGGAAAATAAGCATCGGATCGAGTGTGGTTATCGAAAAAATATCCGTAGTGATGGTCCACAAGGAGAGAGACCAAAGGTTGAAATAGTTGACTGTTGTTTACAACTGTCCGGTTCTAGACCACGCGGCTTCTTTTTTTTTTTTTCATAAACAATTTGTTTTAAGAAATTCTATTGTTACCATCACATAGAAATTCAGGCCACATTGCGTAGAATGACGTGGGACCTCAACGAGGATCCAAGGCAGATATTTATATATATTTTTTTCTACTCAAATGGTCTAAGAAAGAGAAAGATATAAAAATACATAAAAAAATTTATATTAATAATTAAGTCTTATTAATAATTTTTTATATCTTTTTTCTATAATTAATTACATAAAAAATTAAGAAGATTTAAATTCAAAAAAATCTCATATCCACGATCACGATGAGCTAAATGCGCAGCTGGTAAATTATTCGAAGGTTCAATAAATGACTTTCAGCAAAACAAAAAATAAAAATGGAATTATTGCTTATAATTAAAGGAATGAAATCAGAATGACATATAGTATTACTTTTTTCACATTCTACTTCCGAACCTAACATTTGTTTTAGTTTCTACATAATATATTCTTATGTGTAAGAGACAATAAAAGATAGTATTAAAAAATAAGGTTTAATTTATTTATAAATTTGTATTAGCCACTATAGTAAAAATAAATAAAAATATATACTTATTATTTTAAAGATCTTATAAAACTTAGGATGTACTTTACAAAGTATTATATTTAAATAATATTTTTGAAGAAAAACTTTCAGTATAAAATCGTATAAACTCAAAAATAAAATTTTAAAATAATAATAATATAGAATATTAAAATAAAAGGTAAAAACATTTAATAATTTAAAATTTAGAATTTGAAAAACATTTGATATTTTATTCTGAATAATTAGAATAATTTAATAAAAATATGAAATACTTATTAATTAACATTCTAAAATCACAGATTAACAAGACTCAATTAATTAGTATTCTAACGACACTGATTAACATGACTCAATTAGAATATAAATTTGTCAAAACATAAACTGAACGACATAAAAAAGAAAAGAAAAGGACGTGATGCGATGAAATTACACACACCGTTTGATTGAATCTATGGAAAAATGGAATCTGGAGTGGAAAGTGACCCAATTAAAGCGAATCAAAAGGTGTTCGGAGTTTGGACCGACATTGAACGGGATATAGGTGTCATTGAACTTTTATATAAGTTCATTATATAGGATGAGATCTACCAGCATTTGGTGTGGACTAGCCAAGTGTTAGTGAATCAACTTGTATTTCCGTGCCAGTCAGCCAGTGAAGGAAAATGTTTTTTCATAAGAATTTTTAGGATAGCAAGTGTTTAGTATCTATTGTGAATTATTAAATATTTATTAAATGTTAAATTTATAATAAATATTTAAAAATAATTAATAATTAATGAAATAATTGATAATTTATTTTAGATATTAAATTTTAGAAAAAGATGGATATTATCAAAAAAAATTACTTTTTTATACACTCATAATCATAATTATGTAATTCAGATCATATATAATTTAGTGAGCTTGACTCGATCAAAAAGTCAGTCACCAGATCAACGCCACAATACAATACTTATGGGAGTTAATGGTTCGATTGAGAGTCAATCAATCGAATTGAAAATTTTGAACAAATAAGTAAAGATTTTTTTAAAAATATTATTTAAAAATTTACTTGATATAAAATATAATATTAAATAAATATTAAATGAAAAAAATATTACGTGAAAAGATACTTCTAAACAAGTAATGATAGTAATCTATTAGTTGCATAATAAATTAAGAAATTAAGAATAATATTCAACAAAAATAATATATGATTTAGTGATGAAATGTACTTTTATGACAAATATTTATTGATATTCAAATCTTTAAAAATTATATTTTTTATTTATATATAAAATTAAAAAGATTGGCCAAATTCAGTGAAGGAAAATGTCAACAAGTGACTATTGTGAATTATTAAATATTTATTAAATGTTAAATTTATAATAAATATTTAAAATAATTAATAATTAATGAAATAATTGATAATTTATTTTAGATATTAAATTTTAGAAAAAAAGATTAATAATCATTGGGTCACCCGATTGAAAGTCAATCAATCGAATTGAAAAATTTAAAAAACTTGAGTCTTCTAAATAAGTAATGATAGTAATTTAGATCAATTAAAAAAATGATCAACAAAAATATATATGATTTAGTGATGAAATGTACTTTTATAACAAATATTTATTGATATTCAAATTGTATTTTTTAATTTTTTATAAAATTAAAAAAAATTGGCCAAATTCAAGTCAACCTGACTGAGTTAATCATTGGGTCACCCAAACCAATCCGAGTCTGACTGGATCAATCAAAAAAATGATCTAATAAATTAATCGAACTAGCTTGAAACTCGAGTCAACCAACCAGACCAATTCGGTCTGTAAAATTATGCCCACAATACAATACCTGTGTGGGATACTGTGTTCAATATGAACGTGGCATATGCAAATATAAGTAGAATATCATCTATGTATTGTAATTATATTCTAGGTGGTTAAATAACACAAATCACCTATAAATTATACTACTTTCTTTCTTTTCTTTTTTTCTTTCTTCTTTTCAAACAGCTAATAAGTACTAAGTAGCATTAATTGTTGGAAGTAATTAACTACAAGTAATCCTTCATTGTTCACAAAAGACACAGCTTTGAGTTTATATTGAAATCTATATGTGACAATAGGAATATTTACAATTCGATTTGTACCAATTTTTAGTCAAAAAGTTAATTGCTTAAAAACAATGTTACGCACATTAATTTGGATTAGATTAAGTTAGATTAATTACATTATGAAAATTGAACTAATTCAAATTGGTTTAATCAGTTTTTGATAAAGGATTTTCTAAGTTTAAAATTTTGTGAATTAGAAGTAATTTAGCTTATTATAAAGAAAAAAAATTAAAAATAGAAATAGTCAATTTTACATGCTTAAAATAATATTTCATCAAGTAAAATAGGAAAAGTATGTGAGAAATTAGAATTAATATCGTGTATGTTTGGATAGTAGAATTATAATTGAAATATAAAATTTTAATTTCAATCTCAATTTTTTTAATTAGAATTGATTTAGAATCTTCAATTATATGTTTAAGGTTGTTAAATAATTATGATAAAAAATTGTAATTCTAAATTCAGTTATAATTTTATTATTTAAAGGTATGATCTAAAACATTAAAAAATTATTTAAAAATTAAAATTAATAAAAATATTCATACAATAATATTTTTATAATATAATAGTCATATATGTTTTCATAAATAAATTTTTCATGAACTTTTTTAGAAAAAATAAGTAGCTATCATAATAATTTTTATACAAATATAAAAATAATTTTTATATAAATATAGAATCTCAATAAATATGATAGTTCATAAATAAATGTGGAGAGAGAGAGATAATTTAATTTTTAAGTTATGAAATTAGTAATTTTAAAGTATAGATTAAAAATTGAAAAAGTTTAACTTAATTTTTAATTTGATAACTCTACGAAAGTAGAGTTATTTGAACTCTATTTTATATTTAAATTGTGCTAAATCCTTATTTTATTATCATGATGAGCATTGAAACACTGTATCTTTATCAAGATGAGTAAGGTTATCCATTTTTTATTATCGATGATTATATGTGATGAATTTGAATGATTTCTTTATCATAATGTTTTGATCTTGATTACTGAGTTTCTTTCTATTGATGGAAAGGTAAAAAATATGAAAAAATAAGAAGAAAAATACAAGAATTAAACCTGAGAAGAAGATGAAATCATCAACATTCTAGAAAGACAAGTTGTTTATCGCGCAAACATCAAAGTGCTCAAGTGTCGCAAATGACTAGGGAGGAGAGGAAATTCCAAATGTGCAAGAGCTACTGGGTGCCGCAGCATCCAAGTTCCAGTGCTGCAGCGACCAAATTCGTAGAGTAGTGTTTGTTCAATTTTGTAACAGAAAAAATAAAAAGGTTATTTAACAAGGGGTCATTTTTAGCTGAAGAGGGAGAACAAGAGGACGAAAATAGAGCTTGGAAGGCAGGAAACTCGAAGGAAACATCGGGGGAGTCGAGATCGGAGTCTTGGATTCATCGTTTGCAATTTCGTATTTACGATTTTTCTGAATTTCTGAGTTTTCTCTGTATGAGGGCAGTTGTTTCTGATTTGATAGTGTTCTCAATGTATGCCATGAACTAAATTCTATTTCTAGGATTGTAATCAAACTTCTCATGTAATTTGAATCATTGTTTTATTGAAATCCTATTTCAATTTACGCGAAATATTTACTCATGCTTGTGTGTAATGCTTCTGATTGTCTGATCATCAATTGGATGATTTTGTGGATTTGAATTGAACTTGGGAAAGGGAATTTGAATCTATGAACTAGCATGAGTAACATATGTTTAAACCAATTGTTGTGGATTGGAAAAATTTTGTTCTAAGGATAGGTGTAACACCCACCGTAGGGTGTCACATTTTTGTTACTTAATAACCCTCAAGTTCATATAAGGTGACGTTGTAATAAAAAGATAAGTCAAATTTTTTTTTTAAGACCATAAAATAAACTTAGCGGAAAATAAAACATTATAGCAACCTCACACATAGATTACATCATATACATATTACAAACGTACAGTTAGAATTATTTATTTTACAGCCCATGTCTCAAACTAAAACACACTTAAATAAATTACACACTTAGTTCATATCAGAGTTCAAACTTGCCCAAGTTTAACTAAGCAAAGTGGACCCTCGAGATGGGTCCTCCTCGGATTCCTCGGCACAGATAGAAACCGTTATGACGAGTAGCCCTACGGACAGGTGTCCGGACTGACGATACTATACTGATTTCTATTGGGATATAATTCCTAGTGTCCCAGTGTCGCCTGATATGCAACAGAAATTCAACATGAACTAAAATAATTACACAGAAAAATGAATTTCCACGAAATATTCTACTAATACTAACAGTCAGGTATCCCTCGTAAATAAGTCCTCGCTCATCGGGACTTGTCCTCCATTCTCCAGCTCCTCCGTGAAATTGTAGACGTACATATCCGAAGCGGCTCTTGTCGTCATCTTGTCGAGTCTTAATTCGTTCCCACCGTGAGAAGTAACTCTTCTTCTGCTTCTTGTACCGTTTCTTTCTCAACGTCTTCACCTAATTATCAATACAATATACAGATATACATACAAATGGGTGAGATTATCTACGCCAATACAAGCATGATAGTACAGAGATAATACAAACAACACATCATGCAAAAATATCATATCATGATTACAATTATACCATCATCATAGTGCAAAATAATAATTACCATTATACCACTATCACTGTTTAAATCATACAACAATTACAGCAACACCATCATATAGATATAGATGCTCAGTTTCATGCATGCGCACATAGACTCAATGTCCGACTCCATGGAGCTAATACTCAAGTCGGAGAAATTGATCGAAAAGAACTGCTGGTATTTCGTGCTTCAGACCAAGTGCTTATAATTATATCTTACACATCTAGCACATACACAACAGTCTTTGTCAGATCTCGATTAAGAATAGTGTCTAGGTCCGGATCACCGGTGTGTTGCATCGGTCTAACCCACGGTGCAGAAGAGCTACCAACTGCCCATTGTGAGCAACCCGCACCCCGATGCCCCGAAGATCCACAAGTGACCTACACTCGCGTATCGCACCCACTCAAGAGGTGTACGTTTCTCCTAGGCAATTAGCCATATCCAGTCCATCGGACCATTTTTAATGCATGTGTAATGCACCAATTACCAACCAATGGTAAATCACATAATTTCTTATACCAGGTTCAAATAGTATTTTTAACTGTCAAGTTTACTGTATAATTAACAGCAATTGCATTATCGCACTTTTCTTATTCACAAAAATATATTTGTCCCGTTTTCACAGTCACATAATATTTTATTACGTAATCAACGATTTATAACATTTCTATTACGTTTAAAATTCGCGTAAATTTTTTTTATTATTTTCTAAAGTGCGTAAAAATATTCTTTCATCATCATTTTTCACTGTTTTTACCCTTCATAAAATATTCCTTAACTTTAAAAATATTATTTTAGACTTTTTTACAATAATATAATTCCTTACTTTATTTTCTTCTTATTCTTAGTCAAAAAAATATTTTTCTTAATATATTTTCTCAAAATTATTTTTTATTGATCTAATTTTACAAATCACATTTAGTTTATTTAATTACCGTTTCTAACTTTTAAATTTCCTAACGTTTTTTCAAAACCCAATAAATAAATTCTTTGTTAGTAAATTTAAGTTACAAACGTTTTCTTTTATATTTCTAAATCACTTTCAAAAATTAATTCTCCTTGAAAACAATTTGAAGTTTAACACCTTCAATCTCCTTTTTTTTATGTATGAAAATTCCACTTAACAACACTTTAATTCTCTTTTCAAAATCCTTATTTGAAAATTCTTATATTTTATAACATTAAAACATTTTTTTAAATTATCAAGACCTTAAAAATGGCCATTGGAACCATGAAAGATTTTTCTTATAACTTAAATGAATTACATTTTTGTTTCTACGCAAAATTAATTAATATCAACATAACTAAAAAGAAAACGTGTGCATTCTCTTTTGAAAAAACCAAAATCCTTTTATTTATTTCCTTTACTTTTCAAATTATAAAATTTTATTATTCATGAAAATATTAATTTGGTGAACACCTAATTTGAGGTGTCTTGGCCAAAAATCTTATTGTTCTAAGGACCCAAAAAATCAATTTCTTTGTTCTTGAAAAATTTTCAACATGAACTCTAATTTTGGGCATCAAAATCGAACCTCTCCTTTGGCCATTGGAGCCAAAATTTTACTTATTTCAACATACATCCATTATAATATATTTAACATATATCATCATGCATATTATAAGCATACCATATAAACAAGTAAAAATCATACTAAACATGCATACACAATTAATTCATGCAAAGCATATCAAGCATAAATAAAATAATTAAAAATACATAACACAAATAATTTATTATATGACCATGGATATGAATCCTCACATGAATTCATCATCCATCAAATATAACCATCTCTCATCACCATACTTGGTTGGTGAGATAAATCTCTCTCTTACCTCTTGAAGAACTCCAAAAGCTCCTTGCTTTGGATTTAAAACAAGATCTCCACCAAGAAAAGTCTCTTGAACATAAAACAAATGCAAGAAAATTAGTATATTGAGTTTGATTAAGAGGAACCATGGATAAAACATGGTTTAGAACATGAAAAAGAAAAGAACGAAAGAAATTTCCTTACTCTTCACCAACAAAAGCTCTAGAACTTGATCTTAGTAAAAGTCCTTCAAGATGGAAGATTTAGAGAAAATCTTCAACATGAAAGTTGTTTAGAATAAGGTAATGATTCAAGAAATTAGGTTGTATGAAATTAAAGAGTGATGGAGGGTGGATGAGAGTGCTTGGCCGAATGGCTTAGGGAGAGAAAATGGAGTTTTTCATTTGGTTGGTTCATGAAACACAAGTGAGAGAATGAAGAAATGAAAATGTGAAGTGTAGAAATGAATTGTTTGGTATCCTAAACTATGCATGGTCGTGGCCTTCATGGAGAGAAATGAAAAGTGAAGTTTGAAAAACATGCTCATTAATTGATCAATAGGAACTTGTCTTGAGATTTGACCATTGTCTTCATCATTTTCCTTGGCCTAAAAAGCCTATACTAACTTTGTCTCCCTTTCTCCTTGCTTCTTCAAAACCGCCCCATCCTTGCATGATTCATGCAAATTGTCATCTTTTCAAACAATTATTTGAAGCCTTTCTAGCTATTGATTTATTCAATGGTTAGGATTTAAGTAGATTTTGATTTTTAGAAGACAAAATCTAGGCCATTGGATCTTTCTTCTTTAAATCTTAGCCATTAGATGTGTCTCCAAAATGAAGGGTCAAGATTACACCTTCAAACTTTACATCCAAGGGTCCAAAATGGTTGTAGAATTTTTTTTTTTGATGATCAATTCTCCACCATTGATCTAAATCCAAATCCAATTGTCATTAATGATTCATCTCCACCATTGATTTATTTTACATCCAAGGATTGATAATGGTCATAGTCGTTTATAAGATTAAATCTCTACTCTTGATTTAATTTCCATCCAACGGTTATAATTGATCCTATTTACTTTTAAGATCAAATCTCCACCATTGATTAAATCAAGATTAAATTTTCAAAGGTAATTAATTCGATGGTGGATATCTAAACCATCAATATTGATTTAACAGTATAAAATTTTATTTTTATCTATTATAACCCCATGAAAGAATATATTTATTGTATTTTTATTATCCGATAATTAAATACAGTACAAAATATAATAAAAAAAAATTTAAAACTATTTTCGGATTGAGGTTTAGTAAGATCCCCTGTCTCCGTCTAAACAGTACAAATTTTTTTGTGCGTAAAATTTTTTTTCACTTAGCGGGACCCACCTGAGCTCACGTATGGCCACCTGGACCCACAAACACCTCGCGGGGTCCACAAATGGTAAAAAAATTAAAATCATACATAAAATCACAAAAATTAGAAAATTCACAAATATCAAATCAGATTACGTAAATTAATTAAGACTAAACAGTAAAAATTAAATTACGTAAATTTTTCTGGCCCAAAAATTATTATTTTCCTAACACGGAACAAATCACTCAAAATGATCAAATATGCAGACAGAATATTTAAAATAATTTTACAGTGCGCAGAAATCACTAAACAGTAGAATTCTGCTAACTGTTAAAATTACTTATTTAATACATAGAAAATTTGGGGTGTTACGATTCTCCCCCTCTACAAAAGTTTCGTCCTCGAAACTTGACGAACTTAATTTCACCTCCTTAAAATAAAATGGGATACTGTTCTTTTATCTTTTCTTCTAGTTCCCATGTAGCTTCCTCGCTTACATCATCCCAAATAATTTTAACCAATGATATTTCTTTACCTCGAAGTTGCTTTGTCTTTCGATCCTCAATCTTTATTGGAACAGTTTCATAGGTTAAATTTTCCTTCAGCTGTACTGTGTCTGGCTTGATAACATGAGTAGGATCAGAAATATATTTTCGTAGTTGTGATACGTGAAATACATTGTGAAGGTTTGACAGAAAAGGTGGTAATGCAATCTGATATGCCACCAGACCTACCTGACGTAAAATCTGATATGGTTCGTTAAACTTTGGAGTGAGCTTCTTGGACTTAAGCACTCGTCCAACACCCGTCATAGGCGTCACTGGCAAAAATACATGGTCACCTTCTTCAAACTCGAGAAATTTTCTCCTTTTATCAGCATAGCTCTTTTACCGAGTTTGATTCATTTTCATTTTGTCTTGTATCATCTTCACTTTCTCAGTTGTCTATTGAACAATCTCTGGTCCTAACATAATACTCTCACCGTCTTGATACCAACATAACGGTGTTCTACATCGTTTTCCATATAAAGCCTCATAGGGTGCCATCCCTATACTTGAATGGAAACTATTATTATATGTGAATTCTATCAATGGCAAGAATTCATCCCAGCCTCCAGTTTCTTCCAGAACACATGATCTCAACAAGTCTTCTAACGATTGAATCATCCTTTCTAACTGACCATCAGTCTGTGGATGGTAAGCAGAACTTAAACGTAGCTTTGTTCCCATAGCTTCTTGCAAACTATCCCAAAATCTCGATGTAAACCTTGGATCTCGATCTGAAATGATACTGGATGGTACACCATGAAGTCTAACAATTTCACTAATGTACACTTGAGCCAACTTTTCCATTGAGTATTTAATATTAATCAGCAAAAAGTGCACTGACTTAGTAAGTCGATCAACAATTACCCAAATGACATCATGACCCTTCCGAGTCTTTGGTAGTCCCATCACAAAATCCATTGCTATGTCATCCCATTTCCATTCGGGAATAGGCAAAGGTTGCAACATTCCCGAAGGTCTGTGATGTTCCACCTTAGCTTTCTGACAGATTAAACAGGATGATACATACTCAGTAACATCTTTCTTCATTCTTTGCCACCAATATAATTGTTTTAAATCTTGATACATCTTTGTGGCTCTTGGATGCATACTCAACTTACTCCTGTGAGCTTCTGTTGGCCTATTTTTACGATGTGCAAGTGTACACAGTCAACAAGTAATACAGTGTGAGTCAAGATCGTTCCCACGAGGATTTAAATTGCATTAAATACTAATTCTGAAGTTAACTTTTTCTGTTTAACGCAAAAATTAAAGAGAAAATGTTGAACATATAAAATAATTGAAGTAATGAGATATCAAAGCAGCAAATAATAAATACAAGAAATTAATGAAAGCGCTAAATGAAATATTTAAATTCAGAAATGGAAACAGTTAGGATTCTAATTCTTCGTAATCTTAACTTCAGGGTAAAATATGCTTCAGGATGTTACAACATTTGGCTTACGGAATAAATTTTTGCTTTCCAAAGAAGAACACCGAGTTCATTAATAACTTCTTATTCCTAAGTTCAAATTAATTTCCTCAAGTAATCATAAAAGCACGTCCACCATTAAAGACTTGAAGGTCGTCCTAGCTCATTCAACACAATTAATTTTTCAATTAATTGCTTTATCTTTATCCTCTAATCAAGTCCACCAACTTAGTTTTTCCAAACGAAATCGGTTGTAATTGATTAGATGATCGAGACTAAAATGAAATTAAGCATTAACAGTAAAAGAAGAAAATGCATAACATCCATCACATTGGATTACCCTTCAAGATACAATTACAAATTCATAGAATCCTAACTAAAGGAATTTAGCTCATAATGAGCATAGAAACAAAATAAGCAGACAAAATGAAAATTAAAGGCATCCTTCCTAAAATAATGAAAAATTGTCCAGAAGAACAGAAATGTGACGGCTCCTTTTTCGGGTCCCCTCAAGATACAAAAGTCTCCTTTCTCCCGTACTAGCCCCCCACAAATAGGGTTTTTCACCCTCTCTCCTCCTTCACTCTCTGGGCCTTTTCAAGGTCAAATATTAAAAAAATGTCTTGGCCCAACTTTCGAGTACACTTGATAGCTGCATCATATTCTCTCTCTTCCTTTTAAGCACAAGATACTGCTGGTATCTTGTCTTCTAGTGGTCAAAAGATGGTGGAATTGATTTTGCCTTATAATGACTCTTTTTCCCCAAAGCTGCAGCATTCCAAAACATCCCAGCGCCTTACCTTCAGCAATTTACACCTTTAAAACCTGCTCAAAATTAAATCAAACCTTCATCAGAATTTACAACTATCTTTTTAAAATTAATCAAATCACACACAAGTATTTGCTTGATCAATTAACACTTGAAATTCTTCTCCTAAATTGATCAAACCAGAGAAAATGATTAAGTTAAAAAGATAGTAATAACTCTTATTTCTAAGAATTATCACACCCCCAAACTTGAACCATTGCTTGTCCTCAAGTAATGACATCCAACAATCAATAACAGAGCAAAATCAAAATAGTAAAAGCAAAGTCCATGCCAATCCTCAGATGTAATTTTCAAAATTATGCTCAACACACCATACCATTTTCTTAATCACTTTCCATGATGTGTGTGGGTGACTTCCCTGAACTCTCAACTTAGTTTTATCCAGGAACTCCAATCAAAACCACCCTTCAACAGAGTCTTAGGTGCATTTTCCCAAAATCCTTCGGATGAAAGGATGAAGTCTCACCAGTTAATCTTCCTAAGATCAGGAACTTAACACATTATTGAAATTGTCATATTGCAGAATTCACTCCATTTATGCTCTGTGTCAATGTTTCACTCAATCATCCATTTCATGCAACTCTTTCATATGCTTGACAAATTTCTAACAATCAAGAGCATATACACACATTATACACAGCAAGAGGACTTTAATGGGTTATAATGAGGCTAAGGTTCAGGTGTGGAATTTTTGGGAAAGTAGGTATTTAGGTGGAGTTCAAAATTTTTGTCAAAATTTTTCCATTCCCAAATTCAAACATTCCTTCTTAATTTTTACCCATCTTTCTGATGACAAGGGGGAAAGTTTTTTTTTTTTTTTTTTTGCATAACTATAATTTGTTTTGTTTCATTGATACATTTGCTCTTTCCTCCCTTTTTATTACATAAGCAACCCCATTACCCCCAAACTTAAACTGTTGGTTGTCCGCAACCAATGTGGTTACAACCTATCATGAGATAACATTTTTGACAAAATCTGAAACTCCAACTAACTGGTAGTACATTGTTTTGCAAGGAATTGGAGCTTGAAATGGGGTTAATCATCAATCAAGAAAGTCTTAAGCTCAAAGGGGTGAACAAAGGATAATACTTATGGGTTAGCCATTTAAGTCTCAGTAGTTAACAAAACAAGGCCTCAAGTCAAATTGTGTACAACAGTGAAATATGCAATCAATCACAGAAGTAAGTCAAGTTCTGCAGAGAAAATACATGAATGGAAGGCATCACGAGCAGAATCTGTTGGAAGTCTAAAACTCACAAGATTGATACTGTAGAGTGCTACAATACCACATTCATACGCACTCACCTTCAAACTTAGGTTGAAATCTGATTTAGATCTCACCCTCTTTTCCTTAGACGAGGGTTTGTGTAACCCAATTCTCCAAATTGATTGGTGACTTCGAAAGAAGTCCTTCTGTAATATCCAATGGGAGCTAGGGATTGAGTGTAGAGAGAGGATTAAGTCAAGGTATGAATGTATGTCACATGCAATGAGAAAAGAACAAAAAATTTCGTCATCAGATGCACATGGACAACAACATCATTCATTCATTAATCAGGCAGTCAAGGTTCATCCAAAACAAAATATAAATGGGCCCCCCCACCGATCATTAAGCCTATTATATTCAAATAGTGGGGCCAGACAAACTTATAATTGAAAAACAGAATGGAGATAAACGAAAACAACTGAAAACAAACTAAGGAAGATTAAGGGAACTCTGATCTTCGATCTTTATGACATCTTTGCAACATCTTGGGTATTGCTGCTTTCTCAAGGCTGAGCCAATCTGGCACTGGTCTTTCTGTTGCCAGATCTGGCTATTTGCTTCATTGTGTTCTTGCTTGTAGCTGGAATTTCCTTGGTAATTGCCAGGTCAGCGCTTCTTTCCTTTGCAACTTCAATCTCCTCCTTTCCTCCCCACTCGTGGTTGAACTTTAGAGGCTATGACAGGAGCTTGAGTTGCTTTCAAGTGCACTGTAATAGGCATGTCATCCTCAGAATCCTCATTGGTTGTAGGGAAAGCTCCTTAGCAGGGTACTTCAATTTTTTGCTTTTTCTTTCGAATCATTGGAGGAGCTCGGTGCTTGAATTTGCCTTTCTGTGATGGAGGGGAGCTTTTGATGCTTCATCAATCATCTTTGCCTTTCCTTTCTTGGATCCTATTGGTTGGATAGGAGGTGGTGGTGGTGGATCTCTAGGTGGTGGTGGTGGTGTCCAGTCAGAAGTAACATCATTGTTATTGATGGAGTGCTCACTAGCGATCGGATGAATAGAAGGGATTTCGTGTTCTTCTTGTGGTGCAAGAGGTCAACTGGTGCAGAATCCTTTGCTTGGGTGGGTATGTGTCTTGGGTTCATGAGGGGAGTACTGGAATGGTTGAAGTATTTCTTCAGGAAACAAGGGAGGATAACTACCTTGCCGCAGCTTGTTGATTCCAAGGGTCCGTTGTATCCACAGATGCTGCTCCTTAGCAAATTCCCAAAAGAGTCATTGTCTTTGTAAACTATCTTTATGGCATTTGATAGCATTGATCTGCTTTTGTGTCTATGTCATCGGGTTGTTCCTGCGGTTTAGAGGTAGGAACTGAACTTGGCACCTTGGATGCTGATGCCCCAAAACGTTTGATAGCTGTCAAGTCTATGGCCCCCTTGTTATCCATAATTTCATCCTCAGATAAAGCCTTGATTCCACATCTCAAACATAAGGAAGTGATTAAAGAAGGGAAAAACAACAACCCTTTCTTTTTGAATGCACAAGCAACAATTTCCCTCTCAATCAAGTGTCCTACATCCACCTTCTTCTTAGTCAAAATGCAATACAACAAGACTAACCTATCCTTGTTGACTGTTTCCAAGTGCGCTGTGGGAAGAATCTTGGTTCTGATTATATGATACCAAACTTTAGCCAAGGGTGTGAGATCAGGCCTGGCTATTTTCCAATTTTCATCCGATCGAATCCAGGTGGCCCCTTCCACTGTAACTTCCCGCATCGTGTCAGTCAGCTCCGTTTCCTCAGCATTCTTCAACAGAGTCAAATATTCATCTGCAACATCCTTCACACCCCACCTCCGGTTCAACGTTGCTGCAGAAAATGACACCTTTGAACCCCTCACGATAACATATTTTTGCTCGGGGCAGTCAAGTTAGCATAAAACTCGCGTACAAAAGGGACAATGGGTTCTCGTGGGTGAGATACGAACTGCTTCCAGTTATGGCTGTCTATGAGCTCGGCAATATCTTCAGTGAGACCATAATGGGGTGAGTCCATAATGAAGAAACCCTTCTCCAAATGAAAGTTCCTCTTCTTGACTTCCCTCTCAAATTTCAATCTCCCTTCCTCATCCACAAACCGCAAATTGATTTCCTCATCAGAGGATGGTGGACCAGCAGCAACGAGATGTTTGGAAGACTGAGCGGAAACTTTAACCATGGTGTTTGGAATGGGAAGAAAAGGAATTAGGTTGATGGTGACAGAAAGAGATAGATGAGACCGAAGGTGAGAGTGGGATTGCGTGTGGGGCTACAAGAAAACAAGGACTTAAATAAAGAGGAAGGGATAGGCAAGTGACATTAAGTGCATAGTGGAGAGATGTACATTCCCACGCTAGCTACAGAGCTTAGAATACTGAGACAATTGAATACTCTTGCACGCGGTTCTTGGGCTTACTCACTGTCACCACTACTGCACAGTTAACTGGGTCAGATGTGACCACACAGCACCTTTCCATGATCCCTGGGCTTAGGATGGTCCACATTGTAACAAACACTAGTCAGCACCCTTTTTTTTTTTTTAGAACTATAATTATTTACACTATAATTTTAAAATATAAGGGCAAGGATATAAAGCCGAAATTTGCCTGCCCAAGTAGCGCTTGGTTTTAAGTCTTCACCGACTTCACACTAGTGGTTAGGGGTGCGAAAAATGAGTGGTGACCTTCATTCTTGTCCACGGATCACCCCAATATTGCTTCACTCTTTGCCCATTCACCTTGAACTTTCTTCCAATTTTCCTCCAAAGCCAACTCCACGACTCCATGAGGATATACTTTGACCAATTTAAATGGTCCAGACCACCTCGATTTCAACTTCCCAGGGAACAATTTTAATCTAGAATTAAACAAGAGCACTTGCATTCCTTCCACTAATTCCCGGGCTGAATTTTCGATCATGCCATGCCTTGATCTTGCTCTTATAAATTTCAAGCATTTTCATAAGCAAAGAACCGAACTCTTCGAGTTCATTCAAATTGTAATAATCGTGCTTCACCACTGCTTGTGCATCAAAATTCAACTTCTTAATAGCCAGAATGCCTTGTGTTTCAGTTCTATTGGTAAATGACAAGCCTTGCCATAAACCAATCTGTAAGGAGACATGCCAATGGGAGTCTTGAATGCTTTGTTCGTAGGCCCAGAGAGCATCATCTAAGTGGATAGACCAATCCTTCCTAGAAGGATTCACCATTTTTCAAGAATTCTCTTGATCTCTCTGTTGGACACTTCAGCTTGTCCACTAGTTTGAGGATGGTAGGCAGTAGCCACTTTATGTTTCACTCCATATTTTGCAAGCAAGTTAGCAAACAGCTTGTTGCAGAAATGTGTCCCTTCATCACTGATTATAGCCCGAGGAGTGCCAAATCTGGTAAATATGTTCTTGTGCAAAAATTTGGTAACTACCCGGCATCATTGGAAGGCAATGCCTGCTTCTACCCATTTAGAGACATAGTCGACTGCAACTAAGATGTAGGCATTTCCATAAGATATAGGGAATGGTCCCATAAAATCTATTCCCCAAACATCAAACAACTCAATCTCCAAAATGGTGTTGAGTGGTAGTTCTTGTCTATTGGAAATGCTCCCTATCCTCGGCACCTATCACAAAGCTTGGCAAACTCATGAGCATCTTTGAACAAAGTGGGCCAAAAATATCCTGATTGTAATACCTTTGCATTGTCCTCTTTCCTCCAAAGTGACCACCATAAAGGAGCAAAGACATGGCAATCATTGAGGATAGCTTGCATTTCTTCCTCAAGAAAGACATCTTCTCATGATCTGGTCTTGGCATCTTTTATACAAAAAGGTTCATCCCAAGTAAAAGTGTTTAACTTGATGCATGAACCTCCTTTTCTGTTGAGGGTTCATATCCACTGGAACTATCCCACTGACCAGGAAATTCACTATATCTGCGTACCAAGGTGCTGCAGCATTTTCAATCAGTAGTAGGTGTTCATCAGGAAAATTTTCTTTAATTTCTTCTTCAATCTGGGATTCTCCTTGCTCAACAATTCGGAAAGATGATCAGCTACCATGATTTTCAACTCCCTTTTTATCTCTGATTTCCAAATCAAATTCTTGAAGCAAAAGCACCCATCTGATAAGTCTTGGCTTTGCATCCTTCTTGTCAATTAGATACTTGATGGTGCATGATCAGTGTATACCACTACTTTAGCTCCCACCAGATATGATCGGAACTTGTCAAATGCAAATACAACTGCTAACAATTCTTTTTCTGTAGTGGTGTAGTTGATCTGAGCATCAATGAGAGTCTTGCTAGCATAATAGATAGTATGGAATATCTTATTATGCCTCTGACCTAGCACAGCTCCCACTGCAAATTCACTTGCGTCACACATCAGTTCAAATGGCTTCTCCCAATCTGGAGCTACTATCACGGGGGCAGAGATCAGAGCCTTCTTCAGAGTTTCAAAAGCTGATAAACATTCGTCTGTAAAATGAAATGTACTATTATGCTCTAACAGTTTGCAAAGTGGCTTGGATATTTTAGAGAAGTCTTTGATGAACCTTCTATAAAACCCAGCGTGTCCTAGAAAGCTTCTGATGCCTTTAATGAGAATTAGGTGGAGGGAGTTTTTCAATCACCTCAACCTTAGCTTTGTCCACCTCTAAGCCTTTTCTTGACACCTTATGACCTAGAACAATGCCTTCCTTGACCATGAAATGGCACTTCTCCCAATTTAGAACTAAATTGGTTTCCTCACATCTAACCAGCACCTTTTCTAAGTTGTCCAAACATCCTATGAATGAATCTCCAAAAACTGAGAAATCATCCATGAAGATTTCCATAGTTTTCTCAATAAATTCAGAAAAGATGGCCATCATGCACCTTTGGAAAGTTCTTTGGAGCGTTACTGAGAGCCCAAAAGGCATTCGTCTCGAAAGCAAATGTACCATAAGGACAAGTGAACGTAGTCTTCACGATCTTCGGGGGCTACGGCTATCTGATTGTAACCAGAATAGCCATCTAGAAAACAATAAAACTCTCTTCCGACAACCTATCAAGCATTTGATCAAGGAAAGGTAGTGGAAAATGGTCCTTCCTTGTGGCTTTGTTCAACTTTCTATAATCCATGCATATCCTCCACCCTGTAACTGTTCTTGTGGGAATCACTCATTCTTCTCATTTTTCACTACAGTAACTCCTCCTTTTTTGGAACGCACCGCTTTGGACTTACCCACACACCGTCTCGAAATAGGGTAGATGATTCCGCATCGAGCCATTTAATGATCTCCTTTTTACCACCTCTTTCATAATTGGGTTCAACCTTCTCTGGCCTTCAATATTGTTCTTGGCATCTTTCTCTATGTGATTCGTGCATACAAAGACTAGGACTGATACCTTTAATGTCTGCCATTTTCCATCCAATAGCCTTTTTGTGCTTCCTCAGAAGTGAAATAAGACTGCTTTCTTGCTCAAAAGTTAAGAAGGAAGAGATGATGATAGGAAGAGTTTCCTTTTCTCCAAGATAAGCATATTTCAAATGAGAAGGTAATTGCTTCAATTCAAGTATGGGAGGTCTTTCAACAGAGGGAACATTCTCGGTGTAGGTGTCTGCAGATACATCTAAGGATTCATATTTTCTAATCCAATATCTGTGTGCCAAATTTCCTTCCTCTAGTTGCTTTAACTGTTCATTTGCAGAATCAGTTTCTTGGTTCATTTCAGACTCGTGCTCTAAATCTGGGCCTGATGCTATTAATTGCTCTTGCACCAGAGAATCAATATCAGTAATGACAGAACAACTTTCCATATCTTCATCAGGATATTGTAATGCATTAAAAACATTGAAAGTCACTTGCTGATCATTCACCCTCATAGTAAGTTCTCCCTTCTGCACATCTATCAATGTTCTTCCTGTTGCCAAAAAGGGTCTTCCAAGGATAATTGGAATTTCCTTGTCAGCTTCAAAATCTAGAATAATGAAATCCACTGGAAATACAAATCTATCCACTTTAATTAGAACATCCTCAATCTTTCCTTCTGGATAAGCAATAGACCTATCAAGTTGCAAAGTTACAACAGTGGGCCTGGCTTCACCAATGTTCAGTTGCTTGAAAATGGACATAGGCATCAGATTAATACTTGCTCCAAGATCACATAAAGCTTTTCCACAATAAGTATTTCCTATGGAACAAGGGATAGTGAAGCTGCCTGGGTCCTTCATTTTCTGAGGAACTTTGTTCTGTAACAGCTGGCTGCTCTCCTTTGTCATTGCCACTGTTTCAAATTCTCCTAATCTCTTCCTCTTAGTAAGAACATCCTTCATAAATTTGGTGTAGTTGGGCATCTGCTGTAGAGCTTCAACTAGAGGGATATTAATATGTAGCTGCTTCAAAATATCCAAAAACTTGTTAAATTGCTTCTCTTGAGCTGCCTTCTTCAGCCTCTGTGGAAATGGAGGAGGTGGTCTCTCTGGAACCATCTTGGGTTCAGTCCGCTTAGAAATGACTTGCTCTGTATCTCCAGACCTTGGAACTGATTCGTGCTTAGGTTCCTCGGTTTCAGCTGGTTTAGTTGCCTTTGTTCCCTGCTGGTTAGATGTCAGAGCATCTTGTAACACTTTACCACTCCTCAGGGTTACAGCTTTAACGTGTTCCTTACCTTTATCATTGGAAGATGATGGAGACTCTGTAGAAGCAGGCAAAAGTACCAGCAGGTCTGCTAGCTAATGCGGTGCCAATTGACCTACTTGGTTCTCCAAGTTCCTTACAGAACTCCTTGATTCTGAATTTGAGCTTTAGTTTCAGCCATGAAAGCTTTCAACATAGCTTCCAATGATGGCTCCTTTGCAGGAGCATGGTTCTGCTGCTGAATGTTCTGTTGTTGTTGTTGGTAATGCGGAGAAGCATAACCAGAAGGAGGATTCAGAGTGTTGTAGTGATTACTGTAGCTGAAATTAGGATGTTGCTTCCAACCAGGATTATAAGTATTGGAAAAAGAATTGTTCCCTCTATTTCCCACATAATTCACTGACATTGGGTTGTCAGGGCATTCTTCAAAAAGATGCCTCCCTTCACAGAAAACACAAGCTACTGAATTTACTGGAGCAGATTCAACCATGACAGGTTCCTTACTGGTGTTAACCGCAGTTAAGTTTTTCAGCATGTTGGTAATGGCGAAGAAGTCGAAAGACAGCATATATATCATCTCCTTTACTTCATGAACACCCCACCTTTAGAAGAATTTGCTCATTTGGTTGGTACATGATAACTATTAGCGCACTATGCCCTCAATGAGTTCATAAGCTTCATTATAAGACTTGTTCAAAAGAGCTCCTCCAGAAGAGGCATCCAACATCAGCCTTGAAGGTGGTATTAATCCATTGTAAAATGTTTCCATTTGAATGCACACAGGAATGCCATGATGAGGGCACCTTCTTAACAAATCTTTAAACCTCTCCCAAGCTTCATACAGTGATTCATCCTCATTCTGCCTGAAGGAAGTAATATCATTCCTCATTCTGGCATTTTTAGTGGGAGGAAAATATTTTGTCAGGAACCTTTCAGCCAATCCATTCCAAGTAGTAATTGAATTGGGTTCCAAAGAATTCAACCAAGTCTTTGCTTTATCCCTCAATGAATAAGGAAAGAGTCTCAATTTGAATGCATCATCACTTACCCCAGGGTCTTGAAATTGCTAGCCACTTTCAAATTGCCTCAAATGCGGTGAGGATCTTCAAGAGGGGCACCACCAAAGCGCCTAACACGGTTTGAAGCATTTGAAACATCATTGGCTTAAATTCAAAGCTGGCGAGTAGTTATTCATTGGTCTCACTATCCCAAGTATTCATCATTTGGGGATCAAAAGCGCATATTCCCGATGGACCTCTCTTTGTCATTTGCCATGTCAATCATATTAGGTCGCTGCTCCTCATCGATTACGAGAAGATTAGCCATGAAGCCTAACTCGAGAATGTTCTGCCAAAGCACGTTGTTCTTTGGTTCTCTTCCTTAAACTCTTAGTTGTTTTCTCTATCTCCAAATCAATTTGAAATTCTGGTTCACCCTTTCTGCGCATACAGATTGCAATACCTGCCCTATTTCTGAACACAGAACACAAAACGATTAGAAGTAACAAAATAAATTAAGCTAACAAAAGAATTTAAATATTCAACACCATTGTCATTCCCCGGCAACGGCGCCAAAACTTGTTGGCCTATTTTTACGATGTGCAAGTGTACACAGTCAATAAGTAATACAGTGTGAGTCAAGATCGTTCCCACGAGGATTTAAATTGCATTAAATACTAATTCTGAAGTTAACTTTTTCTGTTTAACGCAAAAATTAAAGAGAAAATGTTGAACATATAAAATAATTGAAGTAATGAGATATCAAAGCAGCAAATAATAAATACAAGAAATTAATGAAAGCGCTAAATGAAATATTTAAATTCAGAAATGGAAACAGTTAGGATTCTAATTCTTTGTAATCTTAACTTCAGGGTAAAATATGCTTCAGGATGTTACAGCATTTGGCTTACGGAATAAATTTTTGCTTTCCAGCAGTAAACACTGAGTTCATTAATAACTTCTTATTCCTAAGTTCAAATTAATTTCCTCAGTAATCATAAAAGCACGTCCAGCCATTAAAGACTTGAAGGCTGTCCCTAGCTCATTCAACACAATTAATTTTCCAATTAATTGCTTTATCTTTATCCTCTAATCAAGTCCACCAACTTAGTTTTTCCAAACGAAATCAGTTTGTAATTCAGATTAGATGATCAGACTAAAATGAAATTAAGCATTAACACAGAAAAGAAGAAAATGCATAACATCCATCACATTGGATTACCCTTCAGTACAATTACAAATTCATAGAATCCTAACTAAAGGAATTTAGCTCATAATGAGCATAGAAACAAAATAAGCAGACAAAATGAAAATTAAAGGCATCCTTCCTAAAATAATGAAAAATTGTCCGAAGAACAGCAGCTGACGGCTCCTTTTTCAGTCCCCCTCAGTACAAAAGTCTCCTTTCTCCCGTACTAGCCCCCCACAAATAGGGTTTTTCACCCTCTCTCCTGCTTCACTCTCTGGGCCTTTTCAAGGTCAAATATTAAAAAATGTCTTGGCCCAACTTTCGAGTACACTTGATAGCTGCATCATATTCTCTCTCTTCCTTTTAAGCACAAGATCAAATTTGGTATCTTGTCTTCTAGTGGTCAAAAGATGAGTGGAATTGATTTTGCCTTATAATGACTCTTTTTCCCCAAAGTCATGCAAAGATTCCAAAACATCCAGTATACTTTACCTTGAATTTACACCTTTAAAACCCGCTCAAAATTAAATCAAACCTTCATCAGAATTTACTGACTATCTTTTTAAAATTAATCAAATCACACACAAGTATTTGCTTGATCAATTAACACTTGAAATTCTTCTCCTAAATTGATCAAACCAGAGAAAATAATTAAGTTAAAAAGATAGTAATAACTCTTATTTCTAAGAATTTTCAGCTTCCTCCAAAATTAATCTTCTAAGATTCGGATCATTAGGCACACAAACTTTTCCTTGAAACTTCAAAATTCTATTAACACCTTCGCTAAAATCCAACACTGCCCCTTGACTCTTTGCTTCTTTTGCCTCTTGTAAATATTGGTCACTGTTTTGTCCTTCATGGATTCTATCCATCAAATCATTTGAAATGGTGATCATATTTAAATGCATCTTGCCCGGCGTCAATTTCACTGATAATCGTATATCCCGAAATTCTTCTATCAACTCCTTCTCTTTGATCATCATAACAGAAGCACTAAGTATTTTTCTACTCAACGCATCCGCTACGACATTCGCCTTTCCAGGATGATACTGCAATTGAAAATCATAATCCTTCAGAAACTCTAACCAACGCCTTTATCTCATGTTCAACTCTTTCTGGTCAAACAGATATTTTAAACTTTTATGATCACTAAAAACAGTGAATGATGCTCCATAGAGAAAATGTCTCCACACCTTTAACGCAAATACCACAGCTGCCAACTCCAAGTCATGAGTCGGATAATTCTTCTCATGATTTTTCAACTGTCTTGAAGCATAAGCCACCACCTTACGGTTTTGCATAAGTACACCACCCAATCCTTGGTATAAAGCATCACAATATACCTCGAAAGGTTCGTTTGGATCAGGTAAAATCAACACTGGTGAAGTAGTCAATCGTCTTTTCAATTCTTCAAAACTTTCTTCGCATGCATCAGTCCACACGAACGGTTGATTCTTTCGTGTAAGTTGGGTAAGAGGTCCTACAATCTTTGAAAACCCCTCAATGAAACGTCTATAATAACCATCTAATCCAACAAAACTATGGATTTCTGTTACAGTCTTTGGTCTTTCCCATTCCAAAACTGTCTTCACCTTTGAAGCATCAACTTCAATTCCTTTCTCCAATATCACGTGTCCTAAAAATTGAATTTCGCTCAACCAAAATTCACATTTGGACAACTTGACATACATCTTATTCTCCTTTAGAATCTGGAGAACCACCCTGAGATGTTCAGCATGTTCCTCTTGACTTCGAGAATAAATTAAAATGTCATCTATAAAGACAACAACAAACTTATCCAAGTATGAATGAAAAATTCTATTCATGAAGTCCATGAATATAGCTGGTGCATTTGTTACACCGAATGGCATCACAAGATATTCGTAATGCCCATAACGAGTTCGAAAAGCTGTTTTGGGAATATCCTCCACTTTCACACGTATTTGGTGATACCCAGAACGTAGATCAATCTTGAAAAATATTGCGGCTCCTCGCAATTGATCCATCAAATCATTTATCCTTGGAAGTGGATATTTATTCTTAATCGTGATTTTATTTAGTTGCCGATAGTCTACACATAGACGTGAAGTTCCATCCTTCTTCTTGACCAATAGTATTGGAGCTCCCCATGGTGACACACTAGGTCTCACAAATTGTTTCTCTAATAAATCCTCCAGTTGTTTCTTCAGTTCGGCTAATTCTACCGGTGATATCCGATAGGGCGCTATAGATATCGGTCCAGCTCCAGGTACAAGATCAATGGCAAACTCGATTTCTCTTACCGGTGGTAGTCCTGATATATCTTCAAGAAACACTTCAGGAAATTCGTTAACTACGAAAATATCCTTCAAGGCATCTTCACATTGCACCTCTAAAGAAGATAACAATAGATACCTATGATCTCCTTCCTTTAAACAAGCTTCCACTTGAGTAGCTGTTAGGAATCTAGGATCCTTAGCCTCAGGAAACACTAACGTCTTATTCGAACAATCAATTAGGATATGGTTAGAAGACAATTAATCCATTCCCAAGATTACATTAATCTTGGAAAAAGGCAGACAAATCAAGTCCACATAAAAGATTCTATCCCTAACGCAGACAGACAATTCAGCATTGTTGATGTAACTACAAACTTATCAAGTAGGAGTAGCAACATTCAGATCATATGGCAAAGCGATCCACAAGTCAATCCCAAATGTTCAACACAATCACATGCAATGAAAGAATGTGTTGCTCCTGAATCATAGAGTATGGTTAAAGGATTACCTCCAATAGTACCCTCCTCCATTATCAAGTCCTCAGATTTAGCAGCTACTTCTCCGCTCATTGTATAGACACGACCTCCCGCCTGCGGTCTTGCAGTTCGAACATTTCCCACAGAGGATTCCTTCTTTATCTGATCACAGTCTTTAGAGAAATGTCCAAGCTTTCCACACTTAAAACAAACAATTTCTTTATGTTGACAATCTTTCGTGAGATGGTCCTTCCCACATTTGAAACATCGAATAGGAGTCCCAGCTTGACTTGTCTTATTGCCGCTAGAACTTCCACCCACAAATTGCTTCTTCGTCTGACTTCCTGTAGGTTTCATATATGGTTTTTGCTGAGAGCGACTTGCTTGAGTACCATTTCCTTTTTGGAACCTTGCAGGTCCAAAATTCTTGTTTCTTGCCGCTCGTTGATGATCAATCTTTTCAATTTTATGACATTTTTCAATCAAAGTTGAAAATTGATTAATCTCCAACATCGATACAGCTCTCTTAATATCCATCTTTAATCCTTCCTCAAATTTCCTGCATTTCCAGCCCTCATCTGGATTCATCTGCAGATATCTCAAAAACTGAGACAGACTTTCAAATTTTGCCGCATACTCATTTACGGACATCAATCCTTGTCGTAAGCTCAGAAATTCCATTTCCTTCATATGCCTCACACTTGCTGGAAAATATTTCTCCAGAAACTTTTGCTTAAAAACTTGCCATGTCACCATCCTTCCTTCGGCTTCCAACAGTCTTCTAGCTCCTGCCCACCATCGTTCACTATCTCCTACCACCATAAACGTTGCCAGCGTAAGCTTCCATTCATCAGCACAACCCATACCATCAAATATCTTTTCAAGTTCTTGGATCCAAAGTTGACTTTCTCCGGATCAAACTCTCCACGAAACTTCGGTGGATTATTCCTTCGAAACTCGACAAACTGTGCACATTTTCATTAGCCCGTTGATTTTGTTGTGCAACCACTTCCGCCATTCTCTGCATTGCTGCTACAGCTGTAGCCATGTTCAAATTATCATTCCCATTAAGGTCCATATATGTGCTTTCAATTCTACGTCCACGTCCTCGTCCAGTCATTACTTTCTCCACTCAAATGAATACAAAGAAAGTAAAGTCAATCTTCAAACAATATTATTTCTTTTCAGGAAACAATAACAGAAAATCACACAATACAAACAAGACAGACCTAACCACAACCCCAAAAGACTCAAACTTGGGCTCTGATACCAACTAATGTAACACCCACCGTAGGGTGTCACATTTTTGTTAATTAATAACACCCAAGTTCTTATAAGGTGACGTTGTAATAAAAAAATAAGTCAAATTTTTTTTTTGACGACCATAAAATAAACTTAGTGAAAAATAAAACATTATAGCAACCTCACACATAGATTACATCATATACATATTACAAACGTACTGTTGGAATTATTTATTTTACAGCCCATGTCTCAAACTAAAACACACTTAAATAAATTACACACCTAGTTCATATCAGAGTTCAAACTTGCCCAAGTTTAACTAAGCAAACGGACCCCTCGGATGGGTCCTCCTCGGATTCCTCACAGATAGAAATCCGTTATGACGAGTAGCCCTACGGACGGTGTCCGGTGACGATACTATATCGATTTCCGTTGGGACATAATTCCTAGTGTCCCGGTTGTCGCTGATATGCAACAGAAATTTAACATGAACTAAAATAGTTACACAGAAAAATGAATTTTCACGAAATATTCTACTAATACTAACAGTCAGGTATACCTCGTAAATAAGTCCTCGCTCATCGGGACTTGTCCTCCATTCTCCAGCTCCTCCGTGAAATTGTAGACGTACATATCCGAAGAAACTGGCTCTTGTCGTCATACTGTCAGAATTCTGCATTCCTAACCGTGAAAAGTAACTCTTCTTCTGCTTCTTGTACCGTTTCTTTCTCAACGTCTTCACCCAATTATCAATACAATATACAGATATACATTCAAAGAGATGAGATTATCTACGCCAATACAAGCATGATAGTACAGAGATAATACAAATAACACATCATGCAAAAATATCATATCATGATCATAATTATACCATCATCATAGTGTAAAATAATAATTATCATTATGCCACTATCACTGTTTAAATCATACAATAATTACAGCAACACCATCATATAGATATAGATGCTCAGTTTCATGCATGCGCACATAGACTCAATGTCCTACTCCATGGAGCTAATACTCAAGTCGGAGAAATTGATCGAAAAGAGTCTTGGTATTTCGTGCTTGAGACAAGTGTTTATAATTATATCTTGCACATCTAGCTCATACACACATGATCTTTGTCGGATCTCGATTAAGAATAGTGTCTCGGTCAGGATCATCGGTGTGTTGCATCGGTCTAACCCACGGTGCGAGAAAGAGCTACCAACCGCCGTTGTGAGCAACCCACACCCCGATGCCCCAAGGTCCATAAGTGACCTACACTACGCGTATCGCACCCACTCAAGAGGTGTACGTTTCTCCTAGGCAATTAGTCATATCCAGTCCATCGGACCATTTTCAATGCATGTGTAATGCGCCAATTACCAACCAATGGTAAATCACATAATTTCTCATACTAGGTTCAAATAGTATTTTTAACTATCAAGTTCTTGTATAATTAATGGTTGCATTATCACACTTTTTTTATTCACAAAAACATTTTTGTCCCGTTTTCACAGTCACGTAATATTTTATTACGTAATCAACGATTTGTAACATTTCTATTACGTTTAAAATTCACGTAAATTTTTTTTATTGTTTTCTAAAGTGCGTAAAAATATTCTTTCATCATTATTTTTCACCGTTTTTACCCTTCGTAAAATATTTCTTAACTTTAAAAATATTATTTTGGACTTTTCTTACAATAATATAATTCCTTACTTTATTTTCTTCTTATTCTTAGTAAAAAAAATATTTTTCTTAATATATTTTCTCAAAATTACTTTTTATTGATCTAGTTTTATAAAATCACATTTAGTTTATTTAATTACCGTTTCTAACTTTTAAATTTCCTAACGTTTTTCAAAACCCAATAAATAAATTCTTTGTTAGTAAATTTAAATTACAGACATTTTCTTTTATATTTCTAAATCACTTTCAAAAATTAATTTCCTTTGAAAACAATTTAAAGTTTAACACCTTCAATCTCCTTTTTCTTTTCGTATGAATATTACACTTGACAACACTTTAATTCTCTTTTCAAAATCCTTATTTGAAAATTCTTATACTTTATAATATTAAAACATTTTTTTAAATTATCAAGACCTTAAAAATGGCCATTGGAACCATGAAAGATTTTTCTTATAACTTAAATGAATTACATTTTTGTTTCTATAAAATTAATTAATATCAACATAACTAAAAAGAAAACGTGTGCATTCTCTTTTGCAAAAATCAAAATCCTTTTGTTTATTTCTTTTACTTCTCAAATTATAAAATTTTATTATTCATGAAAATATTAATTTGGTGAACACCTAATTTGAGGTGTCTTGGCCAAAAATCTTATTGTTCTAAGGACCCAAAAAATCAATTTCTTTGTTCTTGAAAAATTTTCAACATGAACTCTAATTTTGGGCATCAAAACCGAACCTCTCCTTTGGCCATTGGAGCCAAAATTTTGCTTATTTCAACATACATCTATCATAATATATTTAACATATATCATCATGCATATTATAAGTATACCATATAAACAAGTAAAAATCATACTAAGCATGCATACACAATTAATTCATGCAAAGCATATCAAGCATAAACAAAATAATTAAAAACACATAACACAAATAATTTATTACATGACCATGGATATGAATCCTCACATGGATTCATCATCCATCAAATATAACCATCTCTCACCACCATGCTTGGTTGGTGAGATAAATCTCCCTCTTACCTCTTGAAGAACTCCAAAAGCTCCTTGCTTTGGATTTAAAACAAGATCTCCACCAAGAAAAGTCTCTTGAACATAAAATAAATGCAAGAAAATTAGTATATTGAGCTTGATTAAGAGGAATCATGGATCAAACATGGTTTAGAACATGAAAAAGAAAAGAATGAAAGAAATTTCCTTACTCTTCACCAACAAAAGCTCTAGAACTTGATCTTAGTAAAAGTCCTTCAAGATGGAAGATTTAGATAAAGTCTTCAACATGAAAGTTGTTTAGAATAAGGTAAGGATTCAAGAAACTAGGTTGTATGAAATTAAAGAGTGATGGAGGGTGGATGAGAGTGCTTGGCCGAATGGCTCTTTAGGGAGAGAGAATGGAGTTTTTCATTTGGTTGGTTCATGAAACATAAGTGAGAGAATGAAGAAATGAAAATGTGAAGTGTAGAAATGAATTGTTTGGTATCCTAAACTATGCATGGCCGTGGCCTTCATGGAGAGAAATGAAATGTGAAGTTTGAAAAACATGCTCATTAATTGATAAATAGGAACTTGTTTTGAGATTTGACCATTGTCTTCATCATTTTCCTTGGCCTAAAAAGCCTATACTAACTTTGTCTCCCTTTCTCCTTGCTTCTTCAAAATCGCCCCCCTTGCATGATTCATGCAAATTGTCATCTTTTCAAACAATTATTTGAAGCCTTTCTAGCCATTGATTTATTCAATGGTTAGGATTTAAGTAAATTTTGATTTTTAGAAGACAAAATCTAGGCCATTGGATCTTTCTTCTTTAAATCTTAGTCATTAGATGTGTCTCCAAAATGAAGGGTCAAGATTACACCTTCAAACTTTACATCCAAGGGTCCAAAATGGTTGTAGAATTTTTTTTTTTATGATCAATTTTCCACCATTGATCTAAATCTAAATCCAATGGTCATTAATGATTCATCTCCACCATTGATTTATTTTACATCCAAGGGTTGATAATGGTCATAGTCGTTTATAAGATTAAATCACTACCCTTGATTTAATTTCCATCCAACGGTTATAATTGATCCTATTTACTTTTAAGATCAAATCTCCACCGTTGATTAAATCAAGATTAAATCTCCAATGATAATTAATTCGATGGTGGATATCTAAGCCATCAATATTGACTTAACAGTATAAAATTTTATTTTTATCTGTTATAACCTCATGAAAGAATATATTTACTATATTTTTATCATCTGATAATTAAATACAGTACAAAATACAGTAAAAAAAATTTTTAAAATTATTTTTGGATTCAGGTTTAGTAAAATTCTCTGTCTCCGTCTAAACAGTACAAATTTTTCTGTGCGTAAATTTTTTTTTCACTTTGCGAGACCCACCTGAGCTCACGTATGGCCACCTGGACCCACAAACACCTCGCGGGACCCACAAATGGTAAAAAAATTAAAATCATACATAAAATTACAAAAATTAAAAAATTCACAAATATCAAATCAGATTACATAAATTAATTAAGACTAAACAGTAAAAATTAAATTACGTAAATTTTTCTGGCCCGAAAATTATTATTTTCCTGACACGGAACAAATCACTCAAAACTATCAAATATGTAGATGAAATATTTAAAATAATTTTACAGTGCACAGAAATCACTAAACAGTAGAATTCTGCTAACTGTTAAAATTACTTATTTAATACATAGAAAGTTTGGGGTGTTACAATAGGAATATCTGTTAGAACCGTATGTGATTTCGAATAGAGCTTGATTATGCATGTATCTTGTTTGATTGTTTGGCTCATAGGAATATAGAGATTGAAATTAAGTGGGATAAAATTTTGTATTGCCATCGGAAGAGGAATACAACTACATTAGAGTTCTAGATTGATATTTTGAGTAGATTGGAATAGGAAAAATTGTTTTATACGCAATTCAAATGAACAAAGAAGGAAGATTACAATCTTAGGATCCATTAAAACAGTTTCTAAACTACCCAGTTCTTGATAGTTTATGTTCTTGCAATATTATTTTTCAACTAATTAAATTGGTTAAAATTAAAGTGTTATTTGGATAATAGTAAGAATTCTGAATGTTAGTAGTTAACTATAAAATTGAGTAACACATCCTCGTCGGAACGACTTTTATTCACTACTTTATTACTTGATTGACACGTATACTTGCGTTGTTGGATTTATCCCATCATAATTTCATGAAATTAATTTATGAAATTACAATTTCAATTCTAAATAACATCCTAAACATAAAAATTAAAATTAAGTGGTCTAATTCTAATTTCAAGTTCTAGTTTCATACTCAATTTCAAAATCAAACAGATACTAAGTGAAAATATAAATCTAATAACAAATATATATATTATATAATAATAATCAATTTTTATTAGATTGAATCAGTTTTGAAAATTATTAAAATTGAAAATTGATCTAATCCAATTGATTTTTAAAAGATTAAATAAAAAAGATCTAAACTTATTCAATTTTAATTGGATTTTGGTTTTTATGTTTGACTTCTGGTTTAATTTTAGGTTTAGATTAGATTTGAATACTCTTATGTAACAATATATCTATTATTGATTTTTTAAATACATATATTTATAATTTTAAATTATATTTTAATTTATGAATATACTGTCATATATAAAATTTATTATAAACCTAAGTCTATACTAACATTACTCATAAAAATTTGCCCTTTCACTGTTCAGTCTTCACATAGTTTTGTTATATCTTATCCTAATTGTTTTACCTTTGATAGTGATCCCTTCATATTAATTATTGCACGAAATCCTCCATAACTAATTAATTAGAAACAAGCAATATTCACTCGCATGAATTTTTGTAGTATCTATTTTTTTTTTTACGATTTGGTATTCATATAAGTTATTAAGTATTTTATTGATTATTAATTATTTTTATTTATTATAAATTTAACATTTAATAAATACTTAACAACTCATACTGAATATCAAACCCATCATAATGCTATAGAAATTCCGTTCAATCGTCTATGAACTCTAATGTCATGAAATGGATGTAAAGAAAATGTTATCCACGGGTACCATTGGAGAATGGAGAGTCAAGCCTCTTTTTTTGTTTGTTAACGATTAATTAAAGGATGATTATTTGTTTTTATCATGTTGATATATATTAATTTGATTTGACTAGGGAAATACTAGACATCTCCAACATGATTCATTATAAAGAAAAATCCCAACTTGGGATAGGAAAATTGTAGCCCATCTCCATAAGGATGGTGTTTTATTAGCTTTAATGCAGTAGTGTGATCCAATTGTCTTGGATAATATCAATTGCTGTGGGTCTGGATAACCGTTTATCATTTATCTTCACATGGGTGGGAAAAAAAAGGAAAGACCACTGAATATAATCCAGGTTATGGAGAAGCCTTATTAACCAAGAATTTCATCTGAATATCACATATTGTCTTAGAAGGATACAATGATTACCTTCTCCAGTATTTATGTTCCAAAAAATTGTGCTTGCTTGACACGTTTTAGAAGGATACACTCACCTATCAAAGATTTTTCTCTTGTTTGACACTTGGATTGCTAGAAGATTCATCACAAGCACAATGTTGTAGCCCCCAATGTATAGCTTCTTGGTAGCTGGTTTTGATACTGTCGGCAAAGCTTCCCCCTCTTGTTTTGCTGTTAAAGGAGGACTTTGTGTCTTCAGTGTTTTAGTTATGCATTAAAATATCTTTTTTTTTTGAAAAAAACAAAAAACAAAAAATTGGGGGGACATGGTCCCTGGTCCCAGTGCCTCATGCATCCTTATTTTATCAAAGGGCAAGGAATGATCCCAAAGAACTTGTGGGATTCAGTGTTGACTTCTGATGTAGCTGACCATCATTCTTTTGAAAAAAAAAAAAAGTAAAGTACATCAAAATACAGTCTGGAATCAAAGTTTCAAACATTTGAGATTCCTTTTGCACTAGACTCTCGCAAAATGGAATTCGATTTTCCTTAAATTAATTCGTTTGGTATTGGGAATATGGCATGCAAAGATTTTGACTTCAATGTTATTGTCTCTATTAATTCTTGCGTCGGATGGTTGAAGTTTTTCAATAAAATGAAATCCATGCATAAGATTTAAGAAACAAACAATATTTTCTGAGTCATAATCGCATTTCCAATTCAAGAAAAAGAAAAAAAACTTATATAATAACAATGACAAATTTTTACTTAAATTTTAGACATTTAAGTTAAGTGTATCAAATTAATTAAAATTTAATATTTTTATAAATTTTTATAAAATTAATTATATAATACAAAAATTTATAAAAATATTAAATTTTAATTAATTTAATGTACATCTAACTTAAATGTTAAAGATTTAAGTAAAAATTTATCAACAACAATATGAGCAGTTTAGATGCTTGGTCTGTCGGAGCTTTCCACTGTTGCTGGAAGTGGGAAGTTGAAGCTCAATCTTTGCGACCCAAACAAAAAGGATTTGGTTTGTGGGGAACATAAACATGAGAAGCCAATAATGAAGCAATGAAAAAAGGGAAGGATGATTGACATTAGAGGGACGAAAGCTAATAATTACGAGACCACATGTTAGCCTCTCTTTTATGAAGTCACAAAAAGTTGATAACCGAGTGGCCCCAGGAGACTCACAGGCTGGATTATCAAGGTTTCGAAAGTTAGCCTTTTCGAGCCCATAAAATATTAGAACAGAACCAGCAATTTTAGAAGAAGGAATAAAAGAGAGAGTACATGAAATGAAAACAGAACAACGTTCAATAAAGAGTAAAAATAATTCAGCTCAAAGAAAAAAAAGAGTAAAAGTAATTATACTTATTTGGTTGATGGAATAAAAGTTAAGCAACATCACACTTGTGACTTGTTGGTTGCATAATCAGTTTCTACCTTTACAAATTTGAAATTAACAGCCGAATAAAAATATACATTTTTATGTAAGATTGCAAAATATAAAGGAATTGTTAAATTTGGACCTTGAAAAAAATTAATGAACACATCCTGCATGACGATGGACGAACGTGACAAGTCCTAACAGTTTAAGTTCCAACTTGTTAATTTTCCCTTTTTGTCAGAGTCATGGAAAGATCTCCAACTCGTAAATTGAAAGAGAATTTCTATAGGACTTGATGAATACGATATTCATAGTAAATTATTAAGTATTTATTAAATGTTAAATTAATATTTAAAAATAATTAATAATCCATGAAATACTTAACAAATAACTGAGTACTGTATACTAGAAAAAAAGAGTAGTTTAAATACCCCAACTTGAAATGCTAAAAGATGTAGAACGATATGCATTTCCAAACTTATGTTTGGTGAGAAATGAAAGGAGGCAATAATGTTCCTAAGACCTGATCTAAAGGACATGGCACATGTGTCTCACATGGCAACTTGTACATAAAATCTTTAGTATTGGAATTTCCTTGATTTTGCTTTTTTTTTTTTCAGGAGGATTTTCCTTGCTTTATTGTATTCGTAATTGACTTCGTTTGAAAGTCTACGAATTAGGGAAGACTATTGAAGTTCGTTAGAAGTTCCACTAGTTGGGGAAGACACATTAACCAATGCATGATACAACTGCTCCAAGTGGCAATCTTATATGGACACAAGAAAAAAAGTGACTATCTTATACATTCAAGATGTGATTTCAAAATCACCCAAAATTAAAAAAAAAAAAAAGACGAAATTTCTGAAGCAATAAAAAAGAAAAATGGGGTGAGAGAGGCTCGAACTCTCGACCTCAGGATAACTCAGAAGCTATGAGACCTACGCGCTAGCCCACTGCGCCACCACCCCTGCTGTTGAATGGGTCCATTAATAAATTATTTTTACTTTAAAACGGATATTTGTTGAAAAAGACTTGGACTGGACCAGGCCACTAACCGCATAATATTAAGCCCGGTTACGAGTTTTTTATGACTGACCATTTTGGGCCTTTTGGCCCATATATATGGAGGACAGCCTCTTTTCTTTGTATTTTTTTTTTTCTGTACAATTATATTTATTATGCTATTGTATTGAGTAGGGTGAAATAAGCTTTTGATCATATATTTCTTTTTATGAAACTTGTTATGCAAAAGTGCTATTCGCTAATATTAGAGTATGTACTATCTATCGGGGCAAAATGAAAAAAAGAAAAAGAAAATAGCATCATGATAATCCAAAGTTCCAAATCGATGCTCTTTTTCCCTTGGATAATCCATGTCAAACTAGCTGCTTTTTTTTACCATCCATCAGCTGCATTTCTGATTAGATTAATGCAACCATTCTTTCTCGCTCCCTAGCACTCAGGCAAGTAAAGTAAATGCAGTAGTGAAGCACCTAAGAATTTTTCTTAATTAATACAGTATTGAGTGCTTTGGAAATGACGTAGCATTTCCCTATTTGTTTTAATCTCAACAGGATCCTTTTGGATTTGGTTTATAATAACCGTTAATTCTAACAATAGGATGCTCAAAGGATAATAATATAGACTCAAAAGATCGATCCAAAGCATATATACACATTCGGGACTTCTCAGGGACTACAACATATATGGAATGCAGTATATTGAAAAGAAAGAGAATCCTTGCCCCTCGCTAGCTGAATTATTCTTGCAAGTATATCTATATTGGTTTATCGGTGCAAGTTTGAATATGGCTGATATTTAAATACTATTTTTGTATATTCCACCCAAAAAAAATATTTTTTTTTACATCGCACATCTATGTAAACACAGCAATTTTGTTTAGCCATTATGCTTTCTTCTAGAAGTTGGACACAAACATATTAGAAAAATAAATGTCCTTGGTCGATATATTGAAAATGAAAAGGGATATCTATTTTTATTATCTGCTGAATTTTAATGACTAAGGACTTAGGGAGGCTTATCATGTGTTAATCATACCAAATCAAAAGATTAAAATTTTGAAATATGTGATTAAAAAATCTAAGGATATCTAATGGGGCCCTTTAAAAGAGTGGGTCCATCATTAGGTCTGTTGTTATGATGTTTTTAATATGGGCTCAGGCATTAGGACTGGGTATGATGAGGATGGAGGGAGCATGATGAGTAAAAGGACCCTAGGCCATAGATATGGCCCACACATAAGCCCCTTTCCTTATATCAATCTCAATGTCAAAGCCTCTATGCTTAGAGAGCTTTCATTGCAACACCGTCTATAATTAAAAGAAAAAGATATTCTTACCCTTCTAAAAAAGAGTGTATTACTATTTATATTATTTTTTTAAAATATATAATTAAATAAAAATAATAAAAAATATGTATAATAAATTATATTAAATAAAATATAAAAATAAATATATATACTTATTTGATGTAAGAATATAAGAGTTGATGATTAAAGGCCAATTGCACTTTATTCTTCAGATTTCTTTTTCTTGCATGTCTTTTAACTATCCCAAAAAATGCTTCCTTAAAATGGATGATCACTTATATAATCCATTAACACCTAGGTCCATTAGCCTATTTTATGAGCTATTTAGAAGTAGGTTAATTGATATATTTAAAAATTTTATTATAAAGTAAATTTTTAAATCAAGTCAGACTTTTAAAATAATTAATTCAAATTTTAAAAAAAAGCCTATATCAAATAAATAAGTTAAACTCAAATCTTGTATTTGATAAACAAGTCAAATTCATTTAGACAATGACTGACCTGATTCAGCCGTTTTCACCCCTAATTATTATAACAGCCATTGCCACAATAATCTTGATGGCCTCAAAACTGGAATCTGGAGAAGTCAATTTATACAATCCAATACTAATAAATTGGTCCACATTATTATATAAAAGTGAATGGATTTCTCAAACTTTATTTACTTTCTTTGTTTTGGCAGAACCATTATGCATTCATACATGGTGCCACAAAACAAGGCTTTCCTTGTTTCTATCACTGTGTGAATTTATGGAAGTTAGGTAAAATACGAAGTGTAACCTATGATTTTATGAAGGTGTTAGACCGGGTGAAGGGCTGAGAGTGGGTGTTGTGAGTGAGGAAAAATTTGAAGAACTATGTGCTGGGTTCAATTGGTTCAAGAATTGATGAAAATCAGAAGGGGTTCGATTTCGGTTTGAGGGTGCAGAGAGGGACTGAAGCAGAGGCTAAAGGTCGAAGGTGGGTCAATTAAAGGGACCAACTTGTAAAATTTCACAACATAACTCACCGACACTTAGGTAGTAAGAAGATTATTAAAAAAATATTTTAAAAGGATATAACAATACTTTTTCATTTGTATTCAACGCCTAAAACCGCAATAAGTAGCCATATAAGATTAATCCCAGTTTAGGTGCCTAAGCGTGGCACTGGTCATAGGTGCTTCCAGTGGATTAAAACCCTTATACTACAGGTAAAGTCGGCCTACATAGTAGCTCATATTGCAACTAAGTTACACTATGGTTAAATGTATAACAATATAAAACATTTTCAAAACTTAAAATAATTGAATAAATTGTTGGATTGAACCTCCAAAAGCTATAACTATTAGTCACCATAATTAGGCCTCATCAAGACAAGATGTTAGCTCACAACTAACAATACTCCTTCTAGTCAGCATCTGTCTTTTACGGTCTATGCCTTTTTGAGAATCAATCCTATTGTTTTATCTAACTCCAATTCATATGGTCTTGTAAATGTATAATGTTGATCTACAACTAATAATATCTCTCTCAGCACCTACTTGTAGTCCATACCTTTTTAGGAATCGAATTTGAGACATTAACTTTAATATCACTTGTTAAATTGAATACTTATCATTAAATCAAAAATTATAATTATTAGTTAAAATATAAATTTTTTTTCACTTACATCCGTCAATAAGCAACACGTTTAAATCTGACTTTGACCTTACTTGACCCTTACTAAAGCATAAATACTGGCCTGCAACCAACATAAACATTTTGAGAGTTGGACAGATGTGGCCCTAACGAATTGCATGGTTCAATTTCTATTGATGCACTTTTAAAATTTATATCATGTATTTATTTATAATCAACGGTTATTAATATTAATGACAAATTTTCATTGTGAATGAAGTAAATAATTGAAATTTGGTTTTTTTTTTAATCAACCCAACCTAAATATACTCGAAATCAAAATTTTGTTTGTATTTTAAACTATTCCAACCCAAAATCAATTTAGGTGGATTAGTTTAGTTTTTTTTAGACTAATTTGGTTTTGAATAACATAAATTCTCACACGCAGCAATTGAAAAAGGCAAGAATGCAAAATGGATCCTTGGAATATCTTTTTATCGTGGTGGGTTTTCCATGCATATGGTCGGGCATCATAATCTGCGCAAGCCACGCAACATTGTAAACCTGTAAAGTAAAATCCATGGCAGCGTAGCTCAAATACTATCGATACCTTGAATTTGGGGTCTTTCTTTAGGTTGAGTTCTAACAAATGGAGGCCAATGGCTGGGGTTACTGAAAATAACAATAGTGGCGGACAGAGTAGGGTTCATGAAAATCACCTCTGACCCACTTACCAGGACAAAAGATAGTGTGAAAAATCTAGCAATACATAATGAAGTAACAGCTACAACTAATCTCCTTGATTTGAAATGTTTAACTTTTTCAGAGTACGTTTAAGAAATGATTTTGGAATTATTATATTTTTAATGATGTTTTAAAAATCACATGCACTTTTAGCCAATATTTTTCCATTTTAAGGGCATATTTGCGTCCAATATAAACTTCTCACTATTGGTAATAAAATACTGGTTTAATTATATTTTTAATCACTTTAAATATAGTTATTTCTAATTTTGACTCCTCTAAAATTTTAGAGTTTATTTTGATCCTGTTAAATTTTGAAACAGATAAAATTAGTTCTTAAAAGAAAGGTACAATAAGAACTAATTTCATTTGTTTCGAAATTTAAATGAATCAAAATGAGCTAAAATATTTTAAAAGAATTAAAACAAAAAATAACTATATTTAGAGAAATTAAAAAAATAATTAAGTCTAAAATAACGAATATTAAATTTATGATTTTCCAACTTCAGTTTTTCTTTTTAAAGCTGTTTAAAGATCACATCCTTTTTCTTTTTTTTCAGGATGTGAGGAAACATGATTATATTTTAATGTTAATTAAACATCGTTAGAAGAATTTCAAAGGAGTATATATTTCCTATGGCATTTCTAATAACTGAATCATTTGTCATAAGGGAATAGTGATTCTTCACATATCACATTTCTTTCTTGAAAATTTCCTTATCTTCTCACATGCATGTATGACTTTGAGAACAAAAGTATCAACATATAAAAAGATATGTAATAAATTAAAAATTACTAAAGAATGCACTGGCTAATTAGCTCACTTAGTAAAATTCTTTACATGTGATTGTATGGACTGGGATACAGTCACAAAGAGTTTTCTTTTTTAAAAATAAATAAATAAATCTTTTAAGCTGAATGTAAATGACATATTCTGAGCCTAACGAGGGATTAATCAAAGTACCGCTAAGCTAGACTGCTATACATACAGACAACATGCTTGTGTCCGGTGACACGTGTCTAATTTATATTGATGCAATTTCCAAAACCAAAATCATCTTATCCTCTAGGATGAGAGGTAATTAACTTTATGGTGGTCCTTCTTCTGTATATGGCTATGATCCAAAAACGAAAATAAAAGTTGACTAATGACAAAAACTGGGCGATTTCATGAGTAAAACTCACCGCTGGGGCCATCTTACTTTAACTTGTGTCCATCAACAGCGGTCAAGTAAAGTTTCTTAAAATGAAAATCTACGATGCATCAATTCGATCTATCAAATAAACTTTAGAGCCCGGACTGGACATATATATACTATCTGTCTTGCAAGAATCCTGAAAGGAACAAAAAAAGGGCAGAAAAATTAGCACAAAATAATGCAACGAGGGAGATTGTTTAGCAAATGTTTTACGGAAAAAATATTTTTAAAGTAAATCTATTTATAAAGTGAACAAGTAAATATATATATTTATAATTAATTTAATTTAAAGTATATTATTATTTTAATTCATTAAATGATCTAATAATTAATATATTTTTATTTATTTATTTTATAAATAAATTCATTTTAAAAAATCTTGTATATATTTTATGTATATGTCATATATATCGTATAGGGTAATTGATATAGAATATATAAAAATGAACAGCTATCACAGCACAGTTGCGTGCATATTCCACAATTGTAGTGATCAAAAGGTGTAAACTGCTTAGTTAATGCATGGAATCATGAGTACCAAATTCTATAACTAGATTTTTAGGACAAGACATTATGTTCATGTAATTTAAATGAAAGAGAAAATCTTGTACACAAGAATCTCTATAAATGATAGAAACGTCTAAGATGCACTTAAACAAAGTGGTGCATCAATGTACTATAATCTTTGAGGCGTTGATTAATTAATATATAAAAAGGAGGAGTATGATAAAAAATGGGGAACCTTGATAAGAGGTAATTGTAAATTGTTGGGTTATTATTTTTTTATATTTTTGAAAAGTAAAAAAAAAAAAAAAAAAACCTCAACAGGTTCAATGGTAGAGAGTTAGTGTTAGTGACGGTGTTAGCTCAAACGGTGACTAGATGGTAGTAGGTGGCAACGTCGTGGCTTTGACGATTGACCCTCTTGGCAGCGACGGGCTTGGAGTTCATTGGTGGTTATTTGGCTCGAATTTGAATGGAGACGAGTGGTGGTGGCGATGGGTTTGGAGAGAAGGCAATTATGGGCAATGAGGAGTATCCTCCTTTCGCCAATAATGTACAATTTTGGAGTTGAAAAGGGGTTGCTCCTCGTAATGGAAGTTCAGGGGTTTGGGAAAAAAAAATATGGACTAAAATATAAATAATTATAATAAAAATGAAGTCCAAAAAGACTAATCCACAAAAAAAAAGGAGAGAAACCGACAATAACCTGTAATTATGGGTTAATAAACAAGGTGCATCATGCACCAAAACATATTTAAGTACATGATAGCATCCTCGAGATGTGTATGTAATCATAATTGATAATTTCATACAGCTTTGTCTTTTTCAGGCATCTGGTACTTGAATTGATGCTTTTCCCTGTGAAGGAATGGATTCAAGCGAAGAGGGAAAAATAGTGCAGCCTTTTTCGTGAGGATGCCAAAAGTTGCTCATCTTTTTGAGTTTAGGCTCAAAATTGTAGGGCACTGTGTTTGAGCGCGTTTGAGAGAGAGAGAGAGGCCTTTTGCCAGTTCGACTCACTGTTTGAGCCTTTGACAACGCGTGTAGCCTGAGATGGTGCAGGGAGGGAGGGAGTGAGAGAAAAGCCATCATTGCTAAAGAGCAAGTGAAAGGTTTGTTCATTGGCGTGGGCCACCATATATATGATGCTAAATGAAATGTCAAAGGTCGCATCCAATCTCACACAAGGCCTGCCCCTAATAAATCTCCCAAAATCCGATGCCTAATCATTTGAGTTTTATTTAAATTTCGATAAAGTCTTTTACAAGCTTATAAAAATGTTAATGTTAAAAGTGAACCACTTTTGTGAAAGTAACCCCCACGGTTTTCTATGATTCATGTGTCTCACCTTTACAAAAGAGATTCAAAAATTTTTGAAAGCCATCCCATATATCTCCCTCTCACGTCTCATCATTCTAATTTTAAACCCAAAGGTGAAATGAAAAACATCATGATCTATCAATCAACGAAATGAAAAAGATTACTAACTTTTGGATGGATAATATCCCTGGCTGGCTGTTTCATGTAAAGACAATTCACTTTAACTTCACAAATTATAACGATTCCAGCTGAGGAGTGCTTAAAACAGAAGACCATTCCATAATTTCAATCCTCTTCTTTTCAGGCAAGTGCTTCAGAAATTTTTAAAATTGAACATTATATAAGTGGCTGCAATGTGTGAACATACTAAGGGCCTTCTTCTGTCACAATGATGTCGGACAAAAAGATGGAATTCAGAAATTGTTTATTCTCTCTTTCAAAACCTATTTGTTTTCTCACTCTGATTGATTTAAATTTGCCATATATAGAGTGGGGTAGACGATGGCATATAGATATAGAAAGCACTGCGGCTTGAACTAATCTCTTGCTTTGGGCATAAGTGGTTCTAGGCATAACTATAATCTCTTTAATAGGTTGTAGATCCTTTCGCGCCACAACGAAAGCCACACATTAAGCCGTTTATTAGGTAGATTTGAAGGAGAAATTATTAAATGTTTTGAAAGTATCAATAAAAGCATGTTTTATAAAGATACTTACCATTAATTTTAAACATATTCATATAAATTTAAAAAAAAAATCTTAAATCAATAATGAAAATTCTTTTAAAGCGTGCATTTATAGCTACTTTAAAAGTATGATATAATTTATTGATTAGAATGGTTGTTAGTATAAAAATAATATTTTTTGATTTAAATAATATTAATGTATTCGAAGGCTTAGCATAAAAGATTTTTACTAAGTTATGAAGTCACACATACCACCTTAATCACGTTGGAATCAAAATTATTATCTAAAATGGATATTTAAATTTGGCCTAAAAAATTAAGATTTAATAAGGTTAGTAACTACACTTGAAAATTTTTAAAGTTAAAAGTGAAAATCTCGACTAGAAGATAGTAGTTGTTAGAAGATTCAAGTTTAAATTTAAATAAGATAGGAATTAAATTTAAAACAAAAGTTGACAACAATTATGAGTGTGAGATTCAAACAATACAAGGATTGATTGTTGATAAAGATTAAACAGTTACTTGTTGCATGAAAATTACTGACAAAGACTGAGGAATTACTTCACGAGGATTCCTAACAATGATTAGACAATTTCTTTTATTTTAGACACTTGTCATAATCTCATAAAAATAATAGTTACTTAAGATTTCTATAAATACAAAAATGATGAAAATATTTAGGAGCTAGAAATCATCTACTCACACACACTTCTAAACACGTTCAGTCACCCTAACATTCTTGAGCAAACAGAAGTTGCTATTCAAGTATGTTTCCATCCTACTTATTTTCTATAAATTTTACCATTCAAATGCAAGATTAATTCATGTCCATTTACACTTTTAGTTATTTACTTTTTTGTAATTTCTCTTCTACTCTTAGTCGATTGATCTTCTTAAGATAATTTGATTTATTCTTCTGCAAGTTTACTTTTCTATCAATTTTCTTCCATGCACATTTATTTTTTCTGTATTTTACTTGTTTTTCTTTAATTGTTTTCGTTTATTATTCAACAATTTACCTTCTTTATCAAGTTTACTTTGTTGTCTTTTATTTTCTTACACTTTACATTTCATGCAATTTAACAACTTTCGTTAAACTACTTTATCTTCTTGCAATTCTAACTTTTCAACAAGTTATTTTCATTGCATGATCTTTACTGTTTTTATCTATTTTATTTATTTATACTAAATGTACTACTGCAACATTATTATACTTCACATTCGATTTATAAGGACTAAAGAATCTTTAGAGGAAGAAATTTTCTTTTTCAAATAAAAATTTAAATTAAATCAAATTTATCTTTTCAAATAAAAATTTAAATTAAATCAAATTTATCTTTAGATCTTTCTCCCGCGGAAAGCAGGTATCGTGGATACCCAATAAATTATAAAAAATTCAAAAAAATCAAAAAAATAAAATAAAATAATGAAAAATGAAAAAAAATATAATGCTATAATTTTTCAAAATTTGTCTAACACAACTTAATTTAAAAATAAAAATCACTTTTGATTTATATAATTTTATAAATAATTTAACAACCGACTGGATAATAATAAGCGGGAATTTATATAGAAAAGAAAGGGTGCGAATAAAATTACACCATATTCCTCCATGAGGATATAAAATTAAGAGAGATATGGAACGTGGTGGCAAGGCAGTATCCCCCACTATCACATCATTAAAGTATGTATAGGTGAATTAAACCACATAGAATGGACATATACCTGCATAAATGTTAGCATATAGGTAGCTGCCAATAGCGAGGCGGCAAAAAAAAAAGAAATACTACGGTGTTGCTTTTTCTTCACCCCTCCATGCTGATATCTTGGGCATTCTTTTGTTCTCTTTAGAAATGCGAACAATGAGGTTCCAAATTCACTGTTATGAAATTTATTTTCTTTGATTATTTCAACTGGAATTTCCCATGTTCTGTCTTGGCTCGGCGTAGAAGGGCTGAAGGGCCATATATGTAGACAGATCACGACGCTAGCCGAAATCATCTTTGACTTTGATTTTTCCACATATTCAACTAGCAAATTTGAATCCTTGTATTAAAAATAATGTCGACTTTCGGGTTCAACTATTCTGGCAAATTAAAGAGATTAGGGCCCTACTACTCATATGGACTCCAACCAACTCTATACTTGAACAAATTAAAATACCATCAAAGTCTCATTCCATTGAGTTGTTTCGATCCACAATTAGTACTTTTAATTTCAAACCACATTATAGACTTTCACATGCATTACATCCATCAAGATAAAAAAGTCTCATTCATAAGTATAATAGAACATGCACGCGTACCACTTTCTTTTTCTCTTTCCCTGAAGACGAAGCGTATGGTGGGAAATCGAAAACAGACAAAAAAAGGATGGAAAGCTAAATCAATGGGCACTTTATTTTGTTTGTATTTTTCAGCCAATAATATTTTAATTTAAACACCTTGATCATTGGTTCAACTATTACATCGGGATTTTATTTTGGCACATCATAGCTACATATTCTCCGGCCAGTATAAATGATGTGTGCTTATTTTGGAGTGATAACGTACATATATGCCTGTAATATTCCTAAAATCCATTAGAAAATCTAAGGAAAAAATATTTGAAAAACTTTGGTTTTGTCGTGAATGAACAAACTTGTAGTATTTCTGTCAAATGCTGTGTTTCTTTTTCTTTCAAAAAATAAAGTTAAAATGTAAGTTACTCCCTTTAATTATGAAAATTTTGACAAATAGTCTTTTATAATTTTTTTTATAATTGTTTTATTTATCTTAGTGTATAACAATAACAACAAGAAATCATAATTTTAATATTGATAATTTATTCGCTTAAACTTTTAATACATAACAAACAATTACCTGTGATTGATTATTAAAGTTAATTAATATAACAGAGAGTCATATATCATTATCATACATTGAGAATTTAAAACAAAAATCATAGATACTTTCTATCAATTGATTAAAAATAGAGAATAATTTACGTTTTTTAAAAAAAAAATATTATTGAAGGTTCAGAATGTATGGACCCATAAGCACACATCACAAATACGTACACCCATGTGTTTTATATATCTGGGTATAATTTTGAAAAGATTAAAAAACATATGAACATATCTTTCATTTTGATAAAACGAGATTGCGGCGGCTAACGATTCCCCAAATCTTGCCACCAATTACTCCTAGAATCTACAATATTATAATTGGCGTTAAATTAAAAAAAAATTGAAAAAAAAATGAAGAAGAAGAATAGAGTTGGAGGCTGTAAGAAACCAGACATAGTGGCAGACATTAGACCTAAAATCAGAATAGGTGTATCAGAAACAGGAAGAGATGGCATACATACGAGTTTGTTTGTGTTGTTCAATCAACGCTGCACATTCTACATTCTCTGAATTATAATCTCACACAAGGCAAAACTAAGATCCATAGATATAATAATAACATGAAACCAACTGATGCTATTTTATAGCTCTAGTATATCACAGACAAATTATATGTAATAAACATTGAACCTCCAGGATCCTTTTGTATATGGATGTATATATATATATGATTAAAAGCACAATTGAAAATTTGAAGAGAAAAAAGAAGAGTAGAAAGAGAGAGAAAGACAAGCTAACAGCTACTTATTTACACATAATTCCAAGGGACCCAAAAGGACAAAGAAAAGAAAAAAAAGATTTAAAAAACAGTGTCTAATAAATTTGATGGTCATGGTTAAGATAAGGAGGATACCAAGATTCTTCTCTCTTTCATGCATTAGCGTTATACTTATACTACCATCCGTTGCTTTAAACTGTATGAAATTTATATCTATGAATCTCAATTTTTTTTTCTCTTATTCTCTTTCCCATTTGATGATGCTGAGGTTCTTAATCAGAAGAACAATTAATCCATGATTCCACCATACCTTCGCTTCTTGCAGCAACACCACACTCCGGTGCTTTCTCTCCATGAAAATCCGATGAAGACCTCAGAACTCCTCCATGATCACCATCATTGTTGGTAATGGAACCCATTCTTTGGGCCCAGTCAGCTGAAGAAGGATTACGCATGTTGTTGTTGACCCTCGATAACAATGCTCCATCCGATGATGATGAAGACACCATGTTATGATGAAGACCGCTAACGTGGGTATTAACATGCGCATGGCTCAATCCTAGTTCCTCCAACACACCCATTTTGAGATGTGAATCAACAGCACTGTGTGGAATTTCCAAAGAGTCTTTAGGTTTTGAGGCCGCAAGAAGAGTAGAAGAATTCTCAAGTGTGTACTTTGCGGGTGGTGCTTGGAGGATAGACTGAAAGCTGAGAATTGGGCTACCATGCATGTTGTTCATCACGTTGAGGGGTTGGTGCTGCTTCAAAAGGCCTAAATGATCAGCTGAAGATGATGAAGATAGCTGGTAGTTAATGGAAGTTGAATTAGTCAAAGAATTTGTTGAATGATTAGAAGCTAAGGTGTCCATCATGGATGGGATTGAAGTAGTGGATGGAGGAAAATGATGCTGAAGTTTTTGTGGAAAAGGGCGAAGAAGATAAGGAGGTTGTGGAGGGTCCAAAGATCTTATAGTTGAAGAAGTAGGAGGAGAACCAAAGAGATCCAACCTTGTTCGTGGGAAAGAAGAGGATGTGAAGGGTGGTGCTGGGATGCCAGTGAATTCCTGAACCATGGCTCGGAAATTTGTGGTGTCCGTGGTTAGCACAGTGGTTGGTGCACGCCTAGAAGCTCTAGATCTCTTTTTGGGGTTTCGAACCATGTTGGTGTTGGCGTTGTTGTTGTTCTTGGTGGTGGTGGTGGTGTTGTTGTGAGCTTGATCATCAGAAAGTAATATTCCTCCTCGTGATGCTGTTGTTTCTGGTGGAGGCTGCAGAGAGTGGTGTGTGGTGGGAAAAGCAGCAACTCCAGCACCTCTTGTTTGACCAGCCAGTTGATTTGAGAGAAAAGCTTGTTGGTTCTGTGTTGAGGATGCAATTGAACAAGGTATCAAGCCTCCAAGATGGGAGGGATTTGGTTCGGATCTAGCAGCTTTGGACCACACCATATCGAGGTTTAGAAGTGATGAGTTTGGGTGTGATCTTTGTGTTGGATCCAAGTAGTTTGATAAAGGGTCAAAAATACGAGGATGGAGATGGTGTTGTGGGTTTGGATGGTTAGTGGCAGTGGCAGTGAAAGTACCAAGGCTTGATTGTGGTAATGGTGGTGGTGGGTTGTTTAAGAAGGCAGAGATTGATGATTCCCCGCGTGAATCGTACTCTTCATCACCACCACCACCGGTACTTGAAGATTGCATACTCCCACTGTTGCCAGAATCCATGAGAGAGCAGAAAATGGAAAGACGTAAGGGAGACAACGATGTCTGTTGGGTGCAGATAGAGAGAGAAAGAGAGAGAGAGAGAGAGAGAGAGATTTGTTTACTTACACATACATACCCATATTTAAGAAGGTATGGGGCAAGAGAAAAAAAAAACAAGACAAGAGAAATAGAGGTGTTTTGTGGTTATGTAAGGAAAAAGCTAGCTTTTTCTTCAGGAAAGTACCCACACCCACGTCTTTAAGGCTCTGATCTGCAACCAGTACAGTGCTGTGCTTGGATCACTTTTACTTATTTTGGCTTTGATCAAAAGGATATATAGATATACGTAAACAAAGGAATAAGCAACCCACGGATGATGATGTTTATTTAATACTTGCAGTTGTAGAGAAAGCTGTGTTACTCTGTTTGGGTTGTGACTTGAGAGTTGGGAATAAGAGACAAGTCTGTGCTGTCTCTCTTGCCTCTTTGTCTTTGGATTACTTGAGAAAATTAAGGATACTGTATTAGGGTTTCACGAGTGAAATAGAAAAGGAAGAGAAAGAGAGTGTTGTAGGGAGGGGGGGCCGGGGGGAGAAGGAAAGGGATGGTTCTTTAGCCTTTTTTTTTTCTTGTATAAAAAGAGAGGCTGCTTCTGCTTGCGTTTTCATCTGGAAAAAAGATCAGAGTGGGGTAGCCAAGCCATGGGAGAGAAAGAATGAGAGGTGGTGAATATGGTTGGCTCCAACTGGTCAAAGTATGTGAGAGTTGTGGTTTTGATTTGCAGTGTGAAATGGAGCAAAGATATGATGATGAGGCTAAGCGGGGAGATGTTAATTACTTATAATTATATTAAAGAATACATAATAATTCATTAAAAAATTAGTTTATTAAAAAATTATTAAGTCTTTTTGGTTCTATCTAGAGAGTACCTTTTTTTTTTTTTGGAAATAATGAGGTGGGCAAGCAACCATATTAGAGTGATGGTTGTTGAATACTTGAATTGCATTAAGAAAAGAGAACCACCATATTTAGCTTTCCTAAAACGCTTCAAGAAATTAACCAATACAAATACGTGCATATATAATATCTAGATTTATGCCCAAAAAAGAAATAATTGTTTTGACGGTAAACCCATTAATGATATTCATCTCTAAAAAACGAAGAAATGTATGAACTTATCTTTCCAATATAGATTTGACCCAGCAAGAAACAGTGATTTTTAAATTATTAGTAGGAAAAATAAAATATCAAATATAAAAGCTAAGGGAATCTTTCACAGTCTTCCTCTGCTAAAAGATGTAGAAGGAAAATCATGATATTTATCTTGTAAGCCTACAACATATTCTACTTTTAGATGATTGTTTTCCCGTAACATCTTTCTTGCGCTTATGATTCATCTATGCTAAATTGCTGAATCAGTTGAACAACATAAAAGTTCGCTCCAACAATCGAAACTAAAAACTAAATAGGAACGAAAGCGTTAGCTTTTTGTTATTATTATTTAGAAGGCCCCCCTTCGCCATTCAATAATAAATGAGATTGAATAATCTTCAAAATAATCAACTTGGTTTGTAGAATATATATAGCGGTCCTTGTCATTTCTACGTGTAATATTTATATGCTTTTTTCCTTTTCGATATATACCTATGGTCTGTATTTGCCCCCTATATAACCAAATCCATACTCCAAACATGTACACCCCATTTCTCACGTCTTCTAGGTCTACACACGTAATATGTGTATAATTCACTTCAATTCCTAAAACTATTTTAACCTCTTTTTGCGTTAAATGAATCGTTTACCTCATTTAAAACAAGAGCCAAACTTGGAATCTCATTTTAGCTTTATGATATAATAGTATATCTATTTATTATGATGGCAAATCTTTTATCAATTCTAAACCGAGGGGGGGGGGTGGCGATTTCTCTACATACGTATAATAATAAAGATCAGGCACAATATATTTTCTACCATGAATAGCAATATAACCTATTGTTTTAATATTTTTAATTGGAAAACTAACCTTTGTGCTATAAGGATGACAAAAAAAAAAAAATAGTAGCACATATTTAAAATATTTTTTAAATATTTTTTATTATTAATCTAAAAATAATTATTGTTAATATTTTTTAATAATTTTTTAAATATATAAAAGTGAATCAATAAAAAAATATTAAAAAATATTATTAATATTTATCTGACGACAAAGCTTTTAAGAGTCCTTTAATGTGAACAACATGGGCCCTCAACTTATCCTTTTTGTGAATTCAAATTTTTCATGAAATTGAACTTTTATGGTCATGTCAAAAAAAAAAAAACTTTTATTGTAGTTACATTTATTGGAAAGTTCAGTACGTAATTGAATGCCACAAACACCCATCAAAATAAAAGAAGATAGATTATCCTATCACCATACTTAGTGATTAGTGAACGCGTAATCAAATATGAAGAACTAGAACCGGAAAAAAAAAAAGAAGAGGAGATGCAACATGGTCAGACTCCGCTACTTTTATTTCATGTTCCCTTTGTTTTCTTTAATGTTTGGCCTTGGGGAAAAGATACCGTCATTGAAGTTCCTACCCAGCAAGTTTTATTCAATTGTGATGTACTACACAGTGCTACGTATATCTTGACGCTGAAAAGGTCCAAACTACAAAATACACCGTAGATGGATTTCTTTATTCCTTTAAATACGTGTGTATATATATATATATAAGCACACGTGGCCCTTCATTAATCTGACCAAAACTGTTGAACTAATTATGTATTGTTTAAGTTACTTGAACATGTAAAACTACTTTAATTTGTATTAACTGGATGTGGTCACGGTCCTCTCCACCTACAAAGATATGTGGTAAATCAAATAAAGATTGGGAAATGATGATGGGACCTCTAATCTAATGGCCATTATTGTCAAATGGATGGTTGGAGTCATGGACATGCCCATTTTTGTCCACTGATGATGATAGCCGTCGATTTTTAATGGACGATCCGGTGATGATAATTTTTATTGCTGATCTGCAGAGTCGGAGCAGATAAGAGATTGCAAATTTTTGGATTGAGGGGCCTCATGCTCCTGCATCCTGTACCTTAATGCTGGCACATAATTTATATATGCGGTTGTAAATGCCCGCACTCATTTTCATTTATGATGTGCTTTTAGACTAAGATTTTTTTTTGTTTTGTATTATTAAATACATTATAAATCAATTATAATATTAAAAATATAATTAAAGTAAAGGATAATGATAACATAAAATTAATATAACACATATTTAAAATACAAAATAAGAGAATGAGAGCACCTAAAAATTTAGCTTTATTAATTTCTGTTTACAAATTCCTCGTGGCATGCCCTTTACGTATCTGCACGAGGCAATGAAATCTAGAGCATATACTTTAATGCGTCTTTGGTTTTGCTTGATTATTACACAAAATAATTTTTTTATTCAAACTTTTTTTAATTTTAAAATGCAAAATGAGAGGAATTGCATTTTAAAATAAAAAATGGGAAGAAAATAATTTAAACACGTAATTAATATTCCATTTTTAGTGTGCTAAATAATGCATATACTCAAAAAAAAATGAGGAGAAATTATTAGTAACATCACTTTTTATTTTCTTCTAGTTTCTCATAAATGAGAGACTAATATTCTAGAGTACGATCAGGTGTTTAAGTAAAAATTCTTCTTAATGATATTATTTTTATATACATAAATATCAAGATTAAACTCATGACCACATATTTAAAGAATCTAAACCTCTTTTTACTTGAACTAATATACGTTGATAATACATCCCTATTTAAACCACTAATAGATAAAAAGATAAATTAATGACGTGTATATTGAGAATATGTCTTTGATTCAAATACATGGTGTTTAGTGTGGTTTTTGTTAATAGATAAATTCGATTTCAGATCTCTATTCGAAAAAATGAATCTATTCCTCAAGAGATTCTATAGTACTTATTGTTTTTTTTAACAAGAATGTCAAGAATAATTTCAAGCAAATCACAAAGATATGGAAATCAAAATTAAAGTAGAACAGTATGGTAGTAAAGAACTTTGAATAAAAGTAAACAAGTAGTAAAGATGCAATAAAAATAACTACTTGTTTGAAAGTTAAATTATAGTAAAATAAATAAAGCAGTTAAAAGAAAGTAGTTAAATTGTAGGAAATGTAAAATGTAGAGAAATAAAGTATTACAAAGTAAACTTGACAAAAAAAATAAATTATTGAATGATAAATGAAAGTAATTAAAGGAAACAATATAAAAGAAATCAAATGATCTCGAAAAAACTACTCGATCAAGATCAATAGAAAAGAATTTGTAGGAAAGTAAATGTTTGGAGATAGAAATGAAATTGAATTAAATTTGTATTGAAATTGTAAAGTTTACAAAAAATAAGCAGGATAGAAACATACTTGATTAACTTTTGTTTGCTTGTAAGCATCAGGATGACTAAGAGTGTATTTAGAAGTATGTGTAAGTAAATAAATTCTCATATTTGAATGTTTTTATCCTCTTTGTATTTATAGGAATATTCAATAACTACTATTTTTACAAGATTTTGACAAGTGTTTAAAATCGCCTAATCATTACCAGTAATTCTCGTACTGTAAGTAACTTCCAATCTCTGTCAGCAATTCTCGTGTTGTCTAGATCTTATACTTGTAACTATTGTTAACTTCTGCTTTAAATTCAAATTATATCTTATTTAAATTTAAATTTTAAATCTTCAAATAATTATTATCTTCTGATCGAGATATTGACTTTTTGTCTTCAAAAAATTCCTAAGTGTAGTTATTAACCTTTTTAGATCACAATTTTCGAAACCGAATTGAAATCACTATTTTGATAACTTCTTCAAAATTCATAACAAGTTTAACTCTAAGAAAATTAAAGTATGTACAAGTTCATAACTTAGTAAATTTTATTTATACTATGCTTTCAAAGATATTTTGAAATTATTTAAATAAAAAAATATTATTTTTTATTCCAACACTTAGTCGTTCAATATTGTTCATTAATTTAAAGTGGGGATATTAATTTTGCTGGATTTAATTTTAAATTTTTCAGATGATCCCGGAGATCGAGGGGACAAATAGTATTACTTTACTATTATGGATAGAAACTTATATTTAATTAAGGACATGAAAAAAGAGGTAATCTGCATGTCACGTAAGTGGCAGATGCAAATAAAAAAATGGTGTAGCTTTTTGTTTGAGAAAGGGCTACGGGCAGATTAAAGTTTTGTCATACACGGAGCTGTATCTGAAGAAGTCAATAAATAAAGAAAGTATTAGTCTTACATTTTTTTTAAAAGTGTATGATTATTCATATCTTTTTTAAAAAATGTGATTGAATAAAAATAATAATAAAAATATATATAATAAATAATATTAAATAAAATATAAAAAATATATATATATTATTTAATATAAGAATATAAGAATTCAATAAACAAAGTTATGCCAGTTTGTGATTCATACATCTATAAATGGAATTAAGTTTGTACACAGACAGTAGAAGGACTGAAGGAGACGTTTTGTTTAATTCTCTTTATTTAATCAGCTATGGACTAATTTAAAATTTGACAATGGCTTGAGAAAAAAAGAAAAAACAAAAGCAAGCAAGTGACATTAAAGACATTGTGAAGGTTTTCATAGTATGTTAAATTATTGGTCATATTAACTTTTATTTATTCGCTTAGAAGGGGAAAAAAACAAAAGAAATAGATTTCCTTTTTTTCATCCCCTGAATATTAATGAGAATAACAAAGGAAAATAAGAAAGGGTACAAATTGGCCATGTATTAAGGTAATGTATAGTGTGTTAATCAATTATCTACTTTTCCTTTTAGGAAGCCAATAACAGTTAACATAATTAGTAAAATTGAATCGTGTCAATTAAGTTGGTCAAGATTCAATATTTATTAAGATTTGTTGCTAGTAGATTATCTATAAGTATCTTTATAAACGTTCATTGAATCTGAAAATTTGCTCTAATTATGAGATAAGACAAACAATCCTTGACTTTAAATTTTACCAAAAAAATAAAATAAAAAAACTTTTACTTTTAGGAGTAGTGGATGTGAACAATCTTTCAAGTTTTTGTAATTGTGCAATAAAGAATATTATGCTTGTGTTCTGCCTAAAGCAAAAAACTAACTTATATATATATATATATAGACACACACACGTGAAACACGCTCTTAAAAAAATTCTAATACTGAATTACACAGTTATATACCAGCCTCAGGTACATGATACAACCACTTCCATTGTTAAATCATGCATATATAGTAATAATTATTTAAAAAATAGATGCGAATTAGCATTGATGGATGAGTTTCTTTTGGTAATTGGTATGAATGATTAATGGATCGATATGTCCTACTGAGTTTACGTCTAACAGTTTATACTTGACATGCAACCTAAAGTCTTAAGATTTTTACCATCTATATAAGCACACATTTAAATGTATCCATATTTTTTATTTTTTTATTTTAAAATTAACTTAAAGCATCGAAATATTTTTATAAATATCTCATCTCACCTTCAATCAGTGGACCGCCATTCCCAGCAGCCACCATAAAGCTCTCCAACGTGATAAGAATGTCCTATGGTCACTCACTCAATTGAGGTCGAAACAATTAGCATTATTATATATTTGGTATAATAGTGAGTTGATAACTATTGATTAAAGGGAGACAAATTACATTCCAATTCCCCCAATATATTCCCCAAATCGCAATGCCTCTTCAGTCTTGAGCAACAATTAAATCATATACGAATATTATCTTGCATTGCCTTTATAATTTCCTTTTACTTCGCTTCCCGTCCCTTTTTCGGTGGTTTCCTATCTGGTATTATTCTCCACCATCCGTCATGAATCAAAACAACTAAAAAGATGGATACCAGAATAGCTGAAAAAAAAAATAAGAAATTGGAAGACGAGACAAATTAAAGGGAAGAAAAATTCAAAAATATTAAGCCCCGTGCCAAAGCGAAAAATTACAAATATTTGGTCAATGAAATGGTCAATATTTTATGTTTATTTATTTCATGTTGTTTTCTGAGGTGCGATCAAGCTGTCATGCTAGAGCCAAATAGAGTTTTTATAATAATAATTGGACAAATGTACAAAAGCATAAGCAACCATATACCAGTCAATAATTTTTTATTTAATTTTATATGATACCAGTCAATAATTTATTTGATCGAAGCTTCCGATATTTGAAATTGCATATTGTAGCATTATGCTTCCTCATTTTAATTTATTTCTTTGTTCTCTTTTTGAAGTTTTCCCACTCTGAGCCTCGTTCTTAATGGTGATTTTACCTAATCTAACCGCGGAAACAACTTGAAGTTATAAAAATGCTTCATTGTTCAACCCATGATTAGACAACACTAACTCACCTTTCTAACTTTTTTTTATTGTTATACTGTAAAAAAAAAAATTACATTAAGTCTATAACATTATTATATCTAAGTCAATCAACTTGCAGGTTCACAGGCCAGCTACATGATCAATTAAGCTTAGAGAAAACGAAATCGTGGAGGTCAAGCAAAGTGTCAACATACAAATATACGAGTTATAAATTTTATTGTTGAGACTTATAAGATGCCTAAAAGAACAAGAATAACCGTAGAGCTCCACTTGATTTGTCTTAAATTAATATATTTTGGGGTATGGAATCCTGTGATCGAGAACAGTTTGTGAAAATCTAGAAGAAAGCATTGTATTGAATATTCAATGTTCAAAGAATGTCAGCCTCCCTTTTCCTATAATTTGTTCTAGTAACAATGATGCCTTTCCTCCCCCCCCCCCCCCTCTCTTTTTTTCAGTTTTTCATCAAAATGTATAAGAATAAAAATTTGGACCATTTTTATAAAGCGGACCATATTTGATGCGTGAGACCATTTCATCCTTGTTAGCTCTTTCATCTGGGAGAGGGATAGTTTTTCTTGTTGAGAGGCTCTCTCTCCTTCTGACTTCTGCCGTGGAGGGTGGGAGAGATACCTTAATCATGATGCACAAGAGACAACAGTTATTTTCGTGATTTGGTCCTGAAATATATAGATTTGACATGAGATAGTGATGTGAATAGACAAACATTATGTTCAAGTCGGAATCTAATGTGACTGAAAATTGTAGTAGTAGATACCAATGGTCATTTTGACAAATCCAATGCTACCTAATAGTACTAACAATTTTCCTTTTTTATTTTTTCGTTAGCACTATTAGCCATTTCTTCTTAGGTAAGTTAAAGTATTCTCTTTTGATTTGATTCGAAAGCTTACCGTATTTAAGTATAAACAAACAACAAAATCCAAAATCAATATAACAATAGTAACGCGAGTTTGAGAGGGGATTTTCAAGTAAAACGTTTCTCAAAACTTGTTGAAAAAAAAATTTGCAAGGGACAATTAAATTTAAATAATTATAAATATTATCAAGAGGGATTAACTCACCTAATCAAGTTTTCACTCATGATAATAGTATAATTTTGGTTCGAATATAAGGTTTCTATGTTATAAATTCTAATTGAGATTAGTAATTTATCTTTTCTTTATTATGAGAGGAGCTTCCTCTCATCAATATAACGAATAGTAACTTGAGTTTGAGAGAGAATACGTTTCTCAAAACTTGATTAAAAAATAATTAACAAGAGATTCTAAGTTTATGAACATTTAAATTTAAATAATCATTTAATTAAAAAGATTAAATAATTATAAATATTACCAAGAAAGATTGACTCACTTATTTTACATTTTACTCATGACAATAACATAATTTTAGTTTAAATTTATTGTTTTTATGTTATAAATCTTCGTTAAAATTAATATTTTATTTTTCTCTTAAAATAAGAAAAGTCTATTCACACCTAAAACAATTAGATGTACAAAAAAATAATTATAAATATTTAAAAAAAATATGACGTGAAAGAAATTGAAAGAGAAAATATGTGGCTTAGGATTAGGAGTAGGGACTGAGTCAAAGGCAAACTACAAGTCTACGTAGTGGGTGTGATAATGTGGTCCAACAATTGGGGTATGGTGGCGTCGTTCCTAGGGGGGGCATGGCGCCCAGGAAACCAGCTGGGAGAATTTGACAATTGACTTGTCTTTGATATGCTGAGCGATCTCCACCTGATCCCACACTCTGACCAACTCGTAACGCTATGAAGATTTGTGAGTTCTTCACAAAACATTGGAAATTCCGAATTCGCCCATTAATTTCCTACTGAGTACTGTCATTGGAGAATCCAAATTTGGGAGTTTTGTCTTTTTGACTTATTTGCCAAAGTAATTTGGTGGTTTTATGAGTGTTAGATATACCCAACTACGCAATTAGTAGTGTTCTAATTGCTTTTCTCTACTGTATATTATTATTTTTAATAACTGGTGTATAATTAAGTTATTTAAAAAATATCAGATTTGGGCCTAGTCTTTTTAAAACAAGCTAAGCTTGGACTACAAGTTTAGGTCCCCAATCAGACCAAAAAAACAAAAAGTGTAGGTCCTAAAACTAGGTTGTGTCATGCTTGGACATAAACTGTATACGTTAAGAATAGTGTTGGGCTTTCCAGGACACGGGGCTGACCCACCTTTTACCCACCCCTACAGATAAGTAAAAATTTATAAATATTTTCTTATAAAATTAATTTGTTTTACAAAAGGCAGAATGCATATACCTTTAATAGAAAATTTACAGTCTTTTCTATAAAATAAAAAAATTGTAATCTATGTAACGAATTTAATTATGAGTATACTATTTTTTAAAGACCGTTTTAAGTTTATATTTAATCAATTATGCAAACAATATACTCTAACTCAAACCATTTTATTTTTTATTTTTATACTTTGGTTGTAGAGTTTAAAATACATTGGTAATTTTTAAGTTTATATTTAATCAATTATGCAAACAATATACTCTAACTCAAACCATTTTATTTTTTATTTTTATACTTTGGTAGTAGAGTTGAAAGTACATTGGTAATTAATTTTGTAAGTTTTTATTGGTAAACACTTCGTAATTCAAATAAGAAAACCATATCAATGTTTTGGTGGTCAGTGTTACAAATTGTTTTTTTATAATTAATCTTAAAAACCGACAAAAAATTTAAAATTAAAATTAAATTACTTTTTTAGTCTTTGCAATTTCACTAATTTTTTTCTTTAAAGCATTGATACTCAAGTCATTCATTCTTTTTTTTTTTTTTTTAGGTCAGATTGACACTCAAGTCTCAACACGTAAGAAACTTGGAGACATGTCTGTGACCAGGAAGGACGGTTTGTTTGTTTATTTTTGGTCCTAAGCAAGAGGGGTGCGAAAATGTGGCAATCACTCCCGCATTATGGTTCGCCATGGCTACAACAACGTGGCCCACCTAATTGGGTGAAATGACCCAAAGAAGCAAAAATTTTCCAGTATTGAAAGGTAATCCTGCGGGCCAAGATCAAGCTGATGCTAATGGCGAGGCCCATGATTAGGTGAAAACGATAACTTAAAAAGGAGTACGAGATAACAAATATAAAGCTCTGGCTATCCAAGAACGAGCCCTCTCTACAATCGTACTTAGTCTACCTATAAAACTGTGCCCCTGTTGTTGGTTTTGGTCTTTTGGATGCTCAAAAAATAATAATGCTATACACACACTTACATATATATTATTTTATATTTGTGTATTTTTTTCTATTTGATTATAATTAGTACTATTTTATTTTCTTAATACTTACACATTCTATCACCAATGTAAGAGAAATAAATAAATGTGCAACTAGTATTTTCCTATTACAAAAGAAAAAAGTGGAGGAGGATTCAAGCTTGAGTTACAGGATGTCGTGTAGGGAAGGAAATGTGGGTCGTGTACAATGATAATTGATATGCATGAGACCAACACTATGGCCTGCCGAAGCCCATTGACTTAGACACATCCCCAAGCCCATTGTCCAAACCCCCTTGCCCCACGTTTGTCATCACTCATTAGAGATTTGGTGGTTGATTTCTCCATTTTTTATAACTAGTATTTTATATTGGTGAAATGCACAAAATAATTAAAAAAATTAAAATAAATAACTTATTTATATAATTTTAATTAATTTCAAATTTGAAATTTATAATTTTTTTATATTTTTATATCATTTATTATATTTTTACTCATTTATATTTTTAAATCACTTATTTAGATTTAGTTCATACGATTAAGGCATCAATTCTTATATTTTTAACTCATTTCAATTTTTATAGTTATAGATTCTCTTTATTAAGGTATTGATCCATATTTTTCATGAAATATTTATTATTATAGTTTTTAAGATTTGATAGTATTAAATCCAATATAAGAATATAAATTTTGTCACTAATATGTTTCCATGTTAATATTCTACTCCTATGACATTGGTCCTTCTTTTATTTACAATTAATTTATCTCATTATACAATTTACGCTTAATCAATATTTTTAAGTAATATAATTAGAACTTCTTTCTTAATGTTATAGCAAAATGATCTATAATGTAAAAATTATATTATCATTTATAATCATTTTAATGTATTATCAAATAAAAAGATTCATAGATGAAATACAAATAAAATTATATTAAATTATTCCCTTAACTAAGTCTTAATGCCAAAAAATTATCTTCTTTTATAATTATTATTGAATACTACTAAATATTAAATATTTAGAGAAAAGTTCATTAGTGACATTTTCATATAAAATTATACTACAAATTATACCCTTAATTTTTTACTTTCGTTATCAAAATTATATCAAAGTAACAATTAATGCCAAATTCTATCTAAACTTTTTTTTCTTAGATTAATAGATATTACGGTGACAAATTTAAAAAATATATCGACAAAAATTATAAAAAGTCTATAATAATATTGTCAAATAATATTCAATACATTCTAATTTCTTAACACTCTCTAACTTATATATTTAGTTCATATAATTTAAGTAGGCTAAATAAAAATAACATATTAATTAAATTAATTATTTGATATTTAACTTCTTAGGTTCTTTGACTTTTTTAAATTTATTTTCTTTGTAATTTATGTTTTTTCTTTTTCTTTGTAATTTTTTATTTATTTTTCTTTTTATGTATATGTGACAATTTTTTTAACTCGTATCAATTTTTTTAAAGTTGTTATATTAAATGATACATGATAAAAAATTAGATAATATATTTGTCATTTATCAAAAACTTAATGTATTTACTATTTGATTTAGATAAAATATGACAGAATTTTAAATCATGTATTTTTTATATTAATTATATTAATTAATTGATTATATTAATGTACATGTGACAATTTTTTTTATATGTGTCAATATTTTTTAAATTATTACATCAAATAACACATAATAAAAAATTAGATAATATATATGTTACATATCAAAAATTTAATATATTTATTAATTAACTTAAATTACACATAATAAAATTTTAAATCAGATCTTTCTTTTCTTTATTATATTGATAAGAACAAGTAAGTCCTAGTAGATGATCAGGATCATGCGTGCATATGATACGGAATACATGTCATGCGTCTAGAACTCTATTCTCTAGATTGATTGAGCTATGGCTTAAAGCGAGAACGCAGGTAATCGGCGCGAGAGAAGAAGAGATTGGATAGGCTATACGAATGCATATGATATTATTTATGTTAATATACATATTTAATAATAATATTGATAATGAGAAAGTTATTTTTTATTCTCAAAATATGAAAATATATAAGAAAAAATATCAATTAGTTTTTAATTATTTTTGAGTAAATATAAATATATATTTTAAAAAAATGTGTATATATTATTTTTGAATTTTTTCCTTATTGTTAAAAATTTCTATGTTAGTCATTGGATGTTCCTGACTTGACCAAATACAATAACATGACTCGATCCAAAGCTAATTGGATCAAGTTCAGGTCTAATAAATTAACCTGTGTGTTTTTTGGGTTAGAGTTGAGTCAAAGTTTGAATTGACCTAATTTGACCAATGTAATATATTATGAAAAAACTTATAATTTTTATAAAAATTAATGATAAATTGTAATTTTTTTACTTAAATTAATATATTTTACATAACATACTAATATTTTAACATTGATATGATTTGTTTGAATTATGTATTGTAAAATATTCATTATTTTTAGTTTTTTACTTTTCAAATTTCATTTTTAATTATACATGTCTAAATTTGTATATTTTATTTAATATTAATATTTTAGCATTGATATGATTTGTTTAGAACTATATATTGTAAAATATTCATTATTTTTAGTTTTCTACATTTCAGATTTCATTATTTAATTATACATGTCTAAATTTGTATATTTTATTTAAATATCAAGTCGACCTTGTCTCAACCCGATCATTAGTCAAGTTAAGAACTAATCGAGTTTAGATCCCAAAAAAATAATCCACTCAAATATTGGGACGAGTTCAAGACAAGTCAAATTTTAACCATAACCAAGAGCACCCCTAATTATGTGTATTGGAGTTCCTTGGACCCGCAGCCTTAGTGCCTTGCTCCATTGTTTTTTTTTTAATTAAATCCATTTTATAAAGAACAAAAATTGAATATCATTCATCTACTTTAAATTAAATTAAAATTATATTATAAATAAAATGAATTTTATATTTATTAAATTTGTAATAGATATAATTTTTGCCATGTTGCAGCTGGCGTCTCAAACGTGCGAAGCTCAAGTGCTTTCCCTTTCTGGCTCCTTGCTGTTAATAAGGATAATAGGTAACAAATGAAGGGCTGCACATAAGCCAGCTTTGTCATTTCTAAAATTGTTGAGATCCTCATTAAGCCGAAGACCGGGTCTCTTGGTTTTCCTGTTTCCATCAAACAACCAACTACCACCCAACAAAACAATTGAAAACAAAAACAAAAATATCAAAATAAGAAAAAAAAAATAGTCTAGACTTTAGAGAAGAAGAAAATTGAAAGCCAACTATAGCAATGTTTGTTTTTCCATAAAACAGCATACTTGACTATCATTATTCTTTTTTCCTGCAATTTCCTCTCTCGATCTTGCCATTTTTTATTTTGTTTCTCCAATTTTAACAGAGAGAATAGAAAGTGATTTTTTTTCCTTACAGCCTCTCCAGGAGGAGGCTTTATAGATTATCTCCTGGACGTAGTATAGCCCTGCAACGCCTGTTTGAAATTCCAATCCTTAGTCATTCAATTCAATCTCTCTACATTTTGGATTCTAAGGTGTTGTAGTGTTTCAATTTGTAATAGAAGTCACTCTTTTCTTGGTTAGCTTAGGAAAATAGTGGTCATCCATCATCATATCATATCATATACTCAACAAAATAAAATAAAATTTCTGTAACATAAGCTAAGCAATAAGAAAAATGGGAGACACTTCACCAGAGAGGAAATCTGGTTGTGGCATAATATCAGCAGTATTTGGGAGACGCAGTTTCTGGTCACGCAGAACAATCTCAGCAAGTTCTTCTCCAACCAGTGCCAACAATTCCAACGATTTTGGAAAGCCACCAAACACGCCTGATTCAAAAAGAAGGCGAGGTGGCTCTGAGGGTACCACTTTCATTGGAACAACTTCATTAAATGCCTCAAATTCTTCATCTCGTTCTGTCTCACAACACCCTTCTTCATCATCCAATCCCCACATGCCAACAACAACAACAACCCATGTTGTACACCAAAGGAAACAACACCCTACCGAAACAGCAATGGAAGTGCCTTCTTCTTCTTCAGGAACAAGAGGTGTATCAAAAGTGTCACCTTCCCAAGGCTATGTTAACCAGGGAAGAAGGGTGCCAAAAGAAGCTGTTGGTATTTCTGGTGAGCTTGAAAGCATGATTGCTGATCACCAAAAGTCCAAGGGAAGCAGCAACCTTGTTAGAGCTTCTTCTAGCAATGTGATGTTGTTTGGTAATTTAGGTAACCTTAGGCAAGGGGGAACAAATAGTAGTTCTCACAATGCAATGGATTATTACCCGGTTGGTAATGGAGGATACACAAATAATACAATGGAAAATGTGGCTAATAGGAGTAAAGAGGTTAAACCAAGCAAAGAACAATCGGGTTCTTTGTGTAGGGCTGTGTCTACTAGAATGGATCCTGAGCAATTGAAGATAATGGGCAATGAGGATTATAAGAATGGAAGGTTTGCTGAGGCCTTGGCTCTTTATGATGCTGCAATTGCAATTGACCCCAATAAGGCTTCCTATAGGAGCAACAGAAGTGCAGCATTAACTGCCCTTGGTAGGCTTTTGGAGGCTGTGTTTGAATGCAGAGAAGCCATTCGAATTGAGTCTCATTACCAAAGAGCTCATCATCGATTGGGAAATTTGTACTTTAGGTAGGTATGCATAATGCATGCAACATTTTGATTTCACTAGAAAAATTTAGTTGGGGCAACTCAATTGGATTACAGAATATGCATCTTCCAACTTGCATCTCTTAGTTACTCTCCAATCTTTGTTTCTTTGGTGTTGTCACTCATAGTTTGTTACTTTTTCTTCCACTTTCCTACAGATTAGGAGAAACAGGTAACGCCTTGTATCATTATAAACAAGCAGGACCAGAGGCAGATCCTGATGAGATTGCTAAAGTAAAGAATCTTCAGGTCCATCTACACAAGTGCACCGAGGCTCGTAGGTTAGGAGATTGGAACACACTGATCACAGAGACCAACAATGCTATATCAACCGGTGCAGATTCTGCTCCACAGGTGAGTTATTAGCATATATCATGACATCAACCTCTAATTTACCTCTCTTTCTCTCTTACTCACACACACATATATGTCACTCGTGCTAATATGACTTTGGTTTTGGCCTTATTGGAAGATATTTGCATTGCAAGCCGAAGCCCTGTTAAAGCTCCGTAGGCATCAAGATGCAGACAAAGTAATGTCAAAGTGCCCAAATTTTGATGTTGATGAGTGTACTAGGTTCTTTGGACCTATTGGAAATGCAAATTTGTTGGTGACACGCGCTCAAGTTGATCTGGCCGCTGGCAGGTTAGTATTTAGTAAGATTTTGATTATAAGCACAAAATAAGTTAATTTGAAGACATAATAAGCTGAACTTTTAATTATAAGATAATTTAAACACAAAATAAGTTAATTCAAACACACATTGAGTTTATGTCGAAAAACAGAACTTCATAAGCATTGATTATTCATGCTTCTACAGACATAGTTAACATGTAATGTGTATCCATTCATTGTGTTGGCAGATTTGAATATGCTTTAGAGGCAGCTAATAGAGCAGCTAGGCTGGACTCAAATAGCAGGGAGGCAAACAAGGTGATGAGAAAGGCTCGGGCTGTTGCAGCTGCTCGAGCAAAAGGAAACGAGCTTTTCAAGGCATCAAAATTCTCTGAGGCCTGCATTGCCTATGGAGAGGGCCTTGAGCATGATCCATATAACTCGGTTTTGCTATGCAACCGTGCTGCTTGTAGATCCAAATTAGGCCAATTTGAGAGAGCTGTTGAAGATTGCAATGCTGCCCTTAACTTACGGCCATCATACAGCAAGGCTAGGTTAAGAAGGGCCGATTGTAATGCCAAGGTGATCCACCTAAACTTCTTTTGGTTACTTAATGCAACACGCTTTCAACAAGGAAAAATTCTTCATAATAATAGTGTTGTTATTTGCACACAAAATTTGCACACTATTATCGGTTAACGATGTGTTAAAAATTGGTTAACAACGTATATCAATTAGTCTATTAACCAATCGATAAATGTTTCAGTAATCAATTTTTTTAAACACATTGTTAACTGTTGTAATAATAGGGTGAAATTTTTGGTGTGCAAAAATCCTTTTTCCTTATACTAATTACTTCAATATGCAGTTTGGTAAATACAAGTTTCAAAACACAAAAATATTTTAAATTTGGTTCTCTAGTTATGTGATTTGTGTGATGTTTATGGTAAAATTGTAGTTGGAAAGATGGGAAGCTTCAATACAAGACTACGAAATCTTGGTAAAAGAGACACCCGAAGATGAGGAAGTAAACCGGGTATTGTTGGAAGCACAAGCACATCTTAAGAAACGGCGAGGTGGTTCATAGTTAGAGAGAAGAGAATTAGACACGTGAGAAGATGTAGATAAAAAGGAATATTCACATGAAGTGTGACAAAAGTTAGGGCTGGAAAGAAAGTCCTTACCTCCCTTCGAAAAGGGCAAAAAAATAAAAATAAAAATATTGTAAGGGAAGGATCGAATTGTGAATAAGATGATTAATGTCCGCTTCAGAACGTTTCAGATGGAAATAGAAGGCCCGATTTGTTTCTGGACTAAAGAGAAGTCACCAAGTTAATGTGTAGTAGAACTAGAACTTATATGTCTACTGGAAAAAATATTAATGATAATAATAATAAAAGGAACTAGAAGAACTTGTATGTGTCTCTTTTCCCTTTTTTTTCACTCTTTTTTCACTTTTTTTTTATTCTTTTGAGAGAAACTGTGTAATACTTGTCTTTGAAGGACTTGAAAAACCTACATTAGATTTCTTCATTGACATTTGATACGCCACTCTAGTTCTCTTGTTTTTTTCTTAATCTCCCTTCCTTTCTTTTGTATAGCTTCTTTAGTCTTAAAAATTATATTGACCTCTTGATAATGGTTGAGATTTTTCGAACATATATCTTTCTTTTATATAGCTTCTGTTGAGAATAAAAAATAAAATAATATATTCTTTTTGAGACTAAAGTTAATATATATATGATTTCAAAAAACCTTTATAAAATGTTTAATTCTGTTTTTTTTCTTTAAAAATATATATACTTTGCTCCTAGTAATTTCAAATGTGAAGTACAAAACTTTAAGTGCATTTTTTTTTTCCAAATTTCCTTTGATGCCCTAGTCTCAAAACAACTCAAGCGATTACGAACTTCAGTGGAGAGAGAAAATATAGAAAATTCTTAAAAGGGCTGAATGTTGGCAAATGTGGCTAAATAGTTAAGCTAATATTTTGCGTCTAAAGAATGATAGTTTTGGTTAGCTCGTCTAGAAGTAATCATATTATAATATGTGGAAAATATTACAATTTTATATAAATAATAACATTTTTACAATAAAATAATAACATATAGACTTTAATTAATTAACTCTTTTAAGCTTAAAGCTTAAGAGTTGACTCTCATTTGTGGCATTATGGAGTTCCTCATAAAATAATAGAGGAATGCTATTTGAAACGGAAGATGTTTTTATGAATTTGTTACGAATGATGTGACATGGATAAGGTGAGGAAAAATAAAACACTAAAAAAAGAAAAGTAAAAGGGAAATGATAAAAAAAATACTCCTTACAAAAACCGTCAAAACAAATTTGCTTCAACATTTTCCATTATAATATCAATAAGATGAGTAGCAGGTGTTTGGTTTGGATTATTTCAAGGTCGAACAGCTTTTTTTTTTTTTTTTTAGTTGTTGCAAACGTTTATCAATGTGTTTGGGTAAAATAAGAAAAATTGTTGGTGATTAAAAATGATATGATAACAACTTTTTTAAAAAAGTTATTGGTTGATAAAAAATTATAAATATTATTTTATTAGAAATTAAATAATTTTTTAAATAAATAAATAAATATTTTAATTATTTTATATTTATTTTAATAATTTAATATATAAAAATAATTTTTTATATCATCTAAATAAAATAAATTAACTTAAAATTATTTTATAATTAACATATTTAAACATAATTTTTTTATATAATTATTAATTATTAAAATAATTTAATTTTACAATTATCTAAAATATACATCATCCAAGTAGAATTTCGGTACCATGATGACATACTAGTGCAGTTGATTACAATTTTTTTTTGCATAGACTTAAATGAATGATTAAAATATTTTCTTTTATCATTTCACACACCCAAATTCTCTTTCACACTCATCTTGGATTTTCTAAGACTTTTGAGTATAAACACTTTGAATAATCTTATCCACCCACTTACACATATATAACCTTCTTATACAGTTTTTGTTATTTAATTATAATGATTCTACTCTAATTCTATCACCTAATTTAAATGTGAAAAAATGTAATATTAAAAGATATGCAAGAAGCATTTTTCAAACAGTTTTATATAGGTATTATTTTCATAAGCATAGTTATTATACAGAATCTTTATTGAATAATACACACATAAACGGGTTCTTGACTATGGAACCCGGTGACCAACTCTCATTTGGCGATCGAGAACAAGGTTAAGCTATGGAGAACACCATCCCAACATAGTAGTAAATACAGACCATACCAAAAGTCCCAACAACAACACAAGTACAATAATACCACCGTGATACTCATTCACAAAAAAAAGCAAAAAACCATTAAACTATTGGTCCATCTCTACGCGCGGACGGTAGAGCCCAAAATGGAGAAACCCGATCCAGACCCAGACCCAACCCAGACTCAGACCCCAATCTGGTAGCATCGCTGGCCTTAGCTTTAGGACGGGCCTGACCCAGGTCGTTTGAGCAGTTGTTCCTGACAGCCCAGAGGCGATAGGGCGATGTGTCCGTAGCCAGCCACTGCTCCACCGTGAACTGCTGATGAGCGCAGTCTTTGTGTACCCCAGTGGAGGTGACCTCCACATAGTTGCAGTACCAGCCGTGATGGGGCCCCGACCCGTCTGAAGTCAAGTTGACCGCGCAAACGGGTCCATCGAGGCAAGGGCCCCTGCCGCTGAAGATGTCGAGGTTACCCCGCTCGAAGTAGTTGTGACCCGGATCCATCAACCCGCCCCATGACTCCAGGTTGGTTATTTTTATGTACCAGCCAGAGGTGTCGTACAAGTTGATCCCGATTATAGAGTCGGTCCCTCCATTGATGATCGACCCGGTCCTAACGTACAACGTGTACACACAATTTTCCTTCTGCATTTCACAGTTTACACACACATGAAATTTTTAATTTAATTTAATTTAATTTTAGTAGCAACAAAATAATAAAAGATGAAGGATAGTGAGATCAAGTGAGAGTTGAGAGCGGGTCTTACAGATCTAATGGTTCCGACGAAGCATAGCGAGAGGAGGAACAGGAGAGCAAGGAACCTTGTTGGGTGTGCCATTTGAGATGGAGAGATGGAGTGAGCTTTGTTCAGTGATGGATATTGAAACACAGTACAAAAGGTCTTCATAAATAGAGGAGTGGCACGTGTTAGATGTGGAATAAATTGGCATGCTTTGGAAGTGTTGCAATAGGAGAAAATTTAGTTAAAGTTTTTTAGGTGTTTTGGTATTTATAGAAATATGATATATGTTTTATTTTTTAGTTATTTAATTATTATTTTTAAAATTTTTATTAATAAATTATAAAAATATATATATATGTCATATTTTTATTAGAAATAAATATTATAAATACTTAAAAAATTTTACTTAAATTTTATCTTTTGCAATATCCTACCAATAATTCTCCAAATATTTAATTTAAAAATTATTAAATTAAAAAAATAAATATATTCTAGAGTTTTGTTTAATCTTTATAAAATTAGTCAAATTATTCTTTATTTATATATTCGACCAATACTTAAGATTTCAGAGTCTAAAATTTGTAGGATTGAACATATGTGATTGGTAGAGCTAGTACATGCTTATAATTGAACTTAATTTTAGCTCAAAAGCTAACTTAAGGAGTAAGGATTTTTAAGTTATTATAAATAGTCTTTTACTCGTATATTCAATCAATGTAAGATATAAAATTAATAAAATATATTAAATAAAAATAAATATATTTAATATTTTAAAAATATAAAATATATTTAATAATTTTTTATTTAATAATTATAAAAATTATTAAGAATAATATATAGAATGAATTAGAATTATTCTATATTCAATGTTTAGAAACATAAAAACAATTGATAATTTTTTTTTCATTTAGTAATGAAGAGAATTTAAAATTATTCTTAAGATAAATTATTATTACTCTCCTTTTATTATTATTTTTGGAAATTTTATTGTTAAGTCCTCATAAACTTAGTAATCATTTAAATTACTTCAAAAGAAAATTATTCAAAGAAAGATTTTGAAATTATAAAAAATATTAATACATTATCTCTTTTATTTTTTCCTTCTGAAATAATTAGAAAATTTTAAAAATTGATATTATTTTGGGTACCATTAAATTGAGATGTTAAGAAAACTGATCAATTTTCTATTATTCATTAATTTATTATTGTAGCCATTCCTAATCCCATTACATGTCTTGGAAAAGTTAGAAGAAAAAAAAGAGTTTTACAGTAATTTTTAAGCCCCTAAATATTCTTCAAAATTTTGCATATACTTACGTTGATTAATCCTTATTTTTTTTTTGTAATTATTAAAAGTTTAAGAGGAGACTAAATTGTGGCTTTCACTGATTTTTTTTCTTCTTCCTTTTTTAGGTTTCTAGCGTGTTCTTCTAAAGAAATAAAAACAATAATAAATGAATAAATAATTAGTGTGTGTTTAGTACCTTTGCTTACTTTTTTTTCCTCCCTTATATTACTTGACGTTTGAAAGTAAAACCGCTTTCGACCATAAAAAGAAAAAAGTAAAACTGCTGAACTGAATACTGTATAATACAATTTAATTTTAAACGGTCGTATTTATTTGTAACCACAAGAAACCGCTGAGCTGTTAATATGAATAAGTGGTTAATAGATAATAAGTTAATACATTGAAATAAGTAAGTGGTTAATACGTTAGGAATAAGTGGTTAATCGAAATAAAGGTTAATACCTTCGAAATAAGTGGTTAATCTATATCGGTTTACGGTGAATCTCGAGAAAGAGTTCCTAATAATGAATAAGTGGTTAATACATTAGGAATAAGTGGTTAATCGGTATATGTTTACGGTAAATTCAAGAAAGAGTTCTCAATAATGAGTAAATGGTTAATACGTTAAGAATAAGTGGTTAATCAATATTACGGTGAATCTAAGAAGTAGGAAATGAGAAGCGAGAAATTAAATGGTTAATCGTTAAGAATAAGTGGTTAATCAAGATCGGTTTGGTGAACAAAAGCGGAAATGAAAAACGGAAAATTAAATGGAATACGTTAGAATAAGTGGTTAATCGGTATCGACGTTTCGGTGAAAGTGGGAAATTTTGAAATGAAAAATTGGCATCGAAAAAGTCTGTATAGGGTGAAGAAAAAGTATTTTGGTTGGACGAAAAACGTTTTCCAATTTTAAAATGTAAAAGTGGAACGAAAAAGGATTTGTGAGTGTGAAAGAAGGCGTGTTATAAGTAGGGGTGATCACGGGTTGGGTTAGGTCGAGTTTTGGCATAAAAAAAATTTAAACTAATTAAATGAAGTCGGGTCGGGTCGAGTCAGATTTGTGAAATTTTTTTTAAGTAACTCGAATTGAAATCGGGTTGGTTCGGGTTGGGTAATCGGGTTGGTCGGGTTAGTCGGGTTCGCGGGTTGGATAATCGAGTTCGCAAAAAAGTGGTTGGGTTAAAACGACGTCGTTTTAATCGGGTCATCGGGTCGGTTCTTTGAACCCGTCACCGAACCAATTAATGAACGGGTTGGTTTAGTTAGAACCAATTAAGTCGGGTCGGGTCGGGTTGCTCGAGTCGTCGAGTCGGATTGGGTATTTGTGCACCTCTAGTTATAAGAACTGGGGAAGCAAATGTAAAACAAAAGAATAAAATTAATCAAACATAGATATATTGGGATAGATCCTTTCAAGTTTTTTTTAAAGGTTAACTGTAAGAGAAAAAAATATAAAAAATATTAATGAGATTTAATTATATGTGTGAAATTTTTTTATAATATTTATATTTTTTCTCTTATAATTAATTATTTAAGAGAAAAAAATTAAAAAAATTGTAATTCATAATTATATTTAGTTAGAGAAATTTGTTGTAAAAAAATAAAAAGAATAAATTTTGATCATATAGTTATATATAAATAATTAAGATTAAAAATTATTTAAAGATAATATGACTACTTAAAATCATATATATTTATATTTTAATCTTGATTATTCTTATATAATCTAATAATCAAAATTCACTTTTATTACTTTTTACAACAATTATTTCTCTATTAATTAAATACGCCTTCAATTATATATAGATTTATATATATATATATATATATATATATATATATATATATATATTACTTTCTATTTATATAATTTTTATCTTTTGATTATTGTTTATATTATTTTATGTTTTATGTGTCTGTATTTTAATTTTATCATATATTCTTAAATTTAAGATATGTAAGTTTTAAAACTGTACTCTTAGCATGTTTCTTACAACATAACATTCCTTTTGTCTTATTATAATTATATTTTAAAATTTTTGTATAAAGATTAAAAGTATTATTAAATAATCTTAAATATAAATAAATATATTTTAATATTACTGAGTTACTTTTTGAAAAAAATTATAAAAATTAATTAATTATTAATTATATATAATTATTAATCTAATTAAGATAATAAATAATGAAAATAAAATAAAAAATTAATTAATATTTTTTAATATTTTCAAATAACAAATAATTTAAAATAAAATAAAATTTTCAAAGAAACAATTATAATAAAACGTAAAAAGCAAATTGAATATCACTTGGCTGATTGATTGACAACAAGAGCTAAAATTTGTACGTACGTGCGTGCCCCACTCAAAAGAAAATTCTTTTATACTTTTAAAATAATACACCGTACTAATAAAAAAATATATATATATATAATCATATATATTATTAAATTATATTTTGGGAAAATTATTCTCATTTTATATAAGAATTTTTCCACTCAAAAGCCACGAGTTCAACGTTGGCTGAATGGCCTCTATCTTCGTTAAGAATTTCGTCCCCCATTTAGTTATCATAATTATATTTGTCCCTGTCTTATCATTTATTTTGATCAAAACAAAAATATAATAGAGATACGGGTGCAGTAATTTGTACACAAAATCTTAGCTGTTATCATAATTATATTTGTCCCTGTCTTATCATTTATTTTGATCAAAACAAAAATATAATCTTGAGTTTAATCTCAACTATAGAAATAATATTATTAGAATTTTTTTATTTAAGTAATTAATCATATTTTAAAATATAAATTTTTTATTAATTAAATAAAAACATTTTAATAAAAAAATAATTAAATAAAAATTTTGTATGTGTGAACTATGAAATACAGAAAGAAGATCGTGTGTACAGTAATTTTACTCGATTTTTATTTAATTAATTTAATTTTTTCTTCTGCATTTTATATTTCATACACATGAAATTTTTATTTAATTATTTTTTATAATATTTTTTATCTGACTGATAAAAAATTAATATTTTAAAATATAATTAGATACTTAAATAAAAATTTCTTTTAATAATATTTTATATATATATATATATATAAATATTAAAATTAAACTCAAGATTATATTTTAAGAGATTCAAATCTTTTTTCTCAAATCAACACAAATTAATTTTTATTTAATTAATTTAATTTAATTTATTAGCAACAAAATAATATAAGATGAAGGATAGTGAGATCAATTGAGACTTGAGAGCGGGTCTTACAGATCTAATGGTTCCGGCGAAGCATAGCGAGAGGAGAAACAGAAGAGGAAGGAACCTGGTTGGAGGGGCCATTTGAGATGGAGATGAGTGAGCTTCGTTCAGGGATGACTATTGAATACAGTACAAAAGGTCTTCATAAATAACGGACGGGCACATGGCATGAGGTAGATGGGTAATGAATTCATTGAATTGGTATGATGTTCAGGACAAATTTTTATTACTTTCCTTTATATTTATAGATTTTGGGAAATGTTACTATTAAGTCCTTGTCAAGTTGGTAATCATTTTATCTAGTTAGTAGCTCTTGCTTTGCACAGAATATTTTAGAAGATCTATTGTTTTTTGGTACAAAAGGTCAGAAACAAAAAAGGCTAACTCCTAAAGAAAGCGATACCCATTGAGTCAGCCAAAAGAGGAGAGGTCAACTCAATAGGAGGAGCAACCCAGATGCAAGAAGCTTCATCCTGCTTAGCACCGGGCTTAGGTGCATCAAGAACAAATATCCGCGGTAGCAGGATTACAACGGGCCACATAATAAAATATATTTTAGACATTTAATTTTTAACATATTATGCATATATATTATGTTATGATTTTAAAATTATTAATATTTTTATTTTAAAATAAAAAAATGTTTTTTAAATTAGTCAAATTATGTAAAAAAAACAGTATACGTAATATTGACGAAGAAAAGAATTGATTTTGGAACAGATTAAACAAATAAAATGGGAACTAGTTGCTATGGAATTGATTAGGGAAATATGAGAATGAAAATTGATTATGATATTAAAAAATAAAGAGAAAAAAATAGGAAGTAATAATCTTATTGGTAGTCAACAAAAAAAAGGTAATCATGAAAAAAAAGAATTGTGTTGGTAGTCAATAAAAAAAGAAAATAGTAAATGAAAGAAGAAAGTATTTAAAGACATTATTTTATTCTCATAAAGAAAACATAGCTAAGTATTCAAAAAGAAATTATTTTTAAAAGAGAGTATTTAATTTTATTATATAAGGACTAAAAAAATGAATATACATGATTTTTTCTTTCTTTTTCTTCTGAAATAGTTAATTAAAAATTATTAAATTGATATGTTAATAAATCTTAACATTTTTCTATTATTTAGTATCATTTATTTATTTGTTATTTTATTAATTATTATAGTCCCTCCCAATCCCATGACACGTGGGGAAGCCAGAAAAGAGAGAGTATTATAGTAATTTTCATGCCCGTAAGTATTGTTCAAATTTTTGCATACTTCGGTTGATTAATCCTTATTGATTATTATTTTTCTTTGTGACTGGAAGTTTAAGAGAGAGTAAATTGTCCGATAATCCGTTCACCAAAAAAGTTATCTTATTCTTAGGTTTTTTAAGTGTTCATTTTGAATAAATAATTAATATGTGTTTAGAATATATCTACCACACGCACTTATATAACAACTACTTTTATTTTATTTTTTATATATTTACATTTTATTGTGATGATGCTAGATACTCCTACATATAAAGTGATGTGTATATATGAATATAATATTAATATGCAGGATAATATTAGAAATATATTTTTTATCATATTTTTTAAATATATTTTTTATTAGAACACATTATATATTAAAATAATATTTAATTTTAATTAATATATAATTAATTTAATTAGTGTATAATTAATTTTAAATAATATGTAATTAGAATTAAATATTATTTTAATATGTCACATAATTTAATAAAAAAGATTGTGTTAAAAACATGTAATAAAAAATATGTTTTTAACACTAGTTTAATATCAATATGAATAGTGAAATGTCAATGGTAAACTCTGAAGGAGGTCAAACTATAGAGGAAGAGGATCAGATGGACAGAAACACAAAAGAGGTTAAGATGTAAGGTGATTTGCAGAGCGGCTTGGTAGAAATGGAAGTGATAGACTCTTAAGGATATGAGAATGGTAAAATAATAGTAGAAAATTCTGTATCTTTGGTGGATGAATCAGTATAGCCAAAAATGTCTTATGTGGGGGCTGTATTAGATGAGAGAATCTGAAAATATATTGAAAAATGAGTTTGATTTACATATGTATAGCATGGAATCTGATATAATTAGACTAATTACTTTGTAACTACCTCTAACAATAGTTAACTAACTTTAACTAACTAATTAACCGAAATACGCCCCCACAAGTTTGGGGCATAGATGTCTAAAGCACCTAACTTGGACAGTAAAGCAGAAAATTTACAATAGGGGAGGGGTTTAGTGAACACATCTGCTAGTTGTTGCTGTGTTGGGAGGTAGACCAATTTGAGGAAGCCGGAATTGACATGTTGTCTGATAAAATGACAATCAATATCAATGTGTTTGGATCTTTCATGTGAAGTGGGATTGGCAACTAGTTGAATGCCCGATATGTTATCACATATGACCATAATGGATGGAACTGCAATTTGGAAAGGGCGTAGCAGTTGTTGCAGCCATAAAAGTTCACTTGTGAGACAGGCCAAGGCTCTATATTCGACCTCTGCAGAAGACCTTGCAACAGTGGGCTACTTTTTGGATTTCCATGAAATCAAGGAAGATCCCAAGTAAACACAGAACCCAGTTGTTGACTTGCGAGTTACAGGGCAATTTCCCCAATCAGAGTCAACATAAGCAGAGAGTTTGATTTACATATATATAGCATGGTGTTTCCTTTCAACCACATAATTTTGCTCAGGACGATAAAGGCAACTAAATTGGTGCACAGTGCCTTGCTCTTGCAAGAATTCAGTCATTTGGAGTTCTTATGCATTGTTAGACCTAAGTTGCTTAATGGTCCTGCCAAAGTTAGTCTTGACAAAACTAAAGAACCTTTTAATTACAGAAGGGCCCTCAGATTTATATTGCAACAGGTATAGCCAAGTAAATCTAGTGCAATCATCCACAATTGTCAGAAAGAATCTCTTACCATCATAAGTGGGGTGATGATAAGGACCCCAGATGTCTACATGTACAAGATCAAATGATTATGCAGAAAAATTATTGTTTGAAACAAAAGAGAGGCGTCGAAACTTTGATAAAGGACAAACTAAACAATCATTACAAGAAGTTGACTGTAAATGTAAGTCAATTTTATTATAAAAGAGTTTTAAAACTTTCTCAGAAACATGACCTAACCTTGCATGCCATAGAGCATGATCAGGTGATCTAGACTTATTTGTAACACTACAAATGTGTGAATGAGTATGAGAATTGTCTACTGGCTGAGTATTTGATGTTTTAACAAGTTTAGCAGCTTGAGGTGGACTGGGAGAGTGAAGAACATAAAGGTCGTGGTGAAGTTCACCCTCTCCAATCGTCCTCTGGTGCAATGTGTCTTGGATAAGGAAAGAAGACTTGTTAATGATTACATGTACGGTAGAATGAGCATGTAAACTACTGACAGAAAGTAGATTAACATGGAAAGAAGGAATGTACAAAACATTATGGATGACTAAGTGAGGGTTAAGTTGAACAAAACCAGTACCTACAACTTGCACTAAAGATTGATTTGGTAAAATGACAAACCTATTCTTAATGACTTGTAAATCAAGAAAGACATTATCATGGCAAGTTATATGAGAGGTAGCCCCTGAATCAAGTATCCAGCAATTTGAATTCTTGAAAATGGAACTAAGAATGGATAGAGATGTACCTAAAGATAGCTTACCTACAGAATGATCAATTTGATCTTGTACATTGCACACAGGAACTCTTGCAAGTTGTGCTTGTAACTTAGCAAGAAGGTGCTGACATTGCTGAGGTGACCAGGTATCATCTTCACTGCCATCAGGAATTGCCAAGACTTGATTAACAGAAGTAGAGGCTTGGTGCTTCTTGTGCCCAGGTGGATAACCATGTAATTTGAAGCATTTATCCTTTGTGTGTCCTGTAATACCACAATGAGCACAAATTGGCCTATCTTTCTTCTATTTTTTGTTCTTATTCGGTGGTGCTTGAACAGTATAAGTAACCTCAGTGGAAGGAACAAGTTGAAGGCCAACCTCTCTCTGAGTCTCATCTTGAACAAGTAACGAGAAGACTTGAGAAATAGGTGGAATAGGGTTCATCAAGAGGATTTGGCCACGAGCATGAGAGAAGGACTTATTAAGCCCTATCAAGAAGGTCATGACAAATTCATCTTGAAGGAAATCTATCAAAGGTTGAACACCACCACAATTGCAAGTATGAACAGGCCTATATTCACCAAGTTCTTCCCATAAGCCTTTGAATCTGGTGAAATAAGCACTTACAGAACTGGAATCTTGAGTGCAATGAAGAAGTGCCTTTTTCAACTGGAAAATTCGAGGTCCATTCTTCTACTTCAAATGATCTTCAAGATCCTTCCAAATAGCTGAAGTAGAATTGGAGTAAATCACACTGATGCTGATTTCCTTGGTGATCGAATTCAAGATCCAATAGGCAACGATGCTATCATTGCGCTTCCATAGACGAAAATTCACAGCTTCTGCAGGTGGTGGTTGAGGAACAGAGTCATCAATGAAACCTAATTTGTTCTTACCATCAAGAGCAAGAATCATAGAACGACGTCATGTGAGGTAATTGCTACCATCAAGAGGCTGAGAAACAAGGACCAATCCAGGAAGGTCCGAAGAATGAATAAAAAGTGGATTCTGTTCTTCCATGGCGAGAACGAGAAGCACGTAGAAGAAAAACAAGAATTGCAAGAATGGAGAAAGAGAAGACGAAGAAGAAGTCGAAAGCTTTAAACTACTGATACCATATTAGATGAGAGAATCTGAATGTATATTGAAAAATGAGTCTGATTTACATATATATAGCATGGAATCTGCTATAATTAGACTAACTACTTTGTAACTACCTCTAACAATAGTTAACTAACTTTAACTAACTAATTAACCGTAATAGGCTGTGATTCATGGGGAAAGGCTCCATGACATGGATCCAGATGAAATAGCTAAGGTTGTGGTGGAGGATTTTGCTGTTAACGATATCTCTAAGGATGAGGGGAACGTGGTGTCTATTCCTTTCGATCGTAAGCATCGGATTGATGTGTCTTTGGAGGAGTATGAGGAATGGTGCAAGGATTGGAAATACACTCACATTGTTAAACTGCTAGGAAAAAGATTGGCTATCCGTGCTTTTGATAACTGGGTGCAGCGCACTTGGGCTAAGAAAGCAGGGGTGAGGGTGCTTTTGATGCGCCATGCAGAGTCTCAAGCGTGGAAAAAAACATAGTGACGACCACTTTGTTGAGATTGGTCTAGGAACTCAGGTTATGTTTCCCTCTGGACATAACCTTCAGTTTCTTCATTCTCAACAAAAGGATAGCTAGGGTGGACTTGGTTTGAAAAAACCTGCAGATTTAGAGCAAGGCAGCCATGTTGGTTCTTTGGCAGAGGATGATGGTGAATCTGTTAAGAAGTTATCAGGCCATATGGAGGGCGAAGGTGGCTAGAGGGAATAAGATCCCTTGGTTTTTCACTGCAGTTTATGGGAGTCCCCAAGTGAGTCCTCGTAGAGAATTGTGGATGAGTTTGGAGAGCATGGCTACTGATGTGCATGGTGAATGGTGTGTTGGAGGAGATTTTAATACTATTCTTCATATGAACGACTCAATGCTGATAATACAGGGAGTGTGGATTCCTTTAGATTTCAGTCTTGTTTGCTGGCTTGTGGCTTACATGATCTAGGATTTAAGGGGCAGAATTTTACTTGTCAGAGAGCTTCAACTCGTAATAGGCTTGATAGGGTGGTGGGGAATATTTCTTGGAGCAATAGGTTTGAGTTGTTTTTATCCAGCATTTACCCAAACTCAAATCTGACCACGTTCCACTTCTCTTTGTGTTTTAATGGTATGACTTATAATGCTTCGAGGGCGAGAACCTTTTGTTTTTTGGCCCCTTGGTTGCTGCATGAAATTTTTTTGGAGTTGGTCAGTAATGCTTAGAGTAGTAACAGATCTTTGACGGTTAACATTGAAGAGTTTGTTTCCAGAGTTAAAATATGGAACAAAGAGGTTTTTGGGGATATTTATAGAAGGAAGAATAGGGTGATTTTGAGACTGGAAGGGATTGCAAGAAGTCTCTCTATTCAAGGTAACCCTTTCCTTGAGAACCACGAGATCTTTGGCTGGAATATAAAAATATCCTTACTCAAGAGGAACTTTTATGGAAACAGAGGTCTGGGTGTAAATGGACTCAGAATGGAGATAAAAAATACTAGTTACTTTCATGGCCTTGCTAAAGCGCGTAAACGAAGAAATAGAATTACCAGCTTGCTTAAAGATGCAAGAGAAATTGTTGAAGATGGTGAAGAGCTCCAAAACTTACGAGTTACTTTTTAGGAACCCAGGTATCATTCAAGAAGCTAATAGAACACTTATATCTCTTATTCGGAAAGTTGAGAACCCACATCACATCAAGCTTTTTCGTCCGATTATCCTTTGTGATTTTACATGTAAGCTTGTAACTAAGCTTATTGCTACTAGATTAAAATGTGTGATGAGTAAGCTGGTGGAACCCACACACCGTAGCTTTGTTCCTGGTAGAACTGAGCTCAGACAACATTTTAGTTGCCCAGAAAGTTATTCATTCTATGAGGAATAATAAAGGGAATATCGACTATACGGCTATTAAGATTAACCTGGAAAAGGCCTATTGAAGTGGGATTACGCTAGGGATACTCTTATTGATATAGGCATTCTGAAGGAAAATGTTTCTGTGATTTGGACTTGTATTTCTACCTTATCTTTTTGTCTTTATATGGAGAGATTAGCGCGTTTCGTTAATTGGGCAGTGAATCAAAATCTTTGGGAGCCAATCACGTTGTCAAGGGGAGGCCCTCGTTTATCTCATCTTTCCTTTGCAGACGATATCGTTCTTTTTGCTAAAGCTACTTTGGACCAGGTTGAGGTGATTCATCAGATTTTGAACCTATTTGCTTCCAGCTCGGGCCAAAAGGTTAACTTTGAGAAGTCTTGTGTTTTCTTCACCAAAAATGTGCATGGGTCCAGAAGACAAGAAATGAGTAATGCTCTTGGTGTCAGACTTACGAGTGATATGGAGCGTTATCTTGGGGTTCCTATTTTGCATAAGAGGATCTCTAGATATACGAAATAAATATATTGTTGATAGAGTCTCTTCTAGACTTAATAGTTGGAGGGCGGCCAACATTTTTATCTCTAGCTGGGAGAGTCACACTTGCCCAGAGTGCAGTGGCTTCGATTCCTGGCTATTCCAAGCAAACTTCTTTCCTTTCGGTGGGAATTTTTAATCAAGTTGATAAAGCAGTTCGTAACTATGTTTGGGGAAAGGTATGACCTCCATATTTCCATGACGAGGTCATACCTTTCCAAGGCATGGAAAGGTATGAGCTCGTCATGGAACCTATTTCATCAAAACTTGATTTGGAGGATTGGAAATAGAAAGACGGCTAGTTTCTGGTTTGACCATTGGGTTCTGGGTGTCCCACAAGTAAGTTGACTTTGCTCTTATAGATATTGATGGGCTGGGTAGAGAGATAACAGTAGCTGAATTTTCTAAGGATTATGGTTGGGATATGGAGCGACTGTAATCAGTTCTTCCTTTGGATTTCTCTGATATTATAGCTTCTCAGAGACCTCCAAATATAACATATTATTTTATATATAAGATACAAAAAATTAATTTTATTAAATTTATTTATTATAAAAAATTATTTTACTTTTCTAATATTTTATAAATATGTGTAAAAATAATATATTATATTTATGTACAAGAATTCATCTTTTAACTCTTCTTAAGGATCAGGTCGGAGGACCTTCTCGTATCGGTTGGAGTCTCCTATTCGCTATAGCTACCCATTTCTTTTGGAGCCAAAGGAATAAAGGCTTATTCAATGGTTCTCAGGAGGTAAACCCATCTTGGATTCACATAATTTGTACTCTGGCTAATGAGTACCAGGCTGCTTTAAACTCTCGGGAGAATTGTATTAATAAGGTGCCTGCTAATTCTCATATAAACACTATTTGGCGTTCTCCCGAGCTTTGGTTTGGGGTTTTTTTTATTAATCCTGGATTGGTTTCCTTCCCTCGCTTCTGCGCTTCGACTTCTAAAACGCTATTTATCAAAATCTCGGATTTTTTAATTATTTATCAGGTAATTATTCCTTGGTCGTTTTAACTATTTATCAAATTACCTTTTGTTTTATAATTATTCCCTACCAAAATGTTTTGCACTCTTTTGGACGCCTGGATATACCGGTGTTCGACGCCCGAATATTTGCTCTTTTAGTTGACGCGATATTTTTAATATTTTTATCGAACCAGGATGACTTAAAGCTACCCGAGGAGCACGATCAAATCGGTCGATTTTTTCCTCCACTCTCAACGGTCGTCCCTTTGATTTGTTCCTCGTCCTCCATATGGTCGGTCTTGGAAACTCGGTCGGATAAAAATTTGAGGGTTACTTGAATTTCCTACGGCTTCAAATCCCGAGTGTTCTGCTCCAAAAAAACGTTGCAATCTCCTCCATGTTTATGTACCCCAAAGACACGATTAAAATTAAATAATTAATTAAAAATTAATTGAAATACTTAATAAATATTTATAAACGTTTATTAATGGCCATATAATTACGAGAATAAAATATATAATATAAAATAAAAAAAGTGACAAATTTAATATTTTAATAATATTGAATATTATTTTAGTTATTATGAAGATTTATTAATTACATAACACATATGTTTATTTTTTTGTTACCAAAGTAAAAATTTATTGTTTCAGGATTTATTGTTCAATTTAAAAATGATTCAAGAGCATATTAATTATTTAAGATTTTAATTGTCATTTATGTATGATTTTTAATAAATTCCGAAAAACATTATGAAATCGGAGAAAGGATGGTCGCATTTGGAGGAGGATAACTTATTATTGCGAGCTTTATTCGAATATATTTATTTATTTCCTTTCAAATAATTTAAACAACATATAATAAAAATTTGTTAGTTATCCGATCGATAGAAGAGCGTGAATATCTTAAATGAATTTTTAACATTTCAATGAGGTTGGGGTGAGGACTCTCTTGGTGGATTCCGTTGTCGACGTAAGATTCGATAGTGGCCATAATCGTCTCTCAAATTTTGGTGAAGGTGAATTAGCAAAAATTGAAGGAGAAGTTGGTTGGTTTGGGGTAGGAAATGTTGGATCTGCCCCACGGTGGGCGCCAAATGTTCTGCGGATGCAACCGACTTAGGTCACAATATTTAATAAAAAGGGACTCAGCCGGAGACCTGCGGGTGAGCAATATATAGTGTCAATGACACCTAGGTAGTCAACAAGATGATCACAAGAATATATATCGGTCAGGTAGATTTTCACAAAATCAATAAATATATTATCTAAATGTCAGATGAGTTTTGGGCAAGATGGAACCTCTCCGCTTTAGATTGAGATCGGTTATAAAGATAAGAGGACCGACTCATGTGATGGGTATCATTGGGTAAGTCATTTAAGACTCGAGCGTGGATTCGTTATATGCTCAATCATTAATGCATGGGTCACAAACATTGGTCATGATGGTGGGCCAACCAATGACCGTGGGGGATCATATTAAGCACATGTCCAGCAAGTCGTTTCTCGTTCGAGCATGGAGACGGTGATCCTACCAATAAGACTCGATCGGTGGTGGATCCTAGTAATAAGACCTCGATCGGGTTGACCCGGCTCTTGCTAGGCTTGTTATTCCAAAATGGGCCTACCTAACAGATAGTTTGTATGGTCAGCATGTATAGGTCTACGGTAAACCTATGATTAGGCCATGGATGGTCCAGGTCCAGAAGACAAGAAATGAGTAATGCTCTTGGTGTCAGACTTACGAGTGATATGGAGCGTTATCTTGGGGTTCCTATTTTGCATAAGAGGATCTCTAGATATACGAAATAAATATATTGTTGATAGAGTCTCTTCTAGACTTAATAGTTGGAGGGCGGCCAACATTTTTATCTCTAGCTGGGAGAGTCACACTTGCCCAGAGTGCAGTGGCTTCGATTCCTGGCTATTCCAAGCAAACTTCTTTCCTTTCGGTGGGAATTTTTAATCAAGTTGATAAAGCAGTTCGTAACTATGTTTGGGGAAAGGTATGACCTCCATATTTCCATGACGAGGTCATACCTTTCCAAGGCATGGAAAGGTATGAGCTCGTCATGGAACCTATTTCATCAAAACTTGATTTGGAGGATTGGAAATAGAAAGACGGCTAGTTTCTGGTTTGACCATTGGGTTCTGGGTGTCCCACAAGTAAGTTGACTTTGCTCTTATAGATATTGATGGGCTGGGTAGAGAGATAACAGTAGCTGAATTTTCTAAGGATTATGGTTGGAATATGGAGCGACTGTAATCAGTTCTTCCTTTGGATTTCTCTGATATTATAGCTTCTCAGAGACCTCCAAATATAACATATTATTTTATATATAAGATACAAAAAAATTGATTTTATTAAATTTATTTATTATAAAAATTATTTTACTTTTCTAATATTTTATAAATATGTTAAAAATAATAAATTATATTTATGTACAAAATCAGTTAACTCTTCTTAAAAAAGGACCTTCTCGTGTCGGTTGAGCTACCCATTTGCCAAAGGAATAAATATTCAATGGTTCTCAGGAGGTAAACCCATCTTGGAAAAATTTGTACTCTTTTACCATAAACTCTAATTTATTAATAAGGTGCCTGCTAATTCTCATATAAACACTATTTGGCGTTCTCCCGAGCTTGGTTTGGTGAAATAGAAGTTGGATGGGTCTTGTTGATATTCAAATTTATCCAAAATATTTTGGACATTTTTAAGTTATTTTTGGGTTAGAATTTAATAAAAAAAAATAATAACAGAATTTTTAAATTAAAAAAAAGTGAAATTTTATCATAAAGTTAAAAGATAAATAATTGGTGGAAACAAAATAATAACAAAAAGTCAATAGTTAAAGGATTAGTTAAAATAATAATAAAATTTGTTAGAATGAGTATTTTAATAAAGTTTACACTCAATTATCCTTAACCTACAAATAAAACTGAAAACTCACGTCTGAAAGAGAGAGTGAGAGAGATTTGGAGACCATCAAAATTTGGCTGAAGAATTCAAAACGGAAGAGAGAAAGAGTGAGAGAGGCATTCAGAAGAGAGAAACAGAGAGTTGGAGAGCTTTAGAGTGTAAGGTAAAAAGGGTTTTTTTTTTGTGTTTTTGGCTGGTAGAGCGGCATCTTCGAAGGCCAGAAATTCTTTGTTTCTTCATGTGTGCAACCACTCTGCTAGTTTTCTTTCTTTATCATTGTTGCTTTGCTCTCTATTTTCTACTTGACCTTTCCATGTTTGTTTCCTATCACTTGTTTTTCTTTTTCGTTGATGTCTCTGCTCTCTTTTTCTCAACCACAAAAGTGAAAGATGATGGCCTCATTCTTGTTTGGCCATTGACGCGTTCAGATCGATTTGGTTAACGTTGTATACATTTTTTTTTTCTTTTTCTCTTTTCCTAAGAATTTCACGTGATGGCCATTTATTGGGTTCAGCAAATCAATTTTTACTTTTACTCTTCACCTGCTACGTTACTTTTTGATTTGCCATTTCAAAATTGTTGTCCTTGTTTTTGACAAATGAAGATCGTACTTCAATTGCCATGTGAAACACGATTTTAGCATTTTTTTACTTATTTATTTCTTTTTTTATTACATGTGGATTAAAATTTGATGAGGGAATAATTAAAGTTTAGTTGTGGTGACGGCTACAATTTGATTTTTCTCTAATATTTGTTTTATGGTAAAAAATTAAATAATTACATTTAAATAAATAAAAAATTAATAAAATCTCAAAAGCAAAATTGACAACAGAAAAATTGGGAAAAAATTGAAATATCGATCATTTAAGCTCTTTTAAAAAATTTTGAAGTTTATTTTTATTAGATATCATCAATTGAGCTGATTTGATTTAATTTCTCAAAAAAAAAAAATAAATAAAAAAAAAATAAATATGAGTAAATTTACGCTTTCTCGATTTTTTGATTGTGGTTAATTAAAATTTTACTTTTTTATGAAAACTTTTTTAAAAATCACTACAAAAGTTTTATTATACTCAAAAATATTTTCTTGTTAAATGTGATTTTATTTGGTCATTTACTTTTTAAAAATATTTTTTGACTTAAACATTTTTTTTGAATTAAAATCTTGTTATCTAAAAAAATATTTTATTTGGTCATTTATTTTAAAAATTATTTTTCTTCAAAAAATAATATTTTGATTCAACACTTTTGTATCATATGTTGTGGGATTAAAATTTGTTTTGTATAAAAATAACTATTTAGTCACTCATTCTTTGTCAAAGTCATTTATCACTCTTGATAATATACTTGACAAAATGAAACATGTTAAAATAAAATAAAAATAAAATATTTTTTTGTAAATAAACAATAAAAGACTAATTTAATTATTTTTAAAAGGATAAGATTAAATTAAATAGGTAACTATTCTTAAAATAAACAGTGTAGGATGTTAATATCTTCTTTACTCATAATTAACCCTCGAACTTAAACTCTAAAACGCATACTATTGTTTAGGTATCTAATCGGACCTTTCTATTTTTAATGAATAAATCGGTTGGTGGTAACTTTTTTATTCTTACATTCATAGGCAAAAATTCATCGCTTCGCCTTGTATTCTGTAGAGAAGGATGTTGTGATACGTCTATTCTTGGCTCCCATCATAATGCAGCATGTGGGGGGTGTAGCTAGTTACAATCTTGGTGGTTACATAGCTGGTTTTGCTACTAACTTAGGAGAAGTTTCCATCACGACGGCCGAGCTTCAAGGCATCTACACTGGCCTGTGTTTTGCTCGTGATATGGGGACTTCTAAGCTTATTATAGAGACTGACTCGTAGGGATAGAAATAGGTCAAACTGCCCGTCAGGGGCCTATAGCCTGGCTTACTGAGTCGACGACCTAACTTGTTTACTAAACAAGTTAGGCAAGACTTTTTAAAAGTTCGTTTAATTAAAAAGGTCGAGCTGTGACTATCTAATAGGCCTTTTTAAGCAGTAAAGTTTTACGACCTATTTAATTATATATAATATAATATATAATATTATAATAATTATAAATTATAATTATAATTATTAATTTATTATAATATATTAATATATTTTTTAATTAAATTTTAATAAAAGTCAATAATTAAAACTTAAGTTAGTAAGTTAGAATAGAAATAACATATTTATTAATATATTTAACATAATATATTTATTAGAATGAAAATAATAAGTTAACACTCACTCCTTACTTTTATAGATGCTCACCACTTTCTTGCTCTGATCTTTGATCGATGTGGGACTTGAAAGACTAGAGTAAGAAAGTGAGTAACTTAGTATATCTCCAAGTCCCACATCGACCAAAGATTAGAGTAAGAAAGTAGTGAACATATATAACACTCACTCCTTACTTTTATAGATGCTCATTATTTTCTTACTCTGATCTTTGGTCGATGTGAGACTTGAAAGACTAGAGTAAGAAAGTGAGCAATTTGATATATCTCCAAGTCCCACATTAACCAAAGATTAGAGTAAGAAAGTAGTGAGCGTCTATAAAATTAGAAGGTGAGTGTTAAATTATAACAAAGACCTATTGGCTTTGAGTAGGCTCGTTGGCTTATTTTAAGGCTTAGGCCTGTTAACTTATGTAAAGGCATATTAACTTATTTAAAGGTAGGTTTGTTAGCCTATGTAAGACATGTTGACCTATTTAAAGGTAGGTCTGTTAATCTATGTAAAAGCTTGTTGGCCTATTTAAAGGTAAGCTTGTTAGCCTATTTAAAGGCCTCATTGCAAAGTAGGCATTTAAATAGGCTTTCAGGTCAGGTTAGGCTTTTAAAAAGATCAGATCAGACCTTAAAAATCGGCCTATTACAGGCTCATAGGCCAGACTCAGACCTTATAATTGGAATACATGTCAAGCCTGTTTAAGGCAAAGTCTGGCTTGACCTGGCCTGTTTCCACCCCTACTGACTCACGGTGTGCTCTCAATCTCATTCATTCATACGTTCCTTCATGGCATCCTTGCCAGGTGATGGTTGCTCTCATCAAGGGCATGCTCTCTCTCGATTGACAAATTGTTCTTCAAGACACTTATAACGAAGGTAACCATTGTGCAAACCAGGTCGCGAAGCATGGGCTGGGCACTCACTCCCCATGAGAATTCTTAAGTTTGATTCTAGCAAGGTACCTTTTGTTAGGAGTGTTATTTTGTAGTTTGTTTTGGGATCTTCCCAATGTTTATTAAAAAAATGATTTTTTTTTACAAGAATAAAATGATGTGTCTTAAATAGATAGGAAGAAGCATTTTTTATGCTTAATACATTTGCTTACTTTTTTCTTTTTTATATTTTCCCTTATTAACTTCACATTTTAAAATATAAATGAACAAGGGGAATAGGGACTTCATGATTGTGAATAGGAGTGGGTGTAATATAAAAAATGAATTTTTAACTAATTTTTAAAAATACTTGTTAAGAAATAAAAATAAAAAATATTAAATGAAGGATTTTTGTTTAGTGTATTTGTTAACGAATAAGATAAGAAATTTTACATTAAAATTATAGTTTTTTTTTCTAATTTTTAATACATTAAATACTTTACTTTTTATAAAAAGTTTATTTTAAATCTTTAATAAGTACTCTTACGATATTTTTTAACAAAATCTTTATGAAAAGCACAACATTTAATATATTGAATATTCAAAAAGTTATGATTTTCATTTAATATTTTTTACTTTTAATTTCTTAACAGGTGACTTTAGGATACTCATTAGAAAAATCTTATAAAAAATGTTAAATAGATATCACTTAAAGTAACTTGTATATTTCATATTTATTTATGTAATAAAATTAAAATTAAAATGTGTAAAAAATGAGATAAAATTAGATATAATTAAATGATAAAAATTATACAAATAAAAAATAATATGAATTAAAGTGTGTATTTCTAAAATTACTCATATAATATAATGTGGCGAAGCAGGTTGAATGCAGAAATGGTACGACCCAATAAATAGAGCGCCACATGGCTAATTGATTTAGATACAAATAGCTAAAATTAATATAATAATATAAAAAATGAATATACTTTATTTAAACTTTGAGCTTTGTTATATCTTCTTAATATATTTTTTAATAATCCTCCTATTACATAATAAAAAAATATTGAATAAAAAATTAAATAATTAATATCTTGAAAATATAAAAAGTATTTAAAATTTTCTTTATTTATTAATTAGAGGATTATTTGGAGGATGAGTTAGGAGAATTAATAATTTTTTTAAACTTTTATTATGTGTCATTTAAATCAATTAATAAATGTATTTAATTTTTAATATGTGTCAAATATATTATTTAATTTTTTATCATATATTATATGATTTTATAATTTAAAAAATATTGATATGTATAAAAAATAGTTATATATACATCAATATAATCAATTAATTGATATAATTAATTAATTAATATAGTTAATAATTATTATAATTAATATATAAAAATAAAATACATAACTTAAAATTTTATTATATTTTATCTAAATCAATTAATAAATGTATTAAACTTTTAGCATGTGCAAGTATATTATCAAATTTTTTACTATATATCATGTAATATAACAACTTAAAAATATTGATACATGTAAAAAAATTGACACATATACATAAAAAGAAAAAAGAAATAAAAAATAAAAATAAAAATTATAAAGAGAAAAAAGAACAAAAATTATAAAGAAAATAAATTAAAAAAGTCAAAGAACTTAAGAAGTCTATTATTAAATAATTGATTTAATTAATATGTTATTTTTATTTAACTTACTTATATTATATAAACTAAATGTATAAATTAAAGAGTGTTAATGAATTAAAATGCATTGAATATTATTTGATAATATTGTTATAGATTATTATAATTTTTAACAGATATATATATATATTTTTAAATGTAAACTGCAATATCTATTAACCTAAGAAATTTTTTTTATAGAAATTGACAAAATGGTTTGTTTGATATAATTTTGATAATTGAAATAAAAAATTAATAATTTAATTTACAAAATAATTTTATATGAAAATATCATTAATAAAATTTTCTCTAGATATTTAATATTTAATAGTATTCAATAATAATTATAAAAGAAGATTTTTTTTTTTGCATTAAGATTTAATCTGGTATACTTTTTAAAAATAGAGGTAAAAGTTAAGAGAAAAATTTTAATATAATTTCATTTATATTTCTTCTATGAATCTTTTTATTTGACAATAACTAAAATAACTATAAATGATAATATAATTTTTGTATTATGAATCATTTTAGTATAACATTAAGAAAGAAGTTTTAATTGTACTTATTAAAAATATTGTAGATCAATGTTATAGGTGTAAGAATAGTAACATAAAAACATATTTTGGTGACAAAATTTATCTTCTTAAATTAAATTTAATACCATCAAATCTTAAAAATTATAACAATAAATATTTCATGAAAAATATGACCTAATACTTTAATGAAGAGAATTTATAGTTATAAAATCTCAAATAAGTAAAAAAAAATATAAAAAATTGATACATTAATAATATAGATTAAAATTTAAATAAATGATAAAAAAATTTAAATAAATAAAAATACAATAAAAATATTAACAATATAAAAAACTATGAAATCTAAAATCTAAAGTTAATTAAAATTATATAAATAAATTATTTATTTTAAATTTTTCTTTTATTATTCAGTATATTGCCGTCATATAAATTACTAGTCTAAAGAAATTATTACATCCTCGAATGAGCGGGTGTAATATAATGTGGCGAAGCAGGTTGAGAGCAGAAATGGTACAATCCAATAAAAAGAGCGCCACATGACAGATTGATTCGACACAGAGCCAAAAATCGAAGAAATTATTAGAGTATATTTTAAGAGTAACAATAAATATATATTTTAAGAAGATATTTATGTTTAATTTTAGTTATATTTATATAATTTTAAAAATAATATTTTAATAAATATTATAAAAAAATTATTAAAAAATATGAAATAAAAAATTTATATAAAAATAATTTTTTTAAATTTTTAATTTGTTGAATACTCAATTTTTTATAAAAAATTCTTATTATAAATCTTTAACGTGATACTTTTTAACCAATTTTTTTTTCAAAATAAAAACAACTTGGAAGAGATAGGATATACATCTATTGTGGTTGCAGCAATCTGCTATAACTTTTTATTTGGACGTACGTACCCCACTCAAAGGACTCGAGCTCAACGTGGGTTGGAACTTGGATGGCCTCCATCCACGTTGACGTTCAGAATTTCCTCCCCCACTTAGTTATCATACTTATTTGTCTGTCTTCTCTTTATTTTGATCAAACAAAAAAATACAATAATCGAGAGATGACAACTAGAACGATAAACATCAATATTAATAGGTCTATTGTGTTCTTTGAAATCTCTGGAACTTGGGACCCAACTATAATGCAGTAAAATGGTGGCCCGTTCAACCGTCCGACCGCGTCAACCCACTAAAATGAGGGGCAGGGTGGGTTGGCCCGTTTTAAAAAATGGGTTGGAATAACTAACCCATCTCACTTTAAGGTGGGTTGGTGGGTTGACGGGTTGATTCGCATATAAAAAATAAAATGGAAAAAATAGATGAGTTGATGGGTAAATTGGTTTCCTTAAAAAATAAAAAAAATAAATAAAAAAATCAATAAATACTATAAAAAATAATAAATAATAATGGTAAAAAATTTCAAACCACGTATCTAAAATATAATTTTTAAAATATTTCTAATTAAATATTCAAATATAAATTATATAATATCGAAAAATTTTTCATTTATAGTATTACTTATTATTATTTAAAAAAAAAAAAACCCAAGCGTAAGTAAGGCCGCCGCTCCGCTTAACCCGCGAGTTATGCGGGACGGGTTACTTGAGTTGGAAAAAATATGAGTTCAATCGCGAATCCCATAAAAAAACAACGGGTTAAGCGGATTGTTTCGCATGATTGAACCCATTTCTAGACCCAACGAAGCATATTCTGGCCAATGCGAAAAGGTTCCATCCATAATATTTATATTTAATATAGATGAAAAAAAAAAGGTTATTTCATGTGAAGTACGTTTTGCCGTCATGGGGAACCTAAAGAGACAATAGATGGATCACCATTCCAAATTTAAGATTTCATCTATAGTCTGGGAATAATATTTTTTAGAGAGAAGATTCATAGATAATACTTTAAACGACATATTCCAATTTAATAATAATAGTATTATGTGTGTCAATGGTCATTTGTCTTATTGCCATAACTTTATATATTGAATTTTATATATGGGTGTCAATTCGGGCTATGCTTCGCAGGCTAGTGTGTTGGGCCGGCGTAAAAAGAAAAAAGTTTCTTCTTTAATATTTAAGTCCATTTCATTCCCAAAAAGTCAAAATTCTTTCTTTTTTTGGTAAGAGATGGGCCAGAGGTCCAGAAAACAAAAAATCATATTGAAGAGAATCTGGGAGTATGGACTCCCATAGCATTACGTATAAGCAAACCCCTTACCACAACAGGAGGGCTCTCCCACATGTTCATACTGAAGGCTGATGATTATCATAAAGTCGGCACTAAAGTTGCCTTCTTGTAGGGTATGCTTGACTTTCACCTGCCACCTTCTGCTCACTAATTCATATAGGCACTTGATGATTTGCCTTGAGTTTCCTTGTGCTCCGGTCATCCTAAGATAGAATGTGAACTAAAGAAGTTGAATCCATTTCAAAAATAACACTACGAAACTCATTTTCCCAAACTAGCTTTACACCCTCTAGCACCCAAAACCTCATCTAAGAAAGGAGACGGATCCCCCAAATTCCTGCTAAAACCCACCATTCATTGCCCAAAAGCATCACTGATTAATCCACCACAATAAGCTATATAAACACTTATTTTGCTTGCAAGCTCCATTAGTGTTTAGTTTGATCCATCTATCAGGCGGCGGATACCATCAAACTTCAATCAGAGGGGCTGATATAGGCCGAATACGTCAAAACTCTTTAAATGTCTCATTTCTAGTAAAGAGGTATGAATTTCATCCCAAAATTTTACACCCACTATAAAAGAATTTTATCAATTAATAAATTGTATTAATAAACACTTTTAATCAAATAATTATTAGTAAAACTAAGGTCAAAACAAAGGCAAGAAAACTTGTCCCATTCACCTACAAAATGTTATTTATATTTACACTTATATTTTTAGCTTATATAATAATATTGCTGTAAATTAAAATTATTCTCATAAAAAAATTTATGAAATGAATTTTCATAAATCAAACATTTAACTTAAAATATAATATATGAATATAATGTTCACAAAAAATTATATTACCCCAAAATTAATTTCTTCTATATTAACATTTCTTAAAAATTAAAATTAAGGACTAATTTCACTAACATTCCTTGATGTTAACACTTATTACACACGTAATCCTATTTTTATTTAAGAAATTACATATTCCCCCCTTACATTATGTATAACTCCTACATGATTACTCTTTGTAAATAATAAAGGAAAATAGGAGTAATTTTTCAAATAAAAAGAATGTCAATATAATAAACGCTATCTTCATGAGAGGTCAGTGTAAGTATTTATAAATTAATGTGCAATGCTATTTTGAAACAAATAAAAATATATGCTATTTGATTATGTATTTATAGTTTTTATTGCATACATCATAATAAATGTGCAATTCAATGGTTCAATTCAATAATTTTTTAATTAAAAAATTTAAAATAATGTAAGTATATCAATTATATTTAAATTATAAAATTAAAGAAAATCTTTCTACACTTCGTAAAAAAAAATCTTTTTATACAAATTATGAATTTGTTTACAGAACTATTTTTTTTTCTCAATGTTTTACAAAATTTTTGAGGTTGGGGAATTTCCAAATAAAGAATAACAGTGTAAAATGCATATAAATGCAAAAATAAAAATCTCGCGTGCTAGTAATATGGTTGAGTGGATGCGACATTCCTAGCTAGCAAGATGAGTGTTGTATCACCTGTATGTCTTAATCAGTTGACTCAACATTTGACCAAGCAAAAACTGTTAGTTAGAATCTCAAAATAGTATTGCTGATATTGAGAAATTCTTGCATATATTTAATAAGAATGATATACACACACTAATTTTATTATATTCTTTTTTTATTTTTTTCAATAATAAATAAAAAAATACACTTTTCAACACACATCTTCACTTTCTTTTTACCAAAACACGTAAGGTATAACACAAGGTTTAAAAAAACATGTGCAACAATCATTTCCTTAAATTTAATATGTACTAAGATAATAAATTATGAGTTTAATTTTAATGTATTATTAGTGTAAAATTTTTTACACATTAATCAATTTTATATTATCACATATATAATTTTTATAAGATAGTTATTTTGAAAATCAAATATTTTTTATGATATAATAATTTATAATTGAATAATAATGTAAAAATATTTTACATTGACGATGCATTTAAATTAAAATAAAAATTATTAATATATTATAAAATAATGATTAATTATTTTAAATATTGTGTCAATTATTTGTTAGTTTAGTGTACCTATTTAAGTACTACTCCGGTTTTATGAAAGGATTTCTTGTCCTAATTCCCTGTCTGCTCTTGTTTTCCAAGCTGTAACCACCCTATTTTCTCTTTCAACGTGTCAATTCCTATTGTTATGCATGCAAATTTTTGAAGTTGTTGCTTCATTCACCCTGCCCGTGCACGTATAGCCCATTCTGCTATTCCCCATGGTCCATGGAAGAGCAGGTCCAACCGCAGAGCACCTTCGCAGCAACCGGAGACCACCGCGCCGCCATGGTAATGTTGCCACTCCCACCTGGCCACGACCACCACCACGAGACCTACATCGTACAATTCCAAAAGGACTGAATCTATCTAGTTCCACCCCCTCAAAATGCCACAATTACGGAAAGATATCGTAATTCTCGGTTCGTGAGAAACAAGGAACTCCATCGTTGTTGCCCATGTCTCCTCCTAACCATCGCTCTAATCGTGCTTGCCATTATTGCTATCATTGCAATAACTCTAGCTCTCTTATACTTCATATTCACCCCTACAAGACCAACATTTTCCATCACCAACTTTGTGGTCAATAATAAAAACTCACCACCTAACTATCAAATTTCGTTGACGGCTAAGAACCCCAACAAAAGGTTGGGAGTGGAGTACCAAAAGGATGCAGAGGTTTTCCTTCTTTTTAAGAGGACAAGAGGGGCAACAGGCAAATTCCCAACGTTGGACCAGGATCCAAATGATTCCAACAAGGTCATGGTTGAGCTAAGTGGATCCCATGGACCATTGCCACGTCCAATGGACAGGAGCATGAATGATAACAAATCCAGCACACCCGTTGCTTTGGATTTGGAAATGAAACTTAGGTTAAAGGCCACAGCTGCACGACTAGGGACATGGGTTATGAAGTGCACTGTGGGGTGTACGTTTGTGGTGAGCACATTGAGGAATCACACACGAGTGTTATCACAAGCATGCCAAACCAATTTCAAGCAAAGTTGAAGATTAATTAGGACCGTATATGGGTATATAAATATAATATATGCAGGTTGTAGCAGTGATTCTATGATATTGAAGACATGGCATCAGACACATCAGTGAAACTATAAACTCTGAGAAGTCTCGCTCTTTTTTAATTTTTTTGGCTTAACTAAACTTCATTTCCTCATTTCTCTGAGTCTTTCTTATTGAATTCTTTAAACCTTACCTTGTTGGGAATTCAAGATGAACCTAACGCCTTTTAAGTTTTTGGATTGAGACATTAGTGTGATTTTTATTTTTAAACTATGAGGTATCTCCTTAAATTCAGTCCAATTAAATTGCTTATAAAACTAATTTACGTTCGATTGTAGGAATATAAAAATTATGCAATTTCTTTATAATAATTATTTTTCTAAAACTTAAACTCACGTTTTCATCTTATGAGGTTGAGACCATCCTTTGTGGGTGGGTAATGTGATTTCTTCAACTATTGCATTTGGTAATTTAAAAATAGAAATGGAAATTTATATGGGAACAAAAAACATAAAAGAAGAAGGTAAAGTTAACAAATTAATAAAATGCTTTCTCCAAGGAACCAACAACATTCTGAATTTACGAAGAAAAACAAACAACATTCTGAATTTTTGATAAGTCCATAAGCAAAATCGAACGCTTAGATATGGGCCTTGTTTAGATAAAACTGGGCCGAGCTCATTTAACTATTAGTTGTTGGCGTGGTTTTGGTTCTTGGTTTTTTTTTGTCAAGACATTTGACAATTGAAAAACCTTAAATTAGCTATTCCACTAGAAGAATGATATTTGGGGCTACGAATTGATTTACAGCAACTTAGGAGACATTGGAACTATATTGTAAAAGAATTTATGTTTAAAGACTTGATATTACAATTTTGATCATGTTTGATCGATATTATAAAATAACTGTTTTAAAAATAAAAATTGAGGAGTATTTTTGAATAGTTATTGAGTCTTAATTGTTGAAATTAATTAATTTGATACAGTTAAACATGAGACTTTTTTTTTTGGATAAGAAATCACTTGATCTTAATTCAATCAAATTTGTTCACTCCATAAGTTATCTCTAACTCAATTCATTATAAATTTTTATTCGCATAATAACATTTTTTATTTGACACCAAAATATACTTCAATTTAGTATTATTTTTTAAGATAATACTTTTGAAATAATTTTCTTTTTGTCATCATATTTTGAGTGACAAATGTGTCATTAGGAATTTAAGTATTCTAAAATAAGTGGTTCACTTTAGAGGGAAAAAGCAAGGGATTTAAGACATTAACGAAAAAATAAAGAAAAAAAGGTTCTAAAAAATTCATAATTTGTTATGTATGTGTGCATGTGCTTTGGACCGGGTTACGAGTTCACAAATTTGGAGGAACCTGACCCTCTGGTTGGCACCTAAATGTTACTACGTGCATGCATTAGGCGTAACATCCTCGACAAGAATGAATGTTCGCCACATCCCGCATAAATAGGGATTAATCATATAGAATAAGGGTTTTCGCAATTTCAAGTAAAACATTTAATACTTACTGAATGCTCAGATTCCTCACACTTTTAAGCGCTCATATATAAACTATTAGCAAGGGGGAAAAGAGGTATGACCTAATTCACAACAAACACTAAACTCTCCTTACCCACCTACTGACTTGAGCGTCAGAATGTCTTTTGCAAGTACTCACCCCCTCATTCGCTATTGTTGCAGCTATGCCACGGAGGAATCCACTATCTCTTACCTTCTCAAGTAATCCTCAAAACCTAATTCTAAACATTGACGCCATCTGTAAGAAATGATAAATTTCTACTCCCACTACCACCACCATTATAGTGAACACAAGGATGAGACAAACCTCAACTAATGATAACTCCATAAAATGTAATTATTTGTACCCTATAATTGTCCTTCATAGAATGCTATGTCCTTGTTATTATGCATATATGAGAGATTTTATACTTATATTGGTTATATTTCCTTTGGATGTCTCTCTATATGATTATGAGCAATTTGTGTGTATTCATTAAGTGATTAAGTGAATTTATAATTTATATTTAACTTGGTAATTTTTCTAATATAGGATGAGCTTAAAACAGAGGAATTGGAACGATTCAAGGTTCAAAAGTCCAAGAGAAGGACCAAGTAGCATTCCGGGAGAGAACCCCGTGGCTCAAGTTGTTGTACACCGCAGCGCAAAGGTGCATCATCAAGCTGCCATACTGAGACCCGAGGCTAGAGCGCCGCGGCACAAAGGAGTTTGTGCCACGGCATTAGGTGACCGACTTCAATGTGCGCCGCGGCACAAAGGAGTGTGCGCCGCGGTGTGAGGTGCAGAACTGAGCTTATAAATAGAATTTTATCAGATTTTCTTAGGATGGTTTTTAGGTTTTAGAGAAGCTGTGCCCAAGACTTCATGGTTCGAGGCTAAGGAGGCCAAGAGAGGCTAGGATGGAGGTCATCTTCCTTATGAATAATGATTTGAGCTACAAGGATCATATCTAATGAGATTCTTCTCCTTTCTCTTTCTCTTGTTTTCCTTATCTTTTGAGCATGGTTTTTGTGTTGTAATTTGTGTTTATGGATTAGCTGAACTGTATTTAGGGATACTTTAAATCCTTTCTATGATTATTGATTTTTTTTGTTATCTTTTGAGTATATATTGATGTTTAGTTATGTTCAATCATATTGTTCTTAATGCTTTTGAAGGTTTGATTAGCTTTTGAATGACTTGTTGAAATCTGATGAACCTAGACATAGAAATTTGGATCTTAGATCGTACATATGGTTGATGCATGTTCGATGAGTTCAATTGGCTTGGATGAGTTTATTCGCTAACTAGATAGAAATATACCTTTTAGTCATGTATAGTGTGTAATTAATAATAGATCGTTCATGAGTGGAGTTTGTACTAGTTCTCCGAGAAACATAATGGATTGGGTAAATGAAACTATGATTGATTTACTTAGACATAGGCTTTTAACTAAATCAGATTCTCAAGCTAACTTAACAATTCATTGATGTTGCTTATAATGATTGCATGTCATTAGTATGAATAGGAGGTGAAGAAGGATTTCTTAGATCTCTAAACCATTATCTTTATTACTTTTGTAGATTATATTTAGTTTATTTATGCTTTCTCTATTTTTATGTCATTGAATGGAATTAATTAAACTATTGGTTAATATTTAGCATTGGAAGTACGCTTATCCTCGAGGGAACGATCTCTACTTTTCACTTTATTACTTGAATGATCCGTGCACTTGCGGCCTATTTTGGGACAAACAACTAACCAGAATCATGCTTTTGTTGTGCGTAACTCTCCCTTTGCAAATTGTCGCCCAACATCTATCCCTATTGCTCACAAACCATATTTGGAATTAGTCGTAGCCCATCTGAAACCTTGGCAAGACGGGCCAGAGGCTTCCTTTATCGGAGAGAACTTCGCCCTCATTCCCTATGAGTTCCAAGGAGGCAACGTCTGGGCCATATGAAAGTATTTTTTAGGGTTGCGAAGCAGCAAATGTTAGCGCTACAATGCCTCAGAGACTGATAGAGAATTTTTAAGTAATAAAATTACCTTTTACATGCAACCTTTTATTTGCAAGTACACAATATCAATATAATATTTGACAAATATATTTAAGGGTGTCGTACTCATAAGGAGTGATAAGATTAACTAAAATCTAATATCTACCTAAATTAATTTAAAGAAAAAATAAAATAAAATTTTATTTTATTTAATTAAACTAAGAATATAAATTATGTGTTAAACTAAAACTAAAATTAAATAAACAATATAAATATAACGACTTAAATTAAAATGTAAGAGCAATTAAAGAATAATTCTATGATCTCGAATCTATCACTAACCATGCAAAGATGAATTTAATTTGAATGAAAACTAATCTTGTTCTATAGAATGTCTATAACTATAAGTTTTAATCACTACTAAACATTATTTAAATCTAATTAATGATATAATTCATCTAAAATAATATGACATATTCAAATTATGACATAAACTATTTAATATAACATAAACTATTCAATTCTTAGATCACAAAAGCATTGAATACTATTGTACAACCTACACCTAAGACTACAAGAATTAGGCATGTGATTAAAATATATCAATCTAAATTTACTAATTAACTACAAGATAATCAATAAAAATTAAATTGAAGAACAACTAAAGATCAATAATCATTAACATTGCGCAATTATAGAACAAAGAAAATTATCCCAAACAAAGTTAAATCATCTAAAACAAAGATAAGAATTTCATCTTAATCCTAGAAAATAAAATTAATTACTCATGATAAAAGTATCAGACACGAAGAGAGAAGAAAAATCCATAAAAGATAAAATAATTGCTACGCGTCCTCCTTCTTCCTTTGCTATATGCGGCGCTATGTGTCTCTCTCTGATCTACTGCCCTCCTCTTCTCCTTGTCTATTAATAAGAGCTTTTATCTAATAGAAGTGTGTTTTACACAAAAGCTCCTTAATTGGCTTCTAAATAATAAAAATATATTGATTGAATTTAGGAAACTCAATCTCCTTAATTGCTCTCCAAATAATAAAAAAATATTTATTGGATTTAGGAAACCAATTTTAGGAAACTTAATCTCCTTTTAATGAAGGCCGTCAAATTTTCTTCTTTTTCTTTCTTTATTTTTTCTCATCCTTCAGATGCCAAAATTAGCCTTTGAGGTCAATAGAAGAGTTGTTGCATTTTCTGTTAGCTTTTCAACGCCACAAGAATCGTATCGATATGATAACTATATCCCAAGATATGATCCAAATACAACAGCAAGGTTAGAAAATATGTGTTGAATCCGAATTTGTAAAATTTTTTCTACAATTATCACAATAATTAATTAATTAGATTTTCTCAGATAAACAAATGATAATTCCACAAAAAATAATATTAAAAATATTAAGATATAATAATGCCTATTTTTATAAGAAAAATATATAAAAATTATGCTATTATCAGAGATCATGTGGAGGTTGAAGATAACCACCGCCTGTTAAACCAACTCGAGCAGTGAACACCATCTCGAGAGGTTTCACAGGCGGAGATGATTCAACAAACGCAAGAAAAAGGGCCATCCGGACTGTGATGAACGTGGCATCCTTCACAGAAACTAAGATGGGCGGAAGGTCAAAAAAGTCCCCATCGATTTTGTTTTTTGATGAGGTTTACGAAAACATCATCTCGGATCACGATGACCCCATGATCATTTTCAGGATAATTACTAATGCCGAGGTCCATATGATGTTTGTGGATTAAAGGAGCTCAGCAAATATTATGTTTTACGACTTGCTCAACAAGTTAGGATTACCAACTAAAGAATGGATCCCGTACACCAGTGAGCTGATTAGATTCACATGCGATAAGATCACCCCAGTAAGATACATCGAGGCCTATCTGATTATAGGAAAAGACTCCATTTTAAAAACTATCAAGGTTAAGTTCATAGTAGTTGACTACCCTTCAACTTATAATGTTATATTGGGTCGTCCTTCACTCAATGCCTTTGGCGCTGTGATTTCTACGCCTCACTTGACCATGAAGTTTCTGGATCAATAAGATAGGGCTGTAACGATCAAATGAGACTAACCTGCGATGAGGAAATGCTACAATGAGAGTCTAAGAATCGCCAAAAGATCCTGATTGTAGACTGACACGATAATTCGACTAGGTACAAACATAGCCAATATTCTCCTGACCGAGTTGGACGTGCGTGAGGAAATCTATTGTACGCGTCCATAACCTGATGGAGAGATCTAGTCTTTTCAACTTGGTTCCAAGCTAGACTAGGTAACCAAGATTGGAAGACAACTCAATCAGGAGGAGAGATCCCATCTGACCAAAATCCTACTAAAAAACAAGGAGTTGTTTGCCTAGACTTCCGCTGACATGCCAGGTCTAGACTCAGACTTTATCTGCCACTGATTTTCTGTTGAAAAGAATGCAAAATCGGTGGCCCAGCATAAAAGGAAGGTCAGACCTGAAAGACAAGAGGTAATCCAAAAATAGGTAAATGAGCTTCTAGATACTGGGTTCATCAGAGAGGTCTCCCACATGACATGACTCTCTAATATGGTTTTGGTCAAGAAGGCCAGTGGGAAATGACGTATGTGTTCCAATTGCACTGACATAAACAATGCGTGTCCATAAGACCCCTACTCACTTCCTAACATTGACAAGGTGGTGGATAATTAGTCCAGTTTTAGGCTACTATTCTTCATGAAAGCCTACTTCAGATACAATTAAATTCTCATGAATCTAGAAGATGAAAACAAAACTTCCTTCATAACGAAGATGGGGAGCTATTGTTATTATGTCATGCCTTTTAGACTCAAAAATTTCGAGGTAACTTACCAAAGAATGATGAACAAAGTCTTCGAAAGACAAATTAATAAGATGCTGAAGATATATATTGATAACATGATAGTTAAGATGGAAGACACTGATAATCACATCAAAGACTTGGATGAGGTATTCGCCTAGATTCAGAAACACAACATGCGACTAAACTTGGAGAAATGCGCTTTTGGAATACAAGCTGGCAAGTTTGTTGGATTTCTGTTGACAAACCGTGGCATCGAGGCTACCTAGAAATGCCAAGTTGTGCTTGATATGCGTAGCCCCCATTCCATCAAAGAAATGCAGTAGCTCACAAGATGAATTGCGATCCTCACTCGTTTCTTAGCCAATGCTACTCAAAAATCTCTCCCCTCTTTAAAACCTTGAAAAAAGAAAGAACTTTGAGTGGACCTTGGAATGTGAAGCTGCCTTCCAAGAACTGAAGAGGATGCTATCTACACCGCCCATTTTGAAGAAGCCAGACCCTAGTGAGACACTTTATGCCTACCTTTCTATCAACAATGAAGCAATTAGTTCAGTTCTGATAAGAGAGACAGATGAGGGTCAAACACTAGTTTACTTCATCAGCAAAGTCCTGTAGGGCCCCGAGGTCAGTTACCAAAAAATCGAGAAGCTAGCTCCAACGCTGATAATCATTGCAAGGAAGCCAAGACAATACTTCTAATGTCACCTCGTAATAGTGAAGACAGACCAGCCTATCAGACAAATACTACATAAAATGGATCTTGCAGGGAGAATGATTGTTTTGGTCAGTAGAACTCTCTGAGTTCAGAATCACCTACAATCTAAGACCAGTTATAAAGGCTCAAGTACTATCTGATTTCTTGGTTGAGCTCACACTAAACTCCGGTCATCCTAGAGTGCATTCTTGGACCATCTATGTTGATGGATCCTCAAATTCTAAAGGAAACGGTGCTAGGGTCATATTGGAGAATGAAGGCGGCTTTATGTTGGAACATTCATTGAGGTTCGAGTTTCCTACGTCAAATAACCAAGCATAATACGAGGCGTGTATAGCAGGCATTAGTACAGCGAAAGAGATGGGAGCTACAAATATAATTCTTTACAATGACTCTCTACTGGTAACCTCTCAGATCTGAGGGGAATATCAGGCTAAGGAAGCCTTATTACAAAAGTACTTAGCGAAGGTCGAAAAGCTATTGAAAGGTTTTGACAGTGTTAAGGTGGAGCACATCCCCAGAGAAAAAAATTATAGGACTGACATCCTATCAAAACTTGCCAGTACCAAGAGCCCCGACAATAACAAGTTGGTGATCCAAGACACCTTACCCTCTTCAAGTATCACAGACAATGAAGTCCTCTTACTCGAAGATAAAAAAACATGGATGACACCTATATTAGCCTACCTTTGCAGTGGCTCACTACTTGAGGATCAGAAAGAAGCGCAGAAGATAGTACAGACAACAACCTAGTACACTATATATGACAACTAATTATATTATCGCTATTTCTCCTCTCCCCTCCTTAAATGTCCTGGTTTGAAAGAGGCAGAATATGTCCTGTCCGAGACCCATAAAGGAAGCTCAGGGCACCATCTTGGGGGCAAATCCTTAACACAGAAGGCGTTGAGGGCTGGATACTATTGGCCCACCATATAGGGCGATAATAAAGAGCATGTGTAGAAGTGCAACTAGTGCCAACATCATTCAGACGTTTATGCAGCACCACTAGAGGAATTGTCAACGATGTTCGTTCCTTGGTCATTCTACTAATGGGGAATAGACATCTTGGGTCATTTCCTCCAAGCACCATGGAGAGTCAAATACTTGGTGGTGGTCTTTAATTATTTCTCCAAGTGGATTGAGGTAGAACCGTTAGCTATAATCACCTCCGTGTGGATCCAAATGTTCACCTACAGGAATATCATTAGCAGATTTAGAATCTCGGAGTCAATTGTCATGGACAACGGAGCCCAGTTCACTAACCAGAAATAAAAAGGTCTCTTAACCAGACTCAAGATCAAGCAGCATTTCACCTCTGTAGAGCACCCAAAGACCAACTGACAAGTTGAGGCCGTCATCCGGATTATACTTAAGGGAATTAAAAAGAGACTTGATGACGCAAAGAGAAACTAGGTGGAATAACTCGATCATATCCCATGAGCATATCAGATCATGCCATATTCCTCTACGAGAGAAACCCTGTTTAAGTTAACTTATGGTTGTGAGGCCATGGTCCCAGTAAAAATAAAGGAGCCAAGCTGGAGGAAGCAAAACTTCTCTAAGGAAGCCAATCCGGACCTCGACAACCAAGGGCTTGATTTGCTGGAAGAATAGCACAGTATTGCCCATGTCCCAGAGGCAGCCTTCAAGAAGATAGATCACGGCACATTACAACTCCAAAGTGATTCCATGCCTGTTTAACCTTGGTGACCTCATGCTACGCAGGGCAGACATAGGAGGAAAAAATGTAAGAGATCGAAAAGTAGCTCCTAATTAGGAAGGACTACACAGAATCATGTCAAAAACCAATATAAGAGCCTACATCCTAGAAACCCTCTCGGGTAAGGCAGTCAAGAACTTCTGGAATGCAGACAAGTTGAGAAAATATTACAGTTAAGAACCACATTGTTACTTATGTTGTATAATAAACATCTTTGGATATAAATGAATTAATTTTTTCTAATTATTGTGCTATTTAAGAGCTAGTACTTTGGTCGTGACACTTGGTTCATGGGTACTTCGGCTCATCACTATCTATAGCCAGTACCTCGGATGAGACTTTAAGTCCATGAGTACTTCAGCCTGACGCAACACACAAGGTTACCACACTTTGGTGAGGTCCGAGGAATACAAGGTCAAAAAAAAAGAAGCTATTCCAACGTCTTTACAAAAAACCAAACTGAGGAATCCATTTGAAAACCCTCTGGGGTCAAGCAGCATATTCAAGGGTTTTCACATGTGGCTATTTGAGCTAGACCTTAACCCATAAGCCGACCAGGTTTACAGAGGTCAAACGTAATTTCACTCGATGGCCAGATAAGGAAATTTACTTGAACATCCTCTGGTAAGATGATGATGATGATCAAGCACCGACTACGCCCACTTTAACGGTTCCTCAACTTGCACTTATCTCTTCCCTCTTGATCAACAAGAGGAGAAAGCTTCACGATCTCATGACTCCAAAACACTCATGCACACCCAAGGTATGGCAAGCACCATGGAACATAATCAAGGGAGCAGAGGAGAGACATCAGTGAAACCCTTTCATACCTTATAGGAATTAGGGCAGAAGTCGTAAGCTTTTCCAGTGCGAGCAAGATTTCATTCTACTGTCGTGTACATCTGAAAAGAAAAACTTTTGCTGCTTGGAGATATGTTGATCAAGTTGCACAGAGCATTTACTTGGCCTTCACTGCACTGTTATACGCCTAAAACGAAAAGCCTCAACTAGAAGAACATGTTGGGAAAAATGGAACACTTAAAGGAATTTGAAGTGAAAAATGATTTTAGAAAGAGACATGGCTCTCAACACGCCCAATAGAAGCGGAAAAAAAGGGCCACCCTTTGGGAAGGACCCAGTCTCGAACGAAATCCAGAAAACGAAAGAAAGGAACAAGTGACAACATCACTGCAAACATTCTCTATTTATAAAAGGAGTAATACGCCTTGATTGGCTTCCAAAAGGCGAACCAACTACATTTTCGAAGCCACATTTAATTGTTCCTCCCGTGTGATTGGCCACGAGGGCAGCGGGCAGTTGAAAAACAGCAGAAAACTACTATTGTCATTAAAGCGGTAGATATTTGTCGCAACCGGAATCGCGACGGGACGACCAAAAAATATAAAAAAATCAATGGAGTCGCCACCAATGTTTATTTAAATTGGGAAAACATTAGAAAAACCCTTTTATCAGGAAAACTGGTCTTTTGAAAATGAGTTTGAGTCCGGGAGTCGATTACAGATAGGGAAGGTGTTAGCACCCTATACTGCCCGTTCCAAGAACGGTACCTTATGTTAGTTGTGCAAAATTTAATAATCTCAAATATATTTATTTTTACCCCTTTAAACAAAAGACTTTGTAATTATTTTTTATTTTTCTCATTTTTTGGAAAGAAATAAAAGAAACAAACAAATCATGAAAATTTATTTTTTTTGGCTTGACAGAATAGAGATTCTGCTCCTACGTATCCTCGGGTGCAATGAGGAACTCAAAGTCACGTAGTTCTTTATAAAATAAGTGTGGGTTGATTGATTTTAATTAAGAGAAAAAGAAAAAAAATTTATTTGAAAATCAAATTTATGCTCGCACAGGGTTCAAGTTAGCACAAGGCTACTCAATAAACCCTTATGATCCAAATGATAATGAAGGTAGTATTCACTACTCAATCATCATCATTGGTCATTGCAGGGATTAAAATATTTTATTTCTTTATTTGCTATTTTTATATTCTTTTACCCTTCCTTTCTTTTTTCTTACCAAAAAAAGTGTATCATTATTGCCTTAACATGAAATGGGCAGCAATTTCTCACGTGATTCAAACTCAAACCTCAAAAGGCAGTCAACAACTCAATTTAAAGGAAAGAGAGCTTGAAAACTTGGGTAACAATAACAGAGCACATACCAGAGGACGTTTGGGGAGGGATTTGGACCCTGAGGTTCGACGGTCGGTTTAGGGAGATTGGATGGTTCTGTTTTGGGGCTCGACAGTCGATTGGAGGTGAAGATAGGGTGGTTTTGTTTTTGGGGTTCGACAGTCGGATGGAGGTGGAGATGGGATGGGTCTTGAGGTTAGTCGGTCGGTGAGGGGATGGTGAAGGTGTCGGTGAAGTCGGTCGGTGAAGGTCACAGTGGTGTGGTTCGACGGTCGGTTGAAGGTGTGATGGAGACGAGGCAAGGTTGTTAATTGGTGGCTGTTTGGAGATGATGGGATCACAGTTTGGAAAATGGGGTCCGACAGTCGAATGTGATGGAGTTTGGTTGATGGTGTGAAGATTTGGATGGGTTGTCGGTAAAGGGAGTGGAGCTCACGGTTCGACGGTCGGTTCTGGTTGGGGTTCGGTAGTGTTTGGAGAGGTTATGGAAATTGCTTGGGTGATGGGGATTATGGAGGCTTTGAAGATAGGGAGTATTTTGGAGGTGAAAGGGAAGTGATCGGATTTAAGGTTCGACGGTCGGGTATAAGTTGGGTTTTGAGGTGATTTCGCGTAATGGATGGTTGAAGGATGGTGGTGTGGGTTCACGGTAATAGTGAGAGGGATGGTGAAGGTTGATATATGGGGATTCGACGGTCGGTGGGGGTATGATGGTTGTTAGTTCGACGGTCGGTGCGAGGAGGGATTCGGGGTCCGACGGTCGGTGAGGGTGTCGGTGAGAGGATGGTAACCGGTGTTGGTCGGTGAAGGTCACGGTGGTGTGGTTCGACGGTGAGGTGTCGGTGAAGTTGGTCGGTGAAGGTCACGGTGGTGTGGTTCGACGGTCGGTTGGTTAAAGGTCATGGTTGAGGGAAAGGTTAAGGAAGGTGTTGTTTACGTGTGCATGGGTTGATGGAAAGTAGATGTTTTCGGTCCGGGAAGAGGTTGAATGTGGGTAGTTGAAGATGAAAGTAATAAAAGGGAGATGGATTCACGGTTGGAGAGTGGATATTGGGTTTCAGTCAAGGAGGCTTGAGTGGATATGTAGTATTCATTTCATGTTGAGTGCGAGAGGATTCGGGGTTGTGTGCAAGTGAGAATAGTTAGCAGAAATGAGCTACATGACATAAATGCAGAAGGTTACCTGTGGAGTTCAAGGTGGAACAGTTGAAGTGAATGCTATTCCTCAGCAAGGCTTCTGTCTCCTTCTTGTTCCCTTCTCTCTGTCTCCCTTGTGATGGCTATGCTCTTGGAAGTTTATGGTGATGAACGATTGATAAAGACGATGGTCACAGTGGAGAATGGGTGAAGGTGCTGTTTTTGGTGATGAGGGTGGTGAAAATGGAATGTGTTTTTCTGGTTCTTGAAGGTGAAAAAATGTGTGAAAAAAGATCCATCTCTTTTCTGATGCTCTTCTCTTTTAAATACCTCCACCCTTTCATCATTTCTCCCCTGAAATTTCCTTCTTTTTTTCTTTGCGTGAGCCTTCCTACGTTGAGCCCCCCATTTCCTCCTTTATCAGAACCTTTTTCTTTTCTTTCCATCCTTTTAACCCCTTTTTTCTCGCTTTCTTTGCCTCAATGCATTTAATGCCTTCTTCTTTACGTGTGCAAGTATCGTATTAAATGCAATGCCCCTTTTAAAATTTTTTATTTTAAAACGAGATCAGTGTTCCCTTTTTAGTAGGCTTACAATTGGGCCAAAAAAGAAGAGTAAAAGAATTTGTTAGCCCGTTCCAAATTGAGTATTCACAGTATATGTTCAAAATATTGTAATTAAGTATAAAAAAATTTTATGGACAAAATTGGGTATCAACAATATTGATGGCGCGGCATTAGACCCCTAAGTAGTAAAGCCCTTACTTTCTTTCAAATAGCAATCAATTCATAAACTACGAAGGGATGCACTGGACGTTGACTTCTAACTCGAATCTCATACCTTCAACGAGATATCACGATATAACAACACCACAAGTCTCAGCCCGAATCCGAGGTACATTCATGCAGAACTCATAAATTATACATGGGGAAAACCTATTACCTACCCTGGACATCGGTATGATGACTTGAGCAGAGTGATCTGTCACGGATCCCAGCCTTACTCATTAACCCTGGGAATTCGCTATGATACATCACAGACCTCAGCCTTTTAGAAAAACATCGTGAAATTCGACATTCACACTATAATTCGAATCCCTTTGTCCATCGCGTATCTTGACACTTAGTTGTCCCATCAAAGTGCTAAGTTGGGGACAATTATTTTGGACTGGATTACGGGTCCACATATCTGAAGCAACCTGACCCAACAAGCTGACACCCAGACGTTACTGTGCACATGCACTAGGCATAACATCCTCTACAGGATTGAATGTCTTCAACATCACGCTTAAATAGAGATTAATTTTATGGAATAAAGGTTTTCGCAATTCCAAGTAACAACATTCAATACTCACTGACTACTCAGCTTACTCATATTTTTAAACACTCATATTTAAATTTTTAGTAAGGGAAAAAAGATGTATGACCTAATTCACAACAAACACTATACCTTCATTGTGCACCTACTGACTTGAACATCAGAGTTGTCGCAACCGTCCCGAAGGGCGCTGCAGAAATGAAAAGAAAAGGAGGATAGGACCTCGGGGTGTTGGGAGTCGCCACCAATCGCTTTATCCATTAAATGGAATGGCACAATTGGACACCTAAAAGATGGTCTACGTTTCAGAGTTTGAGGTTCGGGGGTTGATTACGGGTAGGGAAGGTGTTAGCACCCTACACCGTCCGTTCTAAAAACGGTTACCTATATAATCTAATGTTATTTGCAAGATTAATTTAATTGGTCCTTTATTAATTAAAAGAAAAGATTTTTTTTATTTTTTTATTTTGACATGTCCCATTTTGTCAAGCATAATATCAAGAATGATAAATGACTAAGACAAGCAATGGGTGGCTAAATAGCTATTATTTTAGAACAAATTCAAAGTCTACAACATATTATATAAAAGTGGTGAATTAAAATTTTATCTTTTTGAAGAGAAGTAATTTTCAAAATAAAATGGCCAAATAAAAAAAAATATTTCAATGAATAATTTTAACTCAAAGAAATTTGTTTAAGGTAAGAAAATGATTTTTAAAGTAAATGGCCAAATAAATCTCATTCGTAATCAAGAAAAAATATTTTTAGGCACAATGAGATTTTTGTATTAATTTCTAAAAAAATGTCTTTATGAAAAATAAAACTTTGATTCACCACAATCATAATGTTGAACTATATGAAATTGTTCACTTTTATTTGAATATTTTATTTTACAAAAAAGAAAAGTTTATTTTGGTTTATTTAAAAAAAATATTTTAATTTACATAATCATTTTAATTTTTATATGGGGATTAGACTTCGCCGGCGCTCCTGGCAAAATCCAATATAAAACCTCAAGATTATTGGGAAGAGTGTAATCTGATCGGCGCTCCGATCCTCTCCCAATTTTTCCGTCATCGGTAAGTTTTAAATCACTTAATTTACAACAATTAAATTAAAGTTACATATCAACCTCAAAAAAAAAATAATAATTAATGAAAAAAGTGTATTAAATTAAAATACAAATAATGTAAGTTCCAAATTAATAACTACAAATCAATCCAAATAATAAATGAATAACATAAAAAAAAAAAAAAAAAAACAAGCCCAAACCGGTAAAAGGAAAGGGCCCAAATGAAAAAAAAAAAATAAATAGTCCAAACTTATTCAACAAACCCACGAAAAAAAAAAAAAAAAAAAAGTGAAGCGAAGAATACAAAAAGGCTTGAGACATAGATTATGAATCGAAAAAGAAATAGGAAAAATAGGAGGGAAGAGGGAGCTCACAGACGGCGGCCTACGGTACCCAGATCCCAAGCACGGGAGCAATGACACGGTGGAAGGCGCGAGGAGGCGGGCGATACGCGGCGTGAGGACGGTGGTGCAGCGTGGTGGAGCGCTGCGATGGAACGCGTGCAACGTAAAGATGGCGAGGCAGCGTGATGGAGCTCCGGCGAGGTGCGATGGTGCCGGATTTGGCGGGATTGGGCTCGGCGGCGACAGATCCGGGTCCTAAGGAGCGACGACGGGTCTGGCTTGGTGTTGGTTCGCAACGGTGCCGATGAAGCAGATCGGCGGCTCGACGCCTGGTTCGAGCGGCGCGCGATTCGTGGGGTGCAGGCCACTGGTTGAACGACGCGTGCACGGTGGTGAAGGGTGGAGGACGTGGGTTAGCTGCGGATAGTTTTTTTTGGTTTGTGATCGTGACTGTGGATGGTTAGTTTGAGATAGTGAATATGGGAATGGAGGGTGGCTTACGGTGGTAACGACGGTGGGTAGATGGAAATGGAGAGTAGCAAGGTGGTTGTTAATGGAAGTGAGGTGAAGGTGACAGTAATTTTTTTTTGTGATTGCTAAATGTGAAAGAATTTTTCTATGTAGCATTCGTGTCTGTGTAGCTTTGGTTGCTCCTGTTTTTTCTTTCTCAATCCTTCCCCCATTTGTGTGTGATTCTTATAAGGAAAATAAAACATGCCAAAACAAAACCCTTCGTTTACTGATGATTGGAATGCAAAAAACAAATGGTCTGCCCCTTGGATTTCTGAATGAATGCCAATAAAGAAGAAACTTGATGATTGGAAAAGAAAACTGTCTAAAGCTTTTAATCCAATTCAATGCAAGTGATTGTGGAGGCTAGGGTTAGCAGGAAGAAGGAAATTGGGTTGAGAAGAGAATCGGGTCATGGGTTGACCCGTACCAAGCCCTTTTTATATTTATTTTTTTATTATTTTTTTTTTTTTTTTTTTATATTAAAGAAATAAAAATAAAAGTAAAAGAAAATGGGCAAAATTGGATATCAACAGCTGCCCCCCTTTGTTTTACATTTAGAATAAATGAAAAACAAAGGAATTGATTCAATTTTGTCCATGAAAAGGTAAAAACTCGCGGATTCGGTGTTCATCTGAAGTTTAACCAAAACAAGGTAAGAAGCTTACGGAGTCGGGTATCCGTTGAAGCTTAACAAATACAAAGAAGTAAGGGGTACGAGGACCCAAAGGTAAAAAGCTTGCATGGAATCGTGTATCCGTGAAGCTTAACAAAACAACGTAAGAAGCTTACTGAGTCGGGTATCCGTTGAAGCTATACTGTAAACAAGGTAAGAAGCTTACGGAGTCGGGTATCCGTTGAAGCTTAACAGAAAACTTAAAAGCAATGGGTACGGGGACCCGAAAACATAAACAATGGGTACGAGGACCCAAAAGCAACGGGTACAAGCACCCAGAAAAAGGTAAAAAGCTTGCGGAGTCAGGTATCCGCTGAAGTTTAACCAAAACAAGGTAAGAAGCTTACGGAGTCGGGTATCCGTTGAAGCTTAACAAAAACTTAAAAGCAAGAAGCTTACGGAGTCGGGTATCCGTTGAAGCTTAACAGAAGACTTAAAAGCAATGGGTATGGAGACCCAGAAAACAATGGGTGCAGGAACCCAAAAACTAAAAGACAATGGGCGCAGGGCCCGAAAGGAAAAACACAATGGGCGCGGGGGCCCGAAAAAGAGAAAACAATGGGTGTAGGAACCCAAAAACAAGAACACAATGGGCGCGGGGGCCCGGAAATGAGAAAACAAGGGTGTAGGAACCCAAAAACTAAAAGACAATGGGCGTGGGGGCCTAGAAAGGAAAACACAATGGGCACGAGGGCCCGGAAAGGAAAACACAATGGGCGCAGGGGCCCGGAAAGGAAAACACAATGGGCGCGGGGGCCCGAAAACGAGAATACAATGGGTGCAGGGACCCAAAAGGTAAAAAGCTTCATGAGTCGTATCCGCTGAAGCTTAACAAAAACTTAAAAGCAATGGGTACGGTGACCCAAAAAACATAAAACAATGGGTACGGGGACCCAGAAAAAGAAACAGCAATTTGGACCTTTGTAGGTCAAGGCTAGCAAAATGAAAACAAATGCACTTCAATGCATGCTTCAAATGTATGAGAGTCTGAAAAATTTTTCTTTTTTTTTTTTTTGTTTTTTTTTGTTTTTTTGTTTTTGTTTTTGTCTCCACGACCCTTGAGGACATGATTACAATCATTTTCAAAGATGAACTGGAATAGGATTTAATGACATCCTTTCATTTGTCTATTCAGCCGATGATTGAAATGTCCAACCAGAATGACCCTTGAAGTGTGCATTAGATGTGACACACAAGAGCAATGAAAAAAACCTTTAGATGACCCTTGAGGTGACCTGATTGTCCTTTTTTATCAACATTCTTATCAGGAATCATTGTGTTTCCCATACCTTTCAAGTCATTAGCAATTCTCAATGCTCGGATAGCAATGTCACACATTTCACATTCCAACATATGATTATTAGAAAAATGCATATTGAGTCAAAGAAAAGGCAAAGGTAAAAACATGATGATATTGTATTGAAATGGAAATGATGAAAAGAAAGTATTATTGTGGTCATCAACATGAAATTTACAGAGGGATGATAAGGGCAAAGGTCTTCAGTTCTTCCAATGAAACCCTTTATCGTAATCAGCGTCAATCCTCTGCATATCCGATTTTGAACACCCGTTAACCAGCCTATGAAGACTTTGATTGCCCCAGTTGAGATCATTTGGCCTGCCCCAAAATGGAAACTTAGTTTGCTCTAAAGCAGAGATTTGCTCCTCCCTGGCATGGAGACTCAACCGCTCAGGTCTCACTTCCTTTGTCATATCAAGCACTATTGTCATTTTATTTTGGACCTTAACTTTTGCCTAGGTCGCTCTTTCGAGTTTTCAACCTACCAGGTCGCTCTAACTTTTGCCTAGGTAGCCTTTTCAGGTTTTCCACCTAGCGAGCCATGGTTATCCTTTTTTTTTTTCTTTTCTTTTTTTCTTTTTTTTTTATTTTTGACAAGTAGTGCTTTTATGCATAATATTTCTTGACTGCGTCCGAATTTACAGGAAGTGGTAGATCTTCACCATCCATTCTTGTGAGAATCAAAGACCCTCCAGAGAAAGCCTTCTTCACAACATAAGGTCCTTCATAATTTGGAGTCCATTTTCCACGGTGATCTTCTATAGGCTGGTTAGCCAGATAATCTGCAAGGGCACTTCCCTTAATTGCCTTTTGGGTGACATAAATAATTTCATACTCCGATAATAGAACTTGCCATCGCGCGATTCTCCCAAAGGAGAGCGGAAGTTTCTCAAAGATATACTTGATGATAGGATCCATTTGGACACCAACCAAGTAGTGTAACACAACATGTATTGCCTCAATCGATGGGGGCCCATGCCAAGGCACAACAAGTTCGCTCTAACAATGAGTACTTTGCTTCATAGTCGATGAACTTTTTACTTAAATAATAGATGGCGCTTCTTTCCCTGGGACTCATCATTTGCCCCAAGACACAACCCATAGACTCATCCAGGAAGCAGTTAAATACATAATGAGAGGTCTCCGGCATTTGGAGGCACCAAAACCGGGGTTCTTGTAAACGCTTGATTTTTTCAAAGGCTCTTTGGCAATCATCATTCCACTTGACTGGCTGATTCTTGCGTAATAACTTGAAGAGCGGCTCACATGTTGTCGTGAGTGGAATATGAATCGAGCGATGTAATTCAACCTTCCCAAAATCCCCGAACTTCTTTTTCAAAGTCATGCGAGGGACCGGCATGTCCAAGATTGCTCGAACCTTGTCGGGATCAACTTCTATTCCTTTCGGCTCACCACAAACCCCAATAGTTTGCCCGATCGACACCAAAAGTGCATTTTGCAGGATTCAATCGAGTTTGAACTTTCTTAATCGCTCAAAAAGCTTTTGCAGATTGATTATATGATCTTCTTCTGTTTTTGACTTTACAATCATATCATCCACATAAACTTCTATTTCTTTGTGCATCATGTCATGGAACAATGTCACCATAGCTCTTTGATACGTTGCCCCAAAATTTTTTAAGCCAAAAGGCATCACTTTGTAGCGTAGAAGGTGCCCCATAAGGTGATGAATGTGGTCTTCTCCATGTCTTCCTAAGTGCCATCTTGATCTGATTGTATCCCGAGAAACCATCCATAAAGGAAAAAATGAATCCGAAAGTTGTTGTCCACCAAAACATCAATGTGAGGTAACGGAAGTCATCTTTAGGGCTAGCCCTATTTAAGTCTCGATAGTCTACACACATTCGGACTTTCCGTCTTTCTTTGGGACAGAACAATATTGGCAACCCATTGTGGGTATTTTGCAACCGCAAGAAATCCAAAGATCAAACCTGCTTTTTTACTTCATCTCTGATTTTTAGGGACATCTCAGGTTTCATTCGTCTCAACTTTTGCTTAATCGGAGGATACCCAGGTTTTAGTGGCAATTTGTGCTCAACTATGTCAGTGTCTAGCCCAGGCATATCTTGGTATGACCATGCAAAAACATCACTATAATCAAACAAGAGCTTAATCAACTTGTTACGCTCATCCTCTTTCATCGAGGTACCAATTTTGATTTCTTTCTCATCATTTTCAGTCCCCAAATTAATTACTTCAATTGGTTCCTCATGGGGTTGGATTTCTTTAGCTTCTTGTTCAAGTAATCTCATTAACTCAGGTGAAGTTTCCCAATCATCCTCATTATCCTCATCAGTATGATTAACAGGGTGTTCAAAATTATATGATGAGATATTGACACTGTCACTTTCAAGAGAGTCATTTTCAGATCTGCAATAAGTGATGTTGACACAAGAAAAATGAAATGAATAGTAGGTCATGATAATGGTGGGATGAAAGCTAATGAAATGAAAAATGAGAGAACTCAAAAATGCATTTTATTAATAACAATTATTGAAAATGAAATATGTGAGCCCATTTACAAATGAAAATCCTAAAGCCTTGGGCAGAGCTAAAGGAAAAAGCACTACAGAATTACTTTGAAAGAGACTCTAAGGTTATTGGAAACTCGGAGATCTCCCAGTTGTCGAGTCTTGTATCCGAAGAACATGCATACACCAGGTCCATATGACTAACAAAATCATCTTCAACTGCGGTCACTTGGTCTACGAACACAACTCCTGCGCTCCGGAAGCTTTGTCTTATGTCACAGATGGGGACTTCCTTCACTTTGGGTTCTCGATTTTCCAAGCGAGCCAACCTTTTCTCTTTTTCTCTTCCATTATCCTCCTCTTATCGGCTTTGGTAGGTTTGTACCCCAAACCCAAATCTATCTTTATTTTCAAAAGGTTGAAAAAGTCCTGTGGCACCTTGTCGTTTCTTGCCCGGCCTCTTCTCCATGCCGATAACCTCTTTCTAGCATAACTTTAGCCATCATTACGTATGCAACAGATTACTGCGGTTTAGAAATTGGAGCTCCTTCCTTTATATAAATGGTATTAACAACCTCGAGTGCTTGAAAGGCGTCTCCAAAGCCTCTTCTCGTAGCTTCAATATAAGGGGTGTCTAGCGGCTTGCTCACCAAGAGGTCTTCTTCACCAAAGACAAGTAATCATTTTGTTATCAACTATGAATTTGACTTTTGGTGCAAGGTGGAAGGCACGGCTCCGTGCAGAATGAATCCATGGTCGCCCTAATAGACAACCGTAGGATGGTGCAATGTCCATTACTTGGAAGAGTATGTTGAAAGTGCAAGGACCAATTTGAACTGGTATTTCAATCTCCCTATGACTTCTCTCCTCGTGCCATCAAATGCCCTTACTATCATCGCACTTGATTTCATGTGTGACCCATCAAAAGGTAATTTAGAGAGTGTCGACTTTGGCATCACATTCAAGGAAGAGCCATTATCCATCAGTACTCTAGCCATGATATGGTCTTGACATTTTACTGAGATATGAAGTGCTTTATTATGTCCCCTCCCCTCATTGGGTATTTCATCATCGGTGAAAGTGATGTAATTATCTGCTGTGATGTTGTTGATAACGCCATTTAACTTGTCAACCGTGATGTCATGAGAAACATGGGCTTGATTAAGCACTTTCATTAGCACCTTCCTGTGTGGTTCAGAGTTCAAGAATAAGGATAAGAGTGATATTCTTGCAGGGGTGCGGTTCAGTTGATCCACCACCTTGTATTCACTTTGCTTTATGAATTTTAAGAATTCACAAGCTTCTTCCTCGGTCACTTCTTTCTTATAGACCTCTTGCTGTGTTGCCTTTGGTTCTTCCTTTTCTTTCAAGGCTTCTTCAGTAGAAGTTTCCCCTATCTTGCCTTTCCCTTTCCGAATTCTTTCCACTTCCTCCACTTGGTCTTTACGCAAATACTCAGGTGTATAAATACGACCACTCCGAGTCATTCCACCAATCCCAGATATGCTAGAGATAGCCGATGAGATTTTCATTTGATTGTCTTGGAGATCATTCACAACGACTTGCACATCATATTTCCAAGGCACAGCTCTGGTATCCTTATAGGGAAAAGGAGTCGGCACTTGAATAGTGATAGGATTCCACCAAAAGAGACTCATGGAGACACCTCTTTACTATAATGAATTGTCAATGGCCTTGGTATGCCTGGAGCTTGCCCTATGATTGGTTGTGTTGCATAGGTATTGGCAGCCTCTTGAACTGGTGGAGGTGTAACTTCCTTGACCATATAGACGTCACCATTATCGTACTGATTGCTTATTTGCACTAGGTGACTTGTCCATCAAACTTTGGAGGATCTGCTTGAATTCATCACATTCTTCAATAGAATGCCCGACTTCCCCATGAATCTTGCACACTGTTTCATCTTCATTGGCCTTTTTAAACTCAACTTGGTTTTGTATCAACCCATATTTGCAAAGCTCTTGAAAAATTACTCTCATGGGAGTTTTCACCTCAGCTACCTGACTTATGAGGCATCGTCCAGAAGACTTCTCTATGGCATTAACTACTGGACCTCCATGATCAGGCAAGGGATTGCGGCCTACATTAGGAGTTTTTTCCTTAAAGTTTAACCATTTGGCATTAATCAAGTCTTGCACTTTGAACTTCAAGGCTCTGCAATTTTCTGTTGAGTGACCTACGGCCCCAGCATGGTACTCGCATTTAGCATTCTGGTCAAACCCTCTTGGGTAGGGGGGTTCCAATGGCTTCATTGGGCAATGAACCAATAATGAATTTCGGAAGAGTTGTGGTAACAGTTCAGTATAGGTCATGGGAATTGGGTCAAATTGGACAGGTTTCTTTTCTTGGTTAGCTGGCGGCCTTCTTTGATTGGTATTTGGGTTTTGGGCCCATGGTTGGGTTGGTTGATATGGTATGGTAGGGAGTGTTTGGTTTGGGATAGGAGATGGTGCACGATAAGGGATCATTGGGTGATAAGGCTGAGGATATGGAGCTTGAGAGGCATTAGCAATGTATGGATAGTAAGGCATATAGGGAGGTTGGAAGGATGGTTGAGGGTTAACAGTGTCTGGCTATGTCTCCTTGGGCAAAACTCCTTTGATCGAAAGTCACAGCATGGGTTTCTCCTTCTCTTTTCTTCCCTGCTGGGGGCTTTTTGGCACTAAATGTCCCCATTGAGCTTTCAATCTTTCCACTTCTCATTCCTCCTTCGATTCTTTCCCCGATGATAACCATGTCTGAGAAATTCGACGACACACTCCCTATCATTTTGTCATAGAAGGGTGATTGGAGAGTGTCAATGAATGTGGCCACCATTTCCCTTTCCGTCAATGGGGTTCAACCTGAGCACTATCTCTCTCCACCGCTGAGCATATTCTTTAAAGGTTTCAACTCCTTTCTTAACCATGTTTTGTAATCTGTAGCCTATCTGGTGCCATATCGATGTTGTACTTATATTGCTTTAAGAAAGCATCCGCCAAGTCCTTGAAGCATCGTATATGGGCACGTTCCAGGTGTGTATACCAATTAGAAGCGCCCCACTAAGCTATCCTGGAAGAAATGAATCAACGATGTGTTATCATCATGAGCATGGGATGCCATCTTGCGGATGTACATGGTCGATGATTCTTTGGGCAAGTGGTTCCCTTATATTTTTCAAAATCCGGGACCTTAAACTTTGGAGGGATTACCACATTCGGGACAAGACAGAGCTCTGCGGCATCCAGAAGACCATAGCTACTTGCTCCTTCTATGGCTCGCAATCTTTCTTCCAGAACTTCTAATTTTCCCTTGGATTGAATGCCTTGGTTGAAGGGTTCGGCGGAGAAGTTCAACGACTTTATGGGGAAAAAACTGTGGCATGTAGAAAGGAGGTTGGGCCTGAGTCGAGCCTTGTGGCCCTGAAGTAGGTATTACCAATGCTGAGCCGCTCTCAAGAGGGTTGGTAATTTGGGATGGCATAAAACCAGGAGAAATGCCATAAGGTGGAATAGAAATCGGGTACTGAGGAATCTCACTGGTATTTGGTTGAGATCCTTGAAGAGGGTTTGAACTCGTTGGAACTGTCGGTGCACTGCCCTCAGGAATATTGGTGGACAATGGTGGCACATAACCAGGTGGAAGGCCATATGGTGGGAATGAAGATGCCTGTGCTTCAGGATTATTTGAGTAAATTGTGAGTGGCATCATGGCCCCTTGAGAGGTGACACTAGGATACTGCCAAGGAACAGGCGTAAAGCCGGGCGGGTGTGCAGGCGTGGCAGAAGGATCATCATTTGCCTTTAAAGGAGTCCCCTCTGTGTTCTTCGTTTTTTCCAGAATTTCCAAGATCTTGGCCATTTGTTCTTTGAGCTGGCTTACTTCACTTCTCAACTCCTCTTGTGACTGACCCAGTTCATCCATGACTCTTGATTGAGAGCGAGTCCTATATGGGTGTCGTAGAGACAGCTTTTCCTTTCGTATTCATTTTTTATTATTAGAAAATATGAAAAAGAAAAAGAAAATGCAAACAAAAATAAAACTATGCATGTAGAGACATGATCCAAAGTAGCAAGCGATATCGATAAACCTCATTTATTCAAAAGGAAAAAGCTCTATGGTCATAGAGAGTTTTACACATGTTGATTCTTGCTACTCCTCAAGTCAAATGGAGGAGTTAGCTTTACAAAATAAGATGGAAAGAGTCATTACATCAGCCTTCCTAGAACAAGAAACTAATTTCAGTGAAATTTTCCTAGGAAGTCAAGGTCTTTTCTAACCCGAGTCAAAATATCTTGGTTTTCTCCTGGTGCTAGCTTGGCTTCCACTTTAATAATTTCTCTTGCCCTTTTTCTTGAATGATTGGAGATTTCCCTCATATTATCAAGAACCATTTCAGCTTTCCGCTCCATTTCTTGGCTTGCATTACGATAGAAATCATTTTCATTAGTCAAGAAAAGAACATCATCTTCTAACCGATTCTTCTTACTTTCCAAGAAAGTAGACCATTCAACATGTTTTTCCAAATGTTGATTCAAGATTTTAACTTCATTCTTGAATTCTTGAAGTTGACCATCCTTCCCCTGAATGATTGTTTCGAGGGCTTGACATGTGTTCCTTAACCTCTCTATTTCAATATCCTTAGAGGCCATTTGTTCTTGACTTTGGATTTTTCTTCTTGCAGTGCTAAGTTGATCTTCCAAGGACCTTCTCTCAGTGGTCCACTGCCGATAAATGATTTCATACCGCCCTTCTGCTTCAGCATAGTAGTCATTGGGTTCATTAAATTGGTGCATTGGTAACTCTGGACCCTGTACCTTGGGAGCAAGAAATCCCTTCCTCCTACTAGCCTGCCAGATTAAGTATTCCGGTGTCGTTTCAGACGATGGGAGACCGGGCTTCACACTTCTTGTGTCCTTCCAATCTTCAATGACTTCTTTTATTTTATGATTGGCTCCTTCATCGTCATACGAGAATTCAAATTTAGACAGTCCATGAGTCATCGGAATGAATTGCAGGGATGCCATTTGTCTTCGGACCATAGCCGGAGCATAGCCCACTACTCCCCATGGACCAATAAGTGGAACCCAAGGTTTGCTTCCACATCTATATATGGTATAAGTGTGAGGAAACCACTTGGCCCTCCAGACCACTTCTTCTATTTCCATGAAAAAACTGATCCATTGCCTCATCATCGGAGTTCGGGGAGGCCAATTGTCACGACCATATAGAGAGAGCGGGTGCTTAGGTATGACATACTGTTTCAGATCAATTTCTGGATGGTTAAAGTACTTCAATGTTGGCATATGGCTAAGCATCCATACTGCAAGTAATGGTGCACATCCCCAAAACCTTCCTTTTTGATGGACTCGACAGTAGTTCAGAGATCGAATTGTCTCGGCTAAAATTGGTGGGGCTGGGTGTACCCCATGCTCAACTGCCGAACAAATTGATCACATGTCCATCTATTTGATTTTTCCATCTTGGAAAAATTACTAACCCATAAATAGCAAGGGCTAGTGCTACCAAACCAAACCTTTGATCAATTTGAGCTTCAACCAATTCTAAGCAAGAACTCCGAATCTAGACTTCGTCCTTCATCCACCATGTACTTGTCCAGTTCGTTGGCATGAATCCCTATCAATTTGGACAGCATCCTTCTCGGCGTCTTCTTAGGGTCATGTGAGTACACTTTGTCCTTTAGCACGTCGTCTCTATTAAGAAGCCTAGCATACTCCTCAATCGTGGGCACCAAGTCAAATTGTCGGAAAGTAAAACACCGATATGATGGGTCCCGAAATGGAGCATAGCTTTCAACATTTGGAGGTCAGGGGTGATGAACATGAGAGCTGCAATATCTCCATACTTGTCATTGAACTCTTCTTGTCTTCTCATGCTACACCACGCATTACGGAGCCTCCTTAAGTCATTTTGCTCAAAGTCATGGCTCCCCTTTAAGAGAGGTAAAGGAACATTCTCGCGACGCAAACTATTTCCTTCCTTGGCTTGAATTCTTGCAGACTCTTCACCGACAGCCTTGATACTCTCTGCCACCTCAGACATTAGAGTCATCTTTCCCTTATTCATGCTTGAGGTTTATCGATATCTTCACAGGATTGGACCAAATATGCAAATGCAAGATAAAAGAAAAGTTAACAACTACAAAATAAAAGACAAACAGAAATTCCTCATATGTTAGAGGAAAAGGGGTACCTAATCTTGGTACCCGATCAGGATAAGTTCTATGAATGATGATAGCTCTAAGATTATATCTACAAGTGAGAGCTTTGGTTCTAGACCCCTATCGGACAAAAGGTCCCCAAATTGTCCCTTGCTGTCACCAACACTTTGGCTAGCAAGGGTCCTCCATCCTCACCCATGATAGGTTACAAGCGGAAAGAGTTCAATTTGAGCGAGGGTTTTCATGTGCCTAAACGGAGACCAACGGCCCCACAAAGCAACACTACTTCACCCTCTATCTAAGCCTACAAGGTACCGAGCTCGGGTATAGAGCTTTGTGTGTGGCAGTGTACATGAGAGAACTTTATTTACAAAGCATAAATATAATACATATAATGCAAACAAAATATACAATAATATGAAACAAATAACAAATAAACAAATAAAACAAAAACGGACCAACATAATTAAAGAGCAAATCACATGAGATTAAAATAAGGTTTAACCCTCTAATATCCCCAGTGGAGTCGCCAGCTGTCGCAACCGTCCCGAAGGGCGCTGCAGAAATGAAAAGAAAAGGAGGATAGGACCTCGGGGTGTTGGGGAGTCGCCACCAATCGCTTTATCCATTAAATGGAATGGCGCAATTGGACACCTAAAAGATGGTCTACGTTTCGAGTTTGAGGTTCGGGGTTGATTACGGGTAGGAAAGGTGTTAGCACCCTACACCGTCCGTTCTAAAAAGTTACCTATATAATCTAATGTTATTTGCAAGATTAATTTAATTGGTCCTTTATTAATTAAAAGAAAAGATTTTTTTTATTTTTTTATTTTGACATGTCCCATTTTGTCAAGCATAATATCAAGAATGATAAATGACTAAGACAAGCAATGGGTGGCTAAATAGCTATTATTTTAGAACAAATTCAAAGTCTACAACATATTATATAAAAGTGGTGAATTAAAATTTTATCTTTTTGAAGAGAAGTAATTTTCAAAATAAAATGGCCAAATAAAAAAAAAATATTTCAATGAATAATTTTAACTCAAAGAAATTTGTTTAAGGTAAGAAAATGATTTTTAAAGTAAATGGCCAAATAAATCTCATTCGTAATCAAGAAAAAATATTTTTAGGCACAATGAGATTTTTGTATTAATTTCTAAAAAAATGTCTTTATGAAAAATAAAACTTTGATTCACCACAATCATAATGTTGAACTATATGAAATTGTTCACTTTTATTTGAATATTTTATTTTACAAAAAAGAAAAGTTTATTTTGGTTTATTTAAAAATATATTTTAATTTACATAATCATTTTAATTTTTATATGGGGATTAGACTTCATTACGCAATCCTCTGGCAAAATCCAATATAAAACCTCAAGATTATTGGGAAGAGTGTAATCGATCGGCTCCGATCCTCTCCCAATTTTTCCGTCATCAGTAAGTTTTAAATCACTTAATTTACAACAATTAAATTAAAGTTACATATCAACCTCAAAAAAAAAAATAATTAATGAAAAAAGTGTATTAAATTAAAATACAAATAATGTAAGTTCCAAATTAATAACTACAAATCAATCCAAATAATAAATGAATAACATAAAAAAAAAAAAAAAAACAAGCCCAAACCAAGAAAAGGAAAGGGCCCAAATGAGAAAAAAAATAAATAAATAGTCCAAACTTATTCAACAAATGACCCACGAAAAAAAAAAAAAAAAAAGTGAAGCAAAGCAAATACAAAAAGGCTTGAGACATAGATTATGAATCGAAAAAGAAATAGGAAAAATAGGAGGGAAGAGGAGCTCACGGGGCGGCAGACGCGTACCCGGTACCCAGATCCCAAGACAGAGCAATGACACGGTGGAAGGCGCGAGGAGGCGTGGCAGATACGCGGCGTGAGGACGGTGGTGCAGCGTGGTGGAGCGCCTGCGATGGAACGCGTGCAACGTAAAGATGGCAGAGGCAGCGTGATGGAGCTCCGGCGAGGTGCGATGGTGCCGGATTTGGCGGGATTGGGCTCGGCGGCGACAGATCCGGGTCCTAAGGAGCGACGACGGGTCTGGCTTGGTGTTGGTTCGCAACGGTGCCGATGAAGCAGATCGGCGGCTCGACGCCTGGTTCGAGCGGCGCGCGATTCGTGGGGTGCAGGCCACTGGTTGAACGACGCGTGCACGGTGGTGAAGGGTGGAGGACGTGGGTTAGCTGCGGATAGTTTTTTTGGTTTGTGATCGTGACTGTGGATGGTTAGTTTGAGATAGTGAATATGGGAATGGAGGGTGGCTTACGGTGGTAACGACGGTGGGTAGATGGAAATGGAGAGTAGCAAGATGGTTGTTAATGGAAGTGAGGTGAAGGTGACAGTAATTTTTTTTTGTGATTGCTAAATGTGAAAGAATTTTTCTATGTAGCATTCGTGTCTGTGTAGCTTTGGTTGCTCCTGTTTTTTCTTTCTCAATCCTTCCCCCATTTGTGTGTGATTCTTATAAGGAAAATAAAACATGCCAAAACAAAACCCTTCGTTTACTGATGATTGGAATGCAAAAAACAAATGGTCTGCCCCTTGGATTTCTGAATGAATGCCAATAAAGAAGAAACTTGATGATTGGAAAAGAAAACTGTCTAAAGCTTTTAATCCAATTCAATGCAAGCTGATTGTGGAGGCTAGGGTTGCAGCAGGAAGAAGGAAATTGGGTTGAGAAGAGAATTGGGTCATGGGTTGACCCGTACCAAGCCCTTTTTATATTTATTTTTTTATTATTTTTTCTCTTTTTTTATATTAAAAAAATAAAAATAAAAGTAAAAGAAAATGGGCAAAATTGGATATCAACAAGAGTGTTTTTTACAGGTACACACCCTCTCTTTCATTGTTGTTACGACTGCGTCACAGAGGAATTTATCATCTCTTACCTTCTTAGGTAACCCTTAGAACCTAGTTCTGAACAGCATATATAATTAATTTTATCATTAATAATTGAGATTTCTCACATTTCTCTCTCAATTGGGATTTTTTTAAAGGAATAAATTCATATTGTTAGATATATTAGGGTTGCAAAAGTAAATTTTCTTGTAATATAAAGTAACGAACAATGAGAATCAACGGATGGAGTAATGTGAAAAATCAGGCCAGCACATTTATTATTTTCTCAAAAAATATTTTTTTATATTCAAACTATATTGTACCAAAAAAAATTCAAAATAGATTAAAATTAAATTGTAATGAATATATACAACTTTCCGACAATGTATTAATTTAACCAATGATTTAGGGATATAATCATGTAAAAAAACAGTACAAAAGCATAATTGAATTTGATTGTACTCATTATTATTTTAGTAATTAATGCGTGTTAATGAACAGTAGTAAGTAGTATCAGAGAACCCAGCAACTTACAGGAAAATCGTGCATATTAAATAGAATAATTATGATTTATATATATATATATATATATATATATATATATATATATTTACATTATTTTTTATATTATTTCACATATAATTGATCATATCACTTTTTTATCAATTTATTTCACTTAATCACAATTATTAAAAACTAATATAAAAAATTGTATACTAAGAAAAAGAATGTAGGCATTTTTCTAAATAGAATAGCGATATCGGGAGATGACATCTACGTTAAACAATTTATTTCATGAATATATAACATGCAATGTAATAGTTACCTATCGTATCCTAGCTAATTGGTAAAATTGAGGGATGGGTATAAACATATGGCATATTCCTTGGTGATTGTTACCCCTGATTGAATACGTTACACGGTAACAGTAAACCTTTCCACGAAATTACGGAAACTTGGACATATGGCGCTTCCGATAGATCAAACTTTTGCTTGTTACTATAAACAAATTATAAGGATCCTCTAAATATATTTTAATGTTTTAGAGATATGGTTACCGCTCCTTCAACTTTATTAACGACTAATTAAAGGTCAATTTGGTGGATTATTTGGCAGCCTTTGTGGAAATTCCTTCCACTACGTAACTGTTTAGTTTAATTTATTTTTCGACATATCATAAGTTCATAACAAGTGGTTTTTAATACGTAAACCTCATCTAACTACCAACTAATCCACACCCCCAAGAAATTGTTTAGATATAAGTTCGTGTTATGAAAATGACTGTCTTCTTTGACTAACATTCTACAAACTTGGATAAATTATTGACCTATTATTCAAATTGACTATTTTTATTAATTAGTCATCGCAAAATTGAACATATACATGGCGAAAACTATTTTGGTTTGTCCAAATCAAGCTTAGGACACAAAGCTGTCAAGATAATTGACTGAAGTTGACATAAAATAATCTTTACTTGAAATTTAACAATACATATTCAGTCACTGGTTGCCAAGATCATAGGCTATGAAGACAATCTGATCTGGCAAACATTGGCACTTTCTGTGAAGAATAATCCAAATCTATAATTATAATCATAAAAAGCTAGATCTACTTCCTTAAATCAAGACTTTTGTGCGTTCACTTTCTACAAATCACTAGCTAAATTTGTTTTTATCCCATTTTATTCCCATTTTGTTTACCATTAGCAGTACACCACAATCTTGACAGGTATGTGAATATATTAGATTATATTGTTCTGATGCTTTTCAAGGCTTATTCTTAAAAAAAATGCACTTGTCAAACAGGAGAATCTCATTGTAACTGAAATTGTTCATGGAACTTGGTCGGAGAATGGGTCAGAGTACCCCAAAATTTTTTATTTACTTGATAAATAATTAAGGTCATTTTCATCATACCGAACGTTCAAGATCCAACAGGAGGATTAATTACTTGAGGGCTTGAGGCACATTGGACACTAAAACTCCTAATTAAAAAGGAAAAAGTATTAAAAGAAAAAAATTCGTGTAAATTCACATATACATGACAATAACTTCCAATCACCAAAAAAAACAAAACAAAAAACAAAGCTACATGTGAGCGTATGTGACAAGCAGAACATAATGGTTAGGAAGTAAAACCTTATTGTACTAGAAGCAATGTGCCAATGGATGTGGATGTATATTCTACAGTTTTTCGAACTGCGGTGGTGTATGGCCCCCAAAAAAAAAAAAAGAACCGCGGAGGTGTAATTTTTTTTTTTTAATCTGGTAACTTGGTTAAAGTAAGTGGGAATTGAAGTGAAGTTCATACTTTCAGGTCGTGTTAACAATTTTTTATGTGCATGTTGACAGCAAAAAACAACCAAAACAAGTAACTACTATTAGGTGAGTAATTGATAGGAACGACTATAACTTGGAGAGATTCTCCTGATATTTGAATATAATAGTCAAATCCAAGGATAGTTGAAGGTCCTATTGTTGGCATGACTAAGTCACAAATATTGACAAATTCGTGGATATAAGGACTGATCGGGTTTGCAATGTGGGTTTTGCATCCTTAGTTGTTGCTATTTACAATATTTTCTTCAATATTATATATTTCAATCTTGTTTTACTTTGGCAATTTAGTTAAGATAAATTATGTTTCACATTATATGAACAATAAAAATTACATTTTATTTTCAACACATCTTAATTTTGTTAAAAATGTAAGTGTGGATACTAGTATTTTAACTACTTAAAATACTAAAAAATAAGAAGAACAAAGAGCTAACAAGAGAAATCAATAAGAACAAAAGAAAGATTAAAACGGGTATACCATAAATCGTGTTATGCACTGTCCTTAAGAGTTTATCTTCACCTTATCCAGAGCAATGCTCGGTGAAATGACTTCAATGGGTAACCCTCAGAATTAGACGTGGGTCTCCTCAGAAACTCGTTCACACGAAGATCTTAATACTCAGAGCAACAACACCCCTCGTTCCAACACTAGAAGACGCAACAGAGAGTACATGGAAGCTCTCTAGTGCACACAATAACAAATGAGAAGAGGAAAAAGATGAACAATAATGAGAGTAAAAAGGGGACGTGAGAAGTAAGCAATGTAATTTAATAAGTAAGTGTGTTAAGTTCTATTTGGTGAAATAAAGATAAATAGATCAAGGTAGTTTACCTCATGACCTAAGTATAACAAATTTTTCTATACATAACATCTGATTTTTAACTAGGAGTTTTTAGTATTATCAATTTTCGAAAGGACCTTTCAAAAAAGAATTCTGGTACATGATAACATTTTTTTATGATATATCTCAATATAAATATTAAAATAATTTAATATAAAGTTTATTTTCAAATCAGCCAATATATTCATCCTTATTTTATAAATGAGAGTACACATTATTGAAAGTGAGATATCTTTTTATTGTATTATCTTTTTTTCTTGAGAATAGAATTTTTTTATGGTATTCTCTTTCTCCTTATATTACATGTCCTTTCTTCTACATTAATTATTCTTTTATGTTAATTTTTTTAATTTTCTCTATTTACTCTCACTTATGTTATTTATTCTCTATATCAATTATAAATTAAATCAACTTAATCAATTTTTAAATTTATTTAATTAATTCTCTATTTCTAACTTGCTTAATCAAATTTATACACATCAAAACTTTTAATGAAATATAATTTAAAAAATTAAAATTTAAAAAATAAAAAACCTTGCATTGCGCGAGCTTTACTTTAGTTTCTTAAACTCAAATGGCCATATATAATATAAGAAGCTTTCCAAATTAAACCATTATTTATTTTTTTCTAAACATTTAATTATTATTTTTATACGCATACACATTTAAGTATTGAATTTATGAATTTTCAACGAGACATAATCTCCTCTAATTTCTGATTGTTTTATTCTTTTCTTGATAAATGTAGAATTCGATCCTAAATACTTATATATGTTTATAATTAAAAAAAATTATTAGTTCAGCTAAAATATCTTTCATTAAAAGTATTTATTAATCCTTAATAATATTAGCGCAACTTTACTTTAATTTTAGGTTTCATCCTGCTTCACTATATGAAGAACTTCTATCATCTGATTGCTATATATGTACTTTAAAGAGCACAAAAGTCGTTTGCCAAAGCTCATAAGTCTCATGGAGGAGGAGTTTGATTTATAATTTATAAAGAAGATATTTGCTTTACCGGAAGGCAATAAAGCCAACAACACCTTTACATTTGTTTTATTATTGAAAAAGTTGGACTATTGAAACTTTAGAACAGACCTGCTTTCTTCATTCTGGCAAAGGGGCCTCTCACCTTTTCTGTTATTTGCACTTGAGCATGCACATGGTTAGTTGGAAGACCTTTTTCTTTTTCTCTTAATGGTTAGTGGAAGAAGTCATTGTAATAGGAAACGAACAAGAAATAATGTTTCATCCTTTTCCCTGGGAATTATGTGTGACCCTCTTTTTGGGTTCATTCATGTCTATTTGGGTTGTTGGGTGTGTATATTGATAGCCTTATTCCCTTCTTCGAGATTTATGTATGTGTGTGCTTTATTCCAAAATTCGTCATAATTAAATGATTCGGTTTTTGGTCAAGTTCCCTCACCACATAACTACAGATTTTATCAATCACATAAAGACGAAGTCATGTTTGATGCCCTATTTATTTCACTGATTTATGAGCTTTAGGCAACTTAATTACATTGTAATTAGTTCCGGTCCTGTTGCCCTTAAGCTAGTTGCGTTCATCAAATACTTGTTGCCATTCATATTGGATTGTCATATATAATAGATTAATAGTGCATATATGTTTTTTTTTTTTTCATATAACACTCATTGAGCCCTTTTTTCTCTCTCTGTCTAACAATTTTTTTTTCTTGAATTCTATTGTGATAAAGGTATAGGTATTGAAGGGAAACTTTTTTACGTTATCTGTGCTACATATCAATCAGTAGTTCATCAACACATATCATAAGTAAATAACTGAAAAAAATAATTATTTTAATTCAGGTGATAATAGTACAATGAAACACCACCAATCACTTATCAACACAATCTCAAACACTGCTCGTGTAGTTGCACTCTGTATCAGAGGTCAGGCCTTGCAACAGTTTGTATTATAACCATCAACAAAATAGTTAATGCTTTGCCCCCATTACAAGGACATATGGGGATCACATATCACGTGGAGAGCCATGTGATTCAAGAGTTTGACGTTAATAACCAGAGAAGCCTTCAACCTAACCAACTATTCAGCCAGGGCGGAGGCAGGATTTTAACTCTAGGAGAGCCGAGACTAAAAATTAAATACATGTTTTTAAATATTTAAGTTAAAAAAAATTAACTATCATATAATATAAACATAAAAATAAATTTAATTCAATTCATAATCAACATATTTTAAATTAGAAACATTTATAATAAATACAATTGAATATAAGACAATTTTAAATATATATCTTCAATTTTTAAGTTGTGTTCAAAGTTGTTTTATAAAATAAAAGTCATCTATTATTGTATTTGTAGTGAATTTTTTAGCAATTTTTTAATATAAACAATCATGTAATATGTGAAAAAATCATCTTTCATCTTATTTTATAACTTTATTTTAATAAATTTCATAATTAAAAAACACACTTAATAGTTATTATTGATACAAAAAGAAATAAAACAAATTAAAATAATTTATCATTCAAATGATAAATATTTATTTTTTTATTAGAGGGACTAAAAAAAAATCATATATATAACAAAAAAACTCAATTATCCAAAGCTGGGGGGGACCGTGGCTCATACACGTCCCCCCCTGTTTCCGCCCCTGTCTTCAGCTTAATTTATTGTTACTAATGTGTGTGCGTGCTTATCATAAAAAAGAAAAATGTGTTCGTGCATGCACATATTAATATGATATTGAAAAAAATAATGTAGTATTATTTATAGGGTTTTAGTAAAGAGTGTTTTAAGAACACTTGTTAAGGATTTAATATAATTTTTTTATATAAAAAGTAGAGTTTTTAATATATTTAGAATTGAAAAAACTATATTTTTATACAAAATTTTTTATTTTAAATTTCATAATAAGTGTCTTTAGTACATTTATTAAAAAATTATTTATATTAGAATTTTACTAATAAATATCTTTAATGTACTTGTTAAGAATTTTAACATTGAAATATTTAAACAAAAAATTAAAAAAATTATTTGTTAATATATTAAATGTTTTAATTTTATCAAAAAAATTTATTTTAATTTGTTTACCAAGACACTTATGAGCAAAACTTTTTATTATATATTAAGATATTTGGTGGTAAATGACAAAAGCCATGGCATTGGCAGCCAGGGCTCGACCCTCAAAGCGGGGACCGTCCCAAATTAACCAACTCAGGTGATACTCAGACATCTTCATTTTCCCTTGCCAAGAACCAAACACGTGTACTCAAGGACCATTGCTAATTAGCTCAGCTTCTGACACCTCAAGTGTCAATGGCATTTGCACAGAGAAAGGCAAGCGGTTCCAATTTTCAAAGAAAATAAAAAAAAAAATTCTAAGAAAGTTTTTTTTAGATATTCTCAGTAATTTTTGAAATTTTTAATAATTAAAAGTTAATATTAATTCTTATATAATAATCTCATCATTATCTATATTGTCAAAATCAAAATCCAAACCTACAATAATAAGTCTATTCATACATACATATCATGCCTCCTAAATATGTGTGCGATCGAGAGTCACAATTTTTTATATATATGGATGTGATGTGATTAGTTTGTTATACCCATAAAAATAGGGCATCTGTATTAATTCCTCAGTTTTTAAATTACAAGATTGGGGTTATGGTGAGTGCAAAAAGCAGTATATATAAGTTTATGTAATGTGCGACATCGTGAATGAGTGTTGGCTCAATTTATAAAACCAAATAAAGTCAATTAAAAAATATTCTTGTTTAATTTTTGTTAATAATTCTTCATTATTAATCATTTATAAGTATTGTTATAAGTATGCCTTAACTTTAAAAACAACCTTTCTTTCATTTTTTCAACAAAAAATGAAATAATGCTCGTCCTAGAGTGAGACTCTATCTCAAATTAATACATGTAAGTATTATTGTTAAAATGGAAGTATATTTAATAGTTATTACAGTTTTTCTTTCTCCTAAGATCACGAGCCCATGAGTAGAGTACTAAAAAGTAGAGACGGAGAACGGGCATATTACAGAATTAATTATAGTTATATTTTTTGGTTAATTATTATAAAGTTTTAGTGAAATAGGGAAAAAAAAAACACAATTCGCAGAGAATGGTGTTCCACTTTTCCAACTCGCCAATAATTGAAAGTTACAGAAACTTAGTTTAATTCAGCTAAGGCATCAATCATAGAGAGAAATCTAGTGGAGTCCATCTTTCCACGTCCGACACAAGCCGAGGGTTGTCAAAGGATGGATCAATGTTCATGTCTCCACTCCATATATCTTTGTTATTCTTCCCATCAAACATCTACTTTTGAGTGGGTTCCAACTCTTCATTCAACCATATGGATTCCCTAACCCGATGTTGAGTTTTCACTTTCACTAACCTATCAAAAGATTAACCCTTCCTCGTTTTCCTTACAATTTAATTTGAAGCCCCCCTGCCCCATCTCATCATAGCTTATTCTCTTTCACCCTGAAGTGGGTTACTTCAAACTTAAGTACCCATTGAGCAATCACTATTTCTCTCTTCTTTTTCTTTTGCCTACTTTGCTATCTGCATAACATGCAGAATCTAAGCCATTATCTAACATTCTCATTACATTATGAGGTAGATTTTTAGTATGTTTCTTGTTTAAAGAAACACTGGCACAGTTTTTTTGCATGTGTATAATATCTGTGGTCAATTCACATGATTTGTCATTATTTGATTCTTTTATGTTAGTCGTTGCCATGTCTTATTATATATGGTGCCAACTCACATTTCTACTTAAACAAAGCCGGCATTTGGTTCTTTAGAAAGTGGGACACCAAAGTATAATGGAATTATACCAAACCTTTCTCTCCCTTTTCTTCAGCAAAGATTGGGCATCGGTCTCTGTTATCAATTTGTAAAATTAAGCACCTTTTTTTTATACATGGAACACGAAGTTTCTTTTCCCAAGTTATCGCCATGTTGCATGTGATTTTGAAACTTAATTATCTAGGCAATTGGCATCTCTAAATAATTCAGAAATGCCTATTTGCTCACATTGGATAACATTGAAAGATTATTGATCTTAGAATCAAACGAAGACTTAATATTCATTGGTGTAACTACTAAATCCAACCAAACTTTCTAAACCATTACTTAAAATATTCTCTTGCTTCACCAATTATTGATCTAGACTCAAGCAGCTCATATATAGTAACATAGTTTACATACATCTTGGTGGCGATACATGAGGTATTCAACTTTCTGGCCATAACGAGTTTTAGTCCCTTTTCTGTGCTTCTCTTTCTGTTTGGTTATTGCAGTACATGAATCTATGATACTATTTCCAGGACTCAAAGGACCATTAGAAGAAATGTCAGTACTGCATGGCAGAGTGAAACATATTGGATTGTATAATCCGGGTACGGACAAAGAAACATTTAACGTTGATTCAAACGTTGAATAATGACATAGCATACCATTCTTTGAGCACCAACATGGCCTAACTCACAACTCCAACTTTTGAATCAGCTTCAGATACATGATAAAAATCTTCTGATAAGGCAGTTGACAAGGGTCCATCTTGTTACCTGAATCTCCAAGTATCCAATCATTAATGGTGATGAGGAATTGAAGATTTTATCTCCAAGTTAAGGATATCTTACTGATCAGGGAAGTCTCTTTATCCTGCTGTTGCATATGTATAAATTCTGGTTAATTATGCACGTGTGTCTTAAGCACCATATATAAGTGGATGATTGTAGAGATTGACAAGCTTTCTTTCTGACATGTATGTGCATGGTAGCCTATGATGAAGAAAATATTATAGATTTAATTCACAATTAATTTAATTAATTAGCATAATATATATCTAAATCTACTTTTCCGTGTCAGTAACTCAAGCTTGAGTTTTCTTACCATGCCAAAAGATTAATGTCCATTACTATTGGTCTAACCAAGAAAGCAAAAATATCCTTGCAGAGAAGGAAACCAATAATTGTGATTTAATCGAGAGATAGTTGCTTCAATTTAGCCAGGCCCCCCCCCTCCCCCTCCCCTTTCTCTTATTTTTATTTTGTTTTATTAAAGTAGCATATATGATTGATGTGAAACGAACTTACCCCTTTCATTTCATGCCCCAAAGGTGAAAAGACTATCACTTCATACGCTTATTCAAGATGTCATAATCCATTACTGTGTATGCCAATTTTTTCTTAATTAGTTCCTGAACAAATGGTGTCAACCATGGTATTTCCATTTTTCAATGTTCTTTTCACCATAAAATAACATAATATAACCAATTTGTAGGAGCTCGCAAACTGAATGGTAAGACAAAAATAACTAAATCACGATTGAGAAACTATAATTAATCATAGCAAGAGGTAAAGAGGAAAAGCACAAATTTAATCCATTCAGACTTGCATCTGAGGGTTACATAAACTTTTCCCGTCTACTACGTACTACTTGGCTAATCACATCAATGTAGACGTGCTTCAAACGTAGAAAGACACTTTTGTCTTTCTTTCCTTTTCCATACATATTTGTTCTGTCTTCTGACCAGAACAAAAAATACAAAATGTCCTATATATTGTTATCCAAGCTGCTGCACTTCATTTATTATAATGGCAGGGTAGGGATGTACATGTCATTTCATCTACTCATTTACACCCGGGAACGTGCTCGCAGGGATACATGTTTCCACTCCACCAAGCGTTGAAGAAAGTCCATCACCTGCATGAAATAAATAAATAGATAACAGTTTTATTTTAGGCATAGGATACGATGTTGCAAAATTAGATGAAGTAACAAAATTCTACTTGCCTCATTGGGTTCTTGTAAAGAGTAAGATGCACTTGTTTCCTTTGGAAATTTCGAGACAAGAATCCCAAAACCTTGTCCTCTGTCTCTTAATTTCTGCTTATGACAAAACAGTTGAAACCCTTTAGTGTTTAAATTATCCTATATAAGATAATTAACTTACAAAAAAAAAAAAGAATAGGATTCTTTAAGAGAACTTGAAATAAAGAAAAAAAAAAGAAATCGATTGAGATCATTGGATACCTTGAACGCATCTTCATCGCTTCGATCATCACCAATATATACAGGGAAGACATCGCTACAGTTGGCCAATCCTGTTGAAAATTATTTATTATTTAGATTTAGATGTTGGTGAACAATTTAAAACCAAGTATAAATTAAGAAACTCACGGGTATAAAACAATCTTCAACGAATAAATTAATCACGTAGGGTGTGTGTATTTTCCTTTTAAGTATTTGTGATAGTCATCTATGAAGAGTTATCCAACAACTGAAGAGCAGAGGCTCATACATGACTTAATTTGTGCCATATATTCATGTTTCATAACATAGATGTAGCACATGATTTATAGTGAAATAAAATGAGAAACCAAGATGTAAAGTTGTATATATAAGACTAAAACTCACCGAGTGACTCTAATAAAAATTCCAGGGCTTTCCCTTTGTCCCATTTAATAGTAGGACGAATTTCTAATACCTGTGTTAAACAAATGATATTGAAAATGAGACATCTCTCACTTCTTGATCCTCCTCTCAAACTAAAAAAGATTAATAATAATAATAATAAACAAGATAACAGAACCATGGCCCACCTTCCTTCCTTGTGTAAGACGAAGTTTCGGGTAGTCCTTTAACACTGATTTCACTTGGTGTGCCAGTTCACTCCATTTCTATGTAGAGTGGCATTTGAATTAGACTTTTTCATGAACAGAGAAATAGGTGTATTATAAATTTTTTTAAGAATTTCAGGCACAACAACCAACACTACTAGTAGTTACAATACAAGCGTATGTCTGAAACATGGATTGGCTTTATACTTCGTACCTTTTCATCAACACAACGAAAATGAACAGAGACGCAGAACTTGTTGTTCTCCACCTTGGCTCCAGGAGTTGATTTTGTCTTATCAACCAATTGTTGGTACAGCTAAAAAATTTGTACAGCAAAAAAAAAAAATACAAATTTTATTTTTGAACGTTCTAAAAAATATCATTTGAATACCAAAAATAAATAAAAATAATTTGGTTAGCTAGGAAGGGGAAAAATAGAAAAACCTCATCTATCATGGGAAGAAATTCACTGGCAGGTTGACAAAGAACTGCCTCTGCTTTGCTATCCTGAAGAGCATAATAACCAACATAAAATTAGGTGTTTTCTAAGGATTATAAAAAAAGTTAGGACTATATACTAAACAATAAATAAGATGTACGGACACTACAGCTAGGTCACTCACTTTGTTGTGTTTGGAGCTTCTTGTTGGCCCTTTAATATCCATTCCATGGCTTCCAGCATAATATAACTCTGCCAAGCGAACAAAATTGTATACCTATTGTATCCAAAGCAATACCAAATTAGTAACCCAAAAAAACAAAAATAGAGGGAAGGACATAATAAGAGTACGGAAATTAACTCCAGAGAATTGAATAACCAACTTCCGAATTAAAAGTGTACCTTGTCTTTGCATCTGCCAGTCACTATAGCAGTAGGAAAACACCTTGCAAGTTTCCTCACTGTTTTTCTCATCTAAAGACCAAAGTGACTGAGGGTTTAGTCTCATAACAATGTCTACGGGATACCTAATAGACCAAAAATTGTGAGCAAAGAAACTAACCGAATTGGACATGAAAGCACGGTCCGGGTCTTCAACTATAGGGGACAGCGTACCATCATAGTCCAGAAACATAACTATTTGCTTTCCCTTTGATGCATCCATTATTTGGTCAAACATGTCTATTGCCGAAGGGTGATGAAGCTGTTTGATTATGAACATATAATATATTAATATGTAGATTGAGAAAAATCAGATCCAGTGTATATTAAATTTGAATATAAAAAAAAAAGTGTGTATTAATTAAGGGGGTGTTTGAGACTGGTTCTTACAATCCAAGAGCTATGCTCTTCAGAGAAAGAAGGAGTGGATTTAAGATGGGTTGGAGAAGAGGCTTTCATGGACTCAACCCATGCATTAATTCTTTGTCCTTCATTGATTTCAAGGTTCTTGAAAATCCTTCTCCTTGAAATGGAAATGTACCCTCCTGGTGCCGCCGGTGGCTTCTGTGCCACAGCTCCAGATTTGGTATCAGACACTACCACATTCTGCTGCGTCATCTTTGACATAATCTCACTGCAAAAACAAACCCAACACTCATTCATTCATGTTTTCAAGGTATATAAGGTATTGAACCAGGTCTCAAATTAATGAAATAATTAACAACAGCTTACGGTTTCAGAGGAAGTAACTAAACTACAACACTGTGGTTTAATTAAAGATGACAGCTCTATTAGCAAAAGAAGCCGTGCATATAATAAAGAAGTGGAATGGAATGCAAAAAAGAGAAGAGAAGGGAGGTTTGAAGAATGAAGAGGAAGGCAAAGTATGAGTGTGGGAGGAGACAGAGACCCTGGCTTCGATTTATAGTTAGAAAACAGAAGCTCCAAAACACTCTGATGAGACCCATGCCACGATTGGAAAAGAAGAAGACCCCACAACTTTGCCCAATCCCCGATATCCTTGAGGTCCCCACCGTAGTCCACATACCACTCCATCTCTCTTCTTCTTCTTCGCCATTTTCATAATCAGAAATCATATTTTTTGCATGTAATTTTTTCTTCATCGTGTTTACAATTTGGCTTATTTGAGAAATAAAATGTAGAGAGACAAGATGTTGTAATATGTGTTTTTTCTTTTATTACCTAAAAAAAATAATGTAAGAATAATATAAAAAAATGATATGCATATATCATTATTCTTTTTGTAATTGCAATAGTTATATATATTTTTGCATTCTATACTTAACTTTTACATCAAATTCCTACAGTTTTTCTCTTTTTTGGGTAAACTACAGTTTTTTCTCTTTGAGAGAGAGAAAAAAAGGAAAAACACATTTCACAAAAATTCAGATGATATTTAGTTTATTTTGTGTTTTTATTTTTTGTTGATATATTTTTATTAATAATTACAAAAATGTCACATTATTTTTATTTTATGAAAATAATATTTTTTACTTTCATTATTTTTTTTACAAAAATCTAAAAATAGAAAATAAAATAAAAATAAGATAATATTTTTATAATTATTAATAAAAACACAACAACTAAAAATATGAATAGAAAACAAATCAAAGAACGACTTATACCTTTTCATTTTTTTTTATTTTTCAAATGAAAATGTTTTTCTTGCAACTAAATATGTCTAATTTTTCTTCTATCGTATTTTTGTGTAAAAAGAGTATCAAATCAAACTGTATGCGATTATAACATTCTCATGAAATATAATATGAGTTTGTAAGTTAAGTAAAAAAAGTTAGAATATTTTTTGTGGACGAATAACGAGATCATTTTTAAAAAAGGAAGAGGTAAGATTGTAGTATAGAAATTAGGTGTAAGAATGACATTTGAAAAAAAATAGGTGCTTTTAAAAGAAGAAAAGTCTCTTATTTATATTATTAAATGTTTATTACATTAATTTTGTGAACTATTTTTGTCTCCTATTATCTTAGTATTTAACTAATCTATAAGTATTATTATAAGACTATCCTTCATTTGGAAAAAGAAAAATTTAAGTGCTTTCAAAATAAGAAAAGTCTCTTATTTTATATTATTAAATATGTATTACATTAATTTTGTGAATTATTTTGTCTCTTATTTTCTTGGTATTTGATCAAGTATCTTCATAGGTATTATTATAAAACTAACATTTAGGTATTGTTATGACTAAAAGATCATCTCAACAATTATTTTATCCAAGGTTTAAATTTTGATCATCTTTTTCAGAGTGTAATTCGCTTACCATTATATTCAACTCTTACTAATATCTCTTATTTTAAATAGAATAAAACTTAAATAAAATTCTTTATGTACTTATGATATTTTTTTAATAAAAATATTATATGTATATATTTTTCTACAGTTCATCAATGAAAACTTTAAAAAATAATAGAATAATTAAAAAATAAAATACATATTTTATTTTTATTGAAAAAATAACACATGTTATATTTTATTAAAAAATATCATCACAAGTACTTAAAAAATTTTATCTATATTTTATCCATTTAAATATATATTACATCATTTTTATAAATTATATTATTTAATATTTTAACTATATTTTTAACATTATAATTAGTATGATATATATTCAATAATATATAACAAAAAATTTCTTTGTCGGATGTCACGTAAGAAACTCTCTCATATAACACTTGTGTAATTGCAATTTGCAATTCAATCCCTGCCTCTGCCCAGCGTTCTGTGCCCGCCGTTCATGCATTCCTTTTTTTTATTTTGTTGTACTTTTTATGGAAGTTAAAATAGATTTTTTATATAAAAATAACATATTTAATGTATTAAAAATTAATTTTTTTATTAATTATCTTATTTTTATTAAATACTTTTTATTTTAACTTTTTTACGGATACTTATTAACAGAATTTTTTAAAAAAATATTCTCATTATAGATATTTGTCAACAGAACCTTTCTTTTTTATATTCTCATTATGTTATGTTCATGCATTCATTCATAAAGCAACATACTCTCTTCTCACTCTGGTTGTAAAATATGGACCGTTCAAGCTAAAAATTCGGTAATTTAAGTCCAAGCTTGATTCGATTATTATACATGTTGATTGCTCCCATATAGGGGTGAAAATAAGTCAGGCTATCCGTCAGGAGCCTATGGTTTGGCCTGTCTGAGACCTGACCTGGCCTAACTTGTTTACTAAACAAGTTAGGCCAATGTTTTTTTAAAAGCCTGTTTAATTAAAAAGGTCAGGCCTCAGGCCATCTAATAGGCCTTTTAAGCCTGGTAAGTCCGATTGACCTATTTAATTATCTATAATATAATAATATATTTTTTAATTAAATTTTAATAAAAGTTAATAATTAAAACTTAAGTTAGTAAGTTAGAATGGAAATAACATATTTATCAATATATTTAACGTAATATATTTATTAGAATGAAAATAATAAGTTAACACTCACTCCTTACTTTTATAGATGCTCACTACTTTCTTATTCTGATTTTTGATCGATGTGGGACTTGAAAGATTAGAGTAAGAAAGTGAACAACTTGGTATATCTCCAAGTCCCACATTTACCAAAGATTAAAATAAGAAAGTAGTGAACATCTATAACACTTACCCCTTACTTTTATAGATGCTCACTATTTTCTTACTCTGATCTTTGGTCGATGTGGGACTTGAAAGACTAGAATAAGAAAGTGAACAATTTGGTATATCTCCAAGTCCCACATTGACCAAAGATTAGAATAAAAAAATAGTGAACATCTATAAAATTAGAAGGTGAGTGTTAAATTATAACAAAGGCCTATTGGCTTTGAGTAGGCCCGTTGGCTTATTTCAATGCTTAGGCCTGTTAGTTTATGTAAAGGCATATTGACTTATTTAAAAGGTAAGTCTGTTAGCTTATGTAAGACATGTTGACCTATTTAAAGGTAGGTCTGTTAATTTATGTAAAAGCTTGTTGGCCTATTTAAAGGTAGACCTGTTAGTCTATTTAAAGGTAGGCCTGTTAGTCTATTTAAAAGCCTCATTGCAAAGTAGGCCTTTAAATAGAGCTTTGCACTGTTGTTAGGCTTTTAAAAAGGTCAGGTCAGGCCTTAAAAATCGGCCTATTACAAGCTCATAGGCCATGCTCAAGCCTTATAATTGGGATACAGGTCAGACCTGTTTAAGATAAAGTCTGGCCTGACCTGACCTGTTTCCACCCCTACTCCCATAAAATCAAAGAAATCATTACTAAAAAAAAAACCAAACAAACCACTCAATTAAAATCGGGTAAATTTTAACTTAGCCCACCAAATTGGTTAATTTTGTAATACTTTAGAAATTTGTTTAGCTGATTTTTTTAATCTAATGGCAGCAAATTAACTCATTTAAGTGAATGGGAATTGGGGATACGGGTGGGAAGAACGTAGAGGTGTCAAAACGGGCCAGCCCAACTTGTTTGGCCCATTCGGCCACGGTTAAGAAACCATTCGGGCCATGGGCCAAGATTTTGCTAGCCAAACCAACCCATTTAACTAAATATAGTGTTATTATACAAATTTACCAAATTATTCGTGGGTGGGAATTTCATTCGGGCTATTTTTAATTTTGTGTTCATTTTTACGCCCAATCCGTCCATTTTTCTCAAGTTATTTGGGCCGCCATCCATGCCTACCATTTTGACACCTCTAGAAGAACGTGAGAATAGGTCATGTGGGCCTATCTGCGGTTACGACTTAGTCTATTTTTAATTTATGTAGTTATGATTTATTTAGCAAATAAGTCAATTTAATTTTTTTTAATTGTCAATTTAATTATGTAAGTAAAGTTTAGAGTTTTAAAAAAAATCTATTTAACCTACTAAATTAGTCTATTTCTTTAATATTTATATATAATTAAAAATTTATAATTCTTACATAATTTATTAATTATATATTAGTATAATATATTTATTTTATATAAAATATAATAATTTTATCAAAGATTATACTTATTTAAAAGTTAAAAAATTTAAATTTTTTGACCTATGTGAATTTTTTTATGTAATGTAAATTTTTAAATAAGTTTTTAAATCAAATCAAACTTTTATATTTTTATAAACAGGTCAGATTGATTTTAAAAAAAAAAGTTTATAACAAATAATAAGTATAGTCTATTTAAAAAAAATTAACCTAATTGAACCTATTTTCACCCTTAATTAGGGTTGGACTTATTAAGATCCAACTGAATTCTAGAATTTTTCATTTCTAACTTTTAAGACTATAAACACTCTCTTAAACTTATTATATACTACTACATTAAAATGAGACAACTTATTTTATGTAAAACTTTCAATTAAAAAGAAAAAAAAACAAACCTATTGACTACTTCAAGTTCGTGTCCAAGTGTTACATGTTTCTCCCACTCACATGCAGTCTTCCTCATGTCTCCACGTGCGCTACATCCTTTAGCTGACTCTTTTATGGGGGCTTATGCCACGTTGATAAATTACCACTCTTCAAAGTTCAAACTTGCTGTTTCTTCTCTTTCATTTGTATATATAATATTAAACTTTTCGTATTTGTAGAAGATGCTTTAATATTTGTAGAATATGCTATATATGCCTATATCTTATACTTTTATTTACCATGATGATAACGTGATTTGAACTTAAAATTTTATGTAAATTACCTAAATCTCTCACTATTAATCTAATCTTAGAGGCTCTTATATCTTATACTTGTATAGTATTAAATTAATTGTATTTTTTATTGGATTATAACGTCCCTTCAATACTAACATAGGCCTGTTAAAGTTATGCCTAATATATATGATGTGTTACACAGTTCCATTTGTAGTTGTAGGACTAGAATTAATGACGCCCATTGAAATTGCTCTGCTGAGCAAAACAAGCAGCTCACACCTAAAACCAATCGTACAGTGAAAAAGACCACCAGCTGCATGCGCGTTTTGCTGATCAACTCAAATATTTTTATTACAAATAATACATATATTTTTTTTTACACATTTTTTAATATTATTTATTATATTTTTTTTTCTCACTTAATCACAATTCTTAAAAAATGTGTGAATAATAATACACTTTTTTTTAGAGGTATAAGACTACTATTTTTCTTTGTTGATTTGGTAGGGCTTCACATCAATCTCATATGCATGCGCTTGCGTGAACAAGGCAAGGATCTCGTTTCTCTTGTGCACCAATTAATGCTTTATTAATCGTATATGCATATGTAAAGGGAAAGATCTTGAATTGTCAAAATATGTAACATAAAAAATGTGAATTAAGTTCTATTTGATGCGTAAATTTGGTAGAAGTACTTCATGCTTTTCAGGTTTCTCTTTGAACAGTTAAATAATGTTGAAAGTTGATAATACTTTTGTTAAATCAGTTCGAACTGGGGTAGTCCCAAAATAATGTATATAACTAGTTGTGTTTATATTATTTGATAGCTAATATTTTAAGAAGCTTTTAAAATTGCGCTGCCCTATTATGTATCTACACAGAATTTGAGTGCATTTAGGTGTTGATCATATAAAATAGAATAAAGAAATAATCTATATTTTGGTGTGTGTAAATTTTTTTGCAAACGATTTTCAAAACATGTCCATGTCCCGCACAAAGTCTTTACCCTCTGGCCTCAGCTATGTGATAGATATTTTAATAAAAAAATAAACATCCTTTCAATTTTTGAATTTAAGAGTTATTAGAAATTACTAATTAAGAATTGTGAGTGAGTGTTACACTACTAATTTAGCATGTGAAGAATATAGAAGAAGCCCTCCTATTTAGTAACAGATTTATATTTATGAAAATTATTTGATTCTTATAACTCTACATATATGTGTTTTAAAATTCCTGTAACTTATCATACTAATAAACACCCACGATAAGACTACTTAATAGCTATTTAAACACCTTTACCTTTTCACGACCATAACAAAATATCATTTACAAAAGACAAACACATACAAACTAAGTGAAAGTTATCTTAGATCCATTTTGTTTTAAGTCCATAGATAAATCATTTTTTTTTTATCTGACAATATTTATATGTAAATTTAAGTATAAATAAAAATTATTAATTAAAATTTATAAATTTTTTGTATATATAATTATTCATAAAAAAATAATTTGACTAAATTTTTATACGAATATAAATATTACTAATTGAATATATCTTTTTAATCTCAGCTATTGATTTATTTTAATAATAAATTAATAATTAATTTGTGCTAATTAATCCATCTATAAATCATCTTGAAAATAGTCCATATTAAAATTCTCCTACAAACTATATACTTGGACGGAGAAAAGGTGTGGGAGAGTAAATTCCTATTTTCTTCTTTGTGCAAAAGTAAGGATCAAGATAAACAACATGGTTGGCTAGACTGTTTCTTAGAGGCAACGCGTCAAGAGCTCATTGCAGTGGTTGCTTTTGTAAATCCTATAAGTAGCATGAATTGTCCCAAAGAAAGTAGGATTCCCATGCCTCATCCCAGCCTCACTCAACCATAATTTTATATCACTTTTTTTGGGAACTTTTTGTAACCATTTTGCAGGTTATAGAATAACATTATGTGTGTGACATATATTCTCCCAACAAGCCATCTGCTATTGTTTATTACATGGTTTTAAAGGATGGAGGCACATGATGGGAGCTGTATTTAGAGAGTGACGGAGTAGAACAATGAAAATAAAGAATAGGAATACGTGTCCATGAATCAAGAAAGAGCTGTACTGTGGCCTTTAAATTTGGCAGTGCCCAAACGATTAGGCAGCAGCCACCTGGCTTATAGTACTTGCCATAGATTATGACATTATTTAGTTTTTGGCTTTTTGGATGTTTGGAAATAGTAATTACTGAGGCAGCCAATGGACGGAATTAAAATTCAGAATTTTATTATAATTTTTTTTAAAGAATATCTTAAAAATATTTGTTAAGGATTTAAAAAAAATCTTTTTCATAAAAAATAATATATTCAATACATTGAGAATTAATTTTTTTTAATTTTTATGTATTATTTTAAATTTTTTAACAAATATCTTTAAAACACTCATTATAATTTTTGTTTTTATTATTTATTAAGTCAGATAGTCAATGAAAGAGGGATGCCTTGGTCTGCTTAAATGTGCAACACGCAACAGCGCCACCCTAATTAATAAGGAGATGCCATAATACCCTCAAGAGTTTTGCTATAAGAAACTCGAGCTTTTGAATGCTTGAGTTTCTATTGGATTTTGTGTTAAATTCTGTGGGCAGCATATAATTAAAATATCGAAAGTTCTTATATACACCGGGAGGAAGTGAAAATTCTTCCTCTAGATAAGTTTTCATTCTTTTGATTCTATTAACTTTGTGAGTCTTAAAGTGGGACTTACATCAATTAAATGACTTTGATTTGTTTCGGAGGAAGATGATGAGGTTTCGGTAAGTATACCGAGTCGCACAAGTAATAAAGAGTGCGTGAGTATCGTTCCTACGAGGATTGATTAATATTAAGTACCAATTTCACTAGGCTATTACTATCTAGACTAACTCTTATAATGAGATGGTTGTAAAAAGAACATTAAGAGGATAAACTGAAGGAATGAGCAATTAAACTTAATTTTTAAAAGAATTTGAATTAAGAGTTATAAAATGAAATCAATGAATGAGAACACTAGGGGTTGATTTTCACTTGACCCATCCTTAACTTCCATGTAATTCAATTAATTATGTTTAATTCTCTCAATTGATGGTAAGGAAAACACTGAATTAGCCAAAACCCAATTCCTTGGTGGATTAACTCTCTCCCAATTACCTCAAATTACCAACTCCTTAGTCAATTTCATGTAATTAAGAGGATTACACATGAGATTCCTAAATTAACCACATAATCACCAAGACCCATTCCTAGATATTGATAGATTATGGTGCTAAACTCAAGAAGCAAGAGGTAAAGAGGAATTTTCCAATTCTCAAAATACCCAACAAAACAATCTATGGTTGATCAAGTCACAGAAGCATTAAGCACAGAGATTAACACTCAATTGAACAGAACTAAACATCAAATAATCAAAGATCCATGTACATCAAGTTTGGGTCAAGCTAGATCTCCCCTAGCTATGGAGATTTAGTTACCCATGAAAAGAAATGAAAATAAAGAAGAAAGGAAGAAGAAACCAAGAGATCCATGGAGATGGAGAGGATAAATCTTCACTCCCTTGATCTTGGATCCACGCCCCTCACTTGCAAAAATGGTGGAAAGAGCGAGAAAGGATGGAGAAGAGTCGGCCTCCTTAATGAAATAGTCCCCAAAAACTGATTCTCTCAAAATGGTTACCTTCCATCTATTTATATTGGGTCAAGTGAGAACCACGTGCATCAGAAAAAATAGCATCAGTCGTCCACGCACGTGCGTGAATTCCTTGCGCACATGCGTAAGATTTTCTGGCCCAAGACAGAGGCTGCCACGCATGTGCGTGAATTCCTTGCGCACATGCGTAAGATTTTCTAGCCCAAGACAGAGGCTGTCACGCATGTGCGTGAATTCCTTGCGCACATGCGTAAGCTTTTCTGATTCAAAAATAGAGGCTGTCACGCATGTGCGTGGATTCCTTGCGCACATGCGTGGATGCCTACTTTCAATTCTTCTCTTCCAAAGTTATTGTTGTCCTTTTTTGATACTTGCTCTCTTCATGTCCATTGCTCCATAGTCCTTTTCCAAAGCTTCTTTTGCCCTTCAAAATCCACAGATTAAATTCAATTAGTCAGAATCAAGTTATTACATTAAAATGAATCATTAAGCATCATGAAATGCAATTGGACAATGTGAAAGTTAGCTCAGCTCAAGACATGAAAGAAGTGTGCACTTTAAGCATAATTTCTTATGAGGACTGAAAGATAATTGCACTCATCACTCTCATTTCTATTCAAATTGAGATTGTAATAACTCCATTTTGTGGAGTTATCACACCCCCAAACCTCAGTTTTGCTAGTCCTCGAGCAAAATATAGAACCAACTCCAATCAATCAACCAAGCACAGATTACCCCAAAATGTTCAAAGAGATTACAAGTTTGGGAAAATAACAATGCAAGCAGAAGAATATCATATATGGCCTCAAAACATATTAGCTCAAGGTGAAGTGTTGCAATTGACAACTCAAACTCAACCAATACATGCCCATGCACACAATCATATGATGACTTCCTCACAATGCATGGATGTGTAAACTCTTCAAGATCCAGTTCAACATTCCAAAAAAAAAATTATGAGCAAGCACATGTGCTTCAAATGCATACCCTATAAGATTGATTCTCATCCCTCTCTCCACTAATGTAGACAAAGCACAACCAAGGATCAAGAGGGACTTTCTGAGCTTGTAATGTGTGGCTATGGGTAAGGGTGAAGAAAGAAGGGGAAAGGAAAAATTGAATCAACAGTCAAATGCACAATTAAGAAATTCAAATGCTTCAAGTCATTCAGTAAAAAGAAAGAGTTCAAGAATCAACCCATTTATTCCTCCTATTTTTGTACAACTTTCAGTTTTTTTTTTATACAAGTATCTTTCTTTTTCTTTTCTTTTCCTTTTTTTTTATACATGTATCTTTCTTCTTCTTTTCTTTTCCTCTTTTGTTTTAACTTTTTTTTATAAATTTTTTTTTAAGAGTGCAACTGCTCCACACATCATGGCCCCCCAATTTTATTTTATTTTATTTTGGCCAGTTGTTCATCCGGGTGATATTTACTCAGGTTGATTTTATTTTTTTTTTACTTTGCCCATATTCTTCTTTACTTCCCAGGGTTGATTTCCAATGGTCCTCTCTTTTCATTTGTAATGCACAATTAAGACTTAAAGCAAATGAAGATGCCCAATCATGCATTCAACAAAGGTTATGTGAATGAGATCAAACAATTTCCACATGAACATGGGTTAAAGGTTGGAAGTTATGGTAAAAGAAAAAAATTATTGGCTAAACTCACACACCCAAGGCTTCAAAATGGGAACTAGGGAATATTCATCTTTGGTTGGCTTGAAAAGGCTCAATCTGTTCAAAAAAAATTGCCCTAATCATTTCCTTGGTCATGTAGTGCCTAGGATTTCGCCTCAAGGGGAATCAAAACAACTCATAAGTCATTCACAATCCATACATATGCAAATCATAATTTCTCTAGACATGTATTCCCATCAAAATTTGAGTTAAGCACACACACACACAAGGTAAGAGAGCTTAATCATACAAAAGTGTGTATGGGATATCAAATAAAGATTTGAATTGGCAAAGGTAACACTAAATCAAGATGATCCATGTAGTTACTCTTCATTGGCCATTCCATTCAATAGCTCACAAGGTAGTTCCTCTACTTGTTTCTTTTTTCCTTTTTTTTTATAAAAAAAATGAAAGAGAATAGGAAAAGGGGAGCATGGGTGTCAGATCAGATCTAAAAGCAATAATGCACAATATGCATAATTCAAAGAATGCTCAAAAAAATATTACACCCCACCCCCAAACCTAAGGAGAAACATGTCCCCATGGTTCAATAGAAAGAAGCATACCTGATATTCAGAAAAACAGGCACAACATTCACTATGCAATCAAAGTGGAATGAAATACATGAACTTGGAATGAATGAAATGTAATGAATGAAACATGTGGAATGAATGCATGAAATATATGTGCTGTCAATGAATGAATGGAAAAGTGAATGAGGTATTTAAGCAAACATATGGTATGCATAACGTGGGAAACGACAAGATGGCTGAGAGAGGAAGGTTCGACACCATGAAAAGGGCGTGATGGAATTGGGGTCACGGCCGAGGTTACGACGTGCTCAGGAACGTGCGTCGCCACTTCGCGTGCTGAAGCGGTGAGAACAAACCAAAAATTGCCCAGATGCACAATGGTAATCAGACTCAGAGAAAAAAAAATGCAAAAGAAATAGGTAAAGAGAGAAAAAGAAAAAAATATTTACCAGAGAAGAAGAGTGAAGCCCCAACGGAAAAATGGTGCAAAAATCACAAATGGGAAGGGGATGTGAAAAAGAGAGAAGAAAAGAGGGCTACCTGCGCTGTGGGAGAAGAGAAGAGAAGACGTTTTGGGAGAAATGGAAGGAAAGGGCAGAACCGAGAAAAAGGGAGATGAGCGTGGAATGAGAGGGGGGAGAAAAGATTGGAGAAAAAGAAAGAATGTGTGCTGAAAAGATTGGAAATATATATATTACTGGAATGATGCGTTCCAGACGTTGTGTTTCCTGTTTTTTTTTTTTAGATTAGTTTTTGGATTTTGGTTTTTAGTTTTTTTTTTTAACTTTAAAAAAAAAAAATTTTTTAAGAGGAACCTACGCATATGCGTGGCCTCTCACGCATGTGCGCAACGCATTCTGCCAAATTTCTGTAAGAAACCAGAGACTCCCACGCATGTGCGCAACACACTCTACCCAATTTTCTATCAGCAACCAGAGACCTCCACGCATGTGCGCGAAACACTCTGCCAATTTTTTTTTTTTGGTTCAGCAGCCAGAGAACCCCACGCATGTGCGTGGTTTCCTCACGCATGTGCGCGAAATGCTGGTTCCCAGGACCCAAAAATCGTCTAAGTATCTATCCTTTCCAAAAAATTTTATTTTTTTATTTTTTTATTATTATTATTTTTAATCAAACAGGAGCCACTTCCAACACTCCATCCCTGCAAAAATCAAAAAAAAAAAATCACTTGTTAAAAACTTCAAAATTTGAAAACCCAAAATCAAAATAACAAAACAAAAGAGTTGAAAAACTTAGGTTGCCTCCCAAGAAGCGCCCTTTTTATAGTCTTGGCTAGACTTTCTCAGAAATCAATTGGGTTGATTCAATGTCAAGGAGGAAGTGTGCCGGTTGACATCCCCTCCAAGATAGTGTTTCACCCTCTGGCCATTGGCTTTGAAGCTTCTCCCAGATGCAGGTTCTATCAACTCAATTGCTCCATGTGGAAATATTTCTTTTATCACAAATGGGCCAGACCATCTTGATTTCAACTTTCCAGGAAATAACTTCAATCTTGAATTGAAGAGTAACACTTGTTGTCCTGGTTCAAAAGTTCTCCAAGCTATCTTTTTATCATGCCATCTCTTGGTTCTTTCCTTGTATATTCTAGTATTCTCATAAGCTTGTAAGCGCATTTCATCCAACGCATTCAGCTGAAGCATCCTCTGTTCACCTGCTTCCTTCAGGTCGAAGTTAAGGAACTTAGTTGCCCAAAAGGCTTTATGTTCCAATTCGACAGGGAGATGACAAGCTTTTCCATACACCAATTGATATGGAGACATACCAATTGGTGTTTTAAAAGCTGTTCTGTAAGCCCACAATGCATCATCAATTTTCCTGGCCCAATCTTTTCTTGACGCCCAACCATTTTTTTCCAAAATCCGCTTTAATTCGCGGTTAGAAATCTCAACTTGGCCACTTGTTTGCGGGTGATATGGAGTTGCAACACGATGTGAGACTCCATATTTACTCAACACAACCTCTAACTGTTTATTACAGAAATGGCTCCCTCCATCACTAATTAGTGCTCTAGGTACTCCAAATCTTGAAAAGATGTTCTTCTTTAGAAACCCAATCACCACTTTAGCGTCATTGGTTTGACAATGTATGGCTTCTACCCATTTGGATACATAGTCAACCGCAACCAAGATGTAAAGATTGGAAAATGAAGAAGGAAAAGGGCCCATGAAGTCAATGCCCCAAACATCAAAAAGCTCAACCTCCAAAATGTTATTAAGTGGCATTTCATGCTTTCTTGAAATGATCCCGGCTCTTTGGCACTTATCACATTTTTCCACAAACAATTTAGCATCCTTGAAAAGGGTTGGCCAGTAAAATCCACTTTGTAATACCTTAGCTGTTGTCCTATCCCCACTGAAATGACCTCCATAGTCTGAGTTATGACAATGCCACAAGATGCTATCAAATTCTCCTTCAGGCACACACCTCCTTAACATCCCATCAACACATTGTTTGAATAAAAATGGTGCATCCTATCTAAAAAATCTGGCATCATGTAAGAATTTCTTTCTTTGTTGCCAACTCATGTTCAAGGGAAGAACTCTAGCAGCTTTGAAATTTGTAAAATCTGCAAACCACGGTAGGCTCTGAATAGCCAAGAGTTGTTCATCTGGAAATTCTTCCTTGATGGGAAAAGGTTGATTTTTCACCTCCTCATTTTGCATAATTTTTGATAAATGGTCTGCTACAAGATTTTCTGTGCCTTTCTTGTCTTTAATTTCTATATCAAACTCCTGCAACAAAAGAATCCAACGAATCAATCGTGGCTTTGCTTCTTGTTTGTTCAAAAGATACTTTAAAGCAGAATGATTAGTATATACAATGACTTGATTTAAAATCGAAAACAAACCGACTCCAGAGTCACTTGACCCAATCAAATAAGACCTAAATTTATCAAAAGCAAAAACCACGGCAAGCAACTCTTTCTCAGTTGTGGTGTAATTTATTTGAGCTTCATTCAACACCCTACTAGCATAATAGATAACATGCAAAACTCTATCTATCCTTTGCCCTAAAACAGCCCCTACTGCAAAGTCACTTGCATCGCACATCAATTCAAATGATAAATTCCAGTTAGGGGCAATAATTATGGGAGCAGAAACAAGCTTTTCTTTAAGGGTATTGAAAGCATGTAAACAGGCATCATCAAACACAAATGGTGCATTATTGGCTAATAGATTGCATAAAGACTTAGCAATTTTTGAGAAATCCTTTATGAATATTCTATAAAATCCTGCATGCCCAAGAAAGCTTCTTATCCCCTTGACATTTGTTGGAGGGGGTAACTTCTCAATTATGTCCACCTTTGCTCTATCAACCTCAATGCCTTTGAAAGAGATCCTGTGGCCAAGAACTATCCCTTCCTGCACCATAAAGTGACACTTTTCCCAATTTAAAACCAAATTAGTTTCTTGACATCTCTTTAAAACTAATGAAAGATTAAACAAGCAAGCATCAAAAGAGGGCCCAAAAACAGAAAAATCATCCATGAACACTTCAATGAATTTTTCCAGCATATCAGAAAAAATGGAACACATACACCTTTGAAAAGTGGCAGGAGCATTGCACAAACCAAAAGGCATCCTCCGGTAGGCAAATATCCCATAGGGGCAGGTGAATGTTGTCTTCTCTTGATCCGCTGGATCTACCACAATTTGGTTATAACCTGAATAACCATCCAGAAAGCAATAATATGCGTGGCCAGCTAACCTTTCCAACATCTAGTCAATGAACGGAAGGGGAAAATGATCTTTCCTGGTTGCATCATTAAGTATCCGGTAATCTATGCACATCCTCCATCCAGTCACAGTTCTTGTTGGAATAAGTTCATTTTTCTCATTTACCACCACTGTCATGCCACCCTTTTTAGGAACAACTTGAACTGGACTCACCCATGGGCTATCTGAAATAGAGTAGATAATGCCTGCATCAAACAGTTTCATTACTTCCTTCTTAACCACCTCTTTCAAGGTTGGATTAAGTCTCCTCTGAGGTTGGACCACTGGCTTGTAGTTGTCCTCCATGAGTATCTTGTGCATGCAAACTGAAGGACTAATGCCTTTGAGATCACTAATAGTCCATCCAATTGCTGATTTATGCTCTCTCAACACCCTCAGAAGCTTCTCTTCTTCAAGTTCACTTAATGAAGCATTGAAGATCACCGGATAGGTGTTGTTATCACCAAGAAACCCATATTTGAGAGTAGGAGGCAGTGGCTTCAATTCCAACTTAGGAAGTTCTTCCTTGTCAACCTTATCATTTTTCAACTCTTCAACCTTTTTCCCATTAGTGTCAATTGGCAGGGCTTCCAACTCTTCAATGCACTTCATTACTTCTTGATCTACATCTTCTTCTTTAATTGTCTTGGAATGCACCATGGTCTGTTTCAAGTGGTGTTTTTGGTATAGATTCTTGAAACACTTCATTCACTAAAGAATCAATTAGATCAACCCTAAAACACTTGGTCCTTTTCCATTGGGTGCTTCATTGCCTCAAACACATTGAAAGTGACTTTTTCATCTTGAACTCTTAGCATCAACTCTCCTGTTGTACATCTATCATTGCTCTTCCAGTGGCTAAGAATGGTCTTCCAAGTATGAGTGGAATCTCTGCATCTTCTTCCATGTCTAATACAACAAAGTCAATTTGGAAATATGAACTTGTCCACTTTCACTAGCACATCTTCCACAATACCGTAAGTGGTACTTAATTGATCGATCTGCTAGTGAAGGGAGACCATTGTAGGCTTCACCTTATTAATTCCAAGCTTGTGCAAGATAGATAAAGGCATAAGATTAATGCTTGCACCAAGATCACAGAGAGCTTTACCAATGGTAACATTACCAATGGTGCATGGAATATTGAAGCTTCCCAGGATCTTTGAGTTTTGGGGGTAATTTCCTTTGAATGATAGCACTGCATTCTTCCGTGAGCACTACTCTTTCATCCTCCTTCAATTTCCTTTTCTTGGAAAGCAATTCCTTCATAAACTTTGCGTAGAGAGGCATTTGTTCCAATGCCTCTGCAAATGGAATGTTGATTTGGAGCCTTTTGAAGACGTCTAAGAATCTAGCAAAGTGCTTCTCTTGGTCCTGCTTCTTCAACCTTTGAGGATATGGAATTCTATCATAGGGTGAAGGTTCATATGGCCTGTCCCAGTCTAGATCTTTTCTCTTCCTTCTTTCATTTCTAGGACTTTCCTCTTTAGACTTGTCCTCTTCACTAAGCTCCTTGGTCACTTTATCTTCCAAAGGAATCTCATCAGTCACTTGCTCTTGAACTTCCTTACTCGACTTATCTTTCCTTTCTTGTGGCTCAATCACTTTTCCACTTCTTGTAGTGATAGCTTTACAATGCTCCTTGGGGTTTGTAATAGTATCACTAGGCAAAGTGCCTTGTGATTGCTCAGCCATTTGTCTAGAAAGTTGTCCAATTTGAGATTCCAAGCTTCTAATTGATGTTTCTTGATTCTTAAAATTGGATCTAGCCTTTTGCATGAAACTGTCAGTGGTCAAGGCAAGACTTTTAACAATGCTCTCAAGATCAGATGATTTTGCTTGTTGAGGTTGTGAGGAAGATGCAGATGAAGGTTGTTGGTGAGGAGGAGGTGGCCTTGGCATTCCTTGCGTATTCCATGAGAAGTTTGGATGATTCCTCCACCCTGGATTATAAGTATTTGAATAATGGCTGTTTTGAGGTCTGGAAAAATTTCCCATGTAATTAGCCTGCTCTTGAATTGGAGCACTTCCATCACAAGCTCCATTCATATGGTTTCCTCCACAAAAGTCACAAACTAGAGGTTGAGAGTTCATGGAGTTCACTTGCATGCTTCCAAATTATTTTGTAAGGCTGGCCATTTGCTGAGAGAGTAACTTATTCTGGGCCAAGATAGCATCCAAAGTCTCCAATTCCATAACACCACGCTTCCCTGTCAGCCTTCCATATGGTGTATGATACTCATTTGCTGCAATGACCTCAATTAATTGTCTGGCTTCTTCTGGAGTCTTGGTATTAAGAGAACCATTTGCCGAAGCATCAATCATATTTCTTGTGGTCGGATTCAAGTTGTTGTAGAAAATGTGCATTGTCTGAAATTCATCAAATCCATGATTCGGGCATTTCCTCAACATCTCCTTGAATCTTTCCCAAGCCTCATGTAGTGATTCTCCCTCCTTTTGTGCAAAGCAAGATATGTCACCCCTCATCTTCATGTATCTTGAGGGTGGATAAAATCGTGCAAGGAACTTGTTGGCTAAGTCATCCCATGTAGTGACACTCCCATTGGGTAATGACTGCAACCAATGTTTGGCTTTATCCTCACGAGAATAGGAATGTCTCAAACTTTATGGCATCCTCAGTTGCTCCATTGATCTTTATGTTTTCACAATTATCCAAGAAATTGGAAATATGAAGGTTAGGATCTTCATCATCATTACCTCCAAACTGTTCCTGCTGCACCAACTGAATAAGAGATGTCTTCAGCTCAAAATTGTTGGCTTCAATAGGAGGGGGCACAACACCAGATACACGCCCATCAACCGTAGGGATGGAATAATCCCCAAGAGTTCTTCGCACTGGTTGTCTATTTCGCTCAGCCATAGCTGATTGTTCTGCCTTTTTCCTTGCTTTGGTTCTTTTTCGATTTCTTTTAGCAGACTTTTCAATTTCTGGATCAAAAAGCAAAGCTCCCGGATTAACGGTACCTCGCATAAAAAAAACAAAAGTAAAAAGTGAAAGCAAACAAAATAGAACTAAATGACAATTAAACAATGTAAAAAAAATGTCTAAAGTAGCAATATTCTAGATACTACTTGATATTAATACTAACTCAATCCCCGGCAACGGCGCCAAAAACTTGATGAGGTTTCGGCAAGTATACCGAGTCGCACAAGTAATAAAGAGTGAGTGAGTATCGTTCCCACGAGGATTGATTAATATTAAGTACCAATTTCACTAGGCTATTACTATCTAGACTAACTCTTATAATGAGATGGTTGTAAAAAGAACATTAAGAGGATAAACTGGAGGAATGAGCAATTAAACTTAATTTTTAAAAGAATTTGAATTAAGAGTTATAAAATGAAATCAATGAATGAGAACACTAGGGGTTGATTTTCACTTGACCCATCCTTAACTTCCATGTAATTCAATTAATTATGTTTAATTCTCTCAATTGATGGTAAGGAAAACACTGAATTAGCCAAAACCCAATTCCTTGGTGGATTAACTCTCTCCCAATTACCTCAAATTACCAATTCCTTAGTCAATTTCATGTAATTAAGAGGATTACGCATGAGATTCCTAAATTAACCACATAATCACCAAGACCCATTCCTAGATATTGATAGATTATGGTGCTAAACTCAAGAAGCAAGAGGTAAGAGGAATTTTCCAATTCTCAAAATACCCAACAAAATAATTTATGGTTGATCAAGTCACGAAGCATTAAGCACATAGATTAACACTCAATTGATCGAACTAAACATCAAATAATCAAAGATCCATGTACATCAAGTTTGGGTCAAGCTAGATCTCCCCCTAGCTATGGAGATTTAGTTACCCATGAAAAGAAATGAAAATAAAGAAGAAAGGGAAGAAGAAACCAAGAGATCCATGGAGATGGAGAGGATAAATCTTCACTCCCTTGATCTTGGATCCACGCCCCTCACTTGCAAAAATGGTGGAAAGAGCGAGAAAGGATGGAGAAGAGTCGGCCTCCTTAATGAAATAGTCCCCAAAAACTGATTCTCTCAAAATGGTTGCCTTCCATCTATTTATATTGGGTCAAGTGAGAACCACGTGCATCAGAAAAAATAGCATCAGTCGTCCACGCACGTGCGTGAATTCCTTGCGCACATGCGTAAGATTTTCTGGCCCAAGACAGAGGCTGTCACGCATGTGCGTGAATTCCTTGCGCACATGCGTAAGATTTTCTGGCCCAAGACAGAGGCTGTCACGCATGTACGTGAATTCCTTGCGCACATGCGTAAGCTTTTTTGATTCAAAAACAGAGGCTGTCACGCATGTGCGTGGATTCCTTGCGCACATGCGTGGATGCCTACTTTCAATTCTTCTCTTCCAAAGTTATTATTGTCCTTTTTTGATACTTGCTCTCTTCATGTCCATTGCTCCATAGTCCTTTTCCAAAGCTTATTTGCCCTTCAAAATCCACAGATTAAATTCAATTAGTCAGAATTAAAGTATTACATTAAAATGAATCATTAAGCATCATGAAATGCAATTGGACAATGTGAAAGTTAGCTCAGCTCAAGACATAAAAGAAGTGTACACTTTAAGCATAATTTCTTATGAGGACTGAAAGATAATTGCACTCATCACTCTCATTTCTATTCAAATTGAGATTGTAATAACTCCATTTTGTGGAGTTATCAGAAGATTAGAATCTCTCTTAAAATATTCAGTGTTGAATCTTAATGTTCATCTTAGGATGAAATTGTTCAAGCTTTTGAAGGCTCGAACGTTCCATAGATTTATTGCATTTTCTCGAGACATGTGAATTTTACTGTCAACAAATTGAATAAAAAAACTAAAATATGTGTTTAGTATAAAATTTTAATTCAACTCTTATACGTGTAATTGTTTTCAATTTAACCCCCACAATTTGTTGTCGTGAGTATAACAATTAAATTATTATAAAGTATAGAGATTAAATTAAAAATTAATGTCACATATAGAAATTAAAAACATATTTTAACATATGCTTTTCGTCCTTTTACGTGATATATTTTTTTTAAAATTTGATCCCAATAATTCACTTTGTTATAAATAGAATATATTGTGAGAATCAAATTGAAAATGTTGGTATGTATAAGAATTAAATTGAAATTTTTTTCATGTATAAATTAAAAATTAGTGTCATGAATAAGAATTAAAAGTATATTTAAAAAAAATTATACATAGTAGAGAATAGCTAGAGTATTCGAACTTTCCTTAGCATTTCCCTTTTCATTTTAAGGACCTTGCTAAGCAGTGCTCTAATGTTTAAGACATATTTAATGTCTTTTATCAAATTATTTTAATTATATAGAAAAATATTAAATTTAAATATTTTTTATGTTAATTAATTAATTAATATATACCTTTAATTCACTAACTATTAATTTTTTTAAAAATATAAATTTTATTATTCATTACGTTATATAAGTTATGATCAATGAAAGAGGAATGCCTTTGTACTCATGAGGATGCAATAGCATCACCTTAATTAATGAAAATTTCTTATATGTTCATTTTCTTTCGAATGAATGATTGAGATGGAGTGCGGAGAAAGAAGTTTTTCCCCCTGATATACGGAATAAGTTCATCTAATTAATAATGACAGCCATGTTAGTACATAGTTTTTGTTTTTTCTCTCGTTTGATTGGTCTTCACTCATTCGAGTCAAATTTCATAACGAAAAAGAAAAACAGAGAGAGAAGAGGAGAGGCAAAGAAATTATTGTATGCTCTAAAAACAGTAACTAATACATATTTGATGAACATTTTTATTATGTTTTAAGTTAGTGTGTTTACTTTAAAAGTTACGTAACTATACCTAAAACTAATGATAAAAATCTTTTAAAACATGCATTAACTACTGCTTCTCGAGCAGCAGGAATTTCGGGAGGGAGGAGGAGAAGTGGTTAAATACTACAGGACAATTTGTCCTCAAGTCGTTGGTTCCGGTCAGTTCCCTTCTCTGTACCTGGCCCTGAAAGTATTTCAATGGAATGGAATGGCACGACTGCTATATATGTACATTGATTTGTACACTTTTCGTCTTTTCTCAAAAGCAAGTGAGCATTATAGTCTCAATTTTTCAGATCATTGTCACTCTTTGTGTGTTGGTATCTGAGAAAGGAATAAATAAATTAATAATTAAATGAATTTATCTTATAGTTAATCTAATAATATGACCAAAAATGTCATTCTGCCAATTTAAAAAGCAACAGAGAGAAACAGCAAAGGAGGGTAGACACTAGACGATATTAAAAGGTTTAAGGCAGTTTGTTGTAAAAAACAAAAAAACAAAACAAAAAAAAAATTAAGGCAGTATATGCTAGCTGGTCGCATATATAATCATGCAAGCCATGTATAGCATGAGATAATTCACAGAATTTGTTGACCAATGGGGTTTTAATTGCATTCCAAGTTTATGCATAGAGCGAGAGGTAGGTATCATTAGAATCTCTACAGTATAACTTATTATATAAACTTAGAATATTTTGTACACTTGACTAAACATATTATTAATTAATATATAATATATTTAATTAATAATTAATTATTATAACCTATTATAATTAAATATGTGATATAGTGTATTTAATTTGGGTGTTCTAAATTTATGTAAAAATCTCTTAGCTCAACAATAATATTTATTATTATTATTATTATTTTAACGGGAAGGTATCTTCATGTTAACTTTCATGTTAATTAGGATTAAATTCTTTATCTAACAATTTTAGGAGCACACTTTCTACATTAGTCCAGTGTTTACTTAATTTGGATTCAATTAACCAGGCAAAGAGGTGTGATCCAGGCTGGAGATTTAAGCCTAATAAGGCTAAGCCTAACAATCTTTTATATATATATGAAACCTAATTATTAGGAGATGTTATCGATCGTCTTTACTTATTAAGAAAATATTCTCTTTTAAATATTAATTATTTGTCAGCACACCTTATAAGAAAAGTCTTAAGAAACTTCTCTCAAGATATTTATAAGACAATTAAAAGGATCAACTTGTTCTTAAACTCTAGTTGATCCCCAAGACACTCTCTATCTCTTCAAGTCCTTATTTACTTAAGCGTTGAAGTGTTTTTGTAAGTATCCAACTCTCTTTTTCAATACATTCAAGAAGTTGTTCGAATGAGTTTGGATCTGTTTAAAGAGGACTCCACCAACCTCTCACCTCAATACTAACCAAGGTGAAAGCATCCATCTTTAACTACTAAACTAAACTTTAAGTTTCAATAATCTAATTAACTGGATTAGGCAGAGAAATCTGGGCTTTGATTGTCCAGTACTTTTGTTAATTATATGCTGCACTAGACCTCATAAAATTATAGCACGAGATTCCATTATATATATATATATATGTGGTCGTCGCGTTCAGATTGTCCTACATGCGGAGCGTAGGGTTATGCTTAATTCTCTTTGGCCTTCTGGAAGTCTCTACTCGTAATTTTGTACATGCTTCTTTTATCTTTCTATTCTTTTAATTACTAAACTTTGTTTGTTTTATATGATATATATGATATATAAGAAGAAGCATTACAATTCCATTGTGTAGAAGTTCTTTTCTAATAGTCAAAACCGAAGGCTGCGGAGTTCGAGACGCTGTGCAGAGCTTAACGTTAGTCGCTTCTTGATTAACATAAAGGTAAAATTACGAGTTTGTCATAAATGAACTTGTAGTTAAAATAGAGGCAGATTTAAGTGTTTGATATATGAATAAAATTTGATTCTAATTTTTTTATTTTAATTCTTATTTTTAATTTTATTTAATCTCTTTTTATGTATTTATTAATTTAATTAAATATAATTAAAAGTAATAAATAAATAAAATTAAAAATAAGAGTTAAAATTAAAAGTTGGACTCAAGTTTTATTTTTAATATTTATATGTAAATCATATAATGATAGTCACTAAAGTTTGATTCTTCATGATTCTTAAAATCAGTAGTCGTGGGAGTGGACACTGGTTTGCAGGCAAGTAAACTAGTGTCTTGAAGAAGCTCCAAAGCGTTTTTCTGTTGGCAAATGGAGATCCCTTGTGATGGCCATGACGTATGACGTCCAATTTGTTTAAGTACAACACAACAAAAAAGAAAAATGATGTTGCTACATATTTTTTCTTAAATATTATTTTTTATATTATTTTTTAATAATTATGATTAATTAAGAAAAATTGATTAAAAAAATTATATAATTAATAATATTAAGAATAGTATAAAAATTATTATAAAAAAGTTATGTAAGAAAATCATAATTGCAACAAAAAATAACCACAAGAAATGTTGAGACTTGATAAGTATACTTTTCTGATTTTATTCAATAATATAAATTCATCAAATGAAAATTATTGATATTTATTGAAATTTAAATATTTATATTTAATTATTTCATTTTCTATATACTAAATAAATTTTATTATATTCTTTTAAAATATCTTTTAATAATCATCTTAATACTTAATAGAAAAAATATTAAATGAAAAAATAAATATATTTAATGTCTTAAAAATATAAAAAATATTTAATTTTTTTTATTTAATAAGTAAGAGAATTATTAAGAAGATTGTTTAAAAAGATTTAAAATTATTCTATTAAATAATAACCCCTTCAATAACGGTTATTTATAATTAGCTGCACACCAGCAGTCGTCAGTCATCAAGTGTATTTACTATTTATAAAAAAAAACTGTATTTAGTATTTACTATGTACTTTTCGCAGTTCAAATTAACCTGAAAGCAATTAACATATCCAATTTACTGTCCAGATACAAGATCAATTTTCTTTTTCGTCCTTTTCTTAACTTTTCAGTGTCCACCGTTTCTAACTTTTTACATTAATATTATTTCTTCAATTCATTTCACTTTGCCAGCATCCACATTGTGTCCTTTTCTGTTGGTACATGAAAAACCCTATTAAAAAATAATAAATACCAGCTAAGTCATTAAATTATTTATAAATTTATATAATTTAATATAATAAATAAATTAATATATAAATTTATAAATAACATTATTTTAAAAAATTTCTATTCTCCAAAAAAGATTAATTTTATATTTTTATAACCAATCTTCTTAATAATATTTTTAATTATTAAATGAAAAAAATGTTAAATAATTTTTATGTTTACAAAATATTAAATGCATCAATTTTTTTATTTAATAAATTATTATAAAAATGTTTAAGGAGGATATAGTATTACTATCCGAAAAATTCCTCCTATATCTCTAATAGTAGGCATATTAAATAAATAAGTAAAAGTATTTAATATTGAATAATTTTAAATTATTTTAGCCTATACTTTTAATTAGTAAATAAAAAATTATTAAATATTTTTTATATTCTTAAGATATTAAATATATATATATTTAATACATTTATTATTATTAAGTTTTAAAAAATTATTATAAAGATATAGCATTATTTTTTATGAACGATAACTCTTTAATGTCTAAAGATTAAAGAACATAAAAAATATTTCATATTTCATATTTTTTAAATAACAAGGAGAGTTATTAAGAATATTTCATTAAGGAGAAGAGTACTATTTTTTTTTTTAAAAATATCTCTCACCCGATAAGTGAGAAACTAATATTTTAAAATACAGTTAGACATTTAAGTAGGAACTAACTTAACAGTATTATTTTTATTTTTATACACATAAATTTTAAGATTAAATTTAATATCACATACTTAAAGAATTCGAGTCTCTTTCACTCGAATTAAGGTACGTTAGTACATAAGAGTATTAGTTAATAAACTTTTAATAATTACTCGAAAACATTAAATATTTTTAAAATTTTAAATATACTAAATAATTTATTTTTTATTTAATGACCACTAGTTGCCATTTTTTTTACAAAATTTATTTATTTTTATTGTAATGTAGGAAGTGAGTAAAGATTTTGTGGCTAACCAAAACATCTACGGACTTGAGAGAGATTCTTCCCTCCTCCTCGATTATTTTGGGACTCATATCAACTTGAAAACCACCAATTTAAAAATAATTGGGCTGCTCCGGATGAAAACGGCCCGCCTTGAATAGTATTTTTTATATAATTGTATATATCGTTAAATTAAATATAAAATATTATTAAATTAGATTTAAATGATTACAAAATTGACTTAGAGTATAACTCTAAACATGCACATATATATATATATATATATATATATATATATATATATATATACGATCTTACTCAAGTGAGAGAAATATTTATTGTGAAAAGTGAGAGGAGTGAATCTTGATTATTAAATCTTTTATAAATGATTAAAATTAAAATATAAATATATGTAACCTTTTTAAGTGGTCACATGATCTTTAAAAAATTTTAATTTTAATTATCTATATATAATTATATAATCAAAATTTACTTATCTTATTTTCTCACAATAAAAATTTCTCTCATTATATATATCCCTATATATATATGAAATTTCTCAAGTAGGCCTGATCTATGATTGGAAACAAATCAATATAATGCACGCATGTTGTGTTATTGTGCTAAATAACAACACACGTGTGTATGTTAGTGCACCCTATATTATTGTGCATACTTGAACAGACACGTGGCTAACAAAGATCACATATGAAAAAAAATTAGTAATATATTCTTTAAGATATTTTTTTAATATCTATTTTGGTATTAGTCTAAAGTCAAGTGTTATTAATATTTATTTTTTAATAATTATTTTAAGTATATAAGATGAATCAATAATAAAATAAATGTTAAAATAAATATCTAAAAATATATTTTTAACATTTCTCAATATATAAACGATATTGATACATGGAGGAAGCACATAATGTGTAGATTTATCATTAAAGAACAATGTTAAGAGTTTTACATTATTTATCTTAATATTTTAAGTATAATTTATATATTTGTTAAGTTATTTTATTTAATATTAATTGATCTCAATTAATTTTAAATTAAAATTTTATATAATATCAGAATTAAGATTTTATCTTCATCACTTACTTCATTAGGTTTATTCCACCTAATTCCGTCTAAAGATATGTAGATTACTCCACTTAATATTATCTAGTATCATTTGATTTTAGTTATGCAGACTATATGAAAAGTGAATATAAACCAAAACACAGAGTATGAGTAAACTTGGACTTTCAGCCCCTACAATTTGACACCCAAAGCTGCCAGGTCAGAGACCCTGAATGTGTCATGTTCAGCACTTCATTTCTATGTTTCTTGTTTGATACGTTGCAATGGCGTACAAATGTAATGTTTCATACAGTTCGACGCTGGCTGAGGATATCTATTAAGTTGAGATATTATTATTATTTTCTTGGATACATTGTATGGCATCTGATTTGATTCTCTTGTTAAATTATTAGCACATGTGGTGCTACTGCATGACGTCAATTTGTCGGCATCAGAAAATAGAACATAAAAGACGTCATTTTTTTCTAAAAGCATCCCGTATTTTGTATACGTGAATATATATACCATTTCATTAGTTTTTTTTTTCATATGGTGACATGGTATTCGGTAAATTTGTACATATCTTAATTAATTAACCTCTTTAATTCAATTAAAGACAAATCATTTATAATGAAATTAAGAAATTTATAAAAATATTTTTTATTCCTAGTGTCAAAAAATTATCATAGTTTAAATTACATCTCTCTTTATTTTACTCTTTTCATGAATGAGTGCCAAACTAAAGCATGCATCCAATAAATTAGGTATTAATTGATTTGTTGAAGCACAGAGCAGAGCATCTTCAAATGGAGTTGTTATTACCTAGCTACTGTAATTATTAAAAAAAAAACATAGCTTTAGTCGTTGAATAGAGCACGAGTACAAATCAATTATAAATTGAAGAGTGATAGTGGGGAAGATCTATAAATTTGGTTCCAATTGAACTGATGTAGTTACTGCCATAGCGCAACATTTCAGTGTTGCGGCCCACATGATAATGGGAATAAAACTAAACTCCGTTTGCGCGTGCCGGAGAACGCACTTTGGTGTGTTGGCCCACAACGAGACCCACTTGGCAACGAAAAAAGAAAAAGGAAACGGGAACAAATTTGAAGGTGAATTGTAGTCCAAAGTATAGACCCGATACAAACAAGGCAAAAACATGGGCCGTGAAACTTAACACTGTTATTTATAATAATTCTATATATTATTTGTATGCACTCAATTTTTTTTTCCATTTAAAAAAGAAAGAAAGAAGACTTGGAAGTAAACCTCTCTCTCTTTTCTCTTCTTTTTCAATAAGAGAATGTGTAAGAGAAATATTTGAAAGAGAAGTGTATAAATATTAATATTTGAAGCAAAAAGTGTCATAAGTGAAATAACTATTTCTCATGATAAGTTTGAAGAAACAATGATGTGAAAATAATATAGATGGATATATATCTCATGTGATACTTAAGACTTTAAGAAAGGTGTTCACTTTGCGAAGTTAGATGTGTAATGTTATTTATCATGAATATTTTTTTTTTGTGTAATTAATAACAAAAGAAGAAAATCCGTGCGGATACGGTAAGTGATTAAAATAATGTTCAAAAGTAATTGCGCACATAATAATGATAATATATAAAATCAGCCAATCACATCAATCCGTGAAACTTTTTCAAAACACTTTCCGCTAAAATTAGCTTTTTTTTTTTTTTTTTACTTTCTAACTTAACAAATAAATATTTTAAAAATATTAAAAGAAAACCATGATGTAGAGTGCTGATGGATTTGCAAGGTTTTCGTAAGAAATCTTTTCGTACTATTTATCATTTATGTTATTAAAAATAAACATACAAACTTACAAAGCATCTACTTATTTTATATTTTTATCATTTTTTATGTTGATTATTAGCAGTTGTTTTTTGTGCCACTTCCTTAAGAAATAATAATAATTTTATGCAAGTATATTAAAATAATTGAAAATGAAAATATTAGATAATTAATTTTTTTCCAAAATGAGTTATAATTATTATTAACTTTTAGATAGATAAATGATTTATATACCATTTTACTTTTTCGACAATTACTATAGAATATCCTCTCTCTTTTGTTTCTCTCTTCATCTTATCTTCATTGTCTCTGTGATTTCTTTCGAGTAGTAGGGATATTGTCTTTTTCTTCTAACCGTACTCCTTATTATTAATTTTTCTCTTTATGTTTTTATACTTTTCTTTTCAATAATTAACTTAAATATGTTAGATTTGAGTTGTTTGTATTTTTTTTGTGTCTCCTTTTAAGTCTTTTTTACCCCTTATTTAGGTGATTATAATCTTCAAACTATAATGCTAGTGTTTGTGTTAAACTTTATTGAGAAAGATGCTTGCTCATCAATATTTTCAGACAAAGAGTAAAACTTTTTTTTTTTTTAAAATTTTAGTTCAAATTATAAATTGTATTTATTTTTTTCTCTTACTATATCTAATGTTTCTTGCTCAATTTGTAAGTGTAATTAGTCTTTTATTAATGTGATAACTCATTTTTCTCGTTAAAAAAATTACCATTGAATATTGAAAAATTCCAATTGAATTATGCTGAAATTTTCTATCTAAGTAACTTTATTTTAATTAAAAATGATTTATAAGAAAATTAAAAATATTACACTAGTTACTTTAATGAAGAAACGCTAATGATTTTTTTAATTATAATAATAATAAAAACTTTTTACATTGTTATTGATAATCCTGCGAATTATCTATTTTTACTTATACTTTTTGATTGATTTTAACCATTTGCATCTAACTTTTAACTTTGTTTTGCCTCATTTAAATCTTATTTTGACCATGATGACATAAGATGATTACTTTGATGAATCCCATGGAGTTTGGTTGTATTTTGGAATGTTTTGGATCTCATTTGTGTTATCTTATTTACAGTGAAGGTTAAAGGAGGATGAAGGTCGGAACTATGAAGAATGGGGTCAAATGAAAGAGCTTGCAATGTCATTGAACTGCAATACATGCAATTTGAACCCCAGTAGCTCAGAAAAGCAAAGGAAAAGGAAGATGCAGAAAAAGCCAGGCCGTCGGGCGGCCAGTTGGCCGCTGGGCGGTGGGAAGTCAGAATGCCACGAAACAAGCAGGAACCAGGCCGTCAGGCGGCCAAATGGCCGCTGGGCGATGAATGTGATGCAGGCTCATTTACCTTTTGGCCCAATTCAAGTCAGGAGGGCATTTTTAGCTGAGGGAAGAGGTCTTTGAAGGGGGCAGACGAAGAGGGATGAAAAACTAGACCTAATTTGGAAAGCTTGGAGGTGGACTTGAAGGGAAGAAGAGTGGGAGCTCAGATTTTCTTCAATCTTCAATGGAGTTTTACTTCTTCTTCTCTATTATTTTAATTTCTGTTTTTGTTTTTATGTCTGGCTAAACTCTCCCTTGTTGGGATTGAGTGGATTTTGATGGATTTTGCTTATATTTAATTTGGGTTTCAGTTATGCTTAATGGATACTTTTATTTTGAGTTTATAATTTCTATTCTTAAAGCTTTCTAGGGTTTGATCATCCTTAAAATGATTTTTAGGTTTATGCATTGGATGGAAATTTAATGTGTGAACTATGCTTGAGATTATGAACCTTGTGATTCGTTGTGCTAGGAATAGTCGATGAATGCTTGTTATCTTGTTGGATTCTTAATCTTAATGCTTTTTCCCTTTCAGAATCACCTAAGGAATTAGGGATTTTAACTAGGATTTAAGGTTCTTGTGCCTAAGGAATTAGGACTTGGATATTTTGGAGAATCTGATAACAAAATAGAAGTAGAAATTTGTTTTAACTCCAAGTTAATATGCAGCAAATGAAATCAAATGAAACTTGATCTCAACTCTTTCTTATCTCTGAATTCCTATCTCTTTTGTGTTCTAAGTGTTTGTTAATTTGTCAAAGCCAAAATACCAAAAAGAATCTTTTACTTTAATTTAATTTCTTTCATGCTTAATTGTTTACAATTAAGCTCCCTTTGAACCAAAGTTCTGTTTGAATAGTAGCTAAATTCATGATTTGGTAATTGGTTATTGATCCCTGAGAATGATATCCGGTTTTCTCACCGTTTTTATTACTTGACGATCTGGTACACTTGCCGTGGTCCCATCAAGTTTTTGGTGCCATTGCCGGGGATCGATTTTACCAATATCGATAATATTGAAGGCAGCTACTAGTTTAAACATTTATCTTTTCTTTCATTTATTCATTGTTGTGTTTAGTTTTCTTTATTTTACTTATTTTAGTACGTTTAGAATTTTATATATAAATTATTGCATTTTATTGAGTTTTCTTTATTCTGACACATTGTATTCGTTGTATGCGAGGTAAAGTTCATCCGGATCAACTTCTTTTTGACCCAGAAATAAGAAGGACTGAAAGAGTTTTGAGGAAGCAATTAAGAGAACAAAGAAAGAATTTGGATAACACTCAAATATCTGTTGAAAACATGGCAGACAATGGGGAAAACAGATCCCCCAATGGAGAAAATAATGGAGAAAATGTGGATCCTCCACCACCACATCAACCTGCTAGGACTCTCATGGATTACTCTATTCCTAACATGGATGGGTGTGGGGCGAGCATAACCAGACCTCCAGTTCAAGCAAACAATTTTGAATTGAAGCCAGCTCTACTCCATTTGATTCAGAACAATCAGTTTGGGGGATTCGATACTGAGGACCCACATGTACATATACAAGGGTTCCTTCAAATTTGTGATACTGTGAAGTTGAATGGAGTGAGTGAGGATACCATTCGTCTAAGATTGTTCCCTTTCTCTGTGAGGGACAGGGCTAAGAGTTGGTTGGATTCATTGGCAAAGGGAAGCATAACTACCTGGGCAATTTTGGTGCAGAAATTTTTGACAAGGTATTTCCCTCCGTCCAAGGCTGCAAAGTTGTGAAGTGATATCACATCATTCAGGCAGCTTGATGGGGAGTCTCTCAGTGAAGCGTGGGAGAGATACAATGAAATATTGAGGAAATGCCCACACCACTGTTTTGACTTCTGGATCCAGGTGCAAAGCTTCTATAATGACATGTTACCTCAAACTAGAGCAATGGTTGATGCTGCAGCAGGCGGGGCCTTGAACTATAAAACTCCGGAAGAAGCTTGGGACCTGTTTGAAATGATGGCCAATAATGACTACCAAAGAAATGGGGAAAGAGCAGTGGGGAAGAAAAGGTACTTGGAGGTTAATTCGATGAATGCACTTTTAGCCCAGAATAAAATCTTGACTCAACAACTTGAGAATCTCATGAAGAAGGTTGACACTCTTAAGGTGAATGCAGTAAGTAATGCGCCCTTGTCGTGTGATTTTTTTTGGAGGAGAACATGAGAATGTAGATTGTCCGGGTAACATGTTTGGATCTCCATCTCAAGAACAAGTCAATTTCATGAATAACCTTCCAAGGCAACAACACAACCCCTACTCCAACACTTATAATCCGGGGTGGAGGAATCACCCTAACTTTTCATGGAGTAACCAAGGTAATCAAGGCAACCAAGCTCCTCAGAGACAACAATTTTCATACCAAGGTCCTCCTCAACACTCTTCGCATCAAGGCTCTTCATCTCAACCTCCACCTATTGAGAAGAAGGCTTCATGGGAAGTAGCTTTGGAGAAACTAGCTTCCCAAACCTCCTCTTTTGTCCAAAAGACTACTGATTTCATGGATGAGACAAGAGGTGTATTTAGGAATCAAGAGGCATCAATCCGGAATTTGGAATCTCAAGTGGGCCAACTAGCAAAACAGATTTCGGAGAGACCTCCAGGTTCATTGCCAAGTGACACAGTCCCAAATCCTAGAGGAATGGAGCATGCTAAAGCTATAACAACTAGGAGTGGGAAGGTGATTGAGCCGCTACCAAGGAAAGAGAAAAAGAGTGAAGACAAAGGAGAAGAGCCTAGTGAAGAAGTCCCTCTCAAGGAAGCTGAAACATCTCAAGGTGACTCACTCAATGACTCTAATGAAAAGGAGTCACCAAAGGAGCAAGAAGTGAAGATGCCACCACCAACTATCAAGTTGCCATTCCCTCAACGACTCAAGAAGGAGCATGATAAAAAATAGTTTGGGAAGTTTCTGGAGGTATTTAACAAGCTGCAAATCAACATCCCGTTTGTCGAAGCTCTGGAACAAATGTCCTTCTATGTGAAATTCATGAAGGAGTTGCTGTCTAAGAAGAGAAGGATTGGGAATGAAGAGACCATTATGCTCACGGAGGAGTGCAGTGCAATTCTACAAAGGAAGCTTCTTCCTAAGCTTAAGGATCCTAGAAGTTTCTCAATTTCGTGCACCATTGGTGATAGAACATTTGGGAAGGCTTTATGTGATATTGGTGCAAGCATTAGTCTCATGCCTCTATCCATTTTCAAGCAATTGGGAATCGGCCAAATAAAGCCCACCATAGTAATGCTTCAATTTGCAGATAAGTCTATGAAGCATCCCCATGGGGTGATTGAAGACGTGTTGGTGAAAGTAGACAAATTCATCTTTCCAGTGGACTTCGTTGTTCTTGACATGGAAGAAGATAGGGACATTCCATTGATTTTGGGTAGGCCGTTCCTTGCAACCGGTAGAGCTCTCATTAATGTGGCGGATGGGATTTTAACATTGAAGATCCAAGATGAAGCCATCACTTTTAATGTCTTTGAAGCTATGAAGCACCCGGGAGATAAAGAAGCATGCTTTAGCATTGATGTATGTGATTCTGTGATCTCCAAGTCTTATATGGGAGGCAGCCCATCTTCACCTCTTGAAAAAGTGCTTGCTGGATCAAAGATGAAAGTTGATGAAGATGATGATCCTACAGTTAAAGAAATACTCAGTTTGTTGGAAAGCTCACTCCCCTATCCTAAAAATGAACAACCGGAATGGGAGGAATTGGTGGTAGAAGGAGACGGAACACAACAAAAAAGAGATGAAGTGCCAAAAGTTGAGCTCAAACCATTGCCCTCACATTTAAAATATTCCTTTCTTGGTGAGCATAATTCTTGCCCTGTCATCATAAATGCTGGATTGAGCCAATTGGAAGAAGAAAAACTATTGAGGGTACTTCGGGATCATAAGGAGGCCATTGGATGGTCAATTGGTGATTTGAAAGGAATAAGTCCTTCTCTATGCATGCACAAAATACTCATGGAAGAAAATCATAAAGCAGTAGTGCAACCTCAAAGGAGACTTAATCCGGTCATGAAAGAAGTAGTTCGGAAGGAGGTTTTCAAGCTTTTTGATGCTGGACTCATTTACCCTATTTAGGACAGCCCTTGGGTTAGTCCCGTCCAAGTTGTGCCCAAAAAGGGTGGGACAACAGTGGTTATGAATGAAAACAATGAATTGATACCCACTCGGATTGTTACGGGATGGAGGATATGTATTGACTATCGGAAGCTGAACGATGCAACAAGGAAGGATCACTTCCCACTTCCTTTCATTGACCAGATATTAGAGCGATTAGCCAGGCATGACTATTATTGCTTTTTGGATGGATATTCCGGATACAACCAGATTGTTGTAGCTCCAGAGGATCAGGAGAAAACAGCATTTACATGCCCTTATGGAGTGTTCACCTACAGAAGGATGCCCTTCGGACTTTGCAACGCACCAGCCACATTCCAAAGGTGTATGATATCCATTTTTCTGATATGATTGAAAAACATATCGAAGTGTTTATGGACGATTTCTCTGTGTTTGGTTCTTCATTTGATATATGCTTGCATAACCTGTCTTTAGTTTTAAAAAGATGTGAAGAAACAAACTTGGTTTTAAATTGGGAAAAATGTCATTTCATGGTGAGAGAAGGAATCGTTTTAGGGCACCGCATCTCTAACCAAGGTTGAAGTTATTGAAAAGCTTCCCCCTCCCACTAATGTAAAACGCATTCGTAGCTTTTGGGGGCATGCTGGCTTTTACAGGAGATTCATAAAAGATTTTTCGAAAATTGCTAAACCTTTGAGTGATTTCCTTGTAAAAGATGCTCCATTCAATTTTGATGATGCATGCATGTTAGCCTTTAACACTTTGAAACATAAACTGACCACTGCACCAATTGTCACTACACCCAATTGAAGTTTGCCATTTGAAATCATGTGTGATGCAAGTGACACGGCTGTAGGTGCTGTTTTAGGCCAAAGGAAAGATAACTTGTTGCATGTGATTTATTATGCGAGTCATGTTTTAAATGCAGCACAACTTAATTATGCTACTACTGAAAAGGAACTATTGGCTGTGGTTTATGCATTTGACAAGTTTCATTCTTACTTGGTAGGTTCCAAAGTGATTGTATATACGGACCATGCAGCTGTCCGGTATCTATTTGCCAAGCAAGATTCGAAACCAAGGCTTATTCGATGGATTTTACTGCTTCAATAGTTCGACCTGGAGATAAAATATAAGAAAGGAATCGAGAATTCAGTGGCTGATCATTTATCTCGGTTGGAAAGTGCAGAAGAAAATGAGAAGAAAATACCAATCAATGATCAGTTTTCTGATGAGTAGTTGTGGGCCATGGTGAGTTTGCCATGGTATGCTGATATAGCCAATTACAAGGTTGGCAAGGTGTTTCCCGTGGACTTCAACTCACAACAGCGGAAAAGGTTCTTTCATGAAGTCAAGTTCTATGTGTAGGACGAACCATTTCTGTACAAGAGAGGTGTTGATGGCCTATTGAGAAGATGTGTGCCCGAGGAAGAGCAAGAACAAATTCTGTGGCATTGTCACAATTCCGGGTATGATGGACATTTCAGTGGAGATAGGACAGCAGCAAAGGTCCTACAATCTGGGTTATTTTGGCCATCACTCTTCAAGGATGCATTTGCTTATGTCAAGAGATATGATAGGTGCCAACGAACCGGAAACATATCAAAGAGGAATGAGATGCCCTAAAATCCCATTTTGGAAATTAAAGTATTTGATGTATGGGGTATTGACTTCATGGGCCCTTTTCCCTCTTCATTTTCTAAGGTATATATCTTAGTGGCCGTTGACTACGTCTCAAAATGGGTGGAAGCAGTTGCAACCTCAACCAATGATGCAAAAGTGGTGATCAATTTCTTGAAGAAGAATATATTTTCAAGGTTTGGGGTGCCTAGAGCGTTGATTAGTGATGAGGGAACCCATTTCTGCAACAGGAAGTTGGAGACGTTGTTGAGAAAGTATATTGTCCATCATAGAGTAGCCACTCCCTATCACCCGCAGTCAAGTGGTCAAGTTAAGGTGTCTAACCGCCAGTTGAAGCAAATTTTGGAGAAAATAGTCAGTTCATCTAGAAAAGACTGGGCAATGAAGCTTGATGATGCTCTTTGGGCATACAGGATAGCTTTCAAAACTCCAATTGGTATATCCCCGTTCTAATTGGTTTATGGCAAAGCATGCCATTTACCTCTTGAATTGGAGCACAAGGCACTGTGGGCAACAAAGTACTTGAACTTTGATTTAACAAAAGCGGGTGAGTCAAGGATCTTGCAGTTCCATGAACTTGAAGAATTCCGGAACTCGGCCTATGAGAATGCCAAAATTTACAAGGAGAATACTAAGAAGTGGCATGACAAGAGGATTGTTCATAAAGAATTCCGGGAAGGCCAATTGGTACTGCTATTCAACTCAAGACTCAAGTTGTTTCCAGGAAAACTCAAATCTTGATGGTCAGGACCTTTTGAAGTAAAACAAGTATTTCCGTATGGAGCCATGGAATTGAAAGACCCAACTTCTGAGAGAAACTTTAAGGTGAATGGGCAGAGGCTCAAGCTTTATTTTGGGGGAGATGTTGAACGGAGAAGGGAGTCCATAAACTTGATCTCCACTTGAAGCAACACAACGTCAAGCTAATGACGTTAAACAAGCGCTTCATGGGAGGCAAACCATGCCCAGGCTTTTCTAACTCTTAGCTTGCAGTTCAATTCCATTTTATTTAGTTTAAGTTGTTTACCATGGTTAATTGCATCTGTGTAAATGTTAGGCTTATTTGTAGTTTGTTTTATGTTTTTGCTTTCGTGTTTTCGTGTTGTGTTTTTGTTTCTATGTGATCTTACTTGTGGTTGAGAGTTTGTTTTAATTTGGGAGTCATGAATTGCATAAACTCTTAAAAAAAAATTGGGATCAAGCTGCAGAATTTTGCAGCAGCCACACTGCTGGGCGGCACAATAGCCGATGGGTGGTGATAAAAAGAATGGAGAGGGCTTTCTCTGAGTTGAGAACGTCGGGCGGCCATTAGGCTGCTGAGCGACATGAAAAAGTACATACCGCTGGGCGGTGTCAGTGCCACTGGGCGGCCAAGTCAGTTTTTAGAATGAACCCCTCTGAGTTACCACCGCTAGGCGGTATGTTTACCGCCGGGCGGTACGTGTTTTTGAATACCGCTGGGTGGCATGTGACACCGCTGGGCAGTTCTTTAAGTTTAAAAAAAAAAGCTCCTGACCATGAACTGCTAGGCGGTCCGTAGTACCGCTGGGCGGCCGCGTGAAGTCTTCTCTGACTTCATACTGCTGAGCGGTATGTGTACCGCCGGGCGGTCCTTTAAGTTAAAAAAAAAAGAGCAAACAAAGAGTGATGTCTTCTGAGTTGGTACCGCTAGGCGGCCTATAGTGCCGCTGGGCGGTCTGTTTATATAAAAAAAAATTGGAGCTATTTCTTGTATTTCTTTGCCTCACGTAGCACACTCCTTGCACTCTTCACTTTTCTCTTTCACTCTCTCACACACAGAACAGAGCTCCCCACGTCTAGCTCTCTTTCACTTTCACCATTTTCTCGTTTCTTTTCATCTTTTCCCTTAGTCACATCTCTCTCACGCATTCCCTCTCTCCTAGCATTTCCTCCATCTTCGTTCTCTCTTCCTCTCCTCTATTGTTGCCATTTTGTAAGGTATGCTCTTTTGCCCAAAATGTCTTTCAAGTTGACCCATAGATTTGTTTGGTTTTTTTTGCTCATTCTGAAAATTAATGGTGGGTTTCCTTTGATGTTTTGGATGATGAGTGTTTTCATTTTTGGGTTAATTGCATGCTTAAGGTTTGAATTTGTCAATTTGGGGGTTTTGTGTGAAATGCATTTTATGATAAATTGATGGTTTAATCTTGCAATTGAGAGCATTATTAACTTGATTCCATTGTTGGATTCTTGAGATTATTTGTAAATGAAGTGGAATTGTGTTAATGTGCATGATTAGGGTTCCACTATGTAAAATTGGGTTTTTCTTGTAGCATGGGGTTTTCTGCAAATTGATTGTTTGGATATGCAATTTAGCTCATGTATTATATGTTTCCATTTTCAATCAAATTGAATTGTGCCCACAATGAGAAATAATTAAGAAAATTGTTTGATGGGGGTTTAGTGAGACTAAATTTGGGGCTTTTTGATATAATTGACTTTGATTAGCAAATGGAGGTTTTGGACTCACAATTAGAGTTAAATGTGGATTGTCCCTAGCCTAGACAAGTGAAAATTTTTGGTGAATTGGTTGAGATTGAATTTTTGGGAATAAACTTCCATATTACTTTATGGGTCTACAACTGTTGGTTCTTGATAAGTTCTGGAATGTTGAATTAAATGTGAATGTTAAAATGATAAAAGCTTCCAAAATGAAAAGATGTTGCTCTTGAACTTCATCGATCCACTGCACTGAGCTTTGCTTGAGCATAAGATTTGGCTTGTAGGATGTTGTGTGATTGTAATTGAGTACTGATTCTGTTGATATTCTGCAGGTTGAGTACTATGGCATCTAAGCTACTTGTGAAGAGGAAAGCTTATGGCTCATCTTCGAGTGGACGCGCAGTTGACAGACAACGATTCCGATCTGCAAAATGTGAGGAACACTACAACACCATGCATAAGAGGGGGATAATTCAAGAAAGAACAGTGGTGTTGTCTGAAATTTCTCAAGTTCCCCTGGTAGTGCAGGAGATTCAAAGAAGAAGGTGGGAAACATTGGTCTCGTACCCCAAGGAGGGGTACAGCGAAATAGTGAAAGAATTTTTTGCCAATGCTTTCATCCCAAAAAGGGAAGCCCCAACAGCAATGAGTTATGTTTGGGGAAGGTATGTCCCTTTTGATGCTGACACAATCAATGAAGTCCTGAGCACTCAACCCCATTGGGAAGGCAAAAACGTTTGGGAAGAATTCCAAGAAAGAGGATCTGGATCCATGACAAAGGAAGAGCTGGATAAAATGTTGAGATTACTATGCCGACCAGGAGCTACCTGGGAATTCACCAAGGGGAACAAGCCCAGAAAAGTCAATTCTGTGGACCTTAAAACTATCCCCAGATTCTGGGCATCTTACATCATTTCAAACCTCCTCCCCAACACAAACAAATCAGACGTGAAGTTTGACCGAGCTGGAATGATATGTGCAATCATGAGTGGGAAGACTCTGAATATTGGCAAGATCCTTTGTGAAAACATACAGAGTATAGCAAATTCAACGTCAGCAACCTTAGCTTATCCACATCTGATCACTCTACTCTGTGAAAGAGCTAAGGTGTCGAAGGCTAACCTGACACCAATGAAGAGTCCTACAAAGATTGACATGCATTTCATTTCCACTCATTGTTTAGTGGAGGACACTGAGCCTGTGAGGGGTGGAGGAAGACCTCCGAGGACTGGACCAACTAGGAGAGAGCTGCGAGCTCAAAAACAGGGGTCAACCTCAGAGGATTTGAGCATAGCTGGGCAAGAAAGGGATATCATGCATCACAACATGGAAGCTTTACATAGAATGTGGCAAGTCTCAAGAGAAGATAACCAGAGGATGGAGGATATCATGAGGCAGATGTGGGAGGGACTTAATCTCAATATCACTCCCATGAATAGCCGAACAGCTGAGGAGGTGGAACAGTTTGTGGACTGGAGGCCCTTTGGAACCTCTAGTTCGGCAGCAACAGAAGAGAAGGATCAAGCTGAAGAGACTGAAGAAAAAGAAGAAGATGAAGGAGAGGATGACTCAGAGGAGGAGGAGTCAGACGAGGACTAGCCCATCCTAGCTTTTAAAGAGAAAGGACTATGAGGAGATTTGCTATGGGTTCTGCTCAGAACCCACCAGATATTTTTCCTTCTCTCCCTTCCAGCTTTTATTAGTTTTCCTACATTTTATCTTTAGGTTGGGAGTTTTTAGTTCTACTTAGTAAGTAGGATTAATTTAGGAATTTGCATGATAGTTTTTCTTGTGTTTTCTTTTCTTTAGTTATCCTATTTTTGAACTTAGGTCTAGACTGTGGGGATATGTTTTCTTTTGAGTGCCCAGACCTGATTGTGATGGAATCAATCAACTTGCATGCTTATATGTGGAACTTGAAAATTGTGTGATCTTGATATTTGAAGCCTATTAGAATTGGTTCATACCATGTATACATAAATCTTGTTGCTTGATTGTTAATGATTTGACACAATTTCTTTTGTGAAAAGTGAGCATTCATTGTCCTGGAAAGGAGTATTGAGCCTCCAATATGTCTTTATTGCTGAGGGAACACTTTTGAGGCTTAACTTTCCTAAATTTGATTGATTCTCTGATGCCATCTTGATTTACACAATGTTTGAACATGATGAAGGCATTTTGTTTGTTAAGCCAGAAGCCAAAAGCTAACCCAATGTTCACATCTTTTGCATTGCCCCTTGAGCCTAATGATTCCTTTCTTTGTTAAACCCCTCTAATTGAGCCTAGACACATAAGCAACATCTGACCCACCTGAAGGAGCTAGGTGAGCATTGGAATTGAGATATTAAGGAGTTAACAAGAAACTAAGTTTGGAGTGGGATGTTTTTAGTATGGTTTGATTATTCAAATTGACTTTTATGAAAAAAAAAATAGTTGAATTGTTAATTTGGCACCCCTTTGAGACTGATGGGTTACTGGGAAATACTTGACGCAATGATCAGGTACCCCTTTGAGACCATGCAAGTTATTGGGGAAAATAAAAAAAAAGAGAAAAAAGAATTTGAAAGGTATGAGGTTTGTGAGTTGAAGTTTTGTTAGAAGTATCAATGCTCACTTGCTCTTTAAGGTAGCAGTTTACATGTTCATTTTATCTACCTTGTACCTTGGCACCAATGCAACCTTGAATTATGTCCTTCTGATTGTTACATTGTGTGAATCATGAGCTTGTATGTTTGAGATGAAAATCAAATTCATGGGAGATGGGTTCAAATTGTGTTGACTGAGAGAAACAAAAGCCCAAATACATGAGAGCATGAGTGAACATCTACATAAATGAGAGGTTAAAGCACATCACTTTGCATGCATAAGTTGCCAAATCCATTAACTGTCAAGTTGTGACTGATCAGTGTGTTATTGGTATGACTCCAACTTCTCATTCCTTTGAACCTCAAGCTGCACAGTTGATGGTTAAACTCCTAGGACTTCTTGGATGATTGTTTTGCTTGTTGGTGTCTTGTGGGACACACTTTTTCCCCTTCCATCAGTTAGCACAGAGTTGGTGTCTATTGTGTTCTCTTTTCTCTGATTTTATTTTTTTTGCTTGAGGACAAGCAAAGTTTTAAGTTTGGAGTGGTAATAATCCTGCGAATTATCTATTTTTACTTATGCTTTTTGATTGATTTTAACCATTTGCATCTAGCTTTTAACTTTGTTTTGCCTCATTTAAATCTTATTTTGACCATGATGGCATAAGATGATTACTTTGATGAATCCCATGGAGTTTGGTTGTATTTTGGAATGTTTTGGATCTCATTTGTGTTATCTTATTTACAGTGAAGGTTAAAGGAGGATGAAGGTCGGAACTATGAAGAATGGGGTCAAATGGAAGAGCTTGCAATGTCATTGAACTGCAATACATGCAATTTGGACCCCAGTAGCTCAGAAAAGCAAAGGAAAAGGAAGATGCAGAAAAAGCCAGGCCGCCGGGCGGCAGCTGGCCGCTGGGTGGTGGGAAATCAGAATGCCACGAAACAAGCAAGAACCAGGCCGCCAGGCGGCCAAATGGCCGCTGGGCAATGAGTGTGACGCAGGCCCATTTACCTTTTGGCCCAATTCACGTCAGGAGGGCATTTTTAGCTAAGGAAAGAGGTCTTTGAAGGGGGCAGACGAAGAGGGATGAAAAACTAGACCTAATTTGGAAAACTTGGAGGTGGACTTGAAGAGAAGAAGAGTGGGAACTCAGATTTTCTTCAATCTTCAATGGAGTTTTACTTCTTCTTCTCTATTGTTTTAATTTCTGTTTTTGTTTCTATGTCTGGCTAAACTCTCCCTTGTTGGGATTAAGTGGATTTTGATGGATTTTGCTTGTATTTAATTTGGGTTTCAGTTATGCTTAATGGATACTTTTATTTTGAGTTTATAATCTCTATTCTTAAAGCTTTCTAGGGTTTGATCATCCTTAGAATGATTTTTAGGTTTATGCATTGGATGGAAATTTGATGTGTGAATTATGCTTGAGATTGTAAACCTTGTGATTCGTTGTGCTAGGAATAGTCGATGAATGCTTGTTATCTTGTTGGATTCTTAATCTTAATGCTTTTTCCCTTTCAGAATCACCTAAGGAATTAGGGATTTTAACTAGGATTTAAGGTTCTTGTGCCTAAGGAATTAAGACTTGGATATTTTAGAGAATTCGATAACAAAATAGAAGTAAAAATTTGTTTTAACTCCAAGTTAATATGCAGCAAATGAAATCAAATGAAACTTGATCTCAACTCTTTCTTATCTCTGAATTCCTATCTCTTTTGTGTTCTAAGTGTTTGTTAATTTATCAAAGCCAAAATACCAAAAAGAATCTTTTACTTTAATTTAATTTCTTTCATGCTTAATTGTTTACAATTAAGCTCCCTTTGAACCAAAGTTCTGTTTGAATAGTAGTTAAATTCGTGAATTGGTAATTGGTTATTGATCCCTGAGAACGATATCCGATTTTCTCACCATTTTTATTACTTGACGATCTGGTACACTTGCCGTGGTCCCATCAGTTAGCCAATTGCGCATCACAATGTCGTTAAAAATATTTGACTCTTTTAATAACTATCTCAAAAGTTATAGAGTAACTCATCGCTTTAGTCCCTGAATATTTCATGACATGATACTTTAGTTCCCTAAAAAAAATTACACACATGTTAGTCCCTGAATGTTATGAAATCCTACTATGTTAACCACACGTCTGAGATACTAACGGAATTGCTTAGTTGTCATGTTAAGTGTTATCTAGAATTCCATCTGTCTCCCAGCATAACACCTTATCAAAACGCATTGTTTATGTAGATAATTTTTGTTGTCATGTTTATTCTATACATAATTTTTGTGCAGTTGATAAACGGTGCGAGACTATTTTTTTTTTAAAGAAGATTTTCTTCAGCAAAAACTAAGTTTGTGAGGATTAGAGAGAAAGTGAAGAAAGGAATAGGATTTTCTAGAAGCTTAACTATTTTTACAAGAATTTATTGTTTCTCATCAGTCATCTCTCAATCTCCAGTTGAAGGTAAAAACCCTTTTCTCATTGATTTAAACTCATAAACATGTAAATCTCATACTTCCCTATACATTTTCCATCTCCTCATTCTTGTTCAATGACCAAGAAAAAAAAATTCATTAACCATTTCCAACCTCAATACCCATGGACATGGGAAATAGCACCTCATACCTCTATTCCCATTCAAAGAGAACCTTGAACCATAAAAACTATCTTTCAAGCTTTCCTTGAATCATCACCATCAACCTTCTACTCATATTCCAAAAACCTGCATACAAACCTCAAATGCTACAAATACCCACTACAAAAAAAGACTAGAACCACTCCCCTTTCCCACCACCATACCAAAGCCCTCAACAAAATACAACCCCACCCATTACACATAACCTCCACTCAAACTACACCAAAACCAAATTCATAGCAAATTAATTGTCAAATTTCGCACATTACACATGACCCAGAACCTACGCAACCACTTGCATGGTGAAGCACCCATCACTGATCACCTTTGCCACCAAGCCACGCCTTTAGTATGCCCCTCTCCGGCCCAGATCCGCGAGCCCAGCCACCAAAACCACCCACAACCTGGCACCTCGAACTAGACCTCGCCATCATCCAAACCCACCATCCCCATCGATGGCCACCGTCCTCACAAACCCCTCGCGCAACCACCGAGCCTAACGATCACAAATTTGCCGTCCACCACCGCAGCCCTCAGCCATACGAAGCCTCAACTTCTGGCCTAGATCCATCCACCACCGCTGTCCCAGTCACCCGAAACCCAGCCTCCACCATAACTAGAACCCCTGTCAACCCGTAAACCACCAAACCACCACCGCGGCTCCTTCACCTGGAACCCGTAAACCATCAAACCCCTGCCAACCCTTATCGCGTCACCGCACCACCACCATCTGACCATCCTATCGTTGTCCACGGCCTGAGTCGCCATGCATTGAGCAGCTATGCTTCGATCTCTCCCTATTTTTGGTTTTTGGTTCCTAATGTTTTGGTATTTGGGTGTCTTCTTTTTTTGTCTTTTTCTGTTTCAATTTTAGTAAGTCTCTTTTTATTTGTTTTTTTTCTTTTGTTTTATTAGGGTTTATTTGAATTTTATCCAAGGACAACAAAAACTGTCTACATAAACAGTTTGTTTTGATAATGGAAGACAAATGGGAAACAGATGGGATCCTAGATGACACTTAACATGACAACTAAGCAATTTCGTTAGCATCTTCAACGTGTAGTTAACAGAAGGATTAACGTGATAGGATTTCATAACATTCAGGGACTAACATGTATGCAATTTGTTTTTAGAGAACTAAAGTGTTATGTCATGAATTATTCAGGGATTAAAGTGATGATTTACTCAAAGTTATACATGTGGTAATGTATGATTAATTGATAGTGTTAAAAACTTTCCACTGATAGTGTATAAAAATTAAACTCTTATAATAATTGCTTAATTGCTTGCTATCTTTTCCAATTCTTGGTATTTTTTATCTACTATGTTTATTATGAAGCACACACTAAATTCACGTATATAAATAATCTTTTATCCAATCGATGATAATAATATCTTACAAATTTCGTATAAAATGTTTTTTCTTATCACGTTCAAAACCTCTTTTATAGACAAAAAAAAGTGTCGTAATTTATCTTTTTCTATTGGTAGCATTATATATTTATTTATATATATAGTGTTTGTGCTAAAATTAAGGATATGATTTGGTCAATATTTGATGCTAAAATTAGGATATGATTTGGTCAATATTTAATGCTAAAATTAAGGATATAATTTAGTCAATATTTGATTTGGTCAATATCCTTAATTGTGTAATCTATTTTTATTCCGTAGTTATAAGATATTTCTCTGTAATATTTTATTTTTTCCTTGTTAATGTTTGTACTATATATATTGTACAACTACAATGAATGAAATTATCATAAAATTATTCCATAATTGTGTTTATTTGATATGGTATCAGAGTCGATGGTTCGACTTGAACAAGTATTAGTGTGGACAATGGTGGTTGGTGGATCCATGTGAAGGGTCCCTTGTGTCGAAAGTCTTCCTAGCGATGTAGAGGCTAGATAGCGTGTTCCGTTGTAGATGATGGACGACGGTGGTACAAGTATGAAGAAGAGCATATGTAGCCCGACCTGGAGGAGATGAGACTCTTGGATGCGGGCTAAACTCTTGGTAATAACGTCAAATGCTTAATAGGCTTCCCCTTGAGGGGGAGTGATCGTGTGTGAAGGACTCACACTTGAGGGGGAGAATATTAAAAATTCAAGTGTGAGTATTGAAGTCTCACATTAGTAAAGAATGGACAAGTTAAAAATGTATATAAGTGGAAAAGACCCATAGACCTGATGCATTAAGGTTTTGGGTTAAGATGTGATGTCAAACCCATTTATGTGGCTCTTCACTTAACATCATTAATGGAGATTTCCCCAGCTTTTGAGCTCCCCCTATAGCCCAACAAGTGGTATCAGAGCTTCATTCAATATCTTTTTCTTAACACTAGGAATTGAAGTAGGTCATGTATTCACAATTGTTGTTTCTATTCATATCATTCCACTGTAAAATTTTCTTTTAGTGCTACCATGACTGAAGTAAGTGGTGCCAAATCACCAAAGAAGAACGAATCTTCGACTATTGTGTCTGGCCTCCATTTGCAGGAAACTTCCTCTCTCATTACAACCCTTGCATTCACTGCTAAGTCAGGTATGTCTTCTACTAGAAATAGTGATTGGATAATTGACTCTGACGCAACAGACCATATGACTTGTGATCGTTATAAGTTTAGTCATTTATCTCCTAAATGTTTCAAAGCCACTATTACCACTGCTAATGGTGTATCATCTCCGATTATTGGAGTTGGTATAGTTCCAGTATCTTTCACGTTAGAAATCAAGGATGTCTTATTTGTGCTATCGTTAAATTATAATATTCTCTCTGTGATTTAATTAGTCAAATCTCATAATTGTGTTGCTCTATTTTTTCCTACTCATTGTGTCTTTTAGAACATCCATACTCGGGAGAAGATTGGCAATGGTAGACAAATGAGAGGGTTGTACTCTCTTGAAGATGAATTTTAACATTCCGATAGAAAGGGGCAAGCTCTTGTGGTAAATGGAGATTCAACGAATAAGAAAAAGGAGGAAATTTGGCTATGGCATAGGAGATTGGGACATCCTTCCTTTGGCTATCTTAGGAGATTATTTCCATCATTGTTTCATGGATGTAATCTTTCAGACTTTGTTTGCGAAACTTGTGTAAAGGCAAAAAGTCATCGTACTACTTTTCATCTGAGTGACTATAAAACAGATTTACCTTTTTTTATTATTTTATTTAGATGTTTGGGAATCGGCCCCAATTTCTACTGTTAATGGGAAGAAGTGGTTTATAACTTTTGTTGATGATTGCACTCGCATGACTTGAATTTATCAAATGAAACACAAGAGTGATATTTGTTCAATTTTTTGCATGTTTCAGCAAATGATAACTACTCAGTTTGCTGTTCCAATAAAAGTCTTCCATTCTGATAATGGTGGTGAGTACGAAAAGAAAGCATTTATGGAATTTATGCACTCTGAAAGAATTATTCACCAAACATCTTGCACAGATTCTCCTCAACAAAATGGTATCGCAGAGCGAAAAAAATTGACAATTTATTGGAAGTTAGTCGGTCTCTTTTAATTGGGGGTCATGCTCTCATTTACTTGTGGGATGGAACTTTGAATTCGACGATCTACTTAATAAATCGTACGCCATCTAGTGTTCTTAATTTTCGAAGACCATTGGATGCCCTTTTTTATCATTGCACTCTTCCACTGGTAGTACTTTTGGCCCCACGAATTTTTGGGTGTGTAGTTTATGTTCATTTGCATCCGCACCAACGAACTAAGCTTGAGTCTCGTGCTTTGAAATGTGTCTTTGTAGGATATGAGAACAATAAAAAAGGCTACAAGTGTTATGATCCAAAAACTCAGAGGCTTTATGTTTCCATAGATATTACCTTTCACGAGACCTAACCTTTTTATAGGGCACTGACTCCTAATTTACCATTTCAGGGGGAGAATTCAGACGAAGTGATAAATTATGAAGAACTGGAGACATTTTTTTACCAAAAATTCAAAAAATATTTATTCGTCCGGAGATTCTTCAGGACAGGGTACATTTTCAGATGAAAGGGAAGAGTTATTGGTCGTTGAACCAGAGACTTCTCATACTGAAGATAATGCTCTTCATGATAGTACAATGCCGCCCAACAATTCAACACAACCACTGAGCCAATCTTCTTCTGAGATTCCTCCAGAGGTATCCACTAATCCTAATTCCACTTGTAGTGGTGATTTTTTTTTCTGAATCTCAAGTGTCTCAATATTGTCTTCCACCTCATTCTAATCGTGATGTACCACCTGTTAAATATGAGTCTAATCCTAAATCTAAAGTTAGATACCCCATTAGTAATCATGTGTCTTGTCAAAAACTGTCCAAGTCATATGCATCTTATGTGCTACAGTTATCATCTGTTCCTATTCCTAGTAAAATGCAAAAAGCTCTAGTAGATGATAGATGGACTCAAGCCATGGCAGAAGAAATAGTAGTGCTTGAAAAAAATGATATTTGAGAGCTTGTGACTCTGCCGAAAGGAAAAAAAGATCGTGGGATGTAGATAGGTCTTTGCGATTAAGCATAAAGCGGATGAGACAATTGAGAGGTATAAACCTCGATTGGTTGCGAAAGGATATACGCAATCTTATGGGGTTGACTACCAGGATACTTTTGCATCTGTTGCCAAACTTAATACAGTTAGAGTGCTCCTGTCTTTGGCGATGAACCGAGATTGGCCACTTCTTCAGCTTGATGTAAAAAATGCTTTTTTACATGGAGATCTTACAGATGAAGTGTATATGGATCCCCTTCCAAGTGTGAAAAAAATACTCAGATGTTACAATGGTGTGCAAACTCAAAAAGGCATTTTATGGGTTAAAACAGTCTCCAAGAGCTTTCGGTACATTTACCAGGTCTATGAAGAGCTTCAGATATAAACAAAGCAACTCAGACCATACTTTGTTTTTAAAGCATCGGATGGGTAAGGTTACTACTTTGATTATATACGTTGATGACATAGTGGTGACAGGAGATAATCAAAAAGAAATTGAGAGCTTACATCGACATTTGGCCTTAGAGTTTGAAATGAAACAACTTAGAGATTTAAAATATTTTCTTGGAATCAAGATAGCCTGCTCAAAGAATGATATTTTCTTATCTCAATGAAAATACATTCTTGATTTGTTAACTGAAACAGGTATGCTTGGATGTAAGCCTTTGAATACCCCTATTGAACAAAATCACAAGTTGTTTGAGTGTTTGCATGCAACTTCTACTGATAAAGCAAGGTACTAGAGACTTGTGGGAAAATTAATTTATTTGTCCCATACTAGGCTAGATATTGCTTATTCAGTATGTATAGTGAGCCAGTTTATGCATGATCCTTGTAAACCTCACATGGATGTTGTGGAACGCATATTACGATATTTAAAGTCTGCTCTAGGTAAACGGTTATTGTTCAACAAGAATAATCACTTGAAGGTAGAATGTTACACTAATGCAGATTGGGTTGGTTCATCTGACGACAGAAAATCTACATCAGGATACTTTACTTTTGTAGGGGGCAACCTTGTGACTTGGAGGAATAAAAAATAACTGGTGGTAGCAAGGTCAAATGCAGAAGCTGAATATAAAGGCATGGCTTTTGGAGTATGTGAATTACTATGGTTGAGGAACTTGCTTAAGGATTTGGGTTTTCACTCGCAGGAGTCAATGAAGTTGTATTGTGATAACACTTCTGCTATAGAGATTGCTCATAATCCAGTCCAACACGATCAGACGAAACATGTGGAAATTGATAAACACTAATTCATTAAGGAAAAACTTGAAGTCGGAATCATTGTTTTTCCGTTTGTTAAGTCTAAAGACCAACTAGCCGATGTCCTTACCAAAGCTGTTGCCAGCAGTGTTTTCGGTCACTCTTTAGACAAGTTAGGGTTGTGCAATATACATGCTCTAACTTGTGGTGAAGTGCTAAAATTAATGATATGATTTGGTTAATATTTGATGCTAAAATTAGGATATGATTTAGTCAATATTTGATGTTAAAATTAATGATATGATTTGGTCAATATTTGATTTAGTCAATACGATTAATTGTGTAATCTATTTTTATTCCGTAGTTATAGGATATTTCTCTATAATCTTTTATTATTTCCTTGTTAATATTTGTACAATATATATTGTACAACTATGATAAATGAAATTATCAAAAAATTATTTCACAATTATGTTTATTTGATAATTTTATTTTTTTCTAATGTAACTAAATACTTAAGCATGAGTTTAAAATTTCTTTTTGTAATAATTTTTTTAACTTATCTAGTTATCTTGCTTTAGTAAGAGCATTATATATATTTATTAATACAACTCTGATATTCTTACCACAAATAGTGCATACACCCCTTTTTACACCTCATCTAATACCATTTATTATACTTATTTTTTCTTATCGCGTTCTCTCTCTCAATCACACACCCTTAAAAGGTGTAGGATCATCATTTTCCTTATTCATATATGGTGTATCAATTTTCTTTTTTTCGTTTTAATATTACGCTTAGTCATCATTTCATGTGTACCCTCCCTTTTGTCTTCATTCTCTTTTCTTTAATTCTCTAGTTTATCTTTCAAACCCTTTTTCTAGTGCTTTAGGGCCCGTTTGATACGAATGATAAGATAAGGCCTGATAGTATTAGACTTGATAGTATAAGACCTGACAGTATAAAGCCTAATACGTAATAGTTAGAGATATCGATGTGTTTAAAATTATAATGAAAAAATCTTTATAAGAGCTTATACATCAAAACCCTATCAAGTCTAATCCCTCCCTCCAAAACTTGATTAAGTTATCCATCATTTTAATGTATAAGAGGAATTTAATGGATAAGTTTATACAATACAATGTTTATACCAAACAACTGATAAAGTCATAATGTATTGTATTAGCTTATCCAATCATGTCTAATACGGCATGCCAAATAAGACCTTAATGATTGGAAATATTGAGGAAAAACCTTACTAACACAAAAGGAAGTACATTAGTATAATACGTTCTCTTATAAACTAGTGAATTTGCTGCCTGTTTCATCAAATCTTTATGGTCTCTTATCTATCTAGCAGAAGCGAAAAACAGAAAGGCGAGAATATTTTTATAACGATACTTTTCTATCCTACTTTGCATCTATGTATATGATTATATGACTAGCAACGATCTTGCACATTGTTGATACCCAATTTTGTCCATATATTTTATTTATTTATTTTATTTTTGTTACTTAATTAAGGTATGAACACCTAATTTTGTCCATAAAATTTATTTCTAAACCTTGAAAAAATGAATGAAAATCTAAAAAAAAAGAAAAATGAAAAAATGAAAAAATGAAGATAGTTGAAAAACTAAAGTGTCTAAGTCCCACATTGGAGAAACCATGCTCCTTCTCCCTCCCCTCCTCCTATATAAAGGGGTGCTTCTCAATGGTTTGGAGATCCAAAAAATTTTCACACTTGGGCTTAATACTAAGTATAAGAGCCCGAAAACTTTAGTAAATTTTTTTACTTGGGCTTAATACTAAGTATAAGAGCCCGAGACTTTAGTAAAACTTTTTTTTCTTGCTAGTGAATTGCTTTTCAAGATTTGATTTGAAGAGATCGCGTGGGAGCCCTGTGCACCAACTTCTTTGAGTAGCATTTTTACGCCTTGGAGGTAAGTTTGCTTATTTATTTATTTTTTGTATTTTTTATATATAAGTGTTGTTCATTTTAGTTTATTCATTTATCAGTTTGATTTGTTTATTTATTAATTTATTTTTTATAATTTTTATTTTAAAATTAATTCAAAAATAAATTGAAGTTAATGAGTTGTAATAGCTTGCTAACCCTTGTGATCATCTAAGTTGCGACAGCTTGATGATCTAAATTGTTATTTTGTCTTCAAATTTTTTATATAAAACAAATCGCTAATTGATAAAGATTCAAAACCTTTTTTTATAAAATTTTCGTAACAAATTTGATAATCAGTGGGTGACGTCTCTAGCGTAACGCGAGTTTCACCTATTCAATCCTTAATTTAATTAACTAAGTCGCGACGACTTGTTAATTCAAATTTTCAGAATCTTTTTTTTTAAAATTAAAATCAACCAACACACACTTATTTTTTAAAAGAATTACGTGACTTTGAGTTCTCCATTGCACCAGGAGATACGTAGGAGCAGAAATTCATTTCTGTCAAGCTAAATTTAAATTTTTATATTTTCGTTGTTTCTTTTTCTTTTGTAAATAGTTACAACATTTTCTTTCTAAAAAGGATAAAATAAATATATTTGAGATTATTAAAATTTGCACAACTAACTTAAGGTACCGTTCTTAGAACGGGCAAGGCAAGTGCTAACACCTTCCCTACCTGTAATCGACTCCCGAATCCAAACTCATTTTCTAAAAGATCAGTTTTCCTATTTTAATGATTTTTTTAATGTTTTCCCAATTTAAATAAACATTGGTGACGACTCCATTGTTTTTATCTTTTTCGGTCGTCCCGTCGCGATCCCAGTTGCGACACACATTGACTTGTTATAGCGGTTAATTAGTGATTATTGTAAATCAATTAATCAGGATTTGTACAGCTTACAGTATATATGCACGTATACATACTAGTACTGAAAATATCTTATCATCAATCGCGAGTCAATATTTTTGCGTAACTTAAGTTGATTCCTATAAATACATACACGTACTAACAACTTACAATTAGAGATAAGAGCTAAGGAGTAGCTTGTAATTGTTAGACATAAGCGGGGAAAAATGACTTGTTAGGCACAAAAAGAAAAAGAAAAAGGATAATGACAAAGAAGGACAAAGAAATTAAAGGGGATGTTTCCTCCTTAATGACCCCGAAACCCTTTTCCTTCAAATTAAAGAAATGGCATCAACGAGGTTGGAATCCGAAGATATTACTAGAAAAAGTGTGGTTTTGCTATCACACGGATAAGCAATTTCTTTTTTTAACTTGAGACCCATAGAAAGTGACTCTTAAAAAATAAGATCAAAACACTAGCGTGATTGATTATGGATCCACTATATGAATGCATAGTTTGCACTTTGCGAAGAGATATGTCCGGGACATATTAATTTATAACATGAATTTATCCTCATTGCCTTTCATAGCCTAAAGCTCAGTTCTTATCCCCTTCCATGAATATGAAACGGAATTCTTCTTGTGTTTAAGGATTCATTCATGGCCAAATCAATAATCACTAGATTTTGATCACAACCACCGACAGGACATATATAGTAGTCATCATCAATCTGCCTTATCTCAAACCACCATTAGAAAAAAAGGAGGTTAGCAATCCGTCCAATTTTGTTGACGCTTGGAGAACCATAACTCGGTGTCAAGTTTGAGGGAACGTAACTTTGTTTTTTATGCGCACATTTAATTTGGCACATCTAGATTGGCCTCCAAGCTTCAGTGTTGGATCGTTTTCTTGGCATGTGTTTTCTTTTCGCCCACTTCTTTTTATCTTCAACTGAGTTTAGACTAGAGTGAGGAGGCTTTTGCCATGATTTAGTGCAAAAAGGTTGCAGATGGATGATGATGGATAAGAGATAAAAAAATAAACCCTACTTTCGCTTTTCTCCCTTTATCTTTACTTTGGTTTATCACTTGATATCTCTATCTAATTTTTCAACTATTTTCTAACGGAAACAGTTGGAGATGTGACGGAATGGGACCTTTTCCTACTAAGGTTCAGGTCGGCATGATGGACTCCAACGTGGCTAACATCGCTTTCTCCAATAAAATATACCATAAAGGGGTCATTGATGCATGATTTTCTTTCTCCAAAATAATTTAAAACCACTTTTTCTTCAAATGGTTTTGCGGATGCAAATCGAACGAGGATGATTATCTATATTAGGAGGAAAGAGGCAAACATAAAGAATCATAATTTCTTTTGATACTGTTATTTGTACACAAAAATTGCACACCTTTGTTATAGTTAGAGTTAGAAATAAGGATGAAAAGATTGAAAATTTTATGTATATTTGTGAATGAAATATATAAATGAGAATTAGTTTTTATTTATATAAAAAAGTTGTTATAAAAAAAAGATACAATTATGTACAAAATTAATTATAATATCAATTAATCAATCAATCATAATCTTAATTACATTAACAATTACATCAATTGATAATGTGTTAAAAATTAACTAACAATATGTATCGATTGATTAATGAAATACTAACAAGTAATCAGTTTTTTAAAAACACATTATTAGTCGACTAACCAATCGCTATACATTATTGACTAATTTTTGGCAACATCGTTAACCTTTAACAATTGCGTGAGAATTTTAGTGTGTAAGAATTTTTTTTTTTTTCTACTTTGTTTTGAACAAAAAATAATAATGAGAGGGCGTAATTCATCTTTTTATCTTGTCCATCAAAGCGGGTTTGTCTTTAATTTAATTTATTTGTAAACAAAATAAATGATAAGACTTAATTTTGCACACCCTTATCTTCCTAATATACTAGTTATCATTCCAAAACGATATATTAGTTTGTAATACATGTAATATTTGATTCTTATAATGCTAATCATTTAATTTTTTTTTTTCAAGTATTAGATTGCCAATAATGTTATTTAATTTGATTTATTATACATATCAATAAATATTCATATAAAATTTATATATGAAGTGATTTTATGTAATCATTTTTATATACATGAATATTATTAACGATTGCGAATATAAAAGAAAAGTGTGGTCGACTGAAGGGGCTGGCCTAGCGACGAACATTAAGCATGTAATATGTGAATAAATGTATGGTTACATATTTGAATCTCAGTTATGCTAATTTCTTAGGATTAAGTTATAAAAAATATCTTTATGAATCTTTTAGTCTTAACGTGAATTATTTACTTTTGATCATACCTCCCCCAGACCGGAGAGGTAAATTAATTGAGGTGCACATGAACACCACCGTATTACAATACCAAAAATAATAATTAAAATTATATGTTGCAAAGTAAAATGAATATTAACATATATAGTTAAATTATAGATCCTCGATCTGTATCTTGAACCAAATTTTTAATCAAAACATGAAGTAAAATGAATACGGTCACTTCATCACTCATGTACTAAAATGTTTAATTAGTTAAAATGCGTTAAATAACTCTTGATTATTTATAAAAAGTGCATATGTTACAAAGTGAAGTTAAATATTGGCATAATTGAATTTCAAATTCTCTACAGCTTAAACCAAGAAGGGTCTCGTTTTAAATGTCAATTAAGTGAATTTTTTTATTATAAAAATTTCAAAATCAAAAAAGTCTTATTATCCAAGTCAAATAAATGAATTTATTTAGTAATTATAAAAATTAAATTATCGGACTCTTAAAATCATTAAGAGAAATTTAGATTACTGAAATAATCACTTGCATTATTGATTTTAAGTTCATTTTTCTGAATGTATAAATAAAGTTTTATGTATAAATAAATTGCACACGATGTAATAATACTTTTTGTGTGTCTTTTTTTTTTTTAGTTTCTGAGAGTATTTACACTCACTAGATGAGAAATTAATTTTTTAAGATACAGTCAAACGCTTAAGTGGAAACTTCTCTTAATAGTATTACTTTCATACACATGAATTACATAATCAAATTCAAGATTACATACTTAAAAAACTCAAATCACTTTCATTTAAATTAACACACATTGATTACCTTTTGTATATTTTATACATACTTTCTTATATAAGCATGCCCCTCTATATGTAAGAGTAAGAAAGGTGATTGTCGATGACATTTAGTAACTATTCCTATGACACTTTTTCACCTTTTAATCACACCGCATTAAAATTAGAGCAAACACAGTTATTAAAGTGTTTAAACTTACACCATGTCTTTAGTTATATATATATATATATAATATGTGTATCAGGTAAGAAGAGTGTTTATTGTGAGAGATAAAAGGAGTGAATATTGACCATTAAATCTTACATGAATGGTCAAGATTAGAACATAAATGCATGTGACTTTTTTAAGTGATCACATGTCCTTTAAGTAACTTTTAATCTTGATCTTCCATGTATAGTTGTATAGTCAAGATTTACACCTCTCACCCTCTCACAATAAAAACTACTCTCATTAAATATGTCACACACACACACACACACATACATAGATATATATATATATATATATATATATATATATAGTGAGACAGACTTTTATTGTAAAATAGTAAGAGAATGAAATGCGTAAATCTTGACCATATAACCATACATTAATGAAATTAAAAATTATTTAAATGTCATGTGACTACTTAAAAAATAACATACACTTATATTTTAATCTTGATTATTCATGTAAGATCGAATGGTCAAGATTCACTTTTCTCATCTTTTACAATAAATGCTTCTCTCACGTGATACTCTTTCTCTCTCTCTCTTTATTTATATATATAATCAAAAATTTATTGAAAGAATTTTTGAAAATAAATGATTATTTTTTTTTAAAATAAGTTGAACCAAACACATCTTTAACATTGTTTTTAATCAACATACCACTTTTGTTATATTTTTTTATGTAATTCAAGACCGATGGCACCAAATATATCTTAATATCTACTTCAATTCCAATGGTGAAAATATAGGCTAGAACTAAAAATGGAAACACTAGAAAGTCCCTTCCCGATCTCGCTACATATAATAATTTATTTTGTTAGTTATAGATTTAACTTTTCTAATTTAATTAATTGAGACTTTCCTAATTTTAAGGTAGGACAAATTATTAATTTAAAAAAAATTATTATGAAATTATAAATCGCTTATCAATAAAAGATCTTATATTCGATTTAAGTCAAGCAGTTGTCATCAACATACGATTGCCCAGGTAAGCCAACCCTATTGCCAATTGCAAGGGTAATTTAGATTGCCAGTTTATGGATCATTTAACTTTGTCTTTAATAGAATAGAGTGTCAAAAGGTGATAGTATATATCTTTGCTTAATTTAGATAATCATGATGGGGTAGAATTTCCGTAAAAATTATAATTAAATTGAAGTCGTGGTAACGAATTTTAATTCTTTTACCAAAATGATGACTAAGAGTTGATGATCCATGCAACTTTTTAAAATAAATATATTTGTATACATTAATTAGAAATTTTGCAATAAATTTTGTTTAGTTTTTAAACATTCCCTCGTGGCGAAATCTACAAATTAAAGGTCCATAGCCATATTGAAATTTCAATTTCAAATACATTCCTTTTCTCCTTGATTCTTCTTGATATTTGATTACAAGATTCCTTCAGAGCGAACTTTAACAAACACGAAACGTGCAATCCACTTTTCAACATTGGTTTGAACTTTTCAATATAGATTACTGACCGTTGGTAATAAACTTCTCGTTCTTTTAAATGAAGTCGGAATTTGACTCATAATACCTAACTACAATTTTATTCCAAACCCACGAGGCAAAGAATTATTTATAAATAACAATTTATGGTACCAAACTACCCCTACTTAGGGCTTGTACAATGCTCTATTGATTTTTAAAAAAGTCAAATCACTCTATAAATAGAGCATGTTTCGAGATTCCAACTCCAAGTCGGATGGTAATTAAGAATCTGTTGCTAATGCGTCGAATGAGAATAAAAGGCCATATAGATTACATAAAATGTGGAATTGTCCTAATCAAGAACCTGCATCAATGCAATTTCACAGGTTGACATGACGACATCACTTTGTAAGTTCCTTTCCCTCGATCCCCTCTCTTGTTCGATAGTTATGCCCTGGAATAAAATGGTACCACATTGCTCACAAGTCACAATGCTTTGGAACCCATGTGTGAATGTTTTGGTTTGGTGTTATTTTAATTCACCCACATCACAAACCCTATAAGACCTAGTTCAACTTTTCAAGAAGATAATTTATTGAAAATATATAAGAGTGGCATGCATGCATGGAATCCTGTTTGACATGGAGAGGTCTGTAAAGAGAGAACATCATACCCACATTCGCTGAGCAGCTTAGCCAGATTCTTGTTGGCAAATCATGCAAGAGACATCTACACGTACATCTTGGGCCGCAAGCTTGGGATTTTTTTTATTAAACTAGTTCTTTCAAGATCACTTTCTATTTCGCATCACGCAAAACAACTCACCATCTGCTACAAGAAAGATTCATTAATAATGCAAGTTTGTTAAAAGTCTTAGGCCAATAAAGTCAAATCAGCGTGCACAAAAGATTGAGAGAGATTCAGTACTCTCCCACGCATTAATTTGATTAGGTAAAATGTTAGAAAGAGGATCAATTGTTTAATTAGTATATTATTACTAATACTTGTAAGACACGATGCTGATTCCAAGGGTTAATTTAATAGATTTCCATGCCAGATAGACATAGTTAGTAACTACAATATATATTTGTTTCTTTGGGAGATGAGAGCGCCAACTTGAAGTGGAGGATACACGAGTGGTATCTCGAGAGCCTTATGGAAAATCTTGAAGAATGCAGTATATATACATGCATCTGCAACGATATTCTTCCTCATGATAAGGATTTTCATTATTTTCTTTTATTCAGAGGGAATCTTGAGAGTTGAGAGCATAAAATCTGATAGACTGTAGACATAATAAGTCCACAATAGTTTTTTTTAGAATATTTCTTACTTAATAAATGATAGATTAATTTTAAAAATACGGTCAAGTGTCTAAGCGAAGATATTATAAAAGGTGACATGTGAGAACATAATATAATATGTAAAAATTGAGTTATTAAAAGAGTAAGTATATATAAATGTGCATAACATCTTTACTCTTAAAAACTCGAGTGGCCGTGAGCGATAATATATATCATAAGTAGGTATGATTTTGAAAAAAGAGTTGAAGTGGAAATAAATAATAATAATAATAATAATAATAATAATAATTATTGTTGTTGTTGTTTATAAGAGAAGGGAAATGATATAACTTGACTACCAAATCTGATAGCAAAATAAATATTAAAAATTAAAAATTCATTGTGTATTCAATGACGGACTCAGAAAATTGTTAGTGGGGACAAAATTTTTAATTTTTGTTAGTGGGGGCAAATTTTCTATTTTATCTGATAAATAATTTTTATTTAAAAATTGTAATATTTATTATACTTTTTTATATGTAGTATTAATGTGATTATTATTATTTTTTAATGTATATAAGTGTTAGTTTATTTAAGAAGAATTTACATATAAATCATCTAAGATTGGTTCATAGTTATGCACATAAATATAACTCTATGTAATAAAATTAAATTTATTTAATTAACTTTATATTTAAGTAAAATTTTCTCAAATTTTATGAAAAATAAAAATAATGTATTACATATATATTAATAGATATATTTTTTTAATGGGGGCATGTGCCCCAAACCCAATAACGTGGGTCCATCCCTATGTGTATTACAATTGTCGTGTAGCACCAATATAGAAGAAATTTTTATGTACTCTTTCAATACTACACCCATTATATTAAAAATATAACACGTAAATAATATAATCATATATGTTGTTGAATTAAATTTAATATTATAAAAAATATTCAGAAAAAATATATTATAAAAAATATATCAAATCTTAATACTGGGTATAATACTCTAAGAATACTTCAGAATTATTCACTATAAGGCACTTTATAATTGAAGCATGGAATTGAAAAAACATGAAATTTTCTAAAGATATGTGACCGCTGTAAATAGAGAGGAATATATATATATATTAAGAGCGTATTTGGTGAGAAGAGTATTTATTATAAGATGTGAGAGAAGTGAATCTTGACTATTAGATTTTACATGAATAGTCAAATATTAGAATATAAATATATGTAATTTTTTTAAGTAGTCACATTATTTTTAAGTAACTTTTAATCTTGACTATTTATGTATAGTTGTATGATCAAGATTTACTCCTCTCATCATTTCACAATAAAAACTCATCTCATTAGATATGTCTCATATATATATATATATATATATATATATATATATATATATATATATATATATATATATATATATATATATATATATATATATATATAATATAGCGTATCGGTAAGAAGAGTGTTTATTATAAGAGTTGAGATGAGTGAATCTTGACCATTAGATCTTATATAAATGATCAAGATTAAAACAAAAATACATGTGACATTTTTAAGTAGTCATATGACCTTTAAATAATTTTAATCTTTAACTATCTATGTATAGTTATATGGTCAATATTTACTACTCTTACCTCTCTAATAATAAAATAATTTCTCTCACTAAATATACTCTTTATATATAATACTCTAAGAATACTTCAAAATTATTCACTATAAGGCACTCTATAATTGAAGCATGGAATTGAAGAAACATAAAATTTTCTAAAGATATGTGACGCTGTAAATAGAGAGAAATATATATATATATATATATATATATATATATATATATATATATATATATATATATATATATATATTCCGAGTTTTGAAGGACGACAGAGGTGTATCTATATTTGGGTTGGGATCGAATCCTTTATTTAGACCCAATGTATTTACACGGCTATACTTTTGTTTTTCAAAATTTTTCCAAATACGTTATTGTGACGTTTTTCTGAATCCTAGACTTTGGTCGAGTATCTTGACTCTCCATAGTTTTAGCTATTATGTCCTTCAACTATTATGTTGTTGTTAATTGGGTTGGGTCTTGGCATGGGCAAAAGTAGTAGATACAAGTGGATTTGCAAAAGATGTGAGAAGATAATCAAAACAATACATACAAAAATATTTTGTGTATTTAAATCATGTTAACCTGATCCGAACCCACCATAACCCAAACCTTAATATAATTTGAAATTAAGCCTCAAAAACTAGCTCAATTAAATTTCAAGCCGAGACAAAATCAAGTTAAACTCAATTCAACCTGACTGATGTACATCCCTACTCATAGCTCCTTGACACTAAACATTTTGGAAAGTGATGACTACCAAGCAGAATTACTAATCAAGAGGTTTATATCCTTGCACTTGCAAAGTATAAAGCCTTATCCAAAACCCTTGAATGAATTAAGTCAACCTATATTAAATAACTATTACCAATTAAAGGGTGGATTTATAGTTAAAGAGGAATTTTTTCTAGCTTAATTATTTAGGTTCAAACTTTGGGCAATAGGTTGAAGAACTATTAATTTTCCTGAACGGTGCACTAGGCCAATGTTAGAGTTCATCTTTCAGATCGCTTTACAAACCAATTAGAAGATATCGTTGGGTATTTTTTTTTATTTCAATGTTGTAATTTTTTTTAAAAAAAAATCATGGTATTCTATTTCTTTTTATGTATCAAAATGTATTGTTTTTAGAACATATTCAGAAATTGTCATAGATGAAGATAACTTCCTATTTGTATAGAAAATGTTGTCTTTAGATAATGATCAGAAGTCATTATAGGTGAGAGCGATTTTTATAAAGATTTTTAAAAGAAAAAATTATTTAGGGAAATTATGATGGCAATTTCTAAACTAAGCTAGCTTTAAAAAAAGTTAAATACATAATTAAGAAGTCTCCCTCACTCGTAGTGATTTTTGAACATGTTCCAAAAGTATTGCATTTTGATATATAATAAAAAGGGATAATTAATATGAAAAATAAAAGAAAAAGTATCAATATTGAAAGCAAAATGCCATATCCTTACCATTAAAAAAATGGCAAATGTCAAAGTGGCATGCTTTTCACTTGTAGAAATGCATATTCTTATTGATAGGAACCCTTATTGACCCTTTAATTTTGTTGTCTCAAAGTGCACAATAATGTGTTTGCGAAGTTTATTGTGCTTAGTCAAATGGAGTCTAGAATTCCTGGTTGAAACTTGAAAAGAACGATGCCGTCAACATTATGTTGCAGTATTCAAATCATTATTTGCAAATGTTTGTGCCCAACACTATTCTAAAGAAAGAGACTGCGTTAATAAATCCAAAGGTAAATCTTTTTCTTACAATTAAATATGTTTACTTTTTTTATTATATTTTTATGTAAGAGTAATATCAAATTAAATTATATATAATTGTAATATTTTTAAAAATACAGTATGAATTTCTGAATAAAATAAAAAAATTAAAATATTTTTGATGAACGAATAACAAAATCATAAATCCAAATTCAAGAGAAAAGACCAGAATGGAAGAAATTGTGGTAGGACCGTAAGATTGATTTAACATTTTAGCTATAGTACCTAATTCCGCTAGCCTCATTATTTAGTCAAAAACCATCTGGAAGGGAAAAAAAGAAAACCGGTTTATTTAGGTACATTGCAACTACTAACTTTATTAATTAAGAACTTTAATACCAAATATTATAAAAGAAAAAAGACAAATTTATAAAAAGAAAAGTTGAAAGTTTCCTATAAAATATTTTCTTGCACTCTAGTAGCATCAAATAACTATTTCTCCTTTTTTTTAAAAAAAAATGGAGAACGTCATGCATGTTAATTATTAATTCATTTAATTGTTACTTCCTTGCTAATAAACATAATAACATAACATAATTGACTATTCAGGACAGGAGTGACACTTGGGATCTTTCCTTTCACTTGAAGCCCACGATGCTTACAAGTAAATCAATGAGCCCATCACACAGGTTAGAATTTTGTTGTTTTGGAATGGGCTTAATTTTTAATCTTTTGAGCCTGGTCTTCCTTCCAAGAATTTCCCGTTGCACCCGCTGGGCCGAAGTTTCTTGAGCTTCAAAAAACTCCCAACCCTGTTGTTAATCGATCATGATCTTTTTAATTTTTTTCTCTCTTAAATGATTAATTATAAAAAAAAAAAGATACAAAAAATATTAATAAGATCTGATTAAAATTTATGAATTTTTTTATAACTTTATATATTTATCTCTCCTACAATAATCACTTGAGAGAAAAAAATTAAAAAAATCCTGATCGACTGGTAATGATATATTTAGACTGAAAGAGGTCCATGGCGTATATTACATTATCTATAATCTATAATTTATAATCTTTAACTATTCACCTTCTCATGAATTCATTTTTTCTTGGAAATGTACAACTTGCTATTTTAAGAAACTTTTTATTATTCTTTAAAAAAAAAACATAATTCTAAAGAAATTATTGTTATTCTAGCTGTCCGGCACCTTTCAACCTTTGATGATGCTTAATGTATATTATTGAATTACGTAAAAATGATACTTCCAGCAATTTAATTTAATTTTTCATACTTCAAATGCATCTCTGTTTAACAAAAGCAATTTAAAATATATATTTCATATTGAGCCTCATTAAATACATTGTTGTGAGGGTGTCTATTATAATCTTATTTAATTGTTAAATTAAATTATTGAAAACCAATAAAACCCCTTTTTCCAGAAATTTATGTTTTAAAAAGTAGTGGTAATGCATTTATCAACGATAGATATATTGAACACCCAGTTTCAAAGCTCTTTGGTTTCCTTTATTTTCCAAAATTCCGAATTGAAATTGTGAATGTAATAGCGTCTTTGTGGAGGAAATTTAGTACTTTTTTTAAAAATAGGATCAGTAAAAGCAGCTCCAATTAAAATATTCTGCATTAGGAAAAAACAAAAACAACTGTATCACATTGGGATTTCATTTGATTATCTCTATTCCTAAACCCTAATCCTACCTTTGTCTTTCAATATATATTAAATTCAGCACCTGTATTTCATATTAATTGTTGTCAATCAATTTCACAATGTTATAGTAAATATCCATTTTTCAGGATGGATGTTGCAAGCAGTTCTAAGGCTGTCAAAAAATATAGGGGGTTTTATATGATGTTGGATCCTGCTTCTGTAATAACATTGCTCTATTGTTATATTTGACATATTGCCTAACTCGATCTTTTTGGTTTCCAGAATCTACCTTACAAATTTGCAAAAGGATTGCCAAACAAGCCCAGAAAATGCATCATCCAAAATAAGAATAAGAGCAGATTTGTTTGCCAATTGAAGTGGATTGAAAGGAGGAATGGGACTGAAGTTTTCATTACCAATGGCTGGCTAGAGTTTTGTAATGCACATAACTTGAAGCTTGGAAGTGTGGTTGAACTAATTGTGGATGTGATGGATGATGCTCTATTCTATTCCACTGTTAAAAATCAGTGAACTTTTTGGATTGTACTTTTTTTTCATTAAACTGTGTTATTTGGTTAACTTATAACTTTTTGGTGTTTGAATTGAGGTGTAATTTTTGGATTTGCAATGCTCAAGTGGAATGTAGTATGTAACATCTTAATACCGATATTCTAGTATATCAAGCATATTTTAAGGTAAACAACGTTAGTTATGCTACTTCTAACTGAAATAGCATATTAATTAATATCATTTAAGTAAATAATAATGAAGAGCCTTGCAGAAACTAAAAGTTATATTCATACATATTATCACAAAATGGCTTATAGTGTACATAAACTTTATACAACTAAAAGCAAAATAAATAAATACAAAGTTTTGAACTACTAATCATAATAGTTATTTTAGTCTTCATACTTTTTCTTCTTGCCCTTGAATAAACTTTCACCTAGATTTACATGGCAACAAACGGGGTGAGAAATTATATTTCTCATTAAAAGTATATCAAACCCAGCAGTTTAAACATTTGAAATGTATAAACCCAACTTAAACTGATAATATACTGAAACTCATTGCATAAGAAACATTACAAACTTCCTTTCTCTATGTAACGTTCCTAAGCAATGTATACTCCTGTTCTAATATCTGAAACTATGATGATAACAAACAACCGCCCATACAATCATTTGGAAATCATCGTCAGACAACCGCCCATACAGCTGTCACCGAAGGCATAACGCAACAACTAAGCAAACACAACAACAACACAAATTTCAAACTAAACAAATATTAAATTATGCAATGATGAGATGATGTATGCTCAAGGAAAAGTATGTGCAGTGTAAGTGTAGTGTTGTAATACTTAACTACTCCCCCTGCTCAAGGAGATATTCTGCCATAATAACGTGGGACCTCTTATAGCCTAATAAGTAGGGGCAAAGTTTGTTACTATAACAGATATTCTCCTTCTACTACTAAGCAGCCTACCAAGTAGTCTACCGTAAACTAGGTGGATATTGCACCCAAACTTTTGAGTGGATGCCTCCACTCACTGCTCTCTAGAGATAATAAGTATATGTGATGTGCAGTGTGTGGCAATGTAGAGTTATGTCCTAACTCTAACATAACTACCACAAAACTCGATACTAAGTCCATCTTATACTACAAGGTTATCTCTTCTCTATAAGAGCCGTTCATGCACTACAACACTTATTCATATGCCAACTAGACTTAGTACACTTACTAACTTTGCATTACTAGCTCTACTTCTCTTTTAAGAGAACTTTCATGCGCTATGGCATTTACCCTTGTCAACTAGGGTCTATGGCACTCAACTCTTGTCAACTTGGCACTTTGGCCCTTAACTCTTGCTAACTAGGCACTTTCGCCATTAACTCTTGATAACTAGTTTGTACACTGTTTACTCACTTTCTCATCACATCCCAAGTGATATCTAAGTAACACTTTGTCACTCATAAGCTAATCTTTAATCTACACCAACTCATTACTCATAACTCTTAAGCTTTAATGCTCAAAAGTTTTATACTTTCTCAACCCAACTCATAGGATTTAACTTATCCTGCTTAATCTCAATCTTTGACCTTTGCTCAGTAAAATGAGCATAACTTGAGTTACGGAGGTCGAAACGAAGTGATCTGGTGGCATTGGAAAGCTAAGAGAAAGAGCTACAATTTTCATGAAGACCACAAGGGCTAATTATCATTACAGAAAGAGACACGGCCCGTGTCATTTGACACGGCCTACCCCGTGTTTTCATCTGTGAACATTGTTCACGAATTTTAGCTGACAGAGAGGGACACGGCCCACCCCGTGTTTTCGAACATGAGCTGTGTTTCTGAACCAGAAACAAGCCTACAGAACCATGATACTTTTTCATGGTTCTTTTCTTGAATTTTGGCCATTCTAAGCCAATTTCTAGGTAATCTTAGGTCCCTAATCAGTTATTAAACACTTATGAATCATCAATCACTAACTTAAACCTCTTAATTTGGATCAACAACCAAAAATCACTCTCTTGGTTCATCAAAACCCTAGGTTCCAATTCAAGAACTAATTAACTCAAACTATGGATAAATCCATCCATCTTACTTCCATCAAGTTGAAATAATCAATTCCGATCAATGAAAATAAGAATCTAACTAAGGAAACTAGTTTTCCCTCTTTAAAACTCAACTTCTCCATCTAAAGGCCTAAACCAAAACATAGAAAAGATGGATAAACAAAGCTAGAAAACACCCCTACCTCTTGTATAGATGATAAACTTCAAGCCTTGCTCTTGCTCTTGGATCTTTTCTCCGTCTTTCCTTCTCTTTCTTTTTCTTTATCTCTCATCTCTTCCTTCGGTTTCTGCTTTCTCCTTTCTTTCTTTTCTTTTCTGTTTTTCTGCCTTTATCAAGGATAAATACCAAAAATTCTGATTTATTAAGAACACTTAAATTCTTCCAAAATCATATTTTTAGTTTCCAACAGATTTAAAATAAATCCTAATATTCAATAAAAATTATGTTGCACTTTTTCTCTATTTTTCATATCTACTGGGGGTCAATCTGATATTAAAATACACAACCTATATGTTTTAAAATACCAAACTAACTCTGATTGTTTTAAAACTTTAATCACACCCTACTTAACTCATTTGTAACCTAGAAACAAATTACCCACACATGTTTCCCTTCAAATAGTAATTTATGCTATTTTCTGAGTCATTTTAGGCTATTTACCACATTCTGTGTCGCAGCAAAGTACCTAAACTAACTCAGTTTGTCACAAAACTTAACTAACATGCTAAATAAGTATCAGACTATCTATGTAACTTTATACAAGCCTAATATAATTTTTTTCTGGATGTTACATTTCTTCCCTCTTTTTTTTTAAAATTTTGTCCTCAAAATTTAGTCTACCCCATGCAAGAAGTCACAAGCAACTCACACTTAAAACAAACTCAACCAAACTTTAAAGAAACAAAATCAAACACTAACCTTCTCCTGAACCTATAGGTTGCTCTGTATTCTTGCCCTGCAAGATGTAAACCCTTCCTGGAGCTGTGGGTCTACTATCTGGTTGGATTCCTCCCCTCTTTGGACATTCTTTGGCAAAATGCCTCTGCTGCCCACACTTGTAGCATACCAATTGCCCTGCTAAACAAGGTCTATCACCATGCTGCCTGCCACACTTCTGGCATTGACCCTTTTTGGAATCCTCTTGATCTGATTTGTCCTTCTCACTCTTTGTGAACTTCTGCTCACTATATTTCCTCTCTGGGATCCTTGGGATTCTTGATCCACTGTTGGTGGCTTCTTAGCACGCCTCTCTATTATTCTGCACTTGTTGACCAAAGAAGAAAATTTGTTGATCTCAAAAGGTTCCACAGCATCTCTGATATCAGGCCTCAGACCCGACTCAAATTTCACACACCTCCAGTTCTCATTCGGGTCTTATTTGAAGTGATATGAAAATTTTGATAGTTCCTCGAACTTGGCCACATACTGGTCCACTGATATGCTTTCCTGTTTTAACTGCATAAATTCCACCTCTTCCCTATTATAAGAAATTAATTTTTTTAAATATGGTCAAGTGTGTAAACAAAGACATTATAAAGGTGACATGTGACATAATATAATATGTAAAAATTGAGTTATTAAAAGAGTAAATATATATGAATGTGCATAACATCATTACTCTTAAAAACTCGAGTGGCCGTGAGCGATAATATATATCATAAGTAGGTATGATTTTGAAAAAAGAGTTGAAGTGGAAATAATAATAATAATAATAATAATAATAATAATAATAATAATAATAATAATAATTGTTGTTGTTGTTGTTTATAGGAGAAGGGAAATGATATAACTTGACTGCCAAATCTGATAGCAAAATAAGTATTAAAAATTAATACTTATTCACTGTGTATTACAATTGTCGTGTAGCGCCAATATAGAAGAAATTTTTATGTACTCTGTCTCTTTCAATACTACACCCATTATATTAAAAATATAACACGTAAATAATATAATCATATATGTTGTTGAATTAAATTTAATATTATAAAAAATATATTATAAAAAATATATCAAATCTTAATACTGGGTATAATACTCTAAGAATACTTCAGAATTATTCACTATAAGGCACTCTATAATTGAAGCATGGAATTAAAAAAACATAAAATTTTCTAAAGATATGTGGGCATTGTAAATAGAGAGAATATATATATATATATATATATATATATATATATATAGAAAACATATTTTGTGAGAAGAGTATTTATTATAAGATATGAGAGAAGTAAATCTTAACTATTAAATTTTATATGAACCTTATGTTTGGATGTTTTTTCATTAAAGGAACAGAACGGAATAGGTGGGAATGGAACGGAAATGAAAGGAATGGAATGGAATATAATTTTCATTCTCTTTGTTTGGAAGTTTCATTAACGGAACAGAATTATTCATGTGATCCCTTCATTCCACCTCAATTTTGGGGGGAACAAAAGTTAGGCATTTGAGAGGAAGAGGGGGGAAATGATTCCTCATGTGTTCCGTTCTGTTCCCATGTATTTTAAAACTTCCAAATAAGGGAAGTTATTTCCGTTCCCCTCATTTCCTTTCCGTTCTCCTCATTGCCTATCATCCAAACATAGTGGAATTGTCAAATATTAGAACATAAATATATGTAATTTTTTTAAGTGATCACATAATTTTTAAGTAACTTTTAATCTTGACTATCCATGTATAATTGTATGATCAAGATTTACTCCTCTCATCTTCTCACAATAAAAACTCATCTCATTATATATGTCCTATATATATATATATATATAATAGAGTGTATCTGATAAGAGGAATATTTATTGTAAGAGTTGAGATGAGTGAATCTTGATCAGTGGTCACATGACCTTTAAATAATTTTTAATTTTAACCATCTATATATAGTTATATGGTTAATATTTACTCCTCTTACTCTCTCACAATAAAATAATTTCTCTCACTAAATATACTCTTTATATATAATACTCTAAGAATACTTCAAAATTATTCACGGCACTCGAAAATTGAAGCATGGAATTGAAGAAATATAAAATTTTCTAAACATATGTGGCCGCTGTAAATAGAAAGGAATATATATATATATTCATATATTCCGAGTTTTGAAGGACGACAGAGGTGTATCTATATTTGGGTTGGGATCGAATCCCTCATTCAGACCCAATGTATTTACACGGCTATACTTTTGTTTTTCAAAATTTTTCCAAATACGTTATTGTGACGTTTTTCTGAATCCTAGACTTTGGTCGAGTATCATGACTCTCCATAGTTTTAGCTATTATGTCCTTCAACTATTATGCTGTTGCTAATTGGGTTGGGTCTTGCCATGGGCAAAAGTAGTAGATACAAGTAGATTTGCAAAAAGAGTAAGAAGATAATCAAAATAATACATACAAAAATATTTTGTGTATTGAAATCATGTTAACATGATCCGAACCCACCATAACCCAAACCTTAATATAATTTGAAACTAGGCCTCAAAAACTAGCTCAATTAAATTTCAAGCCAAGAGAAGATCAAGTTAAACTCAATTCAATCCGACTGATATACATCCCTACTCATAGCTCCTTCACACTAAACATTTTGGAAAGTGATGACTACCAAGCAGAATTACTAATCAAGAGGATACTTATATCCTTGCACTTGCAATGTACAAAGCCTTATCCAAAACCCTTGAATGAATTAAGTCAACCTATATTAAATAACTATTACCAATTAAAGGGTAGATTTATAGTTAAAGAGGAATTTTTTCTAACTTAATTATTTAGGTTCAAACTTTGGGCAATAGGTTGAAGAACTATTAATTTTCCTAAATGGTGTACTAGGCCAATGTTAGAGTTCATCTTTAAGATCGCTTAAAAGAGGAATTGTATACAAACTAATTAGAAGATATCGTTGGGTATTTTTTTTATTTCAATGTTGTAATTTTTTTTTAAAAAAAATCATGGTATTCTATTTCTTTTTATGTATCAAAATGTATTGTTTTTAGAACATATTCAAAAATTGTCATGGATGAAGATAACTTCCTATTTGTATAGAAAATACTGTTTTTAGATAATGATCAGAAGTCATTATAGGTGAGAGTGATTTTTATAAATATTTAAAAAAAATCATGTAAAAAATTTATGATGGCAATTTCTAAACTAAGTTAGCTTTAAAAAAAGTTAAATACATAATTAAGAAGTCTCCCTCACTCGTAGTGATTTTGGAACATGTTCCAAAAGTATTGCATTTTGATATATAAAAAAAAGGGATAATTAATATGAAAAATAAAAGAAAGAGTATCAATATTGAAAGCAAAATGCCATATCCTTACCATTAAAAAAATGGCAAATGCCAAAGTGGCATGCTTTTCACTTGTAGAAATGCATATTCTTATTGATAGGAACACTTACTGACTCTTTAATTTTGTTGTCTCAAAATGCACAATAATGTGTTTGCGATCTTTATTGTGCTTAATCAAATGGAGTCTAGAATTCCTGGTTGAAACTTGAAAAGAACGATGCCGTCAACATTATGTTGCAGTTTTCAAATCATTATTTGCAAATGTTTGTGCCCAACACTATTCTAAAGAAAGAGACTGCGTTAATAAATCCAAAGGAAAATGTTTTTCTTATAATTAAATATGTTTATTTTTTTATTATATTTTTATGTGAGATGGATATTAAATTAAATTATATATAATTATAATATTTTTAAAAATATATTATGATTTTATGAGTAAAATGAAAAAAAATTAAAGTATTTTTATGCACGAATAACAAGATCATAAATCCAAATTCAAGAGAAAAGACTAGAATGGAAGAAATTGCGGTAGGAGCGTAGGATTGATTTAACATTTTAGTTATAGTACCTAATTCCGCTAGCCTCATTATTTAGTCAAAAACCATCTGGAAGGGGGAAAAAAAGAAAACCGGTTTATTTAGGTACATTGCAACTACTAACTTTATTAATTAAGTACTTTAATACCAAATATTATAAAACAAAAAAGACAAATTTATGAAAAGAAAAGTTGGAAGTTTCCTATAAATTATTTTCTTGCACTCTAATAGCATCAAATAACTATTTCTCCTTTAAAAAAAATGGAGAACGTCATGCGTGTTAATTATTAATTCATTTAATTGTTACTTCCTTGCTAATAAACATAATAACATAACATAATTGACTATTCAGGACAGGAGTGGCACTTGGTATCTTTCCTTTCACTTGAAGGCCACGATGCTTTCAAGCAAATCAATGAGCCCATCACACAGGTTAGAATTTTGTTGTTTTGGAATGGGCTTAATTTCTAATCTTTTCCTGGTCTTCCTTCCAAGAATTTCCCGTTGCACCCGCTGGGCCGAAGTTTCTTGAGCTTCCAAAAACTCCCATCCCTGTTGTTAATGGATCATATCATCTTTTCAAAATTTCTTTTCTTAAGTGATTAATTATAAGAAAAAATATACAAATAATAATAATAAGATCTGATTAAAATTTATGAATTTTTTTTTTATAATTTTGTATCTTTTTTTTCTACAATTGATCATTTGAGAAAAAAATTAAAAAAAATCCTCATCGATTGTTAATGACTTATTTAGACAGAAAGGGGTTCATAACATATATTACATTATCTATAATCTATAATCTTTAACTATTCACCTTCTCATGAATTCATCTTTTCTTGGAAATGTACAGCTTGCTATTTTAAGAAACTTTTTATTATTCTTAAAAAAAAAATTCTAAAGAAATTATTGTTATTCTAACTGTCCAGCACCTTTCAACCTTTGATGATGCTTAATGTATATTATTGAATTACGTAAACATGATACTTCCAGCAATTTAGTTTAATTTTTCATACTTCAAATGCATCTCTGTTTAACAAAAGCAATTTAAAATATATATTTCATATTGAGCCTCATTAAATAAATTGTTGTGAGGGTTTCTATTATAATCTTATTTAATTGTTAAATTAAATTATTGAAAACCAATAAAACCCCTTTTCCCAGAATTTTATGTTTTAAAAAGTAGTGGTAATGCATTTATCAACGATAGATATATTGAACACCCAGTTTCAAAGCTCTTTGGTTTCCTTTATTTTCCAAAATTCCGAATTGAAATTGTGAGTGTAATAGCGTCTTTGTGGAGGAAATTTAGTACTTCCTTTTTTCAAATATAGGATCAGTAAAAGCAGCTCCAATTAAAATATTCTGCATTAGGAAAAAACAAAAACAACTGTATCACATTGGGATTTCATTTGATTACCTCTATTCCTAAACCCTAATCCTCCCTTTGTCTTTCAATATATATTAAATTCAGCATCTGTATTTCATATTAATTGTTGTCAATCAATTTCACAATGTTATAGTAAATATTCATTTTTCAGGATGGATGTTGCAAGCAGTTCTAAGGCTGTCAAAAAATATAGGGGATTTTATATGATGTTGGATCCTGCTTCTGTAATAACATTGCTCTATTATTATATTTGACATCTTGCCTAACTTGATCTTTTTGGTTTCCAGAATCTACCTTACAAATTTGCAAAAGGATTGCCAAACAAGCCCAGAAAATGCATCATCCAAAATGAGAATAAGAGCAGATTTGTTTGCCAATTGAAGTGGATTGAAAGGAGGAATGGGACTGAATTTTTCATTACCAATGGCTGGCTAGAGTTTTGCAATGCACATAACTTGAAGCTTGGAAGTGTAGTTGAACTAATTGTGGATGCGATGGATGATGCTCTATTCCATTCCACTGTTAAAAATCAGTGAACTTTTTGGATTGTACTTTTTTTTCATTAAACTGTGTTATTTGGTTAACTTATAACTTTTTGGTGTTTGAATTGAGGTGTAATTTTTGGATTTGCAATGCTCAAGTGGAATGTAGTACATTTTAGAATCCCCAATACTCTGTACTGAATTTATGAAGATTTAATGTAATTGTTCAAGAATCTTATATACTATCTAATTTTATGAATCAATTTATTAAATTTTAAAAGACCAATTTCTAAAACAGAATAGAATGTTGTTGAATTTTCACCGATAACCGAAATAACATAAGCTTTATACCAATAACCGAAATATCTGAAAGACTTATTCTAATCCCATGTAAATCTATTAACTGAAATTCATGGTATCAGGATTTAGTTGTATTTAATGTCTACCCTTAAGCTTCATACTCAGCATTGTTTAAAGGAATTTTCCAACGTTTCTTTATAATAACTGGCTTCACCCCAGTTTCTTACCTCTGTTTCTTTCTCCATTTTCTAAACACCAACAAATCCTTCTTCTCAACAATTTCTATTCCAAGTTAAACATTTTTTTCCAATACGTTCCAATGTACAATGACCTATTTTCTTTATGAAACAATAAATCCATAATTCCAACGACCTACTATTAATTTGTAGTGGCCATGTTACAGGAAACAATATTTATAAAATACCATGGCATTATTTCATTATGTATATGTAACTTTTGTAGTTAAATTACCTATTTAAAAATTTGCAATGCTTTGTTATTTCAGACTCATATAGTGTAAATAGGAAGAATAATTTTAAATCTTCTTACACAATCTTCTTATTAATCCTCTTAATTTTTAAATAAAAGAAGTATTGAATGTTTTTTATATTTTTAAAATATTAAATATATTTATTTTTTATTAAATACTTTCTTAATTTAATATTAGGATAATTATTAAGAGAAACTTTTAAGAGTATATAGCAAAACTCAAATAAGAATAGGATAATGGATTCCCATCAACATGTATATATGTATTACCAATTTTATGATCAATACTTACCTAACGTATATTGGAAATCTGAAAAGTCTTTCTTATAATTACTCTGTCTTAAGATATAGTTATAGGGACATAACTATGTGGTAGCTTTTTTGTTATACACCTTAGCTGTGACGCACTAGATATCCATTATCATTGCCAATCTTCTTATTTCATTTTTCTTTCTGACTTTTCGAATATTTTTCAATAACCATTGTTGGTTTTTTGCTTTTCCTTTATTGTTCATTTCGTTCAACTTAAACCAGTCTATTTCTGAAGGTGCAGAAACGTATTATGGATCTGTCCAAGCATGCAACGTGTAAAAGAAAACGAGTTCTTGAAGAAAAAAGATAGTCCAACAAAGAGAACAAAGGTCTGATGTTTTTTTAAACTTAATTTAACATATGTACTTCTACAAATTGTTCATGTCAGGGATGTTTGTTGCAGTAACTTCGTTTGAAAGATTAATTTCTGAAGTTGAGAAGAATAAGGTTTCATGAACAGATCACTGTTCTCATATTAACTCCCCTTATTCTCTTAGAAGGCCTTTATCATCAACTCAAATTGGTTGGTGTTTACTTAGTTTATATGTGACATTCATTATTATTCATTCATTTCAATTTGAATCATCATATTCCTGTCTTTATCAAGGAGATTTGAATATAATGGCTCTGAATTTATCTGTTGGTTCTTCTTCATCAACACCTCCAATAAAAGGTAATTTACTGTAAATCCTGTGCTTCTAAAATATCATACCAGTTATTGTGATTTTGAAAACTTCAATACTGTCTCCTGATATTTCTTAGTATTGAATCGGTTATCTTATAAGCAAATTTTTTTTTATTATAAAATGTATGCTTAAGATTATGGTATTTTATTAGGACTATATATGCATTTTCAGGTTTCACTCACCATCCAATGAATATATGCACATCTGCATTGGAAGGGTCCTGCATGAATGGAACTCCCTTAACAGATATAACCAACTGTGAGTGAGTAAGATTTTGATATTAAAACTTAAACTTAGAAATATTATCTTATATTACATTTTGGAATTGAGAACTTATTTAATATAATGCATGACCAAACATGTAAGTCAACTAATTGGAATTCTATGCACAATTTCTGTTATATAATAATCTAAATTAACGTGTTCCTGCGTTATACTGAATTTTGATATATTGTTGGAATTCATGTAGGTACTAATACTCCCCACTCCAATGTCATTGATCCTAAATCCACAATTTTCTGTGGAATGAATGTCTTTCAATCCACTCCCATTATTAAACAAGGCACACCAACAGAATCAAATACACAGAATGGTAATGAAAGGTTGCATTCTATCCAATAATTCTGCTGAAGGTACTGTAACATTTACAATGCATATCATGAGCTTCCAGATCTGTACTTTAATGTATAGTTTTGATCGTTACACTAATATTTGAATTCTTATAAGTGACTTCACTCCTCATTCCATTATCATCAACCCTTCTTCCAAATTGTTGTCTAGAAAGCATGTTAAGCAGAGAAGTTCTGTTATTGAGGAGGTTAGATGGAACAGTTAAGGTCATTCAGATCAAACAGGAAGGGATTTGATACTATCGACAAATAGTGATGAAGGTATTTTTTCACTGAAATGATTTTTTATGTTTAGTTCTTACTTGGTGATTTGTTCTATTAATGCCAACCGTAAAATGACTGTTACACAATGTTGCAGTTGAGGACTTTGAAGGTTGTGAAAGAAGTGATTCTTTCTTTCAAGAAGCAACTACTTCCTTTGATCATCCTTTGTTCAATCAAAGTGAGCATGAAGGTATGTAAGTTGCTGATATTTTATAAGTTTAAATAATAAGGTTATCAATCAAAATGAATAAATTACTCTAATTTGTTTTCCATCTTTTTGAAGATTGTTTGGATTTTGGAGATTGTAATTTGAGTTGTCGTTTTTGCGGAGCTTCGATAAGGTATGAGGAAAGATCTAAGAAATCAAAAAACTCTGCTAATCCAGACTTCTCAATATGTTGCATGAAAGGGAAAGTTCAATTGCCCTTGCTTAAAAGGCTTCCTCAACTTCTTTGGAATCTTATGTATAATGGAGATCCGAGAAGTGCCAATTTTGTGAAAAACATTAGGAAATATAATAGCATGTTCGCTTTTACATCTATTGGAGGAAAAGTAGACAATTCTTTAAATAATGGTTCTGGCCCTCCACAATAAATTCTTAGTGGTCAAAATTATCATAGAATTCGGTTGTTGTTTCTTAATCAAGGCCAGAAACCAAAGTTTGCTGAGCTTTATATATATATGATAATCAAAATGATACATCCAACAGGATGACCCACTTCAGCCAGAGACGGACTCAAAGGGAGGTAAACATGGGCCTTGCCCCCACTCTTCTCACTAATTTTTTAAAAAAGTGCCAAAATTTAATCTAATTTATAAAAGATAAATCGATAATTATATTGATCTCTCATAAAGTTAATAATTATTACATTAATACTTTTCTTATTTAAAAATTATTTTCATATTCCTGATTTTATGTATTATTGTTACACTCTAACATCTTTCTTTGTTTACAAAATTGCACATATCTCTCATACTTTATCTATGAATATTACACAAAGTCTCATTGAAAATACAAAGTAAATAAGGTATGAGTAATTTTTCAAATAAAAAGAGTGTCAAGATAATAAGTACTAACTTCAGGAGAGATCAGTATAATTATTCTAAAGATAAAAATGGTGAAGTTAAAAGAGTTTATACTTGATATGTACTTGACATGTGATTCATGATTATTTTATATACATTCATATTATAATTTCAACTCATCTTTCTATTAATTTTAAATCTTTAAATAATAAATCTACTAACTCCTCTCATTTTTAGTTTCACTCTCTTCCGTTTTTAAAATCTAAATATATAAAAACTTTATTTTGTCTATGAATCATGATGTAAATGATAACTACTATTAAGATGCATTTAATATCTAATATAAATATGTTTTTTATTCTTTTTTCACTTTATTCATAAAACTTCTTATATAATAAAAGGAAAATATTCTTCTAAAGTGAATAAATAAGAGTATATCTACCATTAATTTAAAATAATACATTTTGATCTTAATCTACTAAATAATATAAGGGTAAATACATCTTTATTCTACTAACTTTAAAGAAAATTTTTTATATTTAATAATATGATTCAAGATTTTTGACCCCTTCATTAAACATCTTCTGCCTTCGTCCCTGACTTCAGCTATAATGCATTTTTTGTATAAATTTGTATCAATTGTTTGTTTTCTTCATTGATATATTAATTAACATTATTTAACTTCATTTAGTTGTTTTGAATTTTTTATACAAAAAAAGGGAAAATGAGAATATGAATGTTCTTGATACATCTATAGTTGAAGATTTAAAACTCATGATTTGATCAACACAATGTGTTAGCCCAATTATTTAGAAGAGTTCGAGATCATTATGAACAACATCAAGTCCAGAAGTTATCATTGAGATTATTTAGAAATAGGTCTTGCGATGCAAGAATGTATAATCTTGCAACAACTGATAAGGTTGTAGCTCTTATAGTGGGCTACTTTGATAACTTGGATATAGGATGAGATATTTTAGTTGAAGGAGGAGATGGTGTTTTGCAAAGAATCTAAGACTCAGATATAGCCTTTATTCCTCTTCAATATCCACTATTATTCCCTTATGGAGAAGATGGATATCAAGAGTCTATCCCTATTAGAGAGTCTATCTAAAAATGTGTTTGTCAAAAAGAGGACTAGAGTCTCTTATAGGAAATTCATTGCTTTTAGGATCCAAGAAAGGCAAGCAGAATTTGGGAATGTTGTAAGAGCATGTTTAGGACGGATTATTTCCATCCCCAACATATGTTATTGCCCAAAAAAAGTTGTTGCACACGAAATGCAACTTGTATAAAAATTGATACATCAATAGCTTTTTTTGAAAAACTAAAATTTGAGCTGTTTGTAAAAAAGCTATTGGATTATTTTTTAATTTGAGATGTAAATATCATTTTGTTCTCAATCAAATAACTTTTTAAATCAATTGAATAATTTTTTAATCATTCTATACCTATTTTTGTAATTTAATGCATAAAAGTGATTCTTTTTTATATCATTTAAATGAAACATATTAGCTTAAAATCGTTTTTCAACTAACATATTCAAATATAATTTTTTTTCTTATAATTGCTTATAACAAAAAACTTTTATATAACAATCGATTATTGAAATAATCTAATTTTCACAATTATCCCAAACACGCATTAAATTCCAAAAAGTTATTTAAGCAATTTTTAGTATATTTTTATTCAATGATTGAGGCTCAAAAACTTACTTTCATTAGATTTAATCAAAGTACCTTAAAATCTGATATTCTTAATTGTTTAGAAGAAGTTGTTGGCATGGGTGAAACAAATCTTGCTTCTTCTGGAATGCGTGTTATTTTGCCTTCTTCTTTTACTGGTGGGATGAGATACATGTTTAACAATTGTCAAGATGTCATGGTTGTTTGCAAAAGATTTGGTTACTAGGATTTGTTCTTGACTGTAACATGCAATCCTCAATGGCCAAAAATACAATGTTTTGTAACTGAAAAGGGACTTGCAGCACATGATAGACCAGACATTGCATGTTGAGTTTTTCAAATTAAGTTAGATCAATTGATGAATGATTTTAAACAAGATTCATTCTTTGACAAAGTCATTGTTAGTATGCATTATTCTTCTTTACAATGAGTTTTTTTCTTAAATTTGGTAATTTTAATTTATATTATTTTATTTCAACAAACTTCAACCTTTTGTATAGGAATGTACACAATTGAATTTCAAAAGGGAGGACTTCCACATGCTCATGTATTGGTGTGGCTTCATCCAGATGAAAAGTTAGACTTTGTTGATCTAATAGATAGTTGCATCTCTATTGAATTACCAAATAAAAATAAGTATCCTGGCCTTTATAAGGTTGTCTTTGCATTCATGATGCATGATCCTTGTGGAGTGATGTGAATATTGGCAAGTGCACCAAATCGAAAAAAGTAATAAAGAATGAGTAGAGTATCATCCCACGATGATTAATTTATTAATTACTAAATTCACTGAAAATAACACTATTTAAGCTAACAAAAAGAGAGTTGGTAAAAAAAAAAAAGAATAAAAAAAATAACAAAAGCCAAATTTAATTAACTGGATTGAGTTGAAAAATAATGATATGAAAAAGTTAGAGGTCAGATTTCACTTGAACTTTTTAAATACATATTCAAATATTAGTTTAATTATGTTCTATTTCAATGATTTATGGCCAATTCTCAAAAATAGTTAATACTCAATCCCTTGGTATATTAATCCCCTTACACTGATTGGAATTAACTAATCTCTTAGTCTAACCCCAATTAGAAAGGCATTATCAAGAACGAGGAAATTAAAAGAAAGACCACATAATCCACAATGTCTATTCCTAACGATTGCAGAAGTTATGGTGTTTATCACAAGTTCTAGGTTCATGCAAATTTTTCCAAATCATACATAAACCCAAAAGATCATTCCCAAATTGGCCAGATTTAGAAAAGCATTAAGAATAGAGATAAACACGTAAATCATGAAATAGAAATATAAATTAAACTCATAAAAGAAAGTTACATCATTCAAGAACAAGATCTATCATCCCCCTAACAATGGAAAATTAGTTACACATGAAAAAAGAAGAACACAAAGGGAAAAATATGACAAACTCCATTGTAGAAAGGTGGAAAGGTTGAAGAAAATCCCTAATCTTCAATCCTAATTGCGCCCACACCACATTAGGGTTTGTGCCTCTTGATGACTGCTGCGTTTTGTCTAAGTATATAAGAGTGTGTAAAAAGTGTCAAAGAGTGTGAAGAGTTTAGCAAAACTTTCTTTTTTATAAGAAATTCACGCTGTTGTTACGCGTTCAGCGCTCAGGCGCTCATCTTTCAACGCTCAGGCGCTGGCCCACTAAAGTCACGGTGCAGCAAATGCAATCAGCGCTCAAGCGCTCCTTGTTCAGTGCTCAGGGGCTGGCCCACTAAAACATGAATCCTCCAGCGCACGTTGCGTGCTCAAGCGGTGAGGGCCCAGCGCTTGCTTCTAAATTATTTTTCTTATTCTTTTCTGCTCCTCAAATGTCCAGTCTTTTTCCATATGCAATTACCTACAAAAAATACATAAAAACACGTAATAAGAACACAATTAAAATAATAAAAACATAATAAAATTTGAGAACAAAATTAAATCAAAAAGATTAAAAGAGGATGAAAACCCAAGATTTTGAACCGTAAAAATATGAATTTTTGCAGGTTCATCACAGAGCAGCAAATTTCAATTCCCCTTGCATAAAAGAAGGAAAGTGTTCAAAGTTTTTTCCAAAACAATTTGTAGAAAAGATAACTTTTGATGAATATGGATATTCAATCTATAAAAGAAGAGATACAGGAATAACAACATCAAGGAAATGAGTGGAACAAGACAATAGGTTTGTTGTTCCTTACAACCTAAAATTGTTGATGAAATACCAAGCTCACATAAACTTGGAGTTTTATAATAAGTCAAACTTAATCAAATACTTATTCAAGTATGTTAATAAGGGATCATACTGTGTTACTGTTGTTGTTTCTTCTACTAATCAAGTTGGTGAAAATATGTCTGTAGTGGATGGAATTAAGCAGTACTATGATTACAGGTATCTTTCTCCATGTGAGTAAGTGTGGAGAATTTTTGAATTTGATATTCATAATAGATGACCTCCAGTACAAAGGTTGGCTTTTCATATTCCAAATCAACAATCAATCATTTTTAAAGATCATGAAAGGATAGATGATGTTGTTCACAAGAACACGAAAAAGAAGACGATGTTCTTAGCTTGGATGGAAGCAAACAAAACTTATGCTGAGGGCAAAAACTTGACATATGGTCAGTTCCCTGATCATTTTGTTTATAATAAAGAAAAGCAAGAATGGTTTCCAAGGCAACAAGGACAATCGATAGGAAGGTTACATTTTGTTTCTCTTGGAACCAGAGATTTATATTACACGAGACTTTTGTTAATAGTTCAACAAGGATGTACCAGTTATGAGAGCATAAGAACTTTTAATACCCATACTTATAATTCATTCCAAGAGGCATGTTATGCAATGGGTTTGTTGTCTGATGATAGGGAATTTATTGATGGTATCAAATAAGCTACAAAATTGGCATCAGAGCATACTTTAAGAAATTTTTTTTTATAACATTATTGGTATCAAACTCAATCAATAGGCAAGCATTTGTGTGAGACCAAACATGGGAGTATTTAGCATATGATATTCTTTATTGAATAAGGATTTTGTTACATAACAAAGGTAATATTTGTTCTTTGTTTTTGCTATAATTTTAAATTTTTATTGTATCATTACACTCTTTGTTTAAACTATACTATTGATCTTTTTTTTTTGTTAGATCTAATAATTGGGCAATCTGAATTGAAGAACTTATGCCTCCTAGAAATAGAGAAATTGATCCATTTGAATGGAAGGTCTATGAAGGAGTTTGATTCAATGCCTTTGCCCACATATTTTATTATTAATCATTTTGAAAATCGATTCATGGTAGATGAACTAAATTACAATAGAGAAGACATGGTTGTAGAACATTCTAGGTTACATTCTTCTCTGACTGAAGAGCAAAAAAATATCTATATTCAAATAATTGATGTAGTAAAGAGTGGAAAAGGAGGCTTATTTTTTGTCTATGGATATGAAGGAACGAGAAAGACTTTTATTTGGAAGACATTGTTTGCCGTGCTTCGTGCTGAAGGCAAAATTGTTCTTATTGTTGCATCCAGTGGGATTGCTTCACTTCTTCTTCCAGGTGGAAGGACAACTCATTTAAAATTTTCAATTCCATTTTCTTTCATTGAGGACTTAACCTGCAATATTAAACAAGGAAGTTTCAAGGCAAAACTACTTCATCATACAAGCCTTCAAGCCTTATTATTTGGGATGAAGCACCAATGATAAGCAAATGAGCTTTTGAGTCTTTTGACAAGACTTTAAGAGACGTTTTGAGATTTCATAACGGTAATTCTAATGAAGAACCGTTTGGAGGTAAAGTTGTGGTGCTTGGAGGAGATTTCAGACAAATAAATATTGTCTGTAATTCCAAAAGGTAGTAAAGAAGATATTATCATAGCAACTATTAGTTCTTCAAAGTTGTGGAGTCATTGCAAAGTCTTGACTTTGACGAAGAACATAAGGTTACAAACAAGTTGTTCCACAACAAACTTTGATGAAATCAAGTCATTTGCCAATTGGGTAATTCAAGTTGATGATGGAGTTTTGGGAAATGATAATGATAGTGAAGCTGAGATTGAGATCCCAAAAGATCTGTTGATTTTAAATTCTAATAATCATATTGCTAATATTGTTGATTTTGTATATCCTAATAATTTGATTGATAATATGAGAGATTATAATTTCTTTGAAGATAGGACTATTCTTGCTCCAACACTTGAAGTTATGGAGAAAGTAAATGAATTCATTCTTTCATTGGTCCCTAGAGAAGAAAAGCATTATCTAAGTTCAGATTCCATTTCTGTAGCATGTAACACCCTAAGCCGTAGGGTGTCACATTTATGTTACTTAATAACCCCCAAGTTCATATAAGGTGACGTTGTAATAAAAAGATAAGTCAAAAAATTTTTTTTGACAACCATAAAATAAACTTAGCGGAAAATAAAACATTATAGCAACCTCACACATAGATTACATCATATACATATTACAAATGTACTGTTGGAATTATTTATTTTATACAACCCATGTCTCAAACTAAAACACACTTAAATAAATTACACACATAGTTCATATCGAGTTCAAACTTGCCCAAGTTTAACTAAGCAAATGGACCCCTCGGATGGGTCCTCCTCGGATTCCTCACAGATAGAAATTCGTTATGACGAGTAGCCCCACTGACGGACAGTGTCCGGCCGACGATACTATATCGATTTCCGTTGGGACATAATTCCTAGTGTCCCAGTGTCGCTTGATATTCAACGGAAATTCAACATGAACTAAAATAGTTACACAAAAAAATGAATTTCCACGAAACAGTCTACTAATACTAACAGTTAGGTACCCCTCGTAAATAAGTCCTCGCTCATCGGGACTTGTCCTCCATTCTCCAGCTCCTCCATGAAATTGTAGACGTACATATCCGAAGAAACGGCTCTTGTCGTCATCTTCGTCGAATTCGGCGTTGCTCACCGTGAGAAGTAACTCTTCTTCTTCTCGCTTCTTGTACCGTTTCTTTCTCAACGTCTTCACCCAATTATCAATACAATATACAGATATACATACAAAGAGGTGAGATTATCTATGCCAATACAAGCATGATAGTATAGAGATAATACAAACAACACATCATGCAAAAATATCATATCATGATCACAATTATACCATCATCATAATAATTACCATCATGCCACTATCACTTGTTTAAATCATACAACAATTACAGTAACACCATCATATAGATATAGATGCTCGTTTCATACATGCATACATAGACTCAATATCCTACTCCATGGAGCTAATACTTAAGTCGGAGAAATTGATCGAAAAAGAGCTTGGTATTTCGTGCTTGAGACCAAGTGCTTATAATTATATCTTGCACATCTAGCACATACACAATGATCTTTGTCGATCTCGATTAAGAATAGTGTCTCGATCCGGATCACCGGTGTGTTGCATCGGTCTAACCCACTGATGCAGAAGAGCTACCAACTGTCCCATTGTGAGCAACCCGCACCCCGATGCCCCCAAGGTCCACAAGTGACCTACACTACGTGTATCGCACCCACTCAAGAGGTGTATGCGTTTTCTCCTAAGCAATTAGTCATTTACATCCATCGGACCATTTTCAATGTATATGTAATGCACCAATTACCAACCAAAGGTAAATCACATAATTTCTCATACAAAGTTCAAATACTGTTTTACGTTCATAAAATGGATTCATACCAATTATAAGCAAATTGCTCAATTTCTTATACAAGATTCACATCTTGATTTTTAATCAGTAAAGTTTTTATGTATAATTAACAAAGAACCTTATATTATTGCATTTTTCTCATTCACAAAATATTTTTGTCACGTTTTTTTTTCAGTCACGTAATATTTTATTACGTAAACAACGATTTGTAACATTTCTATTACGTTTAAAAATTTGTGTAATAATTTTCTACTGTATTCTAAAATGCGTAAAAATATTCTTTCATTTTTTTTTAAATTGCATAGCAATTTTTCTACAATATTTCGATCGTGTAAAATATTTAAACGCTTTAAAAATCGCGTAGAAATATTTTAATATTTTTCAAATCGCATAATTTAAAAATTACATTTTTGAGTTACATAAATCGTTTTTCACCGTTTTTACCCTTCGTAAAATATTTCTTAACTTTAAAATATTATTTTGGACTTTTCTTAATATAATTTCTTACTTTATTTTCTTCCGATTCTTAAAAATTCTTTTCCATAATATATTTTCTCAACATCACTTTTTATTGATTTAATTTTTACAAAATCACATTTAGTTAATTTAATTACTATTTCTAATTTTAAATTTCATAACGTTTTTCAAAACCCAATAAATAAATTCTACGTTAGTAAATTTAAGTTACAAACATTTTCTTTTATATTTCTAAATCACTTCTAAAAATTAATTCTCTTCAAAATAATTTGAAGTTCAACACCTTCAATCTCCTTTTTTCTTTTATTTATGAGAATTTCACTTGATAACACTTTAATTCCCTTTTCAAAAATCCTTATTAGAAAATTCTTATATTTTATAATATTAAAATATTTTTCTAAATTATCAAAACCTTATAGATGGCCATTGGAACCATGAAATATTTTTCTTATAACTTAAATGAATTACATTTTTGTTTTTACGCAAAATTAATTAATATCAACATAACTAAAAAGAAAACGTGTGCATTCTCTTTTGCAAAACCAAAATCCTTTTGTTTATTTCCTTTACTTCTCAAATCATAAAATTTTATTATTCATGAAAATATTAATTTGGTGGACACCTAATTTGAGATGTCTTGGCCAAAAATCTTATTGTTCTAAGGACCCAAAAATCAATTTCTTTGTTCTTGAAATTTTTTTAACATGAACCCTAATTTTGGGCATCAAAACCAAACCTCTCTTTTGGCCATTGGAGCCAAAATTTTACTTATTTCAACATACATCCATCATAATATATTTAACATATATCATCATGCATATTATAAGCATACCATATAAACAAGTAAAAATCATACTAAGCATGCATACATAATTACTTCATGCAAAGCATATCAAGCATAAACAAAAAAATTAAAAACACATAACACAAATAATTTATTACATGACCATGGATATGAATCCTCACATGGATTCATCATCCATCAAATATAACCATCTCTCACCACCATGCTTGGTTGGTGAGATAAATCTCTCTTACCTCTTGAAGAACCACAAGAGCTCCTTGCTTGAAATTTGAACAAGATCTCCACCAACACAACTTTCTTAGACATGAAATAAACACAAGAAAATTAGTACATCAAGCTTGAACAAGAAGAACCATGGATCAAACATGGTTAGAATCATGGAAAATGAAAGAAGAAATGAAGTTTTCCTTACTCTTCACTTCAAGAATCCTTAAGCTTGATCTTAGAAAAAGTCCTTCAAGATGTAAGAATTTGAGAAAATTCTCAACAAGAAAATTGTTTAGAACAAGGTGTGAGGATTTAAGAAACTTGATTGTATGAAATTAAAGAGTGATGGAAATGAATTTGGAGAGCTTGGCGAATGGCTTTGTAGGAGAAAAAGATGGTGTTTTCTTTGGTTTTTCTTCTTAGCACTTAGGTGAAAATGAGAAGGAATGATGAAGTGAGAAGGTGAAGTGAGGAAATGAGTTATTTTGTCTCTAAATGGGCTGCATAACCGTAGCATGCATAGGAGAGAAATGTAAAGTGAAGTTTGAAGAACATAAGCATTAATGATCAATAGGAAATGGTCAGACACTCTGGCAATTGTCTTCATCTTTTTCCTGGGCTAAAAAGCCTATGCTTAGCTTTGTCTCCTCTCCAAAATGCATGCAAAACCGTCCCCTTCTCTCCTTGCATGCAACATGTGATTAATTTGCATTGTCATATTTTTCCTAAGCCATCCTAGCCCTTGATTAAAAGGATGGTTTGGATTAAAATAGCCATTAGGTTTAGGTTGTAGATGGAAGACTTCTTTTGGTAGCCATTGGATCTTTTTCTCCTTTAATTCCTAGCCCTTAGATGAGTCTTCAAAATGGAGGGTCAAGATTACACCTTCAAACTTTACATCCAAGGGTCCAAAATGGTTGTAGTAAATTTTTGTTGACTAAATCTACACTATTAATTCAAATCCAATGGTTATTAATGGTTCATCTCAACCATTGATTTAATCTTCATCCAATGGTTCATAATGGTCAAAGTTATTTTACAAGACTAAATCTCCCCCTTGATTTAATTTTCCATCCAACGGTTATAATTAATCTTATTTATTTTTAAGATTAAATCTCCACCGTTGATTGTAAGATTAAATTCCAATGTTAATTAATTAATGGTGGATATCCAATCCACCAATAGTAACTTAATAATATAGAATATTATTTTGATTCACTGTAACCCCACAAAACATACATTTAATGTATTTTTACCATCACGATAAATAAATACAAGTAAAAATACTAAGAAAGAAAATTTTCTAAAACTATTTTCGGATTCGGGTTTAGTAAGATCCTCGTCCGTCTAAACAAGACAAATTTTTTTTATGCGTAGAAAAATTTTCACTTTGTGGGACCCACCTGGGCTCACGTATGGCTACCTTGGCCCACATACATCTCGTGGGGCCCACAAGCTGTAAAAATTTTAAAATCACACATAAAATAATAAAAATTAGAAAATTCATAAATATCCAAACAGATTACGTAAATTAATTTTGACTAAGCAGTAAGAATTAAATTACGTAAATTTTTCTGGCCCAAAAATTATTATTTTCTTGACACAGAATAAATCACTCAAAATGGTCAAATATGCAGACGGAATATTTAAAATAATTTTATAGTGCACAGAAATTACTAAATAGTGGAATTCTGCTAACTGTTAAAATTACTTATTTAATACATAGAAAGTTTGGGGTGTTACATAGCATATGAAGACGTTGACATTCAACTAGAATGGTTTACAATTGAATTTTTGAATGAGATTAAGGTTTTCAAGAATTCCAAATCAAAGGTTGACACTTAAAAAAAAGGGTTTCAGTTATATTGCTTTGAAATATTGATCAAGCTGTAGGTCATTGTAATAGAGCTAGGTTAACTGTAGAAGACCGTAAGAATGTCATTGGAGCAAGAATTGTAACTGGGAAGCAAATTGGAGAAAATATTTTAATTTCTCGGATGAATTTAATACCATCGGATCCTAGAATTCCTTTAAAATTTGAAAGAAAACAATTTCTTTTAATTGTATGTTTTACAATGATTATTAACAAAAGTTAAGGCCAATCACTTTCTCATGCTTGGTTGTATCTTCTAAGGCCTGTTTTTACTCATGGCCAAATATATGTAACTGTTTTAAGAGTTAAATCAATAAATGATTTAAAGATTTTGATTTCTGATGACAACGGCAACATTTGTTGAACAACAACAAATATTGTTTACAAAGAAGTCTTTCTGAAGATTTGACTAGAAGGTGTGAGATTGTTTTTTATTAAATTAGTTTGTAAAGGGCACTATTTATAAACTTTGTTCATCCTAATTTTATATATTCATTTGTCTAATTGCGGGATCGCATATGGTTTTGGAACTTCATCTAATTTTTGTAATATGCTGCTTTCTTTTGTTTAAAAGTAGGTGACCATCATATCGAATAAATCCCATTCACAAATGAATAAAAAATATTGAATGCATTCTTATTCAATTCCTTCCTCCTTTCTAATTCTGACTTGTATTTAAATTTCTTATGTGTTGCACAGGTAACACACAGGACAATAATCCTCTAAAGTAAAGATTCTTATAAAATGAGTAAGTAAGTTCACATCAACTATTGATGATTGGGTCTACATCAACTATCAAAGGTTGATGTAGACTTACTTACTCACTTTACAAGGATCATCATTTTAAAGAATTTTTATTCTAACACACTAGTTCAAGTAAATTGCTATACTGAAATCAACAAAAAAAAAAGGTACATTACTATACTTACATTATTATACATTACAAGATAGAGAAAAGAGTCGAGTTGTTGTATGATTAAAGATTTGAATATGATAAACACTATTAAGTGAAAAACGACAAAAAATGATCACATCCAAGAAAATAAAAATAAAAAAACGACAAAGATTGATAGTTTATGGTTTAAGAATTATGCCTCAAACAATTTAATTTTTTATGAAATTATAAACTTTTCTATTACATAATTAATACTAAAATTACTAATAAACATGAATAGAACAACAATTAGATCAACTACGAAAGTGTGACTGAGATGGCAAATTAAGTTCTATGTAGGCAAATTTTATCTGCAATGTAAGGTTTAAAATTTACTTGAAGTACCTATAGCCAAGGTAAAGAATAAAAAACAAATTAGTTCGAAGAAGAATTAGTTCCTCACATAGAGAATAAAGACACTTTGTTGTCTTTTTATTTATATAAAAAAAATCGATCCTCTATCGCCTAACTACAAAGGTAAGGAATAGAAAATAAAAATTATTATTTTCATTAGCTGACAAATTAAAATCTATATGTAAAAGTTGAAGTCCATTAATTTTGCCACTTTAATTGTATATGTAAATATACGATACAATTTTTTTTTTCTGTTTTAAACGGTATAGATTTTATTATTTTTCAATTTATATTGGAATTTTTAATTAAATAAAAAAATATATTACTTCTTTGTTGGAAATGGAAAATGCTACTCCATCTGTAATATTGCATGACACTTGTTGTAAGTCACATGTTGACCACACACAACACAGATTGCATGCATCCATTTTCGTCAAAATGTATATAGAATTACATATCCCCATTTTTCTTTAGGTTGTTTACATGGTGATGTCTCGTCTCTCTGTCTATACCAAGCAATAGCATTAGACTGAGAAGAAATAAGATTCTTAACTTTACACTTATCAGCATCGCAACTTGGTGCAAAGCTGCATAGTCAAAGGCTCTAAAGTAAATACCAGCGCAGAAGGATTAGCTTTATCCCTTCTTCACGGAATCCTTTTACCAACTTTAAGTTGCAACTTCTAGATCTCGTTCACATTCCTTTTTTAGGATAATCAATACCTTTCTAGACGGGATTTGAGGTAAAGTGAACAATCTCCAAAGGCAAAATTTGAGAGTTGAGGGTGACAAAGAGAGAGGGATAAAGGTGATGCTGTGCCGATTAAGCTCTACAAGGATTCCTCATGGTCACTTATAGGATTCAAGCCCCGTGCTGGTGTCGGTTTGAAACTAATTGAAACAGATTTAGATTCAATAAATTAGTTTTAATGTGTTTTTAGGTCTGGTTCAAATTATTTTTTGTGTCGTCCCAACATGTGTTGTTTTAAAATTTATATTTTTTTATTATTATTAGTTATAAATAATAATACTTCTTGATTTAAATTAATAACTTTTATATAATATAATAACATATTTATATTAATATTATTTGTTTTGAAATATATATTATAAAATATACTTTAATTTTAATTTTTAACTCTATAATTTTGTGACTTTAACTATATATAATGTTTAAATTTATATATTCTATTTATATATTATGTAAGTTTGATTTTGACGGTCATTATTAGATCATAACCAAGTCGAATTTGAGTCAAAAAAATGAATCAATTAAAAAATCAAGTAGAGTTCGAGTCAAATCAAATTCGTCCCATGAATGCCCCTCTTCACTACTCAGAGCACAACAAGCACATGGGATATCATTTTTTTTTGGGTCTTTTTCACCCTACATTCATTTTGGCAGCATTTGGTCTTTGAATGGAGTATTTTTATCTATATGCATTGTTTTGACCACGATAAGAGACTAACTCTTTGAATACTGTCGCGATTAAGAAATCCTTCTAATAATTGTCTTCTCTGGATAATGATTCTCTAAAATAAAGAACTTTGTAAAGTGAGCAAGTAAGTTTACATCAATCATTGATAGATTGGCTCATATCAACCATCAATGATTGATGTAGACTTACTTATTCACTTTATAAGAAATTCTCACTTTAAAAGATTAGAGGATCATGGTTCTCTCTTCTTTAACATTAGCTTTGTCTTCACATGCCGATTGTAAAAAAAAAATATTGTGTTCAATACAAGAGAAGTATTTAATTTCTTATAGGTAGTAATCCACGTTCTCTCCAGCACTCAGAAAATAAAATTCGTTCTAAAATACACTTTTTACTAGTTGCTACAATATCATAATTCTTTCCAATTCTTTTGGCTTCATGCGTCATACTATTTTGCATGAATATCTAGGAGGTCGGAGCCAGTTTTTAGATCTTGTGAAAATTATCATACAAAATCTGTTAGTTCAATTATTAATGATGTATGTCCTTCCCCAATTCCCCCAATTGAGGCGCTTTGCTCTCTGCTATGTTATTAGTGACTGCTTCAATTTGTCACGATTTTTAAAATAGGAATGAAATTTGTATAATCAAAGTAAAATAAAGGTAATACCAAAAGAAAAAGGTAAATAAAGGTAAAAATATCATTATAAGACTCTTTGTGCTAAATTTATTGGGGTTAAATGACATGAGAAAATAATTTTTCACCAATTTTCAATTGTCCCATCTACCTAGGTGCTAATTTTATTCATTTAAAAAATTTTCTCCATTTAAGTAAATTAAATCTTTTAAGGAGGAAAGTGGTCCTAAGAGTAAGAGAGGAAAGCCTTATACAACCTTGACAAGAGTGAGATGTTCACTTTTTAGAAAAAGCTATTTAATTTCGAACTCCTATTAATTATCTGAATGCAACGTATATTAAAAAAATGGAAAATACAACAAAAAATAAGAATAATTATACCATTCAGATTCTATTTTAAAATGTATGAAAATAAATTAAAATTCACCCTCATTTATTTATACATTTGGTTATTTTTAGAAGGAAAATGTCTCCTCAACTCAAAACATAAACTATACCATTTAATGATTAGACAATTATTGGTAGTTAACAAATTATTAACTTATGTTTGTTTGAAGTAAAACAAAAAAGTTTAAAAATATCATTAGTATGTTAACCAATCGATATAGATTTTGATTAATATTTAACTCATCATTAACCGGTGTATTAGAAGCGTAGCATTCAAGTATAGAAATAATATAACTATTTTTCAAATAGCATAATATCAGTTTACTTTGGCTCACATGTGTTCACTATAGAAGAACATGGCACATGAAAGCTAAAAGGCTTCCCCTACTGTCACAAAAATAAAATAAAATATATATCTCAGAATTTTAAATTAGGGAGCGTTTTTTTTTTAATCTCTTTCGCATACATGAAATATGAAGTGAATCTTACCACTTTGAATTGCGAGACTTATTTTTCTTCTCTTTCATTGAAGTAGTAAATTTACCGAGATTCAAATCTAAGAACAGGTAATTAAAGTGATACATAAGTTTGAATTATAAGTATAATTGAGTTAAGCGATTGAGCGTTTCTGTTTTTGAGTTCACGGAAAGGCACTGATGGGTGGAATTAGTATCTTTAATGAGATTAGTTTCACACGACGCAAATAGTGTAAAGATAGTCGTCTAAGACTTAAAAAAAACAAAGAAACAAAGCTTGATGAAACGCTCGACACCACAAGCTTATGACAATAATCGATAATGGAATCAAATACCATCACATGCTCACTGCTTTACAATAACTTCCAAAAACTTGTATTTATTCAAAGACACTTTAATTACATTTTTGAACTACAAAAAAAAAAAAAAAAAGTAGCCAAGACACAAGTTGAAGCTGCCATGGTCATGCAAGGAATCAAAAACACCAGCAGACCAAGAAGGCCATAACCACTAATATGACTCACCCATCATCTAGCACCTTAAAATTTGCAACCTGTCTCAGCAAAACAACTGCAACTGTCAAAAAAATTTCATTGCAGCTGCTGCCCCAAGACAACCAAAGCCAAACCTAAATTCCAACATGCAAATACATATACGCAACCTAAAACATAGTAATAAAATTTAAATCATGTAACAAAGATAACAGTGTAACTTCCATGAACTCAGATAGCTGCCCAATCAATCTCCACTGAAGGAAACTTCTCCAAATCCAATCCAAGGTTATCAATTTCATTAGAATCCGAGAAATCCAAGAAAGTAATACCAGATTCAGGTGAAGATGAACCAGCAGATGATTCATCAGATATAGGGGATGATGTCAAATTCTCCACCTTATAATCCTCAAAAAACTCCAACTTTGCCTGTACCTTAGGCTTTGTGTCCACAACAGAACAAGGCTTTTCTGTTTTCCCCTGCTGTTGTTTCTGCGAAGTGGCCAAGCTTTCACAAATAGCTTGGAGCTTTGCATCAACTGAGGAAGGGAGAGGCTTGTAGTTTCCAAATTCACCATAGACATGAGCTCCATGGTGACGTAGATGAGGGAAATTAAGCCTTGCAAGCTCTCCCCTGAGTTTAAACGCTGCGTTATCATATGCCAAAGCTGCTTCTTCAGCTGTTTCAAAGGTTCCAAGCCAAAGACGGGTTCGGTTCTTGGGGAGTCTGATCTCAGCGACCCACTTCCCCCAATGCCTCTGCCTCACCCCACGGTAAAGCTTTGTGGGTTTTGAAGGAGTACCTGCGTGTTTCATGGGGATAGGTTTTGGGCTAAGGAAGCTGAGGCCATGTTGATTTTGGTGCTGCAAATGGGTTAGCCTTTGGTGTTGTTGTTGAATATGGATTTGAGCTTGAATTTGAAGAATCTGAGATGGGGTAAGTTGGTTCAGCTTGATGGAACTGGTGTTTGATGGTGATGAGGAAAGGTTTGGATACAAATTGGAAAAAGGAGAAGAAGAAGAAAAAGAAAGTGATGAAGGGTAAGAGGTGCAGGATTTGGGGTGTGATGAGGAACAAGTGGAAGGAGGAGATGGGGAAGAAAGAGAGAAGGAAGAGTTAGATGAATCACTTTTGATCATAAAAGGTTCAAGTGCCTTCATCAACTCTTCACTACACGGGTCTAAGAAATCTTGTGTCATGCTGCTATTATTATAGATATCTATAGCTGCTGCCATATTATTATGCTTTACAAGACAAGAAAAACAAGTGAAGAAATCCAAGTGGAAAATAAGACAAAGGAACTAAACTACATGTATCTCAAGAGAAGAACCTGTCTCAATTCCAAAACCAGAGAACAGGAGGTTCTTTTTTTTATATATAAGAAAACGAGAAACCTGGTTCTGTCACAAAACTCTGATGAATGATGAAGAATTTTCAAAGACAGAGAGGGGAGGAAGAAAAGATCAGATCAAAGACGGAAAGCAAACAGAGAAATCTTTCTTAATTCTTATCTCACACTGTGTTTTGGGTGGCCTCACTTTGGTAGCTCCACTCCTTGCATTTTCAGGGTGACCCTTTTCTTGGTTTATATACTCTTCTTGTTGCCCATGGCTTTCATTGTGTAAATGCCTTGCCTGCAAGTTTTTGTTCCTTGCTCTCTAATCACGTTCTTTTCATCTTTAATTAATCACTTTGCCTCGTCAACCTCAATGATACCTTTATTCGATGAAGGCTATCCTATGGAAAAGTGACACGTATACTATGGCCTCACATGGTGACTGGCACATTTCACCTCCACCTGATAGATATTTCGTACACGTGTCATTACATAATTGCGTTGGGTTGAGCTTAGCTCTGGTTACATAATCGGATTGAGCTTAGCTGAAACATATGGACATGGCATGTGTTGCCCTCGAAATGTCAACTTTTGGTATTTTAATGGATCTTTTGTCCTTTCCTCTCCATCGTGGGACGTGAATAGACCCTCCCATCTGCACAAAAACGTTATAAAAAAGAATAATAATGCCTACATCATCACTTTGTAATTTTATTTAAAAATATTTATATTAATTAATAATTATAACTAATTTTTGTTAAAATAAAAAAACTGTTATTAATATCTGTTAAAAAAATTAATTAATTAATTAATAATTATTTTCAAGTATAATTAATTAATAAAATACTTATATATTTGACCAATATATTTGAAAGAGATTGATTATAAATTTTGAATTAATTTTATAAGTAAGTAAATAATTCAACCAATAAAATATTTGATTAATTACACTAAAAGCCAAAAAAAAAAAATTGTGACACAAACATCTAGAATTCTAGGTTCAGGTACTATCTCATTATTACAACAACAAAAATTAAAAATATATTCTTTATTATATTTTTCTAACACATTTTTTATTAAATCACGTTATATATTAAAATATATATTTAATTTTAATTAATATATAATTAAATTTAAGTATGTGACATAATTTAATAAAAAATATTAAAAAATATAATAAAAAATATATTTTTAACACTCATCTCACAACAATTCTTAAGACCAAAAACACAAAAACTAATACTAAAAGGAATACTATGGACAGTTACATGATAGGCTATTGGGTCAAAGTGGCTCAATTAGCTTCCAATCTAAGTCAGGTTATGGAGTTAAGTTGGATTATGAGTATCCATAATTTGATAGGTTAAGAATAATTATGGACAGTTAAATGATATTGTGTATTTGTTACTCTCTTTGTTTTTTTTATTTAATTATTTATAAATTTTATTTTATCTAAACTTATTTGTTCACTTAAAAACTTAATGATTAATTTTTTTAACTTTACTCTTAATATGAATAAATGAAAAAAAAAAGATTAGTAGAATAAAAAAATATTTTGAGTATTTTAATAAAAAAATAATTCAATGAATTAAATTAATTTTACTTATAAACAATAAATTTTATTAATTTTATTAATTTTTATGTAGCAATCTAGTGAACTAGGTAGTACCTAATATAATTGAGACATTTTGATTTTATATTTTTTTAAAGTCTTGGTCAAGAAGATGATGACGCAATACGTTGAATTGTTAATTGAACCATGGCTTGCTTACGATGAATGTTAGGCGGGGGCCCCATCAAGTGGTGCTGATGAGACAGTAGAGAGGGACAAGGTATCGTTAATTGCGGCGCGACGATGAGGACGAATGCCAAGTCCCAATAACAAATATCAACTCTTAGATTTTTTTATTACACTTTTTTTATATCATTAATATTAATATTTTTTATTTAATCATAATTATTAAAAAATAATATAAAAATAATATAAAAATAATAATGTGAAATCACTATTTTTCAACAAATATTTACTGAAAAAACTCCAATGCGTTGGTTATGAATATAAATATGTGATTAATGTATAAGTGTATAATTATAAATCGTTATGTTAATTTTTTTAGATTAATCTAAAAAAATAAATTTATAACTTTTTTAATTTCAACATAAATAACTTATTTTTAATTTCATTTAAAAAATAAATTAATTAAAATATACACAAATTTATCCAAAAACCAATGGCCGGAATATAAAAAAACATTTACTAAAAGTTTAAAAGAGTGGGCAAGTGACCTTTGCTTCTTATTCCTTGGGGTTCGCGAAAGGCCCATTTGGATTCATCACGCATATTGATAAACCCGAATCTTAGGTTTTGCTATCTGCTATCTGTCGTGTGTACACATTTATAGCCAGAAAATTATATAACAAATTTTTAAATAATATTTTTAATATATAAAATTTGATAAATGATACTTAAAAGTTAAAACTGTATAAAAAGATTAAACTCAAAATTTAATCATACAAATATATATATATATATATAGAACGTATTTAGTTAAAAGATTATTATTGTAAAAAATAAAATAAATGAATTTTAATTATTAAATTTTAAATAAATAATTAAAATATAAATATAAATTTATGTGAATTTTTAAGTAATTACATAATTTTTAAATAATTTTTAATTTTAATAATTTATATATAATTATATAGTCAAAAAAATTATTTTTTATAATAATTTTTTCTTATATATATATATATATATATATATATATATATATATATAATCAGATGAGATGAATATTTATTATTGAGAGGTGAGAGGAGTGAATCTTAACCATTAAATCTTATATGAATGATCAAGATTAGAACATAAATATATGTGACTTTTTTAAATAGTCACATGACCTTTAAGTAATTTTTAATCTTGATCATTTATATATGATTGTATAATCAAAATTTACTCCTCTTATATTCTCATAATAAAAACTTCTCTCACTAAATATATCTCCTATACACATCTTAGTTATTGATGTTTTTCGTGTTACACAATTCATAGGGAATTATCAAAGGGAAGGCATCAATGTTGACTTTCTTTTGTTTATGTGGCTGTTAGAAGGATGAAAAGTTCTTCATATATAAAAATATTTATGATATTTTTATTATTAATAATATTTTTATATTTTTTATATATTTTTAATATTATTTATTATATTTATTTTTATAACATTGTTTTCTCATTATATTTGATATCTATAAAAAATATTAACAATGCATACACCTTAAAAAATAATATATGATGATCTTCTTCCAAATATAAATAGAAAAAGTCGTCAAGCACTAGTTCAAATAATGAAAAGGGTTTTGATTGGAAATGAATCAATACTATTAGTATGGAAAATAAATATTCTATGCTTGAATTAACCTAGTTATTTAACTAAAGTTAACAGAAATATTTTTGGTCCAGGATTTCTATTTACAGAAACTTTACAAATGGGATATATAGGAACCTTGAATGTGAAAAATAAAAAAAGAAAGTAAATGATTGTGATACTAAAAGGGATTATGGCGGCATTGAATTCATGCATGGGGTCACTACAGCTTGAAATTGGAATTCCAAGCTATTTTTGGGCCTACAGCAACATGGATATTATTATTATTACTCTTTTCACATAGACTTACTCAAAAATCCTGATGATACAACATGCTTTTCACTACAACATTTTTCTCTTGATAATACAACATGCTTTCACTATCTATCACTCTTGTGTATTTGTGAAGTACTTTATTTATATAATTGATAACATCACCGAAAAGTTAATCCTATTTGCACACTATAACATATTGTATTGAGCACTGAATTTTGGTTTGGAAGACGCGTTAAAGTTTAAATAAAGAATATTCTTTGTGATGACTGAGAGGCGAAGAAAATAATGGGTATAAATAAACATTAATCTTTGTGTAAACGTTGAAAACCTTATGCGTGTTGCGTAAGTTGCGTAAGATGAAAGCCAGAGCATCATGACTCTATTCCAACGTTTAAGTGGGACCTTCAATGACGCGTTGACATGTCAGTTCCTACGTGGATATCACTTCCAAGCAACTCATAGCATCCTCTTCCTCGCATCGCACCTGCTGCCATCTCTAAAATGCGACTTGTTCTAGTTCTAACTGTTCCGTGAAATTTTTACGTAGAGTTCGCTTATTTATTTAATTTTTCAAAAAGTTACACTGACTTTTTTTTATGTTTGCTCTAATTATATCAAATTCTCTTCTAATTTTAAAAATTACATCAGTCTTTTCTATCATTGACGAGATTAAGTAACCTTACATGAAAATATGCAATTTCAATTTTCTCTTCTCTAATTGTGGGTGTCATTATTTCCTTTTTCATAACTCAACATTCTCCTAAATTTCTCCTAAATTAAAATCTTAGAATAGTAAGCACTCACCCACCAAAAGGAGGAAACAAAGAACGTTGAAGGGGGAAATTACCGTAGGACTATCGCACCACTTTTGCTTCGCTTCCGGTTCGGAATTTCGGACCACACCATCGTGATTATTCTTCCAATAAGCATTTCGAGTTTGCTTCTTTGGTTGTACTTCTTTGGTTTTCTTCTTCAGTTTGTTTCTTCAATATGCATTTGAGTTGAGTTAATTTTTACCGTTGTTGCTTTTAATTGTTGTTATGGTTCAATGGTGAATTCAAGGTATGTTGTATTGGACCCTGGAACTCACGTCTTACTTCTTCATTTCATAAGGAAGGGTGGAGAACTTGAACAACTTACGAATGTTGATCCTAACCTATATTAATTGTTCGACCTCTATCAAAACGTGGAAGTGATAACTGAACAACATATTGACATTGAACAAGGTAAAGGATTCAATCTCTACTACCATCTTAGATATGATGTTCAAAGGAAGGAAATTAAGACTGATGATGATGTTATGAATATGTTGAGTTTGTACAAAAACTCTATGTACATTCAAGTCTATGCTTCTGTTGAGTCTTAGGACTAGATCATGTGGGTATATGTATTGGGACTTGTGTGGTTTGCCCTATAATCATGCTTATGCATGCAAAAAGTTGATGTGGAGAGGCATTGTGACCACTACTACTCCACTAGAATGTATTGCATGACATATGAAGAGTTGGTTCATCTTATGCCAGAGCTGGATGAGAAGAATAAAGGTGGATATGGCCCAATGGATCCACTTAAGCTTAAAAGGCTACCTAGCAGGCCAAAGAGGAACAAAAAAAGAGGTCTTAATGAAGGTAGAGCTGGACAATATGATGCAAGAAGGTCTAACACAGTGAGGTACATTTGCAAAAGAGTTTGGCCATAACAAACTTGGTTGTAAAAGAGCAAAAACTGCTAAGATGAAGGTATGATTTGTTGAATTTGTTTTCTAATTGTGACTTGTACTTTTTTACTTGGTATGTTAATACTGCAGTTCAAAAGTAATTTGCAGCTGCTACTGCTACTACAGATGGTGGTCCAAATGCTAGTCAAACTTCTGCTGAAAATTCAAGTGCACCAAATGCTACTCAAGTTTCAATTGTGTCTTCAAGTCAAGTTAATAGGAAAAAAAAGGTATGAATTGCTGATTTTCTTTTCTTTCTTCTTGTGACCTGTATTTTCTAACATGGTGTTTTAATATTGCATTTTAAAAGCAACTTGCAATAACTACTATTACTACTACATATGGTGGTCCAAATGCTACTCAAACTTTTGCTAGGAATTCAAGTCAAGTTGGTAGGAAAAAGGTATACGAGTTGTACCTGTCTTTAGTCAAATTTGGATATTGATTCGTTTTTAGTTATTGCTTTACTGTTAACATGCAGAAACAATAGAGGGCAAGTGCAAGTGCAAGTTAAGGGCCAAAAGGGGATAGTCAAGCTACTACAACAGGGGCAAGTGCTGGTGGAAGTCAAGCTACTCAAGGTGCAACAGGAGCTTCGGTTGCAACTAATGCAAGTCAAGGTGGAACAAGGGCTTCAGTCGCAACTAATGCAAGTCAAGGTGCATCTCACACTTCAATTCCAACAAGTGCAAGTCAGAGTGGGAGGAAGAAGCTTCAAGTTAAGAGGAAAAGGCAAGGAGGCAACATTATAGCTTGAAGGACAATTATTCTACTTTTTTTTAGATACTGGACAGTGCATAGGTTTTATTGTTATTGGACATATTTTGGAGATTGTGGAAGTATATATTTTGGACATAGTGGCAGTACATAGTTGGGAAAATTGGTGTTTTGGATATAGGATGTACTTGACAGTTTGTTTTTTGGGATGTTGTCATTTAAATTGCACAACGGTAAAATTTGACATTTTGAGTATATGATGAATTTGGTAGTACAAGTTTTTTGAGATACTATCTTTGGGGATATTGGTTGCCTAATGATGAAGTTGTATCCATTTTTTTTTAGTCCAACATATGCTAAGCAGTACTATGGCATTTGTAATTATGCACATGTTGACATTATGTAATAATGCACTTTTAAGTAATAAAGTATAAGGATATTTTGCAGAATTATATTTTAGTACCTATTGTAGTGGACATTATATGTTGAAATTTATTGTGTTAGTCCCATAAAAGAAAAAAAAATGCACTATACTATTTCAATACCATGTCTCATCAACACCATATCATTTCAATGCCAAAATCTGATTTGTCATTAAATGATTATTTTTTACATAACTGCTACTCCTTCTAAGGAGAGTTTACATCATACTTCATTCATCTAAATCCTACACAATTAAGCACCTACTTACTTGCACACCTAAGTATACCATACCACTACTTCACTTCAATATATTTACAATAAATCTTAAAACAACAAACACCAAAGAAATTACAATGGAAACCAAGACCAGCAACTTTAAGGAATCAAGTGAGACTTGAATCAATATCAATTGCTCCTTAACCTTTCATAACTCTTTCTCATTCTCACTGTTTTGCTTTGGTCCTCCTTTGTTGATTTCTTGCATTTTTTCACTGAAGCCATCATTAATGTCAACAGGGCAGTATTTGGACGAATTAGGCATGTCAACATTGGTTGGAATGCACCACTGGAAGAATTCACATTTCTTATCTCTGCAACAATAATCCTATTCTTATCTTTGCAACAATAAGCCTATTTGGATTGCTTTTAGTACCTAAAACTTGGATGTCTGCCTTTTTCCCTCAAATACTAGACTTGTTGCGGTATCTCAACCCTAAACCTCCACCTTCACTTTCACTCACACTTAAAGACATTGTAAAACTAACCAAAGAACCAGGAATAAAGTGTCAGAAATGAGTTTGACATTTTATTAAACGTGTACTGTGCAATGACTTTTTTTACATCAAAGCTGACATAAGGAGGAAGAACATGAATGAAACTATATCAGAGTTGTTGGAGAATGCCTTACCAAGTTGAATAAGTACCAAAATCTCGATGGGTCCCCACAGCTTTACCATGGCAAAGCTTCAACTCCTCCACATTGCAAAACTACCTATGCCTATCGAAGAACTGTTGTGAAATGTGTTTTTTTCAAAAGAATAAGTCCCACATTGGTTGGAAGCAAGTTTTTGAAGAGTTTATATTTCAACTTGTGTTTTGGGCTTTGTAAGAAACAAATAAAGTGGTGGGCTCGCGCACACAAGAGATTGAAATTTGAAAAACTCATGGCTAGTGCAAATCCTTGATTTGCCCCCCTGCGCGTGATATCATGAAGCCCAGATCTTTTGTCAATTATTTAATTAATTTTTTGGAGCTTACCCGGAAAATGAAGTTTTTGGATAATTCAAATTTGACTTGGTCTGTTTTCATAACGGGCAAATAAATATGTTTCCTAACGTTCCAATTAGCTATTAATAAGCAGATAATTAGCATTTAGTTTTTAACAGCCAAATTTATTTTCTAAACGTTACTCTGCCAACAGTTTTTAAATGGCTTCTATAAATTCTATTTTACATACTATGGTTACCCTATTTCTGCCGCCCCTCTTCTGCTCTTCTTCTACATCTTCTCCTCCACTTCGTCTGGGTTACTCTACTCTCTTGCAGTTCTTTGATCCCTGTCAAACAGGAAGAGTCTCATTGTAGACTGGGGATTTTCGTATATACCGAAATAATCCTTGAGAGGGCGTGCTTGGCACGCTTCAGACTTTACGGGTTTGCTGTTTATTTTCAGTGTTCAATTTACAACAATCTCAAGGATTATGGAACCACAAAACGCAGCTAACAACATTGTTCTCTCAGCCAACAACGGCTCCGACAATGGTGTCCCGCAAAACCCACCTCCGGTTGTTGCCGCAGTTACATACGCCAAACCATTTCCAGATGTTTCCAAAATCGAAATGTTCGGAGGACAAAATTTCAAAAGATGGCAGGAGCGTGTCTACTCTATTCTAGACATGCACGGCGTCGCTACTGCACTCACGGATCAAATGCCTGACACATCTACTGATCAGAAAACACTTGACAATTGGACTTATGCCAATAAGGTATGTAGGCACACAATTCTAACCACATTATCTAACGAATTGTTCGATGTCTACTGCTCATACAAGGAAAGCAACAAAATTTGGGAGTCTATGATTGTCAAATACACTGCTGAGGATGCTGGCAAACAAAAGTTCGTCATTGGGAACTACTACCGATGGGAGATGACGGATGAAATTGATATCAAGACTCAAATCAACCAATACCACAAGCTATTAGAAGAATTGAAGGCTGAGAACATCACCTTGCCTGATGAATTCGTAGCAGGATTGCTCATTGAAAAACTACCGCAAACTTGGAAGGACTACAAACAACAACTCAAGCATAAAAACAAACAGTTGTCCCTTGCGATCTAATCACCCACATAATCATTGAGGACACGAATATAAACGAAATCAAGGCTGCAAGGGCAAAAGCATTGGCTTCAAGGGTAAATATGGTACAAGTCAATAAGAAAAGGTACGAACATAAACCCAACAAAAGGACTGATTACAATAAACTAAACTATGTGCCAAGAGTGAATAATCCCACTTTCAAAAATAGTGGAGGAAACTGTTATGTTTGTGGCAAGCCAGGTCATCGGGCGGCTCAATGCAGACACAGGAAGAGAAATGACAATCCTCCTAAGCCAAACGCAAATTTGGTCGAAGGAGATGATATAATTGCTGCGGTCGTTTCTCAAGTTCTATTGATGGCCAATGTGAATGATTGGGTGGTAGACTCGGGGCTACAGACATATTTGTGCAAACAGAAATATGTTTACCTCCTACAATTACGTGGGGGATGGAGAAGAACAAGTTTATCTTGGTGATTCCCGAACCGCCGAAGTTCTTGGGAAAGGAAAAGTTCTTCTGAAACTCACATCTGGCAAGACTTTAGCTCTCAACGAAGTGCTTCATGTACCTAGCATAAGGGCGAATTTAATTTCTGTGGCCTTGCTAGGAAAGGTTGGGGTTAAAGTATCTTTTGAGTCTGACAAAATAATGATGACAAAAAATAATGTCCTTGTAGGGAAGGGTTATTGTAATCAAGGCCTATTTGTACTCAATATTGCTAAAATTAATGAAAATGCTACTTCTTCTGCGTATATGATTGACTCTATTGATATGTGGCATGCTAGATTAGGACATGTTAGTACTGTTTATATTAAGAAAATGAAATATCTTGGATTAATTTCTGGTTTTAGTGATACATGCTTAAACAAATGTGAAATATGTGCTGAATCAAAAATAACTAAAAAATCATGTTTATCTGTAGAAAGAAAAACTGAAGTTCTTGAATTAATTCATTCTGATTTAGGAGACTTAAAACAAACTATGACTAGAGGTGGTAAAAAATATTATGTAACTTTTATTGATGATTTTTCTAGATACACTAAAGTATATTTACTTAGAAATAAAGATGAGGCTTTTGATATGTTTCTAGTATATAAAGCAGAAGTAGAGAATCAATTAAATAAAAGAATTAAAAGAGTTAGATCAGATAGAGGTGGTGAATACACTTTATTTAATGACTTTTGTGAAAAAGAAGGAATAATTCACGAAATCACACCCCCTTACTCTCCTCAATTCAATGGTGTAGCTGAAAGAAAAAATAGGACTTTAAAAGAAATGATGAATGCCCTTTTAATTAGTTCTAATGCACCTGATAACCTTTGGGGTGAAGCCTTATTAACTGCATGTCACTTACAAAATAGAATTCCTTATAAGAAAATAGGTAAAACACCATATGAGTTATGGAAGGGTTATAAGCCTAACTTAAAATATTTAAAAGTGTGGGAGTGTTTAGCTAAAGTGATGTTACCTGAACCTAAAAAGAGGAAAATAGGCTCTAAGACTTCTGATTGTATGCTTATCGGGTATGCGGATCATAGTGCTGCATATAGATTTTTAGTTTTAAAAAGTGATGTGCTTTATTGCAAGTCTATAATTGAGACAAAAAATGCTGAGTTTTTTGAACATATTTCCCCCTTAAAATTAGAAAATATTTCTGAAGCTCCAGTACAAAATTTATCTAATGATTCATATGAGGATTTGAGAAGAAGTAAAAGACAAAGAAAAGAAACTTCTTTTGGAAATGATTTTTACACATATCTTGTTGATGATGACCCTTTAACTATTTCTGAAGCTTTTTCTTTACCTGTTGCACATTTTTGGAAAGAAGCCATTAATTCTGAAATTAATTCAATTACAAAATGTAATACTTGGATTTTAGTAGATTTACCTCCTGGAGCAAAACCAATTGGTTGCAAATGGATTTTTAAAAGGAAATATAACCCCGACGGATCAATTGAAAAATATAAAGCAAGATTAGTAGCAAAAGGTTTTACTCAAAAACAAAATGTTGACTTTTTTGATACCTTTGCTCCTGTAACTAGAATTTCTTCTATTCGAGTTTTGATTGCTTTAGCCTCTATACATAATTTGGTTATTCACCAAATGGATGTTAAAACAGCTTTTTTAAATGGTGATTTAGAAGAAGAAATTTACATGGTACAACCTGAGGGGTGTGTAGTTCCTGGACAAGAAAATAAAGTTTGTAAGCTTCTCAAATCTTTATATGGTCTAAAACAAGCACCTAAACAGTGGCATGAAAAATTTGATCAAACTTTAATTTGTGATGGTTTTTCTTCTGTTGAAGTTGATAAATGTGTATATACGAAATTAGTAAATAATGAATGTGTGATTATTTGTCTATATGTGGATGACATGCTAATTTTTGGTACTAGCCATGACATAGTGCATCAAACAAAATGTTTTCTTGAATCTAAATTTGACATGAAAGACATGGGTGAAGCTAGTGTAATTCTAGGTGTTAAAATCATAAGGAAGTGTGATAGTATAATACTATCACAAGAACATTATGTAGAGAAACTTCTAAAGAAGTTTGGACATTTTGATGTCAAACCTGTGAGTACCCCTTATGATGCTAACACTCAATTAAAGAAAAACAGAGGTGATCCTGTTGCCCAGTCTCAGTATGCACAGATTATTGGGAGTCTGCTGCATTTGATGAATTTCACTCGACCTGACATAGCGTATGCTGTATGCAGATTGAGTAGATATACACATAATCCTAATAATGATCACTGGGCCGCTTTGGCTAGACTAATGAAATATTTGAGAGGTACCATGAACTATGGTATTGTTTATAATGGATTTCCGTTTGTATTAGAAGGATACAGTGATGCTAATTGGATCTCAGATTCAGATGAGATTAAATCCACTAGTGGCTATGTGTTCACCTTTGGTGGTGGTGCAGTGACTTGGAGATCAGCCAAACAAACAATAATTGCAAAATCCACCATGGAGTCAGAGTTTATTGCTCTGGAGAAAACCGGTAATGAGGCCGAGTGGTTGAGAAATTTCTTAGAAAATATTCCATTAGGAATAAAACCAACTCCTTCTGTGTCTGTGCATTGTGATAACAAGGTGGCAATATCTATTGCAAGTAATAAAATCTTTAATGGTAAAAACAGACACATTAGGTTGAGACATGAAGTGATAAAGCAGCTGCTGAAAGATGAAATTATATCCATTGATTATGTGAAGTCAGAAGTGAACTTGGCCGATCCTCTGACTAAGCCTTTGGGAAGGAATTTAATATATACCACATCGAGGGAAATGGGACTTAAGCCAATTTGAAACTAACAGTGATGGTAACCCGACTTTTATGAGTGGAGATCCCATGAAAGAAGTTCATATGGGTAATAACAAGTCACTTGTTAGTACTGCTAGCACCGTGTCTGTCCCATCCTATGGTGTGAGAAGCATGAGAAGTGTTAGGCGCATTTATTGTGAGGATAAGCTATATGCTTTTAATGAATTTCATATCCCTTATGGGTGGTGTATAAAGTGCAGTATACACTTGATGAAATCACCTATATGAGTGTGGAGTGGGGCCGCTCCTATGAGAAAATGGCATAGTCTCTAGAGCACTCATGAACAACCAGGCATGCACATGGCCGAAAAGTGCAAAACGGCGTTAACACAAGAGATAAGTGAGAGTGTAGATGTGATCAAATGAGATTCTAATTTACACGAAAAATGTTTTGGTTCATAGAAGTGTAACCTTCACCAATTACATTGTAAGTTAGAGTCTTATTTATCTAGGTCTGGTTCATAGTCCAGAAGACACCAGATTCGAAAACGTTTACACTGATGATGTAACCCAGATTCTGTTTTTATTTTTATTGTTTGTTTTTATTTTAAATATTCTTTTGAAATTGTGGGGGATTGTTGTGAAATGTGTTTTTTTCAAAAGAATAAGTCCCACATTGGTTGGAAGCAAGTTTTTGAAGAGTTTATATTTCAACTTGTGTTTTGGGCTTTGTAAGAAACAAATAAAGTGGTGGGCTCGCGCACACAAGATTGGGCTGAAAAACTCATGGCTAGTGCAAATCCTTGATTTGCCCCCCCTGCGCGTGATATCATGAAGCCCAGATCTTTTGTCAATTATTTAATTAATTTTTTGGAGCTTACCCGGAAAATGAGGTTTTTGGATAATTCAAATTTGACTTGGTCTGTTTTCATAACGGGCAAATAAATATGTTTCCTAACGTTCCAATTAGCTATTAATAAGCAGATAATTAGCATTTAGTTTTTAACATCCAAATTTATTTTCTAAACGTTACTCTGCCAACAGTTTTTAAATGGCTTCTATAAATTCTATTTTACATACTATGGTTACCCTATTTCTGCCGCCCCTCTTCTGCTCTTCTTCTACATCTTCTCCTCCACTTCGTCTGGGTTACTCTACTCTCTTGCAGTTCTTTGATCCTTGTCAAACAGGAAGAGTCTGCTGTACCCTGGGGGATTTTCGTATATACCGAAATAATCCTTGAGGGCAGTGCTTGGCACGCTTCAGACTTTACGGGTTTGCTGTTTATTTTCAGGTTCAATTTACAACAAGAACATCACCAACAATAGAGGTAGGGGTAATATATAGAGGAGAGGGCCAACAAGAAGGGTAACTTTGTCCATCACCAATAAAAATAGTAGCAAAAAATTACATGTTTGCCATTATGAATCACGTGAATCTCATGTGATGATATTGTCGTTAGATGAGCTAACACTTCGTCACACTAAAGGGACCTAACTGCAATGCGCAAACAAAATGTAGGGGAGACCAGTGTAATTTTTGAAATTAGAGGAGAGTTAGGTGTAATTAGAGCAAATCTCAAGAGAAATTAGTGTAATTTTCTTTTAATTTTTTAAATATATTATACTGTGAAACTTAATACCTCTTATGTATAATTAATTAATTATACTCTAATTTTTTTTTAATTTTTCAGAGTATTTCTGCATTCGATAAGTTAAAAACTAATCTCTCTAGATACAGTCAGACGCTTAAGTGATGATCTTTTCCAACGATATTATTTTCATACATATGAATCTCAAAGTTAAACTCAGGATCGTATGTTTAAGGGAGTTAAATCACTTTCACTCAGACTAATATACGTTGATATTATACTAAATTTAATTTCTTTAAAATAAATATAGATAAGCTTACAAAGCAAACCTTATTTTCTGAACCTTCAATGGGTGACCTGGTGACGTATATGGTGCTGATTGTGATGGTCCAGAAAAAGAAATGAAAAAAAATATGGAGAGACGAAAAAAAAACATGGAGGATGAGAAAGAAGCACAAGAAGATAGGAAAAAAAGCTGTAGAATTGATAGTGGATTATCAAAAAAATCTTAGGCATCTTGGGATTTCTAAGATGGAGAAAAACAGAAGGCTAGAGAGTCTATAGCCAAAAGAAGAGCAAGAAAACTATCGACGTTGCAGATTCAGAATCGTCTAAATGATATGAATCAATTATCGTAAGTCAAATTACAGTTAAAAAAAAAAGAAAGTTATCGTAAGTCAAATTGCACCATTGTTTAAGAGTCAATCCTTATGATTCTCCTACAGAGTTTGAAGGGATTTATGGCATATATACTAAATGCCTGGTTCTGCCCCAATCTCACGGGAGACAGATTCTACTAAGAATTCACAAGTCAATAGAAGAAGGACATGCCGTTATTTAGGCACGAATGCTTCACTTCAGGCCCCTCTTTTCCATTAGAACCGACTACAAAGTCCAAATTAAGAAGGAATTGATTTCTCAACTTATGAAGTATTTAAAACGCAAATGATGAAGGAATTCACATCCAAAAATACCTATGAGATTAAGTGTTGTCAATTTCAAATTGAACCTGAATTGAGGGGATTAAATGATTTAAGATTTAAGTCATCTAAAATAAAGGATGCACTTTAGAAAATAAAGTACAAGATCATAATTCTTGATAAAAAAAAATTAAAGATTTAAGATTCTATCAGATATAAGTACTAACAAACTATACATGCCTAATAATTTATTTCGTTGATTTTCTCATCAACTATTATGATATTTTATTTTACTTTTTAAAATATATCCCTCATTTTATAGAAATAAGGTTATGTTTAGTGTACATAATAGTATAATATAAGATAAAATAATAAGATAGTATAAAATATAATAATGTGATAGTATAATTAATAAGATAAAATATAATCTTTTCTTTTATTTGATAACAAAATGATAAATTAATTAATTGTATAATATTTTTTTAAGTCTAAAATATCATTTAGTATAAAAGTTAAAATAATTAAATAATAATAATAAAAAAAACCTTATGCAACTCTACATAAGGTGGTGATGGTGGTGGTGGTGGTGGTGGCGGTGGCGGTGATGGTGGTGATGGTAGCGGCGGCGGTGGTGGTAAGCGAAGCGGTAGCGGTGGTGTAGTAGTAAATGGCGGACAGTAGTGGTAGCTTGATGGTGATGATGGCGATGGTGGTGGCGGCGGCGGTGGTGGTAGTGGTGGCGGCGGTGGCTGCGACGACGACGACGGTGGTGGTGGTGGATCAAGGGAGAGGAGTGATAAAAATGAAATTGAAGATAAAATTGGAATAAAAATTATATCATATCTTATCATGTTCTAGGGTGGATAGAGTTATCAGCTTGGGATAAGATAAAATGACTTGACCTGATTTTATTATACTATCAGTTAACTGCACTAAATATTGAATAAGACCTGATAATATTAACTTATATTATCATATTTTTTTTATACGATGCACCAAATGTAACTTAAAATTCTAAAAATTAGAAGTTGAAAAGAATTATTTGAAAAAGAGTAAAACTCATTATAATTTACCTTTAAATAAAATAATAAAGTGAGTTTGATGTGAATGCCAAATAATATAACAGATCGATGAAATAGTTTTTTAAATAGAAAATACAAAATTCATAACTGTTTATCAGCTAAAATGTAAAATATATGAGATTTATACTTTGAAATTTTTTCTTATTGTCAAAATACATTGCAGTTACCCATAAGAGTTGAGTGTAACAATTAAATTGGATGTATTCTTAAAGAGAAAACTAAAGTTTGAATCCTTAAAAAATTAATTGTTAAGAGGTCTCTTAGTTGTAATAATGCTTGCAGGAATATTTAATTAAAATAAAAAATAGATTAGTTTTTGCAAAATAAAATCACTCAGAAAATGTAATATATTATTGCACTTTGCTTGTATCTAGTGCCTCACTGCCTTGAATAGTTTGCACAACAAAACAAAAAAATCATCAAAACCAGAAAGAAATGTTTCATATGAAAAAAATTATGTCACGACGAGTGAAACTCAAAATAGGAGATGCCTATCAAAATAAGAAGAGCGGCTGTCAGTATTCCCTTTTTTTTTAATATGGTTTTCATTATTCTTTTTAAACCTTGTGAGTGTGACTTTATATAATCTAATTTAATTGTAAGATTAAGTTTTATGGAATATTCATGGCTAATTGTTAGCTTAATTAAATATAGACTGTCTACTTAACTAGTAAGATTATATTTATGGAATGTTCATGGCTAAGTATTAGTTGTATTAAGAGATTTGAGTTATTTAAATATGTGATTTTGAATTTAATTTTGGGATTTATATATATAAAAATAATACTGTTCAAAGATATTTTCATTTAGATGCCTTGACCACATTTCAGGAAATTAATTATCACCTATAGAATGAGATATACTTTAAGAAAAAAATGTTTACTTAGCATTTAAAAAAAAAAGAGTTAGACTATGCTCTCTTCTTGGTCGATCATATCATTTATTTATTTTTGGGGTTCAAAATCTTATCATTTACTTTGACAGTCCACATTTTAGTTGTGATTTATATTTCTTTTCTTGTACTACGATAAACACTGAATATCTTGAACTTAATTGGTTTCTTTTTCCCTTCTTTTTTTGAATTCTTCAATAATGCATGGCAATTGTTTGGATCAAGTGCTTATCATTAAGTCAAAAGTTGCGGACGGACATGAGGGACTTCGTAACGTACACATGGCGCACCAATAGATGTATGCCCATCAGCCCATACGTACATGCGAATCCTATCTGATACCACTTGTTAGGATCCAGTGCTTACCACCAGGCCAAAAGTTATAGCTTTTAGTCCGGGCACAACTTTATTTCTTTATAGTCATAGTGCATAGCCTTGCGTTTATAACGTGCTGCAGGCGGGTATGAGAGTCTTCACAGCACACACATGGCGCACCGACAAGTTAGGCAGTCAAACTCCCTTAATGTACGTCCATATATACATGCGAGTCTTACGGTGATTATTGGACATAAATCCAACATCAACCTTCACATTTGGACCACTAATTGTAATAAATAATGGTGTTAGTAATTATCTATAATAGAATAGCACCCATATGATGTAATTAGAAAAAACCTAAATATTTTAAAATAATATATAATAATTATTTTGTAATTATAAAAATATATATTTTTAATTTTTATAAGTGATTATGGATAATACATAAATTTAATATTGAAGTTCAAATATTTATTTTATTTTTTTGAAGACGCCAAATATCAAGAGTTTATATATAATATTTTGAGAATATTTTAAAATTTTAAAAAATTATTAAATATTTTGAGTTTTAAAGACTACCACCACTACTAACTTCCATAGCTACATCTCATATTATAGTATGATTTGATATCATAACAAAATTATTTTTATTCTATAAAAAATATCTCAATATATATATATATATTAATAAGATAATAATAATAAAATTTAAATTTATAATGAGTGAATAATAATACAATCTAAAAGTAACACTTATAAAAAAATTCTTGAAATAAATTATACTTTTTTAATTTAAAAAAAAATAAAATTCAAATTCAAATTCAAAATTCAAATTATATTAATAATACAACCTAAAACTAACACTTCACATAATTCTATAAGTTAAACTCTTTTTTTATATTATATATATTGATTGATTGATGTATTAACTTTTAAAAAAATTGTCGTTGACTTTAGGAGTTGTCAACGAGGGAATCCAGCACTATTCTGCATATTGAGTGGCCGAAATCCTCCACTGAATGCTAATTACACGCTTCTTTTTTCTATTTTGTCCACTCTAATGATAAGCTTTGCATTTGCAGCTAACGTTGGACTCAATCACATGGGCCATGGGGCCTGGAGGGAGGTTTCATCTATCAAACCAATTCTTGTTTTTAAGTATTCAAGCATTCAGCAAAAAAATTGAGCGGGTGATGAAAGAGAGTGTCTCTGGCACACCAAGACAAAACCATTTACCTAAACTTATCCAAAATAAACAAACACACATCACACATTTTTATAAAGACTTTCTTGATTTTGTGCTTGTTTTGCTTTTTTGTGTGACATTTTGCTAGTTGAATTAGTAGAGTTACGTGGCGTGTTCAAAATCCATGTGCTTGAATGCATGTGGGATTTAAATAATGTTGTACAAGCATTTGAATTTGAATAATTTCTTTTTACCAACTCATAATTCCATTTTTCATAAGAGAAAATAATTAATACAATTTTTTTATGGGATAACATAGGGAGTGAATAAAATTTGAACATATTAGAAATGGTAAAATTAGTCAACTTATCTCGACTTGTAACACGTTAGTCAAAAACAGAACATGATGAGTTGATTCATTTTTTGTTAAGTAGATCAGAGTGAACAACTTATTTCGTTTTATAATGAATTGGTAAATTAACTCAATTAAAAAAAATTAACAAGGTAAGCGAACCATACAAAAAAACAATAAAATTGACCCATTCGATCTTACTTCAACCCATGAGTTATGCAAATCAGATTAAATTAATCCGTTTAAAACCTGAGTTGAAAACTACAACTAAACTCGCCAATTTTGATGAGTTAAAGGAGTCGACCGATCATATTCGATCAGTTTTACCACCTCTATGACGCAATCACGCAAGTCATAATAGACTTACAACGAATGAATATTGAAACTATTTTAGAGTTGGTAAAAAATAGGGGTAATCCCAAATTCAAATAATCATGTAAACTCGGTCAATCTGACCCGATCCGAGACTTCATAACCAATTTGATTCGGTTAAAGGGTCACTTTGGGTTGGTGAAGTTAGAACCTCGTGTTGATTGGGTCGGGTCTAGGGTTAGGAATTTTCAAAACCAAGCAACCCGACCTGACTCATACACATATGTAGCCTCCCCTTAACGGTGCGATTTTTTACTGTCAGTTTGAGAGAAATTTCCCCCAAACACCAACAGAGAGCTCACTCACACAACACGCTCTTCAAACTTCTCTTCTCTCTTGTGCCTCCCTTACCCGAGCCTTAACCAATGCCAACGGCGTAACGCCGGCCAGCCCAAGTCGCTGTCGCTCCTATTCAGGTTCTTCATTCAATTTAGGTGAGCATCTTCTTCTCTTCCCTCATCTGTTCTTAGTTCTTCAATTTATTTTGATTCATGTTCTCACTTGTAGTGCGTGACTGTGTACTTGTTGTTGCTGCTGACTCCGTTGCTTGTACAGCTGGTTGGTGAGTACCAAATCCAAATGACTGAACCCTAACACTTGGAAACTGTTTATACTTCTCTGTATTTCAACTTCTTGAGAAAATTTTGTACTTTGCTATACCAAATCCAAAAGGTTGGTGTATATTATTTGCACACTATCTTTGCCTAAAACAATTTATTTTTATGATATTTTTCCTTTTTTTTTAGTTTTTATAAATTCTGTATAAAATATATATATTTATATGTGCAAACCCATAAACCCGACTTGAACCAACTAAATCAAGATTCTTTCATTGGTTTGAACATGTTTTTATCATAACCCGATTCGACGCCCCGTACTCTTCCGTAGTAGAAAATATAAAAAAAGAAAAACAAGTATAAAATAAAAATAACTTTTAATTAATAACATAGTATAAAGTATATAAAAATTAAATTTCTATTGTATTATATTTTATTGTATTAAATAAAGTATAAATTAATTAGTATTTTAATTTTTTTTTTTACTTTTTCCATCTATTTAACCAAAATGAAACAGGTCTGCCGCCAATGACGTGGCTGATTTAATGCCAGTGTTCAAACATGGAGCCTTAAAACTACAAATTGAAGGCAGCATTGAGCAATGCTGGCGCAGCAATATAACGTCGACGTATCATTTCCGACGAAATTAGGTAGATAGGACATTAGGACGAACCCCACTTTTGGTGGTTCATCGTGTCAAATATGCGTCAAAAGCATTGCATGGCTAATATTAGAGTGTATTTGGAATTAAAAAATAAGAAATAATTTGATTTGTAAATTAAATTTAATTAAATCTTGTATTTAGAATATTAAAAAATAAGAAATGATTTGATTTTTAAAATTTCATGGATTTCAATCTTTTTGTTTTAAAAATTCTATCAAATTTGATAGGATTTGATTTGATTTAAAATGAATAGACTAATTTATTCTTAAGAACTATCTCTAATCATCTCTCATGAGAATTAAAATATAAAATAATAAAATTAAATCAAATTAATTTCATTTTAATAAATTTTAAACACAAAATTTGATTTTTAAATTAATTTAATTCTTATTTTTTTTAAAATTTTAAACATAAAATTTAATTTTTAAATTAAATTAAATTAAATTATTTCTCATTTTAATTCGTTCCAAACACAAACCATAGAGACCTAGATCCTTTTCTCTTTCTGTTTGGTCTTTCATCCTTTGCTTTTAGGTCAATCTGGTATTTGATTATTGGACTAGATGAGAATTTAAAATCGGCCCATTTGGAGAATTACGAGAATGCCAGTCACAAGGATAAGGCGAAGCTTTGTTTTTGTTTCTAGCAGATTTTTTTTTATAAGATTCTTACTTTTTTTTGTTCAACTTGATTTTGATTGCATTGACCGAAAAGTAATCATTGTGTAATGTATTCAATCGAATTGGCTAGATATACAAGAGACAATCCGAATCTTACAACATTGCGAGCTTTATTATATCTTTCTAATACTATCATTCGAATAATTATTTTAATACTTAATAAAAAATAAAAAATAAAAAAATAAATACACCTATTACCTTAAAACGGTATAATTTTCCTCCGAAGCAAGTTGATTTTGTTAATGCTAGAATCAATGGATTTTAAAATATACGCTTAATTTTCAGGTACTCTATAGATAGCAAATTCATAATAGCTTGTACACATAGGTGGGCGCATTCATACTAATTGAATGTTGAACTTGAAACTAAAGAACTGATGCGTGAAGCAATCTTTGCAATAATAAAAGGCATTACAACACTATTGATTGTCAAAATGGTTGTTGTCGATCATCTCAAGATCTTTCTTGCAGTTATCTCTCAAATCTTTTAGTATTTAAAAGCTCGATTCCTGAAAGCAGAATGGAATTGTTCAAAGCATGAGGAGAAGAAAATAAAACTGATACTCCCTCTAATCTATTTTAAGTGTCACTTTGGTGCAAGACATAAAAATTAAGAAACATTAAATCGAGTCTAAATTGTTAGAATTTTTTACTAAATTAACCTTATTTATTTTAATTAATTATTTTACTTTATCACATTTATTCAATTTCTATAAGTAGTTAAGACTTTTAAATATAAGGATAAAGATGAAAAAACAATAATTAATACGTTATTGATGTGCAAAAATGTCACTTATAACGGATCAAATATTTTTCACTAAAATGATACTTAAAGTGAATTAGATGGAGGAAATAATGATAATGGGCAGAGAACTCAAACTTGGCTATCAAAGCATACACTAATAATGAATACCCATTTCGATAACGCACAAGAGTCCAACTCAGCTTAGAGTAGTTTATGTTAATTTAAATTTAAATTTGTACGTTATCGTGTTATCTGTCTTATCTTACCCATTTGCACTTTCAGTGTTACATTCGCTTATTGTAAATATTTTGCTTATTTAATAAACCACTTGGTCATTACTCACGTTCAGATAGACCATATCCTTCACTTAATTCTCCACACATTTTAGATACCATATCGGATACTCCTCAGACACTATAAGTTATTGCTAATTTTAATTCTATAATTTTTTTTATGCCAATACAGGTGAAATATAATAACAACTAAGAAGTAGATAAATAGTAATATCCAACACCTGTATCCGTACATCGTAGCTCATGAGGCTTCAAGGTCTATTTGTTAATAACTGCCGTATTTGCCGTGCAGTTTCTCCCATTTTCAGGTAATCTAGGCTTGGTCTCTAGGCCATTGTTCTATTGCCGATCCAGGCCAGGCGATTCCATACAATGGTTCTACTTCTTCGACCCATTTTATGAACACATATTATATATTGGTTCTCTTTGCCAATACTGTGGAAAAAGGCAAAAAGCACAACTTACACACAGATCCCACACCCACAGTCAAAGACTCAAGGTGGCTTGAGATTTTTCTTGGATTAATCCACCACACTGAGACCCTAAAGATAAACATGAGGGGTATTAGTCTGGAGAAAGTTCGAGGCAAGTAAAAACTTGTAATAATCGCAAGATGTATCCCATGTTACATTGCATCGAAAAATTGGAAGACATATAACTTATCAATATTGACGTTACAAGGCAATAATCTTTTGTAATAATATGGCAAATTGAAAATGAGTTTATATTTTACCAAAAAAAGAAAATATAAGTTTATATAATTTTTTTCCAAATACGAGAATCAACCTTTACACACACACACAGGAGAATTAATCTTTGGTTCTTCAAGAGTTTTCCAAAAACTGTTAAAATATCCCAAAAAATAAAAATAAAATGGCACACTTTCACGCTGAACCACACACGTAATGCAACTCTAGTTCATTATGAATACAACTCGTTTGATCTATGAAATCAACCAGAAAAAAAAAGAAAAGATAAACACTTAATTTTATGAGTTCTTTGGTCAAAATATAAAGTTACTTTTATGTAACAGCATAAACAAAAAAAAAAAAAGCTGTTTAAAGAAAAGTAAAAATAAAAATGATGTTTCCTTTAGGAAACAAAAAATTTAGATAAAACCAAAAAGATAAAATTATTTCTTAAAGTAATACTAAACACATTTGAAGAAAACAATTTTGCATTAAAAATAATTACAAGAATACCAAACGCACTAAAATAGACCAATCCTAACACAAGGCAAGTAGAAGTCATCATTGACCGACAACACAAATATATATGCACATATATAATGGTCTTTTCATATGTATTAATTTCGTGCAAGAACAGGGAGAAGCTTGTATTTTGAGGATTACAATTTTCCAGTCCTGATAGATCTGCAATTATGATATGCAGTTTGAGCTGCTTCACTTTTTTGTCTGATATCTTCATGCATCTTCAATGATGCCTCAGAAAACTTAGTCAGTTGATTAAGAACCTTGGTTAAACTTGCATGTATGCAGCACAAATTTGCGGAATTATCTTCATTGTCCTCGTTAGTTTTGCTCTCGGTTTCTCCAGAGCTTGCAATTGCTGAATTCTGTTTTTCATGAAGTTGTTTATCATGCTGCTCCATCATATGGCTAAGCTCAGATAAAAAGTTTTTGATTGCATGACTTAGTTCCTCAGATGGCAAGGCCTTGATCCCAGCACACCAATCACGGCAAAGAACAAATATAGGTGGAGCCAGAACACGGCGAGGGGAGAATGGCCTTCTGCTTTTGGAACGCTCCCTTGGTTGTAGTATACAGTTTTGCAGCCATCCATTGAGAGCTTCCACATAAGAGGTGTGGCTGTTAATCCAGTTAGCAAAGCTCAGACCAAAGCACTCAAATTCTTCTAGTAGATGAGCCATTATCTCTCTGCGGGCATCTCCTTCCATGGTTCCTGTTGAGCTCCTTGAATGATACGCCAAAGAGATGGTAATGTACTGTGCATGATGACATTCAAGCATAGCCTTCCACATCCTGATCAATCTGCACAGCTAACAGTTCCGTAAGCCAATACTAGTACTAGTTATAAGTTGAGTACTAGTTATAAGTTAACACTTATTGTTAAGGAATGGAAATATCCTAGAGAGCCAGAATGATGTGGCATGCTTGTTGACTCTTGGATGAGTGAGTGATCCTACCACTTTATTCCATTCAACAACTACCCTTGTATTATGTCAAAATTCTGACTATTTTTTTTCTGGTTGTGTAGCATTACTCTTAAGGAACATAGTTGTTTAATGATAACAAGTAGCTAGTAAAGCTTCAGGTTCTGCAGCAAAAAAATAAATGAAAAATCTAGAACCCTCACTTACCCTTGAGTTAATTCCAAAAGTTGAGGGAGCAACTCTTCATCCCTCATCCTCTCAATTCGTTTAGATATTGAATCAACAGAATAAATAGCCACTATTATCCGTGAATGTAGATCCTTCACTACTGACCGGGTTTTGTCAATCACTTGAGTGCCTTGATCTTTTGCAAATTGATGCCTAAGCTGGTCACATTTTCGATCATACTTCTTCCTGATGGATTCACTAGCCTTCAGACAGCCCAATAGGCAAGTTAGTCAAAAGGACTACGGATATAAAACACAAAAATAGGATGTGCAATACATTTAACAAGATGATGACTGACTTGACAAAACACTAATTTTATTCAAACTTAGACCTAGCCGCTTATTCTATGGATAGATCAATTATAAGATTATCTAGAATATTGTAGAAGCACTTAATATATTATTTTATGGAGAGATAAAAAGAAAACAGAGGAGATGTGCGACGAAGAGAAATACATATCAATAGTTTGTTATGTACTTAAAGTAAAACAACATATTAGGATATCATGTCAGGTCTTTTTTTGCTAGATGTAATACCTTTACTTCATCATAGAGTTTTCTTTCCCATGCATACAGTCTGTCAAGGGTGCACAAATGGCTTCCAGCAATCATGCAGGATTCTTCAACAAAGTCACTTCCACTATCATCAATATCTTCCTTAGATGTTGAAGCAAATGGGTTCTCGGATGAGGATGATTGAGAAGATACTGTCCGTTTCCAACTTATAATTTTTTGTGCAGGTTCTACACAAAGGGTGACATATTAGTCCATCCTATTCCTATATATTCATCTTTCATGAATCAAAGTTCAGTGTATCAGCAAGAAAATGATACAGCAACCTGATTGCTAAAGCTTAAATTAGTAACTGTAAAAAAAAGTGAGAGAATTGCAGCTCAAGCTAAAGAATAAAGAGGTAGATCCGATTGCTTCAAACAGCACTATATAGCTCTTTTATTTTCAAACTTCTTAGAAGGGAAAACTTTATGTGAAAATATTGCTTACCTGTACCATATAACTTAAACATATAATTTATTCATTAACCAAATGAAAATTCAATGCCCATGAACTGAAGGAGTCCATCCAGATAACTGCATATTGATGCAGACAAGAGTTACCTTAAACCAAGTGAAAATCATTCAAGTTTACTACCAAGCTTAAAACATTCAGCAAACTAAATAGACCAAATTGAAGTTATTTATATTTTATAGCTGCTCAATATTTTGAGATTGTGTTTTACTTCGTACAATTACATTTCATTCATGAAGAAATGGCAGATCCAATAAAGTTAATGAAGGATCTAAAGACCTTTTCAAGAGTAAAATGCATAAATTATAGATTTAACTGACTCTGCATAGGGAGATGGCAAAACCAAATTAACCATCAATGATGTAATGCTCATAGCTAAACCTATCAAGAAAATGTTAATTAATTAGTAATCAGTGTCAATTTACAGAATTGAGCTAGAACTTACCTTGGGAAACAGGTTTAGCCTTTCCACAGCAGCAAACATGCTGAAAAGCCGTGAGCAAAGCCATGGCAGAGGACTTCCCTATCAAAAGAAGTCTGAAGAAGATCAGTAATTAGACTTAATTAAACAAATGTCTAACCAGCTATTTTTTGCACCATTACATACATAATTCATATTAAATTTGTTAAAGAATTCAAAGAAAAATACAAGAACATTTGTGAAGAAGAGACAAGGGTTTCATTGATTGTTGAAATGCAAAAGTCAATTTAACCTAAATACAAAGAAACTATATATAGACTAAACAGGGAAAGGAAAATACTATTCTACCCTTAATAAATAATAAAACAAAATAACTCAATATTCTTAACAAAATTAAGTAGCAATTACTAATGAATAAGTTAAGCAGCAATCACCTTTTGGCACAGAATATCCAACCTTGATTTTGTTTGCCTCTAACAGCCTCGAGACCTCCCTACCAGATTCAAAAGCTCTAACAAACCGATGCTCTATATCCTTTATGCTTGAAAGGAAATCTTTAGCTCTGTGGGTGATGAATTCAGAAGGATCTTCTCTTTCTGTGCACACATTTTTCACAGCTATCTCCTCCTTGTTCTTTGAACTCAATCCTCCAACAGCACCCTTGTCTATTACAATCCCATTTAAATCACCCACATCACTTGGTAACTCTAGCTGTCTCACTTCTCTATCAAAACCTTCAACTACTCTTGAAACAACTGAATGGTCACAATAGCCATTTCCTCTAGTTCTAACCTTTCCATCCAAGTTGGATTTCATGCAATGCCCATCTAAAGCAAATGAATTAGTCTTTTCTTGATTCTTGTACTCTATAGAGTAACTTGCATGCCCTGCAAACCTTAAACTCTCACTATCCTCACAACTAGGATCAAAGAAATCCCAAGTGGCACCATTCTCAGGAGGAGTTGGAGGTGTTTGCATTGGGAATCCTATGGATTCATCATCCAAATAATTGTCACTGCAGGGATTGATTCTAACAGTCACAGCTGCAGTGCCACCTGATCTCATATAACTCAGGTGACTATCACTGACACTGTGCAATGGTGATTCTGAAACACCAGCAACATGTGAAGGTGATGGAGAAGGGTAAGTAGATTGAGATGGGGTTTTGTCTGAAACTGTAACTGACAAGGACGACTCTATCAACACCTCTGCCTCAGCGTATCGTCGAAGAGCAATGCCAATGTTTCGAAGAGATTGAATGTAAGACACGTGTGCAGCAGCTAGAGCATATCTGGAATCAATGGCCACTTCTATAAACCTCTTTCGTTCCCTGCAGAGACGCAAAGCTTCATTCTTTTCAGCTTTGAAGTTGACACAACCCATTTTCATTTCAAAGTTCAAACACCTGAGGAACCCCTTTACCAGATTACATTTCACGTTGATTACACTATCTCTTGGTTCACAATACAAACTTCATTTTCTTGAGTTGATTTTACTCTGCTGAGACAAAAGCAAAAGAGTAGTTGTTTAAGGAGGGGAAGGAGTGAGGGCAGGTGGGGGAGTCATAAAATCCAAAGTCCAAAACATCAAAGGAAACCTGAAAGTGAATCAGTGTGGTTATAGTTGGCTGCATAGATTCTGCAGAACCGGTGTGTGCAAAGGAGCAGGTATGAAAAGGGCAGATGGTAAAGTAGAAACAAAACAATCAGAGAGAAATGTGAATGGATCCAGTCCAGTAAAGAGTGAAAAAATATATATATATATATATATGTAGGGATCTTATTCAAGTGAAAAATGATATATATATATATATATACAGAGATCTTATTAAAATTTCTGTATATAAAAATGTTTAGTGTAAAGAGTGAAGAAGTGAGTGGAATGAATTTTGGTTATTAAATGTTATATAAATAATTAAAATTAAAATATAAATATATATAATATTTTTAAATAATTATATAATTTTTAAATAATTTTTAATTTTAATTATTTATATATAATTATATCATTAAAATTTATTTTTTCCATTCTCTCGTAATAAAAATTTCTCGTTAAATAAATCTCTATAAAAGAAACTGCAACAGTTATTATTTACTCATTAGTTTAGTATATAAATCCTCGTGTTGTGTGTTCGTGTGATACTCATTCCGTTTCTTTATATATGTGGTTTTAGAAATTTCGTTTTATCCCGTTACTTGAATATTAAAAAATTATTAATTAATTTTTTATAATTTTATTTTCGTTTTTTATTATTTTAACTAAATTTAATATTTATATATAATTTATAATTAATGAAGTGAAAGAAGGCCAATTTTATTATATTAAATTATATATATTTAAAATTGTTTAATAATATCTTTAATACTGATATAAAAACTTTAAAATATAAATATAAAGAAACAGAAGAAATATCTTTGTTAAGAAAAATTTGTGATACACATAAAAAGAAATATTTATATACACATTATTTACATAAGTTAGATAAATTAAACTAATAATATATTTATGTGAAATAATTAAAATATAAATATATTAAAAATAAAATAAATATAATTGTAAATAAATAATAAAATTTATATAAATTTAAAATAATGTATATATATAAACATACAGCGTTAAAAGTGTTGCTTAGTTTATTCATTCCAGTTCACGTTGATTAAGAAAGAAGAAATAAAAAGGTGTAAGCTATTGTTAGCCTTAGGTTTAGCATGGCCACGGAAAAACAAAGAGAGATGGTAAGTGGCAAATGAGAGTGCGGTGCAGTAGAGCACACACAAAGTGACAAAAATCCAATTGGAGAAGCAGTAGTGATGTCAGAAGAAAGAATGCTTGTCATTGACGGGATGGGAAAGCTGCACAGATTACATAATTACCCTTTAGATTTTCCCGAGGATGGAACGCTAACGGCTCCTTAAAATCCGGTTCCATTTCTGTCAAGACTTGCACTTCTGAGTTGTCTAATCTTTTTCTTTTTTCAATGTTATATGAATAATTTGATCAATTTCATTCCAACAGACAACAAAAAAAAAAAGTCTTATGACCGGTTAAATGGGTTAAACATGGAGTGGGAAATTGAATACATCTTGGTCTCAAAAAAAAAAAGACAAAGAAAAAGAATAATTTCACCTGTGTACATTATTCTCCACATTAAGTATCAAATGGGCCGTTCTTCAAACTATTCAATAGTTTCGTGTCAGCCTAACACTATTTTCGATTGAGGCGATATAAATCCAACCCAACCCAAGTGTTAATTATGTATTTCTTTTTTTTTTGGTAGATTTGGGTCTACAGCCAAGTGTTAATTTTGAATAATATACAGGCCAGATCAAAATAATTTTGGGATAAATGAACGGGCCACCGCACAAAAAAATGGGCCTTATACCTCTCTCGCTCTCCAATTCAATTCTGCCCCTTAACCAAATTGAATGGTTAATGACCAAAAAAAAAAAGTTGAATGGTCATAGTCTATCCATTGTCATGACTATACGTTCATTACGTTGGTCATTACATCATTCACAACTTACTTAGGCAAAAGGGAGGCGTTGGTAAAAAACTAGCTCATATCATAGTCATATAGAGAAATTGGACACGAATCAACTCTCTAGTAAGTTGTGAGTGTGACTCTATAGCCTACAACTCAACAAGCATGCAAAACTCCCCACGCAATTTACCCATACAAACCGCCTCACCCTCAACACCCGGACCCGGCGCTAATTCCACCGTTTCATCAGGTCATTGGCCACACTGCATCACTTATCTACCTTCACAAGAAACGAAACCCTTAATCTCGGTAATGCCTACCTTGTCCTCATTCCTTCACTTAACACCGCCATTCCACCAGCTTCATATATGCATATATAATTGTATATATTACAACTTCTATTACACAGCATGGGATGGTAGCTCTCATATCATGTATTCTTATCCTTAATTTTTTTTTCTAAACAACATATTTCCTGTCAACATTTGCTAAAGCAAACTAGGAAGAATTCACATAAGTCATGGTGGAGATCCATGAAGAAATTGATCCCTATGCTCAAGAAGAAACTAACTGAAGAAGAAGATATAGAAGCTGATGAATATATCGATTATGACCAGCTCAAGAAGCGCATGTGGAAGGATCGGATCCTGCTACAGAAGCTCAAGGCGGAAGAAGATGTCAAGAGCACAAGACTCAGTCCTCAAATACATGGTGAAGATCATGGAGGTTTGCAACGCCCAAGGTTTCATATACGGGATTGTCCCAGAGAAGGTAAAGCCAGTCAATGATTCCTTTGACAGCTTGCGCCAGTAGTGGAAAGATCAAATCCACTTTGACCAAAATGCCTCCACTGCCATTGCCAAGTACTTGCCACTCCTTGAAAGAGGTGAGTTGGATCCAACTTCCTATACACACCTCCTTCAAGACTTGCAAGATACTACCCTTGGTACGTTCTCTCCTTTCTACTCTCGGGCAACAATGTATCCCTCTACAAAGAAGGTTTCCATTGGAGAGAGGGATATCTCCCCCTTGGTGGGCCAGAGGGACAAAAGTTTGGTGGGGTGAACAAGGATTATTGGCTCAAGAACATGGCCCACCTCCTTATAAGAAGCCCCATGACCTTAAAAAAGCTTGGAAAGTGTCTGTATTGGCTGCAGTCATCAAACACATGTCTCTTGATTTGGATAAATTAAGAAGGTTGGTTACTCAGTCCAAGACTTTGCAAGATAAGATGACAGCCAAAGATAGTGCAACTTGGTCCAAAGTGGTGAACCAAGAAAAAGCTTTGCTACGACTAACTAACAAGTGCCTCAAAATATCTCCATCAAAGGAAAATGAAATTGAAAACCAAGAGGGTGAGAGCTCCGCTTATGTTTTAGAAAGTGTTATGGATGAATCCGTTTTGTGTAGCAGTAGTGAGAAAAGGAAATGTGCGTTTGATTTTGGTGCCGCTGTTGAGCTATATGCTTGTCAAAATGCTCAATGTCCACAAAGTGAGTTATCTATTGGATTTACTGATAAGAACTTGAGGATGGACCATGACTCCTTCTGTGCTTACCGCACCAAGGGAAGCCATGTTCCCTTCCATGATTATCTCTTGAATGATGCACCAATGACAAGCATAGATGATTGTGCTGAATATGAAGATAGCAGCTAATCAGAATGATGTCGGTGAGCATTTGAATGAGGTGGAAGAAATTGCGGGTAGGACATTAGAAGACAATGTAGGTTACTGGCCAAATGGCATTGAAGATATTGAATTGCATGCAACACTGGAGATGGTAATTAAGAGATAACATGGACTTGACTCAAAACCAGCGCTGATCCCACAAGGCCAAGAAGAAGCAACCTCATTTTGGGACTTGGCATAGCATCAAGTGCAAGAGTAACATTTTCAATGTCGTTTCCACGCCATATATAGTATGCTATAGCACACACCAGCAAACAATTGTTTAATTTCACATAGTGTTGTAATGCTTTTGGTTTATCTGTAGTAAGCTAGCTAGCATTTTTTCTGTGATCTTTTTATTTGTATTAGTATTACTAATAATAAGAGACATATAATACCACGCAGGTGTTTGGTGTTTTCTTCTTCAACGTGAAAGTCTGAATTATGTGAATATACTTGTTAGAGGGGGAAAAGAAGATTTGTCCCCGTTGAACCCTCTGAAAACCTTTCCTTCATTTCTTTCTATGTTCAATTGCATGTAATAAAATTATAAAAACAAGCCAATAAATTTATTGATGTTCCAAAGAAAGTAGTGGCATTGTTTATTATTATTACAATAATGCTATAATCACATTTACAACTTTATATTTGCACAATTTTCACCTTCTGATTACATTTAGTATCGTCTCATTTTTTGCGACCTCATGTGAGGCAGATTGTGTTGTGCAAGGAGCATTATTTTTATTATTGTATATGAATGAAGGAACACACCTAATCTTTCTCTATGGAAGTGCCCCGGTCATTATCCTCCAACAAGAACTTGTTTCATCTTAACTCAACAACCCCATAATTCAAATCTCTCACTATATTATTCAACATAAGAACAACCATTATTAATGAAGAAGCCCAAAAAGCCAGGACTAAGTGGGTGGAATTCAGAGAAAAAAATACTCGCTACTTCTATCTTGCTACTATTACTAGACGAAGACGTAATAGAATTGTTGTTTAATTTGAAGAATGATGTAGGTGAGTGGATTCATGAGCATGATGATATTAAGGATATGGCTCGGTCCTTTTCATTTCTGTTTATCATAATCATGAACCTCATTCTCCGTTTAGGGATGTTTTAACTCCTTAGAGTCTCAGCAATTGAGTTTCATTTATTTGGTGGTTACAGTGTGTTCCGTCCAAGCTCTTGAGTGGAGACTATGGAGGTAATGTGGTAGGTTCTTTGATGATTTTAGCCAAAAAGTCCTCTTTCTATGGTGATTATGGTTTTTATAGGAGTCGTGAAGGTGAGGAAAGTGTGACATCACTCTTTGGTTTGGTGATCATGAGATAGTTATGGAGTGTTCCATTGAAGGCATGTCATGTGTCCTTTCTTTTAGCATAATTCTTAAGCTCCCTTAATGGGCCAACCTTATTAGCCCATTTCAGAGGGTATGGTCCCTAGCCCCCCAAGATTGGAGTGATAAAAAATCGAATAAGCTTAAAAAGTCTTGATTAGTCGATCATTCCAACATAATTGATCTTCTTTACCATGGATTAGTCGATCATCGCATCACGACAAGTCTCCTTCTTAATTACAATGTGGTTTTATAAGGTCATGACCTATTAATTTTGGAATCATGTTAAATCGATCGTTTATTCAACTACTTTCGTATATAAGACAAATTATTGTAAAAGAATTATGTTAGCTTTAAAATTAATTCTTCAACATCGATCATTACACTATTTAATTTTTAATTTGTTCTATTCATTCTGTTTTCTTCTTTGTTTAAATCAGTCATCCAACCTTCAAACTATGTTTTTCCTGATACTACTTTTATATGATTCATCCATTTATGGTGGTTACGATTTTTATAAGAGTTATGGAGGTGAGGAAAGTGTGACTTCAACTTGATTTAGCAATCATGAGATATTTGTGGAGTGCTCCATTGAGGGCATGCCATGTGTTCTTTCTTTTAACATAATTCTTAAGCTACCTTAATGGGCCAACCTTACTAGCCTATTTAGTAAGAGTGTAAATTGGTTCGGATAACTCGACTAATTTGATTAATCTGAATCAAACAAACTTAATTGATTCAGTTTGGTTTAGGTATTTGATTGGTTTGGGTAAAATCCAAACTAATTAAATTTTAATTGGTTTGGTTTTCGAATTTGAAATTTCAAAATCAAACCAAACCAAACCATTTTTTTATGCTTAGCTGTTGTGCTACCTCCTGCTTTAACTTTAGAAACTTTTGATTTTTATCATTACTTTCTTTCTTTCTTCGCTTACTGCCTTGCTCCTACCTACCTACCTCTTTGAACCCTACCGCCGCTTGCTCCTATCCCTGTCGTCGCTCGCTTCTTTTGCTCTGATCTGGTCATCGCTTGCTTTCCTTGGTCTGGTCTTCACTTGCTGCTCTGGTCGTGCTTCCTGCTCTGGTCTGGTCGCGCTGCTCTCGTCACACTTGCTCTCACTGGTCTGCTTGCGCATCTGCTCTGGTCACGCTGGTCTAGTCACTCGCTTCCTGTTTTGCTCTGGTTGCATTCCTTGTCGCTGCTGCTCTAGAATTTAGGATACATTATGTGCACTTTTTTGTATTGCATATATAATTGTTTAGTTGATTTTTGTATTAAAAAAATAGTCAACCCGATCATTCGAACCAAATTAAACCGTAGATATTCAATTCGATTTAGTTCAGATTTGACTATCAAAAAATAAAAAAATCAAATCAAACCGAACTAATTGATTTTGATTGATTCAGATTTATTTTTATTCAAGAACAGAACAAAACCACCCACTTATACCTCAACTATTTAGGAGGTTATGGTCCACAGTAGATGATATTAAAGGAGCGTTGTTTAGTACGGGGATCTCAAAGCTCCCGAGCATATTCTTAAACAATTTGATCAGTGAGTCTAAGATATAAACAGTACTTTTATTTCTCTGATTCTGAAGGTTGATCATTCGGAGCACATCAAATAGTTCATTCCGATTAGCTTATGCAATGTGGGATATAAGCTAGTTATTAAAATTATTGCTAACGAACTCAAATACAGTATGCCTTCTATTATCTCTCCCAATCAATGCAACTTTGTTCCTGGTAGATATGGCACCGATAATATTATTATTGTGCGGGAAGTGATTCATAAGATGAGGGAAAATGGGGATAAGAAGGGTCTTATGGTTATCAAGATAGATTTGGAAAAAGCTTATGACCGGTTGAATTGGGAGTTTCATATGGATTCTCTAAAAGAGTTAGGCCTCTAAGATCATTTGATTAGTCTCATCTGGCATTGTGTTACCACTTGCTTCATGAATATCTTTTGAAATTATGATTATACAGAGGAATCCCACCCAAGTAGAGGGATCTGGCAAGGGGATCCTCTTTCTCCTTATCTTTTTATCATTTGCATGGAGAGGCTCTCACATTTAATCTCCCTAGCTGATAAGGAGAAGTTATAGAAACCTGTTTTCCTTTCTAAAGGAGGTCTGGCCTTATCGCATCTTTGCTTTGTGGAAGATCCTTTTTCTCTTTGCAAAGGCCTCTTTGGACCATGTTTACATTATTGAAAATTGCCTTGATACCTTTTGAGCAAGGTCAGGGGAAAAAATGAGTGTTGACCATACTAGAATTTGTTTCTCAAAAAATGTTAATCATAACAGAGCCAATGAAATTGCTCAAGTTTTTGGTTTTGGCTTAACAGAGGATCTAGGAAAATATTTAGGTATGCCTCTCCTTCACAAGAGAGCAGCAAGCACACTTTCAATTTTCTTACACAAAGCCTTTTTAAAAAGTTGCAATCATTAAAAACTGGCAGTGCTAAATGCTATTCCCTCATATGCAACTCAAACTACTTTGATCTCCACCTCGGTTAGTGAAGAAGTTTTCAAAGGGTGCAGGTCTTTCTTCTGGGGCTCTACTGCTGAACAAAGGAAGATTGGCCTAGTCAATTGGGAGACCGTGTGTATGCCAAAAAGAAAATGTGGCCTTGGCTTGCTTCATACCAAGGACATGAATACTGCATTCATGGTTAGGGCCTAATAACAGAAAAAGATGACCTGTGGATGTGGGTTTTAAGGGACAAGTACAAATGTGGCATGGATAGAATCCCACAAGTTCATTCTCGCCAGAACTCATCAAATTTGTGAAAGGGAGTTATGAAAGCCCGGCCAGTGGTTGAAAATAACACAATTTTGGAGAATTAATAATGGTGTATCTGTGCGTTAAGAGTAGTTGACTTTAACACAATTTTGCCACCTTTGGGACTCTCAAGGGCCTTTCTATCACTGCTTTATCAACTATTGAGCATGACATAAGAGTAGTTGACTTTATCTGTTCAAATGGCAACTGGGACTAGGGAAAGCTCAAGAACGTTGTCCTTGCTTATGTGTATCAGCGCATTACAGTCAAACCTGAGAAGCAAGAGGAAGGTTGTAGGTTATAACTGGCCTTTTTTATTTGGCATTGCTTTTCATTTCGTTTGGCAGCCAAGGAATAAAACCTTGATCGACCCTGAAGGCAAAGACACCCGTGACAATGGGGGGTGTGGCATTAGGCGGGGCTTCACCTAGTTTGGGACCTAGGGTTGAGCCTGGAGTTGGGTGAAAGTGAGCATTGACTCTTACAGTGTGATTACTCTCATCAAGTCCAGAAAAACTGAAAAATATGGTAATAACAATTTTTACAATTATTTTTTAACGAACTAAAATTTATGAAACTCCAGAAAAATAGTGATAGATTTTTAATTATTATTTACTAATGTTTCTCCTTAAAATATATATGCAGTGTAGTGTTTTATTTGAGTTTGGTTTAATGACGTAAAATAAAAACTGGAGACTTTAATCAACAATCCATCATTAGAAAGCCATAATTAAGTGAACTAATTACATATAGATGAAGCAAAACTTACTAGTAACTAGTAACTAAAATTTTATCCCACTCTGATCAACAACAACAAATACTTATAGGAATAGATCCTTGTAATTAAAGCATAAACCCAATTAAGAATAGCTAGTTCTTCTGAATTATTAATTGATCAAACATCTGACAAGTAGTATTTGATCAGCTCCTGGCATCCAGGCAAGGCCTCATCCTTCAAGTAACCCATAGCATTTGCATAGTGAAGATAGTTGACGATACCATTTTTGTAGTGAGTGAGCACAATGCTGGATCTGCTACGCCCCGGGTCTGGGGTCTTACACCCTTCCAGTGGGCTGCTAACAAGTAGGGTTTGGCAAAGATGGTCCTGGTGATCATTTTCAACCTCAATGTGGTATGTTCCCGTGTAGTCTGTCTCTCCTTCGGTGTAGAACACTACGTTCTTAGTTTTCCTGTCTATGCACTGAATTCCTACCCTTGCACCTAATTAAGAAGCGTCACATATGCATGCAACACAAACATTAATGTTAGTATCCTAAATGTACCAGCAAATTGGCAAATTAACCACGAGAAGCGAAATTCTTAGATCAACTAGAGTATTCAACTTAGGTGAATTAAGTGAATCACATCATTAATTATAAGAGATTGTAGTAATTAATTATTAATTAACTATAATATTTATCTATTAATTAATAATGTGATTGACTTAATGTACATAATTTAAGTATTTTAGGTTTATGTAAGAATTTTTCAATTAACCACAAGTGATTTTACTTAACGAGAAATTTTTAATTAGGCTCAATGTAACACATCATCTTTTAAATACTTAAATTATTATTTGATATGTGTAAAAGTATTTTTAAAAATAAGTGTATATAATGACCTAATAATCTTATATATATCAAATAATAATTTGAGTGTATATGATAAATCTTAACCAACTAAGAATTATTCTTTAACCGTGTGTGTACCTTCAATGAAAGTAGTGACATTGGTTTCGAATCCAGCACGGCAGGTCACAGTAAACGCAACCTTCGACTTGGAACGCTGCTGTAGCAACGGGGATAAGTGAAGGGAGGATAGAGAGGGAGAGGGCCATCAACAACACCAACCTCGTTGCCATGACTATGACAAATTGTATACAAATGAGAAATCAATGTGGGTATGGGAGGAGTTAGGTTTCTTATACTGCGAGGATCTGAGCTTTGCTAGCTATCATTTTTAGTGCGCGCGTCTAGTGCACCATAAGAAGTGAATCATGTCTCAAAGTCTCAAGTCTCAACTTGGGATCGGTGCCATTCCACATGCATGCTCCTTCTCCGTGGCTTCCGTTCTTATGATTAAGATTTCTTTACGAGTTTGAAGCTTTTACTTTTGTAAAACAATAGCCAGAAGATGCATGCCCCAAGGGAAAATGAAATAAAGATAAAAAGTTTTTGTTGCTGCGTGTGATGATATCTTTTTGTACCAAAAACAAAGAAAATGACTTCGTAATGGATGGTGGGGAGGACGATGAGATTTGTGCCGTGGCAATTTGATTTCCAAAATATTATTATTTAACGTTTGTTACACATCCACTTGCTGATATAAATTTTTGAAATTATTACACGTTTTTAAAATGGTAATAAATACATGTTTTAAGTTCATCTCTATCATTAATTTTAAGTATATTATTATAAATTTTAAATAAAATAATTTATTATTTTAAATAATTTAAATTAATAGTAAAAATTATCTTAAAGTATATCTTTATTATTGTTTCAAAAATATAATATAATTTCTCTATAAATTTAAGAGCAGTGTTAGTGTGTATTTTACATGAATTTTTTCACTGTATAAACAATTTTTTTTAAAAAAAAATTATTTGTACAATATTATAATATGTTTGGTAAAATCAGTTTTAATTTTTATACAAAATTTAATATAAAATAAAAGATTTTTTAAACTAATTTTCATAATGTTAAAAATTGAAACTTATTATTGTAACTTATAGATTATTTTTTACACTTTGAGATGTAAATACTATTTTGTCCTCAATCAAATAATTTTTTTAATTATTCTATACTTATTTTAGTAATTTAATACATAAAAATTATTTTTTTATATTATCTAAACAAATAATATTAACTTAAAATTAATTTTCAATTAATGTATTCAAACATAAAAATAATTTAATTATAATTAATTATAAAAAATTTATACAATACTTAATTATTAAACATAATTAAATTTTCGTAATTTTTATAAACACACACTTACATCAACAAATAAAGTGCATACAGCAACCTCGCAAATTTTAAATCAGTAGAAGAAATTTTTTCATTTATCACTTCAACCACTTTTCATTTAACACTTCAACACAGCACACAAAATTTTGGGCCATCGATTCAGTGTCCTGTGTGAAAGAGATCTGAACAAAATCTCTCTATAGTGCACATTTCCGTAAATTTAATGCTTACAAATAACTAAATTTGAATGAGCCAGTGGAAAAAACTGTTTGTATATATTTTTATTAATGAAACGCAATACGATCAGTAAGAAATGGTTAAAAAGAGATAAGAAAGAATAGAATAAAATTATATTTTTTTATTTGAAAAATTAATAAAGGAATAAAATAAAATTTTATTATTTTATTTAAAAATTAAATCATAAAAGAATATAGTATAATGTAAAATATTTATTTTTATACTTATAAACTTATTTTTCTCATTTTATCCTAATCTTTTAAGAAATAAAAGTTTAATATTTATAAAAAATGATTTTTCCTTGACTTCATTCCATGTTTATCTATTATTAAATTTTTAAATAAAAAATTTATTTTCTTTTTCCTCGTTCTCTTCCTTTTTCTCTCATTCCATGTCATCAAAATACATTGCAAGTGTGAAATAACCCAATGCCACGAAGGTTTTAGACTTTAGAGACATGTTCTCTGGGGACGACTTTAGGACTGTTCGACAATCAATTTAATGATACTTAGTGACAAATAATAGTCATGGATCCCAATAAAATCAGAATCCAACTACGGCTGAATATTACTCGGCATAATTCGTGGGAGAGAAAATGATTCACAACAAAGCAAACATGTGCCTGAGCTTCACACAGTTTCTTTTTGGAGTCAGTCTACTATACATCTTTTAAAAAACGATGTATAATATGCTACTTAATTCAAATTATTAATTTATTTATAAAATAAATCAATAACTTGTATTAATTACAAAAAATCTACTTCTTTTTTTTGTTTTTTTGTCAAGTATTTTTTAGTTTTATATTTTTTTTAGTACTACTATTATCGTTGATTGGTAAGTCATTGTATACTATTTATTGGTTACCTATAATATTTTTTTAAGTTATATAATTGTATAAATATTATCAGTTAAAATTTATAAGATTTTTTAACAAATACAGTTACAATTTTAAAAAAACTGACAAATTCTATTTTTTTAAGTTGTATAACTGTATAAATATTATCAGTTAAAATTTATAAGATTTTTCAACAAATACAGTTATAGTTTTAGGAAAAAAATTTAGTGTACACAGATATTTATGAAAAAATATAAAGACTGATATAATTTTAACTATTATTATTTACATAATTGTTTAAATTGTAAAAAGTGAACAGTAGTGACCGATAAACAGTGCAAGGCCGATGAACAGTGCCTCCGCTGATGAACAGTACCACCGGTGGTGGCCAATGAACAGTGTTCCAAGTGCCAATAACAGTAACCTGAAAAAAAAAACATGAAAAAAAATTAATTTATAAAAAAAAAACTTGTAAAAAAAAAACTTATAATAGTAAATAAAATTTAGGGTGTATAATACACCCAAACTTAATAGGGTGCATCATAGCACCTGCCTTCTTTTTGAGTTGTTTGGGATTTGGGAACTGCATCTTTCTTTCTTTCTTTTTTGATTATTTTTGTAGTAAAAAATATTTTATGTATATCAAAATATGCTTATTATATTTATACTATATATTATTATAAAAGATATATCCAATCATTTTATATATAATTATAATATTTTTATGATATATAAAATAATTTTATAAATAAATTAGATAAAATTAAACATATTTTAATTTAATGAATAACAAAAGTATTTTTGTAACTCATGTTTCACTTACATTGTATTCATGTGGGTGTACTGTTTAGTGATTATCATTAATTCTTTTTGGGCTATTTCTAATATACAGGGTGTATGGTGTACTTTGTGCATCTCAGCCGTTGATTGTGTTGAAAAACACATCAACGATTATGATCAACGACTTGTAATCTGTTGCACTGGTCATTGGTACTGTTCATGTTAGAAATTCACTGTTAATGCCGAAAAATTTACTGTTCAAGCCAAAAAATTCACTGTTCATGCCGAAAAATCATTGTTCATACAAAAAAATCTATTGTTCATGCCAAAAAATTTACTGTTCATGTCGGAGTTACTATTTACAAGGTACTATTTTATTTTTAAGTTACATAACTGTGTGAAAAATTATCGTTAAAATAATATTAGTTAAAACTGTACTAGTCTTTATATTTTTTATAAATAATTGTGTATATTAAAAACTCTACAAATTTTATTGTGTGTAAATATTACCAGTTAAAATTTGTAGAGTTTTCAGTATGTACAGTTATTTATGAAAAGATTGACTGATATAATTTTAACTGATTTTTTATGAAAAAATTTAAAGATTGACTAATATAATTTTAACTGATATTATTTATAGAATTGTGTAATTTTAAAAAATGTAAACAGTAATCAATCGGAGGTGGATAACAATAGTAAACAATAAATTTTTTTGCGGTGGTAGCTATAAAAAAAATAGGTTGAAAAAAAAAAGATGTAACTTGAAAAAACAAATCTACTATTGCAGATAAAAGTTTGAGTGTATGATACACCCAAACTTGAGAAAGAGTATAGTAGCAACGGCCATTCTTTTTGTTACCTACAAGTAACTTTAACAAGGCTGAATATTTTGAGTTAATGGAAGTAATAAATAATTTTAATTTTTTGAGATAGAGATGTGAATTTAAATATTAAGAAAATAATTTTTGTTTTCTTATAATTGAATAAAAATTAGTTTTATGAATAATTTAAATAAATCAATATTGTTGAGATATATCATAATCTAAAAAAAAAAACTCTAAATATTTATATATTAAAAAATATAAATTCAAAGTTATAAAAAGAAACTTCTCTCCAAAATTTAATCTCACACATAATACATAGCCACAACAAATCAGGCAAATCGATCAAAATGTCTTTAGTGGCAAATTTATTTACCAATTTGTCATCTTTTTCAACTATTTATCAAACTGTCACTATTTTGTCATGTTAAAATTTTATATTATTTTTCGTTCTACGTGAGATGCGCCACGCGTGTTGGCGCATCCCAGGTAAAAATAATATAAACTTCTCACATTATATGTGCAGGACACTTAACCCATTCCACGTGAATTTCTTAAAAAATGACACTAAAAAACACATACAATTTACTTATCTATTAAAGAGTGCACCACAATATTGAGGGACATCAGTTTCAATTAGCTTATTTATAAGTCAAGTATTTGCTTCTGATCTGTAAAGTAGTCGATGTGAAACTTTGTTGTTAGTAAGGCAAAGCAACTAAGTAAGGTAACAAAATAAATTTGTTCGATGTGGGACTTTGATAGTAGTAAGGTAAAGCAAGTAAGTAAGACAACAAAACATATTTATTCGATGTAGGACTTTCAAAAGCATATTTGGATTTGGATATGTTTTGCCTTATCACCAAAGTCCCACATCGAATAAATATATTTTGTTATCTTACTTACTTGCTTTACCTTACTACTATCAAAGTCTCACATCGAACAAATGTATTTTGTTACCTTACTTAATTGCTTTGCCTTGCTAACAGCAAAGTCCCACATCGACTACTTTACAGATCAGAAGCAAATACTTGACTTATAAACAAGCTAATTGAAACTGATGTCCCTCAATATTGTGGTGCACTCTTTAGTACACATGTAAATTGTATGTGTCTCCGGACGTCATTTTTTAAGAGATTCACGTAAAATGAGTTAAGTGCCCTGCACATATAACGTGGAAAGTTTATATTATTTTTTGTTTCACGTGGGATGCGCCAACAGGGATGCGCCAACACACATGGCGCATCCAACAGCGTAAATGCGCCAACATGGCCCATCCAATGTGATGCGCCACGCATGCGTGTTGGTGCATCCCACGTAGAATAAAAAATAATATAAAATTCTAATGTGACAAAAATAGTAGTAATTTGATAAACAGTTTGAAAAAGATGACAAATTGATAAATAAATTTGCCACTAAAAACATTTTGATCGATTTGCCCAACAAATCACCCTAATTATTATTTGTTTATCGCTAACTCAAGATTCAAAGGTGAAACTCACGCCTTTCTTCTTCTTGGTGCTCTGTGGTTCTTTCTTTTTTTTTAATTATTTTCTTCTTATTTTTATTTGTTTTATTTAACTCACAATGACAAGCACAATTTTAAAATTGAAAATACAAATTTGATTTTGTTTTATATTAATTATCTTTTGATAACATTTATTATGATTTTTTATATATTGAAGTGATTTACAAAATATTAGTCATGAATTTGTGTAAACATACACATATGGTAATTAAGATTTTTTTTCACAAAGAAATTTTAAAGTTTATAATATATTAGTCTTTCACCCCTACAATATAATATTTTTGGCTCCGATCTCAGTCACGAAAGCTATTAAGTTGAAGATATTTTTGTGTGCATACGTACGTAACACGTTATTTTTATACATACGAGATAAAAAATTAAAAAAAAAAAATAAATGAGTCCTTCTAAATTTATTTATCATAAAAAATTATATTTTTTCTTTAATTTTTGTAAATATATATAAAAATAATATGATACAATTATATGTAATTAAGAATTTTTCATATAGTTACTCATCAACTTGTCTGTTGATTGTCAAGACTTAATGATGTTGAGGTTTAGTTGGAGGATTCTTTGCCCCTCTCATATCTTATGTTCTCTCTAATGACTCTTCTTCTAGCAAAAAAAAAAAAATATAAACTTAATACATTTTTTTTAGCATATATTTCTCTGTTTCTCTTTACAGTTTATGCACTCTTTATATGTTATTTCCAACATTTCTTCACTCCACTATTTATAGTTCACCTAGTTAAAAGAAGAAGACAAAACTTGAACTAGTAAAATCTTTATTGAATCATTACCAACCTTTCTTTTAGATGGAACTAGTGTAAGAATAAACCTGACAATTCATCAAGGGTCTATAGACTGCTTTACTGACTTGTTTAATAAATAAATGAAGTTAAGACTTTTTAAAATACTAATTTAATTGAACATTAAGCCTTAGGCCTTTAAAATAAAATTTTAGGCCTGATGGGCCACTAATTATTATTATTATTATTATTTAACAAAAATATTTTCAATTTATTTTATATATATATATATATATCTTGAAATGAAAGTTAAGAAGTTGGTCAATTGATTTATTTAAAGATTTAGACAAATTCACTTATTTAAAGCTAGACATATTAATATATTTAAAACATTAATGTAAAGTAAATTTTTAAATAAGTTTTCAAATCAAGTTTTTAAAAAGGCCTTTGTCAATTATTAGATAATAGGTCAAGCTCAAATTTTATGTTTGAAAAAATATACCTAACCCATTTAAGATAAAAACTAACTTGAACTTGTTTCCATGCTTAGATGGAACTAAGGCAACACTATTTTATGTTTAAAGCTAAATTTTGTTTGTTTGTTTGTTTTTAACCCAAATCTAATGCGCGATAAAATATAATTAAAATTCTAAAATTCTGTCCCTATCCATTATTAATTGTTTGTGCAAATAGATGAAACTTCTCTAAATAAATTATAGCATGTTTGGTTTAGCTTTCAGAAAGCTGCAAGCTGGGTTACAGAAAAGCCCAATCCATAATAATTTTGGGGTTCTAAAACTAAATCAAACAAGCACTTACTGTTTGGATCACATTCTAACCGGATCTTGATAGCCCACAAAGCAATCAAACCATTCAAGCCTTGTAGGAGCTGCCCGGGCCAACAAAGTCTCATAAACACGATCACATTCTTCTCGACCTTAATAGCCCAATAGCCCATAAAGCATTCCAGCTAAGTGTTGTGCTAGGACTCAGTAAACGATTGGGTGATTCTACATTTGGTTCTTAAAATAATTGAGCCTGGGCCGTATCGAAGGGATCATATTTTTATTTTTTTTAGTGTCTGTTTGATTTTTAAAATTGAGTATAAAATTAATGTTTAAAATTAGAATTAGACTTTTTACTTTTAATTTTTATATTTAAAATATTATTTAAAATTATAATTATAATTTCATAAATTAATTTCATAAAATTAAAAAATAATTAAATTAAGTCTTTCTCAATTCTTAACTTATACCATAAGAATTATTAATTCTATAACTTAAAAATTAAATTCTCTCTCTCTCCACATTTATTTATGAATAATCATATTTATTGAAATTTTATATTTATATAAAAATTATTTTTATATTTATATAAATTATTATAATAAATATTTATTTATTTTTAAAAATTTATGAATTTTTTTATAAAAAATGATTATTATATTATAAAAATATTATTGTATGAATATTTTTATTAATTTTAATTTTGTAAATAATTTTTTAATATTTTAGATCATATCTTTAAATAATAAAATTATAATTAAATTTAAAATTATAATTTTTTATCTTAATTATTTGATAACTCAAAATATAAAATTTAAGATTCTTGATCAATTTTAAATTTAAAAAAAAAAATTAAAATTAAAATTTTATGTTTCAATTTCAATTCCGTTATCCAAATAGACTATAACTTTGTTATTTAGATCATAGGATGTCTGGAAATGAGTGTGAAGTTTGTAGCCACAGCTTTATTATTTAATAAATCCAATAAGAATAAAATAGGAGCCATTTTGGGACAGAAACAAATCAAAATTGTTTTTTTCCAATGAAGAGAAAATGAAAGAAAAAAATAAGAAGACAAAAAATAGAGAAATTTTTATATTTTCTCTCGTTTTGTTGTAAAGAGAAAAAAAAAGAAAGAAAAATAACACACGTAACCTACCAAAAAAGTTCTCCTCCCAACAGCAAAGAAAATGGGAGAGGGAGAGAAAATACTTATACAACTAAAATGACTATTCTATTCCTATTTTCATTTCTTCTTTCAACAAATGGTAAATAAAGGGTATATTAATTATTTAGTATAATTACATTTTTTCTTCTTCTTACTTTTCCTTTCAACCAAACTAAAGAAAGAAAAAAAATTCATTTTCTTTCTCTCTTTTTTCTCTTCATCTAAACAATAAAAAAAATATATTTTTCTCATCATTTTCTCTTCTCTCCCCACTTCCTTCCTTTTCATTTTCTCTCTTCTTATTTTCTCTCCACATCCAAAAAGTCTAAACCATGATGTAGTTGTCAATGTTACGACACAAGCCTTTAAAAAGCCTAACACCTCTACAATATCAGTATAAATGTATTTCTCAGAAGGCGAGAATATTCCAGACAGTTTGTTTTAGAACAACCATGTTTACCAAACCACTTTTTTATGAAACATGTAATAAAAATTTAACCAAGCACGTAATTAACCACTTTTTTTTATTCTTCATTAATTTTATTTTTATTAACCAACTTTATTATACTCGTTTATTGAAAAACTAATTAATATATGTTGGTTAATGACACAAGATTTTATATTTTAACGAAGAAAAAAATTGGTTATAAAATTGGTTAAAAAATAAAAAAAAAAAAAAAAATTAATATATATATATAACGAGAATATAATTTAATGTTTACCAAACCATTATATTTTTTATTTTTATTTTATTTATTAAACTATAATATATGTATATTTTAAAAAAATAAAAAATAAAATATTAATATATATATATAACATAATTTAATTAACAATAATAATATTCTTATCATAAATAATTATATATTTTTATATTATTTATCATACTTATTTTTTTTTTTTTTTATTTAATCATAATTCTTAAAATAGGTGTAAATAATAATACATTCTTAATAAAGAGTGTAATTTTTTAATTAATAAAATAAATATAATAAATATAAAAAAAATCCTAAATTTTGTCCATATATAAAACACTATTACATTCCATTTGTGCCTGGAAACCCCGCTTCTTTTCCAACCCATCAATTATACGCTATTTCTGAAAGGAGGCAAAGCTATTGTCTTTACAGGCAGTTGGCCCCTTTTAATTTGCGGTCCAGAAACTCTGTTCGCCTAAAAAGAAGAAAAAGAAGAAGAAAACAACAAATGCATCACAAACAAAATTTGTGGTGGATACAACGTATCCCACTCTTCTAAATAAAATTTTGTCAGCACTCCAATTAATGCAAATATGCTGCTTGGATTCTCGAATTCTCCATGTCCAAATAGGTAAGACTCATTTCTGTTTTGAGAAGGTTTTAAAATAGGATAAAATTTAGTGTTTATTTGGTTTTTATAATTGATTATAAAATTAGAGTTTAAAATTAGAATTAAATTTTTTAATTTAAATTTTTATGTTTAAAATATTATTTAAAATTATAATTATAATTTTATAAATTAATTTTATGAAATTAAAAAATAATTAAGTTAAGTATTTATTAATTTATAACCTATATTTTAAGAATTATTAATTTTATAACTTAAAAATTAAATTTCTCTCTTTATATTTATTTATAAATAATCATATTTATTGATATTTTATATATATATATAAAATTATTTTTATATTTATATAAAAATTATTATAATAGTTATTTTAAAAAAAATTCATGAAATTTTTTTATAAAAAAATGTGATTATTATATTATAAAAATATTATTTTATAAATATTTTTATTAATTTTAATTTTATAAATAATTTTTTAATATTTTAGATTATACGTATCTTTAAACAATAAAATTATAATTGAATTTAGAATTATAATTTCTTATCATAATTTTTAACAATCTCAAATATAAAATTTAAGATTTTGAATCAATTCTAATTGAAAGAATTGATATTGAAATTAAAATTTTATATTTCAATTTCAATTTCATTGTCCTAATGGACCCTGATTTATTTTTTTTAATATTTATTATATTTATTTTATTTATTAAATTATGATATATGTGTATTAATATTCTTTTTTATGCATTAATATTCTTTCTTTTTTTTTTTATAAAAATACACATATATCATAATTTAATTAGTGAAATCAATGTAATTATATAAATAAATAGACTTAAATTTTGTCTCTTAAAATATTCATCTATATAACAAATGAATTTTTTTTATTTTTTTAAAAGAACGATATATATTATTTTCTATTTTAAATTTAAACATTTTTCAATTAATTATATATATCTTTATTTTAAATTTTTTTAATTTATATATTTTAAAATTAATCTAAATAAATTAATTATACATATTTTCTTTTATAATTTTAATTTTTTAATTTATTTATTTAAATTTTATCTTAATTAAAAAAATGGTGCAATATACTTTCCAATAAATAGGTGTTTTTTACGGAACGTATTGACAACTCTTGAATCCTTGATAGTTGATAGTCATCTTCACATCCAAGTCACGTAGTGTTAAAAAACTTTTCAAGTTTTTTGTAATTAAAAGTCTGATATCTCAAATACTTATTGTTAATTGTTAAATTAATACTCAATTTTGTTGAGAATCTTTATTTATGTAATTCACTTAACTAATAAGATTGTAATATGTGGCTTAAAAATTAGTCTAAAAGTAAATTTTAAAAATATATGATTTTTTATTGTTTAGAACGGACAGCGATTTCCTTTTATTTTTTTATAAAAAAAAAGGAACAATTTTTATAAAAAAAAATGAACAATTTTATTCCAGGATAATATAGAAAATAAAATAATGACAGCCAAAGGGATTAATAATGCATATAAGAAGTAGGGACTGTATGTTTGAGGATGATACTAGTTACTAACCACTAAGTAGATATGATGGAGGCAGCGTTCTTTAGTGCACCTTCAGCTAGAGAGGTGTATCGGTACACTTTAAAATTATTAATTATGATTTTTTTATATCATTTTATATCATTTTTTATTATATTTTTCACATCATTAATTATAGGATAAAATTTAGGTAATTTTTTTTAGATATTTGTAATGTTATTTTCTAATAAAAATATGATACGTGTCTTATTTTTTAATAAAAATATAACACATATTTTAAGTTTTAACTACTTAATCATCATTTTTTAAGTTTTATTAATGAGTTATAAAAAAATATACGCATGTTATATTTTTATTAGAGAAAAGTATCACAAACACTTAGGGAACTTTACTTAAATTTTATCTTTATTTTTATTAGAAAACAGCACTGCAAACACTTGAGAAATTTTACTTAAAATTTGTCCTTAATTATATCATTTTTTCTATTATTTTTTTACTTAATTATAACTATTCAAAATGATCTAAAAAATAGTGTTTTATTGTGAACACCTAATTTTGTCCGGGGTATTGTATTAAAAATAATAATAATAAAAAATGAAAGAGGGGGAAAATCTAAAACTTAAAAAATAAATAAAAATCTAAAAAAATGAAAAATAAAAAAAGGTTAAAAAAATTTAAAGTGTCTAAGTCCCACATTGGAGAAGTCATACTCCTTCTCCCTCCTCTCCTCTTATATATAGGGGTAGTTCTCTTTAGTTTTGGGACATTCAAAAATTTTGACACTTGAGTTTAATACCAAGTATAAGAGTCCGAGAACTTTAGTAAATTTTTAACTTGGGCTTAATATTAAGTATAAGAGCCTGAGACTTTAGTAAAAAAAATTTCTTGCAATTGAGTTACTTTTCAAGGTTTGATTTGAAGAGAATGTGGAGTTCTGTGCAATAACTTCTTTGAGCATAACATTTTTTTACGCCTTGAAGGTAAGTTTGCTTATTTCAATTTATTTTTTGTATTATTATTATTTTTTATAAGTGTTGTTCATTTTTAACTTATTCATTTGTTAGTTTGATTGGTTTATTTATTTATTTATTTTTGTATAATTTTATTTTAAAATTAATTCAAGAATAAATCGAGATTAGTTAAGTTGAGACAGCTTGTTAATCCTACACCTTTTAGAATCATCTAAGTTGTGATAGTTTGATAATTTAAATTTTTTTTAAAATAAAATAAATCATTAATCCATAAAGATTCAAAACCTTTTTTTAAATAAAAAAAAATTTCATTTAATCATAACAAACTTGATAATTAGTGGGTGATGTCTCTAGCGTGAAGCGAACTTCACCTATTCAATCCTTAATTTGATTAACAGAGTCGCGAAAACTTGTTAATTCAAATTTTTTAAAAAAATAATTAAATTGTTTCTTTTAAAAAAATAAAAAATAAAATCAACCAATTTTATTTTTTTCTAGCTATTTTTAAATAAAAATTTTGTAACAAATTTGATAATTAGTGGGTAACGTCTCTAGCGTGACGAGAGCTTCACCTATTCAGACCTTAATTTGATTAACTGAGTCGCGACGACTTGTTAATTAAAATTTTTAAAATTAAAAAATTAAATCTTTTTTAATTAAAATCAACCAATCAATTATTTTTTAGAGAACTACGTGACTTTGAGTTCCTCATTGCATCCGAGGATACATAGGAGCAGAATCGTTATTCTGTCAAGTCAAAAATTAAATTTTCATAATTTTTTTTACAAAAGGGGTAAAACAAATATTTTCAAGGATTATTAAGAATTTGCATAATTAATTTAAGGAGGTATCAGTCTAGAGGATGGGTGTGTTAAAGTCTTTGTGGGATTAAGTTTCCACTCTTCCCTACACATAACCGACTTCCGAATTCAATCTAGTTTCAAAGACCATTTTTCTTAAGTTTTCCAATTTTGTCTAAAATAAAAAATAAAATTGGTGGCGACTCCTAATTATTATTTTTTAATTTAAGTTACTATTTCACCTCGATCAACGGTCGCGACATTTATAAAAAATGATGTAAGAGTACCATTTTCCTAAAATTACCTGTGATTATAGGTACTACCAATTGAACAGAAATTAAAAAAATAATAATATTAAAATTCAAATGTAAAGCTAGTTTGAATGTTCAACTTAAAAAAAAAACCTAAAATTTAAGCATAGCATTACAGAGATGAGTATCATTTCTGAGCCGGTGATCCAATTTTTTTTAAAAAGAAACTAATGTTCAACATTCCAAATAGACAATCTCTCCAACAAAAAAATCAAATGAAACTTTGGGAAAAAAATATCGCCAGATCTAGAGATATTCAAAGATCAATCAAATAACCACCGAGCGTGTAGATCAGCTGGCGGGGGGCTGTTCTAGTTTAACCAAGGATCTCAGGTTCAAGTTTTGGGTATGCAGCTGTGTTAAAACTCGGTTGGGAGAGCTTTGCCGCCCTACAGGATCTTGCCCGGCTTGGGGGATTAGTTTCTCACCTACTGATGGGGGGACACTTTAGGAAACTAACAAAAAAAAAAGATCAACCAAACACAAATATGGATTCAAAGACTTTTAACTATCAGATCAGTGATGCAAGGCAACAACGATGACTTCTCAAAGGGTACCATCCATTCATTTTGTCACCCATCTATACCGATTAGATTTGTGTTGACAATTCCACCACCATTGCTAGCTTCCTGAATCGTGTCTAGATCTGGCAAGACCCACTTCGTCTCCATAGACGACTCCTCCACCAGCAACAGTAACTCGCAGTGCTTAATGACAACTTCGTGATGGGCAGCAACAGCGACTTCCTGATTGGTAGCAGTGGCAAGTTCCAATGAGATCTGCTCACTAAGGGGGTGTAGATAAGTGAGTTTCCAACGAGTTGCTACAAATCTAAAATGAAAGATCCAGAAAATAAATTTCCAAAAAATATGGACAATAATAAAACAAAAAAAAATAATGTCAACAATGAGAGTTGAGAAGAACAAGATGAAAGGTGAGGGGCTCACCCATGAAACTGCTTTTTAGGTTGCAAATCTATTATTAGAAAAAAAAGAGGTTGCAAATCTGAACGAGAAAAGAGTGAGAGAACAAAAATTAATTTAACAGGTATTTGGTGATTTGTGTTTGTTTAACTGACTCAACAAATATTTGGTGTTTGTTTTAAACCATTGATGTATTTTTGTATTGTTTTCTCCAATATCAATAATTGTGTCATGTGGTGCATCCATGCACCCCACAAGCGCAAAGTGCATGTCAGACGGCCCCTATGGTGGAGTGGATAAATTTGGCCATGAACGATTTGAAGCAGAAAAAGGGTTAAGGGCTCTCAAACTGTAGTTTGTAGAGCTGATGACAGTTTGTATTAATTAGATTTTGATTTGTTGGTGAGAAAAAGCAAAAACTAGCTTCTGCCTACAAAACAAAAGCCAAACTTTACACTTCTATTGTTGTTCCACTATAGTATAAGCTCACCTTATAAAGCTCCCAACAAGAGGAACTTGCCTTTCGGTATGGGTTCTTAAGGTACTAAAGCAAGCCTTCAACAATGAATCCAAAATAAATAACTTAAAACAATGTGAAGAACATTGTTTTGCTTTAATGAACTTGAATCTAATGAGTTATAAATCAGAAAGTGGAAATATAAAGAAGTAACTTATGCTCCGAAATATAAAGCAAATGAAATTACAAAAAGTAAAGATGAAAGCTTAAAAAATGTTGTAAAGTACTTGAAAACATAAAAGAAAGCAGTAAAGGACTAGAAATGTAAAGGAAAAGTTGTAAAATGCTAGAAAATTAAAGATAAACTACTTGAAAAGTAGATGATTTTTGTGTAATTGTTTGGGGATCCCTTCTTCAAAGTTTTAGAAGCCTTTTCAAAGAATTGGAGCTGGAAAAATCACAGCTCCAATGCACCTTCATGCCTTAAAGTCCACTTTCCTAAATTATAGGAGCATGATCTCCATCCACATAGTCACTCTAAGCATTGTTAGGTTGTGGGGCACTTCTATGGCACGTTTTCACCTAACTCCAATAAAGGAAACTATCCAAAATATCATTTTATGTATGTTTAAACGTTAGAAGCAACTGCCACACCCCTAATTTCTTATGTTTTAGGCATCACCTAGATCTAACTACATATCCTTGGTTTGACTTGATTAAGCTAGATTCAATTCAGCTTTGCTGTCCAAAGCATGCCATTTTTGGAGCTTCAAACACTTTGGGCCACTTATCTTGTTGGGTCGCGTATACTCAAACCATTTACTCCCAGCATGTAGTCTATAAGCCCAAACTGTTATTTTTGGGCTACCAACAATGCCCTTGCGTTAGCCGTTGGTTGGAATCAAATTCAATCAAGTTCTAATGGATTGAAATCCCAAAGATCGCACATCTTTTCAAATTCATAAGCCTGCTACAACCATCAAATCAAATCTGTTATTTTTTTCCTATCATATTAAATGCGCATCATGTTAGCTGGGTGGGTAGGGATTTGATCAGATTAATTGCTTTATATATTGCTCTTTATGAAGCCGCCCTTTTCCTCACTTTCTTCTTAAGCTCTCTCCTTTCTAAACCCTAGCTTCTAGAGAAAAAAACTATTTTCTTCTCCTAATTTGTTTCCAGCCATGAAAATGTCAAATGCCTATGACTCCCAAAACCAATCCATGGACTACCAAAGTGATGATTCATCATCATTTTCTCCTTCATTTTAGCCTGACCCAAAAAGTTTTTATTCACCATCGTCACCCCGAGTCCAGGTAGCCATGAAAATTGTTATTGCTGTCACCATAACCACTGGTGCACATGCTATAGCTAGCCAAAGCTAGTTCATAGTGGAGCTATACCTGTTTCCTGTTACCTTAGAGCCACCCACTTGTCAACTCGGTTCTTTCAACCATTTTCCTGGTGACAAAGATCCTACACCAAGCAGTTTCCAAACCCACCGCATCTCCAGTTGTTTTTGGAGAAATAGTATGCTGCTTCCACCAACTGGAAAGTAGAACCATGCCTTTGGCCTCTTGATGCCTCTTCTGACTATAAGAACTAGTACAAGCATGTGAAAAAGGCCAAGGAACCTCTTTAGAGTGAAATAGGAATTACCTACGCCATTCGGCTCTTTACTAGGAACTTGAAAGCCGACTTAGCTTTGCTACAAGTACCTGTCCTCTTTTGGTCTCACTTCTCCAATACCTTCAAATTTCCATTTGGCATAATGACTCCCACCTTTTTAGACATTGCTGCCAATAGGGGAAGAGCTTCTAATTTACTTCGACTCTAAAGTTAGTGTTAGTTTTGAAATGGAGTTCAATAGACAAATATATGGCTACATCAAATTCATACCTGCCAAGAACGAAGCTCCTGGCCCTATTACTAACTTTGAGCACACTACTTTCATTAGCTACTAATTTTGCAAGTATGTCATCTACACCAGCTCCCTCTAGTCTTGAAGGAAACCCTAGCCTTGGTGGTTACCATGGCAAAAGGTAAACCAATAGCTCTCGACAACTTTCTGCTCGGCAGCCTTTACAAGGGAATTTTTAATTTAGCTTCAGTCATTCTTGCCCACGACACTTTAGACTCCATTTATGAACCTTTCTAGTTCCTGCAGATGTGATTTTAGTCATACTTCTTGGAGCTCTTCCCAACTGAATCCTCTTTAGACACTCCATCTGAGGATCGACAAAGCTGCCATATCCATGGTGGCATCTTGTCAAAGGTCCCACTCTGCAGTAATATTGCTATGGGACTCTTCAAATTCTTCTACAGCCAAAAAGAAAGACCAACTTCCACTCTCTGCCAGTACTACCCCTTCTCCTTCAGCTCTACAAAGCTAAAGATAATTTTAGAAGATACCGCTAACCCAACTCTTGCCTCCAAGACCTCAACTTTTTGGGTGGCTGCAATGGTTAGTCACGAGTTTTTAGTAAACTACAATTCATGTGACTACTACAACCTGCTTGAAGTTGAGGTTTATTTGCCAAACTGTGTGGCAAATCAATTCGTCTTAGGGAAACAAATTCTAATTTCTTATGCCTACAACCTGAACAGTAATGCAACCGAAAGGGTCTCCATAGATTCTGCTTTAAAATTTGCTCTGGTCCTGTCTTATCGGGACATAGTAGTGAGGAAATTCCAATTTTAGGCTTTCAAATCAGCTCTAGCTCGCTCCATTTAATTTATTTGCTAGCGGGAGCTTGTTTCAACTTCGTGGTTTGAAACCCTACTTACAGATCAGCTGGAACTAGTTTTTAATCTTACTCTGACTTCATCCAAGAAGAGAAAAGCTCCATCAAAAAGTAGGGTCAAAGAAAAAGCAAAAGGTACATTTTCCCTTCTATAATTTATTTTGGACGACTGCTTTTAAAATTCTGATACACTTCATTATGTCTTTAACAGAAATTGTTATAACTGTAAACTCTGGTGACTTCTCTCCAGATCTACCACTACCCAAAAGATCTCAATTTTGTGCATCATCCAGAGTTCAGTCTACTGTAGCGGCTCGAAGGTAATATATCATCTTCTAAACTACTATTTTCTACTTTTCATCTTACTTGGCAGCAATAATTCATTCTATTCTTTGGTTTTTAGGCTTCGGGCCGAGTTGCAAAAAGCACGGCTAAGAAGGAATCGAAGTCCATCAAAAGAAATCTGGTAGTATCCTCTACCAAATCTAAAGTCTCTGCCCTTGCCGCAACTGAGAAACAAATACCTCAACCTTCTACTGTCCCTGCAATCCAAAAACCACTTACAACAACACCACTTTCATCTGCCTAAGGGCCACTTAAGAACAAATAAGAAAATATTTTGCCAAGAGAAAGTCTTTAGCATTCTTGAAGTTATCCTTGCTCCCTACTCCAACTGACGTCCAAAAGAACCTGTAACTGGTGGAGGAATTCTTCAGCTCCCTTATTCCACCACATTCTCTGGAACAAGACTTTTTTCGCTCAGCCATCAAGTCCTTGATTAGCCTTGAACAACCAACAGCTCTGAGTGAAGAAATTCAAGAGCTACTCGCCAAACTGTTTGCCAAATTCAACTATCTCTAACTGAAGAGAAAGATGGCCTTCAATCGTGAGAAGCAGCCGAAAAGGAGTTGCAGAATCTGCAGAAGCTTTCTACCCACTCTGAGGCAATCCTGAGAAGATATTCAGAAATTGAAGCCTTTGATCAAGCCTACCTGAGCCAAATTTCTAAAGCAAAGCAAGATCTTACAGAGAAGCAGCTCCAGATTGAATAACTATAAGCTGTGGTAAAACTATTGGAGCCGCACCTCAACTCTCTTCAATTCAATCGCAATTGGTTCTAGGATGAAGTTAATAAGCTTTTTTCTGATAGCCAAGCAATTGAAAATGACCTGCTTCCCTTTTGGCTAACCAAAATCATCTATGAGCAGGAAAAATACATTGGGGAAGCAAGCTTGGAAGAAGCGGAGAAGACTTAGGAGGAATTCATAACAAAATTTTTGGAGGTGAATGTGACTAAAAAGCATAAGAAAAGCTAACCTTGCAAGCACTGTTACTGATATTGCGGCTCTGATGGAAGAGGACTGGCCGAGAACCCTTGAGCTTGCCAAGGACATTGTTGAATCTGCAGGAACCACGACCAGAGCCAGCCTTGGACCTCAACCTAAAGAACTTCAAAAAGTTTGACTTGCCCTTACCTTTTTCAGATCTTTGCACAACTTTTAAATTTTAGCTTTTTGGTTATGCGGCCGGCCTGCGGCTTCAAGTAGTTTAGGATTTGAAACAACTCTTTGTAAGTGGTTACCGCAGTTTGCATATGTAATCAGCTGCCCACTTTTGTTTTTAGCTTTTTAAGGTCCATTCCCTTCCTTCCACATAGAAGGATAATAAAATTTCAAGTATTTGTCGTTAATGCTTTTTGTATATTCTTCACCATTTATATTCCTCAAACCATAGGCACTCACGACTAACACTCTACTAACTTAAGAAGGACTTCCCAATTAACTGACCATTTTCCAAATCCATACTCTTTTGCTCCAAAAGGAAACATAACTTTCCAAACTAAGTCGCCTTCATTGAATTTGCATGGCTTTACCTTTTTGTTATTGCTCAAAGCCACTTGCAACTTGTTAGCTTCAATTCTTTCTAAAGCCAGAAGCTTATTTGTATCCATTTTATCTAACTTCATATGCATAACATGCAGATATTCTTTAGAGCTTAGTACATTTTTCTCTACTACTCGCAAAGACTGCGCGGTTATCTCAAGTGGAATTACTGCATACTGGTCATAGGACAACTTAAAAGAAGTAGTTGCAATAACAGTTCTTTTTGAAGTTCTGCATGCCCAAAGGTTTTCTAACTAAGTTGAATGCCAATTTCTAGGTTTGTCCTTAATGTGCTTTTTGATCAGGCCGATGATGATCTTATTAGTTGCTTCGGCCTAGCCATTAGCTTGGGCATAGTAAAGAGAAGAATAAAGCATCTTAATCCCTAATTGCTCCACAAAAGCCAAAATCTTATACCTAGTAAATGTAGTGCCCTAATCGGCTATTATTGTTTGTGGAATTCCAAAACGAAACAAAATATGCTACTTAATGAACTCAATTACCTCATTCTGAGCGACGTTCTTCAATGACACAACTTCAACTCATTTGGTGAAATAATCAATAGCTACGAGGATGAAGCAGTGTTTCTTTGACGAATGAGGGTAGATTTTCCCAATGATTTCCTTTGCCCAGCCACAAAACGGCCAAGGTTTAATAATGGGATTAAGGTTAATAGTAGGAACATGTTGTAACTACCTATGTTTTTGGCAAGCTTGGCAGCTTTTGGCATATTGCACACAATCTTTTTTAATGGTAGGCCAAAAAAAAACCTATGGCAGTGTAGCAACCATTACATCTTTGGGCAAACCTGATGTGTGCCACAAAGTCCCTCATGGACTTCTCTCATAGCCGTCATGACATAGGCAAGACCCAAACATATAAGGAGCAGTCATTCCGAGCTCTTTTTGTATAACTGCCCCTTTATAAGGTAGTATTCTAATGCTCTATTTTCCAAAGAAAGGTTCACCTTAGAGGTTGGTTGATTCAAATTAGCTATTAGCTCTTCACGTCATTCAACATCATTCCCAACTTGACACACAACTTTAGCATTAGATGATAATAAAGCAAATTTCATCTTTTGCAGAATCGAAGCAAAGCATTTATATCCTGAAGCATCTTGTGCTAAATTGTTATCTTTAGCATTACATTTTCTTGGCACATGTACAAAAATTATATCAGCTAATTGTCTCAATAAATCTAAAGTTATTTTATAAAATTTAGCCAATGTTGGACTGAGGCATTGATATTCGCCAATTAGTTGCTTAATGGCTAGCTAGGAGTCACCCATGATCTTCACATTCTTGGTCCCTTGGGCAAGTAAAATCCTAAGGCCAAGGATAAGGGCTTCGTATTCAGTTTGATTATTGGAACAATGATTTTCTAGCTCGAGCCTGAATGTGCCTTTTTACCGGTGAGGTTGGTAATTACCATACAATTGCCAGCTCTAGTGTGTAAGAACTATTAAAGTATAAAAGCCAATAAGGCAAACCTTACAAAGGGTGCTCGACTAGAAAATTAGTCAGAGCTTGACCTTGTACTACTCTAAGTGGGTATATTCTAAATCGAAAGAATTCAGCTTCATAGACCACTTAGTTAATTTGCTTTGTAAAATTGATAGGTAAATTTTTGGTCCTTTCAATAGATAAAAAGTTATTTTCTTGACCAAAAACTTGTTTAGACCATTTGTACTGCAAGTGCACGGGTCATTCAAGTAATATAGATATAAAGTATAAGTTCGTTCCCACGAGAATAAGTTTACTTCCAATGCTAAGTATTAACTAATAACTTACCTAATTCTATTCAAGAACATATAAAATAAGGAAAGCAATTAAACTAAAGTTTAATCTACAAAAGCAATAAAGATAATGGTTTAGAGATCTGGGGAATCCTTCTTCACCTCTTATTTCATACTAATGACATGCAACCCTTATAAGCAACATCATTGAATTGTTAAGTTAGCTTAAGAATCTTTATTAGTTAAAAGCACATGTCTAGGTCAATCAACCATAATTTCATTTACCCAATTCACTATGTTTCCATGAGAACTAGTGCAAATTCCACTCTTGAATGGTCTATTCTCAATCACACACTATGCATTGCTAAAAGATATATTTCTATCCAGTTAGCGAATCAACTCATCTCGCCATTAGAATAGAATCGAATATGTATCAACCATACATTAGATCTAAAGTCCAAATTCCTATGTCTAAGTTCATCAGACTTCAACAAATCATTCAAAAGTTGATCAAACCTTCAAAAGCATTAAGAATCATATGATTGAACATAACTAAACACTAATATATACTCAAAAGATAACAAACTCAATAATAATCATAGAAAGGATTCAAAGTATTCCTAAATACAACTCAACTAATCTATGAACATGAATTTACAACTCAAAAACTATGCCCAAATGATAAAGAAGAGAAGAGAAAGAGAGAAGAGAAGGAGGAAACTCATTAAGTGTGATTCTTGAAGCTCAAATCATCATCCATAAGGAAGATGACCTCTATCCTAGCCTCTTTTGGCTTCCTCAGCCTCCAACCATGAAGTCCTGTTGTAGCTTCTCTAAACCTAGAAAGTCATACTAAGAAAATATGATAAAAATCTATTTATAGGCTCAGTTCTGCACTTAGCGTCGTGACGCTCACTAACCTAGGCCGCGACACTCATTGAGTCAGTCACAAAGGGGCCGTGGCGCACACTACTTTGTGCCGCGGCGCTCTAGCCTCGGGTTTTTGTATAGCAGCTTGATGATGCACTTTTACACCGCGGCTCGCAACAACTAGGGCCGCGACACTCTCTCCTAGAATGCCTCCTTGGCTTTCTCTTGGATTTTTGAGCCTTGAATCGCTCCAATTCATCAGTTTTGAGCTCATCCTACATTAGAGAAATAACTAAGTTAAATATAAATTATAAATTTACTTAATCATTTGACGAATACACACAAATTGCTCAATAGCATATAGAGATACATCCTAAGAAAATTCAACCATTATAAGCATAAAATCTCCCATATATGCATAATAATAAGGACATAGCATTATATGAAGCACAATTATGGGGCACACATAACTATATTTCATGGAGTTATCAAAAATTGGCTCAGACAAGAGATACTTAACAATATTTATTTTTGAAAGCACTAAAACAGTTCTTGGCAACAAATAATATTCTAACTTTGTACAAGCATAATATAAAGATAAACATAATTTTTCAAGTGTGGAGTATCTAGTTTCTACATCAGTTAACATTAGTTAAGATAATAAATGGCTCTCTCAGTACCATTTTCTGCATCTTAGGCCAAGAATGCTCCTATTGATCTCTCTGTAGTAGAAATATATAGCTTCAGAGGTCATTCATTAGACAGCGACACCAAAATAAGTTGTCAAGCCAAATATTGTTTAATGTTTTCAAAAGCTTGCTTCTGCTCCTCACTCCACAAGAATTGTTCATCATTTTTCAGCTCCACTAATTTTGAAAATGCTTATAACTTACTTGTTGAATTAGTTATGAATCGCTTCAAGAAGATAATTTTGCCAATCAAGCTCTAAAGCTCCTTCTTGTTGTTGGGCGGTCTAGCTTCGAGAATAGTATTGGCCTTTTTTTATCCACCTCTATACTTTTCTTATGAACTATCCACCTCTATACTTTTCTTATGAACTAAAAACCATAAAAAGTTTTTAGTTGAGATGTCGAAAGCACACTTTGTAGGGTTTATTTTGAGGTTGAACTTACTCATGCTTTGAAAAGCTTTTTAGAGGTCGGCCAAATGTTGATCATTTCTTTGAGATTTGACAACCACATCATCTATATACACCTCCATATATTGCTAATCAAGTCATGGAAGATCACATTCATAGCTCTCTGATAGGTTACCCCCGCATTCTTTAACCCGAACAACATCACTACCTATTCAAATATATGCCCCCGGGCATTTGAAAGCTATTTTTGAAACATCAGCTTTGACTATATATATATATATTGATTATAGCCAAAGTAGCTATCCATCAAGGATAAGACTTCATTAAAAAAGGCAACATCTACCAACATATCAGTTATGGGCATGGTATACTCATTTTTAAGGGTCACATGGTTAAGTCTTTAAAGTCTACACATATCATTAGCTTCCCATTCTTCTTAATTATCGGTAAAATGTTTACAAGCCATTTTGTGTACCTGGTAGTTCTGATAAAGCTAACTTGTAGCAACTTCTCAATTTCTTCTTTGATCTTCGAGATTAGCTTCGATGCAAACCTACGAGCGTCCTGCCTAAAAGGTTTAGCTCTCGGCTTTAGTGGTAATCGGTGTTCAACCAAGCTACAGAAAAAGTCGTGCATCTCATAGTAATCCCACAAAAAGCAATCCTTATACTTGTGAAGTAGTTGGACCAGCTTCTCTCTAAAGCTATCTTCTTACAATATGCTAACAAAAGTTGTCATGGTATACTTGTTGTGCCTAAATTAATCTCCATGAATGGATCTTGATTTTCAACAGCCTTCACTTCCTATTGCAAAGGAGATTCAGTGGATATTGCTTTACTGACTTCAGCTTCTTCAAGCGCAGCCGATATTACCTTGCTTTCTGTATTATAAGCAGCCAATCTATCTTGTAAATCTTTGATAGCTTCCATTTAAACAGTTTTAGTGGCTGAGGCATCGGCCTTATGTTTCATCTGAAATCCTTCATTGGTCCATTCAAAGATGTCTACCTTAAAGGCCTCATGCATTAAGTCAAACAAAGTTGATATAAGGGGAATAAAATTGAGTTTTAACCTTATCTACCCTGGCTGCAAAAGTTTTTGTCATAAGCTTTAACGATTTCTACCTCATCATCATTCTAGTATATGAGTATTTGATGTAAGGAAGAAGGAATACACTAGTTGGCGTTGATCCAGTCTGGCCCTAAAAGCAGTGTATATGTGCTTTCGTCAACCACAAAGAAAGCATTAGTAGTTGTTCTACTTCTAATAATAAGCTCCATAGGGATTATACCTTTAGCCACTATGGCTCCACCAGTGAAGTTCATCATTTGCATGGTGGTAGAGACCAAATCAAGTTTAGTTCTCCCCAACTTTCTTAGTGTTGTCATCGACATTATGTTTAAAGCGACCTCATTGTCAATAGAGACTCTTGCAATAGGCTTGCCATATCTTCCCTAGGCTTTTCAAACACAATTTCAGCCACTTGTTTTAGATATTCATCAGTGGATAAGGTGGCCTTTTCAGCTTCTAAAGCTAATACATCCTCTTCCAAGTGATTAGCTGGATTGCCTTTGGGTGAGAAATCGACAGGAAGCACACCAAACATGCTGACTGCCATTAGTTCCTCCAGTATTCCCATCAAGTTTGAATCATTTGGAATATCAAAGGCTTTTGCTTCATTCTCTAGCAATTCTTACATATCCAAATCCAACAACTCCTTTTTAGTTAATGGCTCTTCTGGCTGGGGAATCAGTTGGAGTTGTGACTCTCGTTCTCCCTTTTTAGGTTCATTTTCTGCCACAGTAGATTCATTCTGGATTTGCTTTTCCATGAGAAATTAATTCAATGTCTGTTCCAAAATTTACTTACAGTTACTAGATTCTGCATCACTGATAGCAGTCTCCTTGTGAGCCCACCTCAACTGATGTTTGTCTTCCTCTAGCATCTGGAACAACTTCTTTCTCTTTTTGCCGCTTTCTTCTGTTGCCACCTTCTTTTTTAGGTCTTGGTAAATTCTTGTTATGGCTTGTTGATGCTAATTCTCCTAATAGCTTTTGGGTATTAGTTGATGACTCATTCCCTAACTTTGACATCAGCTTTTAGCTTCACCATTCGAGGGGGCCTTTTTATTATCAAAGAAATACGCAAGCTTGTTCTTCTATCAGCAAAAGGATATTCTAGCTACACCTGTCTTTCAACAATAAGCACATCATCAAGAATAACATCAAGTTAAAAACCTACCATTCTGATCCTACTGGCTGAAGACTCACCATTTCTAGGCAAAGCAACAATAGCAAGTCTATTAGCTGCCCCCGAGCCTTTGGGCACCTAGGTAAGTCTTACTTTGGCACTAACTTAGACTGCCGACCCATTGGTTCCCAGGTCAAGAAGTGTTACCATGTATATACCAGGCTGCTTCGAGAAAGGATCTGTGTCAACAACCATGTTCAAAGCTCCTTTGTCTGAGAGCTTAAACCTCCCATCCTTAATTGCTTTCTATATCGCAATCCAGAACATAACTCAATTATTAGTAAAATGATTGTATGAGTTGTGTCACTTACAATATTTATTTCCATTAATATCCACTGATTTTGGAATACGATGGCCATCAAGAAGCCTGATATGTTTATCTTTCAGCAAGAAATCAAAAATTTGGTCAGCATTGGAGATATCAAATAGATACTCCTCTTTAACTTTTACACATTCTTTCTGTTTAGCTTTCGAGGTTTTCAATGCTGGACAGGTGTAAGCTGACCTTTTCACAGTTTCTGCCGCTCTGATCTCCTCCTCTTTGTCTTATATATGTTGTAAAAATTCACTTGCAATAAAATGAGTTAGCAAAATCGTAAAGCCTGTAACATGCAAAGCACTGCCCTAAAGGATTATTTTGGTAGAAACGAAAATCCCCCAAGGTATTGCAGGCTCTTCCTATTTGACAGAGATTCAAGAACTACAAGAGATTTGGAGCAAAATGTAACCTAGAAGACAAGAGGAAGTGAGAATAGTAGCAGAGAGGAGAAGAAAAATGTTATGTATAAAAACGTTAATAAGAGAACAGAATTTATAGAAGGTAAAAAAGAGTCGTTAGCAAAAAATGTTAGAAAAAAGAACGTTGGAAAATGAATTTGGCCATTGGAAACGAAAAAGCCCGTTAAAAACTAATTTACACGTTGAGTGATCGTTGGAAGATCAAAACAAATGTGACCGTTGGAAGACCAAGTCAAATATGACCGTTTTAACATTTTAAAAAAAACTCATTTTTAGGTAAGTTCAAAAAATTAATTAGATATTTCACAAAAAGATTTGAGTTTCTTGATATCACGCGCAAGAGGGACAAATCGATGATTTACACTAACTATGAGCCTTTGGCCCATTTTTATATACGCGAGCCTATCATTTCATTTGTTTCTTACAAAATTCAAAACATAAATTGATATATAAACTCTTTAAAAGATATACTTCTAAGCAATGTGAGACTTTAATCTTCTAAAATAAAATACTTTTCACAATAATATATACTTCTCATCAACAAGATACTTAGAATATCTAGTAAGTGAAATAGTTTGCGGGCCTTTATTAACTTTCGAGGTCCTCTTTCCTTCCTTATCTTTGATCTATGTCTCATGTCTCATATCAGATGGCTGTGAAAATTAAAACTAAATAAGTGAGGATGAAATTTTTATCTATTAATTTAAACTCAACCTAAAATTTCTCAGCTACGTTTTCTTTTTAATGTGAAGATTTCTGAAACTTTCTTATACGCATTTAAATAAATATGAGCTTTCTATAGGCTAGAGGCTTTACATAAAAAAACAAAAAAGAATAATCTAGAGGCTGGCGTTTAAATATAAAGTATTTCACTATTTTGGTTCGTTCAGCCTCTTGCATTTCGTCGAAGGCACAAAGAAGTAAACTTTTTTTTTTATAAAAAAAGTGAAAAATTGCCTTCTTTTGCAATTTTCTTCATTCTTTTAAAGAGGAATTAGATTTTGCATATGTGAAATGCACGAATAAATTAAAAATTAAATGATAAAAATAAAATATAATTATAAATAAAAAATATATAATAATTCATCAAAAAATAATATTTATAAATTTAACTTAAAAATACATAAAACATATTTTTTATTTAAGTAAGAATCTTAGTTGTCATTATCATATTATGTTAATTAATTAGCAATATTTGTTTAAAATAACCACATAAAACTATAATTATAAGCCACCAAATATATATACACACATCAAACATTTTTAATAAAAATATAATTAATAACCTCACCAAAAAGATATAATTAATAAAAGTTAATTTTCTAATAATAAATTATATTCAATTAATTTTATTATGTTTTAATGTAGAATCGTTGTTAGAGTATTCAATAATAGTATTTTTAGAGACACTTCACCAAACAATTCGTTAAGGATATTCTCTAAACACTTTAAACACTTAGTGTAATCTTTATATAAAGTGTTGCGTAAATACTTTGTTTACAAACCTTCTAAAACTATTGATTAAAAAGGGAGTGCGAGTAGTAGAGAAAAAATGATTTAATAATTAACATATTGATTTAATTAAAAATGATTGATCAAAATTGTTGAATAATTCAAGAATTTCTATTTGTTTTTTATTCGAATGTCATATAGTTACAGATCTACACGCATCTTCATTATTAAGATTCCATCTTTAAAGCCTAGAAGATTCATCCATTGGTTTGTATCCATACTCACTCGTTGTGACACTTTTCTTTAAATTGTAAAAAAGGTGTGAATATTCGCCTTCAATTTCCTCTAATGATTTACAATGTTCGAGTGTCCATTTAAACTTATAATAATCTTCAAAATACTATACATCTTCACCTTCTTCTGATATTAGTACATAATGCAGCAAAATGTTGAAATATATATTTTGACTAAAATTTTGAATTTCAACAAACAAAGTAGAATAAGAAGAATAACAAAGTGGTCATTTACTTTTATTAATACTCCTAAAAACTTATAACAAAAATTAACGTTCAGAACAAACATAAAATAGTACATTATAATTATTGAAATTCACATATGAAATTAGAAAATCATTTGAACGTACATGTTGTCCAAAGAGATTTGTCAAAAGCAACATAAACCTTTTAATTGAAGACATGATTTTCAACTTTTGCTACTTTGTGCTGATCGAAGAGCATGCTTAGGGATGCAAACTTTGAACTTAACAACAATTTGACTTAAATTTGTTTAATTTCACATGTGTTCATTGTGTCCATTAGTAGTGTGATCCAATTATTTTACAAAACCAGAAACAACACAAAAAGTAATTAATATCACTGGAAACTTGATAAAATTTCCAGCATTAGAAAATAACTAATGCAGATATTGCAAATTTAGTGTTGTATATTAAAAATTTTGTATCCATAAAATAGGCGTGACTAACCAGTAAGTAGATTTTGTATCCAAGTATGTAGCTTATGAACCTTGTGTTTCCTACATGAAAAATAGAATATATGGTTGATATTAGTACTATAAAATTGAAATGAATGTCTTTTTATGTAAAAAAAAGTAATGAGAAAACAAAAAGAAAAGAGTAATTTTATTGTACTAACCTTGCCTAGAGTTTCTTCTTTGCAAATGTATTAAAGTATAACATGACTGCAAATATATAGATCGATAGTAAGAAGGTTACTCTGATTTGAAAATAATACAATGAACATAATTAGATATAGTAATCAAATAAAAAAATTTCATGTATAAAATCAATTGAAATCAATTCAAATAGGAAGGGAATTTCAATTAGAATAATTAAAATAAATTTATTTTAAGAATTCATATTATGGATAATAATTTTAAGCTTATTGTTTAATTGACTTTGGTTGGTCACTTTAATATTCACAATAAGCAGTTATATAAAATAAAAGCCAAATCAAATCACCCAACATATTGAAATAAAAAATTATCACTCTCAATTAATCATTGAATCCCAAATTATCTAATTTGGAAATAACATAATAAACATAATTCGATATAATAATCAAATAAAAACTTTCGATGTATAAAATCAATTGAAATCTATTCAAATAGGAAGACAATTTCAGTTAGAATAATTAACAAGGCCAAATCAAATCACCCAACATATTGAAACCCAAAATTCTCGTCCTCAATTAATTATTGAAACCCAAATTATCTAATTTGGAAATAATATAATGAATATAATTAGATATAGTGATCAGATAAAAAAATTTCATGTATAAAATCAATTGAAATTAATTCGAAAAAGAAGGGAATTTCAATCATATAATATGTGAAAATATTTTTTTATAAATTTATTAATTCCTAATCAAAATTAATTCCTAATCAATATGATAAAATGAGATGAAGTAGCTAAATGTTGATCAATCATATAATACGTTGACATTAGAATGTTTGATTCTTTTGTATGAATGGTGGTCTCCGACTGATTATTAATTTCAAAGTATTAATTCAATCATATAATACAAAAGAATGATCAATCAATTTATTAATTCCTAATCAAAATTAATTCCTAATCATATAATACGTGGCAATTAATATCATATTCTTTATTAATTCCTCCAAGACTTTTGTATATTATGATTCTCATAAAAAATAAATCAAAACTAATATTTAATGTTAACCACAATATATATTAGGAAATTAGTTAAATTGATTCATTGGCAAAAAATTAGAAAGAAACATAAATTAGACTTGTACAATAATAGGAAGGAATTGGAAATAATTATACAATAAATTCAAAAATTTACTAATTATAGAGATTGACAATTGATGGTCTTTATAAAAAATAACAAAACTATTTTGAAGAATGTCTTAACTTTTCAACTACTCCCACTCCCAACCTAAAGGTTGTCGGAGGTTTGTTGCCACTAGTCACCGCTAGGCTGCTTTAGCAGCTGCCACTCTCAGGTACCATTTCTCTTATGTTCTTATTCTTCTTTCTCAACTCCCTTCTTTGTTTCTATTTTTGTATAACTTTGATTTGTTCATAAGGTCATGAGTCTCTTACATCGCTCGCTGGTACGATTCATAAGACTCGCAATATTGTATCCATGAGAGGAAGATCAAGCAACTACGACAAAGAAGAAGATCGATATGCATTTTGAAGTTTCAACATAATCTTTTATTTTGTTAGAAATTCTGAGTTTTAAAATATTTTTCTATTTCGTCCAAATAATGAAAATTTTTAAGTTTCATTATACTTTTGTATATCATTCAAAAAAGTAGAATTTCTTTTTCTATTACGAGAAAATTGAGAAAGATGAAACCAGAGAGCAGAAACGTGATTTTGATTTAGAGTTATTTGATTTTTATTAATTTATTAATTTATTTTTTATAAATATGGCATTGGCCAAATCACTTTACATGTGAAAAAAAAACACATTAGATAACACATGATAAAATTTTAGCTTTGTTATTTATCATATATTATCAAATTAAATCATATACTTGTTGACTGAAAAGACACATGATAATTTTTTAAGACATGTATTTTCTCTTTATATATTATATGATGATTAAAGAGTGTGTTAACTTTTTTTTTTCATATTTCTCACTTGCTTTTTACATCCATATTATTAATTTTTTTCAATTTTATATTTTAATTTTATATTTTCTCTCCACGATCTCGAACTTTTATTATTCAATGATAATATGAATGAGTATTGCACCATACGTAATGGCAACAAAAAATGTTATTTGTTTAAATATTATATAATTCACCTAACCTCTGCATATATGTTGGATAAATTATTATTTTTTTTGAGCTTGTTGGATAAATTCTTATATTATAATGTATTTATTAAATATATGATAATATATCTATTAAAATAATCTAAAGTATTATCTGTTATCTAAAATTATAAATATTTTTCAACAAACTTAAAGTTTTGACTTTTTTATTTGCTTAAAGTTTAGTTTTATATGAAAAAGAGTTGGATAAATGATAAATAATGATATTTTTACCACATTTTTCTCATACATCACTTTAACTTTTACATTATTCATTATTTCATTAATTATATTACTTTTTTAATATTTTCTCTCATTTAATCATAATTATTAAAAATATGATAAAAAATAATATATTTTAAAAAATAATATAAGAACTTTATTATCCTTACATAAATTGATTGAGTTATCTTTTTTCATTTTTTTGACTTGGGTATGAGTCAGTATACATAGTTATCCAACTCATAGAGCTCAACCTTATTTTTATAAGTTGGGATGAGAAGTAAGTTAAGGGGCCTATATACTTGTTTAATTAAATAAGTCACACACAAGTATTTAAAAACACTTCAGTTGATAGACTAGTCTGTTTTATATATATATATATATATATATATATGACTTTGTATTTTCCATTTAAAAACGTACGTGGATTTATCAAAAGCTATTGGAGTATATGTATGTAAGGTTCAAATTCGAGCTATAGGTGTAGAATGGAGCTCTATAGGTACAATTAGAGTGTAATCAACCTATAAAGTATACGTATTAAAAAAAAAATTATGCATTACTCGATGAGGTTAACCCATAGTTTTCAAAATTTAACCGAACTAGCAGATCAAACTAGAAAAATCAGGAATTAGTCCTCCGATTGATTTAATCAACCCCACAAACCATATTTCCAAAAATTGGTAAAAAAAACAATAAATCAGTCTGAATCGGTTAACTCATTTGAACCAGTCACGATTTATAAAGTTGAATTGACTATTTTGTTTTTATTTTAAAAAAATCCATTTAAAAAATTATATTGAGAACTTTTTCAAGGAACTTATTATTTGGTTTTCAATTTATAATCAAAACTCATCATTTCTGTTTTTAATTTTTTCAATGGGAGACAAATAGGAATTTATAATGCATTAAGAGTTTAATTTCAATTTACAATGAAAAGTTTTATCTCTTACCCTTTTACGTATTCAATGTAGAACTAATATATGTTAGAGAATAAGTTAATATTAGTATAATAGTTTAATTTATCATTTATTTAGTTATAAATTAATTTAATTATATTAGAAATATATTTTAATATTTTTTAGTATTATTTATATAATTAATATATGTATATTATAATTTTTTTTTTTATATATATATATATATATATATAAAAGCTTAATTTGACTCCGATTTACCCCCAATTGAACATTAAAATCTTAACCATATTTCTTTTCCGGTTCATGATTGGGTCTGCTTATGAAAACATTGGGTTAAATTTATTTTTACTTTTTTAATATGAACTTTATTTTGTAACACATAACTCTCTAAAATTATAATAAAAAATTATAATCTTGTATTTTCTGTTAATTTTAATAGTGGTAGTCTGCACATATTTGGAAACTGAATATTTGAAGAATACGTTAAAGGAAATCACGTGCAAAATCTCACCATTAAAATTGACAAAAAATACAATGTTACATTTTTTAACGAAAGCTTAAAAAAGTTATGTATTATAAAATAAAGTTTGTGTATAAAAAATAAAAATGAACTAAACTTTAAGAAAGGAATGTGTAACATAAAAAAGAAAAAGAAAACATAAGAAGTTGTAATGGTATAATCTACACTCGAGTGCAGAATAGCTCCAGACTAATTAACAAAGGTCCAAAGGATGGAAACAGTAGTGCTATTTAGCATGTATTTTTCAAAGAAGTGTTATGAATCATTTATAACAAGAAATTTTTTTACTTAAATCATAAATACTTAATTGAGTATACTAGATCAATTATGATTGAGTATTTTTATAAATAATTATATTATATAATTAATTTTATAAAAATTAATAAAAATATTAAATTTTAATTAATCTAATACACCTAATTATGATATTCATAATTTAAGTAAAAATTTCTTTTATAACAAAACACAATCACTCTCAAAGCAAATCTCTCTACGTGTTCGGTTTCACGGAAATAATTTTGTGTTTAAGGATTTTTTAATAAAAAATGACGGGGCGCAGCCACTGAACAGTAACATGCACGCTATTTATGACGCTAATACCTATTTTAATTTGACTTCTTTTGATGTACTTTTCGGCTGACGAGAGCCACTCGATTGTGCAATGCCACTTTCTAAACCATCCAACATATACAAACCACATAACCATTATCGACATGACATGATGCGCCACGTTTCGTCCTTCGGGTGTCACATGACTCTGACATTTTTAGGTCCCATGCATACCTAGTCTTATACTCCATTGTCTTTATCCAAAATTTTATGTCGATCACATGGACTTGGCTACTTGTTTTGAACCCAATTAATTGGCCAGTATAAATTATCTAATCTAATAATACAATGTCTCCCACAGTTGCACATATAATACAGACTTTATACAGTCCCATTTCTATCCCATCTTAATCTTATTACTAAAACCAAAGTGACAAGAGAATAATTGTAGCGTGCATCTGCAGTAGAATCTTTTCAATTTTATCATATCATGTTGAGAACAAAATCTGACACGTTAACTAGAATCAGCTCCTGCTATTTATGAATTTGAAAGTGATTACAATTTTATTTTTTGGTGGAGATAGTAGGGATGATAAGTAGAGACTTCAGTGCCGTTTTGTTTGGCCATCCAACACAAGGCTGATGCATGCTTGCTTATATATATAAAAAAAACGAAATGTTTTTAATGCTCTTAAAAGATCTGAAAGCATAGATAGTTCATGCATTAAATATTATTAAATTTGTGTAAATTTTAATTAACGGTTGGTATAATTTATCTTTAATCATAATAGCAAGTAAAAGAGTAGACATTTGTAAAAAGAGAGATTAAATAAAATTATTGAAATATTGATACTCAAAATTATTTTAAAAGCATTATAAATGTCTAAAAAAAAGAATGCCAAAATGGGTGCACGCATTGAGATGTAAATGCTATCTTCTATTGTTTCATTATTATCTAAATTTATAAAGAATAAGAAACACCAAACTGCAATTACCTTTTAAAAAACATCGATTGGTGTTAAGGAGGGCCAGCTTATTTTTATTCACCTCTTTTGATTTGCTTTACTGGATCCAGTGCATCATCGGGAACCTTTCACTAATGAACCACTGATTAAGCAAGAATTAATGTTTTAATAATTGGTTGTATAATGGATGTGTTCATTGGATAAACTAGTTGTATATCATTAAAAAAAACGATAAACTAGTAATCATTTAGAAAATGTACAAGTCAAGAAAAATTATTTAGAAAATGTAATGATCATCTTATTAGTGTTAACTTTGCTTTCAAAAAATTCTTTCATACCTTTTTATTTTAATTTTTCTTGTATAATAATTAAATTTGATTTATTTTAATATTAAATATTATTTTAAAAAATTAAATATGATTATAGCTGATTGTAAGATGAAATTTTTTAAGTAATGAGATGTTATATAATTAAATAATATATGAAAATATTTATATTAAAATACAAATCAAAACTAAGTTCATAAAAAATTCTTGTTACTGGTGTCAAATGAAATAAGAAATATGATCTTACTAATCAACTTTAAAAGCATTGGTTAAGGAGTATTCAATAAATTTAATTAAATATTTCTATTTATTTAAAGAAGAAAATAATATATTTTTTACATTCTCAATTTATTTTAATTTTTTATTTTTATTTTAATATTTAATATTTTTATTCTTTAATCAATGTCCTAAACACATCCATTAATTTCTTTTAAAAATAAAATAAAAAAGAGACAATCGTTAAAGATTCCTAAGAGGTATTACCAGTCTACCTTACTCGGGTATGGCACTTGTTAATTGATTGGTTCTTGTTATATCTTATATTAAATGTATCCAATTACTTAAAAATAATATTAAATGTTTGTGAATTTTTTAAATATTAAATACATCTATGATCTATCTTTTATTTGATAGTTCATATATTTAATTCTGTGATTAATGAGTACATTAAAATGAAATTTTTTTGCGAAGAGTGAGATGTACGAAAATAGAAGCGTAAAGAAAGCTACCACTAGAAAGTAGAAACATCCAAACAAAAAAAAAAAAGTAGAAACATCCAACAGAAAAGAATAATATTAGTTACAAATAATTACACACATTATTTTATATTTTATATTTTTATTATTAAATAATAACTAATTATATCTCATTCTTTAAATTGTAATATTATAATCTTATTACATAAACAGTTATAAAAGATGTGATTTAAAAAAGAATATGTAAATAGTAATTAAAAAAAAAGGTACTACTAGAAAATAGAGATTGGTTTAATTTAAGGAAAAAATTTAGTTCAAATGTTTATATTTTTTATTTAATTTTTAAATCAAATAATGTTATGTAATTTTTTTTAATTCAATAATATGTATATAATATTATTAAATAATGATTAATAAAAAAATTATATATTATTATTTAATTTAAAAATTAAATAAAAAATATAAAAAATTGATGTAAGTTTTAGAATAAAAATTTTTAAATAAAGATATTTGTAAAATAATTAAGTAAATTTATATTAATTATTAATAATTAATATAAATTTTATTTATAAATAATTAATATAAGTTTACTTGTTTATTTTGTAAGTGTTTTTATTTGAGAGAATCTTTATCTGTAGTTTTATCATTAATTTAAACGGTCCCACGGTGGAGGTCCTACTTGGCATTTCACACTAGGGTCACCCTCACCGAGTCACTCTCACGCCCTTATTCAAGTAGCACCACGTGTCCGTGTGGGACACTTGTCAGAACTTGAGTAGCCAACAGTATTTGAGCGTGTACACACACGATTGAGTTTGGAGCGTAGGAGCAGAGAAGTTCAGAACTCACCAAATTTTCCAGGATCAGAGTCACGTTACCCTGTTCACTCACGGGTCACGGTCACTGCTTGGTCCCATTTAACATTCGAGTGCCAGCGCGAAATTTTTGTAGATTCTAGGAGTATTAGAATACTACATTAAAGACGTGACTTCTGGTACCATATGATTATCCAAATTATTAGATTAAAAATAAAATATTATATAATTAAATTTAAATAGTTATAAAATTATTGAAAATATTATTTTTATAATATCTAAATATTTTTCCTTCTTTTCATATAAGTTTTGTTTGGTATGAGTTAAAAGAAAAAAAATGAGACAAAGAAAAAGGGTTACATCTTGTTTGATGGTCATTTTTAGTATACATCTTTTAAAAAATGATGTATGATATACTTAAGTAATTATAATTATTGATTGTATTAAAAAATATATAAACCACTATGATAAATAATTTTTAATCGATTGATTTATTCTTTTTTTAAAGTTATATAACTATATAAATATTATTAATTAAAATTTATAAAATTTTTAACATATACAGATTATGATTTTTGGAAAAAATAATATTTTTAAAAAATAATATTTTGTATAAATATTATCAATTAAAATCTAATACTTTTTTTTACTAGTTAAAATTTGATAACATTATCAATTAATATATATATATATATATTAAAAAACTTCTTACACACTTACACCGAGAAAGTTGTAAGGTTTTTTTTAAAAAAATATTATTATGTGTAAATATTATCAGTTAAAATTTATAAGATTTTCAGTATGTACAGTTATTTATAAAAAAAAATAAGAATACAGTTTTAACTAGTATTATTTACATTAACATAAAAATAGTGGTGGTGGCGATGGTGACCAAAGAACGACTGACATTACAGCTTAATGATGGCTAACCGGATGACTTGCTCATTCGGCGCGGCAAATGGACTTTTAGTAAGATAAATTGGTTGAGATAATTTAACACTCAACCGAACCAATTAGATTGATTTGGTTTGATTTGGTTCGGGAATGTTGATTAGTTTGGGAACAATCTGAATCAAATGAGGCTTAATTGGTTTGGTTCTTAAATTGAAAGTTTCAAACTCGAGAATCGAACCAAACCGAATCATATATATATAATATCCTTCTAACACAATGCATCAGAGCAACAAATCAGAGTGCATGACATATAATTTAACTAACTAATTTATATAAATATAATAACTAAACTTTTATATAAATATAATAACTAAACTAAGTGTAGAAGCAAAAAAAAAGATTAAAGAGAGTACAACCTGATTTATTTCATGTTATAAGTCAAGAGTTTTTAAGCTTTGACTACAAAATATTAACATGACAACTTAACCCAAAAAAAAATTTTATAATACATAACAAACAACAAGTCCAGAAGTATAAGAAAAAAGTCCATTCAACTTGAAACTAACCTTCTAAAAGTTATATTACATGAAGATTATTGTTGTGAAGCAACTTAACACAAAAAACTTTATAATACATTACAAACAAGAAGTCTAAAAGCATATACCATAATTTACCATTAAAGACATACAAATTAATTAATTTATGCCCTTATTTATATAGGGACTTAACACTCAACTGAAGATTGCAAAATAAATAGAGTACCATACATCAAATGGACTGATTGAGTGTATTATCAATAGATTAAGACAACGTGTTGAGCATATAATTTTGGAGTTTATATTTTATAGTGTGCTTATTGAGATAAGTTGGTTTAATTTTATTTCTAAAAAATTTTTCATACGTTTGTTATGCATTTTTTATTATGAAAAATTAATTATTTTGTTAATTTTTGTGTAAAAAAAAGCTAACTCGACCACTCAAATTGAACCAATCTGTAGATGTTCGATTTGGTTTGGTTCAGATTTAACTATAAAAAAATAAGAAAATCAAATTAAACCGAACTAATTAATTTTGATTAGTTTAGATTTATTTTTTCTTAAAAATCGAACCAAACTGACCTGATTACACCCCTACCATCTGGTGACAAATAGCGACAGACGTGGTCACCAATAACAATAATGGTGATGATGTGTAAAAAAAATATAAAAAAAATTTGTAAAAAACCTATTATTATAAATAAAATAGAATGTATAATACACCCTAACATAAAAGAGTGTATCATAACAATAACTCTTGTTTAATATGCATTTATGAAAAGAAAGGAAATCATTTGAAATGTTGCATTATTTTCCTCCCCTCATTTGAAGAAAAGGAAAAGAAAATAAAGTACAGAAAGAGATTAGAAGTGTTTTTGATGAGTTATACTATATGTTTATATACATTTTTTTTTTATATTATTAGTAATCTAAAAATAGTAAGTTGGGTTACGGACTGCAAGCTAAGAGATAATACTAAGGGTAAGTGTGGCTTAATAAGGTAAGTGTCCCAGTGGTAAAAAAGCTACAAAATCGGGCTGTTGTTATTAGAAGTTGGCTTAAATTTGAGTTGACCAAGTCAAATGTTAGAGTTATAAATAAAGCAGCTAAAATTAGGATAAAACTTTTAAAATGTAGAAAAGAGGGAACATGGTAGTTGCTTTTAAGGGTAAAAGTGAAAAAATGTTATTTTGATTTGATAATGAAGAAGAAGTTGTTGGTAACTAATTTAAGCAAAAATGAGGCGCCTAAAAGATAAGAAATAATGGATAAGATACTTGTTTCTAAAGTTCACAATCACAAGTGTATAAAGGCACTTTTCACAGTTTTCTTTGTTGAAGCTAGATGAAAATGTACCATAAATATACCCCACAACTTGAGAGTGTATGAAGTAATTTAGTGGTGGAAGATCATACTCCTACATTGCATGAAAGTGGACTTGGGAGCCTTAAAGTGTATTAAAGTTGCAGCTTTTTTCAGTTTCAACTCTATAAATAGGCCTTTAGGGATCCCCAATTAATCAATCAAAAATTCATCTATTTTCATTTAATTTATCTTTATTTTTTCTATATTTTATAGTTTTTTATTTATTTTTTAATCATTTATTATTTTCTTTTACATTTCCAACATATTTTTTCAACTTTTCTTTACATCTTTTATCTTTACTTTATGTATTTTATTTTTGTATTTTGAAGTATAATTTACTTCATTATATCTCAATTTTCTCGCTTATAACCATTTAAATTTAAAGTTCTTTAATATGATTCAGTGTCTTTCTATATTGGATGAGTTATTTATATTAATTCATTATTAAAGACTTATTTTAATACTTAAAAAACTCACATAAAAAATTAAGTTATTCTTTTTAAAAAATTTTAAAGACGAAACTCATATTATATTAAAATAAAATTAACTTTACGTTTTTATGCTAATATATATATATATATATATATATATATTATTTTCTTTAATAAAATCAAACAAGTAAAATATATTTTTTATTATTAAATAATACTAAATAATGAGATAATAACTGCTCCAATTTTTTTTTCTTTTCCTTTTTTTTATTTTTCTATCATTATTAAGGACTTATTTTAATATTTCAAAAACTCACATAAAAAATTAAATTTTCTTTTTAAAAATTTTCTAAGACAAAACTCATATTATATTAAAATAAAATTAATTTTAAATTTTTTATGCCAGTATATATATATATTATTTTATTTAATAAAATTAAACAAAAAAATATATATTAATAATATTAAATAATAAGATAATAATTACTCCAATTTTTTCTTCCTCTCCTTTCTTTCATTTTTTTATTATTTTCTTTTCCTTCCTTTTTCTTGTACGATACCAATCAGATCCAAACGCGATCCACAAGGAGCAGCAATGCACACACTTGGCCTCTCGCGCTATTGCCACGAATGACTAAACACATTTCTGATGTGATTTCAGTCTTTCACCTCTTCCGCGCACATGCCACCTCGTACATACGATGCAGTCTTATGTTTTTGAAATTTTTTTAAGTAAATAGAATCTATTACGTTAGTTTTTAAATATTTAAATTATTATTTCATATATATAAAAATATTATTAAATATTAATATAATTTTATGATAATTTTTATTACATTATATATAATAAATAATAATTTAAATATTTATAATAAATTATACCTACCTAAAAATTACTCTTATCTCTAATAAAAGTTGTCAGGAGAAGCGATTACATTTTTTTTTCCCTGAGTCAAGATTGGTTTATTTTAAATTTTTAATTGAGCTACCTCCATTGTTGAATTGGGATTCTTTTTTTTAAACGTGAGAATGGAATCTTATTAAAATGAAGGAAAGGCAAGTATTCTTTTGTTGAGTTGGAATTGGTATATTAAAATGAAATTTTATTGAATTGGGATTTATTTATCACTTTTGTTGTTGTACCTTGCACATAATTTAAATCATATGTAAGATTTATTTTTTAAATTATGGGTTTTTTAAAACTATTTATTATATATCTTAATTACTTAAAAAATCTCAACTTTTTTACATTTTAAATACATTAAATATTCACTTTTTATTTAATTATTCTAATTTAAAATTCTTGACATATTTTTTAAGACATATATTAACAAAATTTTTAAATTATTTAAACTCATTTATTATTACTTTGTTATTATTTTTTTATTTTTTTAAAGAGTGTTTTAGGAATATTTGTTAAAAATTTAAAATAAAAAATTTACTTTAAAAAAGAATATTCAATGTATTGATAATTGAAAAAATTTTACTTTAATAAAAATGTAAGTAAAAACTTTAATAATTTTTTTATTAAAAGTATCTTTTTCCTAAGTCTAAACTGAGATCCAAATAAAAATGAATAAAACTTGGTTTTTGGTTTTAACTTTTACCTTTAATTCTATTTAATTTATTTTTATTTATTACTTTTAATTCTATTTAATTGAGTTAATAAATATATAAAAAATAATCATATGAAATTAAAAGTAAGAATTGAAATCAAAAGTTGAAACCAAGTTTTATTTAATAAGAATTAGTCTTAGAAAGGTGTAGCCACACTTTAGTAATCTTAATTAAAAAACAAAACCCGGTTTAAATAATTTAAAAAAAGTTAACCATACAGATGATTTATTAAATTATATAAATTTACCAACAAATTACACTTACACGTACCAAAATGGCATTTCACTATTTGAGATTGAGAATAAATAGAAATGAGTAGAGGTGTAAATTAATTTGACTAATTTGATCAACTTGAACTGAATCAATCAACTTAGTTTGATTTGATTCAGGTATGTTAATTGGTTTAGGTAAAATTTGAATCAAATAAGACTTAATTGATTTAGTTATTAAATTGAAAGTTTCAAACTCTAGAATCAAATCAAATCAAATTATATATATATATATATAATGTCCTTCTAATATAATATATCATAGCAACAAATGAGAGTACATGACATTTAATATAATTAATTAATTTATATAAATATAATGATTAAACTAAATATAGAAGTAACAAAAAAGATTAAAGAGAGTATAACTTGATTTATTCTATGTTATAAGTTAAGAGTTTTTAAGTCTTGACCACACAATGTTAACATGACAACTTAATTCAAAAAGTTTTATAATACATAACAAACAACAAGTCTAGAAGTATAAGAAAAAAATTCATTTAACTTGAAAATAACATTCTAAAATTGTATTACATGAAGGTTGTTACTGTGAAACAACTTAACACAAATTTTTTTATATAATATATTACAAACAGTAAGTCCATAAACATATATCATAATCTATCATTAAGGTCATATAAATTAATTAATTTGTGTCTTTATTTATACAGAGACTAAATAATTAGGTGAAGATTTTAAAATAAATAAAGTACCATACATTAAAAATACTAAATGAGTATATTATCAATAGATTAAAACAATATGTTGAACATACAATTTTAAAATTTATACTTTATAGTATATTCATTGAGATAAATAAATTTAATTTATTTTTAATTTGTTTTATAAGTTTATTAAAAGTTAATTATTTAATTAATTTTTGTGTAAAAAAATGTCAACATAACTATTTAAGCCAAACTAATCTATAAATATTTAATTTAATTTAATTTGAGTTTTACTATAAAAATATAAAAAAATAGAATTAAATTAAATCAATTATTTTTAATTAATTTAATTTTTTTTTTTTCAAAAACTGAACTATCAATTACCCCCTGAAAATGAGACTGATGGAAGACAAAAAGAAAGAAAGGAAGGATGGAGGAAAGCACGATGGAGAGACTTTTGTGTGCATGGCCAAGCTCCTGCACCTTAAAAATTGAGCATTTCAGAATCAATAATCAATAATCAATGATCAATAATATAGAATATAACCCACAACTCACTCAAGTTGTGACACGTGTAGAGCCACAGTCGCTGGTTGCTCTATATATAGAGGCTGCTCCAACAACGTGGAGGATCACACAGCAACCGTTAACAAATTTTTCAGAGAAGAGAGGGATAGCAGCCTACGCCTCTATCTTCTCCAAAACTTTCTCTTTCTTCTTCTTTTTGTATTTCTATTGTTGTTGTTCGTTTCATTTCTGTTTGTGAAGAAACATGTTTATCGAGAATTTCAAGGTTGAGAGTCCTAATGTCAAGTACACCGAGACTGAGATTCAGTCCGTGTACAACTATGAAACCACTGAACTTGTTCACGAGAACAGAAATGGCACTTATCAGTGGATTGTCAAACCCAAAACCGTCAAATACGAGTTTAAAACCAATACCCATGTCCCTAAATTGGGGTTAGCTCCCAAACCCTCGTCTTTCCCCCCTAATTTGTTTCCAAATCAAAAGGCTTTTTTTTTTTTTTTTTTTTTTCTTTTTTGGTTAGTTTTCTCGTTTATTGATTTGAGTTTTTTTTTGTTATTTTTTTTAATTGTCAGGGTAATGCTTGTGGGGTGGGGTGGAAACAACGGCTCAACCCTCACTGGTGGTGTTATTGCTAACAGAGAGTTAGTTTCGACTTCCTAGCTAACCTTTCGGTCTAGTAATTGTAATTGAAAATGAAAACAAGCCTATGCTACTATTTATGGGTCAATTTTTGTATATATGATTTCTCAGGGGCATTTCATGGGCAACAAAGGACAAGATTCAACAAGCCAATTACTTTGGTTCCCTCACCCAAGCCTCAGCTATCCGAGTGGGGTCCTTCCAAGGAGAGGAAATCTATGCCCCATTCAAGAGCTTGCTTCCAATGGTAGTACTACGCCATCTCATCCTCATTCCCTTTATTTTAATTGACTAATTAATTAGACTCTATCAGTCTAATCTAAATTGATTGAAGTTTTGATGTGCCAATTATATATATATATATATATATATATATATATATATATATATATATATATTCCTTATTTTTTAATTTTTAAGTTATAGTCCAAGATGTTTTGAACTATGTCATAAAATTGACCATTTATTGGTCTTAAAATCTATATGCAGGTCAACCCTGATGACATTGTGTTTGGGGGATGGGATATCAGTAACATGAACTTGGCTGATGCTATGGCCAGGGCCAGGGTGTTTGACATCGATTTGCAGAAGCAGTTGAGGCCTTACATGGAATCCATGGTTCCACTCCCTGGAATCTATGACCCGGATTTCATTGCTGCCAACCAAGGAGACCGTGCCAACAACGTTATCAAGGGCACTAAGAAAGAACAAATTCAACAAGTCATCAAAGACATTAAGTAAGTTCAACTTCAATCTATATCTGCTTTATGGCTTATGTACTTGTATCCTATTCAGCTTCAAACTTACTGAATATGTTCCTCTACTGACATGAATTCAGGGAGTTTAAGGAAGCCAACAAAGTGGACAAGGTGGTTGTCCTGTGGACTGCCAACACAGAGAGGTATAGTAATGTAGTTGTGGGACTTAATGACACTACGGAAAACCTCTTGGCTGCTGTGGACAGAGATGAGGCTGAGATCTCTCCTTCCACCTTGTTTGCTTTGGCTTGTGTTATGGAAAATGTTCCTTTCATCAATGGAAGCCCTCAGAACACTTTTGTCCCAGGTTTGTTGCTTGCCCATTTTTTGTTTCCCATAACTCTCCCTTCTCTCAGTTAATTATTTATATTTATGCAAATTTGTTAACTTTTGTTTGTGTTGCCATCAGGGCTGATTGATCTTGCCATCAAGAGGAACAGTTTGATTGGTGGAGATGACTTCAAGAGTGGTCAGACCAAAATGAAATCTGTGTTGGTGGATTTCCTTGTGGGGGCTGGTATCAAGGTACATTGTTTTTATACTGATGTCCTATCATAGGTGTTACTTTTATTTAAGACAGGATATCCTTCCTTTCTTTGTAATTTTGTATGTTTTAATGTATGCAATTATGCTCATTTCATTTGGCAAAAAAAAGGAGAAAGTAAACTGATTTTTTGAAGAGCCTTTGTTGATGACTGACAGCCAACATCAATAGTGAGTTACAATCATTTGGGAAACAATGATGGTATGAATCTCTCAGCCCCACAAACCTTCCGCTCCAAGGAAATCTCTAAAAGCAACGTTGTTGACGACATGGTCAACAGCAATGCCATCCTCTATGAGCCTGGTGAACATCCAGACCATGTTGTCGTTATTAAGGTAATTTTTATTTTATTTTCACCTACTTTTCGATGTTTCTTTCTCTTGTTCTTGTCTGGTCTTTTATTCTCACACTGTTTTATTGCGTTTACAGTATGTGCCTTACGTGGGGGACAGCAAGAGGGCCATGGATGAGTACACTTCAGAGATATTCATGGGTGGAAAGAACACCATCGTGTTGCACAACACATGCGAGGATTCCCTCTTAGCTGCTCCTATTATCTTGGACCTGGTTCTTCTTGCTGAGCTTAGCTCTAGAATCCAGTTTAAAGCTGCAGCAGAGGTTTGTGTGCATTGCTTAACCATTTCAGTGCTTGATTTTGCATGTACTAGTCCATGTATTATTTTTAACCTTCTGAGGTATACTGTGTTGTGGTTCCTGCAGGGCAAGTTTCACTCATTCCACCCTGTTGCTGCCATCCTCAGTTATCTGACCAAGGCCCCTCTGGTGAGTTCATTCTATCTGATTCAATGTTGCTTATTACATATATATACACATGCTTATTTTCATAGAAATTAAGCTTAAGTTTCTAGAAACATATCCAGTAACCTTGGAATAAACTGATTCAATTATAATGTTGAATCATTGTTGTTCAATAAATTTCTTTTTTTTTCTCAAAAGTTGGTGAGGTGACTCACGAGATAACGTTTCACAGGTCCCACCTGGTACTCCGGTGGTGAATGCATTGTCAAAGCAGCGAGCTATGCTGGAAAACATACTGAGAGCTTGTGTTGGATTGGCTCCTGAGAATAACATGATTCTGGAGTACAAGTGAAGCATGGGAAGGAGTATATAGTAGTTGGGATAATCTAGCTGAATGTTTAAAAAACTTATCCCTTTCTCCCTTTTTTTTTTCTGTTAAGAATATGTTTGCTTATGTGTTCGGTAGTGTAATATTTTGACTGCCTTTGCTCCTGCGTGCTTATTTTAGAGCAGGGCATATTTTGTTGTTGTACATGAACATATGAATTTGTGTACTTTCAGTAAAAAAAAATGTGTACTTTGCCCTCAACTGGTATTTATCGTCCTACCCTTTTCCATTTTCAGTGATTTGAGAGGCAAGCCCCAATATAATTCACGGTATAACGTCATAGTAATGTCTAAAATCTGCAGAACCAGAGATATTACAATGGATTCTAAATATGGTTACAAATTACAATAGTTCTTCACAAGGCTAAAATCAAATATTGAATCCTCCTGCAATTAACTGTTCTGCTATAAGCCTGTATTTCAAGTTGACAATGATTGAACCAAGTAGCATATATAATTATAAAAAAGTTGATATGCACAGTGCAAAAATAAAACTCCTGAGATTATATCTCTTGGTGCAAGGTTCAGCGTTTTCCATTGTTATTTCCTGCAATGTTCTGGCTGTGGTATCAAATAGGGAGGGCCGTTAATATCAGAGCTTCTCTCTGTATAATGTTACAGTACTATCCTGGAATTTTGATAAGTCATCTGAGGAATTATATGTGTATTTATTCCTTTACCCCTTGTTTCAAGTTTATCTCATTGGCTTCATTAGACTTGTTACACTTATTATTCTGGGATGTAGTGTCTATCAGCAATTCAGTCAAAAAATAATAATAACAACAACAATATCGCAATCAGCGATACCAGAGCTAAATTATTTAGTGAAGCCACGTTCTACCGACACAATAATAATACTTAGACACACCATTATGGCTCTTCCCCTTGTTTCAACATCACTGGTCACTACCCCAAAGGCCAAAACATATGAGCTTGGGTGATAAATACATGATCCATAATGCATCTATGCCCTTTACTGTACCAGTCTATAATTGGATCATTGGTCCATTTATAGGCATCGCAAGGACATCCTTTCAACTTTCAACTTTCAAGTTTGAATCATGTTTGTGATGGACACTTATCAGTTCGCTTGTGGACAATTTTCTTAGTTTGTTTTTTTAAGGGGTAAAAGAAAGGATACCCCGCAATCCCGCATCTCCATACTACTATGTTTCTGCTACCAGAGCAAGTTTCAGACGTTATTGGATTAGTGGCTGTGGGCCCTCTACAGAAAATGGACTTGCAAAATTACTTGATGACCTATAACAGGTCCAAAAGTTCAGCAGGGTGAGGGTCCATTAGTGTTCGGCGTTAAGCGTTATTAAAATGGGTTTGGTCCAACACAATGCCCAATAGGAAATAATACAAAAGCTGGAATTAATACTTTTGTCTTTTACAGATATTATTTTTGCATAATTTCTCACATGACTATTACAGTATAAAATATAAAATATCCATCACAAATGATAAAATCTTGAGATAAGAAAATTCCTGAGGTTCAAAACAAATGGTATATTGAGCCTAGGGTACACTCCGATTCCCAGCAAATGAAATTCTTGAACTCCGGGTTCAGAAATGCCAAAAGCTTTACATCCATATTTTAGTTACTGAATCACAATTGCAATTTGCAAAACAAAAGGATGAAAAATGAAATAAATAAGGGAAAACGACTGCATCAAAAGATTCACTTATTTTAATTTACGTTGTACGGATTATAATTGTCTGAAAGGACTCAATTGTTATAAACTAAATACTCATTTTTCTATCTCTAATTACATTATGCTTGAAGCTTTGGAACTCAAGATTTCATGGCTTTCTGTTTTTTTTTTTTATCAACATAATTAAGATGGAATCAAGTTGTTTGAAATCTGGAAGTAAGGCTACCACACTAAGTTATTTAAACGATACAATCAACGTTTTGTTAGTTTGGTTTATCTATATTTGTGTCTTTAGAATACTATGATATGGCGGTGGCATCAGCTACCCTGTGATAAACATCAAAAAGCAAATAGTTTCGTTTATTACAAGTCAAAATAATTAAGATAAATGAGAAATAGCTATGTGTATTGAGATGATTTTCGCTTTTATTAGTCAATCAATTTCATTTCTTTATATTTTAATTCTTACCACACACTCCACAACCATATAAAAATAATATGGAATGTATGTTCAAGCTTCAAGCCTTCAATAGAGGCTATAATACTTGAGTAATAGGTGCCATTGAAGGAACAACTTTCCCTTCCTTAGTTATTTATATATCAATAGTTGTAACTCGAATCATATTTTCCAGCCTCATCAAAGATGAAGATATGGGATTTGATTCCCATCCTTTGAATCTAGCAAAACCTGTCCTCCCAACTATCTATCGATAAAAAAAATAAAAAAAAAATATTTATATATATCGATGGCACTTTTTAAATAGGTACCTCTTCACGAAAGAGCTGCATATATAGTATTCCCATTGACAACTTAATTGTTAATGTTAATATGTGACATGAAACAGCCCACAGTTTTCTCTTTGCAGTTGAATCTGAGAGACAAATCAGAATTGGATTCTCATAAAATCGTGTTAATTTCACCTTGTAATAATAAGATACGATACAGAGAGAGAGAGAGAGCAATTAATAGACGGTTTGAAGAGAATCTGAACAGGTGTTGAAATTCAGATCTCCCAATCTACATCTACCTGAATATTATGAGATTGTGTTTGTGATTCCAGTATCATATGATTGGACCACAGTTTAAAATCAGATCATGCGGTTTTTGAACTAGGTATCTCCTTGTTGTGGGCCACCTAAAAAAGTGAACTCAAAATTGACCACCTCAATTTATTACCACATCTAGTGCGTCTCACAGTCACACCCTTTTTTTTGTTGCTTAGTTCTCTTCTTTTCCATTTTCCAGGGAAAACAAAAGAATTACTGATTGAATTATTGATGCATGTAATTAAACTTGATCATCTCAATGAACAAAATCCCATATGGTGGGGACCTCTTGAAATGGAGCTATATTGAGTTGTATAGGCGATGGCCAACTAAAATAAGTGTATGTGGTCCCAGTGTGACAAAAAGAGCTGTGACTTTATGTGTGTTTCTAGGACCCCCCACGTCCCCACCGTCATGGCTTTCACCACAAAACCCCAATTCAGTCCGTTTCAGTTATAATATAATTGAAGATCTCTTGTCCCACTAAATTTCAAAGTTCAAACCACCGGCAACCTCTATGGCCAACATGAATTAAATTTCCTTGGGCTTTTAGGGATGCCGTTGCCATCTCACGAACTAAATTAACTTCTTTACCATTTAAATAAACGTACAAAAGGTCATGAATATGGGCCGTGAACAGTTTTGAGACTAGTCTATAGTAGTGTAACATCAGTGGAGAGTGGAGTCATGAGGAATATTAAAACAGAAATATTAACTATTTTAGAAGATGGATTTTAGAGGGGGACCACGCCGATTCCAAAACTTAAATGACCATATTTGAGGGCTCCAAATCAAATATCATGGGGAAGAAAAAAATGATATCAGAAAAATGCATTTCAAGAGAGAAGAGAAAGACAGTGCTACTTGACATCAGCTAGCGGAGTTCCCACATTATGTACCATCAAGTCTCCTTCATTTATTCATTCGTATAATTTATTTCCTTAATTAAACTCTTTAATTATTTTTTGGAGGAAACACAAAAGGAAAGGGAATGCCCGTGCCCCTCAGATCTACCATTTATTCATCAGCTAGTGCTTGTTTTGTTTTTTATTTTTATTTGCGGTGTCATCTTGTTTTTATTTTATTTATTGTTTTCAAATTTTTATGAAAGAAATAATAAAATAAAAATAAAAATAAAATGTCATTTTATAATTATAAATGAAAATATATCAATTAAAAATTAAAAAAAAAACAAACGCACCTTAAGTTGCATATTTTTATTTTTGTTTTATACCTCATTTCCATGACTATTATGATTTTAATGTGGGTCCAACTATTTGTTTTTAGTTTTGTTGCATTTAATTTTTGTCAACTGCCTCTCCATTACGCTTACCACTTTGCAAAAAGAAGCAGAAGTCTAGACTAACGTAGTACGTCATAAAACTTTTAAATGTGTTAATGATGTGTGATTTTTAGAGAAAAGGGGAAGCAAAGGCAGTATCACAGTGTTTGCAACAGTAAAGATAATAGCATACTTTATGATTGGATGATTTATTATATTAAAATAACGTTAAATAATAAATATGATTTGCTTCTATCAGTATTAGGTGTGTAATGCACGACTATCAAATTTGAGAAATTATTCTCAAATTTTTAGTACAGAAAAATTCAAACTACAAAGCATTAGCAATTATTGAACGAAGAAGCTGGGCTTCAAGTATTTTATATTATTAATTGTAAGAGAAATAATCATCTTATATTATTTTTTAATATTATTTTTTATATTTAATTAATGATATACAAATTCATGATTCATAAATAAATTTGTAATTTAGAATTAAAGCATAGATTTACTCATTAACTAATTAATATATATGATTAATTACAAATTTTTACATCATTAACTAAGTGTAAAAAGTGATGTTGAAAAATAATGTTAGGATATAGGGTTGTAATTGTAATACTGATATTGAGTTTGAGTAAATTGGAAATGAGAATGAAATTATAATTATAAGAGTTTTATTATATTTTCTTAAAAGTTCTTTTTAATATTAAATAAAGAAAGTATTTAATAAAAAATTAAATATATTTAATGTATTAAAAATATAAAAAATATTTAATACTTTCTTCATTTAATAATTAAGAGGATTAGTAAGAAGATTATGTAGGAGAATTTAAAATTATTCTAATAATAATAAGGAAAATGATCTTTTTACATCACTTTTCATAAAATATCATTTTTTATACTATTTTTTAATAGTTGTGATTAAGTGAGAGAAAGTGATAGGAAAAAAGTGATATGATTAATGGTATGAGGAGTAGTATAAAAAATGATGTAAGAAAAAAAATATAAAAATATCATGATTGTAATAATAATTTTCTCCTAGAAGTAAAGTTCTATATACCATTTTTTCTTGTGAACATAGGCTACATATACACAGAAGCACTTTTTTTTTAGAAAAAGATTATCATACATATTTTTTAAGGATGTATATATTATAGACATTTTTTTAAAGGTGTTAGGTTTAATAAATAAAATAAAATAAAAAAATAAATATGACGAATTTTTTTCTCGGTACAGATACGGAAGCACTTTAATTTGTTAGTATACATATACTTTTTCTTTATTCAACAATACTAAGAATATATATTATTCGCGTTCCATTTGCAAATATCACAAAGCAGAAACTACATATATTAATTCTTGTTTCAGTTTTAACAAGTATTGAGCGTCGGAAGAAGGGAGGCAGTTGTGACTTTAAAAACCTTGCTACAATATTGAAGTGGAATAAATGAAGGCAGAAAATAGAAAAATGAAGGAAAGGGCATGTACATGATAACTTATATAGATAGATATACGGGAAATTTTAAGATTCAAATTAAGATTAACATTCAGATACGGAATACAGCAACCACACCTTTTGTACAATTTTCTAGCAGAATTATGTTAATAATTAATAATCACTATCATAGGTGTGAAAGAAGCATGGAGCATGATGATGAGAGGGGCAACGAAAGAAATGGGGCTGCTTTGTCCTGAGTGCACATGAGGCATGAGCTAACACGACCTTTTTTTTCCTCTTTTCTCTTCAAATATTTGGCTTTAACTACGAAAGTGTGCAACTGCAACCCTTCAACTGCAAGCAGCCGTTTCGCTTTTAGTAGAAGCCTTGGCGGTGGCGGTTGGTGGTGGTGCACGGTGGTCTTCTTTGTCGGAAGCCACCTTGCACTTTTCTTTTCTCTGGTCTTGTTTTATCTGCTTCGCCCTACACTCCGAACTGCAAAATGCTGTATCCCCCCTGAAATGAATGGTTGTGTTTCAATCAGGAAGTCAAATCACACTAATTTAAACTAGATCCTATATATAAACTCTAAATATAAACAAAAAGAGGATGAATATTGAATTGAACAAGCCTAAAACTAAAACACTAGGAACCCAATGAAACTAAAAGAGGATGAATAGATAATTGTAAATTAGTGACACATAATAGCATACATAACATACCTATACATATAGATGTCTCGACCAGGTGCCAAACGACATTTACATAGACCACAAGTTCGGAGAAAGTGAGGAGTGTATATGACATGATCGGGGTTGCTAGTTTGATTTTGAAGATGATTATTTGTGGTTGTGGGGGAAGGGGGCAAGACCATGTCCACAAAACGTTCATCATATTCATACCCTTTGGCCCCAAAAACATTTTTGGTTTGATCAGCTACCAAACCATGGTCTGGTCCCAACGCTACCGCATGTGGTTCTTTGATGCCATCTTCCTCATCCTGCAAGTGCAGGGAATCAGACATAACTACTTCCTCATGGGCTTCCATGTTGCTGCTTACCTGCATGTCGACGGCCATCCCTCCACTCATGCTTCTTGTTCTTTTCATAATCGGTGGCCGTGGACGTTTTCCAAGCAGCATCTTCTTCTTCCTCCTCCTCCTCCTCTTGTGCTGCGTTGTGTGTCAGAGGCAGTTCATAGAGATATAATAGATAGCAACACCACTGCAAAATCCAAAGAGAGAGAGAGAGAGAGAGAGAGTTTGGCGATGGGAGTTGAGTTCTCACAAACACAAACACAGGGCAAGAGAGTGAGTGTGTGACTGAGAAGGAAAAGGTGGGAACTGGGCGTGGAAGATTAACGGGACGTGTCAACACTCAAAGCGAATCTGAGCCGTTGCTTGCGGGCAACAAGTTCATCTTGGCCACGTCACACGTCTGCTTTCTCTAAACTCCCAAAAGAAAAAAAAGATATTTGCGTAGAGAATTTTACACACCACTTTTTTATTTTTGGTTTTTTATAGTATATTCACTTAATTGATAAGAGATTAATTTTTTAAAATATAATTATATATTTAAGTAAAAAATTATTTTAATAATGTTATTTTTATAAATATAAATTTCAAAATAAAATTTAAAACAACATATTTAAAAGATTCAAACTCATTTTATTTAAATCAATACATATTAATTTACACACTATTATTCACATATAAATAATTAATTATCAGCGTGTATATTATGTAATGATCAATGTATTATGTATTAATTAACATATATTATATGATACTCAAAGTGTATTTTGCAATAATTTTAGTGTAAAAGTAGTGTGTATTTTAATATATAAATAGCAATACTGCTCCGAAAAGTATGGCACAAGGAAGAGGGAGGGAGGGAGGGAGGGATGGAGAGAGAGAAATAAAGATATTTTAGGCTTTATTTGCCAAATGATAGGATATTAGGAATATACCATTTTGGAGTCTTCCTATTATTAGTGCAAATAATATAATATTGACAACTTCTAGACTAATTTAACATCTCTTTAAAATTAAGAATTAAGTAGAGATTGTTACCTTCTAGGCTTTAATAGATGAAAAGATAATAAAAGATGTCATCTTCAACTATAGCATTTTAATAGTTTAAAATGAGTAAAAAAAATTAGAGAACATTTTTATTTTGTAATAGTATAAATAATGAAGTTTCATTCGTGTGTGGGTATTTTTTATACACTTGAAATTTATCACACTATATATGCAATATAAATTGTGTGACTTTAACATAGTATAACTATTTAATTTAACTTTAATTTAAGTCTATTCCATTAAACTAATGTGGGATGTGTGAATATTTCGGGGTGGGTGCCAAAGCAAGCTTACTTTACAATTTCATATATTTCTATACCTAGATCTTGTAAGATTTGCCGGTGACACTAATGTAGTTGGACCTCACTTATGTTTCGTTTCTTTCTATACCTTAAAATCAGTTAAATTTTGATAAACATGAAAATGAAAGTAGATCAATTTGATTGGACATAGGTAGATGTTCTATGAAATCGAGATATTGGCATTCCAAGCAAATTGACTCTTTTGACTATTCCCTTTTTGATGGACAATTATTTTTGAACCAAATTTAAGTGGCACTTGTCAAATCCTAATTCCACGTTATAATGAATGCCCAATTACCTGTTAGACGGCTAGCATTTGTGTTTTAAAAGGGGAAAAAAGGTAAATAAACGGCCAAGGGAGAGAGACAAAGATAGAGGATTAAACTTTAGGACGATTATAATTTCAAAGGATTAGCCAATAGATAATAATTAGGATGTGTTGAGGTGAGGTTACATTATTATATATGCTGTAACCTTTTGATAGTGGTTGCGGTTACTCCCCAATCTCCACAGTACGAATG